>CATORF010000548.1:0-2942000 GCA_951804975.1 Anthophora plumipes
GCTCTTTTCCAGCTATTTAATGCGAGAAACACGTTATCTGGTGTTTTCACCACTCCACAGTGCGTATGATATGCAGAACCGGCGATATCTTGGTTTTCGTGGGGTTTCAAGCTGAGATATGCATTTCTGCGATAATCTTGGTGAGACTTCTGTCCGAAGTATGCTGAAACATCGAGAACGCTCTTTTCCAGCTATTTAATGCGAGAAACACGTTCTCTGGTTCTTTTCACCATTCCACAGTGCGTTTGATGAGCAGAACAGGCGATATCTTGATTTTCATGGTGTTTCCAGCTGAGATATGCATTTTCTGCGATAATCTTGGTGGGTCTTTTGTCAGAAGTATGCAGAATCATCTAGATCGATCTTTTCGAGCTACTTAATGCGCGAAACACGGTTTCTGGTGTTTTCACCAATCCACGGTACGTTTGATGTGCAGAACCGGAGATAACTCGGTTTTCGTCGGGTTTCAAGCTGAGATATGCATTTTCTACGATAATCTTGGTGAGACTTCTGTCAGAAGTATGCAGGATCTTAGAGAACGCTCTTTTCGAGCTATTTAATGGGGGAAACACGTTATCTGGTGTTTTCACCACTCCACAGTGCGTTTGATATGCAGTACCAGCGATATCTTGGTTTTCGTGGGGTTTCAAGCAGAGATATGCATTTTCTACGATAATCTTGGTGAGACTTCTGTCCGAAGTATGCAGAATCTTCGAGAACGCTCTTTTCGAGCTACTTAATGCGCGAAACACGTTTTCTGGTGTTTTCACCACTCCACAGTTCGTTGGATTTGCGGAACCGGAGATATCTTGGTTTTCGTTGGGTTTCAAACTGAGATATGCATTACCTGCGATAATCTTGGTGAGACTTCTGTCCGAAGTATGCTGAATCATCTAGATCGCTCTTTTCGAGCTATATAATGCGAGAAACACGTTTTCTGAGGTTTTCACCACTCCACAGTTGGTTGGATATGCAGAACCGGAGATATCTTGGTTTTCGTGGGGTTTCAAGCTGAGATATGCATTTCCTGCGATAATCTTGGTGAGACTTCTGACCGAAGTATGCTGAAACATCTAGATCGCTCTTTTCGAGCTATTTAATGCGAGAAACACGTTATCTGGTGTTTTCACCACTCCACAGTGCGTTTGATATGCCGAACCGGAGATATCTTGGTTTTCGTGGGGTTTCAAGCTGAGATATGCATTTTTTACGATAATCTTGGTGAGACTTCTGTCCGAAGTATGCAGAAACATCGACAACGCTCTTTTCGAGCTACTTAATGCACGAAACACGTTTTCTGGTGCTTTCACCACTCCACAGTACGTTTGACATGCAGAAGCGGAGATATGTTGGTTTTGGTCGGGTTTCAAGCTGAGATATGCATTTTCTACGATAATCTTGGGGAAACATCTGTCCGAAGTTTGCAGAAACATGGAGAGCGCTCTTTTCGTGCTATTTAATGCGAGAAACTCGTTTTCTGGTGTTTTCACCACTCCACGGTACGTTTGATGTGCAGAACCGGAGTGAACTCGGTTCTCGTAGTGTTTCCAGCTGAGATATGCATTTTCTGCGATAATCTTGGTGAGACTTCTGTCAGAAGTATGCAGAATCTTCGAGAACGCTCTTTTGGAGCTACTTAATGCGCGTAACACGTTTTCTGGTGTTTTCACCATTCCGCGGTACGTTTGATGTGCAGAACCGGAGATAACTCGGTTTTCGTCGGGTTTCAAGCTGAGATATGCATTTTCTACGATAATCTTGGTGAGACTGCTGTCAGAAGTATGCAGGATCTTCGAGAACGCTCTTTTCGAGCTATTTAATGCGAGAAACACGTTTTCTGGTGTTTTCACCACTCCACAGTGCGTATGATATGCAGAACCGGCGATATCTTGGGTTTCGTAGGGTTTCAAGCTGAGATATGCATTTTCTGCGATAAGCTTGGTGAAACATCTGTCCGAAGTATGCAGAACCATCGAGAGAGCTCTTTTCGAGCTATTTACTGCGAGAAACACGTTTTCTGGGGTTTTCACCACTCCACAGTTCGTTGGATATGCAGAACCGGAGATATCTTGGTTTTCGTGGGGTTTCAAGCTGAGATATGCATTTCCTGCGATAATCTTGGTGAGACTTCTGTCCGAAGTATGCTGAATCATCTAGATCGCTCTTTTCGAGCTACTTAATGCACGAAACACGTTTTCTGGTGTTTTCACCACTCCACAGTACGTTTGACATGCAGAACCGGAGATATCTTGGTTTCGGTCGGGTTTCAAGCTGAGATATGCATTTTTTACGAAAATCCTTGTGAGACTTCTGTCAGAAGTATGCAGAAACTTCGAGATCGCACTTTTCGAGCTATTTAATTTGAGAAACACGTTATCTGGTGTTTTCACCACTCCACAGTGCGTTTGATATGCAGTACCAGCGAAATCTTGGTTTTCGTGGCGTTTCATGCTGAGATATGCATTTTCTACGATAATCCTGGTGAGACTTCTGTCAGAAGTATGCAGAATCTTCGAGAACGCTCTTTTGGAGCTACTTAATGCGCGAAACACGTTTTCTGGTGTTTTCACCATTCCGCGGTACGTTTGATGTGCAGAACCGGAGATAACTCGGTTTTCGTCGCGTTTCAAGCTGAGATATGCATTTTCTACGATAATCTTGGTGAGACTTCTGTCAGAAGTATGCAGGATCTTCGAGAACGCACTTTTCGAGCTATTTAATGCGAGAAACACGTTATCTGGTGTTTTCACCACTCCACAGTGCGTTTGATATGCAGAACCGGCGATATCTTGGTTTTCGTGGGGTTTCAAGCTGAGATATGCATTTTCTGCGATAATATTGGTGAGAATTAAGTCAGAAGTATGCGGAATCATGTAGATCGCTCTTTTCGAGCTACTTAATGCAGGAAACACGTTTTCTGGTGTTTTCACCACTCCACAGTACGTTTGATATGCAGAACCGGCGATATCTTGATTTTCGTGGTGTTTTCAGCTGAGATATGCATTTTCTACGATAATGTTGGTGAGACTTCTGTCAGAAGTATGCAGAATCTTCGAGAACGCTCTTTTCGAGCTACTTAATGCACGAAACACGTTTTCTGGTGTTTTCACCACTCCACAGTACGTTTGACATGCAGAACCGGAGATATCTTGGTTTCGGCCGGGTTTCAAGCTGAGATATGCATTTTCTACGATAATCCTGGTGAGACTTCTGTCAGAAGTATGCAGAACCTTCGAGATCGCACTTTTCGAGCTATTTAATGCGAGAAACACGTTAGCTGGTGTTTTGACCACTCCACAGTGCGTTTGATATGTAGAGACGCCGATAACTTGGTTTTCGTGGGGTTTCCAGCTGAAATATGCATTTTCTGCGATAATCTTGGTGTTTCATCTATGAGAAGTATGCAGAATCATCGAGAACGCTCTTTTCGAGCTAGTTAATGCGAGAAACACGTTTTCTGGTGTTTTCACCACGCCACAGTGCGTTTGATATGCAGAACAGTTGATATCTTGGTTTTCGTGGGGTTTCAAGCTGAGATATGCATTTTCTGCGATAATCTTGGTGAGACTTCTGTCCGAAGTATGCAGAATCATCAAGATCGCCCTATTCGAGGTATTTAATGCGAGAAACACGTTCTATGGTTGTTTTCACAATTGCACAGTGCGTTTGATAAGCAGAACCGGAGATATCTTGGTTTCGGTCGGGTTTCAAGCTGAGATATGCATTTTCTATGATAATCCTGGTGAGACTTCTGTCAGAAGTATGCAGAATCTTCTAGAACGCTCCTTTCGAGCTACTTAATGCGCTAAACACGTTTTCTGGTGTTTTCACCACTCCACAGTTCGTTGGATATGCAGAACAGTAGATATCTTGGTTTTCGTGGGGTTTCAAGCAGAGATATGCATTTTCTGCGATAATCTTGGTGAGACTTCTGTCCGAAGTATGGTGAATCATCGAGATCGCGCTTTTCGGGGTATTTAATGCGAGAAACACGGTCTCTGGTTGTTATCACCATTCCACAGTGCGTCTGATATGCAGAACAGGCGATATCAAGATTTTCATGGTGTTTCCAGCAGAGATATGCATTTTCTGTGATAATCTTGGTGGGTCTTTTGTCAGAAGGATGCAGAATCTTCGAGAACGATCTTTTCGAGCTACTTAATGCGCGAAACACGTTTTCTGGTGTTTTCACCACTCCACAGTTGGTTTGATATGCAGAACCGGAGATATCTTGGTTTCGGTCGGGTTTCAAGTTGAGATATGCATTTTCTACGATAATCCTGGTGAGTCTTCTGTCCGAAGTATGCTGAATCATCGAGATCGCGCTTTTCGATGTATTTAATGCGAGAAACACGTTCTCTGGTTGTTTTCACCATTCCACAGTGCGTTTGATAAGCAGAACAGGCGATATCTTGATTTCCATGGTGTTTCCAGCTGAGATATGCATTTTCCACGATAATCCTGGTGAGACTTCTGTCAGAAGTATGCAGAATCTTCGAGAACGCTCTTTTCGAGCTACTTAATGCGCGAAACACGTTTTCTGGTGTTTTCAACACTCCACAGTTGGTTTGATATGCAGAACCGGAGATATCTTGGTTTCGGTCGGGTTTCAAGCTGAGATATGCATTTTCTACGATAATCCTGGTGAGACTTCTGTCAGAAGTATGCTGAATCATCGAGAACGCTCTTTTCGAGCTAGTTAATGTGCGAAACACGTTTTCTGGTGTTTTCACCACTCCACGGTACGTTTGATGTGCAGAACCGGAGATAACTCGGTTTTCGTCGGGTTTCAAGATGAGATATGCATTTTCTACGATAATCTTGGTGAGACTTCTGTCAGAAGTATGCAGGATCTTCGAGAACGCTCTTCTCGAGCTATTTAATGCGAGAAACTCGTTTTCTGGGGTTTTCACCACTCCACAGTTCGTTGGATATGCAGAACCGGAGATATCTCGGTTTTCGTGGGGTTTCAAGCTGAGATATGCATTTTCTGCGATAATATTGGTGAGACTTCAGTCAGATGGATGCAGAATCATCTAGATCGCTCTTTTCGAGCTACTTAATGCACGAAACACGTTATCTGGTGTTTTCACCACTCCACAGTGCGTTGGATATGCAGAACTGGCGATATTTTGGTTTTCGTTTGGTTTCAAGCTGAGATATGCATTTTCTACGATAAGCTTGGTGAAACATTTGTCCAAAGCATGCAGAAACATCGAGAGCGCTCCTTTCGAGCTACTTAATGTGCGAAACACGTTTTCTGGTGTTTTCACCACTCCACGGTACGTTTGATGTGCAGAACCGGAGATAACACGGTTTTCGTCGGGTTTCAAGCTGAGATATGCATTTTCTACGATAATCTTGGTGAGACTTCTGTCAGAAGTATGCAGAATCATCTAGATCGCTCTTTTCGAGCTACTTAATGCACGAAACACGTTTTCTGGTGTTTTCACCACTCCACAGTACGTTTGTCATGCAGAACCGGAGATATCTTGGTTTCGGTCGGGTTTCAAGCTGAGATATGCATTTTCTACGATAATCCTGGTGAGACTTCTGTCAGAAGTATGCAGAATCTTCGAGAACGCTCTTTTCGTGCTACTTAATGCGCGAAACACGTTTTCTGGTGCTTTCACCACTCCACGGTACGTTTGATGTGCAGAACCGGAGATAACTCGGTTTTCGTCGGGTTTCAAGCTGAGATATGCATTTCCTGCGATAATCTTGGTGACACTTCTGTCCGAAGTATGCTGAATCATCGAGATCGCTCTTTTCGAGCTATTTAATGCGAGAAACACGTTCTCTGGTTGTTTTCACCACTCCACAGTGCGTTTGATATGCAGAACAGGCGATATCTTGATTTTGGTGGTGTTTCCAGCTGATATATGCATTTTCTGCGATAATCTTGGTGGGTCTTTTGTCAGAAGTATGCAGAATCATCTAGATCGCTCTTTTCGAGCTACTTAATGCACGAAACACGTTTTCTGGTGTTTTCACCACTTCACAGTACGTTTGACATGCAGAACCGGAGATATCTTGGTTTCGGTCGGGTTTCAAGCTGAGATATACATTTTCTACGATAATCCTGGTGAGACTTCTGTCAGAAGTATGCAGAATCTTCGAGAACGCTCGTTTCGAGCTACTTAATGTGTTAAACACGTTTTCTGGTGTTTTCACCACTCCACGGTACGTTTGATGTGCAGAACCGGAGATAACTCGGTTTTCGTCGGGTTTCAAGCTGAGATATGCATTTTCTACGATAATCTTGGTCAGACTTCTGTCAGAAGTATGCAGGATCTTCGAGAACGCTCTTTTCGAGCTATTTAATGCGAGAAACACGTTCTCTGGTTGTTTTCACCACTCCACAGTGCGTTTGATATGCAGAACGGGCGATATCTTGGTTTTCGTGAGGTTTCAAGCTGAGATATGCATTTTCTGCGATAATCTTTTGTGAGACTTCTGTCCGAAGTATGCTGAAGCATCGACATCGCTCTTTTCGAGCTAGTTAATGCGAGAAAAACCTTATCCGGTGTTTTCACCACTCCACAGTGCGTTTGATATGCAGAACCAGCGATATCTTGGCTTTCGTGGGGTTTCAAGCTGAGATATGCATTTTCTACGATAATCTTGGATATTCTTCTGTGAGAAGTTTGCAGAATCACAGAAATCGCTGCTTTCGTGCTATTTAATGCGAAAAACTCGTTTTCTGGTGTTTTCAGCACTCCACAGTGCGTTTGGTATGCGGAAACTGCGATATCTTCGGTTTCATTGGGTTTCCAGATGAGATATGCATTTTCTACGATAATCTTGGATATTCTTCTGTGAGAAGTGTGCAGAATCACAGAAATCGCTGCTTTCGTGCTATTTAATGCGAGAAACTCGTTTTCTGGTGTTTTCAGCACTCCACAGTGCTTGTGATATGCGGAAACTGCGATATCTTCGGTTTCATTGGGTTTCCAGATGAGATATTCATTTTCTACGATAATCTTGGATATTCTTGTGCCAGACGTTTGCAGAATCACAGAAATCGCTCTATTCGAGCTATTTAATGCGAGAAACACGTTATCTGGTTGTTTTCACCACTCCACAGTGCGTTTGATGTGCAGCACCGGCGACATCTTGATTTTCGTGATGTTTCTAGCTGAGATATGCATTTTCTGCGACAATATTTGTGAGACTTCAGTCAGAAGTATGCAGAATCATCTAGATCGCTCGTTTCGAGCTATTTAATGCGAAAAAAACAAGTTTTCTGGTGTTTTGACCACTCCACAGTGCGTTTGATATGTAGAGCCGCCTATAACTTGGTTTTCGTGGGGCTTCAAGCTGAGGTATGCATTTTCTGCGATACTATTGGTGAGACTTCAGTCAGTAGTATGCAGAATCATCTAGATCGCTCTTTTCGAGCTACTTAATGCACGAAACACGTTTTCTGGTGTTTTCACCACTCCACAGTACGTTTGACATGCAGAACCGGAGATATCTTGGTTTCGGTCGGGTTTCAAGCTGAGATATGCATTTTCTACGATAATCCTGGTGAGACTTCTGTCAGAAGTATGCAGAATCTTCGAGATCGCACTTTTCTAGCTATTTAATGCGGGAAACACGTTATCTGGTGTTTTCACCACTCCACAGTGCGTTTGATATGCAGAACCGGCGATATCTTGGTTTTCGTGGGGAATCAAGCTGAGATATGCATGTTTTACGATAATCTTGGTGAGACTTCTGTCCGAAGTATGCAGAATCAACGAGATCGCGCTTTTCGAGCTATTTAATGCGAGAAACACGTTATCTGGTGTTTTCACCACTCCACAGTGCGTTTGATATGCAGAACCAACGATATCTTGCTTTTCGTGGGGTTTCAAGCTGAGATATGCATTTTCTACGATAATCTTGGTGAGACTTCTGTCGGAAGTATGCAGAATCTTCGAGAGCGCTCTTATCGAGCTACTTAATGCCTGAAACACGTTTTCTGGTGTTTTCACCACTCCACAGTACGTTTGACATGCAGAACCGGAGATATCTTGGTTCCGGGCGGTTTGCAAGCTGAGATATGCATTTTCTACGGTAATCCTGGTGACACTTCTGTCAGAAGTATGCTGAGTCATCTAGATCGCTCTTTTCGAGCTATTTAATGCGAGAAACACGTTATCTGGTGTTTTCACCACTCCACAGTGGGTTTGATATGCAGAACCAACGATATCTTGGTTTTCGTGGGGTTTCAAGCTGAGATATGCATTTTCTACGATAATCTTGGTGAGACTTCTGTCAGAAGTATGCAGGATCTTCGAGAACGCTCTTATCGAGCTATTTTATGCGAGAAACACGTTATCTGGTGTTTTCACCACTCCACAGTGCGTTTGATATGCAGTACCAGCGATATCTTGGTTTTCGTGGGGTTTCAAGATTAGATACGTATTTTTTACGATAATCTTGGTGAGACTTCTGTCCGAAGTATGCAGAATCATCGAGACCGCTCTATTCGAGCTATCTAATGCGAGAAACACGTTCTCTGGTTGTTTTCACCACTCCACAGTGCGTTTGATATGCAGAACCGGCAACATCTTGATTTTCGTGAGGTTTCAAGCTGAGATATGCATTTTCTACGATAATCTTGGTGAGACTTCTGTCCGAAGTATGCAGAATCATCAAGATCGCCCTATTCGAGGTATTTAATGCGAGAAACACGTTCTATGGTTGTTTTCACAATTGCACAGTGCGTTTGATAAGCAGAACCGGAGATATCTTGGTTTCGGTCGGGTTTCAAGCTGAGATATGCATTTTCTATGATAATCCTGGTGAGACTTCTGTCAGAAGTATGCAGAATCTTCTAGAACGCTCTTTTCGAGCTACTTAATGCGCTAAACACGTTTTCTGGTGTTTTCACCACTCCACAGTTCGTTGGATATGCAGAACAGTAGATATCTTGGTTTTCGTGAGGTTTCAAGCTGAGATATGCATTTTCTGCGATAATCTTTTGTGAGACTTCTGTCCGAAGTATGCTGAAGCATCGACATCGCTCTTTTCGAGCTAGTTAATGCGAGAAAAACCTTATCCGGTGTTTTCACCACTCCACAGTGCGTTTGATATGCAGAACAGGCGATATCTTGATTTTGGTGGTGTTTCCAGCTGATATATGCATTTTCTGCGATAATCTTGGTGGGTCTTTTGTCAGAAGTATGCAGAATCATCTAGATCGCTCTTTTCGAGCTACTTAATGCACGAAACACGTTTTCTGGTGTTTTCACCACTTCACAGTACGTTTGACATGCAGAACCGGAGATATCTTGGTTTCGGTCGGGTTTCAAGCTGAGATATACATTTTCTACGATAATCCTGGTGAGACTTCTGTCAGAAGTATGCAGAATCTTCGAGAACGCTCGTTTCGAGCTACTTAATGTGTTAAACACGTTTTCTGGTGTTTTCACCACTCCACGGTACGTTTGATGTGCAGAACCGGAGATAACTCGGTTTTCGTCGGGTTTCAAGCTGAGATATGCATTTTCTACGATAATCTTGGTCAGACTTCTGTCAGAAGTATGCAGGATCTTCGAGAACGCTCTTTTCGAGCTATTTAATGCGAGAAACACGTTCTCTGGTTGTTTTCACCACTCCACAGTGCGTTTGATATGCAGAACGGGCGATATCTTGGTTTTCGTGAGGTTTCAAGCTGAGATATGCATTTTCTGCGATAATCTTTTGTGAGACTTCTGTCCGAAGTATGCTGAAGCATCGACATCGCTCTTTTCGAGCTAGTTAATGCGAGAAAAACCTTATCCGGTGTTTTCACCACTCCACAGTGCGTTTGATATGCAGAACCAGCGATATCTTGGCTTTCGTGGGGTTTCAAGCTGAGATATGCATTTTCTACGATAATCTTGGATATTCTTCTGTGAGAAGTTTGCAGAATCACAGAAATCGCTGCTTTCGTGCTATTTAATGCGAAAAACTCGTTTTCTGGTGTTTTCAGCACTCCACAGTGCGTTTGGTATGCGGAAACTGCGATATCTTCGGTTTCATTGGGTTTCCAGATGAGATATGCATTTTCTACGATAATCTTGGATATTCTTCTGTGAGAAGTGTGCAGAATCACAGAAATCGCTGCTTTCGTGCTATTTAATGCGAGAAACTCGTTTTCTGGTGTTTTCAGCACTCCACAGTGCTTGTGATATGCGGAAACTGCGATATCTTCGGTTTCATTGGGTTTCCAGATGAGATATTCATTTTCTACGATAATCTTGGATATTCTTGTGCCAGACGTTTGCAGAATCACAGAAATCGCTCTATTCGAGCTATTTAATGCGAGAAACACGTTATCTGGTTGTTTTCACCACTCCACAGTGCGTTTGATGTGCAGCACCGGCGACATCTTGATTTTCGTGATGTTTCTAGCTGAGATATGCATTTTCTGCGACAATATTTGTGAGACTTCAGTCAGAAGTATGCAGAATCATCTAGATCGCTCGTTTCGAGCTATTTAATGCGAAAAAAACAAGTTTTCTGGTGTTTTGACCACTCCACAGTGCGTTTGATATGTAGAGCCGCCTATAACTTGGTTTTCGTGGGGCTTCAAGCTGAGGTATGCATTTTCTGCGATACTATTGGTGAGACTTCAGTCAGTAGTATGCAGAATCATCTAGATCGCTCTTTTCGAGCTACTTAATGCACGAAACACGTTTTCTGGTGTTTTCACCACTCCACAGTACGTTTGACATGCAGAACCGGAGATATCTTGGTTTCGGTCGGGTTTCAAGCTGAGATATGCATTTTCTACGATAATCCTGGTGAGACTTCTGTCAGAAGTATGCAGAATCTTCGAGATCGCACTTTTCTAGCTATTTAATGCGGGAAACACGTTATCTGGTGTTTTCACCACTCCACAGTGCGTTTGATATGCAGAACCGGCGATATCTTGGTTTTCGTGGGGAATCAAGCTGAGATATGCATGTTTTACGATAATCTTGGTGAGACTTCTGTCCGAAGTATGCAGAATCAACGAGATCGCGCTTTTCGAGCTATTTAATGCGAGAAACACGTTATCTGGTGTTTTCACCACTCCACAGTGCGTTTGATATGCAGAACCAACGATATCTTGCTTTTCGTGGGGTTTCAAGCTGAGATATGCATTTTCTACGATAATCTTGGTGAGACTTCTGTCGGAAGTATGCAGAATCTTCGAGAGCGCTCTTATCGAGCTACTTAATGCCTGAAACACGTTTTCTGGTGTTTTCACCACTCCACAGTACGTTTGACATGCAGAACCGGAGATATCTTGGTTCCGGGCGGTTTGCAAGCTGAGATATGCATTTTCTACGGTAATCCTGGTGACACTTCTGTCAGAAGTATGCTGAGTCATCTAGATCGCTCTTTTCGAGCTATTTAATGCGAGAAACACGTTATCTGGTGTTTTCACCACTCCACAGTGGGTTTGATATGCAGAACCAACGATATCTTGGTTTTCGTGGGGTTTCAAGCTGAGATATGCATTTTCTACGATAATCTTGGTGAGACTTCTGTCAGAAGTATGCAGGATCTTCGAGAACGCTCTTATCGAGCTATTTTATGCGAGAAACACGTTATCTGGTGTTTTCACCACTCCACAGTGCGTTTGATATGCAGTACCAGCGATATCTTGGTTTTCGTGGGGTTTCAAGATTAGATACGTATTTTTTACGATAATCTTGGTGAGACTTCTGTCCGAAGTATGCAGAATCATCGAGACCGCTCTATTCGAGCTATCTAATGCGAGAAACACGTTCTCTGGTTGTTTTCACCACTCCACAGTGCGTTTGATATGCAGAACCGGCAACATCTTGATTTTCGTGAGGTTTCAAGCTGAGATATGCATTTTCTACGATAATCTTGGTGAGACTTCTGTCCGAAGTATGCAGAATCATCAAGATCGCCCTATTCGAGGTATTTAATGCGAGAAACACGTTCTATGGTTGTTTTCACAATTGCACAGTGCGTTTGATAAGCAGAACCGGAGATATCTTGGTTTCGGTCGGGTTTCAAGCTGAGATATGCATTTTCTATGATAATCCTGGTGAGACTTCTGTCAGAAGTATGCAGAATCTTCTAGAACGCTCTTTTCGAGCTACTTAATGCGCTAAACACGTTTTCTGGTGTTTTCACCACTCCACAGTTCGTTGGATATGCAGAACAGTAGATATCTTGGTTTTCGTGGGGTTTCAAGCAGAGATATGCATTTTCTGCGATAATCTTGGTGAGACTTCTGTCCGAAGTATGCAGAATCTTCGAGAACGCTCTTTTCGAGCTACTTAATGCGCAAAACATGTTTTCTGGTGTTTTCACCACTCCACAGTTCGTTGGATATGCAGAACAGTAGATATCTTGGTTTTCGTGGGGTTTCAAGCAGAGATATGCATTTTCTGCGATAATCTTGGTGAGACTTCTGTCCGAAGTATGGTGAATCATCGAGATCGCGCTTTTCGGGGTATTTAATGCGAGAAACACGGTCTCTGGTTGTTATCACCATTCCACAGTGCGTCTGATATGCAGAACAGGCGATATCAAGATTTTCATGGTGTTTCCAGCAGAGATATGCATTTTCTGTGATAATCTTGGTGGGTCTTTTGTCAGAAGGATGCAGAATCTTCGAGAACGACCTTTTCGAGCTACTTAATGCGCGAAACACGTTTTCTGGTGTTTTCACCACTCCACAGTTGGTTTGATATGCAGAACCGGAGATATCTTGGTTTCGGTCGGGTTTCAAGTTGAGATATGCATTTTCTACGATAATCCTGGTGAGTCTTCTGTCCGAAGTATGCTGAATCATCGAGTTCGCGCTTTTCGATGTATTTAATGCGAGAAACACGTTCTCTGGTTGTTTTCACCATTCCACAGTGCGTTTGATAAGCAGAACAGGCGATATCTTGATTTCCATGGTGTTTCCAGCTGAGATATGCATTTTCCACGATAATCCTGGTGAGACTTCTGTCAGAAGTATGCAGAATCTTCGAGAACGCTCTTTTCGAGCTACTTAATGCGCGAAACACGTTTTCTGGTGTTTTCAACACTCCACAGTTGGTTTGATATGCAGAACCGGAGATATCTTGGTTTCGGTCGGGTTTCAAGCTGAGATATGCATTTTCTACGATAATCCTGGTGAGACTTCTGTCAGAAGTATGCTGAATCATCGAGAACGCTCTTTTCGAGCTAGTTAATGTGCGAAACACGTTTTCTGGTGTTTTCACCACTCCACGGTACGTTTGATGTGCAGAACCGGAGATAACTCGGTTTTCGTCGGGTTTCAAGATGAGATATGCATTTTCTACGATAATCTTGGTGAGACTTCTGTCAGAAGTATGCAGGATCTTCGAGAACGCTCTTCTCGAGCTATTTAATGCGAGAAACTCGTTTTCTGGGGTTTTCACCACTCCACAGTTCGTTGGATATGCAGAACCGGAGATATCTCGGTTTTCGTGGGGTTTCAAGCTGAGATATGCATTTTCTGCGATAATATTGGTGAGACTTCAGTCAGATGGATGCAGAATCATCTAGATCGCTCTTTTCGAGCTACTTAATGCACGAAACACGTTATCTGGTGTTTTCACCACTCCACAGTGCGTTGGATATGCAGAACTGGCGATATTTTGGTTTTCGTTTGGTTTCAAGCTGAGATATGCATTTTCTACGATAAGCTTGGTGAAACATTTGTCCAAAGCATGCAGAAACATCGAGAGCGCTCCTTTCGAGCTACTTAATGTGCGAAACACGTTTTCTGGTGTTTTCACCACTCCACGGTACGTTTGATGTGCAGAACCGGAGATAACACGGTTTTCGTCGGGTTTCAAGCTGAGATATGCATTTTCTACGATAATCTTGGTGAGACTTCTGTCAGAAGTATGCAGAATCATCTAGATCGCTCTTTTCGAGCTACTTAATGCACGAAACACGTTTTCTGGTGTTTTCACCACTCCACAGTACGTTTGTCATGCAGAACCGGAGATATCTTGGTTTCGGTCGGGTTTCAAGCTGAGATATGCATTTTCTACGGTAATCCTGGTGAGACTTCTGTCAGAAGTATGCAGAATCTTCGAGAACGCTCTTTTCGTGCTACTTAATGCGCGAAACACGTTTGCTGGTGCTTTCACCACTCCACGGTACGTTTGATGTGCAGAACCGGAGATAACTCGGTTTTCGTCGGGTTTCAAGCTGAGCTATGCATTTCCTGCGATAATCTTGGTGACACTTCTGTCCGAAGTATGCTGAATCATCGAGATCGCTCTTTTCGAGCTATTTAATGCGAGAAACACGTTCTCTGGTTGTTTTCACCACTCCACAGTGCGTTTGATATGCAGAACAGGCGATATCTTGATTTTGGTGGTGTTTCCAGCTGATATATGCATTTTCTGCGATAATCTTGGTGGGTCTTTTGTCAGAAGTATGCAGAATCATCTAGATCGCTCTTTTCGAGCTACTTAATGCACGAAACACGTTTTCTGGTGTTTTCACCACTTCACAGTACGTTTGACATGCAGAACCGGAGATATCTTGGTTTCGGTCGGGTTTCAAGCTGAGATATACATTTTCTACGATAATCCTGGTGAGACTTCTGTCAGAAGTATGCAGAATCTTCGAGAACGCTCGTTTCGAGCTACTTAATGTGTTAAACACGTTTTCTGGTGTTTTCACCACTCCACGGTACGTTTGATGTGCAGAACCGGAGATAACTCGGTTTTCGTCGGGTTTCAAGCTGAGATATGCATTTTCTACGATAATCTTGGTCAGACTTCTGTCAGAAGTATGCAGGATCTTCGAGAACGCTCTTTTCGAGCTATTTAATGCGAGAAACACGTTCTCTGGTTGTTTTCACCACTCCACAGTGCGTTTGATATGCAGAACGGGCGATATCTTGGTTTTCGTGAGGTTTCAAGCTGAGATATGCATTTTCTGCGATAATCTTTTGTGAGACTTCTGTCCGAAGTATGCTGAAGCATCGACATCGCTCTTTTCGAGCTAGTTAATGCGAGAAAAACCTTATCCGGTGTTTTCACCACTCCACAGTGCGTTTGATATGCAGAACCAGCGATATCTTGGCTTTCGTGGGGTTTCAAGCTGAGATATGCATTTTCTACGATAATCTTGGATATTCTTCTGTGAGAAGTTTGCAGAATCACAGAAATCGCTGCTTTCGTGCTATTTAATGCGAAAAACTCGTTTTCTGGTGTTTTCAGCACTCCACAGTGCGTTTGGTATGCGGAAACTGCGATATCTTCGGTTTCATTGGGTTTCCAGATGAGATATGCATTTTCTACGATAATCTTGGATATTCTTCTGTGAGAAGTGTGCAGAATCACAGAAATCGCTGCTTTCGTGCTATTTAATGCGAGAAACTCGTTTTCTGGTGTTTTCAGCACTCCACAGTGCTTGTGATATGCGGAAACTGCGATATCTTCGGTTTCATTGGGTTTCCAGATGAGATATTCATTTTCTACGATAATCTTGGATATTCTTGTGCCAGACGTTTGCAGAATCACAGAAATCGCTCTATTCGAGCTATTTAATGCGAGAAACACGTTATCTGGTTGTTTTCACCACTCCACAGTGCGTTTGATGTGCAGCACCGGCGACATCTTGATTTTCGTGATGTTTCTAGCTGAGATATGCATTTTCTGCGACAATATTTGTGAGACTTCAGTCAGAAGTATGCAGAATCATCTAGATCGCTCGTTTCGAGCTATTTAATGCGAAAAAAACAAGTTTTCTGGTGTTTTGACCACTCCACAGTGCGTTTGATATGTAGAGCCGCCTATAACTTGGTTTTCGTGGGGCTTCAAGCTGAGGTATGCATTTTCTGCGATAATATTGGTGAGACTTCAGTCAGTAGTATGCAGAATCATCTAGATCGCTCTTTTCGAGCTACTTAATGCACGAAACACGTTTTCTGGTGTTTTCACCACTCCACAGTACGTTTGACATGCAGAACCGGAGATATCTTGGTTTCGGTCGGGTTTCAAGCTGAGATATGCATTTTCTACGATAATCCTGGTGAGACTTCTGTCAGAAGTATGCAGAATCTTCGAGATCGCACTTTTCTAGCTATTTAATGCGGGAAACACGTTATCTGGTGTTTTCACCACTCCACAGTGCGTTTGATATGCAGAACCGGCGATATCTTGGTTTTCGTGGGGAATCAAGCTGAGATATGCATGTTTTACGATAATCTTGGTGAGACTTCTGTCCGAAGTATGCAGAATCATCGAGATCGCGCTTTTCGAGCTATTTAATGCGAGAAACACGTTATCTGGTGTTTTCACCACTCCACAGTGCGTTTGATATGCAGAACCAACGATATCTTGCTTTTCGTGGGGTTTCAAGCTGAGATATGCATTTTCTACGATAATCTTGGTGAGACTTCTGTCGGAAGTATGCAGAATCTTCGAGAGCGCTCTTATCGAGCTACTTAATGCCTGAAACACGTTTTCTGGTGTTTTCACCACTCCACAGTACGTTTGACATGCAGAACCGGAGATATCTTGGTTCCGGGCGGTTTGCAAGCTGAGATATGCATTTTCTACGGTAATCCTGGTGACACTTCTGTCAGAAGTATGCTGAGTCATCTAGATCGCTCTTTTCGAGCTATTTAATGCGAGAAACACGTTATCTGGTGTTTTCACCACTCCACAGTGGGTTTGATATGCAGAACCAACGATATCTTGGTTTTCGTGGGGTTTCAAGCTGAGATATGCATTTTCTACGATAATCTTGGTGAGACTTCTGTCAGAAGTATGCAGGATCTTCGAGAACGCTCTTTTCGAGCTATTTTATGCGAGAAACACGTTATCTGGTGTTTTCACCACTCCACAGTGCGTTTGATATGCAGTACCAGCGATATCTTGGTTTTCGTGGGGTTTCAAGATTAGATACGTATTTTTTACGATAATCTTGGTGAGACTTCTGTCCGAAGTATGCAGAATCATCGAGACCGCTCTATTCGAGCTATCTAATGCGAGAAACACGTTCTCTGGTTGTTTTCACCACTCCACAGTGCGTTTGATATGCAGAACCGGCAACATCTTGATTTTCGTGAGGTTTCAAGCTGAGATATGCATTTTCTACGATAATCTTGGTGAGACTTCTGTCAGAAGTATGCAGAATCTTGGAGAACGCTCTTTTCGAGCTACTTAATGCGCGAAACACGTTTTCTGGTGTTTTCACCACTCCACGGTACGTTTGATGTGCAGAACCGGAGATAACTCGGTTTTCGTCGGGTTTCAAGCTGAGATATGCATTTTCTACGATAATCTTGGTGAGACTTCGGTGAGAAGTATGCAGGATCTTCGAGAACGCTCTTTTCGTGCTATATAATGCGAGAAACACGTTATCTGGTGTTTTCACCACTCCGCAGTGCGTTTGATATGCAGAACAGGCGATATCTTGATTATTCGTGGTGTTTGCCGCTGAGATATGCATTTTCTGCGATAATCTTGGATATGCTTCTGTGAGAAGTATGCAGAATCACCGAAATCGCAGTTTTCGTGCTATTGAATGCGAAAAACTCGTTTTCTGGTGTTTTCAGCACTCCACAGTGCGTTTGATATGCGGAAACTGCGATATCTTCGGTTTCATTGGGTTTCCAGATGAGATATGCATTTTCTACGATAATCTTTGATATTCTTGTGTGAGACGTTTGCAGAATCACAGAAATCGCACTTTTCGAGCTATTTAATCCGAGAAACACGTTATATGGTGTTCTCACCACACCACAGTGCGTTTGATATGCAGAACCGGCAATATCTTGGTTTTCGTGGGGTTTCAAGCTGAGATATGCATTTCCTGCGATAATCTTGGTGAGACTTCTGTCAGAAGTATGCAGAATCTTCGTGATCGCACTTTTCGAGCTATTTAATGCGCGAAACACGTTTTCTGGTGTTTTCACCACTCCACGGTACGTTTGATGTGCAGAACCGGAGATAACTCGGTTTTCGTCGGGTTTCAAGCTGAGATATGCATTTTCTCCGATAATCTTGGTGAGACTTCTGTCCGAAGTATGCTGAATCATCTAGATCGCTCTTTTCGAGCTATTTAATGCGAGAATCACGTTTTCTGGGGTTTTCACAACTCCACAGTTCGTTGGATATGCAGAACCGGAGACATCTTGCTTTTCGTGGGGTTTCAAGCTGAGATATGCATTTCCTGCGATAATCTTGGTGAGACTTCTATCCGAAGTATGCTGAATCATCTAGATCGCTCTTTTCGAGCTATTTAATTTGAGAAACACGTTATCTGGTGTTTTCACCACTCCACAGTGCGTTTGATATGCAGAACCAACGATATCTTGGTTTTCGTGGGGTTTCAAGCTGAGATATGCATTTTCTGCGATAATACTGGTGAGACTTTAGTCAGAAGTATGCAGAATCATCTAGATCGCTCTTTTCGAGCTACTTAATGCACGAAACACGCTTTCTGGTGTTTTCACCACTCCACAGTACGTTTGACATGCAGAACCGGAGATATCTTGGTTTTCGTGGGGTTTCAAGCTGAGATATGCATTTCCTGCGATAATCTTGGTGAGACTTCTGTCGGAAGTATGCAGAATCTTCGAGAGCGCTCTTATCGAGCTACTTAATGCCTGAAACACGTTTTCTGGTGTTTTCACCACTCCACAGTACGTTTGACATGCAGAACCGGAGATATCTTGGTTCCGGGCGGTTTGCAAGCTGAGATATGCATTTTCTACGGTAATCCTGGTGACACTTCTGTCAGAAGTATGCTGAGTCATCTAGATCGCTCTTTTCGAGCTATTTAATGCGAGAAACACGTTATCTGGTGTTTTCACCACTCCACAGTGGGTTTGATATGCAGAACCAACGATATATTGGTTTTCGTGGGGTTTCAAGCTGAGATATGCATTTTCTACGATAATCTTGGTGAGACTTCTGTCAGAAGTATGCAGGATCTTCGAGAACGCTCTTTTCGAGCTATTTAATGCGAGAAACACGTTATCTGGTGTTTTCACCACTCCACAGTGCGTTTGATATGCAGTACCAGCGATATCTTGGTTTTCGTGGGGTTTCAAGATTAGATACGTATTTTTTACGATAATCTTGGTGAGACTTCTGTCCGAAGTATGCAGAATCATCGAGACCGCTCTATTCGAGCTATCTAATGCGAGAAACACGTTCTCTGGTTGTTTTCACCACTCCACAGTGCGTTTGATATGCAGAACCGGCAACATCTTGATTTTCGTGAGGTTTCAAGCTGAGATATGCATTTTCTACGATAATCTTGGTGAGACTTCTGTCAGAAGTATGCAGCATCTTGGTGAACGCTCTTTTCGAGCTACTTAATGCGCGAAACACGTTTTCTGGTGTTTTCACCACTCCACGGTACGTTTGATGTGCAGAACCGGAGATAACTCGGTTTTCGTCGGGTTTCAAGCTGAGATATGCATTTTCTACGATAATCTTGGTGAGACTTCGGTGAGAAGTATGCAGGATCTTCGAGAACGCTCTTTTCGTGCTATATAATGCGAGAAACACGTTATCTGGTGTTTTCACCACTCCGCAGTGCGTTTGATATGCAGAACCGGCGATATCTTGATTTCCGTGGTGTTTGCCGCTGAGATATGCATTTTCTGCGATAATCTTGGTGAGACTTCTGTCCGAAGTATGCTGAATCATCTAGATCGCTCTTTTCGAGCTATTTAATGCGAGAAACACGTTTTCTGGGGTTTTCACCACTCCGCAGTTGGTTGGATATGCAGAACCGGAGATATCTTGGTTTTCGTGGGGTTTCAAGCTGAGATATGCATTTCCTGCGGTAATCTTGGTGAGACTTCTGTCCGAAGTATGCTGAATCATCTAGATCGCTCTTTTCGAGCTATTTAATGCGAGAAACACGTTATCTGGTGTTTTCACCACTCCACAGTGCGTTTGATATGCAGAACCGGCAATATCTTGGTTTTGGTGGGGTTTCAAGCTGAGATATGCATTTTCTGCGATAATACTGGTGAGACTTTAGTCAGAAGTATGCAGAATCATCTAGATCGCTCTTTTCGAGCTACTTAATGCACGAAACACGTTTTCTGGTGTTTTCACCACTCCACAGTACGTTTGACATGCAGAACCGGAGATATCTTGGATTCGGTCGGGTTTCAAGCTGAGATATGCATTTTCTACGGTAATCCTGGTGAGACTTCTGTCAGAAGGATGCAGAATCTTCGAGATCGCACTTTTCGAGATATTTAATGCGAGAAACACGTTATCTGGTGTTGTCACCACTCCACAGTGCGTTTGATATGCAGAACCGGGGACATCTTGGTTTTCGTAGGGTATCAAGCTGAGATATGCATGTTTTACGATAAGCTTGGTGGAACATCTGTCCGAAGTATGCAGAAACATCGAGAGCGCTCTTTTCGAGCTATTTAATGCGAGAAACACGTTTTCTGGGGTTTTCACCACTCCACAGTTGGTTGGATATGCAGAACCGGAGATATCTTGGTTTTCGTGGGTTTCAAGCTGAGATATGCATTTCCTTGCGATAATATTGGTGAGACTTCTGTCCGAAGTATGCTGAATCATCTAGATCGCTCTTTTCGAGCTATTTAATGCGAGAAACACGTTATCTGGTGTTTTCACCACTCCACAGTGCGTTTGATATGCAGAACCAGCGATATCTTGGTTTTCGTGGGGTTTCAAGCTGAGATATGCATTTTCTGCGATAATATTGGTGAGACTTCAGTCAGAAGTATGCAGAATCATCTATATCGCTCTTTTCGAGCTACTTAATGCAGGAAACACGTTTTCTGGTGTTTTCACCACTCCACAGTACGTTTGACATGCAGAACCGGAGATATCTTGGTTTCGGTCGGGTTTCAAGCTGAGATATGCATTTTCTACGAAAATCCTGGTGAGAGTTCTGTCAGAAGTATGCAGAAACTTCGAGATCGCACTTTTCGAGCTATTTAATTTGAGAAACACGTTATCTGGTGTTTTCACCACTCCACAGTGCGTTTGATATGCAGTACCAGCGAAATCTTGGTTTTCGTGGCGTTTCATGCTGAGATATGCATTTTTTACGATAATCTTGGTGAGACTTCAGTCCGAAGTATGCAGAATCATCGAGATCGCTCTATTCGAGCTATTTCATGCGACAAACACGTTATCTGGTGTTTTCAGCACCCCACAGTATGTTTGATATACAGAACCAGCGATATCTTGGTTTTCGTGGGGTTTCAAGTTGAGATATGCATTTTTTACGATAATCTTGGTGAGACTTCTGTCCGAAGTATGCAGAAACATCGAGAACGCTCTTTTCGAGCTACTTAATGCACGAAACACGTTTTCTGGTGATTTCACCACTCCACAGTACGTTTGACATGCAGAACCGGAGATATGTTGGTTTCGGTCGGGTTTCAAGCTGAGATATGCATTTTCTACGATAATCTTGGTGAAACATCTGTCCGAAGTTTGCAGAAACATCGAAGGCGCTCTTTTCGAGCTATTTAATGCGAGAAACTCGTTTTCTGGTGTTTTCACCACTCCACGGTACGTTTGATGTGCAGAACCGGAGGTAACTCGGTTTTCGTAGTGTTTCCAGCTGAGATATGCATTTTCTGCGATAATCTTGGTGAGACTTCTGTCAGAAGTATGCAGAATCTTCGAGAGCGCTCTTTTCGAGCTATTTAATGCGAGAAACACGTTATCTGGTGTTTTCACCACTCCACAGTGCGTTTGATATGCAGAACCGGAGATATCTTGGTTTTCGTGGGGTTTCAAGCTGAGATATGCATTTCCTGCGATAATCTTGGTGAGACTTCTGTCCGAAGTATGCTGAATCATCTAGATCGCTCTTTTCGAGCTATTTAATGCGAGAAGCACGTTTTCTGGTGTTTTCACCACTCCACAGTACGTTTGACATGCAGAACCGGAGATATCTTGGTTTCGGTCGGGTTTCAAGCTGAGATATGCATTTTCTACGGTAATCCTGGTGAGACTTCTGTCAGAAGTATGCAGAATCTTCGTGATCGCACTTTTCGAGCTATTTAATGCGCGAAACACGTTTTCTGGTGTTTTCACCACTCCACGGTACGTTTGATGTGCAGAACCGGAGATAACTCGGTTTTCGTCGGGTTTCAAGCTGAGATATGCATTTTCTGCGATAAGCTTGGTGAAACATCTGTCCGAAGTATGCAGAACCATCGAGAGAGCTCTTTTCGAGCTATTTAATGCGAGAAACACGTTTTCTGGGGTTTTCACCACTCCACAGTTCGTTGGATATGCAGCACCGGAGATATCTTGGTTTTCGTTGGGTTTCAAGCTGAGATATGCATTACCTGCGATAATCTTGGTGAGACTTCTGTCCGAAGTATGCTGAATCATCTAGATCGCTCTTTTCGAGCTATTTAATGCGAGAAACACGTTTTCTGGGGTTTTCACCACTCCGCAGTTGGTTGGATATGCAGAACCGGAGATATCTTGGTTTTCGTGGGGTTTCAAGCTGAGATATGCATTTCCTGCGGTAATCTTGGTGAGACTTCTGTCCAAAGTATGCTGAATCATCTAGATCGCTCTTTTCGAGCTATTTAATGCGAGAAACACGTTATCTGGTGTTTTCACCACTCCACAGTGCGTTTGATATGCAGAACCGGCAATATCTTGGTTTTGGTGGGGTTTCAAGCTGAGATATGCATTTTCTGCGATAAGCTTGGTGAAACATCTGTCCGAAGTATGCAGAACCATCGAGAGAGCTAATTTCGAGCTATTTAATGCGAGAATCACGTTTTCTGGGGTTTTCACAACTCCACAGTTCGTTGGATATGCAGAACCGGAGACATCTTGGTTATCGTGGGGTTTCAAGCTGAGATATGCATTTCCTGCGATAATCTTGGTGAGACTTCTATCCGAAGTATGCTGAATCATCTAGATCGCTCTTTTCGAGCTATTTAATTTGAGAAACACGTTATCTGGTGTTTTCACCACTCCACAGTGCGTTTGATATGCAGAACCAACGATATCTTGGTTTTCGTGGGGTTTCAAGCTGAGATATGCATTTTCTGCGGTAATACTGGTGAGACTTTAGTCAGAAGTATGCAGAATCATCTAGATCGCTCTTTTCGAGCTACTTAATGCACGAAACACGTTTTCTGGTGTTTTCACCACTCCACAGTACGTTTGACATGCAGAACCGGAGATATCTTGGATTCGGTCGGGTTTCAAGCTGAGATATGCATTTTCTACGGTAATCCTGGTGAGACTTCTGTCAGAAGGATGCAGAATCTTCGAGATCGCACTTTTCGAGATATTTAATGCGAGAAACACGTTATCTGGTGTTGTCACCACTCCACAGTGCGTTTGATATGCAGAACCGGGGACATCTTGGTTTTCGTAGGGTATCAAGCTGAGATATGCATGTTTTACGATAAGCTTGGTGGAACATCTGTCCGAAGTATGCAGAAACATCGAGAGCGCTCTTTTCGAGCTATTTAATGCGAGAAACACGTTTTCTGGGGTTTTCACCACTCCACAGTTGGTTGGATATGCAGAACCGGAGATATCTTGGTTTTCGTGGGTTTCAAGCTGAGATATGCATTTCCTTGCGATAATATTGGTGAGACTTCTGTCCGAAGTATGCTGAATCATCTAGATCGCTCTTTTCGAGCTATTTAATGCGAGAAACACGTTATCTGGTGTTTTCACCACTCCACAGTGCGTTTGATATGCAGAACCAGCGATATCTTGGTTTTCGTGGGGTTTCAAGCTGAGATATGCATTTTCTGCGATAATATTGGTGAGACTTCAGTCAGAAGTATGCAGAATCATCTAGATCGCTCTTTTCGAGCTACTTAATGCAGGAAACACGTTTTCTGGTGTTTTCACCACTCCACAGTACGTTTGACATGCAGAACCGGAGATATCTTGGTTTCGGTCGGGTTTCAAGCTGAGATATGCATTTTCTACGAAAATCCTGGTGAGAGTTCTGTCAGAAGTATGCAGAAACTTCGAGATCGCACTTTTCGAGCTATTTAATTTGAGAAACACGTTATCTGGTGTTTTCACCACTCCACAGTGCGTTTGATATGCAGTACCAGCGAAATCTTTGTTTTCGTGGCGTTTCATGCTGAGATATGCATTTTTTACGATAATCTTGGTGAGACTTCAGTCCGAAGTATGCAGAATCATCGAGATCGCTCTATTCGAGCTATTTAATGCGACAAACACGTTATCTGGTGTTTTCAGCACCCCACAGTATGTTTGATATACAGAACCAGCGATATCTTGGTTTTCGTGGGGTTTCAAGTTGAGATATGCATTTTTTACGATAATCTTGGTGAGACTTCTGTCCGAAGTATGCAGAAACATCGAGAACGCTCTTTTCGAGCTACTTAATGCACGAAACACGTTTTCTGGTGATTTCACCACTCCACAGTACGTTTGACATGCAGAACCGGAGATATGTTGGTTTCGGTCGGGTTTCAAGCTGAGATATGCATTTTCTACGATAATCTTGGTGAAACATTTGTCCGAAGTTTGCAGAAACATCGAAGGCGCTCTTTTCGAGCTATTTAATGCGAGAAACTCGTTTTCTGGTGTTTTCACCACTCCACGGTACGTTTGATGTGCAGAACCGGAGGTAACTCGGTTTTCGTAGTGTTTCCAGCTGAGATATGCATTTTCTGCGATAATCTTGGTGAGACTTCTGTCAGAAGTATGCAGAATCTTCGAGAACGCTCTTTTGGAGCTACTTAATGCGCGTAACACGTTTTCTGGTGTTTTCACCATTCCGCGGTACGTTTGATGTGCAGAACCGGAGATAACTCGGTTTTCGTCGGGTTTCAAGCTGAGATATGCATTTTCTACGATAATCATGGTGAGACTTCTGTCAGAAGTATGCAGGATCTTCGAGAACGCTCTTTTCCAGCTATTTAATGCGAGAAACACGTTATCTGGTGTTTTCACCACTCCACAGTGCGTATGATATGCAGAACCGGCGATATCTTGGTTTTCGTGGGGTTTGATGCTGAGATATGCATTTTCTGCGATAATCTTGGTGAGACTTCAGTCCGAAGTATGCTGAAACATCGAGATCGCTCTTTTCGAGCTAGTTAATGCGAGAAAAACCTTATCCGGTGTTTTCACCACTCCACAGTTCGTTGGATATGCAGAACAGTAGATATCTTGGTTTTCGTGGGGTTTCAAGCAGATATGCATTTTCTGCGATCATCTTGGTGAGACTTCTGTCCGAAGTATGCTGAATCATCGAGATCGCGCTTTTCGAGGTATTTAATGGGAGAAACACGTTCTCTGCTGGTTATCACCATTCCACAGTGCGTTTGATATGCAGAACAGGCGATATCTTGATTTTCATGGTGTTTCCAGCTGAGATATGCATTTTCTGCGATAATCTTGGTGGGTCTTTTGTCAGAAGTATGCAGAATCATCTAGATCGCTCTTTTCGAGCTACTTAATGCACGAAACACGTTTTCTGGTGTTTCCACCACTCCGCAGTACGTTTGACATGCAGAACCGGAGATATCTTGGTTTCGGTCGGGTTTCAAGCTGAGATATGCATTTTCTACGATAATCTTGGTGAAACATCTGTCCGAAGTATGCAGAAACATCGAGAGCGCTCTTTTCGAGCTATTTAATTTGAGAAACACGTTATCTGGTGTTTTCACCACTCCACAGTGCGTTTGATATGCAGAACCGGAGATATCTTGGTTTTCGTGGGGTTTCCAGCTGATATATGCATTTTCTGCGATAATCTTGGTGGGTCTCTTGTCAGAAGTATGCAGAATCATCTAGATCGCTCTTTTCGAGCTACTTAATGCACGAAACACGTTTTCTGGTGTTTTCACCACTCCACAGTACGTTTGACATGCAGAACCGGAGATATCTTGGTTTCGGTCGGGTTTCAAGCTGAGATATGCATTTTCTACGATAATCCTGGTGAGACTTCTGTCAGAAGTATGCAGAATCTTCGAGAACGCTCTTTTCGAGCTACTTAATGCACGAAACACGTTTTCTGGTGTTTTCACCACTCCACGGTACGTTTGATGTGCAGAACCGGAGATAACTCGGTTTTCGTCGGGTTTCAAGCTGAGATATGCATTTCCTGCGATAATCTTGGTGAGACTTCTGTCCGAAGTATGCAGAAACTTCGAGATCGCACTTTTCGAGCTATTTAATTTGAGAAACACGTTATCTGGTGTTTTCACCACTCCACAGTGCGTTTGATATGCAGTACCAGCGAAATCTTGGTTTTCGTTGCGTTTCATGCTGAGATATGCATTTTTTACGATAATCTTGTCGAGACTTCAGTCCGAAGTATGCAGAATCATCGAGATCGCTCTATTCGAGCTATTTAATGCGACAAACACGTTATCTGGTGTTTTCAGCACCCCACAGTATGTTTGATATACAGAACCAGCGATATCTTGGTTTTCGTGGGGTTTCAAGCTGAGATATGCATTTTTTACGATAATCTTGGTGAGACTTCTGTCCGAAGTATGCAGAAACATCGAGAACGCTCTTTTCGAGCTACTTAATGCACGAAACACGTTTTCTGGTGATTTCACCACTCCACAGTACGTTTGACATGCAGAACCGGAGATATCTTGGTTTTCGTCGGGTTTCAAGCGGAGATATGCATTTTCTACGATAATCATGGTGTGACTTCTGTCAGAAGTATGCAGAAACTTCGAGATCGCACTTTTCGAGCTATTTAATTTGAGAAACACGTTATCTGGTGTTTTCACCACTCCACAGTGCGTTTGATATGCAGAACCGGAGATATCTTGGTTTTCGTGGGGTTTCCAGCTGAGATATGCATTTTCTGCGATAATCTTGGTGGGTCTCTTGTCAGAAGTATGCAGAATCATCTAGATCGCTCTTATCGAGCTACTTAATGCACGAAACACGTTTTCTGGTGTTTTCACCACTCCACAGTACGTTTGACATGCAGAACCGGAGATATCTTGGTTTCGGTCGGGTTTCAAGCTGAGATATGCATTTTCTACGATAATCCTGGTGAGACTTCTTTCAGAAGTATGCAGAATCTTCGAGAACGCTCTTTTCGAGCTACTTAATGCACGAAACACGTTTTCTGGTGTTTTCACCACTCCACGGTACGTTTGATGTGCAGAACCGGAGATAACTCGGTTTTCGTCGGGTTTCAAGCTGAGATATGCATTTCCTGCGATAATCTTGGTGAGACTTCTGTCCGAAGTATGCAGAAACTTCGAGATCGCACTTTTCGAGCTATTTAATTTGAGAAACACGTTATCTGGTGTTTTCACCACTCCACAGTGCGTTTGATATGCAGTACCAGCGAAATCTTGGTTTTCGTTGCGTTTCATGCTGAGATATGCATTTTTTACGATAATCTTGGTGAGACTTCAGTCCGAAGTATGCAGAATCATCGAGATCGCTCTATTCGAGTTATTTAATGCGACAAACACGTTATCTGGTGTGTTCAGCACCCCACAGTATGTTTGATATACAGAACCAGCGATATCTTGGTTTTCGTGGGGTTTCAAGCTGAGATATGCATTTTTTACGATAATCTTGGTGAGACTTCTGTCCGAAGTATGCAGAAACATCGAGAACGCTCTTTTCGAGCTACTTAATGCACGAAACACGTTTTCTGGTGATTTCACCACTCCACAGTACGTTTGACATGCAGAACCGGAGATATGTTGGTTTCGGTCGGGTTTCAAGCTGAGATATGCATTTTCTACGATAATCTTGGTGAAACATCTGTCCGAAGTTTGCAGAAACATCGAGAGCGCTCTTTTCGAGCTATTTAATGCGAGAAACTCGTTTTCTGGTGTTTTCACCACTCCACGGTACGTTTGATGTGCAGAACCGGAGGTAACTCGGTTTTCGTAGTGTTTCCAGCTGAGATATGCATTTTCTGCGATAATCTTGGTGAGACTTCTGTCAGAAGTATGCAGAATCTTCGAGAACGCTCTTTTGGAGCTACTTAATGCGCGTAACACGTTTTCTGGTGTTTTCACCATTCCGCGGTACGTTTGATGTGCAGAACCGGAGATAACTCGGTTTTCGTCGGGTTTCAAGCTGAGATATGCATTTTCTACGATAATCATGGTGAGACTTCTGTCAGAAGTATGCAGGATCTTCGAGAACGCTCTTTTCCAGCTATTTAATGCGAGAAACACGTTATCTGGTGTTTTCACCACTCCACAGTGCGTATGATATGCAGAACCGGCGATATCTTGGTTTTCGTGGGGTTTGAAGCTGAGATATGCATTTTCTGCGATAATCTTGGTGAGACTTCAGTCCGAAGTATGCTGAAACATCGAGATCGCTCTTTTCGAGCTAGTTAATGCGAGAAAAACCTTATCCGGTGTTTTCACCACTCCACAGTTCGTTGGATATGCAGAAAAGTAGATATCTTGGTTTTCGTGGGGTTTCAAGCAGATATGCATTTTCTGCGATAATCTTGGTGAGACTTCTGTCCGAAGTATGCTGAATCATCGAGATCGCGCTTTTCGAGGTATTTAATGGGAGAAACACGTTCTCTGGTTGTTATCACCATTCCACAGTGCGTTTGATATGCAGAACAGGCGATATCTTGATTTTCATGGTGTTTCCAGCTGAGATATGCATTTTCTGCGATAATCTTGGTGGGTGTTTTGTCAGAAGTATGCAGAATCATCTAGATCGCTCTTTTCGAGCTACTTAATGCACGAAACACGTTTTCTGGTGTTTTCACCACTCCACAGTACGTTTGACATGCAGAACCGGAGATATCTTGGTTTCGGTCGGGTTTCAAGCTGAGATATGCATTTTCTACGATAATCTTGGTGAAACATCTGTCCGAAGTATGCAGAAACATCGAGGGCGCTCTTTTCGAACTATTTAATGCGAGAAACTCGTTTTCTGGGGTTTTCACCACTCCACAGTTCGTTGGATATGCAGAACCGGCGATATCTTGGTTTTCGTGTGGTTTCCAGCTGAGATATGCATTTTCTGCGATAATCATGGAGAGTCTCCTGTCAGAAGTATGCAGAATCATCTAGATCGCTCTTTTCGAGCTATTTAATGCGAGAAACACGTTTTCTGGTGTTTTCACCACTCCACAGTGCGTTTCATATGCAGAACCGGCGACGTCTTGATTTTCGTGAGGTTTCAAGCTGAGATATGCATTTTCTACGATAATCCTGGTGAGACTTCTGTCAGAAGTATGCAGAATCTTCGAGAACGCTCTTTTCGAGCTACTTAATGCACGAAACACGTTTTCTGGTGTTTTCACCACTCCACGGTACGTTTGATGTGCAGAACCGGAGATAACTCGGTTTTCGTCGGGTTTCAAGCTGAGATATGCATTTCCTGCGATAATCTTGGTGAGACTTCTGTCCGAAGTATGCAGAAACTTCGAGATCGCACTTTTCGAGCTATTTAATTTGAGAAACACGTTATCTGGTGTTTTCACCTCTCCACAGTGCGTTTGATATGCAGTACCAGCGAAATCTTGGTTTTCGTTGCGTTTCATGCTGAGATATGCATTTTTTACGATAATCTTGGTGAGACTTCAGTCCGAAGTATGCAGAATCATCGAGATCGCTCTATTCGAGCTATTTAATGCGACAAACACGTTATCTGGTGTTTTCAGCACCCCACAGTATGTTTGATATACAGAACCAGCGATATCTTGGTTTTCGTGGGGTTTCAAGCTGAGATATGCATTTTTTACGATAATCTTGGTGAGACTTCTGTCCGAAGTATGCAGAAACATCGAGAACGCTCTTTTCGAGCTACTTAATGCACGAAACACGTTTTCTGGTGATTTCACCACTCCACAGTACGTTTGACATGCAGAACCGGAGATATGTTGGTTTCGGTCGGGTTTCAAGCTGAGATATGCATTTTCTACGATAATCTTGGTGAAACATCTGTCCGAAGTTTGCAGAAACATCGAGAGCGCTCTTTTCGAGCTATTTAATGCGAGAAACTCGTTTTCTGGTGTTTTCACCACTCCACGGTACGTTTGATGTGCAGAACCGGAGGTAACTCGGTTTTCGTAGTGTTTCCAGCTGAGATATGCATTTTCTGCGATAATCTTGGTGAGACTTCTGTCAGAAGTATGCAGAATCTTCGAGAACGCTCTTTTGGAGCTACTTAATGCGCGTAACACGTTTTCTGGTGTTTTCACCATTCCGCGGTACGTTTGATGTGCAGAACCGGAGATAACTCGGTTTTCGTCGGGTTTCAAGCTGAGATATGCATTTTCTACGATAATCATGGTGAGACTTCTGTCAGAAGTATGCAGGATCTTCGAGAACGCTCTTTTCCAGCTATTTAATGCGAGAAACACGTTATCTGGTGTTTTCACCACTCCACAGTACGTTTGACATGCAGAACCGGAGATATCTTGGTTTCGGTCGGGTTTCAAGCTGAGATATGCATTTTCTACGATAATCTTGGTGAAACATCTGTCCGAAGTATGCAGAAACATCGAGGGCGCTCTTTTCGAACTATTTAATGCGAGAAACTCGTTTTCTGGGGTTTTCACCACTCCACAGTTCGTTGGATATGCAGAACCGGCGATATCTTGGTTTTCGTGTGGTTTCCAGCTGAGATATGCATTTTCTGCGATAATCATGGAGAGTCTCCTGTCAGAAGTATGCAGAATCATCTAGATCGCTCTTTTCGAGCTATTTAATGCGAGAAACACGTTTGCTGGTGTTTTCACCACTCCACAGTGCGTTTCATATGCAGAACCGGCGACGTCTTGATTTTCGTGAGGTTTCAATATGAGATATGGATTTTCTGCGATAATCTTGCTGAGACTTCAGTCAGAAGTATGCAGAAACGTCTAGATCGCTCGTTTCGAGCTATTTAATGCGAGAAACACGTTTTCTGGTGTATTCACCACTCCACAGTACGTTAGACATGCAGAACCGGAGATATCTTCGTTTCGGTCGGGTTTCAAGCTGAGATATGCATTTTCTGCGATAATATTGGTGAGACTTCTGTCCGAAGTATGCAGAATCACCTAGATCGTTCTTTTCGAGCTATTTAATGCGAGAAACACGTTTTATGGTGTTTTCACCACCCCACAGTGCGTTTGATATGCAGAACCGGCGACATCTTGGTTTTGGTCGGGTTTCAAGCTGAGATATGCATTTTCTGCGATAATATTGGTGAGACTTCAATCAGAAGTATGCAGAATCATCTAGATCGCTCGTTTCGAGCTATTTAATGCGAGAAACACGTTATCTGGTTGTTTTCACCACTCCACAGTGCGTTTGATATGCAGAACCGGCGACATCTTGATTTTCGTGAGGTTTCAAGCTGAGATATGCATTTTCTGCGATAATATTGGTGAGACTTCTGTCCGAAGTATGCAGAATCATCTAGATCGCTCCCTTCCAGCTATTTAATGCGAGTAACACGTTTTCTTGTGTTTTCACCACTCCACATTTCGTCTGATATGCAGAACCGGCGATATCTTATTTTCGTGGGGTTTCCAGCTGAGATATGCATTTTCTGCGATAATCTTGGATAGTCTCCTGTCAGAAGTATGCAGAATCATCTAGATCGTTCCTTTCGACCTATTTAATGCGAGAAACACGTTATCTGGTGTTTTCACCACTCCACAGTGCGTTTGATATGCAGAACCGGCGACATCTTGATTTTCGTGAGGTTTCTAGCTGAGATAGGCATTTTCTGCGATAATATTGGTGAGACTTCAGTCAGAAGTATGCAGAATCATCTAGATCGCTCCCTTCCAGCTATTTAATGCGAGTAACACGTTTTCTGGTGTTTTCACCACTCCACATTGCGTCTGATATGCAGAACCGGCGATATCTTATTTTGGTGGTGTTTCCAGCTGAGATATGCATTTTCTGCGATAATCTTGGAGAGTCTCCTGTCAGAAGTATGCAGAATCATCTAGATCGTTCTTTTCGAGCTATTTATTGCGAGAAACACGTTATCTGGTGTTTTCACCACTCCACAGTGCGTTTGATATGCAGAACCGGCGATATCTTGGATTTCGTGGGGTTACCAGCTGAGATATGCATTTTCTGCGATAATCTTGTTGAGTCTTCTGTCAGAAGTATGCAGAATCATCTAGATCGCTCTTTTCGAACTATTTAATGCGCGAAACACGTTTTCTGGTGTTTTCACCACCCCACAGTGCGTTTGATATGCAGAACCGGCGACATCTTGGTTTTCGTCGGGTTTCAAGCTGACAAATGCATTTTCTGCTATAATTTTTGGTGAGACTTCAGTCAGAAGTACGCAGAATCATCGATATCGCTCTTTTCGAGCTATTTAATGCGAGAAACACGTTATCTGGTGTTTTCATCACTCCACAGGGCGTTTGATATGCAGAACCGGCTATATCTTGGTTCTCGTGGGGTTTCCAGCTGAGATATGCATTTTCTGCGATAATCTTGGTGAGTCTTCTGTCAGAAGTATGCAGAATCATCTAGATTGCTCTTTTCGATCTATTTAATGCGAGAAACACGTTTTCTAGTGTTTTCACCACCCCACAGTGCGTTTGATATGCAGAACCGGCGACATCTTGGTTTTCGTGGGGTTTCCAGCTGAGATATGCATTTTCTGCGATAATCTTTGTGTTTCATCTACGAGAAGTATGCAGAATCATCCAGAACGCTCTTTTCGAGCTAGTTAATGCGAGTAACACGTTTTCTGGTGTTTTCACCACTCCACAGAGCGTCTGATATGCAGAACCGGCGATATCTTGGTTTTCGTGGGGTTTCCAGCTGAGATATGCATTTTCTGCGATAATCTTGGTGAGTCTTCTGTCAGAAGTATGCAGAATCATCTAGATCGCTCTTTTCGAGCTATTTAATGCGAGAAACACGTTTTCTGGTGTTTTGAGCACCCCACAGTGCGTTTGATATGCAGAACCGGCGACATCTTGGTTTTCGTCGGGTTTCAAGCTGAGATATGCATTTTCTGCGATAATATTGGTGAGACTTCTGTCCGCAGTATGCAGAATCATCGATATCGCTCTTTTCGAGCTATTTAATGCGAGAAACACGTTATCTGGTGTTTTGACCACTCCACAGTGCGTTTGATATGTAGAGCCGCCGATAACTTCGTTTTCGTGGGGTTTCCAGCTGAAATATGCATTTTCTGCGATAGTCTTTGTGTTTCATCTACGATAAGTATGCAGAATCATCCAGAACGCTCTTTTCGAGCTATTTAATGCGAGAAACACGTTATCTGGTTGTTTTCACCACTCCACAGTGCGTTTGATATGCAGAACCGGCGACATCTTGATTTTCGTGATGTTTCTAGCTGAGATATGCATTTTCTGCGATAATATTGGTGAGACTTCAGTCAGAAGTATGCAGAATCATCTAGATCGCTCGTTTCGAGCTATTTAATGCGAAAAAACAAGTTTTCTGGTGTTTTCAGCACTCCACAGTGCGTTTGATATGCGGAAACTGCGATATCTTTGGTTTCATTGGATTTCCAGATGAGATATGCATTTTCTACGATAATCTTGGATATTCTTCTGTGAGAAGTTTGCAGAATCACAGAAATCGCTCTATTCGAGCTATTTAATGGGAGAAACACGTTATCTGGTGTTTTGACCACTCCACAGTGCGTTTGATATGTAGAGCCGCCGATAACTTCGTTTTCGTGGGGTTTCCACCTGAAATATGCATTTTCTGCGATAATCTTTGTGTTTCATCTACGAGAAGTATGCAGAATCATCCAGAACGCTCTTTTCGAGCTAGTTAATGCGAGTAACACGTTTTCTGGTGATTTCACCACTCCACAGTGCGTCTGATATGCAGAAATGGCGAAATCTTGGTTTTCGTGGGGTTTCAAGCTGAGATATGCATTTCCTGCGATAATCTTGGTGAGACTTCTGTCAGAAGTATGCAGAAACATCGAGAGCGCTCTTTTCGAGCTATTTAATGCGAGAAACTCGTTTTCTGGGGTTTTCACCACTCCACAGTTCGTTGGATATGCAGAACCGGAGATATCTTGGTTTTCGTCGGGTTTCAAGCGGAGATATGCATTTTCTACGATAATCATGGTGTGACTTCTGTCAGAAGTATGCAGAAACTTCGAGATCGCACTTTTCGAGCTATTTAATTTGAGAAACACGTTATCTGGTGTTTTCACCACTCCACAGTGCGTTTGATATGCAGAACCGGAGATATCTTGGTTTTCGTGGGGTTTCCAGCTGAGATATGCATTTTCTGCGATAATCTTGGTGGGTCTCTTGTCAGAAGTATGCAGAATCATCTAGATCGCTCTTTTCGAGCTACTTAATGCACGAAACACGTTTTCTGGTGTTTTCACCACTCCACAGTACGTTTGACATGCAGAACCGGAGATATCTTGGTTTCGGTCGGGTTTCAAGCTGAGATATGCATTTTCTACGATAATCCTGGTGAGACTTCTGTCAGAAGTATGCAGAATCTTCGAGAACGCTCTTTTCGAGCTACTTAATGCACGAAACACGTTTTCTGGTGTTTTCACCACTCCACAGTGCGTTTGATATGCAGTACCAGCGAAATCTTGGTTTTCGTTGCGTTTCATGCTGAGATATGCATTTTTTACGATAATCTTGGTGAGACTTCAGTCCGAAGTATGCAGAATCATCGAGATCGCTCTATTCGAGCTATTTAATGCGACAAACACGTTTTCTGCTGATTTCACCACTCCACAGTACGTTTGACATGCAGAACCGGAGATATGTTGGTTTCGGTCGGGTTTCAAGCTGAGATATGCATTTTCTACGATAATCTTGGTGAAACATCTGTCCGAAGTTTGCAGAAACATCGAGAGCGCTCTTTTCGAGCTATTTAATGCGAGAAACACGTTATCTGGTGTTTTCACCACTCCACAGTGCGTATGATATGCAGAACCGGCGATATCTTGGTTTTCGTGGGGTTTGAAGCTGAGATATGCATTTTCTGCGATAATCTTGGTGAGACTTCAGTCCGAAGTATGCTGAAACATCGAGATCGCTCTTTTCGAGCTAGTTAATGCGAGAAAAACCTTATCCGGTGTTTTCACCACTCCACAGTTCGTTGGATATGCAGAACAGTAGATATCTTGGTTTTCGTGGGGTTTCAAGCAGATATGCATTTTCTGCGATAATCTTGGTGACACTTCTGTCCGAAGTATGCTGAATCATCGAGATCGCGCTTTTCGAGGTATTTAATGGGAGAAACACGTTCTCTGGTTGTTATCACCATTCCACAGTGCGTTTGATATGCAGAACAGGCGATATCTTGATTTTCATGGTGTTTCCAGCTGAGATATGCATTTTCTGCGATAATCTTGGTGGGTGTTTTGTCAGAAGTATGCAGAATCATCTAGATCGCTCTTTTCGAGCTACTTAATGCACGAAACACGTTTTCTGGTGTTTTCACCACTCCACAGTACGTTTGACATGCAGAACCGGAGATATCTTGGTTTCGGTCGGGTTTCAAGCTGAGATATGCATTTTCTGCGATAATCTTGGTGAGTGTTCTGTCAGAAGTATGCAGAATCATCTAGATCGCTCGTTTCGAGCAATTTAATGCGAGAAACACGTTATCTGGTTGTTTTCACCACTCCACAGTGCGTTTGATATGCAGAACCGGCGACATCTTGATTTTCGTGAGGTTTCAAGCTGAGATATGCATTTTCTGCGATAATATTGGTGAGACTTCTGTCCGAAGTATGCAGAATCACCTAGATCGTTCTTTTCGAGCTATTTAATGCGAGAAACACGTTATCTGGTGTTTTCACCACTCCACAGTGCGTTTGATATGCAGAACCGGCGATATCTTGGATTTCGTGGGGTTACCACCTGAGATGTGCATTTTCTGCGATAATCTTGGTGGGTGTTTTGTCAGAAGTATGCAGAATCATCTAGATCGCTCTTTTCGAGCTACTTAATGCACGATACACGTTTTCTGATGTTTTCACCACTCCACAGTACGTTTGACAAGCAGAACCGGAGATATCTTGGTTTCGGTCGGGTTTCAAGCTGAGATATGCATTTTCTACGATAATCTTGGTGAAACATCTGTCCGAAGTATGCAGAAACATCGAGAGCGCTCTTTTCGACCTATTTAATGCGAGAAACTCGTTTTCTGGGGTTTTCACCACTCCACAGTTCGCTGGATATGCAGAACCGGCGATATCTTGGTTTTCGTGTGGTTTCCAGCTGAGATATGCATTTTCTGCGATAATCTAGGTGAGTATTCTGTCAGAAGTATGCAGAATCATCTAGATCGCTCTATTCGAGCTATTTAATGCGAGAAACACGTTATCTGGTGTTTTCACCACCCAACAGTGCGTTTGATATGCAGAACCGGCGATGTCTTGGTTTTCGTGGGGTTTCCAGATGACATATGCATTTTCTGCGATAATCTTGGTGAGACTTCAGTCAGAAGGATGCAGAATCATCTAGATCGCTCGCTTCCAGCTATTTAATGCGAGTAACACGTTTTCTGGTGTTTTCACCACTCCACATTGCGTCTGATATGCAGAACCGGCGATATCTTGGTTTTCGTGGGGTTTCCAGCTGAGATATGCATTTTCTGCGACAATCATGGAGAGTCTCCTGTCAGAAGTATGCAGAATCATCTAGATCGCTCTTTTCGAGCTATTTAATGCGAGAAACACGTTTTCTGGTGATTTCACCACTCCACAGTGCGTTTCATATGCAGAACCGGCGACGTCTTGATTTTCGTGAGGTTTCAAGCTGAGATATGGATTTTCTGCGATAATCTTGGTGAGACTTCAGTCAGAAGTATGCAGAAACGTCTAGATCGCTCGTTTCGAGCTATTTAATGCGAGAAACACGTTTTCTGGTGTATTCACCACTCCACAGTACGTTAGACATGCAGAACCGGAGATATCTTCGTTTCGGTCGGGTTTCTAGCAGAGATATGCATTTTCTGCGATAATCTTGGTGAGTGTTCTGTCAGAAGTATGCAGAATCATCTAGATCGCTCGTTTCGAGCAATTTAATGCGAGAAACACGTTATCTGGTTGTTTTCACCACTCCACAGTGCGTTTGATATGCAGAACCGGCGACATCTTGATTTTCGTGAGGTTTCAAGCTGAGATATGCATTTTCTGCGATAATATTGGTGAGATTTCTGTCCGAAGTATGCAGAATCACCTAGATCGTTCTTTTCGAGCTATTTAATGCGAGAAACACGTTATCTGGTGTTTTCACCACTCCACAGTGCGTTTGATATGCAGAACCGGCGATATCTTGGATTTCGTGGGGTTACCAGCTGAGATGTGCATTTTCTGCGATAATCTTGGTGAGTCTTCTGTCAGAAGTATGCTGAATCATCTATATCGCTCTTTTCGAGCTATTTAATGCGAGAAACACGTTTTCTGGTGTTTTCACCTCCCCACAGTGCGTTTGATATGCAGAACCGGCGACATCTTGGTTTTCGTCGGGTTTCAAGCTGAGTTATGCATTTTCTGCGATAATATTGGTGAGACTTCAATCAGAAGTATGCAGAATCATCTAGATCGCTCGTTTCGAGCTATTTAATGCGAGAAACACGTTATCTGGTTGTTTTCACCACTCCACAGTGCGTTTCATATGCAGAACCGGCGACATCTTGATTTTCGTGAGGTTTCAAGCTGAGATATGCATTTTCTGCGATAATATTGGTGAGACTTCTGTCCGAAGTATGCAGAATCATCTAGATCGCTCCCTTCCAGCTATTTAATGCGAGTAACACGTTTTCTTGTGTTTTCACCACTCCACATTTCGTCTGATATGCAGAACCGGCGATATCTTATTTTCGTGGGGTTTCCAGCTGAGATATGCATTTTCTGCGATAATCTTGGAGAGTCTCCTGTCAGAAGTATGCAGAATCATCTAGATCGTTCCTTTCGAGCTATTTAATGCGAGAAACACGTTATCTGGTGTTTTCACCACTCCACAGTGCGTTTGATATGCAGAACCGGCGACATCTTGATTTTCGTGAGGTTTCTAGCTGAGATAGGCATTTTCTGCGATAATATTGGTGAGACTTCAGTCAGAAGTATGCAGAATCATCTAGATCGCTCCCTTCCAGCTATTTAATGCGAGTAACACGTTTTCTGGTGTTTTCACCACTCCACATTGCGTCTGATATGCAGAACCGGCGATATCTTATTTTCGTGGGGTTTCCAGCTGAGATATGCATTTTCTGCGATAATCTTGGAGAGTCTCCTGTCAGAAGTATGCAGAATCATCTAGATCGTTCTTTTCGAGCTATTTATTGCGAGAAACACGTTATCTGGTGTTTTCACCACTCCACAGTGCGTTTGATATGCAGAACCGGCGATATCTTGGATTTCGTGGGGTTACCAGCTGAGATATGCATTTTCTGCGATAATCTTGTTGAGTCTTCTGTCAGAAGTATGCAGAATCATCTAGATCGCTCTTCTCGAGCTATTTAATGCGCGAAACACGTTTTCTGGTGTTTTCACCACCCCACAGTATGTTTGATATGCAGAACCGGCGACATCTTGGTTTTCGTCGGGTTTCAAGCTGACAAATGCATTTTCTGCGATAATATTGGTGAGACTTCAGTCAGAAGTACGCAGAATCATCGATATCGCTCTTTTCGAGCTATTTAATGCGAGAAACACGTTATCTGGTGTTTTCATCACTCCACAGGGCGTTTGATATGCAGAACCGGCTATATCTTGGTTCTCGTGGGGTTTCCAGCTGAGATATGCATTTTCTGCGATAATCTTGGTGAGTCTTCTGTCAGAAGTATGCAGAATCATCTAGATTGCTCTTTTCGATCTATTTAATGCGAGAAACACGTTTTCTAGTGTTTTCACCACCCCACAGTGCGTTTGGTATGCAGAACCGGCGACATCTTGGTTTTCGTCGGGTTTCAAGCTGACAAATGCATTTTCTGCGATAATATTGGTGAGACTTCAGTCAGAAGTACGCAGAATCGTCGAGAACGCTGGTTTAGAGCCATTTAATGCGAAAAAACAAGTTTTCTGGTGTTTTCACCACTCCACAGTACGTTTGATATGCAGATCCGGCGACATCTTGATTTTCGTGAGGTTTCAAGCTGAGATATGCATTTTCTACGATAATCATGGTGAGACTTCTGTCAGAAGTATGCAGGATCTTCGAGAACGCTCTTTTCCAGCTATTTAATGCGAGAAACACGTTATCTGGTGTTTTCACCACTCCACAGTGCGTATGATATGCAGAACCGGCGATATCTTGGTTTTCGTGGGGTTTGAAGCTGAGATATGCATTTTCTGCGATAATCTTGGTGAGAATTCAGTCCGAAGTATGCTGAAACATCGAGATCGCTCTTTTCGAGCTAGTTAATGCGAGAAAAACCTTATCCGGTGTTTTCACCACTCCACAGTTCGTTGGATATGCAGAACAGTAGATATCTTGGTTTTCGTGGGGTTTCAAGCAGATATGCATTTTCTGCGATAATCTTGGTGAGACTTCTGTCCGAAGTATGCTGAATCATCGAGATCGCGCTTTTCGAGGTATTTAATGGGAGAAACACGTTCTCTGGTTGTTATCACCATTCCACAGTGCGTTTGATATGCAGAACAGGCGATATCTTGATTTTCATGGTGTTTCCAGCTGAGATATGCATTTTCTGCGATAATCTTGGTGGGTGTTTTGTCAGAAGTATGCAGAATCATCTAGATCGCTCTTTTCGAGCTACTTAATGCACGAAACACGTTTTCTGGTGTTTTCACCACTCCACAGTACGTTTGACATGCAGAACCGGAGATATCTTGGTTTCGGTCGGGTTTCAAGCTGAGATATGCATTTTCTACGATAATCTTGGTGAAACATCTGTCCGAAGTATGCAGAAACATCGAGAGCGCTCTTTTCGACCTATTTAATGCGAGAAACTCGTTTTCTGGGGTTTTCACCACTCCACAGTTCGTTGGATATGCAGAACCGGCGATATCTTGGTTTTCGTGTGGTTTCCAGCTGAGATATGCATTTTCTGCGATAATCTAGGTGAGTATTCTGTCAGAAGTATGCAGAATCATCTAGATCGCACTATTCGAGCTATTTAATGCGAGAAACACGTTATCTGGTGTTTTCACCACCCCACAGTGCGTTTGATATGCAGAACCGGCGATGTCTTGGTTTTCGTGGGGTTTCCAGATGACATATGCATTTTCTGCGATAATCTTGGTGAGACTTCAGTCAGAAGGATGCAGAATCATCTAGATCGCTCGCTTCCAGCTATTTAATGCGAGTAACACGTTTTCTGGTGTTTTCACCACTCCACATTGCGTCTGATATGCAGAACCGGCGATATCTTGGTTTTCGTGGGGTTTCCAGCTGAGATATGCATTTTCTGCGATAATCATGGAGAGTCTCCTGTCAGAAGTATGCAGAATCATCTAGATCGCACTTTTCGAGCTATTTAATGCGAGAAACACGTTTTCTGGTGTTTTCACCACTCCACAGTGCGTTTCATATGCAGAACCGGCGATATCTTGGATTTCGTGGGGTTACCACCTGAGATGTGCATTTTCTGCGATAATCTTGGTGAGTCTTCTGTCAGAAGTATGCTGAATGATCTATATCGCTCTTTTCGAGCTATTTAATGCGAGAAACACGTTATCTGGTGTTTTCACCACTCCTCAGTGCGTTTGATATGCAGAACCGGCGATATCTTGGATTTCGTGGGGTTACCAGCTGAGATATGCATTTTCTGCGATAATCTTGTTGAGTCTTCTGTCAGAAGTATGCAGAATCATCTAGATCGCTCTTTTCGAGCTATTTAATGCGCGAAACACGTTTTCTGGTGTTTTCACCACCCCACAGTGCGTTTGATATGCAGAACCGGCGACATCTTGGTTTTCGTCGGGTTTCAAGCTGACAAATGCATTTTCTGCGATAATATTGGTGAGACTTCAGTCAGAAGTACGCAGAATCATCGATATCGCTCTTTTCGAGCTATTTAATGCGAGAAACACGTTATCTGGTGTTTTCATCACTCCACAGGGCGTTTGATATGCAGAACCGGCTATATCTTGGTTCTCGTGGGGTTTCCAGCTGAGATATGCATTTTCTGCGATAATCTTGGTGAGTCTTCTGTCAGAAGTATGCTGAATCATCTATATCGCTCTTTTCGAGCTATTTAATGCGAGAAACACGTTATCTGGTGTTTTCACCACTCCACAGTGCGTTTGATATGCAGAACCGGCGATATCTTGGATTTCGTGGGGTTACCAGCTGAGATATGCATTTTCTGCGATAATCTTGTTGAGTCTTCTGTCAGAAGTATGCAGAATCATCTAGATCGCTCTTTTCGAGCTATTTAATGCGCGAAACACGTTTTCTGGTGTTTTCACCACCCCACAGTGCGTTTGATATGCAGAACCGGCGACATCTTGGTTTTCGTCGGGTTTCAAGCTGACAAATGCATTTTCTGCGATAATATTGGTGAGACTTCAGTCAGAAGTACGCAGAATCATCGATATCGCTCTTTTCGAGCTATTTAATGCGAGAAACACGTTATCTGGTGTTTTCATCACTCCACAGGGCGTTTGATATGCAGAACCGGCTATATCTTGGTTCTCGTGGGGTTTCCAGCTGAGATATGCATTTTCTGCGATAATCTTGGTGAGTCTTCTGTCAGAAGTATGCTGAATCATCTATATCGCTCTTTTCGAGCTATTTAATGCGAGAAACCCGTTATCTGGTGTTTTGACCACTCCACAGTGCGTTTGATATGTAGAGCCGCCGAAAACTTCGTTTTCGTGGGGTTTCCAGCTGAAATATGCATTTTCTGCGATAATCTTTGTGTTTCATCTACGATAAGTATGCAGAATCATCCAGAACGCTCTTTTCGAGCTATTTAATGCGAGAAACACGTTATCTGGTTGTTTTCACCACTCCACAGTGCGTTTGATATGCAGAACCGGCGACATCTTGATTTTCGTGATGTTTCTAGCTGAGATATGCATTTTCTGCGATAATATTGGTGAGACTTCAGTCGGAAGTATGCAGAATCATCTAGATCGCTCGTTTCGAGCTATTTAATGCGAAAAAACAAGTTTTCTGGTGTTTTCAGCACTCCACAGTGCGTTTGATATGCGGAAACTGCGATATCTTCGGTTTCATTGGATTTCCAGATGAGATATGCATTTTCTACGATAATCTTGGATATTCTTCTGTGAGAAGTTTGCAGAATCACAGAAATCGCTCTATTCGAGTTATTTAATGGGAGAAACACGTTATCTGGTGTTTTGACCACTCCACAGTGCGTTTGATATGTAGAGCCGCCGATAACTTCGTTTTCGTGGGGTTTCCACCTGAAATATGCATTTTCTGCGATAATCTTTGTGTTTCATCTACGAGAAGTATGCAGAATCATCCAGAACGCTCTTTTCGAGCTAGTTAATGCGAGTAACACGTTTTCTGGTGTTTTCACCACTCCACAGTGCGTCTGATATGCAGAAATGGCGAAATCTTGGTTTTCGTGGGGTTTCAAGCTGAGATATGCATTTCCTGCGATAATCTTGGTGAGAGTTCTGTCAGAAGTATGCAGAAACATCGAGAGCGCTCTTTTCGAGCTATTTAATGCGAGAAACTCGTTTTCTGGGGTTTTCACCACTCCACAGTTCGTTGGATATGCAGAACCGGAGATATCTTGGTTTCGGTCGGGTTTCAAGCTGAGATATGCATTTTCTACGATAATCCTGGTGAGACTTCTGTCAGAAGTATGCAGAATCTTCGAGAACGCTCTTTTCGAGCTACTTAATGCACGAAACACGTTTTCTGGTGTTTTCACCACTCCACGGTACGTTTGACATGCAGAACCGGAGATATCTTGGTTTCGGTCGGGTTTCAAGCTGAGATATGCATTTTCTACGATAATCCTGGTGAGACTTCTGTCAGAAGTATGCAGAATCTTCGAGAACGCTCTTTTCGAGCTACTTAATGCACGAAACACGTTTTCTGGTGTTTTCACCACTCCACGGTACGTTTGATGTGCAGAACCGGAGATAACTCGGTTTTCGTCGGGTTTCAAGCTGAGATATGCATTTTCTACGATAATCATGGTGAGACTTCTGTCAGAAGTATGCAGGATCTTCGAGAACGCTCTTTTCCAGCTATTTAATGCGAGAAACACGTTATCTGGTGTTTTCACCACTCCACAGTGCGTATGATATGCAGAACCGGCGATATCTTGGTTTTCGTGGGGTTTGAAGCTGAGATATGCATTTTCTGCGATAATCTTGGTGAGACTTCAGTCCGAAGTATGCTGAAACATCGAGATCGCTCTTTTCGAGCTAGTTAATGCGAGAAAAACCTTATCCGGTGTTTTCACCACTCCACAGTTCGTTGGATATGCAGAACAGTAGATATCTTGGTTTTCGTGGGGTTTCAAGCAGATATGCATTTTCTGCGATAATCTTGGTGAGACTTCTGTCCGAAGTATGCTGAATCATCGAGATCGCGCTTTTCGAGGTATTTAATGGGAGAAACACGTTCTCTGGTTGTTATCACCTTTCCACAGTGCGTTTGATATGCAGAACAGGGGATATCTTGATTTTCATGGTGTTTCCAGCTGAGATATGCATTTTCTGCGATAATCTTGGTGGGTGTTTTGTCAGAAGTATGCAGAATCATCTAGATCGCTCTTTTCGAGCTACTTAATGCACGAAACACGTTTTCTGATGTTTTCACCACTCCACAGTACGTTTGACATGCAGAACCGGAGATATCTTGGTTTCGGTCGGGTTTCAAGCTGAGATATGCATTTTCTACGATAATCTTGGTGAAACATCTGTCCGAAGTATGCAGAAACATCGAGAGCGCTCATTTCGACCTATTTAATGCGAGAAACTCGTTTTCTGGGGTTTTCACCACTCCACAGTTCGTTGGATATGCAGAACCGGCGATATCTTGGTTTTCGTGTGGTGTCCAGCTGAGATATGCATTTTCTGCGATAATCTAGGTGAGTATTCTGTCAGAAGTATGCAGAATCATCTAGATCGCTCTATTCGAGCTATTTAATGCGAGAAACACGTTATCTGGTGTTTTCACCACCCAACAGTGCGTTTGATATGCAGAACCGGCGATGTCTTGGTTTTCGTGGGGTTTCCAGATGACATATGCATTTTCTGCGATAATCTTGGTGAGACTTCAGTCAGAAGGATGCAGAATCATCTAGATCGCTCGCTTCCAGCTATTTAATGCGAGTAACACGTTTTCTGGTGTTTTCACCACTCCACATTGCGTCTGATATGCAGAACCGGCGATATCTTGGTTTTCGTGGGGTTTCCAGCTGAGATATGCATTTTCTGCAATAATCATGGAGAGTCTCCTGTCAGAAGTATGCAGAATCATCTAGATCGCTCTTTTCGAGCTATTTAATGCGAGAAACACGTTTTCTGGTGTTTTCACCACTCCACAGTGCGTTTCATATGCAGAACCGGCTACGTCTTGATTTTCGTGAGGTTTCAAGCTGAGATATGGATTTTCTGCGATAATCTTGGTGAGACTTCAGTCAGAAGTATGCAGAAACGTCTAGATCGCTCGTTTCGAGCTATTTAATGCGAGAAACACGTTTTCTGGTGTATTCACCACTCCACAGTACGTTAGACATGCAGAACCGGTGATATCTTCGTTTCGGTCGGGTTTCTAGCAGAGATATGCATTTTCTGCGATAATCTTGGTGAGTGTTCTGTCAGAAGTATGCAGAATCATCTAGATCGCTCGTTTCGAGCAATTTAATGCGAGAAACACGTTATCTGGTTGTTTTCACCACTCCACAGTGCGTTTGATATGCAGAACCGGCGACATCTTGATTTTCGTGAGGTTTCAAGCTGAGATATGCATTTTCTGCGATAATATTGGTGAGAATTCTGTCCGAAGTATGCAGAATCACCTAGATCGTTCTTTTCGAGCTATTTAATGCGAGAAACACGTTATCTGGTGTTTTCACCACTCCACAGTGCGTTTGATATGCAGAACCGGCGATATCTTGGATTTCGTGGGGTTACCAGCTGAGATGTGCATTTTCTGCGATAATCTTGGTGAGTCTTCTGTCAGAAGTATGCTGAATCATCTATATCGCTCTTTTCGAGCTATTTAATGCGAGAAACACGTTTTCTGGTGTTTTCACCACCCCACAGTGCGTTTGATATGCAGAACCGGCGACATCTTGGTTTTCGTCGGGTTTCAAGCTGAGATATGCATTTTCTGCGATAATCTTGTTGAGTCTTCTGTCAGAAGTATGCAGAATCATCTAGATCGCTCTTTTCGAGCTATTTAATGCGCGAAACACGTTTTCTGGTGTTTTCACCACCCCACAGTGCGTTTGATATGCAGAACCGGCGACATCTTGGTTTTCGTTGGGTTTCAAGCTGACAAATGCATTTTCTGCGATAATATTGGTGAGACTTCAGTCAGAAGTACGCAGAATCATCGATATCGCTCTTTTCGAGCTATTTAATGCGAGAAACACGTTATCTGGTGTTTTCATCACTCCACAGGGCGTTTGATATGCAGAACCGGCTATATCTTGGTTCTCGTGGGGTTTCCAGCTGAGATATGCATTTTCTGCGATAATCTTGGTGAGTCTTCTGTCAGAAGTATGCAGAATCATCTAGATTGCGCTTTTCGATCTATTTAATGCGAGAAACACGTTTTCTAGTGTTTTCGCCACCCCACAGTGCGTTTGATATGCAGAACCGGCGACATCTTGGTTTTCGTGGGGTTTCCAGCTGAGATATGCATTTTCTGCGATAATCTTTGTGTTTCATCTACGAGAAGTATGCAGAATCATCCAGAACGCTCTTTTCGAGCTAGTTAATGCGAGTAACACGTTTTCTGGTGTTTTCACCACTCCACAGAGCGTCTGATATGCAGAACCGGCGATATCTTGGTTTTCGTGGGGTTTCCAGCTGAGATATGCATTTTCTGCGATAATCTTGGTGAGTCTTCTGTCAGAAGTATGCAGAATCATCTAGATCGCTCTTTTCGAGCTATTTAATGCGAGAAACACGTTTTCTGGTGTTTTGAGCACCCCACAGTGCGTTTGATATGCAGAACCGGCGACATCTTGGTTTTCGTCGGGTTTCAAGCTGAGATATGCATTTTCTGCGATAATATTGGTGAGACTTCTGTCCGCAGTATGCAGAATCATCGATATCGCTCTTTTCGAGCTATTTAATGCGAGAAACACGTTATCTGGTGTTTTGACCACTCCACAGTGCGTTTGATATGTAGAGCCGCCGATAACTTCGTTTTCGTGGGGTTTCCAGCTGAAATATGCATTTTCTGCGATAGTCTTTGTGTTTCATCTACGATAAGTATGCAGAATCATCCAGAACGCTCTTTTCGAGCTATTTAATGCGAGAAACACGTTATCTGGTTGTTTTCACCACTCCACAGTGCGTTTGATATGCAGAACCGGCGACATCTTGATTTTCGTGATGTTTCTAGCTGAGATATGCATTTTCTGCGATAATATTGGTGAGTCTTCAGTCAGAAGTATGCAGAATCATCTAGATCGCTCGTTTCGAGCTATTTAATGCGAAAAAACAAGTTTTCTGGTGTTTTCAGCACTCCACAGTGCGTTTGATATGCGGAAACTGCGATATCTTCGGTTTCATTGGATTTCCAGATGAGATATGCATTTTCTACGATAATCTTGGATATTCTTCTGTGAGAAGTTTGCAGAATCACAGAAATCGCTCTATTCGAGCTATTTAATGGGAGTAACACGTTATCTGGTGTTTTGACCACTCCACAGTGCGTTTGATATGTAGAGCCGCCGATAACTTCGTTTTCGTAGGGTTTCCACCTGAAATATGCATTTTCTGCGATAATCTTTGTGTTTCATCTACAAGAAGTATGCAGAATCATCCAGAACGCTCTTTTCGAGCTAGTTAATGCGAGTAACACGTTTTCTGGTGTTTTCACCACTCCACAGTGCGTCTGATATGCAGAAATGGCGAAATCTTGGTTTTCGTGGGGTTTCAAGCTGAGATATGCATTTCCTGCGATAATCTTGGTGAGACTTCTGTCAGAAGTATGCAGAAACATCGAGAGCGCTCTTTTCGAGCTATTTAATGCGAGAAACTCGTTTTCTGGGGTTTTCACCACTCCACAGTTCGTTGGATATGCAGAACCGGAGATATCTTGGTTTTCGTCGGGTTTCAAGCGGAGATATGCATTTTCTACGATAATCATGGTGTGACTTCTCACAGAAGTATGCAGAAACTTCGAGATCGCTCTTTTCGAGCTATTTAATTTGAGAAACACGTTATCTGGTGTTTTCACCACTCCACAGTGCGTTTGATATGCAAAACCGGAGATATCTTGGTTTTCGTGGGGTTTCCAGCTGAGATATGCATTTTCTGCGATAATCTTGGTGGGTCTCTTGTCAGAAGTATGCAGAATCATCTAGATCGCTCTTTTCGAGCTACTTAATGCACGAAACACGTTTTCTGGTGTTTTCACCACTCCACGGTACGTTTGATGTGCAGAACCGGAGATAACTCGGTTTTCGTCGGGTTTCAAGCTGAGATATGCATTTCCTGCGATAATCTTGGTGAGACTTCTGTCCGAAGTATGCAGAAACTTCGAGATCGCACTTTTCGAGCTATTTAATTTGAGAAACACGTTATCTGGTGTTTTCACCACTCCACAGTGCGTTTGATATGCAGTACCAGCGAAATCTTGGTTTTCGTTGCGTTTCATGCTGAGATATACATTTTTTACGATAATCTTGGTGAGACTTCAGTCCGAAGTATGCAGAATCATCGAGATCGCTCTATTCGAGCTATTTAATGCGACAAACACGTTATCTGGTGTTTTCAGCACCCCACAGTATGTTTGATATACAGAACCAGCGATATCTTGGTTTTCGTGGGGTTTCAAGCTGAGATATGCATTTTTTACGATAATCTTGGTGAGACTTCTGTCCGAAGTATGCAGAAACATCGAGAACGCTCTTTTCGAGCTACTTAATGCACGAAACACGTTTTCTGGTGATTTCACAACTCCACAGTACGTTTGACATGCAGAACCGGAGATATGTTGGTTTCGGTCGGGTTTCAAGCTGAGATATGCATTTTCTACGATAATCTTGGTGAAACATCTGTCCGAAGTTTGCAGAAACATCGAGAGCGCTCTTTTCGAGCTATTTAATGCGAGAAACTCGTTTTCTGGTGTTTTCACCACTCCACGGTACGTTTGATGTGCAGAACCGGAGGTAACTCGGTTTTCGTAGTGTTTCCAGCTGAGATATGCATTTTCTGCGATAATCTTGGTGAGACTTCTGTCAGAAGTATGCAGAATCTTCGAGAACGCTCTTTTGGAGCTACTTAATGCGCGTAACACGTTTTCTGGTGTTTTCACCATTCCGCGGTACGTTTGATGTGCAGAACCGGAGATAACTCGGTTTTCGTCGGGTTTCAAGCTGAGATATGCATTTTCTACGATAATCATGGTGAGACTTCTGTCAGAAGTATGCAGGATCTTCGAGAACGCTCTTTTCCAGCTATTTAAAGCGAGAAACACGTTATCTGGTGTTTTCACCACTCCACAGTGCGTATGATATGCAGAACCGGCGATATCTTGGTTTTCGTGGGGTTTGAAGCTGAGATATGCATTTTCTGCGATAATCTTGGTGAGACTTCAGTCCGAAGTATGCTGAAACATCGAGATCGCGCTTTTCGAGGTATTTAATGGGAGAAACACGTTCTCTGGTTGTTATCACCATTCCACAGTGCGTTTGATATGCAGAACAGGCGATATCTTGATTTTCATGGTGTTTCCAGCTGAGATATGCATTTTCTGCGATAATCTTGGTGGGTGTTTTGTCAGAAGTATGCAGAATCATCTAGATCGCTCTTTTCGAGCTACTTAATGCACGAAACACGTTTTCTGATGTTTTCACCACTCCACAGTACGTTTGACATGCAGAACCGGAGGTATCTTGGTTTCGGTCGGGTTTCAAGCTGAGATATGCATTTTCTACGATAATCTTGGTGAAACATCTGTCCGAAGTATGCAGAAACATCGAGAGCGCTCTTTTCGACCTATTTAATGCGAGAAACTCGTTTTCTTGGGTTTTCACCACTCCACAGTTCGTTGGATATGCAGAACCGGCGATATCTTGGTTTTCGTGTGGTTTCCAGCTGAGATATATATTTTCTGCGATAATCTAGGTGAGTATTCTGTCAGAAGTATGCAGAATCATCTAGATCGCTCTATTCGAGCTATTTAATGCGAGAAACACGTTATCTGGTGTTTTCACCACCCAACAGTGCGTTTGATATGCAGAACCGGCGATGTCTTGGTTTTCGTGGGGTTTCCAGATGACATATGCATTTTCTGCGATAATCTTGGTGAGACTTCAGTCAGAAGGATGCAGAATCATCTAGATCGCTCGCTTCCAGCTATTTAATGCGAGTAACACGTTTTCTGGTGTTTTCACCACTCCACATTGCGTCTGATATGCAGAACCGGCGATATCTTGGTTTTCGTGGGGTTTCCAGGTGAGATATGCATTTTCTGCGATAATCATGGAGAGTCTCCTGTCAGAAGTATGCAGAATCATCTAGATCGCTCTTTTCGAGCTATTTAATGCGAGAAACACGTTTTCTGGTGTTTTCACCACTCCACAGTGCGTTTCATATGCAGAACCGGCGACGTCTTGATTTTCGTGAGGTTTCAAGCTGAGATATGGATTTTCTGCGATAATCTTGGTGAGACTTCAGCCAGAAGTATGCAGAAACGTCTAGATCGCTCGTTTCGAGCTATTTAATGCGAGAAACACGTTTTCTGGTGTATTCACCACTCCACAGTACGTTAGACATGCAGAACCGGAGATATCTTCGTTTCGGTCGGGTTTCTAGCAGAGATATGTATTTTCTGCGATAATCTTGGTGAGTGTTCTGTCAGAAGTATGCAGAATCATCTAGATCGCTCGTTTCGAGCAATTTAATGCGAGAAACACGTTATCTGGTTGTTTTCACCACTCCACAGTGCGTTTGATATGCAGAACCGGCGACATCTTGATTTTCGTGAGGTTTCAAGTTGAGATATGCATTTTCTGCGATAATATTGGTGAGATTTCTGTCCGAAGTATGCAGAATCACCTAGATCGTTCTTTTCGAGCTATTTAATGCGAGAAACACGTTTTCTGGTGTTTTCACCGCCCCACAGTGCGTTTGATATGCAGAACCGGCGACATCTTGGTTTTCGTCGGGTTTCAAGCTGAGATATGCATTTACTGCGATAATATTGGTGAGACTTCAATCAGAAGTATGCAGAATCATCTAGATCGCTCGTTTCGAGCTATTTAATGCGAGAAACACTTTATCTGGTTGTTTTCACCACTCCACAGTGCGTTTGATATGCAGAACCGGCGACATCTTGATTTTCGTGAGGTTTCAAGCTGAGATATGCATTTTCTGCGATAATATTGGTGAGACTTCTGTCCGAAGTATGCAGAATCATCTAGATCGCTCCCTTCCAGCTATTTAATGCGAGTAACACGTTTTCTGGTGTTTTCACCACTCCACATTGCGTCTGATATGCAGAACCGGCGATATCTTATTTTCGTGGGGTTTCCAGCTGAGATATGCATTTTCTGCGATAATCTTGGAGAGTCTCCTGTCAGAAGTATGCAGAATCATCTAGATCGTTCTTTTCGAGCTATTTATTGCGAGAAACACGTTATCTGGTGTTTTCACCACTCCACAGTGCGTTTGATATGCAGAACCGGCGATATCTTGGATTTCGTGGGGTTACCAGCTGAGATATGCATTTTCTGCGATAATCTTGTTGAGTCTTCTGTCAGAAGTATGCAGAATCATCTAGATCGCTCTTTTCGAGCTATTTAATGCGCGAAACACGTTTTCTGGTGTTTTCACCACCCCACAGTATGTTTGATATGCAGAACCGGCGACATCTTGGTTTTCGTCGGGTTTCAAGCTGACAAATGCATTTTCTGCGATAATATTGGTGAGACTTCAGTCAGAAGTACGCAGAATCATCGATATCGCTCTTTTCGAGCTATTTAATGCGAGAAACACGTTATCTGGTGTTTTCATCACTCCACAGGGCGTTTGATATGCAGAACCGGCTATATCTTGGTTCTCGTGGGGTTTCCAGATGACATATGCATTTTCTGCGATAATATTGGTGAGACTTCAGTCAGAAGTACGCAGAATCGTCGAGAACGCTGGTTTAGAGCCATTTAATGCGAAAAAACAAGTTTGCTGGTGTTTTCACCACTCCACAGTACGTTTGATATGCAGATCCGGCGACATCTTGATTTTCGTGAGGTTTCAAGCTGAGATATGCATTTTCTACGATAATCATGGTGAGACTTCTGTCAGAAGTATGCAGGATCTTCGAGAACGCTCTTTTCCAGCTATTTAATGCGAGAAACACGTTATCTGGTGTTTTCACCACTCCACAGTGCGTATGATATGCAGAACCGGCGATATCTTTGTTTTCGTGGGGTTTGAAGCTGAGATATGCATTTTCTGCGATAATCTTGGTGAGACTTCAGTCCGAAGTATGCTGAAACATCGAGATCGCTCTTTTCGAGCTAGTTAATGCGAGAAAAACCTTATCCGGTGTTTTCACCACTCCACAGTTCGTTGGATATGCAGAACAGTAGATATCTTGGTTTTCGTGGGGTTTCAAGCAGATATGCATTTTCTGCGATAATCTTGGTGAGACTTCTGTCCGAAGTATGCTGAATCATCGAGATCGCGCTTTTCGAGGTATTTAATGGGAGAAACACGTTCTCTGGTTGTTATCACCATTCCACAGTGCGTTTGATATGCAGAACAGGCGATATCTTGATTTTCATGGTGTTTCCAGCTGAGATATGCATTTTCTGCGATAATCTTGGTGGGTGTTTTGTCAGAAGTATGCAGAATCATCTAGATCGCTCTTTTCGAGCTACTTAATGCACGAAACACGTTTTCTGGTGTTTTCACCACTCCACAGTACGTTTGACATGCAGAACCGGAGATATCTTGGTTTCGGTCGGGTTTCAAGCTGAGATATGCATTTTCTACGATAATCTTGGTGAAACATCTGTCCGAAGTATGCAGAAACATCGAGAGCGCTCTTTTCGACCTATTTAATGCGAGAAACTCGTTTTCTGGGGTTTTCACCACTCCACAGTTCGTTGGATATGCAGAACCGGCGATATCTTGGTTTTCGTGTGGTTTCCAGCTGAGATATGCATTTTCTGCGATAATCTAGGTGAGTATTCTGTCAGAAGTATGCAGAATCATCTAGATCGCTCTATTCGAGCTATTTAATGCGAGAAACACGTTATCTGGTGTTTTCACCACCCCACAGTGCGTTTGATATGCAGAACCGGCGATGTCTTGGTTTTCGTGGGGTTTCCAGATGACATATGCATTTTCTGCGATAATCTTGGTGAGACTTCAGTCAGAAGGATGCAGAATCATCTAGATCGCTCGCTTCCAGCTATTTAATGCGAGTAACACGTTTTCTGGTGTTTTCACCACTCCACATTGCGTCTGATATGCAGAACCGGCGATATCTTGGTTTTCGTGGGGTTTCCAGCTGAGATATGCATTTTCTGCGATAATCATGGAGAGTCTCCTGTCAGAAGTATGCAGAATCATCTAGATCGCTCTTTTCGAGCTATTTAATGCGAGAAACACGTTTTCTGGTGTTTTCACCACTCCACAGTGCGTTTCATATGCAGAACCGGCGACGTCTTGATTTTCGTGAGGTTTCAATCTGAGATATGGATTTTCTGCGATAATCTTGGTGAGACTTCAGTCAGAAGTATGCAGAAACGTCTAGATCGCTCGTTTCGAGCTATTTAATGCGAGAAATACGTTTTCTGGTGTATTCACCACTCCACAGTACGTTAGACATGCAGAACCGGAGATATCTTCGTTTCGGTCGGGTTTCTAGCAGAGATATGCATTTTCTGCGATAATCTTGGTGAGTGTTCAGTCAGAAGTATGCAGAATCATCTAGATCGCTCGTTTCGAGCAATTTAATGCGAGAAACACGTTATCTGGTTGTTTTCACCACTCCACAGTGCGTTTGATATGCAGAACCGGCGACATCTTGATTTTCGTGAGGTTTCAAGCTGAGATATGCATTTTCTGCGATAATATTGGTGAGACTTCTGTCCGAAGTATGCAGAATCACCTAGATCGTTCTTTTCGAGCTATTTAATGCGAGAAACACGTTATCTGGTGTTTTCACCACTCCACAGTGCGTTTGATATGCAGAACCGGCGATATCTTGGATTTCGTGGGGTTACCACCTGAGATGTGCATTTTCTGCGATAATCTTGGTGAGTCTTCTGTCAGAAGTATGCTGAATCATCTATATCGCTCTTTTCGAGCTATTTAATGCGAGAAACACGTTTTCTGGTGTTTCCACCACCCCACAGTGCGTTTGATATGCAGAACCGGCGACATCTTGGTTTTCGTCGGGTTTCAAGCTGAGATATGCATTTTCTGCGATAATATTGGTGAGACTTCAATCAGAAGTATGCAGAATCATCTAGATCGCTCGTTTCGAGCTATTTAATGCGAGAAACACGTTATCTGGTTGTTTTCACCACTCCACAGTGCGTTTGATATGCAGAACCGGCGACATCTTGATTTTCGTGAGGTTTCAAGCTGAGATATGCATTTTCTGCGATAATATTGGTGAGACTTCTGTCCGAAGTATGCAGAATCATCTAGATCGCTCCCTTCCAGCTATTTAATGCGAGTAACACGTTTTCTTGTGTTTTCACCACTCCACATTTCGTCTGATATGCAGAACCGGCGATATCTTATTTTCGTGGGGTTTCCAGCTGAGATATGCATTTTCTGCGATAATCTTGGAGAGTCTCCTGTCAGAAGTATGCAGAATCATCTAGATCGTTCCTTTCGAGCTATTTAATGCGAGAAACACGTTATCTGGTGTTTTCACCACTCCACAGTGCGTTTGATATGCAGAACCGGCGACATCTTGATTTTCGTGAGGTTTCTAGCTGAGATAGGCATTTTCTGCGATAATATTGGTGAGACTTCAGTCAGAAGTATGCAGAATCATCTAGATCGCTCCCTTCCAGCTATTTAATGCGAGTAACACGTTTTCTGGTGTTTTCACCACTCCACATTGCGTCTGATATGCAGAACCGGCGATATCTTATTTTCGTGGGGTTTCCAGCTGAGATATGCATTTTCTGCGATAATCTTGGAGAGTCTCCTGTCAGAAGTATGCAGAATCATCTAGATCGTTCTTTTCGAGCTATTTATTGCGAGAAACACGTTATCTGGTGTTTTCACCACTCCACAGTGCGTTTGATATGCAGAACCGGCGATATCTTGGATTTCGTGGGGTTACCAGCTGAGATAAGCATTTTCTGCGATAATCTTGTTGAGTCTTCTGTCAGAAGTATGCAGAATCATCTAGATCGCTCTTTTCGAGCTATTTAATGCGCGAAACACGTTTTCTGGTGTTTTCACCACCCCACAGTGCGTTTGATATGCAGAACCGGCGACATCTTGGTTTTCGTCGGGTTTCAAGCTGACAAATGCATTTTCTGCGATAATATTGGTGAGACTTCAGTCAGAAGTACGCAGAATCATCGATATCGCTCTTTTCGAGCTATTTAATGCGAGAAACACGTTATCTGGTGTTTTCATCACTCCACAGGGCGTTTGATATGCAGAACCGGCTATATCTTGGTTCTCGTGGGGTTTCCAGCTGAGATATGCATTTTCTGCGATAATCTTGGTGAGTCTTCTGTCAGAAGTATGCAGAATCATCTAGATTGCTCTTTTCGATCTATTTAATGCGAGAAACACGTTTTCTAGTGTTTTCACCACCCCACAGTGCGTTTGATATGCAGAACCGGCGACATCTTGGTTTTCGTGGGGTTTCCAGCTGAGATATGCATTTTCTGCGATAATCTTTGTGTTTCATCTACGAGAAGTATGCAGAATCATCCAGAACGCTCTTTTCGAGCTAGTTAATGCGAGTAACACGTTTTCTGGTGTTTTCACCACTCCACAGAGCGTCTGATATGCAGAACCGGCGATATCTTGGTTTTCGTGGGGTTTCCAGCTGAGATATGCATTTTCTGCGATAATCTTGGTGAGTCTTCTGTCAGAAGTATGCAGAATCATCTAGATCGCTCTTTTCGAGCTATTTAATGCGAGAAACACGTTTTCTGCTGTTTTGAGCACCCCACAGTGCGTTTGATATGCAGAACCGGCGACATCTTGGTTTTCGTCGGGTTTCAAGCTGAGATATGCATTTTCTGCGATAATATTGGTGAGACTTCTGTCCGCAGTATGCAGAATCATCGATATCGCTCTTTTCGAGCTATTTAATGCGAGAAACACGTTATCTGGTGTTTTGACCACTCCACAGTGCGTTTGATATGTAGAGCCGCCGATAACTTCGTTTTCGTGGGGTTTCCAGCTGAAATATGCATTTTCTGCGATAGTCTTTGTGTTTCATCTACGAGAAGTATGCAGAATCATCCAGAACGCTCTTTTCGAGCTAGTTAATGCGAGTAACACGTTTTCTGGTGTTTTCACCACTCCACAGAGCGTCTGATATGCAGAACCGGCGATATCTTGGTTTTCGTGGGGTTTCCAGCTGAGATATGCATTTTCTGCGATAATCTTGGTGAGTCTTCTGTCAGAAGTATGCAGAATCATCTAGATAGCTCGTTTCGAGCTATTTAATGCGAGAAACACGTTATTTGCATGTTTTCACCACTCCACAGTGCGTTTGATTAGCAGAACCGACGACATCTTGATTTTCGTGAGGTTTCAAGCTGAGATATGCATTTTCTGCGATAATATTGGTGAGACTTCTGTCCGCAGTATGCAGAATCATCGATATCGCTCTTTTCGAGCTATTTAATGCGAGAAACACGTTATCTGGTGTTTTGACCACTCCACAGTGCGTTTGATATGTAGAGCCGCCGAAAACTTCGTTTTCGTGGGGTTTCCAGCTGAAATATGCATTTTCTGCGATAATCTTTGTGTTTCATCTACGATAAGTATGCAGAATCATCCAGAACGCTCGTTTCGAGCAATTTAATGCGAGAAACACGTTATCTGGTTGTTTTCACCACTCCACAGTGCGTTTGATATGCAGAACCGGCGACATCTTGATTTTCGTGAGGTTTCAAGCTGAGATATGCATTTTCTGCGATAATATTGGTGAGACTTCTGTCCGAAATATGCAGAATCACCTAGATCGTTCTTTTCGAGCTATTTAATGCGAGAAACACGTTATCTGGTGTTTTCACCACTCCACAGTGCGTTTGATATGCAGAACCGGCGATATCTTGGATTTCGTGGGGTTACCACCTGAGATGTGCATTTTCTGCGATAATCTTGGTGAGTCTTCTGACAGAAGTATGCTGAATCATCTATATCGCTCTTTTCGAGCTATTTAATGCGAGAAACACGTTTTCTGGTGTTTCCACCACCCCACAGAGCGTTTGATATGCAGAACCGGCGACATCTTGGTTTTCGTCGGGTTTCAAGCTGAGATATGCATTTTCTGCGATAATATTGGTGAGACTTCAATCAGAAGTATGCAGAATCATCTAGATCGCTCGTTTCGAGCTATTTAATGCGAGAAACACGTTATCTGGTTGTTTTCACCACTCCACAGTGCGTTTGATATGCAGAACCGGCGACATCTTGATTTTCGTGAGGTTTCAAGCTGAGATATGCATTTTCTGCGATAATATTGGTGAGACTTCTGTCCGAAGTATGCAGAATCATCTAGATCGCTCCCTTCCAGCTATTTAATGCGAGTAACACGTTTTCTTGTGTTTTCACCACTCCACATTTCGTCTGATATGCAGAACCGGCGATATCTTATTTTCGTGGGGTTTCCAGCTGAGATATGCATTTTCTGCGATAATCTTGGAGAGTCTCCTGTCAGAAGTATGCAGAATCATCTAGATCGTTCCTTTCGAGCTATTTAATGCGAGAAACACGTTATCTGGTGTTTTCACCACTCCACAGTGCGTTTGATATGCAGAACCGGCGACATCTTGATTTTCGTGAGGTTTCTAGCTGAGATAGGCATTTTCTGCGATAATATTGGTGAGACTTCAGTCAGAAGTATGCAGAATCATCTAGATCGCTCCCTTCCAGCTATTTAATGCGAGTAACACGTTTTCTGGTGTTTTCACCACTCCACATTGCGTCTGATATGCAGAACCGGCGATATCTTATTTTCGTGGGGTTTCCAGCTGAGATATGCATTTTCTGCGATAATCTTGGAGAGTCTCCTGTCAGAAGTATGCAGAATCATCTAGATCGTTCTTTTCGAGCTATTTATTGCGAGAAACACGTTATCTGGTGTTTTCACCACTCCACAGTGCGTTTGATATGCAGAACCGGCGATATCTTGGATTTCGTGGGGTTACCAGCTGAGATATGCATTTTCTGCGATAATCTTGTTGAGTCTTCTGTCAGAAGTATGCAGAATCATCTAGATCGCTCTTTTCGAGCTATTTAATGCGCGAAACACGTTTTCTGGTGTTTTCACCACCCCACAGTGCGTTTGATATGCAGAACCGGCGACATCTTGGTTTTCGTCGGGTTTCAAGCTGACAAATGCATTTTCTGCGATAATATTGGTGAGACTTCAGTCAGAAGTACGCAGAATCATCGATATCGCTCTTTTCGAGCTATTTAATCCGAGAAACACGTTATCTGGTGTTTTCATCACTCCACAGGGCGTTTGATATGCAGAACCGGCTATATCTTGGTTCTCGTGGGGTTTCCAGCTGAGATATGCATTTTCTGCGATAATCTTGGTGAGTCTTCTGTCAGAAGTATGCAGAATCATCTAGATTGCTCTTTTCGATCTATTTAATGCGAGAAACACGTTTTCTAGTGTTTTCACCACCCCACAGTGCGTTTGATATGCAGAACCGGCGACATCTTGGTTTTCGTGGGGTTTCCAGCTGAGATATGCATTTTCTGCGATAATCTTTGTGTTTCGTCTACGAGAAGTATGCAGAATCATCCAGAACGCTCTTTTCGAGCTAGTTAATGCGAGTAACACGTTTTCTGGTGTTTTCACCACTCCACAGAGCGTCTGATATGCAGAACCGGCGATATCTTGGTTTTCGTGGGGTTTCCAGCTGAGATATGCATTTTCTGCGATAATCTTGGTGAGTCTTCTGTCAGAAGTATGCAGAATCATCTAGATCGCTCTTTTCGAGCTATTTAATGCGAGAAACACGTTTTCTGGTGTTTTGAGCACCCCACAGTGCGTTTGATATGCAGAACCGGCGACATCTTGGTTTTCGTCGGGTTTCAAGCTGAGATATGCATTTTCTGCGATAATATTGGTGAGACTTCTGTCCGCAGTATGCAGAATCATCGATATCGCTCTTTTCGAGCTATTTAATGCGAGAAACACGTTATCTGGTGTTTTGACCACTCCACAGTGCGTTTGATATGTAGAGCCGCCGATAACTTCGTTTTCGTGGGGTTTCCAGCTGAAATATGCATTTTCTGCGATAGTCTTTGTGTTTCATCTACGAGAAGTATGCAGAATCATCCAGAACGCTCTTTTCGAGCTAGTTAATGCGAGTAACACGTTTTCTGGTGTTTTCACCACTCCACAGAGCGTCTGATATGCAGAACCGGCGATATCTTGGTTTTCGTGGGGTTTCCAGCTGAGATATGCATTTTCTGCGATAATCTTGGTGAGTCTTCTGTCAGAAGTATGCAGAATCATCTAGATAGCTCGTTTCGAGCTATTTAATGCGAGAAACACGTTATTTGCATGTTTTCACCACTCCACAGTGCGTTTGATTAGCAGAACCGACGACATCTTGATTTTCGTGAGGTTTCAAGCTGAGATATGCATTTTCTGCGATAATATTGGTGAGACTTCTGTCCGCAGTATGCAGAATCATCGATATCGCTCTTTTCGAGCTATTTAATGGGAGAAACACGTTATCTGGTGTTTTGACCACTCCACAGTGCGTTTGATATGTAGAGCCGCCGATAACTTCGTTTTCGTGGGGTTTCCACCTGAAATATGCATTTTCTGCGATAATCTTTGTGTTTCATCTACGAGAAGTATGCAGAATCATCCAGAACGCTCTTTTCGAGCTAGTTAATGCGAGTAACACGTTTTCTGGTGTTTTCACCACTCCACAGTGCGTCTGATATGCAGAAATGGCGAAATCTTGGTTTTCGTGGGGTTTCAAGCTGAGATATGCATTTCCTGCGATAATCTTGGTGAGACTTCTGTCAGAAGTATGCAGAAACATCGAGAGCGCTCTTTTCGAGCTATTTAATGCGAGAAACTCGTTTTCTGGGGTTTTCACCACTCCACAGTTCGTTGGATATGCAGAACCGGAGATATCTTGGTTTTCGTCGGGTTTCAAGCGGAGATATGCATTTTCTACGATAATCATGGTGTGACTTCTGTCAGAAGTATGCAGAAACTTCGAGATCGCACTTTTCGAGCTATTTAATTTGAGAAACACGTTATCTGGTGTTTTCACCACTCCACAGTGCGTTTGATATGCAGAACCGGAGATATCTTGGTTTTCGTGGGGTTTCCAGCTGAGATATGCATTTTCTGCGATAATCTTGGTGGGTCTCTTGTCAGAAGTATGCAGAATCATCTAGATCGCTCTTTTCGAGCTACTTAATGCACGAAACACGTTTTCTGGTGTTTTCACCACTCCACAGTACGTTTGACATGCAGAACCGGAGATATCTTGGTTTCGGTCGGGTTTCAAGCTGAGATATGCATTTTCTACGGTAATCCTGGTGAGACTTCTGTCAGAAGTATGCAGAATCTTCGTGATCGCACTTTTCGAGCTATTTAATGCGCGAAACACGTTTTCTGGTGTTTTCACCACTCCACGGTACGTTTGATGTGCAGAACCGGAGATAACTCGGTTTTCGTCGGGTTTCAAGCTGAGATATGCATTTTCTCCGATAATCTTGGTGAGACTTCTGTCAGAAGTATTCAGGATCTTCGAGAACGCTCTTTTCGAGCTACTTGATGCGAGAAACACGTTATCTTGTGGTTTCACCACTCCACAGTGCGTTTGATATACAGAACCAACGATATCTTGGTTTTCGTGGGGTTTCCAGCTGAGATATGCATTTTCTGCGATAATCTTGGAGAGTCTCCTGTCAGAAGTATGCAGAATCATCTAGATCGTTCCTTTCGAGCTATTTAATGCGAGAAACACGTTATCTGGTGTTTTCACCACTCCACAGTGCGTTTGATATGCAGAACCGGCGACATCTTGATTTTCGTGAGGTTTCTAGCTGAGATAGGCATTACCTGCGATAATCTTGGTGAGACTTCTGTCCGAAGTATGCTGAATCATCTAGATCGTTCTTTTCGAGCTATTTAAGGCGAGAAACACGTTTTCTGGTGTTTTCACCACTCCACATTGCGTCTGATATGCAGAACCGGCGATATCTTATTTTCGTGGGGTTTCCAGCTGAGATATGCATTTTCTGCGATAATCTTGGAGAGTCTCCTGTCAGAAGTATGCAGAATCATCTAGATCGTTCCTTTCGAGCTATTTAATGCGAGAAACACGTTTTCTAGTGTTTTCACCACCCCACAGTGCGTTTGGTATGCAGAACCGGCGACATCTTGGTTTTCGTCGGGTTTCAAGCTGCCAAATGCATTTTCTGCGATAATATTGTTGAGACTTCAGTCAGAAGTACGCAGAATCGTCGAGAACGCTGGTTTAGAGCCATTTAATGCGAAAAAACAAGTTTTCTGGTGTTTTCACCACTCCACAGTACGTTTGATATGCAGATCCGGCGCCATCTTGATTTTCGTGAGGTTTCAAGCTGAGATATGCATTTTCTGCGATAATATTGGTGAGACTTCTGTCAGAAGTATGCAGAATCATCTAGATTGCTCTTTTCGATCTATTTAATGCGAGAAACACGTTTTCTAGTGTTTTCACCACCCCACAGTGCGTTTGGTATGCAGAACCGGCGACATCTTGGTTTTCGTCGGGTTTCAAGCTGACAAATGCATTTTCTGCGATAATATTGGTGAGACTTCAGTCAGAAGTACGCAGAATCGTCGAGAACGCTGGTTTAGAGCCATTTAATGCGAAAAAACAAGTTTTCTGGTGTTTTCACCACTCCACAGTACGTTTGATATGCAGATCCGGCGACATCTTGATTTTCGTGAGGTTTCAAGCTGAGATATGCATTTTCTGCGATAATCTTGGTGAGTCTTCTGTCAGAAGTATGCAGAATCATCTAGATCGCTCTTTTCGAGCTATTTAATGCGAGAAACACGTTTTCTGGTGTTTTGAGCACCCCACAGTGCGTTTGATATGCAGAACCGGCGACATCTTGGTTTTCGTCGGGTTTCAAGCTGAGATATGCATTTTCTGCGATAATATTGGTGAGACTTCTGTCCGCAGTATGCAGAATCATCGATATCGCTCTTTTCGAGCTATTTAATGCGAGAAACACGTTATCTGGTGTTTTGACCACTCCACAGTGCGTTTGATATGTAGAGCCGCCGATAACTTCGTTTTCGTGGGGTTTCCAGCTGAAATATGCATTTTCTGCGATAATCTTTGTGTTTCATCTACGAGAAGTATGCAGAATCATCCAGAACGCTCTTTTCGAGCTAGTCAATGCGAGTAACACGTTTTCTGGTGTTTTCACCACTCCACAGAGCGTCTGATATGCAGAACCGGCGATATCTTGGTTTTCGTGGGGTTTCCAGCTGAGATATGCATTTTCTGCGATAATCTTGGTGAGTCTTCTGTCAGAAGAATGCAGAATCATCTAGATAGCTCGTTTCGAGCTATTTGATGCCAGAAACACGTTATTTGCATGTTTTCACCACTCCACAGTGCGTTTGATTAGCAGAACCGACGACATCTTGATTTTCGTGAGGTTTCAAGCTGAGATATGCATTTTCTGCGATAATATTGGTGAGACTTCTGTCCGCAGTATTCAGAATCATCGATATCGCTGTTTTCGAGCTATTTAATGCGAGAAACACGTTATCTGGTGTTTTGACCACTCCACAGTGCGTTTGATATGTAGAGCCGCCGATAACTTCGTTTTCGTGGGGTTTCCAGCTGAAATATGCATTTTCTGCGATAATCTTTGTGTTTCATCTACGATAAGTATGCAGAATCATCCAGAACGCTCTTTTCGAGCTATTTAATGCGAGAAACACGTTATCTGGTTGTTTTCACCACTCCACAGTGCGTTTGATATGCAGAACCGGCGACATCTTGATTTTCGTGATGTTTCTAGCTGAGATATGCATTTTCTGCGATAATATTGGTGAGTCTTCTGTCAGAAGTATGCAGAATCATCTAGATCGCTCTTTTCGAGCTACTTAATGCACGAAACACGTTTTCTGGTGTTTTCACCACTCCACAGTACGTTTGTCATGCAGAACCGGAGATATCTTGGTTTCGGTCGGGTTTCAAGCTGAGATATGCATTTTCTACGATAATCCTGGTGAGACTTCTGTCAGAAGTATGCAGAATCTTCGAGAACGCTCTTTTCGTGCTACTTAATGCGCGAAACACGTTTTTTGGTGCTTTGACCACTCCACGGTACGTTTGATGTGCAGAACCGGAGATAACTCGGTTTTCGCCGGGTTTCAAGCTGAGATATGCATTTTCTACGATAATCTTGATCAGACTTCTGTCAGAAGTATGCAGGATCTTCGAGAACGCTCTTTTCGAGCTATTTAATGCGAGAAACACGTTCTCTGGTTGTTTTCACCACTCCACAGTGCGTTTGATATGCAGAACGGGCGATATCTTGGTTTTCGTGAGGTTTCAAGCTGAGATATGCATTTTCTGCGATAATCTTGGTGGGTCTTTTGTCAGAAGTATGCAGAATCATCTAGATCGCTCTTTTCGAGCTACTTAATGCACGAAACACGTTTTCTGGTGTTTTCACCACTTCACAGTACGTTTGACATGCAGAACCGGAGATATCTTGGTTTCGGTCGGGTTTCAAGCTGAGATATGCATTTTCTACGATAATCCTGGTGAGACTTCTGTCAGAAGTATGCAGAATCTTCGAGAACGCTCGTTTCGAGCTACTTAATGTGTTAAACACGTTTTCTGGTGTTTTCACCACTCCACGGTACGTTTGATGTGCAGAACCGGAGATAACTCGGTTTTCGTCGGGTTTCAAGCTGAGATATGCATTTTCTACGATAATCTTGGTGAGACTTCTGTCAGAAGTATTCAGGATCTTCGAGAACGCTCTTTTCGAGCTACTTGAAGCGAGAAACACGTTTTCTGGTGTTTTCACCACTCCACAGTGCGTTTGATATGCAGAACCGGCGACATCTTGGTTTTCGTGGGGTATCAAGCTGAGATATGCATTTTCTACGGTAATCCTGGTGAGACTTCTGTCAGAAGTATGCAGAATCTTCGTGATCGCACTTTTCGAGCTATTTAATGCGCGAAACACGTTTTCTGGTGTTTTCACCACTCCACGGTACGTTTGATGTGCAGAACCGGAGATAACTCGGTTTTCGTCGGGTTTCAAGCTGAGATATGCATTTTCTCCGATAATCTTGGTGAGACTTCTGTTAGAAGTATTCAGGATCTTCGAGAACGCTCTTTTCGAGCTACTTGATGCGAGAAACACGTTATCTTGTGGTTTCACCACTCCACAGTGCGTTTGATATACAGAACCAACGATATCTTGGTTTTCGTGGGGCTTCAAGCTGAAACATGCATTTTCTGCGATAAGCTTGGTGAAACATCTGTCCGAAGTATGCAGAACCATCGAGAGAGCTCTTTTCGAGCTATTTAATGCGAGAAACACGTTTTCTGGGGTTTTCACCACTCCACAGTTCGTTGGATATGCAGCACCGGAGATATCTTGGTTTTCGTTGGGTTTCAAGCTGAGATATGCATTACCTGCGATAATCTTGGTGAGACTTCTGTCCGAAGTATGCTGAATCATCTAGATCGTTCTTTTCGAGCTATTTAAGGCGAGAAACACGTTTTCTGGGGTTTTCACCACTCCACAGTTGGTTGGATATGCAGAACCGGAGATATCTTGGTTTTCGTGGGGTTTCAAGCTGAGATATGCATTTTCTGCGATAATACTGGTGAGACTTTAGTCAGAAGTATGCAGAATCATCTAGATCGCTCTTTTCGAGCTACTTAATGCACGAAACACGTTTTCTGGTGTTTTCACCACTCCACAGTACGTTTGACATGCAGAACCGGAGATATCTTGGATTCGGTCGGGTTTCAAGCTGAGATATGCATTTTCTACGGTAATCCTGGTGAGACTTCTGTCAGAAGGATGCAGAATCTTCGAGATCGCACTTTTCGAGATATTTAAAGCGAGAAACACGTTATCTGGTGTTGTCACCACTCCACAGTGCGTTTGATATGCAGAACCGGGGACATCTTGGTTTTCGTAGGTTATCAAGCTGAGATATGCATGTTTTACGATGAGCTTGGTGGAACATCTGTGCGAAGTATGCAGAAACATCGAGAGCGCTCTTTTCGAGCTATTTAATGCGAGAAACACGTTTTCTGGGGTTTTCACCACTCCACAGTTGGTTGGATATGCAGAACCGGAGATATCTTGGTTTTCGTGGGTTTCAAGCTGAGATATGCATTTCCTTGCGATAATATTGGTGAGACTTCTGTCCGAAGTATGCTGAATCATCTAGATCGCTCTTTTCGAGCTATTTAATGCGAGAAACACGTTATCTGGTGTTTTCACCACTCCACAGTGCGTTTGATATGCAGAACCAGCGATATCTTGGTTTTCGTGGGGTTTCAAGCTGAGATATGCATTTTCTGCGATAATATTGGTGAGACTTCAGTCAGAAGTATGCAGAATCATCTAGATCGCTCTTTTCGAGCTACTTAATGCAGGAAACACGTTTTCTGGTGTTTTCACCACTCCACAGTACGTTTGACATGCAGAACCGGAGATATCTTGGTTTCGGTCGGGTTTCAAGCTGAGATATGCATTTTCTACGAAAATCCTGGTGTGACTTCTGTCAGAAGTATGCAGAAACTTCGAGATCGCACTTTTCGAGCTATTTAATTTGAGAAACACGTTATCTGGTGTTTTCACCACTCCACGGTACGTTTGATGTGCAGAACCGGAGGTAACTCGGTTTTCGTAGTGTTTCCAGCTGAGATATGCATTTTCTGCGATAATCTTGGTGAGACTTCTGTCAGAAGTATGCAGAATCTTCGAGAACGCTCTTTTGGAGCTACTTAATGCGCGTAACACGTTTTCTGGTGTTTTCACCATTCCGCGGTACGTTTGATGTGCAGAACCGGAGATAACTCGGTTTTCGTCGGGTTTCAAGCTGAGATATGCATTTTCTACGATAATCTTGGTCAGACTTCTGTCAGAAGTATGCAGGATCTTCGAGAACGCTCTATTCGAGCTATTTAATGCGAGAAACACGTTCTCTGGTTGTTTTCACCACTCCACAGTGCGTTTGATATGCAGAACGGGCGATATCTTGGTTTTCGTGAGGTTTCAAGCTGAGATATGCATTTTCTGCGATAATCTTGGTGGGTCTTTTGTCAGAAGTATGCAGAATCATCTAGATCGCTCTTTTCGAGCTACTTAATGCACGAAACACGTTTTCTGGTGTTTTCACCACTTCACAGTACGTTTGACATGCAGAACCGGAGATATCTTGGTTTCGGTCGGGTTTCAAGCTGAGATATGCATTTTCTACGATAATCCTGGTGAGACTTCTGTCAGAAGTATGCAGAATCTTCGAGAACGCTCGTTTCGAGCTACTTAATGTGTTAAACACGTTTTCTGGTGTTTTCACCACTCCACGGTACGTTTGATGTGCAGAACCGGAGATAACTCGGTTTTCGTCGGGTTTCAAGCTGAGATATGCATTTTCTACGATAATCTTGGTGAGACTTCTGTCAGAAGTATTCAGGATCTTCGAGAACGCTCTTTTCGAGCTACTTGAAGCGAGAAACACGTTTTCTGGTGTTTTCACCACTCCACAGTGCGTTTGATATGCAGAACCGGCGACATCTTGGTTTTCGTGGGGTATCAAGCTGAGATATGCATTTTCTACGGTAATCCTGGTGAGACTTCTGTCAGAAGTATGCAGAATCTTCGTGATCGCACTTTTCGAGCTATTTAATGCGCGAAACACGTTTTCTGGTGTTTTCACCACTCCACGGTACGTTTGATGGGCAGAACCGGAGATAACTCGGTTTTCGTCGGGTTTCAAGCTGAGATATGCATTTTCTCCGATAATCTTGGTGAGACTTCTGTCAGAAGTATTCAGGATCTTCGAGAACGCTCTTTTCGAGCTACTTGATGCGAGAAACACGTTATCTTGAGGTTTCACCACTCCACAGTGCGTTTGATATACAGAACCAACGATATCTTGGTTTTCGTGGGGCTTCAAGCTGAAATATGCATTTTCTGCGATAAGCTTGGTGAAACATCTGTCCGAAGTATGCAGAACCATCGAGAGAGCTCTTTTCGAGCTATTTAATGCGAGAAACACGTTTTCTGGGGTTTTCACCACTCCACAGTTCGTTGGATATGCAGCACCGGAGATATCTTGGTTTTCGTTGGGTTTCAAGCTGAGATATGCATTACCTGCGATAATCTTGGTGAGACTTCTGTCCGAAGTATGCTGAATCATCTAGATCGTTCTTTTCGAGCTATTTAAGGCGAGAAACACGTTTTCTGGGGTTTTCACCACTCCACAGTTGGTTGGATATGCAGAACCGGAGATATCTTAGTTTTCGTGGGGTTTCAAGCTGAGATATGCATTTTCTGCGATAATACTGGTGAGACTTTAGTCAGAAGTATGCAGAATCATCTAGATCGCTCTTTTCGAGCTACTTAATGCACGAAACACGTTTTCTGGTGTTTTCACCACTCCACAGTACGTTTGACATGCAGAACCGGAGATATCTTGGATTCGGTCGGGTTTCAAGCTGAGATATGCATTTTCTACGGTAATCCTGGTGAGACTTCTGTCAGAAGGATGCAGAATCTTCGAGATCGCACTTTTCGAGATATTTAAAGCGAGAAACACGTTATCTGGTGTTGTCACCACTCCACAGTGCGTTTGATATGCAGAACCGGGGACATCTTGGTTTTCGTAGGGTATCAAGCTGAGATATGCATGTTTTACGATGAGCTTGGTGGAACATCTGTGCGAAGTATGCAGAAACATCGAGAGCGCTCTTTTCGAGCTATTTAATGCGAGAAACACGTTTTCTGGGGTTTTCACCACTCCACAGTTGGTTGGATATGCAGAACCGGAGATATCTTGGTTTTCGTGGGTTTCAAGCTGAGATATGCATTTCCTTGCGATAATATTGGTGAGACTTCTGTCCGAAGTATGCTGAATCATCTAGATCGCTCTTTTCGAGCTATTTAATGCGAGAAACACGTTATCTGGTGTTTTCACCACTCCACAGTGCGTTTGATATGCAGAACCAGCGATATCTTGGTTTTCGTGGGGTTTCAAGCTGAGATATGCATTTTCTGCGATAATATTGGTGAGACTTCAGTCAGAAGTATGCAGAATCATCTAGATCGCTCTTTTCGAGCTACTTAATGCAGGAAACACGTTTTCTGGTGTTTTCACCACTCCACAGTACGTTTGACATGCAGAACCGGAGATATCTTGGTTTCGGTCGGGTTTCAAGCTGAGATATGCATTTTCTACGAAAATCCTGGTGAGACTTCTGTCAGAAGTATGCAGAAACTTCGAGATCGCACTTTTCGAGCTATTTAATTTGAGAAACACGTTATCTGGTGTTTTCACCACTCCACGGTACGTTTGATGTGCAGAACCGGAGGTAACTCGGTTTTCGTAGTGTTTCCAGCTGAGATATGCATTTTCTGCGATAATCTTGGTGAGACTTCTGTCAGAAGTATGCAGAATCTTCGAGAACGCTCTTTTGGAGCTACTTAATGCGCGTAACACGTTTTCTGGTGTTTTCACCATTCCGCGGTACGTTTGATGTGCAGAACCGGAGATAACTCGGTTTTCGTCGGGTTTCAAGCTGAGATATGCATTTTCTACGATAATCATGGTGAGACTTCTGTCAGAAGTATGCTGAATCATCGAGATCGCGCTTTTCGAGGTATTTAATGCGAGAAACACGTTCTCTGGTTGTTTTCACAATTGCACAGTGCGTTTGATAAGCAGAACCGGAGATATCTTGGTTTTCGTGTGGTTTCAAGCTAAGATATGCATTTCCTGCGTTAATCTTGGTGAGACTTCTGTCCGAAGTATGCTGAATCATCTAGATCGCTCTTTTCGAGCTACTTAATGCACGAAACACGTTTTCTGGTGATTACACCACTCCACAGTTGGTTTGATATGCAGAACCGGAGATATCTTGGTTTCGGTCGGGTTTCAAGCTGAGATATGCATTTTCTATGATAATCCTGGTGAGACTTCTGTCAGAAGTATGCAGAATCTTCTAGAACGCTCTTTTCGAGCTACTTAATGCGCTAAACACGTTTTCTGGTGTTTTCACCACTCCACAGTTCGTTGGATATGCAGAACAGTAGATATCTTGGTTTTCGTGGGGTTTCAAGCAGAGATATGCATTTTCTGCGATAATCTTGGTGAGACTTCTGTCCGAAGTATGCAGAATCTTCGAGAACGCTCTTTTCGAGCTACTTAATGCGCGAAACACGTTTTCTGGTGTTTTCACCACTCCACAGTTCGTTGGATATGCAGAACAGTAGATATCTTGGTTTTCGTGGGGTTTCAAGCAGAGATATGCATTTTCTGCGATAATCTTGGTGAGACTTCTGTCCGAAGTATGCAGAATCATCGAGATCGCTCTATTCGAGCTATTTAATGCGAGAAACTCGTTTTCTGGGGTTTTCACCACTCCACAGTTCGTTGGATATGCAGAACCGGAGATATCTCGGTTTTTGTGGGGTTTCAAGCTGAGATATGCATTTTCTGCGATAATATTGGTGAGACTTCAGTCAGAAGGATGCAGAATCATCTAGATCGCTCTTTTCGAGCTACTTAATGCACGAAACACGTTATCTGGTGTTTTCACCACTCCACAGTGCGTTTGATATGCAGAACGGGCAACATCTTGATTTTCGTGAGGTTTCGAGCTGAGATATGCATTTTCTGCGATAATATTGGTGAGACTTCAGTCAGAATTATGCAGAATCATCTAGATCGCTCTTGTCGAGCTACTTAATGCACGAAACACGTTTTCTGGTGTTTTCACCACTCCGCAGTACGTTTGACATGCAGAACCGGAGATATCTTGGTTTCGGTCGGGTTTCAAGCTCAGATACGCATTTTCAACGATAATCTTGGTGAAACATCTGTCCGAAGTATGCAGAAACATCGAGAGCGCTCTTTTCGAGCTATTTAATGCGAGAAACTCGTTTTCTGGGGTTTTCACCACTCCACAGTTCGTTGGATATGCAGAACCGGAGATATCTCGGTTTTTGTGGGGTTTCAAGCTGAGATATGCATTTTCTGCGATAATATTGGTGATACTTCAGTCAGAAGGATGCAGAATCATCTAGATCGCTCTTTTCGAGCTACTTAATGCACGAAACACGTTATCTGGTGTTTTCACCACTCCACAGTGCGTTGGATATGCAGAACTGGCGATATTTTGGTTTTCGTCGGGTTTCAAGCTGAGATATGCATTTTCTACGATAAGCTTGGTGAAACATTTGTCCAAAGCATGCAGAAACATCGAGAGCGCTCCTTTCGAGCTACTTAATGTGCGAAACACGTTTTCTGGTGTTTTCACCACTCCACGGTACGTTTGATGTGCAGAACCGGAGATAACACGGTTTTCGTCGGGTTTCAAGCTGAGATATGCATTTTCTACGATAATCTTGGTGAGACTTCTGTCAGAAGTATGCAGAATCATCTAGATCGCTCTTTTCGAGCTACTTAATGCACGAAACACGTTTTCTGGTGTTTTCACCACTCCACAGTACGTTTGTCATGCAGAACCGGAGATATCTTGGTTTCGGTCGGGTTTCAAGCTGAGATATGCATTTTCTACGATAATCCTGGTGAGACTTCTGTCAGAAGTATGCAGAATCTTCGAGAACGCTCTTTTCGTGCTACTTAATGCGCGAAACACGTTTTTTGGTGCTTTGACCACTCCACGGTACGTTTGATGTGCAGAACCGGAGATAACTCGGTTTTCGCCGGGTTTCAAGCTGAGATATGCATTTTCTACGATAATCTTGATCAGACTTCTGTCAGAAGTATGCAGGATCTTCGAGAACGCTCTTTTCGAGCTATTTAATGCGAGAAACACGTTCTCTGGTTGTTTTCACCACTCCACAGTGCGTTTGATATGCAGAACGGGCGATATCTTGGTTTTCGTGAGGTTTCAAGCTGAGATATGCATTTTCTGCGATAATCTTGGTGGGTCTTTTGTCAGAAGTATGCAGAATCATCTAGATCGCTCTTTTCGAGCTACTTAATGCACGAAACACGTTTTCTGGTGTTTTCACCACTTCACAGTACGTTTGACATGCAGAACCGGAGATATCTTGGTTTCGGTCGGGTTTCAAGCTGAGATATGCATTTTCTACGATAATCCTGGTGAGACTTCTGTCAGAAGTATGCAGAATCTTCGAGAACGCTCGTTTCGAGCTACTTAATGTGTTAAACACGTTTTCTGGTGTTTTCACCACTCCACGGTACGTTTGATGTGCAGAACCGGAGATAACTCGGTTTTCGTCGGGTTTCAAGCTGAGATATGCATTTTCTACGATAATCTTGGTGAGACTTCTGTCAGAAGTATTCAGGATCTTCGAGAACGCTCTTTTCGAGCTACTTGAAGCGAGAAACACGTTTTCTGGTGTTTTCACCACTCCACAGTGCGTTTGATATGCAGAACCGGCGACATCTTGGTTTTCGTGGGGTATCAAGCTGAGATATGCATTTTCTACGGTAATCCTGGTGAGACTTCTGTCAGAAGTATGCAGAATCTTCGTGATCGCACTTTTCGAGCTATTTAATGCGCGAAACACGTTTTCTGGTGTTTTCACCACTCCACGGTACGTTTGATGTGCAGAACCGGAGATAACTCGGTTTTCGTCGGGTTTCAAGCTGAGATATGCATTTTCTCCGATAATCTTGGTGAGACTTCTGTCAGAAGTATTCAGGATCTTCGAGAACGCTCTTTTCGAGCTACTTGATGCGAGAAACACGTTATCTTGTGGTTTCACCACTCCACAGTGCGTTTGATATACAGAACCAACGATATCTTGGTTTTCGTGGGGCTTCAAGCTGAAACATGCATTTTCTGCGATAAGCTTGGTGAAACATCTGTCCGAAGTATGCAGAACCATCGAGAGAGCTCTTTTCGAGCTATTTAATGCGAGAAACACGTTTTCTGGGGTTTTCACCACTCCACAGTTCGTTGGATATGCAGCACCGGAGATATCTTGGTTTTCGTTGGGTTTCAAGCTGAGATATGCATTACCTGCGATAATCTTGGTGAGACTTCTGTCCGAAGTATGCTGAATCATCTAGATCGTTCTTTTCGAGCTATTTAAGGCGAGAAACACGTTTTCTGGGGTTTTCACCACTCCACAGTTGGTTGGATATGCAGAACCGGAGATATCTTGGTTTTCGTGGGGTTTCAAGCTGAGATATGCATTTTCTGCGATAATACTGGTGAGACTTTAGTCAGAAGTATGCAGAATCATCTAGATCGCTCTTTTCGAGCTACTTAATGCACGAAACACGTTTTCTGGTGTTTTCACCACTCCACAGTACGTTTGACATGCAGAACCGGAGATATCTTGGATTCGGTCGGGTTTCAAGCTGAGATATGCATTTTCTACGGTAATCCTGGTGAGACTTCTGTCAGAAGGATGCAGAATCTTCGAGATCGCACTTTTCGAGATATTTAAAGCGAGAAACACGTTATCTGGTGTTGTCACCACTCCACAGTGCGTTTGATATGCAGAACCGGGGACATCTTGGTTTTCGTAGGTTATCAAGCTGAGATATGCATGTTTTACGATGAGCTTGGTGGAACATCTGTGCGAAGTATGCAGAAACATCGAGAGCGCTCTTTTCGAGCTATTTAATGCGAGAAACACGTTTTCTGGGGTTTTCACCACTCCACAGTTGGTTGGATATGCAGAACCGGAGATATCTTGGTTTTCGTGGGTTTCAAGCTGAGATATGCATTTCCTTGCGATAATATTGGTGAGACTTCTGTCCGAAGTATGCTGAATCATCTAGATCGCTCTTTTCGAGCTATTTAATGCGAGAAACACGTTATCTGGTGTTTTCACCACTCCACAGTGCGTTTGATATGCAGAACCAGCGATATCTTGGTTTTCGTGGGGTTTCAAGCTGAGATATGCATTTTCTGCGATAATATTGGTGAGACTTCAGTCAGAAGTATGCAGAATCATCTAGATCGCTCTTTTCGAGCTACTTAATGCAGGAAACACGTTTTCTGGTGTTTTCACCACTCCACAGTACGTTTGACATGCAGAACCGGAGATATCTTGGTTTCGGTCGGGTTTCAAGCTGAGATATGCATTTTCTACGAAAATCCTGGTGTGACTTCTGTCAGAAGTATGCAGAAACTTCGAGATCGCACTTTTCGAGCTATTTAATTTGAGAAACACGTTATCTGGTGTTTTCACCACTCCACGGTACGTTTGATGTGCAGAACCGGAGGTAACTCGGTTTTCGTAGTGTTTCCAGCTGAGATATGCATTTTCTGCGATAATCTTGGTGAGACTTCTGTCAGAAGTATGCAGAATCTTCGAGAACGCTCTTTTGGAGCTACTTAATGCGCGTAACACGTTTTCTGGTGTTTTCACCATTCCGCGGTACGTTTGATGTGCAGAACCGGAGATAACTCGGTTTTCGTCGGGTTTCAAGCTGAGATATGCATTTTCTACGATAATCTTGGTCAGACTTCTGTCAGAAGTATGCAGGATCTTCGAGAACGCTCTTTTCGAGCTATTTAATGCGAGAAACACGTTCTCTGGTTGTTTTCACCACTCCACAGTGCGTTTGATATGCAGAACGGGCGATATCTTGGTTTTCGTGAGGTTTCAAGCTGAGATATGCATTTTCTGCGATAATCTTGGTGGGTCTTTTGTCAGAAGTATGCAGAATCATCTAGATCGCTCTTTTCGAGCTACTTAATGCACGAAACACGTTTTCTGGTGTTTTCACCACTTCACAGTACGTTTGACATGCAGAACCGGAGATATCTTGGTTTCGGTCGGGTTTCAAGCTGAGATATGCATTTTCTACGATAATCCTGGTGAGACTTCTGTCAGAAGTATGCAGAATCTTCGAGAACGCTCGTTTCGAGCTACTTAATGTGTTAAACACGTTTTCTGGTGTTTTCACCACTCCACGGTACGTTTGATGTGCAGAACCGGAGATAACTCGGTTTTCGTCGGGTTTCAAGCTGAGATATGCATTTTCTACGATAATCTTGGTGAGACTTCTGTCAGAAGTATTCAGGATCTTCGAGAACGCTCTTTTCGAGCTACTTGAAGCGAGAAACACGTTTTCTGGTGTTTTCACCACTCCACAGTGCGTTTGATATGCAGAACCGGCGACATCTTGGTTTTCGTGGGGTATCAAGCTGAGATATGCATTTTCTACGGTAATCCTGGTGAGACTTCTGTCAGAAGTATGCAGAATCTTCGTGATCGCACTTTTCGAGCTATTTAATGCGCGAAACACGTTTTCTGGTGTTTTCACCACTCCACGGTACGTTTGATGGGCAGAACCGGAGATAACTCGGTTTTCGTCGGGTTTCAAGCTGAGATATGCATTTTCTCCGATAATCTTGGTGAGACTTCTGTCAGAAGTATTCAGGATCTTCGAGAACGCTCTTTTCGAGCTACTTGATGCGAGAAACACGTTATCTTGAGGTTTCACCACTCCACAGTGCGTTTGATATACAGAACCAACGATATCTTGGTTTTCGTGGGGCTTCAAGCTGAAATATGCATTTTCTGCGATAAGCTTGGTGAAACATCTGTCCGAAGTATGCAGAACCATCGAGAGAGCTCTTTTCGAGCTATTTAATGCGAGAAACACGTTTTCTGGGGTTTTCACCACTCCACAGTTCGTTGGATATGCAGCACCGGAGATATCTTGGTTTTCGTTGGGTTTCAAGCTGAGATATGCATTACCTGCGATAATCTTGGTGAGACTTCTGTCCGAAGTATGCTGAATCATCTAGATCGTTCTTTTCGAGCTATTTAAGGCGAGAAACACGTTTTCTGGGGTTTTCACCACTCCACAGTTGGTTGGATATGCAGAACCGGAGATATCTTAGTTTTCGTGGGGTTTCAAGCTGAGATATGCATTTTCTGCGATAATACTGGTGAGACTTTAGTCAGAAGTATGCAGAATCATCTAGATCGCTCTTTTCGAGCTACTTAATGCACGAAACACGTTTTCTGGTGTTTTCACCACTCCACAGTACGTTTGACATGCAGAACCGGAGATATCTTGGATTCGGTCGGGTTTCAAGCTGAGATATGCATTTTCTACGGTAATCCTGGTGAGACTTCTGTCAGAAGGATGCAGAATCTTCGAGATCGCACTTTTCGAGATATTTAAAGCGAGAAACACGTTATCTGGTGTTGTCACCACTCCACAGTGCGTTTGATATGCAGAACCGGGGACATCTTGGTTTTCGTAGGGTATCAAGCTGAGATATGCATGTTTTACGATGAGCTTGGTGGAACATCTGTGCGAAGTATGCAGAAACATCGAGAGCGCTCTTTTCGAGCTATTTAATGCGAGAAACACGTTTTCTGGGGTTTTCACCACTCCACAGTTGGTTGGATATGCAGAACCGGAGATATCTTGGTTTTCGTGGGTTTCAAGCTGAGATATGCATTTCCTTGCGATAATATTGGTGAGACTTCTGTCCGAAGTATGCTGAATCATCTAGATCGCTCTTTTCGAGCTATTTAATGCGAGAAACACGTTATCTGGTGTTTTCACCACTCCACAGTGCGTTTGATATGCAGAACCAGCGATATCTTGGTTTTCGTGGGGTTTCAAGCTGAGATATGCATTTTCTGCGATAATATTGGTGAGACTTCAGTCAGAAGTATGCAGAATCATCTAGATCGCTCTTTTCGAGCTACTTAATGCAGGAAACACGTTTTCTGGTGTTTTCACCACTCCACAGTACGTTTGACATGCAGAACCGGAGATATCTTGGTTTCGGTCGGGTTTCAAGCTGAGATATGCATTTTCTACGAAAATCCTGGTGAGACTTCTGTCAGAAGTATGCAGAAACTTCGAGATCGCACTTTTCGAGCTATTTAATTTGAGAAACACGTTATCTGGTGTTTTCACCACTCCACGGTACGTTTGATGTGCAGAACCGGAGGTAACTCGGTTTTCGTAGTGTTTCCAGCTGAGATATGCATTTTCTGCGATAATCTTGGTGAGACTTCTGTCAGAAGTATGCAGAATCTTCGAGAACGCTCTTTTGGAGCTACTTAATGCGCGTAACACGTTTTCTGGTGTTTTCACCATTCCGCGGTACGTTTGATGTGCAGAACCGGAGATAACTCGGTTTTCGTCGGGTTTCAAGCTGAGATATGCATTTTCTACGATAATCATGGTGAGACTTCTGTCAGAAGTATGCTGAATCATCGAGATCGCGCTTTTCGAGGTATTTAATGCGAGAAACACGTTCTCTGGTTGTTTTCACAATTGCACAGTGCGTTTGATAAGCAGAACCGGAGATATCTTGGTTTTCGTGTGGTTTCAAGCTAAGATATGCATTTCCTGCGTTAATCTTGGTGAGACTTCTGTCCGAAGTATGCTGAATCATCTAGATCGCTCTTTTCGAGCTACTTAATGCACGAAACACGTTTTCTGGTGATTACACCACTCCACAGTTGGTTTGATATTCAGAACCGGAGATATCTTGGTTTCGGTCGGGTTGCAAGCTGAGATATGCATTTTCTATGATAATCCTGGTGAGACTTCTGTCAGAAGTATGCAGAATCTTCTAGAACGCTCTTTTCGAGCTACTTAATGCGCTAAACACGTTTTCTGGTGTTTTCACCACTCCACAGTTCGTTGGATATGCAGAACAGTAGATATCTTGGTTTTCGTGGGGTTTCAAGCAGAGATATGCATTTTCTGCGATAATCTTGGTGAGACTTCTGTCCGAAGTATGCAGAATCTTCGAGAACGCTCTTTTCGAGCTACTTAATGCGCGAAACACGTTTTCTGGTGTTTTCACCACTCCACAGTTCGTTGGATATGCAGAACAGTAGATATCTTGGTTTTCGTGGGGTTTCAAGCAGAGATATGCATTTTCTGCGATAATCTTGGTGAGACTTCTGTCCGAAGTATGCTGAATCATCGAGATCGCGCTTTTCGGGGTATTTAATGCGAGAAACACGGTCTCTGGTTGTTATCACCATTCCACAGTGCGTCTGATATGCAGAACAGGCGATATCATGATTTTCATGGTGTTTCCAGCTGAGATATGCATTTTCTGCGATAATCTTGGTGGGTCTTTTGTCAGGAGTATGCAGAATCATCGAGAACGCTTTTTCGAGCTACTTAATGCGCGAAACATGTTTTCTGGTGTTTTCACCACTCCACAGTACGTTTGACATGCAGAACCGGAGATATCTTGGTTTCGGTCGGGTTTCAAGCTGAGATATGCATTTTCCACGATAATCCTGGTGAGACTTCTGTCAGAAGTATGCAGAATCTTCGAGAACGCTCTTTTCGAGCTACTTAATGCGCGAAACACGTTTTCTGGTGTTTTCACCACTCCACAGTTGGTTTGATATGCAGAACCGGAGATATCTTGGTTTCGGTCGGGTTTCAAGCTGAGATATGCATTTTCTACGATAATCCTGGTGAGACTTCTGTCCGAAGTATGCTGAATCATCGAGATCGCGCTTTTCGAGGTATTTAATGCGAGAAACACGTTCTCTGGTCGTTATCACCATTCCACAGTGCGTCTGATATGCAGAACAGGCGATATCTTGATTTTCATGGTGTTTCCAGCTGAGATATGCATTTTCTGCGATAATCTTGGTGGGTCTTTTGTCAGAAGTATGCAGAATCATCTAGATCGCTCTTTTCGAGCTACTTAATGCACGAACCACGTTTTCTGGTGTTTTCAGCACTCCACAGTACGTTTGACATGCAGAACCGGAGATATCTTGGTTTCGGTCGGGTTTCAAGCCGAGATATGCATTTTCTACGATAATCTTGGTGAAACATCTGTCCGAAGTATGCAGAAACATCGAGAGCGCTCTTTTCGACCTATTTAATGCGAGAAACTCGTTTTCTGGGGTTTTCACCACCCCACAGTTCGTTGGATATGCAGAACCGGAGATATCTTGGTTTTCGTGGGGTTTCAAGCTGAGATATGCATTTCCTGCGATTATCTTGGTGAGACTTCTGTCAGAAGTATGCTGAATCATCGAGAGCGCTCTTTTCGAGCTATTTAATGCGAGAAACACGTTATCTGGTGTTTTCACCACTCCACAGTGCGTTTGATATGCAGTACCAGCGATATCTTGGTTTTCGTGGGGTTTCAAGCTGAGACCTGCATTTTTTACGATAATCTTGGTGAGACTTCTGTCCGAAGTATGCAGAATCATCGAGATCGCTCTATTCGAGCTATTTAATGCGAGAAACACGTTTTCTGGGGTTTTCACCACTCCACAGTGCGTTTGATATGCAGAACGGGCAACATCTTGATTTTCGTGAGGTTTCGAGCTGAGATATGCATTTTCTGCGATAATATTGGTGAGACTTCAGTCAGAAGGATGCAGAATCATCTAGATCGCTCTTTTCGAGCTACTTAATGCACGAAACACGTTATCTGGTGTTTTCACCACTCCACAGTGCGTTGGATATGCAGAACTGGCGATATTTTGGTTTTCGTCGGGTTTCAAGCTGAGATATACATTTTCTACGATAAGCTTGGTGAAACATCTGTCCAAAGTATGCAGAAACATCGAGAGCGCTCTTTTCGAGCTGTTTAATGCGAGAAACACGATTTCTGGGGTTTTCACCACTCCACAGTTCGTTGGATATGCAGAACAGTAGATATCTTGGTTTTCGTGGGGTTTCAAGCTGAGATATGCATTTTCTACGATAATCCTGGTGAGACTTCTGTCAGATGTATGCAGAATCTTCGAGAACGCTCTTTTCGAGCTAGTTAATGTGCGAAACACGTTTTCTGGTGTTTTCACCACTCCACGGTACGTTTGATGTGCAGAACCGGAGATAACTCGGTTTTCGTCGGGTTTCAAGATGAGATATGCATTTTCTACGATAATCTTGGTGAGACTTCTGTCAGAAGTATGCAGGATCTTCGAGAACGCTCTTCTCGAGCTATTTAATGCGAGAAACACGTTATCTGGTGTTTTCACCACACCACAGTGCGTTTGATATGCAGTACCAGCGATACCTTGGTTTTCGTGGGGTTTCAAGCTGAGATCTGCATTTTTTACAATAATCTTGGTGAGACTTCTGTCCGAAGTATGCAGAATCATCGAGATCGCTCTATTCGAGCTATTTAATGCGAGAAACACGTTCTCTGGTTGTTTTCACCACTCCACAGTGCGTTTGATATGCAGAACGGGCAACATCTTGATTTTCGTGAGGTTTCGAGCTGAGATATGCATTTTCAGCGATAATATTGGTGAGACTTCAGTCAGAATTATGCAGAATCATCTAGATCGCTCTTTTCGAGCTACTTAATGCACGAAACACGTTTTCTGGTGTTTTCACCACTCCGCAGTACGTTTGACATGCAGAACCGGAGATATCTTGGTTTCGGTCGGGTTTCAAGCTCAGATACGCATTTTCTACGATAATCTTGGTGAAACATCTGTCCGAAGTATGCAGAAACATCGAGAGCGCTCTTTTCGAGCTATTTAATGCGAGAAACTCGTTTTCTGGGGTTTTCACCACTCCACAGTTCGTTGGATATGCAGAACCGGAGATAACTCGGTTTTCGTCGGGTTTCAAGCTGAGATATGCATTTTCTACGATAATCTTGGTCAGACTTCTGTCAGAAGTATGCAGGATCTTCGAGAACGCTCTTTTCGAGCTATTTAATGCGAGAAACACGTTCTCTGGTTGTTTTCACCACTCCACAGTGCGTTTGATATGCAGAACGGGCGATATCTTGGTTTTCGTGAGGTTTCAAGCTGAGATATGCATTTTCTGCGATAATCTTGGTGGGTCTTTTGTCAGAAGTATGCAGAATCATCTAGATCGCTCTTTTCGAGCTACTTAATGCACGAAACACGTTTTCTGGTGTTTTCACCACTTCACAGTACGTTTGACATGCAGAACCGGAGATATCTTGGTTTCGGTCGGGTTTCAAGCTGAGATATGCATTTTCTACGATAATCCTGGTGAGACTTCTGTCAGAAGTATGCAGAATCTTCGAGAACGCTTGTTTCGAGCTACTTAATGTGTTAAACACGTTTTCTGGTGTTTTCACCACTCCACGGTACGTTTGATGTGCAGAACCGGAGATAACTCGGTTTTCGTCGGGTTTCAAGCTGAGATATGCATTTTCTACGATAATCTTGGTCAGACTTCTGTCAGAAGTATGCAGGATCTTCGAGAACGCTCTTTTCGAGCTATTTAATGCGAGAAACACGTTCTCTGGTTGTTTTCACCACTCCACAGTGCGTTTGATACGCAGAACGGGCGATATCTTGGTTTTCGTGAGGTTTCAAGCTGAGATATGCATTTTCTGCGATAATCTTTTGTGAGACTTCTGTCCGAAGTATGCTGAAGCATCGACATCGCTCTTTTCGAGCTAGTTAATGCGAGAAAAACCTTATCCGGTGTTTTCACCACTCCACAGTGCGTTTGATATGCAGAACCAGCGATATCTTGGCTTTCGTGGGGTTTCAAGCTGAGATATGCATTTTCTACGATAATCTTGGATATTCTTCTGTGAGAAGTTTGCAGAATCACAGAAATCGCTGCTTTCGTGCTATTTAATGCGAAAAACTCGTTTTCTGGTGTTTTCAGCACTCCACAGTACGTTTGGTATGCGGAAAATGCGATATCTTCGGTTTCATTGGGTTTCCAGGTGAGATATGCATTTTGTACGATAATCTTGGATATTCTTCTGTGAGAAGGGTGCAGAATCACAGAAATCGCTGCTTTCGTGCTATTTAATGCGACAAACTCGTTTTCTGGTGTTTTCAGCACTCCACAGTGCTTCTGATATGCGGAAACTGCGATATCTTCGGTTTCATTGGGTTTCCAGATGAGATATTCATTTTCTACGATAATCTTGGATATTCTTGTGCGAAACGTTTGCAGAATCACAGAAATCACTCTATTCGAGCTATTTAATGCGAGAAACACGTTATCTGGTTGTTTTCACCACTCCACAGTGCGTTTGATGTGCAGCACCGGCGACATCTTGATTTTCGTGATGTTTCTAGCTGAGATATGCATTTTCTGCGACAATATTTGTGAGACTTCAGTCAGAAGTATGCAGAATCATCTAGATCGCTCGTTTTGAGCTATTTAATGCGAAAAAAACAAGTTTTCTGGTGTTTTGACCACTCCACAGTGCGTTTGATATGTAGAGCCGCCTATAACTTGGTTTTCGTGGGGCTTCAAGCTGAGATATGCATTTTCTACGATAATCCTGGTGAGACTTCTGTCAGAAGTATGCAGAATCTTCGAGATCGCGCTTTTCGAGCTATTTAATGCGAGAAACACGTTATCTGGTGTTTTCACCACTCCACAGTGCGTTTGATATGCAGCACCAACGATATCTTGGTTTTCGTGGGGTTTCAAGCTGAGATATGCATTTTCTACGATAATCTTGGTGAGACTTCTGTCGGAAGTATGCAGAATCTTCGAGAGCGCTCTTATCGAGCTACTTAATGCCTGAAACACGTTTTCTGGTGTTTTCACCACTCCACAGTACGTTTGACATGCAGAACCGGAGATATCTTGGTTCCGGGCGGTTTGCAAGCTGAGATATGCATTTTCTACGGTAATCCTGGTGACACTTCTGTCAGAAGTATGCTGAGTCATCTAGATCGCTCTTTTCGAGCTATTTAATGCGAGAAACACGTTATCTGGTGTTTTCACCACTCCACAGTGGGTTTGATATGCAGAACCAACGATATCTTGGTTTTCGTGGGGTTTCAAGCTGAGATATGCATTTTCTACGATAATCTTGGTGAGACTTCTGTCAGAAGTATGCAGGATCTTCGAGAACGCTCTTTTCGAGCTATTTAATGCGAGAAACACGTTATCTGGTGTTTTCACCACTCCACAGTGCGTTTGATATGCAGTACCAGCGATATCTTGGTTTTCGTGGGGTTTCAAGATTAGATACGTATTTTTTACGATAATCTTGGTGAGACTTCTGTACGAAGTATGCAGAATCATCGAGACCGCTCTATTCGAGCTATCTAATGCGAGAAACACGTTCTCTGGTTGTTTTCACCACTCCACAGTGCGTTTGATATGCAGAACCGGCAACATCTTGATTTTCGTGAGGTTTCAAGCTGAGATATGCATTTTCTACGATAATCTTGGTGAGACTTCTGTCAGAAGTATGCAGAATCTTGGAGAACGCTCTTTTCGAGCTACTTAATGCGCGAAACACGTTTTCTGGTGTTTTCACCACTCCACGGTACGTTTGATGTGCAGAACCGGAGATAACTCGGTTTTCGTCGGGTTTCAAGCTGAGATATGCATTTTCTACGATAATCTTGGTGAGACTTCGGTGAGAAGTATGCAGGATCTTCGAGAACGCTCTTTTCGTGCTATATAATGCGAGAAACACGTTATCTGGTGTTTTCACCACTCCGCAGTGCGTTTGATATGCAGAACCGGCGATATCTTGATTTTCGTGGTGTTTGCCGCTGAGATATGCATTTTCTGCGATAATCTTGGATATGCTTCTGTGAGAAGTATGCAGAATCACCGAAATCGCAGTTTTCGTGCTATTGAATGCGAAAAACTCGTTTTCTGGTGTTTTCAGCACTCCTCAGTGCGTTTGATATGCGGAACCTGCGATATCTTCGGTTTCATTGGGTTTCCAGATGAGATATGCATTTTCTACGATAATCTTTGATATTCTTGTGTGAGACGTTTGCAGAATCACAGAAATCGCACTTTTCGAGCTATTTAATCCGAGAAACACGTTATATGGTGTTCTCACCACTCCACAGTGCGTTTGATATGCAGAACCGGCAATATCTTGGTTTTCGTCGGGTTTCAAGCTGAGATATGCATTTTCTACGATAATCTTGGTGAGACTTCTGTCAGAAGTATTCAGGATCTTCGAGAACGCTCTTTTCGAGCTACTTGTAGCGAGAAACACGTTTTCTGGTGTTTTCACCACTCCACAGTGCGTTTGATATGCAGAACCGGCGACATCTTGGTTTTCGTGGGGTATCAAGCTGAGATATGCATGTTTTACGATAATCTTGGTGAGACTTCTGTCCGAAGTATGCAGAATCATCGAGATCGCGCTTTTCGAGCTATTTAATGCGAGAAACACGTTATCTGGTGTTTTCACCACTCCACAGTGCGTTTGATATGCAGAACCAACGATATCTTGGTTTTCGTGGGGTTTCAAGCTGAGATATGCATTTTCTACGATAATCTTGGTGAGACTTCTGTCGGAAGTATGCAGAATCTTCGAGAGCGCTCTTATCGAGCTACTTAATGCCTGAAACACGTTTTCTGGTGTTTTCACCACTCCACAGTACGTTTGACATGCAGAACCGGAGATATCTTGGTTCCGGGCGGTTTGCAAGCTGAGATATGCATTTTCTACGGTAATCCTGGTGACACTTCTGTCAGAAGTATGCTGAGTCATCTAGATCGCTCTTTTCGAGCTATTTAATGCGAGAAACACGTTATCTGGTGTTTTCACCACTCCACAGTGGGTTTGATATGCAGAACCAACGATATCTTGGTTTTCGTGGGGTTTGAAGCTGAGATATGCATTTTCTACGATAATCTTGGTGAGACTTCTGTCAGAAGTATGCAGGATCTTCGAGAACACTCTTTTCGAGCTATTTAATGCGAGAAACACGTTATCTGGTGTTTTCACCACTCCACAGTGCGTTTGATATGCAGTACCAGCGATATCTTGGTTTTCGTGGGGTTTCAAGATTAGATACGTATTTTTTACGATAATCTTGGTGAGACTTCTGTCCGAAGTATGCAGAATCATCGAGACCGCTCTATTCGAGCTATCTAATGCGAGAAACACGTTCTCTGGTTGTTATCACCACTCCACAGTGCGTTTGATATGCAGAACCGGCAACATCTTGATTTTCGTGAGGTTTCAAGCTGAGATATGCATTTTCTACGATAATCTTGGTGAGACTTCTGTCAGAAGTATGCAGAATCTTGGAGAACGCTCTTTTCGAGCTACTTAATGCGCGAAACACGTTTTCTGGTGTTTTCACCACTCCACGGTACGTTTGATGTGCAGAACCGGAGATAACTCGGTTTTCGTCGGGTTTCAAGCTGAGATATGCATTTTCTACGATAATCTTGGTGAGACTTCGGTGAGAAGTATGCAGGATCTTCGAGAACGCTCTTTTCGTGCTATATAATGCGAGAAACACGTTATCTGGTGTTTTCACCACTCCGCAGTGCGTTTGATATGCAGAACCGGCGATATCTTGATTTTCGTGGTGTTTGCCGCTGAGATATGCATTTTCTGCGATAATCTTGGATATGCATCTGTGAGAAGTATGCAGAATCACCGAAATCGCAGTTTTCGTGCTATTGAATGCGAAAAACTCGTTTTCTGGTGTTTTCAGCACTCCACAGTGCGTTTGATATGCGGAACCTGCGATATCTTCGGTTTCATTGGGTTTCCAGATGAGATATGCATTTTCTACGATAATCTTTGATATTCTTGTGTGAGACGTTTGCAGAATCACAGAAATCGCACTTTTCGAGCTATTTAATCCGAGAAACACGTTATATGGTGTTCTCACCACTCCACAGTGCGTTTGATATGCAGAACCGGCAATATCTTGGTTTTCGTCGGGTATCAAGCTGAGATATGCATTTTCTACGGTAATCCTGGTGAGACTTCTGTCAGAAGTATGCAGAATCTTCGTGATCGCACTTTTCGAGCTATTTAATGCGCGAAACACGTTTTCTGGTGTTTTCACCACTTCACGGTACGTTTGATGTGCAGAACCGGAGATAACTCGGTTTTCGTCGGGTTTCAAGCTGAGATATGCATTTTCTCCGATAATCTTGGTGAGACTTCTGTCAGAAGTATTCAGGATCTTCGAGAACGCTCTTTTCGAGCTACTTGATGCGAGAAACACGGTATCTTGTGGTTTCACCACTCCACAGTGCGTTTGATATACAGAACCAACGATATCTTGGTTTTCGTGGGGTTTCAAGCTGAGATATGCATTTTCTGCGATAAGCTTGGTGAAACATCTGTCCGAAGTATGCAGAACCATCGAGAGAGCTCTTTTCGAGCTATTTAATGCGAGAAACACGTTTTCTGGGGTTTTCACCACTCCACAGTTCGTTGGATATGCAGCACCGGAGATATCTTGGTTTTCGTTGGGTTTCAAGCTGAGATATGCATTACCTGCGATAATCTTGGTGAGACTTCTGTCCGAAGTATGCTGAATCATCTAGATCGCTCTTTTCGAGCTATTTAATGCGAGAAACACGTTTTCTGGGGTTTTCTCCACTCCACAGTTGGTTGGATATGCAGAACCGGAGATATCTTGGTTTTCGTGGGGTTTCAAGCTGAGATATGCATTTCCTGCGGTAATCTTGGTGAGACTTCTGTCCGAAGTATGCTGAATCATCTAGATCGCTCTTTTCGAGCTATTTAATGCGAGAAACACGTTATCTGGTGTTTTCACCACTCCACAGTGCGTTTGATATGCAGAACCGGCAATATCTTGGTTTTCGTGGGGTTTCAAGCTGAGATATGCATTTTCTGCGATAAGCTTGGTGAAACATCTGTCCGAAGTATGCAGAACCATCGAGAGAGCTAATTTCGAGCTATTTAATGCGAGAATCACGTTTTCTGGGGTTTTCACAACTCCACAGTTCGTTGGATATGCAGAACCGGAGACATCTTGGTTTTCGTGGGGTTTCAAGCTGAGATATGCATTTCCTGCGATAATCTTGGTGAGACTTCTATCCGAAGTATGCTGAATCATCTAGATCGCTCTTTTCGAGCTATTTAATTTGAGAAACACGTTATCTGGTGTTTTCACCACTCCACAGTGCGTTTGATATGCAGAACCAACGATATCTTGGTTTTCGTGGGGTTTCAAGCTGAGATATGCATTTTCTGCGATAATACTGGTGAGACTTTAGTCAGAAGTATGCAGAATCATCTAGATCGCTCTTTTCGAGCTACTTAATGCACGAAACACGTTTTCTGGTGTTTTCACCACTCCACAGTACGTTTGACATGCAGAACCGGAGATATCTTGGATTCGGTCGGGTTTCAAGCTGAGATATGCATTTTCTACGGTAATCCTGGTGAGACTTCTGTCAGAAGGATGCAGAATCTTCGAGATCGCACTTTTCGAGATATTTAATGCGAGAAACACGTTATCTGGTGTTGTCACCACTCCACAGTGCGTTTGATATGCAGAACCGGGGACATCTTGGTTTTCGTAGGGTATCAAGCTGAGATATGCATGTTTTACGATAAGCTTGGTGGAACATCTGTCCGAAGTATGCAGAAACATCGAGAGCGCTCTTTTGGAGCTATTTAATGCGAGAAACACGTTTTCTGGGGTTTTCACCACTCCACAGTTGGTTGGATATGCAGAACCGGAGATATCTTGGTTTTCGTGGGTTTCAAGCTGAGATATGCATTTCCTTGCGATAATATTGGTGAGACTTCTGTCCGAAGTATGCTGAATCATCTAGATCGCTCTTTTCGAGCTATTTAATGCGAGAAACACGTTATCTGGTGTTTTCACCACTCCACAGTGCGTTTGATATGCAGAACCAGCGATATCTTGGTTTTCGTGGGGTTTCAAGCTGAGATATGCATTTTCTGCGATAATATTGGTGAGACTTCAGTCAGAAGTATGCAGAATCATCTAGATCGCTCTTTTCGAGCTACTTAATGCAGGAAACACGTTTTCTGGTGTTTTCACCACTCCACAGTACGTTTGACATGCAGAACCGGAGATATCTTGGTTTCGGTCGGGTTTCAAGCTGAGATATGCATTTTCTACGAAAATCCTGGTGAGACTTCTGTCAGAAGTATGCAGAAACTTCGAGATCGCACTTTTCGAGCTATTTAATTTGAGAAACACATTATCTGGTGTTTTCACCACTCCACAGTGCGTTTGATTTGCAGTACCAGCGAAATCTTGGTTTTCGTGGCGTTTCATGCTGAGATATGCATTTTTTACGATAATCTTGGTGAGACTTCAGTCCGAAGTATGCAGAATCATCGAGATCGCTCTATTCGAACTATTTAATGCGACAAACACGTTATCTGGTGTTTTCAGCACCCCACAGTATGTTTGATATACAGAACCAGCGATATCTTGGTTTTCGTGGGGTTTCAATTTGAGATATGCATTTTTTACGATAATCTTGGTGAGACTTCTGTCCGAAGTATGCAGAAACATCGAGAACGCTCTTTTCGAGCTACTTAATGCACGAAACACGTTTTCTGGTGATTTCACCACTCCACAGTACGTTTGACATGCAGAACCGGAGATATGTTGGTTTCGGTCGGGTTTCAAGCTGAGATATGCATTTTCTACGATAATCTTGGTGAAACATCTGTCCGAAGTTTGCAGAAACATCGAGAGCGCTCTTTTCGAGCTATTTAATGCGAGAAACTCGTTTTCTGGTGTTTTCACCACTCCACGGTACGTTTGATGTGCAGAACCGGAGGTAACTCGGTTTTCGTAGTGTTTCCAGCTGAGATATGCATTTTCTGCGATAATCTTGGTGAGACTTCTGTCAGAAGTATGCAGAATCTTCGAGAACGCTCTTTTGGAGCTACTTAATGCGCGTAACACGTTTTCTGGTGTTTTCACCATTCCGCGGTACGTTTGATGTGCAGAACCGGAGATAACTCGGTTTTCGTCGGGTTTCAAGCTGAGATATGCATTTTCTACGATAATCATGGTGAGACTTCTGTCAGAAGTATGCAGGATCTTCGAGAACGCTCTTTTCCAGCTATTTAATGCGAGAAACACGTTATCTGGTGTTTTCACCACTCCACAGTGCGTATGATATGCAGAACCGGCGATATCTTGGTTTTCGTGGGGTTTGATGCTGAGATATGCATTTTCTGCGATAATCTTGGTGAGACTTCAGTCTGAAGTATGCTGAAACATCGAGATCGCTCTTTTCGAGCTAGTTAATGCGAGAAAAACCTTATCCGGTGTTTTCACCACTCCACAGTTCGTTGGATATGCAAAACAGTAGATATCTTGGTTTTCGTGGGGTTTCAAGCAGATATGCATTTTCTGCGATCATCTTGGTGAGACTTCTGTCCGAAGTATGCTGAATCATCGAGATCGCGCTTTTCGAGGTATTTAATGGGAGAAACACGTTCTCTGCTGGTTATCACCATTCCACAGTGCGTTTGATATGCAGAACAGGCGATATCTTGATTTTCATGGTGTTTCCAGCTGAGATATGCATTTTCTGCGATAATCTTGGTGGGTCTTTTGTCAGAAGTATGCAGAATCATCTAGATCGCTCTTTTCGAGCTACTTAATGCACGAAACACGTTTTCTGGTGTTTCCACCACTCCGCAGTACGTTTGACATGCAGAACCGGAGATATCTTGGTTTCGGTCGGGATTCAAGCTGAGATATGCATTTTCTACGATAATCTTGGTGAAACATCTGTCCGAAGTATGCAGAAACATCGAGAGCGCTCTTTTCGACCTATTCAATGCGAGAAACTCGTTTTCTGGGGTTTTCACCACTGCACAGTTCGTTGGATATACTGAAACCGGAGATATCTTGGTTTTCGTGGGGTTTCAAACTGAGATATGCATTTCCTGCGATAATCTTGGTGAGACTTCTGTCAGAAGTATGCAGAATCTTCGAGAACGCTCTTTTCGAGCTACTTAATGCGCGAAACACGTTTTCTGGTTGTTATCACCTTTCCACAGTGCGTTTGATATGCAGAACAGGCGATATCTTGATTTTCATGGTGTTTCCAGCTGAGATATGCATTTTCTGCGATAATCTTGGTGGGTCTTTTGTCAGAAGTATGCAGAATCATCTAGATCGCTCTTTTCGAGCTACTTAATGCGAGAAACTCGTTTTCTGGTGTTTTCACCACTCCACAGTACGTTTGACATGCAGAACCGGAGATATCTTGGTTTCGGTCGGGTTTGAAGCTGAGATATGCATTTTCTACGATAATCTTGGTGAAACATCTGTCCGAAGTATGCAGAAACATCGAGAGCGCTCTTTTCGAGCTATTTAATGCGAGAAACTCGTTTTCTGGGGTTTTCACCACTCCACAGTTCGTTGGATATGCAGAACCGGAGATATCTTGGTTTTCGTCGGGTTTCAAGCGGAGATATGCATTTTCTACGATAATCATGGTGTGACTTCTGTCAGAAGTATGCAGAAACTTCGAGATCGCACTTTTCGAGCTATTTAATTTGAGAAACACGTTATCTGGTGTTTTCACCACTCCACAGTGCGTTTGATATGCAGAACCGGAGATATCTTGGTTTTCGTGGGGTTTCCAGCTGAGATATGCATTTTCTGCGATAATCTTGGTGGGTCTCTTGTCAGAAGTATGCAGAATCATCTAGATCGCTCTTTTCGAGCTACTTAATGCGAGAAACTCGTTTTCTGGTGTTTTCACCACTCCACGGTACGTTTGATGTGCAGAACCGGAGGTAACTCGGTTTTCGTAGTGTTTCCAGCTGAGATATGCATTTTCTGCGATAATCTTGGTGAGACTTCTGTCAGAAGTATGCAGAATCTTCGAGAACGCTCTTTTGGAGCTACTTAATGCGCGTAACACGTTTTCTGGTGTTTTCACCATTCCGCGGTACGTTTGATGTGCAGAACCGGAGATAACTCGGTTTTCATGGTGTTTCCAGCTGAGATATGCATTTTCTGCGATAATCTTGGTGGGTGTTTTGTCAGAAGTATGCAGAATCATCTAGATCGCTCTTTTCGAGCTACTTAATGCACGAAACACGTTTTCTGGTGTTTTCACCACTCCACAGTACGTTTGACATGCAGAACCGGAGATATCTTGGTTTCGGTCGGGTTTCAAGCTGAGATATGCATTTTCTACGATAATCTTGGTGAAACATCTGTCCGAAGTATGCAGAAACATCGAGAGCGCTCTTTTCGAGCTATTTAATGCGAGAAACTCGTTTTCTGGGGTTTTCACCACTCCACAGTTCGTTGGATATGCAGAACCGGAGATATCTTGGTTTTCGTCGGGTTTCAAGCGGAGATATGCATTTTCTACGATAATCATGGTGTGACTTCTGTCAGAAGTATGCAGAAACTTCGAGATCGCACTTTTCGAGCTATTTAATTTGAGAAACACGTTATCTGGTGTTTTCACCACTCCACAGTGCGTTTGATATGCAGAACCGGAGATATCTTGGTTTTCGTGGGGTTTCCAGCTGAGATATGCATTTTCTGCGATAATCTTGGTGGGTCTCTTGTCAGAAGTATGCAGAATCATCTAGATCGCTCATTTCGAGCTACTTAATGCGAGAAACTCGTTTTCTGGTGTTTTCACCACTCCACGGTACGTTTGATGTGCAGAACCGGAGGTAACTCGGTTTTCGTAGTGTTTCCAGCTGAGATATGCATTTTCTGCGATAATCTTGGTGAGACTTCTGTCAGAAGTATGCAGAATCTTCGAGAACGCTCTTTTGGAGCTACTTAATGCGCGTAACACGTTTTCTGGTGTTTTCATCATTCCGCGGTACGTTTGATGTGCAGAACCGGATATAACTCGGTTTTCGTCGGGTTTCAAGCTGATATATGCATTTTCTACGATAATCATGGTGAGTCTTTTGTCAGAAGTATGCAGAATCATCTAGATCGCTCTTTTCGAGCTACTTAATGCACGAAACACGTTTTCTGGTGTTTCCACCACTCCGCAGTACGTTTGACATGCAGAACCGGAGATATCTTGGTTTCGGTCGGGATTCAAGCTGAGATATGCATTTTCTACGATAATCTTGGTGAAACATCTGTCCGAAGTATGCAGAAACATCGAGAGCGCTCTTTTCGACCTATTCAATGCGAGAAACTCGTTTTCTGGGGTTTTCACCACTGCACAGTTCGTTGGATATACTGAAACCGGAGATATCTTGGTTTTCGTGGGGTTTCAAACTGAGATATGCATTTCCTGCGATAATCTTGGTGAGACTTCTGTCAGAAGTATGCAGAATCTTCGAGAACGCTCTTTTCGAGCTACTTAATGCGCGAAACACGTTTTCTGGTTGTTATCACCTTTCCACAGTGCGTTTGATATGCAGAACAGGCGATATCTTGATTTTCATGGTGTTTCCAGCTGAGATATGCATTTTCTGCGATAATCTTGGTGGGTCTTTTGTCAGAAGTATGCAGAATCATCTAGATCGCTCTTTTCGAGCTACTTAATGCGAGAAACTCGTTTTCTGGTGTTTTCACCACTCCACAGTACGTTTGACATGCAGAACCGGAGATATCTTGGTTTCGGTCGGGTTTGAAGCTGAGATATGCATTTTCTACGATAATCTTGGTGAAACATCTGTCCGAAGTATGCAGAAACATCGAGAGCGCTCTTTTCGAGCTATTTAATGCGAGAAACTCGTTTTCTGGGGTTTTCACCACTCCACAGTTCGTTGGATATGCAGAACCGGAGATATCTTGGTTTTCGTCGGGTTTCAAGCGGAGATATGCATTTTCTACGATAATCATGGTGTGACTTCTGTCAGAAGTATGCAGAAACTTCGAGATCGCACTTTTCGAGCTATTTAATTTGAGAAACACGTTATCTGGTGTTTTCACCACTCCACAGTGCGTTTGATATGCAGAACCGGAGATATCTTGGTTTTCGTGGGGTTTCCAGCTGAGATATGCATTTTCTGCGATAATCTTGGTGGGTCTCTTGTCAGAAGTATGCAGAATCATCTAGATCGCTCTTTTCGAGCTACTTAATGCGAGAAACTCGTTTTCTGGTGTTTTCACCACTCCACGGTACGTTTGATGTGCAGAACCGGAGGTAACTCGGTTTTCGTAGTGTTTCCAGCTGAGATATGCATTTTCTGCGATAATCTTGGTGAGACTTCTGTCAGAAGTATGCAGAATCTTCGAGAACGCTCTTTTGGAGCTACTTAATGCGCGTAACACGTTTTCTGGTGTTTTCACCATTCCGCGGTACGTTTGATGTGCAGAACCGGAGATAACTCGGTTTTCATGGTGTTTCCAGCTGAGATATGCATTTTCTGCGATAATCTTGGTGGGTGTTTTGTCAGAAGTATGCAGAATCATCTAGATCGCTCTTTTCGAGCTACTTAATGCACGAAACACGTTTTCTGGTGTTTTCACCACTCCACAGTACGTTTGACATGCAGAACCGGAGATATCTTGGTTTCGGTCGGGTTTCAAGCTGAGATATGCATTTTCTACGATAATCTTGGTGAAACATCTGTCCGAAGTATGCAGAAACATCGAGAGCGCTCTTTTCGAGCTATTTAATGCGAGAAACTCGTTTTCTGGGGTTTTCACCACTCCACAGTTCGTTGGATATGCAGAACCGGAGATATCTTGGTTTTCGTCGGGTTTCAAGCGGAGATATGCATTTTCTACGATAATCATGGTGTGACTTCTGTCAGAAGTATGCAGAAACTTCGAGATCGCACTTTTCGAGCTATTTAATTTGAGAAACACGTTATCTGGTGTTTTCACCACTCCACAGTGCGTTTGATATGCAGAACCGGAGATATCTTGGTTTTCGTGGGGTTTCCAGCTGAGATATGCATTTTCTGCGATAATCTTGGTGGGTCTCTTGTCAGAAGTATGCAGAATCATCTAGATCGCTCTTTTCGAGCTACTTAATGCGAGAAACTCGTTTTCTGGTGTTTTCACCACTCCACGGTACGTTTGATGTGCAGAACCGGAGGTAACTCGGTTTTCGTAGTGTTTCCAGCTGAGATATGCATTTTCTGCGATAATCTTGGTGAGACTTCTGTCAGAAGTATGCAGAATCTTCGAGAACGCTCTTTTGGAGCTACTTAATGCGCGTAACACGTTTTCTGGTGTTTTCATCATTCCGCGGTACGTTTGATGTGCAGAACCGGATATAACTCGGTTTTCGTCGGGTTTCAAGCTGATATATGCATTTTCTACGATAATCATGGTGAGACTTCTGTCAGAAGTATGCAGGATCTTCGAGAACGCTCTTTTCCAGCTATTTAATGCGAGAAACACGTTATCTGGTGTTTTCACCACTCGACAGTATGTATGATATGCAGAACCGGCGATATCTTGGTTTTCGTGGGGTTTGAAGCTGAGATATGCATTTTCTGCGATAATCTTGGTGAGACTTCAGTCCGAAGTATGCTGAAACATCGAGATCGCTCTTTTCGAGCTAGTTAATGCGAGAAAAACCTTATCCGGTGTTTTCACCACTCCACAGTTCGTTGGATATGCAGAACAGTAGATATCTTGGTTTTCGTGGGGTTTCAAGCAGATATGCATTTTCTGCGATAATCTTGGTGAGACTTCTGTCCGAAGTATGCTGAATCATCGAGATCGCGCTTTTCGAAGTATTTAATGGGAGAAACACGTTCTCTGGTTGTTATCACCATTCCACAGTGCGTTTGATATGCAGAACAGGCGATATCTTGATTTTCATGGTGTTTCCAGCTGAGATATGCATTTTCTGCGATAATCTTGGTGGGTGTTTTGTCAGAAGTATGCAGAATCATCTAGATCGCTCTTTTCGAGCTACTTAATGCACGAAACACGTTTTCTGGTGTTTTCACCACTCCACAGTACGTTTGACATGCAGAACCGGAGATATCTTGGTTTCGGTCGGGTTTCAAGCTGAGATATGCATTTTCTACGATAATCTTGGTGAAACATCTGTCCGAAGTATGCAGAAACATCGAGAGCGCTCTTTTCGACCTATTTAATGCGAGAAACTCGTTTTCTGGGGTTTTCACCACTCCACAGTTCGTTGGATATGCAGAACCGGCGATATCTTGGTTTTCGTGTGGTTTCCAGCTGAGATATGCATTTTCTGCGATAATCTAGGTGAGTATTCTGTCAGAAGTATGCAGAATCATCTAGATCGCTCTATTCGAGCTATTTAATGCGAGAAACACGTTATCTGGTGTTTTCACCACCCCACAGTGCGTTTGATATGCAGAACCGGCGATGTCTTGGTTTTCGTGGGGTTTCCAGATGACATATGCATTTTCTGCGATAATCTTGGTGAGACTTCAGTCAGAAGGATGCAGAATCATCTAGATCGCTCGTTTCGAGCAATTTAATGCGAGAAACACGTTATCTGGTTGTTTTCACCACTCCACAGTGCGTTTGATATGCAGAACCGGCGAAATCTTGATTTTCGTGAGGTTTCAAGCTGAGATATGCATTTTCTGCGATAATATTGGTGAGACTTCTGTCCGAAGTATGCAGAATCACCTAGATCGTTCTTTTCGAGCTATTTAATGCGAGAAACACGTTATCTGGTGTTTTCACCACTCCACAGTGATTTTGATATGCAGAACCGGCGATATCTTGGATTTCGTGGGGTTACCACCTGAGATGTGCATTTTCTGCGATAATCTTGGTGAGTCTTCTGTCAGAAGTATGCTGAATCATCTATATCGCTCTTTTCGAGCTATTTAATGCGAGAAACACGTTTTCTGGTGTTTTCACCACCCCACAGTGCGTTTGATATGCAGAACCGGCGACATCTTGGTTTTCGTCGGGTTTCAAGCTGAGATATGCATTTTCTGCGATAATATTGGTGAGACTTCAATCAGAAGTATGCAGAATCATCTAGATCGCTCGTTTCGAGCTTTTTAATGCGAGAAACACGTTATCTGGTTGTTTTCACCACTCCACAGTGCGTTTGATATGCAAAACCGGCGACATCTTGGTTTTCGTCGGGTTTCAAGCTGAGATATGCATTTTCTGCGATAATATTGGTGAGACTTCTGTCCGCAGTATGCAGAATCATCGATATCGCTCTTTTCGAGCTATTTAATGCGAGAAACACGTTATCTGGTGTTTTGACCACTCCACAGTGCGTTTGATATGTAGAGCCGCCGATAACTTCGTTTTCGTGGGGTTTCCAGCTGAAATTTGCATTTTCTGCGATAGTCTTTGTGTTTCATCTACGAGAAGTATGCAGAATCATCCAGAACGCTCTTTTCGAGCTAGTTAATGCGAGTAACACGTTTTCTGGTGTTTTCACCACTCCACAGAGCGTCTGATATGCAGAACCGGCGATATCTTGGTTTTCGTGGGGTTTCCAGCTGAGATATGCATTTTCTGCGATTATCTTGGTGAGTCTTCTGTCAGAAGTATGCAGAATCATCTAGATAGCTCGTTTCGAGCTATTTAATGCGAGAAACACGTTATTTGCATGTTTTCACCACTCCACAGTGCGTTTGATTAGCAGAACCGACGACATCTGGATTTTCGTGAGGTTTCAAGCTGAGATATGCATTTTCTGCGATAATATTGGTGAGACTTCTGTCCGCAGTATGCAGAATCATCGATATCGCTCTTTTCGAGCTATTTAATGCGAGAAACACGTTATCTGGTGTTTTGACCACTCCACAGTGCGTTTGATATGTAGAGCCGCCGAAAACTTCGTTTTCGTGGGGTTTCCAGCTGAAATATGCATTTTCTGCGATAATCTTTGTGTTTCATCTACGATAAGTATGCAGAATCATCCAGAACGCTCTTTTCGAGCTATTTAATGCGAGAAACACGTTATCTGGTTGTTTTCACCACTCCACAGTGCGTTTGATATGCAGAACCGGCGACATCTTGATTTTCGTGATGTTTCTAGCTGAGATATGCATTTTCTGCGATAATATTGGTGAGACTTCAGTCAGAAGTATGCAGAATCATCTAGATCGCTCGTTTCGAGCTATTTAATGCGAAAAAACAAGTTTTCTGGTGTTTTCAGCACTCCACAGTGCGTTTGATATGCGGAAACTGCGATATCTTCGGTTTCATTGGATTTCCAGATGAGATATGCATTTTCTACGATAATCTTGGATATTCTTCTGTGAGAAGTTTGCAGAATCACAGAAATCGCTCTATTCGAGCTATTTAATGGGAGAAACACGTTATCTGGTGTTTTGACCACTCCACAGTGCGTTTGATATGTAGAGCCGCCGATAACTTCGTTTTCGTGGGGTTTCCACCTGAAATATGCATTTTCTGCGATAATCTTTGTGTTTCATCTACGAGAAGTATGCAGAATCATCCAGAACGCTCTTTTCGAGCTAGTTAATGCGAGTAACACGTTTTCTGGTGTTTTCACCACTCCACAGTTCGTTGGATATGCAGAACCGGAGATATCTTGGTTTTCGTCGGGTTTCAAGCGGAGATATGCATTTTCTACGATAATCATGGTGTGACTTCTGTCAGAAGTATGCAGAAACTTCGAGATCGCACTTTTCGAGCTATTTAATTTGAGAAACACGTTATCTGGTGTTTTCACCACTCCACAGTGCGTTTGATATGCAGAACCGGAGATATCTTGGTTTTCGTGGGGTTTCCAGCTGAGATATGCATTTTCTGCGATAATCTTGGTGGGTCTCTTGTCAGAAGTATGCAGAATCATCTAGATCGCTCTTTTCGAGCTACTTAATGCACGAAACACGTTTTCTGGTGTTTTCACCACTCCACAGTACGTTTGACATGCAGAACCGGAGATATCTTGGTTTCGGTCGGGTTTCAAGCTGAGATATGCATTTTCTACGATAATCCTGGTGAGACTTCTGTCAGAAGTATGCAGAATCTTCGAGAACGCTCTTTTCGAGCTACTTAATGCACGAAACACGTTTTCTGGTGATTTCACCACTCCACAGTACGTTTGACATGCAGAACCGGAGATATGTTGGTTTCGGTCGGGTTTCAAGCTGAGATATGCATTTTCTACGATAATCTTGGTGAAACATCTGTCCGAAGTTTGCAGAAACATCGAGAGAGCTCCTTTCGAGCTATTTAATGCGAGAAACTCGTTTTCTGGTGTTTTCACCACTCCACGGTACGTTTGATGTGCAGAACCGGAGGTAACTCGGTTTTCGTAGTGTTTCCAGCTGAGATATGCATTTTCTGCGATAATCTTGGTGAGACTTCTGTCAGAAGTATGCAGAATCTTCGAGAACGCTCTTTTGGAGCTACTTAATGCGCGTAACACGTTTTCTGGTGTTTTCACCATTCCGCGGTACGTTTGATGTGCAGAAACGGAGATAACTCGGTTTTCGTCGGGTTTCAAGCCGAGATATGCATTTTCTACGATAATCATGGTGAGACTTCTGTCAGAAGTATGCAGGATCTTCGAGAACGCTCTTTTCCAGCTATTTAATGCGAGAAACACGTTATCTGGTGTTTTCACCACTCCACAGTGCGTATGATATGCAGAACCGGCGATATCTTGGTTTTCGTGGGGTTTGAAGCTGAGATATGCATTTTCTGCGATAATCTTGGTGAGACTTCAGTCCGAAGTATGCTGAAACATCGAGATCGCTCTTTTCGAGCTAGTTAATGCGAGAAAAACCTTATCCGGTGTTTTCACCACTCCACAGTTCGTTGGATATGCAGAACAGTAGATATCTTGGTTTTCGTGGGGTTTCAAGCAGATATGCATTTTCTGCGATAATCTTGGTGAGACTTCTGTCCGAAGTATGCTGAATCATCGAGATCGCGCTTTTCGAGGTATTTAATGGGAGAAACACGTTCTCTGATTGTTATCACCATTCCACAGTGCGTTTGATATGCAGAACAGGCGATATCTTGATTTTCATGGTGTTTCCAGCTGAGATATGCATTTTCTGCGATAATCTTGGTGGGTGTTTTGTCAGAAGTATGCAGAATCATCTAGATCGCTCTTTTCGAGCTACTTAATGCACGAAACACGTTTTCTGATGTTTTCACCACTCCACAGTACGTTTGACATGCAGAACCGGAGATATCTTGGTTTCGGTCGGGTTTCAAGCTGAGATATGCATTTTCTACGATAATCTTGGTGAAACATCTGTCCGAAGTATGCAGAAACATCGAGAGCGCTCTTTTCGACCTATTTAATGCGAGAAACTCGTTTTCTGGGGTTTTCACCACTCCACAGTTCGTTGGATATGCAGAACCGGCGATATCTTGGTTTTCGTGTGGTTTCCAGCTGAGATATGCATTTTCTGCGATAATCTAGGTGAGTATTCTGTCAGAAGTATGCAGAATCATCTAGATCGCTCTATTCGAGCTATTTAATGCGAGAAACACGTTATCTGGTGTTTTCACCACCCAACAGTGCGTTTGATATGCAGAACCGGCGATGTCTTGGTTTTCGTGGGGTTTCCAGATGACATATGCATTTTCTGCGATAATCTTGGTGAGACTTCAGTCAAAAGGATGCAGAATCATCTAGATCGCTCGCTTCCAGCTATTTAATACGAGTAACACGTTTTCTTGTGTTTTCACCACTCCACATTGCGTCTGATATGCAGAACCGGCGATATCTTGGTTTTCGTGGGGTTTCCAGCTGAGATATGCATTTTCTGCGATAATCATGGAGAGTCTCCTGTCAGAAGTATGCAGAATCATCTAGATCGCTCTTTTCGAGCTATTTAATGCGAGAAACACGTTTTCTGGTGTTTTCACCACTCCACAGTGCGTTTCATATGCAGAACCGGCGACGTCTTGATTTTCGTGAGGTTTCAAGCTGAGATATGGATTTTCTGCGATAATCTTGGTGAGACTTCAGTCAGAAGTATGCAGAAACGTCTAGATCGCTCGTTTCGAGCTATTTAATGCGAGAAACACGTTTTCTGGTGTATTCACCACTCCACAGTACGTTAGACATGCAGAACCGGAGATATCTTCGTTTCGGTCGGGTTTCTAGCAGAGATATGCATTTTCTGCGATAATCTTGGTGAGTGTTCTGTCAGAAGTATGCAGAATCATCTAGATCGCTCGTTTCGAGCAATTTAATGCGAGAAACACGTTATCTGGTTGTTTTCACCACTCCACAGTGCGTTTGATATGCAGAACCGGCGACATCTTGATTTTCGTGAGGTTTCAAGCAGAGATATGCATTTTCTGCGATAATATTGGTGAGATTTCTGTCCGAAGTATGCAGAATCACCTAGATCGTTCTTTTCGAGCTATTTAATGCGAGAAACACGTTATCTGGTGTTTTCACCACTCCACAGTGCGTTTGATATGCAGAACCGGCGATATCTTGGATTTCGTGGGGTTACAAGCTGAGATGTGCATTTTCTGCGATAATCTTGGTGAGTCTTCTGTCAGAAGTATGCTGAATCATCTATATCGTTCTTTTCGAGCTATTTAATGCGAGAAACACGTTTTCTGGTGTTTTCACCACCCCACAGTGCGTTTGATATGCAGAACCGCCGACATCTTGGTTTTCGTCGGGTTTCAAGCTAAGATATGCATTTTCTGCGATAATATTGGTGAGACTTCAATCAGAAGTATGCAGAATCATCTAGATCGCTCGTTTCGTGCTATTTAATACGAGAAACACGTTATCTGGTTGTTTTCACCACTCCACAGTGCGTTTGATATGCAGAACCGGCGACATCTTGATTTTCGTGAGGTTTCAAGCTGAGATATGCATTTTCTGCGATAATATTGGTGAGACTTCTGTCCGAAGTATGCAGAATCATCTAGATCGCTCCCTTCCAGCTATTTAATGCGAGTAACACGTTTTCTTGTGTTTTCACCACTCCACATTTCGTCTGATATGCAGAACCGGCGATATCTTATTTTCGTGGGGTTTCCAGCTGAGATATGCATTTTCTGCGATAATCTTGGAGAGTCTCCTGTCAGAAGTATGCAGAATCATCTAGATCGTTCCTTTCGAGCTATTTAATGCGAGAAACACGTTATCTGGTGTTTTCACCACTCCACAGTGCGTTTGATATGCAGAACCGGCGACATCTTGATTTTCGTGAGGTTTCTAGCTGAGATAGGCATTTTCTGCGATAATATTGGTGAGACTTCAGTCAGAAGTATGCAGAATCATCTAGATCGCTCCCTTCCAGCTATTTAATGCGAGTAACACGTTTTCTGGTGTTTTCACCACTCCACATTGCGTCTGATATGCAGAACCGGCGATATCTTATTTTCGTAGGGTTTCCAGCTGAGATATGCATTTTCTGCGATAATCTTGGAGAGTCTCCTGTCAGAAGTATGCAGAATCATCTAGATCGTTCTTTTCGAGCTATTTATTGCGAGAAACACGTTATCTGGTGTTTTCACCACTCCACAGTGCGTTTGATATGCAGAACCGGCGATATCTTGGATTTCGTGGGGTTACCAGCTGAGATATGCATTTTCTGCGATAATCTTGTTGAGTCTTCTGTCAGAAGTATGCAGAATCATCTAGATCGCTCTTTTCGAGCTATTTAATGCGCGAAACACGTTTTCTGGTGTTTTCACCACCCCACAGTATGTTTGATATGCAGAACCGGCGACATCTTGGTTTTCGTCGGGTTTCAAGCTGACAAATGCATTTTCTGCGATAATATTGGTGAGACTTCTGTCAGAAGTATGCAGGATCTTCGAGAACGCTCTTTTCCAGCTATTTAATGCGAGAAACACGTTATGTGGTGTTTTCACCACTCCACAGTGCGTATGATATGCAGAACCGGCGATATCTTGGTTTTCGTGGGGTTTGAAGCTGAGATATGCATTTTCTGCGATAATCTTGGTGAGACTTCAGTCCGAAGTATGCTGAAACATCGAGATCGCTCTTTTCGAGCTAGTTAATGCGAGAAAAACCTTATCCGGTGTTTTCACCACTCCACAGTTCGTTGGATATGCAGAACAGTAGATATCTTGGTTTTCGTGGGGTTTCAAGCAGATATGCATTTTCTGCGATAATCTTGGTGAGACTTCTGTCCGAAGTATGCTGAATCATCGAGATCGCGCTTTTCGAGGTATTTAATGGGAGAAACACGTTCTCTGGTTGTTATCACCATTCCACAGTGCGTTTGATATGCAGAACAGGCGATATCTTGATTTTCATGGTGTTTCCAGCTGAGATATGCATTTTCTGCGATAATCTTGGTGGGTGTTTTGTCAGAAGTATGCAGAATCATCTAGATCGCTCTTTTCGAGCTACTTAATGCACGAAACACGTTTTCTGGTGTTTTCACCACTCCACAGTACGTTTGACATGCAGAACCGGAGATATCTTGGTTTCGGTCGGGTTTCAAGCTGAGATATGCATTTTCTACGATAATCTTGGTGAAACATCTGTCCGAAGTATGCAGAAACATCGAGAGCGCTCTTTTAGACCTATTTAATGCGAGAAACTCGTTTTCTGGGGTTTTCACCACTCCACAGTTCGTTGGATATGCAGAACCCGCGATATCTTGGTTTTCGTGGGGTTTCCAGCTGAGATATGCATTTTCTGCGATAATCTTGGAGAGTCTCCTGTCAGAAGTATGCAGAATCATCTAGATCGTTCTTTTCGAGCTATTTAATGCGAGAAACACGTTATCTGGTGTTTTCACCACTCCACAGTGCGTTTGATATGCAGAACCGGCGATATCTTGGATTTCGTGGGGTTACCAGCTGAGATATGCATTTTCTGCGATAATCTTGGTGAGTCTTCTGTCAGAAGTATGCAGAATCTTCTAGATCGCTTTTTTCGAGCTATTTAATGCGAGAAACACGTTATCTGGTGTTTTCATCAGTCCACAGGGCGTTTGATATGCAGAACCGGCGATGTCTTGGTTTTCGTGGGGTTTCCAGCTGAGATATGCATTTTCTGCGATAATCTTGGAGAGTCTCCTGTCAGAAGTATGCAGAATCATCTAGATCGTTCTTTTCGAGCTATTTAATGCGAGAAACACGTTATCTGGTGTTTTCACCACTCCACAGTGCGTTTGATATGCAGAACCGGCGATATCTTGGATTTCGTGGGGTTACCAGCTGAGATATGCATTTTCTGCGATAATCTTGGTGAGTCTTCTGTCAGAAGTATGCAGAATCATCTAGATCGCTTTTTTCGAGCTATTTAATGCGAGAAACACGTTTTCTGGTGTATTCACCACTCCACAGTACGTTTGACATGCAGAACCGGAGATATCTTGGTTTCGGTCGAGTTTCAAGCTGAGATATGCATTTTCTGTGATAATCCTGGTGAGACTTCAGTCAGAAGTATGCAGAATCATCCAGAACGCTCTTTTCGTGCTAGTTAATGCGAGAAACACGTTTTCTGGTGTTTTCACCACTCCACAGTGCGTCTGATATGCAGAACCGGCGATATCTTGGTTTTCGTGGGGTTTCCAGCTGAAATATGCATTTTCTGCGATAATCCTGGTGAGACTTCAGTCAGAAGTATGCAGAATCATCCAGAACGCTCTTTTCGAGCTAGTTAATGCGAGAAACACGTTTTCTGGTGTTTTCACCACTCCACAGTGCGTCTGATATGCAGAACCGGCGATATCTTGGTTTTCGTGGGGTTTCCAGCTGAGATATACATTTTCTGCGATAATCTTGGTGAGACTACAGTCAGAAGAGTGCAGAATCATCTACATCGCTCGGTTCGAGCTATCTAATGCGAAAAAACCAGTTTTCTGGTGTTTTGACCACACCACAGTGCGTTTGATATGCAGAAATGGCGAAATCTTGGTTTTCGACGGTTTTCATGCTGAAGTATGCATTTTCTGCGATAATCTTGGTGCGACTTCTGTCAGAAGTATGCAGAATCATCGAGATCGCTCTTTTCGAGCTATTTAATGCGAGAAACACGTTATCTGGTGTATTGACCACTCCACGGTGCGTGTGATATGCAGAACCGGCGATATCTTGATTTTCGTGGTGTTTCCACCTGAGATATGCATTTTCTGCGATAATCTTGGTGAGTCTTCTGTCAGAAGTATGCAGAATCTTCTAGATCGCTTTTTTCGAGCTATTTAATGCGAGAAACACGTTTTCTGGTGTATTCACCACTCCACAGTACGTTTGACATGCAGAACCGGAGATATCTTGGTTTCGGTCGAGTTTCAAGCTGAGATATGCATTTTCTACGTTAATATTGGTGAGACCTCTGTCAGAAGTATGCAGAATCTTCGAGAACGCACTTTTCGAGCTACTTAATGCGAGAAACACGTTTTCTGGTGTTTTCACCACTCCACAGTACGTTTGATATGCAGAACCGGCGACATCTTGATTTTCGTGAGGTTTCAAGCTGAGATATGCATTTTCTGCGATAATCCTGGTGAGACTTCAGTCAGAAGTATGCAGAATCTTCGAGAACGCTCTTTTCGAGCTACTTAATGCGAGAAACACGTTTTCTGGTGTTTTCTCCACTCCACAGTACGTTTGATGTGCAGAACCGGAGATAACTTGGTTTTCGTGAGGTTTCAAGCTGAGATATGCATTTTCTGTGATAATCCTGGTGAGACTTCAGTCAGAAGTATGCAGAATCATCCAGAACGCTCTTTTCGAGCTAGTTAATGCGAGTAACACGTTTTCTGGTGTTTTCACTACTCCGCAGGGCGTTTGATATGTAGAGCCGCCGATAACTTGGTTTTGTGGGGTTTCCAGCTGAAATATGCATTTTCTGCGATAATCTTGGTGTTTCATCTATGAGAAGTATGCAGAATCATCGAGAACGCTCTTTTCGAGCTAGTTAATGCGAGAAACACGTTTTCTGGTGTTTTCACCACTCCACAGTGCGTCTGATATGCAGAACCGGCGATATCTTGGTTTTCGTGGGGTTTACAGCTGAGATATACATTTTCTGCGATAATCTTGGTGAGACTACAGTCAGAAGAATGCAGAATCATCTACATCGTTCGTTTCGAGCTATTTAATGCGAAAAAACCAGTTTTCTGGTGTTTTGACCACACCACAGTGCGTTTGATATGCAGAAATGGCGAAATCTTGGTTTTCGACGGTTTTCATGCTGAGGTATGCATTTTCTGCGATAATCTTGGTGCAACTTCTGTCAGAAGTATGCAGAATCATCGAGATCGCTCTTTTCGAGCTATTTAATGCGAGAAACACGTTATCTGGTGTATTGACCACTCCACGGTGCGTTTGATATGCAGAACCGCCGACATCTTGGTTTTCGTCGGGTTTCAAGCTAAGATATGCATTTTCTGCGATAATATTGGTGAGACTTCAATCAGAAGTATGCAGAATCATCTAGATCGCTCGTTTCGAGCTATTTAATACGAGAAACACGTTATCTGGTTGTTTTCACCACTCCACAGTGCGTTTGATATGCAGAACCGGCGACATCTTGATTTTCGTGAGGTTTCAAGCTGAGATATGCATTTTCTGCGATAATATTGGTGAGACTTCTGTCCGAAGTATGCAGAATCATCTAGATCGCTCCCTTCCAGCTATTTAATGCGAGTAACACGTTTTCTTGTGTTTTCACCACTCCACATTTCTTCTGATATGCAGAACCGGCGATATCTTATTTTCGTGGGGTTTCCAGCTGAGATATGCATTTTCTGCGATAATCTTGGAGAGTCTCCTGTCAGAAGTATGCAGAATCATCTAGATCGTTCCTTTCGAGCTATTTAATGCGAGAAACACGTTATCTGGTGTTTTCACCACTCCACAGTGCGTTTGATATGCAGAACCGGCGACATCTTGATTTTCGTGAGGTTTCTAGCTGAGATAGGCATTTTCTGCGATAATATTGGTGAGACTTCAGTCAGAAGTATGCAGAATCATCTAGATCGCTCCCTTCCAGCTATTTAATGCGAGTAACACGTTTTCTGGTGTTTTCACCACTCCACATTGCGTCTGATATGCAGAACCGGCGACATCTTGATTTTCGTGAGGTTTCTAGCTGAGATAGGCATTTTCTGCGATAATCTTGGTGCGACTTCTGTCAGAAGTATGCAGAATCATCGAGATCGCTCTTTTCGAGCTATTTAATGCGAGAAACACGTTATCTGGTGTATTGACCACTCCACGGTGCGTTTGATATGCAGAACCGCCGACATCTTGGTTTTCGTCGGGTTTCAAGCTAAGATATGCATTTTCTGCGATAATATTGGTGAGACTTCAATCAGAAGTATGCAGAATCATCTAGATCGCTCGTTTCGAGCTATTTAATACGAGAAACACGTTTTCTGGTGTTTTCTCCACTCCACAGTACGTTTGATGTGCAGAACCGGAGATAACTTGGTTTTCGTGAGGTTTCAAGCTGAGATATGCATTTTCTGTGATAATCCTGGTGAGACTTCAGTCAGAAGTATGCAGAATCATCCAGAACGCTCTTTTCGAGCTAGTTAATGCGAGTAACACGTTTTCTGGTGTTTTCACTACTCCGCAGGGCGTTTGATATGTAGAGCCGCCGATAACTTGGTTTTGTGGGGTTTCCAGCTGAAATATGCATTTTCTGCGATAATCTTGGTGTTTCGTCTATGAGAAGTATGCAGAATCATCGAGAACGCTCTTTTCGAGCTAGTTAATGCGAGAAACACGTTTTCTGGTGTTTTCACCACTCCACAGTGCGTCTGATATGCAGAACCGGCGATATCTTGGTTTTCGTGGGGTTTACAGCTGAGATATACATTTTCTGCGATAATCTTGGTGAGACTACAGTCAGAAGAATGCAGAATCATCTACATCGTTCGTTTCGAGCTATTTAATGCGAAAAAACCAGTTTTCTGGTGTTTTGACCACACCACAGTGCGTTTGATATGCAGAAATGGCGAAATCTTGGTTTTCGACGGTTTTCATGCTGAGGTATGCATTTTCTGCGATAATCTTGGTGCGACTTCTGTCAGAAGTATGCAGAATCATCGAGATCGCTCTTTTCGAGCTATTTAATGCGAGAAACACGTTATCTGGTGTATTGACCACTCCACGGTGCGTTTGATATGCAGAACCGGCGATATCTTGATTTTCGTGGTGTTTCCACCTGAGATATGCATTTTCTTCATAAATCTTGGTGAGTCTTCTGTCAGAAGTATGCAGAATCATCTAGATCGCTGTTTTCGAGCTATTTAATGCGAGAAACACGTTTTCTGGTGTATTCACCACTCCACAGTACGTTTGACATGCAGAACCGGAGATATCTTGGTTTCGGTCGAGTTTCAAGCTGAGATATGCATTTTCTACGATAATATTGGTGAGACCTCTGTCAGAAGTATGCAGAATCATCGATATCGCTCTTTTCGAGCTATATAATGCGAGAAACACGTTATCTGGTGTTTTGAACACTCCACAGTGCGTTTGATATGTAGAGCCGCCGATAACTTGGTTCTCGTGAGGTTTCCAGCTGAAATATGCATTTTCTGCGATAATCTTGCTGTTTCATCTATGAGAAGTATGCAGAATCATCGAGAACGCTCTTGTCGAGCTAGTTAATGCGGGAAACACGTTTTCTGGTGTTTTCACCACCCTACAGTGCTTTTGATATGCAGAACCGGCGACATCTTGGTTTTCGTCGGGTTTCAAGCTGAGATATGCATTTTCTGCGATAATATTGGTGAGACTTCAGTCAGAAGTATGCAGAATCATCGATATCGCTCTTTTCGAGCTATATAATGCGAGAAACACGTTATCTGGTGTTTTGAACACTCCACAGTGCGTTTGATACGTAGAGCCGCCGATAACTTGGTTCTCGTGGGGTTTCCAGCTGAAATATGCATTTTCTGCGATAATCTTGCTGTTTCATCTATGAGAAGTATGCAGAATCATCGAGAACGCTCTTTTCGAGCTAGATAATTCGAGAAACACGTTTTCTTGTGTTTTCACCACTCCACAGTACGTTTGATATGCAGAACTGTCGACATCTTGATTTTCGCGTGGTTTCAGGTTGAGATATGCATTTTCTGCGATAATCCTGGTGAGACTTCAGTCAGAAGTATGCAGAATCTTCGAGAACGCTCTTTTCGAGCTACTTAATGCGAGAAACACGTTTTCTGGTGTTTTCTACACTCCACAGTACGTTAGATGTGCAGAACCGGAGATAACTTGGTTTTCGTGAGGTTTCAAGCTGAGATATGCATTTTCTGTGATAATCCTGGTGAGACTTCAGTCAGAAGTATGCAGAATCATCCAGAACGCTCTTTTCGAGCTAGTTAAAGCGAGTAACACGTTTTCTGGTGTTTTCACCACTCCACAGGGCGTTTGATATGTAGAGCCGCCGATAACTTGGTTTTCGTGGGGTTTCCAGCTGAAATATGCATTCTCTGCGATAATCTTGGTGAGTCTTCTGTCAGAAGTATGGAGAATCATCTAGATCGCTTTTTTCGAGCTATTTAATGCGAGAAAAACGTTTTCTGGCGTATTCACCACTCCACAGTACGTTTGACATGCAGAACCGGAGATATCTTGGTTTCGGTCAAGTTTCAAGCTGAGATATGCATTTTCTACGATAATATTGGTGAGACCTCTGTCAGAAGTATGCAGAATCTTCGAGAACGCTCTTTTCGAGCTACTTAATGCGAGAAACACGTTTTCTGGTGTTTTCACCACTCCACAGTACGTTTGATATGCAGAACCGGCGACATCTTGATTTTCGTGTGGTTTCAAGCTGAGATATGCATTTTCTGCGAAAATCCTGGTGAGACTTCAGTCAGAAGTATGCAGAATCATCCAGGACGCTCTTTTCGAGCTAGTTAATGCGAGAAACACGTTTTCTGGTGTTTTCACCACTCCACAGTGCGTTTGATATGTAGAGCTGCCGATAACTTGGTTCTCGTGGGGTTTCCAGCTGAAATATGCATTTTCTGCGATAATCTTGCTATTTCATCTATGAGAAGTATGCAGAATCATCGAGAACGCTCTTTTCGAGCTAGTTAATTCGAGAAACACGTTTTCTGGTGTTTTCACCACTCCACAGTACGTTTGATATGCAGAACTGTCGACATCTTGATTTTCGTGTGGTTTCAAGTTGAGATATGCATTTTCTGCGATAATCCTGGTGAGACTTCAGTCAGAAGTATGCAGAATCTTCGAGAACGCTCTTTTCGAGCTACTTAATGCGAGAAACACGTTTTCTGGTGTTTTCTACACTCCACAGTACGTTAGATGTGCAGAACCGGAGATAACTTGGTTTTCGTGAGGTTTCAAGCTGAGATATGCATTTTCTGTGATAATCCTGGTGAGACTTCAGTCAAAAGTATGCAGAATCATCCAGAACGCTCTTTTCGAGCTAGTTAAAGCGAGTAACACGTTTTCTGGTGTTTTCACCACTCCACAGGGCGTTTGATATGTAGAGCCGCCGATAACTTGGTTTTCGTGGGGTTTCCAGCTGAAATATGCATTCTCTGCGATAATCTTGGTGAGTCTTCTGTCAGAAGTATGGAGAATCATCTAGATCGCTTTTTTCGAGCTATTTAATGCGAGAAAAACGTTTTCTGGCGTATTCACCACTCCACAGTACGTTTGACATGCAGAACCGGAGATATCTTGGTTTCGGTCAAGTTTCAAGCTGAGATATGCATTTTCTACGATAATATTGGTGAGACCTCTGTCAGAAGTATGCAGAATCTTCGAGAACGCTCTTTTCGAGCTACTTAATGCGAGAAACACGTTTTCTGGTGTTTTCACCACTCCACAGTACGTTTGATATGCAGAACCGGCGACATCTTGATTTTCGTGTGGTTTCAAGCTGAGATATGCATTTTCTGCGATAATCCTGGTGAGACTTCAGTCAGAAGTATGCAGAATCATCCAGGACGCTCTTTTCGAGCTAGTTAATGCGAGAAACACGTTTTCTGGTGTTTTCACCACTCCACAGTGCGTTTGATATGTAGAGCCGCCGATAACTTGGTTTTCGTGGGGTTTCCAGCTGAAATATGCATTCTCTGCGATAATCTTGGTGTTTCATCTATGAGAAGTATGCAGAATCATCGAGAACGCTCTTTTCGAGCTAGTTAATGCGAGAAACACGTTTTCTGGTGTTTTCACCACTCCACAGTGCGTTTGATATGCAGAACAGGCGACATCTTGATTTTCGTGAGGTTTCTAGCTGAGATAGGCATTTTCTGCGATAATATTGGTGAGACTTCAGTCAGAAGTACGCAGAATCATCGATATCGCTCTTTTCGAGCTATTTAATGCGAGAAACACGTTATCTGGTGTTTTCATCACTCCACAGGGCGTTTGATATGCAGAACCGGCTATATCTTGGTTCTCGTGGGGTTTCCAGCTGAGATATGCATTTTCTGTGATAATCCTGGTGAGACTTCAGTCAGAAGTATGCAGAATCTTCGGGAACGCTCTTTTCGAGCTACTTAATGTGAGAAACACGTTTTCTGGTGTTTTCTCCACTCCACAGTACGTTTGATGTGCAGAACCGGCGATATCTTATTTTCGTGGGGTTTCCAGCTGAGATATGCATTTTCTGCGATAATCTTGGAGAGTCTCCTGTCAGAAGTATGCAGAATCATCTAGATCGTTCCTTTCGAGCTATTTAATGCGAGAAACACGTTATCTGGTGTTTTCACCACTCCACAGTGCGTTTGATATGCAGAACCGGCGACATCTTGATTTTCGTGAGGTTTCTAGCTGAGATAGGCATTTTCTGCGATAATATTGGTGAGACTTCAGTCAGAAGTATGCAGAATCATCTAGATCGCTCCCTTCCAGCTATTTAATGCGAGTAACACGTTTTCTGGTGTTTTCACCACTCCACATTGCGTCTGATATGCAGAACCGGCGATATCTTATTTTCGTGGGGTTTCCAGCTGAGATATGCATTTTCTGCGATAATCTTGGAGAGTCTCCTGTCAGAAGTATGCAGAATCATCTAGATCATTCTTTTCGAGCTATTTATTGCGAGAAACACGTTATCTGGTGTTTTCACCACTCCACAGTGCGTTTGATATGCAGAACCGGCGATATCTTGGATTTCGTGGGGTTACCAGCTGAGATATGCATTTTCTGCGATAATCTTGTTGAGTCTTCTGTCAGAAGTATGCAGAATCATCTAGATCGCTCTTTTCGAGCTATTTAATGCGCGAAACACGTTTTCTGGTGTTTTCACCACCCCACAGTATGTTTGATATGCAGAACCGGCGACATCTTGGTTTTCGTCGGGTTTCAAGCTGACAAATGCATTTTCTGCGATAATATTGGTGAGACTTCAGTCAGAAGTACGCAGAATCATCGATATCGCTCTTTTCGAGCTATTTAATGCGAGAAACACGTTATCTGGTGTTTTCATCACTCCACAGGGCGTTTGATATGCAGAACCGGCTATATCTTGGTTCTCGTGGGGTTTCCAGCTGAGATATGCATTTTCTGCGATAATCTTGGTGAGTCTTCTGTCAGAAGTATGCAGAATCATCTAGATTGCTCTTTTCGATCTATTTAATGCGAGAAACACGTTTTCTAGTGTTTTCACCACCCCACAGTGCGTTTGGTATGCAGAACCGGCGACATCTTGGTTTTCGTCGGGTTTCAAGCTGACAATTGCATTTTCTGCGATAATATTGGTGAGACTTCAGTCAGAAGTACGCAGAATCGTCGAGAACGCTGGTTTAGAGCCATTTAATGCGAAAAAACAAGTTTTCTGGTGTTTTCACCACTCCACAGTACGTTTGATATGCAGATCCGGCGACATCTTGATTTTCGTGAGGTTTCAAGCTGAGATATGCATTTTCTACGATAATCATGGTGAGACTTCTGTCAGAAGTATGCAGGATCTTCGAGAACGCTCTTTTCCAGCTATTTAATGCGAGAAACACGTTATCTGGTGTTTTCACCACTCCACAGTGCGTATGATATGCAGAACCGGCGATATCTTGGTTTTCGTGGGGTTTGAAGCTGAGATATGCATTTTCTGCGATAATCTTGGTGAGACTTCAGTCCGAAGTATGCTGAAACATCGAGATCGCTCTTTTCGAGCTAGTTAATGCGAGAAAAACCTTATCCGGTGTTTTCACCACTCCACAGTTCGTTGGATATGCAGAACAGTAGATATCTTGGTTTTCGTGGGGTTTCAAGCAGATATGCATTTTCTGCGATAATCTTGGTGAGACTTCTGTCCGAAGTATGCTGAATCATCGAGATCGCGCTTTTCGAGATATTTAATGGGAGAAACACGTTCTCTGGTTGTTATCACCATTCCACAGTGCGTTTGATATGCAGAACAGGCGATATCTTGATTTTCATGGTGTTTCCAGCTGAGATATGCATTTTCTGCGATAATCTTGGTGGGTGTTTTGTCAGAAGTATGCAGAATCATCTAGATCGCTCTTTTCGAGCTACTTAATGCACGAAACACGTTTTCTGGTGTTTTCACCACTCCACAGTACGTTTGACATGCAGAACCGGAGATATCTTGGTTTCGGTCGGGTTTCAAGCTGAGATATGCATTTTCTACGATAATCTTGGTGAAACATCTGTCCGAAGTATGCAGAAACATCGAGAGCGCTCTTTTAGACCTATTTAATGCGAGAAACTCGTTTTCTGGGGTTTTCACCACTCCACAGTTCGTTGGATATGCAGAACCCGCGATATCTTGGTTTTCGTGGGGTTTCCAGCTGAGATATGCATTTTCTGCGTTAATGTAGGTGAGTCTTCTGTCAGAAGAATGCCGAATCATCTAGATCGCTCTATTCGAGCTATTTAATGCGAGAAACTCGTTTTCTGGGGTTTTCACCACTCCACAGTTCGTTGGATATGCAGAACCCGCGATATCTTGGTTTTCGTGGGGTTTCCAGCTGAGATATGCATTTTCTGCGATAATCTTGGAGAGTCTCCTGTCAGAAGTATGCAGAATCATCTAGATCATTCTTTTCGAGCTATTTATTGCGAGAAACACGTTATCTGGTGTTTTCACCACTCCACAGTGCGTTTGATATGCAGAACCGGCGATATCTTGGATTTCGTGGGGTTACCAGCTGAGATATGCATTTTCTGCGATAATCTTGGTGAGTCTTCTGTCAGAAGTATGCAGAATCATCGAGATCGCTCTTTTCGAGCTATTTAATGCGAGAAACACGTTATCTGGTGTTTTCACCACTCCACAGTGCGTTTGATATGCAGAACCGGCGATATCTTGTTTTCGTGGTGTTTCCACCTGAGATATGCATTTTCTGCGATAATCTTGGTGAGTCTTCTGTCAGAAGTATGCAGAATCATCTAGATCGCTTTTTTCGAGCTATTTAATGCGAGAAACACGTTTTCTGGTGTATTCACCACTCCACAGTACGTTTGACATGCAGAACCGGAGATATCTTGGTTTCGGTCGAGTTTCAAGCTGAGATATGCATTTTCTGTGATAATCCTGGTGAGACTTCAGTCAGAAGTATGCAGAATCATCCAGAACGCTCTTTTCGTGCTAGTTAATGCGAGAAACACGTTTTCTGGTGTTTTCACCACTCCACAGTGCGTCTGATATGCAGAACCGGCGATATCTTGGTTTTCGTGGGGTTTCCAGCTGAAATATGCATTTTCTGCGATAATCCTGGTGAGACTTCAGTCAGAAGTATGCAGAATCATCCAGAACGCTCTTTTCGAGCTAGTTAATGCGAGAAACACGTTTTCTGGTGTTTTCACCACTCCACAGTGCGTCTGATATGCAGAACCGGCGATATCTTGGTTTTCGTGGGGTTTCCAGCTGAGATATACATTTTCTGCGATAATCTTGGTGAGACTACAGTCAGAAGAATGCAGAATCATCTACATCGCTCGGTTCGAGCTATCTAATGCGAAAAAACCAGTTTTCTGGTGTTTTGACCACACCACAGTGCGTTTGATATGCAGAAATGGCGAAATCTTGGTTTTCGACGGTTTTCATGCTGAAGTATGCATTTTCTGCGATAATCTTGGTGCGACTTCTGTCAGAAGTATGCAGAATCATCGAGATCGCTCTTTTCGAGCTATTTAATGCGAGAAACACGTTATCTGGTGTATTGACCACTCCACGGTGCGTGTGATATGCAGAACCGGCGATATCTTGATTTTCGTGGTGTTTCCACCTGAGATATGCATTTTCTGCGATAATCTTGGTGAGTCTTCTGTCAGAAGTATGCAGAATCTTCTAGATCGCTTTTTTCGAGCTATTTAATGCGAGAAACACGTTTTCTGGTGTATTCACCACTCCACAGTACGTTTGACATGCAGAACCGGAGATATCTTGGTTTCGGTCGAGTTTCAAGCTGAAATATGCATTTTCTACGTTAATATTGGTGAGACCTCTGTCAGAAGTATGCAGAATCTTCGAGAACGCACTTTTCGAGCTACTTAATGCGAGAAACACGTTTTCTGGTGTTTTCACCACTCCACAGTACGTTTGATATGCAGAACCGGCGACATCTTGATTTTCGTGAGGTTTCAAGCTGAGATATGCATTTTCTGCGATAATCCTGGTGAGACTTCAGTCAGAAGTATGCAGAATCTTCGAGAACGCTCTTTTCGAGCTACTTAATGCGAGAAACACGTTTTCTGGTGTTTTCTCCACTCCACAGTACGTTTGATGTGCAGAACCGGAGATAACTTGGTTTTCGTGAGGTTTCAAGCTGAGATATGCATTTTCTGTGATAATCCTGGTGAGACTTCAGTCAGAAGTATGCAGAATCATCCAGAACGCTCTTTTCGAGCTAGTTAATGCGAGTAACACGTTTTCTGGTGTTTTCACTACTCCGCAGGGCGTTTGATATGTAGAGCCGCCGATAACTTGGTTTTGTGGGGTTTCCAGCTGAAATATGCATTTTCTGCGATAATCTTGGTGTTTCATCTATGAGAAGTATGCAGAATCATCGAGAACGCTCTTTTCGAGCTAGTTAATGCGAGAAACACGTTTTCTGGTGTTTTCACCACTCCACAGTGCGTCTGATATGCAGAACCGGCGATATCTTGGTTTTCGTGGGGTTTACAGCTGAGATATACATTTTCTGCGATAATCTTGGTGAGACTACAGTCAGAAGAATGCAGAATCATCTACATCGTTCGTTTCGAGCTATTTAATGCGAAAAAACCAGTTTTCTGGTGTTTTGACCACACCACAGTGCGTTTGATATGCAGAAATGGCGAAATCTTGGTTTTCGACGGTTTTCATGCTGAGGTATGCATTTTCTGCGATAATCTTGGTGCGACTTCTGTCAGAAGTATGCAGAATCATCGAGATCGCTCTTTTCGAGCTATTTAATGCGAGACACACGTTATCTGGTGTATTGACCACTCCACGGTGCGTTTGATATGCAGAACCGGCGATATCTTGATTTTCGTGGTGTTTCCACCTGAGATATGCATTTTCTGCATAAATCTTGGTGAGTCTTCTGTCAGAAGTATGCAGAATCATCTAGATCGCTGTTTTCGAGCTATTTAATGCGAGAAACACGTTTTCTGGTGTATTCACCACTCCACAGTACGTTTGACATGCAGAACCGGAGATATCTTGGTTTCGGTCGAGTTTCAAGCTGAGATATGCATTTTCTACGATAATATTGGTGAGACCTCTGTCAGAAGTATGCAGAATCATCGATATCGCTCTTTTCGAGCTATATAATGCGAGAAACACGTTATCTGGTGTTTTGAACACTCCACAGTGCGTTTGATATGTAGAGCCGCCGATAACTTGGTTCTCGTGAGGTTTCCAGCTGAAATATGCATTTTCTGCGATAATCTTGCTGTTTCATCTATGAGAAGTATGCAGAATCATCGAGAACGCTCTTGTCGAGCTAGTTAATGCGAGAAACACGTTTTCTGGTGTTTTCACCACCCTACAGTGCTTTTGATATGCAGAACCGGCGACATCATGGTTTTCGTCGGGTTTCAAGCTGAGATATGCATTTTCTGCGATAATATTGGTGAGACTTCAGTCAGAAGTATGCAGAATCATCGATATCGCTCTTTTCGAGCTATATAATGCGAGAAACACGTTATCTGGTGTTTTAACCACTCCACAGTGCGTTTGATATGTAGAGCCGCCGATAACTTGGTTTTCGTGGGGTTTCCAGATTAAATATGCATTTTCTGCGATAATCTTGGTGTTTCATCTATGAGAAGTATGCAGAATCATCGAGAACGCTCTTTTCGAGCTAGTTAATGCGAGAAACACGTTTTCTGGTGTTTTGAGCACTCCACAGTACGTTTGACATGCAGAACCGGAGATATCTTGGTATCGGTAGAGTTTCAAGCTGAGATATGCATTTTCTACGATAATATTGGTGAGACCTCTGTCAGAAGTATGCAGAATCATCGATATCGCTCTTTTCGAGCTATATAATGCGAGAAACACGTTATCTGGTGTTTTGAACACTCCACAGTGCGTTTGATATGTAGAGCCGCCGATAACTTGGTTCTCGTGAGGTTTCCAGCTGAAATATGCATTTTCTGCGATAATCTTGCTGTTTCATCTATGAGAAGTATGCAGAATCATCGAGAACGCTCTTGTCGAGCTAGTTAATGCGAGAAACACGTTTTCTGGTGTTTTCACCACCCTACAGTGCTTTTGATATGCAGAACCGGCGACATCTTGGTTTTCGTCGGGTTTCAAGCTGAGATATGCATTTTCTGCGATAATATTGGTGAGACTTCAGTCAGAAGTATGCAGAATCATCGATATCGCTCTTTTCGAGCTATATAATGCGAGAAACACGTTATCTGGTGTTTTGAACACTCCACAGTGCGTTTGATACGTAGAGCCGCCGATAACTTGGTTCTCGTGGGGTTTCCAGCTGAAATATGCATTTTCTGCGATAATCTTGCTGTTTCATCTATGAGAAGTATGCAGAATCATCGAGAACGCTCTTTTCGAGCTAGATAATTCGAGAAACACGTTTTCTTGTGTTTTCACCACTCCACAGTACGTTTGATATGCAGAACTGTCGACATCTTGATTTTCGTGTGGTTTCAAGTTGAGATATGCATTTTCTGCGATAATCCTGGTGAGACTTCAGTCAGAAGTATGCAGAATCTTCGAGAACGCTCTTTTCGAGCTACTTAATGCGAGAAACACGTTTTCTGGTGTTTTCTACACTCCACAGTACGTTAGATGTGCAGAACCGGAGATAACTTGGTTTTCGTGAGGTTTCAAGCTGAGATATGCATTTTCTGTGATAATCCTGGTGAGACTTCAGTCAGAAGTATGCAGAATCATCCAGAACGCTCTTTTCGAGCTAGTTAAAGCGAGTAACACGTTTTCTGGTGTTTTCACCACTCCACAGGGCGTTTGATATGTAGAGCCGCCGATAACTTGGTTTTCGTGGGGTTTCCAGCTGAAATATGCATTCTCTGCGATAATCTTGGTGAGTCTTCTGTCAGAAGTATGCAGAATCATCTAGATCGCTTTTTTCGAGCTATTTAATGCGAGAAAAACGTTTTCTGGCGTATTCACCACTCCACAGTACGTTTGACATGCAGAACCGGAGATATCTTGGTTTCGGTCAAGTTTCAAGCTGAGATATGCATTTTCTACGATAATATTGGTGAGACCTCTGTCAGAAGTATGCAGAATCTTCGAGAACGCTCTTTTCGAGCTACTTAATGCGAGAAACACGTTTTCTGGTGTTTTCACCACTCCACAGTACGTTTGATATGCAGAACCGGCGACATCTTGATTTTCGTGTGGTTTCAAGCTGAGATATGCATTTTCTGCGATAATCCTGGTGAGACTTCAGTCAGAAGTATGCAGAATCATCCAGGACGCTCTTTTCGAGCTAGTTAATGCGAGAAACACGTTTTCTGGTGTTTTCACCACTCCACAGTGCGTTTGATATGTAGAGCTGCCGATAACTTGGTTCTCGTGGGGTTTCCAGCTGAAATATGCATTTTTTGCGATAATCTTGCTATTTCATCTATGAGAAGTATGCAGAATCATCGAGAACGCTCTTTTCGAGCTAGTTAATTCGAGAAACACGTTTTCTGGTGTTTTCACCACTCCACAGTACGTTTGATATGCAGAACCGTCGACATCTTGATTTTCGTGTGGTTTCAAGCTGAGATATGCATTTTCTGCGATAATCCTGGTGAGACTTCAGTCAGAAGTATGCAGAATCTTCGAGAACGCTCTTTTCGAGCTACTTAATGTAGAAACACGTTTTCTGGTGTTTTCTCCACTCCACAGTACGTTTGATGTGCAGAACCGGAGATAACTTGGTTTTCGTGAGGTTTCAAGCTGAGATATGCATTTTCTGTGATAATCCTGGTGAGACTTCAGTCAGAAGTATGCAGAATCATCCAGAACGCTCTTTTCGAGCTAGTTAAAGCGAGTAACACGTTTTCTGGTGTTTTCACCACTCCACAGTGCGTTTGATATGTAGAGCCGCCGATAACTTGGTTTTCGTGGGGTTTCCAGCTGAAATATGCATTCTCTGCGATAATCCTGGTGTTTCATCTATGAGAAGTATGCAGAATCATCGAGAACGCTCTTTTCGAGATAGTTAATTCGGGAAACACGTTTTCTGGTGTTTTCACCACTCCACAGTGCGTCTGATATGCAGAACCGGCGATATCTTGGTTTTCGTGGGGTTTCCAGCTGAGATATACATTATCTGCGATAATCTTGGTGAGTCTTCGGTCAGAAGTATGCAGAATCAACTAGATCGCTCTTCTCGAGCTATTTAATGCGAGAAACACGTTTTCTGGTGTTTTCACCACCCCACAGTGCGTTTGATATGCAGAACCGGCGACATATTGGTTTTCGTCGGGTTTCAAGCTGAGATATGCATTTTCTGCGATAATATTGGTGAGACTTCAGTCAGAAGTATGCAGAATCATCGATATCGCTCTTTTCGAGCTATTTAATGCGAGAAACACGTTATCTGGTGTTTTGACCACTCCACAGTGCGTTTGATATGTAGAGCCGCCGATAACTTGGTTTTCGTGGGGTTTCCAGCTGCAATATGCATTTTCTGCGATCATCTTGGTGAGTCTTCTGTCAGAAGTATGCAGACTCATCGATATCGCTCTATTCGAGCTATTTAATGCGAGAAACACGTTTTCTGGTGTTTTCACCACCCCACAGTGCGTTTGATATGCAGAACCGGAGATATCTTCGTTTCGGTCGGGTTTCAAGCTGAGATATGCATTTTCTACGATAATATTGGTGAGACCTCTGTCAGAAGAATGTAGAATCTACGGGAACGCTCTTTTCGAGCTACTTAATGCGAGAAACACGCATTCTGGTGTTTTCAACACTCCACAGTGCGTTTGATATGTAGAGCCGCCGATAACTTGGTTTTCGTGCTGTTTCCAGCTGAGATATGCATTTTCTGCGATAATCTTTGTGAGACTTCAGTCAGAAGTATGCAGAATCATCTAGATCACTCGTTTCGAGCTATTCAATGCGAAAACACCAGTTTTCTGGTGTATTCACCACTCCACAGTACGTTAGACATGCAGAACCGGAGATATCTTCGTTTCTGTCAGGTTTCAAGCTGAGATATGCATTTTCTGCGATAATATTGGTGAGACTTCAGTCAGAAGTATGCAGTATCATCTAGATCGCTCGCTTCGAGCTATTTAATGCGAGAAACACGTTATCTGGTAGTTTTCACCACTCCACAGTACGTTTGATGTGCAGAACCGGAGATATCTTGGTTTTCGTGGGGTTTTCAGCTGAAATATGCACTTTCTGCGATAATCTTGGTGTTTCATCTATGAGAAGCATGCAGAATCATCGAGAACACTCTTTTCGAGTTAGTTAATGCGAGAAACACGTTTTCTGGTGTTTTCACCACTCCACAGTGCGTTTGATATGTAGAGCCGCCGATAACTTGGTTTTCGTGCTGTTTCCAGCTGAGATATGCATTTTCTGCGATAATCATGGTGAGACTTCAGTCAGAAGTATGCAGAATCATGTAGATCGCTCTTCTCGAGCTATTTAATGCGAAAAAAACGAGTTTTCTGGTGTTTTCAACATTCCACAGTGCGTTTGATATGCAGATCCAGCGACATCTTGATTTTCGTGAGGTTTCAAGCTGAGATATGCATGTTCTGCGATAATATTGGTTAGACTTCAGTCAGAAGTATGCAGAATCATCGAGATCGCTCTATTCGAGCTATTTGATGCGAGAAACACGTTTTCTGGTGTTTTCACCACTCCACAGTGCGTTTGATATGTAGAGCCGCCGATAACTTGGTTTTCGTGGGGTTTTTAGCTGAAATATGCACTTTCTGCGATAATCTTGGTGTTTCATCTATGAGAAGCATGCAGAATCATCGAGAACGCTCTTTTCGAGTTAGTTAATGCGAGAAACACGTTTTCTGGTGTTTTCACCACTCCACAGTACGTTTGATGTGCAGAACCGGAGATATCTTGGTTTTCGTGAGGTTTCTAGCTGAGATATGCATTTTCTGCGATAATATTGGTGAGACTTCAGTCAGAAGTATGCAGAATCATCTAGATCGCTCGTTTCGAGCTATTTAATGCGAGAAACACGTTATCTGGTTGTTTTCACCACTCCACAGTGCTTTTGATATGTAGAGCCGCCGATAACTTGGTTTTCGTGGGGTGTCCAGGTGAAATATGCATTTTCTGCGATAATCTTAGTGTTTCAACTATGAGAAGTATGCAGAATCATCTAGATCGCTCGTTTCGAGCTATTTAATGCGAGAAACACGTTATCTGGTGTTTTCACCACTCCACAGTGCGTATGATATGCAGAACCGGCGATATCTTGGTTTTCGTGGGGTTTGAAGCTGAGATATGCATTTTCTGCGATAATATTGGTGAGACTTCTGTCCGAAATATGCAGAATCATCTAGATCGCTTTTTTCGAGCTATTTAATGCGAGAAAAACGTTTTCTGGTGTATTCACCACTCCACAGTACGTTTGACATGCAGAACCGGAGATATCTTGGTTTCGGTCAAGTTTCAAGCTGAGATATGCATTTTCTACGATAATATTGGTGAGACCTCTGTCAGAAGTATGCAGAATCATCCAGGACGCTCTTTTCGAGCTAGTTAATACGAGAAACACGTTTTCTGGTGTTTTCACCACTCCACAGTGCGTTTGATATGTAGAGCTGCCGATAACTTGGTTCTCGTGGGGTTTCCAGCTGAAATATGCATTTTCTGCGATAATCTTGCTATTTCATCTATGAGAAGTATGCAGAATCATCGAGAACGCTCTTTTCGAGCTAGTTAATTCGAGAAACACGTTTTCTGGTGTTTTCACCACTCCACAGTACGTTTGATATGCAGAACCGTCGACATCTTGATTTTCGTGTGGTTTCAAGCTGAGATATGCATTTTCTGCGATAATCCTGGTGAGACTTCAGTCAGAAGTATGCAGAATCTTCGAGAACGCTCTTTTCGAGCTACTTAATGTGAGAAACACGTTTTCTGGTGTTTTCTCCACTCCACAGTACGTTTGATGTGCAGAACCGGAGATAACTTGGTTTTCGTGAGGTTTCAAGCTGAGATATGCATTTTCTGTGATAATCCTGGTGAGACTTCAGTCAGAAGTATGCAGAATCATCCAGAATGCTCTTTTCGAGCTAGTTAAAGCGAGTAACACGTTTTCTGGTGTTTTCACCACTCCACAGTGCGTTTGATATGTAGAGCCGCAGATAACTTGGTTTTCGTGGGGTGTCCAGGTGAAATATGCATTTTCTGCGATAATCTTAGTGTTTCAACTATGAGAAGTATGCAGAATCATCTAGATCGCTCTTTTCGAGCTAGTTAATTCGGGAAACACGTTTTCTGGTGTTTTCACAACTCCACAGTGCGTCTGATATGCAGAACCGGCGATATCTTGGTTTTCGTGGGGTTTCCAGCTGAGATATACATTTTCTGCGATAATCTTGGTGAGTCTTCGGTCAGAAGTATGCAGAATCAACTAGATCGCTCTTCTCGAGCTATTTAATGCGAGAAACACGTTTTCTGGTGTTTTCACCACCCCACAGTGCGTTTGATATGCAGAACCGGCGACATATTGGTTTTCGTCGGGTTTCAAGCTGAGATATGCATTTTCTGCGATAATATTGGTGAGACTTCAGTCAGAAGTATGCAGAATCATCGATATCGCTCTTTTCGAGCTATTTAATGCGAGAAACACGTTATCTGGTGTTTTGACCACTCCACAGTGCGTTTGATATGTAGAGCCGCCGATAACTTGGTTTTCGTGGGGTTTCCAGCTGAAATATGCATTTTCTGCGATCATCTTGGTGAGTCTTCTGTCAGAAGTATGCAGACTCATTGATATCGCTCTATTCGAGCTATTTAATGCGAGAAACACGTTTTCTGGTGTTTTCACCACCCCACAGTGCGTTTGATATGCAGAACCGGCGACATCGTGGTTTTCGTCGGGTTTCAAGCTGAGATATGCATTTTTTAAGATAAGCTTGGTGAGACATCTGTCCGAAGTATGCAGAAACATCGAGAGCGCTCTTTTCGAGCTATTTAATGCGAGAAACACGTCATCTGGTGTTTTGACCACTCCACAGTACGTTAGACATGCAGAACCGGAGATATCTTCGTTTCGGTCGGGTATCAAGCTGAAATATGCATTTTCTACGATAATATTGGTGAGACCTCTGTCAGAAGAATGTAGAATCTACGGGAACGCTCTTTTCGAGCTACTTAATGCGAGAAACACGCATTCTGGTGTTTTCAACACTCCACAGTGCGTTTCACATGTAGAGCCGCCGATAACTTGGTTTTCGTGCTGTTTCCAGCTGAGATATGCATTTTCTGCGATAATCTTTGTGAGACTTCAGTCAGAATTATGCAGAATCATCTAGATCGCTCGTTTCGAGCTATTCAATGCGAAAACACCAGTTTTCTGGTGTATTCACCACTCCACAGTACGTTAGACATGCAGAACCGGAGATATCTTCGTTTCTGTCGGGTTTCAAGCTGAGATATGCATTTTCTGCGATAATATTGGTGAGACTTCAGTCAGAAGTATGCAGTATCATCTAGATCGCTCGTTTCGAGCTATTTAATGCGAGAAACACGTTATCTGGTAGTTTTCACCACTCCACAGTACGTTTGATGTGCAGAACCGGAGATATCTTGGTTTTCGTGGGGTTTTCAGCTGAAATATGCACTTTCTGCGATAATCTTGGTGTTTCATCTATGAGAAGCATGCAGAATCATCGAGAACACTCTTTTCGAGTTAGTTAATGCGAGAAACACGTTTTCTGGTGTTTTCACCACTCCACAGTGCGTTTGATATGTAGAGCCGCCGATAACTTGGTTTTCGTGCTGTTTCCAGCTGAGATATGCATTTTCTGCGATAATCATGGTGAGACTTCAGTCAGAAGTATGCAGAATCATGTAGATCGCTCTTCTCGAGCTATTTAATGCGAAAAAAACGAGTTTTCTGGTGTTTTCAACATTCCACAGTGCGTTTGATATGCAGAACCAGCGACATCTTGATTTTCGTGAGGTTTCAAGCTGAGATATGCATGTTCTGCGATAATATTGGTGAGACTTCAGTCAGAAGTATGCAGAATCATCGAGATCGCTCTATTCGAGCTATTTGATGCGAGAAACACGTTTTCTGGTGTTTTCACCACTCCACAGTGCGTTTGATATGTAGAGCTGCCGATAACTTGGTTCTCGTGGGGTTTCCAGCTGAAATATGCATTTTCTGCGATAATCTTGCTATTTCATCTATGAGAAGTATGCAGAATCATCGAGAACGCTCTTTTCGAGCTAGTTAATTCGAGAAACACGTTTTCTGGTGTTTTCACCACTCCACAGTACGTTTGATATGCAGAACCGGCGACATCTTGATTTTCGTGTGGTTTCAAGCTGAGATATGCATTTTCTGCGATAATCCTGGTGAGACTTCAGTCAGAAGTATGCAGAATCATCCAGGACGCTCTTTTCGAGCTAGTTAATGCGAGAAACACGTTTTCTGGTGTTTTCACCACTCCACAGTGCGTTTGATATGTAGAGCTGCCGATAACTTGGTTCTCGTGGGGTTTCCAGCTGAAATATGCATTTTCTGCGATAATCTTGCTATTTCATCTATGAGAAGTATGCAGAATCATCGAGAACGCTCTTTTCGAGCTAGTTAATTCGAGAAACACGTTTTCTGGTGTTTTCACCACTCCACAGTACGTTTGATATGCAGAACCGTCGACATCTTGATTTTCGTGTGGTTTCAAGCTGAGATATGCATTTTCTGCGATAATCCTGGTGAGACTTCAGTCAGAAGTATGCAGAATCTTCGAGAACGCTCTTTTCGAGCTACTTAATGTGAGAAACACGTTTTCTGGTGTTTTCTCCACTCCACAGTACGTTTGATGTGCAGAACCGGAGATAACTTGGTTTTCGTGAGGTTTCAAGCTGAGATATGCATTTTCTGTGATAATCCTGGTGAGACTTCAGTCAGAAGTATGCAGAATCATCCAGAACGCTCTTTTCGAGCTAGTTAAAGCGAGTAACACGTTTTCTGGTGTTTTCACCACTCCACAGTGCGTTTGATATGTAGAGCCGCCGATAACTTGGTTTTCGTGGGGTTTCCAGCTGAAATATGCATTCTCTGCGATAATCTTGGTGTTTCATCTATGAGAAGTATGCAGAATCATCGAGAACGCTCTTTTCGAGCTAGTTAATTCGGGAAACACGTTTTCTGGTGTTTTCACCACTCCACAGTGCGTCTGATATGCAGAACCGGCGATATCTTGGTTTTCGTGGGGTTTCCAGCTGAGATATACATTTTCTGCGATAATCTTGGTGAGTCTTCGGTCAGAAGTATGCAGAATCAACTAGATCGCTCTTCTCGAGCTATTTAATGCGAGAAACACGTTTTCTGGTGTTTTCACCACCCCACAGTGCGTTTGATATGCAGAACCGGCGACATATTGGTTTTCGTCGGGTTTCAAGCTGAGATATGCATTTTCTGCGATAATATTGGTGAGACTTCAGTCAGAAGTATGCAGAATCATCGATATCGCTCTTTTCGAGCTATTTAATGCGAGAAACACGTTATCTGGTATTTTGACCACTCCACAGTGCGTTTGATATGTAGAGCCGCCGATAACTTGGTTTTCGTGGGGTTTCCAGCTGAAATATGCATTTTCTGCGATCATCTTGGTGAGTCTTCTGTCAGAAGTATGCAGACTCATCGATATCGCTCTATTCGAGCTATTTAATGCGAGAAACACGTTTTCTGGTGTTTTCACCACCCCACAGTGCGTTTGATATGCAGAACCGGCGACATCGTGGTTTTCGTCGGGTTTCAAGCTGAGATATGCATTTTTTAAGATAAGCTTGGTGAGACATCTGTCCGAAGTATGCAGAAACATCGAGAGCGCTCTTTTCGAGCTATTTAATGCGAGAAACACGTCATCTGGTGTTTTGACCACTCCACAGTACGTTAGACATGCAGAACCGGAGATATCTTCGTTTCGGTCGGGTTTCAAGCTGAGATATGCATTTTCTACGATAATATTGGTGAGACCTCTGTCAGAAGAATGTAGAATCTACGGGAACGCTCTTTTCGAGCTACTTAATGCGAGAAACACGCATTCTGGTGTTTTCAACACTCCACAGTGCGTTTCACATGTAGAGCCGCCGATAACTTGGTTTTCGTGCTGTTTCCAGCTGAGATATGCATTTTCTGCGATAATCTTTGTGAGACTTCAGTCAGAAGTATGCAGAATCATCTAGATCGCTCGTTTCGAGCTATTCAATGCGAAAACACCAGTTTTCTGGTGTATTCACCACTCCACAGTACGTTAGACATGCAGAACCGGAGATATCTTCGTTTCTGTCGGGTTTCAAGCTGAGATATGCATTTTCTGCGATAATATTGGTGAGACTTCAGTCAGAAGTATGCAGTATCATCTAGATCGCTCGTTTCGAGCTATTTAATGCGAGAAACACGTTATCTGGTAGTTTTCACCACTCCACAGTACGTTTGATGTGCAGAACCGGAGATATCTTGGTTTTCGTGGGGTTTTCAGCTGAAATATGCACTTTCTGCGATAATCTTGGTGTTTCATCTATGAGAAGCATGCAGAATCATCGAGAACACTCTTTTCGAGTTAGTTAATGCGAGAAACACGTTTTCTGGTGTTTTCACCACTCCACAGTGCGTTTGATATGTAGAGCCGCCGATAACTTGGTTTTCGTGCTGTTTCCAGCTGAGATATGCATTTTCTGCGATAATCATGGTGAGACTTCAGTCAGAAGTATGCAGAATCATGTAGATCGCTCTTCTCGAGCTATTTAATGCGAAAAAAACGAGTTTTCTGGTGTTTTCAACATTCCACAGTGCGTTTGATATGCAGAACCAGCGACATGTTGATTTTCGTGAGGTTTCAAGCTGAGATATGCATGTTCTGCGATAATATTGGTGAGACTTCAGTCAGAAGTATGCAGAATCATCGAGATCGCTCTATTCGAGCTATTTGATGCGAGAAACACGTTTTCTGGTGTTTTCACCACTCCACAGTGCGTTTGATATGTAGAGCTGCCGATAACTTGGTTCTCGTGGGGTTTCCAGCTGAAATATGCATTTTCTGCGATAATCTTGCTATTTCATCTATGAGAAGTATGCAGAATCATCGAGAACGCTCTTTTCGAGCTAGTTAATTCGAGAAACACGTTTTCTGGTGTTTTCACCACTCCACAGTACGTTTGATATGCAGAACCGGCGACATCTTGATTTTCGTGTGGTTTCAAGCTGAGATATGCATTTTCTGCGATAATCCTGGTGAGACTTCAGTCAGAAGTATGCAGAATCATCCAGGACGCTCTTTTCGAGCTAGTTAATGCGAGAAACACGTTTTCTGGTGTTTTCACCACTCCACAGTGCGTTTGATATGTAGAGCTGCCGATAACTTGGTTCTCGTCGGGTTTCCAGCTGAAATATGCATTTTCTGCGATAATCTTGCTATTTCATCTATGAGAAGTATGCAGAATCATCGAGAACGCTCTTTTCGAGCTAGTTAATTCGAGAAACACGTTTTCTGGTGTTTTCACCACTCCACAGTACGTTTGATATGCAGAACCGTCGACATCTTGATTTTCGTGTGGTTTCAAGCTGAGATATGCATTTTCTGCGATAATCCTGGTGAGACTTCAGTCAGAAGTATGCAGAATCTTCGAGAACGCTCTTTTCGAGCTACTTAATGTGAGAAACACGTTTTCTGGTGTTTTCTCCACTCCACAGTACGTTTGATGTGCAGAACCGGAGATAACTTGGTTTTCGTGAGGTTTCAAGCTGAGATATGCATTTTCTGTGATAATCCTGGTGAGACTTCAGTCAGAAGTATGCAGAATCATCCAGAACGCTCTTTTCGAGCTAGTTAAAGCGAGTAACACGTTTTCTGGTGTTTTCACCACTCCACAGTGCGTTTGATATGTAGAGCCGCCGATAACTTGGTTTTCGTGGGGTTTCCAGCTGAAATATGCATTCTCTGCGATAATCTTGGTGTTTCATCTATGAGAAGTATGCAGAATCATCGAGAACGCTCTTTTCGAGCTAGTTAATTCGGGAAACACGTTTTCTGGTGTTTTCACCACTCCACAGTGCGTCTGATATGCAGAACCGGCGATATCTTGGTTTTCGTGGGGTTTCCAGCTGAGATATACATTTTCTGCGATAATCTTGGTGAGTCTTCGGTCAGAAGTATGCAGAATCAACTAGATCGCTCTTCTCGAGCTATTTAATGCGAGAAACACGTTTTCTGGTGTTTTCACCACCCCACAGTGCGTTTGATATGCAGAACCGGCGACATATTGGTTTTCGTCGGGTTTCAAGCTGAGATATGCATTTTCTGCGATAATATTGGTGAGACTTCAGTCAGAAGTATGCAGAATCATCGATATCGCTCTTTTCGAGCTATTTAATGCGAGAAACACGTTATCTGGTATTTTGACCACTCCACAGTGCGTTTGATATGTAGAGCCGCCGATAACTTGGTTTTCGTGGGGTTTCCAGCTGAAATATGCATTTTCTGCGATCATCTTGGTGAGTCTTCTGTCAGAAGTATGCAGACTCATCGATATCGCTCTATTCGAGCTATTTAATGCGAGAAACACGTTTTCTGGTGTTTTCACCACCCCACAGTGCGTTTGATATGCAGAACCGGCGACATCGTGGTTTTCGTCGGGTTTCAAGCTGAGATATGCATTTTTTAAGATAAGCTTGGTGAGACATCTGTCCGAAGTATGCAGAAACATCGAGAGCGCTCTTTTCGAGCTATTTAATGCGAGAAACACGTCATCTGGTGTTTTGACCACTCCACAGTACGTTAGACATGCAGAACCGGAGATATCTTCGTTTCGGTCGGGTTTCAAGCTGAGATATGCACTTTCTACGATAATATTGGTGAGACCTCTGTCAGAAGAATGTAGAATCTACGGGAACGCTCTTTTCGAGCTACTTAATGCGAGAAACACGCATTCTGGTGTTTTCAACACTCCACAGTGCGTTTCACATGTAGAGCCGCCGATAACTTGGTTTTCGTGCTGTTTCCAGCTGAGATATGCATTTTCTGCGATAATCTTTGTGAGACTTCAGTCAGAAGTATGCAGAATCATCTAGATCGCTCGTTTCGAGCTATTCAATGCGAAAACACCAGTTTTCTGGTGTATTCACCACTCCACAGTACGTTAGACATGCAGAACCGGAGATATCTTCGTTTCTGTCGGGTTTCAAGCTGAGATATGCATTTTCTGCGATAATATTGGTGAGACTTCAGTCAGAAGTATGCAGTATCATCTAGATCGCTCGTTTCGAGCTATTTAATGCGAGAAACACGTTATCTGGTAGTTTTCACCACTCCACAGTACGTTTGATGTGCAGAACCGGAGATATCTTGGTTTTCGTGGGGTTTTCAGCTGAAATATGCACTTTCTGCGATAATCTTGGTGTTTCATCTATGAGAAGCATGCAGAATCATCGAGAACACTCTTTTCGAGTTAGTTAATGCGAGAAACACGTTTTCTGGTGTTTTCACCACTCCACAGTGCGTTTGATATGTAGAGCCGCCGATAACTTGGTTTTCGTGCTGTTTCCAGCTGAGATATGCATTTTCTGCGATAATCATGGTGAGACTTCAGTCAGAAGTATGCAGAATCATGTAGATCGCTCTTCTCGAGCTATTTAATGCGAAAAAAACGAGTTTTCTGGTGTTTTCAACATTCCACAGTGCGTTTGATATGCAGAACCAGCGACATGTTGATTTTCGTGAGGTTTCAAGCTGAGATATGCATGTTCTGCGATAATATTGGTGAGACTTCAGTCAGAAGTATGCAGAATCATCGAGATCGCTCTATTCGAGCTATTTGATGCGAGAAACACGTTTTCTGGTGTTTTCACCACTCCACAGTGCGTTTGATATGTAGAGCTGCCGATAACTTGGTTCTCGTGGGGTTTCCAGCTGAAATATGCATTTTCTGCGATAATCTTGCTATTTCATCTATGAGAAGTATGCAGAATCATCGAGAGCGCTCTTTTCGAGCTAGTTAATTCGAGAAACACGTTTTCTGGTGTTTTCACCACTCCACAGTACGTTTGATATGCAGAACCGGCGACATCTTGATTTTCGTGTGGTTTCAAGCTGAGATATGCATTTTCTGCGATAATCCTGGTGAGACTTCAGTCAGAAGTATGCAGAATCATCCAGGACGCTCTTTTCGAGCTAGTTAATGCGAGAAACACGTTTTCTGGTGTTTTCACCACTCCACAGTGCGTTTGATATGTAGTGCTGCCGATAACTTGGTTCTCGTGGGGTTTCCAGCTGAAATATGCATTTTCTGCGATAATCTTGCTATTTCATCTATGAGAAGTATGCAGAATCATCGAGAACGCTCTTTTCGAGCTAGTTAATTCGAGAAACACGTTTTCTGGTGTTTTCACCACTCCACAGTACGTTTGATATGCAGAACCGTCGACATCTTGATTTTCGTGTGGTTTCAAGCTGAGATATGCATTTTCTGCGATAATCCTGGTGAGACTTCAGTCAGAAGTATGCAGAATCTTCGAGAACGCTCTTTTCGAGCTACTTAGTGTGAGAAACACGTTTTCTGGTGTTTTCTCCACTCCACAGTACGTTTGATGTGTAGAACCGGAGATAACTTGGTTTTCGTGAGGTTTCAAGCTGAGATATGCATTTTCTGTGATAATCCTGGTGAGACTTCAGTCAGAAGTATGCAGAATCATCCAGAACGCTCTTTTCGAGCTAGTTAAAGCGAGTAACACGTTTTCTGGTGTTTTCACCACTCCACAGTACGTTTGATGTGCAGAACCGGAGATATCTTGGTTTTCGTGAGGTTTCTAGCTGAGATATGCATTTTCTGCGATAATATTGGTGAGACTTCAGTCAGAAGTATGCAGAATCATCTAGATCGCTCGTTTCGAGCTATTTAATGCGAGAAACACGTTATCTGGTTGTTTTCACCACTCCACAGTGCGTTTGATATGCAGAACCGGCGACATATTGGTTTTCGTCGGGTTTCAAGCTGAGATATGCATTTTCTGCGATAATATTGGTGAGACTTCTGTCCAAAGTATGCAGAATCATCGATATCGCTCTTTTCGAGCTATTTAATGCGAGAAACACGTTATCTGGTGTTTTGACCACTCCACAGTGCTTTTGATATGTAGAGCCGCCGATAACTTGGTTTTCGTGGGGTGTCCAGGTGAAATATGCATTTTCTGCGATAATCTTAGTGTTTCAACTATGAGAAGTATGCAGAATCATCTAGATCGCTCGTTTCGAGCTATTTAATGCGAGAAACACGTTATCTGGTGTTTTCACCACTCCACAGTGCGTATGATATGCAGAACCGGCGATATCTTGGTTTTCGTGGGGTTTGAAGCTGAGATATGCATTTTCTGCGATAATATTGGTGAGACTTCAGTCAGAAGTACGCAGAATCGTCGAGAACGCTGGTTTAGAGCCATTTAATGCGAAAAAACAAGTTTTCTGGTGTTTTCACCACTCCACAGTTCGTTTGATATGCAGATCCGGCGACATCTTGATTTTCGTGAGGTTTCAAGCTGAGATATGCATTTTCTGCGATAATATTGGTGAGACTTCTGTCAGAAGTATGTAGAATCATCGAGATCGCTCTTATCGAGCTATTTAAAGCGAGAAACACGTTAGCTGGTGTTTTGTCCACTACACAGTGCGTTTGATATGCGGAAACTGCGATATCTTCGTTTTCGTGGGGTTTCCGGCTGAGACATGCATTTTCTGCGATAATCTTGGATATTCTTCTGTGACTAGTATGCAGAATCACCGAAATCGCTGTTTTCGTGCTATTGAATGCGGAAAACAGGTTTTGTGGTGTTTTCAGCACTCCACAGTGCGTTTGACATGCGGAAACTGCAACATATTCGGTTTCGTTGGGTTTCCAGATGAGATATGCATTTTCTGCGATAATATTGGTGAGACTTCAGTCAGAAGTATGCAGGATCCTCTATATCGCTCGTTTCGAGCTATTTGATGCGAAAAAACAAGTTTTCTGGTGTTTTGACCACTCCACAGTGCGATTGATATGTAGAGCCGCCGATAACTTGGTTTTCGTGGGGTTTCCAGCTGAAATATGCATTTTCTGCGATAATCTTTGTGTTTCATCTATGAGAAGTATGCAGAATCATCCAGAACGCTCTTTTCGAGCTAGTTAATGCGAGTAACACGTTTTCTGGTGTTTTCACCACTCCACGGTGCGTCTGATATGCAGAACCGGCGATATCTTGGTTTTCGTGGGGTTTCCAGCTGAGATATGCATTTTCTGCGATAATCTTGGTGAGTCTTCTGTCAGAAGTATGCATAATCATCAAGATCGCTCTTTTCGAGCTATTTAATGCGAGAAACACGTTTTCTGGTGTTTTGAGCACCCCACAGTGCGTTTGATATGCAGAACCGGCGACATCTTGGTTTTCGTCGGGTTTCAAGCTGAGATATGCATTTTCTGCGATAATATTGGTGAGACTTCTGTCCGCAGTATGCAGAATCATCGATATCGCTCTTTTCGAGCTATTTAATGCGAGAAACACGTTATCTGGTGTTTTGACCACTCCACAGTGCGTTTGATATGTAGAGCCGCCGATAACTTCGTTTTCGTGGGGTTTCCAGCTGAAATATGCATTTTCTGCGATAATCTTTGTGTTTCATCTACGATAAGTATGCAGAATCATCCAGAACGCTCTTTTCGAGCTATTTAATGCGAGAAACACGTTATCTGGTTGTTTTCACCACTCCACAGTGCGTTTGATATGCAGAACCGGCGACATCTTGATTTTCGTGATGTTTCTAGCTGAGATATGCATTTTCTGCGATAATATTGGTGAGACTTCAGTCAGAAGTATGCAGAATCATCTAGATCGCTCGTTTCGAGCTATTTAATGCGAAAAAAGAAGTTTTCTGGTGTTTTCAGCACTCCACAGTGCGTTTGATATGCGGAAACTGCGATATCTTCGGTTTCATTGGATTTCCAGATGAGATATGCATTTTCTACGATAATCTTGGATATTCTTCTGTGAGAAGTTTGCAGAATCACAGAAATCGCTCTATTCGAGCTATTTAATGAGAGAAACACGTTATCTGGTGTTTTGACCACTCCACAGTGCGTTTGATATGTAGAGCCGCCGATAACTTCGTTTTCGTGGGGTTTCCACCTGAAATATGCATTTTCTGCGATAATCTTTGTGTTTCATCTACGAGAAGTATGCAGAATCATCCAGAACGCTCTTTTCGAGCTAGTTAATGCGAGTAACACGTTTTCTGGTGTTTTCACCACTCCACAGTGCGTCTGATATGCAGAAATGGCGAAATCTTGGTTTTCGTCGGTTTTCATCCTGAGGTGTGCATTTTCTGCGATAATCTTGGTGCGACTTCTGTCAGAAGTATGCAGAATCATCGAGATCGCTCTTTTCGAGCTATTTAATGCGAGAAACACGTTATCAGGTGTTTTGTCCACTACATAGTGCGTTTGATATGCGGAAACTGCGATATCCTCGTTATCGTGGGGTTTCCAGCTGAGACATGCATTTTCTGCGATAATCTTGGATATTCTTCTGTGAGAAGTATGCAGAATCACCGAAATCGCAGTTTTCGTGCTATTGAATGCGAAAAACACGTTTTATGGTGTTTTCAGCACTCCACAGTGCGTTTGATATGCCGAAACTGCGATAGTTTCGTTTTCGTTGGGTTTCCAGCTGAGACATGCATTTTCTTCGATAATCTTGGATATCTTTCTGTGAGAAGTTTGCAGAATCACAGAAATCGCTCTATTCGAGCTATTTAATGCGAGAAACACGTTATCTGGTTGTTCTCACTACTCCACAGTGCGTTTGATATGCAGACCCGGCGATATCTTGATTTTCGTGATGTTCCTAGCTGAGATATGCATTTTCTGCGATAATAGTGGTGAGACTTCAGTCAGAAGTATGCAGAATCATCTAGCTCGCTCGTTTCGAGCTATCGAATGCGAAAAAACAAGTTTTCTGGAATTTTCACCACTCCACATTGCGTCTGATATGCAGAACCGGCGATATCTTATTTTCGTGGGGTTTCCAGCTGAGATATGCATTTTCTGCGATAATCTTGGAGAGTCTCCTGTCAGAAGTATGCAGAATCATCTAGATCGCTCTTTTCGAGCTAGTTAATGCGAGTAACACGTTTTCTGGTGTTTTCACCACTCCATGGTGCGTCTGATATGCAGAACCCGCGATATCTTGGTTTTCGTGGGGTTTCCAGCTGAGATATGCATTTTCTGCGTTAATCTAGGTGAGTCTTCTGTCAGAAGTATGCCGAATCATCTAGATCGCTCTATTCGAGCTATTTAATGCGAGAAACACGTTATCTGGTGTTTTCATCACTCCACAGGGCGTTTGATATGCAGAACCGGCGATGTCTTGGTTTTCGTGGGGTTTCCAGCTGAGATATGCATTTTCTGCGATAATCCTGGTGAGACTTCAGTCAGAAGTATGCAGAATCATCCAGAACGCTCTTTTCGAGCTAGTTAATGCGAGAAACACGTTTTCTGGTGTTTTCACCACTCCACAGTGCGTCTGATATGCAGAACCGGCGATATCTTGGTTTTCGTGGGGTTTCCAGCTGAGATATACATTTTCTGCGATAATCTTGGTGAGACTACAGTCAGAAGAATGCAGAATCATCTACATCGCTCGGTTCGAGCTATCTAATGCGAAAAAACCAGTTTTCTGGTGTTTTGACCACACCACAGTGCGTTTGATATGCAGAAATGGCGAAATCTTGGTTTTCGACGGTTTTCATGCTGAAGTATGCATTTTCTGCGATAATCATGGTGCGACTTCTGTCAGAAGTATGCAGAATCATCGAGATCGCTCTTTTCGAGCTATTTAATGCGAGAAACACGTTATCTGGTGTTTTGACCACTCCACAGTGCTTTTGATATGTAGAGCCGCCGATAACTTGGTTTTCGTGGGGTGTCCAGGTGAAATATGCATTTTCTGCGATAATCTTAGTGTTTCAACTATGAGAAGTATGCAGAATCATCTAGATCGCTCGTTTCGAGCTATTTAATGCGAGAAACACGTTATCTGGTGTTTTCACCACTCCACAGTGCGTATGATATGCAGAACCGGCGATATCTTGGTTTTCGTGGGGTTTGAAGCTGAGATATGCATTTTCTGCGATAATATTGGTGAGACTTCAGTCAGAAGTACGCAGAATCGTCGAGAACGCTGGTTTAGAGCCATTTAATGCGAAAAAACAAGTTTTCTGGTGTTTTCACCACTCCACAGTTCGTTTGATATGCAGATCCGGCGACATCTTGATTTTCGTGAGGTTTCAAGCTGAGATATGCATTTTCTGCGATAATATTGGTGAGACTTCTGTCAGAAGTATGTAGAATCATCGAGATCGCTCTTATCGAGCTATTTAAAGCGAGAAACACGTTAGCTGGTGTTTTGTCCACTACACAGTGCGTTTGATATGCGGAAACTGCGATATCTTCGTTTTCGTGGGGTTTCCGGCTGAGACATGCATTTTCTGCGATAATCTTGGATATTCTTCTGTGACTAGTATGCAGAATCACCGAAATCGCTGTTTTCGTGCTATTGAATGCGGAAAACAGGTTTTGTGGTGTTTTCAGCACTCCACAGTGCGTTTGACATGCGGAAACTGCAACATATTCGGTTTCGTTGGGTTTCCAGATGAGATATGCATTTTCTGCGATAATATTGGTGAGACTTCAGTCAGAAGTATGCAGGATCCTCTATATCGCTCGTTTCGAGCTATTTGATGCGAAAAAACAAGTTTTCTGGTGTTTTGACCACTCCACAGTGCGATTGATATGTAGAGCCGCCGATAACTTGGTTTTCGTGGGGTTTCCAGCTGAAATATGCATTTTCTGCGATAATCTTTGTGTTTCATCTATGAGAAGTATGCAGAATCATCCAGAACGCTCTTTTCGAGCTAGTTAATGCGAGTAACACGTTTTCTGGTGTTTTCACCACTCCACGGTGCGTCTGATATGCAGAACCGGCGATATCTTGGTTTTCGTGGGGTTTCCAGCTGAGATATGCATTTTCTGCGATAATCTTGGTGAGTCTTCTGTCAGAAGTATGCATAATCATCAAGATCGCTCTTTTCGAGCTATTTAATGCGAGAAACACGTTTTCTGGTGTTTTGAGCACCCCACAGTGCGTTTGATATGCAGAACCGGCGACATCTTGGTTTTCGTCGGGTTTCAAGCTGAGATATGCATTTTCTGCGATAATATTGGTGAGACTTCTGTCCGCAGTATGCAGAATCATCGATATCGCTCTTTTCGAGCTATTTAATGCGAGAAACACGTTATCTGGTGTTTTGACCACTCCACAGTGCGTTTGATATGTAGAGCCGCCGATAACTTCGTTTTCGTGGGGTTTCCAGCTGAAATATGCATTTTCTGCGATAATCTTTGGGTTTCATCTACGAGAAGTATGCAGAATCATCCAGAACGCTCTTTTCGAGCTAGTTAATGCGAGTAACACGTTTTCTGGTGTTTTCACCACTCCACAGAGCGTCTGATATGCAGAACCGGCGATATCTTGGTTTTCGTGGAGTTTCCAGCTGAGATATGCATTTTCTGCGATAATCTTGGTGAGTCTTCTGTCAGAAGTATGCAGAATCATCTAGATAGCTCGTTTCGAGCTATTTAATGCGAGAAACACGTTATTTGCATGTTTTCACCACTCCACAGTGCGTTTGATTAGCAGAACCGACGACATCTTGATTTTCGTGAGGTTTCAAGCTGAGATATGCATTTTCTGCGATAATATTGGTGAGACTTCTGTCCGCAGTATGCAGAATCATCGATATCGCTCTTTTCGAGCTATTTAATGCGAGAAACACGTTATCTGGTGTTTTGACCACTCCACAGTGCGTTTGATATGTAGAGCCGCCGATAACTTCGTTTTCGTGGGGTTTCCAGCTGAAATATGCATTTTCTGCGATAATCTTTGTGTTTCATCTACGATAAGTATGCAGAATCATCCAGAACGCTCTTTTCGAGCTATTTAATGCGAGAAACACGTTATCTGGTTGTTTTCACCACTCCACAGTGCGTTTGATATGCAGAACCGGCGACATCTTGATTTTCGTGATGTTTCTAGCTGAGATATGCATTTTCTGCGATAATATTGGTGAGACTTCAGTCAGAAGTATGCAGAATCATCTAGATCGCTCGTTTCGAGCTATTTAATGCGAAAAAAGAAGTTTTCTGGTGTTTTCAGCACTCCACAGTGCGTTTGATATGCGGAAACTGCGATATCTTCGGTTTCATTGGATTTCCAGATGAGATATGCATTTTCTACGATAATCTTGGATATTCTTCTGTGAGAAGTTTGCAGAATCACAGAAATCGCTCTATTCGAGCTATTTAATGAGAGAAACACGTTATCTGGTGTTTTGACCACTCCACAGTGCGTTTGATATGTAGAGCCGCCGATAACTTCGTTTTCGTGGGGTTTCCACCTGAAATATGCATTTTCTGCGATAATCTTTGTGTTTCATCTACGAGAAGTATGCAGAATCATCCAGAACGCTCTTTTCGAGCTAGTTAATGCGAGTAACACGTTTTCTGGTGTTTTCACCACTCCACAGTGCGTCTGATATGCAGAAATGGCGAAATCTTGGTTTTCGTCGGTTTTCATCCTGAGGTGTGCATTTTCTGCGATAATCTTGGTGCGACTTCTGTCAGAAGTATGCAGAATCATCGAGATCGCTCTTTTCGAGCTATTTAATGCGAGAAACACGTTATCAGGTGTTTTGTCCACTACATAGTGCGTTTGATATGCGGAAACTGCGATATCCTCGTTATCGTGGGGTTTCCAGCTGAGACATGCATTTTCTGCGATAATCTTGGATATTCTTCTGTGAGAAGTATGCAGAATCACCGAAATCGCAGTTTTCGTGCTATTGAATGCGAAAAACACGTTTTATGGTGTTTTCAGCACTCCACAGTGCGTTTGATATGCCGAAACTGCGATAGTTTCGTTTTCGTTGGGTTTCCAGCTGAGACATGCATTTTCTTCGATAATCTTGGATATCTTTCTGTGAGAAGTTTGCAGAATCACAGAAATCGCTCTATTCGAGCTATTTAATGCGAGAAACACGTTATCTGGTTGTTCTCACTACTCCACAGTGCGTTTGATATGCAGACCCGGCGATATCTTGATTTTCGTGATGTTCCTAGCTGAGATATGCATTTTCTGCGATAATAGTGGTGAGACTTCAGTCAGAAGTATGCAGAATCATCTAGCTCGCTCGTTTCGAGCTATCGAATGCGAAAAAACAAGTTTTCTGGTGTTTTCACCACTCCACATTGCGTCTGATATGCAGAACCGGCGATATCTTATTTTCGTGGGGTTTCCAGCTGAGATATGCATTTTCTGCGATAATCTTGGAGAGTCTCCTGTCAGAAGTATGCAGAATCATCTAGATCGCTCTTTTCGAGCTAGTTAATGCGAGTAACACGTTTTCTGGTGTTTTCACCACTCCATGGTGCGTCTGATATGCAGAACCCGCGATATCTTGGTTTTCGTGGGGTTTCCAGCTGAGATATGCATTTTCTGCGTTAATCTAGGTGAGTCTTCTGTCAGAAGTATGCCGAATCATCTAGATCGCTCTATTCGAGCTATTTAATGCGAGAAACACGTTATCTGGTGTTTTCATCACTCCACAGGGCGTTTGATATGCAGAACCGGCGATGTCTTGGTTTTCGTGGGGTTTCCAGCTGAGATATGCATTTTCTGCGATAATCCTGGTGAGACTTCAGTCAGAAGTATGCAGAATCATCCAGAACGCTCTTTTCGAGCTAGTTAATGCGAGAAACACGTTTTCTGGTGTTTTCACCACTCCACAGTGCGTCTGATATGCAGAACCCGCGATATCTTGGTTTTCGTGGGGTTTCCAGCTGAGATATGCATTTTCTGCGTTAATCTAGGTGAGTCTTCTGTCAGAAGTATGCCGAATCATCTAGATCGCTCTATTCGAGCTATTTAATGCGAGAAACACGTTATCTGGTGTTTTCATCACTCCACAGGGCGTTTGATATGCAGAACCGGCGATGTCTTGGTTTTCGTGGGATTTCCAGCTGAGATATGCATTTTCTGCGATAATCATGGTGCGACTTCTGTCAGAAGTATGCAGAATCATCGAGATCGCTCTTTTCGAGCTATTTAATGCGAGAAACACGTTATCTGGTGTATTGACCACTCCACGGTGCGTGTGATATGCAGAACCGGCGATATCTTGATTTTCGTGGTGTTTCCACCTGAGATATGCATTTTCTGCGATAATCTTGGTGAGTCTCCTGTCAGAAGTATGCAGAATCATCTAGATCGCTCTTTTCGAGCTAGTTAATGCGAGTAACACGTTTTCTGGTGTTTTCACCACTCCACGGTGCGTCTGATATGCAGAACCCGCGATATCTTGGTTTTCGTGGGGTTTCCAGCTGAGATATGCATTTTCTGCGTTAATCTAGGTGAGTCTTCTGTCAGAAGTATGCCGAATCATCTAGATCGCTCTATTCGAGCTATTTAATGCGAGAAACACGTTATCTGGTGTTTTCATCACTCCACAGGGCGTTTGATATGCAGAACCGGCGATGTCTTGGTTTTCGTGGGGTTTCCAGCTGAGATATGCATTTTCTGCGATAATCCTGGTGAGACTTCAGTCAGAAGTATGCAGAATCATCCAGAACGCACTTTTCGAGCTACTTAATGCGAGAAACACGTTTTCTGGTGTTTTCACCACTCCACAGTACGTTTGATATGCAGAACCGGCGACATCTTGATTTTCGTGTGGTTTCAAGCTGAGATATGCATTTTCTGCGATAATCCTGGTGAGACTTCAGTCAGAAGTATGCAGAATCTTCGAGAACGCTCTTTTCGAGCTACTTAATGCGAGAAACACGTTTTCTGGTGTTTTCTCCACTCCACAGTACGTTTGATGTGCAGAACCGGAGATAACTTGGTTTTCGTGAGGTTTCAAGCTGAGATATGCATTTTCTGTGATAATCCTGGTGAGACTTCAGTCAGAATTATGCAGAATCATCCAGAACGCTCTTTTCGAGCTAGTTAATGCGAGTAACACGTTTTCTGGTGTTTTCACTTCTCCGCAGGGCGTTTGATATGTAGAGCCGCCGATAACTTGGTTTTTGTGGGGTTTCCAGCTGAAATATGCATTTTCTGCGATAATCTTGGTGTTCCATCTATGAGAAGTATGCAGAATCATCGAGAACGCTCTTTTCGAGCTAGTTAATGCGAGAAACACGTTTTCTGGTGTTTTCACCACTCCACAGTGCGTCTGATATGCAGAACCGGCGATATCTTGGTTTTCGTGGGGTTTACAGCTGAGATATACATTTTCTGCGATAATCTTGGTGAGACGACAGTCAGAAGAATGCAGAATCATCTACATCGTTCGTTTCGAGCTATTTAATGCGAAAAAACCAGTTTTCTGGTGTTTTGACCACACCACAGTGCGTTTGATATGCAGAAATGGCGAAATCTTGGTTTTCGACGGTTTTCATGCTGAGGTATGCATTTTCTGCGATAATCTTGGTGCGACTTCTGTCAGAAGTATGCAGAATCATCGAGATCGCTCTTTTCGAGCTATTTAATGCGAGAAACACGTTATCTGGTGTATTGACCACTCCACGGTGCGTTTGATATGCAGAACCGGCGATATCTTGATTTTCGTGGTGTTTCCACCTGAGATATGCATTTTCTGCGAAAATCTTGGTGAGTCTTCTGTCAGAAGTTAGCAGAATCATCTAGATCGCTGTTTTCGAGCTATTTAATGCGAGAAACACGTTTTCTGGTGTATTCACCACTCCACAGTACGTTTGACATGCAGAACCGGAGATATCTTGGTTTCGGTCGAGTTTCAAGCTGAGATATGCATTTTCTACGATAATATTGGTGAGACCTCTGTCAGAAGTATGCAGAATCATCGATATCGCTCTTTTCGAGCTATATAATGCGAGAAACACGTTATCTGGTGTTTTGAACACTCCACAGTGCGTTTGATATGTAGAGCCGCCGATAACTTGGTTCTCGTGAGGTTTCCAGCTGAAATATGCATTTTCTGCGATAATCTTGCTGTTTCATCTATGAGAAGTATGCAGAATCATCGAGAACGCTCTTGTCGAGCTAGTTAATGCGAGAAACACGTGTTCTGGTGTTTTCACCACCCTACAGTGCTTTTGATATGCAGAACCGGCGACATCTTGGTTTTCGTCGGGTTTCAAGCAGAGATATGCATTTTCTGCGATAATATTGGTGAGACTTCAGTCAGAAGTATGCAGAATCATCGATATCGCTCTTTTCGAGCTATATAATGCGAGAAACACGTTATCTGGTGTTTTGACCACTCCACAGTGCGTTTGATATGTAGAGCCGCCGATAACTTGGTTTTCGTGGGGTTTCCAGATGAAATATGCATTTTCTGCGATAATCTTGGTGTTTCATCTATGAGAAGTATGCAGAATCATCGAGAACGCTCTTTTCGAGCTAGTTAATGCGAGAAACACGTTTTCTGGTGTTTTGAGCACTCCACAGTACGTTTGACATGCAGAACCGGAGATATCTTGGTATCGGTAGAGTTTCAAGCTGAGATATGCATTTTCTACGATAATATTGGTGAGACCTCTGTCAGAAGTATGCAGAATCATCGATATCGCTCTTTTCGAGCTATATAATGCGAGAAACACGTTATCTGGTGTTTTGAACACTCCACAGTGCGTTTGATATGTAGAGCCGCCGATAACTTGGTTCTCGTGAGGTTTCCAGCTGAAATATGCATTTTCTGCGATAATCTTGCTGTTTCATCTATGAGAAGTATGCAGAATCATCGAGAACGCTCTTGTCGAGCTAGTTAATGCAAGAAACAGGTTTTCTGGTGTTTTCGCCACCCTACAGTGCTTTTGATATGCAGAACCGGCGACATCTTGGTTTTCGTCGGGTTTCAAGCTGAGATATGCATTTTCTGCGATAATATTGGTGAGACTTCAGTCAGAAGTATGCAGAATCATCGATATCGCTCTTTTCGAGCTATATAATGCGAGAAACACGTTATCTGGTGTTTTGAACACTCCACAGTGCGTTTGATACGTAGAGCCGCCGATAACTTGGTTCTCGTGGGGTTTCCAGCTGAAATATGCATTTTCTGCGATAATCTTGCTGTTTCATCTATGAGAAGTATGCAGAATCATCGAGAACGCTCTTTTAGAGCTAGTTAATTCGAGAAACACGTTTTCTGGTGTTTTCACCACTCCACAGTACGTTTGATATGCAGAACTGTCGACATCTTGATTTTCGTGTGGTTTCAAGTTGAGATATGCATTTTCTGCGATAATCCTGGTGAGACTTCAGTCAGAAGTATGCAGAATCTTCGAGAACGCTCTTTTCGAGCTACTTAATGCGAGAAACACGTTTTCTGGTGTTTTCTACACTCCACAGTACGTTAGATGTGCAGAACCGGAGATAACTTGGTTTTCGTGAGGTTTCAAGCTGAGATATGCATTTTCTGTGATAATCCTGGTGAGACTTCAGTCAGAAGTATGCAGAATCATCCAGAACGCTCTTTTCGAGCTAGTTAAAGCGAGTAACACGTTTTCTGGTGTTTTCACCACTCCACAGGGCGTTTGATATGTAGAGCCGCCGATAACTTGGTTTTCGTGGGGTTTCCAGCTGAAATATGCATTCTCTGCGATAATCTTGGTGTTTCATCTATGAGAAGTATGCAGAATCATCGAGAACGCTCTTTTCGAGCTAGTTAATTCGGGAAACACGTTTTCTGGTGTTTTCACCACTCCACAGTGCGTCTGATATGCAGAACCGGCGATATCTTGGTTTTCGTGGGGTTTCCAGCTGAGATATACATTTTCTGCGATGATCTTGGTGAGTCTTCGGTCAGAAGTATGCAGAACCATCTAGATCGCTCTTTTCGAGCTATTTAATGCGAGAAACACGTTTTCTGGTGTTTTCACCACCCCACAGTGCGTTTGATATGCAGAACCGGCGACATATTGGTTTTCGTCGGGTTTCAAGCTGAGATATGCATTTTCTGCGATAATCTTGGTGAGTCTTCTGTCAGAAGTATGCAGAATCATCTAGATCGCTTTTTTCGAGCTATTCAATGCGAGAAAAACGTTTTCTGGTGTATTCACCACTCCACAGTACGTTTGACATGCAGAACCGGAGATATCTTGGTTTCGGTCGAGTTTCAAGCTGAGATATGCATTTTCTACGATAATATTGGTGAGACCTCTGTCAGAAGTATGCAGAATCTTCGAGAACGCTCTTTTCGAGCTACTTAATGCGAGAAACACGTTTTCTGGTGTTTTCACCACTCCACAGTACGTTTGATATGCAGAACCGGCGACATCTTGATTTTCGTGTGGTTTCAAGCTGAGATATGCATTTTCTGCGATAATCCTGGTGAGACTTCAGTCAGAAGTATGCAGAATCATCCAGGACGCTCTTTTCGAGCTAGTTAATGCGAGAAACACGTTTTCTGGTGTTTTCACCACTCCACAGTACGTTTGATATGCAGAACCGTCGACATCTTGATTTTCGTGTGGTTTCAAGCTGAGATATGCATTTTCTGCGATAATCCTGGTGAGACTTCAGTCAGAAGTATGCAGAATCTTCGAGAACGCTCTTTTCGAGCTACTTAATGTGAGAAACACGTTTTCTGGTGTTTTCTCCACTCCACAGTACGTTTGATGTGCAGAACCGGAGATAACTTGGTTTTCGTGAGGTTTCAAGCTGAGATATGCATTTTCTGTGATAATCCTGGTGAGACTTCAGTCAGAAGTATGCAGAATCATCCAGAACGCTCTTTTCGAGCTAGTTAAAGCGAGTAACACGTTTTCTGGTGTTTTCACCACTCCACAGTGCGTTTGATATGTAGAGCCGCCGATAACTTGGTTTTCGTGGGGTTTCCAGCTGAAATATGCATTCTCTGCGATAATCTTGGTGTTTCATCTATGAGAAGTATGCAGAATCATCGAGAACGCTCTTTTCGAGCTAGTTAATTCGGGAAACACGTTTTCTGGTGTTTTCACCACTCCACAGTGCGTCTGATATGCAGAACCGGCGATATCTTGGTTTTCGTGGGGTTTCCAGCTGAGATATACATTTTCTGCGATAATCTTGGTGAGTCTTCGGTCAGAAGTATGCAGAATCAACTAGATCGCTCTTCTCGAGCTATTTAATGCGAGAAACACGTTTTCTGGTGTTTTCACCACCCCACAGTGCGTTTGATATGCAGAACCGGCGACATATTGGTTTTCGTCGGGTTTCAAGCTGAGATATGCATTTTCTGCGATAATATTGGTGAGACTTCAGTCAGAAGTATGCAGAATCATCGATATCGCTCTTTTCGAGCTATTTAATGCGAGAAACACGTTATCTGGTGTTTTGACCACTCCACAGTGCGTTTGATATGTAGAGCCGCCGATAACTTGGTTTTCGTGGGGTTTCCAGCAGAAATATGCATTTTCTGCGATCATCTTGGTGAGTCTTCTGTCAGAAGTATGCAGACTCATCGATATCGCTCTTTTCGAGCTATTTAATGCGAGAAACACGTTTTCTGGTGTTTTCACCACTCCACAGTGCGTCTCATATGCAGAACCGGCGATATCTTGGTTTTCGTGGGGTTTCCAGCTGAGATATACATTTTCTGCGATGATCTTGGTGAGTCTTCGGTCAGAAGTATGCAGAACCATCTAGATCGCTCTTTTCGAGCTAGTTAATTCGGGAAACACGTTTTCTGGTGTTTTCACCACTCCACAGTGCGTCTGATATGCAGAACCGGCGATATCTTGGTTTTCGTGGGGTTTCCAGCTGAGATATACATTTTCTGCGATGATCTTGGTGAGTCTTCGGTCAGAAGTATGCAGAACCATCTAGATCGCTCTTTTCGAGCTATTTAATGCGAGAAGCACGTTTTCTGGTGTTTTCACCACCCCACAGTGCGTTTGATATGCAGAACCGGCGACATATTGGTTTTCGTCGGGTTTCAAGCTGAGATATGCATTTTCTGCGATAATCTTGGTGAGTCTTCTGTCAGAAGTATGCAGAATCATCTAGATCGCTTTTTTCGAGCTATTTAATGCGAGAAAAACGTTTTCTGGTGTATTCACCACTCCACAGTACGTTTGACATGCAGAACCGGAGATATCTTGGTTTCGGTCGAGTTTCAAGCGGAGATATGCATTTTCTACGATAATATTGGTGAGACCTCTGTCAGAAGTATGCAGAATCTTCGAGAACGCTCTTTTCGAGCTACTTAATGCGAGAAACACGTTTTCTGGTGTTTTCACCACTCCACAGTACGTTTGATATGCAGAACCGGCGACATCTTGATTTTCGTGTGGTTTCAAGCTGAGATATGCATTTTCTGCGATAATCCTGGTGAGACTTCAGTCAGAAGTATGCAGAATCATCCAGGACGCTCTTTTCGAGCTAGTTAATGCGAGAAACACGTTTTCTGGTGTTTTCACCACTCCACAGTGCGTTTGATATGTAGAGCTGCCGATAACTTGGTTCTCGTGGGGTTTCCAGCTGAAATATGCATTTTCTGCGATAATCTTGCTATTTCATCTATGAGAAGTATGCAGAATCATCGAGAACGCTTTTTCGAGCTAGTTAATTCGAGAAACACGTTTTCTGGTGTTTTCACCACTCCACAGTACGTTTGATATGCAGAACCGTCGACATCTTGATTTTCGTGTGGTTTCAAGCTGAGATATGCATTTTCTGCGATAATCCTGGTGAGACTTCAGTCAGAAGTATGCAGAATCTTCGAGAACGCTCTTTTCGAGCTACTTAATGTGAGAAACACGTTTTCTGGTGTTTTCTCCACTCCACAGTACGTTTGATGTGCAGAACCGGAGATAACTTGGTTTTCGTTAGGTTTCAAGCTGAGATATGCATTTTCTGTGATAATCCTGGTGAGACTTCAGTCAGAAGTATGCAGAATCATCCAGAACGCTCTTTTCGAGCTAGTTAAAGCGAGTAACACGTTTTCTGGTGTTTTCACCACTCCACAGTGCGTTTGATATGTAGAGCCGCCGATAACTTGGTTTTCGTGGGGTTTCCAGCTGAAATATGCATTCTCTGCGATAATCTTGGTGTTTCATCTATGAGAAGTATGCAGAATCATCGAGAACGCTCTTTTCGAGCTAGTTAATTCGGGAAACACGTTTTCTGGTGTTTTCACCACTCCACAGTGCGTCTGATATGCAGAACCGGCGATATCTTGGTTTTCGTGGGGTTTCCAGCTGAGATATACATTTTCTGCGATAATCTTGGTGAGTCTTCGGTCAGAAGTATGCAGAATCATCTAGATCGCTCTTCTCGAGCTATTTAATGCGAGAAACACGTTTTCTGGTGTTTTCACCACCCCACAGTGCGTTTGATATGCAGAATCGGCGACATATTGGTTTTCGTCGGGTTTCAAGCTGAGATATGCATTTTCTGCGATAATATTGGTGAGACTTCAGTCAGAAGTATGCAGAATCATCGATATCGCTCTTTTCGAGCTATTTAATGCGAGAAACACGTTATCTGGTGTTTTGACCACTCCACAGTGCGTTTGATATGTAGAGCCGCCGATAACTTGGTTTTCGTGGGGTTTCCAGCTGAAATATGCATTTTCTGCGATCATCTTGGTGAGTCTTCTGTCAGAAGTATGCAGACTCATCGATATCGCTCTTTTCGAGCTATTTAATGCGAGAAACACGTTTTCTGGTGTTTTCACCACCCCACAGTGCGTTTGATATGCAGAACCGGCGACATATTGGTTTTCGTCGGGTTTCAAGCTGAGATATGCATTTTCTGCGATAATCTTGGTGAGTCTTCTGTCAGAAGTATGCAGAATCATCTAGATCGCTTTTTTCGAGCTATTTAATGCGAGAAAAACGTTTTCTGGTGTATTCACCACTCCACAGTACGTTTGACATGCAGAACCTGAGATATCTTGATTTTCGTGTGGTTTCAAGCTGAGATATGCATTTTCTGCGATAATCCTGGTGAGACTTCAGTCAGAAGTATGCAGAATCATCCAGGACGCTCTTTTCGAGCTAGTTAATGCGAGAAACACGTTTTCTGGTGTTTTCACCACTCCACAGTGCGTTTGATATGTAGAGCTGCCGATAACTTGGTTCTCGTGGGGTTTCCAGCTGAAATATGCATTTTCTGCGATAATCTTGCTATTTCATCTATGAGAAGTATGCAGAATCATCGAGAACGCTTTTTCGAGCTAGTTAATTCGAGAAACACGTTTTCTGGTGTTTTCACCACTCCACAGTACGTTTGATATGCAGAACCGTCGACATCTTGATTTTCGTGTGGTTTCAAGCTGAGATATGCATTTTCTGCGATAATCCTGGTGAGACTTCAGTCAGAAGTATGCAGAATCTTCGAGAACGCTCTTTTCGAGCTACTTAATGTGAGAAACACGTTTTCTGGTGTTTTCTTCACTCCACAGTACGTTTGATGTGCAGAACCGGAGATAACTTGGTTTTCGTGAGGTTTCAAGCTGAGATATGCATTTTCTGTGATAATCCTGGTGAGACTTCAGTCAGAAGTATGCAGAATCATCCAGAACGCTCTTTTCGAGCTAGTTAAAGCGAGTAACACGTTTTCTGGTGTTTTCACCACTCCACAGTGCGTTTGATATGTAGAGCCGCCGATAACTTGGTTTTCGTGGGGTTTCCAGCTGAAATATGCATTCTCTGCGATAATCTTGGTGTTTCATCTATGAGAAGTATGCAGAATCATCGAGAACGCTCTTTTCGAGCTAGTTAATTCGGGAAACACGTTTTCTGGTGTTTTCACCACTCCACAGTGCGTCTGATATGCAGAACCGGCGATATCTTGGTTTTCGTGGGGTTTCCAGCTGAGATATACATTTTCTGCGATAATCTTGGTGAGTCTTCGGTCAGAAGTATGCAGAATCATCTAGATCGCTCTTCTCGAGCTATTTAATGCGAGAAACACGTTATCTGGTGTTTTGACCACTCCACAGTGCGTTTGATATGTAGAGCCGCCGATAACTTGGTTTTCGTGGGGTTTCCAGCTGAAATATGCATTTTCTGCGATCATCTTGGTGAGTCTTCTGTCAGAAGTATGCAGACTCATCGATATCGCTCTATTCGAGCTATTTAATGCGAGAAACACGTTTTCTGGTGTTTTCACCACCCCACAGTGCGTTTGATATGCAGAACCGGCGACATCGTGGTTTTCGTCGGGTTTCAAGCTGAGATATGCATTTTTTAAGATAAGCTTGGTGAGACATCTGTCCGAAGTATGCAGAAACATCGAGAGCGCTCTTTTCGAGCTATTTAATGCGAGAAACACGTCATCTGGTGTTTTGACCACTCCACAGTACGTTAGACATGCAGAACCGGAGATATCTTCGTTTCGGTCGGGTTTCAAGCTGAGATATGCATTTTCTACGATAATATTGGTGAGACCTCTGTCAGAAGAATGTAGAATCTACGGGAACGCTCTTTTCGAGCTACTTAATGCGAGAAACACGCATTCTGGTGTTTTCAACACTCCACAGTGCGTTTCACATGTAGAGCCGCCGATAACTTGGTTTTCGTGCTGTTTCCAGCTGAGATATGCATTTTCTGCGATAATCTTTGTGAGACTTCAGTCAGAAGTATGCAGAATCATCTAGATCGCTCGTTTCGAGCTATTCAATGCGAAAACACCAGTTTTCTGGTGTATTCACCACTCCACAGTACGTTAGACATGCAGAACCGGAGATATCTTCGTTTCTGTCGGGTTTCAAGCTGAGATATGCATTTTCTACGATAATATTGGTGAGACCTCTGTCAGAAGAATGTAGAATCATCGAGAACACTCTTTTCGAGTTCGTTAATGCGAGAAACACGTTTTCTGGTGTTTTCACCACTCCACAGTACCTTTGATGTGCAGAACCGGAGATATCTTGGTTATCGTGAGGTTTCTAGCTGAGATATGCATTTTCTGCGATAATATTGGTGAGACTTCAGTCAGAAGTATGCAGAATCATCTAGATCGCTCGTTTCGAGCTATTTAATGCGAGAAACACGTTATCTGGTTGTTTTCACCACTCCACAGTGCGTTTGATATGCAGAACCGGCGACATATTGGTTTTCGTCGGGTTTCAAGCTGAGATATGCATTTTTTGCGATAATATTGGTGAGACTTCTGTCCAAAGTATGCAGAATCATCGATATCGCTCTTTTCGAGCTATTTAATGCGAGAAACACGTTATCTGGTGTTTTGACCACTCCACAGTGCTTTTGATATGTAGAGCCGCCGATAACTTGGTTTTCGTGGGGTGTCCAGGTGAAATATGCATTTTCTGCGATAATCTTAGTGTTTCAACTATGAGAAGTATGCAGAATCATCGAGAACTCTCTTTTCGAGCTATTTAATGCGAAAAAACAAGTTTTCTGGTGTTTTGACCACTCCACAGTGCGTTTGATGTGTAGAGCCGCCGATAACTTGGTTTTCGTGGGGTTTCCAGCTGTAATATGCATTTTCTGCGATAATCTTGGTGCTTCATCTATGAGAAGTATGCAGAATCATCGAGAACGCTCTTTTCGAGTTAGTTAATGCGAGAAACACGTTTTCTGGTGTTTTCAACATTCCACAGTGCGTCTGATATGCAGAACCTACGATATCTTTCTTTTCGTGGGGTTTCCAGCTGAGATATGCATTTTCTGCGATCATCTTGGTGAGTCTTCTGTCAGAAGTATGCAGAATCGTCGAGATCGCTCTATTCGAGCTGTTTAATGCGAGAAACACGTTTTCTGGTGTTTTCACCACCGCACAGTGCGTTTGATATGTAGAGCCGCCGATAACTTGGTTTTCGTGGGGTTTCCAGCTGAAATATGCATTTTCTGCGATAATCTTGGTGCTTCATCTATGAGAAGTATGCAGAATCATCGAGAACGCTCTTTTCGAGTTAGTTAATGCGAGAAACACGTTTTCTGGTGTTTTCACCACTCCACAGTACGTTTGATGTGCAGAACCGGAGATATCTTGGTTTTCGTGAGGTTTCTAGCTGATATATGCATTTTCTGCGATAATATTGGTGAGATTTCAGTCAGAAGTATGCAGAATCATCTAGATCGCTCGTTTCGAGCTATTTAATGCGAGAAACACGTTATCTGGTTGTTTTCCCCGCTCCACAGTGCGTTTGATATGCAGAACCGGCGATATCTTGATTTTCGTGAGGTTTCAAGCTGAGATATGCATGTTCTGCGATAATATTGGTGAGACTTCTGTCCGAAGTATGCACAATCATCGATATCGCTCTTTTCGAGCTATAGAATGCGAGAAACACGTCATCTAGTGTTTTGACCACTCCACAGTGCGTTTGATATGTAGAGCCGCCGATAACTTGGTTTTCGTGTGGTTTCCAGCTGAAATATGCATTTTCTGCGATAATCTTGGTGTTTCATCTATGAGAAGTATGCAGAATCATCGAGAACGCTCTTTTCCAGTTAGTTAATGCGAGAAACACGTTTTCTGGTGTTTTCAACATTCCACAGTGCGTCTGATATGCAGAACCGACGATATCTTTGTTTTCGTGGGGTTTCCAGCTGAGATATGCATTTTCTGCGATCATCTTGGTGAGTCTTCTGTCAGAAGTATGCAGAATCATCGATATCGCTCTATTCGAGCTATTTAATGCGAGAAACACGTTTTCTGGTGTTTTCACCACCGCACAGTGCGTTTGATATGTAGAGCCGCCGATAACTTGGTTTTCGTGGGGTTTCCAGCTGAAATATGCATTTTCTGCGATAATCTTGGTGCTTCATCTATGAGAAGTATGCAGAATCATCGAGAACGCTCTTTTCGAGTTAGTTAATGCGAGAAACACGTTTTCTGGTGCTTTTAACTTTCCACAGTGCGTCTGATATGCAGAACCGACGATATCTTTGTTTTCGTGGGGTTTCCAGCTGAGATATGCATTTTCTGCGATCATCTTGGTGAGTCTTTTGTCAGAAATATGCAGAATCATCGAAATCGCTCTATTCGAGCTATTTAATGCGAGAAACACGTTTTCTGGTACTTTCACCACCCCACAGTGCGTTTGATATGCAGAACCGGCGACATCGTGGTTTTCGTCGGGTTTCAAGCTGAGATATGCATTTTCTGCGATAATATTGGTGAGACTTCAGTCAGAAGTATGCAGAGTCATCTAGATCGCTCTATTCGAGCTATTTAATGCGAAAAACACGTTTTCTGGTGTTTTCACCACCGCACAGTGCGTTTGATATGTAGAGCCGCCGATAACTTGGTTTTCGTGGGGTTTCCAGCTGAAATATGCATTTTCAGCGATAATCTTGGTGCTTCATCTATGAGAAGTATGCAGAATCATCGAGAACGCTCTTTTCGAGTTAGTTAAAGCGAGAAACACGTTTTCTGGTGTTTTCAACATTCCACAGTGCGTCTGATATGCAGAACCGACGATATCTTTGTTATCGTGGGGTTTCCAGCTGAGATATGCATTTTCTGCGATCATCTTGGTGAGTCTTTTGTCAGAAGTATGCAGAATCATCGAGATCGCTCTATTCGAGCTATTTAATGCGAAAAAACAAGTTTTCTTGTGTTTTGACCCCTCCACAGTGCGTTTGATATGTAGAGCCGCCGATAACTTGGTTTTCGTGGGGTTTCCAGCTGAAATATGCATTTTCTGCGATAATCTTGGTGTTTCATCTATGAGAAGTATGCAGAATCATCGAGAACGCTCTTTTCGAGCTAGTTAATGCGAGAAACACGTTTTCTGGTGTTTTCACCACTCCACAGTGCGTCTGATATGCGGAACCGGCGATATCTTGATTTTCCTGGTGTTTCCAGCTGAGATATGCATTTTCTGCGATAATATTGGTGAGACTTCAGTCAGAAGTATGCGGAACCATCTAGATCGCTCGTTTCGAGCTATTTAATGCGAGAAACACGTTTTCTGGTGTATTCACCACTCCACAGTACGTTAGACATGCAGAACCGGAGATATCTTCGTTTCGGTCGGGTTTCAAGCTGAGACATGCATTTTCTGCGATCATCTTGGTGAGTCTTCTGTCAGAAGTATGCAGAATCATCGAGATCGCTCTATTCGAGCTATTTAATGCGAGAAACACGTTTTGTGGTGTTTTCACCACTCCACAGTGCGTTTGATATGTAGAGCCGCCGATAACTTGGTTTTCGTGGGGTTTGCAGCTGAAATATGCATTTTCTGCGATAATCTTGGTGTTTCATCTATGAGAAGTATGCAGAATCGTCGAGAACGCTCTTTTCGAGTTAGTTAATGCGAGAAACATGTTTTCTGGTGTTTTCACCACTCCACAGTACGTTTGATGTGCAGAACCGGAGATATCTTGGTTTTCGTGAGGTTTCAAGCTGAGATATGCATTTTCTGCGATAATATTAGTGAGACTTCTGTCCGAAGTATGCAGATTCATCGATATCGCTCTTTCGAGCTATTTAATGCGAGAAACACGTTGTCTGGTGTTTTGACCACTCCACAGTTTGTTTGATATGTAGAGCCGCCGATAACTTGGTTTTCGTGGGGTTTCCAGCTGAAATATGCGTTTTCTGCGATAATCTTGGTGTTTCATCTATGAGAAGTATGCAGAATCATCGAGATCGCTCTATTCGAGCTATTTAATGCCAGAAACACGTTTTCTGGTGTTTTCACCACCCCACAGTGCGTTTGATATGCAGAACCGGCGACATCGTGGTTTTCGTCGGGTTTCAAGCTGAGATATGCATTTTCTGAGATAATATTGGTGAGACTTCAGTCAGAGGTATGCGGAATCATCTATATCGCTCGTTTCGAGCTATTTAATGCGAGAAACACGTTATCTTTTGTTTTCACCACTCCACAGTGCGTTTGATATGCAGAACCGACGACATCTTGGATTTCGTCGGGTTTCAAGCTGAGATATGCATTTTCTACGATAATCTTGATGAGCCTTCTGTCAGAAGTTTGCAGAATCATCTAGATCGCTCGTTTCGAGCTATTTAATGCGAAAAAACAAGTTTTCTTGTGTTTTGACCCCTCCACAGTGCGTTTGATATGTAGAGCCGCCGATAACTTGGTTTTCGTGGGGTTTCCAGCTGAAATATGCATTTTCTGCGATAATCTTGGTGTTTCATCTATGAGAAGTATGCAGAATCATCGAGAACGCTCTTTTCGAGTTAGTTAATGCGAGAAACACGTTTTCTGGTGTTTTCAACAATCCACAGTGCGTCTGATATGCAGAACCGACGATATCTTTGTTTTCGTGGGGTTTCCAGCTGAAATATGCATTTTCTGAGATAATCTTGGTGTTTCATCTATGAGAAGTATGCAGAATCATCGAGAACGCTCTTTTCGAGTTAGTTACTGCGAGAAACACGTTTTCTGGTGTTTTCACCACTCCACAGTACGTTTGATGTGCAGAACCGGAGATATCTTGGTTATCGTGAGGTTTCTAGCTGAGATATGCATTTTCTGCGATAATGATGGTGAGACTTCAGTCAGAAGTATGCAGAATCATCTAGATCGCTCGTTTCGAGCAATTTAAAGCGAGAAACACGTTATCTGGTTGTTTTCACCACTCCACAGTGCGTTTGATATGCAGAACCGGCGATATCTTGATTTTCGTGAGGATTCGAGCTGAGATATGCATTTTCTGCGATAATATTGGTGAGACTTCTGTCCGAAGTATGCAGATTCATCGATATCGCACTTTTCGAGGTATTTAATGCGAGAAACACGTTGTCTGGTGTTTTGACCACTCCACAGTTTGTTTGATATGTAGAGCCGCCGATAACTTGGTTTTAGTGGGGTTTCCAGCTGAAATATGCATTTTCTGCGATAATCTTGGTGTTTCATGTATGAGAAGTATGCAGAATCATCTAGATCGCTCTTTTCGGGCTATTTAATGCGAGAAACACGTTTTCTGGTGTATTCACCACTCCACAGTACGTTAGACATGCAGAACCGGAGATATCTTCGTTTCGGTCGGGTTTCAAGCTGAGATATGCATTTTCTGCGATAATATTGGTGAGACTTCAGTCAGAAGTATGCGTTATCATCTAGATCGCTTGTTTCCAGCTATTTAATGCGAGAAACACGTTATCTGGTAGTTTTCACCACTCCACAGTACGTTTGATGTGCAGAACCGGAGATATCTTGTTTTCGTGAGGTTTCAAGCTGAGATATGCATTTTCTGCGATCATCTTGGTGAGTCTTTTGTCAGAAGTATGCAGAATCATCGAGATCGCTCTATTCGAGCTATTTAATGCGAAAAAACCAGTTTTCTGGTGTTTTCAACATTCCACAGTGCGTTTGATATGCAGAACCGGCGATATCTTGATTTTCGTCGGGTTTCAAGCTGAGATATGCATTTTCTGCGATCATCTTGGTGAGTCTTTTGTCAGAAGTATGCAGAATCATCGAGATCGCTCTATTCGAGCTATTTAATGCGAAAAAACAAGTTTTCTTGTGTTTTGACCCCTCCACAGTGCGTTTGATATGTAGAGCCGCCGATAACTTGGTTTTCGTGGGGTTTCCAGCTGAAATATGCATTTTCTGCGATAATCTTGGTGTTTCATCTATGAGAAGTATGCAGAATCATCGAGAACGCTCTTTTCGAGCTAGTTAATGCGAGAAACACGTTTTCTGGTGTTTTCACCACTCCACAGTGCGTCTGATATGCGGAACCGGCGATATCTTGATTTTCCTGGTGTTTCCAGCTGAGATATGCATTTTCTGCGATAATATTGGTGAGACTTCAGTCAGAAGTATGCGGAACCATCTAGATCGCTCGTTTCGAGCTATTTAATGCGAGAAACACGTTTTCTGGTGTATTCACCACTCCACAGTACGTTAGACATGCAGAACCGGAGATATCTTCGTTTCGGTCGGGTTTCAAGCTGAGACATGCATTTTCTGCGATCATCTTGGTGAGTCTTCTGTCAGAAGTATGCAGAATCATCGAGATCGCTCTATTCGAGCTATTTAATGCGAGAAACACGTTTTGTGGTGTTTTCACCACTCCACAGTGCGTTTGATATGTAGAGCCGCCGATAACTTGGTTTTCGTGGGGTTTGCAGCTGAAATATGCATTTTCTGCGATAATCTTGGTGTTTCATCTATGAGAAGTATGCAGAATCGTCGAGAACGCTCTTTTCGAGTTAGTTAATGCGAGAAACATGTTTTCTGGTGTTTTCACCACTCCACAGTACGTTTGATGTGCAGAACCGGAGATATCTTGGTTTTCGTGAGGTTTCAAGCTGAGATATGCATTTTCTGCGATAATATTAGTGAGACTTCTGTCCGAAGTATGCAGATTCATCGATATCGCTCTTTCGAGCTATTTAATGCGAGAAACACGTTGTCTGGTGTTTTGACCACTCCACAGTTTGTTTGATATGTAGAGCCGCCGATAACTTGGTTTTCGTGGGGTTTCCAGCTGAAATATGCGTTTTCTGCGATAATCTTGGTGTTTCATCTATGAGAAGTATGCAGAATCATCGAGATCGCTCTATTCGAGCTATTTAATGCCAGAAACACGTTTTCTGGTGTTTTCACCACCCCACAGTGCGTTTGATATGCAGAACCGGCGACATCGTGGTTTTCGTCGGGTTTCAAGCTGAGATATGCATTTTCTGAGATAATATTGGTGAGACTTCAGTCAGAGGTATGCGGAATCATCTATATCGCTCGTTTCGAGCTATTTAATGCGAGAAACACGTTATCTTTTGTTTTCACCACTCCACAGTGCGTTTGATATGCAGAACCGACGACATCTTGGATTTCGTCGGGTTTCAAGCTGAGATATGCATTTTCTACGATAATCTTGATGAGCCTTCTGTCAGAAGTTTGCAGAATCATCTAGATCGCTCGTTTCGAGCTATTTAATGCGAAAAAACAAGTTTTCTTGTGTTTTGACCCCTCCACAGTGCGTTTGATATGTAGAGCCGCCGATAACTTGGTTTTCGTGGGGTTTCCAGCTGAAATATGCATTTTCTGCGATAATCTTGGTGTTTCATCTATGAGAAGTATGCAGAATCATCGAGAACGCTCTTTTCGAGTTAGTTAATGCGAGAAACACGTTTTCTGGTGTTTTCAACAATCCACAGTGCGTCTGATATGCAGAACCGACGATATCTTTGTTTTCGTGGGGTTTCCAGCTGAAATATGCATTTTCTGAGATAATCTTGGTGTTTCATCTATGAGAAGTATGCAGAATCATCGAGAACGCTCTTTTCGAGTTAGTTACTGCGAGAAACACGTTTTCTGGTGTTTTCACCACTCCACAGTACGTTTGATGTGCAGAACCGGAGATATCTTGGTTATCGTGAGGTTTCTAGCTGAGATATGCATTTTCTGCGATAATGATGGTGAGACTTCAGTCAGAAGTATGCAGAATCATCTAGATCGCTCGTTTCGAGCAATTTAAAGCGAGAAACACGTTATCTGGTTGTTTTCACCACTCCACAGTGCGTTTGATATGCAGAACCGGCGATATCTTGATTTTCGTGAGGATTCGAGCTGAGATATGCATTTTCTGCGATAATATTGGTGAGACTTCTGTCCGAAGTATGCAGATTCATCGATATCGCACTTTTCGAGGTATTTAATGCGAGAAACACGTTGTCTGGTGTTTTGACCACTCCACAGTTTGTTTGATATGTAGAGCCGCCGATAACTTGGTTTTAGTGGGGTTTCCAGCTGAAATATGCATTTTCTGCGATAATCTTGGTGTTTCATGTATGAGAAGTATGCAGAATCATCTAGATCGCTCTTTTCGGGCTATTTAATGCGAGAAACACGTTTTCTGGTGTATTCACCACTCCACAGTACGTTAGACATGCAGAACCGGAGATATCTTCGTTTCGGTCGGGTTTCAAGCTGAGATATGCATTTTCTGCGATAATATTGGTGAGACTTCAGTCAGAAGTATGCGTTATCATCTAGATCGCTTGTTTCCAGCTATTTAATGCGAGAAACACGTTATCTGGTAGTTTTCACCACTCCACAGTACGTTTGATGTGCAGAACCGGAGATATCTTGTTTTCGTGAGGTTTCAAGCTGAGATATGCATTTTCTGCGATAATCTTGGTGAGACTTCAGTCAGAAGCATGCAGAATCATCTAGATCGCTCTTCTCGAGCTATTTAATGCGAAAAAACCAGTTTTCTGGTGTTTTCAACATTCCACAGTGCTTTTGATGTGCAGAACCGGCGACATCTTGATTTTCGTGAGGTTTCAGGCTGAGATATGCATGTTCTGCGATAATATTGGTGAGACTTCTGTCCGAAGTATGCACAATCATCGATATCGCTCTTTTCGAGCTATATAATGCGCGAAACACGTCATCTAGTGTTTTGACCACTCCACAGTGCGTTTGATATGTAGAGCCGCCGATAACTTGGTTTTCGTGTGGTTTCCAGCAGAAATATGCATTTTCTGCGATAATCTTGGTGTTTCATCTATGGGAAGTATGCAGAATCATCGAGAACGCTCTTTTCCAGTTAGTTAATGCGAGAAACACGTTTTCTGGAGTTTTCAACATTCCACAGTGCGTCTGATATGCAGAACCGACGATATCTTTGTTTTCGTGGGGTTTCCAGCTGAGATATGCATTTTCTGCGATCATCTTGGTGAGTCTTCTGTCAGAAGTATGCAGAATCATCGATATCGCTCTATTCGAGCTATTTAATGCGAGAAACACGTTTTCTGGTGTTTTCACCACCGCACAGTGCGTTTGATATGCAGAGCCGCCGATAACTTGGTTTTCGTGGGGTTTCCAGCTGAAATATGCATTTTCTGCGATAATCTTGGTGCTTCATCTATGAGAAGTATGCAGAATCATCGAGTACGCTCTTTTCGAGTTAGTTAATGCGAGAAACACGTTTTCTGGTGTTTTCAACATTCCACAGTGCGTCTGATATGCAGAACCGACGATATCTTTGTTTTCGTGGGGTTTCCAGCTGAGATATGCATTTTCTGCGATCATCTTGGTGAGTCTTTTGTCAGAAGTATGCAGAATCATCGAGATCGCTCTATTCGAGCTATTTAATGCGAGAAACACGTTTTCTGGAGTTTTCACCACCCCACAGTGCGTTTGATATGCAGAACCGGCGACATCGTGGTTTTCGTCGGGTTTCAAGCTGAGATATGCATTTTCTGCGATAATATTGGTGAGACTTCAGTCAGAAGTATGCAGAGTCATCTAGATCGCTCTATTCGAGCTATTTAATGCGAGAAACACGTGTTCTGGTGTTTTCACCACCGCACAGTGCGTTTGATATGTAGAGCCGCCGATAACTTGGTTTTCGTGGGGTTTCCAGCTGAAATATGCATTTTCTGCGATAATCTTGGTGCTTCATCTATGAGAAGTATGCAGAATCATCGAGAACGCTCTTTTCGAGTTAGTTAATGCGAGAAACACGTTTTCTGGTGTTTTCAACATTCCACAGTGCGTCTGATATGCAGAACCGACGATATCTGTGTTTTCGTGGGGTTTCCAGCTGAGATATGCATTTTCTGCGATCATCTTGGTGAGACTTCAGTCAGAAGTATGCAGAGTCATCTAGATCGCTCGTTTCGAGCTATTTAATGCAAGAAACACGTTATCTGGTGTTTTGAACACTCCACAGTGCGTTTGATATGTAGAGCCGCCGATAACTTGGTTTTCGTGGGGTTTCCAGCTGAAATATGCATTTTCTGCGATAATCTTGGTGTTTCATCTATGAGAAGTATGCAGAATCATCGAGAACGCTCTTTTCGAGTTAGTTAATGCGAGAAACACGTTGTCTGGTGTTTTGACCACTCCACAGTGCGTTTGATATGTAGAGCCGCCGACAACTTGGTTTTGGTGGGGTTTCCAGCTGAAATATACATTTTCTGCGATAATCTTGGTGTTTCATCTATGAGAAGGATGCAGAATAATCCAGAACGCTCTTTTCGAGCTAGTTAAAGCGAGTAACACGTTTTCTGGTGTTTTCACCACTCCACAGGGCGTTTGATATGCAGAACCGGCGATATCTTGATTTTCGTTGTGTTTCCAGATGAGATATGCATTTTCTGCGATAATCTTGGTGAGTGTTCTGTCAGAAGTATGCAGAATAATCGAGATCGCGCTTTTCGAGCTATTTAATGCGAGAAGCACGTTATCTGGTGTTTTCACCACTCCACAGTGCGTTTGTTATGTAGAGCCGCCGATAAATTGGTTTTCGTGGTGTTTCCAGCTGAGATATGAATTTTCTGCGATAATCTTGGTGAGTGTTCTGTCAGAAGAATGCAGAATCATCGAGATCGCTCTTTTCGAGCTAATTAATGCGAGAAACACGTTATCTGGTGTTTTGACCACTCCACAGGGCGTTTGATATGCTGAACCGGCGATATCTTGGTTTTCGTGGGGTTTCCAGCTGAAATATGCATTTTCTGCGATAATCTTGGTGTTTCATCTATGAGAAGTATGCAGAATCATCCAGAACGCTCTTTTCGAGCTAGTTAATGCGAGTAACACGTTTTCTGGTGTTTTCAACACTCCACAGTGTGTCTGACATGGAGAACCGGCGATATCTTGGTTTTTGTAGGGTTTCCAGCTGAGAAATGCATTTTCTGCCATAATCTTGGTGAGTCTTCTGTCAGATGTATGCAGAATCATCTAGATCGCTCTTTTCGAGCTATTTGATGCGAGAAACACATTTTCTGCTGTTTTCACCACACCACAGTGCGTTTGATATGCAGAACCGGCGACATCTTGGTTTTCGTCGGGTTTCAAGCTGAGATATGCATTTTCTGCGATTATATTGGTGAGACTTCAATCAGCAGTATGCAGAAACATCAAGATCGTTCGTTTCGAGCTATTTAATGCGAGAAACACGTTATCTGGTGTTTTGACCACTCCACAGGGCGTTTGATATGCAGAACCGGCGATATCTTCGTTTTCGTGGGGTTTCCATCTGAAATATGCATTTTCTGCGATAATCTTGGTGTTTCATCTATGACAAGTATTCAGAATCATCGAGAACGCTCTTTTGGAGCTAGTTAATGCGAGAAACACGTTTTCTGGTGTTTTGAGCACTCCACAGAACGTTTGACATGCAGAACCGGAGATAACTTGGTTTCGGTCGAGTTTCAAGCTGAGATATGCATTTTCTGTGATAATATTGGTGAGACTTCAGTCAGAAGTATGCAGAATCATCAAGATCGCTCGTTTCGAGCTATTTAATGCGAGAAACACGTTATTTCGTTGTTTTCACCACTCCACAGTGCGTTTGAAATGCAGAACCGGCGACATCTTGATTTTCGTGAGGTTTCAAGCGGAGATATGCATTTTCTGCGATAATATTGGTTAGATTTCTGTCCGAAGTATGCAGAATCATCGATATCGCTCTTTTCGAGCTATTTAATGCGAGAAACACGTCATCTGGTGTTTTGACCACTCCACAGTGCGTTTGATATGTAGAGCCGCCGATAACTTGGTTTTCGTGGGGTTTCCAGCTGAAATATACATTTTCTGCGATAATCTTGGTGTTTCATCTATAAGAAGGATGCAGAATCATCCAGAACGCTCTTTTCGAGCTAGTTAATGCGAGAAACACATTTTCTGTTGTTTTCACCACTCCACAGTGCGTCTGATAAGCAGAACCGGCGATATCTTGGTTTTCGTGGGGTTTCCAGCTGAGATATGCATTTTCTGCGATAATATTGGTGAGACTTCATTCAGAAGTATGCAGAAACATCTAGATCGCTCGTTTCGAGCTATTTAATGCGAGAAGCACGTTTTCTGGTGTATTCACCACTCCACAGTACGTTAGACATGCAGAACCGGAGATATCTTCGTTTCGGTCGGTTTTCAAGCAGAGATATGCACTTTCTGCGATAATCTTAGTGAGTGTTCCGTCAGAAGTATGCAGAATAATCGAGATCGCGCTTTTCGAGCTATTTAATGCGAGAAGCACGTTATCTGGTGTTTTCACCACTCCACAGTGCGTTTGTTATGTAGAGCCGCCGATAAATTGGTTTTCGTGGTGTTTCCAGCTGAGATATGAATTTTCTGCGATAATCTTGGTGAGTGTTCTGTCAGAAGAATGCAGAATCATCGAGATCGCTCTTTTCGAGCTAATTAATGCGAGAAACACGTTATCTGGTGTTTTGACCACTCCACAGGGCGTTTGATATGCTGAACCGGCGATATCTTGGTTTTCGTGGGGTTTCCAGCTGAAATATGCATTTTCTGCGATAATCTTGGTGTTTCATCTATGAGAAGTATGCAGAATCATCCAGAACGCTCTTTTCGAGCTAGTTAATGCGAGTAACACGTTTTCTGGTGTTTTCAACACTCCACAGTGTGTCTGACATGGAGAACCGGCGATATCTTGGTTTTTGTAGGGTTTCCAGCTGAGAAATGCATTTTCTGCCATAATCTTGGTGAGTCTTCTGTCAGATGTATGCAGAATCATCTAGATCGCTCTTTTCGAGCTATTTGATGCGAGAAACACATTTTCTGCTGTTTTCACCACACCACAGTGCGTTTGATATGCAGAACCGGCGACATCTTGGTTTTCGTCGGGTTTCAAGCTGAGATATGCATTTTCTGCGATTATATTGGTGAGACTTCAATCAGCAGTATGCAGAAACATCAAGATCGTTCGTTTCGAGCTATTTAATGCGAGAAACACGTTATCTGGTGTTTTGACCACTCCACAGGGCGTTTGATATGCAGAACCGGCGATATCTTCGTTTTCGTGGGGTTTCCATCTGAAATATGCATTTTCTGCGATAATCTTGGTGTTTCATCTATGACAAGTATTCAGAATCATCGAGAACGCTCTTTTGGAGCTAGTTAATGCGAGAAACACGTTTTCTGGTGTTTTGAGCACTCCACAGAACGTTTGACATGCAGAACCGGAGATAACTTGGTTTCGGTCGAGTTTCAAGCTGAGATATGCATTTTCTGTGATAATATTGGTGAGACTTCAGTCAGAAGTATGCAGAATCATCAAGATCGCTCGTTTCGAGCTATTTAATGCGAGAAACACGTTATTTCGTTGTTTTCACCACTCCACAGTGCGTTTGAAATGCAGAACCGGCGACATCTTGATTTTCGTGAGGTTTCAAGCGGAGATATGCATTTTCTGCGATAATATTGGTTAGATTTCTGTCCGAAGTATGCAGAATCATCGATATCGCTCTTTTCGAGCTATTTAATGCGAGAAACACGTCATCTGGTGTTTTGACCACTCCACAGTGCGTTTGATATGTAGAGCCGCCGATAACTTGGTTTTCGTGGGGTTTCCAGCTGAAATATACATTTTCTGCGATAATCTTGGTGTTTCATCTATAAGAAGGATGCAGAATCATCCAGAACGCTCTTTTCGAGCTAGTTAATGCGAGAAACACATTTTCTGTTGTTTTCACCACTCCACAGTGCGTCTGATAAGCAGAACCGGCGATATCTTGGTTTTCGTGGGGTTTCCAGCTGAGATATGCATTTTCTGCGATAATATTGGTGAGACTTCATTCAGAAGTATGCAGAAACATCTAGATCGCTCGTTTCGAGCTATTTAATGCGAGAAGCACGTTTTCTGGTGTATTCACCACTCCACAGTACGTTAGACATGCAGAACCGGAGATATCTTCGTTTCGGTCGGTTTTCAAGCAGAGATATGCACTTTCTGCGATAATCTTAGTGAGTGTTCCGTCAGAAGTATGCAGAATCATCGAGATCGCTCTTTTCGAGCTATTTAATCCGAGAAACATGTTATCTAATGTTTTTACCACTCCACAGTGCGTTTGATATGTAGAGCCGCCGATAACTTGGTTTTCGTGGGGTTTCCAGCTGAAATATGCATTTTCTGCGATAATCTTGGTGTTTCATCTATGAGAAGTATACAGAATCATCGAGAACTCTCTTTTCGAGTTATTTAATGCGAAAAAACAAGTTTTCTGGTGTTTTGTCCACTCCACAGTGCGTTTGATATGTAGAGCCGCCGATAACTTGGTTTTGGTGGGGTTTCCAGCTGAAATATACAATTTCTGCGATAATCTTGGTGTTTCATCTATGAGAAGTATGCAGAATCATCGAGAACTCTCTTTTCGAGTTATTTAAAGCGAAAAAACAAGTTTTCTGGTGTTTTGTCCACTCCACAGTGCGTTTGATATGTAGAGCCGCCGATAACTTGGTTCGGGTGGGGTTTCCAGCTGAAATATACATTTTCTGCGATAATCTTGGTGTTTCATCTATGAGAAGGATGCAGAATCATCCAGAACGCTCTTTTCGAGCTAGTGAATGCGAGTAACACGTTATCTGGTTGTTTTCACCACTCCACAGTGCATCTGATATGCAGAACCGGCGATATCTTGATTTTCGTTGTGTTTCCAGATGAGATATGCATTTTCTGCGATAATCTTGGTGAGTGTTCTGTCAGAAGTATGCAGAATCATCGAGATCGCTCTTTTCGATCTATTTAATGCGAGAAGCACGTTATCTGGTGTTTTCACCACTCCACAGTGCGTTTCTTATGTAGAGCCGCCGATAAATTGGTTTTCGTGGTGTTTCCAGCTGAGATATGAATTTTCTGCGATAATCTTGGTGAGTGTTCTGTCAGAAGAATGCAGAATCATCGAGATCGCTCTTTTCGAGCTAATTAATGCGAGAAACACGTTATCTGGTGTTTTGACCACTCCACAGGGCGTTTGATATGCTGAACCGGCGATATCTTGGTTTTCGTGGGGTTTCCAGCTGAAATATACATTTTCTGCGATAATCTTGGTGTTTCATCTATGAGAAGTATGCAGAATCATCCAGAACGCTCTTTTCGAGCTAGTTAATGCGAGAAACACGTTTTCTCGTGTTTTGAGCACTCCACAGAACGTTTGACATGCAGAACCGGAGATATCTTAGTTTCGGTCGAGTTTCAAGCTGAGAAATGCATTTTCTACGATAATATTGGTGAGACCTCTGTCAGAAGTATGCAGAATCTTCGAGAACGCTCTTTTCGAGCTACTTAATGCGAGAAACACGTTTTCTGGTGTTTTCTCCACTCCAAAGTACGTTTGATCTGCAGAACCGGAGATAACTTGGTTTTCGTGAGGTTTCAAGCTGAGATATGCATTTTCTGTGATAATCCTGGTGAGACTTCAACCAGAAGTATGCAGAATCATCCAGAACGCTCTTTTCGATCTAGTTAAAGCGAGTAACACGTTTTCTGGTGTTTTCACCACTCCACAGGGCGTTTGATATGTAGAGCCGCCGATAACTTGGTTTTCGTGGGGTTTCCAGCTGAAATATGCATTTTCTGCGATAATATTGGTGAGACTTCAGTCGGAAGTATGCAGATTCATCAAGATCGCTCCTTTCGAGCTATTTAATGCGAGAAACACGTTATTTCGTTGTTGTCACCACTCCACAGTGCGTTTGAAATGCAGAACCGGCGACATCTTGATTTTCGTGAGGTTTCAAGCTGAGATATGCATTTTCTGCGATAATCTTGGTGTTTCATCTATGAGAAGGATGCAGAATCATCCAAAACGCTCTTTTCGAGCTAGTTAATGCGAGTAACACGTTATCTGGATGTTTTCAACACTCCACAGTGCATCTGATATGCAGAACCGGCGATATCTTGATTTTCGTTGTGTTTCCAGATGAGATATGCATTTTCTGCGATAATCTTGGTGAGTGTTCTGTCAGAAGTATGCAGAATCATCGAGATCGCTCTTTTCGAGCTATTTAATGCGAGAAGCACGTTATCTGGTGTTTTCACCACTCCACAGTGCGTTTGTTATGTAGAGCCGCCGATAAATTGGTTTTCGTGGTGTTTCCAGCTGAGATATGAATTTTCTGCGATAATCTTGGTGAGTGTTCTGTCAGAAGAATGCAGAATCATCGAGATCGCTCTTTTCGAGCTAATTAATGCGAGAAACACGTTATCTGGTGTTTTGACCACTCCACAGGGCGTTTGTTATGCTGAACCGGCGATATCTTGGTTTTCGTGGGGTTTCCAGCTGAAATATGCATTTTCTGCGATAATCTTGGTGTTTCATCTATGAGAAGTATGCAGAATCATCCAGAACGCTCTTTTCGAGCTAGTTAATGCGAGAAACACGTTTTCTGGTGTTTTGAGCACTCCACAGAACGTTTGACATGCAGAACCGGAGATATCTTGGTTTCGGTCGAGTTTCAAGCTGAGATATGCATTTTCTATGATAATATTGGTGAGACCTCTGTCCGAAGTATGCAGAATCTTCGAGAACGCTCTTTTCGAGCTACTTAATGCGAGAAACACGTTTTCTGCTGTTTTCTCCACTCCAAAGTACGTTTGATCTGCAGAACCGGAGATAACTTGGTTTTCGTGAGGTTTCAAGATGAGATATGCATTTTCTGTGATAATCCTGGTGAGACTTCAGTCAGAAGTATGCAGAATCATCCAGAACGCTCTTTTCGAGCTAGTTAAAGCGAGTAACACGTTTTCTGGTGTTTTCACCACTCCATAGGGCGTTTGATATGTAGAGCCGCCGATAACTTGGTTTTCGTGGGGTTTCCAGCTGAAATATGCATTTTCTGCGATAATATTGGTAAGACTTCAGTCAGAAGTATGCAGATTCATCAAGATCGCTCGTTTCGAGCTATTTAATGCGAGAAACACGTTATTTCGTTGTTTTCACCACTCCACAGTGCGTTTGAAATGCAGAACCGGCGACATCTTGATTTTCGTGAGGTTTCAAGCGGAGATATGCATTTTCTGCGATAATATTGGTTAGATTTCTGTCCGAAGTATGCAGAATCATCGATATCGCTCTTTTCGAGCTATTTAATGCGAGAAACACGTCATCTGGTGTTTTGACCACTCCACAGTGCGTTTGATATGTAGAGCCGCCGATAACTTGGTTTTCGTGGGGTTTCCAGCTGAAATATACATTTTCTGCGATAATCTTGGTGTTTCATCTATAAGAAGGATGCAGAATCATCCAGAACGCTCTTTTCGAGCTAGTTAATGCGAGAAACACATTTTCTGTTGTTTTCACCACTCCACAGTGCGTCTGATAAGCAGAACCGGCGATATCTTGGTTTTCGTGGGGTTTCCAGCTGAGATATGCATTTTCTGCGATAATATTGGTGAGACTTCATTCAGAAGTATGCAGAAACATCTAGATCGCTCGTTTCGAGCTATTTAATGCGAGAAGCACGTTTTCTGGTGTATTCACCACTCCACAGTACGTTAGACATGCAGAACCGGAGATATCTTCGTTTCGGTCGGTTTTCAAGCAGAGATATGCACTTTCTGCGATAATCTTAGTGAGTGTTCCGTCAGAAGTATGCAGAATCATCGAGATCGCTCTTTTCGAGCTATTTAATCCGAGAAACATGTTATCTAATGTTTTTACCACTCCACAGTGCGTTTGATATGTAGAGCCGCCGATAACTTGGTTTTCGTGGGGTTTCCAGCTGAAATATGCATTTTCTGCGATAATCTTGGTGTTTCATCTATGAGAAGTATACAGAATCATCGAGAACTCTCTTTTCGAGTTATTTAATGCGAAAAAACAAGTTTTCTGGTGTTTTGTCCACTCCACAGTGCGTTTGATATGTAGAGCCGCCGATAACTTGGTTTTGGTGGGGTTTCCAGCTGAAATATACAATTTCTGCGATAATCTTGGTGTTTCATCTATGAGAAGTATGCAGAATCATCGAGAACTCTCTTTTCGAGTTATTTAAAGCGAAAAAACAAGTTTTCTGGTGTTTTGTCCACTCCACAGTGCGTTTGATATGTAGAGCCGCCGATAACTTGGTTCGGGTGGGGTTTCCAGCTGAAATATACATTTTCTGCGATAATCTTGGTGTTTCATCTATGAGAAGGATGCAGAATCATCCAGAACGCACTTTTCGAGCTAGTGAATGCGAGTAACACGTTATCTGGTTGTTTTCACCACTCCACAGTGCATCTGATATGCAGAACCGGCGATATCTTGATTTTCGTTGTGTTTCCAGATGAGATATGCATTTTCTGCGATAATCTTGGTGAGTGTTCTGTCAGAAGTATGCAGAATCATCGAGATCGCTCTTTTCGATCTATTTAATGCGAGAAGCACGTTATCTGGTGTTTTCACCACTCCACAGTGCGTTTCTTATGTAGAGCCGCCGATAAATTGGTTTTCGTGGTGTTTCCAGCTGAGATATGAATTTTCTGCGATAATCTTGGTGAGTGTTCTGTCAGAAGAATGCAGAATCATCGAGATCGCTCTTTTCGAGCTAATTAATGCGAGAAACACGTTATCTGGTGTTTTGACCACTCCACAGGGCGTTTGATATGCTGAACCGGCGATATCTTGGTTTTCGTGGGGTTTCCAGCTGAAATATACATTTTCTGCGATAATCTTGGTGTTTCATCTATGAGAAGTATGCAGAATCATCCAGAACGCTCTTTTCGAGCTAGTTAATGCGAGAAACACGTTTTCTCGTGTTTTGAGCACTCCACAGAACGTTTGACATGCAGAACCGGAGATATCTTAGTTTCGGTCGAGTTTCAAGCTGAGAAATGCATTTTCTACGATAATATTGGTGAGACCTCTGTCAGAAGTATGCAGAATCTTCGAGAACGCTCTTTTCGAGCTACTTAATGCGAGAAACACGTTTTCTGGTGTTTTCTCCACTCCAAAGTACGTTTGATCTGCAGAACCGGAGATAACTTGGTTTTCGTGAGGTTTCAAGCTGAGATATGCATTTTCTGTGATAATCCTGGTGAGACTTCAACCAGAAGTATGCAGAATCATCCAGAACGCTCTTTTCGATCTAGTTAAAGCGAGTAACACGTTTTCTGGTGTTTTCACCACTCCACAGGGCGTTTGATATGTAGAGCCGCCGATAACTTGGTTTTCGTGGGGTTTCCAGCTGAAATATGCATTTTCTGCGATAATATTGGTGAGACTTCAGTCAGAAGTATGCAGATTCATCAAGATCGCTCCTTTCGAGCTATTTAATGCGAGAAACACGTTATTTCGTTGTTGTCACCACTCCACAGTGCGTTTGAAATGCAGAACCGGCGACATCTTGATTTTCGTGAGGTTTCAAGCTGAGATATGCATTTTCTGCGATAATCTTGGTGTTTCATCTATGAGAAGGATGCAGAATCATCCAAAACGCTCTTTTCGAGCTAGTTAATGCGAGTAACACGTTATCTGGATGTTTTCACCACTCCACAGTGCATCTGATATGCAGAACCGGCGATATCTTGATTTTCGTTGTGTTTCCAGATGAGATATGCATTTTCTGCGATAATCTTGGTGAGTGTTCTGTCAGAAGTATGCAGAATCATCGAGATCGCTCTTTTCGAGCTATTTAATGCGAGAAGCACGTTATCTGGTGTTTTCACCACTCCACAGTGCGTTTGTTATGTAGAGCCGCCGATAAATTGGTTTTCGTGGTGTTTCCAGCTGAGATATGAATTTTCTGCGATAATCTTGGTGAGTGTTCTGTCAGAAGAATGCAGAATCATCGAGATCGCTCTTTTCGAGCTAATTAATGCGAGAAACACGTTATCTGGTGTTTTGACCACTCCACAGGGCGTTTGTTATGCTGAACCGGCGATATCTTGGTTTTCGTGGGGTTTCCAGCTGAAATATGCATTTTCTGCGATAATCTTGGTGTTTCATCTATGAGAAGTATGCAGAATCATCCAGAACGCTCTTTTCGAGCTAGTTAATGCGAGAAACACGTTTTCTGGTGTTTTGAGCACTCCACAGAACGTTTGACATGCAGAACCGGAGATATCTTGGTTTCGGTCGAGTTTCAAGCTGAGATATGCATTTTCTATGATAATATTGGTGAGACCTCTGTCCGAAGTATGCAGAATCTTCGAGAACGCTCTTTTCGAGCTACTTAATGCGAGAAACACGTTTTCTGCTGTTTTCTCCACTCCAAAGTACGTTTGATCTGCAGAACCGGAGATAACTTGGTTTTCGTGAGGTTTCAAGATGAGATATGCATTTTCTGTGATAATCCTGGTGAGACTTCAGTCAGAAGTATGCAGAATCATCCAGAACGCTCTTTTCGAGCTAGTTAAAGCGAGTAACACGTTTTCTGGTGTTTTCACCACTCCATAGGGCGTTTGATATGTAGAGCCGCCGATAACTTGGTTTTCGTGGGGTTTCCAGCTGAAATATGCATTTTCTGCGATAATATTGGTAAGACTTCAGTCAGAAGTATGCAGATTCATCAAGATCGCTCGTTTCGAGCTATTTAATGCGAGAAACACGTTATTTCGTTGTTTTCACCACTCCACAGTGCGTTTGAAATGCAGAACCGGCGACATCTTGATTTTCGTGAGGTTTCAAGCTGAGATATGCATTTTCTACGATAATATTGGTTAGATTTCTGTCCGAAGTATGCAGAATCATCGATATCGCTCTTTTCGAGCTATTTAATGCGAGAAAAACGTTATCTGGTGTTTTCACCACTCCGCAGTGCGTTTGATATGCAGAACCGGCGACATCTTGGATTTCGTCGGAGTTCAATCTGAGATATGCATTTTCTACGATAATCTTGGTGAGACTTCTGTCAGAAGTATGCAGAATCATCGGGATCGCACTTTACGAGCTATTTAATGCGAAAAAAAAGTTTTCTGGTGTTTTCACCACTCCACAGTGCGTTTGATATGTCGAACCGGCGATATCTTGATTTTCGTGGTGTTTCCAGCTGAGATATGCATTTTCTGCGATAATCTTGGTGAGTCTTCTGTCAGAAGTATCCAGAATCATCCGGATCGCTCTTTTCGAGCTATTTAATACGAGAAAAACGTTATCTGGTGTTTTCACCACTCCGCAGTGCGTTTGATATGCAGAACCGGCGACATCTTGGATTTCGTCGGAGTTCAAGCTGAGATATGCATTTTCTACGATAATCTTGGTGAGACTTCTGTCAGAAGTATGCAGATTCATCGGGATAGCTCTTTCCGAGCTATTTATTGCGTGAAAAACGTTCTCTGGTTGTTTTCAGCACTCCACAGTGCGTTTGATATGCAGAACCGGCGACATTTTGATTTTCGTGAGGTTTCAAGCTGAGATATGCATTTTCTGCGATAGTCTTGGTGAGTCTTCTGTCAGAAGTATGCAGAATCTTCGAGATCGCTCTTTTCGAGCTAGTTAATGCGAGAACCACGTTATCTGGCGTTTTCACCACTCCACAGTGCGTTTGATATGCAGAACCGGCGACATCTTGATTTTCGTGAGGTTTCAAGCTGAGATATGCATTTTCTACGATAATCTTGGTGAGACTTCTGTCAGAAGTATGCAGAATCATCGGGATCGCACTTTACGAGCTATTTAATGCGAAAAAAAAGTTTTCTGGTGTTTTCACCACTCCACAGTGCGTTTGAAATGCAGAACCGGCGACATCTTGATTTTCGTGGTGTTTCCAGCTGAGATATGCATTTTCTGCGATAATATTTGTGAGACTTCAGTCAGAAGTATGCAGAATCATCTAGATCGCTCTTTTCGAGATATTTAATGCGAAAAAACAAGTTTTCAGGTGTTTTCAACATTCCACAGTGCGTTTGATATGTCGAACCGGCGATATCTTGATTTTCGTGGTGTTTCCAGCTGAGATATGCATTTTCTGCGATAATCTTGGTGAGTCTTCTGTCAGAAGTATGCAGAATCTTCGAGATCGCTCTGTTCGAGCTACTTGATGCGAGGAACACGTTATCTGGTGTTTTCACCACTCCACAGTGCGTTTGATATGCAGACCCGGCGACATCTTGGCTTTCGTCGGGAAGCAAGCTGAGATATGCATTTTCTACCATTATCTTGGTGAGACTTCTGCCAGAAGTATGCAGAATCAGCGGTATCGCTCTTATCGAGCTATTTAATGCGAGAAACACGTTCTGTGGTTGTTTTCACCACTCCACAGTGCGTTTGATATGCAGAACCGACGACATCTTGATTTTCGTGAGGTTTCAAACTGAGATATGCATTTTCTGCGATAATATTTGTGAGACTTCAGTCAGAAGTATGCAGAATCATCTAGATCGCTCTTTTCGAGATATTTAATGCGAAAAAACAAGTTTTCAAGTGTTTTCAACATTCCACAGTGCGTTTGATATGCAGAACCGGAGACATCTTGGCTGTCGTAGGGTATCAAGCTGAGATATGCATTTTCTACGATAATCTTGGTGAGACTTCTGTCAGAAGTATGCAGAATCATCGGGATCGCTCTATTCGAGCTATTTATTGCGAGAAACACGATATCTGGTTGTTTTCACCACTCCACAGTGCGTTTGATATGCAGAACCGGCGACATCTTGGATTTCGTCGGGTTTCAAGCTGAGATATGCATTTTCAACGATAATCTTGGTGAGACTTCTGTCAGAAGTATGCAGAATCTTCGAGATCACTCTGTTCGAGCAGCTTAATACGAGAAACACGTTATCTGGTGTTTTCACCACTCCACAGTGCGTTTGATATGCAGAACCGGCGAAATCTTGGATTTCGTCGGGGTTCAAGCTGACATATGCATTTTCTACGATAATCATGGTGAGACTTCTGTAAGAAGTATGCAGAATCATCGGGATCGCTCTTTTCGAGATATTTAATGCGAGAAGAACGTTATCTGGTGTTTTCACCACTCCGCAGTGCGTGTGATATGCAGAACCGGCAACATCTTGGATTTTGTCGGAGTTCAAGCTGAGATATGCATTTTCTACGATAATCTCGGTGAGACTTCTGTCAGAAGTATGCAGAATCATCTAGATCGCTCTTTTCGAGCTACTTAATGCGAGAAACTCGTTTTCTGGGGTTTTCACCACTCCACAGTGCGTTGGATATGCAGAACCGGCGACATCTTGGCTGTCGTTGGGTATCAAGCTGAGATATGCATTTTCTACGATAATCTTGGTGAGACTTCTGTCAGAAGTATGCAGAATCATCTAGATCGCTCGTTTCGAGCTATTTAATGCGAAAAAACAAGTTTTTTGCTGTTTTGACCACTCCACAGTGTGTTTGATATGTAGAGCCGCCGATAACTTGGTTTTCGAGGGGTTTCCAGCAGAGATATGCATTTTCTGCGATAATCTTGGAGAGTCTCCTGTCAGAAGTATGCAGAAACATCGAGAGCGCTCTTTTCGAGCTATTTAATGCGAAAAAACAAGTATTCTGGTGTTTTCAACATTCCACAGGGCGTTTGATATGCAGAACCGGCGACATCTTGGCTGTCGTTGGGTATCAAGCTGAGATATGCATTTTCTACGATAATCTTGGCGAGACTTCTGTCAGAAGTATGCAGAAACATCGGGAGTGCTCTTTTCGAGCTACTTAATGCGAGAAACTCGTTTTCTGGGGTTTTCACCACTCCACAGTGCGTTGGATATGCAGAACCGGCGACATCTTGGCTGTCGTTGGGTATCAAGCTGAGATATGCATTTTCTACGATAATCTTGGTGAGACTTCTGTCAGAAGTATGCAGAATCATCTAGATCGCTCGTTTCGAGCTATTTAATGCGAAAAAACAAGTTTTTTGCTGTTTTGACCACTCCACAGTGCGTTTGATATGTAGAGCCGCCGATAACTTGGTTTTCGTGGGGTTTCCAGCTGAAATATGCATTTTCTGCGATAATATTGGTGAGACTTCAGTCAGAACTATGCAGAATCATCTAGATCGCTCGTTTCGAGCTATTTAATGCGAGAAACACGTTATCTGGTGTTTTGACCACTCCACAGTGCGTTTAATATGTAGAGCCGCCGATAACTTGGTTTTCGTGGGTTTTCCAGCTGAAATATGCATTTTCTGCGATAATCTTGGTGTTTCATCTATGAGAAGTACGCAGAATCATCGAGAACGCTCTTTTCGAGCTAGCTAATGTGAGAAACACGTTTTCTGGTGTTTTCACCACTCCACAGTGCGTTTGATATGCAGAACCGGCGATATCTTGGTTTTCGAGGGGTTTCCAGCAGAGATATGCATTTTCTGCGATAATCTTGGAGAGTCTCCTGTCAGAAGTATGCAGAAACATCGAGAGCGCTCTATTCGAGCTATGTAATGCGAGGAACACGTTATCCGGGTGTTTTCACCACTCCACAGTGCGTTTGATGTGCAGAACCGGCGACATCTTGATTTTCGTGATGTTTCTAGCTGAGATATGCATTTTCTGCGATAATATTGGTGAGACTTCAGTCAGAAGTATGCAGAATCATCTAGGTCGCTCGTTTCGAGCTATTTAATGCGAAAAAACAAGGTTTCTGCTGTTTTGACCACTCCACAGTGCGTTTGATATGCAGAACAGTAGATATCTTGGTTTTCGTGGTGTTTCCAGCTGAGATATGCTTTTTCTGCGATAATCTTGGTGAGTCTTCTGTCAGAAGTATGCAGAATCATCTAGATCGGTCTTTTCGAGCTATTTAATACGAAAAAACAAGTTTTCTGGTGTTTTCAACATTCCACAGTGCGTTTGATATGGAGAACCGGCGACATCTTGGATTTCGTCGGGGTTCAATCTGAGATATGCATTTTCTACGATAATCTTGGTGAGACTTCTGTCAGAAGTATGCAGAATCATCGGGATCGCTCTATTCGAGCTATTTATTGCGAGAAACACGTTATCCGGTGTTTTCACCACTCCACAGTGCGTTTGATATGCAGAACCGGCGATATCTCGATTTTCGTGGTGTTTCCAGCTGAGATATGCATTTTCTACGATAACCTTGGTGAGTCTTTTGTCAGAAGTATGCAGAATCATCTAGATCGCACTTTTCGAGCTATTTAATGCGAGAAACACGTTATCTGGTTGTTTTCTCCACTCCACAGTGCGTTTGATATGCAGAACCGGCGATATCTTGATTTTCGTGGTGTTTCCAGCTGAGATATGCTTTTTCTGCGATAATCTTGGTGAGTCTTCTGTCAGAAGTATGCAGAATCATCTAGATCGCTCTTGTCGAGCTATTTAATGCGAAAAAACAAGTTTTCTGGTGTTTTCAACATTCCACAGTGCGTTTGATATGCAGAACCGGCGACATCTTGGATTTCGTCGGGGTTCAATCTGAGATATGCATTTTCTACGATAATCTTCGTGAGACTTCTGTCAGAAGTATGCAGAATCATCGGGATCGCTCTTTTCGAGCTATTTAATGCGAGAAACACGATATCTGGTTGTTTTCACAACTCCACAGTGCGTTTGATATGCAGAACGGGCGACATCTTGATTTTCGAAAGGTTTCAAGCTGAGTTATGCATTTTCTGCGATAATCTAGGTGAGACTTCAGTCAGAAGTATGCAGAATCATCTAGATCGCTCTTTTTGAGCTATTTAATGCGAAAAAACAAGTTTTCTGGTGTTTTCAACATTCCACAGTGCGTTTGATATGCAGAACCGGCGACATCTTGGCTGTCGTAGGGTATCAAGCTGAGATATGCATTTTCTACGATAATCTTGGTGAGACTTCTGTCAGAAGTATGCAGAATCATCGGGATCGCTCTATTCGAGCTATTTATTGCGAGAAACACGTTATCCGGTGTTTTCACCACCCCACAGTGCGTTTGATATGCAGAACCGGCGATATCTCGATTTTCGTGGTGTGTCCATCTGAGATATGCATTTTCTACGATAACCTTGGTGAGTCTTTTGTCAGAAGTATGCAGAATCATCTAGATCGCACTTTTCGAGCTATTTAATGCGAGAAACACGTTATCTGGTTGTTTTCTCCACTCCACAGTGCGTTTGATATGCAGAACCGGCGACATCTTGATTTTCGTGAGGTTTCAAGCTGAGACATGCATTTTCTGCGATAATCTTGGTGAGACTTCAGTCAGAAGTATGCAGAATCATCTAGATCGCTCTTGTCGAGCTATTTAATGCGAGAAACACGATATCTGGTTGTTTTCACCACTCCACAGTGCGTTTGATATGCAGAACCGGCGACATCTTGATTTTCGTGAGGTTTCAAGCTGAGACATGCATTTTCTGCGATAATCTTGGTGAGACTTCAGTCAGAAGTATGCAGAATCTTCGAGATCGCTCTTTTCGAGCAACTTAATGCGAGAAACACGTTATCTGATGTTTTCACCACTCCACAGTGCGTGTGATATGCAGAACCGGTGAAATCTTTGATTTCGTCGGGGTTCAAGCTGAGATATGCATTTTCTACGATAATCTTGGTGAGACTTCTGTCAGAAGTATGCAGAATCAACGGGATCGCTCTTTTCGAGCTATTTAATGCGAGAAACACGTTATCTGGTGTTTTCACCACTCCACAGTGCGTATGATATGCAGAACCGGCGATATCTTGGTTTTCGTGGGGTTTCAAGATGAGATATGCATTTTCTGCGATAATCTTGGTGAGACTTCTGTCCGAAGTATGCAGAATCATCGAGATCGCTCTATTCGAGCTATTTAATGCGACAAACACGTTATCTGGTGTTTTCAGCACCCCACAGTGCGTTTGATATGCAGAACCAGCGATATCTTGGTTTTCGTGGGGTTTCAAGCTGAGATATGCATTTTTTACGATAATCTTGGTGAGACTTCTGTCCGAAGTATGATTAATCATCTATATCGCTCTTTTCGAGCTATTTAATGCGAAAAAAAAGTTTTCTGGTGTTTTCACCACTCCACAGTGCGACTGATATGCAGAACGGGCGACATCTTGATTTTCGTGAGGTTTCAAGCTGAGATATGGATTTTCTGCGATAATCTTGGTGAGACTTCTGTCAGAAGTATGCAGAATCATCGGGATCGCTCTTTTCGAGCTATTTAATGCGAGAAACACGTTATCTGGTTGTTTTCTCCACTCCACAGTGCGTTTGATATGCAGAACCGGCGACATCTTGATTTTCGTGAGGTTTCAAGCTGAGATATGCATTTTCTGCGATAATCTTGGTGAGACTTCTGTCAGAAGTATGCAGAATCATCGGGATCGCTCTTGTCGAGCTATTTAATGCGAGAAGCACGATATCTGGTTGTTTTCACCACTCCACAGTGCGTTTGATATGCAGAACCGGCGACATCTTGATTTTCGTGAGGTTTCAAGCTGAGACATGCATTTTCTGCGATAATCTTGGTGAGACTTCTGTCAGAAGTATGCAGAATCATCGGGATCGCTCTTTTCGAGCTATTTAATGCGAGAAACACGTTATCTGGTTGCTTTCTCCACTCCACAGTGCGTTTGATATGCAGAACCGGCGACATCTTGATTTTCGTGAGGTTTCAAGCTGAGACATGCATTTTCTGCGATAATCTAGGTGAGACTTCAGTCAGAAGTATGCAGAATCATCTAGATCGCTCTTGTCGAGCTATTTAATGCGAGAAACACGATATCTGGTTGTTTTTACCACTCCACAGTGCGTTTGATATGCAGAACCGGCGACATCTTGATTTTCGTGAGGTTTCAAGCTGAGACATGCATTTTCTGCGATAATCTTGGTGAGACTTCAGTCAGAAGTATGCAGAATCTTCGAGATCGCTCTTTTCGAGCAACTTAATGCGAGAAACACGTTATCTGATGTTTTCACCACTCCACAGTGCGTGTGATATGCAGAACCGGCGAAATCTTTGATTTCGTCGGGGTTCAAGCTGAGATATGCATTTTCTACGATAATCTTGGTGAGACTTCTGTCAGAAGTATGCAGAATCATCGAGATCGCTCGTTTCGAGCTATTTAATGCGAGAAATACGTTATCTGGTGTTTTCACCACTCCACAGTGCGTTTGATATGCAGAACCGCCGATATCTTGGTTTTCGTGGGGTTTCAAGCTGAGATATGCATTTTCTGCGATAATCTTGGTGAGACTTCTGTCAGAAGTATGCAGAATCATCGGGATCGCTCTTTTCGAGATATTTAATGCGCAAAAAAAGTTTTCTGGTGTTTTCACCACTCCACAGTGCGTTTGATATGCAGAACGGGCGATATCTTGATTTTCGTGGTGTTTCCAGCTGAGATATGCATTTTCTGCGATAATCTTGGTGAGTCTTCTGTCAGAAGTATGCAGAATCATCTAGATCGCACTTTTCGAGCTATTTAATGCGAGAAACACGTTATCTGGTGTTTTCACCACTCCACAGTGCGTTTGATATGCAGAACCGGCGACATCTTGGATTTCGTCGGGTTTCAAGCTGAGATATGCGTTTTCTACCATAATCTGGGTGAGACTTCTGTCAGAAGTATGCAGAATCATCTAGATCGCACTATTCGAGCTATTTAATGCGAGAAACACGATATCTGGTTGTTTTCACCACTCCACAGTGCGTTTGATATGCAGAACTGGCGACATCTTGATTTTCGTGAGATTTCTTGCTGAGATATGCATTTTCTGCGATAATCTAGGTGAGACTTCAGACAGAAGTATGCAGAATCATCTAGATCGCTCTTTTCGAGCTATTTAATGCGAAAAAACGAGTTTTCTGGTCTCTTCAACATTCCACAGTGCGTTTGATATGCAGAAACGGCGATATTTTGATTTTCGTGGTGTTTCCAGCTGAGATATGCATTTTCTACGATAATCTTGGTGAGTCTTTTGTCAGAAGTATGCAGAATCATCTAGATCGCTCTTTTCGAGCTATTTAATGCGAGAAACACGTTATCTGGTTGTTTTCACCACTCCACAGTGCGTTTGATATGCAGAACCGGCGACATCTTGATTTTCGTGAGGTTTCAAGCTGAGACATGCATTTTCTGCGATAATCTTGGTGACACTTCAGTCAGAAGTATGCAGAATCATGTAGATCGAACTTTTCGAGCTATTTAATGCGAAAAAACAAGTTTTCTGGTGTTTTCAACATTCCACAGTGCGTTTGATATGCAGAAGCGGCGACATCTTGGCTGTCGTTGGGTATCAAGCTGAGATATGCATTTTCTGCGATAATCTAGGTGAGACTTCAGTCAGAAGTATGCAGAATCATCTAGATCGCTCTTTTCGAGCTATTTAATGCGAGAAACACGTTATCTGGTGTTTTCACCACTCCACAGTGCGTTTGATATGCAGAACCGGCGACATCTTGGATTTCGTCGGGTTTCAAGCTGAGATATGCATTTTCTACCATAATCTTGGTGAGACTTCTGTCAGAAGTATGCAGAATCATCTAGATCGCTCTATTCGAGCTATTTAATGCGAGAAACACGATATCTGGTTGTTTTCACCACTCCACAGTGCGTTTGATATGCAGAACTGGCGACATCTTGATTTTCGTGAGATTTCTTGCTGAGATATGCATTTTCTGCGATAATCTAGGTGAGACTTCAGTCAGAAGTATGCAGAATCATCTAGATCGCTCTTTTCGAGCTATTTAATGCGAAAAAACAAGTTTTCTGGTCTTTTCAACATTCCACAGTGCGTTTGATATGCAGAAACGGCGATATTTTGATTTTCGTCGTGTTTCCAGCTGAGATATGCATTTTCTACGATAATCTTGGTGAGTCTTTTGTCAGAAGTATGCAGAATCATCTAGATCGCTCTTTTCGAGCTATTTAATGCGAGAAATACGTTATCTGGTGTTTTCACCACTCCACAGTACGTTTGATATGCAGAACCGCCGATATCTTGGTTTTCGTGGGGTTTCAAGCTGAGATATGCATTTTCTGCGATAATCTTGGTGAGACTTCTGTCAGAAGTATGCAGAATCATCGGGATCGCTCTTTTCGAGATATTTAATGCGCAAAAAAAGTTTTCTGGTGTTTTCACCACTCCACAGTGCGTTTGATATGCAGAACGGGCGACATCTTGATTTTCGTGAGGTTTCAAGCTGAGATATGCATTTTCTACGATAATCTAGGTGAGACTTCAGTCAGAAGTATGCAGAATCATCTAGATCGCTCTTTTCCAGCTATTTAATGCGAGAAACACGTTATCTGGTTGTTTTCTCCACTCCACAGTGCGTTTGATATGCAGAACCGGCGACATCTTGATTTTCGTGAGGTTTCAAGCTGAGACATGCATTTTCTGCGATAATCTAGGTGAGACTTCAGTCAGAAGTATGCAGAATCATCTAGATCGCTCTTGTCGAGCTATTTAATGCGAGAAACACGATATCTGGTTGTTTTCACCACTCCACAGTGCGTTTGATATGCAGAACCGGCGACATCTTGATTTTCGTGAGGTTTCAAGCTGAGACATGCATTTTCTGCGATAATCTTGGTGAGACTTCAGTCAGAAGTATGCAGAATCTTCGAGATCGCTCTTTTCGAGCAACATAATGCGAGAAACACGTTATCTGATGTTTTCACCACTCCACAGTGCGTGTGATATGCAGAACCGGCGAAATCTTTGATTTCGTCGGGGTTCAAGCTGAGATATGCATTTTCTACGATAATCTTGGTGAGACTTCTGTCAGAAGTATGCAGAATCATCGGGATCGCTCTTTTCGAGATATTTAATGCGCAAAAAAAGTTTTCTGGTGTTTTCACCACTCCACAGTGCGTTTGATATGCAGAACGGGCGACATCTTGATTTTCGTGAGGTTTCAAGCTGAGACATGCATTTTCTGCGATAATCTAGGTGAGACTTCAGTCAGAAGTATGCAGAATCATCTAGATCGCTCTTGTCGAGCTATTTAATGCGAGAAACACGATATCTGGTTGTTTTCACCACTCCACAGTGCGTTTGATATGCAGAACCGGCGACATCTTGATTTTCGTCGGGTTTCAAGCTGAGATATGCATTTTCTACCATAATCTGGGTGAGACTTCTGTCAGAAGTATGCAGAATCATCTAGATCGCTCTATTCGAGCTATTTAATGCGAGAAACACGATATCTGGTTGTTTTCACCACTCCACAGTGCGTTTGATATGCAGAACTGGCGACATCTTGATTTTCGTGAGATTTCTTGCTGAGATATGCATTTTCTGCGATAATCTAGGTGAGACTTCAGACAGAAGTATGCAGAATCATCTAGATCGCTCTTTTCGAGCTATTTAATGCGAGAAACACGTTATCTGGTTGTTTTCACCACTCCACAGTGCGTTTGATATGCAGAACCGGCGACATCTTGATTTTCGTGAGGTTTCAAGCTGAGACATGCATTTTCTGCGATAATCTTGGTGAGACTTCAGTCAGAAGTATGCAGAATCATGTAGATCGAACTTTTCGAGCTATTTAATGCGAAAAAACAAGTTTTCTGGTGTTTTCAACATTCCACAGTGCGTTTGATATGCAGAAGCGGCGACATCTTGGCTGTCGTTGGGTATCAAGCTGAGATATGCATTTTCTGCGATAATCTAGGTGAGACTTCAGTCAGAAGTATGCAGAATCATCTAGATCGCTCTTTTCGAGCTATTTAATGCGAGAAACACGTTATCTGGTGTTTTCACCACTCCACAGTGCGTTTGATATGCAGAACCGGCGACATCTTGGATTTCGTCGGGTTTCAAGCTGAGATATGCATTTTCTACCATAATCTTGGTGAGACTTCTGTCAGAAGTATGCAGAATCATCTAGATCGCTCTATTCGAGCTATTTAATGCGAGAAACACGATATCTGGTTGTTTTCACCACTCCACAGTGCGTTTGATATGCAGAACTGGCGACATCTTGATTTTCGTGAGATTTCTTGCTGAGATATGCATTTTCTGCGATAATCTAGGTGAGACTTCAGTCAGAAGTATGCAGAATCATCTAGATCGCTCTTTTCGAGCTATTTAATGCGAAAAAACAAGTTTTCTGGTCTTTTCAACATTCCACAGTGCGTTTGATGTGCAGAAACGGCGATATTTTGATTTTCGTGGTGTTTCCAGCTGAGATATGCATTTTCTACGATAATCTTGGTGAGTCTTTTGTCAGAAGTATGCAGAATCATCTAGATCGCTCTTTTCGAGCTATTTAATGCGAGAAACACGTTATCTGGTTGTTTTCACCACTCCACAGTGCGTTTGATATGCAGAACCGGCGACATCTTGATTTTCGTGAGGTTTCAAGCTTAGACATGCATTTTCTGCGATAATCTTGGTGAGACTTCAGTCAGAAGTATGCAGAATCTTCGAGATCGCTCTTTTCGAGCAACTTAATGCGAGAAACACGTTATCTGATGTTTTCACCACTCCACAGTGCGTGTGATATGCAGAACCGGCGAAATCTTTGATTTCGTCGGGGTTCAAGCTTAGATATGCATTTTCTACGATAATCTTGGTGAGACTTCTGTCAGAAGTATGCAGAATCATCGAGATCGCTCGTTTCGAGCTATTTAATGCGAGAAATACGTTATCTGGTGTTTTCACCACTCCACAGTACGTTTGATATGCAGAACCGCCGACATCTTGATTTTCGTGAGGTTTCAAGCTGAGATATGCATTTTCTGCGATAATCTAGGTGAGACTTCAGTCAGAAGTATGCAGAATCATCTAGATCGCTCTTTTCGAGCTATTTAATGCGAGAAACACGATATCTGGTTGTTTTCACCACTCCACAGTGCGTTTGATATGCAGAACTGGCGACATCTTGATTTTCGTGAGATTTCTTGCTGAGATATGCATTTTCTGCGATAATCTAGGTGAGACTTCAGACAGAAGTATGCAGAATCATCTAGATCGCTCTTTTCGAGCTATTTAATGCGAAAAAACGAGTTTTCTGGTCTTTTCAACATTCCACAGTGCGTTTGATATGCAGAAACGTCGATATGTTGATTTTCGTGGTGTTTCCAGCTGAGATATGCATTTTCTACGATAATCTTGGTGAGTCTTTTGTCAGAAGTATGCAGAATCATCTAGATCGCTCTTTTCGAGCTATTTAATGCGAGAAACACGTTATCTGGTTGTTTTCACCACTCCACAGTGCGTTTGATATGCAGAACCGGCGACATCTTGATTTTCGTGAGGTTTCAAGCTGAGACATGCATTTTCTGCGATAATCTTGGTGAGACTTCAGTCAGAAGTATGCAGAATCATGTAGATCGAACTTTTCGAGCTATTTAATGCGAAAAAACAAGTTTTCTGGTGTTTTCAACATTCCACAGTGCGTTTGATATGCAGAAGCGGCGACATCTTGGCTGTCGTTGGGTATCAAGCTGAGATATGCATTTTCTGCGATAATCTAGGTGAGACTTCAGTCAGAAGTATGCAGAATCATCTAGATCGCTCTTTTCGAGCTATTTAATGCGAGAAACACGTTATCTGGTGTTTTCACCACTCCACAGTGCGTTTGATATGCAGAACCGGCGACATCTTGGATTTCGTCGGGTTTCAAGCTGAGATATGCATTTTCTACCATAATCTTGGTGAGACTTCTGTCAGAAGTATGCAGAATCATCTAGATCGCTCTATTCGAGCTATTTAATGCGAGAAACACGATATCTGGTTGTTTTCACCACTCCACAGTGCGTTTGATATGCAGAACTGGCGACATCTTGATTTTCGTGAGATTTCTTGCTGAGATATGCATTTTCTGCGATAATCTAGGTGAGACTTCAGTCAGAAGTATGCAGAATCATCTAGATCGCTCTTTTCGAGCTATTTAATGCGAAAAAACAAGTTTTCTGGTCTTTTCAACATTCCACAGTGCGTTTGATGTGCAGAAACGGCGATATTTTGATTTTCGTGGTGTTTCCAGCTGAGATATGCATTTTCTACGATAATCTTGGTGAGTCTTTTGTCAGAAGTATGCAGAATCATCTAGATCGCTCTTTTCGAGCTATTTAATGCGAGAAACACGTTATCTGGTTGTTTTCACCACTCCACAGTGCGTTTGATATGCAGAACCGGCGACATCTTGATTTTCGTGAGGTTTCAAGCTTAGACATGCATTTTCTGCGATAATCTTGGTGAGACTTCAGTCAGAAGTATGCAGAATCTTCGAGATCGCTCTTTTCGAGCAACTTAATGCGAGAAACACGTTATCTGATGTTTTCACCACTCCACAGTGCGTGTGATATGCAGAACCGGCGAAATCTTTGATTTCGTCGGGGTTCAAGCTTAGATATGCATTTTCTACGATAATCTTGGTGAGACTTCTGTCAGAAGTATGCAGAATCATCGAGATCGCTCGTTTCGAGCTATTTAATGCGAGAAATACGTTATCTGGTGTTTTCACCACTCCACAGTACGTTTGATATGCAGAACCGCCGACATCTTGATTTTCGTGAGGTTTCAAGCTGAGATATGCATTTTCTGCGATAATCTAGGTGAGACTTCAGTCAGAAGTATGCAGAATCATCTAGATCGCTCTTTTCGAGCTATTTAATGCGAGAAACACGATATCTGGTTGTTTTCACCACTCCACAGTGCGTTTGATATGCAGAACTGGCGACATCTTGATTTTCGTGAGATTTCTTGCTGAGATATGCATTTTCTGCGATAATCTAGGTGAGACTTCAGTCAGAAGTATGCAGAATCATCTAGATCGCTCTTTTCGAGCTATTTAATGCGAAAAAACAAGTTTTCTGGTCTTTTCAACATTCCACAGTGCGTTTGATATGCAGAAACGGCGATATTTTGATTTTCGTCGTGTTTCCAGCTGAGATATGCATTTTCTACGATAATCTTGGTGAGTCTTTTGTCAGAAGTATGCAGAATCATCTAGATCGCTCTTTTCGAGCTATTTAATGCGAGAAATACGTTATCTGGTGTTTTCACCACTCCACAGTACGTTTGATATGCAGAACCGCCGATATCTTGGTTTTCGTGGGGTTTCAAGCTGAGATATGCATTTTCTGCGATAATCTTGGTGAGACTTCTGTCAGAAGTATGCAGAATCATCGGGATCGCTCTTTTCGAGATATTTAATGCGCAAAAAAAGTTTTCTGGTGTTTTCACCACTCCACAGTGCGTTTGATATGCAGAACGGGCGACATCTTGATTTTCGTGAGGTTTCAAGCTGAGATATGCATTTTCTGCGATAATCTAGGTGAGACTTCAGTCAGAAGTATGCAGAATCATCTAGATCGCTCTTTTCCAGCTATTTAATGCGAGAAACACGTTATCTGGTTGTTTTCTCCACTCCACAGTGCGTTTGATATGCAGAACCGGCGACATCTTGATTTTCGTGAGGTTTCAAGCTGAGACATGCATTTTCTGCGATAATCTAGGTGAGACTTCAGTCAGAAGTATGCAGAATCATCTAGATCGCTCTTGTCGAGCTATTTAATGCGAGAAACACGATATCTGGTTGTTTTCACCACTCCACAGTGCGTTTGATATGCAGAACCGGCGACATCTTGATTTTCGTGAGGTTTCAAGCTGAGACATGCATTTTCTGCGATAATCTTGGTGAGACTTCAGTCAGAAGTATGCAGAATCTTCGAGATCGCTCTTTTCGAGCAACATAATGCGAGAAACACGTTATCTGATGTTTTCACCACTCCACAGTGCGTGTGATATGCAGAACCGGCGAAATCTTTGATTTCGTCGGGGTTCAAGCTGAGATATGCATTTTCTACGATAATCTTGGTGAGACTTCTGTCAGAAGTATGCAGAATCATCGGGATCGCTCTTTTCGAGATATTTAATGCGCAAAAAAAGTTTTCTGGTGTTTTCACCACTCCACAGTGCGTTTGATATGCAGAACGGGCGACATCTTGATTTTCGTGAGGTTTCAAGCTGAGACATGCATTTTCTGCGATAATCTAGGTGAGACTTCAGTCAGAAGTATGCAGAATCATCTAGATCGCTCTTGTCGAGCTATTTAATGCGAGAAACACGATATCTGGTTGTTTTCACCACTCCACAGTGCGTTTGATATGCAGAACCGGCGACATCTTGATTTTCGTCGGGTTTCAAGCTGAGATATGCATTTTCTACCATAATCTGGGTGAGACTTCTGTCAGAAGTATGCAGAATCATCTAGATCGCTCTATTCGAGCTATTTAATGCGAGAAACACGATATCTGGTTGTTTTCACCACTCCACAGTGCGTTTGATATGCAGAACTGGCGACATCTTGATTTTCGTGAGATTTCTTGCTGAGATATGCATTTTCTGCGATAATCTAGGTGAGACTTCAGACAGAAGTATGCAGAATCATCTAGATCGCTCTTTTCGAGCTATTTAATGCGAAAAAACGAGTTTTCTGGTCTTTTCAACATTCCACAGTGCGTTTGATATGCAGAAACGTCGATATGTTGATTTTCGTGGTGTTTCCAGCTGAGATATGCATTTTCTACGATAATCTTGGTGAGTCTTTTGTCAGAAGTATGCAGAATCATCTAGATCGCTCTTTTCGAGCTATTTAATGCGAGAAACACGTTATCTGGTTGTTTTCACCACTCCACAGTGCGTTTGATATGCAGAACCGGCGACATCTTGATTTTCGTGAGGTTTCAAGCTGAGACATGCATTTTCTGCGATAATCTTGGTGAGACTTCAGTCAGAAGTATGCAGAATCATGTAGATCGAACTTTTCGAGCTATTTAATGCGAAAAAACAAGTTTTCTGGTGTTTTCAACATTCCACAGTGCGTTTGATATGCAGAAGCGGCGACATCTTGGCTGTCGTTGGGTATCAAGCTGAGATATGCATTTTCTGCGATAATCTAGGTGAGACTTCAGTCAGAAGTATGCAGAATCATCTAGATCGCTCTTTTCGAGCTATTTAATGCGAGAAACACGTTATCTGGTGTTTTCACCACTCCACAGTGCGTTTGATATGCAGAACCGGCGACATCTTGGATTTCGTCGGGTTTCAAGCTGAGATATGCATTTTCTACCATAATCTTGGTGAGACTTCTGTCAGAAGTATGCAGAATCATCTAGATCGCTCTATTCGAGCTATTTAATGCGAGAAACACGATATCTGGTTGTTTTCACCACTCCACAGTGCGTTTGATATGCAGAACTGGCGACATCTTGATTTTCGTGAGATTTCTTGCTGAGATATGCATTTTCTGCGATAATCTAGGTGAGACTTCAGTCAGAAGTATGCAGAATCATCTAGATCGCTCTTTTCGAGCTATTTAATGCGAAAAAACAAGTTTTCTGGTCTTTTCAACATTCCACAGTGCGTTTGATGTGCAGAAACGGCGATATTTTGATTTTCGTGGTGTTTCCAGCTGAGATATGCATTTTCTACGATAATCTTGGTGAGTCTTTTGTCAGAAGTATGCAGAATCATCTAGATCGCTCTTTTCGAGCTATTTAATGCGAGAAACACGTTATCTGGTTGTTTTCACCACTCCACAGTGCGTTTGATATGCAGAACCGGCGACATCTTGATTTTCGTGAGGTTTCAAGCTTAGACATGCATTTTCTGCGATAATCTTGGTGAGACTTCAGTCAGAAGTATGCAGAATCTTCGAGATCGCTCTTTTCGAGCAACTTAATGCGAGAAACACGTTATCTGATGTTTTCACCACTCCACAGTGCGTGTGATATGCAGAACCGGCGAAATCTTTGATTTCGTCGGGGTTCAAGCTTAGATATGCATTTTCTACGATAATCTTGGTGAGACTTCTGTCAGAAGTATGCAGAATCATCGAGATCGCTCGTTTCGAGCTATTTAATGCGAGAAATACGTTATCTGGTGTTTTCACCACTCCACAGTACGTTTGATATGCAGAACCGCCGACATCTTGATTTTCGTGAGGTTTCAAGCTGAGATATGCATTTTCTGCGATAATCTAGGTGAGACTTCAGTCAGAAGTATGCAGAATCATCTAGATCGCTCTTTTCGAGCTATTTAATGCGAGAAACACGATATCTGGTTGTTTTCACCACTCCACAGTGCGTTTGATATGCAGAACTGGCGACATCTTGATTTTCGTGAGATTTCTTGCTGAGATATGCATTTTCTGCGATAATCTAGGTGAGACTTCAGTCAGAAGTATGCAGAATCATCTAGATCGCTCTTTTCGAGCTATTTAATGCGAAAAAACGAGTTTTCTGGTCTTTTCAACATTCCACAGTGCGTTTGATATGCAGAAACGGCGATATTTTGATTTTCGTGGTGTTTCCAGCTGAGATATGCATTTTCTACGATAATCTTGGTGAGTCTTTTGTCAGAAGTATGCAGAATCATCTAGATCGCTCTGGTCGAGCTATTTAATGCGAGAAACACGATATCTGGTTGTTTTCACTACTCCACAGTGCGTTTGATATGCAGAACCGGCGACATCTTGATTTTCGTGAGGTTTCAAGCTGAGATATGCATTTTCTGCGATAATCTTGGTGAGACTTCAGTCAGAAGTATGCAGAATCTTCGAGATCGCTCTTTTCGAGCAACTTAATGCGAGAAACACGTTATCTGATGTTTTCACCACTCCACAGTGCGTGTGATATGCAGAACCGGCGAAATCTTTGATTTCGTCGGGGTTCAAGCTGAGATATGCATTTTCTACGATAATCTTGGTGAGACTTCTGTCATAAGTATGCAGAATCATCGAGATCGCTCGTTTCGAGCTATTTAATGCGAGAAATACGTTTTCTGGTCTTTTCAACATTCCACAGTGCGTTTGATATGCAGAAACGTCGATATTTTGATTTTCGTGGTGTTTCCAGCTGAGATATGCATTTTCTACGATAATCTTGGTGAGTCTTTTGTCAGAAGTATGCAGAATCATCTAGATCGCTCTTTTCGAGCTATTTAATGCGAGAAACACGTTATCTGGTTGTTTTCACCACTCCACAGTGCGTTTGATATGCAGAACCGGCGACATCTTGATTTTCGTGAGGTTTCAAGCTGAGACATGCATTTTCTGCGATAATCTTGGTGAGACTTCAGTCAGAAGTATGCAGAATCATGTAGATCGAACTTTTCGAGCTATTTACTGCGAAAAAACAAGTTTTCTGGTGTTTTCAACATTCCACAATGCGTTTGATATGCAGATGCGGCGACATCTTGGCTGTCGTTGGGTATCAAGCTGAGATATGCATTTTCTGCGATAATCTAGGTGAGACTTCAGTCAGAAGTATGCAGAATCATCTAGATCGCTCTTTTCGAGCTATTTAATGCGAGAAACACGTTATCTGGTGTTTTCACCACTCCACAGTGCGTTTGATATGCAGAACCGGCGACATCTTGGATTTCGTCGGGTTTCAAGCTGAGATATGCATTTTCTACCATAATCTTGGTGAGACTTCTGTCAGAAGTATGCAGAATCATCTAGATCGCTCTATTCGAGCTATTTAATGCGAGAAACACGATATCTGGTTGTTTTCACCACTCCACAGTGCGTTTGATATGCAGAACTGGCGACATCTTGATTTTCGTGAGATTTCTTGCTGAGATATGCATTTTCTGCGATAATCTAGGTGAGACTTCAGTCAGAAGTATGCAGAATCATCTAGATCGCTCTTTTCGAGCTATTTAATGCGAAAAAACAAGTTTTCTGGTCTTTTCAACATTCCACAGTGCGTTTGATATGCAGAAACGGCGATATTTTGATTTTCGTGGTGTTTCCAGCTGAGATATGCATTTTCTACGATAATCTTGGTGAGTCTTTTGTCAGAAGTATGCAGAATCATCTAGATCGCTCTTTTCGAGCTATTTAATGCGAGAAACACGTTATCTGGTTGTTTTCACCACTCCACAGTGCGTTTGATATGCAGAACCGGCGACATCTTGATTTTCGTGAGGTTTCAAGCTTAGACATGCATTTTCTGCGATAATCTTGGTGAGACTTCAGTCAGAAGTATGCAGAATCTTCGAGATCGCTCTTTTCGAGCAACTTAATGCGAGAAACACGTTATCTGATGTTTTCACCACTCCACAGTGCGTGTGATATGCAGAACCGGCGAAATCTTTGATTTCGTCGGGGTTCAAGCTTAGATATGCATTTTCTACGATAATCTTGGTGAGACTTCTGTCAGAAGTATGCAGAATCATCGAGATCGCTCGTTTCGAGCTATTTAATGCGAGAAATACGTTATCTGGTGTTTTCACCACTCCACAGTACGTTTGATATGCAGAACCGCCGACATCTTGATTTTCGTGAGGTTTCAAGCTGAGATATGCATTTTCTGCGATAATCTAGGTGAGACTTCAGTCAGAAGTATGCAGAATCATCTAGATCGCTCTTTTCGAGCTATTTAATGCGAGAAACACGATATCTGGTTGTTTTCACCACTCCACAGTGCGTTTGATATGCAGAACTGGCGACATCTTGATTTTCGTGAGATTTCTTGCTGAGATATGCATTTTCTGCGATAATCTAGGTGAGACTTCAGTCAGAAGTATGCAGAATCTTCTAGATCGCTCTTTTCGAGCTATTTAATGCGAAAAAACGAGTTTTCTGGTCTTTTCAACATTCCACAGTGCGTTTGATATGCAGAAACGGCGATATTTTGATTTTCGTGGTGTTTCCAGCTGAGATATGCATTTTCTACGATAATCTTGGTGAGTCTTTTGTCAGAAGTATGCAGAATCCTCTAGATCGCTCTGGTCGAGCTATTTAATGCGAGAAACACGATATCTGGTTGTTTTCACTACTCCACAGTGCGTTTGATATGCAGAACCGGCGACATCTTGATTTTCGTGAGGTTTCAAGCTGAGATATGCATTTTCTGCGATAATCTTGGTGAGACTTCTGTCAGAAGTATGCAGAATCATCGGGATCGCTCTTGTCGAGCTATTTAATGCGAGAAACACGTTATCTGGTTGTTTTCTCCACTCCACAGTGCGTTTGATATGCACAACCGGCGACATCTTGATTTTCGTGAGGTTTCAAGCTGAGACATGCATTTTCTGCGATAATCTTGGTGAGACTTCAGTCAGAAGTATGCAGAATCTTCGAGATCGCTCTTTTCGAGCAACTTAATGCGAGAAACACGTTATCTGATGTTTTCACCACTCCACAGTGCGTGTGATATGCAGAACCGGCGAAATCTTTGATTTCGTCGGGGTTCAAGCTGAGATATGCATTTTCTACGATAATCTTGGTGAGACTTCTGTCATAAGTATGCAGAATCATCGAGATCGCTCGTTTCGAGCTATTTAATGCGAGAAATACGTTATCTGGTGTTTTCACCACTCCACAGTGCGTTTGATATGCAGAACCGCCGATATCTTGGTTTTCGTGGGGTTTCAAGCTGAGATATGCATTTTCTGCGATAATCTTGGTGAGACTTCTGTCAGAAGTATGCAGAATCATCGGGATCGCTCTTTTCGAGATATTTAATGCGCAGAAAAAGTTTTCTGGTGTTTTCACCACTCCACAGTGCGTTTGATATGCAGAACGGGTGACATCTTGATTTTCGTGAGGTTTCAAGCTGAGATATGCATTTTCTGCGATAATCTAGGTGAGACTTCAGTCAGAAGTATGCAGAATCATCTAGATCGCTCCTTTCCAGCTATTTAATGCGAAAAAACAAGTTTTCTGGTGTTTTCAACATTCCAAAGTGCGTTTGATATGCAGAACCGGCGATATTTTGATTTTCGTGGTGTTTCCAGCTGAGATATGCATGTTCTGCGATAATCTTGGTGAGTCTTCTGTCAGAAGTATGCAGAATCATCTAGATCGCTCTTTTCGAGCTATTTAATGCGAGAAACACGTTATCTGGTGTTTTCACCACTCCACAGTGCGTTTGATATGCAGAACCGGCGACATCTTGGATTTCGTCGGGTTTCAAGCTGAGATATGCATTTTCTACCATAATCTTGGTGAGACTTCTGTCAGAAGTATGCAGAATCATCTAGATCGCTCTATTCGAGCTATTTAATGCGAGAAACACGATATCTGGTTGTTTTCACCACTCCACAGTGCGTTTGATATGCAGAACTGGCGACATCTTGATTTTCGTGAGATTTCTTGCTGAGATATGCATTTTCTGCGATAATCTAGGTGAGACTTCAGACAGAAGTATGCAGAATCATCTAGATCGCTCTTTTCGAGCTATTTAATGCGAAAAAACGAGTTTTCTGGTCTTTTCAACATTCCACAGTGCGTTTGATATGCAGAAACGGCGATATTTTGATTTTCGTGGTGTTTCCAGCTGAGATATGCATTTTCTACGATAATCTTGGTGAGTCGTTTGTCAGAAGTATGCAGAATCATCTAGATCGCTCTTTTCGAGCTATTTAATGCGAGAAACACGTTATCTGGTTGTTTTCACCACTCCACAGTGCGTTTGATATGCAGAACCGGCGACATCTTGATTTTCGTGAGGTTTCAAGCTGAGACATGCATTTTCTGCGATAATCTTGGTGAGACTTCTGTCAGAAGTATGCAGAATCATCGGGATCGCTCTTGTCGAGCTATTTAATGCGAGAAACACGTTATCTGGTTGTTTTCTCCACTCCACAGTGCGTTTGATATGCAGAACCGGCGACATCTTGATTTTCGTGAGGTTTCAAGCTGAGACATGCATTTTCTGCGATAATCTTGGTGAGACTTCAGTCAGAAGTATGCAGAATCTTCGAGATCGCTCTTTTCGAGCAACTTAATGCGAGAAACACGTTATCTGATGTTTTCACCACTCCACAGTGCGTGTGATATGCAGAACCGGCGAAATCTTTGATTTCGTCGGGGTTCAAGCTGAGATATGCATTTTCTACGATAATCTTGGTGAGACTTCTGTCATAAGTATGCAGAATCATCGAGATCGCTCGTTTCGAGCTATTTAATGCGAGAAATACGTTATCTGGTGTTTTCACCACTCCACAGTGCGTTTGATATGCAGAACCGCCGATATCTTGGTTTTCGTGGGGTTTCAAGCTGAGATATGCATTTTCTGCGATAATCTTGGTGAGACTTCTGTCAGAAGTATGCAGAATCATCGGGATCGCTCTTTTCGAGATATTTAATGCGCAGAAAAAGTTTTCTGGTGTTTTCACCACTCCACAGTGCGTTTGATATGCAGAACGGGCGACATCTTGATTTTCGTGAGGTTTCAAGCTGAGATATGCATTTTCTGCGATAATCTAGGTGAGACTTCAGTCAGAAGTATGCAGAATCATCTAGATCGCTCCTTTCCAGCTATTTAATGCGAAAAAACAAGTTTTCTGGTGTTTTCAACATTCCAAAGTGCGTTTGATATGCAGAACCGGCGATATTTTGATTTTCGTGGTGTTTCCAGCTGAGATATGCATGTTCTGCGATAATCTTGGTGAGTCTTCTGTCAGAAGTATGCAGAATCATCTAGATCGCTCTTTTCGAGCTATTTAATGCGAGAAACACGTTATCTGGTGTTTTCACCACTCCACAGTGCGTTTGATATGCAGAACCGGCGACATCTTGGATTTCGTCGGGTTTCAAGCTGAGATATGCATTTTCTACCATAATCTTGGTGAGACTTCTGTCAGAAGTATGCAGAATCATCTAGATCGCTCTATTCGAGCTATTTAATGCGAGAAACACGATATCTGGTTGTTTTCACCACTCCACAGTGCGTTTGATATGCAGAACTGGCGACATCTTGATTTTCGTGAGATTTCTTGCTGAGATATGCATTTTCTGCGATAATCTAGGTGAGACTTCAGACAGAAGTATGCAGAATCATCTAGATCGCTCTTTTCGAGCTATTTAATGCGAAAAAACGAGTTTTCTGGTCTTTTCAACATTCCACAGTGCGTTTGATATGCAGAAACGGCGATATTTTGATTTTCGTGGTGTTTCCAGCTGAGATATGCATTTTCTACGATAATCTTGGTGAGTCGTTTGTCAGAAGTATGCAGAATCATCTAGATCGCTCTTTTCGAGCTATTTAATGCGAGAAACACGTTATCTGGTTGTTTTCACCACTCCACAGTGCGTTTGATATGCAGAACCGGCGACATCTTGATTTTCGTGAGGTTTCAAGCTGAGACATGCATTTTCTGCGATAATCTTGGTGAGACTTCTGTCAGAAGTATGCAGAATCATCGGGATCGCTCTTGTCGAGCTATTTAATGCGAGAAACACGTTATCTGGTTGTTTTCTCCACTCCACAGTGCGTTTGATATGCAGAACCGGCGACATCTTGATTTTCGTGAGGTTTCAAGCTGAGACATGCATTTTCTGCGATAATCTTGGTGAGACTTCAGTCAGAAGTATGCAGAATCTTCGAGATCGCTCTTTTCGAGCTATTTAATGCGAGAAATACGTTATCTGGTGTTTTCACCACTCCACAGTACGTTTGATATGCAGAACCGCCGACATCTTGATTTTCGTGAGGTTTCAAGCTGAGATATGCATTTTCTGCGATAATCTAGGTGAGACTTCAGTCAGAAGTATGCAGAATCATCTAGATCGCTCTTTTCGAGCTATTTAATGCGAGAAACACGATATCTGGTTGTTTTCACCACTCCACAGTGCGTTTGATATGCAGAACTGGCGACATCTTGATTTTCGTGAGATTTCTTGCTGAGATATGCATTTTCTGCGATAATCTAGGTGAGACTTCAGTCAGAAGTATGCAGAATCATCTAGATCGCTCTTTTCGAGCTATTTAATGCGAAAAAACGAGTTTTCTGGTCTTTTCAACATTCCACAGTGCGTTTGATATGCAGAAACGGCGATATTTTGATTTTCGTGGTGTTTCCAGCTGAGATATGCATTTTCTACGATAATCTTGGTGAGTCTTTTGTCAGAAGTATGCAGAATCCTCTAGATCGCTCTGGTCGAGCTATTTAATGCGAGAAACACGATATCTGGTTGTTTTCACTACTCCACAGTGCGTTTGATATGCAGAACCGGCGACATCTTGATTTTCGTGAGGTTTCAAGCTGAGATATGCATTTTCTGCGATAATCTTGGTGAGACTTCTGTCAGAAGTATGCAGAATCATCGGGATCGCTCTTGTCGAGCTATTTAATGCGAGAAACACGTTATCTGGTTGTTTTCTCCACTCCACAGTGCGTTTGATATGCAGAACCGGCGACATCTTGATTTTCGTGAGGTTTCAAGCTGAGACATGCATTTTCTGCGATAATCTTGGTGAGACTTCAGTCAGAAGTATGCAGAATCTTCGAGATCGCTCTTTTCGAGCAACTTAATGCGAGAAACACGTTATCTGATGTTTTCACCACTCCACAGTGCGTGTGATATGCAGAACCGGCGAAATCTTTGATTTCGTCGGGGTTCAAGCTGAGATATGCATTTTCTACGATAATCTTGGTGAGACTTCTGTCATAAGTATGCAGAATCATCGAGATCGCTCGTTTCGAGCTATTTAATGCGAGAAATACGTTATCTGGTGTTTTCACCACTCCACAGTGCGTTTGATATGCAGAACCGCCGATATCTTGGTTTTCGTGGGGTTTCAAGCTGAGATATGCATTTTCTGCGATAATCTTGGTGAGACTTCTGTCAGAAGTATGCAGAATCATCGGGATCGCTCTTTTCGAGATATTTAATGCGCAGAAAAAGTTTTCTGGTGTTTTCACCACTCCACAGTGCGTTTGATATGCAGAACGGGCGACATCTTGATTTTCGTGAGGTTTCAAGCTGAGATATGCATTTTCTGCGATAATCTAGGTGAGACTTCAGTCAGAAGTATGCAGAATCATCTAGATCGCTCCTTTCCAGCTATTTAATGCGAAAAAACAAGTTTTCTGGTGTTTTCAACATTCCAAAGTGCGTTTGATATGCAGAACCGGCGATATTTTGATTTTCGTGGTGTTTCCAGCTGAGATATGCATGTTCTGCGATAATCTTGGTGAGTCTTCTGTCAGAAGTATGCAGAATCATCTAGATCGCTCTTTTCGAGCTATTTAATGCGAGAAACACGTTATCTGGTGTTTTCACCACTCCACAGTGCGTTTGATATGCAGAACCGGCGACATCTTGGATTTCGTCGGGTTTCAAGCTGAGATATGCATTTTCTACCATAATCTTGGTGAGACTTCTGTCAGAAGTATGCAGAATCATCTAGATCGCTCTATTCGAGCTATTTAATGCGAGAAACACGATATCTGGTTGTTTTCACCACTCCACAGTGCGTTTGATATGCAGAACTGGCGACATCTTGATTTTCGTGAGATTTCTTGCTGAGATATGCATTTTCTGCGATAATCTAGGTGAGACTTCAGACAGAAGTATGCAGAATCATCTAGATCGCTCTTTTCGAGCTATTTAATGCGAAAAAACGAGTTTTCTGGTCTTTTCAACATTCCACAGTGCGTTTGATATGCAGAAACGGCGATATTTTGATTTTCGTGGTGTTTCCAGCTGAGATATGCATTTTCTACGATAATCTTGGTGAGTCGTTTGTCAGAAGTATGCAGAATCATCTAGATCGCTCTTTTCGAGCTATTTAATGCGAGAAACACGTTATCTGGTTGTTTTCACCACTCCACAGTGCGTTTGATATGCAGAACCGGCGACATCTTGATTTTCGTGAGGTTTCAAGCTGAGACATGCATTTTCTGCGATAATCTTGGTGAGACTTCTGTCAGAAGTATGCAGAATCATCGGGATCGCTCTTGTCGAGCTATTTAATGCGAGAAACACGTTATCTGGTTGTTTTCTCCACTCCACAGTGCGTTTGATATGCAGAACCGGCGACATCTTGATTTTCGTGAGGTTTCAAGCTGAGACATGCATTTTCTGCGATAATCTTGGTGAGACTTCAGTCAGAAGTATGCAGAATCTTCGAGATCGCTCTTTTCGAGCAACTTAATGCGAGAAACACGTTATCTGATGTTTTCACCACTCCACAGTGCGTGTGATATGCAGAACCGGCGAAATCTTTGATTTCGTCGGGGTTCAAGCTGAGATATGCATTTTCTACGATAATCTTGGTGAGACTTCTGTCATAAGTATGCAGAATCATCGAGATCGCTCGTTTCGAGCTATTTAATGCGAGAAATACGTTATCTGGTGTTTTCACCACTCCACAGTGCGTTTGATATGCAGAACCGCCGATATCTTGGTTTTCGTGGGGTTTCAAGCTGAGATATGCATTTTCTGCGATAATCTTGGTGAGACTTCTGTCAGAAGTATGCAGAATCATCGGGATCGCTCTTTTCGAGATATTTAATGCGCAGAAAAAGTTTTCTGGTGTTTTCACCACTCCACAGTGCGTTTGATATGCAGAACGGGCGACATCTTGATTTTCGTGAGGTTTCAAGCTGAGATATGCATTTTCTGCGATAATCTAGGTGAGACTTCAGTCAGAAGTATGCAGAATCATCTAGATCGCTCCTTTCCAGCTATTTAATGCGAAAAAACAAGTTTTCTGGTGTTTTCAACATTCCAAAGTGCGTTTGATATGCAGAACCGGCGATATTTTGATTTTCGTGGTGTTTCCAGCTGAGATATGCATGTTCTGCGATAATCTTGGTGAGTCTTCTGTCAGAAGTATGCAGAATCATCTAGATCGCTCTTTTCGAGCTATTTAATGCGAGAAACACGTTATCTGGTGTTTTCACCACTCCACAGTGCGTTTGATATGCAGAACCGGCGACATCTTGGATTTCGTCGGGATTCAAGCTGAGATATGCATTTTCTACCATAATCTTGGTGAGACTTCTGTCAGAAGTATGCAGAATCATCTAGATCGCTCTATTCGAGCTATTTAATGCGAGAAACACGATATCTGGTTGTTTTCACCACTCCACAGTGCGTTTGATATGCAGAACTGGCGACATCTTGATTTTCGTGAGATTTCTTGCTGAGATATGCATTTTCTGCGATAATCTAGGTGAGACTTCAGACAGAAGTATGCAGAATCATCTAGATCGCTCTTTTCGAGCTATTTAATGCGAAAAAACGAGTTTTCTGGTCTTTTCAACATTCCACAGTGCGTTTGATATGCAGAAACGGCGATATTTTGATTTTCGTGGTGTTTCCAGCTGAGATATGCATTTTCTACGATAATCTTGGTGAGTCGTTTGTCAGAAGTATGCAGAATCATCTAGATCGCTCTTTTCGAGCTATTTAATGCGAGAAACACGTTATCTGGTTGTTTTCACCACTCCACAGTGCGTTTGATATGCAGAACCGGCGACATCTTGATTTTCGTGAGGTTTCAAGCTGAGACATGCATTTTCTGCGATAATCTTGGTGAGACTTCAGTCAGAAGTATGCAGAATCATGTAGATCGAACTTTTCGAGCTATTTAATGCGAAAAAACAAGTTTTCTGGTGTTTTCAACATTCCACAGTGCGTTTGATATGCAGAAGCGGCGACATCTTGGCTGTCGTTGGGTATCAATCTGAGATATGCATTTTCTGCGATAATCTAGGTGAGACTTCAGTCAGAAGTATGCAGAATCATCTAGATCGCTCTTTTCGAGCTATTTAATGCGAGAAACACGTTATCTGGTGTTTTCACCACTCCACAGTGCGTTTGATATGCAGAACCGGCGACATCTTGGATTTCGTCGGGTTTCAAGCTGAGATATGCATTTTCTACCATAATCTTGGTGAGACTTCTGTCAGAAGTATGCAGAATCATCTAGATCGCTCTATTCGAGCTATTTAATGCGAGAAACACGATATCTGGTTGTTTTCACCACTCCACAGTGCGTTTGATATGCAGAACTGGCGACATCTTGATTTTCGTGAGATTTCTTGCTGAGATATGCATTTTCTGCGATAATCTAGGTGAGACTTCAGACAGAAGTATGCAGAATCATCTAGATCGCTCTTTTCGAGCTATTTAATGCGAAAAAACGAGTTTTCTGGTCTTTTCAACATTCCACAGTGCGTTTGATATGCAGAAACGGCGATATTTTGATTTTCATGGTGTTTCCAGCTGAGATATGCATTTTCTACGATAATCTTGGTGAGTCGTTTGTCAGAAGTATGCAGAATCATCTAGATCGCTCTTTTCGAGCTATTTAATGCGAGAAACACGTTATCTGGTTGTTTTCACCACTCCACAGTGCGTTTGATATGCAGAACCGGCGACATCTTGATTTTCGTGAGGTTTCAAGCTGAGACATGCATTTTCTGCGATAATCTTGGTGAGACTTCAGTCAGAAGTATGCAGAATCATGTAGATCGAACTTTTCGAGCTATTTAATGCGAAAAAACAAGTTTTCTGGTGTTTTCAACATTCCACAGTGCGTTTGATATGCAGAAGCGGCGACATCTTGGCTGTCGTTGGGTATCAATCTGAGATATGCATTTTCTGCGATAATCTAGGTGAGACTTCAGTCAGAAGTATGCAGAATCATCTAGATCGCTCTTTTCGAGCTATTTAATGCGATAAACACGTTATCTGGTGTTTTCACCACTCCACAGTGCGTTTGATATGCAGAACCGGCGACATCTTGGATTTCGTCGGGTTTCAAGCTGAGATATGCATTTTCTACCATAATCTTGGTGAGACTTCTGTCAGAAGTATGCAGAATCATCTAGATCGCTCTATTCGAGCTATTTAATGCGAGAAACACGATATCTGGTTGTTTTCACCACTCCACAGTGCGTTTGATATGCAGAACTGGCGACATCTTGATTTTCGTGAGATTTCTTGCTGAGATATGCATTTTCTGCGATAATCTAGGTGAGACTTCAGTCAGAAGTATGCAGAATCATCTAGATCGCTCTTTTCGAGCTATTTAATGCGAAAAAACAAGTTTTCTGGTCTTTTCAACATTCCACAGTGCGTTTGATATGCAGAAACGGCGATATTTTGATTTTCGTGGTGTTTCCAGCTGAGATATGCATTTTCTACGATAATCTTGGTGAGTCTTTTGTCAGAAGTATGCAGAATCATCTAGATCGCTCTTTTCGAGCTATTTAATGCGAGAAACACGTTATCTGGTTGTTTTCACCACTCCACAGTGCGTTTGATATGCAGAACCGGCGACATCTTGATTTTCGTGAGGTTTCAAGCTTAGACATGCATTTTCTGCGATAATCTTGGTGAGACTTCAGTCAGAAGTATGCAGAATCTTCGAGATCGCTCTTTTCGAGCAACTTAATGCGAGAAACACGTTATCTGATGTTTTCACCACTCCACAGTGCGTGTGATATGCAGAACCGGCGAAATCTTTGATTTCGTCGGGTTTCAAGCTGAGATATGCATTTTCTACCATAATCTTGGTGAGACTTCTGTCAGAAGTATGCAGAATCATCTAGATCGCTCTATTCGAGCTATTTAATGCGAGAAACACGATATCTGGTTGTTTTCACCACTCCACAGTGCGTTTGATATGCAGAACTGGCGACATCTTGATTTTCGTGAGATTTCTTGCTGAGATATGCATTTTCTGCGATAATCTAGGTGAGACTTCAGTCAGAAGTATGCAGAATCATCTAGATCGCTCTTTTCGAGCTATTTAATGCGAAAAAACAAGTTTTCTGGTCTTTTCAACATTCCACAGTGCGTTTGATATGCAGAAACGGCGATATTTTGATTTTCGTGGTGTTTCCAGCTGAGATATGCATTTTCTACGATAATCTTGGTGAGTCTTTTGTCAGAAGTATGCAGAATCATCTAGATCGCTCTTTTCGAGCTATTTAATGCGAGAAACACGTTATCTGGTTGTTTTCACCACTCCACAGTGCGTTTGATATGCAGAACCGGCGACATCTTGATTTTCGTGAGGTTTCAAGCTTAGACATGCATTTTCTGCGATAATCTTGGTGAGACTTCAGTCAGAAGTATGCAGAATCTTCGAGATCGCTCTTTTCGAGCAACTTAATGCGAGAAACACGTTATCTGATGTTTTCACCACTCCACAGTGCGTGTGATATGCAGAACCGGCGAAATCTTTGATTTCGTCGGGTTTCAAGCTGAGATATGCATTTTCTACCATAATCTTGGTGAGACTTCTGTCAGAAGTATGCAGAATCATCTAGATCGCTCTTTTCGAGCTATTTAATGCGAGAAACACGTTATCTGATGTTTTCACCACTCCACAGTGCGTTTGATATGCAGAACTGGCGACATCTTGATTTTCGTGAGATTTCTTGCTGAGATATGCATTTTCTGCGATAATCTAGGTGAGACTTCAGTCAGAAGTATGCAGAATCATCTAGATCGCTCTTTTCGAGCTATTTAATGCGAAAAAACGAGTTTTCTGGTCTTTTCAACATTCCACAGTGCGTTTGATATGCAGAAACGGCGATATTTTGATTTTCGTGGTGTTTCCAGCTGAGATATGCATTTTCTACGATAATCTTGGTGAGTCTTTTGTCAGAAGTATGCAGAATCATCTAGATCGCTCTTTTCGAGCTATTTAATGCGAGAAACACGTTATCTGGTTGTTTTCACCACTCCACAGTGCGTTTGATATGCAGAACCGGCGACATCTTGATTTTCGTGAGGTTTCAAGCTGAGACATGCATTTTCTGCGATAATCTTGGTGAGACTTCAGTCAGAAGTATGCAGAATCATGTAGATCGAACTTTTCGAGCTATTTAATGCGAAAAAACAAGTTTTCTGGTGTTTTCAACATTCCACAGTGCGTTTGATATGCAGAAGCGGCGACATCTTGGCTGTCGTTGGGTATCAAGCTGAGATATGCATTTTCTGCGATAATCTAGGTGAGACTTCAGTCAGAAGTATGCAGAATCATCTAGATCGCTCTTTTCGAGCTATTTAATGCGAGAAACACGTTATCTGGTGTTTTCACCACTCCACAGTGCGTTTGATATGCAGAACCGGCGACATCTTGGATTTCGTCGGGTTTCAAGCTGAGATATGCATTTTCTACCATAATCTTGGTGAGACTTCTGTCAGAAGTATGCAGAATCATCTAGATCGCTCTATTCGAGCTATTTAATGCGAGAAACACGATATCTGGTTGTTTTCACCACTCCACAGTGCGTTTGATATGCAGAACTGGCGACATCTTGATTTTCGTGAGATTTCTTGCTGAGATATGCATTTTATGCGATAATCTAGGTGAGACTTCAGTCAGAAGTATGCAGAATCATCTAGATCGCTCTTTTCGAGCTATTTAATGCGAAAAAACAAGTTCTCTGGTCTTTTCAACATTCCACAGTGCGTTTGATATGCAGAAACGGCGATATTTTGATTTTCGTGGTGTTTCCAGCTGAGATATGCATTTTCTACGATAATCTTGGTGAGTCTTTTGTCAGAAGTATGCAGAATCATCTAGATCGCTCTTTTCGAGCTATTTAATGCGAGAAACACGTTATCTGGTTGTTTTCACCACTCCACAGTGCGTTTGATATGCAGAACCGGCGACATCTTGATTTTCGTGAGGTTTCAAGCTGAGACATGCATTTTCTGCGATAATCTTGGTGAGACTTCAGTCAGAAGTATGCAGAATCTTCGAGATCGCTCTTTTCGAGCAACTTAATGCGAGAAACACGTTATCTGATGTTTTCACCACTCCACAGTGCGTGTGATATGCAGAACCGGCGAAATCTTTGATTTCGTCGGGGTTCAAGATGAGATATGCATTTTCTACGATAATCTTGGTGAGACTTCTGTCAGAAGTATGCAGAATCATCGAGATCGCTCGTTTCGAGCTATTTAATGCGAGAAATACGTTATCTGGTGTTTTCACCACTCCACAGTGCGTTTGATATGCAGAACCGCCGATATCTTGGTTTTCGTGGGGTTTCAAGCTGAGATATGCATTTTCTGCGATAATCTTGGTGAGACTTCTGTCAGAAGTATGCAGAATCATCGGGATCGCTCTTTTCGAGATATTTAATGCGCAAAAAAAGTTTTCTGGTGTTTTCACCACTCCACAGTGCGTTTGATATGCAGAACGGGCGACATCTTGATTTTCGTGAGGTTTCAAGCTGAGATATGCATTTTCTGCGATAATCTAGGTGAGACTTCAGTCAGAAGTATGCAGAATCATCTAGATCGCTCTTTTCCAGCATTTAATGCGAAAAAACAAGTTTTCTGGTGTTTTCAACATTCCAAAGTGCGTTTGATATGCAGAACCGGCGATATCTTGATTTTCGTGGTGTTTCCAGCTGAGATATGCATTTTCTGCGATAATCTTGGTGAGTCTTCTGTCAGAAGTATGCAGAATCATCTAGATCGCTCTTTTCGAGCTATTTAATGCGAGAAACACGTTATCTGGTGTTTTCACCACTCCACAGTGCGTTTGATATGCAGAACTGGCGACATCTTGATTTTCGTGAGATTTCTTGCTGAGATATGCATTTTCTGCGATAATCTAGGTGAGACTTTAGTCAGAAGTATGCAGAATCATCTAGATCGCTCTTTTCGAGCTATTTAATGCGAAAAAACGAGTTTTCTGGTCTTTTCAACATTCCACAGTGCGTTTGATATGCAGAAACGGCGATATTTTGATTTTCGTGGTGTTTCCAGCTGAGATATGCATTTTCTACGATAATCTTGGTGAGTCTTTTGTCAGAAGTATGCAGAATCATCTAGATCGCTCTTCTCGAGCTATTTAATGCGAAAAAACAAGTTTTCTGGTCTTTTCAACATTCCACAGTGGGTTTGATATGCAGAAACGGCGATATTTTGATGTTCCTGGTGTTTCCAGCTGAGATATGCATTTTCTACGATAATCTTGGTGAGTCTTTTGTCAGAAGTATGCAGAATCATCTAGATCGCTCTTTTCGAGCTATTTAATGCGAGAAACACGTTATCTGGTTGTTTTCACCACTCCACAGTGCGTTTGATATGCAGAACCGGCGACATCTTGATTTTCGTGAGGTTTCAAGCTGAGACATGCATTTTCTGCGATAATCTTGGTGAGACTTCAGTCAGAAGTATGCAGAATCATCTAGATCGCTCTTTTCGAGCTATTTAATGCGATAAACACGTTATCTGGTGTTTTCACCACTCCACAGTGCGTTTGATATGCAGAACCGGCGACATCTTGGATTTCGTCGGGTTTCAAGCTGAGATATGCATTTTCTACCATAATTTTGGTGAGACTTCTGTCAGAAGTATGCAGAATCATCTAGATCGCTCTATTCGAGCTATTTAATGCGAGAAACACGATATCTGGTTGTTTTCACCACTCCACAGTGCGTTTGATATGCAGAACTGGCGACATCTTGATTTTCGTGAGATTTCTTGCTGAGATATGCATTTTCTGCGATAATCTAGGTGAGACTTCAGTCAGAAGTATGCAGAATCATCTAGATCGCTCTTTTCGAGCTATTTAATGCGAAAAAACAAGTTTTCTGGTCTTTTCAACATTCCACAGTGCGTTTGATATGCAGAAACGGCGATATTTTGATTTTCGTGGTGTTTCCAGCTGAGATATGCATTTTCTACGATAATCTTGGTGAGTCTTTTGTCAGAAGTATGCAGAATCATCTAGATCGCTCTTTTCGAGCTATTTAATGCGAGAAACACGTTATCTGGTTGTTTTCACCACTCCACAGTGCGTTTGATATGCAGAACCGGCGACATCTTGATTTTCGTGAGGTTTCAAGCTTAGACATGCATTTTCTGCGATAATCTTGGTGAGACTTCAGTCAGAAGTATGCAGAATCTTCGAGATCGCTCTTTTCGAGCAACTTAATGCGAGAAACACGTTATCTGATGTTTTCACCACTCCACAGTGCGTGTGATATGCAGAACCGGCGAAATCTTTGATTTCGTCGGGTTTCAAGCTGAGATATGCATTTTCTACCATAATCTTGGTGAGACTTCTGTCAGAAGTATGCAGAATCATCTAGATCGCTCTATTCGAGCTATTTAATGCGAGAAACACGATATCTGGTTGTTTTCACCACTCCACAGTGCGTTTGATATGCAGAACTGGCGACATCTTGATTTTCGTGAGATTTCTTGCTGAGATATGCATTTTCTGCGATAATCTAGGTGAGACTTCAGTCAGAAGTATGCAGAATCATCTAGATCGCTCTTTTCGAGCTATTTAATGCGAAAAAACAAGTTTTCTGGTCTTTTCAACATTCCACAGTGCGTTTGATATGCAGAAACGGCGATATTTTGATTTTCGTGGTGTTTCCAGCTGAGATATGCATTTTCTACGATAATCTTGGTGAGTCTTTTGTCAGAAGTATGCAGAATCATCTAGATCGCTCTTTTCGAGCTATTTAATGCGAGAAACACGTTATCTGGTTGTTTTCACCACTCCACAGTGCGTTTGATATGCAGAACCGGCGACATCTTGATTTTCGTGAGGTTTCAAGCTTAGACATGCATTTTCTGCGATAATCTTGGTGAGACTTCAGTCAGAAGTATGCAGAATCTTCGAGATCGCTCTTTTCGAGCAACTTAATGCGAGAAACACGTTATCTGATGTTTTCACCACTCCACAGTGCGTGTGATATGCAGAACTGGCGACATCTTGATTTTCGTGAGATTTCTTGCTGAGATATGCATTTTCTGCGATAATCTAGGTGAGACTTTAGTCAGAAGTATGCAGAATCATCTAGATCGCTCTTTTCGAGCTATTTAATGCGAAAAAACGAGTTTTCTGGTCTTTTCAACATTCCACAGTGCGTTTGATATGCAGAAACGGCGATATTTTGATTTTCGTGGTGTTTCCAGCTGAGATATGCATTTTCTACGATAATCTTGGTGAGTCTTTTGTCAGAAGTATGCAGAATCATCTAGATCGCTCTTCTCGAGCTATTTAATGCGAAAAAACAAGTTTTCTGGTCTTTTCAACATTCCACAGTGGGTTTGATATGCAGAAACGGCGATATTTTGATGTTCCTGGTGTTTCCAGCTGAGATATGCATTTTCTACGATAATCTTGGTGAGTCTTTTGTCAGAAGTATGCAGAATCATCTAGATCGCTCTTTTCGAGCTATTTAATGCGAGAAACACGTTATCTGGTTGTTTTCACCACTCCACAGTGCGTTTGATATGCAGAACCGGCGACATCTTGATTTTCGTGAGGTTTCAAGCTGAGACATGCATTTTCTGCGATAATCTTGGTGAGACTTCAGTCAGAAGTATGCAGAATCATCTAGATCGCTCTTTTCGAGCTATTTAATGCGATAAACACGTTATCTGGTGTTTTCACCACTCCACAGTGCGTTTGATATGCAGAACCGGCGACATCTTGGATTTCGTCGGGTTTCAAGCTGAGATATGCATTTTCTACCATAATCTTGGTGAGACTTCTGTCAGAAGTATGCAGAATCATCTAGATCGCTCTATTCGAGCTATTTAATGCGAGAAACACGATATCTGGTTGTTTTCACCACTCCACAGTGCGTTTGATATGCAGAACTGGCGACATCTTGATTTTCGTGAGATTTCTTGCTGAGATATGCATTTTCTGCGATAATCTAGGTGAGACTTCAGTCAGAAGTATGCAGAATCATCTAGATCGCTCTTTTCGAGCTATTTAATGCGAAAAAACAAGTTTTCTGGTCTTTTCAACATTCCACAGTGCGTTTGATATGCAGAAACGGCGATATTTTGATTTTCGTGGTGTCTCCAGCTGAGATATGCATTTTCTACGATAATCTTGGTGAGTCTTTTGTCAGAAGTATGCAGAATCATCTAGATCGCTCTTTTCGAGCTATTTAATGCGAGAAACACGTTATCTGGTTGTTTTCACCACTCCACAGTGCGTTTGATATGCAGAACCGGCGACATCTTGATTTTCGTGAGGTTTCAAGCTTAGACATGCATTTTCTGCGATAATCTTGGTGAGACTTCAGTCAGAAGTATGCAGAATCTTCGAGATCGCTCTTTTCGAGCAACTTAATGCGAGAAACACGTTATCTGATGTTTTCACCACTCCACAGTGCGTGTGATATGCAGAACCGGCGAAATCTTTGATTTCGTCGGGTTTCAAGCTGAGATATGCATTTTCTACCATAATCTTGGTGAGACTTCTGTCAGAAGTATGCAGAATCATCTAGATCGCTCTATTCGAGCTATTTAATGCGAGAAACACGATATCTGGTTGTTTTCACCACTCCACAGTGCGTTTGATATGCAGAACTGGCGACATCTTGATTTTCGTGAGATTTCTTGCTGAGATATGCATTTTCTGCGATAATCTAGGTGAGACTTCAGTCAGAAGTATGCAGAATCATCTAGATCGCTCTTTTCGAGCTATTTAATGCGAAAAAACAAGTTTTCTGGTCTTTTCAACATTCCACAGTGCGTTTGATATGCAGAAACGGCGATATTTTGATTTTCGTGGTGTTTCCAGCTGAGATATGCATTTTCTACGATAATCTTGGTGAGTCTTTTGTCAGAAGTATGCAGAATCATCTAGATCGCTCTTTTCGAGCTATTTAATGCGAGAAACACGTTATCTGGTTGTTTTCACCACTCCACAGTGCGTTTGATATGCAGAACCGGCGACATCTTGATTTTCGTGAGGTTTCAAGCTTAGACATGCATTTTCTGCGATAATCTTGGTGAGACTTCAGTCAGAAGTATGCAGAATCTTCGAGATCGCTCTTTTCGAGCAACTTAATGCGAGAAACACGTTATCTGATGTTTTCACCACTCCACAGTGCGTGTGATATGCAGAACCGGCGAAATCTTTGATTTCGTCGGGTTTCAAGCTGAGATATGCATTTTCTACCATAATCTTGGTGAGACTTCTGTCAGAAGTATGCAGAATCATCTAGATCGCTCTATTCGAGCTATTTAATGCGAGAAACACGATATCTGGTTGTTTTCACCACTCCACAGTGCGTTTGATATGCAGAACTGGCGACATCTTGATTTTCGTGAGATTTCTTGCTGAGATATGCATTTTCTGCGATAATCTAGGTGAGACTTCAGTCAGAAGTATGCAGAATCATCTAGATCGCTCTTTTCGAGCTATTTAATGCGAAAAAACGAGTTTTCTGGTCTTTTCAACATTCCACAGTGCGTTTGATATGCAGAAACGGCGATATTTTGATTTTCGTGGTGTTTCCAGCTGAGATATGCATTTTCTACGATAATCTTGGTGAGTCTTTTGTCAGAAGTATGCAGAATCATCTAGATCGCTCTTTTCGAGCTATTTAATGCGAGAAACACGTTATCTGGTTGTTTTCACCACTCCACAGTGCGTTTGATATGCAGAACCGGCGACATCTTGATTTTCGTGAGGTTTCAAGCTGAGACATGCATTTTCTGCGATAATCTTGGTGAGACTTCAGTCAGAAGTATGCAGAATCATGTAGATCGAACTTTTCGAGCTATTTAATGCGAAAAAACAAGTTTTCTGGTGTTTTCAACATTCCACAGTGCGTTTGATATGCAGAAGCGGCGACATCTTGGCTGTCGTTGGGTATCAAGCTGAGATATGCATTTTCTGCGATAATCTAGGTGAGACTTCAGTCAGAAGTATGCAGAATCATCTAGATCGCTCTTTTCGAGCTATTTAATGCGAGAAACACGTTATCTGGTGTTTTCACCACTCCACAGTGCGTTTGATATGCAGAACCGGCGACATCTTGGATTTCGTCGGGTTTCAAGCTGAGATATGCATTTTCTACCATAATCTTGGTGAGACTTCTGTCAGAAGTATGCAGAATCATCTAGATCGCTCTATTCGAGCTATTTAATGCGAGAAACACGATATCTGGTTGTTTTCACCACTCCACAGTGCGTTTGATATGCAGAACTGGCGACATCTTGATTTTCGTGAGATTTCTTGCTGAGATATGCATTTTATGCGATAATCTAGGTGAGACTTCAGTCAGAAGTATGCAGAATCATCTAGATCGCTCTTTTCGAGCTATTTAATGCGAAAAAACAAGTTTTCTGGTCTTTTCAACATTCCACAGTGCGTTTGATATGCAGAAACGGCGATATTTTGATTTTCGTGGTGTTTCCAGCTGAGATATGCATTTTCTACGATAATCTTGGTGAGTCTTTAGTCAGAAGTATGCAGAATCATCTAGATCGCTCTTTTCGAGCTATTTAATGCGAGAAACACGTTATCTGGTTGTTTTCACCACTCCACAGTGCGTTTGATATGCAGAACCGGCGACATCTTGATTTTCGTGAGGTTTCAAGCTGAGACATGCATTTTCTGCGATAATCTTGGTGAGACTTCAGTCAGAAGTATGCAGAATCTTCGAGATCGCTCTTTTCGAGCAACTTAATGCGAGAAACACGTTATCTGATGTTTTCACCACTCCACAGTGCGTGTGATATGCAGAACCGGCGAAATCTTTGATTTCGTCGGGGTTCAAGATGAGATATGCATTTTCTACGATAATCTTGGTGAGACTTCTGTCAGAAGTATGCAGAATCATCGAGATCGCTCGTTTCGAGCTATTTAATGCGAGAAATACGTTATCTGGTGTTTTCACCACTCCACAGTGCGTTTGATATGCAGAACCGCCGATATCTTGGTTTTCGTGGGGTTTCAAGCTGAGATATGCATTTTCTGCGATAATCTTGGTGAGACTTCTGTCAGAAGTATGCAGAATCATCGGGATCGCTCTTTTCGAGATATTTAATGCGCAAAAAAAGTTTTCTGGTGTTTTCACCACTCCACAGTGCGTTTGATATGCAGAACGGGCGACATCTTGATTTTCGTGAGGTTTCAAGCTGAGATATGCATTTTCTGCGATAATCTAGGTGAGACTTCAGTCAGAAGTATGCAGAATCATCTAGATCGCTCTTTTCCAGCATTTAATGCGAAAAAACAAGTTTTCTGGTGTTTTCAACATTCCAAAGTGCGTTTGATATGCAGAACCGGCGATATCTTGATTTTCGTGGTGTTTCCAGCTGAGATATGCATTTTCTGCGATAATCTTGGTGAGTCTTCTGTCAGAAGTATGCAGAATCATCTAGATCGCTCTTTTCGAGCTATTTAATGCGAGAAACACGTTATCTGGTGTTTTCACCACTCCACAGTGCGTTTGATATGCAGAACTGGCGACATCTTGATTTTCGTGAGATTTCTTGCTGAGATATGCATTTTCTGCGATAATCTAGGTGAGACTTTAGTCAGAAGTATGCAGAATCATCTAGATCGCTCTTTTCGAGCTATTTAATGCGAAAAAACGAGTTTTCTGGTCTTTTCAACATTCCACAGTGCGTTTGATATGCAGAAACGGCGATATTTTGATTTTCGTGGTGTTTCCAGCTGAGATATGCATTTTCTACGATAATCTTGGTGAGTCTTTTGTCAGAAGTATGCAGAATCATCTAGATCGCTCTTTTCGAGCTATTTAATGCGAAAAAACAAGTTTTCTGGTCTTTTCAACATTCCACAGTGGGTTTGATATGCAGAAACGGCGATATTTTGATGTTCCTGGTGTTTCCAGCTGAGATATGCATTTTCTACGATAATCTTGGTGAGTCTTTTGTCAGAAGTATGCAGAATCATCTAGATCGCTCTTTTCGAGCTATTTAATGCGAGAAACACGTTATCTGGTTGTTTTCATCACTCCACAGTGCGTTTGATATGCAGAACCGGCGACATCTTGATTTTCGTGAGGTTTCAAGCTGAGACATGCATTTTCTGCGATAATCTTGGTGAGACTTCAGTCAGAAGTATGCAGAATCATGTAGATCGAACTTTTCGAGCTATTTAATGCGAAAAAACAAGTTTTCTGGTGTTTTCAACATTCCACAGTGCGTTTGATATGCAGAACCGGCGACATCTTGGCTGTCGTTGGGTATCAAGCTGAGATATGCATTTTCTGCGATAATCTAGGTGAGACTTCAGTCAGAAGTATGCAGAATCATCTAGATCGCTCTTTTCGAGCTATTTAATGCGAGAAACACGATATCTGGTTGTTTTCACCACTCCACAGTGCGTTTGATATGCAGAACTGGCGACATCTTGATTTTCGTGAGATTTCTTGCTGAGATATGCATTTTCTGCGATAATCTAGGTGAGACTTCTGTCAGAAGTATGCAGAATCATCGAGATCGCTCGTTTCGAGCTATTTAATGCGAGAAATACGTTATCTGGTGTTTTCACCACTCCACAGTGCGTTTGATATGCAGAACGGGCGACATCTTGATTTTCGTGAGGTTTCAAGATGAGATATGCATTTTCTGCGATAATCTAGGTGAGACTTCAGTCAGAAGTATGCAGAATCATCTAGATCGCTCTTTTCCAGCTATTTAATGCGAAAAAACAAGTTTTCTGGTGTTTTCAACATTCCAAAGTGCGTTTGATATGCAGAACCGGCGATATCTTGATTTTCGTGGTGTTTCCAGCTGAGATATGCATTTTCTGCGATAATCTTGGTGAGTCTTCTGTCAGAAGTATGCAGAATCATCTAGATCGCTCTTTTCGAGCTATTTAATGCGAGAAACACGTTATCTGGTGTTTTCACCACTCCACAGTGCGTTTGATATGCAGAACCGGCGACATCTTGGATTTCGTCGGGTTTCAAGCTGAGATATGCATTTTCTACCATAATCTTGGTGAGACTTCTGTCAGAAGTATGCAGAATCATCTAGATCGCTCTATTCGAGCTATTTAATGCGAGAAACACGATATCTGGTTGTTTTCACCACTCCACAGTGCGTTTGATATGCAGAACTGGCGACATCTTGATTTTCGTGAGATTTCTTGCTGAAATATGCATTTTCTGCGATAATCTAGGTGAGACTTCAGTCAGAAGTATGCAGAATCATCTAGATCGCTCTTTTCGAGCTATTTAATGCGAAAAAACGAGTTTTCTGGTCTTTTCAACATTCCACAGTGCGTTTGATATGCAGAAACGGCGAAATCTTTGATTTCGTCGGGTTTCAAGCTGAGATATGCATTTTCTACCATAATCTTGGTGAGACTTCTGTCAGAAGTATGCAGAATCATCTAGATCGCTCTATTCGAGCTATTTAATGCGAGAAACACGATATCTGGTTGTTTTCACCACTCCACAGTGCGTTTGATATGCAGAACTGGCGACATTTTGACTTTCGTGAGATTTCTTGCTGAGATATGCATTTTCTGCGATAATCTAGGTGAGACTTCAGTCAGAAGTATGCAGAATCATCTAGATCGCTCTTTTCGAGCTATTTAATGCGAAAAAACGAGTTTTCTGGTCTTTTCAACATTCCACAGTGCGTTTGATATGCAGAAACGGCGATATTTTGATTTTCGTGGTGTTTCCAGCTGAGATATGCATTTTCTACGATAATCTTGGTGAGTCTTTTGTCAGAAGTATGCAGAATCATCTAGATCGCTCTTTTCGAGCTATTTAATGCGAGAAACACGTTATCTGGTTGTTTTCACCACTCCACAGTGCGTTTGATATGCAGAACCGGCGACATCTTGATTTTCGTGAGGTTTCAAGCTGAGACATGCATTTTCTGCGATAATCTTGGTGAGACTTCAGTCAGAAGTATGCAGAATCATGTAGATCGAACTTTTCGAGCTATTTAAGGCGAAAAAACAAGTTTTCTGGTGTTTTCAACATTCCACAGTGCGTTTGATATGCAGAAGCGGCGACATCTTGGCTGTCGTTGGGTATCAAGCTGAGATATGCATTTTCTGCGATAATCTAGGTGAGACTTCAGTCAGAAGTATGCAGAATCATCTAGATCGCTCTTTTCGAGCTATTTAATGCGAGAAACACGTTATCTGGTGTTTTCACCACTCCACAGTGCGTTTGATATGCAGAACCGGCGACATCTTGGATTTCGTCGGGTTTCAAGCTGAGATATGCATTTTCTACCATAATCTTGGTGAGACATCTGTCAGAAGTATGCAGAATCATCTAGATCGCTCTATTCGAGCTATTTAATGCGAGAAACACGATATCTGGTTGTTTTCACCACTCCACAGTGCGTTTGATATGCAGAACTGGCGACATCTTGATTTTCGTGAGATTTCTTGCTGAGATATGCATTTTCTGCGATAATCTAGGTGAGACTTCAGTCAGAAGTATGCAGAATCATCTAGATCGCTCTTTTCGAGCTATTTAATGCGATAAAACAAGTTTTCTGGTCTTTTCAACATTCCACAGTGCGTTTGATATGCAGAAACGGCGATATTTTGATTTTCGTGGTGTTTCCAGCTGAGATATGCATTTTCTACGATAATCTTGGTGAGTCTTTTGTCAGAAGTATGCAGAATCATCTAGATCGCTCTTTTCGAGCTATTTAATGCGAGAAACACGTTATCTGGTTGTTTTCACCACTCCACAGTGCGTTTGATATGCAGAACCGGCGACATCTTGATTTTCGTGAGGTTTCAAGCTGAGACATGCATTTTCTGCGATAATCTTGGTGAGACTTCAGTCAGAAGTATGCAGAATCTTCGAGATCGCTCTTTTCGAGCAACTTAATGCGAGAAACACGTTATCTGATGTTTTCACCACTCCACAGTGCGTGTGATATGCAGAACCGGCGAAATCTTTGATTTCGTCGGGGTTCAAGATGAGATATGCATTTTCTACGATAATCTTGGTGAGACTTCTGTCAGAAGTATGCAGAATCATCGAGATCGCTCGTTTCGAGCTATTTAATGCGAGAAATACGTTATCTGGTGTTTTCACCACTCCACAGTGCGTTTGATATGCAGAACCGCCGATATCTTGGTTTTCGTGGGGTTTCAAGCTGAGATATGCATTTTCTGCGATAATCTTGGTGAGACTTCTGTCAGAAGTATGCAGAATCATCGGGATCGCTCTTTTCGAGATATTTAATGCGCAAAAAAAGTTTTCTGGTGTTTTCACCACTCCACAGTGCGTTTGATATGCAGAACGGGCGACATCTTGATTTTCGTGAGGTTTCAAGCTGAGATATGCATTTTCTGCGATAATCTAGGTGAGACTTCAGTCAGAAGTATGCAGAATCATCTAGATCGCTCTTTTCCAGCATTTAATGCGAAAAACAAGTTTTCTGGTGTTTTCAACATTCCAAAGTGCGTTTGATATGCAGAACCGGCGATATCTTGATTTTCGTGGTGTTTCCAGCTGAGATATGCATTTTCTACGATAATCTTGGTGAGTCTTTTGTCAGAAGTATGCAGAATCATCTAGATCGCTCTTTTCGAGCTATTTAATGCGAAAAAACAAGTTTTCTGGTCTTTTCAACATTCCACAGTGGGTTTGATATGCAGAAACGGCGATATTTTGATTTTCGTGGTGTTTCCAGCTGAGATATGCATTTTCTACGATAATCTTGGTGAGTCTTTTGTCAGAAGTATGCAGAATCATCTAGATCGCTCTTTTCGAGCTATTTAATGCGAAAAAACAAGTTTTCTGGTGTTTTCAACATTCCAAAGTGCGTTTGATATGCAGAACCGGCGATATCTTGATTTTCGTGGTGTTTCCAGCTGAGATATGCATTTTCTGCGATAATCTTGGTGAGTCTTCTGTCAGAAGTATGCAGAATCATCTAGATCGCTCTTTTCGAGCTATTTAATGCGAGAAACACGTTATCTGGTGTTTTCACCACTCCACAGTGCGTTTGATATGCAGAACCGGCGACATCTTGGATTTCGTCGGGTTTCAAGCTGAGATATGCATTTTCTACCATAATCTTGGTGAGACTTCTGTCAGAAGTATGCAGAATCATCTAGATCGCTCTATTCGAGCTATTTAATGCGAGAAACACGATATCTGGTTGTTTTCACCACTCCACAGTGCGTTTGATATGCAGAACTGGCGACATCTTGATTTTCGTGAGATTTCTTGCTGAGATATGCATTTTCTGCGATAATCTAGGTGAGACTTCAGTCAGAAGTATGCAGAATCATCTAGATCGCTCTTTTCGAGCTATTTAATGCGAAAAAACGAGTTTTCTGGTCTTTTCAACATTCCACAGTGCGTTTGATATGCAGAAACGGCGATATTTTGATTTTCGTGGTGTTTCCAGCTGAGATATGCATTTTCTACGATAATCTTGGTGAGTCTTTTGTCAGAAGTATGCAGAATCATCGAGATCGCTCGTTTCGAGCTATTTAATGCGAGAAATACGTTATCTGGTGTTTTCACCACTCCACAGTGCGTTTGATATGCAGAACCGCCGATATCTTGGTTTTCGTGGGGTTTCAAGCTGAGATATGCATTTTCTGCGATAGTCTTGGTGAGACTTCTGTCAGAAGTATGCAGAATCATCGGGATCGCTCTTTTCGAGATATTTAATGCGCAAAAAAAGTTTTCTGGTGTTTTCACCACTCCACAGTGCGTTTGATATGCAGAACGGGCGACATCTTGATTTTCGTGAGGTTTCAAGCTGAGATATGCATTTTCTGCGATAATCTAGGTGAGACTTCAGTCAGAAGTATGCAGAATCATCTAGATCGCTCTTTTCCAGCATTTAATGCGAAAAAACAAGTTTTCTGGTGTTTTCAACATTCCAAAGTGCGTTTGATATGCAGAACCGGCGATATCTTGATTTTCGTGGTGTTTCCAGCTGAGATATGCATTTTCTGCGATAATCTTGGTGAGTCTTCTGTCAGAAGTATGCAGAATCATCTAGATCGCTCTTTTCGAGCTATTTAATGCGAGAAACACGTTATCTGGTTGTTTTCATCACTCCACAGTGCGTTTGATATGCAGAACCGGCGACATCTTGATTTTCGTGAGGTTTCAAGCTGAGACATGCATTTTCTGCGATAATCTTGGTGAGACTTCAGTCAGAAGTATGCAGAATCATGTAGATCGAACTTTTCGAGCTATTTAATGCGAAAAAACAAGTTTTCTGGTGTTTTCAACATTCCACAGTGCGTTTGATATGCAGAACCGGCGACATCTTGGCTGTCGTTGGGTATCAAGCTGAGATATGCATTTTCTGCGATAATCTAGGTGAGACTTCAGTCAGAAGTATGCAGAATCATCTAGATCGCTCTTTTCGAGCTATTTAATGCGAAAAAACAAGTTTTCTGGTGTTTTCAACATTCCACAGTGCATTTGATATGCATAACCGGCGACATCTTGGCTGTCGTTGGGTATCAAGCTGAGATATGCATTTTCTACGATAATCTTGGTGAGACTTCTGTCAGAAGTATGCAGAATCATCTAGATCGCTCTTTTCGAGCTATTTAATGCGAGAAACACGTTATCTGGTGTTTTCACCACTCCACAGTGCGTTTGATATGCAGAACCGGCGACATCTTGGGTTTCGTCGGGTTTCAAGCTGAGATATGCATTTTCTACCATAATCTTGGTGAGACTTCTGTCAGAAGTATGCAGAATCATCTAGATCGCTCTATTCGAGCTATTTAATGCGAGAAACACGATATCTGGTTGTTTTCACCACTCCACAGTGCGTTTGATATGCAGAACTGGCGACATCTTGATTTTCGTGAGATTTCTTGCTGAGATATGCAGTTTCTGCGATAATCTAGGTGAGACTTCAGTCAGAAGTATGCAGAATCATCTAGATCGCTCTTTTCGAGCTATTTAATGCGAAAAAACGAGTTTTCTGGTCTTTTCAACATTCCACAGTGCGTTTGATATGCAGAAACGGCGATATTTTGATTTTCGTGGTGTTTCCAGCTGAGATATGCATTTTCTACGATAATCTTGGTGAGTCTTTTGTCAGAAGTATGCAGAAGCATCTAGATCGCTCTTTTCGAGCTATTTAATGCGAGAAACACGTTATCTGGTTGTTTTCACCCCTCCACAGTGCGTTTGATATGCAGAACCGGCGACATCTTGATTTTCGTGAGGTTTCAAGCTTAGACATGCATTTTCTGCGATAATCTTGGTGAGACTTCAGTCAGAAGTATGCAGAATCTTCGAGATCGCTCTTTTCGAGCAACTTAATGCGAGAAACACGTTATCTGATGTTTTCACCACTCCACAGTGCGTGTGATATGCAGAACCGGCGAAATCTTTGATTTCGTCGGGTTTCAAGCTGAGATATGCATTTTCTACCATAATCTTGGTGAGACTTCTGTCAGAAGTATGCAGAATCATCTAGATCGCTCTATTCGAGCTATTTAATGCGAGAAACACGATATCTGGTTGTTTTCACCACTCCACAGTGCGTTTGATATGCAGAACTGGCGACATCTTGATTTTCGTGAGATTTCTTGCTGAGATATGCATTTTCTGCGATAATCTAGGTGAGACTTCAGTCAGAAGTATGCAGAATCATCTAGATCGCTCTTTTCGAGCTATTTAATGCGAAAAAACGAGTTTTCGGGTCTTTTCAACATTCCACAGTGCGTTTGATATGCAGAAACGGCGATATTTTGATTTTCGTGGTGTTTCCAGCTGAGATATGCATTTTCTACGATAATCTTGGTGAGTCTTTTGTCAGAAGTATGCAGAATCATCTAGATCGCTCTTTTCGAGCTATTTAATGCGAGAAACACGTTATCTGGTTGTTTTCACCACTCCACAGTGCGTTTGATATGCAGAACCGGCGACATCTTGATTTTCGTGAGGTTTCAAGCTGAGACATGCATTTTCTGCGATAATCTTTGTGAGACTTCAGTCAGAAGTATGCAGAATCATGTAGATCGAACTTTTCGAGCTATTTAATGCGAAAAAACAAGTTTTCTGGTGTTTTCAACATTCCACAGTGCGTTTGATATGCAGAAGCGGCGACATCTTGGCTGTCGTTGGGTATCAAGCTGAGATATGCATTTTCTGCGATAATCTAGGTGAGACTTCAGTCAGAAGTATGCAGAATCATCTAGATCGCTCTTTTCGAGCTATTTAATGCGAGAAACACGTTATCTGGTGTTTTCACCACTCCACAGTGCGTTTGATATGCAGAACCGGCGACATCTTGGATTTCGTCGGGTTTCAAGCTGAGATATGCATTTTCTACCATAATCTTGGTGAGACATCTGTCAGAAGTATGCAGAATCATCTAGATCGCTCTATTCGAGCTATTTAATGCGAGAAACACGATATCTGGTTGTTTTCACCACTCCACAGTGCGTTTGATATGCAGAACTGGCGACATCTTGATTTTCGTGAGATTTCTTGCTGAGATATGCATTTTCTGCGATAATCTAGGTGAGACTTCAGTCAGAGGTATGCAGAATCATCTAGATCGCTCTTTTCGAGCTATTTAATGCGAAAAAACAAGTTTTCTGGTCTTTTCAACATTCCACAGTGCGTTTGATATGCAGAAACGGCGATATTTTGATTTTCGTGGTGTTTCCAGCTGAGATATGCATTTTCTACGATAATCTTGGTGAGTCTTTTGTCAGAAGTATGCAGAATCATCTAGATCGCTCTTTTCGAGCTATTTAATGCGAGAAACACGTTATCTGGTTGTTTTCACCACTCCACAGTGCGTTTGATATGCAGAACCGGCGACATCTTGATTTTCGTGAGGTTTCAAGCTGAGACATGCATTTTCTGCGATAATCTTGGTGAGACTTCAGTCAGAAGTATGCAGAATCTTCGAGATCGCTCTTTTCGAGCAACTTAATGCGAGAAACACGTTATCTGATGTTTTCACCACTCCACAGTGCGTGTGATATGCAGAACCGGCGAAATCTTTGATTTCGTCGGGGTTCAAGATGAGATATGCATTTTCTACGATAATCTTGGTGAGACTTCTGTCAGAAGTATGCAGAATCATCGAGATCGCTCGTTTCGAGCTATTTAATGCGAGAAATACGTTATCTGGTGTTTTCACCACTCCACAGTGCGTTTGATATGCAGAACCGCCGATATCTTGGTTTTCGTGGTGTTTCCAGCTGAGATATGCATTTTCTGCGATAATCTTGGTGAGTCTTCTGTCAGAAGTATGCAGAATCATCTAGATCGCTCTTTTCGAGCTATTTAATGCGAGAAACACGTTATCTGGTGTTTTCACCACTCCACAGTGCGTTTGATATGCAGAACTGGCGACATCTTGATTTTCGTGAGATTTCTTGCTGAGATATGCATTTTCTGCGATAATCTAGGTGAGACTTTAGTCAGAAGTATGCAGAATCATCTAGATCGCTCTTTTCGAGCTATTTAATGCGAAAAAACGAGTTTTCTGGTCTTTTCAACATTCCACAGTGCGTTTGATATGCAGAAACGGCGATATTTTGATTTTCGTGGTGTTTCCAGCTGAGATATGCATTTTCTACGATAATCTTGGTGAGTCTTTTGTCAGAAGTATGCAGAATCATCTAGATCGCTCTTTTCGAGCTATTTAATGCGAAAAAACAAGTTTTCTGGTCTTTTCAACATTCCACAGTGGGTTTGATATGCAGAAACGGCGATATTTTGATTTTCGTGGTGTTTCCAGCTGAGATATGCATTTTCTACGATAATCTTGGTGAGTCTTTTGTCAGAAGTATGCAGAATCATCTAGATCGCTCTTTTCGAGCTATTTAATGCGAGAAACACGTTATCTGGTTGTTTTCATCACTCCACAGTGCGTTTGATATGCAGAACCGGCGACATCTTGATTTTCGTGAGGTTTCAAGCTGAGACATGCATTTTCTGCGATAATCTTGGTGAGACTTCAGTCAGAAGTATGCAGAATCATGTAGATCGAACTTTTCGAGCTATTTAATGCGAAAAAACAAGTTTTCTGGTGTTTTCAACATTCCACAGTGCGTTTGATATGCAGAACCGGCGACATCTTGGCTGTCGTTGGGTATCAAGCTGAGATATGCATTTTCTGCGATAATCTAGGTGAGACTTCAGTCAGAAGTATGCAGAATCATCTAGATCGCTCTTTTCGAGCTATTTAATGCGAAAAAACAAGTTTTCTGGTGTTTTCAACATTCCACAGTGCATTTGATATGCAGAACCGGCGACATCTTGGCTGTCGTTGGGTATCAAGCTGAGATATGCATTTTCTACGATAATCTTGGTGAGACTTCTGTCAGAAGTATGCAGAATCATCGAGATCGCTCGTTTCGAGCTATTTAATGCGAGAAACACGTTATCTGGTGTTTTCACCACTCCACAGTGCGTTTGATATGCAGAACCGGCGACATCTTGGATTTCGTCGGGTTTCAAGCTGAGATATGCATTTTCTACCATAATCTTGGTGAGACTTCTGTCAGAAGTATGCAGAATCATCTAGATCGCTCTATTCGAGCTATTTAATGCGAGAAACACGATATCTGGTTGTTTTCACCACTCCACAGTGCGTTTGATATGCAGAACTGGCGACATCTTGATTTTCGTGAGATTTCTTGCTGAGATATGCATTTTCTGCGATAATCTAGGTGAGACTTCAGTCAGAAGTATGCAGAATCATCTAGATCGCTCTTTTCGAGCTATTTAATGCGAAAAAACGAGTTTTCTGGTCTTTTCAACATTCCACAGTGCGTTTGATTTGCAGAAACGGCGATATTTTGATTTTCGTGGTGTTTCCAGCTGAGATATGCATTTTCTACGATAATCTTGGTGAGTCATTTGTCAGAAGTATGCAGAAGCATCTAGATCGCTCTTTTCGAGCTATTTAATGCGAAAAAACAAGTTTTCTGGTCTTTTCAACATTCCACAGTGGGTTTGATATGCAGAACCGGCGACATCTTGATTTTCGTGAGGTTTCAAGCTGAGACATGCATTTTCTGCGATAATCTTGGTGAGACTTCAGTCAGAAGTATGCAGAATCATCTAGATCGCTCTTTTCCAGCTATTTAATGCGAAAAAACAAGTTTTCTGGTGTTTTCAACATTCCAAAGTGCGTTTGATATGCAGAACCGGCGATATCTTGATTTTCGTGGTGTTTCCAGCTGAGATATGCATTTTCTGCGATAATCTTGGTGAGTCTTCTGTCAGAAGTATGCAGAATCATCTAGATCGCTCTTTTCGAGCTATTTAATGCGAGAAACACGTTATCTGGTGTTTTCACCACTCCACAGTGCGTTTGATATGCAGAACCGGCGACATCTTGGATTTCGTCGGGTTTCAAGCTGAGATATGCATTTTCTACCATAATCTTGGTGAGACTTCTGTCAGAAGTATGCAGAATCATCTAGATCGCTCTTTTCCAGCTATTTAATGCGAAAAAACAAGTTTTCTGGTGTTTTCAACATTCCAAAGTGCGTTTGATATGCAGAACCGGCGATATCTTGATTTTCGTGGTGTTTCCAGCTGAGATATGCATTTTCTGCGATAATCTTGGTGAGTCTTCTGTCAGAAGTATGCAGAATCATCTAGATCGCTCTTTTCGAGCTATTTAATGCGAGAAACACGTTATCTGGTGTTTTCACCACTCCACAGTGCGTTTGATATGCAGAACCGGCGACATCTTGGATTTCGTCGGGTTTCAAGCTGAGATATGCATTTTCTACCATAATCTTGGTGAGACTTCTGTCAGAAGTATGCAGAATCATCTAGATCGCTCTATTCGAGCTATTTAATGCGAGAAACACGATATCTGGTTGTTTTCACCACTCCACAGTGCGTTTGATATGCAGAACTGGCGACATCTTGATTTTCGTGAGATTTCTTGCTGAGATATGCATTTTCTGCGATAATCTAGGTGAGACTTCAGTCAGAAGTATGCAGAATCATCTAGATCGCTCTTTTCGAGCTATTTAATGCGAAAAAACGAGTTTTCTGGTCTTTTCAACATTCCACAGTGCGTTTGATATGCAGAAACGGCGATATTTTGATTTTCGTGGTGTTTCCAGCTGAGATATGCATTTTCTACGATAATCTTGGTGAGTCTTTTGTCAGAAGTATGCAGAAGCATCTAGATCGCTCTTTTCGAGCTATTTAATGCGAAAAAACAAGTTTTCTGGTCTTTTCAACATTCCACAGTGGGTTTGATATGCAGAAACGGCGATATTTTGATTTTCGTGGTGTTTCCAGCTGAGATATGCATTTTCTACGATCATCTTGGTGAGTCTTTTGTCAGAAGTATGCAGAATCATCTAGATCGCTCTTTTCGAGCTATTTAATGCGAGAAACACGTTATCTGGTTGTTTTCATCACTCCACAGTGCGTTTGATATGCAGAACCGGCGACATCTTGATTTTCGTGACGTTTCAAGCTGAGACATGCATTTTCTGCGATAATCTTGGTGAGACATCAGTCAGAAGTATGCAGAATCATGTAGATCGAACTTTTCGAGCTATTTAATGCGAAAAAACAAGTTTTCTGGTGTTTTCAACATTCCACAGTGCGTTTGATATGTAGAACCGGCGACATCTTGGCTGTCGTTGGGTATCAAGCTGAGATATGCATTTTCTGCGATAATCTAGGTGAGACTTCAGTCAGAAGTATGCAGAATCATCTAGATCGCTCTTTTCGAACTATTTAATGCGAAAAAACAAGTTTTCTGGTGTTTTCAACATTCCACAGTGCATTTGATATGCAGAACCGGCGACATCTTGGCTGTCGTTGGGTATCAAGCTGAGATATGCATTTTCTACGATAATCTTGGTGAGACTTCTGTCAGAAGTATGCAGAATCATCGGGATCGCTCTAATCGAGCTATTTATTGCGAGAAACACGTTATCCGGTGTTTTCACCACTCCACAGTGCGTTTGATATGCAGAACCGGCGACATCTTGATTTTCGTGAGGTTTCAAGCTGACACATGCATTTTCTGCGATAATCTTGGTGAGACTTCAGTCAGAAGTATGCAGAAATATCTAGATCGCTCTTGTCGAGCTATTTAATGCGAGAAACACGATATCTGGTTGTTTTCACCACTCCACAGTGCGTTTGATATGCAGAACCGGCGACATCTTGATTTTCGTGAGGTTTCAAGCTGAGACATGCATTTTCTGCGATAATCTTGGTGAGTCTTTTGTCAGAAGTATGCAGAATCATCTAGATCGCTCTTTTCGAGCTATTTAATGCGAAAAAATAAGTTTTCTGGTGTTTTCACCACTCCACAGTGCGTTTGATATGCAGAACAGTAGATGTCTTGGTTTTCGTGGGGTTTCAAGCTGATATATGCATTTTCTGCGATAATCTTGGTGAGACTTCTGTCCGAAGTATGCTGAAACATCGAGATCGCTCTTTTCGGGCTAGTTAATGCGAGAAAAACCTTATCCGGTGTTTTCACCACTCCACAGTGCGTTTGATATGCAGAACCGGAGATATTTTGATTTTCGTGGTGTTTCCAGCTGAGATATGCATTTTCTACGATCATCTTGGTGAGTCTTTTGTCAGAAGTATGCAGAATCATCTAGATCGCTCTTTTCGAGCTATTTAATGCGAGAAACACGTTATCTGGTTGTTTTCATCACTCTACAGTGCGTTTGATATGCAGAACCGGCGACATCTTGATTTTCGTGACGTTTCAAGCTGAGACATGCATTTTCTGCGATAATCTTGTTGAGACTTCTGTCCGAAGTATGCAGAATCATCGAGATCGCACGTTTCGAGATATTTAATGCGAGAAACACGTTATCTGGTGTTTTCACCACTCCACAGTGCGTATGATATGCAGAACCGGCGATATCTTGGTTTTCGTGGAGTTTCAAGATGAGATATGCATTTTTTACGATAATTTTGGTGAGACTTCTGTCCGAAGTATGCAGAATCATCGAGATCGCTCGTTTCGAGCTATTTAATGCGAGAAACACGTTATCTGGTGTTTTCACCACTCCACAGTGCGTTTGATATGCAGAACCGCCGATATCTTGGTTTTCGTGGGGTTTCAAGCTGAGATATGCTTTTTTTACGATAATATTGTTGAGACTTCTGTCCGAAGTATGCAGAATCATCGAGATCGCTCGTTTCGAGCTATTTAATGCGAGGAACACGTTATCTGGTGTTTTCACCACTCCACGGTGCGTTGGATATGCAGAACCGGAGATATTTTGGTTTTCGTCGGGTTTCAAGCTGAGATATGCATTTTCTACGATAAGCTTGGTGAGACTTCTGTCCGAAGTATGCTGAAACTTCGAGATCGCTCTTTTCGAGCTAGTTAATGCGAGCAAAACCTTATCCGGTGTTTTCACCACTGCACAGTGCGTTTGATATGCAAAACAGTAGATATCTTGGTTTTCGTGGGGTTTCAAGCTGAGATATGCATTTTCTGCGACAATCTTGTTGAGACTTCTGTGCGAAGTATGCAGAATCATCGAGATCGCTCGTTTCGAGATAGTTAGTGCGAGAAACACGTTATCTGGTGTTTTCACCACTCCACAGTGCGTTGGATATGCAGAACAGTAGATATCTTGGTTTTCGTGGGGTTTCAAGCTGAGATATGCATTTTCTGCGATAATCTTGGTGAGACTTCTGTCCGAAGTATGCTGAAACATCGAGATCGCTCTTTTCGGGCTAGTTAATGCGAGAAAAACCTTATCCGGTGTTTTCACCACTCCACAGTGCGTTTGATATGCAGAACCAGCGATATCTTGGCTTTCGTGGGGTTTCAAGCTGAGATATGCATTTTTTACGATAATCTTGGTGAGACTTCTGTCCGAAGTATGAAGAATCATCGAGATCGCTCTCTTCGAGCTATTTAATGCGAGAAACACGTTTTCTGGGGTGTTCACCACTCCACAGTGCGTTTGATATGCTGAACACAGCGATATCTTGGTTTTCGTGGGGTTTCAAGCTGAGATATGCATTTTCTGCGATAATCTTGGTGAGACTTCTGTCCGAAGTATGCTGAATCATCGAGACCGCTCTTTTCGAGCCAGTTAGTGCGAGAAACACGTTATCTGGTGTTGTCACCACTCCACAGTGCGTTTGATATGCTGAACACAGCGAAATCTTGGTTTTCGTGGGGTTTCAAGCTGAGATATGCATTTTCTGCGATAATCTTGGTGAGACTTCTGTCCGAAGTATGCTGAATCATCGAGACCGCTCTTTTCGAGCCAGTTAGTGCGAGAAACACGTTATCTGGTGTTGTCACCACTCCACAGTGCGTTTGATATGCAGAACAGTAGATATCTTGGTTTTCGTGGGGTTTCAAGCTGAGATATGCATTTTCTGCGATAATCTTGATGAGACTTCTGTCCGAAGTATGCAGAATCATCGAGATCGCTCGTTTCGAGCTATTCAATGCGAGAAACACATTATCTGGTGTTTTCACCACTCCACAGTGCGTTTGATATGCAGAACCGGCGATATCTTGCTTTTCGTGGGGTTTCAAGCAGAGATATGCTTTTTCTGCGATAATCTTTGTGAGACTTCTGTCCGAAGTATGCTGAATCATCGAGATCGCTCTTTTCGAGATAGTTAGTGCGAGAAAAACGTTATCTGGTGTTTTCACCACTCCACAGTGCGTTTGATATGCAGAACAGTAGATATCTTGGTTTTCGTGGGGTTTCAAGCTGAGATATGCATTTTCTGCGATAATCTTGTTGAGACTTCTGTCCGAAGTATGCAGAATCATCGAGATCGCTCGTTTCGAGCTATTTAATGTGAGAAACACGTTATCTGGTGTTTTCACCACTCCACAGTGCGTTGGATATGCAGAACCGGAGATATTTTGGTTTTCGTCGGGTTTCAAGCTGAGTTATGCATTTTCTACGATAAGCTTGGTGAGACTTCAGTCCGAAGTATGCTGAAACTTCGAGATCGCTCTTTTCGAGCTAGTTAATGCGAGAAAAACCTTCTCCGGTGTTTTCACCACTCCACAGTGCGTTTGATATGCAAAACAGTAGATATCTTGGTTTTCGTGGGGTTTCCAGCTGAAATATGCATTTTCTGCGATAATCTTGGTGTTTCATCTATGAGGAGTATGCAGAATCATCGAAAACGCTCTTTTCGAGCTAGCTAATGCGAGAAACACGTTATCCGGTGTTTTCACCACTCCACAGTTCGTTGGATATGCAGAACCGGAGATATCTTGGTTTTCGTGGGGTTTCAAGCTGAGGTATGCATTTCCTGCGATAATCTTGGTGACACTTCTGTCCGATGTATGCTGAATCATCTAGATCGCTCTTTTCGAGCTATTTGATGCGAGAAACACGTTATCTGGTGTTTTCACAACTCCACAGTGCGTTTGACATGCAGAACCGGCGATATCTTGGTTTTCGTGGGGTTTCAAGCTGAGATATGCATTTTCTGCGATAATCGTGGATATTCTTCTGTGAGAAGTATGGAGAATCACCGAAATCGCAGCTTTCGTGCTATTGAATGCGAAAAACTCGTTTTGTGGTGTTTTCAGCACTCCACAGTGCGTTTGATACCCGGAAACTGCGATATCTTCGGTTTCATTGGGTTTCCAGATGAGATATGCATTTTCTACGATGATCTTGGACATTCTTCTGTGAGACGTTAGCAGAATCACAGCAATCGCTCTATTCGAGCTATTTAATGCGAGAAACACGTTATCCGGTTGTTTTCACCACTCCACAGTGCGTCTGATGTGCAGAACCGGCGACATCTTGATTTTCGTGATGTTTCTAGCTGAGATATGCATTTTCTGCGATAATATTGGTGAGGCTTCAGTCAGAAGTATGCAGAATCATCTAGATCGCTCGTTTCGAGCTATTTAATGCGAAAAAACAAGTTTTCTGCTGTTTTGACCACTCCACAGTGCGTTTGATATGTAGAGCCGTCGATAACTTGGTTTTCGTGTGGTTTCCAGCTGAAATATGCATTTTCTGCGATAATATTGGTGAGACTTCAGTCAGAAGTATGCAGAATCATCTAGATCGCTCGTTTCGAGCTATTTAATGCGAAAAAACAAGTTTTCTGCTGTTTTGACCACTCCACAGTGCGTTTGATATGTAGAGCCGCCGATAACTTGGTTTTCGTGGGGTTTCCAGCTGAAATATGCATTTTCTGCGATAAGCTTGGTGTTTCATCTATGAGAAGTATGCAGAATCATCGAGAACGCTCTTTTCGAGCTAGCTATTGCGAGAAACACGTTTTCTGGTGTTTTCACCACTCCACAGTGCGTTTGATATGCAGAACAGTAGATATCTTGGTTTTCGTGGGGTTTCAAGCTGAGATATGCATTTTCTGCGATAATCTTTTTGAGACTTCTGTCCGAAGTATGCAGAATCATCTAGATCGCTCTTTTCGAGATATTTAATGCGAAAAAATAAGTTTTCTGGTGTTTTCACGACTCCACAGTGCGTTTGATATGCAGAACCGGCGATATCTTGATTTTCGTGGTTTTTCCAGCTGATATATGCATTTTCAGCGATAATCGTGGTGAGTCTTTTGTCAGAAGTATACAGAATCATCTAGATCGCTCTTTTCGAGATATTTAATGCGAAAAAATAAGTTTTCTGGTGTTTTCACCACTCCACAGTGCGTTCGATATGCAGAACAGTTGATATCTTAGTTTTCGTGGGGTTTCAAGCTGAAATATGCATTTTCTGCGATAATCTTGTTGAGACTTCTGTCCGAAGTATGCAGAATCATCGAGATCGCTCGTTTCGAGCTATTTAATGCGAAAAAACAAGTTTTCTAGTGTTTTGACCACTCCACAGTGCGTATGATATGCAGAACCGGCGATATCTTGGTTTTCGTGGAGTTTAAAGCTGAGATATGCATTTTTTACGATAATTTTGGTGAGACTTCTGTCCGAAGTATGCAGAATCATCGAGATCGCTCGTTTCGAGCTATTTAATGCGAGAAACACGTTTTCTGGTGTTTTCACCACTCCACAGTGCGTTTGATATGCAGAACCGCCGATATCTTGGTTTTCGTGGGATTTCAAGCTGAGATATGCATTTTCTGCGATAATCTTGGTGAGACTTCTGTCAGAAGTATGCAGAATCATCGGGATCGCTCTTTTCGAGATATTTACTGCGCAAAAAAAGTTTTCTGGTGTTTTCACCACTCCACAGTGCGTTTGATATGCAGAACGGGCGACATCTTGATTTTCGTGAGGTTTCAAGCAGAGATATGCATTTTCTGCGATAATCTTGGTGAGACTTCAGTCAGAAGTATGCAGAATCATGTAGATCGCACTTTTCGAGCTATTTAATGCGAAAAAACAAGTTTTCTGGTGTTTTCAACATTCCACAGTGCGTTTGATATGCAGAACCGGCGACATCTTGGCTGTCGTTGGGTATCAAGCTCAGATATGCATTTTCTACGATAATCTTGGTGAGACTTCTGTCAGAAGTATGCAGAATCATCGGGATCGCTCTATTCGAGATATTTATTGCGAGAAACACGTTATCCGGTGTTTTCGCCACTCCACAGTGCGTTTGATATGCAGAACCGGCGACATCTTGATTTTCGTGAGGTTTCAAGCTGAGACATGCATTTTCTGCGATAATCTTGGTGAGACTTCAGTCAGAAGTATGCAGAATCATCGAGATCGCTCGTTTCGAGCTATTTAATGCGAGAAACACGTTATCTGGTGTTTTCACCACTCCACAGTGCGTTTGATATGCAGAACCGCCGATATCTTGGTTTTCGTGGGGTTTCAAGCTGAGATATGCTTTTTAACGATAATCTTGATGAGACTTCTGTCCGAAGTATGCAGAATCATCGAGATCGCTCGTTTCGAGCTATTCAATGCGAGAAACACATTATCTGGTGTATTCACCACTCCACAGTGCGTTTGATATGCAGAACCGGCGATATCTTGGTTTTCGTGGGGTTTCAAGCAGAGATATGCATTTTCTGCGATAATCTTTGTGAGACTTCCGTCCGAAGTATGCTGAATCATCGAGATCGCTCTTTTCGAGCTAGTTAGTGCGAGAAACACGTTATCTGGTGATTTCACCACTCCACAGTGCGTTTGATATGCAGAACCGGCGATATCTTGGTTTTCGTGGGGTTTCAAGCTGAGATATGCATTTTCTGCGATAATCTTGGTGATACTTCTGTCCGAAGTATGCTGAATCATCGAGGACGCTCTTTTCGAGCTAGCTAATGCGAGAAACACGTTTTCTGGTGTTTTCACCACTCCACAGTGCGTTTGATATGCAGAACAGTAGATATCTTGGTTTTCGTGGGGTTTCAAGTTGAGATATGCATTTTTTACGATAATCTTGGTGAGAGTTCTGTCCGAAGTATGCTTAATCATCGAGATCGCTCTATTCGAGCTATTTAATGCGACAAACATGTTATCTGGTGTTTTCAGCACCCCACAGTGCGTTTGATATGCAGAACCAGCGATATCTTGGTTTTCGTGGGGTTTCAAGCTGAGATATGCATTTCTTACGATAATCTTGGTGAGAGTTCTGTCCGAAGTATGCTTAATCATCGAGATCGCTCGTTTCGAGCTATTTAATGCGGGAAACACGTTATCTGGTGTTTTGACCACCCCACAGTGCGTATGATATGCAGAACCGGCGATATCTTGGTTTTCGTGGGGTTTCAAGCTGAGATATGCATTTCTTACGATAATCTTGGTGAGAGTTCTGTCCGAAGTATGCTTAATCATCGAGATCGCTCGTTTCGAGCTATTTAATGCGAAAAACTCGTTTTCTGGTGTTTTCAGCACTCCACCGTGCGTTTGATATGCGGAAACTGCGATATCTTCGGTTTCATTGGGTTTCCAGATGAGATATGCATTTTCCACGATAATCTTGGGTATTCTTCTGTGAGACGTTTGCAGAATCACAGATCTCGCTCTATTCGAGCAATTTAATGCGAGACACACGTTATCCGGTTGTTTTCACCACTCCACAGTGCGTTTGATGTGCAGAACCGGCGACATCTTGATTTTCGTGATGTTTCTAGCTGAGATATGCATTTTCTGCGATAATATTGGTGAGACTTCAGTCAGAAGTATGCAGAATCATCTAGATCGCTCGTTTCGAGCTATTTAATGCGAAAAAACAAGTTTTCTGCTGTTTTGACCACTCCACAGTGCGTTTGATATGTAGAGCCGCCGATAACTTGGTTTTCGTGGGTTTTCCAGGTGAAATATGCATTTTCTGCGATAATATTGGTGAGACTTCAGTCAGAAGGATGCTGAACCATCGAGATCGCTCTTTTCGAGATAGTTAGTGCGAGAAACACGTTCTCTGGTTGTTTTCACCACTCCACAGTGCGTTTGATATGCAGAACAGGCGATATCTTGATTTTCGTGGTGTTTCCAGCTGAGATATGCATTTTCTGCGATAATCGTGGTGGGTCTTTTGTCAGAAGTATGCAGAATCAACTAGATCGCTCTTTTCGAGCTACTTAATGCACGAAACACGTTCTCTGGTTGTTTTCACCACTCCACAGTGCGTTTGACATGCAGAACAGGCGATATCTTGGTTTCGGTCGGGTTTCAAGCTGAGATATGCATTTTCTACGGTAATCTTGGTGAAACATCTGTCCGTAGTATGCAGAAACATCGAGAGCGCTCCTTTCGAGCTATTTAATGCGAAAAACTCGTTTTCTGGGGTTTTCACCACTCCACAGTTCGTTGGATATGCAGAACCGGAGATATCTTGGTTTTCGTGGGGTTTCAAGTTGAGATATGCATTTTTTACGATAATCTTGGTGAGAGTTCTGTCCGAAGTATGCTTAATCATCGAGATCGCTCTATTCGAGCTATTTAATGCGACAAACATGTTATCTGGTGTTTTCAGCACCCCACAGTGCGTTTGATATGCAGAACCAGCGATATCTTGGTTTTCGTGGGGTTTCAAGCTGAGATATGCATTTCTTACGATAATCTTGGTGAGAGTTCTGTCCGAAGTATGCTTAATCATCGAGATCGCTCGTTTCGAGCTATTTAATGCGGGAAACACGTTATCTGGTGTTTTCACCACTCCACAGTGCGTATGATATGCAGAACCGGCGATATCATGGTTTTCGTGGGGTTTCAAGATGAGATATGCATTTTCTGCGATAATCTTGGTGATACTTCTGTCCGAAGTATGCTGAAACATCGAGATCGCTCTTTTTGAGCTACTTAATGCGAGAAACACGATATCTGGTGTTTTCACCACTCCACAGAGCGTTGGATATGCAGAACCAGCGATATCTTGGCTTTCGTGGGGTTTCAAGCTGAGATATGCATTTCCTGCGATAATCTTGGTGACACTTCTGTCCGAAGTATTCTGAATCATATAGATCGCTCTTTTCGAGCTATTTAATGCGAAAAACTCGTTTTCTGGTGTTTTCAGCACTCCACCGTGCGTTTGATATGCGGAAACTGCGATATCTTCGGTTTCATTGGGTTTCCAGATGAGATATGCATTTTCCACGATAATCTTGGGTATTCTTCTGTGAGACGTTTGCAGAATCACAGATCTCGCTCTATTCGAGCAATTTAATGCGAGAAACACGTTATCCGGTTGTTTTCACCACTCCACAGTGCGTTTGATGTGCAGAACCGGCGACATCTTGATTTTCGTGATGTTTCTAGCTGAGATATGCATTATCTGCGATAATATTGGTGAGACTTCAGTCAGAAGTATGCAGAATCATCTAGATCGCTCGTTTCGAGCTATTTAATGCGAAAAAACAAGTTTTCTGCTGTTTTGACCACTCCACAGTGCGTTTGATATGTAGAGCCGTCGATAACTTGGTTTTCGTGGGGTTTCCAGCTGAAATATGCATTTTCTGCGATAATATTGGTGAGACTTCAGTCAGAAGTATGCAGAATCATCTAGATCGCTCGTTTCGAGCTATTTAATGCGAAAAAACAAGTTTTCTGCTGTTTTGACCACTCCACAGTGCGTTTGATATGCAAAACAGTAGATATCTTGGTTTTCGTGGGGTTTCCAGCTGAAATATGCATTTTCTGCGATAATCTTGGTGTTTCATCTATGAGGAGTATGCAGAATCATCGAAAACGCTCTTTTCGAGCTAGCTAATGCGAGAAACACGTTATCCGGTGTTTTCACCACTCCACAGTTCGTTGGATATGCAGAACCGGAGATATCTTGGTTTTCGTGGGGTTTCAAGCTGAGGTATGCATTTCCTGCGATAATCTTGGTGACACTTCTGTCCGATGTATGCTGAATCATCTAGATCGCTCTTTTCGAGCTATTTGATGCGAGAAACACGTTATCTGGTGTTTTCACAACTCCACAGTGCGTTTGACATGCAGAACCGGCGATATCTTGGTTTTCGTGGGGTTTCAAGCTGAGATATGCATTTTCTGCGATAATCGTGGATATTCTTCTGTGAGAAGTATGGAGAATCACCGAAATCGCAGCTTTCGTGCTATTGAATGCGAAAAACTCGTTTTGTGGTGTTTTCAGCACTCCACAGTGCGTTTGATACCCGGAAACTGCGATATCTTCGGTTTCATTGGGTTTCCAGATGAGATATGCATTTTCTACGATGATCTTGGACATTCTTCTGTGAGACGTTAGCAGAATCACAGCAATCGCTCTATTCGAGCTATTTAATGCGAGAAACACGTTATCCGGTTGTTTTCACCACTCCACAGTGCGTCTGATGTGCAGAACCGGCGACATCTTGATTTTCGTGATGTTTCTAGCTGAGATATGCATTTTCTGCGATAATATTGGTGAGGCTTCAGTCAGAAGTATGCAGAATCATCTAGATCGCTCGTTTCGAGCTATTTAATGCGAAAAAACAAGTTTTCTGCTGTTTTGACCACTCCACAGTGCGTTTGATATGTAGAGCCGTCGATAACTTGGTTTTCGTGTGGTTTCCAGCTGAAATATGCATTTTCTGCGATAATATTGGTAAGACTTCAGTCAGAAGTATGCAGAATCATCTAGATCGCTCGTTTCGAGCTATTTAATGCGAAAAAACAAGTTTTCTGCTGTTTTGACCACTCCACAGTGCGTTTGATATGTAGAGCCGCCGATAACTTGGTTTTCGTGGGGTTTCCAGCTGAAATATGCATTTTCTGCGATAAGCTTGGTGTTTCATCTATGAGAAGTATGCAGAATCATCGAGAACGCTCTTTTCGAGCTAGCTATTGCGAGAAACACGTTTTCTGGTGTTTTCACCACTCCACAGTGCGTTTGATATGCAGAACAGTAGATATCTTGGTTTTCGTGGGGTTTCAAGCTGAGATATGCATTTTCTGCGATAATCTTTTTGAGACTTCTGTCCGAAGTATGCAGAATCATCTAGATCGCTCTTTTCGAGATATTTAATGCGAAAAAATAAGTTTTCTGGTGTTTTCACCACTCCACAGTGCGTTTGATATGCAGAACCGGCGATATCTTGTTTTTCGTGGTGTTTCCAGCTGATATATGCATTTTCAATGATAATCTTGGTGAGTCTTTTGTCAGAAGTATGCAGAATCATCTAGATCGCTCTTTTCGAGCTATTTAATGCGAAAAAATAAGTTTTCTGGTGTTTTCACCACTCCACAGTGCGTTTGATATGCAGAACAGTAGATATCTTGGATTTCTTGGGGTTTCAAGCTGAAATATGCATTTTCTGCGATAATCTTGTTGAGACTTCTGTCCGAAGTATGCAGAATCATCGAGATCGCACGTTTCGAGCTATTTAATGCGAGAAACACGTTATCTGGTGTTTTCACCACTCCACAGTGCGTATGATATGCAGAACCGGCGATATCTTGGTTTTCGTGGAGTTTCAAGCTGAGATATGCATTTTTTACGATAATTTTGGTGAGACTTCTGTCCGAAGTATGCAGAATCATCGAGATCGCTCGTTTCGAGCTATTTAATGCGAGAAACACGTTATCTGGTGTTTTCACCACTCCACAGTGCGTTTGATATGCAGAACCGCCGATATCTTGGTTTTCGTGGGGTTTCAAGCTGAGATATGCTTTTTTACGATAATCTTGATGAGACTTCTGTCCGAAGTATGCAGAATCATCGAGATCGCTCGTTTCGAGCTATTCAATGCGAGAAACACATTATCTGGTGTATTCACCACTCCACAGTGCGTTTGATATGCAGAACCGGCGATATCTTGGTTTTCGTGGGGTTTCAAGCAGAGATATGCATTTTCTGCGATAATCTTTGTGAGACTTCCGTCCGAAGTATGCTGAATCATCGAGATCGCTCTTTTCGAGCTAGTTAGTGCGAGAAACACGTTATCTGGTGATTTCACCACTCCACAGTGCGTTTGATATGCAAAACAGTAGATATCTTGGTTTTCGTGGGGTTTCCAGCTGAAATATGCATTTTCTGCGATAATCTTGGTGTTTCATCTATGAGGAGTATGCAGAATCATCGAAAACGCTCTTTTCGAGCTAGCTAATGCGAGAAACACGTTATCCGGTGTTTTCACCACTCCACAGTTCGTTGGATATGCAGAACCGGAGATATCTTGGTTTTCGTGGGGTTTCAAGCTGAGGTATGCATTTCCTGCGATAATCTTGGTGACACTTCTGTCCGATGTATGCTGAATCATCTAGATCGCTCTTTTCGAGCTATTTGATGCGAGAAACACGTTATCTGGTGTTTTCACAACTCCACAGTGCGTTTGACATGCAGAACCGGCGATATCTTGGTTTTCGTGGGGTTTCAAGCTGAGATATGCATTTTCTGCGATAATCGTGGATATTCTTCTGTGAGAAGTATGGAGAATCACCGAAATCGCAGCTTTCGTGCTATTTAATGCGAGAAACACGTTATCCGGTTGTTTTCACCACTCCACAGTGCGTCTGATGTGCAGAACCGGCGACATCTTGATTTTCGTGATGTTTCTAGCTGAGATATGCATTTTCTGCGATAATATTGGTGAGGCTTCAGTCAGAAGTATGCAGAATCATCTAGATCGCTCGTTTCGAGCTATTTAATGCGAAAAAACAAGTTTTCTGCTGTTTTGACCACTCCACAGTGCGTTTGATATGTAGAGCCGTCGATAACTTGGTTTTCGTGTGGTTTCCAGCTGAAATATGCATTTTCTGCGATAATATTGGTGAGACTTCAGTCAGAAGTATGCAGAATCATCTAGATCGCTCGTTTCGAGCTATTTAATGCGAAAAAACAAGTTTTCTGCTGTTTTGACCACTCCACAGTGCGTTTGATATGTAGAGCCGCCGATAACTTGGTTTTCGTGGGGTTTCCAGCTGAAATATGCATTTTCTGCGATAAGCTTGGTGTTTCATCTATGAGAAGTATGCAGAATCATCGAGAACGCTCTTTTCGAGCTAGCTATTGCGAGAAACACGTTTTCTGGTGTTTTCACCACTCCACAGTGCGTTTGATATGCAGAACAGTAGATATCTTGGTTTTCGTGGGGTTTCAAGCTGAGATATGCATTTTCTGCGATAATCTTTTTGAGACTTCTGTCCGAAGTATGCAGAATCATCTAGATCGCTCTTTTCGAGATATTTAATGCGAAAAAATAAGTTTTCTGGTGTTTTCACGACTCCACAGTGCGTTTGATATGCAGAACCGGCGATATCTTGATTTTCGTGGTTTTTCCAGCTGATATATGCATTTTCAGCGATAATCGTGGTGAGTCTTTTGTCAGAAGTATACAGAATCATCTAGATCGCTCTTTTCGAGATATTTAATGCGAAAAAATAAGTTTTCTGGTGTTTTCACCACTCCACAGTGCGTTCGATATGCAGAACAGTTGATATCTTAGTTTTCGTGGGGTTTCAAGCTGAAATATGCATTTTCTGCGATAATCTTGTTGAGACTTCTGTCCGAAGTATGCAGAATCATCGAGATCGCTCGTTTCGAGCTATTTAATGCGAAAAAACAAGTTTTCTAGTGTTTTGACCACTCCACAGTGCGTATGATATGCAGAACCGGCGATATCTTGGTTTTCGTGGAGTTTAAAGCTGAGATATGCATTTTTTACGATAATTTTGGTGAGACTTCTGTCCGAAGTATGCAGAATCATCGAGATCGCTCGTTTCGAGCTATTTAATGCGAGAAACACGTTATCTGGTGTTTTCACCACTCCACAGTGCGTTTGATATGCAGAACCGCCGATATCTTGGTTTTCGTGGGATTTCAAGCTGAGATATGCATTTTCTGCGATAATCTTGGTGAGACTTCTGTCAGAAGTATGCAGAATCATCGGGATCGCTCTTTTCGAGATATTTACTGCGCAAAAAAAGTTTTCTGGTGTTTTCACCACTCCACAGTGCGTTTGATATGCAGAACGGGCGACATCTTGATTTTCGTGAGGTTTCAAGCAGAGATATGCATTTTCTGCGATAATCTTGGTGAGACTTCAGTCAGAAGTATGCAGAATCATGTAGATCGCACTTTTCGAGCTATTTAATGCGAAAAAACAAGTTTTCTGGTGTTTTCAACATTCCACAGTGCGTTTGATATGCAGAACCGGCGACATCTTGGCTGTCGTTGGGTATCAAGCTCAGATATGCATTTTCTACGATAATCTTGGTGAGACTTCTGTCAGAAGTATGCAGAATCATCGGGATCGCTCTATTCGAGATATTTATTGCGAGAAACACGTTATCCGGTGTTTTCGCCACTCCACAGTGCGTTTGATATGCAGAACCGGCGACATCTTGATTTTCGTGAGGTTTCAAGCTGAGACATGCATTTTCTGCGATAATCTTGGTGAGACTTCAGTCAGAAGTATGCAGAATCATCTAGATCGCTCTTTTCGAGCTATTTGATGCGACAAACACGTTATCTGGTTGTTTTCACCACTCCACAGTGCGTTTGATATGCAGAACCGGCGATATCTTGTTTTTCGTGGTGTTTCCAGCTGATATATGCATTTTCAATGATAATCTTGGTGAGTATTTTGTCAGAAGTATGCAGAATCATCTAGATCGCTCTTTTCGAGCTATTTAATGCGAAAAAATAAGTTTTCTGGTGTTTTCACCACTCCACAGTGCGTTTGATATGCAGAACAGTAGATATCTTGGATTTCTTGGGGTTTCAAGCTGAAATATGCATTTTCTGCGATAATCTTGTTGAGACTTCTGTCCGAAGTATGCAGAATCATCGAGATCGCACGTTTCGAGCTATTTAATGCGAGAAACACGTTATCTGGTGTTTTCACCACTCCACAGTGCGTATGATATGCAGAACCGGCGATATCTTGGTTTTCGTGGAGTTTCAAGCTGAGATATGCATTTTTTACGATAATTTTGGTGAGACTTCTGTCCGAAGTATGCAGAATCATCGAGATCGCTCGTTTCGAGCTATTTAATGCGAGAAACACGTTATCTGGTGTTTTCACCACTCCACAGTGCGTTTGATATGCAGAACCGCCGATATCTTGGTTTTCGTGGGGTTTCAAGCTGAGATATGCTTTTTTACGATAATCTTGATGAGACTTCTGTCCGAAGTATGCAGAATCATCGAGATCGCTCGTTTCGAGCTATTCAATGCGAGAAACACATTATCTGGTGTATTCACCACTCCACAGTGCGTTTGATATGCAGAACCGGCGATATCTTGGTTTTCGTGGGGTTTCAAGCAGAGATATGCATTTTCTGCGATAATCTTTGTGAGACTTCCGTCCGAAGTATGCTGAATCATCGAGATCGCTCTTTTCGAGCTAGTTAGTGCGAGAAACACGTTATCTGGTGATTTCACCGCTCCACAGTGCGTTTGATATGCAGAACCGGCGATATCTTGGTTTTCGTGGGGTTTCAAGCTGAGATATGCATTTTCTGCGATAATCTTGGTGATACTTCTGTCCGAAGTATGCTGAATCATCGAGGACGCTCTTTTCGAGCTAGCTAATGCGAGAAACACGTTTTCTGGTGTTTTCACCACTCCACAGTGCGTTTGATATGCAGAACAGTAGATATCTTGGTTTTCGTGGGGTTTCAAGTTGAGATATGCATTTTTTACGATAATCTTGGTGAGAGTTCTGTCCGAAGTATGCTTAATCATCGAGATCGCTCTATTCGAGCTATTTAATGCGACAAACATGTTATCTGGTGTTTTCAGCACCCCACAGTGCGTTTGATATGCAGAACCAGCGATATCTTGGTTTTCGTGGGGTTTCAAGCTGAGATATGCATTTCTTACGATAATCTTGGTGAGAGTTCTGTCCGAAGTATGCTTAATCATCGAGATCGCTCGTTTCGAGCTATTTAATGCGGGAAACACGTTATCTGGTGTTTTGACCACCCCACAGTGCGTATGATATGCAGAACCGGCGATATCTTGGTTTTCGTGGGGTTTCAAGCTGAGATATGCATTTCTTACGATAATCTTGGTGAGAGTTCTGTCCGAAGTATGCTTAATCATCGAGATCGCTCGTTTCGAGCTATTTAATGCGAAAAACTCGTTTTCTGGTGTTTTCAGCACTCCACCGTGCGTTTGATATGCGGAAACTGCGATATCTTCGGTTTCATTGGGTTTCCAGATGAGATATGCATTTTCCACGATAATCTTGGGTATTCTTCTGTGAGACGTTTGCAGAATCACAGATCTCGCTCTATTCGAGCAATTTAATGCGAGAAACACGATATCCGGTTGTTTTCACCACTCCACAGTGCGTTTGATGTGCAGAACCGGCGACATCTTGATTTTCGTGATGTTTCTAGCTGAGATATGCATTTTCTGCGATAATATTGGTGAGACTTCAGTCAGAAGTATGCAGAATCATCTAGATCGCTCGTTTCGAGCTATTTAATGCGAAAAAACAAGTTTTCTGCTGTTTTGACCACTCCACAGTGCGTTTGATATGTAGAGCCGCCGATAACTTGGTTTTCGTGGGTTTTCCAGGTGAAATATGCATTTTCTGCGATAATATTGGTGAGACTTCAGTCAGAAGGATGCTGAACCATCGAGATCGCTCTTTTCGAGATAGTTAGTGCGAGAAACACGTTCTCTGGTTGTTTTCACCACTCCACAGTGCGTTTGATATGCAGAACAGGCGATATCTTGATTTTCGTGGTGTTTCCAGCTGAGATATGCATTTTCTGCGATAATCTTGGTGGGTCTTTTGTCAGAAGTATGCAGAATCAACTAGATCGCTCTTTTCGAGCTACTTAATGCACGAAACACGTTCTCTGGTTGTTTTCACCACTCCACAGTGCGTTTGACATGCAGAACAGGCGATATCTTGGTTTCGGTCGGGTTTCAAGCTGAGATATGCATTTTCTACGGTAATCTTGGTGAAACATCTGTCCGTAGTATGCAGAAACATCGAGAGCGCTCCTTTCGAGCTATTTAATGCGAAAAACTCGTTTTCTGGGGTTTTCACCACTCCACAGTTCGTTGGATATGCAGAACCGGAGATATCTTGGTTTTCGTGGGGTTTCAAGTTGAGATATGCATTTTTTACGATAATCTTGGTGAGAGTTCTGTCCGAAGTATGCTTAATCATCGAGATCGCTCTATTCGAGCTATTTAATGCGACAAACATGTTATCTGGTGTTTTCAGCACCCCACAGTGCGTTTGATATGCAGAACCAGCGATATCTTGGTTTTCGTGGGGTTTCAAGCTGAGATATGCATTTCTTACGATAATCTTGGTGAGAGTTCTGTCCGAAGTATGCTTAATCATCGAGATCGCTCGTTTCGAGCTATTTAATGCGGGAAACACGTTATCTGGTGTTTTCACCACTCCACAGTGCGTATGATATGCAGAACCGGCGATATCTTGGTTTTCGTGGGGTTTCAAGATGAGATATGCATTTTCTGCGATAATCTTGGTGATACTTCTGTCCGAAGTATGCTGAAACATCGAGATCGCTCTTTTTGAGCTACTTAATGCGAGAAACACGATATCTGGTGTTTTCACCACTCCACAGAGCGTTGGATATGCAGAACCAGCGATATCTTGGCTTTCGTGGGGTTTCAAGCTGAGATACGCATTTCCTGCGATAATCTTGGTGACACTTCTGTCCGAAGTATTCTGAATCATATAGATCGCTCTTTTCGAGCTATTTAATGCGAAAAACTCGTTTTCTGGTGTTTTCAGCACTCCACCGTGCGTTTGATACCCGGAAACTGCGATATCTTCGGTTTCATTGGGTTTCCAGATGAGATATGCATTTTCTACGATAATCTTGGACATTCTTCTGTGAGACGTTAGCAGAATCACAGCAATCGCTCTATTCGAGCTATTTAATGCGAGAAACACGTTATCCGGTTGTTTTCACCACTCCACAGTGCGTCTGATGTGCAGAACCGGCGACATCTTGATTTTCGTGATGTTTCTAGCTGAGATATGCATTTTCTGCGATAATATTGGTGAGGCTTCAGTCAGAAGTATGCAGAATCATCTAGATCGCTCGTTTCGAGCTATTTAATGCGAAAAAACAAGTTTTCTGCTGTTTTGACCACTCCACAGTGCGTTTGATATGTAGAGCCGTCGATAACTTGGTTTTCGTGTGGTTTCCAGCTGAAATATGCATTTTCTGCGATAATATTGGTGAGACTTCAGTCAGAAGTATGCAGAATCATCTAGATCGCTCGTTTCGAGCTATTTAATGCGAAAAAACAAGTTTTCTGCTGTTTTGACCACTCCACAGTGCGTTTGATATGTAGAGCCGCCGATAACTTGGTTTTCGTGGGGTTTCCAGCTGAAATATGCATTTTCTGCGATAAGCTTGGTGTTTCATCTATGAGAAGTATGCAGAATCATCGAGAACGCTCTTTTCGAGCTAGCTATTGCGAGAAACACGTTTTCTGGTGTTTTCACCACTCCACAGTGCGTTTGATATGCAGAACAGTAGATATCTTGGTTTTCGTGGGGTTTCAAGCTGAGATATGCATTTTCTGCGATAATCTTTTTGAGACTTCTGTCCGAAGTATGCAGAATCATCTAGATCGCTCTTTTCGAGATATTTAATGCGAAAAAATAAGTTTTCTGGTGTTTTCACCACTCCACAGTGCGTTTGATATGCAGAACCGGCGATATCTTGTTTTTCGTGGTGTTTCCAGCTGATATATGCATTTTCAATGATAATCTTGGTGAGTCTTTTGTCAGAAGTATGCAGAATCATCTAGATCGCTCTTTTCGAGCTATTTAATGCGAAAAAATAAGTTTTCTGGTGTTTTCACCACTCCACAGTGCGTTTGATATGCAGAACAGTAGATATCTTGGATTTCTTGGGGTTTCAAGCTGAAATATGCATTTTCTGCGATAATCTTGTTGAGACTTCTGTCCGAAGTATGCAGAATCATCGAGATCGCACGTTTCGAGCTATTTAATGCGAGAAACACGTTATCTGGTGTTTTCACCACTCCACAGTGCGTATGATATGCAGAACCGGCGATATCTTGGTTTTCGTGGAGTTTCAAGCTGAGATATGCATTTTTTACGATAATTTTGGTGAGACTTCTGTCCGAAGTATGCAGAATCATCGAGATCGCTCGTTTCGAGCTATTTAATGCGAGAAACACGTTATCTGGTGTTTTCACCACTCCACAGTGCGTTTGATATGCAGAACCGCCGATATCTTGGTTTTCGTGGGGTTTCAAGCTGAGATATGCTTTTTTACGATAATCTTGATGAGACTTCTGTCCGAAGTATGCAGAATCATCGAGATCGCTCGTTTCGAGCTATTCAATGCGAGAAACACATTATCTGGTGTATTCACCACTCCACAGTGCGTTTGATATGCAGAACCGGCGATATCTTGGTTTTCGTGGGGTTTCAAGCAGAGATATGCATTTTCTGCGATAATCTTTGTGAGACTTCCGTCCGAAGTATGCTGAATCATCGAGATCGCTCTTTTCGAGCTAGTTAGTGCGAGAAACACGTTATCTGGTGATTTCACCACTCCACAGTGCGTTTGATATGCAGAACCGGCGATATCTTGGTTTTCGTGGGGTTTCAAGCTGAGATATGCATTTTCTGCGATAATCTTGGTGATACTTCTGTCCGAAGTATGCTGAATCATCGAGGACGCTCTTTTCGAGCTAGCTAATGCGAGAAACACGTTTTCTGGTGTTTTCACCACTCCACAGTGCGTTTGATATGCAGAACAGTAGATATCTTGGTTTTCGTGGGGTTTCAAGTTGAGATATGCATTTTTTACGATAATCTTGGTGAGAGTTCTGTCCGAAGTATGCTTAATCATCGAGATCGCTCTATTCGAGCTATTTAATGCGACAAACATGTTATCTGGTGTTTTCAGCACCCCACAGTGCGTTTGATATGCAGAACCAGCGATATCTTGGTTTTCGTGGGGTTTCAAGCTGAGATATGCATTTCTTACGATAATCTTGGTGAGAGTTCTGTCCGAAGTATGCTTAATCATCGAGATCGCTCGTTTCGAGCTATTTAATGCGGGAAACACGTTATCTGGTGTTTTGACCACCCCACAGTGCGTATGATATGCAGAACCGGCGATATCTTGGTTTTCGTGGGGTTTCAAGCTGAGATATGCATTTCTTACGATAATCTTGGTGAGAGTTCTGTCCGAAGTATGCTTAATCATCGAGATCGCTCGTTTCGAGCTATTTAATGCGAAAAACTCGTTTTCTGGTGTTTTCAGCACTCCACCGTGCGTTTGATATGCGGAAACTGCGATATCTTCGGTTTCATTGGGTTTCCAGATGAGATATGCATTTTCCACGATAATCTTGGGTATTCTTCTGTGAGACGTTTGCAGAATCACAGATCTCGCTCTATTCGAGCAATTTAATGCGAGAAACACGTTATCCGGTTGTTTTCACCACTCCACAGTGCGTTTGATGTGCAGAACCGGCGACATCTTGATTTTCGTGATGTTTCTAGCTGAGATATGCATTTTCTGCGATAATATTGGTGAGACTTCAGTCAGAAGTATGCAGAATCATCTAGATCGCTCGTTTCGAGCTATTTAATGCGAAAAAACAAGTTTTCTGCTGTTTTGACCACTCCACAGTGCGTTTGATATGTAGAGCCGCCGATAACTTGGTTTTCGTGGGTTTTCCAGGTGAAATATGCATTTTCTGCGATAATATTGGTGAGACTTCAGTCAGAAGGATGCTGAACCATCGAGATCGCTCTTTTCGAGATAGTTAGTGCGAGAAACACGTTCTCTGGTTGTTTTCACCACTCCACAGTGCGTTTGATATGCAGAACAGGCGATATCTTGATTTTCGTGGTGTTTCCAGCTGAGATATGCATTTTCTGCGATAATCTCGGTGGGTCTTTTGTCAGAAGTATGCAGAATCAACTAGATCGCTCTTTTCGAGCTACTTAATGCACGAAACACGTTCTCTGGTTGTTTTCACCACTCCACAGTGCGTTTGACATGCAGAACAGGCGATATCTTGGTTTCGGTCGGGTTTCAAGCTGAGATATGCATTTTCTACGGTAATCTTGGTGAAACATCTGTCCGTAGTATGCAGAAACATCGAGAGCGCTCCTTTCGAGCTATTTAATGCGAAAAACTCGTTTTCTGGGGTTTTCACCACTCCACAGTTCGTTGGATATGCAGAACCGGAGATATCTTGGTTTTCGTGGGGTTTCAAGTTGAGATATGCATTTTTTACGATAATCTTGGTGAGAGTTCTGTCCGAAGTATGCTTAATCATCGAGATCGCTCTATTCGAGCTATTTAATGCGACAAACATGTTATCTGGTGTTTTCAGCACCCCACAGTGCGTTTGATATGCAGAACCAGCGATATCTTGGTTTTCGTGGGGTTTCAAGCTGAGATATGCATTTCTTACGATAATCTTGGTGAGAGTTCTGTCCGAAGTATGCTTAATCATCGAGATCGCTCTTTTTGAGCTACTTAATGCGAGAAACACGATATCTGGTGTTTTCACCACTCCACAGAGCGTTGGATATGCAGAACCAGCGATATCTTGGCTTTCGTGGGGTTTCAAGCTGAGATATGCATTTCCTGCGATAATCTTGGTGACACTTCTGTCCGAAGTATTCTGAATCATATAGATCGCTCTTTTCGAGCTATTTAATGCGAAAAACTCGTTTTCTGGTGTTTTCAGCACTCCACCGTGCGTTTGATATGCGGAAACTGCGATATCTTCGGTTTCATTGGGTTTCCAGATGAGATATGCATTTTCCACGATAATCTTGGGTATTCTTCTGTGAGACGTTTGCAGAATCACAGATCTCGCTCTATTCGAGCAATTTAATGCGAGAAACACGTTATCCGGTTGTTTTCACCACTCCACAGTGCGTTTGATGTGCAGAACCGGCGACATCTTGATTTTCGTGATGTTTCTAGCTGAGATATGCATTTTCTGCGATAATATTGGTGAGACTTCAGTCAGAAGTATGCAGAATCATCTAGATCGCTCGTTTCGAGCTATTTAATGCGAAAAAACAAGTTTTCTGCTGTTTTGACCACTCCACAGTGCGTTTGATATGTAGAGCCGTCGATAACTTGGTTTTCGTGGGGTTTCCAGCTGAAATATGCATTTTCTGCGATAATATTGGTGAGACTTCAGTCAGAAGTATGCAGAATCATCTAGATCGCTCGTTTCGAGCTATTTAATGCGAAAAAACAAGTTTTCTGCTGTTTTGACCACTCCACAGTGCGTTTGATATGTAGAGCCGCCGATAACTTGGTTTTCGTGGGGTTTCCAGCTGAAATATGCATTTTCTGCGATAAGCTTGGTGTTTCATCTATGAGAAGTATGCAGAATCATCGAGAACGCTCTTTTCGAGCTAGCTATTGCGAGAAACACGTTTTCTGGTGTTTTCACCACTCCACAGTGCGTTTGATATGCAGATCAGTAGATATCTTGGTTTTCGTGGGGTTTCAAGCTGAGATATGCATTTTCTGCGATAATCTTTTTGAGACTTCTGTCCGAAGTATGCAGAATCATCTAGATCGCTCTTTTCGAGATATTTAATGCGAAAAAATAAGTTTTCTGGTGTTTTCACCACTCCACAGTGCGTTTGATATGCAGAACCGGCGATATCTTGATTTTCGTGGTGTTTCCAGCTGATATATGCATTTTCAGCGATAATCGTGGTGAGTCTTTTGTCAGAAGTATACAGAATCATCTAGATCGCTCTTTTCGAGATATTTAATGCGAAAAAATAAGTTTTCTGGTGTTTTCACCACTCCACAGTGCGTTCGATATGCAGAACAGTTGATATCTTGGTTTTCGTGGGGTTTCAAGCTGAAATATGCATTTTCTGCGATAATCTTGGTGAGACTTCAGTCAGAAGTATGCAGAATCATGTAGATCGCACTTTTCGAGCTATTTAATGCGAGAAACACGTTATCTGGTGTTTTCACCACTCCACAGTGCGTATGATATGCAGAACCGGCGATATCTTGGTTTTCGTGGAGTTTCAAGCTGAGATATGCATTTTTTACGATAATTTTGGTGAGACTTCTGTCCGAAGTATGCAGAATCATCGAGATCGCTCGTTTCGAGCTATTTAATGCGAGAAACACGTTATCCGGTGTTTTCACCACTCCACAGTGCGTATGATATGCAGAACCGGCGATATCTTGGTTTTCGTGGAGTTTCAAGCTGAGATATGCATTTTTTACGATAATTTTGGTGAGACTTCTGTCCGAAGTATGCAGAATCATCGAGATCGCTCGTTTCGAGCTATTTAATGCGAGAAACACGTTATCTGGTGTTTTCACCACTCCACAGTGCGTTTGATATGCAGAACCGCCGATATCTTGGTTTTCGTGGGGTTTCAAGCTGAGATATGCTTTTTTACGATAATCTTGATGAGACTTCTGTCCGAAGTATGCAGAATCATCGAGATCGCTCGTTTCGAGCTATTCAATGCGAGAAACACATTATCTGGTGTTTTCACCACTCCACAGTGCGTTTGATATGCAGAACCGGCGATATCTTGGTTTTCGTGGGGTTTCAAGCAGAGATATGCATTTTCTGCGATAATCTTTGTGAGACTTCCGTCCGAAGTATGCTGAATCATCGAGATCGCTCTTTTCGAGATAGTTAATGCGAGAAAAACCTTATCCGGTGTTTTCACCACTGCACAGTGCGTTTGATATGCAAAACAGTAGATATCTTGGTTTTCGTGGGGTTTCAAGCTGAGATATGCATTTTCTGCGACAATCTTGTTGAGACTTCTGTGCGAAGTATGCAGAATCATCGAGATCGCTCGTTTCGAGCTATTTAATGCGAGGAACACGTTATCTGGTGTTTTCACCACTCCACAGTGCGTTGGATATGCAGAACCGGAGATGTTTTGGTTTTCGTCGGGTTTCAAGCTGAGATATGCATTTTCTACGATAAGCTTGGTGAGACTTCTGTCCGAAGTATGCTGAAACTTCGAGATCGCTCTTTTCGAGCTAGTTAATGCGAGAAAAACCTTATCCGGTGTTTTCACCACTGCACAGTGCGTTTGATATGCAAAACAGTAGATATCTTGGTTTTCGTGGGGTTTCAAGCTGAGGTATGCATTTTCTGCGATAATCTTGGTGAGACTTCTTTCCGAAGTATGCTGAAACATTGAGATCGCTCTTTTCGGGCTAGTTAATGCGAGAAAATCCTTATCCGGTGTTTTCACCACTCCACAGTGCGTTTGATATGCAGAACCAGCGATATCTTGGCTTTCGTGGGGTTTCAAGCTGAGATATGCATTTTTTACGATAATCTTGGTGAGACTTCTGTCCGAAGTATGAAGAATCATCGAGATCGCTCTCTTCGAGCTATTTAATGCGAGAAACACGTTTTCTGGGGTGTTCACCACTCCACAGGGCGTTTGATATGCTGAACACAGCGATATCTTGGTTTTCGTGGGGTTTCAAGCTGAGATATGCATTTTCTGCGATAATCTTGGTGAGACTTCTGTCCAAAGTATGCTGAATCATCAAGATCGCTCTTTTCGAGCCAGTTAGTGCGAGAAACACGTTATCTGGTGTTGTCACCACTCCACAGTGCGTTTGATATGCAGAACAGTAGATATCTCGGTTTTCGTGGGGTTTCAAGCTGAGATATGCATTTTCTGCGATAATCTTGATGAGACTTCTGTCCGAAGTATGCAGAATCATCGAGATCGCTCGTTTCGAGCTATTCAATGCGAGAAACACGTTATCTGGTGTTTTCACCACTCCACAGTGCGTTTGATATGCCGATCCGGCGATATCTTGGTTTTCGTGGGGTTTCAAGCAGAGATATGCTTTTTCAGCGATAATCTTTGTGCAACTTCTGTCCGAAGGATGCTGAATCATCGAGATCGCTCTTTTCGAGATAGTTAGTGCGAGAAACACGTTATCTGGTGTTTTCACCACTCCACAGTGCGTTTGATATGCAGAACAGTAGATATCTTGGTTTTCGTGGGGTTTCAAGCTGAGATATGCATTTTCTGCGATAATCTTGGTGATACTTCTGTCCGAAGTATGCTGAATCATCGAGATCGCTCTTTTCGAGCTAGTTAGTGCGAGAAACACGTTATCTGGTGATTTCACCACTCCACAGTGCGTTTGATATGCAGAACCGGCGATATCTTGGTTTTCGTGGGGTTTCAAGCTGAGATATGCATTTTCTGCGATAATCTTGGTGATACTTCTGTTCGAAGTATGCTGAATCATCGAGATCGCTCTTTTCGAGCTAGTTAGTGCGAGAAACACGTTATCTGGTGATTTCACCACTCCACAGATCGTTGGATATGCAGAACCAGCGACATCTTGATTTTCGTGATGTTTCTAGCTGAGATATGCATTTTCTGCGATAATATTGGTGAGACTTCAGTCAGAAGTATGCAGAATCATCTAGATCGCTCGTTTCGAGCTATTTAATGCGAAAAAACAAGTTTTCTGCTGTTTTGACCACTCCACAGTGCGTTTGATATGTAGAGCCGCCGATAACTTGATTTTCGTGGTGTTTCCAGCTGAGATATGCATTTTCTGCGATAATCTTGGTGGGTCTTTTGTCAGAAGTATGCAGAATCAACTAGATCGCTCTTTTCGAGCTACTTAATGCACGAAACACGTTCTCTGGTTGTTTTCACCACTCCACAGTGCGTTTGACATGCAGAACAGGCGATATCTTGGTTTCGGTCGGGTTTCAAGCTGAGATATGCATTTTCTACGGTAATCTTGGTGAAACATCTGTCCGTAGTATGCAGAAACATCGAGAGCGCTCCTTTCGAGCTATTTAATGCGAGAAACTCGTTTTCTGGGGTTTTCACCACTCCACAGTTCGTTGGATATGCAGAACCGGAGATATCTTGGTTTTCGTGGGGTTTCAAGTTGAGATATGCATTTTTTACGATAATCTTGGTGAGAGTTCTGTCCGAAGTATGCTTAATCATCGAGATCGCTCTATTCGAGCTATTTAATGCGACAAACATGTTATCTGGTGTTTTCAGCACCCCACATTGCGTTTGATATGCAGAACCAGCGATATCTTGGTTTTCGTGGGGTTTCAAGCTGAGATATGCATTTCTTACGATAATCTTGGTGAGAGTTCTGTCCGAAGTATGCTTAATCATCGAGATCGCTCGTTTCGAGCTATTTAATGCGGGAAACACGTTATCTGGTGTTTTCACCACTCCACAGTGCGTATGATATGCAGAACCGGCGATATCTTGGTTTTCGTGGGGTTTCAAGATGAGATATGCATTTTCTGCGATAATCTTGGTGATACTTCTGTCCGAAGTATGCTGAAACATCGAGATCGCTCTTTTTGAGCTAGTTAAGGCGAGAAAAACCTTATCCGGTGTTTTCACCACTCCACAGATCGTTGGATATGCAGAACCAGCGATATCTTGGCTTTCGTGGGGTTTCAAGCTGAGATATGCATTTCCTGCGATAATCTTGGTGACACTTCTGTCCGAAGTATTCTGAATCATCTAGATCGCTCGTTTCGAGCTATTTAATGCGAAAAAACAAGTTTTCTGCTGTTTTGACCACTCCACAGTGCGTTTGATATGTAGAGCCGCCGATAACTTGGTTTTCGTGGGGTTTCCAGCTCAAATATGCATTTTCTGCGATAATCTTGGTGTTTCATCTATGAGAAGTATGGAGAATCATCGAGGACGCTCTTTTCGAGCTAGCTAATGCGAGAAACACGTTTTCTGGTGTTTTCACCACTCCACAGTGCGTTTGATATGCAGAACAGTAGATATCTTGGTTTTCGTGGGGTTTCAAGTTGAGATATGCATTTTTTACGATAATCTTGGTGAGAGTTCTGTCCGAAGTATGCTTAATCATCGAGATCGCTCTATTCGAGCTATTTAATGCGACAAACATGTTATCTGGTGTTTTCAGCACCCCACGGTGCGTTTGATATGCAGAACCAGCGATATCTTGGTTTTTGTGGGGTTTCAAGCTGAGATATGCATTTCTTACGATAATCTTGGTGAGAGTTCTGTCCGAAGTATGCTTATTCATCGAGATCGCTCGTTTCGAGCTATTTAATGCGGGAAACACGTTATCTGGTGTTTTGACCACTCCACAGTGCGTATGATATGCAGAACCGGCGATATCTTGGTTTTCGTGGGGTTTCAAGATGAGATATGCATTTTCTGCGATAATCTTGGTGATACTTCTGTCCGAAGTATGCTGAAACATCGAGATCGCTCTTTTTGAGCTACTTAATGCGAGAAACACGATATCTGGTGTTTTCACCACTCCACAGAGCGTTGGATATGCAGAACCAGCGATATCTTGGCTTTCGTGGGGTTTCAAGCTGAGATATGCATTTCCTGCGATAATCTTGGGTATTCTTCTGTGAGACGTTTGCAGAATCACAGATCTCGCTCTATTCGAGCAATTTAATGCGAGAAACACGTTATCCGGTTGTTTTCACCACTCCACAGTGCGTTTGATGTGCAGAACCGGCGACATCTTGATTTTCGTGATGTTTCTAGCTGAGATATGCATTTTCTGCGATAATATTGGTGAGACTTCAGTCAGAAGTATGCAGAATCATCTAGATCGCTCGTTTCGAGCTATTTAATGCGAAAAAACAAGTTTTCTGCTGTTTTGACCACTCCACAGTGCGTTTGATATGTAGAGCCGCCGATAACTTGGTTTTCGTGGGTTTTCCAGGTGAAATATGCATTTTCTGCGATAATATTGGTGAGACTTCAGTCAGAAGGATGCTGAATCATCGAGATCGCTCTTTTCGAGATAGTTAGTGCGAGAAACACGTTCTCTGGTTGTTTTCACCACTCCACAGTGCGTTTGATATGCAGAACAGGCGATATCTTGATTTTCGTGGTGTTTCCAGCTGAGATATGCATTTTCTGCGATAATCTTGGTGGGTCTTTTGTCAGAAGTATGCAGAATCAACTAGATCGCTCTTTTCGAGCTACTTAATGCACGAAACACGTTCTCTGGTTGTTTTCACCACTCCACAGTGCGTTTGACATGCAGAACAGGCGATATCTTGGTTTCGGTCGGGTTTCAAGCTGAGATATGCATTTTCTACGGTAATCTTGGTGAAACATCTGTCCGTAGTATGCAGAAACATCGAGAGCGCTCCTTTCGAGCTATTTAATGCGAGAAACTCGTTTTCTGGGGTTTTCACCACTCCACAGTTCGTTGGATATGCAGAACCGGAGATATCTTGGTTTTCGTGGGGTTTCAAGTTGAGATATGCATTTTTTACGATAATCTTGGTGAGAGTTCTGTCCGAAGTATGCTTAATCATCGAGATCGCTCTATTCGAGCTATTTAATGCGACAAACATGTTATCTGGTGTTTTCAGCACCCCACAGTGCGTTTGATATGCAGAACCAGCGATATCTTGGTTTTCGTGGGGTTTCAAGCTGAGATATGCATTTCTTACGATAATCTTGGTGAGAGTTCTGTCCGAAGTATGCTTAATCATCGAGATCGCTCGTTTCGAGCTATTTAATGCGGGAAACACGTTATCTGGTGTTTTCACCACTCCACAGTGCGTATGATATGCAGAACCGGCGATATCTTGGTTTTCGTGGGGTTTCAAGATGAGATGTGCATTTTCTGCGATAATCTTGGTGATACTTCTGTCCGAAGTATGCTGAAACATCGAGATCGCTCTTTTTGAGCTAGTTAATGCGAGAAAAACCTTATCCGGTGTTTTCACCACTCCACAGATCGTTGTTTATGCAGAACCAGCGATATCTTGGCTTTCGTGGGGTTTCAAGCTGAGATATGCATTTCCTGCGATAATCTTGGTGACACCCCTGTCCGAAGTATTCTGAATCATCTAGATCGCTCGTTTCGAGCTATTTAATGCGAAAAAACAAGTTTTCTGCTGTTTTGACCACTCCACAGTGCGTTTGATATGTAGAGCCGCCGATAACTTGCTTTTCGTGGGTTTTCCAGGTGAAATATGCATTTTCTGCGATAATATTGGTGAGACTTCAGTCAGAAGGATGCTGAATCATCGAGATCGCTCTTTTCGAGATAGTTAGTGCGAGAAACACGTTCTCTGGTTGTTTTCACCACTCCACAGTGCGTTTGATATGCAGAACAGGCGATATCTTGATTTTCGTGGTGTTTCCAGCTGAGATATGCATTTTCTGCGATAATCTTGGTGGGTCTTTTGTCAGAAGTATGCAGAATCAACTAGATCGCTCTTTTCGAGCTACTTAATGCACGAAACACGTTCTCTGGTTGTTTTCACCACTCCACAGTGCGTTTGACATGCAGAACAGGCGATATCTTGGTTTCGGTCGGGTTTCAAGCTGAGATATGCATTTTCTACGGTAATCTTGGTGAAACATCTGTCCGTAGTATGCAGAAACATCGAGAGCGCTCCTTTCGAGCTATTTAATGCGAGAAACTCGTTTTCTGGGGTTTTCACCACTCCACAGTTCGTTGGATATGCAGAACCGGAGATATCTTGGTTTTCGTGGGGTTTCAAGTTGAGATATGCATTTTTTACGATAATCTTGGTGAGAGTTCTGTCCGAAGTATGCTTAATCATCGAGATCGCTCTATTCGAGCTATTTAATGCGACAAACATGTTATCTGGTGTTTTCAGCACCCCACATTGCGTTTGATATGCAGAACCAGCGATATCTTGGTTTTCGTGGGGTTTCAAGCTGAGATATGCATTTCTTACGATAATCTTGGTGAGAGTTCTGTCCGAAGTATGCTTAATCATCGAGATCGCTCGTTTCGAGCTATTTAATGCGGGAAACACGTTATCTGGTGTTTTCACCACTCCACAGTGCGTATGATATGCAGAACCGGCGATATCTTGGTTTTCGTGGGGTTTCAAGATGAGATATGCATTTTCTGCGATAATCTTGGTGATACTTCTGTCCGAAGTATGCTGAAACATCGAGATCGCTCTTTTTGAGCTAGTTAAGGCGAGAAAAACCTTATCCGGTGTTTTCACCACTCCACAGATCGTTGGATATGCAGAACCAGCGATATCTTGGCTTTCGTGGGGTTTCAAGCTGAGATATGCATTTCCTGCGATAATCTTGGTGACACTTCTGTCCGAAGTATTCTGAATCATCTAGATCGCTCGTTTCGAGCTATTTAATGCGAAAAAACAAGTTTTCTGCTGTTTTGACCACTCCACAGTGCGTTTGATATGTAGAGCCGCCGATAACTTGCTTTTCGTGGGTTTTCCAGCTGAAATATGCATTTTCTGCGATAATATTGGTGAGACTTCAGTCAGAAGGATGCTGAATCATCGAGATCGCTCTTTTCGAGCTAGTTAGTGCGAGAAACACGTTATCTGGTGATTTCACCACTCCACAGTACGTTTGACATGCAGAACCGGAGATATCTTGGTTTCGGTCGGGTTTCAAGCTGAGATATGCATTTTCTACGATAATATTGGTGAGACTTCAGTCAGAAGTATGCAGAATCATCTAGATCGCTCTTATCGAGCTACTTAATGCAAGAAACAAGTTTTCTGCTGTTTTGACCACTCCACAGTGCGTTTGATATGTAGAGCCGCCGATAACTTGGTTTTCGTGGGGTTTCCAGCTCAAATATGCATTTTCTGCGATAATCTTGGTGTTTCATCTATGAGAAGTATGGAGAATCATCGAGGACGCTCTTTTCGAGCTAGCTAATGCGAGAAACACGTTTTCTGGTGTTTTCACCACTCCACAGTGCGTTTGATATGCAGAACAGTAGATATCTTGGTTTTCGTGGGGTTTCAAGTTGAGATATGCATTTTTTACGATAATCTTGGTGAGAGTTCTGTCCGAAGTATGCTTAATCATCGAGATCGCTCTATTCGAGCTATTTAATGCGACAAACATGTTATCTGGTGTTTTCAGCACCCCACAGTGCGTTTGATATGCAGAACCAGCGATATCTTGGTTTTTGTGGGGTTTCAAGCTGAGATATGCATTTCTTACGATAATCTTGGTGAGAGTTCTGTCCGAAGTATGCTTATTCATCGAGATCGCTCGTTTCGAGCTATTTAATGCGGGAAACACGTTATCTGGTGTTTTGACCACTCCACAGTGCGTATGATATGCAGAACCGGCGATATCTTGGTTTTCGTGGGGTTTCAAGATGAGATATGCATTTTCTGCGATAATCTTGGTGATACTTCTGTCCGAAGTATGCTGAAACATCGAGATCGCTCTTTTTGAGCTACTTAATGCGAGAAACACGATATCTGGTGTTTTCACCACTCCACAGAGCGTTGGATATGCAGAACCAGCGATATCTTGGCTTTCGTGGGGTTTCAAGCTGAGATATGCATTTCCTGCGATAATCTTGGTGACACTTCTGTCCGAAGTATTCTGAATCATATAGATCGCTCTTTTCGAGCTATTTAATGCGAAAAACTCGTTTTCTGGTGTTTTCAGCACTCCACCGTGCGTTTGCTATGCGGAAACTGCGATATCTTCGGTTTCATTGGGTTTCCAGATGAGATATGCATTTTCCACGATAATCTTGGGTATTCTTCTGTGAGACGTTTGCAGAATCACAGATCTCGCTCTATTCGAGCAATTTAATGCGAGAAACACGTTATCCGGTTGTTTTCACCACTCCACAGTGCGTTTGATGTGCAGAACCGGCGACATCTTGATTTTCGTGATGTTTCTAGCTGAGATATGCATTTTCTGCGATAATATTGGTGAGACTTCAGTCAGAAGTATGCAGAATCATCTAGATCGCTCGTTTCGAGCTATTTAATGCGAAAAAACAAGTTTTCTGCTGTTTTGACCACTCCACAGTGCGTTTGATATGTAGAGCCGCCGATAACTTGGTTTTCGTGGGTTTTCCAGGTGAAATATGCATTTTCTGCGATAATATTGGTGAGACTTCAGTCAGAAGGATTCTGAATCATCGAGATCGCTCTTTTCGAGATAGTTAGTGCGAGAAACACGTTCTCTGGTTGTTTTCACCACTCCACAGTGCGTTTGATATGCAGAACAGGCGATATCTTGATTTTCGTGGTGTTTCCAGCTGAGATATGCATTTTCTGCGATAATCTTGGTGAAACATCTGTCCGTAGTATGCAGAAACATCGAGAGCGCTCCTTTCGAGCTATTTAATGCGAGAAACTCGTTTTCTGGGGTTTTCACCACTCCACAGTTCGTTGGATATGCAGAACCGGAGATATCTTGGTTTTCGTGGGGTTTCAAGTTGAGATATGCATTTTTTACGATAATCTTGGTGAGAGTTCTGTCCGAAGTATGCTTAATCATCGAGATCGCTCTATTCGAGCTATTTAATGCGACAAACATGTTATCTGGTGTTTTCAGCACCCCACAGTGCGTTTGATATGCAGAACCAGCGATATCTTGGTTTTCGTGGGGTTTCAAGCTGAGATATGCATTTCTTACGATAATCTTGGTGAGAGTTCTGTCCGAAGTATGCTTAATCATCGAGATCGCTCGTTTCGAGCTATTTAATGCGGGAAACACGTTATCTGGTGTTTTCACCACTCCACAGTGCGTATGATATGCAGAACCGGCGATATCTTGGTTTTCGTGGGGTTTCAAGATGAGATATGCATTTTCTGCGATAATCTTGGTGTTTCATCTATGAGAAGTATGGAGAATCATCGAGGACGCTCTTTTCGAGCTAGCTAATGCGAGAAACACGTTTTCTGGTGTTTTCACCACTCCACAGTGCGTTTGATATGCAGAACAGTAGATATCTTGGTTTTCGTGGGGTTTCAAGTTGAGATATGCATTTCTTACGATAATCTTTGTGAGAGTTCTGTCCGAAGTATGCTTATTCATCGAGATCGCTCGTTTCGAGCTATTTAATGCGGGAAACACGTTATCTGGTGTTTTGACCACTCCACAGTGCGTATGATATGCAGAACCGGCGATATCTTGGTTTTCGTGGGGTTTCAAGATGAGATATGCATTTTCTGCGATAATCTTGGTGATACTTCTGTCCGAAGTATGCTGAAACATCGAGATCGCTCTTTTTGAGCTACTTAATGCGAGAAACACGATATCTGGTGTTTTCACCACTCCACAGAGCGTTTGATATGCAGAACAGTAGATATCTTGGTTTTCGTGGGGTTTCAAGTTGAGATATGCATTTTTTACGATAATCTTGGTGAGAGTTCTGTCCGAAGTATGCTTAATCATCGAGATCGCTCTATTCGAGCTATTTAATGCGACAAACATGTTATCTGGTGTTTTCAGCACCCCACAGTGCGTTTGATATGCAGAACCAGCGATATCTTGGTTTTCGTGGGGTTTCAAGCTGAGATATGCATTTCTTACGATAATCTTTGTGAGAGTTCTGTCCGAAGTATGCTTATTCATCGAGATCGCTCGTTTCGAGCTATTTAATGCGGGAAACACGTTATCTGGTGTTTTGACCACTCCACAGTGCGTATGATATGCAGAACCGGCGATATCTTGGTTTTCGTGGGGTTTCAAGATGAGATATGCATTTTCTGCGATAATCTTGGTGATACTTCTGTCCGAAGTATGCTGAAACATCGAGATCGCTCTTTTTGAGCTACTTAATGCGAGAAACACGATATCTGGTGTTTTCACCACTCCACAGAGCGTTGGATATGCAGAACCAGCGATATCTTGGCTTTCGTGGGGTTTCAAGCTGAGATATGCATTTCCTGCGATAATCTTGGTGACACTTCTGTCCGAAGTATTCTGAATCATATAGATCGCTCTTTTCGAGCTATTTAATGCGAAAAACTCGTTTTCTGGTGTTTTCAGCACTCCACCGTGCGTTTGATATGCGGAAACTGCGATATCTTCGGTTTCATTGGGTTTCCAGATGAGATATGCATTTTCCACGATAATCTTGGGTATTCTTCTGTGAGACGTTTGCAGAATCACAGATCTCGCTCTATTCGAGCAATTTAATGCGAGAAACACGTTATCCGGTTGTTTTCACCACTCCACAGTGCGTTTGATGTGCAGAACCGGCGACATCTTGATTTTCGTGATGTTTCTAGCTGAGATATGCATTTTCTGCGATAATATTGGTGAGACCTCAGTCAGAAGTATGCAGAATCATCTAGATCGCTCGTTTCGAGCTATTTAATGCGAAAAAACAAGTTTTCTGCTGTTTTGACCACTCCACAGTGCGTTTGATATGTAGAGCCGCCGATAACTTGGTTTTCGTGGGTTTTCCAGGTGAAATATGCATTTTCTGCGATAATATTGGTGAGACTTCAGTCAGAAGGATGCTGAATCATCGAGATCGCTCTTTTCGAGATAGTTAGTGCGAGAAACTCGTTTTCTGGGGTTTTCACCACTCCACGGTACGTTTGATGTGCAGAACCGGAGATAACTCGGTTTTCGTCGGGTTTCACGCTGAGATATGCATTTTCTGCGATAATATTGGTGAGACTTCAGTCAGAAGTATGCAGAATCATCTAGATCGCTCTTTTCGAGCTACTTAATGCGAGAAACTCGTTTTCTGGGGTTTTCACCACTCCACGGTACGTTTGATGTGCAGAACCGGAGATAACTCGGTTTTCGTCGGATTTCAAGCTGAGATATGCATTTTCTACGATGATTTTGGTGAGACTTCTGTCAGAAGTATGCAGGATCTCCGAGATCGCTCTTCTCGAGCTATTTAATGCGAGAAACACGTTCTCTGGTTGTTTTCACCACTCCACAGTGCGTTTGATATGCAGAACAGGCGATATCTTGATTTTCGTGGTGTTTCCAGCTGAGATATGCATTTTCTACGATAATCCTGGTGAGACTTCTGTCAGAAGTATGCAGAATCTTCGAGAACGCTCTTTTCGAGCTACTTAATGCGCGAAACACGTTTTCTGGTGTTTTCACCACTCCACGGTACGTTTGATGTGCAGAACCGGAGATAACTCGGTTTTCGTCGGGTTTCAAGCTGAGATATGCATTTTCTACGATAATCTTGGTGAAACATCTGTCCGAAGTATGCAGAAACATCGAGAGCGCTCGTTTCGAGCTACTTAATGCGAGAAACACGTTATCTGGTGTGTTCACCACTCCACAGTGCGTTGGATATGCAGAACCGGCGATATTTTGGTTTTCGTCGGGTTTCAAGCTCAGATATGCATTTTCTACGATAAGCTTGGAGAAACATCTGTCCGAAGTATGCAGAAACATCAAGAGCGCTCCATTCGAGCTATTTAATGCGAGAAACTCGTTTTCTGGGGTTTTCACAACTCCACAGTTCGTTGGATATGCAGAACCGGAGATATCTTGGTTTTCGTGGGGATTCAAGATGAGATATGCATTTTCTGCGATAATCTTGGTGGGTCTTTTGTCAGAAGTATGCAGAATCAACTAAATCGCTCTTTTCGAGCTACTTAATGCACGAAACACGTTTTCTGGTGTTTTCACCACTCCACAGTACGTTTGACATGCAGAACCGGAGATATCTTGGTTTCGGTCGGGTTTAAAGCTGAGATATGCATTTTCTACGATAATCTTGGTGAAACATCTGTCAGAAGTATGCAGAAACATCGAGAGCGCTCCTTTCGAGATATTTAATGCGAGAAACTCGTTTTCTGGGGTTTTCACAACTCCACAGTTCGTTGGATATGCAGAACCGGAGATATCTTGGTTTTCGTGGGGATTCAAGATGAGATATGCATTTCCTGCGATAATCTTGGTGAGACTTCTGTCCGAAGTATGCTGAAACATCGAGATCGCTCTTTTCGAGCTAGTCAATGCGAGAAAAACCTTATCCGGTGTTTTCACCACTCCACAGTGCGTTTGATATGCAAAACCGGCGATATCTTGGTTTTCGTGGGGTTTCAAGCTGAGATATGCATTTTCTGCGATAATCTAGGTGAGACTTCTGTTAGAAGTATGCAGAATCATCGAGATCGCACTTTTCGAGCTACTTAATGCGAGAAACACGTTATCTGGTGTTTTCACCACTCCACAGATGGTTTGATATGCAGAACCGGCGATATTTTGGTTTTCGTCGGGTTTCAAGCAGAGATATGCATTTTCTACGATAATCTTGGTGAAACATCTGTCCGAAGTATGCAGAAACATCGAGAGCGCTCTTTTCGAGCTATTTAATGTGAGAAACTCGTTTTCTGGGGTTTTCACCACTCCACAGTTCGTTGGATATGCAGAACCGGAGATATCTTGGTTTTCGTGGGGATTCAAGATGAGATATGCATTTTCTACGATGATCTTGGTGAGACTTCTGTCAGAAGTATGCAGGATCTCCGAGATCGCTCTTCTCGAGCTATTTAATGCGAGAAACACGTTCTCTGGTTGTTTTCACCACTCCACAGTGCGTTTGATATGCAGAACAGGCGATATCTTGATTTTCGTGGTGTTTCCAGCTGAGATATGCATTTTCTACGATAATCTTGGTGAGACTTCTGTCAGAAGTATGCAGGATCTCCAAGATCGCTCTTCTCGAGCTATTTAATGCGAGAAACACGTTCTCTGGTTGTTTTCAGCACTCCACAGTGCGTTTGATATGCAGAACCAGCGATATCTTGATTTTCGTGGGGTTTCAATCTGAGATATGCATTTTTTACGATAATATTGGTGAGACTTCGGTCCGAAGTATACTTAATCATCGAGATCGCTCGTTTCGAGCTATTTAATGCGAGAAACACGTTATCTGGCGTTTTCACCACTCCACAGTGCGTATGATATGCAGAACCGGCGATATCTTGGTTTTCGTGGGGTTTCAAGCTGAGATATGCATTTTCTGCGATAATCTTGGTGAGACTTCTGTCCGAAGTATGCTGAATCATCGAGATCGCTCTTTTCGAGCTAGCTAGTGCGAGAAACACGTTATCTGGTGTTTTCACCACTCCACAGTGCGTTTGATATGCAGAACAGTAGATACCTTGGTTTTCGTGGGGTTTCAAGCTGAGATATGCATTTTCTGCGATAATCTTGTTGAGACTTCTGTCCGAAGTATGCAGAATCATCGAGATCGCTCGTTTCGAGCTACTGATTGCGAGAAACACGTTATCTGGTGTTTTCACCACTCCACAGTGCGTTGGATATGCAGAACCGGAGATATTTTGGTTTTCTTCGGGTTTCAAGCTGAGATATGCATTTTCTACGATAAGCTTGGTAAAACATCTGTCCGAAGTATGCAGAAACATCGAGAGCGCTCTTTTCGAGCTATTTAATGCGAGAAACACGTTTTCTGGGGGTTTCACCACTCCACAGTTCGTTGGATATGCAGAACAGTAGATATCTTGGTTTTCGTGGGGTTTCAAGCAGAGATGTGCATTTTCTGCGATAATCTTGGTGAGACATCTGTTAGAAGTATGCAGAATCATCGAGATCGCGCTTTTCGAGCTATTTAATGCGAGAAACACGTTATCTGGTGTTTTCACCACTCCACAGTTGGTTTGATATGCAGAACCTGCGATATTTTGGTTTTCGTCGGTTTTCAAGTTGAGATATGCATTTTCTACAATAATCTTGGTGAAACATCTGTCCGAAGTATGCAGAAACATCGAGAGCGTTCTTTTCGAGCTATTTAATGCGAGAAACACGTTTTCTGGTGTTTTCACCACTCCACAGTGCGTTTGATATGCAGAACTGGCGACATCTTTGATTTTGTCGGGGTTCAAGTTGAGATATGCATTTTCTACGATAATCTTGTTGAGACTTCTGTCAGAAGTATGGAGAATCATCGTGATCGGCCTTTTCGAGCTATTTAACGGGAGAAACACGTTCTCTGGTTGTTTTCACCACTCCACAGTGCGTTTGATATGCAGAACCGGCAACATCTTGATTTTCGTGAGGTTTCGAGCTGAGATATGCATTTTCTGCGATATTATTGGTGAGACTTCAGTCAGAAGTATGCAGAATCATCTAGATCGCTCTTTTCGAGCTACTTAATGCGCGAAACACGTTTTCTGGTGTTTTCGCCACTCCACGGTACGTTTGATGTGCAGAACCGGAGATAACTCGGTTTTCGTCGGGTTTCAAGCTGAGATATGCATTTTTTACGATAATCTTGGTGAGACTTCTGTCCGAAGTATGCTTAATTATCGAGATCGCTCGTTTCGAGCTACTTAATGCGAGAAACACGTTATCTGGTGTTTTTACCACTCCACAGTGCGTTGGATATGCAGAACCGGAGATATATTGGTTTTCGTCGGGTTTCAAGCTGAGATATGCATTTTCTACGATAAGCTTGGTGAAACATCTGTCCGAAGTATGCAGAAACGTCGAGAGCGCTCTTTTCGAGCTATTTAATGCGAGAAACTCGTTTCCTGGTGGTTTCACCACACCACATTGCGTTTGATATGCAGACCCGGCGACATCTTTGATTTCGTCGGGGTTCAAGCTGAGATATGCATTTTCTACGATAATCTTGGTGAGACTTCTGTCCGAAGTATGCAGAATCATCGAGATGGTTCTTATCGAGCTATTTAATGCGATAAACACGTTCTCTGGTTGTTTTCACCACTCCACAGTGCGTTTGATGTGCAGAACCGGCGATATCTTGGTTTTCGTGGGGTTTCAAGCTGAGATATGCATTTTCTGCGATAATCTTGGTGAGACCTCTGTCCGAAGTATGCTGAATCATCGAAATCGCTCTTTTCGAGCTAGCTAGTGCGAGAAACACGTTATCTGGTGTTTTCACTACTCCACAGTGCGTTTGATATGCAGAACAGTAGATAACTTGGTTTTCGTGGGGTTTCAAGCTGAGATATGCATTTTCTGCGATAATCTTGTTGAGACTTCTGTCCGAAGTATGCAGAATCATCGAGATCGCTCGTTTCGAGCTACTGAATGCGACAAACACGTTATCTGGTGTTTTCACCACTCCACAGTGCGTTGGATATGCAGAACCGGAGATATTTTGGTTTTCTTCGGGTTTCAAGCTGAGATATAAATTTTCTACGATAAGCTTGGTAAAACATCTGTCCGAAGTATGCAGAAACATCGAGAGCGCTCTTTTCGAGCTATTTAATGCGAGAAACACGTTTTCTGGGGGTTTCACCACTCCACAGTTCGTTGGATATGCAGAACAGTAGATATCTTGGTTTTCGTGGGGGTTTCAAGCAGAGATGTGCATTTTCTGCGATAATCTTGGTGAGTCATCTGTTAGAAGTATGCAGAATCATCGAGATCGCTCTTTTCGAGCTATTTAATGCGAGAAACTCGTTTTCTGGGGTTTTCACCACTCCACAGTTCGTTGGATATGCAGAACCGGAGATATCTTGGTTTTCGTGGGGATTCAAGATGAGATATGCATTTCCTGCGATAATCTTGGTGAGACTTCTGTCCGAAGTATGCTGAAACATCGAGATCGCTCTTTTCGAGCTAGTCAATGCGAGAAAAACCTTATCCGGTGTTTTCACCACTCCACAGTGCGTTTGATATGCAAAACCGGCGATATCTTGGTTTTCGTTGGGTTTCAAGCTGAGATATGCATTTTCTGCGATAATCTAGGTGAGACTTCTGTTAGAAGTATGCAGAATCATCGAGATCGCACTTTTCGAGCTACTTAATGCGAGAAACACGTTATCTGGTGTTTTCACCACTCCACAGATGGTTTGATATGCAGAACCGGCGATATTTTGGTTTTCGTCGGGTTTCAAGCAGAGATATGCATTTTCTACGATAATCTTGGTGAAACATCTGTCCGAAGTATGCAGAAACATCGAGAGCGCTCTTTTCGAGCTATTTAATGTGAGATACTCGTTTTCTGGGGTTTTCACCACTCCACAGTTCGTTGGATATGCAGAACCGGAGATATCTTGGTTTTCGTGGGGATTCAAGATGAGATATGCATTTTCTACGATGATCTTGGTGAGACTTCTGTCAGAAGTATGCAGGATCTCCGAGATCGCTCTTCTCGAGCTATTTAATGCGAGAAACACGTTCTCTGGTTGTTTTCACCACTCCACAGTGCGTTTGATATGCAGAACAGGCGATATCTTGATTTTCGTGGTGTTTCCAGCTGAGATATGCATTTTCTACGATAATCTTGGTGAGACTTCTGTCCGAAGTATGAAGAATCATCGAGATCGCTCTATTCGAGCTATTTAATGCGACAAACACGTTATCTGGTGTTTTCAGCACTCCACAGTGCGTTTGATGTGCAGAACCAGCGATATCTTGGTTTTCGTGGGGTTTCAATCTGAGATATGCATTTTTTACGATAATATTGGTGAGACTTCTGTCCGAAGTATACTTAATCATCGAGATCGCTCGTTTCGAGCTATTTAATGCGGGAAACACGTTATCTGGCGTTTTCACCACTCCACAGTGCGTATGATATGTAGAACCGGCGATATCTTGGTTTTCGTGGGGTTTCAAGCTGAGATATGCATTTTCTGCGATAATCTTGGTGAGACTTCTGTCCGAAGTATGCTGAATCATCGAGATCGCTCTTTTTGAGCTAGCTAGTGCGAGAAACACGTTATCTGGTGTTTTCACCACTCCACAGTGCGTTTGATATGCAGAACAGTAGATACCTTGGTTTTCGTGGTGTTTCAAGCTGAGATATGCATTTTCTGCGATAATCTTGTTGAGACTTCTGTCCGAAGTATGCACAATCATCGAGATCGCTCGTTTCGAGCTACTGAATGCGAGAAACACGTTATCTGGTGTTTTCACCACTCCACAGTGCGTTGGATATGCAGAACAGGAGATATTTTGGTTTTCTGCGGGTTTCAAGCTGAGATATGCATTTTCTACGATAAGCTTGGTAAAACATCTGTCCGAAGTATGCAGAAACATCGAGAGCGCTCTTTTCGAGCTATTTAATGCGAGAAACACGTTTCCTGGGGGTTTCACCACTCCACAGTTCGTTGGATACGCAGAACAGTAGATATCTTGGTTTTCGTGGGGTTTCAAGCAGAGATGTGCATTTTCTGCGATAATCTTGGTGAGACATCTGTTAGAAGTATGCAGAATCATCGAGATCGCGCTTTTCGAGCTATTTAATGCGAGAAACACGTTATCTGGTGTTTTCACCACTCCACAGTTGGTTTGATATGCAGAACCGGCGATATTTTGGTTTTCGTCGGGTTTCAAGCTGAGATATGCATTTTCTACAATAATCTTGGTGAAACATCTGTCCGAAGTATGCAGAAACATCGAGAGCGTTCTTTTCGAGCTATTTAATGCGAGAAACACGTTATCTGGTGTTTTCACCACTCCACAGTGCGTTTGATATGCAGAACCGGCGATATCTTGGTTTTCGTGCGGTTTCAAGCTGGGATATGCATTTTCCGCGATAATCTTGTTGAGACTTCTGTCCGAAGTATGCAGAATCATCGAGATCCCTCTTTTCGAGCTATTTAATGCGAGATACACGTTAACTGGTGTTTTCACCACTCCACAGTGCGTTTGATATGCAGAACCGGCGAAATCTTGGATTTCGTCGGGTTTCAAGCAGAGATATGCATTTTCTGCGATAATCTTGGTGAGACATCTGTTAGAAGTATGCAGAATCATCGAGATCGCGCTTTCCGAGCTATTTAATGCGAGAAACACGTTATCTGGTGTTTTCACCACTCCACAGTTGGTTTGATATGCAGAACCGGCGATATTTTGGTTTTCGTCGGGTTTCAAGCTGAGATATGCATTTTCTACAATAATCTTGGTGAAACATCTGTCCGAAGTATGCAGAAACATCGAGAGCGTTCTTTTCGAGCTATTTAATGCGAGAAACACGTTATCTGGTGTTTTCACCACTCCACAGTTTGTTTGATATGCAGAACCGGCGATATTTTGGTTTTCGTCGGGTTTCAAGCTGAGATATGCATTTTCTACGACAAGCTTGGTGAAACATCTGTCCGAAGTATGCAGAAACGTCGAGAGCGATCTTTTCGAGCAATTTAATGCGAGAAACACGTTTTCTGGGGTTTTCACCACTCCACAGTTCGTTGAATATGCAGAACAGTAGATATCTTGGTTTTCGTGGGGTTTCAAGCAGAGATATGCATTTTCTACGATAATCTTTGTGAGACTTCTGTTAGAAGTATGCAGAATCATCTAGATCGCTCTATTCGAGCTATTTAATGCGAGAAACACGTTATCTGGTTGTTTTCACCACTCCACAGTGCGTTTGATATGTAGAGCCGCCGATAACTTGGTTTTCGTGGGGTTTCCAGCTGAAATGTGCATTTTCTGCGATAATCTTGGTGTTTCATCTATGAGAAGTATGCAGAATCATCGAGAACGCTCTTTTCGAGCTAGTTAATGCGAGAAACACGTTTTCTGGTGTTTTCACCACCCCACAGTGCGTTTGATATGCAGAACCGGCGATATCTTGGTTTTCGTGCGGTTTCAAGCTGAGATATGCATTTTCCGCGATAATCTTGTTGAGACTTCTGTCCGAAGTATGCAGAATCATCGAGAGCGTTCTTTTCGAGCTATTTAATGCGAGAAACACGTTATCTGGTGTTTTCACCACTCCACAGTTTGTTTGATATGCAGAACCGGCGATATTTTGGTTTTCGTCGGGTTTCAAGCTGAGATATGCATTTTCTACGACAAGCTTGGTGAAACATCTGTCCGAAGTATGCAGAAACGTCGAGAGCGCTCTTTTCGAGCAATTTAATGCGAGAAACACGTTTTCTGGGGTTTTCACCACTCCACAGTTCGTTGAATATGCAGAACAGTAGATATCTTGGTTTTCGTGGGGTTTCAAGCAGAGATATGCATTTTCTACGATAATCTTGGTGAGACTTCTGTTAGAAGTATGCAGAATCATCTAGATCGCTCTATTCGAGCTATTTAATGCGAGAAACACGTTATCTGGTTGTTTTCACCACTCCACAGTGCGTTTGATATGTAGAGCCGCCGATAACTTGGTTTTCGTGGGGTTTCCAGCTGAAATGTGCATTTTCTGCGATAATCTTGGTGTTTCATCTATGAGAAGTATGCAGAATCATCTAGATCGCTCTTTTCGAGCTACTTAATGCGCGAAACACGTTTTCTGGTGTTTTCGCCACTCCACGGTACGTTTGATGTGCAGAACCGGAGATAACTCGGTTTTCGTCGGGTTTCAAGCTGAGATATGCATTTTTTACGATAATCTTGGTGAGACTTCTGTCCGAAGTATGCTTAATTATCGAGATCGCTCGTTTCGAGCTACTTAAAGCGAGAAACACGTTATCTGGTGTTTTTACCACTCCACAGTGCGTTGGATATGCAGAACCGGAGATATATTGGTTTTCGTCGGGTTTCAAGCTGAGATATGCATTTTCTACGATAAGCTTGGTGAAACATCTGTCCGAAGTATGCAGAAACGTCGAGAGCGCTCTTTTCGAGCTATTTAATGCGAGAAACTCGTTTTCTGGTGGTTTCACCACACCACATTGCGTTTGATATGCAGACCCGGCGACATCTTTGATTTCGTCGGGGTTCAAGCTGAGATATGCATTTTCTACGATAATCTTGGTGAGACTTCTGTCCGAAGTATGCAGAATCATCGAGATGGTTCTTATCGAGCTATTTAATGCGAGAAACACGTTCTCTGGTTGTTTTCACCACTCCACAGTGCGTTTGATGTGCAGAACCGGCGATATCTTGGTTTTCGTGGGGTTTCAAGCTGAGATATGCATTTTCTGCGATAATCTTGGTGAGACTTCTGTCCGAAGTATGCTGAATCATCGAGATCGCTCTTTTCGAGCTAGCTAGTGCGAGAAACACGTTATCTGGTGTTTTCACTACTCCACAGTGCGTTTGATATGCAGAACAGTAGATAACTTGGTTTTCGTGGGGTTTCAAGCTGAGATATGCATTTTCTGCGATAATCTTGTTGAGACTTCTGTCCGAAGTATGCAGAATCATCGAGATCGCTCGTTTCGAGCTACTGAATGCGACAAACACGTTATCTGGTGTTTTCACCACTCCACAGTGCGTTGGATATGCAGAACCGGAGATATTTTGGTTTTCTTCGGGTTTCAAGCTGAGATATAAATTTTCTACGATAAGCTTGGTAAAACATCTGTCCGAAGTATGCAGAAACATCGAGAGCGCTCTTTTCGAGCTATTTAATGCGAGAAACACGTTTTCTGGGGGTTTCACCACTCCACAGTTCGTTGGATATGCAGAACAGTAGATATCTTGGTTTTCGTGGGGGTTTCAAGCAGAGATGTGCATTTTCTGCGATAATCTTGGTGAGTCATCTGTTAGAAGTATGCAGAATCATCGAGATCGCTCTTTTCGAGCTATTTAATGCGAGAAACTCGTTTTCTGGGGTTTTCACCACTCCACAGTTCGTTGGATATGCAGAACCGGAGATATCTTGGTTTTCGTGGGGTATCAAGCTGAGATATGCATTTCCTGCGATAATCTTGGTGAAACATCTGTCCGAAGTATGCAGAAACATCGAGAGCGCTCTTTTCGAGCTATTTAATGCGAGAAACACGTTTTCTGGGGTTTTCACCACTCCACAGTTCGTTGGATATGCAGAACAGTAGATATCTTTTTTACGTGGGGTTTCAAGCTGAGATATGCATTTTCTGCGATAATCTTGTTGAGACTTCTGTCCGACGTATGCAGAATCATCGAGATGGCTCTTTTCGAGCTATTTAATGCGAGAAACACGTTCTCTGGTTGTTTTCACCACTCCACAGTGCGTTTGATGTGCAGAACCTGCGATATCATGATTTTCGTGCTGTTTCCAGCTGGGATATGCATTTTCTGCGATAATATTGGTGAGACTTCAGTCAGAAGTATGCAGAATCATCTAGATCGCTCTTTTCGAGCTACTTAATGCTCGAAACTCGTTTTCTGGTGTTTTCACCACTCCACAGTACGTTTGACATGCAGAACCGGAGATATCTCGGTTTCGGACAGGTTTCAAGCTGAGCTATGCATTTTCTACGATAATCCTGGTGAGACTTCTGTCCGAAGTATGCTGAATCATCGAGATCGCTCTTTTCGAGCTATCTAGTGCGAGAAACACGTTATCTGGTGTTTTCACCACTCCACAGTGCGTTGGATATGCAGAACCGGAGATATTTTGGTTTTCTTCGGGTTTCAAGCTGAGATATGCATTTTCTACGATAAGCTTGGTAAAACATCTGTCCGAAGTATGCAGAAACATCGAGAGCGCTCTTTTCGAGCTATTTAATGCGAGAAACACGTTTTCTGGGGGTTTCACCACTCCACAGTTCGTTGGATATGCAGAACAGTAGATATGTTGGTTTTCGTGGGGTTTCAAGCAGAGATGTGCATTTTCTGCGATAATCTTGGTGAGACTTCTGTCAGAAGTATGCAGAATCATCAGGATCGCTCTTTTCGAGATATTTAATGCGAGAAGCACGTTATCTGGTGTTTTCACCACTCCACAGTGCGTTTGATTTGCAGATCCGGCGAAATCTTGGATTTCGTCGGGGGTCAAGCTGAGATATGCCTTTTCTACGATAATTTTGGTGAGACTTCTGTCCGAAGTATGCAGAATCATCGATATCGCTCTTTTCGAGCTATTTAATGCGAGAAACACGTTATCTGGTGTTTTGACCACTCCACAGTGCGTTTGATATGTAGAGCCGCCGATAACCTGGTTTTCGTTGGGTTTCCAGCTGAAATATGCATTTTCTGCGATAATATTGGTGAGACTTCAGTCAGAAGTATGCAGAAACATCTAGATCGCTCGTTTCGAGCTATTTAATGCGAAAAAACAAGTTTTCTGGTGTTTTGACCACTCCACAGTGCGTTTGATATGTAGAGCCGCCGATAACATGGTTTTCTTGGGGTTGCCAGCTGAAATATGCATTTTCTGCGATAATCTTGGTGAGACTTCAGTCAGAAGTATGCAGATTCATCTAGATCGCTCGTTTCGAGCTATTTAATGCGAGAAAACAAGTTTTCTGGTGTTTTGACCACTCCACAGTGCGTTTGATATGCAGAGCCGCCGATAACTTGGTTTTCGTGGGGTTTCCAGCTGAAATATGCATTTTCTGCGATAATCTTGGTGAGACTTCAGTCAGAAGTATGCAGATTCATCTAGATCGCTCGTTTCGAGCTATTTAATGCGAGAAACACGTTTTCTGGTGTTTTCACCACCCCACAGTGCGTTTGATATGCAGAACCGGCGGCATCGTGGTTTTCGTGGTGTTTCCATCTGAGATATGCATTTTCTGCGATAATCTTGGTGAGACTTCAGTCAGAAGTATGTAGAATCATCTAGATCGCTCGTTTCGAGCTATTTAATGCGAGAAACACGTTTTCTGGTGATTTCACCACCCTACAGTGCGTTTGATATGCAGAACCGGCGACATCGTGGTTTTCGTCGGGTTTCAAGCTGAGATATGCATTTTCTGCGATAATATTGGTGAGACTTCAGTCAGAAGTATGCAGAATCACCTAGATCGCTCGTTTCGAGCTATTTAATGCGAGTAACATGTTTTCTGGAGTTTTCACCACTCCATAGTGCGTTTGATATGCAGAACCGGCGTCATCTTGATTTTCGTGGTGTTTCCAGCTGAGATATGCATTTTCTGCGATAATTTTGGTGAGACTTTAGTCAGAAGTATGCAGAATCATCTAGACCGCTCGTTTCAAGCTATTTAATGCGAGAAAACAAGTTTGCTGATGTTTTGACCACTCCACAGTGCGTTCGATATGTAGAGCCGCCGATAACTTGGTATTTGTGGGCTTTCCAGCTGAAATATGCATTTTCTGCGATAATCTTGGTGAGTCTTCTGTCAGAAGTATGCAGAATCATCGAGATCGCTCTTGTCGAGCTAGTTAATGCGAGAAACACGTTTTCTGGTGTTTTCACCACTCCACAGAGCGACTGATATGCACAACCGGCGATATCTTGATTTTCGTGGTGTTTCCAGCTGAGATATGCATTTCCTGCGTTAATCTTGGTGAGACTTCTGTCCGAAGTATGAAGAATCATCGAGATCGCTCTATTCGAGCTATTTAATGCGACAAACACGTTATCTGGTGTTTTCAGCACTCCACAGTGTGTTTGATGTGCAGAACCAGCGATATCTTGGTTTTCGTGGGGTTTCAATCTGAGATATGCATTTTTTACGATAATATTGGTGAGACTTCTGTCCGAAGTATACTTAATCATCGAGATCGCTCGTTTCGAGCTATTTAATGCGGGAAACACGTTATCTGGCGTTTTCACCACTCCACAGTGCGTATGATATGTAGAACCGGCGATATCTTGGTTTTCGTGGGGTTTCAAGCTGAGATATGCATTTTCTGCGATAATCTTGGTGAGACTTCTGTCCGAAGTATGCTGAATCATCGAGATCGCTCTTTTTGAGCTAGCTAGTGCGAGAAACACGTTATCTGGTGTTTTCACCACTCCACAGTGCGTTTGATATGCAGAACAGTAGATACCTTGGTTTTCGTGGTGTTTCAAGCTGAGATATGCATTTTCTGCGATAATCTTGTTGAGACTTCTGTCCGAAGTATGCACAATCATCGAGATCGCTCGTTTCGAGCTACTGAATGCGAGAAACACGTTATCTGGTGTTTTCACCACTCCACAGTGCGTTGGATATGCAGAACAGGAGATTATTTTGGTTTTCTGCGGGTTTCAAGCTGAGATATGCATTTTCTACGATAAGCTTGGTAAAACATCTGTCCGAAGTATGCAGAAACATCGAGAGCGCTCTTTTCGAGCTATTTAATGCGAGAAACACGTTTCCTGGGGGTTTCACCACTCCACAGTTCGTTGGATACGCAGAACAGTAGATATCTTGGTTTTCGTGGGGTTTCAAGCAGAGATGTGCATTTTCTGCGATAATCTTGGTGAGACATCTGTTAGAAGTATGCAGAATCATCGAGATCGCGCTTTTCGAGCTATTTAATGCGAGAAACACGTTATCTGGTGTTTTCACCACTCCACAGTTGGTTTGATATGCAGAACCGGCGATATTTTGGTTTTCGTCGGGTTTCAAGCTGAGATATGCATTTTCTACAATAATCTTGGTGAAACATCTGTCCGAAGTATGCAGAAACATCGAGAGCGTTCTTTTCGAGCTATTTAATGCGAGAAACACGTTATCTGGTGTTTTCACCACTCCACAGTGCGTTTGATATGCAGAACCGGCGATATCTTGGTTTTCGTGCGGTTTCAAGCTGGGATATGCATTTTCCGCGATAATCTTGTTGAGACTTCTGTCCGAAGTATGCAGATTCATCTAGATCGCTCGTTTCGAGCTATTTAATGCGAGAAAACAAGTTTTCTGGTGTTTTGACCACTCCACAGTGCGTTTGATATGCAGAGCCGCCGATAACTTGGTTTTCGTGGGGTTTCCAGCTGAAATATGCATTTTCTGCGATAATCTTGGTGAGACTTCAGTCAGAAGTATGCAGATTCATCTAGATCGCTCGTTTCGAGCTATTTAATGCGAGAAACACGTTTTCTGGTGTTTTCACCACCCCACAGTGCGTTTGATATGCAGAACCGGCGGCATCGTGGTTTTCGTGGTGTTTCCATCTGAGATATGCATTTTCTGCGATAATCTTGGTGAGACTTCAGTCAGAAGTATGTAGAATCATCTAGATCGCTCGTTTCGAGCTATTTAATGCGAGAAACACGTTTTCTGGTGATTTCACCACCCTACAGTGCGTTTGATATGCAGAACCGGCGACATCGTGGTTTTCGTCGGGTTTCAAGCTGAGATATGCATTTTCTGCGATAATATTGGTGAGACTTCAGTCAGAAGTATGCAGAATCACCTAGATCGCTCGTTTCGAGCTATTTAATGCGAGTAACATGTTTTCTGGAGTTTTCACCACTCCATAGTGCGTTTGATATGCAGAACCGGCGTCATCTTGATTTTCGTGGTGTTTCCAGCTGAGATATGCATTTTCTGCGATAATTTTGGTGAGACTTTAGTCAGAAGTATGCAGAATCATCTAGACCGCTCGTTTCAAGCTATTTAATGCGAGAAAACAAGTTTGCTGATGTTTTGACCACTCCACAGTGCGTTCGATATGTAGAGCCGCCGATAACTTGGTATTTGTGGGCTTTCCAGCTGAAATATGCATTTTCTGCGATAATCTTGGTGAGTCTTCTGTCAGAAGTATGCAGAATCATCGAGATCGCTCTTGTCGAGCTAGTTAATGCGAGAAACACGTTTTCTGGTGTTTTCACCACTCCACAGAGCGACTGATATGCACAACCGGCGATATCTTGATTTTCGTGGTGTTTCCAGCTGAGATATGCATTTCCTGCGTTAATCTTGGTGAGACTTCTGTCCGAAGTATGAAGAATCATCGAGATCGCTCTATTCGAGCTATTTAATGCGACAAACACGTTATCTGGTGTTTTCAGCACTCCACAGTGCGTTTGATGTGCAGAACCAGCGATATCTTGGTTTTCGTGGGGTTTCAATCTGAGATATGCATTTTCTACAATAATCTTGGTGAAACATCTGTCCGAAGTATGCAGAAACATCGAGAGCGTTCTTTTCGAGCTATTTAATGCGAGAAACACGTTATCTGGTGTTTTCACCACTCCACAGTGCGTTTGATATGCAGAACCGGCGATATCTTGGTTTTCGTGCGGATTCAAGCTGGGATATGCATTTTCCGCGATAATCTTGTTGAGACTTCTGTCCGAAGTATGCAGAATCATCGAGATCCCTCTTTTCGAGCTATTTAATGCGAGATACACGTTAACTGGTGTTTTCACCACTCCACAGTGCGTTTGATATGCAGAACCGGCGAAATCTTGGATTTCGTCGGGTTTCAAGCAGAGATATGCATTTTCTGCGATAATCTTGGTGAGACATCTGTTAGAAGTATGCAGAATCATCGAGATCGCGATTTCCGAGCTATTTAATGCGAGAAACACGTTATCTGGTGTTTTCACCACTCCACAGTTGGTTTGATATGCAGAACCGGCGATATTTTGGTTTTCGTCGGGTTTCAAGCTGAGACATGCATTTTCTACAATAATCTTGGTGAAACATCTGTCCGAAGTATGCAGAAACATCGAGAGCGTTCTTTTCGAGCTATTTAATGCGAGAAACACGTTATCTGGTGTTTTCACCACTCCACAGTTTGTTTGATATGCAGAACCGGCGATATTTTGGTTTTCGTCGGGTTTCAAGCTGAGATATGCATTTTCTACGACAAGCTTGGTGAAACATCTGTCCGAAGTATGCAGAAACGTCGAGAGCGCTCTATTCGAGCAATTTAATGCGAGAAACACGTTTTCTGGGGTTTTCACCACTCCACAGTTCGTTGAATATGCAGAACAGTAGATATCTTGGTTTTCGTGGGGTTTCAAGCAGAGATATGCATTTTCTGCGATAATCTTGGTGAGACCTCTGTCCGAAGTATGTTGAATCATCGAAATCGCTCTTTTCGAGCTAGCTAGTGCGAGAAACACGTTATCTGGTGTTTTCACCACTCCACAGTTCGTTGGATATGCAGAACCGGAGATATCTTGGTTTTCGTGGGGATTCAAGATGAGATATGCATTTCCTGCGATAATCTTGGTGAGACTTCTGTCCGAAGTATGCTGAAACATCGAGATCGCTCTTTTCGAGCTAGTCAATGCGAGAAAAACCTTATCCGGTGTTTTCACCACTCCACAGTGCGTTTGATATGCAAAACCGGCGATATCTTGGTTTTCGTGGGGTTTCAAGCTGAGATATGCATTTTCTGCGATAATCTAGGTGAGACTTCTGTTAGAAGTATGCAGAATCATCGAGATCGCACTTTTCGAGCTACTTAATGCGAGAAACACGTTATCTGGTGTTTTCACCACTCCACAGATGGTTTGATATGCAGAACCGGCGATATTTTGGTTTTCGTCGGGTTTCAAGCAGAGATATGCATTTTCTACGATAATCTTGGTGAAACATCTGTCCGAAGTATGCAGAAACATCGAGAGCGCTCTTTTCGAGCTATTTAATGTGAGAAACTCGTTTTCTGGGGTTTTCACCACTCCACAGTTCGTTGGATATGCAGAACCGGAGATATCTTGGTTTTCGTGGGGATTCAAGATGAGATATGCATTTTCTACGATGATCTTGGTGAGACTTCTGTCAGAAGTATGCAGGATCTCCGAGATCGCTCTTCTCGAGCTATTTAATGCGAGAAACACGTTCTCTGGTTGTTTTCACCACTCCACAGTGCGTTTGATATGCAGAACAGGCGATATCTTGATTTTCGTGGTGTTTCCAGCTGAGATATGCATTTTCTACGATAATCTTGGTGAGACTTCTGTCAGAAGTATGCAGGATCTCCAAGATCGCTCTTCTCGAGCTATTTAATGCGAGAAACACGTTCTCTGGTTGTTTTCAGCACTCCACAGTGCGTTTGATATGCAGAACCAGCGATATCTTGATTTTCGTGGGGTTTCAATCTGAGATATGCATTTTTTACGATAATATTGGTGAGACTTCGGTCCGAAGTATACTTAATCATCGAGATCGCTCGTTTCGAGCTATTTAATGCGAGAAACACGTTATCTGGCGTTTTCACCACTCCACAGTGCGTATGATATGCAGAACCGGCGATATCTTGGTTTTCGTGGGGTTTCAAGCTGAGATATGCATTTTCTGCGATAATCTTGGTGAGACTTCTGTCCGAAGTATGCTGAATCATCGAGATCGCTCTTTTCGAGCTAGCTAGTGCGAGAAACACGTTATCTGGTGTTTTCACCACTCCACAGTGCGTTTGATATGCAGAACAGTAGATACCTTGGTTTTCGTGGGGTTTCAAGCTGAGATATGCATTTTCTGCGATAATCTTGTTGAGACTTCTGTCCGAAGTATGCAGAATCATCGAGATCGCTCGTTTCGAGCTACTGATTGCGAGAAACACGTTATCTGGTGTTTTCACCACTCCACAGTGCGTTGGATATGCAGAACCGGAGATATTTTGGTTTTCTTCGGGTTTCAAGCTGAGATATGCATTTTCTACGATAAGCTTGGTAAAACATCTGTCCGAAGTATGCAGAAACATCGAGAGCGCTCTTTTCGAGCTATTTAATGCGAGAAACACGTTTTCTGGGGGTTTCACCACTCCACAGTGCGTTTGATATGCAGAACCTGCGATATTTTGGTTTTCGTCGGTTTTCAAGTTGAGATATGCATTTTCTACAATAATCTTGGTGAAACATCTGTCCGAAGTATGCAGAAACATCGAGAGCGTTCTTTTCGAGCTATTTAATGCGAGAAACACGTTTTCTGGTGTTTTCACCACTCCACAGTGCGTTTGATATGCAGAACCGGCGACATCTTTGATTTCGTCGGGGTTCAAGTTGAGATATGCATTTTCTACGATAATCTTGTTGAGACTTCTGTCAGAAGTATGGAGAATCATCGTGATCGGCCTTTTCGAGCTATTTAACAGGAGAAACACGTTCTCTGGTTGTTTTCACCACTCCACAGTGCGTTTGATATGCAGAACCGGCAACATCTTGATTTTCGTTAGGTTTCGAGCTGAGATATGCATTTTCTGCGATATTATTGGTGAGACTTCAGTCAGAAGTATGCAGAATCATCTAGATCGCTCTTTTCGAGCTACTTAATGCGCGAAACACGTTTTCTGGTGTTTTCGCCACTCCACGGTACGTTTGATGTGCAGAACCGGAGATAACTCGGTTTTCGTCGGGTTTCAAGCTGAGATATGCATTTTTTACGATAATCTTGGTGAGACTTCTGTCCGAAGTATGCTTAATTATCGAGATCGCTCGTTTCGAGCTACTTAATGCGAGAAACACGTTATCTGGTGTTTTTACCACTCCACAGTGCGTTGGATATGCAGAACCGGAGATATATTGGTTTTCGGCGGGTTTCAAGCTGAGATATGCATTTTCTACGATAAGCTTGGTGAAACATCTGTCCGAAGTATGCAGAAACGTCGAGAGCGCTCTTTTCGAGCTATTTAATGCGAGAAACTCGTTTTCTGGTGGTTTCACCACACCACATTGCGTTTGATATGCAGACCCGGCGACATCTTTGATTTCGTCGGGGTTCAAGCTGAGATATGCATTTTCTACGATAATCTTGGTGAGACTTCTGTCCGAAGTATGCAGAATCATCGAGATGGTTCTTATCGAGCTATTTAATGCGAGAAACACGTTCTCTGGTTGTTTTCACCACTCCACAGTGCGTTTGATGTGCAGAACCGGCGATATCTTGGTTTTCGTGGGGTTTCAAGCTGAGATATGCATTTTCTGCGATAATCTTGGTGAGACTTCTGTCCGAAGTATGCTGAATCATCGAGATCGCTCTTTTCGAGCTAGCTAGTGCGAGAAACACGTTATCTGGTGTTTTCACTACTCCACAGTGCGTTTGATATGCAGAACAGTAGATAACTTGGTTTTCGTGGGGTTTCAAGCTGAGATATGCATTTTCTGCGATAATCTTGTTGAGACTTCTGTCCGAAGTATGCAGAATCATCGAGATCGCTCGTTTCGAGCTACTGAATGCGACAAACACGTTATCTGGTGTTTTCACCACTCCACAGTGCGTTGGATATGCAGAACCGGAGATATTTTGGTTTTCTTCGGGTTTCAAGCTGAGATATAAATTTTCTACGATAAGCTTGGTAAAACATCTGTCCGAAGTATGCAGAAACATCGAGAGCGCTCTTTTCGAGCTATTTAATGCGAGAAACACGTTTTCTGGGGGTTTCACCACTCCACAGTTCGTTGGATATGCAAAACAGTAGATATCTTGGTTTTCGTGGGGGTTTCAAGCAGAGATGTGCATTTTCTGCGATAATCTTGGTGAGTCATCTGTTAGAAGTATGCAGAATCATCGAGATCGCTCTTTTCGAGCTATTTAATGCGAGAAACTCGTTTTCTGGGGTTTTCACCACTCCACAGTTCGTTGGATATGCAGAACCGGAGATATCTTGGTTTTCGTGGGGTATCAAGCTGAGATATGCATTTCCTGCGATAATCTTGGTGAAACATCTGTCCGAAGTATGCAGAAACATCGAGAGCGCTCTTTTCGAGCTATTTAATGCGAGAAACACGTTTTCTGGGGTTTTCACCACTCCACAGTTCGTTGGATATGCAGAACAGTAGATATCTTTTTTACGTGGGGTTTCAAGCTGAGATATGCATTTTCTGCGATAATCTTGTTGAGACTTCTGTCCGACGTATGCAGAATCATCGAGATGGCTCTTTTCGAGCTATTTAATGCGAGAAACACGTTCTCTGGTTGTTTTCACCACTCCACAGTGCGTTTGATGTGCAGAACCTGCGATATCATTATTTTCGTGCTGTTTCCAGCTGGGATATGCATTTTCTGCGATAATATTGGTGAGACTTCAGTCAGAAGTATGCAGAATCATCTAGATCGCTCTTTTCGAGCTACTTAATGCTCGAAACTCGTTTTCTGGTGTTTTCACCACTCCACAGTACGTTTGACATGCAGAACCGGAGATATCTCGGTTTCGGACAGGTTTCAAGCTGAGCTATGCATTTTCTACGACAATCCTGGTGAGACTTCTGTCCGAAGTATGCTGAATCATCGAGATCGCTCTTTTCGAGCTATCTAGTGCGAGAAACACGTTATCTGGTGTTTTCACCACTCCACAGTGCGTTGGATATGCAGAACCGGAGATATTTTGGTTTTCTTCGGGTTTCAAGCTGAGATATGCATTTTCTACGATAAGCTTGGTAAAACATCTGTCCGAAGTATGCAGAAACATCGAGAGCGCTCTTTTCGAGCTATTTAAAGCGAGAAACACGTTTTCTGGGGGTTTCACCACTCCACAGTTCGTTGGATATGCAGAACAGTAGATATGTTGGTTTTCGTGGGGTTTCAAGCAGAGATGTGCATTTTCTGCGATAATCTTGGTGAGACTTCTGTCAGAAGTATGCAGAATCATCAGGATCGCTCTTTTCGAGATATTTAATGCGAGAAGCACGTTATCTGGTGTTTTCACCACTCCACAGTGCGTTTGATTTGCAGATCCGGCGAAATCTTGGATTTCGTCGGGGTTCAAGCTGAGATATGCCTTTTCTACGATAATTTTGGTGAGACTTCTGTCCGAAGTATGCAGAATCATCGATATCGCTCTTTTCGAGCTATTTAATGCGAGAAACACGTTATCTGGTGTTTTGACCACTCCACAGTGCGTTTGATATGTAGAGCCGCCGATAACCTGGTTTTCGTTGGGTTTCCAGCTGAAATATGCATTTTCTGCGATAATATTGGTGAGACTTCAGTCAGAAGTATGCAGAAACATCTAGATCGCTCGTTTCGAGCTATTTAATGCGAAAAAACAAGTTTTCTGGTGTTTTGACCACTCCACAGTGCGTTTGATATGTAGAGCCGCCGATAACTTGGTTTTCTTGGGGTTGCCAGCTGAAATATGCATTTTCTGCGATTATCTTGGTGAGACTTCAGTCAGAAGTATGCAGATTCATCTAGATCGCTCGTTTCGAGCTATTTAATGCGAGAAAACAAGTTTTCTGGTGTTTTGACCACTCCACAGTGCGTTTGATATGCAGAGCCGCCGATAACTTGGTTTTCTTGGGGTTGCCAGCTGAAATATGCATTTTCTGCGATTATCTTGGTGAGACTTCAGTCAGAAGTATGCAGATTCATCTAGATCGCTCGTTTCGAGCTATTTAATGCGAGAAAACAAGTTTTCTGGTGTTTTGACCACTCCACAGTGCGTTTGATATGCAGAGCCGCCGATAACTTGGTTTTCGTGGGGTTTCCAGCTGAAATATGCATTTTCTGCGATAATCTTGGTGAGACTTCAGTCAGAAGTATGCAGATTCATCTAGATCGCTCGTTTCGAGCTATTTAATGCGAGAAACACGTTTTCTGGTGTTTTCACCACCCCACAGTGCGTTTGATATGCAGAACCGGCGGCATCGTGGTTTTCGTGGTGTTTCCATCTGAGATATGCATTTTCTGCGATAATCTTGGTGAGACTTCAGTCAGAAGTATGTAGAATCATCTAGATCGCTCGTTTCGAGCTATTTAATGCGAGAAACACGTTTTCTGGTGATTTCACCACCCTACAGTGCGTTTGATATGCAGAACCGGCGACATCGTGGTTTTCGTCGGGTTTCAAGCTGAGATATGCATTTTCTGCGATAATATTGGTGAGACTTCAGTCAGAAGTATGCAGAATCACCTAGATCGCTCGTTTCGAGCTATTTAATGCGAGTAACATGTTTTCTGGAGTTTTCACCACTCCATAGTGCGTTTGATATGCAGAACCGGCGTCATCTTGATTTTCGTGGTGTTTCCAGCTGAGATATGCATTTTCTGCGATAATTTTGGTGAGACTTTAGTCAGAAGTATGCAGAATCATCTAGACCGCTCGTTTCGAGCTATTTAATGCGAGAAAACAAGTTTGCTGATGTTTTGACCACTCCACAGTGCGTTCGATATGTAGAGCCGCCGATAACTTGGTATTTGTGGGCTTTCCAGCTGAAATATGCATTTTCTGCGATAATCTTGGTGAGTCTTCTGTCAGAAGTATGCAGAATCATCGAGATCGCTCTTGTCGAGCTAGTTAATGCGAGAAACACGTTTTCTGGTGTTTTCACCACTCCACAGAGCGACTGATATGCACAACCGGCGATATCTTGATTTTCGTGGTGTTTCCAGCTGAGATATGCATTTCCTGCGTTAATCTTGGTGAGACTTCTGTCCGAAGTATGAAGAATCATCGAGATCGCTCTATTCGAGCTATTTAATGCGACAAACACGTTATCTGGTGTTTTCAGCACTCCACAGTGCGTTTGATGTGCAGAACCAGCGATATCTTGGTTTTCGTGGGGTTTCAATCTGAGATATGCATTTTTTACGATAATATTGGTGAGACTTCTGTCCGAAGTATACTTAATCATCGAGATCGCTCGTTTCGAGCTATTTAATGCGGGAAACACGTTATCTGGCGTTTTCACCACTCCACAGTGCGTATGATATGTAGAACCGGCGATATCTTGGTTTTCGTGGGGTTTCAAGCTGAGATATGCATTTTCTGCGATAATCTTGGTGAGACTTCTGTCCGAAGTATGCTGAATCATCGAGATCGCTCTTTTTGAGCTAGCTAGTGCGAGAAACACGTTATCTGGTGTTTTCACCACTCCACAGTGCGTTTGATATGCAGAACAGTAGATACCTTGGTTTTCGTGGTGTTTCAAGCTGAGATATGCATTTTCTGCGATAATCTTGTTGAGACTTCTGTCCGAAGTATGCACAATCATCGAGATCGCTCGTTTCGAGCTACTGAATGCGAGAAACACGTTATCTGGTGTTTTCACCACTCCACAGTGCGTTGGATATGCAGAACAGGAGATATTTTGGTTTTCTGCGGGTTTCAAGCTGAGATATGCATTTTCTACGATAAGCTTGGTAAAACATCTGTCCGAAGTATGCAGAAACATCGAGAGCGCTCTTTTCGAGCTATTTAATGCGAGAAACACGTTTCCTGGTGGTTTCACCACTCCACAGTTCGTTGGATACGCAGAACAGTAGATATCTTGGTTTTCGTGGGGTTTCAAGCAGAGATGTGCATTTTCTGCGATAATCTTGGTGAGACATCTGTTAGAAGTATGCAGAATCATCGAGATCGCGCTTTTCGAGCTATTTAATGCGAGAAACACGTTATCTGGTGTTTTCACCACTCCACAGTTGGTTTGATATGCAGAACCGGCGATATTTTGGTTTTCGTCGGGTTTCAAGCTGAGATATGCATTTTCTACAATAATCTTGGTGAAACATCTGTCCGAAGTATGCAGAAACATCGAGAGCGTTCTTTTCGAGCTATTTAATGCGAGAAACACGTTATCTGGTGTTTTCACCACTCCACAGTGCGTTTGATATGCAGAACCGGCGATATCTTGGTTTTCGTGCGGTTTCAAGCTGGGATATGCATTTTCCGCGATAATCTTGTTGAGACTTCTGTCCGAAGTATGCAGAATCATCGAGATCCCTCTTTTCGAGCTATTTAATGCGAGATACACGTTAACTGGTGTTTTCACCACTCCACAGTGCGTTTGATATGCAGAACCGGCGAAATCTTGGATTTCGTCGGGTTTCAAGCAGAGATATGCATTTTCTGCGATAATCTTGGTGAGACATCTGTTAGAAGTATGCAGAATCATCGAGATCGCGCTTTCCGAGCTATTTAATGCGAGAAACACGTTATCTGGTGTTTTCACCACTCCACAGTTGGTTTGATATGCAGAACCGGCGATATTTTGGTTTTCGTCGGGTTTCAAGCTGAGATATGCATTTTCTACAATAATCTTGGTGAAACATCTGTCCGAAGTATGCAGAAACATCGAGAGCGTTCTTTTCGAGCTATTTAATGCGAGAAACACGTTATCTGGTGTTTTCACCACTCCACAGTTTGTTTGATATGCAGAACCGGCGATATTTTGGTTTTCGTCGGGTTTCAAGCTGAGATATGCATTTTCTACGACAAGCTTGGTGAAACATCTGTCCGAAGTATGCAGAAACGTCGAGAGCGCTCTTTTCGAGCAATTTAATGCGAGAAACACGTTTTCTGGGGTTTTCACCACTCCACAGTTCGTTGAATATGCAGAACAGTAGATATCTTGGTTTTCGTGGGGTTTCAAGCAGAGATATGCATTTTCTACGATAATCTTTGTGAGACTTCTGTTAGAAGTATGCAGAATCATCTAGATCGCTCTATTCGAGCTATTTAATGCGAGAAACACGTTATCTGGTTGTTTTCACCACTCCACAGTGCGTTTGATATGTAGAGCCGCCGATAACTTGGTTTTCGTGGGGTATCCAGCTGAAATGTGCATTTTCTGCGATAATCTTGGTGTTTCATCTATGAGAAGTATGCAGAATCATCGAGAACGCTCTTTTCGAGCTAGTTAATGCGAGAAACACGTTTTCTGGTGTTTTCACCACCCCACAGTGCGTTTGATATGCAGAACCGGCGATATCTTGGTTTTCGTGCGGTTTCAAGCTGAGATATGCATTTTCCGCGATAATCTTGTTGAGACTTCTGTCCGAAGTATGCAGAATCATCGAGATCCCTCTTTTCGAGCTATTTAATGCGAGATACACGTTAACTGGTGTTTTCACCACTCCATAGTGCGTTTGATATGCAGAACCGGCGAAATCTTGGATTTCGTCGGGTTTCAAGCAGAGATATGCATTTTCTGCGATAATCTTGGTGAGACATCTGTTAGAAGTATGCAGAATCATCGAGATCGCGCTTTCCGAGCTATTTAATGCGAGAAACACGTTATCTGGTGTTTTCACCACTCCACAGTTGGTTTGATATGCAGAACCGGCGATATTTTGGTTTTCGTCGGGTTTCAAGCTGAGATATGCATTTTCTACAATAATCTTGGTGAAACATCTGTCCGAAGTATGCAGAAACATCGAGAGCGTTCTTTTCGAGCTATTTAATGCGAGAAACACGTTATCTGGTGTTTTCACCACTCCACAGTTTGTTTGATATGCAGAACCGGCGATATTTTGGTTTTCGTCGGGTTTCAAGCTGAGATATGCATTTTCTACGACAAGCTTGGTGAAACATCTGTCCGAAGTATGCAGAAACGTCGAGAGCGCTCTTTTCGAGCAATTTAATGCGAGAAACACGTTTTCTGGGGTTTTCACCACTCCACAGTTCGTTGAATATGCAGAACAGTAGATATCTTGGTTTTCGTGGGGTTTCAAGCAGAGATATGCATTTTCTACGATAATCTTGGTGAGACTTCTGTTAGAAGTATGCAGAATCATCTAGATCGCTCTATTCGAGCTATTTAATGCGAGAAACACGTTATCTGGTTGTTTTCACCACTCCACAGTGCGTTTGATATGTAGAGCCGCCGATAACTTGGTTTTCGTGGGGTTTCCAGCTGAAATGTGCATTTTCTGCGATAATCTTGGTGTTTCATCTATGAGAAGTATGCAGAATCATCTAGATCGCTCTTTTCGAGCTACTTAATGCGCGAAACACGTTTTCTGGTGTTTTCGCCACTCCACGGTACGTTTGATGTGCAGAACCGGAGATAACTCGGTTTTCGTCGGGTTTCAAGCTGAGATATGCATTTTTTACGATAATCTTGGTGAGACTTCTGTCCGAAGTATGCTTAATTATCGAGATCGCTCGTTTCGAGCTACTTAATGCGAGAAACACGTTATCTGGTGTTTTTACCACTCCACAGTGCGTTGGATATGCAGAACCGGAGATATATTGGTTTTCGTCGGGTTTCAAGCTGAGATATGCATTTTCTACGATAAGCTTGGTGAAACATCTGTCCGAAGTATGCAGAAACGTCGAGAGCGCTCTTTTCGAGCTATTTAATGCGAGAAACTCGTTTTCTGGTGGTTTCACCACACCACATTGCGTTTGATATGCAGACCCGGCGACATCTTTGATTTCGTCGGGGTTCAAGCTGAGATATGCATTTTCTACGATAATCTTGGTGAGACTTCTGTCCGAAGTATGCAGAATCATCGAGATGGTTCTTATCGAGCTATTTAATGCGAGAAACACGTTCTCTGGTTGTTTTCACCACTCCACAGTGCGTTTGATGTGCAGAACCGGCGATATCTTGGTTTTCGTGGGGTTTCAAGCTGAGATATGCATTTTCTGCGATAATCTTGGTGAGACTTCTGTCCGAAGTATGCTGAATCATCGAGATCGCTCTTTTCGAGCTAGCTAGTGCGAGAAACACGTTATCTGGTGTTTTCACTACTCCACAGTGCGTTTGATATGCAGAACAGTAGATAACTTGGTTTTCGTGGGGTTTCAAGCTGAGATATGCATTTTCTGCGATAATCTTGTTGAGACTTCTGTCCGAAGTATGCAGAATCATCGAGATCGCTCGTTTCGAGCTACTGAATGCGACAAACACGTTATCTGGTGTTTTCACCACTCCACAGTGCGTTGGATATGCAGAACCGGAGATATTTTGGTTTTCTTCGGGTTTCAAGCTGAGATATAAATTTTCTACGATAAGCTTGGTAAAACATCTGTCCGAAGTATGCAGAAACATCGAGAGCGCTCTTTTCGAGCTATTTAATGCGAGAAACACGTTTTCTGGGGGTTTCACCACTCCACAGTTCGTTGGATATGCAGAACAGTAGATATCTTGGTTTTCGTGGGGGTTTCAAGCAGAGATGTGCATTTTCTGCGATATTCTTGGTGAGTCATCTGTTAGAAGTATGCAGAATCATCGAGATCGCTCTTTTCGAGCTATTTAATGCGAGAAACTCGTTTTCTGGGGTTTTCACCACTCCACAGTTCGTTGGATATGCAGAACCGGAGATATCTTGGTTTTCGTGGGGTATCAAGCTGAGATATGCATTTCCTGCGATAATCTTGGTGAAACATCTGTCCGAAGTATGCAGAAACATCGAGAGCGCTCTTTTCGAGCTATTTAATGCGAGAAACACGTTTTCTGGGGTTTTCACCACTCCACAGTTCGTTGGATATGCAGAACAGTAGATATCCTTTTTACGTGGGGTTTCAAGCTGAGATATGCATTTTCTGCGATAATCTTGTTGAGACTTCTGTCCGACGTATGCAGAATCATCGAGATGGCTCTTTTCGAGCTATTTAATGCGAGAAACACGTTCTCTGGTTGTTTTCACCACTCCACAGTGCGTTTGATGTGCAGAACCTGCGATATCATGATTTTCGTGCTGTTTCCAGCTGGGATATGCATTTTCTGCGATAATATTGGTGAGACTTCAGTCAGAAGTATGCAGAATCATCTAGATCGCTCTTTTCGAGCTACTTAATGCTCGAAACTCGTTTTCTGGTGTTTTCACCACTCCACAGGACGTTTGACATGCAGAACCGGAGATATCTCGGTTTCGGACAGGTTTCAAGCTGAGCTATGCATTTTCTACGATAATCCTGGTGAGACTTCTGTCCGAAGTATGCTGAATCATCGAGATCGCTCTTTTCGAGCTATCTAGTGCGAGAAACACGTTATCTGGTGTTTTCACCACTCCACAGTGCGTTGGATATGCAGAACCGGAGATATTTTGGTTTTCTTCGGGTTTCAAGCTGAGATATGCATTTTCTACGATAAGCTTGGTAAAACATCTGTCCGAAGTATGCAGAAACATCGAGAGCGCTCTTTTCGAGCTATTTAATGCGAGAAACACGTTTTCTGGGGGTTTCACCACTCCACAGTTCGTTGGATATGCAGAACAGTAGATATGTTGGTTTTCGTGGGGTTTCAAGCAGAGATGTGCATTTTCTGCGATAATCTTGGTGAGACTTCTGTCAGAAGTATGCAGAATCATCAGGATCGCTCTTTTCGAGATATTTAATGCGAGAAGCACGTTATCTGGTGTTTTCACCACTCCACAGTGCGTTTGATTTGCAGATCCGGCGAAATCTTGGATTTCGTCGGGGTTCAAGCTGAGATATGCCTTTTCTACGATAATTTTGGTGAGACTTCTGTCCGAAGTATGCAGAATCATCGATATCGCTCTTTTCGAGCTATTTAATGCGAGAAACACGTTATCTGGTGTTTTGACCACTCCACAGTGCGTTTGATATGTAGAGCCGCCGATAACCTGGTTTTCGTTGGGTTTCCAGCTGAAATATGCATTTTCTGCGATAATATTGGTGAGACTTCAGTCAGAAGTATGCAGAAACATCTAGATCGCTCGTTTCGAGCTATTTAATGCGAAAAAACAAGTTTTCTGGTGTTTTGACCACTCCACAGTGCGTTTGATATGTAGAGCCGCCGATAACTTGGTTTTCTTGGGGTTGCCAGCTGAAATATGCATTTTCTGCGATAATCTTGGTGAGACTTCAGTCAGAAGTATGCAGATTCATCTAGATCGCTCGTTTCGAGCTATTTAATGCGAGAAAACAAGTTTTCTGGTGTTTTGACCACTCCACAGTGCGTTTGATATGCAGAGCCGCCGATAACTTGGTTTTCGTGGGGTTTCCAGCTGAAATATGCATTTTCTGCGATAATCTTGGTGAGACTTCAGTCAGAAGTATGCAGATTCATCTAGATCGCTCGTTTCGAGCTATTTAATGCGAGAAACACGTTTTCTGGTGTTTTCACCACCCCACAGTGCGTTTGATATGCAGAACCGGCGGCATCGTGGTTTTCGTGGTGTTTCCATCTGAGATATGCATTTTCTGCGATAATCTTGGTGAGACTTCAGTCAGAAGTATGTAGAATCATCTAGATCGCTCGTTTCGAGCTATTTAATGCGAGAAACACGTTTTCTGGTGATTTCACCACCCTACAGTGCGTTTGATATGCAGAACCGGCGACATCGTGGTTTTCGTCGGGTTTCAAGCTGAGATATGCATTTTCTGCGATAATATTGGTGAGACTTCAGTCAGAAGTATGCAGAATCACCTAGATCGCTCGTTTCGAGCTATTTAATGCGAGTAACATGTTTTCTGGAGTTTTCACCACTCCATAGTGCGTTTGATATGCAGAACCGGCGTCATCTTGATTTTCGTGGTGTTTCCAGCTGAGATATGCATTTTCTGCGATAATTTTGGTGAGACTTTAGTCAGAAGTATGCAGAATCATCTAGACCGCTCGTTTCGAGCTATTTAATGCGAGAAAACAAGTTTGCTGATGTTTTGACCACTCCACAGTGCGTTCGATATGTAGAGCCGCCGATAACTTGGTATTTGTGGGCTTTCCAGCTGAAATATGCATTTTCTGCGATAATCTTGGTGAGTCTTCTGTCAGAAGTATGCAGAATCATCGAGATCGCTCTTGTCGAGCTAGTTAATGCGAGAAACACGTTTTCTGGTGTTTTCACCACTCCACAGAGCGACTGATATGCACAACCGGCGATATCTTGATTTTCGTGGTGTTTCCAGCTGAGATATGCATTTCCTGCGTTAATCTTGGTGAGACTTCTGTCCGAAGTATGAAGAATCATCGAGATCGCTCTATTCGAGCTATTTAATGCGACAAACACGTTATCTGGTGTTTTCAGCACTCCACAGTGCGTTTGATGTGCAGAACCAGCGATATCTTGGTTTTCGTGGGGTTTCAATCTGAGATATGCATTTTTTACGATAATATTGGTGAGACTTCTGTCCGAAGTATGCACAATCATCGAGATCGCTCTATTCGAGCTATTTAATGCGAGAAACACGTTATCTGGTGTTTTCACCACTCCACAGTTTGTTTGATATGCAGAACCGGCGATATTTTGGTTTTCGTCGGGTTTCAAGCTGAGATATGCATTTTCTACGACAAGCTTGGTGAAACATCTGTCCGAAGTATGCAGAAACGTCGAGAGCGCTCTTTTCGAGCAATTTAATGCGAGAAACACGTTTTCTGGGGTTTTCACCACTCCACAGTTCGTTGAATATGCAGAACAGTAGATATCTTGGTTTTCGTGGGGTTTCAAGCAGAGATATGCATTTTCTACGATAATCTTTGTGAGACTTCTGTTAGAAGTATGCAGAATCATCTAGATCGCTCTATTCGAGCTATTTAATGCGACAAACACGTTATCTGGTGTTTTCAGCACTCCACAGTGCGTTTGATATGCAGAACCGGCGATATTTTGGTTTTCGTCGGGTTTCAAGCTGAGATATGCATTTTCTACAATAATCTTGGTGAAACATCTGTCCGAAGTATGCAGAAACATCGAGAGCGTTCTTTTCGAGCTATTTAATGCGAGAAACACGTTATCTGGTGTTTTCACCACTCCACAGTTTGTTTGATATGCAGAACCGGCGATATTTTGGTTTTCGTCGGGTTTCAAGCTGAGATATGCATTTTCTACGACAAGCTTGGTGAAACATCTGTCCGAAGTATGCAGAAACGTCGAGAGCGCTCTTTTCGAGCAATTTAATGCGAGAAACACGTTTTCTGGGGTTTTCACCACTCCACAGTTCGTTGAATATGCAGAACAGTAGATATCTTGGTTTTCGTGGGGTTTCAAGCAGAGATATGCATTTTCTACGATAATCTTTGTGAGACTTCTGTTAGAAGTATGCAGAATCATCTAGATCGCTCTATTCGAGCTATTTAATGCGAGAAACACGTTATCTGGTTGTTTTCACCACTCCACAGTGCGTTTGATATGTAGAGCCGCCGATAACTTGGTTTTCGTGGGGTTTCCAGCTGAAATGTGCATTTTCTGCGATAATCTTGGTGTTTCATCTATGAGAAGTATGCAGAATCATCGAGAACGCTCTTTTCGAGCTAGTTAATGCGAGAAACACGTTTTCTGGTGTTTTCACCACCCCACAGTGCGTTTGATATGCAGAACCGGCGATATCTTGGTTTTCGTGCGGTTTCAAGCTGAGATATGCATTTTCCGCGATAATCTTGTTGAGACTTCTGTCCGAAGTATGCAGAATCATCGAGATCCCTCTTTTCGAGCTATTTAATGCGAGATACACGTTAACTGGTGTTTTCACCACTCCATAGTGCGTTTGATATGCAGAACCGGCGAAATCTTGGATTTCGTCGGGTTTCAAGCAGAGATATGCATTTTCTGCGATAATCTTGGTGAGACATCTGTTAGAAGTATGCAGAATCATCGAGATCGCGCTTTCCGAGCTATTTAATGCGAGAAACACGTTATCTGGTGTTTTCACCACTCCACAGTTGGTTTGATATGCAGAACCGGCGATATTTTGGTTTTCGTCGGGTTTCAAGCTGAGATATGCATTTTCTACAATAATCTTGGTGAAACATCTGTCCGAAGTATGCAGAAACATCGAGAGCGTTCTTTTCGAGCTATTTAATGCGAGAAACACGTTATCTGGTGTTTTCACCACTCCACAGTTTGTTTGATATGCAGAACCGGCGATATTTTGGTTTTCGTCGGGTTTCAAGCTGAGATATGCATTTTCTACGACAAGCTTGGTGAAACATCTGTCCGAAGTATGCAGAAACGTCGAGAGCGCTCTTTTCGAGCAATTTAATGCGAGAAACACGTTTTCTGGGGTTTTCACCACTCCACAGTTCGTTGAATATGCAGAACAGTAGATATCTTGGTTTTCGTGGGGTTTCAAGCAGAGATATGCATTTTCTACGATAATCTTGGTGAGACTTCTGTTAGAAGTATGCAGAATCATCTAGATCGCTCTATTCGAGCTATTTAATGCGAGAAACACGTTATCTGGTTGTTTTCACCACTCCACAGTGCGTTTGATATGTAGAGCCGCCGATAACTTGGTTTTCGTGGGGTTTCCAGCTGAAATGTGCATTTTCTGCGATAATCTTGGTGTTTCATCTATGAGAAGTATGCAGAATCATCTAGATCGCTCTTTTCGAGCTACTTAATGCGCGAAACACGTTTTCTGGTGTTTTCGCCACTCCACGGTACGTTTGATGTGCAGAACCGGAGATAACTCGGTTTTCGTCGGGTTTCAAGCTGAGATATGCATTTTTTACGATAATCTTGGTGAGACTTCTGTCCGAAGTATGCTTAATTATCGAGATCGCTCGTTTCGAGCTACTTAATGCGAGAAACACGTTATCTGGTGTTTTTACCACTCCACAGTGCGTTGGATATGCAGAACCGGAGATATATTGGTTTTCGTCGGGTTTCAAGCTGAGATATGCATTTTCTACGATAAGCTTGGTGAAACATCTGTCCGAAGTATGCAGAAACGTCGAGAGCGCTCTTTTCGAGCTATTTAATGCGAGAAACTCGTTTTCTGGTGGTTTCACCACACCACATTGCGTTTGATATGCAGACCCGGCGACATCTTTGATTTCGTCGGGGTTCAAGCTGAGATATGCATTTTCTACGATAATCTTGGTGAGACTTCTGTCCGAAGTATGCAGAATCATCGAGATGGTTCTTATCGAGCTATTTAATGCGAGAAACACGTTCTCTGGTTGTTTTCACCACTCCACAGTGCGTTTGATGTGCAGAACCGGCGATATCTTGGTTTTCGTGGGGTTTCAAGCTGAGATATGCATTTTCTGCGATAATCTTGGTGAGACTTCTGTCCGAAGTATGCTGAATCATCGAGATCGCTCTTTTCGAGCTAGCTAGTGCGAGAAACACGTTATCTGGTGTTTTCACTACTCCACAGTGCGTTTGATATGCAGAACAGTAGATAACTTGGTTTTCGTGGGGTTTCAAGCTGAGATATGCATTTTCTGCGATAATCTTGTTGAGACTTCTGTCCGAAGTATGCAGAATCATCGAGATCGCTCGTTTCGAGCTACTGAATGCGACAAACACGTTATCTGGTGTTTTCACCACTCCACAGTGCGTTGGATATGCAGAACCGGAGATATTTTGGTTTTCTTCGGGTTTCAAGCTGAGATATAAATTTTCTACGATAAGCTTGGTAAAACATCTGTCCGAAGTATGCAGAAACATCGAGAGCGCTCTTTTCGAGCTATTTAATGCGAGAAACACGTTTTCTGGGGGTTTCACCACTCCACAGTTCGTTGGATATGCAGAACAGTAGATATCTTGGTTTTCGTGGGGGTTTCAAGCAGAGATGTGCATTTTCTGCGATATTCTTGGTGAGTCATCTGTTAGAAGTATGCAGAATCATCGAGATCGCTCTTTTCGAGCTATTTAATGCGAGAAACTCGTTTTCTGGGGTTTTCACCACTCCACAGTTCGTTGGATATGCAGAACCGGAGATATCTTGGTTTTCGTGGGGTATCAAGCTGAGATATGCATTTCCTGCGATAATCTTGGTGAAACATCTGTCCGAAGTATGCAGAAACATCGAGAGCGCTCTTTTCGAGCTATTTAATGCGAGAAACACGTTTTCTGGGGTTTTCACCACTCCACAGTTCGTTGGATATGCAGAACAGTAGATATCCTTTTTACGTGGGGTTTCAAGCTGAGATATGCATTTTCTGCGATAATCTTGTTGAGACTTCTGTCCGACGTATGCAGAATCATCGAGATGGCTCTTTTCGAGCTATTTAATGCGAGAAACACGTTCTCTGGTTGTTTTCACCACTCCACAGTGCGTTTGATGTGCAGAACCTGCGATATCATGATTTTCGTGCTGTTTCCAGCTGGGATATGCATTTTCTGCGATAATATTGGTGAGATTTCAGTCAGAAGTATGCAGAATCATCTAGATCGCTCTTTTCGAGCTACTTAATGCTCGAAACTCGTTTTCTGGTGTTTTCACCACTCCACAGGACGTTTGACATGCAGAACCGGAGATATCTCGGTTTCGGACAGGTTTCAAGCTGAGCTATGCATTTTCTACGATAATCCTGGTGAGACTTCTGTCCGAAGTATGCTGAATCATCGAGATCGCTCTTTTCGAGCTATCTAGTGCGAGAAACACGTTATCTGGTGTTTTCACCACTCCACAGTGCGTTGGATATGCAGAACCGGAGATATTTTGGTTTTCTTCGGGTTTCAAGCTGAGATATGCATTTTCTACGATAAGCTTGGTAAAACATCTGTCCGAAGTATGCAGAAACATCGAGAGCGCTCTTTTCGAGCTATTTAATGCGAGAAACACGTTTTCTGGGGGTTTCACCACTCCACAGTTCGTTGGATATGCAGAACAGTAGATATGTTGGTTTTCGTGGGGTTTCAAGCAGAGATGTGCATTTTCTGCGATAATCTTGGTGAGACTTCTGTCAGAAGTATGCAGAATCATCAGGATCGCTCTTTTCGAGATATTTAATGCGAGAAGCACGTTATCTGGTGTTTTCACCACTCCACAGTGCGTTTGATTTGCAGATCCGGCGAAATCTTGGATTTCGTCGGGGTTCAAGCTGAGATATGCCTTTTCTACGATAATTTTGGTGAGACTTCTGTCCGAAGTATGCAGAATCATCGATATCGCTCTTTTCGAGCTATTTAATGCGAGAAACACGTTATCTGGTGTTTTGACCACTCCACAGTGCGTTTGATATGTAGAGCCGCCGATAACCTGGTTTTCGTTGGGTTTCCAGCTGAAATATGCATTTTCTGCGATAATATTGGTGAGACTTCAGTCAGAAGTATGCAGAAACATCTAGATCGCTCGTTTCGAGCTATTTAATGCGAAAAAACAAGTTTTCTGGTGTTTTGACCACTCCACAGTGCGTTTGATATGTAGAGCCGCCGATAACTTGGTTTTCTTGGGGTTGCCAGCTGAAATATGCATTTTCTGCGATAATCTTGGTGAGACTTCAGTCAGAAGTATGCAGATTCATCTAGATCGCTCGTTTCGAGCTATTTAATGCGAGAAAACAAGTTTTCTGGTGTTTTGACCACTCCACAGTGCGTTTGATATGCAGAGCCGCCGATAACTTGGTTTTCGTGGGGTTTCCAGCTGAAATATGCATTTTCTGCGATAATCTTGGTGAGACTTCAGTCAGAAGTATGCAGATTCATCTAGATCGCTCGTTTCGAGCTATTTAATGCGAGAAACACGTTTTCTGGTGTTTTCACCACCCCACAGTGCGTTTGATATGCAGAACCGGCGGCATCGTGGTTTTCGTGGTGTTTCCATCTGAGATATGCATTTTCTGCGATAATCTTGGTGAGACTTCAGTCAGAAGTATGTAGAATCATCTAGATCGCTCGTTTCGAGCTATTTAATGCGAGAAACACGTTTTCTGGTGATTTCACCACCCTACAGTGCGTTTGATATGCAGAACCGGCGACATCGTGGTTTTCGTCGGGTTTCAAGCTGAGATATGCATTTTCTGCGATAATATTGGTGAGACTTCAGTCAGAAGTATGCAGAATCACCTAGATCGCTCGTTTCGAGCTATTTAATGCGAGTAACATGTTTTCTGGAGTTTTCACCACTCCATAGTGCGTTTGATATGCAGAACCGGCGTCATCTTGATTTTCGTGGTGTTTCCAGCTGAGATATGCATTTTCTGCGATAATTTTGGTGAGACTTTAGTCAGAAGTATGCAGAATCATCTAGACCGCTCGTTTCGAGCTATTTAATGCGAGAAAACAAGTTTGCTGATGTTTTGACCACTCCACAGTGCGTTCGATATGTAGAGCCGCCGATAACTTGGTATTTGTGGGCTTTCCAGCTGAAATATGCATTTTCTGCGATAATCTTGGTGAGTCTTCTGTCAGAAGTATGCAGAATCATCGAGATCGCTCTTGTCGAGCTAGTTAATGCGAGAAACACGTTTTCTGGTGTTTTCACCACTCCACAGAGCGACTGATATGCACAACCGGCGATATCTTGATTTTCGTGGTGTTTCCAGCTGAGATATGCATTTCCTGCGTTAATCTTGGTGAGACTTCTGTCCGAAGTATGAAGAATCATCGAGATCGCTCTATTCGAGCTATTTAATGCGACAAACACGTTATCTGGTGTTTTCAGCACTCCACAGTGCGTTTGATGTGCAGAACCAGCGATATCTTGGTTTTCGTGGGGTTTCAATCTGAGAAATGCATTTTTTACGATAATATTGGTGAGACTTCTGTCCGAAGTATGCACAATCATCGAGATCGCTCGTTTCGAGCTATTTAATGCGGGAAACACGTTATCTGGCGTTTTCACCACTCCACAGTGCGTATGATATGTAGAACCGGCGATATCTTGGTTTTCGTGGGGTTTCAAGCTGAGATATGCATTTTCTGCGATAATCTTGGTGAGACTTCTGTCCGAAGTATGCTGAATCATCGAGATCGCTCTTTTTGAGCTAGCTAGTGCGAGAAACACGTTATCTGGTGTTTTCACCACTCCACAGTGCGTTTGATATGCAGAACAGTAGATACCTTGGTTTTCGTGGTGTTTCAAGCTGAGATATGCATTTTCTGCGATAATCTTGTTGAGACTTCTGTCCGAAGTATGCACAATCATCGAGATCGCTCGTTTCGAGCTACTGAATGCGAGAAACACGTTATCTGGTGTTTTCACCACTCCACAGTGCGTTGGATATGCAGAACAGGAGATATTTTGGTTTTCTGCGGGTTTCAAGCTGAGATATGCATTTTCTACGATAAGCTTGGTAAAACATCTGTCCGAAGTATGCAGAAACATCGAGAGCGCTCTTTTCGAGCTATTTAATGCGAGAAACACGTTTCCTGGGGGTTTCACCACTCCACAGTTCGTTGGATACGCAGAACAGTAGATATCTTGGTTTTCGTGGGGTTTCAAGCAGAGATGTGCATTTTCTGCGATAATCTTGGTGAGACATCTGTTAGAAGTATGCAGAATCATCGAGATCGCGCTTTTCGAGCTATTTAATGCGAGAAACACGTTATCTGGTGTTTTCACCACTCCACAGTTGGTTTGATATGCAGAACCGGCGATATTTTGGTTTTCGTCGGGTTTCAAGCTGAGATATGCATTTTCTACAATAATCTTGGTGAAACATCTGTCCGAAGTATGCAGAAACATCGAGAGCGTTCTTTTCGAGCTATTTAATGCGAGAAACACGTTATCTGGTGTTTTCACCACTCCACAGTGCGTTTGATATGCAGAACCGGCGATATCTTGGTTTTCGTGCGGTTTCAAGCTGGGATATGCATTTTCCGCGATAATCTTGTTGAGACTTCTGTCCGAAGTATGCAGAATCATCGAGATCCCTCTTTTCGAGCTATTTAATGCGAGATACACGTTAACTGGTGTTTTCACCACTCCACAGTGCGTTTGATATGCAGAACCGGCGAAATCTTGGATTTCGTCGGGTTTCAAGCAGAGATATGCATTTTCTGCGATAATCTTGGTGAGACATCTGTTAGAAGTATGCAGAATCATCGAGATCGCGCTTTCCGAGCTATTTAATGCGAGAAACACGTTATCTGGTGTTTTCACCACTCCACAGTTGGTTTGATATGCAGAACCGGCGATATTTTGGTTTTCGTGGGGTTTCAAGCAGAGATATGCATTTTCTACGATAATCTTTGTGAGACTTCTGTTAGAAGTATGCAGAATCATCTAGATCGCTCTATTCGAGCTATTTAATGCGAGAAACACGTTATCTGGTTGTTTTCACCACTCCACAGTGCGTTTGATATGTAGAGCCGCCGATAACTTGGTTTTCGTGGGGTTTCCAGCTGAAATGTGCATTTTCTGCGATAATCTTGGTGTTTCATCTATGAGAAGTATGCAGAATCATCGAGAACGCTCTTTTCGAGCTAGTTAATGCGAGAAACACGTTTTCTGGTGTTTTCACCACCCCACAGTGCGTTTGATATGCAGAACCGGCGATATCTTGGTTTTCGTGCGGTTTCAAGCTGAGATATGCATTTTCCGCGATAATCTTGTTGAGACTTCTGTCCGAAGTATGCAGAATCATCGAGATCCCTCTTTTCGAGCTATTTAATGCGAGATACACGTTAACTGGTGTTTTCACCACTCCATAGTGCGTTTGATATGCAGAACCGGCGAAATCTTGGATTTCGTCGGGTTTCAAGCAGAGATATGCATTTTCTGCGATAATCTTGGTGAGACATCTGTTAGAAGTATGCAGAATCATCGAGATCGCGCTTTCCGAGCTATTTAATGCGAGAAACACGTTATCTGGTGTTTTCACCACTCCACAGTTGGTTTGATATGCAGAACCGGCGATATTTTGGTTTTCGTCGGGTTTCAAGCTGAGATATGCATTTTCTACAATAATCTTGGTGAAACATCTGTCCGAAGTATGCAGAAACATCGAGAGCGTTCTTTTCGAGCTATTTAATGCGAGAAACACGTTATCTGGTGTTTTCACCACTCCACAGTGCGTTTGATGTGCAGAACCTGCGATATCATGATTTTCGTGCTGTTTCCAGCTGGGATATGCATTTTCTGCGATAATATTGGTGAGACTTCAGTCAGAAGTATGCAGAATCATCTAGATCGCTCTTTTCGAGCTACTTAATGCTCGAAACTCGTTTTCTGGTGTTTTCACCACTCCACAGGACGTTTGACATGCAGAACCGGAGATATCTCGGTTTCGGACAGGTTTCAAGCTGAGCTATGCATTTTCTACGATAATCCTGGTGAGACTTCTGTCCGAAGTATGCTGAATCATCGAGATCGCTCTTTTCGAGCTATCTAGTGCGAGAAACACGTTATCTGGTGTTTTCACCACTCCACAGTGCGTTGGATATGCAGAACCGGAGATATTTTGGTTTTCTTCGGGTTTCAAGCTGAGATATGCATTTTCTACGATAAGCTTGGTAAAACATCTGTCCGAAGTATGCAGAAACATCGAGAGCGCTCTTTTCGAGCTATTTAATGCGAGAAACACGTTTTCTGGGGGTTTCACCACTCCACAGTTCGTTGGATATGCAGAACAGTAGATATGTTGGTTTTCGTGGGGTTTCAAGCAGAGATGTGCATTTTCTGCGATAATCTTGGTGAGACTTCTGTCAGAAGTATGCAGAATCATCAGGATCGCTCTTTTCGAGATATTTAATGCGAGAAGCACGTTATCTGGTGTTTTCACCACTCCACAGTGCGTTTGATTTGCAGATCCGGCGAAATCTTGGATTTCGTCGGGGTTCAAGCTGAGATATGCCTTTTCTACGATAATTTTGGTGAGACTTCTGTCCGAAGTATGCAGAATCATCGATATCGCTCTTTTCGAGCTATTTAATGCGAGAAACACGTTATCTGGTGTTTTGACCACTCCACAGTGCGTTTGATATGTAGAGCCGCCGATAACCTGGTTTTCGTTGGGTTTCCAGCTGAAATATGCATTTTCTGCGATAATATTGGTGAGACTTCAGTCAGAAGTATGCAGAAACATCTAGATCGCTCGTTTCGAGCTATTTAATGCGAAAAAACAAGTTTTCTGGTGTTTTGACCACTCCACAGTGCGTTTGATATGTAGAGCCGCCGATAACTTGGTTTTCTTGGGGTTGCCAGCTGAAATATGCATTTTCTGCGATAATCTTGGTGAGACTTCAGTCAGAAGTATGCAGATTCATCTAGATCGCTCGTTTCGAGCTATTTAATGCGAGAAAACAAGTTTTCTGGTGTTTTGACCACTCCACAGTGCGTTTGATATGCAGAGCCGCCGATAACTTGGTTTTCGTGGGGTTTCCAGCTGAAATATGCATTTTCTGCGATAATCTTGGTGAGACTTCAGTCAGAAGTATGCAGATTCATCTAGATCGCTCGTTTCGAGCTATTTAATGCGAGAAACACGTTTTCTGGTGTTTTCACCACCCCACAGTGCGTTTGATATGCAGAACCGGCGGCATCGTGGTTTTCGTGGTGTTTCCATCTGAGATATGCATTTTCTGCGATAATCTTGGTGAGACTTCAGTCAGAAGTATGTAGAATCATCTAGATCGCTCGTTTCGAGCTATTTAATGCGAGAAACACGTTTTCTGGTGATTTCACCACCCTACAGTGCGTTTGATATGCAGAACCGGCGACATCGTGGTTTTCGTCGGGTTTCAAGCTGAGATATGCATTTTCTGCGATAATATTGGTGAGACTTCAGTCAGAAGTATGCAGAATCACCTAGATCGCTCGTTTCGAGCTATTTAATGCGAGTAACATGTTTTCTGGAGTTTTCACCACTCCATAGTGCGTTTGATATGCAGAACCGGCGTCATCTTGATTTTCGTGGTGTTTCCAGCTGAGATATGCATTTTCTGCGATAATTTTGGTGAGACTTTAGTCAGAAGTATGCAGAATCATCTAGACCGCTCGTTTCGAGCTATTTAATGCGAGAAAACAAGTTTGCTGATGTTTTGACCACTCCACAGTGCGTTCGATATGTAGAGCCGCCGATAACTTGGTATTTGTGGGCTTTCCAGCTGAAATATGCATTTTCTGCGATAATCTTGGTGAGTCTTCTGTCAGAAGTATGCAGAATCATCGAGATCGCTCTTGTCGAGCTAGTTAATGCGAGAAACACGTTTTCTGGTGTTTTCACCACTCCACAGAGCGACTGATATGCACAACCGGCGATATCTTGATTTTCGTGGTGTTTCCAGCTGAGATATGCATTTCCTGCGTTAATCTTGGTGAGACTTCTGTCCGAAGTATGAAGAATCATCGAGATCGCTCTATTCGAGCTATTTAATGCGACAAACACGTTATCTGGTGTTTTCAGCACTCCACAGTGCGTTTGATGTGCAGAACCAGCGATATCTTGGTTTTCGTGGGGTTTCAATCTGAGATATGCATTTTTTACGATAATATTGGTGAGACTTCTGTCCGAAGTATGCACAATCATCGAGATCGCTCTATTCGAGCTATTTAATGCGACAAACACGTTATCTGGTGTTTTCAGCACTCCACAGTGCGTTTGATGTGCAGAACCAGCGATATCTTGGTTTTCGTGGGGTTTCAATCTGAGATATGCATTTTTTACGATAATATTGGTGAGACTTCTGTCCGAAGTATGCACAATCATCGAGATCGCTCGTTTCGAGCTATTTAATGCGGGAAACACGTTATCTGGCGTTTTCACCACTCCACAGTGCGTATGATATGTAGAACCGGCGATATCTTGGTTTTCGTGGGGTTTCAAGCTGAGATATGCATTTTCTGCGATAATCTTGGTGAGACTTCTGTCCGAAGTATGCTGAATCATCGAGATCGCTCTTTTTGAGCTAGCTAGTGCGAGAAACACGTTATCTGGTGTTTTCACCACTCCACAGTGCGTTTGATATGCAGAACAGTAGATACCTTGGTTTTCGTGGTGTTTCAAGCTGAGATATGCATTTTCTGCGATAATCTTGTTGAGACTTCTGTCCGAAGTATGCACAATCATCGAGATCGCTCGTTTCGAGCTACTGAATGCGAGAAACACGTTATCTGGTGTTTTCACCACTCCACAGTGCGTTGGATATGCAGAACAGGAGATATTTTGGTTTTCTGCGGGTTTCAAGCTGAGATATGCATTTTCTACGATAAGCTTGGTAAAACATCTGTCCGAAGTATGCAGAAACATCGAGAGCGCTCTTTTCGAGCTATTTAATGCGAGAAACACGTTTCCTGGGGGTTTCACCACTCCACAGTTCGTTGGATACGCAGAACAGTAGATATCTTGGTTTTCGTGGGGTTTCAAGCAGAGATGTGCATTTTCTGCGATAATCTTGGTGAGACATCTGTTAGAAGTATGCAGAATCATCGAGATCGCGCTTTTCGAGCTATTTAATGCGAGAAACACGTTATCTGGTGTTTTCACCACTCCACAGTTGGTTTGATATGCAGAACCGGCGATATTTTGGTTTTCGTCGGGTTTCAAGCTGAGATATGCATTTTCTACAATAATCTTGGTGAAACATCTGTCCGAAGTATGCAGAAACATCGAGAGCGTTCTTTTCGAGCTATTTAATGCGAGAAACACGTTATCTGGTGTTTTCACCACTCCACAGTGCGTTTGATATGCAGAACCGGCGATATCTTGGTTTTCGTGCGGTTTCAAGCTGGGATATGCATTTTCCGCGATAATCTTGTTGAGACTTCTGTCCGAAGTATGCAGAATCATCGAGATCGCGCTTTCCGAGCTATTTAATTCGAGAAACACGTTATCTGGTGTTTTCACCACTCCACAGTTGGTTTGATATGCAGAACCGGCGATATTTTGGTTTTCGTGGGGTTTCAAGCAGAGATATGCATTTTCTACGATAATCTTTGTGAGACTTCTGTTAGAAGTATGCAGAATCATCTAGATCGCTCTATTCGAGCTATTTAATGCGAGAAACACGTTATCTGGTTGTTTTCACCACTCCACAGTGCGTTTGATATGTAGAGCCGCCGATAACTTGGTTTTCGTGGGGTTTCCAGCTGAAATGTGCATTTTCTGCGATAATCTTGGTGTTTCATCTATGAGAAGTATGCAGAATCATCGAGAACGCTCTTTTCGAGCTAGTTAATGCGAGAAACACGTTTTCTGGTGTTTTCACCACCCCACAGTGCGTTTGATATGCAGAACCGGCGATATCTTGGTTTTCGTGCGGTTTCAAGCTGAGATATGCATTTTCCGCGATAATCTTGTTGAGACTTCTGTCCGAAGTATGCAGAATCATCGAGATCCCTCTTTTCGAGCTATTTAATGCGAGATACACGTTAACTGGTGTTTTCACCACTCCATAGTGCGTCTGATATGCAGAACCGGCGAAATCTTGGATTTCGTCGGGTTTCAAGCAGAGATATGCATTTTCTGCGATAATCTTGGTGAGACATCTGTTAGAAGTATGCAGAATCATCGAGATCGCGCTTTCCGAGCTATTTAATGCGAGAAACACGTTATCTGGTGTTTTCACCACTCCACAGTTGGTTTGATATGCAGAACCGGCGATATTTTGGTTTTCGTCGGGTTTCAAGCTGAGATATGCATTTTCTACAATAATCTTGGTGAAACATCTGTCCGAAGTATGCAGAAACATCGAGAGCGTTCTTTTCGAGCTATTTAATGCGAGAAACACGTTATCTGGTGTTTTCACCACTCCACAGTTTGTTTGATATGCAGAACCGGCGATATTTTGGTTTTCGTCGGGTTTCAAGCTGAAATATGCATTTTCTACGACAAGCTTGGTGAAACATCTGTCCGAAGTATGCAGAAACGTCGAGAGCGCTCTTTTCGAGCAATTTAATGCGAGAAACACGTTTTCTGGGGTTTTCACCACTCCACAGTTCGTTGAATATGCAGAACAGTAGATATCTTGGTTTTCGTGGGGTTTCAAGCAGAGATATGCATTTTCTACGATAATCTTGGTGAGACTTCTGTTAGAAGTATGCAGAATCATCTAGATCGCTCTATTCGAGCTATTTAATGCGAGAAACACGTTATCTGGTTGTTTTCACCACTCCACAGTGCGTTTGATATGTAGAGCCGCCGATAACTTGGTTTTCGTGGGGTTTCCAGCTGAAATGTGCATTTTCTGCGATAATCTTGGTGTTTCATCTATGAGAATTATGCAGAATCATCGAGAACGCTCTTTTCGAGCTAGTTAATGCGAGAAACACGTTTTCTGGTGTTTTCACCACCCCACAGTGCGTTTGATATGCAGAACCGGCGACATCGTGGTTTTCGTGGTGTTTCCAGCTGAGATATGCATTTTCTGCGATAATCGTGGTGAGACTTCAGTCAGAAGTATGCAGAATCATCTAGATCGCTCGGTTCGAGCTATTTAATGCGAGAAATACGTTTTCTGGTGTTTTCACCACCCCACAGTGCGTTTGATATGCAGAACCGGCGACACCGTGGTTTTCGTCGGGTTTCAAGCTGAGATATGCATTTTCTGCGATAATATTGGTGAGACTTCAGTCAGAAGTATGCAGAATCACCTAGATCGCTCGTTTCGAGCTATTTAATGCGAGAAACACGTTATCTGGTTGTTTTCACTACTCCACAGTGCGTTTGAAGTGCAGAACCGGCGTCATCTTGATTTTCGTGAGGTTTCAAGCTGAGATATGCATTTTCTGCGATAATATTGGTGAGACTTCTGTCCGAAGTATGCAGAATCATCGAGATCGCTCGTTTCGAGCTATTTAATGCGAGAAACACGTTATCTGGCGTTTTCACCACTCCACAGTGCGTATGATATGCAGAACCGGCGATATCTCGGTTTTCGTGGGGTTTCAAGCTGAGATATGCATTTTCTGCGGTAATCTTGGTGAGACTTCTGTCCGAAGTATGCTGAATCATCGAGATCGCTCTTTTCGAGCTAGCTAGTGCGAGAAACACGTTATCTGGTTGTTTTCACCACTCCACAGTGCGTTTGATATGCAGAACAGTGGATACCTTGGTTTTCGTGGGGTTTCAAGCTGAGATATGCATTTTCTGCGATAATCTTGTTGAGACTTCTGTCCGAAGTATGCACAATCATCGAGATCGCTCGTTTCGAGCAACTGAATGCGAGAAACACGTTATCTGGTGTTTTCACCACTCCACAGTGCGTTGGATATGCAGAACCGGAGATATTTTGGTTTTCTTCGGGTTTCAAGCTGAGATATGCATTTTCTACGATAACTTTGGTGAAACATCTGTCCGAAGTATGCAGAAACATCGAGAGCGCTCTTTTCGAGCTATTTAATGCGAGAAACTCGTTTTCTGGGGTTTTTACCACTCCACAGTTCGTTGGATATGCAGAACCGGAGGTATCTTGGTTTTCGTGGGGTTTCAAGTTGGGATATGCATTTCCTGCGATAATCTCTGGGTAAACTTCTGTCCGAAGTATGCTGAATCATCTAGAACGCTCTTTTCGATCTATTTAATGCGAGAAACACGTTATCTGGTGTTTTCACCACTCCACAGTGCGTTTGACATGCAGAACCAGCGATATCTTGGTTTTCGTGGGGTTTCAAGCTGAAATATGCATTTTCTGCGATAATATTGGTCAGACTTCAGTCAGAAGTATGCAGAATCATCTAGATCGCTCTTTTGGAGCTACTTAATGCACGAAACACGTTTTCTGGTGTTTTCACCACACCACAGTACGTTTGACATGCAGAACCGGAGATATCTTGGTTTCGGTCGGGTTTCAAGCTGAGATATGCATTTTCTACGATAATCCTGGTGAGACTTCTGTCAGAATTATGCAGAATCTTCGAGAACGCTCTTTTCGAGCTACTTAATGCGCGAAACACGTTTTCTGGTGTTTTCACCACTCCACGGTACGTTTGATGTGCAGAACCGGAGATATATCGGTTGTCGTCGGGTTTCAAGCTGAGATACGCATTTTCTACGATAATCCTGGTGAGACTTCTGTCAGAAGTATGCAGAATCATCTAGAACGCTCTTTTCGAGCTATTTAATGCGAGAAACACGTTATCTGGTGTTTTCACCACTCCACAGTGCGTTTGACATTCAGAACCAGCGATATCTTGGTTTTCGTGGGGTTTCAAGGTGAGATATGCATTTTTTACGATAATTTTGGCGAGACTTCTGTCCGAAGTATGCAGAATCATGGAGATCGCTCGTTTCGAGCTATTTAATGCGAGAAACACGTTATCTGGTGTTTTCACCACTCCACAGTGCGTTTGATATGCAGAACCGGCGACATCGTGGTTTTCGTGGTGTTTCCAGCTGAGATATGCATTTTCTGTGATAATCTTGGTGAGACTTCAGTCAGAAGTATGCAGATTCATCTAGATCGCTCGTTTCGAGCTATTTAATGCGAGAAAACAAGTTTTCTGGTGTTTTGACCACTCCACAGTGCGTTTGATGTGTAGAGCCGCCGATAACTTGGTTTTCGTGGGGTTTCCAGCTGAAATGGGCATTTTCTGCGATAATCTTGGTGTTTCATCTATGAGAAGTATGCAGAATCATCGAGAACGCTCTTTTCGAGCTAGTTAATGCGAGAAACACGTTTTCTGGTGTTTTCACCACCCCACAGTGCGTTTAATATGCAGAACCGGCGACATCGTGGTTTTCGTGGTGTTTCCAGCTGAGATATGCATTTTCTGCGATAATCTTGGTGAGACATCTGTTAGAAGTATGCAGAATCATCGAGATCGCGCTTTCCGAGCTATTTAATGCGAGAAACACGTTATCTGGTGTTTTCACCACTCCACAGTTGGTTTGATATGCAGAACCGGCGATATTTTGGTTTTCGTCGGGTTTCAAGCTGAGATATGCATTTTCTACAATAATCTTGGTGAAACATCTGTCCGAAGTATGCAGAAACATCGAGAGCGTTCTTTTCGAGCTATTTAATGCGAGAAACACGTTATCTGGTTGTTTTCACTACTCCACAGTGCGTTTGAAATGCAGAACCGGCGTCATCTTGATTTTCGTGAGGTTTCAAGCTGAGATATGCATTTTCTGCGATAATATTGGCGAGACTTCTGTCCGAAGTATGCAGAGTCATCGATATCGCTCTTTTCGAGCTATTTAATGCGAGAAACACGTTATCTGGTGTTTTGACCACTCCACAGTGCGTTTGATATGTAGAGCCGCCGATAACTTGGTTTTCGTGGGGTTTCCAGCTGAAATATGCATTTTCTGCGATAATCTTGGTGTTTCATCTATGAGAAGTATGCAGAATCGTCGAGAACGCTCTTGTCGATCTAGTTAATGCGAGAAACACGTTTTCTGGTGTTTTCACCACTCCACAGTGCGACTGATATGCAGAACCGGCGTCATCTTGATTTTCGTCGGGTTTCAAGCTGAGATATGCATTTTCTGCGATAATATTGGTGAGACTTCTGTCCGAAGCATGAAGAATCATCGAGATCGCTCTATTCGAGCTATTTAATGCGAGAAACACGTTTTCTGGTGTTTTCACCACTCCACAGTGCGTTGGATATGCAGAACGGGAGATATTTTGGTTTTCGTCGGGTTTCAAGCTGAGATATGCATTTTCTACGATAAGCTTGGTGAAACATCTGTCCGAAGTATGCAGAATCATCGAGATCGCTCTTTTCGAGCTATTTAATGCGAGAAACACGTTATCTGGTGTTTTCACCACTCCACAGTTGGTTTGATATGCAGAACCGGCGATATTTTGGTTTTCGTCGGGTTTCAAGCTGAGATATGCATTTTCTACAATAATCTTGGTGAAACATCTGTCCGAAGTATGCAGAAACATCGAGAGCGTTCTTTTCGAGCTATTTAATGCGAGAAACACGTTATCTGGTTGTTTTCACTACTCCACAGTGCGTTTGATATGCAGAACCAGCGATATCTTGGTTTTCGTGGTGTTTCCAGCTGAGATATGCATTTCCTGCGATAATCTTGGTGAGACTTCTGTCCGAAGCATGAAGAATCATCGAGATCGCTCTATTCGAGCTATTTAATGCGAGAAGCACGTTTTCTGGTGTTTTCACCACTCCACAGTGCGTTGGATATGCAGAACGGGAGATATTTTGGTTTTCGTCGGGTTTCAAGCTGAGATATGCATTTTCTACGATAAGCTTGGTGAAACATCTGTCCGAAGTATGCAGAATCATCGAGATCGCTCTTTTCGAGCTATTTAATGCGAGAAACACGTTATCTGGTGTTTTCACCACTCCACAGTTGGTTTGATATGCAGAACCGGCGATATTTTGGTTTTCGTCGGGTTTCAAGCTGAGATATGCATTTCCTGCGATAATCTCTGGGTAAACTTCTGTCCGAAGTATGCTGAATCATCTAGAACGCTCTTTTCGAGCTATTTAATGCGAGAAACACGTTATCTGGTGTTTTCACCACTCCACAGTGCGTTTGACATGCAGAACCAGCGATATCTTGGTTTTCGTGGTGTTTCCAGCTGAGATATGCATTTCCTGCGATAATCTTGGTGAGACTTCTGTCCGAAGCATGAAGAATCATCGAGATCGCTCTATTCGAGCTATTTAATGCGAGAAACACGTTTTCTGGTGTTTTCACCACTCCACAGTGCGTTGGATATGCAGAACGGGAGATATTTTGGTTTTCGTCGGGTTTCAAGCTGAGATATGCATTTTCTACGATAAGCTTGGTGAAACATCTGTCCGAAGTATGCAGAATCATCGAGATCGCTCTTTTCGAGCTATTTAATGCGAGAAACACGTTATCTGGTGTTTTCACCACTCCACAGTTGGTTTGATATGCAGAACCGGCGATATTTTGGTTTTCGTCGGGTTTCAAGCTGAGATATGCATTTTCTACAATAATCTTGGTGAAACATCTGTCCGAAGTATGCAGAAACATCGAGAGCGTTCTTTTCGAGCTATTTAATGCGAGAAACACGTTATCTGGTTGTTTTCACTACTCCACAGTGCGTTTGATATGCAGAACCAGCGATATCTTGGTTTTCGTGGGGTTTCAATATGAGATATGCATTTTCTGCGATAATCTTGTTGAGACTTCTTTCCGAAGTATGCAGAATCATCGAGATCGCTCGTTTCGAGCTATTTAATGCGAGAAACACGTTATCTGGCGTTTTCACCACTCCACAGTGCGTTGGATATGCAGAACCGGAGATATTTTGGTTTTCTTCGGGTTTCAAGCTGAGATATGCATTTTCTACGATAAGCTTGGTAAAACATCTGTCCGAAGTATGCAGAAACATCGAGAGCGCTCTTTTCTAGCTATTTAATGCAAGAAACACGTTTTCTGGGGGTTTCACCACTCCACAGTTCGTTGGATATGCAGAACAGTAGATATCTTGGTTTTCGTGGGGTTTCAAGCAGAGATGTGCATTTTCTGCGATAATCTTGGTGAGACATCTGTTAGAAGTATGCAGAATCATCGAGATCGCGCTTTTCGAGCTATTTAATGCGAGAAACACGTTATCTGGAGTTTTCACCACTCCACAGTTGGTTTGATATGCAGAACCGGCGATATTTTGGTTTTCGTCGGGTTTCAAGCTGAGATATGCATTTTCTACAATAATCTTGGTGAAACTTCTGTCCGAAGTATGCAGAAACATCGAGAGCGTTCTTTCCGAGCTATTTAATGCGAGAAACACGTTATCTGGTGTTTTCACCACTCCACAGTATGTTTGATATGCAGAACCGGCGATATCTTGGTTTTCGTGCGGTTTCAAGCTGAGATATGCATTTTCCGCGATAATCTTGTTGAGACTTCTGTCCGAAGTATGCAGAATCATCGAGATCCCTCTTTTCGAGCTATTTAATGCGAGAAACACGTTAACTGGTGTTTTCACCACTCCACAGTGCGTTTGATATGCAGAACCGGCGAAATCTTGGATTTCGTCGGGTTTCAAGCAGAGATATGCATTTTCTGCGATAATCTTGGTGAGACTTCAGTCAGAAGTATGCAGAATCATCTAGATCGCTCGTTTCGAGCTATTTAATGCGAGAAAACAAGTTTTCTGGTGTTTTGACCACTCCACAGTGCGTTCGATATGTAGAGCCGCCGATAACTTGGTATTTGTGGGCTTTCCAGCTGAAATATGCACTTTCTGCGATAATCTTGGTGAGTCTTCTGTCAGAAGTATGCAGAATCATCGAGAACGCTCTTGTCGAGCTAGTTAATTCGAGAAACACGTTTTCTGGTGTTTTCACCACTCCACAGTGCGACTGATATGCAGAACCGGCGATATCTTGATTTTCGTGGTGTTTCCAGCTGAGATATGCATTTTCTGCGATAATCTTGGTGAAACTTCAGTCAGAAGTATGCAGAATCATCTAGATCGCTCGTTTCGAGCTATTTAATGCGATAAAACAAGTTCTCTGGTGTTTTGACCACTCCACAGTGCGTTTGATATGTAGAGCCGCCGATAACTTGGTTTTCGTGGGGTTGCCAGCTGAAATATGCATTTTCTGCGATAATTTTTGTGTTTCCTCTATGAGAAGTATGCAGAATCATCCAGAACGCTCTTTTCGAGCTAGTTAATGCGAGAAACACGCTTTCTGGTGTTTTCACCACTCCACAGTGCGACTGATATGCAGAACCGGCGATATCTTGATTTTCGTGGTGTTTCCAGCTGAGATATGCATTTCCTGCGATAATCTTGGTGAGACTTCTGTCCGAAGTATGAAGAATCATCGAGATCGCTCTTTTCGAGATATTTAATGCGAGAAACACGTTATCTGGTGTTTTCACCACTCCACAGTGCGTTTGATATGCAGTACCAGCGATATCTTGGTTTTCGTGGGTTTTCAAGCTGAGATATGCATTTTTTACGATAATCTTGGTGAGACTTCTGTCCGAAGTATGCAGAATCATCGAGATCGCTCTATTCGAGCTATTTAATGCGACAAACACGTTATCTAGTGTTTTAAGCACTCCACAGTGCGTTTGATATGCAGAACCAGCGATATCTTGGTTTTCGTGGGGTTTCAATCTGAGATATGCATTTTTTATGATAATTTTGGTGAGACTTCGGTCCGAAGTATACTTAATCATCGAGATCGCTCGTTTCGAGCTATTTAATGCGAGAAACACGTTATCTGTGGTTTTCACCACTCCACTGTGCGTATGATATGCAGAACCGGCGATATCTTGGTTTTCGTGGGGTTTCAAGCTGAGTTATGCATTTTCTGCGATAATCTTGGTGGGACTTCTGTCCGAAGTATGCTGAATCATCGAGATCGCTCTTTTCGATCTAGCTAGTGCGAGAAACACGTTATCTGGTGTTTTCACCACTCCACAGTGCGTTTGATATGCAGAACCGGAGATATTTTGGTTTTCTTCGGGTTTCAAGCTGAGATATGCATTTTCTACGATAAGCTTGGTAAAACATCTGTCCGAAGTATGCAGAAACATCGAGAGCGCTCTTTTCGAGCTATTTAATGCGAGAAACACGTTTTCTGGGGGTTTGACCACTCCACAGTTCGTTGGATATGCAGAACAGTAGATATCTTGGTTTTCGTGGGGTTTCAAGCAGAGATGTGCATTTTCTGCGATAATCTTGGTGAGACATCTGTTAGAAGTATGCAGAATCATCGAGATCGCGCTTTTCGAGCTATTTAATGCGAGAAACACGTTATCTGGTGTTTTCACCACTCCACAGTTGGTTTGATATGCAGAACAGTAGATATCTTGGTTTTCGTGGGGTTTCAAGCAGAGATATGCATTTTCTGCGATAATCTTGGTGAGACTTCTGTTAGAAGTATGCAGAATCATCTAGATCGCTCTATTCGAGCTATTTAATGCGAGAAACACGTTATCTGGTTGTTTCCACCACTCCACAGTGCGTTTGATATGTAGAGCCGCCGATAACTTGGTTTTCGTGGGGTTTCCTGCTGAAATATGCATTTTCTGCGATAATCTTGGTGTTTCATCTATGAGAAGTATGCAGAATCATCGAGAACGCTCTTTTCGAGCTAGTTAATGCGAGAAACACGTTTTCTGGTGTTTTCACCACCCCACAGTGCGTTTGATATGCAGAACCGGCGTCATCTTGATTTTCGTGAGGTTTCAAGCTGAGATATGCATTTTTTATGATAATTTTGGTGAGACTTCGGTCCGAAGTATACTTAATCATCGAGATCGCTCGTTTCGAGCTATTTAATGCGAGAAACACGTTATCTGTGGTTTTCACCACTCCACTGTGCGTATGATATGCAGAACCGGCGATATCTTGGTTTTCGTGGGGTTTCAAGCTGAGTTATGCATTTTCTGCGATAATCTTGGTGGGACTTCTGTCCGAAGTATGCTGAATCATCGAGATCGCTCTTTTCGATCTAGCTAGTGCGAGAAACACGTTATCTGGTGTTTTCACCACTCCACAGTGCGTTTGATATGCAGAACAGTAGATACCTTGGTTTTCGTGGGGTTTCAAGCTGAGATATGCATTTTCTGCGATAATCTTGTTGAGACTTCTGTCCGAAGTATGCAGAATCATCGAGATCGCTCGTTTCGAGCTACTGAATGCGAGAAACACGTTATCTGGTGTTTTCACCACTCCACAGTGCGTTGGATATGCAGAACCGGAGATATTTTGGTTTTCTTCGGGTTTCAAGCTGAGATATGCATTTTCTACGATAAGCTTGGTAAAACATCTGTCCGAAGTATGCAGAAACATCGAGAGCGCTCTTTTCGAGCTATCTAATGCAAGAAACACGTTTTCTGGGGGTTTGACCACTCCACAGTTCGTTGGATATGCAGAACAGTAGATATCTTGGTTTTCGTGGGGTTTCAAGCAGAGATGTGCATTTTCTGCGATAATCTTGGTGAGACATCTGTTAGAAGTATGCAGAATCATCGAGATCGCGCTTTTCGAGCTATTTAATGCGAGAAACACGTTATCTGGTGTTTTCACCACTCCACAGTTGGTTTGATATGCAGAACAGTAGATATCTAGGTTTTCGTGGGGTTTCAAGCTGAGATATGCATTTTCCGCGATAATATTGTTGAGACTTCTGTCCGAAGTATGCAGAATCATCGAGATCCCTCTTTTCGAGCTATTTAATGCGAGAAACACGTTAACTGGTGTTTTCACCACTCCACAGTGCGTTTGATATGCAGAACCGGCGAAATCTTGGTTTTCGTGGGTTTTCAAGCTGAGATATGCATTTTTTACGATAATCTTGGTGAGACTTCTGTCCGAAGTATGCAGAATCATCGAGATCGCTCTATTCGAGCTATTTAATGCGAGAAACACGTTATCTGGTGTTTTCACCACTCCACAGTGCGTTGGATATGCAGAACCGGAGATATTTTGGTTTTCTTCGGGTTTCAAGCTGAGATATGCATTTTCTACGATAAGCTTGGTAAAACATCTGTCCGAAGTATGCAGAAACATCGAGAGCGCTCTTTTCGAGCTATTTAAAGCGAGAAACACGTTTTCTGGGGGTTTCACCACTCCACAGTTCGTTTGAAATGCAGAACAGTAGATATCTAGGTTTTCGTGGGGTTTCAAGCAGAGATGTGCATTTTCTGCGATAATCTTGGTGAGATATCTGTTAGAAGTATGCAGAATCATCGAGATCGCTCTATTCGAGCTATTTAATGCGAGAAACACGTTTTCTGGTGTTTTCACCACTCCACAGTGCGTTGGTTATGCAGAACCGGAGATATTTTGGTTTTCGTCGGGTTTCAACCTGAGATATGCATTTTCTACGATAAGCTTGGTGAAACATCTGTCCGAAGTATGCAGAATCATCGAGATCGCTCTTTTCGAGCTATTTAATGCGAGAAACACGTTATCTGGTGTTTTCACCACTCCACAGTTTGTTTGATATGCAGAACCGGCGATATTTTGGTTTTCGTCGGGTTTCAAGCTGAGATATGCATTTTCTACGATAAGCTTGGGGAAACATCTGTCCGAAGTATGCAGAAACGTCGAGAGCGCTCTTTTCGAGCTAGTTAATGCGAGAAACACGTTTTCTGGTGTTATCACCACCCCACAGTGCGTTTGATATGCAGAACCGGCGTCATCTTGATTTTCGTGAGGTTTCAAGCTGAGATATGCATTTTCTGCGATAATATTGGTGAGACTTCTGTCAGAAGTATGCAGAATCATCAGGATCGCTCTTTTCGAGATATTTAATGCGAGAAACACGTTATCTGGTGTTTTCACCACTCCACAGTGCGTTTGATATGCAGAACCGGCGATATCTTGATTTTCGTGGTGTTTCCAGCTGAGATATGCATGTTCTGCGATAATCTTGGTGAGTCTTCTTTCAGAAGTATGCAGAATCTTCGAGATCGCTCTTTTCGAGCTATTTATTGCGAGAAACACGTTATCCGGTGTTTTCACCACTCCACAGAGCGTTTGATATGCAGAACCGGCGACATGTTGGATTTCGTCGGGTTTCATGCTGAAATATGCATTTTCTACGATAACCTTGGTGAGACTTCAGTCAGAAGTATGCAGAATCTTCGAGATCGCTCTTTTCGAGCAACTTAATGCGAGAAACACGTTATCTGGTGTTTTAACCACTCCACAGTGCGTTTGATATGCAGAACCGGCGAAATCTTGGATTTCGTCGGGGTTCATGCTGAGATATGCATTTTCTACGATAATCTTGGTGAGACTTCTGTCAGAAGTATGCAGAATCATCAGGATCGCTCTTTTCGAGATATTTAATGCGAGAAACACGTTATCTGGTTGTTTTCACCACTCCACAGTGCGTTTGATATGTAGAGCCGCCGATAGCTTGGTTTTCGTGGGGTTTCCAGCTGAAATATGCATTTTCTGCGATAATATTTGTGAGACTTCAGTCAGAAGTATGCAGAAACATCTAGATCGCTCGTTTCGAGCTATTTAATGCGAAAAAACAAGTTTTCTGGTGTTTTGACCTCTCCACAGTGCGTTTGATATGCAGAACCGGCGAAATCATGGATTTCGTCGGGGTTCAAGCTGAGATATGCATTTTCTACGATAATCTTGGTGAGGCTTCTGTCAGAAGTATGCAGAATCATCAGGATCGCTCTTTTCGAGATATTTAATGCGAGAAACACGTTATCTGGTGTTTTCACCACTCCACAGTGCGTTTGATATGCAGAACCGGCGACATGTTGGATTTCGTCGGGTTTCAAGCTGAGATATGCATTTTCTACGATAACCTTGGTGAGACTTCTGTCAGAAGTATGCAGAATCTTCGAGATCGCTCTTTTCGAGCAACTTAATGCGAGAAACACGTTATCTGGTGTTTTAACCACTCCACAGTGCGTTTGATATGCAGAACCGGCGAAATCTTGGATTTCGTCGGGGTTCATGCTGAGATATGCATTTTCTACGATAATCTTGGTGAGACTTCTGTCAGAAGTATGCAGAATCATCAGGATCGCTCTTTTCGAGATATTTAATGCGAGAAACACGTTATCTGGTTGTTTTCACCACTCCACAGTGCGTTTGATATGTAGAGCCGCCGATAGCTTGGTTTTTGTGGGGTTTCCAGCTGAAATATGCATTTTCTGCGATAATATTGGTGAGACTTCAGTCAGAAGTATGCAGAATCACCTAGATCGCTCGTTTCGAGCTATTTAATGCGAGTAACACGTTTTCTGCAGTTTTCACCACTCCACAGTGCGTTTGATATGCAGAACCGGCGTCATCTTGATTTTCGTGGTGTTTCCAGCTGAGATATGCATTTTCTGCGATAATCTTGGTGAGACTTCAGTCAGAAGTATGCAGAATCATCTAGATCGCTCGTTTGGAGCTATTTAATGCGAGAAAACAAGTTCTCTGGTGTTTTGACCACTCCACAGTGCGTTCGATATGTAGAGCCGCCGATAACTTGGTATTTGTGGGCTTTCCAGCTGAAATATGCATTTTCTGCGATAATTTTTGTGTTTCCTCTATGAGAAGTATGCAGAATCATCCAGAACGCTCTTTTCGAGCTAGTTAGTGCGAGAAACACGCTTTCTGGTGTTTTCACCACTCCACAGTGCGACTGATATGCAGAACCGGCGATATCTTGATTTTCGTGGTGTTTCCTGCAGAGATATGCATTTTCTGCGATAATCTTGGTGAGACTTCAGTCAGAAGTATGCACAATCATCTAGATCGCTCGTTTCGAGCTATTTAATGCGAGAAAACAAGTTTTCTGGTGTTTTGACCACACCACCGTGCGTTTGATATGTAGAGCCGCCGATAACCTGGTTTTCGTTGGGTTTCCAGCTGAAATATGCATTTTCTGCGATAATATTTGTGAGACTTCAGTCAGAAGTATGCAGAAACATCTAGATCGCTCGTTTCGAGCTATTTAATGTGAAAAAACAAGTTTTCTGGTGTTTTGACCACTCCACAGTGCGTTTGATATGTAGAGCCGCCGATAACTTGGTTTTCGTGGGGTTTCCAGCTGAAATATGCATTTTCTGCGATAATCTTGGTGAGTCTTCTGTCAGAAGTATGCAGAATCATCGAGAACGCTCTTGTCGAGCTAGTTAATTCGAGAAACACGTTTTCTGGTGTTTTCACCACTCCACAGTGCGACTGATATGCAGAACCGGCGATATCTTGATTTTCGTGGTGTTTCCAGCTGAGATATGCATTTTCTGCTATAATCTTGGTGAAACTTCAGGCAGAAGTATGCAGAATCATCTAGATCGCTCGTTTCGAGCTATTTAATGCGAAAAAACAAGTTTTCTGGAGTTTTGACCACTCCACAGTGCGTTTGATATGTAGAGCCGCCGATAACTTGGTTTTCGTGGGGTTGCCAGCTGAAATATGCATTTTCTGCTATAATTTTTGTGTTTCCTCTATGAGAAGTATGCAGAATCATCCAGAACGCTCTTTTCGAGCTAGTTAATGCGAGAAACACGCTTTCTGGTGTTTTCACCACTCCACAGTGCGACTGATATGCAGAACCGGCGATATCTTGATTTTCGTGGTGTTTCCAGCTGAGATATGCATTTCCTGCGATAATCTTGGTGAGACTTCTGACCGAAGTATGAAGAATCATCGAGATCGCTCTTTTCGAGCTATTTAATGCGGGAAACACGTTTTCTGGTGTTTTCACCACTCCACAGTGCGACTGATATGCAGAACCGGCGATATCTTGATTTTCGTGATGTTTCCAGCTGAGATATGCATTTTCTGCGATAATCTTGGTGAGACTTCAGTCAGAAGTATGCAGAATCATCTAGATCGCTCGTTTCGAGCTATTTAATGCGAGAAAACAAGTTTTCTGGTGTTTTGACCACTCCACAGTGCGTTCGATTTGTAGAGCCGCCGATAACTTGGTATTTGTGGGCTTTACAGCTGAGATATGCATTTTCTGCGATAATCTTGGTGAAACTTCAGTCAGAAGTATGCAGAATCATCTAGATCGCTCGTTTCGAGCTATTTAATGCGAAAAAACAAGTTTTCTGGTGTTTTGACCACTCCACAGTGCGTTTGATATGTAGCGCCGCCGATAACTTGGTTTTCGTGGGGTTGCCAGCTGAAATATGTTTTTTCTGCTATAATTTTTGTGTTTCCTCTATGAGAAGTATGCAGAATCATCCAGAACGCTCTTTTCGAGCTAGTTAATGCGAGAAACACGCTTTCTGGTGTTTTCACCACTCCACAGTGCGTTTGATATGCAGAACCAGCGATATCTTGGTTTTCGTGGGGTTTCAATCTGAGATATGCATTTTTTATGATAATTTTGGTGAGACTTCGGTCCGAAGTATACTTAATCATCGAGATCGCTCGTTTCGAGCTATTTAATGCGAGAAACACGTTATCTGTGGTTTTCACCACTCCACTGTGCGTATGATATGCAGAACCGGCGATATCTTGGTTTTCGTGGGGTTTCAAGCTGAGTTATGCATTTTCTGCGATAATCTTGGTGGGACTTCTGTCCGAAGTATGCTGAATCATCGAGATCGCTCTTTTCGATCTAGCTAGTGCGAGAAACACGTTATCTGGTGTTTTCACCACTCCACAGTGCGTTTGATATGCAGAACAGTAGATACCTTGGTTTTCGTGGGGTTTCAAGCTGAGATATGCATTTTCTGCGATAATCTTGTTGAGACTTCTGTCCGAAGTATGCAGAATCATCGAGATCGCTCGTTTCGAGCTACTGAATGCGAGAAACACGTTATCTGGTGTTTTCACCACTCCACAGTGCGTTGGATATGCAGAACCGGAGATATTTTGGTTTTCTTCGGGTTTCAAGCTGAGATATGCATTTTCTACGATAAGCTTGGTAAAACATCTGTCCGAAGTATGCAGAAACATCGAGAGCGCTCTTTTCGAGCTATCTAATGCAAGAAACACGTTTTCTGGGGGTTTGACCACTCCACAGTTCGTTGGATATGCAGAACAGTAGATATCTTGGTTTTCGTGGGGTTTCAAGCAGAGATGTGCATTTTCTGCGATAATCTTGGTGAGACATCTGTTAGAAGTATGCAGAATCATCGAGATCGCGCTTTTCGAGCTATTTAATGCGAGAAACACGTTATCTGGTGTTTTCACCACTCCACAGTTGGTTTGATATGCAGAACCGGCGATATTTTGGTTTTCGTCGGGTTTCAAGCTGAGATATGCATTTTCTACAATAATCTTGGTGAAACATCTGTCCGAAGTATGCAGAAACATCGAGAGCGTTCTTTTCGAGCTATTTAATGCGAGAAACACGTTATCTGGTGTTTGCACCACTCCACAGTGCGTTTGATATGCAGAACCGGCGATATCTTGGTTTTCGTGCGGTTTCAAGCTGAGATATGCATTTTCCGCGATAATATTGTTGAGACTTCTGTCCGAAGTATGCAGAATCATCGAGATCCCTCTTTTCGAGCTATTTAATGCGAGAAACACGTTAACTGGTGTTTTCACCACTCCACAGTGCGTTTGATATGCAGAACCGGCGAAATCTTGGTTTTCGTGGGTTTTCAAGCTGAGATATGCATTTTTTACGATAATCTTGGTGAGACTTCTGTCCGAAGTATGCAGAATCATCGAGATCGCTCTATTCGAGCTATTTAATGCGAATAACACGTTTTCTGGGGGTTTCACCACTCCACAGTTCGTTGGATATGCAGAACAGTAGATACCTTGGTTTTCGTGGGGTTTCAAGCTGAGATATGCATTTTCTGCGATAATCTAGTTGAGACTTCTGTCCGAAGTATGCAGAATCATCGAGATCGCTCGTTTCGAGCTACTGAATGCGAGAAACACGTTATCTGGTGTTTTCACCACTCCACAGTGCGTTTGATATGCAGAACCGGCGTCATCTTGATTTTCGTGAGGTTTCAAGCTGAGATATGCATTTTCTGCGATAATATTGGTGAGACTTCTGTCAGAAGTATGCAGAATCATCAGGATCGCTCTTTTCGAGATATTTAATGCGAGAAACACGTTATCTGGTGTTTTCACCACTCCACAGTGCGTTTGATATGCAGAACCGGCGATATCTTGATTTTCGTGGTGTTTCCAGCTGAGATATGCATGTTCTGCGATAATCTTGGTGAGTCTTCTTTCAGAAGTATGCAGAATCTTCGAGATCGCTCTTTTCGAGCTATTTATTGCGAGAAACACGTTATCCGGTGTTTTCACCACTCCACAGAGCGTTTGATATGCAGAACCGGCGACATGTTGGATTTCGTCGGGTTTCATGCTGAAATATGCATTTTCTACGATAACCTTGGTGAGACTTCAGTCAGAAGTATGCAGAATCTTCGAGATCGCTCTTTTCGAGCAACTTAATGCGAGAAACACGTTATCTGGTGTTTTAACCACTCCACAGTGCGTTTGATATGCAGAACCGGCGAAATCTTGGATTTCGTCGGGGTTCATGCTGAGATATGCATTTTCTACGATAATCTTGGTGAGACTTCTGTCAGAAGTATGCAGAATCATCAGGATCGCTCTTTTCGAGATATTTAATGCGAGAAACACGTTATCTGGTTGTTTTCACCACTCCACAGTGCGTTTGATATGTAGAGCCGCCGATCGCTTGGTTTTCGTGGGGTTTCCAGCTGAAATATGCATTTTCTGCGATAATATTTGTGAGACTTCAGTCAGAAGTATGCAGAAACATCTAGATCGCTCGTTTCGAGCTATTTAATGCGAAAAAACAAGTTTTCTGGTGTTTTGACCTCTCCACAGTGCGTTTGATATGCAGAACCGGCGAAATCATGGATTTCGTCGGGGTTCAAGCTGAGATATGCATTTTCTACGATAATCTTGGTGAGGCTTCTGTCAGAAGTATGCAGAATCATCAGGATCGCTCTTTTCGAGATATTTAATGCGAGAAACACGTTATCTGGTGTTTTCACCACTCCACAGTGCGTTTGATATGCAGAACCGGCGACATGTTGGATTTCGTCGGGTTTCAAGCTGAGATATGCATTTTCTACGATAACCTTGGTGAGACTTCTGTCAGAAGTATGCAGAATCTTCGAGATCGCTCTTTTCGAGCAACTTAATGCGAGAAACACGTTATCTGGTGTTTTAACCACTCCACAGTGCGTTTGATATGCAGAACCGGCGAAATCTTGGATTTCGTCGGGGTTCATGCTGAGATATGCATTTTCTACGATAATCTTGGTGAGACTTCTGTCAGAAGTATGCAGAATCATCAGGATCGCTCTTTTCGAGATATTTAATGCGAGAAACACGTTATCTGGTTGTTTTCACCACTCCACAGTGCGTTTGATATGTAGAGCCGCCGATAGCTTGGTTTTTGTGGGGTTTCCAGCTGAAATATGCATTTTCTGCGATAATATTGGTGAGACTTCAGTCAGAAGTATGCAGAATCACCTAGATCGCTCGTTTCGAGCTATTTAATGCGAGTAACACGTTTTCTGCAGTTTTCACCACTCCACAGTGCGTTTGATATGCAGAACCGGCGTCATCTTGATTTTCGTGGTGTTTCCAGCTGAGATATGCATTTTCTGCGATAATCTTGGTGAGACTTCAGTCAGAAGTATGCAGAATCATCTAGATCGCTCGTTTGGAGCTATTTAATGCGAGAAAACAAGTTCTCTGGTGTTTTGACCACTCCACAGTGCGTTCGATATGTAGAGCCGCCGATAACTTGGTATTTGTGGGCTTTCCAGCTGAAATATGCATTTTCTGCGATAATTTTTGTGTTTCCTCTATGAGAAGTATGCAGAATCATCCAGAACGCTCTTTTCGAGCTAGTTAGTGCGAGAAACACGCTTTCTGGTGTTTTCACCACTCCACAGTGCGACTGATATGCAGAACCGGCGATATCTTGATTTTCGTGGTGTTTCCAGCAGAGATATGCATTTTCTGCGATAATCTTGGTGAGACTTCAGTCAGAAGTATGCACAATCATCTAGATCGCTCGTTTCGAGCTATTTAATGCGAGAAAACAAGTTTTCTGGTGTTTTGACCACACCACCGTGCGTTTGATATGTAGAGCCGCCGATAACCTGGTTTTCGTTGGGTTTCCAGCTGAAATATGCATTTTCTGCGATAATATTTGTGAGACTTCAGTCAGAAGTATGCAGAAACATCTAGATCGCTCGTTTCGAGCTATTTAATGTGAAAAAACAAGTTTTCTGGTGTTTTGACCACTCCACAGTGCGTTTGATATGTAGAGCCGCCGATAACTTGGTTTTCGTGGGGTTTCCAGCTGAAATATGCATTTTCTGCGATAATCTTGGTGAGTCTTCTGTCAGAAGTATGCAGAATCATCGAGAACGCTCTTGTCGAGCTAGTTAATTCGAGAAACACGTTTTCTGGTGTTTTCACCACTCCACAGTGCGACTGATATGCAGAACCGGCGATATCTTGATTTTCGTGGTGTTTCCAGCTGAGATATGCATTTTCTGCTATAATCTTGGTGAAACTTCAGGCAGAAGTATGCAGAATCATCTAGATCGCTCGTTTCGAGCTATTTAATGCGAAAAAACAAGTTTTCTGGAGTTTTGACCACTCCACAGTGCGTTTGATATGTAGAGCCGCCGATAACTTGGTTTTCGTGGGGTTGCCAGCTGAAATATGCATTTTCTGCTATAATTTTTGTGTTTCCTCTATGAGAAGTATGCAGAATCATCCAGAACGCTCTTTTCGAGCTAGTTAATGCGAGAAACACGCTTTCTGGTGTTTTCACCACTCCACAGTGCGACTGATATGCAGAACCGGCGATATCTTGATTTTCGTGGTGTTTCCAGCTGAGATATGCATTTCCTGCGATAATCTTGGTGAGACTTCTGACCGAAGTATGAAGAATCATCGAGATCGCTCTTTTCGAGCTATTTAATGCGGGAAACACGTTTTCTGGTGTTTTCACCACTCCACAGTGCGACTGATATGCAGAACCGGCGATATCTTGATTTTCGTGATGTTTCCAGCTGAGATATGCATTTTCTGCGATAATCTTGGTGAGACTTCAGTCAGAAGTATGCAGAATCATCTAGATCGCTCGTTTCGAGCTATTTAATGCGAGAAAACAAGTTTTCTGGTGTTTTGACCACTCCACAGTGCGTTCGATTTGTAGAGCCGCCGATAACTTGGTATTTGTGGGCTTTACAGCTGAGATATGCATTTTCTGCGATAATCTTGGTGAAACTTCAGTCAGAAGTATGCAGAATCATCTAGATCGCTCGTTTCGAGCTATTTAATGCGAAAAAACAAGTTTTCTGGTGTTTTGACCACTCCACAGTGCGTTTGATATGTAGCGCCGCCGATAACTTGGTTTTCGTGGGGTTGCCAGCTGAAATATGTTTTTTCTGCTATAATTTTTGTGTTTCCTCTATGAGAAGTATGCAGAATCATCCAGAACGCTCTTTTCGAGCTAGTTAATGCGAGAAACACGCTTTCTGGTGTTTTCACCACTCCACAGTGCGTTTGATATGCAGAACCAGCGATATCTTGGTTTTCGTGGGGTTTCAATCTGAGATATGCATTTTTTATGATAATTTTGGTGAGACTTCGGTCCGAAGTATACTTAATCATCGAGATCGCTCGTTTCGAGCTATTTAATGCGAGAAACACGTTATCTGTGGTTTTCACCACTCCACTGTGCGTATGATATGCAGAACCGGCGATATCTTGGTTTTCGTGGGGTTTCAAGCTGAGTTATGCATTTTCTGCGATAATCTTGGTGGGACTTCTGTCCGAAGTATGCTGAATCATCGAGATCGCTCTTTTCGATCTAGCTAGTGCGAGAAACACGTTATCTGGTGTTTTCACCACTCCACAGTGCGTTTGATATGCAGAACAGTAGATACCTTGGTTTTCGTGGGGTTTCAAGCTGAGATATGCATTTTCTGCGATAATCTTGTTGAGACTTCTGTCCGAAGTATGCAGAATCATCGAGATCGCTCGTTTCGAGCTACTGAATGCGAGAAACACGTTATCTGGTGTTTTCACCACTCCACAGTGCGTTGGATATGCAGAACCGGAGATATTTTGGTTTTCTTCGGGTTTCAAGCTGAGATATGCATTTTCTACGATAAGCTTGGTAAAACATCTGTCCGAAGTATGCAGAAACATCGAGAGCGCTCTTTTCGAGCTATCTAATGCAAGAAACACGTTTTCTGGGGGTTTGACCACTCCACAGTTCGTTGGATATGCAGAACAGTAGATATCTTGGTTTTCGTGGGGTTTCAAGCAGAGATGTGCATTTTCTGCGATAATCTTGGTGAGACATCTGTTAGAAGTATGCAGAATCATCGAGATCGCGCTTTTCGAGCTATTTAATGCGAGAAACACGTTATCTGGTGTTTTCACCACTCCACAGTTGGTTTGATATGCAGAACCGGCGATATTTTGGTTTTCGTCGGGTTTCAAGCTGAGATATGCATTTTCTACAATAATCTTGGTGAAACATCTGTCCGAAGTATGCAGAAACATCGAGAGCGTTCTTTTCGAGCTATTTAATGCGAGAAACACGTTATCTGGTGTTTTCACCACTCCACAGTGCGTTTGATATGCAGAACCGGCGATATCTTGGTTTTCGTGCGGTTTCAAGCTGAGATATGCATTTTCCGCGATAATATTGTTGAGACTTCTGTCCGAAGTATGCAGAATCATCGAGATCCCTCTTTTCGAGCTATTTAATGCGAGAAACACGTTAACTGGTGTTTTCACCACTCCACAGTGCGTTTGATATGCAGAACCGGCGAAATCTTGGTTTTCGTGGGTTTTCAAGCTGAGATATGCATTTTTTACGATAATCTTGGTGAGACTTCTGTCCGAAGTATGCAGAATCATCGAGATCGCTCTATTCGAGCTATTTAATGCGAATAACACGTTTTCTGGGGGTTTCACCACTCCACAGTTCGTTGGATATGCAGAACAGTAGATACCTTGGTTTTCGTGGGGTTTCAAGCTGAGATATGCATTTTCTGCGATAATCTAGTTGAGACTTCTGTCCGAAGTATGCAGAATCATCGAGATCGCTCGTTTCGAGCTACTGAATGCGAGAAACACGTTATCTGGTGTTTTCACCACTCCACAGTGCGTTGGATATGCAGAACCGGAGATATTTTGGTTTTCTTCGGGTTTCAAGCTGAGATATGCATTTTCTACGATAAGCTTGGTAAAACATCTGTCCGAAGTATGCAGAAACATCGAGAGCGCTCTTTTCGAGCTATTTAAAGCGAGAAACACGTTTTCTGGGGGTTTCACCACTCCACAGTTCGTTTGATATGCAGAACAGTAGATATCTAGGTTTTCGTGGGGTTTCAAGCAGAGATGTGCATTTTCTGCGATAATCTTGGTGAGATATCTGTTAGAAGTATGCAGAATCATCGAGATCGCTCTATTCGAGCTATTTAATGCGAGAAACACGTTTTCTGGTGTTTTCACCACTCCACAGTGCGTTGGTTATGCAGAACCGGAGATATTTTGGTTTTCGTCGGGTTTCAACCTGAGATATGCATTTTCTACGATAAGCTTGGTGAAACATCTGTCCGAAGTATGCAGAATCATCGAGATCGCTCTTTTCGAGCTATTTAATGCGAGAAACACGTTATCTGGTGTTTTCACCACTCCACAGTTTGTTTGATATGCAGAACCGGCGATATTTTGGTTTTCGTCGGGTTTCAAGCTGAGATATGCATTTTCTACGATAAGCTTGGTGAAACATCTGTCCGAAGTATGCAGAAACGTCGAGAGCGCTCTTTTCGAGCAATTTAATGCGAGAAACACGTTTTCTGGGGTTTTCACCACTCCACAGTTCGTTGAATATGCAGAACAGTAGATATCTTGGTTTTCGTGGGGTTTCAAGCAGAGATATGCATTTTCTGCGATAATCTTGGTGAGACTTCTGTTAGAAGTATGCAGAATCATCTAGATCGCTCTATTCGAGCTATTTAATGCGAGAAACACGTTATCTGGTTGTTTCCACCACTCCACAGTGCGTTTGATATGTAGAGCCGCCGATAACTTGGTTTTCGTGGGGTTTCCTGCTGAAATATGCATTTTCTGCGATAATCTTGGTGTTTCATCTATGAGAAGTATGCAGAATCATCGAGAACGCTCTTTTCGAGCTAGTTAATGCGAGAAACACGTTTTCTGGTGTTTTCACCACCCCACAGTGCGTTTCATATGCAGAACCGGCGTCATCTTGATTTTCGTGAGGTTTCAAGCTGAGATATGCATTTTCTGCGATAATATTGGTGAGACTTCTGTCAGAAGTATGCAGAATCATCAGGATCGCTCTTTTCGAGATATTTAATGCGAGAAACACGTTATCTGGTGTTTTCACCACTCCACAGTGCGTTTGATATGCAGAACCGGCGATATCTTGATTTTCGTGGTGTTTCCAGCTGAGATATGCATGTTCTGCGATAATCTTGGTGAGTCTTCTTTCAGAAGTATGCAGAATCTTCGAGATCGCTCTTTTCGAGCTATTTATTGCGAGAAACACGTTATCCGGTGTTTTCACCACTCCACAGAGCGTTTGATATGCAGAACCGGCGACATGTTGGATTTCGTCGGGTTTCATGCTGAGATATGCATTTTCTACGATAACCTTGGTGAGACTTCAGTCAGAAGTATGCAGAATCTTCGAGATCGCTCTTTTCGAGCAACTTAATGCGAGAAACACGTTATCTGGTGTTTTAACCACTCCACAGTGCGTTTGATACGCAGAACCGGCGAAATCTTGGATTTCGTCGGGGTTCATGCTGAGATATGCATTTTCTACGATAATCTTGGTGAGACTTCTGTCAGAAGTATGCAGAATCATCAGGATCGCTCTTTTCGAGATATTTAATGCGAGAAACACGCTATCTGGTTGTTTTCACCACTCCACAGTGCGTTTGATATGTAGAGCCGCCGATAGCTTGGTTTTCGTGGGGTTTCCAGCTGAAATATGCATTTTCTGCGATAATATTTGTGAGACTTCAGTCAGAAGTATGCAGAAACATCTAGATCGCTCGTTTCGAGCTATTTAATGCGAAAAAACAAGTTTTCTGGTGTTTTGACCTCTCCACAGTGCGTTTGATATGCAGAACCGGCGAAATCATGGATTTCGTCGGGGTTCAAGCTGAGATATGCATTTTCTACGATAATCTTGGTGAGGCTTCTGTCAGAAGTATGCAGAATCATCAGGATCGCTCTTTTCGAGATATTTAATGCGAGAAACACGTTATCTGGTGTTTTCACCACTCCACAGTGCGTTTGATATGCAGAACCGGCGACATGTTGGATTTCGTCGGGTTTCAAGCTGAGATATGCATTTTCTACGATAACCTTGGTGAGACTTCTGTCAGAAGTATGCAGAATCTTCGAGATCGCTCTTTTCGAGCAACTTAATGCGAGAAACACGTTATCTGGTGTTTTAACCACTCCACAGTGCGTTTGATATGCAGAACCGGCGAAATCTTGGATTTCGTCGGGGTTCATGCTGAGATATGCATTTTCTACGATAATCTTGGTGAGACTTCTGTCAGAAGTATGCAGAATCATCAGGATCGCTCTTTTCGAGATATTTAATGCGAGAAACACGTTATCTGGTTGTTTTCACCACTCCACAGTGCGTTTGATATGTAGAGCCGCCGATAGCTTGGTTTTTGTGGGGTTTCCAGCTGAAATATGCATTTTCTGCGATAATATTGGTGAGACTTCAGTCAGAAGTATGCAGAATCACCTAGATCGCTCGTTTCGAGCTATTTAATGCGAGTAACACGTTTTCTGCAGTTTTCACCACTCCACAGTGCGTTTGATATGCAGAACCGGCGTCATCTTGATTTTCGTGGTGTTTCCAGCTGAGATATGCATTTTCTGCGATAATCTTGGTGAGACTTCAGTCAGAAGTATGCAGAATCATCCAGAACGCTCTTTTCGAGCTAGTTAGTGCGAGAAACACGCTTTCTGGTGTTTTCACCACTCCACAGTGCGACTGATATGCAGAACCGGCGATATCTTGATTTTCGTGGTGTTTCCAGCAGAGATATGCATTTTCTGCGATAATCTTGGTGAGACTTCAGTCAGAAGTATGCAGAAACATCTAGATCGCTCGTTTCGAGCTATTTAATGTGAAAAAACAAGTTTTCTGGTGTTTTGACCACTCCACAGTGCGTTTGATATGTAGAGCCGCCGATAACTTGGTTTTCGTGGGGTTTCCAGCTGAAATATGCATTTTCTGCGATAATCTTGGTGTTTCATCTATGGGAAGTATGCAGAATCATCGAGATCGCTCGTTTCGAGCTATTCAATGCGAGAAACACGTTATCTGGTGTTTTCACCACTCCACAGTGCGTTGGATATGCAGACCCGGAGATAACTCGGTTTTCGTCGGGTTTCAAGCTGAGATATGCATTTTCTACGATAATCTTGGTGAGACTTCTGTCCGAAGTATGCTGAATCATCGAGATCGCTCTTTTCGAGCTAGTTAGTGCGAGAAACACGTTATCTGGTGTTTTCACCACTCCACAGTGCGTTTGATATGCAGAACAGTAGATATCTTGGTTTTCGTGGGGTTTCAAACTGAGATATGCATTATCTGCGATAATCTTGTGGAGACTTCTGTCCGAAGTATGCAGAATCATCGAGATCGCTCTATTCGAGCTATTTAATGCGAGAAACACGTTTTCTGGTGTTTTCACCACTCCACAGTGCGTTTGATATGCTGAACACAGCGATATCTTGGTTTTCGTGGGGTTTCAAGCTGAGATATGCATTTTCTGCGATAATCTTGTTGAGACTTCAGTCCGAAGTATGCAGAATCATCGAGATCGCTCGTTTCGAGCTATTCAATGCGAGAAACAAGTTATCTGGTGTTTTCACCACTCCACAGTGCGTTTGTTATGCAGAACAGTAGATATCTTGGTTTTCGTGGGGTTTCAAGCTGAGATATGCATTTTCTGCGATAATCTTGTTGAGACTTCTGTCCGAAGTATGCAGAATCATCGAGATCGCTCGTTTCGAGCTATTCAATGCGAGAAACACGTTATCTGGTGTTTTCACCACTCCACAGTGCGTTGGATATGCTGAACACAGCGATATCTTGGTTTTCGTGGGGTTTCAAGCTGAGATATGCATTTTCTGCGATAATCTTGTTGAGACTTCAGTCCGAAGTATGCAGAATCTTCGAGAACGCTATTTTCGAGCTACTTAATGCGCGAAACACGTTTTCTGGTGTTTTGGCCACTCCACGGTACGTTTGATGTGCAGAACCGGAGATAACTCGGTTTTCGTCGGGTTTCAAGCTGAGATATGCATTTTCTACGATAATCTTGGTGAGACCTCTGTCCGAAGTATGAAGAATCATCGAGATCGCTCTATTCGAGCTATTTAATGCGAGAAACACGTTTTCTGGGGTTTTCACCATTCCGCAGTGCGTTTGATATGCTGAGCACAGCGATAATTTGGTTTTCGTGGGGTTTCAAGCTGAGATATGCATTTTTTACGATAATTTTGGTGAGACTTCTGTCCGAAGTATGAAGAATCATCGAGATCGCTCTATTCGAGCTATTTAATGCGAGAAACACGTTTTCTGGGGTTTTCACCACTCCACAGTTCGTTGGATATGCAGAACCGGAGATAACTCGGTTTTCGTCGGGTTTCAAGCTGAGATATGCATTTTCTACGATAATCTTGGTGAGACTTCTGTCCGAAGTATGCAGAATCATCGAGATCGCTCGTTTCGAGCTATTCAATGCGAGAAACCCGTTATCTGGTGTTTTCACCACTCCACAGTGCGTTGGATATGCAGACCCGGAGATAACTCGGTTTTCGTCGGGTTTCAAGCTGAGATATGCATTTTCTACGATAATCTTGGTGAGACTTCTGTCAGAAGTATGCAGAATCATCAGGATCGCTCTTTTCGAGATATTTAATGCGAGAAACACGTTATCTGGTGTTTTCACCACTCCACAGTGCGTTTGATATGCAGAACCGGCGATATCTTGATTTTCGTGGTGTTTCCAGCTGAGATATGCATGTTCTGCGATAATCTTGGTGAGTCTTCTTTCAGAAGTATGCAGAATCTTCGAGATCGCTCTTTTCGAGCTATTTATTGCGAGAAACACGTTATCCGGTGTTTTCACCACTCCACAGAGCGTTTGATATGCAGAACCGGCGACATGTTGGATTTCGTCGGGTTTCATGCTGAGATATGCATTTTCTACGATAACCTTGGTGAGACTTCAGTCAGAAGTATGCAGAATCTTCGAGATCGCTCTTTTCGAGCAACTTAATGCGAGAAACACGTTATCTGGTGTTTTAACCACTCCACAGTGCGTTTGATACGCAGAACCGGCGAAATCTTGGATTTCGTCGGGGTTCATGCTGAGATATGCATTTTCTACGATAATCTTGGTGAGACTTCTGTCAGAAGTATGCAGAATCATCAGGATCGCTCTTTTCGAGATATTTAATGCGAGAAACACGCTATCTGGTTGTTTTCACCACTCCACAGTGCGTTTGATATGTAGAGCCGCCGATAGCTTGGTTTTCGTGGGGTTTCCAGCTGAAATATGCATTTTCTGCGATAATATTTGTGAGACTTCAGTCAGAAGTATGCAGAAACATCTAGATCGCTCGTTTCGAGCTATTTAATGCGAAAAAACAAGTTTTCTGGTGTTTTGACCTCTCCACAGTGCGTTTGATATGCAGAACCGGCGAAATCATGGATTTCGTCGGGGTTCAAGCTGAGATATGCATTTTCTACGATAATCTTGGTGAGGCTTCTGTCAGAAGTATGCAGAATCATCAGGATCGCTCTTTTCGAGATATTTAATGCGAGAAACACGTTATCTGGTGTTTTCACCACTCCACAGTGCGTTTGATATGCAGAACCGGCGACATGTTGGATTTCGTCGGGTTTCAAGCTGAGATATGCATTTTCTACGATAACCTTGGTGAGACTTCTGTCAGAAGTATGCAGAATCTTCGAGATCGCTCTTTTCGAGCAACTTAATGCGAGAAACACGTTATCTGGTGTTTTAACCACTCCACAGTGCGTTTGATATGCAGAACCGGCGAAATCTTGGATTTCGTCGGGGTTCATGCTGAGATATGCATTTTCTACGATAATCTTGGTGAGACTTCTGTCAGAAGTATGCAGAATCATCAGGATCGCTCTTTTCGAGATATTTAATGCGAGAAACACGTTATCTGGTTGTTTTCACCACTCCACAGTGCGTTTGATATGTAGAGCCGCCGATAGCTTGGTTTTTGTGGGGTTTCCAGCTGAAATATGCATTTTCTGCGATAATATTGGTGAGACTTCAGTCAGAAGTATGCAGAATCACCTAGATCGCTCGTTTCGAGCTATTTAATGCGAGTAACACGTTTTCTGCAGTTTTCACCACTCCACAGTGCGTTTGATATGCAGAACCGGCGTCATCTTGATTTTCGTGGTGTTTCCAGCTGAGATATGCATTTTCTGCGATAATCTTGGTGAGACTTCAGTCAGAAGTATGCAGAATCATCCAGAACGCTCTTTTCGAGCTAGTTAGTGCGAGAAACACGCTTTCTGGTGTTTTCACCACTCCACTGTGCGACTGATATGCAGAACCGGCGATATCTTGATTTTCGTGGTGTTTCCAGCAGAGATATGCATTTTCTGCGATAATCTTGGTGAGACTTCAGTCAGAAGTATGCAGAAACATCTAGATCGCTCGTTTCGAGCTATTTAATGTGAAAAAACAAGTTTTCTGGTGTTTTGACCACTCCACAGTGCGTTTGATATGTAGAGCCGCCGATAACTTGGTTTTCGTGGGGTTTCCAGCTGAAATATGCATTTTCTGCGATAATCTTGGTGTTTCATCTATGGGAAGTATGCAGAATCATCGAGATCGCTCGTTTCGAGCTATTCAATGCGAGAAACACGTTATCTGGTGTTTTCACCACTCCACAGTGCGTTGGATATGCAGACCCGGAGATAACTCGGTTTTCGTCGGGTTTCAAGCTGAGATATGCATTTTCTACGATAATCTTGGTGAGACTTCTGTCCGAAGTATGCTGAATCATCGAGATCGCTCTTTTCGAGCTAGTTAGTGCGAGAAACACGTTATCTGGTGTTTTCACCACTCCACAGTGCGTTTGATATGCAGAACAGTAGATATCTTGGTTTTCGTGGGGTTTCAAACTGAGATATGCATTATCTGCGATAATCTTGTGGAGACTTCTGTCCGAAGTATGCAGAATCATCGAGATCGCTCTATTCGAGCTATTTAATGCGAGAAACACGTTTTCTGGTGTTTTCACCACTCCACAGTGCGTTTGATATGCTGAGCACAGCGATAATTTGGTTTTCGTGGGGTTTCAAGCTGAGATATGCATTTTTTACGATAATTTTGGTGAGACTTCTGTCCGAAGTATGCAGAATCATCGAGATCGCTCGTTTCGAGCTATTCAATGCGAGAAACCCGTTATCTGGTGTTTTCACCACTCCACAGTGCGTTGGATATGCAGACCCGGAGATAACTCGGTTTTCGTCGGGTTTCAAGCTGAGATATGCATTTTCTACGATAATCTTGGTGAGACTTCTGTCCGAAGTATGAAGAACCATCGAGATCGCTCTATTCGAGCTATTTAATGCGAGAAAAACGTTTTCTGGGGTTTTCACCACTCCACAGTTCGTTGGATATGCAGAACAGTAGATATCTTGGTTTTCGTGGGGTTTCAAGCAGAGATATGTATTTTCTGCGATAGCCTTGTTGAGACTTCTGTCCGAAGTATGCAGGATCTTCGAGAACGCTCTTTTCGAGCTACTTAATGCGAGAAACACGTTTACTGGTGTTTTCACCACTCCACAGTGCGTTTGTTATGCAGAACAGTAGATATCTTGGTTTTCGTGGGGTTTCAAGCTGAGATATGCATTTTCTGCGATAATCTTGTTGAGACTTCTGTCCGAAGTATGCAGAATCATCGAGATCGCTCGTTTCGAGCTATTCAATGCGAGAAACACGTTATCTGGTGTTTTCACCACTCCACAGTGCGTTGGATATGCAGAACCGGAGATAACTCGGTTTTCGTGGGGTTTCAAGCAGAGATATGTATTTTCTGCGATAATCTTGTTGAGACTTCTGTCCGAAGTATGCAGGATCTTCGAGAACGCTCTTTTCGAGCTACTTAATGCGAGAAACACGTTTACTGGTGTTTTCACCACTCCACAGTGCGTTTGATATGCAGAACAGTAGATATCTTGGTTTTCGTGGGGTTTCAAGCTGAGATATGCATTATCTGCGATAATCTTGTTGAGACTTCTGTCCGAAGTATGCAGAATCATCGTGATCGCTCGTTTCGAGCTATTTAATGCGAGAAACACGTTTTCTGGGGTTTTCACCACTCCACAGTGCGTTTGATATGCTGAACACAGCGATATCTTGGTTTTCGTGGGGTTTCAAGCTGAGATATGCATTTTCTGCGATAATCTTGGTGAGACTTCTGTCCGAAGTATGCAGAATCATCGAGATCGCTCGTTTCGAGCTACTGAATGCGAGAAACACGTTATCTGGTGCTTTCACCACTCGTCAGTGCGTTGGATATGCAGAACCGGAGATATTTTGGTTTTCGTCGGGTTTCAAGCTGAGATATGCATTTTCTACGATAAGCTTGGTGAAACATCTGTCCGAAGTATGCAGAAACGTCGAGAGCGCTCTTTTCGAGCTATTTAATGTGAGAAACACGTTTTCTGGGGTTTTCAACACTCCACAGTGCGTTGGATATGCAGAACCGGAGATATTTTGGTTTTCGTCGGGTTTCAAGCTGAGATATGCATTTTCTACGATAAGCTTGGTGAAACATCTGACCGAAGTATGCAGAAACGTCGAGAGCGCACTTTTCGAGCTATTTAATGCGAGAAACACGTTTTCTGGGGTTTTCACCACTCCACAGTTCGTTGGATATGCAGAACAGTAGATATCTTGGTTTTCGTGGGGTTTCAAGCAGAGATATGCATTTTCTGCGATAATCTTGGTGAGACTTCTGTTAGAAGGATGCAGAATCATCGAGATCGCACTTTTCGAGCTATTTAATGCGAGAAACACGTTATCTGGTGTTTTCACCACTCCACAGTTGCTTTCATATGCAGAACAGTAGATATCTTGGTTTTCGTGGGGTTTCAAGCTGAGATATGCATTATCTGCGATAATCTTGTTGAGACTTCTGTCCGAAGTATGCAGAAACATCGAGAGCGCTCTTTTCGAGCTATTTAATGCAAGAAACACGTTATCTGGTGTTTTAACCACTCCACAGAGCGTTTGATATGCAGAACAGTAGATATCTTGGTTTTCGTGGGGTTTCAAGCTGAGATATGCATTTTCTGCGATAATCTTGTTCAGGCTTCTGTCCGAAGTATGCAGAATCATCGAGATCGCTCGTTTCGAGCTATTCAATGCGAGAAACACGTTATCTGGTGTTTTCACCACTCCACAGTGCGTTGGATATGCAGACCCGGAGATAACTCGGTTTTCGTCGGGTTTCAAGCTGAGATATGCATTTTCTACGATAATCTTGGTGAGACTTCTGTCCGAAGTATGCTGAACCATCGAGATCGCTCTATTCGAGCTATTTAATGCGAGAAACACGTTTTCTGGGGTTTTCACCACTCCACAGTTCGTTGGATATGCAGAACAGTAGATATCTTGGTTTTCGTGGGGTTTCAAGCAGAGATATGTATTTTCTGCGATAATCTTGTTGAGACTTCTGTCCGAAGTATGCAGGATCTTCGAGAACGCTCTTTTCGAGCTAGTTAGTGCGAGAAACACGTTATCTGGTGTTTTCACCACTCCACAGTGCGTTTGATATGCAGAACAGTAGATATCTTGGTTTTCGTGGGGTTTCAAGCTGAGATATGCATTATCTGCGATAATCTTGTTGAGACTTCTGTCCGAAGTATGCAGAATCATCGAGATCGCTCTATTCGAGCTATTTAATGCGAGAAACACGTTTTCTGGTGTTTTCACCACTCCACAGTGCGTTTGATATGCTGAACACAGCGATATCTTGGTTTTCGTGGGGTTTCAAGCTGAGATATGCATTTTCTGCGATAATCTTGTTGAGACTTCAGTCCGAAGTATGCAGAATCATCGAGATCGCTCGTTTCGAGCTATTCAATGCGAGAAACAAGTTATCTGGTGTTTTCACCACTCCACAGTGCGTTTGATATGCAGAACAGTAGATATCTTGGTTTTCGTGAGGTTTCAAGCTGAGATATGCATTTTCTGCGATAATCTTGTTGAGACTTCAGTCCGAAGTATGCAGAATCATCGAGATCGCTCGTTTCGAGCTATTCAATGCGAGAAACAAGTTATCTGGTGTTTTCACCACTCCACAGTGCGTTTGATATGCAGAACAGTAGATATCTTGGTTTTCGTGAGGTTTCAAGCTGAGATATGCATTTTCTGCGATAATCTTGTTGAGTCTTCTGTCCGAAGTATGCAGAATCATCGAGATCGCACGTTTCGAGCTATTCAATGCGAGAAACACGTTATCTGGTGTTTTCACCACTCCACAGTGCGTTGGATATGCAGAACCGGAGATAACTCGGTTTTCGTCGGGTTTCAAGCTGAGATATGCATTTTCTACGATAATCTTGGTGAGACTTCTGTCCGAAGTATGCAGAATCATCGAGATCGCTCGTTTCGAGCTATTCAATGCGAGAAACCCGTTATCTGGTGTTTTCACCACTCCACAGTGCGTTGGATATGCAGACCCGGAGATAACTCGGTTTTCGTCGGGTTTCAAGCTGAGATATGCATTTTCTACGATAATCTTGGTGAGACTTCTGTCCGAAGTATGAAGAACCATCGAGATCGCTCTATTCGAGCTATTTAATGCGAGAAAAACGTTTTCTGGGGTTTTCACCACTCCACAGTTCGTTGGATATGCAGAACAGTAGATATCTTGGTTTTCGTGGGGTTTCAAGCAGAGATATGTATTTTCTGCGATAATCTTGTTGAGACTTCTGTCCGAAGTATGCAGGATCTTCGAGAACGCTTTTTTCGAGCTACTTAATGCGAGAAACACGTTTACTGGTGTTTTCACCACTCCACAGTGCGTTTGATATGCAGAACCAGCGACATCTTGGTTTTCGTGGGGTTTCAAGCTGAGATATGCATTTTCTGCGATAATCTTGGTGTGACTTCTGTCCGAAGTATGCTGAATCATCGAGATCGCTCTTTTCGAGCTAGTTAGTGCGAGAAACACGTTATCTGGTGTTTTCACCACTCCACAGTGCGTTTGTTATGCAGAACAGTAGATATCTTGGTTTTCGTGGGGTTTCAAGCTGAGATATGCATTTTCTGCGATAATCTTGTTGAGACTTCTGTCCGAAGTATGCAGAATTATCGAGATCGCTCGTTTCGAGCTATTCAATGCGAGAAACACGTTATCTGGTGTTTTCACCACTCCACAGTGCGTTGGATATGCAGAACCGGAGATAACTCGGTTTTCGTGGGGTTTCAAGCAGAGATATGTATTTTCTGCGATAATCTTGTTGAGACTTCTGTCCGAAGTATGCAGGATCTTCGAGAACGCTCTTTTCGAGCTACTTAATGCGAGAAACACGTTTACTGGTGTTTTCACCACTCCACAGTGCGTTTGATATGCAGAACCAGCGACATCTTGGTTTTCGTGGGGTTTCAAGCTGAGATATGCATTTTCTGCGATAATCTTGGTGTGACTTCTGTCCGAAGTATGCTGAATCATCGAGATCGCTCTTTTCGAGCTAGTTAGTGCGAGAAACACGTTATCTGGTGTTTTCACCACTCCACAGTGCGTTTGATATGCAGAACAGTAGATATCTTGGTTTTCGTGGGGTTTCAAGCTGAGATATGCATTATCTGCGATAATCTTGTTGAGACTTCTGTCCGAAGTATGCAGAATCATCGTGATCGCTCGTTTCGAGCTATTTAATGCGAGAAACACGTTTTCTGGGGTTTTCACCACTCCACAGTGCGTTTGATATGCTGAACACAGCGATATCTTGGTTTTCGTGGGGTTTCAAGGTGAGATATGCATTTTTTACGATAATTTTGGTGAGACTTCTGTCCGAAGTATGCAGAATCATCGAGATCAATCGTTTCGAGCTATTTAATGCGAGAAACACGTTATCTGGTGTTTTCACAACTCCACAGTGCGTTTGATATGCAGAACCGGCGATATCTTGGTTTTCGTGGGGTTTCAAGCTGAGATATGCATTTTCTGCGATAATCTTGGTGAGACTTCTGTCCGAAGTATGCAGAATCATCGAGATCGCTCGTTTCGAGCTACTGAATGCGAGAAACACGTTATCTGGTGCTTTCACCACTCGTCAGTGCGTTGGATATGCAGAACCGGAGATATTTTGGTTTTCGTCGGGTTTCAAGCTGAGATATGCATTTTCTACGATAAGCTTGGTGAGACTTCAGTCCGAAGTATGAAGAATCATCGAGATCGCTCTATTCGAGCTATTTAATGCGAGAAACACGTTTTCTGGGGTTTTCACCACTCCACAGTTCGTTGGATATGCAGAACAGTAGATATCTTGGTTTTCGTGGGGTTTCAAGCAGAGATATGTATTTTCTGCAATAATCTTGTTGAGACTTCTGTCCGAAGTATGCAGGATCTTCGAGAACGCTCTTATCGAGCTACTTAATGCGAGAAACACGTTTACTGGTGTTTTCACCACTCCACAGTGCGTTTGATATGCAGAACCAGCGACATCTTGGTTTTCGTGGGGTTTCAAGCTGAGATATGCATTTTCTGCGATAATCTTGGTGTGACTTCTGTCCGAAGTATGCTGAATCATCGAGATCGCTCTTTTCGAGCTAGTTAGTGCGAGAAACACGTTATCTGGTGTTTTCACCACTCCACAGTGCGTTTGATATGCTGAACAGTAGATATCTTGGTTTTCGTGGGGTTTCAAGCTGAGATATGCATTATCTGCGATAATCTTGTTGAGACTTCTGTCCGAAGTATGCAGAATCATCGAGATCAATCGCTTCGAGCTATTTAATGCGAGAAACACATTTTCTGGGGTTTTCAACACTCCACAGTGCGTTGGATATGCAGAACCGGAGATATTTTGGTTTTCGTCGGGTTTCAAGCTGAGATATGCATTTTCTACGATAAGCTTGGTGAAACATCTGACCGAAGTATGCAGAAACGTCGAGAGCGCACTTTTCGAGCTATTTAATGCGAGAAACACGTTTTCTGTGGTTTTCACCACTCCACAGTTCGTTGGATATGCAGAACAGTAGATATCTTGGTTTTCGTGGGGTTTCAAGCAGAGATATGCATTTTCTGCGATAATCTTGGTGAGACTTCTGTTAGAAGGATGCAGAATTATCGAGATCGCACTTTTCGAGCTATTTAATGCGAGAAACACGTTATCTGGTGTTTTCACCACTCCACAGTTGCTTTGATATGCAGAACCGGCGATATTTTGGTTTTCGTCGGGTTTCAAGCTGAGATATGCATTTTCCACGATAATCTTGGTGAAACATCTGTCCGAAGTATGCAGAAACATCGAGAGCGCTCTTTTCGAGCTATTTAATGCGAGAAACACGTTATCTGGTGTTTTAACCACTCCACAGTGCGTTTGATATGCAGAACAGTAGATATCTTGGTTTTCGTGGGGTTTCTAGCTGAGATATGCATTTTCAGCGATAATCTTGTTGAGACTTCTGTCCGAAGTATGCAGAATCATCGAGATCGCTCGTTTCGAGCTATTCAATGCGAGAAACACGTTATCTGGTGTTTTCACCACTCCACAGTGCGTTGGATATGCAGACCCCGAGATAACTCGGTTTTCGTCGGGTTTCAAGCTGAGATATGCATTTTCTACGATAATCTTGGTGAGACTTCTGTCCGAAGTATGCTGAACCATCGAGATCGCTCTATTCGAGCTGTTTAATGCGAGAAACACGTTTTCTGGGGTTTTCACCACTCCACAGTTCGTTGGATATGCAGAACAGTAGATATCTTGGTTTTCGTGGGGTTTCAAGCAGAGATATGTATTTTCTGCGATAATCTTGTTGAGACTTCTGTCCGAAGTATGCAGGATCTTCGAGAACGCTCTTTTCGAGCTACTTAATGCGAGAAACACGTTTACTGGTGTTTTCACCACTCCACAGTGCGTTTGATATGCAGAACCAGCGACATCTTGGTTTTCGTGGGGTTTCAAGCTGAGATATGCATTTTCTGCGATAATCTTGGTGTGACTTCTGTCCGAAGTATGCTGAATCATCGAGATCGCTCTTTTCGAGCTAGTTAGTGGGAGAAACACGTTATCTGGTGTTTTCACCACTCCACAGTGCGTTTGATATGCAGAACAGTAGATATCTTGGTTTTCGTGGGGTTTCAAGCTGAGATATGCATTATCTGCGATAATCTTGTTGAGACGTCTGTCCGAAGTATGCAGAATCATCGAGATCGCTCTATTCGAGCTATTTAATGCGAGAAACACGTTTTCTGGTGTCTTCACCACTCCACAGTGCGTTTGATATGCTGAACACAGAGATAATTTGGTTTTCGTGGGGTTTCAAGCTGAGATATGCATTTTCTGCGATAATCTTGTTGAGACTTCAGTCCGAAGTATGCAGAATCATCGAGATCGCTCGTTTCGAGCTATTCAATGCGAGAAACAAGTTATCTGGTGTTTTCAAAACTCCACAGTGCGTTTGTTATGCAGAACAGTAGATATCTTGGTTTTCGTGGGGTTTCAAGCTGAGATATGCATTTTCTGCGATAATCTTGTTGAGACTTCTGTCCGAAGTATGCAGAATCATCGAGATCGCTCTATTCGAGCTATTTAATGCGAGAAACACGTTTTCTGGGGTTTTCACCACTCCACAGTTCGTTGGATATGCAGAACAGTAGATATCTTGGTTTTCGTGGGGTTTCAAGCAGAGATATGTATTTTCTGCGATAATCTTGTTGAGACTTCTGTCCGAAGTATGCAGAATCATCGAGATCGCTCGTTTCGAGCTATTTAATGCGAGAAACACGTTATCTGGTGTTTTCACCACACCACAGTGCGTTGGATATGCAGAACCGGAGATATTTTGGTTTTCGTCGGGTTTCAAGCTGAGATATGCATTTTCTACGATAAGCTTGGTGAGACATCTGTCCGAAGTATGCAGAATCATCGAGAGCGCTCTTTTCGAGCTATTTAATGCGAGAAACACGTTTTCTGGGGTTTTCACCACTCCACAGTTCGTTGGATATGCAGAACCGGCGACATCTTGGTTTTCGTGGGGTTTCAAGCTGAGATATGCATTTTCTGTGATAATCATGGCGAGACTTCTGTCCGAAGTATGCTGAAACATCGAGATCGCTCTTTTCGAGCTAGTTAATGCGAGAAACACGTTATCTGGTGTTTTCACCACTCCACAGTGCGTTTGATATGCAGAACCGGCGATATCTTGGTTTTCGTGGGGTTTCAAGCTGAGATATGCATTTTCTGCGATAATCTTGGTGAGACTTCTGTCCGAAGTATGCAGAATCATCGAGATCGCTCGTTTCGATCTACTGAATGCGAGAAACACGTTATCTGGTGTTTTCACCACTCCTCAGTGCGTTGGATATGCAGAACCGGAGATATTTTGGTTTTCGTCGGGTTTCAAGCTGAGATATGCATTTTCTACGATAAGCTTGGTGAAACATCTGTCCGAAGTATGCAGAAACGTCGAGAGCGCTCTTTTCGAGCTATTTAATGCGAGAAACACGTTTTCTGGGGGTTTCAAAACTCCACAGTGCGTTGGATATGCAGAACCGGAGATATTTTGGTTTTCGTCGGGTTTCAAGCTGAGATATGCATTTTCTACGATAAGCTTGTTGAAATTTCTGTCCGAAGTATGCAGAATCATCGTGATCGCTCGATTCGTGCTATTTAATGCGAGAAACACGTTTTCTGGGGTTTTCACCTCACCTCAGTGCGTTGGATATGCAGAACCGGAGATATTTTGGTTTTCGTCGGGTTTCAAGCTGAGATATGCATTTTCTACGATAAGCTTGGTGAAACATCTGTCCGAAGTATGCAGAAACGTCGAGAGCGCACTTTTCGAGCTATTTAATGCGAGAAACACGTTATCTGGTGTTTTCACCACTCCACAGTGCGTTTGATATGCAGAACCGGCGATATCTTGGTTTTCGTGGGGTTTCAAGCTGAGATATGCATTTTCTACGATAAGCTTGGTGAAACATCTGTCCGAAGTATGCAGAAACGTCGAGAGCGCACTTTTCGAGCTATTTAATGCGAGAAACACGTTATCTAGTGTTTTCACCACTCCACAGTGCGTTTGATATGCAGAACCGGCGATATCTTGGTTTTCGTGGGGTTTCAAGCTGAGATATGCATTTTCGGCGATAATCTTGGTGAGACTTCTGTCCGAAGTATGCAGAATCATCGAGATCGCTCGTTTCGAGCTACTGAATGCGAGAAACACGTTATCTGGTGTTTTCACCACTCCTCAGTGCGTTGGATATGCAGAACCGGAGATATTTTGGTTTTCGTCGGGTTTCAAGCTGAGATATGCATTTTCTACGATAAGCTTGGTGAAACATCTGTCCGAAGTATGCAGAAACGTCGAGAGCGCTCTTTTCGAGCTATTTAATGCGAGAAACACGTTTTCTGGGGGTTTCAACACTCCACAGTGCGTTGGATATGCAGAACCGGAGATATTTTGGTTTTCGTCGGGTTTCAAGCTGAGATATGCATTTTCTACGATAAGCTTGTTGAGATTTCTGTCCGAAGTATGCAGAATCATCGTGATCGCTCGTTTCGAGCTATTTAATGCGAGAAACACGTTTTCTGGGGTTTTCACCACACCTCAGTGCGTTGGATATGCAGAACCGGAGATATTTTGGTTTTCGTCGGGTTTCAAGCTGAGATATGCATTTTCTACGATAAGCTTGGTGAAACATCTGTCCGAAGTATGCAGAAACGTCGAGAGCGCACTTTTCGAGCTATTTAATGCGAGAAACACGTTTTCTGGGGTTTTCACCACTCCTCAGTGCGTTGGATATGCAGAACCGGAGATATTTTGGTTTTCGTCGGGTTTCAAGCTGAGATATGCATTTTTTAAAATACTTTTGGTGAGACTTCTGTCCGAAGTATGCAGAATCATCGAGATCAATCGTTTCGAGCTATTTAATGCGAGAAACACGTTATCTGGTGTTTTCACCACTCCACAGTGCGTTTGATATGCAGAACCGGCGATATCTTGGTTGTCGTGGGGTTTCAAGCTGAGATATGCATTTTCTGCGATAATCTTGGTGAGACTTCTGTCCGAAGTATGCAGAATCATCGAGATCGCTCGTTTCGAGCTACTGAATGCGAGAAACACGTTATCTGGTGTTTTCACCACTCCTCAGTGCGTTGGATATGCAGAACCGGAGATATTTTGGTTTTCGTCGGGTTTCAAGCTGAGATATGCATTTTCAACGATAATCTTGGTGAAACATCTGTCCGAAGTATGCAGAAACATCGAGAGCGCTCTTTTAGAGCTATTTAATGCGAGAAACACGTTATCTGGTGTTTTAACCACTCAACAGTGCGTTTGATATGCAGAACAGTAGATATCTTGGTTTTCGTGGGGTTTCAAGCTGAGATATGCATTTTCTGCGATAATCTTGTTGAGACTTCTGTCCGAAGTATGCAGAATCATCGAGATCGCTCGTTTCGAGCTATTCAATGCGAGAAACACGTTATCTGGTGTTTTCACCACTCCACAGTGCGTTGGATATGCAGAACCGGAGATAACTCGGTTTTCGTCGGGTTTCAAGCTGAGATATGCATTTTCTACGATAATCTTTGTGAGACTTCTGTCCGAAGTATGAAGAATCATCGAGATCGCTCTATTCGAGCTATTTAATGCGAGAAACACGTTATCTGGTGTTTTCACCACTCCACAGTGCGTTTGATATGCAGAACCGGCGATATCTTGGTTTTCGTGGGGTTTCAAGCTGAGATATGCATTTTCTGCGATAATCTTGGTGAGACTTCTGTCCGAAGTATGCAGAATCATCCAGATCGCTCGTTTCGAGCTACTGAATGCGAGAAACACGTTATCTGATGTTTTCACCACTCCTGAGTGCGTTGGATATGCAGAACAGTAGATATCTTGGTTTTCGTGGGGTTTCAAGCTGAGATATGCATTTTCTGCGATAATCTTGGTGAGACTTCTGTTAGAAGGATGCAGAATCATCCAGATCGCACTTTTCGAGCTATTTAATGCGAGAAACACGTTATCTGGTGTTTTCACCACTCCACAGTGCGTTGGATATGCAGAACCGGAGATAACTCGGTTTTCGTCGGGTTTCAAGCTGAGATATGCATTTTCTACGATAATCTTGGTGAGACTTCTGTCCGAAGTATGAAGAATCATCGAGATCGCTCTATTCGAGCTATTTAATGCGAGAAACATGTTTTCTGGGGTTTTCACCACTCCACAGTTCGTTAGATATGCAGAACAGTAGATATCTTGGTTTTCGTGGGGTTTCAAGCTGAGGTATGCATTTTCTACGATAATCTTGGTGAGACCTCTGTCCGAAGTATGAAGAATCATCGAGATCGCTCTATTCGAGCTATTTAATGCGAGAAACACGTTTTCTGGGGTTTTCACCATTCCACAGTGCGTTTGATATGCTGAACACAGCGATAATTTGGTATTCGTGGGGTTTCAAGCTGAGATATGCATTTTCTGCGATAATCTTGTTGAGACTTCAGTCCGAAGTACGCAGAATTATCGAGATCGCTCGTTTCGAGCTATTCAATGCGAGAAACAAGTTATCTGGTGTTTTCACCACTCCACAGTGCGTTTGTTATGCAGAACAGTAGATATCTTGGTTTTCGTGGGGTTTCAAGCTGAGATATGCATTTTCTGCGATAATCTTGTTGAGACTTCTGTCCGAAGTATGCAGAATCATCGAGATCGCTCGTTTCGAGCTATTCAATGCGAGAAACACGTTATCTGGTGTTTTCACCACTCCACAGTGCGTTGGATATGCAGAACCGGAGATAACTCGGTTTTCGTCGGGTTTCAAGCTGAGATATGCATTTTCTACGATAATCTTGGTGAGACTTCTGTCCGAAGTATGAAGAATCATCGAGATCGCTCTATTAGGGCTATTTAATGCGAGAAACACGTTTTCTGGGGTTTTCACCACTCCACAGTTCGTTGGATATGCAGAACAGTAGATATCTTGGTTTTCGTGGGGTTTCAAGCAGAGATATGTATTTTCTGCGATAATCTTGTTGAGACTTCTGTCCGAAGTATGCAGGATCTTCGAGAACGCTCTTTTCGAGCTACTTAATGCGAGAAACACGTTTACTGGTGTTTTCACCACTCCACAGTGCGTTTGATATGCAGAACCAGCGACATCTTGGTTTTCGTGGGGTTTCAAGCTGAGATATGCATTATCTGCGATAATCTTGGTGTGACTTCTGTCCGAAGTATGCTGAATCATCGAGATCGCTCTTTTTGAGCTAGTTAGTGCGAGAAACACGTTATCTGGTGTTTTCACCACTCCACAGTGCGTTTGATATGCAGAACAGTAGATATCTTGGTTTTCGTGGGGTTTCAAGCTGAGATATGCATTATCTGCGATAATCTTGTTGAGACTTCTGTCCGAAGTATGCAGAATCATCGAGATCGCTCTATTCGAGCTATTTAATGCGAGAAACACGTTTTCTGGTGTTTTCACCACTCCACAGTGCGTTTGATATGCTGAACACAGCGATATCTTGGTTTTCGTGGGGTTTCAAGCTGAGATATGCATTTTCTGCGATAATCTTGTTGAGACTTCAGTCCGAAGTATGCAGAATCATCAAGATCGCTCGTTTCGAGCTATTCAATGCGAGAAACAAGTTATCTGGTGTTTTCACCACTCGACAGTGCGTTTGATATGCAGAACAGTAGATATCTTGGTTTTCGTGAGGTTTCAAGCTGAGATATGCATTTTCTGCGATAATCTTGTTGAGACTTCTGTCCGAAGTATGCAGAATCATCGAGATCGCTCGTTTCGAGCTATTCAATGCGAGAAACACGTTATCTGGTGTTTTCACCACACCACAGTGCGTTGGATATGCAGAACCGGAGATAACTCGGTTTTCGTCGGGTTTCAAGCTGAGATATGCATTTTCTACGATAATCTTGGTGAGACTTCTGTCCGAAGTATGAAGAATCATCGAGATCGCTCTATTCGAGCTATTTAATGCGAGAAACACGTTTTCTGGGGTTTTCACCACTCCACAGTTCGTTGGATATGCAGAACAGTAGATATCTTGGTTTTCGTGGGGTTTCAAGCAGAGATATGTATTTTCTGCGATAATCTTGTTGAGGCTTCTGTCCGAAGTATGCAGGATCTTCGAGAACGCTCGTTTCGAGCTATTCAATGCGAGAAACACGTTATCTGGTGTTTTCACCACTCCACAGTGCGTTGGATATGCAGAACCGGAGATAACTCGGTTTTCGTCGGGTTTCAAGCTGAGATATGCATTTTCTACGATAATCTTGGTGAGACTTCTGTCCGAAGTATGAAGAATCATCGAGATCGCTCTATTAGGGCTATTTAATGCGAGAAACACGTTTTCTGGGGTTTTCACCACTCCACAGTTCGTTGGATATGCAGAACAGTAGATATCTTGGTTTTCGTGGGGTTTCAAGCAGAGATATGTATTTTCTGCGATAATCTTGTTGAGACTTCTGTCCGAAGTATGCAGGATCTTCGAGAACGCTCTTTTCGAGCTACTTAATGCGAGAAACACGTTTACTGGTGTTTTCACCACTCCACAGTGCGTTTGATATGCAGAACCAGCGACATCTTGGTTTTCGTGGGGTTTCAAGCTGAGATATGCATTATCTGCGATAATCTTGGTGTGACTTCTGTCCGAAGTATGCTGAATCATCGAGATCGCTCTTTTTGAGCTAGTTAGTGCGAGAAACACGTTATCTGGTGTTTTCACCACTCCACAGTGCGTTTGATATGCAGAACAGTAGATATCTTGGTTTTCGTGGGGTTTCAAGCTGAGATATGCATTATCTGCGATAATCTTGTTGAGACTTCTGTCCGAAGTATGCAGAATCATCGAGATCGCTCTATTCGAGCTATTTAATGCGAGAAACACGTTTTCTGGTGTTTTCACCACTCCACAGTGCGTTTGATATGCTGAACACAGCGATATCTTGGTTTTCGTGGGGTTTCAAGCTGAGATATGCATTTTCTGCGATAATCTTGTTGAGACTTCAGTCCGAAGTATGCAGAATCATCAAGATCGCTCGTTTCGAGCTATTCAATGCGAGAAACAAGTTATCTGGTGTTTTCACCACTCGACAGTGCGTTTGATATGCAGAACAGTAGATATCTTGGTTTTCGTGAGGTTTCAAGCTGAGATATGCATTTTCTGCGATAATCTTGTTGAGACTTCTGTCCGAAGTATGCAGAATCATCGAGATCGCTCGTTTCGAGCTATTCAATGCGAGAAACACGTTATCTGGTGTTTTCACCACACCACAGTGCGTTGGATATGCAGAACCGGAGATAACTCGGTTTTCGTCGGGTTTCAAGCTGAGATATGCATTTTCTACGATAATCTTGGTGAGACTTCTGTCCGAAGTATGAAGAATCATCGAGATCGCTCTATTCGAGCTATTTAATGCGAGAAACACGTTTTCTGGGGTTTTCACCACTCCACAGTTCGTTGGATATGCAGAACAGTAGATATCTTGGTTTTCGTGGGGTTTCAAGCAGAGATATGTATTTTCTGCGATAATCTTGTTGAGGCTTCTGTCCGAAGTATGCAGGATCTTCGAGAACGCTCTTTTCGAGCTACTTAATGCGAGAAACACGTTTTCTGGTGTTTTCACCACTCCACAGTGCGTTTGATATGCAGAACCAGCGACATCTTGGTTTTCGTGGGGTTTCAAGCTGAGATATGCATTTTCTACGATAATCCTGGTGAGACTTCTGTCAGAAGTATGCAGAATCTTCGAGATCGCTCTATTCGAGATATTTAATGCGAGAAACGCGTTATCTGGTGTTTTCACCACTCCACAGTGCGTTTGATATGCAGAACCGGCGATATCTTGGTTTTCGTGGGGTTTCAAGCTGAGATATGCATTTTCTGCGATAATCTTGGTGAGACTTCTGTCCGAAGTATGCAGAATCATCGAGATCGCTCGTTTCGAGCTACTGAATGCGAGAAACACGTTATCTGGTGCTTTCACCACTCCTCAGTGCGTTGGATATGCAGAACAGTAGATATCTTGGTTTTCGTGGGGTTTCAAGCTGAGATATGCATTTTCTGCGATAATCTTGGTGAGACTTCTGTTAGAAGGATGCAGAATCATCCAGATCGCACTTTTCGAGCTATTTAATGCGAGAAACACGTTATCTGGTGTTTTCACCACTCCACAGTGCGTTGGATATGCAGAACCGGAGATAACTCGGTTTTCGTCGGGTTTCAAGCTGAGATATGCATTTTCTACGATAATCTTGGTGAGACTTCTGTCCGAAGTATGAAGAATCATCGAGATCGCTCTATTCGAGCTATTTAATGCGAGAAACATGTTTTCTGGGGTTTTCACCACTCCACAGTTCGTTAGATATGCAGAACAGTAGATATCTTGGTTTTCGTGGGGTTTCAAGCTGAGGTATGCATTTTCTACGATAATCTTGGTGAGACCTCTGTCCGAAGTATGAAGAATCATCGAGATCGCTCTATTCGAGCTATTTAATGCGAGAAACACGTTTTCTGGGGTTTTCACCATTCCACAGTGCGTTTGATATGCTGAACACAGCGATAATTTGGTATTCGTGGGGTTTCAAGCTGAGATATGCATTTTCTGCGATAATCTTGTTGAGACTTCAGTCCGAAGTACGCAGAATCATCGAGATCGCTCGTTTCGAGCTATTCAATGCGAGAAACAAGTTATCTGGTGTTTTCACCACTCCACAGTGCGTTTGTTATGCAGAACAGTAGATATCTTGGTTTTCGTGGGGTTTCAAGCTGAGATATGCATTTTCTGCGATAATCTTGTTGAGACTTCTGTCCGAAGTATGCAGAATCATCGAGATCGCTCGTTTCGAGCTATTCAATGCGAGAAACACGTTATCTGGTGTTTTCACCACTCCACAGTGCGTTGGATATGCAGAACCGGAGATAACTCGGTTTTCGTCGGGTTTCAAGCTGAGATATGCATTTTCTACGATAATCTTGGTGAGACTTCTGTCCGAAGTATGAAGAATCATCGAGATCGCTCTATTCGAGCTATTTAATGCGAGAAACACGTTTTCTGGGGTTTTCACCACTCCACAGTTCGTTGGATATGCAGAACAGTAGATATCTTGGTTTTCGTGCGGTTTCAAGCAGAGATATGTATTTTCTGCGATAATCTTGTTGAGACTTCTGTCCGAAGTATGCAGGATCTTCGAGAACGCTCTTTTCGAGCTACTTAATGCGAGAAACACGTTTACTGGTGTTTTCACCACTCCACAGTGCGTTTGATATGCAGAACCAGCGACATCTTGGTTTTCGTGGGGTTTCAAGCTGAGATATGCATTATCTGCGATAATCTTGTTGAGACTTCTGTCCGAAGTATGCAGAATCATCCAGATCGCTCTATTCGAGCTATTTAATGCGAGAAACACGTTTTCTGGTGTTTTCACCACTCCACAGTGCGTTTGATATGCTGAACACAGCGATATCTTGGTTTTCGTGGGGTTTCAAGCTGAGATATGCATTTTCTGCGATAATCTTTTTGAGACTTCAGTCCGAAGTATGCAGAATCATCAAGATCGCTCGTTTCGAGCTATTCAATGCGAGAAACAAGTTATCTGGTGTTTTCACCACTCGACAGTGCGTTTGATATGCAGAACAGTAGATATCTTGGTTTTCGCGAGGTTTCAAGCTGAGATATGCATTTTCTGCGATAATCTTGTTGAGACTTCTGTCCGAAGTATGCAGAATCATCGAGATCGCTCGTTTCGAGCTATTCAATGCGAGAAACACGTTATCTGGTGTTTTCACCACACCACAGTGCGTTGGATATGCAGAACCGGAGATAACTCGGTTTTCGTCGGGTTTCAAGCTGAGATATGCATTTTCTACGATAATCTTGGTGAGACTTCTGTCCGAAGTATGAAGAATCATCGAGATCGCTCTATTCGAGCTATTTAATGCGAGAAACACGTTTTCTGGGGTTTTCACCACTCCACAGTTCGTTGGATATGCAGAACAGTAGATATCTTGGTTTTCGTGGGGTTTCAAGCAGAGATATGTATTTTCTGCGATAATGTTGTTGAGACCTCTGTCCGAAGTATGAAGAATCATCGAGATCGTTCTATTCGAGCTATTTAATGCGAGAAACACGTTTTCTGGGGTTTTCACCATTCCACAGTGCGTTGGATATGCAGAACCGGAGATAACTCGGTTTTCGTCGGGTTTCAAGCTGAGATATGCATTTTCTACGATAATCTTGTTGAGACTTCAGTCCGAAGTATGCAGGATCTTCGAGAACGCTCTTATCGAGCTACTTAATGCGAGAAACACGTTTACTGGTGTTTTCACCACTCCACAGTGCGTTTGATATGCAGAACCAGCGACATCTTGGTTTTCGTGGGGTTTCAAGCTGAGATATGCATTTTCTGCGATAATCTTGGTGTGACTTCTGTCCGAAGTATGCTGAATCATCGAGATCGCTCTTTTCGAGCTAGTTAGTGCGAGAAACACGTTATCTGGTGTTTTCACCACTCCACAGTGCGTTTGATATGCTGAACAGTAGATATCTTGGTTTTCGTGGGGTTTCAAGCTGAGATATGCATTATCTGCGATAATCTTGTTGAGACTTCTGTCCGAAGTATGCAGAATCATCGTGATCGCTCGTTTCGAGCTATTTAATGCGAGAAACACGTTTTCTGGGGTTTTCACCACTCCACAGTGCGTTTGATATGCTGAACACAGCGATATCTTGGTTTTCGTGGGGTTTCAAGGTGAGATATGCATTTTTTACGATAATTTTGGTGAGACTTCTGTCCGAAGTATGCAGAATCATCGAGATCAATCGTTTCGAGCTATTTAATGCGAGAAACACGTTATCTGGTGTTTTCACCACTCCACAGTGCGTTTGATATGCAGAACCGGCGATATCTTGGTTTTCGTGGGGTTTCAAGCTGAGATATGCATTTTCTGCGATAATCTTGGTGAGACTTCTGTCCGAAGTATGCAGAATCATCGAGATCGCTCGTTTCGAGCTACTGAATGCGAGAAACACGTTATCTTGTGTTTTCACCACTCCTCAGTGCGTTGGATATGCAGAACCGGAGATATTTTGGTTTTCGTCGGGTTTCAAGCTGAGATATGCATTTTCTACGATAAGCTTGGTGAAACATCTGTCCGAAGTATGCAGAAACGTCGAGAGCGCTCTTTTCGAGCTATTTAATGCGAGAAACACATTTTCTGGGGTTTTCAACACTCCACAGTGCGTTGGATATGCAGAACCGGAGATATTTTGGTTTTCGTCGGGTTTCAAGCTGAGATATGCATTTTCTACGATAAGCTTGGTGAAACATCTGACCGAAGTATGCAGAAACGTCGAGAGCGCACTTTTCGAGCTATTTAATGCGAGAAACACGTTTTCTGGGGTTTTCACCACTCCACAGTTCGTTGGATATGCAGAACAGTAGATATCTTGGTTTTCGTGGGGTTTCAAGCAGAGATATGCATTTTCTGCGATAATCTTGGTGAGACTTCTGTTAGAAGGATGCAGAATTTTCGAGATCGCACTTTTCGAGCTATTTAATGCGAGAAACACGTTATCTGGTGTTTTCACCACTCCACAGTTGCTTTGATATGCAGAACCGGCGATATTTTGGTTTTCGTCGGGTTTCAAGCTGAGATATGCATTTTCCACGATAATCTTGGTGAAACATCTATCCGAAGTATGCAGAAACATCGAGAGCGCTCTTTTCGAGCTATTTAATGCGAGAAACACGTTATCTGGTGTTTTAACCACTCCACAGTGCGTTTGATATGCAGAACAGTAGATATCTTGGTTTTCGTGGGGTTTCTAGCTGAGATATGCATTTTCAGCGATAATCTTGTTGAGACTTCTGTCCGAAGTATGCAGAATCATCGAGATCGCTCGTTTCGAGCTATTCAATGCGAGAAACACGTTATCTGGTGTTTTCACCACTCCACAGTGCGTTGGATATGCAGACCCCGAGATAACTCGGTTTTCGTCGGGTTTCAAGCTGAGATATGCATTTTCTACGATAATCTTGGTGAGACTTCTGTCCGAAGTATGCTGAACCATCGAGAACGCTCTTTTCGAGCTACTTAATGCGAGAAACACGTTTACTGGTGTTTTCACCACTCCACAGTGCGTTTGATATGCAGAACCAGCGACATCTTGGTTTTCGTGGGGTTTCAAGCTGAGATATGCATTTTCTGCGATAATCTTGGTGTGACTTCTGTCCGAAGTATGCTGAATCATCGAGATCGCTCTTTTCGAGCTAGTTAGTGGGAGAAACACGTTATCTGGTGTTTTCACCACTCCACAGTGCGTTTGATATGCAGAACAGTAGATATCTTGGTTTTCGTGGGGTTTCAAGCTGAGATATGCATTATCTGCGATAATCTTGTTGAGACGTCTGTCCGAAGTATGCAGAATCATCGAGATCGCTCTATTCGAGCTATTTAATGCGAGAAACACGTTTTCTGGTGTTTTCACCACTCCACAGTGCGTTTGATATGCTGAACACAGCGATAATTTGGTTTTCGTGGGGTTTCAAGCTGAGATATGCATTTTCTGCGATAATCTTGTTGAGACTTCAGTCCGAAGTATGCAGAATCATCGAGATCGCTCGTTTCGAGCTATTCAATGCGAGAAACAAGTTATCTGGTGTTTTCACCACTCCACAGTGCGTTTGTTATGCAGAACAGTAGATATCTTGGTTTTCGTGGGGTTTCAAGCTGAGATATGCATTTTCTGCGATAATCTTGTTGAGACTTCTGTCCGAAGTATGCAGAATCATCGAGATCGGTCGTTTCGAGCTATTCAATGCGAGAAACACGTTATCTGGTGTTTTCACCACTCCACAGTGCGTTGGATATGCAGAACCGGAGATAACTCGGTTTTCGTCGGGTTTCAAGCTGAGATATGCATTTTCTACGATAATCTTGGTGAGACTTCTGTCCGAAGTATGAAGAATCATCGAGATCGCTCTATTCGATCTATTTAATGCGAGAAACACGTTTTCTGGGGTTTTCACCACTCCACAGTTCGTTGGATATGCAGAACAGTAGATATCTTGGTTTTCGTGGGGTTTCAAGCAGAGATATGTATTTTCTGCGATAATCTTGTTGAGACTTCTGTCCGAAGTATGCAGAATCATCGAGATCGCTCGTTTCGAGCTATTTAATGCGAGAAACACGTTATCTGGTGTTTTCACCACACCACAGTGCGTTGGATATGCAGAACCGGAGATATTTTGGTTTTCGTCGGGTTTCAAGCTGAGATATGCATTTTCTACGATAAGCTTGGTGAGACATCTGTCCGAAGTATGCAGAATCATCGAGAGCGCTCTTTTCGAGCTATTTAATGCGAGAAACACGTTTTCTGGGGTTTTCACCACTCCACAGTTCGTTGGATATGCAGAACCGGCGACATCTTGGTTTTCGTGGTGTTTCAAGCTGAGATATGCATTTTCTGTGATAATCATGGCGAGACTTCTGTCCGAAGTATGCTGAAACATCGAGATCGCTCTTTTCGAGCTAGTTAATGCGAGAAACACGTTATCTGGTGTTTTCACCACTCCACAGTGCGTTTGATATGCAGAACCGGCGATATCTTGGTTTTCGTGGGGTTTCAAGCTGAGATATGCATTTTCTACGATAATCTTGGTGAGACTTCTGTCCGAAGTATGCTGAACCATCGAGATCGCTCTTTTCGAGCTATTTAATGCGAGAAACACGTTTTCTGGGGGTTTCAAAACTCCACAGTGCGTTGGATATGCAGAACCGGAGATATTTTGGTTTTCGTCGGGTTTCAAGCTGAGATATGCATTTTCTACGATAAGCTTGTTGAGATTTCTGTCCGAAGTATGCAGAATCATCGTGATCGCTCGTTTCGAGCTATTTAATGCGAGAAACACGTTTTCTGGGGTTTTCACCACACCTCAGTGCGTTGGATATGCAGAACCGGAGATATTTTGGTTTTCGTCGGGTTTCAAGCTGAGATATGCATTTTCTACGATAAGCTTGGTGAAACATCTGTCCGAAGTATGCAGAAACGTCGAGAGCGCACTTTTCGAGCTATTTAATGCGAGAAACACGTTATCTGGTGTTTTCACCACTCCACAGTGCGTTTGATATGCAGAACCGGCGATATCTTGGTTTTCGTGGGGTTTCAAGCTGAGATATGCATTTTCGGCGATAATCTTGGTGAGACTTCTGTCCGAAGTATGCAGAATCATCGAGATCGCTCGTTTCGAGCTACTGAATGCGAGAAACACGTTATCTGGTGTTTTCACCACTCCTCAGTGCGTTGGATATGCAGAACCGGAGATATTTTGGTTTTCGTCGGGTTGCAAGCTGAGATATGCATTTTCTACGATAAGCTTGTTGAGACTTCTGTCCGAAGTATGCAGAATCATCGTGATCGCTCGTTTCGAGCTATTTAATGGGAGAAACACGTTTTCTGGGGTTTTCACCACTCCTCAGTGCGTTGGATATGCAGAACTGGAGATATTTTGGTTTTCGTCGGGTTTCAAGCTGAGATATGCATTTTTTAAAATAATTTTGGTGAGACTTCTGTCCGAAGTATGCAGAATCATCGAGATCAATCGTTTCGAGCTATTTAATGCGAGAAACACGTTATCTGGTGTTTTCACCACTCCACAGTGCGTTTGATATGCAGAACCGGCGATATCTTGGTTGTCGTGGGGTTTCAAGCTGAGATATGCATTTTCTGCGATAATCTTGGTGAGACTTCTGTCCGAAGTATGCAGAATCATCGAGATCGCTCGTTTCGAGCTACTGAATGCGAGAAACACGTTATCTGGTGTTTTCACCACTCCTCAGTGCGTTGGATATGCAGAACCGGAGATATTTTGGTTTTCGTCGGGTTTCAAGCTGAGATATGCATTTTCTACGATAAGCTTGGTGAAACATCTGTCCGAAGTATGCAGAAACGTCGAGAGCGCTCTTTTCGAGCTATTTAATGCGAGAAACACGTTTTCTGGGGTTTTCAACACTCCACAGTGCGTTGGATATGCAGAACCGGAGATATTTTGGTTTTCGTCGGGTTTCAAGCTGAGATATGCAATTCCTACGATAAGCTTGGTGAAACATCTGACCGAAGTATGCAGAAACGTCGAGAGCGCACTTTTCGAGCTATTTAATGCGAGAAACACGTTTTCTGGGGTTTTCACCACTCCACAGTTCGTTGGATATGCAGAACAGTTGATATCTTGGTGTTCGTGGGGTTTCAAGCAGAGATATGCATTTTCTGCGATAATCTTGGTGAGACTTCTGTTAGAAGGATGCAGAATCATCGAGATCGCACTTTTCGAGCTATTTAATGCGAGAAACACGTTATCTGGTGTTTTCACCACTCCACAGTTGCTTTGATATGCAGAACCGGCGATATTTTGGTTTTCGTCGGGTTTCAAGCTGAGATATGCATTTTCAACGATAATCTTGGTGAAACATCTGTCCGAAGTATGCAGAAACATCGAGAGCGCTCTTTTCGAGCTATTTAATGCGAGAAACACGTTATCTGGTGTTTTAACCACTCAACAGTGCGTTTGATATGCAGAACAGTAGATATCTTGGTTTTCGTGGGGTGTCAAGCTGAGATATGCATTTTCTGCGATAATCTTGTTGAGACTTCTGTCCGAAGTATGCAGAATCATCGAGATCGCTCGTTTCGAGCTATTCAATGCGAGAAACACGTTATCTGGTGTTTTCACCACTCCACAGTTCGTTGGATATGCAGAACAGTAGATATCTTGGTTTTCGTTGGGTTTCAAGCAGAGATATGTATTTTCTGCGATAATCTTGTTGAGACTTCTGTCCGAAGTATGCAGAATCATCGAGATCGCTCGTTTCGAGCTATTTAATGCGAGAAACACGTTATCTGGTGTTTTAACCACTCCACAGTGCGTTTGATATGCAGAACAGTAGATATCTTGGTTTTCGTGGGGTTTCAAGCTGAGATATGCATTTTCTGCGATAATCTTGTTGAGACTTCTGTCCGAAGTATGCAGAATCATCGAGATCGCTCGTTTCGAGCTATTTAATGCGAGAAACACGTTATCTGGTGTTTTCACCACACCACAGTGCGTTGGATATGCAGAACCGGAGATATTTTGGTTTTCGTCGGGTTTCAAGCTGAGATATGCATTTTCTACGATAAGCTTGGTGAGACATCTGTCCGAAGTATGCAGAATCATCGAGAGCGCTCTTTTCGAGCTATTTAATGCGAGAAACACGTTTTCTGGGGTTTTCACCACTCCACAGTTCGTTGGATATGCAGAACAGTAGATATCTTGGTTTTCGTGGGGTTTCAAGCAGAGATATGCATTTTCTGCGATAATCTTGGTGAGACTTCTGTTAGAAGTATGCAGAATCATCGAGATCGCACTTTTCGAGCTATTTAATGCGAGAAACACGTTATCTGGTGTTTTCACCACTCCACAGTGCGTTTGATATGCAGAACAGTAGATATCTTGCTTTTCGTGGGGTTTCAAGCTGAGATATGCATTTTCTACGGTAATCCTGGTGAGACTTCTGTCACACGTATGCAGAATATTCGAGAACGCTCTTTTCGAGCTACTTAATGCGCGAAACACGTTTTCTGGTGTTTTCACCACTCCACGGTACGTTTGATATGCAGAACAGTAGATATCTTGGTTTTCGTGGGGTTTCAAGCTGAGATATGCATTTTTTGCGATAATCTTGTTGAGACTTCTGTCCGAAATATGCAGAATCATCGAGATCGCACTTTTCGAGCTATTTAATGCGAGAAACACGTTATCTGGTGTTTTCACCACTCCACAGTTAGTTTGATATGCAGAACCGGCGATATCTTGGTTTTCCTGGGATTTCAAGCTGAGATATGCATTTTCTGCGATAATCTTGGTGAGACTTCTGTCCGAAGTATGCTGAAACATCGAGATCGCTCGTTTCGAGCTATTTAGTGCGAGAAACACGATATCTAGTGTTTTCACCACTCCTCAGTGCGTATGATATGCAGAACCGGCGAAATCTTGGTTTTCGTGGGGTTTCAAGCTGAGATATGCATTTTCTGCGATAATCTTGGTGAGACTTCTGTCCGAAGTATGCTGAAACATCGAGATCGCTCTTTTCGAGCTAGTTAATGCGAGAAAAACCTTATCCGGTGATTTCACCACTCCACAGTGCGTTTGATATGCAGAACCAGCGATATCTTGGCTTTCGTGGGGTTTCAAGCTGAGATATGCATTTTTTACGATAATCTTGGTGAGACTTCTGTCCGAAGTATGAAGAATCATCGAGATCGCTCTATTCGAGCTATTTAATGCGAGGAGCATGTTTTCTGGGGTTTTCACCACTCCACAGTGCGTTTGATATGCAGAACCGGCGATACCTTGGTTTTTGTGGGGTTTCAAGCTGAGATATGCATTTTTTCGATAATCTTAGTGAGACTTCTGTCCGAAGTATGCTCAATCATCGAGATCGCTCTATTCGAGCTATTTAATGCGAGAAACACGTTATCTGGTGTTTTCAGCACTCCACAGTGCTTTTGATATGCAGAACCAGCGATATCTTGGTTTTCGTGGGGTTTCAAGCTGAGATATGCAATTTCTGCGATAATCTTGGTGAGACTTCTGTCCGAAGAATGCTTAATCATCGAGATCGCTCATTTCGAGCTATTTAATGCGAGAAACACGTTATCTGGTGTTTTCACCACTCCACAGTGCGTATGATATGCAGAACCGACGATATCTTGGTTTTCGTGGGGTTTCAAGCTCAGATATGCATTTTCTTCGATAATCTTGGTGAGACTTCTATCCGAAGTATGCAGAGTCATCGAGATCGTATTTTTCGAGCTATTTAATGCGAGAAACACGTTTTCTGGGGTTTTCACCACACCACATTTCGTTGGATGTGCAGAACCGGAGATATTTTGATTTTCGTGGGGTTTCAAGCTGAGATATGCATTTTCTGCTATAATCTTGGTGAGACCTCTGTCCGAAGTATGCAGAAGCATCGAGATCGCTCTTTTCGACCTATTTCATGCGAGAAACACGTTGTCTGGGGTTTTCACCACAGCACAGTTCGTTGGATATGTAGAACCAGCGATATCTGGGTTTTCGTGGGGTTTCAAGCTGAGATATGCATTTTTTACGATAATCTTGGTGAGACTTCGGTCCGAAATATGCTTAATCATCGAGATCGCTCGTTTCGACCTATTTAATGCGAGAAACACGTTATCTGGTGTTTTCACCACTCCACAGTGCGTTTGATATGCAGAACCGGCGATATCTTGGTTTTTGTGGGGTTTCAAGCTTAGATATGCATTTTTTACGATAATCTTGGTGAGACTTCTGTCCGAAGTATGCTTAATCATCGAGATCGCTCGTTTCGAGCTATTTAATGCGAGAAACACGTTATCTGGTGTTTTCACCACTCCACAGTGCGTATGATATGCAGAACCGACGATATCTTGGTTTTCGTGGGGTTTCAAGCTCAGATATGCATTTTCTGCGATAATCTTGGTGAGACTTCTGTCCGAAGTATGCAGAGTCATCGAAATCGTACTTTTCGAGCTATTTAATGCGAGAAACACGTTTTCTGGGGTTTTCACCACTCCACAGTTCGTTGGATATGCAGAACAGGAGATATCTTGGTTTTCGTAGGGTTTCTAGCAGAGATATGCATTTTCTGCGATAATCATGGTGAGACTTCTGTTAGAAGTATGCGGAATTATCGCGATCGCTCTTTTCGACCTATTTAATGCGAGCATACACGTTATCTGGTGTTTTCACCACTCCACAGTGCGTTTGATATGCAGAACCGGCAATGTTTGGTTTTCGTCGGGTTTCAAGCTGAGATATGCATTTTCTGCGATAATCATGGTGAGACTTCTGTTAGAAGTATGCAGAATCATCGAGATCGCACTTTTCGAACTATTTAATGCGAGAAACACGTTATCTGGTGTTTTCAGCACTCCACAGTGCGTTTGATATGTAGAACCAGCGATATCTGGGTTTTCGTGGGGTTTCAAGCTGAGATATGCATTTTTTACGATAATCTTGGTGAGACTTCTGTCCGAAATATGCTTAATCATCGAGATCGCTCGTTTCGACCTATTTAATGCGAGAAACACGTTATCTGGTGTTTTCACCACTCCACAGTTCGTTGGATATGCAGAACAGAAGATATCTTGGTTTTCGTGGGGTTTCTAGCAGAGATATGCAATTTCTGCGATAAGCTTGGTGAGACTTCTGTCCGAAGGATGCAGAAACATCAAGAGCGCTCTTTTCGAGCTATTTAATGCAACAAACACGTTTTCTGGGGTTTTCACCACACCACAGTTCGTTGGATGTGCAGAACCGGAGATATCTTGGTTTTCGTGGGGTTTTTAGCTGAGATATGCATTTTCTGCGATAACCTTGGTGAGACTTCTGTCCGAAGTATGCTGAAACATCGAGATCGCTCTTTTCGAGCTAGCTAATGCGAGAAAAACCGAATCCGGTGTTTTCACCACTCCACAGTGCGTTTGATATCCAGAACCAGCGATATCTTGGCTTTCGTGGGGTTTCAAGCTGAGATATGCATTTTTTACGATAATCTTGTTGAGACTTCTGTCCGAAATATGCAGAATCATCCAGATCGCACTTTTCGAGCTATTTAATGCGAGAAACACGTTATCTGGTGTTTTCACCACTCCACAGTTAGTTTGATATGCAGAACAGTAGATATCTTGCTTTTCGTGGGGTTTCAAGCTGAGATATGCATTTTCTACGGTAATCCTGGTGAGACTTCTGTCAGGCGTATGCAGAATATTCGAGAACGCTCTTTTCGAGCTACTTAATGCGCGAAACACGTTTTCTGGTGTTTTCACCACTCCACGGAACGTTTGATGTGCAGAACCGGAGATACCTCGGTTTTCGTCGGGTTTCAAGCTGAGATATGCATTTTCTACGATAATCTTGGTGAGACTTCTGTCAGAAGTATGCAGGATCTTCGAGAACGCTCTTTTCGATCTACTTAATGCGAGAAACACGTTTTCTGGTGTTTTCACCACTCCACAGTGCGTTTGATATGCAGAACCGGCGACATCTTGGTTTTCGTGGGGTTTCAAGCTGAGATATGCATTTTCTGTGATAATCTTGGTGAGACTTCTGTCCGAAGTATGCTGAAACATCGAGATCGCTCTTTTCGAGCTAGTTAATGCGAGGAAAACCTTATCCGGTGTTTTCACCACTCCACAGTGCGTTTGATATTCAGAACCAGCGATATCTCGGCTTTCGTGGGGTTTCAAGCTGAGATATGCATTTTGTACGATAATCTTGGTGAGACTTCTGTCCGAAGTTTGCTTAATCATCGAGATCGCTCGTTTCGAGCTATTTAATGCGAGAAACACGATATCTAGTGTTTTCACCACTCCTCAGTGCGTATGATATGCAGAACCGGCGATATCTTGGTTTTCGTGGGGTTTCAAGCTTTGATATGCATTTTCTACGATAATCTTGGTGAGACTTCTGTCCGAAGTATGCTGAAACATCGAGATCGCTCTTTTCGAGCTAGCTAATGCGAGAAAAACCGTATCCGGTGTTTTCACCACTCCACAGTGCGTTTGATATGCAGAACCAGCGATATCTTGGCTTTCGTGGGGTTTCAAGCTGAGATATGCATTTTTTACGATAATCTTGTTGAGACTTCTGTCCGAAGTATGCTGAATCATCGAGATCGGTCTTGTCGAGCTAGTTAGTGCGAGAAACACGTTATCTGGTGTTTTCACCACTCCACAGTGCGTTTGATATGCAGAACAGTAGATATCTTGGTTTTCGTGTGGTTTCAAGCTGAGATATGCATTTTCTGCGATAATCTTGTTGAGACTTCTGTCCGAAATATGCAGAATCATCGAGATCGCACTTTTCGAGCTATTTAATGAGAGAAACACGTTATCTGGTGTTTTCACCACTCCACAGTTAGTTTGATATGCAGAACAGTAGATATCTTGCTTTTCGTGGGGTTTCAAGCTGAGATATGCATTTTCTACGGTAATCCTGGTGAGACTTCTGTCAGGCGTATGCAGAATATTCGAGAACGCTCTTTTCGAGCTACTTAATGCGCGAAACACGTTTTCTGGTGTTTTCACCGTTCCACGGAACGTTTGATGTGCAGAACCGGCGACATCTTGGTTTTCGTGGGGTTTCAAGCTGAGATATGCATTTTGTACGATAATCTTGGTGAGACTTCTGTCCGAAGTTTGCTTAATCATCGAGATCGCTCGTTTCGAGCTATTTAATGCGAGAAACACGATATCTAGTGTTTTCACCACTCCTCAGTGAGTATGATATGCAGAACATTAGATATCTTGGTTTTCGTGGGGTTTCAAGCTGAGATATGCATTTTCTGCGATAATCTTGTTGAGACTTCTGTCCGAAATATGCAGAATCATCGAGATCGCTCTTTTCGAGCTATTTAATGCGAGAAACACGTTATCTGGTGTTTTCACCACTCCACAGTTAGTTTGGTATGCAGAACCGGCGATATCTTGGTTTTCCTGGAATTTCAAGCTGAGATATGCATTTTCTGCGATAATCTTGGTGAGACTTCTGTCCGAAGTATGCTGAAACATCGAGATCGCTCGTTTCGAGCTATATAATGCGAGAAACACGATATCTAGTGTTTTCACCACTCCTCAGTGCGTATGATATGCAGAACCGGCGAAATCTTGGTTTTCGTGGGGTTTCAAGCTGAGATATGCATTTTCTGCGATAATCTTGGTGAGACTTCTGCCCGAAGTATGAAGAATCATCGAGATCGCTCTATTCGAGCTATTTAATGCGAGGAACACGTTTTCTGGGGTTTTCACCACTCCACAGTGCGTTTGATATGCAGAACCGGCGATATCTTGGTTTTTGTGGGGTTTCAAGCTGAGATATGCATTTTTTCGACAATCTTAGTGAAACTTCTGTCCGAAGTATGCTCAATCATCGAGATCGCTCTATTCGAGCTATTTAATGCGAGAAACACGTTATCTGGTGTTTTCAGCACTCCACAGTGCGTTTGATATGCAGAACCAGCGATATCTTGGTTTTCGTGGGGTTTCAAGCTGAGATATGCAATTTCTGCGATAATCTTGGTGAGACTTCTGTCCGAAGTATGCTTAATCATCGAGATCGCTCATTTCGAGCTATTTAATGCGAGAAGCACGTTATCTGGTGTTTTCACCACTCCACAGTGCGTATGATGTGCAGAACCGACGAAATCTTGGTTTTCGTGGGGTTTCAAGCTGAGATATGCATTTTCTGCGATAATCTTGGTGAGACTTCTGTCCGAAGTATGCTGAAACATCGAGATCGCTCTTTTCGAGCTAGTTCATGCGAGAAAAAGCTTATCCGGTGATTTCACCACTCCACAGTGCGTTTGATATGCAGAACCAGCGATATCTTGGCTTTCGTGGGGTTTCAAGCTGAGATATGCATTTTTTACGATAATCTTGGTGAGACTTCTGTCCGAAGTATGAAGAATCATCGAGATCGCTCTATTCGAGCTATTTAATGCGAGGAACACGTTTTCTGGTGTTTTCAACATTCCACAGTGCGTTTGATATGCAGAACCGGCGATATCTTGATTTTCGTGGTGTTTCCAGCTGAGATATGCATTTTCCGCGATAAGCTTGGTGATACCTCCGTCAGAAGTATGCAGAATCTTCGAGAACGCTCATTTCGAGCTACTTAATGCGAGAAACACGTTTTCTGGTGTTTTCAGCACTTCACAGTGCGTTTGATATGCGGAAACTGCGATATCTTCGTTTTCGTGGGGTTTCCAGCTGAGACATGCATTTTCTGCGATAATCTTGGATATTCTTCTGTGAGAAGTATGCAGAATCACCGAAATCGCAGTTTTCGTGCTATTGAATGCGAAAAACACGATTTATGGTGTTTTCAGCACTCCACGGTGCGTTTGATATGCCGAAGCTGCGATATATTCGTTTTCGTGGGGTTTCCAGCTGAGATATGCATTTTCTACGATAATCTTGGATATTCTTCTGTGAGAAGTTTGCAGAATCACAGAAATCGATCTATTCGAGCTATTTAATGCGAGAAACACGTTATCTGGTTGTTTTCAACACTCCACAGTGCGTTTGATATGCAGAACCGGCGACATCTTGATTTTCGTGATGTTTCTAGCTGAGATATGCATTTTCTGCGATAATATTGTTGAGACTTCAGTCAGAAGTATGCAGAATCATCTAGATCGCTCGTTTCGAGCTATTTAATGCGAAAAAAACAAGTTTTCTGGTGTTTTGACCACGCCACAGTGCGTTTGATATGTAGAGCCGCCGATAACTTGGTTTTCGTGGGGTTTCCAGCTGAAATATGCATTTTCTGCGATAATCTTGGTGAGTCTTCTGTCAGAAGTATCCAGAATCATCTAGATCGCTCTTTTCGAGCTATTTAATGCGATAAACACGTTTTCTGGTGTATTCACCACTCCACAGTAAGTTTGATATGCAGAACAGGCGATATCGTCGTTTTCGTGGGATTTCAATCTGAGATATGCATTTTCTGCGATAATCTTGGTGAGACTTCTGTCCGAAGTATGCAGAATCATCGAGATCGCACTTTTCGAGATATTTAATGCGAGCAACACGTTATCTGGTGTTTTCACCACTCCACAGTGCGTTTGATATGCAGAACCGGCGATATCTTGGTTTTTGTGGTGTTTCAAGCTGAGATATGCATTTTTTACGATAATATTGGTGAGACTTCAATCAGAAGTATGCAGAATCATCAAGATCGCTCGTTTCGAGCTATTTAATGCAAGAAACACGTTTTCTGGGGTTTTCACCACTCCACAGTTCGTTGGATATGCAGAACAGTAGATATCTTGGTTTTCGTGGGATTTGAATCTGAGATATGCATTTTCTGCGATAATCTTGGTGAGACTTCTGTCCGAAGTATGCAGAATCATCAAGATCACACTTTTCGAGATATTTAATGCGAGCAACACGTTATCTGGTGTTTTCACCACTCCACAGTGCGTTTGATATGCAGAACCGGCGATATTTTGATTTTCGTGGTGTTTCCAGCTGAGATATGCATTTTCTGCGATAATCTTGGTGTTTCATCTATGAGAAGTATGCTTAATCATCGAGATCGCTCGTTTCGAGCTATTTAATGCGAGAAACACGTTATCTGGTGTTTTCACCACTCCACAGTGCGTATGATATGCAGAACCGACGATATCTTGGTTTTCGTCGGGCTTCAAGCTGAGATATGCATTTTCTGCCATAATATTGGTGAGACTTCAATCAGAACTATGCAGAATCATCAAGATCGCTCGTTTCGAGCTATTTAATGCACGAAACACGTTTTCTGTAGTTTTCACCACTCCACAGTTCGTTGGATATGCAGAACAGTAGATATCTTGGTTTTCGTGGGATTTCAATCTGAGATATGCATTTTCTGCGATAATCTTGGTGAGACTTCTGTCCGAAGTATGCAGAATCATCGAGATCGCACTTTTCGAGATATTTAATGCGAGCAACACGTTATCTGGTGTTTTCACCACTCCACAGTGCGTTTGATATGCAGAACCGGCGATATCTTGGTTTTTGTGGGGTTTCAAGCTGAGATATGCATTTTTTACGATAATATTGGTGATACTTCAATCAGAAGTATGCAGAATCATCAAGATCGCTCGTTTCGAGCTATTTAATGCAAGAAACACGTTTTCTGGGGTTTTCACCACTCCACAGTTCGTTGGATATGCAGAACAGTAGATATCTTGGTTTTCGTGGGATTTGAATCTGAGATATGCATTTTCTGCGATAATCTTGGTGAGACTTCTGTCCGAAGTATGCAGAATCATCAATATCGCACTTTTCGAGATATTTAATGCGAGCAACACGTTATCTGGTGTTTTCACCACTCCACAGTGCGTTTGATATGCAGAACCGGCGATATCTTGATTTTCGTGGTGTTTCCAGCTGAGATATACATTTTCTGCGATAATCTTGGTGGTTCTTTTTTCAGAAGTATGCAGAATCATCGAGATCGCTCTTTTCGAGCTATTTAATGCGAGGAACACGTTCTCTGGTTGTTTTCACCACTCCACAGTGCGTTTGATATGCAGAACAGGCGATATCTTGGTTTTCGTGGGGTTTCAAGCTGAGATATGCATTTCCTGCGATAATCTTGGTCAGACTTCTGTCCGAAGTATGCTGAATCATCGAGATCGCTCTTTTCGAGCTATTTAATGCGAGAAACACGTTATCTGTTGTTTTCACCACTCCACAGTGCGTATGATATGCAGAACCGGCGATATCTTGGTTTTCCGTGTGGTTTCAAGCTGAGATATGCATTTTTTACGATAATCTTGGTGAGACTTCTGTTAGAAGTATGCAGAATCATCGAGATCGCACTATTCGAGCTATTTAATGCGAGAAACACGTTCTCTGGTTGTTTTCACCACTCCACAGCGCGTTTGATATGCAGAACCTGCGATATCTTGGTTTTCGTGGGGTTTCAAGCTGAGATATGCATTTCCTGCGATAATCTTGGTGGGTCTTTTGTCAGAAGTATGCAGAATAACTCGATCGCTCTTTTCGAGCTACTTAATGCACGAAACACGTTTTCTGGTGTTTTCACCACTCCATAGTACGTTTGACATGCAGAACCGGAGATATCTTGGTTTCGGTCGGGTTTCAAGCTGAGATATGCATTTTCTACGATAATCCTGGTGAGACTTCTGTCAGAAGTATGCAGAATCTTCGAGAACGCTCTTTTCGAGCTATTTAATGCGAGAAACACGTTATCTGGTGTTTTCACCACTCCACAGTGCGTATGATATGCAGAACCGGCGATATCTTGGTTTTCGTGGGGTTTCAAGCTGAGATATGCATTTTCTGCGATGATCTTGGTGAGACTTCTGTCCGAAGTATGCTGAAACATCGAGATCGCTCTTTTCGAGCTAGTTAATGCGAGAAAAACCTTATCCGGTGTTTTCACCACTCCACAGTGCGTTTGATATGCAGAACCGGCGATATCTTGGTTTTCGTGGGGTTTCAAGCTGAGATATGCATTTTCTGCGATAATATTGGTGAGAATTAAGTCAGAAGTATGCAGAATCTTCGAGAACGCTCTTTTCGAGCTACTTAATGCACGAAACACGTTTTCCGGTGTTTTCACCACTCCACAGTACGTTTGACATGCAGAACCGGAGATATCTTGGTTTCGGCCGGGTTTCAAGCTGAGATATGCATTTTCTACGATAATCCTGGTGAGACTTCTGTCAGAAGTATGCAGAACCTTCGAGATCGCACTTTTCGAGCTATTTAATGCGAGAAAAACCTTATCCGGTGTTTTCACCACTCCACAGTGCGTTTGATATGCAGAACAGGCGATATCTTGATTTTCCTGGTGTTTCCAGCTGAGATATGCATTTTCTGCGATAATCTTGGTGGGTCTTTTTTCAGAAGTATGCAGAATAACTCGATCGCTCTTTTCGAGCTACTTAATGCACGAAACACGTTTTCTGGTGTTGTCACCACTCCACAGTTCGTTGGATATGCAGAACCGGAGATATCTTGGTTTTCGTGGTGTTTCAAGCTGAGATATGCATTTCCTGCGATAATCTTGGTCAGACTTCTGTCCGAAGTATGCTGAATCATCGAGATCGCTCTTTTCGAGCTATTTAATGCGAGGAACACGTTCTCTGGTTGTTTTCACCACTCCACAGTGCGTTTGATATGCAGAACAGGCGATATCTTGATTTTCGTGGTGTTTCCAGCTGAGATATGCATTTTCTGCGATAATCTTGGTGGGTCTATTGTCAGAAGTATGCGGAATCATCTAGATCGCTCTTTTCGAGCTACTTAATGCACGAAACACGTTTTCTGGTGTTTTCACCTCTCCACAGTACGTTTGACATGCAGAACCGGAGATATCTTGGTTTCGGTCGGGTTTTCAAGCTGAGATATGCATTTTCTACGATAATCCTGGTGAGACTTCTGTCAGAAGTATGCAGAATCTTCGAGAACGCTCATTTCGAGCTACGTATTGCGCGTAACACGTTTTCTGGTGTTTTCACCTCTCCACGGTACGTTTGATGTGCAGAACCGGAGATAACTCGGTTTTCGTCGGGTTTCAAGCTGAGATATGCATTTTCTACGATAATCTTGGTGAGACTTCTGTCAGAAGTATGCAGGATCTTCGAGAACGCTCTTTTCGAGCTATTTAATGCGAGAAACACGTTATCTGGTGTTTTCACCACTCCACAGTGCGTTTGATATGCAGAACCGGCGATATCTTGGTTTTCGTGGGGTTTCAAGCTGAGATATGCATTTTCTGCGATAATATTGGTGAGAATTAAGTCAGAAGTATGCGGAATCATCTAGATCGCTCTTTTCGAGCTACTTAATGCAGGAAACACGTTTTCTGGTGTTTTCACCACTCCACAGTATGTTTGATATGCAGAACCGGCGATATCTTGATTTTCGTGGTGTTTTCAGCTGAGATATGCATTTTCTACGATAATGTTGGTGAGACTTCTGTCAGAAGTATGCAGAATCTTCGAGAACGCTCTTTTCGAGCTACTTAATGCACGAAACACGTTTTCCGGTGTTTTCACCACTCCACAGTGCGTATGATATGCAGAACCGGCGATATCTTGGTTTTCCGTGGGGTTTCAAGCTGAGATATGCATTTTTTACGATAATCTTGGTGAGACTTCTGTTAGAAGTATGCAGAATCATCGAGATCGCACTATTCGAGCTATATAATGGGAGAAACACGTTCTCTGGTTGTTTTCACCACTCCACAGTGCGTTTGATATGCAGAATCGGCGATATCTTGGTTTTCGTGGGGTTTCAAGCTGAGATATGCATTTTTCTGCGATAATCTTGGTGAGACTTCTGTCCGAAGTATGCTGAAACATCGAGATCGCTCTTTTCGAGCTATTTAATGCGAGGAACACGTTCTCTGGTTGTTTTCACCACTCCACAGTGCGTTTGATATGCAGAACAGGCGATATCTTGATTTTCGTGGTGTTTCCAGCTGAGATATGCATTTTCTGCGATAATCTTGGTGGGTCTTTTTTCAGAAGTATGCAGAATCATCGAGATCGCTCTTTTCGAGCTATTTAATGCGAGGAACACGTTCTCTGGTTGTTTTCACCACTCCACAGTGCGTTTGATATGCAGAACAGGCGATATCTTGGTTTTCGTGGGGTTTCAAGCTGAGATATGCATTTCCTGCGATAATCTTGGTCAGACTTCTGTCCGAAGTATGCTGAATCATCGAGATCGCACTTTTCGAGCTATTTAATGCGAGAAACACGTTATCTGGTGTTTTCACCACTCCACAGTTGCTTTGATATGCAGAAGCGGCGATATTTTGGTTTTCGTCGGGTTTCAAGCTGAGATATGCATTTTCAACGATCATCTTGGTGAAACATCTGTCCGAAGTATGCAGAAACATCGAGAGCGCTCATTTCGAGCTATTTAATGCGAGAAACACGTTATCTGGTGTTTTAACCACTCAACAGTGCGTTTGATATGCAGAACAGTAGATATCTTGGTTTTCGTGGGGTTTCAAGCTGAGATATGCATTTTCTGCGATAATCTTGGTGTTTCATCTATGAGAAGTATGCAGAATCATCTAGATCGCTCGTTTCGAGCTATTTAATGCGAAAAAACAAGTTTTCTGGTGTTTTCAACATTCCACAGTGCGTTTGATATGCAGAACCGGCGATATCTTGATTTTCGTGGTGTTTCCAGCTAAGATATGCATTTTCTGCGATAATCTTGGTGAGACTTCAGTCAGAAGTATGCAGAATCATCTAGATCGCTCGTTGAGAGCTATTTAATGCGAAAAAACAAGTTTTCTGGTGTTTTCACCACACCATAGTGCGTTTGATATGCAGAACCGGCGACATCGTGATTTTCGTGAGGTTTCCACCTGAGATATGCATTTTCTGCGATAATCTTGGTGAGACTTCAGTCAGAAGTTTGCAGAATCATCTAGATCGCTCGTTTCGAGCTATTTAATGCGAATAAAGAAGTTTTCTGGTGTTTTCAACATTCCACAGTGCGTTTGATATGCAGAACCGGCGATATCTTGATTTTCGTGGTGTTTCCAGCTGAGATATGCATTTTCTGCGATAATCTTGGTGTTTCATCTATGAGAAGTATGCAGGATCTTCGAGAACGCTCTTTTCGAGCTATTTAATGCGAGAAACACGTTATCTGGTGTTTTCAACACTCCACAGTGCGTTTGATATGCAGAACCGGCGATATCTTGGTTTTCGTGGGGTTTCAAGCTGAGATATGCATTTTCTGCGATAATATTGGTGAGAATTAAGTCAGAAGTATGCGGAATCATCTAGATCGCTCTTTTCGAGCTACTTAATGCAGGAAACACGTTTTCTGGTGTTTTCACCACTCCACAGTATGTTTGATATGCAGAACCGGCGATATCTTGATTTTCGTGGTGTTTTCAGCTGAGATATGCATTTTCTACGATAATGTTGGTGAGACTTCTGTCAGAAGTATGCAGAATCTTCGAGAACGCTCTTTTCGAGCTACTTAATGCACGAAACACGTTTTCCGGTGTTTTCACCACTCCACAGTACGTTTGACATGCAGAACCGGAGATATCTTGGTTTCGGCCGGGTTTCAAGCTGAGATATGCATTTTCTACGATAATCCTGGTGAGACTTCTGTCAGAAGTATGCAGAACCTTCGAGATCGCACTTTTCGAGCTATTTAATGCGAGAAACACGTTAGCTGGTGTTTTGACCACTCCACAGTGCGTTTGATATGTAGAGACGCCGATAACTTGGTTTTCGTGGGGTTTCCAGCTGAAATATGCATTTTCTGCGATAATCTTGGTGTTTCATCTATGAGAAGTATGCAGAATCATCGAGAACGCTGTTTTCGAGCTAGTTAATGCGAGAAACACGTTTTCTGGTGTTTTCACCACGCCACAGTGCGTTTGATATGCAGAACAGTAGATATCTTGGTTTTCGTGGGGTTTCAAGCTGAGATATGCATTTTCTGCGATAAGCTTGGTGAGACTTCTGTCCCAAGTATGCTGAATCACCTAGATCGCTCTTTTCGAGCTATTTAATGCGAGAAGCACGTTATCTGGTGTTTTCACCACTCCTCAGTGCGTTTGATATGCAGAACCGGCGATATCTTGGTTTTCGTGAGGTTTCAAGCTGAGATATGCATTTTCTGCGATATTCCTGGTGAGACTTCTGTCAGAAGTATGAAGAATCTTCGAGAACGCCCTTTTCGAGCTACTTAATGCGCGAAACACGTTTTCTGGTGTTTTCACCACTCCACGGTACGTTTGATGTGCAGAACCGGAGATAACTCGGTTTTCGTCGGGTTTCAAGCTGAGATATGCATTTTCTGCGATAATCTTGGTGAGACTTCTGTCCGAAGTATGCTGAAACATCGAGATCGCTCTTTTCGAGCTAGTTAATGCAAGAAGAACCTTATCCGGTGTTTTCACTACTCCACAGTGCGTTTGATATGCAGAACCGGCGATATCTTGGTTTCCGTGGGGTTTCAAGCTGAGATATGCATTTTCTGCGATAATCTTGGTGAGACTTCTGTCCGAAGTATGCTGAATAATCGAGATCGCTCTAATCGAGCTGGTTAGTTCGAGAAACACGTTTTCTGTGGTTTTCACCACTCCACAGTTCGTTGGATATGCAGAACAGTAGATATCTTGGTTTTCGTGGGGTTTCAAGCAGAGATATGCATTTTCTGCGATAATCTTGGTGTGACTTCTGTTAGAAGTATGCAGAATCATCGTGATCGCACTTTTCGTGCTATTTAATGCGAGAAACACTTTATCTGGTGTTTTCACCACTCCGCAGCTGGTTGGATATGCAGAACCGGCGATATTTTGGTTTTCGTCGGGTTTCAAGCTGAGATATGCATTTTCTACGATAATCTTGGTGAAACATCTGTCCGAAGTATGCAGAAACATCGAGAGCGCTCTTTTCGAGCTACTTAATGCACGAAACACGTTTTCTGGGGTTTTCACAACTCCACAGTTCGTTGGATATGCTGAACCGGAGAAATCTTGGTTTTGGTGGGGTTTCAAGCTGAGATATGCATTTCCTGCGATAATCTTGGTGAGACTTCTGTCCGAAGTATGCTGAATCATCTAGATCGCTCTTTTCGAGCTATTTAATGCGAGAAACACGTTATCTGGTGTTTTCACCACTCCTCAGTGCGTTTGATATGCAGAACCGGCGATATCTTGGTTTTCGTGGGGTTTCAAGCTGAGATATGCATTTTCTGCGATAATCCTGGTGAGACTTCTGTCAGAAGTATGAAGAATCTTCGAGAACGCTCTTTTGGAGCTACTTAATGCGCGAAACACGTTTTCTGGAGTTTTCACCATTCCACGGTACGTTTGATGTGCAGAACCGGAGATAACTCGGTTTTCGTCGGGTTTCAAGCTGAGATATGCATTTTCTGCGATAATCTTGGTGAGACTTCTGTCCGAAGTATGCAGAATCATCGAGATCGCTCTTTTCGAGCAATTTAATGCGAGGATCACGTTATCTGGTGTTTTCACCACTCCACAGTGCGTTTGATATGCAGTACCCGCGATATCTTGGTTTTCGTTGGGTTTCATGCTGAGATATGCATTTTTTACGATAATCTTGGTGAGACTTCTGTCCGAAGTATGCAGAATCATCGAGATCGCTCTATTCGAGCTATTTAATGCGACAAACACGTTATCTGGTGTTTTCAGCACCCCACAGTGCGTTTGATATGCAGAACCAGCGATATCTTTGTTTTCGTGGGGTTTCAAGCTGAGATATGCATTTTTTACGATAATCTTGGTGAGACTTCTGTCCGAAGTATGCTTAATCATCGAGATCGCACTATTCGAGCTATTTAATGCGAGAAACACGTTCTCTGGTGTTTTCACCACTCCACAGTTGGTTTGATATGCAGAACCGGCGATATTTTGGTTTTCGTCGGGTTTCAAGCTGAGATATGCATTTTCTACGATAATCTTGGTGAAACATCTGTCCGAAGTATGCAGAATCTTCGAGAACGCTCTTTTCGAGCTATTTAATGCGAGAAACACGTTATCTGGTGTTTTCACCACTCCACAGTGCGTATGATATGCAGAACCGGCGATATCTTGGTTTTCCGTGGGGTTTCAAGCTGAGATATGCATTTTTTACGATAATCTTGGTGAGACTTCTGTTAGAAGTATGCAGAATCATCGAGATCGCACTATTCGAGCTATATAATGCGAGAAACACGTTCTCTGGTTGTTTTCACCACTCCACAGTGCGTTTGATATGCAGAATCGGCGATATCTTGGTTTTCGTGGGGTTTCAAGCTGAGATATGCATTTTCTGCGATAATCTTGGTGAGACTTCTGTCCGAAGTATGCTGAAACATCGAGATCGCTCTTTTCGAGCTATTTAATGCGAGGAACACGTTCTCTGGTTGTTTTCACCACTCCACAGTGCGTTTGATATGCAGAACAGGCGATATCTTGATTTTCGTGGTGTTTCCAGCTGAGATATGCATTTTCTGCGATAATCTTGGTGGGTCTTTTTTCAGAAGTATGCAGAATCATCGAGATCGCTCTTTTCGAGCTATTTAATGCGAGGAACACGTTCTCTGGTTGTTTTCACCACTCCACAGTGCGTTTGATATGCAGAACAGGCGATATCTTGGTTTTCGTGGGGTTTCAAGCTGAGATATGCATTTCCTGCGATAATCTTGGTCAGACTTCTGTCCGAAGTATGCTGAATCATCGAGATCGCACTTTTCGAGCTATTTAATGCGAGAAACACGTTATCTGGTGTTTTCACCACTCCACAGTTGCTTTGATATGCAGAACCGGCGATATTTTGGTTTTCGTCGGGTTTCAAGCTGAGATATGCATTTTCAACGATAATCTTGGTGAAACATCTGTCCGAAGTATGCAGAAACATCGAGAGCGCTCATTTCGAGCTATTTAATGCGAGAAACACGTTATCTGGTGTTTTAACCACTCAACAGTGCGTTTGATATGCAGAACAGTAGATATCTTGGTTTTCGTGGGGTTTCAAGCTGAGATATGCATTTTCTGCGATAATCTTGGTGTTTCATCTATGAGAAGTATGCAGAATCATCGAGAACTCTCTTTTCGAGCTATTTAATGCGAAAAGCAAGTTTTCTGGTGTTTTGACCACTCCACAGTGCGTTTGATATGTAGAGCCGCCGCTAACTTGGTTTTCGTGGGGTTTCCAGCTGAAATATGCATTTTCAGCGATAATCTTGGTGAGACTTCAGTCAGAAGTATGCAGAATCATCGAGATCGCTCTTTTCGAGCTATTTAACGCGAGGAACACGTTCTCTGGTTGTTTTCACCACTCCACAGTGCGTTTGATATGCAGAACAGGCGATATCTTGGTTTTCGTGGGGTTTCAAGCTGAGATATGCATTTCCTGCGATAATCTTGGTCAGACTTCTGTCCGAAGTATGCAGAATCATCCAGATCGCTCTTTTCGAGCTATTTAATGCGAAAAAACAAGTTTTCTGGTGTTTTCACCACTCGACAGTGCGTCTGATATGCAGAACCGGCGATATCTTGGTTTTCGTGGGGTTTCCAGCTGAGATATGCATTTTCTGCGATAATCTTGGTGAGACTTCTGTCCGAAGTATGCTTAATCATCGAGATCGCTCGTTTCGAGCTATTTAATGCGAGAAACACGTTTTCTGGTGTTTTTACCACTCCACAGTGCGTTTGATGTGTAGAGCCGCCGATAACTTGGTTTTCGTGGGGTTTCCAGCTGAAATATGCATTTTCTGCGATAATCTTGGTGTTTCATCTATGAGAAGTATGCAGAATCATCGAGAACTCTCTTTTCGAGCTATTTAATGCGAAAAGCAAGTTTTCTGGTGTTTTGACCACTCCACAGTGCGTTTGATATGTAGAGCCGCCGCTAACTTGGTTTTCGTGGGGTTTCCAGCTGAAATATGCATTTTCAGCGATAATCTTGGTGAGACTTCAGTCAGAAGTATGCAGAATCATCTAGATCGCTCGTTTAGAGCTACTTAATGCGAAAAAACAAGTTTTCTGGTGTTTTCAGCACTCCACAGTGCGTTTGATATGCAGAACCGGCGATATTTTGATTTTCGTGGGGTTTCAAGCTGAGATATGCATTTTTTACGATAATCTTGGTGAGACTTCTGTCCGAAGTATGCTTAATCATCGAGATCGCTCTATTCGAGCTATTTAATGCGAGAAACACGTTATCTGGTGTTTTCAGCACTCCACAGTGCGTTTGATATGCAGAACCAGCGATATCTTGGTTTTCGTGGGGATTCAAGCTGAGATATGCAATTTCTGCGATAATCTTGGTGAGACTTCTGTCCGAAGTATGCTTAATCATCGAGATTGCTCGTTTCGAGATATTTAATGCGAGAAACACGTTATCTGGTGTTTTCAGCACTCCACAGTGCGTTTGATATGTAGATCCAGCGATATCTGGGTTTTCGTGGGGTGTCAAGCTGAGATATGCATTTTCTGCGATAATCTTGGTGTTTCATCTATGAGAAGTATGCAGAATCATCGAGAACTCTCTTTTCGAGCTATTTGATGCGAAAAAACAAGTTTTCTGCTGTTTTGACCACTCCACAGGGCGTTTGATGTGTAGAGCCGCCGATAACTTGGTTTTCGTGGGGTTTCCAGCTGAGACATGCATTTTCTGCGATAATCTTGGATATTCTTCTGTGAGAAGTATGCAGAATCACCGAAATCGCAGTTTTCGTGCTATTGAATGCGAAAAACACGATTTATGGTGTTTTCAGCACTCCACAGTGCGTTTGATATGCCGAAGCTGCGATATCTTCGTTTTCGTGGGGTTTCCAGCTGAGATATGCATTTTCTACGATAATCTTGGATATTCTTCTGTGAGAAGTTTGCAGAATCACAGAAATCGATCTATTCGAGCTATTTAATGCGAGAAACACGTTATCTGGTTGTTTTCAACACTCCACAGTGCGTTTGATATGCAGAACCGGCGACATCTTGATTTTCGTGATGTTTCTAGCTGAGATATGCATTTTCTGCGATAATATTGTTGAGACTTCAGTCAGAAGTATGCAGAATCATCTAGATCGCTCGTTTCGAGCTATTTAATGCGAAAAAAACAAGTTTTCTGGTGTTTTGACCACGCCACAGTGCGTTTGATATGTAGAGCCGCCGATAACTTGGTTTTCGTGGGGTTTCCAGCTGAAATATGCATTTTCTGCGATAATCTTGGTGAGTCTTCTGTCAGAAGTATCCAGAATCATCTAGATCGCTCTTTTCGAGCTATTTAATGCGAGAAACACGTTTTCTGGTGTATTCACCACTCCACAGTAAGTTTGATATGCAGAACAGGCGACATCGTCGTTTTCGTGGGATTTCAATCTGAGATATGCATTTTCTGCGATAATCTTGGTGAGACTTCTGTCCGAAGTATGCAGAATCATCGAGATCGCACTTTTCGAGATATTTAATGCGAGCAACACGTTATCTGGTGTTTTCACCACTCCACAGTGCGTTTGATATGCAGAACCGGCGATATCTTGGTTTTTGTGGGGTTTCAAGCTGAGATATGCATTTTTTACGATAATATTGGTGAGACTTCAATCAGAAGTATGCGGAATCATCAAGATCGCTCGTTTCGAGCTATTTAATGCAAGAAACACGTTTTCTGGGGTTTTCACCACTCCACAGTTCGTTGGATATGCAGAACAGTAGATATCTTGGTTTTCGTGGGATTTGAATCTGAGATATGCATTTTCTGCGATAATCTTGGTGAGACTTCTGTCCGAAGTATGCAGAATCATCAAGATCACACTTTTCGAGATATTTAATGCGAGCAACACGTTATCTGGTGTTTTCACCACTCCACAGTGCGTTTGATATGCAGAACCGGCGATATCTTGATTTTCGTGGTGATTCCAGCTGAGATATGCATTTTCTGCGATAATCTTGGTGAGACTTCAGTCAGAAGTTTGCAGAATCATCTAGATCGCTCGTTTCGAGCTATTTAATGCGAAAAAAGAAGTTATCTGGTTGTTTTCAACACTCCACAGTGCGTTTGATATGCAGAACCGGCGACATCTTGATTTTCGTGATGTTTCTAGCTGAGATATGCATTTTCTGCGATAATATTGTTGAGACTTCAGTCAGAAGTATGCAGAATCATCTAGATCGCTCGTTTCGAGCTATTTAATGCGAAAAAAACAAGTTTTCTGGTGTTTTGACCACGCCACAGTGCGTTTGATATGTAGAGCCGCCGATAACTTGGTTTTCGTGGGGTTTCCAGCTGAAATATGCATTTTCTGCGATAATCTTGGTGAGTCTTCTGTCAGAAGTATCCAGAATCATCTAGATCGCTCTTTTCGAGCTATTTAATGCGAGAAACACGTTTTCTGGTGTATTCACCACTCCACAGTAAGTTTGATATGCAGAACAGGCGACATCGTCGTTTTCGTGGGATTTCAATCTGAGATATGCATTTTCTGCGATAATCTTGGTGAGACTTCTGTCCGAAGTATGCAGAATCATCAAGATCACACTTTTCGAGATATTTAATGCGAGCAACACGTTATCTGGTGTTTTCACCACTCCACAGTGCGTTTGATATGCAGAACCGGCGACATCGTGATTTTCGTGAGGTTTCCACCTGAGATATGCATTTTCTGCGATAATATTGGTGAGACTTCAGTCAGAAGTATGCAGAATCAGCTAGATCGCTCGTTTCGGGCTATTTAATGCGAGAAACACGTTTTCTGGTGTATTCACCACTCCACAGTACGTTAGACATGCAGAACCGGAGATATCTTCGTTTCGGTCGGGTTTCAAGCTGAGATATGCATTTTCTGCGATAATCTTGGTGAGACTTCTGTCCGAAGTATGCTTAATCATCGAGATCGCTCGTTTCGAGCTATTTAATGCCAGAAACACGTTTTCTGGTGTTTTTACCACTCCACAGTGCTTTGGATATGCAGAACCGGAGATATTTTGGTTTTCGTCGGGTTTCAAGCTGAGATATGCATTTTCTACGATAAGCTTGGTGAGACATCTGTCCGAAGTATGCAGAAACATCGAGATCGCTCTATTCCTGCTATTTAATGCGAGGAACACGTTATTTGGTGTTTTCACCACTCCACAGTGCGTTGGATATGCAGAACCGGGGATTTTTTGGTTTTCGTAGGGTTTCAAGCTGAGATATGCATTTTTTACGATAATCTTGGTGAGACTTCTGTCCGAAGTATGCTTAATCATCGAGATCGCTCTTTTCGAGCTATTTAATGCAAGAAACACGTTATCTGGTGTTTTCACCACTCCACAGTGCGTTTGATATGCAGTACCAGCGATATCTTGGTTTTCGTGGGGTTTCAAGCTGAGATATGCATTTTCTGCGATAATCTTGTTGAGACTTCTGTCCGAAGTATGCAGAATCATCGAGATCGCTCGTTTCGAGCGATTTAATGCGAGAAACACGTTATCTGGTGTTTTAACCACTCCACAGTGCGTTTGATATGCAGAACAGGCGATATCTTGGTTTTCGTGGGGTTTCAAGCTGAGATATGCATTTCCTGCGATAATCTTGGTCAGACTTCTGTCCGAAGTATGCTTAATCATCGAGATCGCTCGTTTCGAGCTATTTAATGCGAGAAACACGTTTTCTGGTGTTTTTACCACTCCACAGTGCGTTTGATGTGTAGAGCCGCCGATAACTTGGTTTTCGTGGGGTTTCCAGCTGAAATATGCATTTTCTGCGATAATCTTGGTGAGACTTCAGTCAGAAGTATGCAGAATCATCGAGATCGCTCTTTTCGAGCTATTTAATGCGAGGAACACGTTCTCTGGTTGTTTTCACCACTCCACAGTGCGTTTGATATGCAGAACAGGCGATATCTTGGTTTTCGTGGGGTTTCAAGCTGAGATATGCATTTCCTGCGATAATCTTGGTCAGACTTCTGTCCGAAGTATGCAGAATCATCCAGATCGCTCTTTTCGAGCTATTTAATGCGAAAAAACAAGTTTTCTGGTGTTTTCACCACTCGACAGTGCGTCTGATATGCAGAACCGGCGATATCTTGGTTTTCGTGGGGTTTCCAGCTGAGATATGCATTTTCTGCGATAATCTTGGTGAGACTTCTGTCCGAAGTATGCTTAATCATCGAGATCGCTCGTTTCGAGCTATTTAATGCGAGAAACACGTTTTCTGGTGTTTTTACCACTCCACAGTGCGTTTGATGTGTAGAGCCGCCGATAACTTGGTTTTCGTGGGGTTTCCAGCTGAAATATGCATTTTCTGCGATAATCTTGGTGTTTCATCTATGAGAAGTATGCAGAATCATCGAGAACTCTCTTTTCGAGCTATTTAATGCGAAAAGCAAGTTTTCTGGTGTTTTGACCACTCCACAGTGCGTTTGATATGTAGAGCCGCCGCTAACTTGGTTTTCGTGGGGTTTCCAGCTGAAATATGCATTTTCAGCGATAATCTTGGTGAGACTTCAGTCAGAAGTATGCAGAATCATCTAGATCGCTCGTTTAGAGCTACTTAATGCGAAAAAACAAGTTTTCTGGTGTTTTCAGCACTCCACAGTGCGTTTGATATGCAGAACCGGCGATATTTTGATTTTCGTGGGGTTTCAAGCTGAGATATGCATTTTCTGCGATAATCTTGGTGTGACTTCTGTTAGAAGTATGCAGAATCATCGTGATCGCACTTTTCGTGCTATTTAATGCGAGAAACACTTTATCTGGTGTTTTCACCACTCCGCAGCTGGTTGGATATGCAGAACCGGCGATATTTTGGTTTTCGTCGGGTTTCAAGCTGAGATATGCATTTTCTACGATAATCTTGGTGAAACATCTGTCCGAAGTATGCAGAAACATCGAGAGCTCTCTTTTCGAGCTACTTAATGCACGAAACACGTTTTCTGGGGTTTTCACAACTCCACAGTTCGTTGGATATGCTGAACCGGAGAAATCTTGGTTTTGGTGGGGTTTCAAGCTGAGATATGCATTTCCTGCGATAATCTTGGTGAGACTTCTGTCCGAAGTATGCTGAATCATCTAGATCGCTCTTTTCGAGCTATTTAATGCGAGAAACACGTTATCTGGTGTTTTCACCACTCCTCAGTGCGTTTGATATGCAGAACCGGCGATATCTTGGTTTTCGTGGGGTTTCAAGCTGAGATATGCATTTTCTGCGATAATCCTGGTGAGACTTCTGTCAGAAGTATGAAGAATCTTCGAGAACGCTCTTTTGGAGCTACTTAATGCGCGAAACACGTTTTCTGGAGTTTTCACCATTCCACGGTACGTTTGATGTGCAGAACCGGAGATAACTCGGTTTTCGTCGGGTTTCAAGCTGAGATATGCATTTTCTGCGATAATCTTGGTGAGACTTCTGTCCGAAGTATGCAGAATCATCGAGATCGCTCTTTTCGAGCAATTTAATGCGAGGATCACGTTATCTGGTGTTTTCACCACTCCACAGTGCGTTTGATATGCAGTACCCGCGATATCTTGGTTTTCGTTGGGTTTCATGCTGAGATATGCATTTTTTACGATAATCTTGGTGAGACTTCTGTCCGAAGTATGCAGAATCATCGAGATCGCTCTATTCGAGCTATTTAATGCGACAAACACGTTATCTGGTGTTTTCAGCACCCCACAGTGCGTTTGATATGCAGAACCAGCGATATCTTTGTTTTCGTGGGGTTTCAAGCTGAGATATGCATTTTTTACGATAATCTTGGTGAGACTTCTGTCCGAAGTATGCTTAATCATCGAGATCGCACTATTCGAGCTATTTAATGCGAGAAACACGTTCTCTGGTGTTTTCACCACTCCACAGTTGGTTTGATATGCAGAACCGGCGATATTTTGGTTTTCGTCGGGTTTCAAGCTGAGATATGCATTTTCTACGATAATCTTGGTGAAACATCTGTCCGAAGTATGCAGAATCTTCGAGAACGCTCTTTTCGAGCTATTTAATGCGAGAAACACGTTATCTGGTGTTTTCACCACTCCACAGTGCGTATGATATGCAGAACCGGCGATATCTTGGTTTTCCGTGGGGTTTCAAGCTGAGATATGCATTTTTTACGATAATCTTGGTGAGACTTCTGTTAGAAGTATGCAGAATCATCGAGATCGCACTATTCGAGCTATATAATGCGAGAAACACGTTCTCTGGTTGTTTTCACCACTCCACAGTGCGTTTGATATGCAGAATCGGCGATATCTTGGTTTTCGTGGGGTTTCAAGCTGAGATATGCATTTTCTGCGATAATCTTGGTGAGACTTCTGTCCGAAGTATGCTGAAACATCGAGATCGCTCTTTTCGAGCTATTTAATGCGAGGAACACGTTCTCTGGTTGTTTTCACCACTCCACAGTGCGTTTGATATGCAGAACAGGCGATATCTTGATTTTCGTGGTGTTTCCAGCTGAGATATGCATTTTCTGCGATAATCTTGGTGGGTCTTTTTTCAGAAGTATGCAGAATCATCGAGATCGCTCTTTTCGAGCTATTTAATGCGAGGAACACGTTCTCTGGTTGTTTTCACCACTCCACAGTGCGTTTGATATGCAGAACAGGCGATATCTTGGTTTTCGTGGGGTTTCAAGCTGAGATATGCATTTCCTGCGATAATCTTGGTCAGACTTCTGTCCGAAGTATGCTGAATCATCGAGATCGCACTTTTCGAGCTATTTAATGCGAGAAACACGTTATCTGGTGTTTTCACCACTCCACAGTTGCTTTGATATGCAGAACCGGCGATATTTTGGTTTTCGTCGGGTTTCAAGCTGAGATATGCATTTTCAACGATAATCTTGGTGAAACATCTGTCCGAAGTATGCAGAAACATCGAGAGCGCTCATTTCGAGCTATTTAATGCGAGAAACACGTTATCTGGTGTTTTAACCACTCAACAGTGCGTTTGATATGCAGAACAGTAGATATCTTGGTTTTCGTGGGGTTTCAAGCTGAGATATGCATTTTCTGCGATAATCTTGGTGTTTCATCTATGAGAAGTATGCAGAATCATCGAGAACTCTCTTTTCGAGCTATTTAATGCGAAAAGCAAGTTTTCTGGTGTTTTGACCACTCCACAGTGCGTTTGATATGTAGAGCCGCCGCTAACTTGGTTTTCGTGGGGTTTCCAGCTGAAATATGCATTTTCAGCGATAATCTTGGTGAGACTTCAGTCAGAAGTATGCAGAATCATCGAGATCGCTCTTTTCGAGCTATTTAACGCGAGGAACACGTTCTCTGGTTGTTTTCACCACTCCACAGTGCGTTTGATATGCAGAACAGGCGATATCTTGGTTTTCGTGGGGTTTCAAGCTGAGATATGCATTTCCTGCGATAATCTTGGTCAGACTTCTGTCCGAAGTATGCAGAATCATCCAGATCGCTCTTTTCGAGCTATTTAATGCGAAAAAACAAGTTTTCTGGTGTTTTCACCACTCGACAGTGCGTCTGATATGCAGAACCGGCGATATCTTGGTTTTCGTGGGGTTTCCAGCTGAGATATGCATTTTCTGCGATAATCTTGGTGAGACTTCTGTCCGAAGTATGCTTAATCATCGAGATCGCTCGTTTCGAGCTATTTAATGCGAGAAACACGTTTTCTGGTGTTTTTACCACTCCACAGTGCGTTTGATGTGTAGAGCCGCCGATAACTTGGTTTTCGTGGGGTTTCCAGCTGAAATATGCATTTTCTGCGATAATCTTGGTGTTTCATCTATGAGAAGTATGCAGAATCATCGAGAACTCTCTTTTCGAGCTATTTAATGCGAAAAGCAAGTTTTCTGGTGTTTTGACCACTCCACAGTGCGTTTGATATGTAGAGCCGCCGCTAACTTGGTTTTCGTGGGGTTTCCAGCTGAAATATGCATTTTCAGCGATAATCTTGGTGAGACTTCAGTCAGAAGTATGCAGAATCATCTAGATCGCTCGTTTAGAGCTACTTAATGCGAAAAAACAAGTTTTCTGGTGTTTTCAGCACTCCACAGTGCGTTTGATATGCAGAACCGGCGATATTTTGATTTTCGTGGGGTTTCAAGCTGAGATATGCATTTTTTACGATAATCTTGGTGAGACTTCTGTCCGAAGTATGCTTAATCATCGAGATCGCTCTATTCGAGCTATTTAATGCGAGAAACACGTTATCTGGTGTTTTCAGCACTCCACAGTGCGTTTGATATGCAGAACCAGCGATATCTTGGTTTTCGTGGGGATTCAAGCTGAGATATGCAATTTCTGCGATAATCTTGGTGAGACTTCTGTCCGAAGTATGCTTAATCATCGAGATTGCTCGTTTCGAGATATTTAATGCGAGAAACACGTTATCTGGTGTTTTCAGCACTCCACAGTGCGTTTGATATGTAGATCCAGCGATATCTGGGTTTTCGTGGGGTGTCAAGCTGAGATATGCATTTTCTGCGATAATCTTGGTGTTTCATCTATGAGAAGTATGCAGAATCATCGAGAACTCTCTTTTCGAGCTATTTGATGCGAAAAAACAAGTTTTCTGCTGTTTTGACCACTCCACAGGGCGTTTGATGTGTAGAGCCGCCGATAACTTGGTTTTCGTGGGGTTTCCAGCTGAGACATGCATTTTCTGCGATAATCTTGGATATTCTTCTGTGAGAAGTATGCAGAATCACCGAAATCGCAGTTTTCGTGCTATTGAATGCGAAAAACACGATTTATGGTGTTTTCAGCACTCCACAGTGCGTTTGATATGCCGAAGCTGCGATATCTTCGTTTTCGTGGGGTTTCCAGCTGAGATATGCATTTTCTACGATAATCTTGGATATTCTTCTGTGAGAAGTTTGCAGAATCACAGAAATCGATCTATTCGAGCTATTTAATGCGAGAAACACGTTATCTGGTTGTTTTCAACACTCCACAGTGCGTTTGATATGCAGAACCGGCGACATCTTGATTTTCGTGATGTTTCTAGCTGAGATATGCATTTTCTGCGATAATATTGTTGAGACTTCAGTCAGAAGTATGCAGAATCATCTAGATCGCTCGTTTCGAGCTATTTAATGCGAAAAAAACAAGTTTTCTGGTGTTTTGACCACGCCACAGTGCGTTTGATATGTAGAGCCGCCGATAACTTGGTTTTCGTGGGGTTTCCAGCTGAAATATGCATTTTCTGCGATAATCTTGGTGAGTCTTCTGTCAGAAGTATCCAGAATCATCTAGATCGCTCTTTTCGAGCTATTTAATGCGAGAAACACGTTTTCTGGTGTATTCACCACTCCACAGTAAGTTTGATATGCAGAACAGGCGACATCGTCGTTTTCGTGGGATTTCAATCTGAGATATGCATTTTCTGCGATAATCTTGGTGAGACTTCTGTCCGAAGTATGCAGAATCATCAAGATCACACTTTTCGAGATATTTAATGCGAGCAACACGTTATCTGGTGTTTTCACCACTCCACAGTGCGTTTGATATGCAGAACCGGCGACATCGTGATTTTCGTGAGGTTTCCACCTGAGATATGCATTTTCTGCGATAATATTGGTGAGACTTCAGTCAGAAGTATGCAGAATCAGCTAGATCGCTCGTTTCGGGCTATTTAATGCGAGAAACACGTTTTCTGGTGTATTCACCACTCCACAGTACGTTAGACATGCAGAACCGGAGATATCTTCGTTTCGGTCGGGTTTCAAGCTGAGATATGCATTTTCTGCGATAATCTTGGTGAGACTTCTGTCCGAAGTATGCTTAATCATCGAGATCGCTCGTTTCGAGCTATTTAATGCCAGAAACACGTTTTCTGGTGTTTTTACCACTCCACAGTGCTTTGGATATGCAGAACCGGAGATATTTTGGTTTTCGTCGGGTTTCAAGCTGAGATATGCATTTTCTACGATAAGCTTGGTGAGACATCTGTCCGAAGTATGCAGAAACATCGAGATCGCTCTATTCCTGCTATTTAATGCGAGGAACACGTTATTTGGTGTTTTCACCACTCCACAGTGCGTTGGATATGCAGAACCGGGGATTTTTTGGTTTTCGTAGGGTTTCAAGCTGAGATATGCATTTTTTACGATAATCTTGGTGAGACTTCTGTCCGAAGTATGCTTAATCATCGAGATCGCTCTTTTCGAGCTATTTAATGCAAGAAACACGTTATCTGGTGTTTTCACCACTCCACAGTGCGTTTGATATGCAGTACCAGCGATATCTTGGTTTTCGTGGGGTTTCAAGCTGAGATATGCATTTTCTGCGATAATCTTGTTGAGACTTCTGTCCGAAGTATGCAGAATCATCGAGATCGCTCGTTTCGAGCGATTTAATGCGAGAAACACGTTATCTGGTGTTTTAACCACTCCACAGTGCGTTTGATATGCAGAACAGGCGATATCTTGGTTTTCGTGGGGTTTCAAGCTGAGATATGCATTTCCTGCGATAATCTTGGTCAGACTTCTGTCCGAAGTATGCTTAATCATCGAGATCGCTCGTTTCGAGCTATTTAATGCGAGAAACACGTTTTCTGGTGTTTTTACCACTCCACAGTGCGTTTGATGTGTAGAGCCGCCGATAACTTGGTTTTCGTGGGGTTTCCAGCTGAAATATGCATTTTCTGCGATAATCTTGGTGAGACTTCAGTCAGAAGTATGCAGAATCATCGAGATCGCTCTTTTCGAGCTATTTAATGCGAGGAACACGTTCTCTGGTTGTTTTCACCACTCCACAGTGCGTTTGATATGCAGAACAGGCGATATCTTGGTTTTCGTGGGGTTTCAAGCTGAGATATGCATTTCCTGCGATAATCTTGGTCAGACTTCTGTCCGAAGTATGCAGAATCATCCAGATCGCTCTTTTCGAGCTATTTAATGCGAAAAAACAAGTTTTCTGGTGTTTTCACCACTCGACAGTGCGTCTGATATGCAGAACCGGCGATATCTTGGTTTTCGTGGGGTTTCCAGCTGAGATATGCATTTTCTGCGATAATCTTGGTGAGACTTCTGTCCGAAGTATGCTTAATCATCGAGATCGCTCGTTTCGAGCTATTTAATGCGAGAAACACGTTTTCTGGTGTTTTTACCACTCCACAGTGCGTTTGATGTGTAGAGCCGCCGATAACTTGGTTTTCGTGGGGTTTCCAGCTGAAATATGCATTTTCTGCGATAATCTTGGTGTTTCATCTATGAGAAGTATGCAGAATCATCGAGAACTCTCTTTTCGAGCTATTTAATGCGAAAAGCAAGTTTTCTGGTGTTTTGACCACTCCACAGTGCGTTTGATATGTAGAGCCGCCGCTAACTTGGTTTTCGTGGGGTTTCCAGCTGAAATATGCATTTTCAGCGATAATCTTGGTGAGACTTCAGTCAGAAGTATGCAGAATCATCTAGATCGCTCGTTTAGAGCTACTTAATGCGAAAAAACAAGTTTTCTGGTGTTTTCAGCACTCCACAGTGCGTTTGATATGCAGAACCGGCGATATTTTGATTTTCGTGGGGTTTCAAGCTGAGATATGCATTTTTTACGATAATCTTGGTGAGACTTCTGTCCGAAGTATGCTTAATCATCGAGATCGCTCTATTCGAGGTATTTAATGCGAGAAACACGTTATCTGGTGTTTTCAGCACTCCACAGTGCGTTTGATATGCAGAACCAGCGATATCTTGGTTTTCGTGGGGATTCAAGCTGAGATATGCAATTTCTGCGATAATCTTGGTGAGACTTCTGTCCGAAGTATGCTTAATCATCGAGATTGCTCGTTTCGAGATATTTAATGCGAGAAACACGTTATCTGGTGTTTTCAGCACTCCACAGTGCGTTTGATATGTAGATCCAGCGATATCTGGGTTTTCGTGGGGTGTCAAGCTGAGATATGCATTTTCTGCGATAATCTTGGTGTTTCATCTATGAGAAGTATGCAGAATCATCGAGAACTCTCTTTTCGAGCTATTTGATGCGAAAAAACAAGTTTTCTGGTGTTTTGACCACTCCACAGGGCGTTTGATGTGTAGAGCCGCCGATAACTTGGTTTTCGTGGGGTTTCCAGCTGAGACATGCATTTTCTGCGATAATCTTGGATATTCTTCTGTGAGAAGTATGCAGAATCACCGAAATCGCAGTTTTCGTGCTATTGAATGCGAAAAACACGATTTATGGTGTTTTCAGCACTCCACAGTGCGTTTGATATGCCGAAGCTGCGATATCTTCGTTTTCGTGGGGTTTCCAGCTGAGATATGCATTTTCTACGATAATCTTGGATATTCTTCTGTGAGAAGTTTGCAGAATCACAGAAATCGATCTATTCGAGCTATTTAATGCGAGAAACACGTTATCTGGTTGTTTTCAACACTCCACAGTGCGTTTGATATGCAGAACCGGCGACATCTTGATTTTCGTGATGTTTCTAGCTGAGATATGCATTTTCTGCGATAATATTGTTGAGACTTCAGTCAGAAGTATGCAGAATCATCTAGATCGCTCGTTTCGAGCTATTTAATGCGAAAAAAACAAGTTTTCTGGTGTTTTGACCACGCCACAGTGCGTTTGATATGTAGAGCCGCCGATAACTTGGTTTTCGTGGGGTTTCCAGCTGAAATATGCATTTTCTGCGATAATCTTGGTGAGTCTTCTGTCAGAAGTATCCAGAATCATCTAGATCGCTCTTTTCGAGCTATTTAATGCGAGAAACACGTTTTCTGGTGTATTCACCACTCCACAGTAAGTTTGATATGCAGAACAGGCGACATCGTCGTTTTCGTGGGATTTCAATCTGAGATATGCATTTTCTGCGATAATCTTGGTGAGACTTCTGTCCGAAGTATGCAGAATCATCGAGATCGCACTTTTCGAGATATTTAATGCGAGCAACACGTTATCTGGTGTTTTCACCACTCCACAGTGCGTTTGATATGCAGAACCGGCGATATCTTGGTTTTTGTGGGGTTTCAAGCTGAGATATGCATTTTTTACGATAATATTGGTGAGACTTCAATCAGAAGTATGCAGAATCATCAAGATCGCTCGTTTCGAGCTATTTAACGCAAGAAACACGTTTTCTGGGGTTTTCACCACTCCACAGTTCGTTGGATATGCAGAACAGTAGATATCTTGGTTTTCGTGGGATTTGAATCTGAGATATGCATTTTCTGCGATAATCTTGGTGAGACTTCTGTCCGAAGTATGCAGAATCATCAAGATCACACTTTTCGAGATATTTAATGCGAGCAACACGTTATCTGGTGTTTTCACCACTCCACAGTGCGTTTGATATGCAGAACCGGCGATATCTTGATTTTCGTGGTGATTCCAGCTGAGATATGCATTTTCTGCGATAATCTTGGTGAGACTTCAGTCAGAAGTTTGCAGAATCATCTAGATCGCTCGTTTCGAGCTATTTAATGCGAAAAAAGAAGTTATCTGGTTGTTTTCAACACTCCACAGTGCGTTTGATATGCAGAACCGGCGACATCTTGATTTTCGTGATGTTTCTAGCTGAGATATGCATTTTCTGCGATAATATTGTTGAGACTTCAGTCAGAAGTATGCAGAATCATCTACATCGCTCGTTTCGAGCTATTTAATGCGAAAAAAACAAGTTTTCTGGTGTTTTGACCACGCCACAGTGCGTTTGATATGTAGAGCCGCCGATAACTTGGTTTTCGTGGGGTTTCCAGCTGAAATATGCATTTTCTGCGATAATCTTGGTGAGTCTTCTGTCAGAAGTATCCAGAATCATCTAGATCGCTCTTTTCGAGCTATTTAATGCGAGAAACACGTTTTCTGGTGTATTCACCACTCCACAGTAAGTTTGATATGCAGAACAGGCGACATCGTCGTTTTCGTGGGATTTCAATCTGAGATATGCATTTTCTGCGATAATCTTGGTGAGACTTCTGTCCGAAGTATGCAGAATCATCAAGATCACACTTTTCGAGATATTTAATGCGAGCAACACGTTATCTGGTGTTTTCACCACTCCACAGTGCGTTTGATATGCAGAACCGGCGACATCGTGATTTTCGTGAGGTTTCCACCTGAGATATGCATTTTCTGCGATAATATTGGTGAGACTTCAGTCAGAAGTATGCAGAATCAGCTAGATCGCTCGTTTCGGGCTATTTAATGCGAGAAACACGTTTTCTGGTGTATTCACCACTCCACAGTACGTTAGACATGCAGAACCGGAGATATCTTCGTTTCGGTCGGGTTTCAAGCTGAGATATGCATTTTCTGCGATAATCTTGGTGAGACTTCTGTCCGAAGTATGCTTAATCATCGAGATCGCTCGTTTCGAGCTATTTAATGCCAGAAACACGTTTTCTGGTGTTTTTACCACTCCACAGTGCTTTGGATATGCAGAACCGGAGATATTTTGGTTTTCGTCGGGTTTCAAGCTGAGATATGCATTTTCTACGATAAGCTTGGTGAGACATCTGTCCGAAGTATGCAGAAACATCGAGATCGCTCTATTCCTGCTATTTAATGCGAGGAACACGTTATTTGGTGTTTTCACCACTCCACAGTGCGTTGGATATGCAGAACCGGGGATTTTTTGGTTTTCGTAGGGTTTCAAGCTGAGATATGCATTTTTTACGATAATCTTGGTGAGACTTCTGTCCGAAGTATGCTTAATCATCGAGATCGCTCTTTTCGAGCTATTTAATGCAAGAAACACGTTATCTGGTGTTTTCACCACTCCACAGTGCGTTTGATATGCAGTACCAGCGATATCTTGGTTTTCGTGGGGTTTCAAGCTGAGATATGCATTTTCTGCGATAATCTTGTTGAGACTTCTGTCCGAAGTATGCAGAATCATCGAGATCGCTCGTTTCGAGCGATTTAATGCGAGAAACACGTTATCTGGTGTTTTAACCACTCCACAGTGCGTTGGATATGCAGAACCGGAGATATTTTGGTTTTCGTCGGGTTTCAAGCTGAGATATGCATTTTGTACGATAAGCTTGGTGAGACATCTGTCCGAAGTATGCAGAAACATCGGTAGCGCTCTATTCGAGCTATTTAATGCGAAAAAACCAGTTTTCTGGTGTTTTCAACATTCCACAGTGCGTTTGATATGCAGAACCGGCGATATCTTGATTTTCGTCGGGTTTCAAGCTGAGATATGCATTTTCTGCGATCATCTTGGTGAGTCTTTTGTCAGAAGTATGCAGAATCATCGAGATCGCTCTATTCGAGCTATTTAATGCGAAAAAACAAGTTTTCTTGTGTTTTGACCCCTCCACAGTGCGTTTGATATGTAGAGCCGCCGATAACTTGGTTTTCGTGGGGTTTCCAGCTGAAATATGCATTTTCTGCGATAATCTTGGTGTTTCATCTATGAGAAGTATGCAGAATCATCGAGAACGCTCTTTTCGAGCTAGTTAATGCGAGAAACACGTTTTCTGGTGTTTTCACCACTCCACAGTGCGTCTGATATGCGGAACCGGCGATATCTTGATTTTCCTGGTGTTTCCAGCTGAGATATGCATTTTCTGCGATAATATTGGTGAGACTTCAGTCAGAAGTATGCGGAACCATCTAGATCGCTCGTTTCGAGCTATTTAATGCGAGAAACACGTTTTCTGGTGTATTCACCACTCCACAGTACGTTAGACATGCAGAACCGGAGATATCTTCGTTTCGGTCGGGTTTCAAGCTGAGACATGCATTTTCTGCGATCATCTTGGTGAGTCTTCTGTCAGAAGTATGCAGAATCATCGAGATCGCTCTATTCGAGCTATTTAATGCGAGAAACACGTTTTGTGGTGTTTTCACCACTCCACAGTGCGTTTGATATGTAGAGCCGCCGATAACTTGGTTTTCGTGGGGTTTGCAGCTGAAATATGCATTTTCTGCGATAATCTTGGTGTTTCATCTATGAGAAGTATGCAGAATCGTCGAGAACGCTCTTTTCGAGTTAGTTAATGCGAGAAACATGTTTTCTGGTGTTTTCACCACTCCACAGTACGTTTGATGTGCAGAACCGGAGATATCTTGGTTTTCGTGAGGTTTCAAGCTGAGATATGCATTTTCTGCGATAATATTAGTGAGACTTCTGTCCGAAGTATGCAGATTCATCGATATCGCTCTTTCGAGCTATTTAATGCGAGAAACACGTTGTCTGGTGTTTTGACCACTCCACAGTTTGTTTGATATGTAGAGCCGCCGATAACTTGGTTTTCGTGGGGTTTCCAGCTGAAATATGCGTTTTCTGCGATAATCTTGGTGTTTCATCTATGAGAAGTATGCAGAATCATCGAGATCGCTCTATTCGAGCTATTTAATGCCAGAAACACGTTTTCTGGTGTTTTCACCACCCCACAGTGCGTTTGATATGCAGAACCGGCGACATCGTGGTTTTCGTCGGGTTTCAAGCTGAGATATGCATTTTCTGAGATAATATTGGTGAGACTTCAGTCAGAGGTATGCGGAATCATCTATATCGCTCGTTTCGAGCTATTTAATGCGAGAAACACGTTATCTTTTGTTTTCACCACTCCACAGTGCGTTTGATATGCAGAACCGACGACATCTTGGATTTCGTCGGGTTTCAAGCTGAGATATGCATTTTCTACGATAATCTTGATGAGCCTTCTGTCAGAAGTTTGCAGAATCATCTAGATCGCTCGTTTCGAGCTATTTAATGCGAAAAAACAAGTTTTCTTGTGTTTTGACCCCTCCACAGTGCGTTTGATATGTAGAGCCGCCGATAACTTGGTTTTCGTGGGGTTTCCAGCTGAAATATGCATTTTCTGCGATAATCTTGGTGTTTCATCTATGAGAAGTATGCAGAATCATCGAGAACGCTCTTTTCGAGTTAGTTAATGCGAGAAACACGTTTTCTGGTGTTTTCAACAATCCACAGTGCGTCTGATATGCAGAACCGACGATATCTTTGTTTTCGTGGGGTTTCCAGCTGAAATATGCATTTTCTGAGATAATCTTGGTGTTTCATCTATGAGAAGTATGCAGAATCATCGAGAACGCTCTTTTCGAGTTAGTTACTGCGAGAAACACGTTTTCTGGTGTTTTCACCACTCCACAGTACGTTTGATGTGCAGAACCGGAGATATCTTGGTTATCGTGAGGTTTCTAGCTGAGATATGCATTTTCTGCGATAATGATGGTGAGACTTCAGTCAGAAGTATGCAGAATCATCTAGATCGGTCGTTTCGAGCAATTTAAAGCGAGAAACACGTTATCTGGTTGTTTTCACCACTCCACAGTGCGTTTGATATGCAGAACCGGCGATATCTTGATTTTCGTGAGGATTCGAGCTGAGATATGCATTTTCTGCGATAATATTGGTGAGACTTCTGTCCGAAGTATGCAGATTCATCGATATCGCACTTTTCGAGGTATTTAATGCGAGAAACACGTTGTCTGGTGTTTTGACCACTCCACAGTTTGTTTGATATGTAGAGCCGCCGATAACTTGGTTTTAGTGGGGTTTCCAGCTGAAATATGCATTTTCTGCGATAATCTTGGTGTTTCATGTATGAGAAGTATGCAGAATCATCTAGATCGCTCTTTTCGGGCTATTTAATGCGAGAAACACGTTTTCTGGTGTATTCACCACTCCACAGTACGTTAGACATGCAGAACCGGAGATATCTTCGTTTCGGTCGGGTTTCAAGCTGAGATATGCATTTTCTGCGATAATATTGGTGAGACTTCAGTCAGAAGTATGCTTTATCATCTAGATCGCTTGTTTCCAGCTATTTAATGCGAGAAACACGTTATCTGGTAGTTTTCACCACTCCACAGTACGTTTGATGTGCAGAACCGGAGATATCTTGTTTTCGTGAGGTTTCAAGCTGAGATATGCATTTTCTGCGATAATCTTGGTGAGACTTCAGTCAGAAGCATGCAGAATCATCTAGATCGCTCTTCTCGAGCTATTTAATGCGAAAAAACCAGTTTTCTGGTGTTTTCAACATTCCACAGTGCTTTTGATGTGCAGAACCGGCGACATCTTGATTTTCGTGAGGTTTCAGGCTGAGATATGCATGTTCTGCGATAATATTGGTGAGACTTCTGTCCGAAGTATGCACAATCATCGATATCGCTCTTTTCGAGCTATATAATGCGCGAAACACGTCATCTAGTGTTTTGACCACTCCACAGTGCGTTTGATATGTAGAGCCGCCGATAACTTGGTTTTCGTGTGGTTTCCAGCAGAAATATGCATTTTCTGCGATAATCTTGGTGTTTCATCTATGGGAAGTATGCAGAATCATCGAGAACGCTCTTTTCCAGTTAGTTAATGCGAGAAACACGTTTTCTGGAGTTTTCAACATTCCACAGTGCGTCTGATATGCAGAACCGACGATATCTTTGTTTTCGTGGGGTTTCCAGCTGAGATATGCATTTTCTGCGATCATCTTGGTGAGTCTTCTGTCAGAAGTATGCAGAATCATCGATATCGCTCTATTCGAGCTATTTAATGCGAGAAACACGTTTTCTGGTGTTTTCACCACCGCACAGTGCGTTTGATATGCAGAGCCGCCGATAACTTGGTTTTCGTGGGGTTTCCAGCTGAAATATGCATTTTCTGCGATAATCTTGGTGCTTCATCTATGAGAAGTATGCAGAATCATCGAGTACGCTCTTTTCGAGTTAGTTAATGCGAGAAACACGTTTTCTGGTGTTTTCAACATTCCACAGTGCGTCTGATATGCAGAACCGACGATATCTTTGTTTTCGTGGGGTTTCCAGCTGAGATATGCATTTTCTGCGATCATCTTGGTGAGTCTTTTGTCAGAAGTATGCAGAATCATCGAGATCGCTCTATTCGAGCTATTTAATGCGAGAAACACGTTTTCTGGAGTTTTCACCACCCCACAGTGCGTTTGATATGCAGAACCGGCGACATCGTGGTTTTCGTCGGGTTTCAAGCTGAGATATGCATTTTCTGCGATAATATTGGTGAGACTTCAGTCAGAAGTATGCAGAGTCATCTAGATCGCTCTATTCGAGCTATTTAATGCGAGAAACACGTGTTCTGGTGTTTTCACCACCGCACAGTGCGTTTGATATGTAGAGCCGCCGATAACTTGGTTTTCGTGGGGTTTCCAGCTGAAATATGCATTTTCTGCGATAATCTTGGTGCTTCATCTATGAGAAGTATGCAGAATCATCGAGAACGCTCTTTTCGAGTTAGTTAATGCGAGAAACACGTTTTCTGGTGTTTTCAACATTCCACAGTGCGTCTGATATGCAGAACCGACGATATCTGTGTTTTCGTGGGGTTTCCAGCTGAGATATGCATTTTCTGCGATCATCTTGGTGAGACTTCAGTCAGAAGTATGCAGAGTCATCTAGATCGCTCGTTTCGAGCTATTTAATGCAAGAAACACGTTATCTGGTGTTTTGAACACTCCACAGTGCGTTTGATATGTAGAGCCGCCGATAACTTGGTTTTCGTGGGGTTTCCAGCTGAAATATGCATTTTCTGCGATAATCTTGGTGTTTCATCTATGAGAAGTATGCAGAATCATCGAGAACGCTCTTTTCGAGTTAGTTAATGCGAGAAACACGTTGTCTGGTGTTTTGACCACTCCACAGTGCGTTTGATATGTAGAGCCGCCGACAACTTGGTTTTGGTGGGGTTTCCAGCTGAAATATACATTTTCTGCGATAATCTTGGTGTTTCATCTATGAGAAGGATGCAGAATAATCCAGAACGCTCTTTTCGAGCTAGTTAAAGCGAGTAACACGTTTTCTGGTGTTTTCACCACTCCACAGGGCGTTTGATATGCAGAACCGGCGATATCTTGATTTTCGTTGTGTTTCCAGATGAGATATGCATTTTCTGCGATAATCTTGGTGAGTGTTCTGTCAGAAGTATGCAGAATAATCGAGATCGCGCTTTTCGAGCTATTTAATGCGAGAAGCACGTTATCTGGTGTTTTCACCACTCCACAGTGCGTTTGTTATGTAGAGCCGCCGATAAATTGGTTTTCGTGGTGTTTCCAGCTGAGATATGAATTTTCTGCGATAATCTTGGTGAGTGTTCTGTCAGAAGAATGCAGAATCATCGAGATCGCTCTTTTCGAGCTAATTAATGCGAGAAACACGTTATCTGGTGTTTTGACCACTCCACAGGGCGTTTGATATGCTGAACCGGCGATATCTTGGTTTTCGTGGGGTTTCCAGCTGAAATATGCATTTTCTGCGATAATCTTGGTGTTTCATCTATGAGAAGTATGCAGAATCATCCAGAACGCTCTTTTCGAGCTAGTTAATGCGAGTAACACGTTTTCTGGTGTTTTCAACACTCCACAGTGTGTCTGACATGGAGAACCGGCGATATCTTGGTTTTTGTAGGGTTTCCAGCTGAGAAATGCATTTTCTGCCATAATCTTGGTGAGTCTTCTGTCAGATGTATGCAGAATCATCTAGATCGCTCTTTTCGAGCTATTTGATGCGAGAAACACATTTTCTGCTGTTTTCACCACACCACAGGGCGTTTGATATGCAGAACCGGCGATATCTTCGTTTTCGTGGGGTTTCCATCTGAAATATGCATTTTCTGCGATAATCTTGGTGTTTCATCTATGACAAGTATTCAGAATCATCGAGAACGCTCTTTTGGAGCTAGTTAATGCGAGAAACACGTTTTCTGGTGTTTTGAGCACTCCACAGAACGTTTGACATGCAGAACCGGAGATAACTTGGTTTCGGTCGAGTTTCAAGCTGAGATATGCATTTTCTGTGATAATATTGGTGAGACTTCAGTCAGAAGTATGCAGAATCATCAAGATCGCTCGTTTCGAGCTATTTAATGCGAGAAACACGTTATTTCGTTGTTTTCACCACTCCACAGTGCGTTTGAAATGCAGAACCGGCGACATCTTGATTTTCGTGAGGTTTCAAGCGGAGATATGCATTTTCTGCGATAATATTGGTTAGATTTCTGTCCGAAGTATGCAGAATCATCGATATCGCTCTTTTCGAGCTATTTAATGCGAGAAACACGTCATCTGGTGTTTTGACCACTCCACAGTGCGTTTGATATGTAGAGCCGCCGATAACTTGGTTTTCGTGGGGTTTCCAGCTGAAATATACATTTTCTGCGATAATCTTGGTGTTTCATCTATAAGAAGGATGCAGAATCATCCAGAACGCTCTTTTCGAGCTAGTTAATGCGAGAAACACATTTTCTGTTGTTTTCACCACTCCACAGTGCGTCTGATAAGCAGAACCGGCGATATCTTGGTTTTCGTGGGGTTTCCAGCTGAGATATGCATTTTCTGCGATAATATTGGTGAGACTTCATTCAGAAGTATGCAGAAACATCTAGATCGCTCGTTTCGAGCTATTTAATGCGAGAAGCACGTTTTCTGGTGTATTCACCACTCCACAGTACGTTAGACATGCAGAACCGGAGATATCTTCGTTTCGGTCGGTTTTCAAGCAGAGATATGCACTTTCTGCGATAATCTTAGTGAGTGTTCCGTCAGAAGTATGCAGAATCATCGAGATCGCTCTTTTCGAGCTATTTAATCCGAGAAACATGTTATCTAATGTTTTTACCACTCCACAGTGCGTTTGATATGTAGAGCCGCCGATAACTTGGTTTTCGTGGGGTTTCCAGCTGAAATATGCATTTTCTGCGATAATCTTGGTGTTTCATCTATGAGAAGTATACAGAATCATCGAGAACTCTCTTTTCGAGTTATTTAATGCGAAAAAACAAGTTTTCTGGTGTTTTGTCCACTCCACAGTGCGTTTGATATGTAGAGCCGCCGATAACTTGGTTTTGGTGGGGTTTCCAGCTGAAATATACAATTTCTGCGATAATCTTGGTGTTTCATCTATGAGAAGTATGCAGAATCATCGAGAACTCTCTTTTCGAGTTATTTAAAGCGAAAAAACAAGTTTTCTGGTGTTTTGTCCACTCCACAGTGCGTTTGATATGTAGAGCCGCCGATAACTTGGTTCGGGTGGGGTTTCCAGCTGAAATATACATTTTCTGCGATAATCTTGGTGTTTCATCTATGAGAAGGATGCAGAATCATCCAGAACGCTCTTTTCGAGCTAGTGAATGCGAGTAACACGTTATCTGGTTGTTTTCACCACTCCACAGTGCATCTGATATGCAGAACCGGCGATATCTTGATTTTCGTTGTGTTTCCAGATGAGATATGCATTTTCTGCGATAATCTTGGTGAGTGTTCTGTCAGAAGTATGCAGAATCATCGAGATCGCTCTTTTCGATCTATTTAATGCGAGAAGCACGTTATCTGGTGTTTTCACCACTCCACAGTGCGTTTCTTATGTAGAGCCGCCGATAAATTGGTTTTCGTGGTGTTTCCAGCTGAGATATGAATTTTCTGCGATAATCTTGGTGAGTGTTCTGTCAGAAGAATGCAGAATCATCGAGATCGCTCTTTTCGAGCTAATTAATGCGAGAAACACGTTATCTGGTGTTTTGACCACTCCACAGGGCGTTTGATATGCTGAACCGGCGATATCTTGGTTTTCGTGGGGTTTCCAGCTGAAATATACATTTTCTGCGATAATCTTGGTGTTTCATCTATGAGAAGTATGCAGAATCATCCAGAACGCTCTTTTCGAGCTAGTTAATGCGAGAAACACGTTTTCTCGTGTTTTGAGCACTCCACAGAACGTTTGACATGCAGAACCGGAGATATCTTAGTTTCGGTCGAGTTTCAAGCTGAGAAATGCATTTTCTACGATAATATTGGTGAGACCTCTGTCAGAAGTATGCAGAATCTTCGAGAACGCTCTTTTCGAGCTACTTAATGCGAGAAACACGTTTTCTGGTGTTTTCTCCACTCCAAAGTACGTTTGATCTGCAGAACCGGAGATAACTTGGTTTTCGTGAGGTTTCAAGCTGAGATATGCATTTTCTGTGATAATCCTGGTGAGACTTCAACCAGAAGTATGCAGAATCATCCAGAACGCTCTTTTCGATCTAGTTAAAGCGAGTAACACGTTTTCTGGTGTTTTCACCACTCCACAGGGCGTTTGATATGTAGAGCCGCCGATAACTTGGTTTTCGTGGGGTTTCCAGCTGAAATATGCATTTTCTGCGATAATATTGGTGAGACTTCAGTCAGAAGTATGCAGATTCATCAAGATCGCTCCTTTCGAGCTATTTAATGCGAGAAACACGTTATTTCGTTGTTGTCACCACTCCACAGTGCGTTTGAAATGCAGAACCGGCGACATCTTGATTTTCGTGAGGTTTCAAGCTGAGATATGCATTTTCTGCGATAATCTTGGTGTTTCATCTATGAGAAGGATGCAGAATCATCCAAAACGCTCTTTTCGAGCTAGTTAATGCGAGTAACACGTTATCTGGATGTTTTCACCACTCCACAGTGCATCTGATATGCAGAACCGGCGATATCTTGATTTTCGTTGTGTTTCCAGATGAGATATGCATTTTCTGCGATAATCTTGGTGAGTGTTCTGTCAGAAGTATGCAGAATCATCGAGATCGCTCTTTTCGAGCTATTTAATGCGAGAAGCACGTTATCTGGTGTTTTCACCACTCCACAGTGCGTTTGTTATGTAGAGCCGCCGATAAATTGGTTTTCGTGGTGTTTCCAGCTGAGATATGAATTTTCTGCGATAATCTTGGTGAGTGTTCTGTCAGAAGAATGCAGAATCATCGAGATCGCTCTTTTCGAGCTAATTAATGCGAGAAACACGTTATCTGGTGTTTTGACCACTCCACAGGGCGTTTGTTATGCTGAACCGGCGATATCTTGGTTTTCGTGGGGTTTCCAGCTGAAATATGCATTTTCTGCGATAATCTTGGTGTTTCATCTATGAGAAGTATGCAGAATCATCCAGAACGCTCTTTTCGAGCTAGTTAATGCGAGAAACACGTTTTCTGGTGTTTTGAGCACTCCACAGAACGTTTGACATGCAGAACCGGAGATATCTTGGTTTCGGTCGAGTTTCAAGCTGAGATATGCATTTTCTATGATAATATTGGTGAGACCTCTGTCCGAAGTATGCAGAATCTTCGAGAACGCTCTTTTCGAGCTACTTAATGCGAGAAACACGTTTTCTGCTGTTTTCTCCACTCCAAAGTACGTTTGATCTGCAGAACCGGAGATAACTTGGTTTTCGTGAGGTTTCAAGATGAGATATGCATTTTCTGTGATAATCCTGGTGAGACTTCAGTCAGAAGTATGCAGAATCATCCAGAACGCTCTTTTCGAGCTAGTTAAAGCGAGTAACACGTTTTCTGGTGTTTTCACCACTCCATAGGGCGTTTGATATGTAGAGCCGCCGATAACTTGGTTTTCGTGGGGTTTCCAGCTGAAATATGCATTTTCTGCGATAATATTGGTAAGACTTCAGTCAGAAGTATGCAGATTCATCAAGATCGCTCGTTTCGAGCTATTTAATGCGAGAAACACGTTATTTCGTTGTTTTCACCACTCCACAGTGCGTTTGAAATGCAGAACCGGCGACATCTTGATTTTCGTGAGGTTTCAAGCGGAGATATGCATTTTCTGCGATAATATTGGTTAGATTTCTGTCCGAAGTATGCAGAATCATCGATATCGCTCTTTTCGAGCTATTTAATGCGAGAAACACGTCATCTGGTGTTTTGACCACTCCACAGTGCGTTTGATATGTAGAGCCGCCGATAACTTGGTTTTCGTGGGGTTTCCAGCTGAAATATACATTTTCTGCGATAATCTTGGTGTTTCATCTATAAGAAGGATGCAGAATCATCCAGAACGCTCTTTTCGAGCTAGTTAATGCGAGAAACACATTTTCTGTTGTTTTCACCACTCCACAGTGCGTCTGATAAGCAGAACCGGCGATATCTTGGTTTTCGTGGGGTTTCCAGCTGAGATATGCATTTTCTGCGATAATATTGGTGAGACTTCATTCAGAAGTATGCAGAAACATCTAGATCGCTCGTTTCGAGCTATTTAATGCGAGAAGCACGTTTTCTGGTGTATTCACCACTCCACAGTACGTTAGACATGCAGAACCGGAGATATCTTCGTTTCGGTCGGTTTTCAAGCAGAGATATGCACTTTCTGCGATAATCTTAGTGAGTGTTCCGTCAGAAGTATGCAGAATCATCGAGATCGCTCTTTTCGAGCTATTTAATCCGAGAAACATGTTATCTAATGTTTTTACCACTCCACAGTGCGTTTGATATGTAGAGCCGCCGATAACTTGGTTTTCGTGGGGTTTCCAGCTGAAATATGCATTTTCTGCGATAATCTTGGTGTTTCATCTATGAGAAGTATACAGAATCATCGAGAACTCTCTTTTCGAGTTATTTAATGCGAAAAAACAAGTTTTCTGGTGTTTTGTCCACTCCACAGTGCGTTTGATATGTAGAGCCGCCGATAACTTGGTTTTGGTGGGGTTTCCAGCTGAAATATACAATTTCTGCGATAATCTTGGTGTTTCATCTATGAGAAGTATGCAGAATCATCGAGAACTCTCTTTTCGAGTTATTTAAAGCGAAAAAACAAGTTTTCTGGTGTTTTGTCCACTCCACAGTGCGTTTGATATGTAGAGCCGCCGATAACTTGGTTCGGGTGGGGTTTCCAGCTGAAATATACATTTTCTGCGATAATCTTGGTGTTTCATCTATGAGAAGGATGCAGAATCATCCAGAACGCACTTTTCGAGCTAGTGAATGCGAGTAACACGTTATCTGGTTGTTTTCACCACTCCACAGTGCATCTGATATGCAGAACCGGCGATATCTTGATTTTCGTTGTGTTTCCAGATGAGATATGCATTTTCTGCGATAATCTTGGTGAGTGTTCTGTCAGAAGTATGCAGAATCATCGAGATCGCTCTTTTCGATCTATTTAATGCGAGAAGCACGTTATCTGGTGTTTTCACCACTCCACAGTGCGTTTCTTATGTAGAGCCGCCGATAAATTGGTTTTCGTGGTGTTTCCAGCTGAGATATGAATTTTCTGCGATAATCTTGGTGAGTGTTCTGTCAGAAGAATGCAGAATCATCGAGTTCGCTCTTTTCGAGCTAATTAATGCGAGAAACACGTTATCTGGTGTTTTGACCACTCCACAGGGCGTTTGATATGCTGAACCGGCGATATCTTGGTTTTCGTGGGGTTTCCAGCTGAAATATACATTTTCTGCGATAATCTTGGTGTTTCATCTATGAGAAGTATGCAGAATCATCCAGAACGCTCTTTTCGAGCTAGTTAATGCGAGAAACACGTTTTCTCGTGTTTTGAGCACTCCACAGAACGTTTGACATGCAGAACCGGAGATATCTTAGTTTCGGTCGAGTTTCAAGCTGAGAAATGCATTTTCTACGATAATATTGGTGAGACCTCTGTCAGAAGTATGCAGAATCTTCGAGAACGCTCTTTTCGAGCTACTTAATGCGAGAAACACGTTTTCTGGTGTTTTCTCCACTCCAAAGTACGTTTGATCTGCAGAACCGGAGATAACTTGGTTTTCGTGAGGTTTCAAGCTGAGATATGCATTTTCTGTGATAATCCTGGTGAGACTTCAACCAGAAGTATGCAGAATCATCCAGAACGCTCTTTTCGATCTAGTTAAAGCGAGTAACACGTTTTCTGGTGTTTTCACCACTCCACAGGGCGTTTGATATGTAGAGCCGCCGATAACTTGGTTTTCGTGGGGTTTCCAGCTGAAATATGCATTTTCTGCGATAATATTGGTGAGACTTCAGTCAGAAGTATGCAGATTCATCAAGATCGCTCCTTTCGAGCTATTTAATGCGAGAAACACGTTATTTCGTTGTTGTCACCACTCCACAGTGCGTTTGAAATGCAGAACCGGCGACATCTTGATTTTCGTGAGGTTTCAAGCTGAGATATGCATTTTCTGCGATAATCTTGGTGTTTCATCTATGAGAAGGATGCAGAATCATCCAAAACGCTCTTTTCGAGCTAGTTAATGCGAGTAACACGTTATCTGGATGTTTTCACCACTCCACAGTGCATCTGATATGCAGAACCGGCGATATCTTGATTTTCGTTGTGTTTCCAGATGAGATATGCATTTTCTGCGATAATCTTGGTGAGTGTTCTGTCAGAAGTATGCAGAATCATCGAGATCGCTCTTTTCGAGCTATTTAATGCGAGAAGCACGTTATCTGGTGTTTTCACCACTCCACAGTGCGTTTGTTATGTAGAGCCGCCGATAAATTGGTTTTCGTGGTGTTTCCAGCTGAGATATGAATTTTCTGCGATAATCTTGGTGAGTGTTCTGTCAGAAGAATGCAGAATCATCGAGATCGCTCTTTTCGAGCTAATTAATGCGAGAAACACGTTATCTGGTGTTTTGACCACTCCACAGGGCGTTTGTTATGCTGAACCGGCGATATCTTGGTTTTCGTGGGGTTTCCAGCTGAAATATGCATTTTCTGCGATAATCTTGGTGTTTCATCTATGAGAAGTATGCAGAATCATCCAGAACGCTCTTTTCGAGCTAGTTAATGCGAGAAACACGTTTTCTGGTGTTTTGAGCACTCCACAGAACGTTTGACATGCAGAACCGGAGATATCTTGGTTTCGGTCGAGTTTCAAGCTGAGATATGCATTTTCTATGATAATATTGGTGAGACCTCTGTCCGAAGTATGCAGAATCTTCGAGAACGCTCTTTTCGAGCTACTTAATGCGAGAAACACGTTTTCTGCTGTTTTCTCCACTCCAAAGTACGTTTGATCTGCAGAACCGGAGATAACTTGGTTTTCGTGAGGTTTCAAGATGAGATATGCATTTTCTGTGATAATCCTGGTGAGACTTCAGTCAGAAGTATGCAGAATCATCCAGAACGCTCTTTTCGAGCTAGTTAAAGCGAGTAACACGTTTTCTGGTGTTTTCACCACTCCATAGGGCGTTTGATATGTAGAGCCGCCGATAACTTGGTTTTCGTGGGGTTTCCAGCTGAAATATGCATTTTCTGCGATAATATTGGTAAGACTTCAGTCAGAAGTATGCAGATTCATCAAGATCGCTCGTTTCGAGCTATTTAATGCGAGAAACACGTTATTTCGTTGTTTTCACCACTCCACAGTGCGTTTGAAATGCAGAACCGGCGACATCTTGATTTTCGTGAGGTTTCAAGCTGAGATATGCATTTTCTACGATAATATTGGTTAGATTTCTGTCCGAAGTATGCAGAATCATCGATATCGCTCTTTTCGAGCTATTTAATGCGAGAAAAACGTTATCTGGTGTTTTCACCACTCCGCAGTGCGTTTGATATGCAGAACCGGCGACATCTTGGATTTCGTCGGAGTTCAATCTGAGATATGCATTTTCTACGATAATCTTGGTGAGACTTCTGTCAGAAGTATGCAGAATCATCGGGATCGCACTTTACGAGCTATTTAATGCGAAAAAAAAGTTTTCTGGTGTTTTCACCACTCCACAGTGCGTTTGATATGTCGAACCGGCGATATCTTGATTTTCGTGGTGTTTCCAGCTGAGATATGCATTTTCTGCGATAATCTTGGTGAGTCTTCTGTCAGAAGTATCCAGAATCATCCGGATCGCTCTTTTCGAGCTATTTAATACGAGAAAAACGTTATCTGGTGTTTTCACCACTCCGCAGTGCGTTTGATATGCAGAACCGGCGACATCTTGGATTTCGTCGGAGTTCAAGCTGAGATATGCATTTTCTACGATAATCTTGGTGAGACTTCTGTCAGAAGTATGCAGAATCATCGGGATAGCTCTTTCCGAGCTATTTATTGCGTGAAAAACGTTCTCTGGTTGTTTTCAGCACTCCACAGTGCGTTTGATATGCAGAACCGGCGACATTTTGATTTTCGTGAGGTTTCAAGCTGAGATATGCATTTTCTGCGATAGTCTTGGTGAGTCTTCTGTCAGAAGTATGCAGAATCTTCGAGATCGCTCTTTTCGAGCTAGTTAATGCGAGAACCACGTTATCTGGCGTTTTCACCACTCCACAGTGCGTTTGATATGCAGAACCGGCGACATCTTGATTTTCGTGAGGTTTCAAGCTGAGATATGCATTTTCTACGATAATCTTGGTGAGACTTCTGTCAGAAGTATGCAGAATCATCGGGATCGCACTTTACGAGCTATTTAATGCGAAAAAAAAGTTTTCTGGTGTTTTCACCACTCCACAGTGCGTTTGAAATGCAGAACCGGCGACATCTTGATTTTCGTGGTGTTTCCAGCTGAGATATGCATTTTCTGCGATAATCTTGGTGAGTCTTCTGTCAGAAGTATGCAGAATCTTCGAGATCGCTCTGTTCGAGCTACTTGATGCGAGGAACACGTTATCTGGTGTTTTCACCACTCCACAGTGCGTTTGATATGCAGACCCGGCGACATCTTGGCTTTCGTCGGGAAGCAAGCTGAGATATGCACTTTCTCTACCATTATCTTGGTGAGACTTCTGCCAGAAGTATGCAGAATCAGCGGTATCGCTCTTATCGAGCTATTTAATGCGAGAAACACGTTCTGTGGTTGTTTTCACCACTCCACAGTGCGTTTGATATGCAGAACCGACGACATCTTGATTTTCGTGAGGTTTCAAACTGAGATATGCATTTTCTGCGATAATATTTGTGAGACTTCAGTCAGAAGTATGCAGAATCATCTAGATCGCTCTTTTCGAGATATTTAATGCGAAAAAACAAGTTTTCAGGTGTTTTCAACATTCCACAGTGCGTTTGATATGTCGAACCGGCGATATCTTGATTTTCGTGGTGTTTCCAGCTGAGATATGCATTTTCTGCGATAATCTTGGTGAGTCTTCTGTCAGAAGTATGCAGAATCTTCGAGATCGCTCTGTTCGAGCTACTTGATGCGAGGAACACGTTATCTGGTGTTTTCACCACTCCACAGTGCGTTTGATATGCAGACCCGGCGACATCTTGGCTTTCGTCGGGAAGCAAGCTGAGATATGCATTTTCTACCATTATCTTGGTGAGACTTCTGCCAGAAGTATGCAGAATCAGCGGTATCGCTCTTATCGAGCTATTTAATGCGAGAAACACGTTCTGTGGTTGTTTTCACCACTCCACAGTGCGTTTGATATGCAGAACCGACGACATCTTGATTTTCGTGAGGTTTCAAACTGAGATATGCATTTTCTGCGATAATATTTGTGAGACTTCAGTCAGAAGTATGCAGAATCATCTAGATCGCTCTTTTCGAGATATTTAATGCGAAAAAACAAGTTTTCAAGTGTTTTCAACATTCCACAGTGCGTTTGATATGCAGAACCGGAGACATCTTGGCTGTCGTAGGGTATCTGGCTGAGATATGCATTTTCTACGATAATCTTGGTGAGACTTCTGTCAGAAGTATGCAGAATCATCGGGATCGCTCTATTCGAGCTATTTATTGCGAGAAACACGATATCTGGTTGTTTTCACCACTCCACAGTGCGTTTGATATGCAGAACCGGCGACATCTTGGATTTCGTCGGGTTTCAAGCTGAGATATGCATTTTCAACGATAATCTTGGTGAGACTTCTGTCAGAAGTATGCAGAATCTTCGAGATCACTCTGTTCGAGCAGCTTAATACGAGAAACACGTTATCTGGTGTTTTCACCACTCCACAGTGCGTTTGATATGCAGAACCGGCGAAATCTTGGATTTCGTCGGGGTTCAAGCTGACATATGCATTTTCTACGATAATCATGGTGAGACTTCTGTAAGAAGTATGCAGAATCATCGGGATCGCTCTTTTCGAGATATTTAATGCGAGAAGAACGTTATCTGGTGTTTTCACCACTCCGCAGTGCGTGTGATATGCAGAACCGGCAACATCTTGGATTTTGTCGGAGTTCAAGCTGAGATATGCATTTTCTACGATAATCTCGGTGAGACTTCTGTCAGAAGTATGCAGAATCATCTAGATCGCTCTTTTCGAGCTACTTAATGCGAGAAACTCGTTTTCTGGGGTTTTCACCACTCCACAGTGCGTTGGATATGCAGAACCGGCGACATCTTGGCTGTCGTTGGGTATCAAGCTGAGATATGCATTTTCTACGATAATCTTGGTGAGACTTCTGTCAGAAGTATGCAGAATCATCTAGATCGCTCGTTTCGAGCTATTTAATGCGAAAAAACAAGTTTTTTGCTGTTTTGACCACTCCACAGTGTGTTTGATATGTAGAGCCGCCGATAACTTGGTTTTCGAGGGGTTTCCAGCAGAGATATGCATTTTCTGCGATAATCTTGGAGAGTCTCCTGTCAGAAGTATGCAGAAACATCGAGAGCGCTCTTTTCGAGCTATTTAATGCGAAAAAACAAGTATTCTGGTGTTTTCAACATTCCACAGGGCGTTTGATATGCAGAACCGGCGACATCTTGGCTGTCGTTGGGTATCAAGCTGAGATATGCATTTTCTACGATAATCTTGGCGAGACTTCTGTCAGAAGTATGCAGAAACATCGGGAGTGCTCTTTTCGAGCTACTTAATGCGAGAAACTCGTTTTCTGGGGTTTTCACCACTCCACAGTGCGTTGGATATGCAGAACCGGCGACATCTTGGCTGTCGTTGGGTATCAAGCTGAGATATGCATTTTCTACGATAATCTTGGTGAGACTTCTGTCAGAAGTATGCAGAATCATCTAGATCGCTCGTTTCGAGCTATTTAATGCGAAAAAACAAGTTTTTTGCTGTTTTGACCACTCCACAGTGCGTTTGATATGTAGAGCCGCCGATAACTTGGTTTTCGTGGGGTTTCCAGCTGAAATATGCATTTTCTGCGATAATATTGGTGAGACTTCAGTCAGAACTATGCAGAATCATCTAGATCGCTCGTTTCGAGCTATTTAATGCGAGAAACACGTTATCTGGTGTTTTGACCACTCCACAGTGCGTTTAATATGTAGAGCCGCCGATAACTTGGTTTTCGTGGGTTTTCCAGCTGAAATATGCATTTTCTGCGATAATCTTGGTGTTTCATCTATGAGAAGTACGCAGAATCATCGAGAACGCTCTTTTCGAGCTAGCTAATGTGAGAAACACGTTTTCTGGTGTTTTCACCACTCCACAGTGCGTTTGATATGCAGAACCGGCGATATCTTGGTTTTCGAGGGGTTTCCAGCAGAGATATGCATTTTCTGCGATAATCTTGGAGAGTCTCCTGTCAGAAGTATGCAGAAACATCGAGAGCGCTCTATTCGAGCTATGTAATGCGAGGAACACGTTATCCGGGTGTTTTCACCACTCCACAGTGCGTTTGATGTGCAGAACCGGCGACATCTTGATTTTCGTGATGTTTCTAGCTGAGATATGCATTTTCTGCGATAATATTGGTGAGACTTCAGTCAGAAGTATGCAGAATCATCTAGGTCGCTCGTTTCGAGCTATTTAATGCGAAAAAACAAGGTTTCTGCTGTTTTGACCACTCCACAGTGCGTTTGATATGCAGAACAGTAGATATCTTGGTTTTCGTGGTGTTTCCAGCTGAGATATGCTTTTTCTGCGATAATCTTGGTGAGTCTTCTGTCAGAAGTATGCAGAATCATCTAGATCGGTCTTTTCGAGCTATTTAATACGAAAAAACAAGTTTTCTGGTGTTTTCAACATTCCACAGTGCGTTTGATATGGAGAACCGGCGACATCTTGGATTTCGTCGGGGTTCAATCTGAGATATGCATTTTCTACGATAATCTTGGTGAGACTTCTGTCAGAAGTATGCAGAATCATCGGGATCGCTCTATTCGAGCTATTTATTGCGAGAAACACGTTATCCGGTGTTTTCACCACTCCACAGTGCGTTTGATATGCAGAACCGGCGATATCTCGATTTTCGTGGTGTTTCCAGCTGAGATATGCATTTTCTACGATAACCTTGGTGAGTCTTTTGTCAGAAGTATGCAGAATCATCTAGATCGCACTTTTCGAGCTATTTAATGCGAGAAACACGTTATCTGGTTGTTTTCTCCACTCCACAGTGCGTTTGATATGCAGAACCGGCGATATCTTGATTTTCGTGGTGTTTCCAGCTGAGATATGCTTTTTCTGCGATAATCTTGGTGAGTCTTCTGTCAGAAGTATGCAGAATCATCTAGATCGCTCTTGTCGAGCTATTTAATGCGAAAAAACAAGTTTTCTGGTGTTTTCAACATTCCACAGTGCGTTTGATATGCAGAACCGGCGACATCTTGGATTTCGTCGGGGTTCAATCTGAGATATGCATTTTCTACGATAATCTTCGTGAGACTTCTGTCAGAAGTATGCAGAATCATCGGGATCGCTCTTTTCGAGCTATTTAATGCGAGAAACACGATATCTGGTTGTTTTCACAACTCCACAGTGCGTTTGATATGCAGAACGGGCGACATCTTGATTTTCGAAAGGTTTCAAGCTGAGTTATGCATTTTCTGCGATAATCTAGGTGAGACTTCAGTCAGAAGTATGCAGAATCATCTAGATCGCTCTTTTTGAGCTATTTAATGCGAAAAAACAAGTTTTCTGGTGTTTTCAACATTCCACAGTGCGTTTGATATGCAGAACCGGCGACATCTTGGCTGTCGTAGGGTATCAAGCTGAGATATGCATTTTCTACGATAATCTTGGTGAGACTTCTGTCAGAAGTATGCAGAATCATCGGGATCGCTCTATTCGAGCTATTTATTGCGAGAAACACGTTATCCGGTGTTTTCACCACCCCACAGTGCGTTTGATATGCAGAACCGGCGATATCTCGATTTTCGTGGTGTGTCCATCTGAGATATGCATTTTCTACGATAACCTTGGTGAGTCTTTTGTCAGAAGTATGCAGAATCATCTAGATCGCACTTTTCGAGCTATTTAATGCGAGAAACACGTTATCTGGTTGTTTTCTCCACTCCACAGTGCGTTTGATATGCAGAACCGGCGACATCTTGATTTTCGTGAGGTTTCAAGCTGAGACATGCATTTTCTGCGATAATCTTGGTGAGACTTCAGTCAGAAGTATGCAGAATCATCTAGATCGCTCTTGTCGAGCTATTTAATGCGAGAAACACGATATCTGGTTGTTTTCACCACTCCACAGTGCGTTTGATATGCAGAACCGGCGACATCTTGATTTTCGTGAGGTTTCAAGCTGAGACATGCATTTTCTGCGATAATCTTGGTGAGACTTCAGTCAGAAGTATGCAGAATCTTCGAGATCGCTCTTTTCGAGCAACTTAATGCGAGAAACACGTTATCTGATGTTTTCACCACTCCACAGTGCGTGTGATATGCAGAACCGGTGAAATCTTTGATTTCGTCGGGGTTCAAGCTGAGATATGCATTTTCTACGATAATCTTGGTGAGACTTCTGTCAGAAGTATGCAGAATCAACGGGATCGCTCTTTTCGAGCTATTTAATGCGAGAAACACGTTATCTGGTGTTTTCACCACTCCACAGTGCGTATGATATGCAGAACCGGCGATATCTTGGTTTTCGTGGGGTTTCAAGATGAGATATGCATTTTCTGCGATAATCTTGGTGAGACTTCTGTCCGAAGTATGCAGAATCATCGAGATCGCTCTATTCGAGCTATTTAATGCGACAAACACGTTATCTGGTGTTTTCAGCACCCCACAGTGCGTTTGATATGCAGAACCAGCGATATCTTGGTTTTCGTGGGGTTTCAAGCTGAGATATGCATTTTTTACGATAATCTTGGTGAGACTTCTGTCCGAAGTATGATTAATCATCTATATCGCTCTTTTCGAGCTATTTAATGCGAAAAAAAAGTTTTCTGGTGTTTTCACCACTCCACAGTGCGACTGATATGCAGAACGGGCGACATCTTGATTTTCGTGAGGTTTCAAGCTGAGATATGGATTTTCTGCGATAATCTTGGTGAGACTTCTGTCAGAAGTATGCAGAATCATCGGGATCGCTCTTTTCGAGCTATTTAATGCGAGAAACACGTTATCTGGTTGTTTTCTCCACTCCACAGTGCGTTTGATATGCAGAACCGGCGACATCTTGATTTTCGTGAGGTTTCAAGCTGAGATATGCATTTTCTGCGATAATCTTGGTGAGACTTCTGTCAGAAGTATGCAGAATCATCGGGATCGCTCTTGTCGAGCTATTTAATGCGAGAAGCACGATATCTGGTTGTTTTCACCACTCCACAGTGCGTTTGATATGCAGAACCGGCGACATCTTGATTTTCGTGAGGTTTCAAGCTGAGACATGCATTTTCTGCGATAATCTTGGTGAGACTTCTGTCAGAAGTATGCAGAATCATCGGGATCGCTCTTTTCGAGCTATTTAATGCGAGAAACACGTTATCTGGTTGCTTTCTCCACTCCACAGTGCGTTTGATATGCAGAACCGGCGACATCTTGATTTTCGTGAGGTTTCAAGCTGAGACATGCATTTTCTGCGATAATCTAGGTGAGACTTCAGTCAGAAGTATGCAGAATCATCTAGATCGCTCTTGTCGAGCTATTTAATGCGAGAAACACGATATCTGGTTGTTTTTACCACTCCACAGTGCGTTTGATATGCAGAACCGGCGACATCTTGATTTTCGTGAGGTTTCAAGCTGAGACATGCATTTTCTGCGATAATCTTGGTGAGACTTCAGTCAGAAGTATGCAGAATCTTCGAGATCGCTCTTTTCGAGCAACTTAATGCGAGAAACACGTTATCTGATGTTTTCACCACTCCACAGTGCGTGTGATATGCAGAACCGGCGAAATCTTTGATTTCGTCGGGGTTCAAGCTGAGATATGCATTTTCTACGATAATCTTGGTGAGACTTCTGTCAGAAGTATGCAGAATCATCGAGATCGCTCGTTTCGAGCTATTTAATGCGAGAAATACGTTATCTGGTGTTTTCACCACTCCACAGTGCGTTTGATATGCAGAACCGCCGATATCTTGGTTTTCGTGGGGTTTCAAGCTGAGATATGCATTTTCTGCGATAATCTTGGTGAGACTTCTGTCAGAAGTATGCAGAATCATCGGGATCGCTCTTTTCGAGATATTTAATGCGCAAAAAAAGTTTTCTGGTGTTTTCACCACTCCACAGTGCGTTTGATATGCAGAACGGGCGATATCTTGATTTTCGTGGTGTTTCCAGCTGAGATATGCATTTTCTGCGATAATCTTGGTGAGTCTTCTGTCAGAAGTATGCAGAATCATCTAGATCGCACTTTTCGAGCTATTTAATGCGAGAAACACGTTATCTGGTGTTTTCACCACTCCACAGTGCGTTTGATATGCAGAACCGGCGACATCTTGGATTTCGTCGGGTTTCAAGCTGAGATATGCGTTTTCTACCATAATCTGGGTGAGACTTCTGTCAGAAGTATGCAGAATCATCTAGATCGCACTATTCGAGCTATTTAATGCGAGAAACACGATATCTGGTTGTTTTCACCACTCCACAGTGCGTTTGATATGCAGAACTGGCGACATCTTGATTTTCGTGAGATTTCTTGCTGAGATATGCATTTTCTGCGATAATCTAGGTGAGACTTCAGACAGAAGTATGCAGAATCATCTAGATCGCTCTTTTCGAGCTATTTAATGCGAAAAAACGAGTTTTCTGGTCTCTTCAACATTCCACAGTGCGTTTGATATGCAGAAACGGCGATATTTTGATTTTCGTGGTGTTTCCAGCTGAGATATGCATTTTCTACGATAATCTTGGTGAGTCTTTTGTCAGAAGTATGCAGAATCATCTAGATCGCTCTTTTCGAGCTATTTAATGCGAGAAACACGTTATCTGGTTGTTTTCACCACTCCACAGTGCGTTTGATATGCAGAACCGGCGACATCTTGATTTTCGTGAGGTTTCAAGCTGAGACATGCATTTTCTGCGATAATCTTGGTGACACTTCAGTCAGAAGTATGCAGAATCATGTAGATCGAACTTTTCGAGCTATTTAATGCGAAAAAACAAGTTTTCTGGTGTTTTCAACATTCCACAGTGCGTTTGATATGCAGAAGCGGCGACATCTTGGCTGTCGTTGGGTATCAAGCTGAGATATGCATTTTCTGCGATAATCTAGGTGAGACTTCAGTCAGAAGTATGCAGAATCATCTAGATCGCTCTTTTCGAGCTATTTAATGCGAGAAACACGTTATCTGGTGTTTTCACCACTCCACAGTGCGTTTGATATGCAGAACCGGCGACATCTTGGATTTCGTCGGGTTTCAAGCTGAGATATGCATTTTCTACCATAATCTTGGTGAGACTTCTGTCAGAAGTATGCAGAATCATCTAGATCGCTCTATTCGAGCTATTTAATGCGAGAAACACGATATCTGGTTGTTTTCACCACTCCACAGTGCGTTTGATATGCAGAACTGGCGACATCTTGATTTTCGTGAGATTTCTTGCTGAGATATGCATTTTCTGCGATAATCTAGGTGAGACTTCAGTCAGAAGTATGCAGAATCATCTAGATCGCTCTTTTCGAGCTATTTAATGCGAAAAAACAAGTTTTCTGGTCTTTTCAACATTCCACAGTGCGTTTGATATGCAGAAACGGCGATATTTTGATTTTCGTCGTGTTTCCAGCTGAGATATGCATTTTCTACGATAATCTTGGTGAGTCTTTTGTCAGAAGTATGCAGAATCATCTAGATCGCTCTTTTCGAGCTATTTAATGCGAGAAATACGTTATCTGGTGTTTTCACCACTCCACAGTACGTTTGATATGCAGAACCGCCGATATCTTGGTTTTCGTGGGGTTTCAAGCTGAGATATGCATTTTCTGCGATAATCTTGGTGAGACTTCTGTCAGAAGTATGCAGAATCATCGGGATCGCTCTTTTCGAGATATTTAATGCGCAAAAAAAGTTTTCTGGTGTTTTCACCACTCCACAGTGCGTTTGATATGCAGAACGGGCGACATCTTGATTTTCGTGAGGTTTCAAGCTGAGATATGCATTTTCTACGATAATCTAGGTGAGACTTCAGTCAGAAGTATGCAGAATCATCTAGATCGCTCTTTTCCAGCTATTTAATGCGAGAAACACGTTATCTGGTTGTTTTCTCCACTCCACAGTGCGTTTGATATGCAGAACCGGCGACATCTTGATTTTCGTGAGGTTTCAAGCTGAGACATGCATTTTCTGCGATAATCTAGGTGAGACTTCAGTCAGAAGTATGCAGAATCATCTAGATCGCTCTTGTCGAGCTATTTAATGCGAGAAACACGATATCTGGTTGTTTTCACCACTCCACAGTGCGTTTGATATGCAGAACCGGCGACATCTTGATTTTCGTGAGGTTTCAAGCTGAGACATGCATTTTCTGCGATAATCTTGGTGAGACTTCAGTCAGAAGTATGCAGAATCTTCGAGATCGCTCTTTTCGAGCAACATAATGCGAGAAACACGTTATCTGATGTTTTCACCACTCCACAGTGCGTGTGATATGCAGAACCGGCGAAATCTTTGATTTCGTCGGGGTTCAAGCTGAGATATGCATTTTCTACGATAATCTTGGTGAGACTTCTGTCAGAAGTATGCAGAATCATCGGGATCGCTCTTTTCGAGATATTTAATGCGCAAAAAAAGTTTTCTGGTGTTTTCACCACTCCACAGTGCGTTTGATATGCAGAACGGGCGACATCTTGATTTTCGTGAGGTTTCAAGCTGAGACATGCATTTTCTGCGATAATCTAGGTGAGACTTCAGTCAGAAGTATGCAGAATCATCTAGATCGCTCTTGTCGAGCTATTTAATGCGAGAAACACGATATCTGGTTGTTTTCACCACTCCACAGTGCGTTTGATATGCAGAACCGGCGACATCTTGATTTTCGTCGGGTTTCAAGCTGAGATATGCATTTTCTACCATAATCTGGGTGAGACTTCTGTCAGAAGTATGCAGAATCATCTAGATCGCTCTATTCGAGCTATTTAATGCGAGAAACACGATATCTGGTTGTTTTCACCACTCCACAGTGCGTTTGATATGCAGAACTGGCGACATCTTGATTTTCGTGAGATTTCTTGCTGAGATATGCATTTTCTGCGATAATCTAGGTGAGACTTCAGACAGAAGTATGCAGAATCATCTAGATCGCTCTTTTCGAGCTATTTAATGCGAGAAACACGTTATCTGGTTGTTTTCACCACTCCACAGTGCGTTTGATATGCAGAACCGGCGACATCTTGATTTTCGTGAGGTTTCAAGCTGAGACATGCATTTTCTGCGATAATCTTGGTGAGACTTCAGTCAGAAGTATGCAGAATCATGTAGATCGAACTTTTCGAGCTATTTAATGCGAAAAAACAAGTTTTCTGGTGTTTTCAACATTCCACAGTGCGTTTGATATGCAGAAGCGGCGACATCTTGGCTGTCGTTGGGTATCAAGCTGAGATATGCATTTTCTGCGATAATCTAGGTGAGACTTCAGTCAGAAGTATGCAGAATCATCTAGATCGCTCTTTTCGAGCTATTTAATGCGAGAAACACGTTATCTGGTGTTTTCACCACTCCACAGTGCGTTTGATATGCAGAACCGGCGACATCTTGGATTTCGTCGGGTTTCAAGCTGAGATATGCATTTTCTACCATAATCTTGGTGAGACTTCTGTCAGAAGTATGCAGAATCATCTAGATCGCTCTATTCGAGCTATTTAATGCGAGAAACACGATATCTGGTTGTTTTCACCACTCCACAGTGCGTTTGATATGCAGAACTGGCGACATCTTGATTTTCGTGAGATTTCTTGCTGAGATATGCATTTTCTGCGATAATCTAGGTGAGACTTCAGTCAGAAGTATGCAGAATCATCTAGATCGCTCTTTTCGAGCTATTTAATGCGAAAAAACAAGTTTTCTGGTCTTTTCAACATTCCACAGTGCGTTTGATGTGCAGAAACGGCGATATTTTGATTTTCGTGGTGTTTCCAGCTGAGATATGCATTTTCTACGATAATCTTGGTGAGTCTTTTGTCAGAAGTATGCAGAATCATCTAGATCGCTCTTTTCGAGCTATTTAATGCGAGAAACACGTTATCTGGTTGTTTTCACCACTCCACAGTGCGTTTGATATGCAGAACCGGCGACATCTTGATTTTCGTGAGGTTTCAAGCTTAGACATGCATTTTCTGCGATAATCTTGGTGAGACTTCAGTCAGAAGTATGCAGAATCTTCGAGATCGCTCTTTTCGAGCAACTTAATGCGAGAAACACGTTATCTGATGTTTTCACCACTCCACAGTGCGTGTGATATGCAGAACCGGCGAAATCTTTGATTTCGTCGGGGTTCAAGCTTAGATATGCATTTTCTACGATAATCTTGGTGAGACTTCTGTCAGAAGTATGCAGAATCATCGAGATCGCTCGTTTCGAGCTATTTAATGCGAGAAATACGTTATCTGGTGTTTTCACCACTCCACAGTACGTTTGATATGCAGAACCGCCGACATCTTGATTTTCGTGAGGTTTCAAGCTGAGATATGCATTTTCTGCGATAATCTAGGTGAGACTTCAGTCAGAAGTATGCAGAATCATCTAGATCGCTCTTTTCGAGCTATTTAATGCGAGAAACACGATATCTGGTTGTTTTCACCACTCCACAGTGCGTTTGATATGCAGAACTGGCGACATCTTGATTTTCGTGAGATTTCTTGCTGAGATATGCATTTTCTGCGATAATCTAGGTGAGACTTCAGACAGAAGTATGCAGAATCATCTAGATCGCTCTTTTCGAGCTATTTAATGCGAAAAAACGAGTTTTCTGGTCTTTTCAACATTCCACAGTGCGTTTGATATGCAGAAACGTCGATATGTTGATTTTCGTGGTGTTTCCAGCTGAGATATGCATTTTCTACGATAATCTTGGTGAGTCTTTTGTCAGAAGTATGCAGAATCATCTAGATCGCTCTTTTCGAGCTATTTAATGCGAGAAACACGTTATCTGGTTGTTTTCACCACTCCACAGTGCGTTTGATATGCAGAACCGGCGACATCTTGATTTTCGTGAGGTTTCAAGCTGAGACATGCATTTTCTGCGATAATCTTGGTGAGACTTCAGTCAGAAGTATGCAGAATCATGTAGATCGAACTTTTCGAGCTATTTAATGCGAAAAAACAAGTTTTCTGGTGTTTTCAACATTCCACAGTGCGTTTGATATGCAGAAGCGGCGACATCTTGGCTGTCGTTGGGTATCAAGCTGAGATATGCATTTTCTGCGATAATCTAGGTGAGACTTCAGTCAGAAGTATGCAGAATCATCTAGATCGCTCTTTTCGAGCTATTTAATGCGAGAAACACGTTATCTGGTGTTTTCACCACTCCACAGTGCGTTTGATATGCAGAACCGGCGACATCTTGGATTTCGTCGGGTTTCAAGCTGAGATATGCATTTTCTACCATAATCTTGGTGAGACTTCTGTCAGAAGTATGCAGAATCATCTAGATCGCTCTATTCGAGCTATTTAATGCGAGAAACACGATATCTGGTTGTTTTCACCACTCCACAGTGCGTTTGATATGCAGAACTGGCGACATCTTGATTTTCGTGAGATTTCTTGCTGAGATATGCATTTTCTGCGATAATCTAGGTGAGACTTCAGTCAGAAGTATGCAGAATCATCTAGATCGCTCTTTTCGAGCTATTTAATGCGAAAAAACAAGTTTTCTGGTCTTTTCAACATTCCACAGTGCGTTTGATGTGCAGAAACGGCGATATTTTGATTTTCGTGGTGTTTCCAGCTGAGATATGCATTTTCTACGATAATCTTGGTGAGTCTTTTGTCAGAAGTATGCAGAATCATCTAGATCGCTCTTTTCGAGCTATTTAATGCGAGAAACACGTTATCTGGTTGTTTTCACCACTCCACAGTGCGTTTGATATGCAGAACCGGCGACATCTTGATTTTCGTGAGGTTTCAAGCTTAGACATGCATTTTCTGCGATAATCTTGGTGAGACTTCAGTCAGAAGTATGCAGAATCTTCGAGATCGCTCTTTTCGAGCAACTTAATGCGAGAAACACGTTATCTGATGTTTTCACCACTCCACAGTGCGTGTGATATGCAGAACCGGCGAAATCTTTGATTTCGTCGGGGTTCAAGCTTAGATATGCATTTTCTACGATAATCTTGGTGAGACTTCTGTCAGAAGTATGCAGAATCATCGAGATCGCTCGTTTCGAGCTATTTAATGCGAGAAATACGTTATCTGGTGTTTTCACCACTCCACAGTACGTTTGATATGCAGAACCGCCGACATCTTGATTTTCGTGAGGTTTCAAGCTGAGATATGCATTTTCTGCGATAATCTAGGTGAGACTTCAGTCAGAAGTATGCAGAATCATCTAGATCGCTCTTTTCGAGCTATTTAATGCGAGAAACACGATATCTGGTTGTTTTCACCACTCCACAGTGCGTTTGATATGCAGAACTGGCGACATCTTGATTTTCGTGAGATTTCTTGCTGAGATATGCATTTTCTGCGATAATCTAGGTGAGACTTCAGTCAGAAGTATGCAGAATCATCTAGATCGCTCTTTTCGAGCTATTTAATGCGAAAAAACGAGTTTTCTGGTCTTTTCAACATTCCACAGTGCGTTTGATATGCAGAAACGGCGATATTTTGATTTTCGTGGTGTTTCCAGCTGAGATATGCATTTTCTACGATAATCTTGGTGAGTCTTTTGTCAGAAGTATGCAGAATCATCTAGATCGCTCTGGTCGAGCTATTTAATGCGAGAAACACGATATCTGGTTGTTTTCACTACTCCACAGTGCGTTTGATATGCAGAACCGGCGACATCTTGATTTTCGTGAGGTTTCAAGCTGAGATATGCATTTTCTGCGATAATCTTGGTGAGACTTCAGTCAGAAGTATGCAGAATCTTCGAGATCGCTCTTTTCGAGCAACTTAATGCGAGAAACACGTTATCTGATGTTTTCACCACTCCACAGTGCGTGTGATATGCAGAACCGGCGAAATCTTTGATTTCGTCGGGGTTCAAGCTGAGATATGCATTTTCTACGATAATCTTGGTGAGACTTCTGTCATAAGTATGCAGAATCATCGAGATCGCTCGTTTCGAGCTATTTAATGCGAGAAATACGTTTTCTGGTCTTTTCAACATTCCACAGTGCGTTTGATATGCAGAAACGTCGATATTTTGATTTTCGTGGTGTTTCCAGCTGAGATATGCATTTTCTACGATAATCTTGGTGAGTCTTTTGTCAGAAGTATGCAGAATCATCTAGATCGCTCTTTTCGAGCTATTTAATGCGAGAAACACGTTATCTGGTTGTTTTCACCACTCCACAGTGCGTTTGATATGCAGAACCGGCGACATCTTGATTTTCGTGAGGTTTCAAGCTGAGACATGCATTTTCTGCGATAATCTTGGTGAGACTTCAGTCAGAAGTATGCAGAATCATGTAGATCGAACTTTTCGAGCTATTTACTGCGAAAAAACAAGTTTTCTGGTGTTTTCAACATTCCACAATGCGTTTGATATGCAGATGCGGCGACATCTTGGCTGTCGTTGGGTATCAAGCTGAGATATGCATTTTCTGCGATAATCTAGGTGAGACTTCAGTCAGAAGTATGCAGAATCATCTAGATCGCTCTTTTCGAGCTATTTAATGCGAGAAACACGTTATCTGGTGTTTTCACCACTCCACAGTGCGTTTGATATGCAGAACCGGCGACATCTTGGATTTCGTCGGGTTTCAAGCTGAGATATGCATTTTCTACCATAATCTTGGTGAGACTTCTGTCAGAAGTATGCAGAATCATCTAGATCGCTCTATTCGAGCTATTTAATGCGAGAAACACGATATCTGGTTGTTTTCACCACTCCACAGTGCGTTTGATATGCAGAACTGGCGACATCTTGATTTTCGTGAGATTTCTTGCTGAGATATGCATTTTCTGCGATAATCTAGGTGAGACTTCAGTCAGAAGTATGCAGAATCATCTAGATCGCTCTTTTCGAGCTATTTAATGCGAAAAAACAAGTTTTCTGGTCTTTTCAACATTCCACAGTGCGTTTGATATGCAGAAACGGCGATATTTTGATTTTCGTGGTGTTTCCAGCTGAGATATGCATTTTCTACGATAATCTTGGTGAGTCTTTTGTCAGAAGTATGCAGAATCATCTAGATCGCTCTTTTCGAGCTATTTAATGCGAGAAACACGTTATCTGGTTGTTTTCACCACTCCACAGTGCGTTTGATATGCAGAACCGGCGACATCTTGATTTTCGTGAGGTTTCAAGCTTAGACATGCATTTTCTGCGATAATCTTGGTGAGACTTCAGTCAGAAGTATGCAGAATCTTCGAGATCGCTCTTTTCGAGCAACTTAATGCGAGAAACACGTTATCTGATGTTTTCACCACTCCACAGTGCGTGTGATATGCAGAACCGGCGAAATCTTTGATTTCGTCGGGGTTCAAGCTTAGATATGCATTTTCTACGATAATCTTGGTGAGACTTCTGTCAGAAGTATGCAGAATCATCGAGATCGCTCGTTTCGAGCTATTTAATGCGAGAAATACGTTATCTGGTGTTTTCACCACTCCACAGTACGTTTGATATGCAGAACCGCCGACATCTTGATTTTCGTGAGGTTTCAAGCTGAGATATGCATTTTCTGCGATAATCTAGGTGAGACTTCAGTCAGAAGTATGCAGAATCATCTAGATCGCTCTTTTCGAGCTATTTAATGCGAGAAACACGATATCTGGTTGTTTTCACCACTCCACAGTGCGTTTGATATGCAGAACTGGCGACATCTTGATTTTCGTGAGATTTCTTGCTGAGATATGCATTTTCTGCGATAATCTAGGTGAGACTTCAGTCAGAAGTATGCAGAATCTTCTAGATCGCTCTTTTCGAGCTATTTAATGCGAAAAAACGAGTTTTCTGGTCTTTTCAACATTCCACAGTGCGTTTGATATGCAGAAACGGCGATATTTTGATTTTCGTGGTGTTTCCAGCTGAGATATGCATTTTCTACGATAATCTTGGTGAGTCTTTTGTCAGAAGTATGCAGAATCCTCTAGATCGCTCTGGTCGAGCTATTTAATGCGAGAAACACGATATCTGGTTGTTTTCACTACTCCACAGTGCGTTTGATATGCAGAACCGGCGACATCTTGATTTTCGTGAGGTTTCAAGCTGAGATATGCATTTTCTGCGATAATCTTGGTGAGACTTCTGTCAGAAGTATGCAGAATCATCGGGATCGCTCTTGTCGAGCTATTTAATGCGAGAAACACGTTATCTGGTTGTTTTCTCCACTCCACAGTGCGTTTGATATGCACAACCGGCGACATCTTGATTTTCGTGAGGTTTCAAGCTGAGACATGCATTTTCTGCGATAATCTTGGTGAGACTTCAGTCAGAAGTATGCAGAATCTTCGAGATCGCTCTTTTCGAGCAACTTAATGCGAGAAACACGTTATCTGATGTTTTCACCACTCCACAGTGCGTGTGATATGCAGAACCGGCGAAATCTTTGATTTCGTCGGGGTTCAAGCTGAGATATGCATTTTCTACGATAATCTTGGTGAGACTTCTGTCATAAGTATGCAGAATCATCGAGATCGCTCGTTTCGAGCTATTTAATGCGAGAAATACGTTATCTGGTGTTTTCACCACTCCACAGTGCGTTTGATATGCAGAACCGCCGATATCTTGGTTTTCGTGGGGTTTCAAGCTGAGATATGCATTTTCTGCGATAATCTTGGTGAGACTTCTGTCAGAAGTATGCAGAATCATCGGGATCGCTCTTTTCGAGATATTTAATGCGCAGAAAAAGTTTTCTGGTGTTTTCACCACTCCACAGTGCGTTTGATATGCAGAACGGGCGACATCTTGATTTTCGTGAGGTTTCAAGCTGAGATATGCATTTTCTGCGATAATCTAGGTGAGACTTCAGTCAGAAGTATGCAGAATCATCTAGATCGCTCCTTTCCAGCTATTTAATGCGAAAAAACAAGTTTTCTGGTGTTTTCAACATTCCAAAGTGCGTTTGATATGCAGAACCGGCGATATTTTGATTTTCGTGGTGTTTCCAGCTGAGATATGCATGTTCTGCGATAATCTTGGTGAGTCTTCTGTCAGAAGTATGCAGAATCATCTAGATCGCTCTTTTCGAGCTATTTAATGCGAGAAACACGTTATCTGGTGTTTTCACCACTCCACAGTGCGTTTGATATGCAGAACCGGCGACATCTTGGATTTCGTCGGGTTTCAAGCTGAGATATGCATTTTCTACCATAATCTTGGTGAGACTTCTGTCAGAAGTATGCAGAATCATCTAGATCGCTCTATTCGAGCTATTTAATGCGAGAAACACGATATCTGGTTGTTTTCACCACTCCACAGTGCGTTTGATATGCAGAACTGGCGACATCTTGATTTTCGTGAGATTTCTTGCTGAGATATGCATTTTCTGCGATAATCTAGGTGAGACTTCAGACAGAAGTATGCAGAATCATCTAGATCGCTCTTTTCGAGCTATTTAATGCGAAAAAACGAGTTTTCTGGTCTTTTCAACATTCCACAGTGCGTTTGATATGCAGAAACGGCGATATTTTGATTTTCGTGGTGTTTCCAGCTGAGATATGCATTTTCTACGATAATCTTGGTGAGTCGTTTGTCAGAAGTATGCAGAATCATCTAGATCGCTCTTTTCGAGCTATTTAATGCGAGAAACACGTTATCTGGTTGTTTTCACCACTCCACAGTGCGTTTGATATGCAGAACCGGCGACATCTTGATTTTCGTGAGGTTTCAAGCTGAGACATGCATTTTCTGCGATAATCTTGGTGAGACTTCTGTCAGAAGTATGCAGAATCATCGGGATCGCTCTTGTCGAGCTATTTAATGCGAGAAACACGTTATCTGGTTGTTTTCTCCACTCCACAGTGCGTTTGATATGCAGAACCGGCGACATCTTGATTTTCGTGAGGTTTCAAGCTGAGACATGCATTTTCTGCGATAATCTTGGTGAGACTTCAGTCAGAAGTATGCAGAATCTTCGAGATCGCTCTTTTCGAGCAACTTAATGCGAGAAACACGTTATCTGATGTTTTCACCACTCCACAGTGCGTGTGATATGCAGAACCGGCGAAATCTTTGATTTCGTCGGGGTTCAAGCTGAGATATGCATTTTCTACGATAATCTTGGTGAGACTTCTGTCATAAGTATGCAGAATCATCGAGATCGCTCGTTTCGAGCTATTTAATGCGAGAAATACGTTATCTGGTGTTTTCACCACTCCACAGTGCGTTTGATATGCAGAACCGCCGATATCTTGGTTTTCGTGGGGTTTCAAGCTGAGATATGCATTTTCTGCGATAATCTTGGTGAGACTTCTGTCAGAAGTATGCAGAATCATCGGGATCGCTCTTTTCGAGATATTTAATGCGCAGAAAAAGTTTTCTGGTGTTTTCACCACTCCACAGTGCGTTTGATATGCAGAACGGGCGACATCTTGATTTTCGTGAGGTTTCAAGCTGAGATATGCATTTTCTGCGATAATCTAGGTGAGACTTCAGTCAGAAGTATGCAGAATCATCTAGATCGCTCCTTTCCAGCTATTTAATGCGAAAAAACAAGTTTTCTGGTGTTTTCAACATTCCAAAGTGCGTTTGATATGCAGAACCGGCGATATTTTGATTTTCGTGGTGTTTCCAGCTGAGATATGCATGTTCTGCGATAATCTTGGTGAGTCTTCTGTCAGAAGTATGCAGAATCATCTAGATCGCTCTTTTCGAGCTATTTAATGCGAGAAACACGTTATCTGGTGTTTTCACCACTCCACAGTGCGTTTGATATGCAGAACCGGCGACATCTTGGATTTCGTCGGGTTTCAAGCTGAGATATGCATTTTCTACCATAATCTTGGTGAGACTTCTGTCAGAAGTATGCAGAATCATCTAGATCGCTCTATTCGAGCTATTTAATGCGAGAAACACGATATCTGGTTGTTTTCACCACTCCACAGTGCGTTTGATATGCAGAACTGGCGACATCTTGATTTTCGTGAGATTTCTTGCTGAGATATGCATTTTCTGCGATAATCTAGGTGAGACTTCAGACAGAAGTATGCAGAATCATCTAGATCGCTCTTTTCGAGCTATTTAATGCGAAAAAACGAGTTTTCTGGTCTTTTCAACATTCCACAGTGCGTTTGATATGCAGAAACGGCGATATTTTGATTTTCGTGGTGTTTCCAGCTGAGATATGCATTTTCTACGATAATCTTGGTGAGTCGTTTGTCAGAAGTATGCAGAATCATCTAGATCGCTCTTTTCGAGCTATTTAATGCGAGAAACACGTTATCTGGTTGTTTTCACCACTCCACAGTGCGTTTGATATGCAGAACCGGCGACATCTTGATTTTCGTGAGGTTTCAAGCTGAGACATGCATTTTCTGCGATAATCTTGGTGAGACTTCAGTCAGAAGTATGCAGAATCATGTAGATCGAACTTTTCGAGCTATTTAATGCGAAAAAACAAGTTTTCTGGTCTTTTCAACATTCCACAGTGCGTTTGATATGCAGAAACGGCGATATTTTGATTTTCGTGGTGTTTCCAGCTGAGATATGCATTTTCTACGATAATCTTGGTGAGTCTTTTGTCAGAAGTATGCAGAATCATCTAGATCGCTCTTTTCGAGCTATTTAATGCGAGAAACACGTTATCTGGTTGTTTTCACCACTCCACAGTGCGTTTGATATGCAGAACCGGCGACATCTTGATTTTCGTGAGGTTTCAAGCTTAGACATGCATTTTCTGCGATAATCTTGGTGAGACTTCAGTCAGAAGTATGCAGAATCTTCGAGATCGCTCTTTTCGAGCAACTTAATGCGAGAAACACGTTATCTGATGTTTTCACCACTCCACAGTGCGTGTGATATGCAGAACCGGCGAAATCTTTGATTTCGTCGGGGTTCAAGCTTAGATATGCATTTTCTACGATAATCTTGGTGAGACTTCTGTCAGAAGTATGCAGAATCATCGAGATCGCTCGTTTCGAGCTATTTAATGCGAGAAATACGTTATCTGGTGTTTTCACCACTCCACAGTACGTTTGATATGCAGAACCGCCGACATCTTGATTTTCGTGAGGTTTCAAGCTGAGATATGCATTTTCTGCGATAATCTAGGTGAGACTTCAGTCAGAAGTATGCAGAATCATCTAGATCGCTCTTTTCGAGCTATTTAATGCGAGAAACACGATATCTGGTTGTTTTCACCACTCCACAGTGCGTTTGATATGCAGAACTGGCGACATCTTGATTTTCGTGAGATTTCTTGCTGAGATATGCATTTTCTGCGATAATCTAGGTGAGACTTCAGTCAGAAGTATGCAGAATCATCTAGATCGCTCTTTTCGAGCTATTTAATGCGAAAAAACGAGTTTTCTGGTCTTTTCAACATTCCACAGTGCGTTTGATATGCAGAAACGGCGATATTTTGATTTTCGTGGTGTTTCCAGCTGAGATATGCATTTTCTACGATAATCTTGGTGAGTCTTTTGTCAGAAGTATGCAGAATCCTCTAGATCGCTCTGGTCGAGCTATTTAATGCGAGAAACACGATATCTGGTTGTTTTCACTACTCCACAGTGCGTTTGATATGCAGAACCGGCGACATCTTGATTTTCGTGAGGTTTCAAGCTGAGATATGCATTTTCTGCGATAATCTTGGTGAGACTTCTGTCAGAAGTATGCAGAATCATCGGGATCGCTCTTGTCGAGCTATTTAATGCGAGAAACACGTTATCTGGTTGTTTTCTCCACTCCACAGTGCGTTTGATATGCAGAACCGGCGACATCTTGATTTTCGTGAGGTTTCAAGCTGAGACATGCATTTTCTGCGATAATCTTGGTGAGACTTCAGTCAGAAGTATGCAGAATCTTCGAGATCGCTCTTTTCGAGCAACTTAATGCGAGAAACACGTTATCTGATGTTTTCACCACTCCACAGTGCGTGTGATATGCAGAACCGGCGAAATCTTTGATTTCGTCGGGGTTCAAGCTGAGATATGCATTTTCTACGATAATCTTGGTGAGACTTCTGTCATAAGTATGCAGAATCATCGAGATCGCTCGTTTCGAGCTATTTAATGCGAGAAATACGTTATCTGGTGTTTTCACCACTCCACAGTGCGTTTGATATGCAGAACCGCCGATATCTTGGTTTTCGTGGGGTTTCAAGCTGAGATATGCATTTTCTGCGATAATCTTGGTGAGACTTCTGTCAGAAGTATGCAGAATCATCGGGATCGCTCTTTTCGAGATATTTAATGCGCAGAAAAAGTTTTCTGGTGTTTTCACCACTCCACAGTGCGTTTGATATGCAGAACGGGCGACATCTTGATTTTCGTGAGGTTTCAAGCTGAGATATGCATTTTCTGCGATAATCTAGGTGAGACTTCAGTCAGAAGTATGCAGAATCATCTAGATCGCTCCTTTCCAGCTATTTAATGCGAAAAAACAAGTTTTCTGGTGTTTTCAACATTCCAAAGTGCGTTTGATATGCAGAACCGGCGATATTTTGATTTTCGTGGTGTTTCCAGCTGAGATATGCATGTTCTGCGATAATCTTGGTGAGTCTTCTGTCAGAAGTATGCAGAATCATCTAGATCGCTCTTTTCGAGCTATTTAATGCGAGAAACACGTTATCTGGTGTTTTCACCACTCCACAGTGCGTTTGATATGCAGAACCGGCGACATCTTGGATTTCGTCGGGTTTCAAGCTGAGATATGCATTTTCTACCATAATCTTGGTGAGACTTCTGTCAGAAGTATGCAGAATCATCTAGATCGCTCTATTCGAGCTATTTAATGCGAGAAACACGATATCTGGTTGTTTTCACCACTCCACAGTGCGTTTGATATGCAGAACTGGCGACATCTTGATTTTCGTGAGATTTCTTGCTGAGATATGCATTTTCTGCGATAATCTAGGTGAGACTTCAGACAGAAGTATGCAGAATCATCTAGATCGCTCTTTTCGAGCTATTTAATGCGAAAAAACGAGTTTTCTGGTCTTTTCAACATTCCACAGTGCGTTTGATATGCAGAAACGGCGATATTTTGATTTTCGTGGTGTTTCCAGCTGAGATATGCATTTTCTACGATAATCTTGGTGAGTCGTTTGTCAGAAGTATGCAGAATCATCTAGATCGCTCTTTTCGAGCTATTTAATGCGAGAAACACGTTATCTGGTTGTTTTCACCACTCCACAGTGCGTTTGATATGCAGAACCGGCGACATCTTGATTTTCGTGAGGTTTCAAGCTGAGACATGCATTTTCTGCGATAATCTTGGTGAGACTTCAGTCAGAAGTATGCAGAATCATGTAGATCGAACTTTTCGAGCTATTTAATGCGAAAAAACAAGTTTTCTGGTGTTTTCAACATTCCACAGTGCGTTTGATATGCAGAAGCGGCGACATCTTGGCTGTCGTTGGGTATCAATCTGAGATATGCATTTTCTGCGATAATCTAGGTGAGACTTCAGTCAGAAGTATGCAGAATCATCTAGATCGCTCTTTTCGAGCTATTTAATGCGAGAAACACGTTATCTGGTGTTTTCACCACTCCACAGTGCGTTTGATATGCAGAACCGGCGACATCTTGGATTTCGTCGGGTTTCAAGCTGAGATATGCATTTTCTACCATAATCTTGGTGAGACTTCTGTCAGAAGTATGCAGAATCATCTAGATCGCTCTATTCGAGCTATTTAATGCGAGAAACACGATATCTGGTTGTTTTCACCACTCCACAGTGCGTTTGATATGCAGAACTGGCGACATCTTGATTTTCGTGAGATTTCTTGCTGAGATATGCATTTTCTGCGATAATCTAGGTGAGACTTCAGACAGAAGTATGCAGAATCATCTAGATCGCTCTTTTCGAGCTATTTAATGCGAAAAAACGAGTTTTCTGGTCTTTTCAACATTCCACAGTGCGTTTGATATGCAGAAACGGCGATATTTTGATTTTCATGGTGTTTCCAGCTGAGATATGCATTTTCTACGATAATCTTGGTGAGTCGTTTGTCAGAAGTATGCAGAATCATCTAGATCGCTCTTTTCGAGCTATTTAATGCGAGAAACACGTTATCTGGTTGTTTTCACCACTCCACAGTGCGTTTGATATGCAGAACCGGCGACATCTTGATTTTCGTGAGGTTTCAAGCTGAGACATGCATTTTCTGCGATAATCTTGGTGAGACTTCAGTCAGAAGTATGCAGAATCATGTAGATCGAACTTTTCGAGCTATTTAATGCGAAAAAACAAGTTTTCTGGTGTTTTCAACATTCCACAGTGCGTTTGATATGCAGAAGCGGCGACATCTTGGCTGTCGTTGGGTATCAATCTGAGATATGCATTTTCTGCGATAATCTAGGTGAGACTTCAGTCAGAAGTATGCAGAATCATCTAGATCGCTCTTTTCGAGCTATTTAATGCGATAAACACGTTATCTGGTGTTTTCACCACTCCACAGTGCGTTTGATATGCAGAACCGGCGACATCTTGGATTTCGTCGGGTTTCAAGCTGAGATATGCATTTTCTACCATAATCTTGGTGAGACTTCTGTCAGAAGTATGCAGAATCATCTAGATCGCTCTATTCGAGCTATTTAATGCGAGAAACACGATATCTGGTTGTTTTCACCACTCCACAGTGCGTTTGATATGCAGAACTGGCGACATCTTGATTTTCGTGAGATTTCTTGCTGAGATATGCATTTTCTGCGATAATCTAGGTGAGACTTCAGTCAGAAGTATGCAGAATCATCTAGATCGCTCTTTTCGAGCTATTTAATGCGAAAAAACAAGTTTTCTGGTCTTTTCAACATTCCACAGTGCGTTTGATATGCAGAAACGGCGATATTTTGATTTTCGTGGTGTTTCCAGCTGAGATATGCATTTTCTACGATAATCTTGGTGAGTCTTTTGTCAGAAGTATGCAGAATCATCTAGATCGCTCTTTTCGAGCTATTTAATGCGAGAAACACGTTATCTGGTTGTTTTCACCACTCCACAGTGCGTTTGATATGCAGAACCGGCGACATCTTGATTTTCGTGAGGTTTCAAGCTTAGACATGCATTTTCTGCGATAATCTTGGTGAGACTTCAGTCAGAAGTATGCAGAATCTTCGAGATCGCTCTTTTCGAGCAACTTAATGCGAGAAACACGTTATCTGATGTTTTCACCACTCCACAGTGCGTGTGATATGCAGAACCGGCGAAATCTTTGATTTCGTCGGGTTTCAAGCTGAGATATGCATTTTCTACCATAATCTTGGTGAGACTTCTGTCAGAAGTATGCAGAATCATCTAGATCGCTCTATTCGAGCTATTTAATGCGAGAAACACGATATCTGGTTGTTTTCACCACTCCACAGTGCGTTTGATATGCAGAACTGGCGACATCTTGATTTTCGTGAGATTTCTTGCTGAGATATGCATTTTCTGCGATAATCTAGGTGAGACTTCAGTCAGAAGTATGCAGAATCATCTAGATCGCTCTTTTCGAGCTATTTAATGCGAAAAAACAAGTTTTCTGGTCTTTTCAACATTCCACAGTGCGTTTGATATGCAGAAACGGCGATATTTTGATTTTCGTGGTGTTTCCAGCTGAGATATGCATTTTCTACGATAATCTTGGTGAGTCTTTTGTCAGAAGTATGCAGAATCATCTAGATCGCTCTTTTCGAGCTATTTAATGCGAGAAACACGTTATCTGGTTGTTTTCACCACTCCACAGTGCGTTTGATATGCAGAACCGGCGACATCTTGATTTTCGTGAGGTTTCAAGCTTAGACATGCATTTTCTGCGATAATCTTGGTGAGACTTCAGTCAGAAGTATGCAGAATCTTCGAGATCGCTCTTTTCGAGCAACTTAATGCGAGAAACACGTTATCTGATGTTTTCACCACTCCACAGTGCGTGTGATATGCAGAACCGGCGAAATCTTTGATTTCGTCGGGTTTCAAGCTGAGATATGCATTTTCTACCATAATCTTGGTGAGACTTCTGTCAGAAGTATGCAGAATCATCTAGATCGCTCTTTTCGAGCTATTTAATGCGAGAAACACGTTATCTGATGTTTTCACCACTCCACAGTGCGTTTGATATGCAGAACTGGCGACATCTTGATTTTCGTGAGATTTCTTGCTGAGATATGCATTTTCTGCGATAATCTAGGTGAGACTTCAGTCAGAAGTATGCAGAATCATCTAGATCGCTCTTTTCGAGCTATTTAATGCGAAAAAACGAGTTTTCTGGTCTTTTCAACATTCCACAGTGCGTTTGATATGCAGAAACGGCGATATTTTGATTTTCGTGGTGTTTCCAGCTGAGATATGCATTTTCTACGATAATCTTGGTGAGTCTTTTGTCAGAAGTATGCAGAATCATCTAGATCGCTCTTTTCGAGCTATTTAATGCGAGAAACACGTTATCTGGTGTTTTCACCACTCCACAGTGCGTTTGATATGCAGAACCGGCGACATCTTGGATTTCGTCGGGTTTCAAGCTGAGATATGCATTTTCTACCATAATCTTGGTGAGACTTCTGTCAGAAGTATGCAGAATCATCTAGATCGCTCTATTCGAGCTATTTAATGCGAGAAACACGATATCTGGTTGTTTTCACCACTCCACAGTGCGTTTGATATGCAGAACTGGCGACATCTTGATTTTCGTGAGATTTCTTGCTGAGATATGCATTTTATGCGATAATCTAGGTGAGACTTCAGTCAGAAGTATGCAGAATCATCTAGATCGCTCTTTTCGAGCTATTTAATGCGAAAAAACAAGTTTTCTGGTCTTTTCAACATTCCACAGTGCGTTTGATATGCAGAAACGGCGATATTTTGATTTTCGTGGTGTTTCCAGCTGAGATATGCATTTTCTACGATAATCTTGGTGAGTCTTTTGTCAGAAGTATGCAGAATCATCTAGATCGCTCTTTTCGAGCTATTTAATGCGAGAAACACGTTATCTGGTTGTTTTCACCACTCCACAGTGCGTTTGATATGCAGAACCGGCGACATCTTGATTTTCGTGAGGTTTCAAGCTGAGACATGCATTTTCTGCGATAATCTTGGTGAGACTTCAGTCAGAAGTATGCAGAATCTTCGAGATCGCTCTTTTCGAGCAACTTAATGCGAGAAACACGTTATCTGATGTTTTCACCACTCCACAGTGCGTGTGATATGCAGAACCGGCGAAATCTTTGATTTCGTCGGGGTTCAAGATGAGATATGCATTTTCTACGATAATCTTGGTGAGACTTCTGTCAGAAGTATGCAGAATCATCGAGATCGCTCGTTTCGAGCTATTTAATGCGAGAAATACGTTATCTGGTGTTTTCACCACTCCACAGTGCGTTTGATATGCAGAACCGCCGATATCTTGGTTTTCGTGGGGTTTCAAGCTGAGATATGCATTTTCTGCGATAATCTTGGTGAGACTTCTGTCAGAAGTATGCAGAATCATCGGGATCGCTCTTTTCGAGATATTTAATGCGCAAAAAAAGTTTTCTGGTGTTTTCACCACTCCACAGTGCGTTTGATATGCAGAACGGGCGACATCTTGATTTTCGTGAGGTTTCAAGCTGAGATATGCATTTTCTGCGATAATCTAGGTGAGACTTCAGTCAGAAGTATGCAGAATCATCTAGATCGCTCTTTTCCAGCATTTAATGCGAAAAAACAAGTTTTCTGGTGTTTTCAACATTCCAAAGTGCGTTTGATATGCAGAACCGGCGATATCTTGATTTTCGTGGTGTTTCCAGCTGAGATATGCATTTTCTGCGATAATCTTGGTGAGTCTTCTGTCAGAAGTATGCAGAATCATCTAGATCGCTCTTTTCGAGCTATTTAATGCGAGAGACACGTTATCTGGTGTTTTCACCACTCCACAGTGCGTTTGATATGCAGAACTGGCGACATCTTGATTTTCGTGAGATTTCTTGCTGAGATATGCATTTTCTGCGATAATCTAGGTGAGACTTTAGTCAGAAGTATGCAGAATCATCTAGATCGCTCTTTTCGAGCTATTTAATGCGAAAAAACGAGTTTTCTGGTCTTTTCAACATTCCACAGTGCGTTTGATATGCAGAAACGGCGATATTTTGATTTTCGTGGTGTTTCCAGCTGAGATATGCATTTTCTACGATAATCTTGGTGAGTCTTTTGTCAGAAGTATGCAGAATCATCTAGATCGCTCTTCTCGAGCTATTTAATGCGAAAAAACAAGTTTTCTGGTCTTTTCAACATTCCACAGTGGGTTTGATATGCAGAAACGGCGATATTTTGATGTTCCTGGTGTTTCCAGCTGAGATATGCATTTTCTACGATAATCTTGGTGAGTCTTTTGTCAGAAGTATGCAGAATCATCTAGATCGCTCTTTTCGAGCTATTTAATGCGAGAAACACGTTATCTGGTTGTTTTCACCACTCCACAGTGCGTTTGATATGCAGAACCGGCGACATCTTGATTTTCGTGAGGTTTCAAGCTGAGACATGCATTTTCTGCGATAATCTTGGTGAGACTTCAGTCAGAAGTATGCAGAATCATCTAGATCGCTCTTTTCGAGCTATTTAATGCGATAAACACGTTATCTGGTGTTTTCACCACTCCACAGTGCGTTTGATATGCAGAACCGGCGACATCTTGGATTTCGTCGGGTTTCAAGCTGAGATATGCATTTTCTACCATAATCTTGGTGAGACTTCTGTCAGAAGTATGCAGAATCATCTAGATCGCTCTATTCGAGCTATTTAATGCGAGAAACACGATATCTGGTTGTTTTCACCACTCCACAGTGCGTTTGATATGCAGAACTGGCGACATCTTGATTTTCGTGAGATTTCTTGCTGAGATATGCATTTTCTGCGATAATCTAGGTGAGACTTCAGTCAGAAGTATGCAGAATCATCTAGATCGCTCTTTTCGAGCTATTTAATGCGAAAAAACAAGTTTTCTGGTCTTTTCAACATTCCACAGTGCGTTTGATATGCAGAAACGGCGATATTTTGATTTTCGTGGTGTTTCCAGCTGAGATATGCATTTTCTACGATAATCTTGGTGAGTCTTTTGTCAGAAGTATGCAGAATCATCTAGATCGCTCTTTTCGAGCTATTTAATGCGAGAAACACGTTATCTGGTTGTTTTCACCACTCCACAGTGCGTTTGATATGCAGAACCGGCGACATCTTGATTTTCGTGAGGTTTCAAGCTTAGACATGCATTTTCTGCGATAATCTTGGTGAGACTTCAGTCAGAAGTATGCAGAATCTTCGAGATCGCTCTTTTCGAGCAACTTAATGCGAGAAACACGTTATCTGATGTTTTCACCACTCCACAGTGCGTGTGATATGCAGAACCGGCGAAATCTTTGATTTCGTCGGGTTTCAAGCTGAGATATGCATTTTCTACCATAATCTTGGTGAGACTTCTGTCAGAAGTATGCAGAATCATCTAGATCGCTCTATTCGAGCTATTTAATGCGAGAAACACGATATCTGGTTGTTTTCACCACTCCACAGTGCGTTTGATATGCAGAACTGGCGACATCTTGATTTTCGTGAGATTTCTTGCTGAGATATGCATTTTCTGCGATAATCTAGGTGAGACTTCAGTCAGAAGTATGCAGAATCATCTAGATCGCTCTTTTCGAGCTATTTAATGCGAAAAAACAAGTTTTCTGGTCTTTTCAACATTCCACAGTGCGTTTGATATGCAGAAACGGCGATATTTTGATTTTCGTGGTGTTTCCAGCTGAGATATGCATTTTCTACGATAATCTTGGTGAGTCTTTTGTCAGAAGTATGCAGAATCATCTAGATCGCTCTTTTCGAGCTATTTAATGCGAGAAACACGTTATCTGGTTGTTTTCACCACTCCACAGTGCGTTTGATATGCAGAACCGGCGACATCTTGATTTTCGTGAGGTTTCAAGCTTAGACATGCATTTTCTGCGATAATCTTGGTGAGACTTCAGTCAGAAGTATGCAGAATCTTCGAGATCGCTCTTTTCGAGCAACTTAATGCGAGAAACACGTTATCTGATGTTTTCACCACTCCACAGTGCGTGTGATATGCAGAACCGGCGAAATCTTTGATTTCGTCGGGTTTCAAGCTGAGATATGCATTTTCTACCATAATCTTGGTGAGACTTCTGTCAGAAGTATGCAGAATCATCTAGATCGCTCTATTCGAGCTATTTAATGCGAGAAACACGATATCTGGTTGTTTTCACCACTCCACAGTGCGTTTGATATGCAGAACTGGCGACATCTTGATTTTCGTGAGATTTCTTGCTGAGATATGCATTTTCTGCGATAATCTAGGTGAGACTTCAGTCAGAAGTATGCAGAATCATCTAGATCGCTCTTTTCGAGCTATTTAATGCGAAAAAACAAGTTTTCTGGTCTTTTCAACATTCCACAGTGCGTTTGATATGCAGAAACGGCGATATTTTGATTTTCGTGGTGTTTCCAGCTGAGATATGCATTTTCTACGATAATCTTGGTGAGTCTTTTGTCAGAAGTATGCAGAATCATCTAGATCGCTCTTTTCGAGCTATTTAATGCGAGAAACACGTTATCTGGTTGTTTTCACCACTCCACAGTGCGTTTGATATGCAGAACCGGCGACATCTTGATTTTCGTGAGGTTTCAAGCTTAGACATGCATTTTCTGCGATAATCTTGGTGAGACTTCAGTCAGAAGTATGCAGAATCTTCGAGATCGCTCTTTTCGAGCAACTTAATGCGAGAAACACGTTATCTGATGTTTTCACCACTCCACAGTGCGTGTGATATGCAGAACTGGCGACATCTTGATTTTCGTGAGATTTCTTGCTGAGATATGCATTTTCTGCGATAATCTAGGTGAGACTTTAGTCAGAAGTATGCAGAATCATCTAGATCGCTCTTTTCGAGCTATTTAATGCGGAAAAACGAGTTTTCTGGTCTTTTCAACATTCCACAGTGCGTTTGATATGCAGAAACGGCGATATTTTGATTTTCGTGGTGTTTCCAGCTGAGATATGCATTTTCTACGATAATCTTGGTGAGTCTTTTGTCAGAAGTATGCAGAATCATCTAGATCGCTCTTCTCGAGCTATTTAATGCGAAAAAACAAGTTTTCTGGTCTTTTCAACATTCCACAGTGGGTTTGATATGCAGAAACGGCGATATTTTGATGTTCCTGGTGTTTCCAGCTGAGATATGCATTTTCTACGATAATCTTGGTGAGTCTTTTGTCAGAAGTATGCAGAATCATCTAGATCGCTCTTTTCGAGCTATTTAATGCGAGAAACACGTTATCTGGTTGTTTTCACAACTCCACAGTGCGTTTGATATGCAGAACCGGCGACATCTTGATTTTCGTGAGGTTTCAAGCTGAGACATGCATTTTCTGCGATAATCTTGGTGAGACTTCAGTCAGAAGTATGCAGAATCATCTAGATCGCTCTTTTCGAGCTATTTAATGCGATAAACACGTTATCTGGTGTTTTCACCACTCCACAGTGCGTTTGATATGCAGAACCGGCGACATCTTGGATTTCGTCGGGTTTCAAGCTGAGATATGCATTTTCTACCATAATCTTGGTGAGACTTCTGTCAGAAGTATGCAGAATCATCTAGATCGCTCTATTCGAGCTATTTAATGCGAGAAACACGATATCTGGTTGTTTTCACCACTCCACAGTGCGTTTGATATGCAGAACTGGCGACATCTTGATTTTCGTGAGATTTCTTGCTGAGATATGCATTTTCTGCGATAATCTAGGTGAGACTTCAGTCAGAAGTATGCAGAATCATCTAGATCGCTCTTTTCGAGCTATTTAATGCGAAAAAACAAGTTTTCTGGTCTTTTCAACATTCCACAGTGCGTTTGATATGCAGAAACGGCGATATTTTGATTTTCGTGGTGTTTCCAGCTGAGATATGCATTTTCTACGATAATCTTGGTGAGTCTTTTGTCAGAAGTATGCAGAATCATCTAGATCGCTCTTTTCGAGCTATTTAATGCGAGAAACACGTTATCTGGTTGTTTTCACCACTCCACAGTGCGTTTGATATGCAGAACCGGCGACATCTTGATTTTCGTGAGGTTTCAAGCTTAGACATGCATTTTCTGCGATAATCTTGGTGAGACTTCAGTCAGAAGTATGCAGAATCTTCGAGATCGCTCTTTTCGAGCAACTTAATGCGAGAAACACGTTATCTGATGTTTTCACCACTCCACAGTGCGTGTGATATGCAGAACCGGCGAAATCTTTGATTTCGTCGGGTTTCAAGCTGAGATATGCATTTTCTACCATAATCTTGGTGAGACTTCTGTCAGAAGTATGCAGAATCATCTAGATCGCTCTATTCGAGCTATTTAATGCGAGAAACACGATATCTGGTTGTTTTCACCACTCCACAGTGCGTTTGATATGCAGAACTGGCGACATCTTGATTTTCGTGAGATTTCTTGCTGAGATATGCATTTTCTGCGATAATCTAGGTGAGACTTCAGTCAGAAGTATGCAGAATCATCTAGATCGCTCTTTTCGAGCTATTTAATGCGAAAAAACAAGTTTTCTGGTCTTTTCAACATTCCACAGTGCGTTTGATATGCAGAAACGGCGATATTTTGATTTTCGTGGTGTTTCCAGCTGAGATATGCATTTTCTACGATAATCTTGGTGAGTCTTTTGTCAGAAGTATGCAGAATCATCTAGATCGCTCTTTTCGAGCTATTTAATGCGAGAAACACGTTATCTGGTTGTTTTCACCACTCCACAGTGCGTTTGATATGCAGAACCGGCGACATCTTGATTTTCGTGAGGTTTCAAGCTTAGACATGCATTTTCTGCGATAATCTTGGTGAGACTTCAGTCAGAAGTATGCAGAATCTTCGAGATCGCTCTTTTCGAGCAACTTAATGCGAGAAACACGTTATCTGATGTTTTCACCACTCCACAGTGCGTGTGATATGCAGAACCGGCGAAATCTTTGAATTCGTCGGGTTTCAAGCTGAGATATGCATTTTCTACCATAATCTTGGTGAGACTTCTGTCAGAAGTATGCAGAATCATCTAGATCGCTCTATTCGAGCTATTTAATGCGAGAAACACGATATCTGGTTGTTTTCACCACTCCACAGTGCGTTTGATATGCAGAACTGGCGACATCTTGATTTTCGTGAGATTTCTTGCTGAGATATGCATTTTCTGCGATAATCTAGGTGAGACTTCAGTCAGAAGTATGCAGAATCATCTAGATCGCTCTTTTCGAGCTATTTAATGCGAAAAAACGAGTTTTCTGGTCTTTTCAACATTCCACAGTGCGTTTGATATGCAGAAACGGCGATATTTTGATTTTCGTGGTGTTTCCAGCTGAGATATGCATTTTCTACGATAATCTTGGTGAGTCTTTTGTCAGAAGTATGCAGAATCATCTAGATCGCTCTTTTCGAGCTATTTAATGCGAGAAACACGTTATCTGGTTGTTTTCACCACTCCACAGTGCGTTTGATATGCAGAACCGGCGACATCTTGATTTTCGTGAGGTTTCAAGCTGAGACATGCATTTTCTGCGATAATCTTGGTGAGACTTCAGTCAGAAGTATGCAGAATCATGTAGATCGAACTTTTCGAGCTATTTAATCCGAAAAAACAAGTTTTCTGGTGTTTTCAACATTCCACAGTGCGTTTGATATGCAGAAGCGGCGACATCTTGGCTGTCGTTGGGTATCAAGCTGAGATATGCATTTTCTGCGATAATCTAGGTGAGACTTCAGTCAGAAGTATGCAGAATCATCTAGATCGCTCTTTTCGAGCTATTTAATGCGAGAAACACGTTATCTGGTGTTTTCACCACTCCACAGTGCGTTTGATATGCAGAACCGGCGACATCTTGGATTTCGTCGGGTTTCAAGCTGAGATATGCATTTTCTACCATAATCTTGGTGAGACTTCTGTCAGAAGTATGCAGAATCATCTAGATCGCTCTATTCGAGCTATTTAATGCGAGAAACACGATATCTGGTTGTTTTCACCACTCCACAGTGCGTTTGATATGCAGAACTGGCGACATCTTGATTTTCGTGAGATTTCTTGCTGAGATATGCATTTTATGCGATAATCTAGGTGAGACTTCAGTCAGAAGTATGCAGAATCATCTAGATCGCTCTTTTCGAGCTATTTAATGCGAAAAAACAAGTTTTCTGGTCTTTTCAACATTCCACAGTGCGTTTGATATGCAGAAACGGCGATATTTTGATTTTCGTGGTGTTTCCAGCTGAGATATGCATTTTCTACGATAATCTTGGTGAGTCTTTAGTCAGAAGTATGCAGAATCATCTATATCGCTCTTTTCGAGCTATTTAATGCGAGAAACACGTTATCTGGTTGTTTTCACCACTCCACAGTGCGTTTGATATGCAGAACCGGCGACATCTTGATTTTCGTGAGGTTTCAAGCTGAGACATGCATTTTCTGCGATAATCTTGGTGAGACTTCAGTCAGAAGTATGCAGAATCTTCGAGATCGCTCTTTTCGAGCAACTTAATGCGAGAAACACGTTATCTGATGTTTTCACCACTCCACAGTGCGTGTGATATGCAGAACCGGCGAAATCTTTGATTTCGTCGGGGTTCAAGATGAGATATGCATTTTCTACGATAATCTTGGTGAGACTTCTGTCAGAAGTATGCAGAATCATCGAGATCGCTCGTTTCGAGCTATTTAATGCGAGAAATACGTTATCTGGTGTTTTCACCACTCCACAGTGCGTTTGATATGCAGAACCGCCGATACCTTGGTTTTCGTGGGGTTTCAAGCTGAGATATGCATTTTCTGCGATAATCTTGGTGAGACTTCTGTCAGAAGTATGCAGAATCATCGGGATCGCTCTTTTCGAGATATTTAATGCGCAAAAAAAGTTTTCTGGTGTTTTCACCACTCCACAGTGCGTTTGATATGCAGAACGGGCGACATCTTGATTTTCGTGAGGTTTCAAGCTGAGATATGCATTTTCTGCGATAATCTAGGTGAGACTTCAGTCAGAAGTATGCAGAATCATCTAGATCGCTCTTTTCCAGCATTTAATGCGAAAAAACAAGTTTTCTGGTGTTTTCAACATTCCAAAGTGCGTTTGATATGCAGAACCGGCGATATCTTGATTTTCGTGGTGTTTCCAGCTGAGATATGCATTTTCTGCGATAATCTTGGTGAGTCTTCTGTCAGAAGTATGCAGAATCATCTAGATCGCTCTTTTCGAGCTATTTAATGCGAGAAACACGTTATCTGATGTTTTCACCACTCCACAGTGCGTTTGATATGCAGAACTGGCGACATCTTGATTTTCGTGAGATTTCTTGCTGAGATATGCATTTTCTGCGATAATCTAGGTGAGACTTTAGTCAGAAGTATGCAGAATCATCTAGATCGCTCTTTTCGAGCTATTTAATGCGAAAAAACGAGTTTTCTGGTCTTTTCAACATTCCACAGTGCGTTTGATATGCAGAAACGGCGATATTTTGATTTTCGTGGTGTTTCCAGCTGAGATATGCATTTTCTACGATAATCTTGGTGAGTCTTTTGTCAGAAGTATGCAGAATCATCTAGATCGCTCTTTTCGAGCTATTTAATGCGAAAAAACAAGTTTTCTGGTCTTTTCAACATTCCACAGTGGGTTTGATATGCAGAAACGGCGATATTTTGATGTTCCTGGTGTTTCCAGCTGAGATATGCATTTTCTACGATAATCTTGGTGAGTCTTTTGTCAGAAGTATGCAGAATCATCTAGATCGCTCTTTTCGAGCTATTTAATGCGAGAAACACGTTATCTGGTTGTTTTCATCACTCCACAGTGCGTTTGATATGCAGAACCGGCGACATCTTGATTTTCGTGAGGTTTCAAGCTGAGACATGCATTTTCTGCGATAATCTTGGTGAGACTTCAGTCAGAAGTATGCAGAATCATGTAGATCGAACTTTTCGAGCTATTTAATGCGAAAAAACAAGTTTTCTGGTGTTTTCAACATTCCACAGTGCGTTTGATATGCAGAACCGGCGACATCTTGGCTGTCGTTGGGTATCAAGCTGAGATATGCATTTTCTGCGATAATCTAGGTGAGACTTCAGTCAGAAGTATGCAGAATCATCTAGATCGCTCTTTTCGAGCTATTTAATGCGAGAAACACGATATCTGGTTGTTTTCACCACTCCACAGTGCGTTTGATATGCAGAACTGGCGACATCTTGATTTTCGTGAGATTTCTTGCTGAGATATGCATTTTCTGCGATAATCTAGGTGAGACTTCTGTCAGAAGTATGCAGAATCATCGAGATCGCTCGTTTCGAGCTATTTAATGCGAGAAATACGTTATCTGGTGTTTTCACCACTCCACAGTGCGTTTGATATGCAGAACGGGCGACATCTTGATTTTCGTGAGGTTTCAAGATGAGATATGCATTTTCTGCGATAATCTAGGTGAGACTTCAGTCAGAAGTATGCAGAATCATCTAGATCGCTCTTTTCCAGCTATTTAATGCGAAAAAACAAGTTTTCTGGTGTTTTCAACATTCCAAAGTGCGTTTGATATGCAGAACCGGCGATATCTTGATTTTCGTGGTGTTTCCAGCTGAGATATGCATTTTCTGCGATAATCTTGGTGAGTCTTCTGTCAGAAGTATGCAGAATCATCTAGATCGCTCTTTTCGAGCTATTTAATGCGAGAAACACGTTATCTGGTGTTTTCACCACTCCACAGTGCGTTTGATATGCAGAACCGGCGACATCTTGGATTTCGTCGGGTTTCAAGCTGAGATATGCATTTTCTACCATAATCTTGGTGAGACTTCTGTCAGAAGTATGCAGAATCATCTAGATCGCTCTATTCGAGCTATTTAATGCGAGAAACACGATATCTGGTTGTTTTCACCACTCCACAGTGCGTTTGATATGCAGAACTGGCGACATCTTGATTTTCGTGAGATTTCTTGCTGAAATATGCATTTTCTGCGATAATCTAGGTGAGACTTCAGTCAGAAGTATGCAGAATCATCTAGATCGCTCTTTTCGAGCTATTTAATGCGAAAAAACGAGTTTTCTGGTCTTTTCAACATTCCACAGTGCGTTTGATATGCAGAAACGGCGATATTTTGATTTTCGTGGTGTTTCCAGCTGAGATATGCATTTTCTACGATAATCTTGGTGAGTCTTTTGTCAGAAGTATGCAGAAGCATCTAGATCGCTCTTTTCGAGCTATTTAATGCGAGAAACACGTTATCTGGTTGTTTTCACCCCTCCACAGTGCGTTTGATATGCAGAACCGGCGACATCTTGATTTTCGTGAGGTTTCAAGCTTAGACATGCATTTTCTGCGATAATCTTGGTGAGACTTCAGTCAGAAGTATGCAGAATCTTCGAGATCGCTCTTTTCGAGCAACTTAATGCGAGAAACACGTTATCTGATGTTTTCACCACTCCACAGTGCGTGTGATATGCAGAACCGGCGAAATCTTTGATTTCGTCGGGTTTCAAGCTGAGATATGCATTTTCTACCATAATCTTGGTGAGACTTCTGTCAGAAGTATGCAGAATCATCTAGATCGCTCTATTCGAGCTATTTAATGCGAGAAACACGATATCTGGTTGTTTTCACCACTCCACAGTGCGTTTGATATGCAGAACTGGCGACATTTTGACTTTCGTGAGATTTCTTGCTGAGAAATGCATTTTCTGCGATAATCTAGGTGAGACTTCAGTCAGAAGTATGCAGAATCATCTAGATCGCTCTTTTCGAGCTATTTAATGCGAAAAAACGAGTTTTCTGGTCTTTTCAACATTCCACAGTGCGTTTGATATGCAGAAACGGCGATATTTTGATTTTCGTGGTGTTTCCAGCTGAGATATGCATTTTCTACGATAATCTTGGTGAGTCTTTTGTCAGAAGTATGCAGAATCATCTAGATCGCTCTTTTCGAGCTATTTAATGCGAGAAACACGTTATCTGGTTGTTTTCACCACTCCACAGTGCGTTTGATATGCAGAACCGGCGACATCTTGATTTTCGTGAGGTTTCAAGCTGAGACATGCATTTTCTGCGATAATCTTGGTGAGACTTCAGTCAGAAGTATGCAGAATCATGTAGATCGAACTTTTCGAGCTATTTAAGGCGAAAAAACAAGTTTTCTGGTGTTTTCAACATTCCACAGTGCGTTTGATATGCAGAAGCGGCGACATCTTGGCTGTCGTTGGGTATCAAGCTGAGATATGCATTTTCTGCGATAATCTAGGTGAGACTTCAGTCAGAAGTATGCAGAATCATCTAGATCGCTCTTTTCGAGCTATTTAATGCGAGAAACACGTTATCTGGTGTTTTCACCACTCCACAGTGCGTTTGATATGCAGAACCGGCGACATCTTGGATTTCGTCGGGTTTCAAGCTGAGATATGCATTTTCTACCATAATCTTGGTGAGACATCTGTCAGAAGTATGCAGAATCATCTAGATCGCTCTATTCGAGCTATTTAATGCGAGAAACACGATATCTGGTTGTTTTCACCACTCCACAGTGCGTTTGATATGCAGAACTGGCGACATCTTGATTTTCGTGAGATTTCTTGCTGAGATATGCATTTTCTGCGATAATCTAGGTGAGACTTCAGTCAGAAGTATGCAGAATCATCTAGATCGCTCTTTTCGAGCTATTTAATGCGATAAAACAAGTTTTCTGGTCTTTTCAACATTCCACAGTGCGTTTGATATGCAGAAACGGCGATATTTTGATTTTCGTGGTGTTTCCAGCTGAGATATGCATTTTCTACGATAATCTTGGTGAGTCTTTTGTCAGAAGTATGCAGAATCATCTAGATCGCTCTTTTCGAGCTATTTAATGCGAGAAACACGTTATCTGGTTGTTTTCACCACTCCACAGTGCGTTTGATATGCAGAACCGGCGACATCTTGATTTTCGTGAGGTTTCAAGCTGAGACATGCATTTTCTGCGATAATCTTGGTGAGACTTCAGTCAGAAGTATGCAGAATCTTCGAGATCGCTCTTTTCGAGCAACTTAATGCGAGAAACACGTTATCTGATGTTTTCACCACTCCACAGTGCGTGTGATATGCAGAACCGGCGAAATCTTTGATTTCGTCGGGGTTCAAGATGAGATATGCATTTTCTACGATAATCTTGGTGAGACTTCTGTCAGAAGTATGCAGAATCATCGAGATCGCTCGTTTCGAGCTATTTAATGCGAGAAATACGTTATCTGGTGTTTTCACCACTCCACAGTGCGTTTGATATGCAGAACCGCCGATATCTTGGTTTTCGTGGGGTTTCAAGCTGAGATATGCATTTTCTGCGATAATCTTGGTGAGACTTCTGTCAGAAGTATGCAGAATCATCGGGATCGCTCTTTTCGAGATATTTAATGCGCAAAAAAAGTTTTCTGGTGTTTTCACCACTCCACAGTGCGTTTGATATGCAGAACGGGCGACATCTTGATTTTCGTGAGGTTTCAAGCTGAGATATGCATTTTCTGCGATAATCTAGGTGAGACTTCAGTCAGAAGTATGCAGAATCATCTAGATCGCTCTTTTCCAGCATTTAATGCGAAAAACAAGTTTTCTGGTGTTTTCAACATTCCAAAGTGCGTTTGATATGCAGAACCGGCGATATCTTGATTTTCGTGGTGTTTCCAGCTGAGATATGCATTTTCTACGATAATCTTGGTGAGTCTTTTGTCAGAAGTATGCAGAATCATCTAGATCGCTCTTTTCGAGCTATTTAATGCGAAAAAACAAGTTTTCTGGTCTTTTCAACATTCCACAGTGGGTTTGATATGCAGAAACGGCGATATTTTGATTTTCGTGGTGTTTCCAGCTGAGATATGCATTTTCTACGATAATCTTGGTGAGTCTTTTGTCAGAAGTATGCAGAATCATCTAGATCGCTCTTTTCGAGCTATTTAATGCGAAAAAACAAGTTTTCTGGTGTTTTCAACATTCCAAAGTGCGTTTGATATGCAGAACCGGCGATATCTTGATTTTCGTGGTGTTTCCAGCTGAGATATGCATTTTCTGCGATAATCTTGGTGAGTCTTCTGTCAGAAGTATGCAGAATCATCTAGATCGCTCTTTTCGAGCTATTTAATGCGAGAAACACGTTATCTGGTGTTTTCACCACTCCACAGTGCGTTTGATATGCAGAACCGGCGACATCTTGGATTTCGTCGGGTTTCAAGCTGAGATATGCATTTTCTACCATAATCTTGGTGAGACTTCTGTCAGAAGTATGCAGAATCATCTAGATCGCTCTATTCGAGCTATTTAATGCGAGAAACACGATATCTGGTTGTTTTCACCACTCCACAGTGCGTTTGATATGCAGAACTGGCGACATCTTGATTTTCGTGAGATTTCTTGCTGAGATATGCATTTTCTGCGATAATCTAGGTGAGACTTCAGTCAGAAGTATGCAGAATCATCTAGATCGCTCTTTTCGAGCTATTTAATGCGAAAAAACGAGTTTTCTGGTCTTTTCAACATTCCACAGTGCGTTTGATATGCAGAAACGGCGATATTTTGATTTTCGTGGTGTTTCCAGCTGAGATATGCATTTTCTACGATAATCTTGGTGAGTCTTTTGTCAGAAGTATGCAGAATCATCGAGATCGCTCGTTTCGAGCTATTTAATGCGAGAAATACGTTATCTGGTGTTTTCACCACTCCACAGTGCGTTTGATATGCAGAACCGCCGATATCTTGGTTTTCGTGGGGTTTCAAGCTGAGATATGCATTTTCTGCGATAGTCTTGGTGAGACTTCTGTCAGAAGTATGCAGAATCATCGGGATCGCTCTTTTCGAGATATTTAATGCGCAAAAAAAGTTTTCTGGTGTTTTCACCACTCCACAGTGCGTTTGATATGCAGAACGGGCGACATCTTGATTTTCGTGAGGTTTCAAGCTGAGATATGCATTTTCTGCGATAATCTAGGTGAGACTTCAGTCAGAAGTATGCAGAATCATCTAGATCGCTCTTTTCCAGCATTTAATGCGAAAAAACAAGTTTTCTGGTGTTTTCAACATTCCAAAGTGCGTTTGATATGCAGAACCGGCGATATCTTGATTTTCGTGGTGTTTCCAGCTGAGATATGCATTTTCTGCGATAATCTTGGTGAGTCTTCTGTCAGAAGTATGCAGAATCATCTAGATCGCTCTTTTCGAGCTATTTAATGCGAGAAACACGTTATCTGGTTGTTTTCATCACTCCACAGTGCGTTTGATATGCAGAACCGGCGACATCTTGATTTTCGTGAGGTTTCAAGCTGAGACATGCATTTTCTGCGATAATCTTGGTGAGACTTCAGTCAGAAGTATGCAGAATCATGTAGATCGAACTTTTCGAGCTATTTAATGCGAAAAAACAAGTTTTCTGGTGTTTTCAACATTCCACAGTGCGTTTGATATGCAGAACCGGCGACATCTTGGCTGTCGTTGGGTATCAAGCTGAGATATGCATTTTCTGCGATAATCTAGGTGAGACTTCAGTCAGAAGTATGCAGAATCATCTAGATCGCTCTTTTCGAGCTATTTAATGCGAAAAAACAAGTTTTCTGGTGTTTTCAACATTCCACAGTGCATTTGATATGCATAACCGGCGACATCTTGGCTGTCGTTGGGTATCAAGCTGAGATATGCATTTTCTACGATAATCTTGGTGAGACTTCTGTCAGAAGTATGCAGAATCATCTAGATCGCTCTTTTCGAGCTATTTAATGCGAGAAACACGTTATCTGGTGTTTTCACCACTCCACAGTGCGTTTGATATGCAGAACCGGCGACATCTTGGGTTTCGTCGGGTTTCAAGCTGAGATATGCATTTTCTACCATAATCTTGGTGAGACTTCTGTCAGAAGTATGCAGAATCATCTAGATCGCTCTATTCGAGCTATTTAATGCGAGAAACACGATATCTGGTTGTTTTCACCACTCCACAGTGCGTTTGATATGCAGAACTGGCGACATCTTGATTTTCGTGAGATTTCTTGCTGAGATATGCAGTTTCTGCGATAATCTAGGTGAGACTTCAGTCAGAAGTATGCAGAATCATCTAGATCGCTCTTTTCGAGCTATTTAATGCGAAAAAACGAGTTTTCTGGTCTTTTCAACATTCCACAGTGCGTTTGATATGCAGAAACGGCGATATTTTGATTTTCGTGGTGTTTCCAGCTGAGATATGCATTTTCTACGATAATCTTGGTGAGTCTTTTGTCAGAAGTATGCAGAAGCATCTAGATCGCTCTTTTCGAGCTATTTAATGCGAGAAACACGTTATCTGGTTGTTTTCACCCCTCCACAGTGCGTTTGATATGCAGAACCGGCGACATCTTGATTTTCGTGAGGTTTCAAGCTTAGACATGCATTTTCTGCGATAATCTTGGTGAGACTTCAGTCAGAAGTATGCAGAATCTTCGAGATCGCTCTTTTCGAGCAACTTAATGCGAGAAACACGTTATCTGATGTTTTCACCACTCCACAGTGCGTGTGATATGCAGAACCGGCGAAATCTTTGATTTCGTCGGGTTTCAAGCTGAGATATGCATTTTCTACCATAATCTTGGTGAGACTTCTGTCAGAAGTATGCAGAATCATCTAGATCGCTCTATTCGAGCTATTTAATGCGAGAAACACGATATCTGGTTGTTTTCACCACTCCACAGTGCGTTTGATATGCAGAACTTGCGACATCTTGATTTTCGTGAGATTTCTTGCTGAGATATGCATTTTCTGCGATAATCTAGGTGAGACTTCAGTCAGAAGTATGCAGAATCATCTAGATCGCTCTTTTCGAGCTATTTAATGCGAAAAAACGAGTTTTCGGGTCTTTTCAACATTCCACAGTGCGTTTGATATGCAGAAACGGCGATATTTTGATTTTCGTGGTGTTTCCAGCTGAGATATGCATTTTCTACGATAATCTTGGTGAGTCTTTTGTCAGAAGTATGCAGAATCATCTAGATCGCTCTTTTCGAGCTATTTAATGCGAGAAACACGTTATCTGGTTGTTTTCACCACTCCACAGTGCGTTTGATATGCAGAACCGGCGACATCTTGATTTTCGTGAGGTTTCAAGCTGAGACATGCATTTTCTGCGATAATCTTGGTGAGACTTCAGTCAGAAGTATGCAGAATCATGTAGATCGAACTTTTCGAGCTATTTAATGCGAAAAAACAAGTTTTCTGGTGTTTTCAACATTCCACAGTGCGTTTGATATGCAGAAGCGGCGACATCTTGGCTGTCGTTGGGTATCAAGCTGAGATATGCATTTTCTGCGATAATCTAGGTGAGACTTCAGTCAGAAGTATGCAGAATCATCTAGATCGCTCTTTTCGAGCTATTTAATGCGAGAAACACGTTATCTGGTGTTTTCACCACTCCACAGTGCGTTTGATATGCAGAACCGGCGACATCTTGGATTTCGTCGGGTTTCAAGCTGAGATATGCATTTTCTACCATAATCTTGGTGAGACATCTGTCAGAAGTATGCAGAATCATCTAGATCGCTCTATTCGAGCTATTTAATGCGAGAAACACGATATCTGGTTGTTTTCACCACTCCACAGTGCGTTTGATATGCAGAACTGGCGACATCTTGATTTTCGTGAGATTTCTTGCTGAGATATGCATTTTCTGCGATAATCTAGGTGAGACTTCAGTCAGAGGTATGCAGAATCATCTAGATCGCTCTTTTCGAGCTATTTAATGCGAAAAAACAAGTTTTCTGGTCTTTTCAACATTCCACAGTGCGTTTGATATGCAGAAACGGCGATATTTTGATTTTCGTGGTGTTTCCAGCTGAGATATGCATTTTCTACGATAATCTTGGTGAGTCTTTTGTCAGAAGTATGCAGAATCATCTAGATCGCACTTTTCGAGCTATTTAATGCGAGAAACACGTTATCTGGTTGTTTTCACCACTCCACAGTGCGTTTGATATGCAGAACCGGCGACATCTTGATTTTCGTGAGGTTTCAAGCTGAGACATGCATTTTCTGCGATAATCTTGGTGAGACTTCAGTCAGAAGTATGCAGAATCTTCGAGATCGCTCTTTTCGAGCAACTTAATGCGAGAAACACGTTATCTGATGTTTTCACCACTCCACAGTGCGTGTGATATGCAGAACCGGCGAAATCTTTGATTTCGTCGGGGTTCAAGATGAGATATGCATTTGCTACGATAATCTTGGTGAGACTTCTGTCAGAAGTATGCAGAATCATCGAGATCGCTCGTTTCGAGCTATTTAATGCGAGAAATACGTTATCTGGTGTTTTCACCACTCCACAGTGCGTTTGATATGCAGAACCGCCGATATCTTGGTTTTCGTGGGGTTTCAAGCTGAGATATGCATTTTCTGCGATAATCTTGGTGAGACTTCTGTCAGAAGTATGCAGAATCATCGGGATCCCTCTTTTCGAGATATTTAATGCGCAAAAAAAGTTTTCTGGTGTTTTCACCACTCCACAGTGCGTTTGATATGCAGAACGGGCGACATCTTGATTTTCGTGAGGTTTCAAGCTGAGATATGCATTTTCTGCGATAATCTAGGTGAGACTTCAGTCAGAAGCATGCAGAATCATCTAGATCGCTCTTTTCCAGCATTTAATGCGAAAAAACAAGTTTTCTGGTGTTTTCAACATTCCAAAGTGCGTTTGATATGCAGAACCGGCGATATCTTGATTTTCGTGGTGTTTCCAGCTGAGATATGCATTTTCTGCGATAATCTTGGTGAGTCTTCTGTCAGAAGTATGCAGAATCATCTAGATCGCTCTTTTCGAGCTATTTAATGCGAGAAACACGTTATCTGGTGTTTTCACCACTCCACAGTGCGTTTGATATGCAGAACTGGCGACATCTTGATTTTCGTGAGATTTCTTGCTGAGATATGCATTTTCTGCGATAATCTAGGTGAGACTTTAGTCAGAAGTATGCAGAATCATCTAGATCGCTCTTTTCGAGCTATTTAATGCGAAAAAACGAGTTTTCTGGTCTTTTCAACATTCCACAGTGCGTTTGATATGCAGAAACGGCGATATTTTGATTTTCGTGGTGTTTCCAGCTGAGATATGCATTTTCTACGATAATCTTGGTGAGTCTTTTGTCAGAAGTATGCAGAATCATCTAGATCGCTCTTTTCGAGCTATTTAATGCGAAAAAACAAGTTTTCTGGTCTTTTCAACATTCCACAGTGGGTTTGATATGCAGAAACGGCGATATTTTGATTTTCGTGGTGTTTCCAGCTGAGATATGCATTTTCTACGATAATCTTGGTGAGTCTTTTGTCAGAAGTATGCAGAATCATCTAGATCGCTCTTTTCGAGCTATTTAATGCGAGAAACACGTTATCTGGTTGTTTTCATCACTCCACAGTGCGTTTGATATGCAGAACCGGCGACATCTTGATTTTCGTGAGGTTTCAAGCTGAGACATGCATTTTCTGCGATAATCTTGGTGAGACTTCAGTCAGAAGTATGCAGAATCATGTAGATCGAACTTTTCGAGCTATTTAATGCGAAAAAACAAGTTTTCTGGTGTTTTCAACATTCCACAGTGCGTTTGATATGCAGAAGCGGCGACATCTTGGCTGTCGTTGGGTATCAAGCTGAGATATGCATTTTCTGCGATAATCTAGGTGAGACTTCAGTCAGAAGTATGCAGAATCATCTAGATCGCTCTTTTCGAGCTATTTAATGCGAGAAACACGTTATCTGGTGTTTTCACCACTCCACAGTGCGTTTGATATGCAGAACCGGCGACATCTTGGATTTCGTCGGGTTTCAAGCTGAGATATGCATTTTCTACCATAATCTTGGTGAGACATCTGTCAGAAGTATGCAGAATCATCTAGATCGCTCTATTCGAGCTATTTAATGCGAGAAACACGATATCTGGTTGTTTTCACCACTCCACAGTGCGTTTGATATGCAGAACTGGCGACATCTTGATTTTCGTGAGATTTCTTGCTGAGATATGCATTTTCTGCGATAATCTAGGTGAGACTTCAGTCAGAGGTATGCAGAATCATCTAGATCGCTCTTTTCGAGCTATTTAATGCGAAAAAACAAGTTTTCTGGTCTTTTCAACATTCCACAGTGCGTTTGATATGCAGAAACGGCGATATTTTGATTTTCGTGGTGTTTCCAGCTGAGATATGCATTTTCTACGATAATCTTGGTGAGTCTTTTGTCAGAAGTATGCAGAATCATCTAGATCGCACTTTTCGAGCTATTTAATGCGAGAAACACGTTATCTGGTTGTTTTCACCACTCCACAGTGCGTTTGATATGCAGAACCGGCGACATCTTGATTTTCGTGAGGTTTCAAGCTGAGACATGCATTTTCTGCGATAATCTTGGTGAGACTTCAGTCAGAAGTATGCAGAATCTTCGAGATCGCTCTTTTCGAGCAACTTAATGCGAGAAACACGTTATCTGATGTTTTCACCACTCCACAGTGCGTGTGATATGCAGAACCGGCGAAATCTTTGATTTCGTCGGGGTTCAAGATGAGATATGCATTTGCTACGATAATCTTGGTGAGACTTCTGTCAGAAGTATGCAGAATCATCGAGATCGCTCGTTTCGAGCTATTTAATGCGAGAAATACGTTATCTGGTGTTTTCACCACTCCACAGTGCGTTTGATATGCAGAACCGCCGATATCTTGGTTTTCGTGGGGTTTCAAGCTGAGATATGCATTTTCTGCGATAATCTTGGTGAGACTTCTGTCAGAAGTATGCAGAATCATCGGGATCCCTCTTTTCGAGATATTTAATGCGCAAAAAAAGTTTTCTGGTGTTTTCACCACTCCACAGTGCGTTTGATATGCAGAACGGGCGACATCTTGATTTTCGTGAGGTTTCAAGCTGAGATATGCATTTTCTGCGATAATCTAGGTGAGACTTCAGTCAGAAGCATGCAGAATCATCTAGATCGCTCTTTTCCAGCATTTAATGCGAAAAAACAAGTTTTCTGGTGTTTTCAACATTCCAAAGTGCGTTTGATATGCAGAACCGGCGATATCTTGATTTTCGTGGTGTTTCCAGCTGAGATATGCATTTTCTGCGATAATCTTGGTGAGTCTTCTGTCAGAAGTATGCAGAATCATCTAGATCGCTCTTTTCGAGCTATTTAATGCGAGAAACACGTTATCTGGTGTTTTCACCACTCCACAGTGCGTTTGATATGCAGAACTGGCGACATCTTGATTTTCGTGAGATTTCTTGCTGAGATATGCATTTTCTGCGATAATCTAGGTGAGACTTTAGTCAGAAGTATGCAGAATCATCTAGATCGCTCTTTTCGAGCTATTTAATGCGAAAAAACGAGTTTTCTGGTCTTTTCAACATTCCACAGTGCGTTTGATATGCAGAAACGGCGATATTTTGATTTTCGTGGTGTTTCCAGCTGAGATATGCATTTTCTACGATAATCTTGGTGAGTCTTTTGTCAGAAGTATGCAGAATCATCTAGATCGCTCTTTTCGAGCTATTTAATGCGAAAAAACAAGTTTTCTGGTCTTTTCAACATTCCACAGTGGGTTTGATATGCAGAAACGGCGATATTTTGATTTTCGTGGTGTTTCCAGCTGAGATATGCATTTTCTACGATAATCTTGGTGAGTCTTTTGTCAGAAGTATGCAGAATCATCTAGATCGCTCTTTTCGAGCTATTTAATGCGAGAAACACGTTATCTGGTTGTTTTCATCACTCCACAGTGCGTTTGATATGCAGAACCGGCGACATCTTGATTTTCGTGAGGTTTCAAGCTGAGACATGCATTTTCTGCGATAATCTTGGTGAGACTTCAGTCAGAAGTATGCAGAATCATGTAGATCGAACTTTTCGAGCTATTTAATGCGAAAAAACAAGTTTTCTGGTGTTTTCAACATTCCACAGTGCGTTTGATATGCAGAACCGGCGACATCTTGGCTGTCGTTGGGTATCAAGCTGAGATATGCATTTTCTGCGATAATCTAGGTGAGACTTCAGTCAGAAGTATGCAGAATCATCTAGATCGCTCTTTTCGAGCTATTTAATGCGAAAAAACAAGTTTTCTGGTGTTTTCAACATTCCACAGTGCATTTGATATGCAGAACCGGCGACATCTTGGCTGTCGTTGGGTATCAAGCTGAGATATGCATTTTCTACGATAATCTTGGTGAGACTTCTGTCAGAAGTATGCAGAATCATCGAGATCGCTCGTTTCGAGCTATTTAATGCGAGAAACACGTTATCTGGTGTTTTCACCACTCCACAGTGCGTTTGATATGCAGAACCGGCGACATCTTGGATTTCGTCGGGTTTCAAGCTGAGATATGCATTTTCTACCATAATCTTGGTGAGACTTCTGTCAGAAGTATGCAGAATCATCTAGATCGCTCTATTCGAGCTATTTAATGCGAGAAACACGATATCTGGTTGTTTTCACCACTCCACAGTGCGTTTGATATGCAGAACTGGCGACATCTTGATTTTCGTGAGATTTCTTGCTGAGATATGCATTTTCTGCGATAATCTAGGTGAGACTTCAGTCAGAAGTATGCAGAATCATCTAGATCGCTCTTTTCGAGCTATTTAATGCGAAAAAACGAGTTTTCTGGTCTTTTCAACATTCCACAGTGCGTTTGATTTGCAGAAACGGCGATATTTTGATTTTCGTGGTGTTTCCAGCTGAGATATGCATTTTCTACGATAATCTTGGTGAGTCATTTGTCAGAAGTATGCAGAAGCATCTAGATCGCTCTTTTCGAGCTATTTAATGCGAAAAAACAAGTTTTCTGGTCTTTTCAACATTCCACAGTGGGTTTGATATGCAGAACCGGCGACATCTTGATTTTCGTGAGGTTTCAAGCTGAGACATGCATTTTCTGCGATAATCTTGGTGAGACTTCAGTCAGAAGTATGCAGAATCATCTAGATCGCTCTTTTCCAGCTATTTAATGCGAAAAAACAAGTTTTCTGGTGTTTTCAACATTCCAAAGTGCGTTTGATATGCAGAACCGGCGATATCTTGATTTTCGTGGTGTTTCCAGCTGAGATATGCATTTTCTGCGATAATCTTGGTGAGTCTTCTGTCAGAAGTATGCAGAATCATCTAGATCGCTCTTTTCGAGCTATTTAATGCGAGAAACACGTTATCTGGTGTTTTCACCACTCCACAGTGCGTTTGATATGCAGAACCGGCGACATCTTGGATTTCGTCGGGTATCAAGCTGAGATATGCATTTTCTACCATAATCTTGGTGAGACTTCTGTCAGAAGTATGCAGAATCATCTAGATCGCTCTTTTCCAGCTATTTAATGCGAAAAAACAAGTTTTCTGGTGTTTTCAACATTCCAAAGTGCGTTTGATATGCAGAACCGGCGATATCTTGATTTTCGTGGTGTTTCCAGCTGAGATATGCATTTTCTGCGATAATCTTGGTGAGTCTTCTGTCAGAAGTATGCAGAATCATCTAGATCGCTCTTTTCGAGCTATTTAATGCGAGAAACACGTTATCTGGTGTTTTCACCACTCCACAGTGCGTTTGATATGCAGAACCGGCGACATCTTGGATTTCGTCGGGTTTCAAGCTGAGATATGCATTTTCTACCATAATCTTGGTGAGACTTCTGTCAGAAGTATGCAGAATCATCTAGATCGCTCTATTCGAGCTATTTAATGCGAGAAACACGATATCTGGTTGTTTTCACCACTCCACAGTGCGTTTGATATGCAGAACTGGCGACATCTTGATTTTCGTGAGATTTCTTGCTGAGATATGCATTTTCTGCGATAATCTAGGTGAGACTTCAGTCAGAAGTATGCAGAATCATCTAGATCGCTCTTTTCGAGCTATTTAATGCGAAAAAACGAGTTTTCTGGTCTTTTCAACATTCCACAGTGCGTTTGATATGCAGAAACGGCGATATTTTGATTTTCGTGGTGTTTCCAGCTGAGATATGCATTTTCTACGATAATCTTGGTGAGTCTTTTGTCAGAAGTATGCAGAAGCATCTAGATCGCTCTTTTCGAGCTATTTAATGCGAAAAAACAAGTTTTCTGGTCTTTTCAACATTCCACAGTGGGTTTGATATGCAGAAACGGCGATATTTTGATTTTCGTGGTGTTTCCAGCTGAGATATGCATTTTCTACGATCATCTTGGTGAGTCTTTTGTCAGAAGTATGCAGAATCATCTAGATCGCTCTTTTCGAGCTATTTAATGCGAGAAACACGTTATCTGGTTGTTTTCATCACTCCACAGTGCGTTTGATATGCAGAACCGGCGACATCTTGATTTTCGTGACGTTTCAAGCTGAGACATGCATTTTCTGCGATAATCTTGGTGAGACATCAGTCAGAAGTATGCAGAATCATGTAGATCGAACTTTTCGAGCTATTTAATGCGAAAAAACAAGTTTTCTGGTGTTTTCAACATTCCACAGTGCGTTTGATATGCAGAACCGGCGACATCTTGGCTGTCGTTGGGTATCAAGCTGAGATATGCATTTTCTGCGATAATCTAGGTGAGACTTCAGTCAGAAGTATGCAGAATCATCTAGATCGCTCTTTTCGAACTATTTAATGCGAAAAAACAAGTTTTCTGGTGTTTTCAACATTCCACAGTGCATTTGATATGCAGAACCGGCGACATCTTGGCTGTCGTTGGGTATCAAGCTGAGATATGCATTTTCTACGATAATCTTGGTGAGACTTCTGTCAGAAGTATGCAGAAATATCTAGATCGCTCTTGTCGAGCTATTTAATGCGAGAAACACGATATCTGGTTGTTTTCACCACTCCACAGTGCGTTTGATATGCAGAACCGGCGACATCTTGATTTTCGTGAGGTTTCAAGCTGAGACATGCATTTTCTGCGATAATCTTGGTGAGTCTTTTGTCAGAAGTATGCAGAATCATCTAGATCGCTCTTTTCGAGCTATTTAATGCGAAAAAATAAGTTTTCTGGTGTTTTCACCACTCCACAGTGCGTTTGATATGCAGAACAGTAGATGTCTTGGTTTTCGTGGGGTTTCAAGCTGATATATGCATTTTCTGCGATAATCTTGGTGAGACTTCTGTCCGAAGTATGCTGAAACATCGAGATCGCTCTTTTCGGGCTAGTTAATGCGAGAAAAACCTTATCCGGTGTTTTCACCACTCCACAGTGCGTTTGATATGCAGAACCGGAGATATTTTGATTTTCGTGGTGTTTCCAGCTGAGATATGCATTTTCTACGATCATCTTGGTGAGTCTTTTGTCAGAAGTATGCAGAATCATCTAGATCGCTCTTTTCGAGCTATTTAATGCGAGAAACACGTTATCTGGTTGTTTTCATCACTCTACAGTGCGTTTGATATGCAGAACCGGCGACATCTTGATTTTCGTGACGTTTCAAGCTGAGACATGCATTTTCTGCGATAATCTTGTTGAGACTTCTGTCCGAAGTATGCAGAATCATCGAGATCGCACGTTTCGAGATATTTAATGCGAGAAACACGTTATCTGGTGTTTTCACCACTCCACAGTGCGTATGATATGCAGAACCGGCGATATCTTGGTTTTCGTGGAGTTTCAAGATGAGATATGCATTTTTTACGATAATTTTGGTGAGACTTCTGTCCGAAGTATGCAGAATCATCGAGATCGCTCGTTTCGAGCTATTTAATGCGAGAAACACGTTATCTGGTGTTTTCACCTCTCCACAGTGCGTTTGATATGCAGAACCGCCGATATCTTGGTTTTCGTGGGGTTTCAAGCTGAGATATGCTTTTTTTACGATAATATTGTTGAGACTTCTGTCCGAAGTATGCAGAATCATCGAGATCGCTCGTTTCGAGCTATTTAATGCGAGAAACACGATATCTGGTTGTTTTCACCACTCCACAGTGCGTTTGATATGCAGAACCGGCGACATCTTGATTTTCGTGAGGTTTCAAGCTGAGACATGCATTTTCTGCGATAATCTTGGTGAGTCTTTTGTCAGAAGTATGCAGAATCATCTAGATCGCTCTTTTCGAGCTATTTAATGCGAAAAAATAAGTTTTCTGGTGTTTTCACCACTCCACAGTGCGTTTGATATGCAGAACAGTAGATGTCTTGGTTTTCGTGGGGTTTCAAGCTGATATATGCATTTTCTGCGATAATCTTGGTGAGACTTCTGTCCGAAGTATGCTGAAACATCGAGATCGCTCTTTTCGGGCTAGTTAATGCGAGAAAAACCTTATCCGGTGTTTTCACCACTCCACAGTGCGTTTGATATGCAGAACCGGAGATATTTTGATTTTCGTGGTGTTTCCAGCTGAGATATGCATTTTCTACGATCATCTTGGTGAGTCTTTTGTCAGAAGTATGCAGAATCATCTAGATCGCTCTTTTCGAGCTATTTAATGCGAGAAACACGTTATCTGGTTGTTTTCATCACTCTACAGTGCGTTTGATATGCAGAACCGGCGACATCTTGATTTTCGTGACGTTTCAAGCTGAGACATGCATTTTCTGCGATAATCTTGTTGAGACTTCTGTCCGAAGTATGCAGAATCATCGAGATCGCACGTTTCGAGATATTTAATGCGAGAAACACGTTATCTGGTGTTTTCACCACTCCACAGTGCGTATGATATGCAGAACCGGCGATATCTTGGTTTTCGTGGAGTTTCAAGATGAGATATGCATTTTTTACGATAATTTTGGTGAGACTTCTGTCCGAAGTATGCAGAATCATCGAGATCGCTCGTTTCGAGCTATTTAATGCGAGAAACACGTTATCTGGTGTTTTCACCTCTCCACAGTGCGTTTGATATGCAGAACCGCCGATATCTTGGTTTTCGTGGGGTTTCAAGCTGAGATATGCTTTTTTTACGATAATATTGTTGAGACTTCTGTCCGAAGTATGCAGAATCATCGAGATCGCTCGTTTCGAGCTATTTAATGCGAGGAACACGTTATCTGGTGTTTTCACCACTCCACGGTGCGTTGGATATGCAGAACCGGAGATATTTTGGTTTTCGTCGGGTTTCAAGCTGAGATATGCATTTTCTACGATAAGCTTGGTGAGACTTCTGTCCGAAGTATGCTGAAACTTCGAGATCGCTCTTTTCGAGCTAGTTAATGCGAGCAAAACCTAATCCGGTGTTTTCACCACTGCACAGTGCGTTTGATATGCAAAACAGTAGATATCTTGGTTTTCGTGGGGTTTCAAGCTGAGATATGCATTTTCTGCGACAATCTTGTTGAGACTTCTGTGCGAAGTATGCAGAATCATCGAGATCGCTCGTTTCGAGATAGTTAGTGCGAGAAACACGTTATCTGGTGTTTTCACCACTCCACAGTGCGTTGGATATGCAGAACAGTAGATATCTTGGTTTTCGTGGGGTTTCAAGCTGAGATATGCATTTTCTGCGATAATCTTGGTGAGACTTCTGTCCGAAGTATGCTGAAACATCGAGATCGCTCTTTTCGGGCTAGTTAATGCGAGAAAAACCTTATCCGGTGTTTTCACCACTCCACAGTGCGTTTGATATGCAGAACCAGCGATATCTTGGCTTTCGTGGGGTTTCAAGCTGAGATATGCATTTTTTACGATAATCTTGGTGAGACTTCTGTCCGAAGTATGAAGAATCATCGAGATCGCTCTCTTCGAGCTATTTAATGCGAGAAACACGTTTTCTGGGGTGTTCACCACTCCACAGTGCGTTTGATATGCTGAACACAGCGATATCTTGGTTTTCGTGGGGTTTCAAGCTGAGATATGCATTTTCTGCGATAATCTTGGTGAGACTTCTGTCCGAAGTATGCTGAATCATCGAGACCGCTCTTTTCGAGCCAGTTAGTGCGAGAAACACGTTATCTGGTGTTGTCACCACTCCACAGTGCGTTTGATATGCTGAACACAGCGAAATCTTGGTTTTCGTGGGGTTTCAAGCTGAGATATGCATTTTCTGCGATAATCTTGGTGAGACTTCTGTCCGAAGTATGCTGAATCATCGAGACCGCTCTTTTCGAGCCAGTTAGTGCGAGAAACACGTTATCTGGTGTTGTCACCACTCCACAGTGCGTTTGATATGCAGAACAGTAGATATCTTGGTTTTCGTGGGGTTTCAAGCTGAGATATGCATTTTCTGCGATAATCTTGATGAGACTTCTGTCCGAAGTATGCAGAATCATCGAGATCGCTCGTTTCGAGCTATTCAATGCGAGAAACACATTATCTGGTGTTTTCACCACTCCACAGTGCGTTTGATATGCAGAACCGGCGATATCTTGCTTTTCGTGGGGTTTCAAGCAGAGATATGCTTTTTCTGCGATAATCTTTGTGAGACTTCTGTCCGAAGTATGCTGAATCATCGAGATCGCTCTTTTCGAGATAGTTAGTGCGAGAAAAACGTTATCTGGTGTTTTCACCACTCCACAGTGCGTTTGATATGCAGAACAGTAGATATCTTGGTTTTCGTGGGGTTTCAAGCTGAGATATGCATTTTCTGCGATAATCTTGTTGAGACTTCTGTCCGAAGTATGCAGAATCATCGAGATCGCTCGTTTCGAGCTATTTAATGCGAGAAACACGTTATCTGGTGTTTTCACCACTCCACAGTGCGTTGGATATGCAGAACCGGAGATATTTTGGTTTTCGTTGGGTTTCAAGCTGAGTTATGCATTTTCTACGATAAGCTTGGTGAGACTTCAGTCCGAAGTATGCTGAAACTTCGAGATCGCTCTTTTCGAGCTAGTTAATGCGAGAAAAACCTTCTCCGGTGTTTTCACCACTCCACAGTGCGTTTGATATGCAAAACAGTAGATATCTTGGTTTTCGTGGGGTTTCCAGCTGAAATATGCATTTTCTGCGATAATCTTGGTGTTTCATCTATGAGGAGTATGCAGAATCATCGAAAACGCTCTTTTCGAGCTAGCTAATGCGAGAAACACGTTATCCGGTGTTTTCACCACTCCACAGTTCGTTGGATATGCAGAACCGGAGATATCTTGGTTTTCGTGGGGTTTCAAGCTGAGGTATGCATTTCCTGCGATAATCTTGGTGACACTTCTGTCCGATGTATGCTGAATCATCTAGATCGCTCTTTTCGAGCTATTTGATGCGAGAAACACGTTATCTGGTGTTTTCACAACTCCACAGTGCGTTTGACATGCAGAACCGGCGATATCTTGGTTTTCGTGGGGTTTCAAGCTGAGATATGCATTTTCTGCGATAATCGTGGATATTCTTCTGTGAGAAGTATGGAGAATCACCGAAATCGCAGCTTTCGTGCTATTGAATGCGAAAAACTCGTTTTGTGGTGTTTTCAGCACTCCACAGTGCGTTTGATACCCGGAAACTGCGATATCTTCGGTTTCATTGGGTTTCCAGATGAGATATGCATTTTCTACGATGATCTTGGACATTCTTCTGTGAGACGTTAGCAGAATCACAGCAATCGCTCTATTCGAGCTATTTAATGCGAGAAACACGTTATCCGGTTGTTTTCACCACTCCACAGTGCGTTTGATATGCAAAACAGTAGATATCTTGGTTTTCGTGGGGTTTCCAGCTGAAATATGCATTTTCTGCGATAATCTTGGTGTTTCATCTATGAGGAGTATGCAGAATCATCGAGACCGCTCTTTTCGAGCCAGTTAGTGCGAGAAACACGTTATCTGGTGTTGTCACCACTCCACAGTGCGTTTGATATGCTGAACACAGCGAAATCTTGGTTTTCGTGGGGTTTCAAGCTGAGATATGCATTTTCTGCGATAATATTGGTGAGGCTTCAGTCAGAAGTATGCAGAATCATCTAGATCGCTCGTTTCGAGCTATTTAATGCGAAAAAACAAGTTTTCTGCTGTTTTGACCACTCCACAGTGCGTTTGATATGTAGAGCCGTCGATAACTTGGTTTTCGTGTGGTTTCCAGCTGAAATATGCATTTTCTGCGATAATATTGGTGAGACTTCAGTCAGAAGTATGCAGAATCATCTAGATCGCTCGTTTCGAGCTATTTAATGCGAAAAAACAAGTTTTCTGCTGTTTTGACCACTCCACAGTGCGTTTGATATGTAGAGCCGCCGATAACTTGGTTTTCGTGGGGTTTCCAGCTGAAATATGCATTTTCTGCGATAAGCTTGGTGTTTCATCTATGAGAAGTATGCAGAATCATCGAGAACGCACTTTTCGAGCTAGCTATTGCGAGAAACACGTTTTCTGGTGTTTTCACCACTCCACAGTGCGTTTGATATGCAGAACAGTAGATATCTTGGTTTTCGTGGGGTTTCAAGCTGAGATATGCATTTTCTGCGATAATCTTTTTGAGACTTCTGTCCGAAGTATGCAGAATCATCTAGATCGCTCTTTTCGAGATATTTAATGCGAAAAAATAAGTTTTCTGGTGTTTTCACGACTCCACAGTGCGTTTGATATGCAGAACCGGCGATATCTTGATTTTCGTGGTTTTTCCAGCTGATATATGCATTTTCAGCGATAATCGTGGTGAGTCTTTTGTCAGAAGTATACAGAATCATCTAGATCGCTCTTTTCGAGATATTTAATGCGAAAAAATAAGTTTTCTGGTGTTTTCACCACTCCACAGTGCGTTCGATATGCAGAACAGTTGATATCTTAGTTTTCGTGGGGTTTCAAGCTGAAATATGCATTTTCTGCGATAATCTTGTTGAGACTTCTGTCCGAAGTATGCAGAATCATCGAGATCGCTCGTTTCGAGCTATTTAATGCGAAAAAACAAGTTTTCTAGTGTTTTGACCACTCCACAGTGCGTATGATATGCAGAACCGGCGATATCTTGGTTTTCGTGGAGTTTAAAGCTGAGATATGCATTTTTTACGATAATTTTGGTGAGACTTCTGTCCGAAGTATGCAGAATCATCGAGATCGCTCGTTTCGAGCTATTTAATGCGAGAAACACGTTTTCTGGTGTTTTCACCACTCCACAGTGCGTTTGATATGCAGAACCGCCGATATCTTGGTTTTCGTGGGATTTCAAGCTGAGATATGCATTTTCTGCGATAATCTTGGTGAGACTTCTGTCAGAAGTATGCAGAATCATCGGGATCGCTCTTTTCGAGATATTTACTGCGCAAAAAAAGTTTTCTGGTGTTTTCACCACTCCACAGTGCGTTTGATATGCAGAACGGGCGACATCTTGATTTTCGTGAGGTTTCAAGCAGAGATATGCATTTTCTGCGATAATCTTGGTGAGACTTCAGTCAGAAGTATGCAGAATCATGTAGATCGCACTTTTCGAGCTATTTAATGCGAAAAAACAAGTTTTCTGGTGTTTTCAACATTCCACAGTGCGTTTGATATGCAGAACCGGCGACATCTTGGCTGTCGTTGGGTATCAAGCTCAGATATGCATTTTCTACGATAATCTTGGTGAGACTTCTGTCAGAAGTATGCAGAATCATCGGGATCGCTCTATTCGAGATATTTATTGCGAGAAACACGTTATCCGGTGTTTTCGCCACTCCACAGTGCGTTTGATATGCAGAACCGGCGACATCTTGATTTTCGTGAGGTTTCAAGCTGAGACATGCATTTTCTGCGATAATCTTGGTGAGACTTCAGTCAGAAGTATGCAGAATCATCTAGATCGCTCTTTTCGAGCTATTTGATGCGACAAACACGTTATCTGGTTGTTTTCACCACTCCACAGTGCGTTTGATATGCAGAACCGGCGATATCTTGTTTTTCGTGGTGTTTCCAGCTGATATATGCATTTTCAATGATAATCTTGGTGAGTCTTTTGTCAGAAGTATGCAGAATCATCTAGATCGCTCTTTTCGAGCTATTTAATGCGAAAAAATAAGTTTTCTGGTGTTTTCACCACTCCACAGTGCGTTTGATATGCAGAACAGTAGATATCTTGGATTTCTTGGGGTTTCAAGCTGAAATATGCATTTTCTGCGATAATCTTGTTGAGACTTCTGTCCGAAGTATGCAGAATCATCGAGATCGCACGTTTCGAGCTATTTAATGCGAGAAACACGTTATCTGGTGTTTTCACCACTCCACAGTGCGTATGATATGCAGAACCGGCGATATCTTGGTTTTCGTGGAGTTTCAAGCTGAGATATGCATTTTTTACGATAATTTTGGTGAGACTTCTGTCCGAAGTATGCAGAATCATCGAGATCGCTCGTTTCGAGCTATTTAATGCGAGAAACACGTTATCTGGTGTTTTCACCACTCCACAGTGCGTTTGATATGCAGAACCGCCGATATCTTGGTTTTCGTGGGGTTTCAAGCTGAGATATGCTTTTTAACGATAATCTTGATGAGACTTCTGTCCGAAGTATGCAGAATCATCGAGATCGCTCGTTTCGAGCTATTCAATGCGAGAAACACATTATCTGGTGTATTCACCACTCCACAGTGCGTTTGATATGCAGAACCGGCGATATCTTGGTTTTCGTGGGGTTTCAAGCAGAGATATGCATTTTCTGCGATAATCTTTGTGAGACTTCCGTCCGAAGTATGCTGAATCATCGAGATCGCTCTTTTCGAGCTAGTTAGTGCGAGAAACACGTTATCTGGTGATTTCACCACTCCACAGTGCGTTTGATATGCAGAACCGGCGATATCTTGGTTTTCGTGGGGTTTCAAGCTGAGATATGCATTTTCTGCGATAATCTTGGTGATACTTCTGTCCGAAGTATGCTGAATCATCGAGGACGCTCTTTTCGAGCTAGCTAATGCGAGAAACACGTTTTCTGGTGTTTTCACCACTCCACAGTGCGTTTGATATGCAGAACAGTAGATATCTTGGTTTTCGTGGGGTTTCAAGTTGAGATATGCATTTTTTACGATAATCTTGGTGAGAGTTCTGTCCGAAGTATGCTTAATCATCGAGATCGCTCTATTCGAGCTATTTAATGCGACAAACATGTTATCTGGTGTTTTCAGCACCCCACAGTGCGTTTGATATGCAGAACCAGCGATATCTTGGTTTTCGTGGGGTTTCAAGCTGAGATATGCATTTCTTACGATAATCTTGGTGAGAGTTCTGTCCGAAGTATGCTTAATCATCGAGATCGCTCGTTTCGAGCTATTTAATGCGGGAAACACGTTATCTGGTGTTTTGACCACCCCACAGTGCGTATGATATGCAGAACCTGCGATATCTTGGTTTTCGTGGGGTTTCAAGCTGAGATATGCATTTCTTACGATAATCTTGGTGAGAGTTCTGTCCGAAGTATGCTTAATCATCGAGATCGCTCGATTCGAGCTATTTAATGCGAAAAACTCGTTTTCTGGTGTTTTCAGCACTCCACCGTGCGTTTGATATGCGGAAACTGCGATATCTTCGGTTTCATTGGGTTTCCAGATGAGATATGCATTTTCCACGATAATCTTGGGTATTCTTCTGTGAGACGTTTGCAGAATCACAGATCTCGCTCTATTCGAGCAATTTAATGCGAGACACACGTTATCCGGTTGTTTTCACCACTCCACAGTGCGTTTGATGTGCAGAACCGGCGACATCTTGATTTTCGTGATGTTTCTAGCTGAGATATGCATTTTCTGCGATAATATTGGTGAGACTTCAGTCAGAAGTATGCAGAATCATCTAGATCGCTCGTTTCGAGCTATTTAATGCGAAAAAACAAGTTTTCTGCTGTTTTGACCACTCCACAGTGCGTTTGATATGTAGAGCCGCCGATAACTTGGTTTTCGTGGGTTTTCCAGGTGAAATATGCATTTTCTGCGATAATATTGGTGAGACTTCAGTCAGAAGGATGCTGAACCATCGAGATCGCTCTTTTCGAGATAGTTAGTGCGAGAAACACGTTCTCTGGTTGTTTTCACCACTCCACAGTGCGTTTGATATGCAGAACAGGCGATATCTTGATTTTCGTGGTGTTTCCAGCTGAGATATGCATTTTCTGCGATAATCGTGGTGGGTCTTTTGTCAGAAGTATGCAGAATCAACTAGATCGCTCTTTTCGAGCTACTTAATGCACGAAACACGTTCTCTGGTTGTTTTCACCACTCCACAGTGCGTTTGACATGCAGAACAGGCGATATCTTGGTTTCGGTCGGGTTTCAAGCTGAGATATGCATTTTCTACGGTAATCTTGGTGAAACATCTGTCCGTAGTATGCAGAAACATCGAGAGCGCTCCTTTCGAGCTATTTAATGCGAAAAACTCGTTTTCTGGGGTTTTCACCACTCCACAGTTCGTTGGATATGCAGAACCGGAGATATCTTGGTTTTCGTGGGGTTTCAAGTTGAGATATGCATTTTTTACGATAATCTTGGTGAGAGTTCTGTCCGAAGTATGCTTAATCATCGAGATCGCTCTATTCGAGCTATTTAATGCGACAAACATGTTATCTGGTGTTTTCAGCACCCCACAGTGCGTTTGATATGCAGAACCAGCGATATCTTGGTTTTCGTGGGGTTTCAAGCTGAGATATGCATTTCTTACGATAATCTTGGTGAGAGTTCTGTCCGAAGTATGCTTAATCATCGAGATCGCTCGTTTCGAGCTATTTAATGCGGGAAACACGTTATCTGGTGTTTTCACCACTCCACAGTGCGTATGATATGCAGAACCGGCGATATCATGGTTTTCGTGGGGTTTCAAGATGAGATATGCATTTTCTGCGATAATCTTGGTGATACTTCTGTCCGAAGTATGCTGAAACATCGAGATCGCTCTTTTTGAGCTACTTAATGCGAGAAACACGATATCTGGTGTTTTCACCACTCCACAGAGCGTTGGATATGCAGAACCAGCGATATCTTGGCTTTCGTGGGGTTTCAAGCTGAGATATGCATTTCCTGCGATAATCTTGGTGACACTTCTGTCCGAAGTATTCTGAATCATATAGATCGCTCTTTTCGAGCTATTTAATGCGAAAAACTCGTTTTCTGGTGTTTTCAGCACTCCACCGTGCGTTTGATATGCGGAAACTGCGATATCTTCGGTTTCATTGGGTTTCCAGATGAGATATGCATTTTCCACGATAATCTTGGGTATTCTTCTGTGAGACGTTTGCAGAATCACAGATCTCGCTCTATTCGAGCAATTTAATGCGAGAAACACGTTATCCGGTTGTTTTCACCACTCCACAGTGCGTTTGATGTGCAGAACCGGCGACATCTTGATTTTCGTGATGTTTCTAGCTGAGATATGCATTATCTGCGATAATATTGGTGAGACTTCAGTCAGAAGTATGCAGAATCATCTAGATCGCTCGTTTCGAGCTATTTAATGCGAAAAAACAAGTTTTCTGCTGTTTTGACCACTCCACAGTGCGTTTGATATGTAGAGCCGTCGATAACTTGGTTTTCGTGGGGTTTCCAGCTGAAACATGCATTTTCTGCGATAATATTGGTGAGACTTCAGTCAGAAGTATGCAGAATCATCTAGATCGCTCGTTTCGAGCTATTTAATGCGAAAAAACAAGTTTTCTGCTGTTTTGACCACTCCACAGTGCGTTTGATATGCAAAACAGTAGATATCTTGGTTTTCGTGGGGTTTCCAGCTGAAATATGCATTTTCTGCGATAATCTTGGTGTTTCATCTATGAGGAGTATGCAGAATCATCGAAAACGCTCTTTTCGAGCTAGCTAATGCGAGAAACACGTTATCCGGTGTTTTCACCACTCCACAGTTCGTTGGATATGCAGAACCGGAGATATCTTGGTTTTCGTGGGGTTTCAAGCTGAGGTATGCATTTCCTGCGATAATCTTGGTGACACTTCTGTCCGATGTATGCTGAATCATCTAGATCGCTCTTTTCGAGCTATTTGATGCGAGAAACACGTTATCTGGTGTTTTCACAACTCCACAGTGCGTTTGACATGCAGAACCGGCGATATCTTGGTTTTCGTGGGGTTTCAAGCTGAGATATGCATTTTCTGCGATAATCGTGGATATTCTTCTGTGAGAAGTATGGAGAATCACCGAAATCGCAGCTTTCGTGCTATTGAATGCGAAAAACTCGTTTTGTGGTGTTTTCAGCACTCCACAGTGCGTTTGATACCCGGAAACTGCGATATCTTCGGTTTCATTGGGTTTCCAGATGAGATATGCATTTTCTACGATGATCTTGGACATTCTTCTGTGAGACGTTAGCAGAATCACAGCAATCGCTCTATTCGAGCTATTTAATGCGAGAAACACGTTATCCGGTTGTTTTCACCACTCCACAGTGCGTCTGATGTGCAGAACCGGCGACATCTTGATTTTCGTGATGTTTCTAGCTGAGATATGCATTTTCTGCGATAATATTGGTGAGGCTTCAGTCAGAAGTATGCAGAATCATCTAGATCGCTCGTTTCGAGCTATTTAATGCGAAAAAACAAGTTTTCTGCTGTTTTGACCACTCCACAGTGCGTTTGATATGTAGAGCCGTCGATAACTTGGTTTTCGTGGGGTTTCCAGCTGAAATATGCATTTTCTGCGATAATATTGGTGAGACTTCAGTCAGAAGTATGCAGAATCATCTAGATCGCTCGTTTCGAGCTATTTAATGCGAAAAAACAAGTTTTCTGCTGTTTTGACCACTCCACAGTGCGTTTGATATGCAAAACAGTAGATATCTTGGTTTTCGTGGGGTTTCCAGCTGAAATATGCATTTTCTGCGATAATCTTGGTGTTTCATCTATGAGGAGTATGCAGAATCATCGAAAACGCTCTTTTCGAGCTAGCTAATGCGAGAAACACGTTATCCGGTGTTTTCACCACTCCACAGTTCGTTGGATATGCAGAACCGGAGATATCTTGGTTTTCGTGGGGTTTCAAGCTGAGGTATGCATTTCCTGCGATAATCTTGGTGACACTTCTGTCCGATGTATGCTGAATCATCTAGATCGCTCTTTTCGAGCTATTTGATGCGAGAAACACGTTATCTGGTGTTTTCACAACTCCACAGTGCGTTTGACATGCAGAACCGGCGATATCTTGGTTTTCGTGGGGTTTCAAGCTGAGATATGCATTTTCTGCGATAATCGTGGATATTCTTCTGTGAGAAGTATGGAGAATCACCGAAATCGCAGCTTTCGTGCTATTGAATGCGAAAAACTCGTTTTGTGGTGTTTTCAGCACTCCACAGTGCGTTTGATACCCGGAAACTGCGATATCTTCGGTTTCATTGGGTTTCCAGATGAGATATGCATTTTCTACGATGATCTTGGACATTCTTCTGTGAGACGTTAGCAGAATCACAGCAATCGCTCTATTCGAGCTATTTAATGCGAGAAACACGTTATCCGGTTGTTTTCACCACTCCACAGTGCGTCTGATGTGCAGAACCGGCGACATCTTGATTTTCGTGATGTTTCTAGCTGAGATATGCATTTTCTGCGATAATATTGGTGAGGCTTCAGTCAGAAGTATGCAGAATCATCTAGATCGCTCGTTTCGAGCTATTTAATGCGAAAAAACAAGTTTTCTGCTGTTTTGACCACTCCACAGTGCGTTTGATATGTAGAGCCGTCGATAACTTGGTTTTCGTGTGGTTTCCAGCTGAAATATGCATTTTCTGCGATAATATTGGTAAGACTTCAGTCAGAAGTATGCAGAATCATCTAGATCGCTCGTTTCGAGCTATTTAATGCGAAAAAACAAGTTTTCTGCTGTTTTGACCACTCCACAGTGCGTTTGATATGTAGAGCCGCCGATAACTTGGTTTTCGTGGGGTTTCCAGCTGAAATATGCATTTTCTGCGATAAGCTTGGTGTTTCATCTATGAGAAGTATGCAGAATCATCGAGAACGCTCTTTTCGAGCTAGCTATTGCGAGAAACACGTTTTCTGGTGTTTTCACCACTCCACAGTGCGTTTGATATGCAGAACAGTAGATATCTTGGTTTTCGTGGGGTTTCAAGCTGAGATATGCATTTTCTGCGATAATCTTTTTGAGACTTCTGTCCGAAGTATGCAGAATCATCTAGATCGCTCTTTTCGAGATATTTAATGCGAAAAAATAAGTTTTCTGGTGTTTTCACCACTCCACAGTGCGTTTGATATGCAGAACCGGCGATATCTTGTTTTTCGTGGTGTTTCCAGCTGATATATGCATTTTCAATGATAATCTTGGTGAGTCTTTTGTCAGAAGTATGCAGAATCATCTAGATCGCTCTTTTCGAGCTATTTAATGCGAAAAAATAAGTTTTCTGGTGTTTTCACCACTCCACAGTGCGTTTGATATGCAGAACAGTAGATATCTTGGATTTCTTGGGGTTTCAAGCTGAAATATGCATTTTCTGCGATAATCTTGTTGAGACTTCTGTCCGAAGTATGCAGAATCATCGAGATCGCACGTTTCGAGCTATTTAATGCGAGAAACACGTTATCTGGTGTTTTCACCACTCCACAGTGCGTATGATATGCAGAACCGGCGATATCTTGGTTTTCGTGGAGTTTCAAGCTGAGATATGCATTTTTTACGATAATTTTGGTGAGACTTCTGTCCGAAGTATGCAGAATCATCGAGATCGCTCGTTTCGAGCTATTTAATGCGAGAAACACGTTATCTGGTGTTTTCACCACTCCACAGTGCGTTTGATATGCAGAACCGCCGATATCTTGGTTTTCGTGGGGTTTCAAGCTGAGATATGCTTTTTTACGATAATCTTGATGAGACTTCTGTCCGAAGTATGCAGAATCATCGAGATCGCTCGTTTCGAGCTATTCAATGCGAGAAACACATTATCTGGTGTATTCACCACTCCACAGTGCGTTTGATATGCAGAACCGGCGATATCTTGGTTTTCGTGGGGTTTCAAGCAGAGATATGCATTTTCTGCGATAATCTTTGTGAGACTTCCGTCCGAAGTATGCTGAATCATCGAGATCGCTCTTTTCGAGCTAGTTAGTGCGAGAAACACGTTATCTGGTGATTTCACCACTCCACAGTGCGTTTGATATGCAGAACCGGCGATATCTTGGTTTTCGTGGGGTTTCAAGCTGAGATATGCATTTTCTGCGATAATCTTGGTGAGACTTCTGTCCGAAGTATGCTGAAACATCGAGATCGCTCTTTTCGGGCTAGTTAATGCGAGAAAAACCTTATCCGGTGTTTTCACCACTCCACAGTGCGTTTGATATGCAGAACCAGCGATATCTTGGCTTTCGTGGGGTTTCAAGCTGAGATATGCATTTTTTACGATAATCTTGGTGAGACTTCTGTCCGAAGTATGAAGAATCATCGAGATCGCTCTCTTCGATCTATTTAATGCGAGAAACACGTTTTCTGGGGTGTTCACCACTCCACAGTGCGTTTGATATGCTGAACACAGCGATATCTTGGTTTTCGTGGGGTTTCAAGCTGAGATATGCATTTTCTGCGATAATCTTGGTGAGACTTCTGTCCGAAGTATGCTGAATCATCGAGACCGCTCTTTTCGAGCCAGTTAGTGCGAGAAACACGTTATCTGGTGTTGTCACCACTCCACAGTGCGTTTGATATGCTGAACACAGCGAAATCTTGGTTTTCGTGGGGTTTCAAGCTGAGATATGCATTTTCTGCGATAATCTTGGTGAGACTTCTGTCCGAAGTATGCTGAATCATCGAGACCGCACTTTTCGAGCCAGTTAGTGCGAGAAACACGTTATCTGGTGTTGTCACCACTCCACAGTGCGTTTGATATGCAGAACAGTAGATATCTTGGTTTTCGTGGGGTTTCAAGCTGAGATATGCATTTTCTGCGATAATCTTGATGAGACTTCTGTCCGAAGTATGCAGAATCATCGAGATCGCTCGTTTCGAGCTATTCAATGCGAGAAACACATTATCTGGTGTTTTCACCACTCCACAGTGCGTTTGATATGCAGAACCGGCGATATCTTGCTTTTCGTGGGGTTTCAAGCAGAGATATGCTTTTTCTGCGATAATCTTTGTGAGACTTCTGTCCGAAGTATGCTGAATCATCGAGATCGCTCTTTTCGAGATAGTTAGTGCGAGAAAAACGTTATCTGGTGTTTTCACCACTCCACAGTGCGTTTGATATGCAGAACAGTAGATATCTTGGTTTTCGTGGGGTTTCAAGCTGAGATATGCATTTTCTGCGATAATCTTGTTGAGACTTCTGTCCGAAGTATGCAGAATCATCGAGATCGCTCGTTTCGAGCTATTTAATGCGAGAAACACGTTATCTGGTGTTTTCACCACTCCACAGTGCGTTGGATATGCAGAACCGGAGATATTTTGGTTTTCGTCGGGTTTCAAGCTGAGTTATGCATTTTCTACGATAAGCTTGGTGAGACTTCAGTCCGAAGTATGCTGAAACTTCGAGATCGCTCTTTTCGAGCTAGTTAATGCGAGAAAAACCTTCTCCGGTGTTTTCACCACTCCACAGTGCGTTTGATATGCAAAACAGTAGATATCTTGGTTTTCGTGGGGTTTCCAGCTGAAATATGCATTTTCTGCGATAATCTTGGTGTTTCATCTATGAGGAGTATGCAGAATCATCGAAAACGCTCTTTTCGAGCTAGCTAATGCGAGAAACACGTTATCCGGTGTTTTCACCACTCCACAGTTCGTTGGATATGCAGAACCGGAGATATCTTGGTTTTCGTGGGGTTTCAAGCTGAGGTATGCATTTCCTGCGATAATCTTGGTGACACTTCTGTCCGATGTATGCTGAATCATCTAGATCGCTCTTTTCGAGCTATTTGATGCGAGAAACACGTTATCTGGTGTTTTCACAACTCCACAGTGCGTTTGACATGCAGAACCGGCGATATCTTGGTTTTCGTGGGGTTTCAAGCTGAGATATGCATTTTCTGCGATAATCGTGGATATTCTTCTGTGAGAAGTATGGAGAATCACCGAAATCGCAGCTTTCGTGCTATTTAATGCGAGAAACACGTTATCCGGTTGTTTTCACCACTCCACAGTGCGTCTGATGTGCAGAACCGGCGACATCTTGATTTTCGTGATGTTTCTAGCTGAGATATGCATTTTCTGCGATAATATTGGTGAGGCTTCAGTCAGAAGTATGCAGAATCATCTAGATCGCTCGTTTCGAGCTATTTAATGCGAAAAAACAAGTTTTCTGCTGTTTTGACCACTCCACAGTGCGTTTGATATGTAGAGCCGTCGATAACTTGGTTTTCGTGTGGTTTCCAGCTGAAATATGCATTTTCTGCGATAATATTGGTGAGACTTCAGTCAGAAGTATGCAGAATCATCTAGATCGCTCGTTTCGAGCTATTTAATGCGAAAAAACAAGTTTTCTGCTGTTTTGACCACTCCACAGTGCGTTTGATATGTAGAGCCGCCGATAACTTGGTTTTCGTGGGGTTTCCAGCTGAAATATGCATTTTCTGCGATAAGCTTGGTGTTTCATCTATGAGAAGTATGCAGAATCATCGAGAACGCTCTTTTCGAGCTAGCTATTGCGAGAAACACGTTTTCTGGTGTTTTCACCACTCCACAGTGCGTTTGATATGCAGAACAGTAGATATCTTGGTTTTCGTGGGGTTTCAAGCTGAGATATGCATTTTCTGCGATAATCTTTTTGAGACTTCTGTCCGAAGTATGCAGAATCATCTAGATCGCTCTTTTCGAGATATTTAATGCGAAAAAATAAGTTTTCTGGTGTTTTCACGACTCCACAGTGCGTTTGATATGCAGAACCGGCGATATCTTGATTTTCGTGGTTTTTCCAGCTGATATATGCATTTTCAGCGATAATCGTGGTGAGTCTTTTGTCAGAAGTATACAGAATCATCTAGATCGCTCTTTTCGAGATATTTAATGCGAAAAAATAAGTTTTCTGGTGTTTTCACCACTCCACAGTGCGTTCGATATGCAGAACAGTTGATATCTTAGTTTTCGTGGGGTTTCAAGCTGAAATATGCATTTTCTGCGATAATCTTGTTGAGACTTCTGTCCGAAGTATGCAGAATCATCGAGATCGCTCGTTTCGAGCTATTTAATGCGAAAAAACAAGTTTTCTAGTGTTTTGACCACTCCACAGTGCGTATGATATGCAGAACCGGCGATATCTTGGTTTTCGTGGAGTTTAAAGCTGAGATATGCATTTTTTACGATAATTTTGGTGAGACTTCTGTCCGAAGTATGCAGAATCATCGAGATCGCTCGTTTCGAGCTATTTAATGCGAGAAACACGTTATCTGGTGTTTTCACCACTCCACAGTGCGTTTGATATGCAGAACCGCCGATATCTTGGTTTTCGTGGGATTTCAAGCTGAGATATGCATTTTCTGCGATAATCTTGGTGAGACTTCTGTCAGAAGTATGCAGAATCATCGGGATCGCTCTTTTCGAGATATTTACTGCGCAAAAAAAGTTTTCTGGTGTTTTCACCACTCCACAGTGCGTTTGATATGCAGAACGGGCGACATCTTGATTTTCGTGAGGTTTCAAGCAGAGATATGCATTTTCTGCGATAATCTTGGTGAGACTTCAGTCAGAAGTATGCAGAATCATGTAGATCGCACTTTTCGAGCTATTTAATGCGAAAAAACAAGTTTTCTGGTGTTTTCAACATTCCACAGTGCGTTTGATATGCAGAACCGGCGACATCTTGGCTGTCGTTGGGTATCAAGCTCAGATATGCATTTTCTACGATAATCTTGGTGAGACTTCTGTCAGAAGTATGCAGAATCATCGGGATCGCTCTATTCGAGATATTTATTGCGAGAAACACGTTATCCGGTGTTTTCGCCACTCCACAGTGCGTTTGATATGCAGAACCGGCGACATCTTGATTTTCGTGAGGTTTCAAGCTGAGACATGCATTTTCTGCGATAATCTTGGTGAGACTTCAGTCAGAAGTATGCAGAATCATCTAGATCGCTCTTTTCGAGCTATTTGATGCGACAAACACGTTATCTGGTTGTTTTCACCACTCCACAGTGCGTTTGATATGCAGAACCGGCGATATCTTGTTTTTCGTGGTGTTTCCAGCTGATATATGCATTTTCAATGATAATCTTGGTGAGTATTTTGTCAGAAGTATGCAGAATCATCTAGATCGCTCTTTTCGAGCTATTTAATGCGAAAAAATAAGTTTTCTGGTGTTTTCACCACTCCACAGTGCGTTTGATATGCAGAACAGTAGATATCTTGGATTTCTTGGGGTTTCAAGCTGAAATATGCATTTTCTGCGATAATCTTGTTGAGACTTCTGTCCGAAGTATGCAGAATCATCGAGATCGCACGTTTCGAGCTATTTAATGCGAGAAACACGTTATCTGGTGTTTTCACCACTCCACAGTGCGTATGATATGCAGAACCGGCGATATCTTGGTTTTCGTGGAGTTTCAAGCTGAGATATGCATTTTTTACGATAATTTTGGTGAGACTTCTGTCCGAAGTATGCAGAATCATCGAGATCGCTCGTTTCGAGCTATTTAATGCGAGAAACACGTTATCTGGTGTTTTCACCACTCCACAGTGCGTTTGATATGCAGAACCGCCGATATCTTGGTTTTCGTGGGGTTTCAAGCTGAGATATGCTTTTTTACGATAATCTTGATGAGACTTCTGTCCGAAGTATGCAGAATCATCGAGATCGCTCGTTTCGAGCTATTCAATGCGAGAAACACATTATCTGGTGTATTCACCACTCCACAGTGCGTTTGATATGCAGAACCGGCGATATCTTGGTTTTCGTGGGGTTTCAAGCAGAGATATGCATTTTCTGCGATAATCTTTGTGAGACTTCCGTCCGAAGTATGCTGAATCATCGAGATCGCTCTTTTCGAGCTAGTTAGTGCGAGAAACACGTTATCTGGTGATTTCACCGCTCCACAGTGCGTTTGATATGCAGAACCGGCGATATCTTGGTTTTCGTGGGGTTTCAAGCTGAGATATGCATTTTCTGCGATAATCTTGGTGATACTTCTGTCCGAAGTATGCTGAATCATCGAGGACGCTCTTTTCGAGCTAGCTAATGCGAGAAACACGTTTTCTGGTGTTTTCACCACTCCACAGTGCGTTTGATATGCAGAACAGTAGATATCTTGGTTTTCGTGGGGTTTCAAGTTGAGATATGCATTTTTTACGATAATCTTGGTGAGAGTTCTGTCCGAAGTATGCTTAATCATCGAGATCGCTCTATTCGAGCTATTTAATGCGACAAACATGTTATCTGGTGTTTTCAGCACCCCACAGTGCGTTTGATATGCAGAACCAGCGATATCTTGGTTTTCGTGGGGTTTCAAGCTGAGATATGCATTTCTTACGATAATCTTGGTGAGAGTTCTGTCCGAAGTATGCTTAATCATCGAGATCGCTCGTTTCGAGCTATTTAATGCGGGAAACACGTTATCTGGTGTTTTGACCACCCCACAGTGCGTATGATATGCAGAACCGGCGATATCTTGGTTTTCGTGGGGTTTCAAGCTGAGATATGCATTTCTTACGATAATCTTGGTGAGAGTTCTGTCCGAAGTATGCTTAATCATCGAGATCGCTCGTTTCGAGCTATTTAATGCGAAAAACTCGTTTTCTGGTGTTTTCAGCACTCCACCGTGCGTTTGATATGCGGAAACTGCGATATCTTCGGTTTCATTGGGTTTCCAGATGAGATATGCATTTTCCACGATAATCTTGGGTATTCTTCTGTGAGACGTTTGCAGAATCACAGATCTCGCTCTATTCGAGCAATTTAATGCGAGAAACACGTTATCCGGTTGTTTTCACCACTCCACAGTGCGTTTGATGTGCAGAACCGGCGACATCTTGATTTTCGTGATGTTTCTAGCTGAGATATGCATTTTCTGCGATAATATTGGTGAGACTTCAGTCAGAAGTATGCAGAATCATCTAGATCGCTCGTTTCGAGCTATTTAATGCGAAAAAACAAGTTTTCTGCTGTTTTGACCACTCCACAGTGCGTTTGATATGTAGAGCCGCCGATAACTTGGTTTTCGTGGGTTTTCCAGGTGAAATATGCATTTTCTGCGATAATATTGGTGAGACTTCAGTCAGAAGGATGCTGAACCATCGAGATCGCTCTTTTCGAGATAGTTAGTGCGAGAAACACGTTCTCTGGTTGTTTTCACCACTCCACAGTGCGTTTGATATGCAGAACAGGCGATATCTTGATTTTCGTGGTGTTTCCAGCTGAGATATGCATTTTCTGCGATAATCTTGGTGGGTCTTTTGTCAGAAGTATGCAGAATCAACTAGATCGCTCTTTTCGAGCTACTTAATGCACGAAACACGTTCTCTGGTTGTTTTCACCACTCCACAGTGCGTTTGACATGCAGAACAGGCGATATCTTGGTTTCGGTCGGGTTTCAAGCTGAGATATGCATTTTCTACGGTAATCTTGGTGAAACATCTGTCCGTAGTATGCAGAAACATCGAGAGCGCTCCTTTCGAGCTATTTAATGCGAAAAACTCGTTTTCTGGGGTTTTCACCACTCCACAGTTCGTTGGATATGCAGAACCGGAGATATCTTGGTTTTCGTGGGGTTTCAAGTTGAGATATGCATTTTTTACGATAATCTTGGTGAGAGTTCTGTCCGAAGTATGCTTAATCATCGAGATCGCTCTATTCGAGCTATTTAATGCGACAAACATGTTATCTGGTGTTTTCAGCACCCCACAGTGCGTTTGATATGCAGAACCAGCGATATCTTGGTTTTCGTGGGGTTTCAAGCTGAGATATGCATTTCTTACGATAATCTTGGTGAGAGTTCTGTCCGAAGTATGCTTAATCATCGAGATCGCTCGTTTCGAGCTATTTAATGCGGGAAACACGTTATCTGGTGTTTTCACCACTCCACAGTGCGTATGATATGCAGAACCGGCGATATCTTGGTTTTCGTGGGGTTTCAAGATGAGATATGCATTTTCTGCGATAATCTTGGTGATACTTCTGTCCGAAGTATGCTGAAACATCGAGATCGCTCTTTTTGAGCTACTTAATGCGAGAAACACGATATCTGGTGTTTTCACCACTCCACAGAGCGTTGGATATGCAGAACCAGCGATATCTTGGCTTTCGTGGGGTTTCAAGCTGAGATATGCATTTCCTGCGATAATCTTGGTGACACTTCTGTCCGAAGTATTCTGAATCATATAGATCGCTCTTTTCGAGCTATTTAATGCGAAAAACTCGTTTTCTGGTGTTTTCAGCACTCCACCGTGCGTTTGATACCCGGAAACTGCGATATCTTCGGTTTCATTGGGTTTCCAGATGAGATATGCATTTTCTACGATAATCTTGGACATTCTTCTGTGAGACGTTAGCAGAATCACAGCAATCGCTCTATTCGAGCTATTTAATGCGAGAAACACGTTATCCGGTTGTTTTCACCACTCCACAGTGCGTCTGATGTGCAGAACCGGCGACATCTTGATTTTCGTGATGTTTCTAGCTGAGATATGCATTTTCTGCGATAATATTGGTGAGGCTTCAGTCAGAAGTATGCAGAATCATCTAGATCGCTCGTTTCGAGCTATTTAATGCGAAAAAACAAGTTTTCTGCTGTTTTGACCACTCCACAGTGCGTTTGATATGTAGAGCCGTCGATAACTTGGTTTTCGTGTGGTTTCCAGCTGAAATATGCATTTTCTGCGATAATATTGGTGAGACTTCAGTCAGAAGTATGCAGAATCATCTAGATCGCTCGTTTCGAGCTATTTAATGCGAAAAAACAAGTTTTCTGCTGTTTTGACCACTCCACAGTGCGTTTGATATGTAGAGCCGCCGATAACTTGGTTTTCGTGGGGTTTCCAGCTGAAATATGCATTTTCTGCGATAAGCTTGGTGTTTCATCTATGAGAAGTATGCAGAATCATCGAGAACGCTCTTTTCGAGCTAGCTATTGCGAGAAACACGTTTTCTGGTGTTTTCACCACTCCACAGTGCGTTTGATATGCAGAACAGTAGATATCTTGGTTTTCGTGGGGTTTCAAGCTGAGATATGCATTTTCTGCGATAATCTTTTTGAGACTTCTGTCCGAAGTATGCAGAATCATCTAGATCGCTCTTTTCGAGATATTTAATGCGAAAAAATAAGTTTTCTGGTGTTTTCACCACTCCACAGTGCGTTTGATATGCAGAACCGGCGATATCTTGTTTTTCGTGGTGTTTCCAGCTGATATATGCATTTTCAATGATAATCTTGGTGAGTCTTTTGTCAGAAGTATGCAGAATCATCTAGATCGCTCTTTTCGAGCTATTTAATGCGAAAAAATAAGTTTTCTGGTGTTTTCACCATTCCACAGTGCGTTTGATATGCAGAACAGTAGATATCTTGGATTTCTTGGGGTTTCAAGCTGAAATATGCATTTTCTGCGATAATCTTGTTGAGACTTCTGTCCGAAGTATGCAGAATCATCGAGATCGCACGTTTCGAGCTATTTAATGCGAGAAACACGTTATCTGGTGTTTTCACCACTCCACAGTGCGTATGATATGCAGAACCGGCGATATCTTGGTTTTCGTGGAGTTTCAAGCTGAGATATGCATTTTTTACGATAATTTTGGTGAGACTTCTGTCCGAAGTATGCAGAATCATCGAGATCGCTCGTTTCGAGCTATTTAATGCGAGAAACACGTTATCTGGTGTTTTCACCACTCCACAGTGCGTTTGATATGCAGAACCGCCGATATCTTGGTTTTCGTGGGGTTTCAAGCTGAGATATGCTTTTTTACGATAATCTTGATGAGACTTCTGTCCGAAGTATGCAGAATCATCGAGATCGCTCGTTTCGAGCTATTCAATGCGAGAAACACATTATCTGGTGTATTCACCACTCCACAGTGCGTTTGATATGCAGAACCGGCGATATCTTGGTTTTCGTGGGGTTTCAAGCAGAGATATGCATTTTCTGCGATAATCTTTGTGAGACTTCCGTCCGAAGTATGCTGAATCATCGAGATCGCTCTTTTCGAGCTAGTTAGTGCGAGAAACACGTTATCTGGTGATTTCACCACTCCACAGTGCGTTTGATATGCAGAACCGGCGATATCTTGGTTTTCGTGGGGTTTCAAGCTGAGATATGCATTTTCTGCGATAATCTTGGTGATACTTCTGTCCGAAGTATGCTGAATCATCGAGGACGCTCTTTTCGAGCTAGCTAATGCGAGAAACACGTTTTCTGGTGTTTTCACCACTCCACAGTGCGTTTGATATGCAGAACAGTAGATATCTTGGTTTTCGTGGGGTTTCAAGTTGAGATATGCATTTTTTACGATAATCTTGGTGAGAGTTCTGTCCGAAGTATGCTTAATCATCGAGATCGCTCTATTCGAGCTATTTAATGCGACAAACATGTTATCTGGTGTTTTCAGCACCCCACAGTGCGTTTGATATGCAGAACCAGCGATATCTTGGTTTTCGTGGGGTTTCAAGCTGAGATATGCATTTCTTACGATAATCTTGGTGAGAGTTCTGTCCGAAGTATGCTTAATCATCGAGATCGCTCGTTTCGAGCTATTTAATGCGGGAAACACGTTATCTGGTGTTTTGACCACCCCAAAGTGCGTATGATATGCAGAACCGGCGATATCTTGGTTTTCGTGGGGTTTCAAGCTGAGATATGCATTTCTTACGATAATCTTGGTGAGAGTTCTGTCCGAAGTATGCTTAATCATCGAGATCGCTCGTTTCGAGCTATTTAATGCGAAAAACTCGTTTTCTGGTGTTTTCAGCACTCCACCGTGCGTTTGATATGCGGAAACTGCGATATCTTCGGTTTCATTGGGTTTCCAGATGAGATATGCATTTTCCACGATAATCTTGGGTATTCTTCTGTGAGACGTTTGCAGAATCACAGATCTCGCTCTATTCGAGCAATTTAATGCGAGAAACACGTTATCCGGTTGTTTTCACCACTCCACAGTGCGTTTGATGTGCAGAACCGGCGACATCTTGATTTTCGTGATGTTTCTAGCTGAGATATGCATTTTCTGCGATAATATTGGTGAGACTTCAGTCAGAAGTATGCAGAATCATCTAGATCGCTCGTTTCGAGCTATTTAATGCGAAAAAACAAGTTTTCTGCTGTTTTGACCACTCCACAGTGCGTTTGATATGTAGAGCCGCCGATAACTTGGTTTTCGTGGGTTTTCCAGGTGAAATATGCATTTTCTGCGATAATATTGGTGAGACTTCAGTCAGAAGGATGCTGAACCATCGAGATCGCTCTTTTCGAGATAGTTAGTGCGAGAAACACGTTCTCTGGTTGTTTTCACCACTCCACAGTGCGTTTGATATGCAGAACAGGCGATATCTTGATTTTCGTGGTGTTTCCAGCTGAGATATGCATTTTCTGCGATAATCTCGGTGGGTCTTTTGTCAGAAGTATGCAGAATCAACTAGATCGCTCTTTTCGAGCTACTTAATGCACGAAACACGTTCTCTGGTTGTTTTCACCACTCCACAGTGCGTTTGACATGCAGAACAGGCGATATCTTGGTTTCGGTCGGGTTTCAAGCTGAGATATGCATTTTCTACGGTAATCTTGGTGAAACATCTGTCCGTAGTATGCAGAAACATCGAGAGCGCTCCTTTCGAGCTATTTAATGCGAAAAACTCGTTTTCTGGGGTTTTCACCACTCCACAGTTCGTTGGATATGCAGAACCGGAGATATCTTGGTTTTCGTGGGGTTTCAAGTTGAGATATGCATTTTTTACGATAATCTTGGTGAGAGTTCTGTCCGAAGTATGCTTAATCATCGAGATCGCTCTATTCGAGCTATTTAATGCGACAAACATGTTATCTGGTGTTTTCAGCACCCCACAGTGCGTTTGATATGCAGAACCAGCGATATCTCGGTTTTCGTGGGGTTTCAAGCTGAGATATGCATTTCTTACGATAATCTTGGTAAGAGTTCTGTCCGAAGTATGCTTAATCATCGAGATCGCTCTTTTTGAGCTACTTAATGCGAGAAACACGATATCTGGTGTTTTCACCACTCCACAGAGCGTTGGATATGCAGAACCAGCGATATCTTGGCTTTCGTGGGGTTTCAAGCTGAGATATGCATTTCCTGCGATAATCTTGGTGACACTTCTGTCCGAAGTATTCTGAATCATATAGATCGCTCTTTTCGAGCTATTTAATGCGAAAAACTCGTTTTCTGGTGTTTTCAGCACTCCACCGTGCGTTTGATATGCGGAAACTGCGATATCTTCGGTTTCATTGGGTTTCCAGATGAGATATGCATTTTCCACGATAATCTTGGGTATTCTTCTGTGAGACGTTTGCAGAATCACAGATCTCGCTCTATTCGAGCAATTTAATGCGAGAAACACGTTATCCGGTTGTTTTCACCACTCCACAGTGCGTTTGATGTGCAGAACCGGCGACATCTTGATTTTCGTGATGTTTCTAGCTGAGATATGCATTTTCTGCGATAATATTGGTGAGACTTCAGTCAGAAGTATGCAGAATCATCTAGATCGCTCGTTTCGAGCTATTTAATGCGAAAAAACAAGTTTTCTGCTGTTTTGACCACTCCACAGTGCGTTTGATATGTAGAGCCGTCGATAACTTGGTTTTCGTGGGGTTTCCAGCTGAAATATGCATTTTCTGCGATAATATTGGTGAGACTTCAGTCAGAAGTATGCAGAATCATCTAGATCGCTCGTTTCGAGCTATTTAATGCGAAAAAACAAGTTTTCTGCTGTTTTGACCACTCCACAGTGCGTTTGATATGTAGAGCCGCCGATAACTTGGTTTTCGTGGGGTTTCCAGCTGAAATATGCATTTTCTGCGATAAGCTTGGTGTTTCATCTATGAGAAGTATGCAGAATCATCGAGAACGCTCTTTTCGAGCTAGCTATTGCGAGAAACACGTTTTCTGGTGTTTTCACCACTCCACAGTGCGTTTGATATGCAGATCAGTAGATATCTTGGTTTTCGTGGGGTTTCAAGCTGAGATATGCATTTTCTGCGATAATCTTTTTGAGACTTCTGTCCGAAGTATGCAGAATCATCTAGATCGCTCTTTTCGAGATATTTAATGCGAAAAAATAAGTTTTCTGGTGTTTTCACCACTCCACAGTGCGTTTGATATGCAGAACCGGCGATATCTTGATTTTCGTGGTGTTTCCAGCTGATATATGCATTTTCAGCGATAATCGTGGTGAGTCTTTTGTCAGAAGTATACAGAATCATCTAGATCGCTCTTTTCGAGATATTTAATGCGAAAAAATAAGTTTTCTGGTGTTTTCACCACTCCACAGTGCGTTCGATATGCAGAACAGTTGATATCTTGGTTTTCGTGGGGTTTCAAGCTGAAATATGCATTTTCTGCGATAATCTTGGTGAGACTTCAGTCAGAAGTATGCAGAATCATGTAGATCGCACTTTTCGAGCTATTTAATGCGAGAAACACGTTATCTGGTGTTTTCACCACTCCACAGTGCGTATGATATGCAGAACCGGCGATATCTTGGTTTTCGTGGAGTTTCAAGCTGAGATATGCATTTTTTACGATAATTTTGGTGAGACTTCTGTCCGAAGTATGCAGAATCATCGAGATCGCTCGTTTCGAGCTATTTAATGCGAGAAACACGTTATCCGGTGTTTTCACCACTCCACAGTGCGTATGATATGCAGAACCGGCGATATCTTGGTTTTCGTGGAGTTTCAAGCTGAGATATGCATTTTTTACGATAATTTTGGTGAGACTTCTGTCCGAAGTATGCAGAATCATCGAGATCGCTCGTTTCGAGCTATTTAATGCGAGAAACACGTTATCTGGTGTTTTCACCACTCCACAGTGCGTTTGATATGCAGAACCGCCGATATCTTGGTTTTCGTGGGGTTTCAAGCTGAGATATGCTTTTTTACGATAATCTTGATGAGACTTCTGTCCGAAGTATGCAGAATCATCGAGATCGCTCGTTTCGAGCTATTCAATGCGAGAAACACATTATCTGGTGTTTTCACCACTCCACAGTGCGTTTGATATGCAGAACCGGCGATATCTTGGTTTTCGTGGGGTTTCAAGCAGAGATATGCATTTTCTGCGATAATCTTTGTGAGACTTCCGTCCGAAGTATGCTGAATCATCGAGATCGCTCTTTTCGAGATAGTTAATGCGAGAAAAACCTTATCCGGTGTTTTCACCACTGCACAGTGCGTTTGATATGCAAAACAGTAGATATCTTGGTTTTCGTGGGGTTTCAAGCTGAGATATGCATTTTCTGCGACAATCTTGTTGAGACTTCTGTGCGAAGTATGCAGAATCATCGAGATCGCTCGTTTCGAGCTATTTAATGCGAGGAACACGTTATCTGGTGTTTTCACCACTCCACAGTGCGTTGGATATGCAGAACCGGAGATGTTTTGGTTTTCGTCGGGTTTCAAGCTGAGATATGCATTTTCTACGATAAGCTTGGTGAGACTTCTGTCCGAAGTATGCTGAAACTTCGAGATCGCTCTTTTCGAGCTAGTTAATGCGAGAAAAACCTTATCCGGTGTTTTCACCACTGCACAGTGCGTTTGATATGCAAAACAGTAGATATCTTGGTTTTCGTGGGGTTTCAAGCTGAGGTATGCATTTTCTGCGATAATCTTGGTGAGACTTCTTTCCGAAGTATGCTGAAACATTGAGATCGCTCTTTTCGGGCTAGTTAATGCGAGAAAATCCTTATCCGGTGTTTTCACCACTCCACAGTGCGTTTGATATGCAGAACCAGCGATATCTTGGCTTTCGTGGGGTTTCAAGCTGAGATATGCATTTTTTACGATAATCTTGGTGAGACTTCTGTCCGAAGTATGAAGAATCATCGAGATCGCTCTCTTCGAGCTATTTAATGCGAGAAACACGTTTTCTGGGGTGTTCACCACTCCACAGGGCGTTTGATATGCTGAACACAGCGATATCTTGGTTTTCGTGGGGTTTCAAGCTGAGATATGCATTTTCTGCGATAATCTTGGTGAGACTTCTGTCCAAAGTATGCTGAATCATCAAGATCGCTCTTTTCGAGCCAGTTAGTGCGAGAAACACGTTATCTGGTGTTGTCACCACTCCACAGTGCGTTTGATATGCAGAACAGTAGATATCTCGGTTTTCGTGGGGTTTCAAGCTGAGATATGCATTTTCTGCGATAATCTTGATGAGACTTCTGTCCGAAGTATGCAGAATCATCGAGATCGCTCGTTTCGAGCTATTCAATGCGAGAAACACGTTATCTGGTGTTTTCACCACTCCACAGTGCGTTTGATATGCAGAACCGGCGATATCTTGGTTTTCGTGGGGTTTCAAGCAGAGATATGCTTTTTCAGCGATAATCTTTGTGCAACTTCTGTCCGAAGGATGCTGAATCATCGAGATCGCTCTTTTCGAGATAGTTAGTGCGAGAAACACGTTATCTGGTGTTTTCACCACTCCACAGTGCGTTTGATATGCAGAACAGTAGATATCTTGGTTTTCGTGGGGTTTCAAGCTGAGATATGCATTTTCTGCGATAATCTTGGTGATACTTCTGTCCGAAGTATGCTGAATCATCGAGATCGCTCTTTTCGAGCTAGTTAGTGCGAGAAACACGTTATCTGGTGATTTCACCACTCCACAGTGCGTTTGATATGCAGAACCGGCGATATCTTGGTTTTCGTGGGGTTTCAAGCTGAGATATGCATTTTCTGCGATAATCTTGGTGATACTTCTGTTCGAAGTATGCTGAATCATCGAGATCGCTCTTTTCGAGCTAGTTAGTGCGAGAAACACGTTATCTGGTGATTTCACCACTCCACAGATCGTTGGATATGCAGAACCAGCGACATCTTGATTTTCGTGATGTTTCTAGCTGAGATATGCATTTTCTGCGATAATATTGGTGAGACTTCAGTCAGAAGTATGCAGAATCATCTAGATCGCTCGTTTCGAGCTATTTAATGCGAAAAAACAAGTTTTCTGCTGTTTTGACCACTCCACAGTGCGTTTGATATGTAGAGCCGCCGATAACTTGATTTTCGTGGTGTTTCCAGCTGAGATATGCATTTTCTGCGATAATCTTGGTGGGTCTTTTGTCAGAAGTATGCAGAATCAACTAGATCGCTCTTTTCGAGCTACTTAATGCACGAAACACGTTCTCTGGTTGTTTTCACCACTCCACAGTGCGTTTGACATGCAGAACAGGCGATATCTTGGTTTCGGTCGGGTTTCAAGCTGAGATATGCATTTTCTACGGTAATCTTGGTGAAACATCTGTCCGTAGTATGCAGAAACATCGAGAGCGCTCCTTTCGAGCTATTTAATGCGAGAAACTCGTTTTCTGGGGTTTTCACCACTCCACAGTTCGTTGGATATGCAGAACCGGAGATATCTTGGTTTTCGTGGGGTTTCAAGTTGAGATATGCATTTTTTACGATAATCTTGGTGAGAGTTCTGTCCGAAGTATGCTTAATCATCGAGATCGCTCTATTCGAGCTATTTAATGCGACAAACATGTTATCTGGTGTTTTCAGCACCCCACATTGCGTTTGATATGCAGAACCAGCGATATCTTGGTTTTCGTGGGGTTTCAAGCTGAGATATGCATTTCTTACGATAATCTTGGTGAGAGTTCTGTCCGAAGTATGCTTAATCATCGAGATCGCTCGTTTCGAGCTATTTAATGCGGGAAACACGTTATCTGGTGTTTTCACCACTCCACAGTGCGTATGATATGCAGAACCGGCGATATCTTGGTTTTCGTGGGGTTTCAAGATGAGATATGCATTTTCTGCGATAATCTTGGTGATACTTCTGTCCGAAGTATGCTGAAACATCGAGATCGCTCTTTTTGAGCTAGTTAAGGCGAGAAAAACCTTATCCGGTGTTTTCACCACTCCACAGATCGTTGGATATGCAGAACCAGCGATATCTTGGCTTTCGTGGGGTTTCAAGCTGAGATATGCATTTCCTGCGATAATCTTGGTGACACTTCTGTCCGAAGTATTCTGAATCATCTAGATCGCTCGTTTCGAGCTATTTAATGCGAAAAAACAAGTTTTCTGCTGTTTTGACCACTCCACAGTGCGTTTGATATGTAGAGCCGCCGATAACTTGGTTTTCGTGGGGTTTCCAGCTCAAATATGCATTTTCTGCGATAATCTTGGTGTTTCATCTATGAGAAGTATGGAGAATCATCGAGGACGCTCTTTTCGAGCTAGCTAATGCGAGAAACACGTTTTCTGGTGTTTTCACCACTCCACAGTGCGTTTGATATGCAGAACAGTAGATATCTTGGTTTTCGTGGGGTTTCAAGTTGAGATATGCATTTTTTACGATAATCTTGGTGAGAGTTCTGTCCGAAGTATGCTTAATCATCGAGATCGCTCTATTCGAGCTATTTAATGCGACAAACATGTTATCTGGTGTTTTCAGCACCCCACGGTGCGTTTGATATGCAGAACCAGCGATATCTTGGTTTTTGTGGGGTTTCAAGCTGAGATATGCATTTCTTACGATAATCTTGGTGAGAGTTCTGTCCGAAGTATGCTTATTCATCGAGATCGCTCGTTTCGAGCTATTTAATGCGGGAAACACGTTATCTGGTGTTTTGACCACTCCACAGTGCGTATGATATGCAGAACCGGCGATATCTTGGTTTTCGTGGGGTTTCAAGATGAGATATGCATTTTCTGCGATAATCTTGGTGATACTTCTGTCCGAAGTATGCTGAAACATCGAGATCGCTCTTTTTGAGCTACTTAATGCGAGAAACACGATATCTGGTGTTTTCACCACTCCACAGAGCGTTGGATATGCAGAACCAGCGATATCTTGGCTTTCGTGGGGTTTCAAGCTGAGATATGCATTTCCTGCGATAATCTTGGGTATTCTTCTGTGAGACGTTTGCAGAATCACAGATCTCGCTCTATTCGAGCAATTTAATGCGAGAAACACGTTATCCGGTTGTTTTCACCACTCCACAGTGCGTTTGATGTGCAGAACCGGCGACATCTTGATTTTCGTGATGTTTCTAGCTGAGATATGCATTTTCTGCGATAATATTGGTGAGACTTCAGTCAGAAGTATGCAGAATCATCTAGATCGCTCGTTTCGAGCTATTTAATGCGAAAAAACAAGTTTTCTGCTGTTTTGACCACTCCACAGTGCGTTTGATATGTAGAGCCGCCGATAACTTGGTTTTCGTGGGTTTTCCAGGTGAAATATGCATTTTCTGCGATAATATTGGTGAGACTTCAGTCAGAAGGATGCTGAATCATCGAGATCGCTCTTTTCGAGATAGTTAGTGCGAGAAACACGTTCTCTGGTTGTTTTCACCACTCCACAGTGCGTTTGATATGCAGAACAGGCGATATCTTGATTTTCGTGGTGTTTCCAGCTGAGATATGCATTTTCTGCGATAATCTTGGTGGGTCTTTTGTCAGAAGTATGCAGAATCAACTAGATCGCTCTTTTCGAGCTACTTAATGCACGAAACACGTTCTCTGGTTGTTTTCACCACTCCACAGTGCGTTTGACATGCAGAACAGGCGATATCTTGGTTTCGGTCGGGTTTCAAGCTGAGATATGCATTTTCTACGGTAATCTTGGTGAAACATCTGTCCGTAGTATGCAGAAACATCGAGAGCGCTCCTTTCGAGCTATTTAATGCGAGAAACTCGTTTTCTGGGGTTTTCACCACTCCACAGTTCGTTGGATATGCAGAACCGGAGATATCTTGGTTTTCGTGGGGTTTCAAGTTGAGATATGCATTTTTTACGATAATCTTGGTGAGAGTTCTGTCCGAAGTATGCTTAATCATCGAGATCGCTCTATTCGAGCTATTTAATGCGACAAACATGTTATCTGGTGTTTTCAGCACCCCACAGTGCGTTTGATATGCAGAACCAGCGATATCTTGGTTTTCGTGGGGTTTCAAGCTGAGATATGCATTTCTTACGATAATCTTGGTGAGAGTTCTGTCCGAAGTATGCTTAATCATCGAGATCGCTCGTTTCGAGCTATTTAATGCGGGAAACACGTTATCTGGTGTTTTCACCACTCCACAGTGCGTATGATATGCAGAACCGGCGATATCTTGGTTTTCGTGGGGTTTCAAGATGAGATATGCATTTTCTGCGATAATCTTGGTGATACTTCTGTCCGAAGTATGCTGAAACATCGAGATCGCTCTTTTTGAGCTAGTTAATGCGAGAAAAACCTTATCCGGTGTTTTCACCACTCCACAGATCGTTGTTTATGCAGAACCAGCGATATCTTGGCTTTCGTGGGGTTTCAAGCTGAGATATGCATTTCCTGCGATAATCTTGGTGACACCCCTGTCCGAAGTATTCTGAATCATCTAGATCGCTCGTTTCGAGCTATTTAATGCGAAAAAACAAGTTTTCTGCTGTTTTGACCACTCCACAGTGCGTTTGATATGTAGAGCCGCCGATAACTTGCTTTTCGTGGGTTTTCCAGGTGAAATATGCATTTTCTGCGATAATATTGGTGAGACTTCAGTCAGAAGGATGCTGAATCATCGAGATCGCTCTTTTCGAGATAGTTAGTGCGAGAAACACGTTCTCTGGTTGTTTTCACCACTCCACAGTGCGTTTGATATGCAGAACAGGCGATATCTTGATTTTCGTGGTGTTTCCAGCTGAGATATGCATTTTCTGCGATAATCTTGGTGGGTCTTTTGTCAGAAGTATGCAGAATCAACTAGATCGCTCTTTTCGAGCTACTTAATGCACGAAACACGTTCTCTGGTTGTTTTCACCACTCCACAGTGCGTTTGACATGCAGAACAGGCGATATCTTGGTTTCGGTCGGGTTTCAAGCTGAGATATGCATTTTCTACGGTAATCTTGGTGAAACATCTGTCCGTAGTATGCAGAAACATCGAGAGCGCTCCTTTCGAGCTATTTAATGCGAGAAACTCGTTTTCTGGGGTTTTCACCACTCCACAGTTCGTTGGATATGCAGAACCGGAGATATCTTGGTTTTCGTGGGGTTTCAAGTTGAGATATGCATTTTTTACGATAATCTTGGTGAGAGTTCTGTCCGAAGTATGCTTAATCATCGAGATCGCTCTATTCGAGCTATTTAATGCGACAAACATGTTATCTGGTGTTTTCAGCACCCCACATTGCGTTTGATATGCAGAACCAGCGATATCTTGGTTTTCGTGGGGTTTCAAGCTGAGATATGCATTTCTTACGATAATCTTGGTGAGAGTTCTGTCCGAAGTATGCTTAATCATCGAGATCGCTCGTTTCGAGCTATTTAATGCGGGAAACACGTTATCTGGTGTTTTCACCACTCCACAGTGCGTATGATATGCAGAACCGGCGATATCTTGGTTTTCGTGGGGTTTCAAGATGAGATATGCATTTTCTGCGATAATCTTGGTGATACTTCTGTCCGAAGTATGCTGAAACATCGAGATCGCTCTTTTTGAGCTAGTTAAGGCGAGAAAAACCTTATCCGGTGTTTTCACCACTCCACAGATCGTTGGATATGCAGAACCAGCGATATCTTGGCTTTCGTGGGGTTTCAAGCTGAGATATGCATTTCCTGCGATAATCTTGGTGACACTTCTGTCCGAAGTATTCTGAATCATCTAGATCGCTCGTTTCGAGCTATTTAATGCGAAAAAACAAGTTTTCTGCTGTTTTGACCACTCCACAGTGCGTTTGATATGTAGAGCCGCCGATAACTTGCTTTTCGTGGGTTTTCCAGCTGAAATATGCATTTTCTGCGATAATATTGGTGAGACTTCAGTCAGAAGGATGCTGAATCATCGAGATCGCTCTTTTCGAGCTAGTTAGTGCGAGAAACACGTTATCTGGTGATTTCACCACTCCACAGTACGTTTGACATGCAGAACCGGAGATATCTTGGTTTCGGTCGGGTTTCAAGCTGAGATATGCATTTTCTACGATAATATTGGTGAGACTTCAGTCAGAAGTATGCAGAATCATCTAGATCGCTCTTATCGAGCTACTTAATGCAAGAAACAAGTTTTCTGCTGTTTTGACCACTCCACAGTGCGTTTGATATGTAGAGCCGCCGATAACTTGGTTTTCGTGGGGTTTCCAGCTCAAATATGCATTTTCTGCGATAATCTTGGTGTTTCATCTATGAGAAGTATGGAGAATCATCGAGGACGCTCTTTTCGAGCTAGCTAATGCGAGAAACACGTTTTCTGGTGTTTTCACCACTCCACAGTGCGTTTGATATGCAGAACAGTAGATATCTTGGTTTTCGTGGGGTTTCAAGTTGAGATATGCATTTTTTACGATAATCTTGGTGAGAGTTCTGTCCGAAGTATGCTTAATCATCGAGATCGCTCTATTCGAGCTATTTAATGCGACAAACATGTTATCTGGTGTTTTCAGCACCCCACAGTGCGTTTGATATGCAGAACCAGCGATATCTTGGTTTTTGTGGGGTTTCAAGCTGAGATATGCATTTCTTACGATAATCTTGGTGAGAGTTCTGTCCGAAGTATGCTTATTCATCGAGATCGCTCGTTTCGAGCTATTTAATGCGGGAAACACGTTATCTGGTGTTTTGACCACTCCACAGTGCGTATGATATGCAGAACCGGCGATATCTTGGTTTTCGTGGGGTTTCAAGATGAGATATGCATTTTCTGCGATAATCTTGGTGATACTTCTGTCCGAAGTATGCTGAAACATCGAGATCGCTCTTTTTGAGCTACTTAATGCGAGAAACACGATATCTGGTGTTTTCACCACTCCACAGAGCGTTGGATATGCAGAACCAGCGATATCTTGGCTTTCGTGGGGTTTCAAGCTGAGATATGCATTTCCTGCGATAATCTTGGTGACACTTCTGTCCGAAGTATTCTGAATCATATAGATCGCTCTTTTCGAGCTATTTAATGCGAAAAACTCGTTTTCTGGTGTTTTCAGCACTCCACCGTGCGTTTGCTATGCGGAAACTGCGATATCTTCGGTTTCATTGGGTTTCCAGATGAGATATGCATTTTCCACGATAATCTTGGGTATTCTTCTGTGAGACGTTTGCAGAATCACAGATCTCGCTCTATTCGAGCAATTTAATGCGAGAAACACGTTATCCGGTTGTTTTCACCACTCCACAGTGCGTTTGATGTGCAGAACCGGCGACATCTTGATTTTCGTGATGTTTCTAGCTGAGATATGCATTTTCTGCGATAATATTGGTGAGACTTCAGTCAGAAGTATGCAGAATCATCTAGATCGCTCGTTTCGAGCTATTTAATGCGAAAAAACAAGTTTTCTGCTGTTTTGACCACTCCACAGTGCGTTTGATATGTAGAGCCGCCGATAACTTGGTTTTCGTGGGTTTTCCAGGTGAAATATGCATTTTCTGCGATAATATTGGTGAGACTTCAGTCAGAAGGATTCTGAATCATCGAGATCGCTCTTTTCGAGATAGTTAGTGCGAGAAACACGTTCTCTGGTTGTTTTCACCACTCCACAGTGCGTTTGATATGCAGAACAGGCGATATCTTGATTTTCGTGGTGTTTCCAGCTGAGATATGCATTTTCTGCGATAATCTTGGTGAAACATCTGTCCGTAGTATGCAGAAACATCGAGAGCGCTCCTTTCGAGCTATTTAATGCGAGAAACTCGTTTTCTGGGGTTTTCACCACTCCACAGTTCGTTGGATATGCAGAACCGGAGATATCTTGGTTTTCGTGGGGTTTCAAGTTGAGATATGCATTTTTTACGATAATCTTGGTGAGAGTTCTGTCCGAAGTATGCTTAATCATCGAGATCGCTCTATTCGAGCTATTTAATGCGACAAACATGTTATCTGGTGTTTTCAGCACCCCACAGTGCGTTTGATATGCAGAACCAGCGATATCTTGGTTTTCGTGGGGTTTCAAGCTGAGATATGCATTTCTTACGATAATCTTGGTGAGAGTTCTGTCCGAAGTATGCTTAATCATCGAGATCGCTCGTTTCGAGCTATTTAATGCGGGAAACACGTTATCTGGTGTTTTCACCACTCCACAGTGCGTATGATATGCAGAACCGGCGATATCTTGGTTTTCGTGGGGTTTCAAGATGAGATATGCATTTTCTGCGATAATCTTGGTGTTTCATCTATGAGAAGTATGGAGAATCATCGAGGACGCTCTTTTCGAGCTAGCTAATGCGAGAAACACGTTTTCTGGTGTTTTCACCACTCCACAGTGCGTTTGATATGCAGAACAGTAGATATCTTGGTTTTCGTGGGGTTTCAAGTTGAGATATGCATTTCTTACGATAATCTTTGTGAGAGTTCTGTCCGAAGTATGCTTATTCATCGAGATCGCTCGTTTCGAGCTATTTAATGCGGGAAACACGTTATCTGGTGTTTTGACCACTCCACAGTGCGTATGATATGCAGAACCGGCGATATCTTGGTTTTCGTGGGGTTTCAAGATGAGATATGCATTTTCTGCGATAATCTTGGTGATACTTCTGTCCGAAGTATGCTGAAACATCGAGATCGCTCTTTTTGAGCTACTTAATGCGAGAAACACGATATCTGGTGTTTTCACCACTCCACAGAGCGTTTGATATGCAGAACAGTAGATATCTTGGTTTTCGTGGGGTTTCAAGTTGAGATATGCATTTTTTACGATAATCTTGGTGAGAGTTCTGTCCGAAGTATGCTTAATCATCGAGATCGCTCTATTCGAGCTATTTAATGCGACAAACATGTTATCTGGTGTTTTCAGCACCCCACAGTGCGTTTGATGTGCAGAACCGGAGATAACTCGGTTTTCGTCGGGTTTCAAGCTGAGATATGCATTTTCTACGATAATCTTGGTGAAACATCTGTCCGAAGTATGCAGAAACATCGAGAGCGCTCGTTTCGAGCTACTTAATGCGAGAAACACGTTATCTGGTGTGTTCACCACTCCACAGTGCGTTGGATATGCAGAACCGGCGATATTTTGGTTTTCGTCGGGTTTCAAGCTCAGATATGCATTTTCTACGATAAGCTTGGAGAAACATCTGTCCGAAGTATGCAGAAACATCAAGAGCGCTCCATTCGAGCTATTTAATGCGAGAAACTCGTTTTCTGGGGTTTTCACAACTCCACAGTTCGTTGGATATGCAGAACCGGAGATATCTTGGTTTTCGTGGGGATTCAAGATGAGATATGCATTTTCTGCGATAATCTTGGTGGGTCTTTTGTCAGAAGTATGCAGAATCAACTAAATCGCTCTTTTCGAGCTACTTAATGCACGAAACACGTTTTCTGGTGTTTTCACCACTCCACAGTACGTTTGACATGCAGAACCGGAGATATCTTGGTTTCGGTCGGGTTTAAAGCTGAGATATGCATTTTCTACGATAATCTTGGTGAAACATCTGTCAGAAGTATGCAGAAACATCGAGAGCGCTCCTTTCGAGATATTTAATGCGAGAAACTCGTTTTCTGGGGTTTTCACAACTCCACAGTTCGTTGGATATGCAGAACCGGAGATATCTTGGTTTTCGTGGGGATTCAAGATGAGATATGCATTTCCTGCGATAATCTTGGTGAGACTTCTGTCCGAAGTATGCTGAAACATCGAGATCGCTCTTTTCGAGCTAGTCAATGCGAGAAAAACCTTATCCGGTGTTTTCACCACTCCACAGTGCGTTTGATATGCAAAACCGGCGATATCTTGGTTTTCGTGGGGTTTCAAGCTGAGATATGCATTTTCTGCGATAATCTAGGTGAGACTTCTGTTAGAAGTATGCAGAATCATCGAGATCGCACTTTTCGAGCTACTTAATGCGAGAAACACGTTATCTGGTGTTTTCACCACTCCACAGATGGTTTGATATGCAGAACCGGCGATATTTTGGTTTTCGTCGGGTTTCAAGCAGAGATATGCATTTTCTACGATAATCTTGGTGAAACATCTGTCCGAAGTATGCAGAAACATCGAGAGCGCTCTTTTCGAGCTATTTAATGTGAGAAACTCGTTTTCTGGGGTTTTCACCACTCCACAGTTCGTTGGATATGCAGAACCGGAGATATCTTGGTTTTCGTGGGGATTCAAGATGAGATATGCATTTTCTACGATGATCTTGGTGAGACTTCTGTCAGAAGTATGCAGGATCTCCGAGATCGCTCTTCTCGAGCTATTTAATGCGAGAAACACGTTCTCTGGTTGTTTTCACCACTCCACAGTGCGTTTGATATGCAGAACAGGCGATATCTTGATTTTCGTGGTGTTTCCAGCTGAGATATGCATTTTCTACGATAATCTTGGTGAGACTTCTGTCAGAAGTATGCAGGATCTCCAAGATCGCTCTTCTCGAGCTATTTAATGCGAGAAACACGTTCTCTGGTTGTTTTCAGCACTCCACAGTGCGTTTGATATGCAGAACCAGCGATATCTTGATTTTCGTGGGGTTTCAATCTGAGATATGCATTTTTTACGATAATATTGGTGAGACTTCGGTCCGAAGTATACTTAATCATCGAGATCGCTCGTTTCGAGCTATTTAATGCGAGAAACACGTTATCTGGCGTTTTCACCACTCCACAGTGCGTATGATATGCAGAACCGGCGATATCTTGGTTTTCGTGGGGTTTCAAGCTGAGATATGCATTTTCTGCGATAATCTTGGTGAGACTTCTGTCCGAAGTATGCTGAATCATCGAGATCGCTCTTTTCGAGCTAGCTAGTGCGAGAAACACGTTATCTGGTGTTTTCACCACTCCACAGTGCGTTTGATATGCAGAACAGTAGATACCTTGGTTTTCGTGGGGTTTCAAGCTGAGATATGCATTTTCTGCGATAATCTTGTTGAGACTTCTGTCCGAAGTATGCAGAATCATCGAGATCGCTCGTTTCGAGCTACTGATTGCGAGAAACACGTTATCTGGTGTTTTCACCACTCCACAGTGCGTTGGATATGCAGAACCGGAGATATTTTGGTTTTCTTCGGGTTTCAAGCTGAGATATGCATTTTCTACGATAAGCTTGGTAAAACATCTGTCCGAAGTATGCAGAAACATCGAGAGCGCTCTTTTCGAGCTATTTAATGCGAGAAACACGTTTTCTGGGGGTTTCACCACTCCACAGTTCGTTGGATATGCAGAACAGTAGATATCTTGGTTTTCGTGGGGTTTCAAGCAGAGATGTGCATTTTCTGCGATAATCTTGGTGAGACATCTGTTAGAAGTATGCAGAATCATCAAGATCGCGCTTTTCGAGCTATTTAATGCGAGAAACACGTTATCTGGTGTTTTCACCACTCCACAGTTGGTTTGATATGCAGAACCTGCGATATTTTGGTTTTCGTCGGTTTTCAAGTTGAGATATGCATTTTCTACAATAATCTTGGTGAAACATCTGTCCGAAGTATGCAGAAACATCGAGAGCGTTCTTTTCGAGCTATTTAATGCGAGAAACACGTTTTCTGGTGTTTTCACCACTCCACAGTGCGTTTGATATGCAGAACTGGCGACATCTTTGATTTCGTCGGGGTTCAAGCTGAGATATGCATTTTCTACGATAATCTTGGTGAGACTTCTGTCCGAAGTATGCAGAATCATCGAGATGGTTCTTATCGAGCTATTTAATGCGATAAACACGTTCTCTGGTTGTTTTCACCACTCCACAGTGCGTTTGATGTGCAGAACCGGCGATATCTTGGTTTTCGTGGGGTTTCAAGCTGAGATATGCATTTTCTGCGATAATCTTGGTGAGACCTCTGTCCGAAGTATGCTGAATCATCGAAATCGCTCTTTTCGAGCTAGCTAGTGCGAGAAACACGTTATCTGGTGTTTTCACTACTCCACAGTGCGTTTGATATGCAGAACAGTAGATAACTTGGTTTTCGTGGGGTTTCAAGCTGAGATATGCATTTTCTGCGATAATCTTGTTGAGACTTCTGTCCGAAGTATGCAGAATCATCGAGATCGCTCGTTTCGAGCTACTGAATGCGACAAACACGTTATCTGGTGTTTTCACCACTCCACAGTGCGTTGGATATGCAGAACCGGAGATATTTTGGTTTTCTTCGGGTTTCAAGCTGAGATATAAATTTTCTACGATAAGCTTGGTAAAACATCTGTCCGAAGTATGCAGAAACATCGAGAGCGCTCTTTTCGAGCTATTTAATGCGAGAAACACGTTTTCTGGGGGTTTCACCACTCCACAGTTCGTTGGATATGCAGAACAGTAGATATCTTGGTTTTCGTGGGGGTTTCAAGCAGAGATGTGCATTTTCTGCGATAATCTTGGTGAGTCATCTGTTAGAAGTATGCAGAATCATCGAGATCGCTCTTTTCGAGCTATTTAATGCGAGAAACTCGTTTTCTGGGGTTTTCACCACTCCACAGTTCGTTGGATATGCAGAACCGGAGATATCTTGGTTTTCGTGGGGATTCAAGATGAGATATGCATTTCCTGCGATAATCTTGGTGAGACTTCTGTCCGAAGTATGCTGAAACATCGAGATCGCTCTTTTCGAGCTAGTCAATGCGAGAAAAACCTTATCCGGTGTTTTCACCACTCCACAGTGAGTTTGATATGCAAAACCGGCGATATCTTGGTTTTCGTTGGGTTTCAAGCTGAGATATGCATTTTCTGCGATAATCTAGGTGAGACTTCTGTTAGAAGTATGCAGAATCATCGAGATCGCACTTTTCGAGCTACTTAATGCGAGAAACACGTTATCTGGTGTTTTCACCACTCCACAGATGGTTTGATATGCAGAACCGGCGATATTTTGGTTTTCGTCGGGTTTCAAGCAGAGATATGCATTTTCTACGATAATCTTGGTGAAACATCTGTCCGAAGTATGCAGAAACATCGAGAGCGCTCTTTTCGAGCTATTTAATGTGAGATACTCGTTTTCTGGGGTTTTCACCACTCCACAGTTCGTTGGATATGCAGAACCGGAGATATCTTGGTTTTCGTGGGGATTCAAGATGAGATATGCATTTTCTACGATGATCTTGGTGAGACTTCTGTCAGAAGTATGCAGGATCTCCGAGATCGCTCTTCTCGAGCTATTTAATGCGAGAAACACGTTCTCTGGTTGTTTTCACCACTCCACAGTGCGTTTGATATGCAGAACAGGCGATATCTTGATTTTCGTGGTGTTTCCAGCTGAGATATGCATTTTCTACGATAATCTTGGTGAGACTTCTGTCAGAAGTATGCAGGATCTCCAAGATCGCTCTTCTCGAGCTATTTAATGCGAGAAACACGTTCTCTGGTTGTTTTCAGCACTCCACAGTGCGTTTGATATGCAGAACCAGCGATATCTTGATTTTCGTGGGGTTTCAATCTGAGATATGCATTTTTTACGATAATATTGGTGAGACTTCGGTCCGAAGTATACTTAATCATCGAGATCGCTCGTTTCGAGCTATTTAATGCGAGAAACACGTTATCTGGCGTTTTCACCACTCCACAGTGCGTATGATATGCAGAACCGGCGATATCTTGGTTTTCGTGGGGTTTCAAGCTGAGATATGCATTTTCTGCGATAATCTTGGTGAGACTTCTGTCCGAAGTATGCTGAATCATCGAGATCGCTCTTTTCGAGCTAGCTAGTGCGAGAAACACGTTATCTGGTGTTTTCACCACTCCACAGTGCGTTTGATACGCAGAACAGTAGATACCTTGGTTTTCGTGGGGTTTCAAGCTGAGATATGCATTTTCTGCGATAATCTTGTTGAGACTTCTGTCCGAAGTATGCAGAATCATCGAGATCGCTCGTTTCGAGCTACTGATTGCGAGAAACACGTTATCTGGTGTTTTCACCACTCCACAGTGCGTTGGATATGCAGAACCGGAGATATTTTGGTTTTCTTCGGGTTTCAAGCTGAGATATGCATTTTCTACGATAAGCTTGGTAAAACATCTGTCCGAAGTATGCAGAAACATCGAGAGCGCTCTTTTCGAGCTATTTAATGCGAGAAACACGTTTTCTGGGGGTTTCACCACTCCACAGTGCGTTTGATATGCAGAACCTGCGATATTTTGGTTTTCGTCGGTTTTCAAGTTGAGATATGCATTTTCTACAATAATCTTGGTGAAACATCTGTCCGAAGTATGCAGAAACATCGAGAGCGTTCTTTTCGAGCTATTTAATGCGAGAAACACGTTTTCTGGTGTTTTCACCACTCCACAGTGCGTTTGATATGCAGAACCGGCGACATCTTTGATTTCGTCGGGGTTCAAGTTGAGATATGCATTTTCTACGATAATCTTGTTGAGACTTCTGTCAGAAGTATGGAGAATCATCGTGATCGGCCTTTTCGAGCTATTTAACGGGAGAAACACGTTCTCTGGTTGTTTTCACCACTCCACAGTGCGTTTGATATGCAGAACCGGCAACATCTTGATTTTCGTGAGATTTCTTGCTGAGATATGCATTTTCTGCGATAATCTAGGTGAGACTTCAGTCAGAAGTATGCAGAATCATCTAGATCGCTCTTTTCGAGCTATTTAATGCGAAAACACGAGTTTTCTGGTCTTTTCAACATTCCACAGTGCGTTTGATATGCAGAAACGGCGATATTTTGATTTTCGTGGTGTTTCCAGCTGAGATATGCATTTTCTACGATAATCTTGGTGAGTCTTTTGTCAGAAGTATGCAGAATCATCTAGATCGCTCTTTTCGAGCTACTTAATGCGCGAAACACGTTTTCTGGTGTTTTCGCCACTCCACGGTACGTTTGATGTGCAGAACCGGAGATAACTCGGTTTTCGTCGGGTTTCAAGCTGAGATATGCATTTTTTACGATAATCTTGGTGAGACTTCTGTCCGAAGTATGCTTAATTATCGAGATCGCTCGTTTCGAGCTACTTAATGCGAGAAACACGTTATCTGGTGTTTTTACCACTCCACAGTGCGTTGGATATGCAGAACCGGAGATATATTGGTTTTCGTCGGGTTTCAAGCTGAGATATGCATTTTCTACGATAAGCTTGGTGAAACATCTGTCCGAAGTATGCAGAAACGTCGAGAGCGCTCTTTTCGAGCTATTTAATGCGAGAAACTCGTTTTCTGGTGGTTTCACCACACCACATTGCGTTTGATATGCAGACCCGGCGACATCTTTGATTTCGTCGGGGTTCAAGCTGAGATATGCATTTTCTACGATAATCTTGGTGAGACATCTGTCCGAAGTATGCAGAATCATCGAGATGGTTCTTATCGAGCTATTTAATGCGAGAAACACGTTCTCTGGTTGTTTTCACCACTCCACAGTGCGTTTGATGTGCAGAACCGGCGATATCTTGGTTTTCGTGGGGTTTCAAGCTGAGATATGCATTTTCTGCGATAATCTTGGTGAGACTTCTGTCCGAAGTATGCTGAATCATCGAGATCGCTCTTTTCGAGCTAGCTAGTGCGAGAAACACGTTATCTGGTGTTTTCACTACTCCACAGTGCGTTTGATATGCAGAACAGTAGATAACTTGGTTTTCGTGGGGTTTCAAGCTGAGATATGCATTTTCTGCGATAATCTTGTTGAGACTTCTGTCCGAAGTATGCAGAATCATCGAGATCGCTCGTTTCGAGCTACTGAATGCGACAAACACGTTATCTGGTGTTTTCACCACTCCACAGTGCGTTGGATATGCAGAACCGGAGATATTTTGGTTTTCTTCGGGTTTCAAGCTGAGATATAAATTTTCTACGATAAGCTTGGTAAAACATCTGTCCGAAGTATGCAGAAACATCGAGAGCGCTCTTTTCGAGCTATTTAATGCGAGAAACACGTTTTCTGGGGGTTTCACCACTCCACAGTTCGTTGGATATGCAGAACAGTAGATATCTTGGTTTTCGTGGGGGTTTCAAGCAGAGATGTGCATTTTCTGCGATAATCTTGGTGAGTCATCTGTTAGAAGTATGCAGAATCATCGAGATCGCTCTTTTCGAGCTATTTAATGCGAGAAACTCGTTTTCTGGGGTTTTCACCACTCCACAGTTCGTTGGATATGCAGAACCGGAGATATCTTGGTTTTCGTGGGGTATCAAGCTGAGATATGCATTTCCTGCGATAATCTTGGTGAAACATCTGTCCGAAGTATGCAGAAACATCGAGAGCGCTCTTTTCGAGCTATTTAATGCGAGAAACACGTTTTCTGGGGTTTTCACCACTCCACAGTTCGTTGGATATGCAGAACAGTAGATATCTTTTTTACGTGGGGTTTCAAGCTGAGATATGCATTTTCTGCGATAATCTTGTTGAGACTTCTGTCCGACGTATGCAGAATCATCGAGATGGCTCTTTTCGAGCTATTTAATGCGAGAAACACGTTCTCTGGTTGTTTTCACCACTCCACAGTGCGTTTGATGTGCAGAACCTGCGATATCATGATTTTCGTGCTGTTTCAAGCTGGGATATGCATTTTCTGCGATAATATTGGTGAGACTTCAGTCAGAAGTATGCAGAATCATCTAGATCGCACTTTTCGAGCTACTTAATGCTCGAAACTCGTTTTCTGGTGTTTTCACCACTCCACAGTACGTTTGACATGCAGAACCGGAGATATCTCGGTTTCGGACAGGTTTCAAGCTGAGCTATGCATTTTCTACGATAATCCTGGTGAGACTTCTGTCCGAAGTATGCTGAATCATCGAGATCGCTCTTTTCGAGCTATCTAGTGCGAGAAACACGTTATCTGGTGTTTTCACCACTCCACAGTGCGTTGGATATGCAGAACCGGAGATATTTTGGTTTTCTTCGGGTTTCAAGCTGAGATATGCATTTTCTACGATAAGCTTGGTAAAACATCTGTCCGAAGTATGCAGAAACATCGAGAGCGCTCTTTTCGAGCTATTTAATGCGAGAAACACGTTTTCTGGGGGTTTCACCACTCCACAGTTCGTTGGATATGCAGAACAGTAGATATGTTGGTTTTCGTGGGGTTTCAAGCAGAGATGTGCATTTTCTGCGATAATCTTGGTGAGACTTCTGTCAGAAGTATGCAGAATCATCAGGATCGCTCTTTTCGAGATATTTAATGCGAGAAGCACGTTATCTGGTGTTTTCACCACTCCACAGTGCGTTTGATTTGCAGATCCGGCGAAATCTTGGATTTCGTCGGGGTTCAAGCTGAGATATGCCTTTTCTACGATAATTTTGGTGAGACTTCTGTCCGAAGTATGCAGAATCATCGATATCGCTCTTTTCGAGCTATTTAATGCGAGAAACACGTTATCTGGTGTTTTGACCACTCCACAGTGCGTTTGATATGTAGAGCCGCCGATAACCTGGTTTTCGTTGGGTTTCCAGCTGAAATATGCATTTTCTGCGATAATATTGGTGAGACTTCAGTCAGAAGTATGCAGAAACATCTAGATCGCTCGTTTCGAGCTATTTAATGCGAAAAAACAAGTTTTCTGGTGTTTTGACCACTCCACAGTGCGTTTGATATGTAGAGCCGCCGATAACTTGGTTTTCTTGGGGTTGCCAGCTGAAATATGCATTTTCTGCGATAATCTTGGTGAGACTTCAGTCAGAAGTATGCAGATTCATCTAGATCGCTCGTTTCGAGCTATTTAATGCGAGAAAACAAGTTTTCTGGTGTTTTGACCACTCCACAGTGCGTTTGATATGCAGAGCCGCCGATAACTTGGTTTTCGTGGGGTTTCCAGCTGAAATATGCATTTTCTGCGATAATCTTGGTGAGACTTCAGTCAGAAGTATGCAGATTCATCTAGATCGCTCGTTTCGAGCTATTTAATGCGAGAAACACGTTTTCTGGTGTTTTCACCACCCCACAGTGCGTTTGATATGCAGAACCGGCGGCATCGTGGTTTTCGTGGTGTTTCCATCTGAGATATGCATTTTCTGCGATAATCTTGGTGAGACTTCAGTCAGAAGTATGTAGAATCATCTAGATCGCTCGTTTCGAGCTATTTAATGCGAGAAACACGTTTTCTGGTGATTTCACCACCCTACAGTGCGTTTGATATGCAGAACCGGCGACATCGTGGTTTTCGTCGGGTTTCAAGCTGAGATATGCATTTTCTGCGATAATATTGGTGAGACTTCAGTCAGAAGTATGCAGAATCACCTAGATCGCTCGTTTCGAGCTATTTAATGCGAGTAACATGTTTTCTGGAGTTTTCACCACTCCATAGTGCGTTTGATATGCAGAACCGGCGTCATCTTGATTTTCGTGGTGTTTCCAGCTGAGATATGCATTTTCTGCGATAATTTTGGTGAGACTTTAGTCAGAAGTATGCAGAATCATCTAGACCGCTCGTTTCGAGCTATTTAATGCGAGAAAACAAGTTTGCTGATGTTTTGACCACTCCACAGTGCGTTCGATATGTAGAGCCGCCGATAACTTGGTATTTGTGGGCTTTCCAGCTGAAATATGCATTTTCTGCGATAATCTTGGTGAGTCTTCTGTCAGAAGTATGCAGAATCATCGAGATCGCTCTTGTCGAGCTAGTTAATGCGAGAAACACGTTTTCTGGTGTTTTCACCACTCCACAGAGCGACTGATATGCACAACCGGCGATATCTTGATTTTCGTGGTGTTTCCAGCTGAGATATGCATTTCCTGCGTTAATCTTGGTGAGACTTCTGTCCGAAGTATGAAGAATCATCGAGATCGCTCTATTCGAGCTATTTAATGCGACAAACACGTTATCTGGTGTTTTCAGCACTCCACAGTGCGTTTGATGTGCAGAACCAGCGATATCTTGGTTTTCGTGGGGTTTCAATCTGAGATATGCATTTTTTACGATAATATTGGTGAGACTTCTGTCCGAAGTATACTTAATCATCGAGATCGCTCGTTTCGAGCTATTTAATGCGGGAAACACGTTATCTGGCGTTTTCACCACTCCACAGTGCGTATGATATGTAGAACCGGCGATATCTTGGTTTTCGTGGGGTTTCAAGCTGAGATATGCATTTTCTGCGATAATCTTGGTGAGACTTCTGTCCGAAGTATGCTGAATCATCGAGATCGCTCTTTTTGAGCTAGCTAGTGCGAGAAACACGTTATCTGGTGTTTTCACCACTCCACAGTGCGTTTGATATGCAGAACAGTAGATACCTTGGTTTTCGTGGTGTTTCAAGCTGAGATATGCATTTTCTGCGATAATCTTGTTGAGACTTCTGTCCGAAGTATGCACAATCATCGAGATCGCTCGTTTCGAGCTACTGAATGCGAGAAACACGTTATCTGGTGTTTTCACCACTCCACAGTGCGTTGGATATGCAGAACAGGAGATATTTTGGTTTTCTGCGGGTTTCAAGCTGAGATATGCATTTTCTACGATAAGCTTGGTAAAACATCTGTCCGAAGTATGCAGAAACATCGAGAGCGCTCTTTTCGAGCTATTTAATGCGAGAAACACGTTTCCTGGGGGTTTCACCACTCCACAGTTCGTTGGATACGCAGAACAGTAGATATCTTGGTTTTCGTGGGGTTTCAAGCAGAGATGTGCATTTTCTGCGATAATCTTGGTGAGACATCTGTTAGAAGTATGCAGAATCATCGAGATCGCGCTTTTCGAGCTATTTAATGCGAGAAACACGTTATCTGGTGTTTTCACCACTCCACAGTTGGTTTGATATGCAGAACCGGCGATATTTTGGTTTTCGTCGGGTTTCAAGCTGAGATATGCATTTTCTACAATAATCTTGGTGAAACATCTGTCCGAAGTATGCAGAAACATCGAGAGCGTTCTTTTCGAGCTATTTAATGCGAGAAACACGTTATCTGGTGTTTTCACCACTCCACAGTGCGTTTGATATGCAGAACCGGCGATATCTTGGTTTTCGTGCGGTTTCAAGCTGGGATATGCATTTTCCGCGATAATCTTGTTGAGACTTCTGTCCGAAGTATGCAGAATCATCGAGATCCCTCTTTTCGAGCTATTTAATGCGAGATACACGTTAACTGGTGTTTTCACCACTCCACAGTGCGTTTGATATGCAGAACCGGCGAAATCTTGGATTTCGTCGGGTTTCAAGCAGAGATATGCATTTTCTGCGATAATCTTGGTGAGACATCTGTTAGAAGTATGCAGAATCATCGAGATCGCGCTTTCCGAGCTATTTAATGCGAGAAACACGTTATCTGGTGTTTTCACCACTCCACAGTTGGTTTGATATGCAGAACCGGCGATATTTTGGTTTTCGTCGGGTTTCAAGCTGAGATATGCATTTTCTACAATAATCTTGGTGAAACATCTGTCCGAAGTATGCAGAAACATCGAGAGCGTTCTTTTCGAGCTATTTAATGCGAGAAACACGTTATCTGGTGTTTTCACCACTCCACAGTTTGTTTGATATGCAGAACCGGCGATATTTTGGTTTTCGTCGGGTTTCAAGCTGAGATATGCATTTTCTACGACAAGCTTGGTGAAACATCTGTCCGAAGTATGCAGAAACGTCGAGAGCGATCTTTTCGAGCAATTTAATGCGAGAAACACGTTTTCTGGGGTTTTCACCACTCCACAGTTCGTTGAATATGCAGAACAGTAGATATCTTGGTTTTCGTGGGGTTTCAAGCAGAGATATGCATTTTCTACGATAATCTTTGTGAGACTTCTGTTAGAAGTATGCAGAATCATCTAGATCGCTCTATTCGAGCTATTTAATGCGAGAAACACGTTATCTGGTTGTTTTCACCACTCCACAGTGCGTTTGATATGTAGAGCCGCCGATAACTTGGTTTTCGTGGGGTTTCCAGCTGAAATGTGCATTTTCTGCGATAATCTTGGTGTTTCATCTATGAGAAGTATGCAGAATCATCGAGAACGCTCTTTTCGAGCTAGTTAATGCGAGAAACACGTTTTCTGGTGTTTTCACCACCCCACAGTGCGTTTGATATGCAGAACCGGCGATATCTTGGTTTTCGTGCGGTTTCAAGCTGAGATATGCATTTTCCGCGATAATCTTGTTGAGACTTCTGTCCGAAGTATGCAGAATCATCGAGAGCGTTCTTTTCGAGCTATTTAATGCGAGAAACACGTTATCTGGTGTTTTCACCACTCCACAGTTTGTTTGATATGCAGAACCGGCGATATTTTGGTTTTCGTCGGGTTTCAAGCTGAGATATGCATTTTCTACGACAAGCTTGGTGAAACATCTGTCCGAAGTATGCAGAAACGTCGAGAGCGCTCTTTTCGAGCAATTTAATGCGAGAAACACGTTTTCTGGGGTTTTCACCACTCCACAGTTCGTTGAATATGCAGAACAGTAGATATCTTGGTTTTCGTGGGGTTTCAAGCAGAGATATGCATTTTCTACGATAATCTTGGTGAGACTTCTGTTAGAAGTATGCAGAATCATCTAGATCGCTCTATTCGAGCTATTTAATGCGAGAAACACGTTATCTGGTTGTTTTCACCACTCCACAGTGCGTTTGATATGTAGAGCCGCCGATAACTTGGTTTTCGTGGGGTTTCCAGCTGAAATGTGCATTTTCTGCGATAATCTTGGTGTTTCATCTATGAGAAGTATGCAGAATCATCTAGATCGCTCTTTTCGAGCTACTTAATGCGCGAAACACGTTTTCTGGTGTTTTCGCCACTCCACGGTACGTTTGATGTGCAGAACCGGAGATAACTCGGTTTTCGTCGGGTTTCAAGCTGAGATATGCATTTTTTACGATAATCTTGGTGAGACTTCTGTCCGAAGTATGCTTAATTATCGAGATCGCTCGTTTCGAGCTACTTAATGCGAGAAACACGTTATCTGGTGTTTTTACCACTCCACAGTGCGTTGGATATGCAGAACCGGAGATATATTGGTTTTCGTCGGGTTTCAAGCTGAGATATGCATTTTCTACGATAAGCTTGGTGAAACATCTGTCCGAAGTATGCAGAAACGTCGAGAGCGCTCTTTTCGAGCTATTTAATGCGAGAAACTCGTTTTCTGGTGGTTTCACCACACCACATTGCGTTTGATATGCAGACCCGGCGACATCTTTGATTTCGTCGGGGTTCAAGCTGAGATATGCATTTTCTACGATAATCTTGGTGAGACTTCTGTCCGAAGTATGCAGAATCATCGAGATGGTTCTTATCGAGCTATTTAATGCGAGAAACACGTTCTCTGGTTGTTTTCACCACTCCACAGTGCGTTTGATGTGCAGAACCGGCGATATCTTGGTTTTCGTGGGGTTTCAAGCTGAGATATGCATTTTCTGCGATAATCTTGGTGAGACTTCTGTCCGAAGTATGCTGAATCATCGAGATCGCTCTTTTCGAGCTAGCTAGTGCGAGAAACACGTTATCTGGTGTTTTCACTACTCCACAGTGCGTTTGATATGCAGAACAGTAGATAACTTGGTTTTCGTGGGGTTTCAAGCTGAGATATGCATTTTCTGCGATAATCTTGTTGAGACTTCTGTCCGAAGTATGCAGAATCATCGAGATCGCTCGTTTCGAGCTACTGAATGCGACAAACACGTTATCTGGTGTTTTCACCACTCCACAGTGCGTTGGATATGCAGAACCGGAGATATTTTGGTTTTCTTCGGGTTTCAAGCTGAGATATAAATTTTCTACGATAAGCTTGGTAAAACATCTGTCCGAAGTATGCAGAAACATCGAGAGCGCTCTTTTCGAGCTATTTAATGCGAGAAACACGTTTTCTGGGGGTTTCACCACTCCACAGTTCGTTGGATATGCAGAACAGTAGATATCTTGGTTTTCGTGGGGGTTTCAAGCAGAGATGTGCATTTTCTGCGATAATCTTGGTGAGTCATCTGTTAGAAGTATGCAGAATCATCGAGATCGCTCTTTTCGAGCTATTTAATGCGAGAAACTCGTTTTCTGGGGTTTTCACCACTCCACAGTTCGTTGGATACGCAGAACCGGAGATATCTTGGTTTTCGTGGGGTATCAAGCTGAGATATGCATTTCCTGCGATAATCTTGGTGAAACATCTGTCCGAAGTATGCAGAAACATCGAGAGCGCTCTTTTCGAGCTATTTAATGCGAGAAACACGTTTTCTGGGGTTTTCACCACTCCACAGTTCGTTGGATATGCAGAACAGTAGATATCTTTTTTACGTGGGGTTTCAAGCTGAGATATGCATTTTCTGCGATAATCTTGTTGAGACTTCTGTCCGACGTATGCAGAATCATCGAGATGGCTCTTTTCGAGCTATTTAATGCGAGAAACACGTTCTCTGGTTGTTTTCACCACTCCACAGTGCGTTTGATGTGCAGAACCTGCGATATCATGATTTTCGTGCTGTTTCCAGCTGGGATATGCATTTTCTGCGATAATATTGGTGAGACTTCAGTCAGAAGTATGCAGAATCATCTAGATCGCTCTTTTCGAGCTACTTAATGCTCGAAACTCGTTTTCTGGTGTTTTCACCACTCCACAGTACGTTTGACATGCAGAACCGGAGATATCTCGGTTTCGGACAGGTTTCAAGCTGAGCTATGCATTTTCTACGATAATCCTGGTGAGACTTCTGTCCGAAGTATGCTGAATCATCGAGATCGCTCTTTTCGAGCTATCTAGTGCGAGAAACACGTTATCTGGTGTTTTCACCACTCCACAGTGCGTTGGATATGCAGAACCGGAGATATTTTGGTTTTCTTCGGGTTTCAAGCTGAGATATGCATTTTCTACGATAAGCTTGGTAAAACATCTGTCCGAAGTATGCAGAAACATCGAGAGCGCTCTTTTCGAGCTATTTAATGCGAGAAACACGTTTTCTGGGGGTTTCACCACTCCACAGTTCGTTGGATATGCAGAACAGTAGATATGTTGGTTTTCGTGGGGTTTCAAGCAGAGATGTGCATTTTCTGCGATAATCTTGGTGAGACTTCTGTCAGAAGTATGCAGAATCATCAGGATCGCTCTTTTCGAGATATTTAATGCGAGAAGCACGTTATCTGGTGTTTTCACCACTCCACAGTGCGTTTGATTTGCAGATCCGGCGAAATCTTGGATTTCGTCGGGGGTCAAGCTGAGATATGCCTTTTCTACGATAATTTTGGTGAGACTTCTGTCCGAAGTATGCAGAATCATCGATATCGCTCTTTTCGAGCTATTTAATGCGAGAAACACGTTATCTGGTGTTTTGACCACTCCACAGTGCGTTTGATATGTAGAGCCGCCGATAACCTGGTTTTCGTTGGGTTTCCAGCTGAAATATGCATTTTCTGCGATAATATTGGTGAGACTTCAGTCAGAAGTATGCAGAAACATCTAGATCGCTCGTTTCGAGCTATTTAATGCGAAAAAACAAGTTTTCTGGTGTTTTGACCACTCCACAGTGCGTTTGATATGTAGAGCCGCCGATAACATGGTTTTCTTGGGGTTGCCAGCTGAAATATGCATTTTCTGCGATAATCTTGGTGAGACTTCAGTCAGAAGTATGCAGATTCATCTAGATCGCTCGTTTCGAGCTATTTAATGCGAGAAAACAAGTTTTCTGGTGTTTTGACCACTCCACAGTGCGTTTGATATGCAGAGCCGCCGATAACTTGGTTTTCGTGGGGTTTCCAGCTGAAATATGCATTTTCTGCGATAATCTTGGTGAGACTTCAGTCAGAAGTATGCAGATTCATCTAGATCGCTCGTTTCGAGCTATTTAATGCGAGAAACACGTTTTCTGGTGTTTTCACCACCCCACAGTGCGTTTGATATGCAGAACCGGCGGCATCGTGGTTTTCGTGGTGTTTCCATCTGAGATATGCATTTTCTGCGATAATCTTGGTGAGACTTCAGTCAGAAGTATGTAGAATCATCTAGATCGCTCGTTTCGAGCTATTTAATGCGAGAAACACGTTTTCTGGTGATTTCACCACCCTACAGTGCGTTTGATATGCAGAACCGGCGACATCGTGGTTTTCGTCGGGTTTCAAGCTGAGATATGCATTTTCTGCGATAATATTGGTGAGACTTCAGTCAGAAGTATGCAGAATCACCTAGATCGCTCGTTTCGAGCTATTTAATGCGAGTAACATGTTTTCTGGAGTTTTCACCACTCCATAGTGCGTTTGATATGCAGAACCGGCGTCATCTTGATTTTCGTGGTGTTTCCAGCTGAGATATGCATTTTCTGCGATAATTTTGGTGAGACTTTAGTCAGAAGTATGCAGAATCATCTAGACCGCTCGTTTCAAGCTATTTAATGCGAGAAAACAAGTTTGCTGATGTTTTGACCACTCCACAGTGCGTTCGATATGTAGAGCCGCCGATAACTTGGTATTTGTGGGCTTTCCAGCTGAAATATGCATTTTCTGCGATAATCTTGGTGAGTCTTCTGTCAGAAGTATGCAGAATCATCGAGATCGCTCTTGTCGAGCTAGTTAATGCGAGAAACACGTTTTCTGGTGTTTTCACCACTCCACAGAGCGACTGATATGCACAACCGGCGATATCTTGATTTTCGTGGTGTTTCCAGCTGAGATATGCATTTCCTGCGTTAATCTTGGTGAGACTTCTGTCCGAAGTATGAAGAATCATCGAGATCGCTCTATTCGAGCTATTTAATGCGACAAACACGTTATCTGGTGTTTTCAGCACTCCACAGTGCGTTTGATGTGCAGAACCAGCGATATCTTGGTTTTCGTGGGGTTTCAATCTGAGATATGCATTTTTTACGATAATATTGGTGAGACTTCTGTCCGAAGTATACTTAATCATCGAGATCGCTCGTTTCGAGCTATTTAATGCGGGAAACACGTTATCTGGCGTTTTCACCACTCCACAGTGCGTATGATATGTAGAACCGGCGATATCTTGGTTTTCGTGGGGTTTCAAGCTGAGATATGCATTTTCTGCGATAATCTTGGTGAGACTTCTGTCCGAAGTATGCTGAATCATCGAGATCGCTCTTTTTGAGCTAGCTAGTGCGAGAAACACGTTATCTGGTGTTTTCACCACTCCACAGTGCGTTTGATATGCAGAACAGTAGATACCTTGGTTTTCGTGGTGTTTCAAGCTGAGATATGCATTTTCTGCGATAATCTTGTTGAGACTTCTGTCCGAAGTATGCACAATCATCGAGATCGCTCGTTTCGAGCTACTGAATGCGAGAAACACGTTATCTGGTGTTTTCACCACTCCACAGTGCGTTGGATATGCAGAACAGGAGATTATTTTGGTTTTCTGCGGGTTTCAAGCTGAGATATGCATTTTCTACGATAAGCTTGGTAAAACATCTGTCCGAAGTATGCAGAAACATCGAGAGCGCTCTTTTCGAGCTATTTAATGCGAGAAACACGTTTCCTGGGGGTTTCACCACTCCACAGTTCGTTGGATACGCAGAACAGTAGATATCTTGGTTTTCGTGGGGTTTCAAGCAGAGATGTGCATTTTCTGCGATAATCTTGGTGAGACATCTGTTAGAAGTATGCAGAATCATCGAGATCGCGCTTTTCGAGCTATTTAATGCGAGAAACACGTTATCTGGTGTTTTCACCACTCCACAGTTGGTTTGATATGCAGAACCGGCGATATTTTGGTTTTCGTCGGGTTTCAAGCTGAGATATGCATTTTCTACAATAATCTTGGTGAAACATCTGTCCGAAGTATGCAGAAACATCGAGAGCGTTCTTTTCGAGCTATTTAATGCGAGAAACACGTTATCTGGTGTTTTCACCACTCCACAGTGCGTTTGATATGCAGAACCGGCGATATCTTGGTTTTCGTGCGGTTTCAAGCTGGGATATGCATTTTCCGCGATAATCTTGTTGAGACTTCTGTCCGAAGTATGCAGATTCATCTAGATCGCTCGTTTCGAGCTATTTAATGCGAGAAAACAAGTTTTCTGGTGTTTTGACCACTCCACAGTGCGTTTGATATGCAGAGCCGCCGATAACTTGGTTTTCGTGGGGTTTCCAGCTGAAATATGCATTTTCTGCGATAATCTTGGTGAGACTTCAGTCAGAAGTATGCAGATTCATCTAGATCGCTCGTTTCGAGCTATTTAATGCGAGAAACACGTTTTCTGGTGTTTTCACCACCCCACAGTGCGTTTGATATGCAGAACCGGCGGCATCGTGGTTTTCGTGGTGTTTCCATCTGAGATATGCATTTTCTGCGATAATCTTGGTGAGACTTCAGTCAGAAGTATGTAGAATCATCTAGATCGCTCGTTTCGAGCTATTTAATGCGAGAAACACGTTTTCTGGTGATTTCACCACCCTACAGTGCGTTTGATATGCAGAACCGGCGACATCGTGGTTTTCGTCGGGTTTCAAGCTGAGATATGCATTTTCTGCGATAATATTGGTGAGACTTCAGTCAGAAGTATGCAGAATCACCTAGATCGCTCGTTTCGAGCTATTTAATGCGAGTAACATGTTTTCTGGAGTTTTCACCACTCCATAGTGCGTTTGATATGCAGAACCGGCGTCATCTTGATTTTCGTGGTGTTTCCAGCTGAGATATGCATTTTCTGCGATAATTTTGGTGAGACTTTAGTCAGAAGTATGCAGAATCATCTAGACCGCTCGTTTCAAGCTATTTAATGCGAGAAAACAAGTTTGCTGATGTTTTGACCACTCCACAGTGCGTTCGATATGTAGAGCCGCCGATAACTTGGTATTTGTGGGCTTTCCAGCTGAAATATGCATTTTCTGCGATAATCTTGGTGAGTCTTCTGTCAGAAGTATGCAGAATCATCGAGATCGCTCTTGTCGAGCTAGTTAATGCGAGAAACACGTTTTCTGGTGTTTTCACCACTCCACAGAGCGACTGATATGCACAACCGGCGATATCTTGATTTTCGTGGTGTTTCCAGCTGAGATATGCATTTCCTGCGTTAATCTTGGTGAGACTTCTGTCCGAAGTATGAAGAATCATCGAGATCGCTCTATTCGAGCTATTTAATGCGACAAACACGTTATCTGGTGTTTTCAGCACTCCACAGTGCGTTTGATGTGCAGAACCAGCGATATCTTGGTTTTCGTGGGGTTTCAATCTGAGATATGCATTTTCTACAATAATCTTGGTGAAACATCTGTCCGAAGTATGCAGAAACATCGAGAGCGTTCTTTTCGAGCTATTTAATGCGAGAAACACGTTATCTGGTGTTTTCACCACTCCACAGTGCGTTTGATATGCAGAACCGGCGATATCTTGGTTTTCGTGCGGTTTCAAGCTGGGATATGCATTTTCCGCAATAATCTTGTTGAGACTTCTGTCCGAAGTATGCAGAATCATCGAGATCCCTCTTTTCGAGCTATTTAATGCGAGATACACGTTAACTGGTGTTTTCACCACTCCACAGTGCGTTTGATATGCAGAACCGGCGAAATCTTGGATTTCGTCGGGTTTCAAGCAGAGATATGCATTTTCTGCGATAATCTTGGTGAGACATCTGTTAGAAGTATGCAGAATCATCGAGATCGCGATTTCCGAGCTATTTAATGCGAGAAACACGTTATCTGGTGTTTTCACCACTCCACAGTTGGTTTGATATGCAGAACCGGCGATATTTTGGTTTTCGTCGGGTTTCAAGCTGAGATATGCATTTTCTACAATAATCTTGGTGAAACATCTGTCCGAAGTATGCAGAAACATCGAGAGCGTTCTTTTCGAGCTATTTAATGCGAGAAACACGTTATCTGGTGTTTTCACCACTCCACAGTTTGTTTGATATGCAGAACCGGCGATATTTTGGTTTTCGTCGGGTTTCAAGCTGAGATATGCATTTTCTACGACAAGCTTGGTGAAACATCTGTCCGAAGTATGCAGAAACGTCGAGAGCGCTCTATTCGAGCAATTTAATGCGAGAAACACGTTTTCTGGGGTTTTCACCACTCCACAGTTCGTTGAATATGCAGAACAGTAGATATCTTGGTTTTCGTGGGGTTTCAAGCAGAGATATGCATTTTCTGCGATAATCTTGGTGAGACCTCTGTCCGAAGTATGTTGAATCATCGAAATCGCTCTTTTCGAGCTAGCTAGTGCGAGAAACACGTTATCTGGTGTTTTCACCACTCCACAGTTCGTTGGATATGCAGAACCGGAGATATCTTGGTTTTCGTGGGGATTCAAGATGAGATATGCATTTCCTGCGATAATCTTGGTGAGACTTCTGTCCGAAGTATGCTGAAACATCGAGATCGCTCTTTTCGAGCTAGTCAATGCGAGAAAAACCTTATCCGGTGTTTTCACCACTCCACAGTGCGTTTGATATGCAAAACCGGCGATATCTTGGTTTTCGTGGGGTTTCAAGCTGAGATATGCATTTTCTGCGATAATCTAGGTGAGACTTCTGTTAGAAGTATGCAGAATCATCGAGATCGCACTTTTCGAGCTACTTAATGCGAGAAACACGTTATCTGGTGTTTTCACCACTCCACAGATGGTTTGATATGCAGAACCGGCGATATTTTGGTTTTCGTCGGGTTTCAAGCAGAGATATGCATTTTCTACGATAATCTTGGTGAAACATCTGTCCGAAGTATGCAGAAACATCGAGAGCGCTCTTTTCGAGCTATTTAATGTGAGAAACTCGTTTTCTGGGGTTTTCACCACTCCACAGTTCGTTGGATATGCAGAACCGGAGATATCTTGGTTTTCGTGGGGATTCAAGATGAGATATGCATTTTCTACGATGATCTTGGTGAGACTTCTGTCAGAAGTATGCAGGATCTCCGAGATCGCTCTTCTCGAGCTATTTAATGCGAGAAACACGTTCTCTGGTTGTTTTCACCACTCCACAGTGCGTTTGATATGCAGAACAGGCGATATCTTGATTTTCGTGGTGTTTCCAGCTGAGATATGCATTTTCTACGATAATCTTGGTGAGACTTCTGTCAGAAGTATGCAGGATCTCCAAGATCGCTCTTCTCGAGCTATTTAATGCGAGAAACACGTTCTCTGGTTGTTTTCAGCACTCCACAGTGCGTTTGATATGCAGAACCAGCGATATCTTGATTTTCGTGGGGTTTCAATCTGAGATATGCATTTTTTACGATAATATTGGTGAGACTTCGGTCCGAAGTATACTTAATCATCGAGATCGCTCGTTTCGAGCTATTTAATGCGAGAAACACGTTATCTGGCGTTTTCACCACTCCACAGTGCGTATGATATGCAGAACCGGCGATATCTTGGTTTTCGTGGGGTTTCAAGCTGAGATATGCATTTTCTGCGATAATCTTGGTGAGACTTCTGTCCGAAGTATGCTGAATCATCGAGATCGCTCTTTTCGAGCTAGCTAGTGCGAGAAACACGTTATCTGGTGTTTTCACCACTCCACAGTGCGTTTGATATGCAGAACAGTAGATACCTTGGTTTTCGTGGGGTTTCAAGCTGAGATATGCATTTTCTGCGATAATCTTGTTGAGACTTCTGTCCGAAGTATGCAGAATCATCGAGATCGCTCGTTTCGAGCTACTGATTGCGAGAAACACGTTATCTGGTGTTTTCACCACTCCACAGTGCGTTGGATATGCAGAACCGGAGATATTTTGGTTTTCTTCGGGTTTCAAGCTGAGATATGCATTTTCTACGATAAGCTTGGTAAAACATCTGTCCGAAGTATGCAGAAACATCGAGAGCGCTCTTTTCGAGCTATTTAATGCGAGAAACACGTTTTCTGGGGGTTTCACCACTCCACAGTGCGTTTGATATGCAGAACCTGCGATATTTTGGTTTTCGTCGGTTTTCAAGTTGAGATATGCATTTTCTACAATAATCTTGGTGAAACATCTGTCCGAAGTATGCAGAAACATCGAGAGCGTTCTTTTCGAGCTATTTAATGCGAGAAACACGTTTTCTGGTGTTTTCACCACTCCACAGTGCGTTTGATATGCAGAACCGGCGACATCTTTGATTTCGTCGGGGTTCAAGTTGAGATATGCATTTTCTACGATAATCTTGTTGAGACTTCTGTCAGAAGTATGGAGAATCATCGTGATCGGCCTTTTCGAGCTATTTAACAGGAGAAACACGTTCTCTGGTTGTTTTCACCACTCCACAGTGCGTTTGATATGCAGAACCGGCAACATCTTGATTTTCGTTAGGTTTCGAGCTGAGATATGCATTTTCTGCGATATTATTGGTGAGACTTCAGTCAGAAGTATGCAGAATCATCTAGATCGCTCTTTTCGAGCTACTTAATGCGCGAAACACGTTTTCTGGTGTTTTCGCCACTCCACGGTACGTTTGATGTGCAGAACCGGAGATAACTCGGTTTTCGTCGGGTTTCAAGCTGAGATATGCATTTTTTACGATAATCTTGGTGAGACTTCTGTCCGAAGTATGCTTAATTATCGAGATCGCTCGTTTCGAGCTACTTAATGCGAGAAACACGTTATCTGGTGTTTTTACCACTCCACAGTGCGTTGGATATGCAGAACCGGAGATATATTGGTTTTCGGCGGGTTTCAAGCTGAGATATGCATTTTCTACGATAAGCTTGGTGAAACATCTGTCCGAAGTATGCAGAAACGTCGAGAGCGCTCTTTTCGAGCTATTTAATGCGAGAAACTCGTTTTCTGGTGGTTTCACCACACCACATTGCGTTTGATATGCAGACCCGGCGACATCTTTGATTTCGTCGGGGTTCAAGCTGAGATATGCATTTTCTACGATAATCTTGGTGAGACTTCTGTCCGAAGTATGCAGAATCATCGAGATGGTTCTTATCGAGCTATTTAATGCGAGAAACACGTTCTCTGGTTGTTTTCATCTCTCCACAGTGCGTTTGATGTGCAGAACCGGCGATATCTTGGTTTTCGTGGGGTTTCAAGCTGAGATATGCATTTTCTGCGATAATCTTGGTGAGACTTCTGTCCGAAGTATGCTGAATCATCGAGATCGCTCTTTTCGAGCTAGCTAGTGCGAGAAACACGTTATCTGGTGTTTTCACTACTCCACAGTGCGTTTGATATGCAGAACAGTAGATAACTTGGTTTTCGTGGGGTTTCAAGCTGAGATATGCATTTTCTGCGATAATCTTGTTGAGACTTCTGTCCGAAGTATGCAGAATCATCGAGATCGCTCGTTTCGAGCTACTGAATGCGACAAACACGTTATCTGGTGTTTTCACCACTCCACAGTGCGTTGGATATGCAGAACCGGAGATATTTTGGTTTTCTTCGGGTTTCAAGCTGAGATATAAATTTTCTACGATAAGCTTGGTAAAACATCTGTCCGAAGTATGCAGAAACATCGAGAGCGCTCTTTTCGAGCTATTTAATGCGAGAAACACGTTTTCTGGGGGTTTCACCACTCCACAGTTCGTTGGATATGCAAAACAGTAGATATCTTGGTTTTCGTGGGGGTTTCAAGCAGAGATGTGCATTTTCTGCGATAATCTTGGTGAGTCATCTGTTAGAAGTATGCAGAATCATCGAGATCGCTCTTTTCGAGCTATTTAATGCGAGAAACTCGTTTTCTGGGGTTTTCACCACTCCACAGTTCGTTGGATATGCAGAACCGGAGATATCTTGGTTTTCGTGGGGTATCAAGCTGAGATATGCATTTCCTGCGATAATCTTGGTGAAACATCTGTCCGAAGTATGCAGAAACATCGAGAGCGCTCTTTTCGAGCTATTTAATGCGAGAAACACGTTTTCTGGGGTTTTCACCACTCCACAGTTCGTTGGATATGCAGAACAGTAGATATCTTTTTTACGTGGGGTTTCAAGCTGAGATATGCATTTTCTGCGATAATCTTGTTGAGACTTCTGTCCGACGTATGCAGAATCATCGAGATGGCTCTTTTCGAGCTATTTAATGCGAGAAACACGTTCTCTGGTTGTTTTCACCACTCCACAGTGCGTTTGATGTGCAGAACCTGCGATATCATTATTTTCGTGCTGTTTCCAGCTGGGATATGCATTTTCTGCGATAATATTGGTGAGACTTCAGTCAGAAGTATGCAGAATCATCTAGATCGCTCTTTTCGAGCTACTTAATGCTCGAAACTCGTTTTCTGGTGTTTTCACCACTCCACAGTACGTTTGACATGCAGAACCGGAGATATCTCGGTTTCGGACAGGTTTCAAGCTGAGCTATGCATTTTCTACGACAATCCTGGTGAGACTTCTGTCCGAAGTATGCTGAATCATCGAGATCGCTCTTTTCGAGCTATCTAGTGCGAGAAACACGTTATCTGGTGTTTTCACCACTCCACAGTGCGTTGGATATGCAGAACCGGAGATATTTTGGTTTTCTTCGGGTTTCAAGCTGAGATATGCATTTTCTACGATAAGCTTGGTAAAACATCTGTCCGAAGTATGCAGAAACATCGAGAGCGCTCTTTTCGAGCTATTTAAAGCGAGAAACACGTTTTCTGGGGGTTTCACCACTCCACAGTTCGTTGGATATGCAGAACAGTAGATATGTTGGTTTTCGTGGGGTTTCAAGCAGAGATGTGCATTTTCTGCGATAATCTTGGTGAGACTTCTGTCAGAAGTATGCAGAATCATCAGGATCGCTCTTTTCGAGATATTTAATGCGAGAAGCACGTTATCTGGTGTTTTCACCACTCCACAGTGCGTTTGATTTGCAGATCCGGCGAAATCTTGGATTTCGTCGGGGTTCAAGCTGAGATATGCCTTTTCTACGATAATTTTGGTGAGACTTCTGTCCGAAGTATGCAGAATCATCGATATCGCTCTTTTCGAGCTATTTAATGCGAGAAACACGTTATCTGGTGTTTTGACCACTCCACAGTGCGTTTGATATGTAGAGCCGCCGATAACCTGGTTTTCGTTGGGTTTCCAGCTGAAATATGCATTTTCTGCGATAATATTGGTGAGACTTCAGTCAGAAGTATGCAGAAACATCTAGATCGCTCGTTTCGAGCTATTTAATGCGAAAAAACAAGTTTTCTGGTGTTTTGACCACTCCACAGTGCGTTTGATATGTAGAGCCGCCGATAACTTGGTTTTCTTGGGGTTGCCAGCTGAAATATGCATTTTCTGCGATTATCTTGGTGAGACTTCAGTCAGAAGTATGCAGATTCATCTAGATCGCTCGTTTCGAGCTATTTAATGCGAGAAAACAAGTTTTCTGGTGTTTTGACCACTCCACAGTGCGTTTGATATGCAGAGCCGCCGATAACTTGGTTTTCGTGGGGTTTCCAGCTGAAATATGCATTTTCTGCGATAATCTTGGTGAGACTTCAGTCAGAAGTATGCAGATTCATCTAGATCGCTCGTTTCGAGCTATTTAATGCGAGAAACACGTTTTCTGGTGTTTTCACCACCCCACAGTGCGTTTGATATGCAGAACCGGCGGCATCGTGGTTTTCGTGGTGTTTCCATCTGAGATATGCATTTTCTGCGATAATCTTGGTGAGACTTCAGTCAGAAGTATGTAGAATCATCTAGATCGCTCGTTTCGAGCTATTTAATGCGAGAAACACGTTTTCTGGTGATTTCACCACCCTACAGTGCGTTTGATATGCAGAACCGGCGACATCGTGGTTTTCGTCGGGTTTCAAGCTGAGATATGCATTTTCTGCGATAATATTGGTGAGACTTCAGTCAGAAGTATGCAGAATCACCTAGATCGCTCGTTTCGAGCTATTTAATGCGAGTAACATGTTTTCTGGAGTTTTCACCACTCCATAGTGCGTTTGATATGCAGAACCGGCGTCATCTTGATTTTCGTGGTGTTTCCAGCTGAGATATGCATTTTCTGCGATAATTTTGGTGAGACTTTAGTCAGAAGTATGCAGAATCATCTAGACCGCTCGTTTCGAGCTATTTAATGCGAGAAAACAAGTTTGCTGATGTTTTGACCACTCCACAGTGCGTTCGATATGTAGAGCCGCCGATAACTTGGTATTTGTGGGCTTTCCAGCTGAAATATGCATTTTCTGCGATAATCTTGGTGAGTCTTCTGTCAGAAGTATGCAGAATCATCGAGATCGCTCTTGTCGAGCTAGTTAATGCGAGAAACACGTTTTCTGGTGTTTTCACCACTCCACAGAGCGACTGATATGCACAACCGGCGATATCTTGATTTTCGTGGTGTTTCCAGCTGAGATATGCATTTCCTGCGTTAATCTTGGTGAGACTTCTGTCCGAAGTATGAAGAATCATCGAGATCGCTCTATTCGAGCTATTTAATGCGACAAACACGTTATCTGGTGTTTTCAGCACTCCACAGTGCGTTTGATGTGCAGAACCAGCGATATCTTGGTTTTCGTGGGGTTTCAATCTGAGATATGCATTTTTTACGATAATATTGGTGAGACTTCTGTCCGAAGTATACTTAATCATCGAGATCGCTCGTTTCGAGCTATTTAATGCGGGAAACACGTTATCTGGCGTTTTCACCACTCCACAGTGCGTATGATATGTAGAACCGGCGATATCTTGGTTTTCGTGGGGTTTCAAGCTGAGATATGCATTTTCTGCGATAATCTTGGTGAGACTTCTGTCCGAAGTATGCTGAATCATCGAGATCGCTCTTTTTGAGCTAGCTAGTGCGAGAAACACGTTATCTGGTGTTTTCACCACTCCACAGTGCGTTTGATATGCAGAACAGTAGATACCTTGGTTTTCGTGGTGTTTCAAGCTGAGATATGCATTTTCTGCGATAATCTTGTTGAGACTTCTGTCCGAAGTATGCACAATCATCGAGATCGCTCGTTTCGAGCTACTGAATGCGAGAAACACGTTATCTGGTGTTTTCACCACTCCACAGTGCGTTGGATATGCAGAACAGGAGATATTTTGGTTTTCTGCGGGTTTCAAGCTGAGATATGCATTTTCTACGATAAGCTTGGTAAAACATCTGTCCGAAGTATGCAGAAACATCGAGAGCGCTCTTTTCGAGCTATTTAATGCGAGAAACACGTTTCCTGGTGGTTTCACCACTCCACAGTTCGTTGGATACGCAGAACAGTAGATATCTTGGTTTTCGTGGGGTTTCAAGCAGAGATGTGCATTTTCTGCGATAATCTTGGTGAGACATCTGTTAGAAGTATGCAGAATCATCGAGATCGCGCTTTTCGAGCTATTTAATGCGAGAAACACGTTATCTGGTGTTTTCACCACTCCACAGTTGGTTTGATATGCAGAACCGGCGATATTTTGGTTTTCGTCGGGTTTCAAGCTGAGATATGCATTTTCTACAATAATCTTGGTGAAACATCTGTCCGAAGTATGCAGAAACATCGAGAGCGTTCTTTTCGAGCTATTTTATGCGAGAAACACGTTATCTGGTGTTTTCACCACTCCACAGTGCGTTTGATATGCAGAACCGGCGATATCTTGGTTTTCGTGCGGTTTCAAGCTGGGATATGCATTTTCCGCGATAATCTTGTTGAGACTTCTGTCCGAAGTATGCAGAATCATCGAGATCCCTCTTTTCGAGCTATTTAATGCGAGATACACGTTAACTGGTGTTTTCACCACTCCACAGTGCGTTTGATATGCAGAACCGGCGAAATCTTGGATTTCGTCGGGTTTCAAGCAGAGATATGCATTTTCTGCGATAATCTTGGTGAGACATCTGTTAGAAGTATGCAGAATCATCGAGATCGCGCTTTCCGAGCTATTTAATGCGAGAAACACGTTATCTGGTGTTTTCACCACTCCACAGTTGGTTTGATATGCAGAACCGGCGATATTTTGGTTTTCGTCGGGTTTCAAGCTGAGATATGCATTTTCTACAATAATCTTGGTGAAACATCTGTCCGAAGTATGCAGAAACATCGAGAGCGTTCTTTTCGAGCTATTTAATGCGAGAAACACGTTATCTGGTGTTTTCACCACTCCACAGTTTGTTTGATATGCAGAACCGGCGATATTTTGGTTTTCGTCGGGTTTCAAGCTGAGATATGCATTTTCTACGACAAGCTTGGTGAAACATCTGTCCGAAGTATGCAGAAACGTCGAGAGCGCTCTTTTCGAGCAATTTAATGCGAGAAACACGTTTTCTGGGGTTTTCACCACTCCACAGTTCGTTGAATATGCAGAACAGTAGATATCTTGGTTTTCGTGGGGTTTCAAGCAGAGATATGCATTTTCTACGATAATCTTTGTGAGACTTCTGTTAGAAGTATGCAGAATCATCTAGATCGCTCTATTCGAGCTATTTAATGCGAGAAACACGTTATCTGGTTGTTTTCACCACTCCACAGTGCGTTTGATATGTAGAGCCGCCGATAACTTGGTTTTCGTGGGGTTTCCAGCTGAAATGTGCATTTTCTGCGATAATCTTGGTGTTTCATCTATGAGAAGTATGCAGAATCATCGAGAACGCTCTTTTCGAGCTAGTTAATGCGAGAAACACGTTTTCTGGTGTTTTCACCACCCCACAGTGCGTTTGATATGCAGAACCGGCGATATCTTGGTTTTCGTGCGGTTTCAAGCTGAGATATGCATTTTCCGCGATAATCTTGTTGAGACTTCTGTCCGAAGTATGCAGAATCATCGAGATCCCTCTTTTCGAGCTATTTAATGCGAGATACACGTTAACTGGTGTTTTCACCACTCCATAGTGCGTTTGATATGCAGAACCGGCGAAATCTTGGATTTCGTCGGGTTTCAAGCAGAGATATGCATTTTCTGCGATAATCTTGGTGAGACATCTGTTAGAAGTATGCAGAATCATCGAGATCGCGCTTTCCGAGCTATTTAATGCGAGAAACACGTTATCTGGTGTTTTCACCACTCCACAGTTGGTTTGATATGCAGAACCGGCGATATTTTGGTTTTCGTCGGGTTTCAAGCTGAGATATGCATTTTCTACAATAATCTTGGTGAAACATCTGTCCGAAGTATGCAGAAACATCGAGAGCGTTCTTTTCGAGCTATTTAATGCGAGAAACACGTTATCTGGTGTTTTCACCACTCCACAGTTTGTTTGATATGCAGAACCGGCGATATTTTGGTTTTCGTCGGGTTTCAAGCTGAGATATGCATTTTCTACGACAAGCTTGGTGAAACATCTGTCCGAAGTATGCAGAAACGTCGAGAGCGCTCTTTTCGAGCAATTTAATGCGAGAAACACGTTTTCTGGGGTTTTCACCACTCCACAGTTCGTTGAATATGCAGAACAGTAGATATCTTGGTTTTCGTGGGGTTTCAAGCAGAGATATGCATTTTCTACGATAATCTTGGTGAGACTTCTGTTAGAAGTATGCAGAATCATCTAGATCGCTCTATTCGAGCTATTTAATGCGAGAAACACGTTATCTGGTTGTTTTCACCACTCCACAGTGCGTTTGATATGTAGAGCCGCCGATAACTTGGTTTTCGTGGGGTTTCCAGCTGAAATGTGCATTTTCTGCGATAATCTTGGTGTTTCATCTATGAGAAGTATGCAGAATCATCTAGATCGCTCTTTTCGAGCTACTTAATGCGCGAAACACGTTTTCTGGTGTTTTCGCCACTCCACGGTACGTTTGATGTGCAGAACCGGAGATAACTCGGTTTTCGTCGGGTTTCAAGCTGAGATATGCATTTTTTACGATAATCTTGGTGAGACTTCTGTCCGAAGTATGCTTAATTATCGAGATCGCTCGTTTCGAGCTACTTAATGCGAGAAACACGTTATCTGGTGTTTTTACCACTCCACAGTGCGTTGGATATGCAGAACCGGAGATATATTGGTTTTCGTCGGGTTTCAAGCTGAGATATGCATTTTCTACGATAAGCTTGGTGAAACATCTGTCCGAAGTATGCAGAAACGTCGAGAGCGCTCTTTTCGAGCTATTTAATGCGAGAAACTCGTTTTCTGGTGGTTTCACCACACCACATTGCGTTTGATATGCAGACCCGGCGACATCTTTGATTTCGTCGGGGTTCAAGCTGAGATATGCATTTTCTACGATAATCTTGGTGAGACTTCTGTCCGAAGTATGCAGAATCATCGAGATGGTTCTTATCGAGCTATTTAATGCGAGAAACACGTTCTCTGGTTGTTTTCACCACTCCACAGTGCGTTTGATGTGCAGAACCGGCGATATCTTGGTTTTCGTGGGGTTTCAAGCTGAGATATGCATTTTCTGCGATAATCTTGGTGAGACTTCTGTCCGAAGTATGCTGAATCATCGAGATCGCTCTTTTCGAGCTAGCTAGTGCGAGAAACACGTTATCTGGTGTTTTCACTACTCCACAGTGCGTTTGATATGCAGAACAGTAGATAACTTGGTTTTCGTGGGGTTTCAAGCTGAGATATGCATTTTCTGCGATAATCTTGTTGAGACTTCTGTCCGAAGTATGCAGAATCATCGAGATCGCTCGTTTCGAGCTACTGAATGCGACAAACACGTTATCTGGTGTTTTCACCACTCCACAGTGCGTTGGATATGCAGAACCGGAGATATTTTGGTTTTCTTCGGGTTTCAAGCTGAGATATAAATTTTCTACGATAAGCTTGGTAAAACATCTGTCCGAAGTATGCAGAAACATCGAGAGCGCTCTTTTCGAGCTATTTAATGCGAGAAACACGTTTTCTGGGGGTTTCACCACTCCACAGTTCGTTGGATATGCAGAACAGTAGATATCTTGGTTTTCGTGGGGGTTTCAAGCAGAGATGTGCATTTTCTGCGATATTCTTGGTGAGTCATCTGTTAGAAGTATGCAGAATCATCGAGATCGCTCTTTTCGAGCTATTTAATGCGAGAAACTCGTTTTCTGGGGTTTTCACCACTCCACAGTTCGTTGGATATGCAGAACCGGAGATATCTTGGTTTTCGTGGGGTATCAAGCTGAGATATGCATTTCCTGCGATAATCTTGGTGAAACATCTGTCCGAAGTATGCAGAAACATCGAGAGCGCTCTTTTCGAGCTATTTAATGCGAGAAACACGTTTTCTGGGGTTTTCACCACTCCACAGTTCGTTGGATATGCAGAACAGTAGATATCCTTTTTACGTGGGGTTTCAAGCTGAGATATGCATTTTCTGCGATAATCTTGTTGAGACTTCTGTCCGACGTATGCAGAATCATCGAGATGGCTCTTTTCGAGCTATTTAATGCGAGAAACACGTTCTCTGGTTGTTTTCACCACTCCACAGTGCGTTTGATGTGCAGAACCTGCGATATCATGATTTTCGTGCTGTTTCCAGCTGGGATATGCATTTTCTGCGATAATATTGGTGAGACTTCAGTCAGAAGTATGCAGAATCATCTAGATCGCTCTTTTCGAGCTACTTAATGCTCGAAACTCGTTTTCTGGTGTTTTCACCACTCCACAGGACGTTTGACATGCAGAACCGGAGATATCTCGGTTTCGGACAGGTTTCAAGCTGAGCTATGCATTTTCTACGATAATCCTGGTGAGACTTCTGTCCGAAGTATGCTGAATCATCGAGATCGCTCTTTTCGAGCTATCTAGTGCGAGAAACACGTTATCTGGTGTTTTCACCACTCCACAGTGCGTTGGATATGCAGAACCGGAGATATTTTGGTTTTCTTCGGGTTTCAAGCTGAGATATGCATTTTCTACGATAAGCTTGGTAAAACATCTGTCCGAAGTATGCAGAAACATCGAGAGCGCTCTTTTCGAGCTATTTAATGCGAGAAACACGTTTTCTGGGGGTTTCACCACTCCACAGTTCGTTGGATATGCAGAACAGTAGATATGTTGGTTTTCGTGGGGTTTCAAGCAGAGATGTGCATTTTCTGCGATAATCTTGGTGAGACTTCTGTCAGAAGTATGCAGAATCATCAGGATCGCTCTTTTCGAGATATTTAATGCGAGAAGCACGTTATCTGGTGTTTTCACCACTCCACAGTGCGTTTGATTTGCAGATCCGGCGAAATCTTGGATTTCGTCGGGGTTCAAGCTGAGATATGCCTTTTCTACGATAATTTTGGTGAGACTTCTGTCCGAAGGATGCAGAATCATCGATATCGCTCTTTTCGAGCTATTTAATGCGAGAAACACGTTATCTGGTGTTTTGACCACTCCACAGTGCGTTTGATATGTAGAGCCGCCGATAACCTGGTTTTCGTTGGGTTTCCAGCTGAAATATGCATTTTCTGCGATAATATTGGTGAGACTTCAGTCAGAAGTATGCAGAAACATCTAGATCGCTCGTTTCGAGCTATTTAATGCGAAAAAACAAGTTTTCTGGTGTTTTGACCACTCCACAGTGCGTTTGATATGTAGAGCCGCCGATAACTTGGTTTTCTTGGGGTTGCCAGCTGAAATATGCATTTTCTGCGATAATCTTGGTGAGACTTCAGTCAGAAGTATGCAGATTCATCTAGATCGCTCGTTTCGAGCTATTTAATGCGAGAAAACAAGTTTTCTGGTGTTTTGACCACTCCACAGTGCGTTTGATATGCAGAGCCGCCGATAACTTGGTTTTCGTGGGGTTTCCAGCTGAAATATGCATTTTCTGCGATAATCTTGGTGAGACTTCAGTCAGAAGTATGCAGATTCATCTAGATCGCTCGTTTCGAGCTATTTAATGCGAGAAACACGTTTTCTGGTGTTTTCACCACCCCACAGTGCGTTTGATATGCAGAACCGGCGGCATCGTGGTTTTCGTGGTGTTTCCATCTGAGATATGCATTTTCTGCGATAATCTTGGTGAGACTTCAGTCAGAAGTATGTAGAATCATCTAGATCGCTCGTTTCGAGCTATTTAATGCGAGAAACACGTTTTCTGGTGATTTCACCACCCTACAGTGCGTTTGATATGCAGAACCGGCGACATCGTGGTTTTCGTCGGGTTTCAAGCTGAGATATGCATTTTCTGCGATAATATTGGTGAGACTTCAGTCAGAAGTATGCAGAATCACCTAGATCGCTCGTTTCGAGCTATTTAATGCGAGTAACATGTTTTCTGGAGTTTTCACCACTCCATAGTGCGTTTGATATGCAGAACCGGCGTCATCTTGATTTTCGTGGTGTTTCCAGCTGAGATATGCATTTTCTGCGATAATTTTGGTGAGACTTTAGTCAGAAGTATGCAGAATCATCTAGACCGCTCGTTTCGAGCTATTTAATGCGAGAAAACAAGTTTGCTGATGTTTTGACCACTCCACAGTGCGTTCGATATGTAGAGCCGCCGATAACTTGGTATTTGTGGGCTTTCCAGCTGAAATATGCATTTTCTGCGATAATCTTGGTGAGTCTTCTGTCAGAAGTATGCAGAATCATCGAGATCGCTCTTGTCGAGCTAGTTAATGCGAGAAACACGTTTTCTGGTGTTTTCACCACTCCACAGAGCGACTGATATGCACAACCGGCGATATCTTGATTTTCGTGGTGTTTCCAGCTGAGATATGCATTTCCTGCGTTAATCTTGGTGAGACTTCTGTCCGAAGTATGAAGAATCATCGAGATCGCTCTATTCGAGCTATTTAATGCGACAAACACGTTATCTGGTGTTTTCAGCACTCCACAGTGCGTTTGATGTGCAGAACCAGCGATATCTTGGTTTTCGTGGGGTTTCAATCTGAGATATGCATTTTTTACGATAATATTGGTGAGACTTCTGTCCGAAGTATGCACAATCATCGAGATCGCTCTATTCGAGCTATTTAATGCGACAAACACGTTATCTGGTGTTTTCAGCACTCCACAGTGCGTTTGATGTGCAGAACCAGCGATATCTTGGTTTTCGTGGGGTTTCAATCTGAGATATGCATTTTTTACGATAATATTGGTGAGACTTCTGTCCGAAGTATGCACAATCATCGAGATCGCTCGTTTCGAGCTATTTAATGCGGGAAACACGTTATCTGGCGTTTTCACCACTCCACAGTGCGTATGATATGTAGAACCGGCGATATCTTGGTTTTCGTGGGGTTTCAAGCTGAGATATGCATTTTCTGCGATAATCTTGGTGAGACTTCTGTCCGAAGTATGCTGAATCATCGAGATCGCTCTTTTTGAGCTAGCTAGTGCGAGAAACACGTTATCTGGTGTTTTCACCACTCCACAGTGCGTTTGATATGCAGAACAGTAGATACCTTGGTTTTCGTGGTGTTTCAAGCTGAGATATGCATTTTCTGCGATAATCTTGTTGAGACTTCTGTCCGAAGTATGCACAATCATCGAGATCGCTCGTTTCGAGCTACTGAATGCGAGAAACACGTTATCTGGTGTTTTCACCACTCCACAGTGCGTTGGATATGCAGAACAGGAGATATTTTGGTTTTCTGCGGGTTTCAAGCTGAGATATGCATTTTCTACGATAAGCTTGGTAAAACATCTGTCCGAAGTATGCAGAAACATCGAGAGCGCTCTTTTCGAGCTATTTAATGCGAGAAACACGTTTCCTGGGGGTTTCACCACTCCACAGTTCGTTGGATACGCAGAACAGTAGATATCTTGGTTTTCGTGGGGTTTCAAGCAGAGATGTGCATTTTCTGCGATAATCTTGGTGAGACATCTGTTAGAAGTATGCAGAATCATCGAGATCGCGCTTTTCGAGCTATTTAATGCGAGAAACACGTTATCTGGTGTTTTCACCACTCCACAGTTGGTTTGATATGCAGAACCGGCGATATTTTGGTTTTCGTCGGGTTTCAAGCTGAGATATGCATTTTCTACAATAATCTTGGTGAAACATCTGTCCGAAGTATGCAGAAACATCGAGAGCGTTCTTTTCGAGCTATTTAATGCGAGAAACACGTTATCTGGTGTTTTCACCACTCCACAGTGCGTTTGATATGCAGAACCGGCGATATCTTGGTTTTCGTGCGGTTTCAAGCTGGGATATGCATTTTCCGCGATAATCTTGTTGAGACTTCTGTCCGAAGTATGCAGAATCATCGAGATCCCTCTTTTCGAGCTATTTAATGCGAGATACACGTTAACTGGTGTTTTCACCACTCCACAGTGCGTTTGATATGCAGAACCGGCGAAATCTTGGATTTCGTCGGGTTTCAAGCAGAGATATGCATTTTCTGCGATAATCTTGGTGAGACATCTGTTAGAAGTATGCAGAATCATCGAGATCGCGCTTTCCGAGCTATTTAATGCGAGAAACACGTTATCTGGTGTTTTCACCACTCCACAGTTGGTTTGATATGCAGAACCGGCGATATTTTGGTTTTCGTGGGGTTTCAAGCAGAGATATGCATTTTCTACGATAATCTTTGTGAGACTTCTGTTAGAAGTATGCAGAATCATCTAGATCGCTCTATTCGAGCTATTTAATGCGAGAAACACGTTATCTGGTTGTTTTCACCACTCCACAGTGCGTTTGATATGTAGAGCCGCCGATAACTTGGTTTTCGTGGGGTTTCCAGCTGAAATGTGCATTTTCTGCGATAATCTTGGTGTTTCATCTATGAGAAGTATGCAGAATCATCGAGAACGCTCTTTTCGAGCTAGTTAATGCGAGAAACACGTTTTCTGGTGTTTTCACCACCCCACAGTGCGTTTGATATGCAGAACCGGCGATATCTTGGTTTTCGTGCGGTTTCAAGCTGAGATATGCATTTTCCGCGATAATCTTGTTGAGACTTCTGTCCGAAGTATGCAGAATCATCGAGATCCCTCTTTTCGAGCTATTTAATGCGAGATACACGTTAACTGGTGTTTTCACCACTCCATAGTGCGTTTGATATGCAGAACCGGCGAAATCTTGGATTTCGTCGGGTTTCAAGCAGAGATATGCATTTTCTGCGATAATCTTGGTGAGACATCTGTTAGAAGTATGCAGAATCATCGAGATCGCGCTTTCCGAGCTATTTAATGCGAGAAACACGTTATCTGGTGTTTTCACCACTCCACAGTTGGTTTGATATGCAGAACCGGCGATATTTTGGTTTTCGTCGGGTTTCAAGCTGAGATATGCATTTTCTACAATAATCTTGGTGAAACATCTGTCCGAAGTATGCAGAAACATCGAGAGCGTTCTTTTCGAGCTATTTAATGCGAGAAACACGTTATCTGGTGTTTTCACCACTCCACAGTTTGTTTGATATGCAGAACCGGCGATATTTTGGTTTTCGTCGGGTTTCAAGCTGAAATATGCATTTTCTACGACAAGCTTGGTGAAACATCTGTCCGAAGTATGCAGAAACGTCGAGAGCGCTCTTTTCGAGCAATTTAATGCGAGAAACACGTTTTCTGGGGTTTTCACCACTCCACAGTTCGTTGAATATGCAGAACAGTAGATATCTTGGTTTTCGTGGGGTTTCAAGCAGAGATATGCATTTTCTACGATAATCTTGGTGAGACTTCTGTTAGAAGTATGCAGAATCATCTAGATCGCTCTATTCGAGCTATTTAATGCGAGAAACACGTTATCTGGTTGTTTTCACCACTCCACAGTGCGTTTGATATGTAGAGCCGCCGATAACTTGGTTTTCGTGGGGTTTCCAGCTGAAATGTGCATTTTCTGCGATAATCTTGGTGTTTCATCTATGAGAATTATGCAGAATCATCGAGAACGCTCTTTTCGAGCTAGTTAATGCGAGAAACACGTTTTCTGGTGTTTTCACCACCCCACAGTGCGTTTGATATGCAGAACCGGCGACATCGTGGTTTTCGTGGTGTTTCCAGCTGAGATATGCATTTTCTGCGATAATCGTGGTGAGACTTCAGTCAGAAGTATGCAGAATCATCTAGATCGCTCGGTTCGAGCTATTTAATGCGAGAAATACGTTTTCTGGTGTTTTCACCACCCCACAGTGCGTTTGATATGCAGAACCGGCGACATCGTGGTTTTCGTCGGGTTTCAAGCTGAGATATGCATTTTCTGCGATAATATTGGTGAGACTTCAGTCAGAAGTATGCAGAATCACCTAGATCGCTCGTTTCGAGCTATTTAATGCGAGAAACACGTTATCTGGTTGTTTTCACTACTCCACAGTGCGTTTGAAATGCAGAACCGGCGTCATCTTGATTTTCGTGAGGTTTCAAGCTGAGATATGCATTTTCTGCGATAATATTGGTGAGACTTCTGTCCGAAGTATGCAGAATCATCGAGATCGCTCGTTTCGAGCTATTTAATGCGAGAAACACGTTATCTGGCGTTTTCACCACTCCACAGTGCGTATGATATGCAGAACCGGCGATATCTCGGTTTTCGTGGGGTTTCAAGCTGAGATATGCATTTTCTGCGGTAATCTTGGTGAGACTTCTGTCCGAAGTATGCTGAATCATCGAGATCGCTCTTTTCGAGCTAGCTAGTGCGAGAAACACGTTATCTGGTTGTTTTCACCACTCCACAGTGCGTTTGATATGCAGAACAGTGGATACCTTGGTTTTCGTGGGGTTTCAAGCTGAGATATGCATTTTCTGCGATAATCTTGTTGAGACTTCTGTCCGAAGTATGCACAATCATCGAGATCGCTCGTTTCGAGCAACTGAATGCGAGAAACACGTTATCTGGTGTTTTCACCACTCCACAGTGCGTTGGATATGCAGAACCGGAGATATTTTGGTTTTCTTCGGGTTTCAAGCTGAGATATGCATTTTCTACGATAACTTTGGTGAAACATCTGTCCGAAGTATGCAGAAACATCGAGAGCGCTCTTTTCGAGCTATTTAATGCGAGAAACTCGTTTTCTGGGGTTTTTACCACTCCACAGTTCGTTGGATATGCAGAACCGGAGGTATCTTGGTTTTCGTGGGGTTTCAAGTTGGGATATGCATTTCCTGCGATAATCTCTGGGTAAACTTCTGTCCGAAGTATGCTGAATCATCTAGAACGCTCTTTTCGATCTATTTAATGCGAGAAACACGTTATCTGGTGTTTTCACCACTCCACAGTGCGTTTGACATGCAGAACCAGCGATATCTTGGTTTTCGTGGGGTTTCAAGCTGAAATATGCATTTTCTGCGATAATATTGGTCAGACTTCAGTCAGAAGTATGCAGAATCATCTAGATCGCTCTTTTGGAGCTACTTAATGCACGAAACACGTTTTCTGGTGTTTTCACCACACCACAGTACGTTTGACATGCAGAACCGGAGATATCTTGGTTTCGGTCGGGTTTCAAGCTGAGATATGCATTTTCTACGATAATCCTGGTGAGACTTCTGTCAGAATTATGCAGAATCTTCGAGAACGCTCTTTTCGAGCTACTTAATGCGCGAAACACGTTTTCTGGTGTTTTCACCACTCCACGGTACGTTTGATGTGCAGAACCGGAGATATATCGGTTGTCGTCGGGTTTCAAGCTGAGATACGCATTTTCTACGATAATCCTGGTGAGACTTCTGTCAGAAGTATGCAGAATCATCTAGAACGCTCTTTTCGAGCTATTTAATGCGAGAAACACGTTATCTGGTGTTTTCACCACTCCACAGTGCGTTTGACATTCAGAACCAGCGATATCTTGGTTTTCGTGGGGTTTCAAGGTGAGATATGCATTTTTTACGATAATTTTGGCGAGACTTCTGTCCGAAGTATGCAGAATCATGGAGATCGCTCGTTTCGAGCTATTTAATGCGAGAAACACGTTATCTGGTGTTTTCACCACTCCACAGTGCGTTTGATATGCAGAACCGGCGACATCGTGGTTTTCGTGGTGTTTCCAGCTGAGATATGCATTTTCTGTGATAATCTTGGTGAGACTTCAGTCAGAAGTATGCAGATTCATCTAGATCGCTCGTTTCGAGCTATTTAATGCGAGAAAACAAGTTTTCTGGTGTTTTGACCACTCCACAGTGCGTTTGATGTGTAGAGCCGCCGATAACTTGGTTTTCGTGGGGTTTCCAGCTGAAATGGGCATTTTCTGCGATAATCTTGGTGTTTCATCTATGAGAAGTATGCAGAATCATCGAGAACGCTCTTTTCGAGCTAGTTAATGCGAGAAACACGTTTTCTGGTGTTTTCACCACCCCACAGTGCGTTTAATATGCAGAACCGGCGACATCGTGGTTTTCGTGGTGTTTCCAGCTGAGATATGCATTTTCTGCGATAATCTTGGTGAGACATCTGTTAGAAGTATGCAGAATCATCGAGATCGCGCTTTCCGAGCTATTTAATGCGAGAAACACGTTATCTGGTGTTTTCACCACTCCACAGTTGGTTTGATATGCAGAACCGGCGATATTTTGGTTTTCGTCGGGTTTCAAGCTGAGATATGCATTTTCTACAATAATCTTGGTGAAACATCTGTCCGAAGTATGCAGAAACATCGAGAGCGTTCTTTTCGAGCTATTTAATGCGAGAAACACGTTATCTGGTTGTTTTCACTACTCCACAGTGCGTTTGAAATGCAGAACCGGCGTCATCTTGATTTTCGTGAGGTTTCAAGCTGAGATATGCATTTTCTGCGATAATATTGGCGAGACTTCTGTCCGAAGTATGCAGAGTCATCGATATCGCTCTTTTCGAGCTATTTAATGCGAGAAACACGTTATCTGGTGTTTTGACCACTCCACAGTGCGTTTGATATGTAGAGCCGCCGATAACTTGGTTTTCGTGGGGTTTCCAGCTGAAATATGCATTTTCTGCGATAATCTTGGTGTTTCATCTATGAGAAGTATGCAGAATCGTCGAGAACGCTCTTGTCGATCTAGTTAATGCGAGAAACACGTTTTCTGGTGTTTTCACCACTCCACAGTGCGACTGATATGCAGAACCGGCGTCATCTTGATTTTCGTCGGGTTTCAAGCTGAGATATGCATTTTCTGCGATAATATTGGTGAGACTTCTGTCCGAAGCATGAAGAATCATCGAGATCGCTCTATTCGAGCTATTTAATGCGAGAAACACGTTTTCTGGTGTTTTCACCACTCCACAGTGCGTTGGATATGCAGAACGGGAGATATTTTGGTTTTCGTCGGGTTTCAAGCTGAGATATGCATTTTCTACGATAAGCTTGGTGAAACATCTGTCCGAAGTATGCAGAATCATCGAGATCGCTCTTTTCGAGCTATTTAATGCGAGAAACACGTTATCTGGTGTTTTCACCACTCCACAGTTGGTTTGATATGCAGAACCGGCGATATTTTGGTTTTCGTCGGGTTTCAAGCTGAGATATGCATTTTCTACAATAATCTTGGTGAAACATCTGTCCGAAGTATGCAGAAACATCGAGAGCGTTCTTTTCGAGCTATTTAATGCGAGAAACACGTTATCTGGTTGTTTTCACTACTCCACAGTGCGTTTGATATGCAGAACCAGCGATATCTTGGTTTTCGTGGTGTTTCCAGCTGAGATATGCATTTCCTGCGATAATCTTGGTGAGACTTCTGTCCGAAGCATGAAGAATCATCGAGATCGCTCTATTCGAGCTATTTAATGCGAGAAGCACGTTTTCTGGTGTTTTCACCACTCCACAGTGCGTTGGATATGCAGAACGGGAGATATTTTGGTTTTCGTCGGGTTTCAAGCTGAGATATGCATTTTCTACGATAAGCTTGGTGAAACATCTGTCCGAAGTATGCAGAATCATCGAGATCGCTCTTTTCGAGCTATTTAATGCGAGAAACACGTTATCTGGTGTTTTCACCACTCCACAGTTGGTTTGATATGCAGAACCGGCGATATTTTGGTTTTCGTCGGGTTTCAAGCTGAGATATGCATTTCCTGCGATAATCTCTGGGTAAACTTCTGTCCGAAGTATGCTGAATCATCTAGAACGCTCTTTTCGAGCTATTTAATGCGAGAAACACGTTATCTGGTGTTTTCACCACTCCACAGTGCGTTTGACATGCAGAACCAGCGATATCTTGGTTTTCGTGGTGTTTCCAGCTGAGATATGCATTTCCTGCGATAATCTTGGTGAGACTTCTGTCCGAAGCATGAAGAATCATCGAGATCGCTCTATTCGAGCTATTTAATGCGAGAAACACGTTTTCTGGTGTTTTCACCACTCCACAGTGCGTTGGATATGCAGAACGGGAGATATTTTGGTTTTCGTCGGGTTTCAAGCTGAGATATGCATTTTCTACGATAAGCTTGGTGAAACATCTGTCCGAAGTATGCAGAATCATCGAGATCGCTCTTTTCGAGCTATTTAATGCGAGAAACACGTTATCTGGTGTTTTCACCACTCCACAGTTGGTTTGATATGCAGAACCGGCGATATTTTGGTTTTCGTCGGGTTTCAAGCTGAGATATGCATTTTCTACAATAATCTTGGTGAAACATCTGTCCGAAGTATGCAGAAACATCGAGAGCGTTCTTTTCGAGCTATTTAATGCGAGAAACACGTTATCTGGTTGTTTTCACTACTCCACAGTGCGTTTGATATGCAGAACCAGCGATATCTTGGTTTTCGTGGGGTTTCAATATGAGATATGCATTTTCTGCGATAATCTTGTTGAGACTTCTGTCCGAAGTATGCAGAATCATCGAGATCGCTCGTTTCGAGCTATTTAATGCGAGAAACACGTTATCTGGCGTTTTCACCACTCCACAGTGCGTTGGATATGCAGAACCGGAGATATTTTGGTTTTCTTCGGGTTTCAAGCTGAGATATGCATTTTCTACGATAAGCTTGGTAAAACATCTGTCCGAAGTATGCAGAAACATCGAGAGCGCTCTTTTCGAGCTATTTAATGCAAGAAACACGTTTTCTGGGGGTTTCACCACTCCACAGTTCGTTGGATATGCAGAACAGTAGATATCTTGGTTTTCGTGGGGTTTCAAGCAGAGATGTGCATTTTCTGCGATAATCTTGGTGAGACATCTGTTAGAAGTATGCAGAATCATCGAGATCGCGCTTTTCGAGCTATTTAATGCGAGAAACACGTTATCTGGAGTTTTCACCACTCCACAGTTGGTTTGATATGCAGAACCGGCGATATTTTGGTTTTCGTCGGGTTTCAAGCTGAGATATGCATTTTCTACAATAATCTTGGTGAAACTTCTGTCCGAAGTATGCAGAAACATCGAGAGCGTTCTTTCCGAGCTATTTAATGCGAGAAACACGTTATCTGGTGTTTTCACCACTCCACAGTATGTTTGATATGCAGAACCGGCGATATCTTGGTTTTCGTGCGGTTTCAAGCTGAGATATGCATTTTCCGCGATAATCTTGTTGAGACTTCTGTCCGAAGTATGCAGAATCATCGAGATCCCTCTTTTCGAGCTATTTAATGCGAGAAACACGTTAACTGGTGTTTTCACCACTCCACAGTGCGTTTGATATGCAGAACCGGCGAAATCTTGGATTTCGTCGGGTTTCAAGCAGAGATATGCATTTTCTGCGATAATCTTGGTGAGACTTCAGTCAGAAGTATGCAGAATCATCTAGATCGCTCGTTTCGAGCTATTTAATGCGAGAAAACAAGTTTTCTGGTGTTTTGACCACTCCACAGTGCGTTCGATATGTAGAGCCGCCGATAACTTGGTATTTGTGGGCTTTCCAGCTGAAATATGCACTTTCTGCGATAATCTTGGTGAGTCTTCTGTCAGAAGTATGCAGAATCATCGAGAACGCTCTTGTCGAGCTAGTTAATTCGAGAAACACGTTTTCTGGTGTTTTCACCACTCCACAGTGCGACTGATATGCAGAACCGGCGATATCTTGATTTTCGTGGTGTTTCCAGCTGAGATATGCATTTTCTGCGATAATCTTGGTGAAACTTCAGTCAGAAGTATGCAGAATCATCTAGATCGCTCGTTTCGAGCTATTTAATGCGATAAAACAAGTTCTCTGGTGTTTTGACCACTCCACAGTGCGTTTGATATGTAGAGCCGCCGATAACTTGGTTTTCGTGGGGTTGCCAGCTGAAATATGCATCTTCTGCGATAATTTTTGTGTTTCCTCTATGAGAAGTATGCAGAATCATCCAGAACGCTCTTTTCGAGCTAGTTAATGCGAGAAACACGCTTTCTGGTGTTTTCACCACTCCACAGTGCGACTGATATGCAGAACCGGCGATATCTTGATTTTCGTGGTGTTTCCAGCTGAGATATGCATTTCCTGCGATAATCTTGGTGAGACTTCTGTCCGAAGTATGAAGAATCATCGAGATCGCTCTTTTCGAGATATTTAATGCGAGAAACACGTTATCTGGTGTTTTCACCACTCCACAGTGCGTTTGATATGCAGTACCAGCGATATCTTGGTTTTCGTGGGTTTTCAAGCTGAGATATGCATTTTTTACGATAATCTTGGTGAGACTTCTGTCCGAAGTATGCAGAATCATCGAGATCGCTCTATTCGAGCTATTTAATGCGACAAACACGTTATCTAGTGTTTTAAGCACTCCACAGTGCGTTTGATATGCAGAACCAGCGATATCTTGGTTTTCGTGGGGTTTCAATCTGAGATATGCATTTTTTATGATAATTTTGGTGAGACTTCGGTCCGAAGTATACTTAATCATCGAGATCGCTCGTTTCGAGCTATTTAATGCGAGAAACACGTTATCTGTGGTTTTCACCACTCCACTGTGCGTATGATATGCAGAACCGGCGATATCTTGGTTTTCGTGGGGTTTCAAGCTGAGTTATGCATTTTCTGCGATAATCTTGGTGGGACTTCTGTCCGAAGTATGCTGAATCATCGAGATCGCTCTTTTCGATCTAGCTAGTGCGAGAAACACGTTATCTGGTGTTTTCACCACTCCACAGTGCGTTTGATATGCAGAACCGGAGATATTTTGGTTTTCTTCGGGTTTCAAGCTGAGATATGCATTTTCTACGATAAGCTTGGTAAAACATCTGTCCGAAGTATGCAGAAACATCGAGAGCGCTCTTTTCGAGCTATTTAATGCGAGAAACACGTTTTCTGGGGGTTTGACCACTCCACAGTTCGTTGGATATGCAGAACAGTAGATATCTTGGTTTTCGTGGGGTTTCAAGCAGAGATGTGCATTTTCTGCGATAATCTTGGTGAGACATCTGTTAGAAGTATGCAGAATCATCGAGATCGCGCTTTTCGAGCTATTTAATGCGAGAAACACGTTATCTGGTGTTTTCACCACTCCACAGTTGGTTTGATATGCAGAACAGTAGATATCTTGGTTTTCGTGGGGTTTCAAGCAGAGATATGCATTTTCTGCGATAATCTTGGTGAGACTTCTGTTAGAAGTATGCAGAATCATCTAGATCGCTCTATTCGAGCTATTTAATGCGAGAAACACGTTATCTGGTTGTTTCCACCACTCCACAGTGCGTTTGATATGTAGAGCCGCCGATAACTTGGTTTTCGTGGGGTTTCCTGCTGAAATATGCATTTTCTGCGATAATCTTGGTGTTTCATCTATGAGAAGTATGCAGAATCATCGAGAACGCTCTTTTCGAGCTAGTTAATGCGAGAAACACGTTTTCTGGTGTTTTCACCACCCCACAGTGCGTTTGATATGCAGAACCGGCGTCATCTTGATTTTCGTGAGGTTTCAAGCTGAGATATGCATTTTTTATGATAATTTTGGTGAGACTTCGGTCCGAAGTATACTTAATCATCGAGATCGCTCGTTTCGAGCTATTTAATGCGAGAAACACGTTATCTGTGGTTTTCACCACTCCACTGTGCGTATGATATGCAGAACCGGCGATATCTTGGTTTTCGTGGGGTTTCAAGCTGAGTTATGCATTTTCTGCGATAATCTTGGTGGGACTTCTGTCCGAAGTATGCTGAATCATCGAGATCGCTCTTTTCGATCTAGCTAGTGCGAGAAACACGTTATCTGGTGTTTTCACCACTCCACAGTGCGTTTGATATGCAGAACAGTAGATACCTTGGTTTTCGTGGGGTTTCAAGCTGAGATATGCATTTTCTGCGATAATCTTGTTGAGACTTCTGTCCGAAGTATGCAGAATCATCGAGATCGCTCGTTTCGAGCTACTGAATGCGAGAAACACGTTATCTGGTGTTTTCACCACTCCACAGTGCGTTGGATATGCAGAACCGGAGATATTTTGGTTTTCTTCGGGTTTCAAGCTGAGATATGCATTTTCTACGATAAGCTTGGTAAAACATCTGTCCGAAGTATGCAGAAACATCGAGAGCGCTCTTTTCGAGCTATCTAATGCAAGAAACACGTTTTCTGGGGGTTTGACCACTCCACAGTTCGTTGGATATGCAGAACAGTAGATATCTTGGTTTTCGTGGGGTTTCAAGCAGAGATGTGCATTTTCTGCGATAATCTTGGTGAGACATCTGTTAGAAGTATGCAGAATCATCGAGATCGCGCTTTTCGAGCTATTTAATGCGAGAAACACGTTATCTGGTGTTTTCACCACTCCACAGTTGGTTTGATATGCAGAACAGTAGATATCTAGGTTTTCGTGGGGTTTCAAGCTGAGATATGCATTTTCCGCGATAATATTGTTGAGACTTCTGTCCGAAGTATGCAGAATCATCGAGATCCCTCTTTTCGAGCTATTTAATGCGAGAAACACGTTAACTGGTGTTTTCACCACTCCACAGTGCGTTTGATATGCAGAACCGGCGAAATCTTGGTTTTCGTGGGTTTTCAAGCTGAGATATGCATTTTTTACGATAATCTTGGTGAGACTTCTGTCCGAAGTATGCAGAATCATCGAGATCGCTCTATTCGAGCTATTTAATGCGAGAAACACGTTATCTGGTGTTTTCACCACTCCACAGTGCGTTGGATATGCAGAACCGGAGATATTTTGGTTTTCTTCGGGTTTCAAGCTGAGATATGCATTTTCTACGATAAGCTTGGTAAAACATCTGTCCGAAGTATGCAGAAACATCGAGAGCGCTCTTTTCGAGCTATTTAAAGCGAGAAACACGTTTTCTGGGGGTTTCACCACTCCACAGTTCGTTTGAAATGCAGAACAGTAGATATCTAGGTTTTCGTGGGGTTTCAAGCAGAGATGTGCATTTTCTGCGATAATCTTGGTGAGATATCTGTTAGAAGTATGCAGAATCATCGAGATCGCTCTATTCGAGCTATTTAATGCGAGAAACACGTTTTCTGGTGTTTTCACCACTCCACAGTGCGTTGGTTATGCAGAACCGGAGATATTTTGGTTTTCGTCGGGTTTCAACCTGAGATATGCATTTTCTACGATAAGCTTGGTGAAACATCTGTCCGAAGTATGCAGAATCATCGAGATCGCTCTTTTCGAGCTATTTAATGCGAGAAACACGTTATCTGGTGTTTTCACCACTCCACAGTTTGTTTGATATGCAGAACCGGCGATATTTTGGTTTTCGTCGGGTTTCAAGCTGAGATATGCATTTTCTACGATAAGCTTGGGGAAACATCTGTCCGAAGTATGCAGAAACGTCGAGAGCGCTCTTTTCGAGCTAGTTAATGCGAGAAACACGTTTTCTGGTGTTATCACCACCCCACAGTGCGTTTGATATGCAGAACCGGCGTCATCTTGATTTTCGTGAGGTTTCAAGCTGAGATATGCATTTTCTGCGATAATATTGGTGAGACTTCTGTCAGAAGTATGCAGAATCATCAGGATCGCTCTTTTCGAGATATTTAATGCGAGAAACACGTTATCTGGTGTTTTCACCACTCCACAGTGCGTTTGATATGCAGAACCGGCGATATCTTGATTTTCGTGGTGTTTCCAGCTGAGATATGCATGTTCTGCGATAATCTTGGTGAGTCTTCTTTCAGAAGTATGCAGAATCTTCGAGATCGCTCTTTTCGAGCTATTTATTGCGAGAAACACGTTATCCGGTGTTTTCACCACTCCACAGAGCGTTTGATATGCAGAACCGGCGACATGTTGGATTTCGTCGGGTTTCATGCTGAAATATGCATTTTCTACGATAACCTTGGTGAGACTTCAGTCAGAAGTATGCAGAATCTTCGAGATCGCTCTTTTCGAGCAACTTAATGCGAGAAACACGTTATCTGGTGTTTTAACCACTCCACAGTGCGTTTGATATGCAGAACCGGCGAAATCTTGGATTTCGTCGGGGTTCATGCTGAGCTATGCATTTTCTACGATAATCTTGGTGAGACTTCTGTCAGAAGTATGCAGAATCATCAGGATCGCTCTTTTCGAGATATTTAATGCGAGAAACACGTTATCTGGTTGTTTTCACCACTCCACAGTGCGTTTGATATGTAGAGCCGCCGATAGCTTGGTTTTCGTGGGGTTTCCAGCTGAAATATGCATTTTCTGCGATAATATTTGTGAGACTTCAGTCAGAAGTATGCAGAAACATCTAGATCGCTCGTTTCGAGCTATTTAATGCGAAAAAACAAGTTTTCTGGTGTTTTGACCTCTCCACAGTGCGTTTGATATGCAGAACCGGCGAAATCATGGATTTCGTCGGGGTTCAAGCTGAGATATGCATTTTCTACGATAATCTTGGTGAGGCTTCTGTCAGAAGTATGCAGAATCATCAGGATCGCTCTTTTCGAGATATTTAATGCGAGAAACACGTTATCTGGTGTTTTCACCACTCCACAGTGCGTTTGATATGCAGAACCGGCGACATGTTGGATTTCGTCGGGTTTCAAGCTGAGATATGCATTTTCTACGATAACCTTGGTGAGACTTCTGTCAGAAGTATGCAGAATCTTCGAGATCGCTCTTTTCGAGCAACTTAATGCGAGAAACACGTTATCTGGTGTTTTAACCACTCCACAGTGCGTTTGATATGCAGAACCGGCGAAATCTTGGATTTCGTCGGGGTTCATGCTGAGATATGCATTTTCTACGATAATCTTGGTGAGACTTCTGTCAGAAGTATGCAGAATCATCAGGATCGCTCTTTTCGAGATATTTAATGCGAGAAACACGTTATCTGGTTGTTTTCACCACTCCACAGTGCGTTTGATATGTAGAGCCGCCGATAGCTTGGTTTTTGTGGGGTTTCCAGCTGAAATATGCATTTTCTGCGATAATATTGGTGAGACTTCAGTCAGAAGTATGCAGAATCACCTAGATCGCTCGTTTCGAGCTATTTAATGCGAGTAACACGTTTTCTGCAGTTTTCACCACTCCACAGTGCGTTTGATATGCAGAACCGGCGTCATCTTGATTTTCGTGGTGTTTCCAGCTGAGATATGCATTTTCTGCGATAATCTTGGTGAGACTTCAGTCAGAAGTATGCAGAATCATCTAGATCGCTCGTTTGGAGCTATTTAATGCGAGAAAACAAGTTCTCTGGTGTTTTGACCACTCCACAGTGCGTTCGATATGTAGAGCCGCCGATAACTTGGTATTTGTGGGCTTTCCAGCTGAAATATGCATTTTCTGCGATAATTTTTGTGTTTCCTCTATGAGAAGTATGCAGAATCATCCAGAACGCTCTTTTCGAGCTAGTTAGTGCGAGAAACACGCTTTCTGGTGTTTTCACCACTCCACAGTGCGACTGATATGCAGAACCGGCGATATCTTGATTTTCGTGGTGTTTCCAGCAGAGATATGCATTTTCTGCGATAATCTTGGTGAGACTTCAGTCAGAAGTATGCACAATCATCTAGATCGCTCGTTTCGAGCTATTTAATGCGAGAAAACAAGTTTTCTGGTGTTTTGACCACACCACCGTGCGTTTGATATGTAGAGCCGCCGATAACCTGGTTTTCGTTGGGTTTCCAGCTGAAATATGCATTTTCTGCGATAATATTTGTGAGACTTCAGTCAGAAGTATGCAGAAACATCTAGATCGCTCGTTTCGAGCTATTTAATGTGAAAAAACAAGTTTTCTGGTGTTTTGACCACTCCACAGTGCGTTTGATATGTAGAGCCGCCGATAACTTGGTTTTCGTGGGGTTTCCAGCTGAAATATGCATTTTCTGCGATAATCTTGGTGAGTCTTCTGTCAGAAGTATGCAGAATCATCGAGAACGCTCTTGTCGAGCTAGTTAATTCGAGAAACACGTTTTCTGGTGTTTTCACCACTCCACAGTGCGACTGATATGCAGAACCGGCGATATCTTGATTTTCGTGGTGTTTCCAGCTGAGATATGCATTTTCTGCTATAATCTTGGTGAAACTTCAGGCAGAAGTATGCAGAATCATCTAGATCGCTCGTTTCGAGCTATTTAATGCGAAAAAACAAGTTTTCTGGAGTTTTGACCACTCCACAGTGCGTTTGATATGTAGAGCCGCCGATAACTTGGTTTTCGTGGGGTTGCCAGCTGAAATATGCATTTTCTGCTATAATTTTTGTGTTTCCTCTATGAGAAGTATGCAGAATCATCCAGAACGCTCTTTTCGAGCTAGTTAATGCGAGAAACACGCTTTCTGGTGTTTTCACCACTCCACAGTGCGACTGATATGCAGAACCGGCGATATCTTGATTTTCGTGGTGTTTCCAGCTGAGATATGCATTTCCTGCGATAATCTTGGTGAGACTTCTGACCGAAGTATGAAGAATCATCGAGATCGCTCTTTTCGAGCTATTTAATGCGGGAAACACGTTTTCTGGTGTTTTCACCACTCCACAGTGCGACTGATATGCAGAACCGGCGATATCTTGATTTTCGTGATGTTTCCAGCTGAGATATGCATTTTCTGCGATAATCTTGGTGAGACTTCAGTCAGAAGTATGCAGAATCATCTAGATCGCTCGTTTCGAGCTATTTAATGCGAGAAAACAAGTTTTCTGGTGTTTTGACCACTCCACAGTGCGTTCGATTTGTAGAGCCGCCGATAACTTGGTATTTGTGGGCTTTACAGCTGAGATATGCATTTTCTGCGATAATCTTGGTGAAACTTCAGTCAGAAGTATGCAGAATCATCTAGATCGCTCGTTTCGAGCTATTTAATGCGAAAAAACAAGTTTTCTGGTGTTTTGACCACTCCACAGTGCGTTTGATATGTAGCGCCGCCGATAACTTGGTTTTCGTGGGGTTGCCAGCTGAAATATGTTTTTTCTGCTATAATTTTTGTGTTTCCTCTATGAGAAGTATGCAGAATCATCCAGAACGCTCTTTTCGAGCTAGTTAATGCGAGAAACACGCTTTCTGGTGTTTTCACCACTCCACAGTGCGTTTGATATGCAGAACCAGCGATATCTTGGTTTTCGTGGGGTTTCAATCTGAGATATGCATTTTTTATGATAATTTTGGTGAGACTTCGGTCCGAAGTATACTTAATCATCGAGATCGCTCGTTTCGAGCTATTTAATGCGAGAAACACGTTATCTGTGGTTTTCACCACTCCACTGTGCGTATGATATGCAGAACCGGCGATATCTTGGTTTTCGTGGGGTTTCAAGCTGAGTTATGCATTTTCTGCGATAATCTTGGTGGGACTTCTGTCCGAAGTATGCTGAATCATCGAGATCGCTCTTTTCGATCTAGCTAGTGCGAGAAACACGTTATCTGGTGTTTTCACCACTCCACAGTGCGTTTGATATGCAGAACAGTAGATACCTTGGTTTTCGTGGGGTTTCAAGCTGAGATATGCATTTTCTGCGATAATCTTGTTGAGACTTCTGTCCGAAGTATGCAGAATCATCGAGATCGCTCGTTTCGAGCTACTGAATGCGAGAAACACGTTATCTGGTGTTTTCACCACTCCACAGTGCGTTGGATATGCAGAACCGGAGATATTTTGGTTTTCTTCGGGTTTCAAGCTGAGATATGCATTTTCTACGATAAGCTTGGTAAAACATCTGTCCGAAGTATGCAGAAACATCGAGAGCGCTCTTTTCGAGCTATCTAATGCAAGAAACACGTTTTCTGGGGGTTTGACCACTCCACAGTTCGTTGGATATGCAGAACAGTAGATATCTTGGTTTTCGTGGGGTTTCAAGCAGAGATGTGCATTTTCTGCGATAATCTTGGTGAGACATCTGTTAGAAGTATGCAGAATCATCGAGATCGCGCTTTTCGAGCTATTTAATGCGAGAAACACGTTATCTGGTGTTTTCACCACTCCACAGTTGGTTTGATATGCAGAACCGGCGATATTTTGGTTTTCGTCGGGTTTCAAGCTGAGATATGCATTTTCTACAATAATCTTGGTGAAACATCTGTCCGAAGTATGCAGAAACATCGAGAGCGTTCTTTTCGAGCTATTTAATGCGAGAAACACGTTATCTGGTGTTTTCACCACTCCACAGTGCGTTTGATATGCAGAACCGGCGATATCTTGGTTTTCGTGCGGTTTCAAGCTGAGATATGCATTTTCCGCGATAATATTGTTGAGACTTCTGTCCGAAGTATGCAGAATCATCGAGATCCCTCTTTTCGAGCTATTTAATGCGAGAAACACGTTAACTGGTGTTTTCACCACTCCACAGTGCGTTTGATATGCAGAACCGGCGAAATCTTGGTTTTCGTGGGTTTTCAAGCTGAGATATGCATTTTTTACGATAATCTTGGTGAGACTTCTGTCCGAAGTATGCAGAATCATCGAGATCGCTCTATTCGAGCTATTTAATGCGAATAACACGTTTTCTGGGGGTTTCACCACTCCACAGTTCGTTGGATATGCAGAACAGTAGATACCTTGGTTTTCGTGGGGTTTCAAGCTGAGATATGCATTTTCTGCGATAATCTAGTTGAGACTTCTGTCCGAAGTATGCAGAATCATCGAGATCGCTCGTTTCGAGCTACTGAATGCGAGAAACACGTTATCTGGTGTTTTCACCACTCCACAGTGCGTTTGATATGCAGAACCGGCGTCATCTTGATTTTCGTGAGGTTTCAAGCTGAGATATGCATTTTCTGCGATAATATTGGTGAGACTTCTGTCAGAAGTATGCAGAATCATCAGGATCGCTCTTTTCGAGATATTTAATGCGAGAAACACGTTATCTGGTGTTTTCACCACTCCACAGTGCGTTTGATATGCAGAACCGGCGATATCTTGATTTTCGTGGTGTTTCCAGCTGAGATATGCATGTTCTGCGATAATCTTGGTGAGTCTTCTTTCAGAAGTATGCAGAATCTTCGAGATCGCTCTTTTCGAGCTATTTATTGCGAGAAACACGTTATCCGGTGTTTTCACCACTCCACAGAGCGTTTGATATGCAGAACCGGCGACATGTTGGATTTCGTCGGGTTTCATGCTGAAATATGCATTTTCTACGATAACCTTGGTGAGACTTCAGTCAGAAGTATGCAGAATCTTCGAGATCGCTCTTTTCGAGCAACTTAATGCGAGAAACACGTTATCTGGTGTTTTAACCACTCCACAGTGCGTTTGATATGCAGAACCGGCGAAATCTTGGATTTCGTCGGGGTTCATGCTGAGATATGCATTTTCTACGATAATCTTGGTGAGACTTCTGTCAGAAGTATGCAGAATCATCAGGATCGCTCTTTTCGAGATATTTAATGCGAGAAACACGTTATCTGGTTGTTTTCACCACTCCACAGTGCGTTTGATATGTAGAGCCGCCGATAGCTTGGTTTTCGTGGGGTTTCCAGCTGAAATATGCATTTTCTGCGATAATATTTGTGAGACTTCAGTCAGAAGTATGCAGAAACATCTAGATCGCTCGTTTCGAGCTATTTAATGCGAAAAAACAAGTTTTCTGGTGTTTTGACCTCTCCACAGTGCGTTTGATATGCAGAACCGGCGAAATCATGGATTTCGTCGGGGTTCAAGCTGAGATATGCATTTTCTACGATAATCTTGGTGAGGCTTCTGTCAGAAGTATGCAGAATCATCAGGATCGCTCTTTTCGAGATATTTAATGCGAGAAACACGTTATCTGGTGTTTTCACCACTCCACAGTGCGTTTGATATGCAGAACCGGCGACATGTTGGATTTCGTCGGGTTTCAAGCTGAGATATGCATTTTCTACGATAACCTTGGTGAGACTTCTGTCAGAAGTATGCAGAATCTTCGAGATCGCTCTTTTCGAGCAACTTAATGCGAGAAACACGTTATCTGGTGTTTTAACCACTCCACAGTGCGTTTGATATGCAGAACCGGCGAAATCTTGGATTTCGTCGGGGTTCATGCTGAGATATGCATTTTCTACGATAATCTTGGTGAGACTTCTGTCAGAAGTATGCAGAATCATCAGGATCGCTCTTTTCGAGATATTTAATGCGAGAAACACGTTATCTGGTTGTTTTCACCACTCCACAGTGCGTTTGATATGTAGAGCCGCCGATAGCTTGGTTTTTGTGGGGTTTCCAGCTGAAATATGCATTTTCTGCGATAATATTGGTGAGACTTCAGTCAGAAGTATGCAGAATCACCTAGATCGCTCGTTTCGAGCTATTTAATGCGAGTAACACGTTTTCTGCAGTTTTCACCACTCCACAGTGCGTTTGATATGCAGAACCGGCGTCATCTTGATTTTCGTGGTGTTTCCAGCTGAGATATGCATTTTCTGCGATAATCTTGGTGAGACTTCAGTCAGAAGTATGCAGAATCATCTAGATCGCTCGTTTGGAGCTATTTAATGCGAGAAAACAAGTTCTCTGGTGTTTTGACCACTCCACAGTGCGTTCGATATGTAGAGCCGCCGATAACTTGGTATTTGTGGGCTTTCCAGCTGAAATATGCATTTTCTGCGATAATTTTTGTGTTTCCTCTATGAGAAGTATGCAGAATCATCCAGAACGCTCTTTTCGAGCTAGTTAGTGCGAGAAACACGCTTTCTGGTGTTTTCACCACTCCACAGTGCGACTGATATGCAGAACCGGCGATATCTTGATTTTCGTGGTGTTTCCAGCAGAGATATGCATTTTCTGCGATAATCTTGGTGAGACTTCAGTCAGAAGTATGCACAATCATCTAGATCGCTCGTTTCGAGCTATTTAATGCGAGAAAACAAGTTTTCTGGTGTTTTGACCACACCACCGTGCGTTTGATATGTAGAGCCGCCGATAACCTGGTTTTCGTTGGGTTTCCAGCTGAAATATGCATTTTCTGCGATAATATTTGTGAGACTTCAGTCAGAAGTATGCAGAAACATCTAGATCGCTCGTTTCGAGCTATTTAATGTGAAAAAACAAGTTTTCTGGTGTTTTGACCACTCCACAGTGCGTTTGATATGTAGAGCCGCCGATAACTTGGTTTTCGTGGGGTTTCCAGCTGAAATATGCATTTTCTGCGATAATCTTGGTGAGTCTTCTGTCAGAAGTATGCAGAATCATCGAGAACGCTCTTGTCGAGCTAGTTAATTCGAGAAACACGTTTTCTGGTGTTTTCACTACTCCACAGTGCGACTGATATGCAGAACCGGCGATATCTTGATTTTCGTGGTGTTTCCAGCTGAGATATGCATTTTCTGCTATAATCTTGGTGAAACTTCAGGCAGAAGTATGCAGAATCATCTAGATCGCTCGTTTCGAGCTATTTAATGCGAAAAAACAAGTTTTCTGGAGTTTTGACCACTCCACAGTGCGTTTGATATGTAGAGCCGCCGATAACTTGGTTTTCGTGGGGTTGCCAGCTGAAATATGCATTTTCTGCTATAATTTTTGTGTTTCCTCTATGAGAAGTATGCAGAATCATCCAGAACGCTCTTTTCGAGCTAGTTAATGCGAGAAACACGCTTTCTGGTGTTTTCACCACTCCACAGTGCGACTGATATGCAGAACCGGCGATATCTTGATTTTCGTGGTGTTTCCAGCTGAGATATGCATTTCCTGCGATAATCTTGGTGAGACTTCTGACCGAAGTATGAAGAATCATCGAGATCGCTCTTTTCGAGCTATTTAATGCGGGAAACACGTTTTCTGGTGTTTTCACCACTCCACAGTGCGACTGATATGCAGAACCGGCGATATCTTGATTTTCGTGATGTTTCCAGCTGAGATATGCATTTTCTGCGATAATCTTGGTGAGACTTCAGTCAGAAGTATGCAGAATCATCTAGATCGCTCGTTTCGAGCTATTTAATGCGAGAAAACAAGTTTTCTGGTGTTTTGACCACTCCACAGTGCGTTCGATTTGTAGAGCCGCCGATAACTTGGTATTTGTGGGCTTTACAGCTGAGATATGCATTTTCTGCGATAATCTTGGTGAAACTTCAGTCAGAAGTATGCAGAATCATCTAGATCGCTCGTTTCGAGCTATTTAATGCGAAAAAACAAGTTTTCTGGTGTTTTGACCACTCCACAGTGCGTTTGATATGTAGCGCCGCCGATAACTTGGTTTTCGTGGGGTTGCCAGCTGAAATATGTTTTTTCTGCTATAATTTTTGTGTTTCCTCTATGAGAAGTATGCAGAATCATCCAGAACGCTCTTTTCGAGCTAGTTAATGCGAGAAACACGCTTTCTGGTGTTTTCACCACTCCACAGTGCGTTTGATATGCAGAACCAGCGATATCTTGGTTTTCGTGGGGTTTCAATCTGAGATATGCATTTTTTATGATAATTTTGGTGAGACTTCGGTCCGAAGTATACTTAATCATCGAGATCGCTCGTTTCGAGCTATTTAATGCGAGAAACACGTTATCTCTGGTTTTCACCACTCCACTGTGCGTATGATATGCAGAACCGGCGATATCTTGGTTTTCGTGGGGTTTCAAGCTGAGTTATGCATTTTCTGCGATAATCTTGGTGGGACTTCTGTCCGAAGTATGCTGAATCATCGAGATCGCTCTTTTCGATCTAGCTAGTGCGAGAAACACGTTATCTGGTGTTTTCACCACTCCACAGTGCGTTTGATATGCAGAACAGTAGATACCTTGGTTTTCGTGGGGTTTCAAGCTGAGATATGCATTTTCTGCGATAATCTTGTTGAGACTTCTGTCCGAAGTATGCAGAATCATCGAGATCGCTCGTTTCGAGCTACTGAATGCGAGAAACACGTTATCTGGTGTTTTCACCACTCCACAGTGCGTTGGATATGCAGAACCGGAGATATTTTGGTTTTCTTCGGGTTTCAAGCTGAGATATGCATTTTCTACGATAAGCTTGGTAAAACATCTGTCCGAAGTATGCAGAAACATCGAGAGCGCTCTTTTCGAGCTATCTAATGCAAGAAACACGTTTTCTGGGGGTTTGACCACTCCACAGTTCGTTGGATATGCAGAACAGTAGATATCTTGGTTTTCGTGGGGTTTCAAGCAGAGATGTGCATTTTCTGCGATAATCTTGGTGAGACATCTGTTAGAAGTATGCAGAATCATCGAGATCGCGCTTTTCGAGCTATTTAATGCGAGAAACACGTTATCTGGTGTTTTCACCACTCCACAGTTGGTTTGATATGCAGAACCGGCGATATTTTGGTTTTCGTCGGGTTTCAAGCTGAGATATGCATTTTCTACAATAATCTTGGTGAAACATCTGTCCGAAGTATGCAGAAACATCGAGAGCGTTCTTTTCGAGCTATTTAATGCGAGAAACACGTTATCTGGTGTTTTCACCACTCCACAGTGCGTTTGATATGCAGAACCGGCGATATCTTGGTTTTCGTGCGGTTTCAAGCTGAGATATGCATTTTCCGCGATAATATTGTTGAGACTTCTGTCCGAAGTATGCAGAATCATCGAGATCCCTCTTTTCGAGCTATTTAATGCGAGAAACACGTTAACTGGTGTTTTCACCACTCCACAGTGCGTTTGATATGCAGAACCGGCGAAATCTTGGTTTTCGTGGGTTTTCAAGCTGAGATATGCATTTTTTACGATAATCTTGGTGAGACTTCTGTCCGAAGTATGCAGAATCATCGAGATCGCTCTATTCGAGCTATTTAATGCGAATAACACGTTTTCTGGGGGTTTCACCACTCCACAGTTCGTTGGATATGCAGAACAGTAGATACCTTGGTTTTCGTGGGGTTTCAAGCTGAGATATGCATTTTCTGCGATAATCTAGTTGAGACTTCTGTCCGAAGTATGCAGAATCATCGAGATCGCTCGTTTCGAGCTACTGAATGCGAGAAACACGTTATCTGGTGTTTTCACCACTCCACAGTGCGTTGGATATGCAGAACCGGAGATATTTTGGTTTTCTTCGGGTTTCAAGCTGAGATATGCATTTTCTACGATAAGCTTGGTAAAACATCTGTCCGAAGTATGCAGAAACATCGAGAGCGCTCTTTTCGAGCTATTTAAAGCGAGAAACACGTTTTCTGGGGGTTTCACCACTCCACAGTTCGTTTGATATGCAGAACAGTAGATATCTAGGTTTTCGTGGGGTTTCAAGCAGAGATGTGCATTTTCTGCGATAATCTTGGTGAGATATCTGTTAGAAGTATGCAGAATCATCGAGATCGCTCTATTCGAGCTATTTAATGCGAGAAACACGTTTTCTGGTGTTTTCACCACTCCACAGTGCGTTGGTTATGCAGAACCGGAGATATTTTGGTTTTCGTCGGGTTTCAACCTGAGATATGCATTTTCTACGATAAGCTTGGTGAAACATCTGTCCGAAGTATGCAGAATCATCGAGATCGCTCTTTTCGAGCTATTTAATGCGAGAAACACGTTATCTGGTGTTTTCACCACTCCACAGTTTGTTTGATATGCAGAACCGGCGATATTTTGGTTTTCGTCGGGTTTCAAGCTGAGATATGCATTTTCTACGATAAGCTTGGTGAAACATCTGTCCGAAGTATGCAGAAACGTCGAGAGCGCTCTTTTCGAGCAATTTAATGCGAGAAACACGTTTTCTGGGGTTTTCACCACTCCACAGTTCGTTGAATATGCAGAACAGTAGATATCTTGGTTTTCGTGGGGTTTCAAGCAGAGATATGCATTTTCTGCGATAATCTTGGTGAGACTTCTGTTAGAAGTATGCAGAATCATCTAGATCGCTCTATTCGAGCTATTTAATGCGAGAAACACGTTATCTGGTTGTTTCCACCACTCCACAGTGCGTTTGATATGTAGAGCCGCCGATAACTTGGTTTTCGTGGGGTTTCCTGCTGAAATATGCATTTTCTGCGATAATCTTGGTGTTTCATCTATGAGAAGTATGCAGAATCATCGAGAACGCTCTTTTCGAGCTAGTTAATGCGAGAAACACGTTTTCTGGTGTTTTCACCACCCCACAGTGCGTTTCATATGCAGAACCGGCGTCATCTTGATTTTCGTGAGGTTTCAAGCTGAGATATGCATGTTCTGCGATAATCTTGGTGAGTCTTCTTTCAGAAGTATGCAGAATCTTCGAGATCGCTCTTTTCGAGCTATTTATTGCGAGAAACACGTTATCCGGTGTTTTCACCACTCCACAGAGCGTTTGATATGCAGAACCGGCGACATGTTGGATTTCGTCGGGTTTCATGCTGAGATATGCATTTTCTACGATAACCTTGGTGAGACTTCAGTCAGAAGTATGCAGAATCTTCGAGATCGCTCTTTTCGAGCAACTTAATGCGAGAAACACGTTATCTGGTGTTTTAACCACTCCACAGTGCGTTTGATACGCAGAACCGGCGAAATCTTGGATTTCGTCGGGGTTCATGCTGAGATATGCATTTTCTACGATAATCTTGGTGAGACTTCTGTCAGAAGTATGCAGAATCATCAGGATCGCTCTTTTCGAGATATTTAATGCGAGAAACACGCTATCTGGTTGTTTTCACCACTCCACAGTGCGTTTGATATGTAGAGCCGCCGATAGCTTGGTTTTCGTGGGGTTTCCAGCTGAAATATGCATTTTCTGCGATAATATTTGTGAGACTTCAGTCAGAAGTATGCAGAAACATCTAGATCGCTCGTTTCGAGCTATTTAATGCGAAAAAACAAGTTTTCTGGTGTTTTGACCTCTCCACAGTGCGTTTGATATGCAGAACCGGCGAAATCATGGATTTCGTCGGGGTTCAAGCTGAGATATGCATTTTCTACGATAATCTTGGTGAGGCTTCTGTCAGAAGTATGCAGAATCATCAGGATCGCTCTTTTCGAGATATTTAATGCGAGAAACACGTTATCTGGTGTTTTCACCACTCCACAGTGCGTTTGATATGCAGAACCGGCGACATGTTGGATTTCGTCGGGTTTCAAGCTGAGATATGCATTTTCTACGATAACCTTGGTGAGACTTCTGTCAGAAGTATGCAGAATCTTCGAGATCGCTCTTTTCGAGCAACTTAATGCGAGAAACACGTTATCTGGTGTTTTAACCACTCCACAGTGCGTTTGATATGCAGAACCGGCGAAATCTTGGATTTCGTCGGGGTTCATGCTGAGATATGCATTTTCTACGATAATCTTGGTGAGACTTCTGTCAGAAGTATGCAGAATCATCAGGATCGCTCTTTTCGAGATATTTAATGCGAGAAACACGTTATCTGGTTGTTTTCACCACTCCACAGTGCGTTTGATATGTAGAGCCGCCGATAGCTTGGTTTTTGTGGGGTTTCCAGCTGAAATATGCATTTTCTGCGATAATATTGGTGAGACTTCAGTCAGAAGTATGCAGAATCACCTAGATCGCTCGTTTCGAGCTATTTAATGCGAGTAACACGTTTTCTGCAGTTTTCACCACTCCACAGTGCGTTTGATATGCAGAACCGGCGTCATCTTGATTTTCGTGGTGTTTCCAGCTGAGATATGCATTTTCTGCGATAATCTTGGTGAGACTTCAGTCAGAAGTATGCAGAATCATCCAGAACGCTCTTTTCGAGCTAGTTAGTGCGAGAAACACGCTTTCTGGTGTTTTCACCACTCCACAGTGCGACTGATATGCAGAACCGGCGATATCTTGATTTTCGTGGTGTTTCCAGCAGAGATATGCATTTTCTGCGATAATCTTGGTGAGACTTCAGTCAGAAGTATGCAGAAACATCTAGATCGCTCGTTTCGAGCTATTTAATGTGAAAAAACAAGTTTTCTGGTGTTTTGACCACTCCACAGTGCGTTTGATATGTAGAGCCGCCGATAACTTGGTTTTCGTGGGGTTTCCAGCTGAAATATGCATTTTCTGCGATAATCTTGGTGTTTCATCTATGGGAAGTATGCAGAATCATCGAGATCGCTCGTTTCGAGCTATTCAATGCGAGAAACACGTTATCTGGTGTTTTCACCACTCCACAGTGCGTTGGATATGCAGACCCGGAGATAACTCGGTTTTCGTCGGGTTTCAAGCTGAGATATGCATTTTCTACGATAATCTTGGTGAGACTTCTGTCCGAAGTATGCTGAATCATCGAGATCGCTCTTTTCGAGCTAGTTAGTGCGAGAAACACGTTATCTGGTGTTTTCACCACTCCACAGTGCGTTTGATATGCAGAACAGTAGATATCTTGGTTTTCGTGGGGTTTCAAACTGAGATATGCATTATCTGCGATAATCTTGTGGAGACTTCTGTCCGAAGTATGCAGAATCATCGAGATCGCTCTATTCGAGCTATTTAATGCGAGAAACACGTTTTCTGGTGTTTTCACCACTCCACAGTGCGTTTGATATGCTGAACACAGCGATATCTTGGTTTTCGTGGGGTTTCAAGCTGAGATATGCATTTTCTGCGATAATCTTGTTGAGACTTCAGTCCGAAGTATGCAGAATCATCGAGATCGCTCGTTTCGAGCTATTCAATGCGAGAAACAAGTTATCTGGTGTTTTCACCACTCCACAGTGCGTTTGTTATGCAGAACAGTAGATATCTTGGTTTTCGTGGGGTTTCAAGCTGAGATATGCATTTTCTGCGATAATCTTGTTGAGACTTCTGTCCGAAGTATGCAGAATCATCGAGATCGCTCGTTTCGAGCTATTCAATGCGAGAAACACGTTATCTGGTGTTTTCACCACTCCACAGTGCGTTGGATATGCTGAACACAGCGATATCTTGGTTTTCGTGGGGTTTCAAGCTGAGATATGCATTTTCTGCGATAATCTTGTTGAGACTTCAGTCCGAAGTATGCAGAATCTTCGAGAGCGCTCTTTTCGAGCAATTTAATGCGAGAAACACGTTTTCTGGGGTTTTCACCACTCCACAGTTCGTTGAATATGCAGAACAGTAGATATCTTGGTTTTCGTGGGGTTTCAAGCAGAGATATGCATTTTCTGCGATAATCTTGGTGAGACTTCTGTTAGAAGTATGCAGAATCATCTAGATCGCTCTATTCGAGCTATTTAATGCGAGAAACACGTTATCTGGTTGTTTCCACCACTCCACAGTGCGTTTGATATGTAGAGCCGCCGATAACTTGGTTTTCGTGGGGTTTCCTGCTGAAATATGCATTTTCTGCGATAATCTTGGTGTTTCATCTATGAGAAGTATGCAGAATCATCGAGAACGCTCTTTTCGAGCTAGTTAATGCGAGAAACACGTTTTCTGGTGTTTTCACCACCCCACAGTGCGTTTCATATGCAGAACCGGCGTCATCTTGATTTTCGTGAGGTTTCAAGCTGAGATATGCATGTTCTGCGATAATCTTGGTGAGTCTTCTTTCAGAAGTATGCAGAATCTTCGAGATCGCTCTTTTCGAGCTATTTATTGCGAGAAACACGTTATCCGGTGTTTTCACCACTCCACAGAGCGTTTGATATGCAGAACCGGCGACATGTTGGATTTCGTCGGGTTTCATGCTGAGATATGCATTTTCTACGATAACCTTGGTGAGACTTCAGTCAGAAGTATGCAGAATCTTCGAGATCGCTCTTTTCGAGCAACTTAATGCGAGAAACACGTTATCTGGTGTTTTAACCACTCCACAGTGCGTTTGATACGCAGAACCGGCGAAATCTTGGATTTCGTCGGGGTTCATGCTGAGATATGCATTTTCTACGATAATCTTGGTGAGACTTCTGTCAGAAGTATGCAGAATCATCAGGATCGCTCTTTTCGAGATATTTAATGCGAGAAACACGCTATCTGGTTGTTTTCACCACTCCACAGTGCGTTTGATATGTAGAGCCGCCGATAGCTTGGTTTTCGTGGGGTTTCCAGCTGAAATATGCATTTTCTGCGATAATATTTGTGAGACTTCAGTCAGAAGTATGCAGAAACATCTAGATCGCTCGTTTCGAGCTATTTAATGCGAAAAAACAAGTTTTCTGGTGTTTTGACCTCTCCACAGTGCGTTTGATATGCAGAACCGGCGAAATCATGGATTTCGTCGGGGTTCAAGCTGAGATATGCATTTTCTACGATAATCTTGGTGAGGCTTCTGTCAGAAGTATGCAGAATCATCAGGATCGCTCTTTTCGAGATATTTAATGCGAGAAACACGTTATCTGGTGTTTTCACCACTCCACAGTGCGTTTGATATGCAGAACCGGCGACATGTTGGATTTCGTCGGGTTTCAAGCTGAGATATGCATTTTCTACGATAACCTTGGTGAGACTTCTGTCAGAAGTATGCAGAATCTTCGAGATCGCTCTTTTCGAGCAACTTAATGCGAGAAACACGTTATCTGGTGTTTTAACCACTCCACAGTGCGTTTGATATGCAGAACCGGCGAAATCTTGGATTTCGTCGGGGTTCATGCTGAGATATGCATTTTCTACGATAATCTTGGTGAGACTTCTGTCAGAAGTATGCAGAATCATCAGGATCGCTCTTTTCGAGATATTTAATGCGAGAAACACGTTATCTGGTTGTTTTCACCACTCCACAGTGCGTTTGATATGTAGAGCCGCCGATAGCTTGGTTTTTGTGGGGTTTCCAGCTGAAATATGCATTTTCTGCGATAATATTGGTGAGACTTCAGTCAGAAGTATGCAGAATCACCTAGATCGCTCGTTTCGAGCTATTTAATGCGAGTAACACGTTTTCTGCAGTTTTCACCACTCCACAGTGCGTTTGATATGCAGAACCGGCGTCATCTTGATTTTCGTGGTGTTTCCAGCTGAGATATGCATTTTCTGCGATAATCTTGGTGAGACTTCAGTCAGAAGTATGCAGAATCATCCAGAACGCTCTTTTCGAGCTAGTTAGTGCGAGAAACACGCTTTCTGGTGTTTTCACCACTCCACAGTGCGACTGATATGCAGAACCGGCGATATCTTGATTTTCGTGGTGTTTCCAGCAGAGATATGCATTTTCTGCGATAATCTTGGTGAGACTTCAGTCAGAAGTATGCAGAAACATCTAGATCGCTCGTTTCGAGCTATTTAATGTGAAAAAACAAGTTTTCTGGTGTTTTGACCACTCCACAGTGCGTTTGATATGTAGAGCCGCCGATAACTTGGTTTTCGTGGGGTTTCCAGCTGAAATATGCATTTTCTGCGATAATCTTGGTGTTTCATCTATGGGAAGTATGCAGAATCATCGAGATCGCTCGTTTCGAGCTATTCAATGCGAGAAACACGTTATCTGGTGTTTTCACCACTCCACAGTGCGTTGGATATGCAGACCCGGAGATAACTCGGTTTTCGTCGGGTTTCAAGCTGAGATATGCATTTTCTACGATAATCTTGGTGAGACTTCTGTCCGAAGTATGCTGAATCATCGAGATCGCTCTTTTCGAGCTAGTTAGTGCGAGAAACACGTTATCTGGTGTTTTCACCACTCCACAGTGCGTTTGATATGCAGAACAGTAGATATCTTGGTTTTCGTGGGGTTTCAAACTGAGATATGCATTATCTGCGATAATCTTGTGGAGACTTCTGTCCGAAGTATGCAGAATCATCGAGATCGCTCTATTCGAGCTATTTAATGCGAGAAACACGTTTTCTGGTGTTTTCACCACTCCACAGTGCGTTTGATATGCTGAACACAGCGATATCTTGGTTTTCGTGGGGTTTCAAGCTGAGATATGCATTTTCTGCGATAATCTTGTTGAGACTTCAGTCCGAAGTATGCAGAATCATCGAGATCGCTCGTTTCGAGCTATTCAATGCGAGAAACAAGTTATCTGGTGTTTTCACCACTCCACAGTGCGTTTGTTATGCAGAACAGTAGATATCTTGGTTTTCGTGGGGTTTCAAGCTGAGATATGCATTTTCTGCGATAATCTTGTTGAGACTTCTGTCCGAAGTATGCAGAATCATCGAGATCGCTCGTTTCGAGCTATTCAATGCGAGAAACACGTTATCTGGTGTTTTCACCACTCCACAGTGCGTTGGATATGCTGAACACAGCGATATCTTGGTTTTCGTGGGGTTTCAAGCTGAGATATGCATTTTCTGCGATAATCTTGTTGAGACTTCAGTCCGAAGTATGCAGAATCTTCGAGAACGCTATTTTCGAGCTACTTAATGCGCGAAACACGTTTTCTGGTGTTTTGGCCACTCCACGGTACGTTTGATGTGCAGAACCGGAGATAACTCGGTTTTCGTCGGGTTTCAAGCTGAGATATGCATTTTCTACGATAATCTTGGTGAGACCTCTGTCCGAAGTATGAAGAATCATCGAGATCGCTCTATTCGAGCTATTTAATGCGAGAAACACGTTTTCTGGGGTTTTCACCATTCCGCAGTGCGTTTGATATGCTGAGCACAGCGATAATTTGGTTTTCGTGGGGTTTCAAGCTGAGATATGCATTTTTTACGATAATTTTGGTGAGACTTCTGTCCGAAGTATGAAGAATCATCGAGATCGCTCTATTCGAGCTATTTAATGCGAGAAACACGTTTTCTGGGGTTTTCACCACTCCACAGTTCGTTGGATATGCAGAACCGGAGATAACTCGGTTTTCGTCGGGTTTCAAGCTGAGATATGCATTTTCTACGATAATCTTGGTGAGACTTCTGTCCGAAGTATGCAGAATCATCGAGATCGCTCGTTTCGAGCTATTCAATGCGAGAAACCCGTTATCTGGTGTTTTCACCACTCCACAGTGCGTTGGATATGCAGACCCGGAGATAACTCGGTTTTCGTCGGGTTTCAAGCTGAGATATGCATTTTCTACGATAATCTTGGTGAGACTTCTGTCAGAAGTATGCAGAATCATCAGGATCGCTCTTTTCGAGATATTTAATGCGAGAAACACGTTATCTGGTGTTTTCACCACTCCACAGTGCGTTTGATATGCAGAACCGGCGATATCTTGATTTTCGTGGTGTTTCCAGCTGAGATATGCATGTTCTGCGATAATCTTGGTGAGTCTTCTTTCAGAAGTATGCAGAATCTTCGAGATCGCTCTTTTCGAGCTATTTATTGCGAGAAACACGTTATCCGGTGTTTTCACCACTCCACAGAGCGTTTGATATGCAGAACCGGCGACATGTTGGATTTCGTCGGGTTTCATGCTGAGATATGCATTTTCTACGATAACCTTGGTGAGACTTCAGTCAGAAGTATGCAGAATCTTCGAGATCGCTCTTTTCGAGCAACTTAATGCGAGAAACACGTTATCTGGTGTTTTAACCACTCCACAGTGCGTTTGATACGCAGAACCGGCGAAATCTTGGATTTCGTCGGGGTTCATGCTGAGATATGCATTTTCTACGATAATCTTGGTGAGACTTCTGTCAGAAGTATGCAGAATCATCAGGATCGCTCTTTTCGAGATATTTAATGCGAGAAACACGCTATCTGGTTGTTTTCACCACTCCACAGTGCGTTTGATATGTAGAGCCGCCGATAGCTTGGTTTTCGTGGGGTTTCCAGCTGAAATATGCATTTTCTGCGATAATATTTGTGAGACTTCAGTCAGAAGTATGCAGAAACATCTAGATCGCTCGTTTCGAGCTATTTAATGCGAAAAAACAAGTTTTCTGGTGTTTTGACCTCTCCACAGTGCGTTTGATATGCAGAACCGGCGAAATCATGGATTTCGTCGGGGTTCAAGCTGAGATATGCATTTTCTACGATAATCTTGGTGAGGCTTCTGTCAGAAGTATGCAGAATCATCAGGATCGCTCTTTTCGAGATATTTAATGCGAGAAACACGTTATCTGGTGTTTTCACCACTCCACAGTGCGTTTGATATGCAGAACCGGCGACATGTTGGATTTCGTCGGGTTTCAAGCTGAGATATGCATTTTCTACGATAACCTTGGTGAGACTTCTGTCAGAAGTATGCAGAATCTTCGAGATCGCTCTTTTCGAGCAACTTAATGCGAGAAACACGTTATCTGGTGTTTTAACCACTCCACAGTGCGTTTGATATGCAGAACCGGCGAAATCTTGGATTTCGTCGGGGTTCATGCTGAGATATGCATTTTCTACGATAATCTTGGTGAGACTTCTGTCAGAAGTATGCAGAATCATCAGGATCGCTCTTTTCGAGATATTTAATGCGAGAAACACGTTATCTGGTTGTTTTCACCACTCCACAGTGCGTTTGATATGTAGAGCCGCCGATAGCTTGGTTTTTGTGGGGTTTCCAGCTGAAATATGCATTTTCTGCGATAATATTGGTGAGACTTCAGTCAGAAGTATGCAGAATCACCTAGATCGCTCGTTTCGAGCTATTTAATGCGAGTAACACGTTTTCTGCAGTTTTCACCACTCCACAGTGCGTTTGATATGCAGAACCGGCGTCATCTTGATTTTCGTGGTGTTTCCAGCTGAGATATGCATTTTCTGCGATAATCTTGGTGAGACTTCAGTCAGAAGTATGCAGAATCATCCAGAACGCTCTTTTCGAGCTAGTTAGTGCGAGAAACACGCTTTCTGGTGTTTTCACCACTCCACAGTGCGACTGATATGCAGAACCGGCGATATCTTGATTTTCGTGGTGTTTCCAGCAGAGATATGCATTTTCTGCGATAATCTTGGTGAGACTTCAGTCAGAAGTATGCAGAAACATCTAGATCGCTCGTTTCGAGCTATTTAATGTGAAAAAACAAGTTTTCTGGTGTTTTGACCACTCCACAGTGCGTTTGATATGTAGAGCCGCCGATAACTTGGTTTTCGTGGGGTTTCCAGCTGAAATATGCATTTTCTGCGATAATCTTGGTGTTTCATCTATGGGAAGTATGCAGAATCATCGAGATCGCTCGTTTCGAGCTATTCAATGCGAGAAACACGTTATCTGGTGTTTTCACCACTCCACAGTGCGTTGGATATGCAGACCCGGAGATAACTCGGTTTTCGTCGGGTTTCAAGCTGAGATATGCATTTTCTACGATAATCTTGGTGAGACTTCTGTCCGAAGTATGCTGAATCATCGAGATCGCTCTTTTCGAGCTAGTTAGTGCGAGAAACACGTTATCTGGTGTTTTCACCACTCCACAGTGCGTTTGATATGCAGAACAGTAGATATCTTGGTTTTCGTGGGGTTTCAAACTGAGATATGCATTATCTGCGATAATCTTGTGGAGACTTCTGTCCGAAGTATGCAGAATCATCGAGATCGCTCTATTCGAGCTATTTAATGCGAGAAACACGTTTTCTGGTGTTTTCACCACTCCACAGTGCGTTTGATATGCTGAACACAGCGATATCTTGGTTTTCGTGGGGTTTCAAGCTGAGATATGCATTTTCTGCGATAATCTTGTTGAGACTTCAGTCCGAAGTATGCAGAATCATCGAGATCGCTCGTTTCGAGCTATTCCATGCGAGAAACAAGTTATCTGGTGTTTTCACCACTCCACAGTGCGTTTGTTATGCAGAACAGTAGATATCTTGGTTTTCGTGGGGTTTCAAGCTGAGATATGCATTTTCTGCGATAATCTTGTTGAGACTTCTGTCCGAAGTATGCAGAATCATCGAGATCGCTCGTTTCGAGCTATTCAATGCGAGAAACACGTTATCTGGTGTTTTCACCACTCCACAGTGCGTTGGATATGCTGAACACAGCGATATCTTGGTTTTCGTGGGGTTTCAAGCTGAGATATGCATTTTCTGCGATAATCTTGTTGAGACTTCAGTCCGAAGTATGCAGAATCTTCGAGAACGCTATTTTCGAGCTACTTAATGCGCGAAACACGTTTTCTGGTGTTTTGGCCACTCCACGGTACGTTTGATGTGCAGAACCGGAGATAACTCGGTTTTCGTCGGGTTTCAAGCTGAGATATGCATTTTCTACGATAATCTTGGTGAGACCTCTGTCCGAAGTATGAAGAATCATCGAGATCGCTCTATTCGAGCTATTTAATGCGAGAAACACGTTTTCTGGGGTTTTCACCATTCCGCAGTGCGTTTGATATGCTGAGCACAGCGATAATTTGGTTTTCGTGGGGTTTCAAGCTGAGATATGCATTTTTTACGATAATTTTGGTGAGACTTCTGTCCGAAGTATGAAGAATCATCGAGATCGCTCTATTCGAGCTATTTAATGCGAGAAACACGTTTTCTGGGGTTTTCACCACTCCACAGTTCGTTGGATATGCAGAACCGGAGATAACTCGGTTTTCGTCGGGTTTCAAGCTGAGATATGCATTTTCTACGATAATCTTGGTGAGACTTCTGTCCGAAGTATGCAGAATCATCGAGATCGCTCGTTTCGAGCTATTCAATGCGAGAAACCCGTTATCTGGTGTTTTCACCACTCCACAGTGCGTTGGATATGCAGACCCGGAGATAACTCGGTTTTCGTCGGGTTTCAAGCTGAGATATGCATTTTCTACGATAATCTTGGTGAGACTTCTGTCCGAAGTATGAAGAACCATCGAGATCGCTCTATTCGAGCTATTTAATGCGAGAAAAACGTTTTCTGGGGTTTTCACCACTCCACAGTTCGTTGGATATGCAGAACAGTAGATATCTTGGTTTTCGTGGGGTTTCAAGCAGAGATATGTATTTTCTGCGATAGCCTTGTTGAGACTTCTGTCCGAAGTATGCAGGATCTTCGAGAACGCTCTTTTCGAGCTACTTAATGCGAGAAACACGTTTACTGGTGTTTTCACCACTCCACAGTGCGTTTGATATGCAGAACCAGCGACATCTTGGTTTTCGTGGGGTTTCAAGCTGAGATATGCATTTTCTGCGATAATCTTGGTGTGACTTCTGTCCGAAGTATGCTGAATCATCGAGATCGCTCTTTTCGAGCTAGTTAGTGCGAGAAACACGTTATCTGGTGTTTTCACCACTCCACAGTGCGTTTGTTATGCAGAACAGTAGATATCTTGGTTTTCGTGGGGTTTCAAGCTGAGATATGCATTTTCTGCGATAATCTTGTTGAGACTTCTGTCCGAAGTATGCAGAATCATCGAGATCGCTCGTTTCGAGCTATTCAATGCGAGAAACACGTTATCTGGTGTTTTCACCACTCCACAGTGCGTTGGATATGCAGAACCGGAGATAACTCGGTTTTCGTGGGGTTTCAAGCAGAGATATGTATTTTCTGCGATAATCTTGTTGAGACTTCTGTCCGAAGTATGCAGGATCTTCGAGAACGCTCTTTTCGAGCTACTTAATGCGAGAAACACGTTTACTGGTGTTTTCACCACTCCACAGTGCGTTTGATATGCAGAACAGTAGATATCTTGGTTTTCGTGGGGTTTCAAGCTGAGATATGCATTATCTGCGATAATCTTGTTGAGACTTCTGTCCGAAGTATGCAGAATCATCGTGATCGCTCGTTTCGAGCTATTTAATGCGAGAAACACGTTTTCTGGGGTTTTCACCACTCCACAGTGCGTTTGATATGCTGAACACAGCGATATCTTGGTTTTCGTGGGGTTTCAAGCTGAGATATGCATTTTCTGCGATAATCTTGGTGAGACTTCTGTCCGAAGTATGCAGAATCATCGAGATCGCTCGTTTCGAGCTACTGAATGCGAGAAACACGTTATCTGGTGCTTTCACCACTCGTCAGTGCGTTGGATATGCAGAACCGGAGATATTTTGGTTTTCGTCGGGTTTCAAGCTGAGATATGCATTTTCTACGATAAGCTTGGTGAAACATCTGTCCGAAGTATGCAGAAACGTCGAGAGCGCTCTTTTCGAGCTATTTAATGTGAGAAACACGTTTTCTGGGGTTTTCAACACTCCACAGTGCGTTGGATATGCAGAACCTGAGATATTTTGGTTTTCGTCGGGTTTCAAGCTGAGATATGCATTTTCTACGATAAGCTTGGTGAAACATCTGACCGAAGTATGCAGAAACGTCGAGAGCGCACTTTTCGAGCTATTTAATGCGAGAAACACGTTTTCTGGGGTTTTCACCACTCCACAGTTCGTTGGATATGCAGAACAGTAGATATCTTGGTTTTCGTGGGGTTTCAAGCAGAGATATGCATTTTCTGCGATAATCTTGGTGAGACTTCTGTTAGAAGGATGCAGAATCATCGAGATCGCACTTTTCGAGCTATTTAATGCGAGAAACACGTTATCTGGTGTTTTCACCACTCCACAGTTGCTTTCATATGCAGAACAGTAGATATCTTGGTTTTCGTGGGGTTTCAAGCTGAGATATGCATTATCTGCGATAATCTTGTTGAGACTTCTGTCCGAAGTATGCAGAAACATCGAGAGCGCTCTTTTCGAGCTATTTAATGCAAGAAACACGTTATCTGGTGTTTTAACCACTCCACAGAGCGTTTGATATGCAGAACAGTAGATATCTTGGTTTTCGTGGGGTTTCAAGCTGAGATATGCATTTTCTGCGATAATCTTGTTCAGGCTTCTGTCCGAAGTATGCAGAATCATCGAGATCGCTCGTTTCGAGCTATTCAATGCGAGAAACACGTTATCTGGTGTTTTCACCACTCCACAGTGCGTTGGATATGCAGACCCGGAGATAACTCGGTTTTCGTCGGGTTTCAAGCTGAGATATGCATTTTCTACGATAATCTTGGTGAGACTTCTGTCCGAAGTATGCTGAACCATCGAGATCGCTCTATTCGAGCTATTTAATGCGAGAAACACGTTTTCTGGGGTTTTCACCACTCCACAGTTCGTTGGATATGCAGAACAGTAGATATCTTGGTTTTCGTGGGGTTTCAAGCAGAGATATGTATTTTCTGCGATAATCTTGTTGAGACTTCTGTCCGAAGTATGCAGGATCTTCGAGAACGCTCTTTTCGAGCTAGTTAGTGCGAGAAACACGATATCTGGTGTTTTCACCACTCCACAGTGCGTTTGATATGCAGAACAGTAGATATCTTGGTTTTCGTGGGGTTTCAAGCTGAGATATGCATTATCTGCGATAATCTTGTTGAGACTTCTGTCCGAAGTATGCAGAATCATCGAGATCGCTCTATTCGAGCTATTTAATGCGAGAAACACGTTTTCTGGTGTTTTCACCACTCCACAGTGCGTTTGATATGCTGAACACAGCGATATCTTGGTTTTCGTGGGGTTTCAAGCTGAGATATGCATTTTCTGCGATAATCTTGTTGAGACTTCAGTCCGAAGTATGCAGAATCATCGAGATCGCTCGTTTCGAGCTATTCAATGCGAGAAACAAGTTATCTGGTGTTTTCACCACTCCACAGTGCGTTTGATATGCAGAACAGTAGATATCTTGGTTTTCGTGAGGTTTCAAGCTGAGATATGCATTTTCTGCGATAATCTTGTTGAGACTTCAGTCCGAAGTATGCAGAATCATCGAGATCGCTCGTTTCGAGCTATTCAATGCGAGAAACAAGTTATCTGGTGTTTTCACCACTCCACAGTGCGTTTGATATGCAGAACAGTAGATATCTTGGTTTTCGTGAGGTTTCAAGCTGAGATATGCATTTTCTGCGATAATCTTGTTGAGTCTTCTGTCCGAAGTATGCAGAATCATCGAGATCGCACGTTTCGAGCTATTCAATGCGAGAAACACGTTATCTGGTGTTTTCACCACTCCACAGTGCGTTGGATATGCAGAACCGGAGATAACTCGGTTTTCGTCGGGTTTCAAGCTGAGATATGCATTTTCTACGATAATCTTGGTGAGACTTCTGTCCGAAGTATGCAGAATCATCGAGATCGCTCGTTTCGAGCTATTCAATGCGAGAAACCCGTTATCTGGTGTTTTCACCACTCCACAGTGCGTTGGATATGCAGACCCGGAGATAACTCGGTTTTCGTCGGGTTTCAAGCTGAGATATGCATTTTCTACGATAATCTTGGTGAGACTTCTGTCCGAAGTATGAAGAACCATCGAGATCGCTCTATTCGAGCTATTTAATGCGAGAAAAACGTTTTCTGGGGTTTTCACCACTCCACAGTTCGTTGGATATGCAGAACAGTAGATATCTTGGTTTTCGTGGGGTTTCAAGCAGAGATATGTATTTTCTGCGATAATCTTGTTGAGACTTCTGTCCGAAGTATGCAGGATCTTCGAGAACGCTTTTTTCGAGCTACTTAATGCGAGAAACACGTTTACTGGTGTTTTCACCACTCCACAGTGCGTTTGATATGCAGAACCAGCGACATCTTGGTTTTCGTGGGGTTTCAAGCTGAGATATGCATTTTCTGCGATAATCTTGGTGTGACTTCTGTCCGAAGTATGCTGAATCATCGAGATCGCTCTTTTCGAGCTAGTTAGTGCGAGAAACACGTTATCTGGTGTTTTCACCACTCCACAGTGCGTTTGTTATGCAGAACAGTAGATATCTTGGTTTTCGTGGGGTTTCAAGCTGAGATATGCATTTTCTGCGATAATCTTGTTGAGACTTCTGTCCGAAGTATGCAGAATTATCGAGATCGCTCGTTTCGAGCTATTCAATGCGAGAAACACGTTATCTGGTGTTTTCACCACTCCACAGTGCGTTGGATATGCAGAACCGGAGATAACTCGGTTTTCGTGGGGTTTCAAGCAGAGATATGTATTTTCTGCGATAATCTTGTTGAGACTTCTGTCCGAAGTATGCAGGATCTTCGAGAACGCTCTTTTCGAGCTACTTAATGCGAGAAACACGTTTACTGGTGTTTTCACCACTCCACAGTGCGTTTGATATGCAGAACCAGCGACATCTTGGTTTTCGTGGGGTTTCAAGCTGAGATATGCATTTTCTGCGATAATCTTGGTGTGACTTCTGTCCGAAGTATGCTGAATCATCGAGATCGCTCTTTTCGAGCTAGTTAGTGCGAGAAACACGTTATCTGGTGTTTTCACCACTCCACAGTGCGTTTGATATGCAGAACAGTAGATATCTTGGTTTTCGTGGGGTTTCAAGCTGAGATATGCATTATCTGCGATAATCTTGTTGAGACTTCTGTCCGAAGTATGCAGAATCATCGTGATCGCTCGTTTCGAGCTATTTAATGCGAGAAACACGTTTTCTGGGGTTTTCACCACTCCACAGTGCGTTTGATATGCTGAACACAGCGATATCTTGGTTTTCGTGGGGTTTCAAGGTGAGATATGCATTTTTTACGATAATTTTGGTGAGACTTCTGTCCGAAGTATGCAGAATCATCGAGATCAATCGTTTCGAGCTATTTAATGCGAGAAACACGTTATCTGGTGTTTTCACAACTCCACAGTGCGTTTGATATGCAGAACCGGCGATATCTTGGTTTTCGTGGGGTTTCAAGCTGAGATATGCATTTTCTGCGATAATCTTGGTGAGACTTCTGTCCGAAGTATGCAGAATCATCGAGATCGCTCGTTTCGAGCTACTGAATGCGAGAAACACGTTATCTGGTGCTTTCACCACTCGTCAGTGCGTTGGATATGCAGAACCGGAGATATTTTGGTTTTCGTCGGGTTTCAAGCTGAGATATGCATTTTCTACGATAAGCTTGGTGAGACTTCAGTCCGAAGTATGAAGAATCATCGAGATCGCTCTATTCGAGCTATTTAATGCGAGAAACACGTTTTCTGGGGTTTTCACCACTCCACAGTTCGTTGGATATGCAGAACAGTAGATATCTTGGTTTTCGTGGGGTTTCAAGCAGAGATATGTATTTTCTGCAATAATCTTGTTGAGACTTCTGTCCGAAGTATGCAGGATCTTCGAGAACGCTCTTATCGAGCTACTTAATGCGAGAAACACGTTTACTGGTGTTTTCACCACTCCACAGTGCGTTTGATATGCAGAACCAGCGACATCTTGGTTTTCGTGGGGTTTCAAGCTGAGATATGCATTTTCTGCGATAATCTTGGTGTGACTTCTGTCCGAAGTATGCTGAATCATCGAGATCGCTCTTTTCGAGCTAGTTAGTGCGAGAAACACGTTATCTGGTGTTTTCACCACTCCACAGTGCGTTTGATATGCTGAACAGTAGATATCTTGGTTTTCGTGGGGTTTCAAGCTGAGATATGCATTATCTGCGATAATCTTGTTGAGACTTCTGTCCGAAGTATGCAGAATCATCGAGATCAATCGCTTCGAGCTATTTAATGCGAGAAACACATTTTCTGGGGTTTTCAACACTCCACAGTGCGTTGGATATGCAGAACCGGAGATATTTTGGTTTTCGTCGGGTTTCAAGCTGAGATATGCATTTTCTACGATAAGCTTGGTGAAACATCTGACCGAAGTATGCAGAAACGTCGAGAGCGCACTTTTCGAGCTATTTAATGCGAGAAACACGTTTTCTGTGGTTTTCACCACTCCACAGTTCGTTGGATATGCAGAACAGTAGATATCTTGGTTTTCGTGGGGTTTCAAGCAGAGATATGCATTTTCTGCGATAATCTTGGTGAGACTTCTGTTAGAAGGATGCAGAATTATCGAGATCGCACTTTTCGAGCTATTTAATGCGAGAAACACGTTATCTGGTGTTTTCACCACTCCACAGTTGCTTTGATATGCAGAACCGGCGATATTTTGGTTTTCGTCGGGTTTCAAGCTGAGATATGCATTTTCCACGATAATCTTGGTGAAACATCTGTCCGAAGTATGCAGAAACATCGAGAGCGCTCTTTTCGAGCTATTTAATGCGAGAAACACGTTATCTGGTGTTTTAACCACTCCACAGTGCGTTTGATATGCAGAACAGTAGATATCTTGGTTTTCGTGGGGTTTCTAGCTGAGATATGCATTTTCAGCGATAATCTTGTTGAGACTTCTGTCCGAAGTATGCAGAATCATCGAGATCGCTCGTTTCGAGCTATTCAATGCGAGAAACACGTTATCTGGTGTTTTCACCACTCCACAGTGCGTTGGATATGCAGACCCCGAGATAACTCGGTTTTCGTCGGGTTTCAAGCTGAGATATGCATTTTCTACGATAATCTTGGTGAGACTTCTGTCCGAAGTATGCTGAACCATCGAGATCGCTCTATTCGAGCTGTTTAATGCGAGAAACACGTTTTCTGGGGTTTTCACCACTCCACAGTTCGTTGGATATGCAGAACAGTAGATATCTTGGTTTTCGTGGGGTTTCAAGCAGAGATATGTATTTTCTGCGATAATCTTGTTGAGACTTCTGTCCGAAGTATGCAGGATCTTCGAGAACGCTCTTTTCGAGCTACTTAATGCGAGAAACACGTTTACTGGTGTTTTCACCACTCCACAGTGCGTTTGATATGCAGAACCAGCGACATCTTGGTTTTCGTGGGGTTTCAAGCTGAGATATGCATTTTCTGCGATAATCTTGGTGTGACTTCTGTCCGAAGTATGCTGAATCATCGAGATCGCTCTTTTCGAGCTAGTTAGTGGGAGAAACACGTTATCTGGTGTTTTCACCACTCCACAGTGCGTTTGATATGCAGAACAGTAGATATCTTGGTTTTCGTGGGGTTTCAAGCTGAGATATGCATTATCTGCGATAATCTTGTTGAGACGTCTGTCCGAAGTATGCAGAATCATCGAGATCGCTCTATTCGAGCTATTTAATGCGAGAAACACGTTTTCTGGTGTTTTCACCACTCCACAGTGCGTTTGATATGCTGAACACAGAGATAATTTGGTTTTCGTGGGGTTTCAAGCTGAGATATGCATTTTCTGCGATAATCTTGTTGAGACTTCAGTCCGAAGTATGCAGAATCATCGAGATCGCTCGTTTCGAGCTATTCAATGCGAGAAACAAGTTATCTGGTGTTTTCAAAACTCCACAGTGCGTTTGTTATGCAGAACAGTAGATATCTTGGTTTTCGTGGGGTTTCAAGCTGAGATATGCATTTTCTGCGATAATCTTGTTGAGACTTCTGTCCGAAGTATGCAGAATCATCGAGATCGCTCTATTCGAGCTATTTAATGCGAGAAACACGTTTTCTGGGGTTTTCACCACTCCACAGTTCGTTGGATATGCAGAACAGTAGATATCTTGGTTTTCGTGGGGTTTCAAGCAGAGATATGTATTTTCTGCGATAATCTTGTTGAGACTTCTGTCCGAAGTATGCAGAATCATCGAGATCGCTCGTTTCGAGCTATTTAATGCGAGAAACACGTTATCTGGTGTTTTCACCACACCACAGTGCGTTGGATATGCAGAACCGGAGATATTTTGGTTTTCGTCGGGTTTCAAGCTGAGATATGCATTTTCTACGATAAGCTTGGTGAGACATCTGTCCGAAGTATGCAGAATCATCGAGAGCGCTCTTTTCGAGCTATTTAATGCGAGAAACACGTTTTCTGGGGTTTTCACCACTCCACAGTTCGTTGGATATGCAGAACCGGCGACATCTTGGTTTTCGTGGGGTTTCAAGCTGAGATATGCATTTTCTGTGATAATCATGGCGAGACTTCTGTCCGAAGTATGCTGAAACATCGAGATCGCTCTTTTCGAGCTAGTTAATGCGAGAAACACGTTATCTGGTGTTTTCACCACTCCACAGTGCGTTTGATATGCAGAACCGGCGATATCTTGGTTTTCGTGGGGTTTCAAGCTGAGATATGCATTTTCTGCGATAATCTTGGTGAGACTTCTGTCCGAAGTATGCAGAATCATCGAGATCGCTCGTTTCGATCTACTGAATGCGAGAAACACGTTATCTGGTGTTTTCACCACTCCTCAGTGCGTTGGATATGCAGAACCGGAGATATTTTGGTTTTCGTCGGGTTTCAAGCTGAGATATGCATTTTCTACGATAAGCTTGTTGAAATTTCTGTCCGAAGTATGCAGAATCATCGTGATCGCTCGATTCGTGCTATTTAATGCGAGAAACACGTTTTCTGGGGTTTTCACCACACCTCAGTGCGTTGGATATGCAGAACCGGAGATATTTTGGTTTTCGTCGGGTTTCAAGCTGAGATATGCATTTTCTACGATAAGCTTGGTGAAACATCTGTCCGAAGTATGCAGAAACGTCGAGAGCGCACTTTTCGAGCTATTTAATGCGAGAAACACGTTATCTGGTGTTTTCACCACTCCACAGTGCGTTTGATATGCAGAACCGGCGATATCTTGGTTTTCGTGGGGTTTCAAGCTGAGATATGCATTTTCTACGATAAGCTTGGTGAAACATCTGTCCGAAGTATGCAGAAACGTCGAGAGCGCACTTTTCGAGCTATTTAATGCGAGAAACACGTTATCTAGTGTTTTCACCACTCCACAGTGCGTTTGATATGCAGAACCGGCGATATCTTGGTTTTCGTGGGGTTTCAAGCTGAGATATGCATTTTCGGCGATAATCTTGGTGAGACTTCTGTCCGAAGTATGCAGAATCATCGAGATCGCTCGTTTCGAGCTACTGAATGCGAGAAACACGTTATCTGGTGTTTTCACCACTCCTCAGTGCGTTGGATATGCAGAACCGGAGATATTTTGGTTTTCGTCGGGTTTCAAGCTGAGATATGCATTTTCTACGATAAGCTTGGTGAAACATCTGTCCGAAGTATGCAGAAACGTCGAGAGCGCTCTTTTCGAGCTATTTAATGCGAGAAACACGTTTTCTGGGGGTTTCAACACTCCACAGTGCGTTGGATATGCAGAACCGGAGATATTTTGGTTTTCGTCGGGTTTCAAGCTGAGATATGCATTTTCTACGATAAGCTTGTTGAGATTTCTGTCCGAAGTATGCAGAATCATCGTGATCGCTCGTTTCGAGCTATTTAATGCGAGAAACACGTTTTCTCGGGTTTTCACCACACCTCAGTGCGTTGGATATGCAGAACCGGAGATATTTTGGTTTTCGTCGGGTTTCAAGCTGAGATATGCATTTTCTACGATAAGCTTGGTGAAACATCTGTCCGAAGTATGCAGAAACGTCGAGAGCGCACTTTTCGAGCTATTTAATGCGAGAAACACGTTATCTGGTGTTTTCACCACTCCACAGTGCGTTTGATATGCAGAACCGGCGATATCTTGGTTTTCGTGGGGTTTCAAGCTGAGATATGCATTTTCGGCGATAATCTTGGTGAGACTTCTGTCCGAAGTATGCAGAATCATCGAGATCGCTCGTTTCGAGCTACTGAATGCGAGAAACACGTTATCTGGTGTTTTCACCACTCCTCAGTGCGTTGGATATGCAGAACCGGAGATATTTTGGTTTTCGTCGGGTTGCAAGCTGAGATATGCATTTTCTACGATAAGCTTGTTGAGACTTCTGTCCGAAGTATGCAGAATCATCGTGATCGCTCGTTTCGAGCTATTTAATGGGAGAAACACGTTTTCTGGGGTTTTCACCACTCCTCAGTGCGTTGGATATGCAGAACCGGAGATATTTTGGTTTTCGTCGGGTTTCAAGCTGAGATATGCATTTTTTAAAATACTTTTGGTGAGACTTCTGTCCGAAGTATGCAGAATCATCGAGATCAATCGTTTCGAGCTATTTAATGCGAGAAACACGTTATCTGGTGTTTTCACCACTCCACAGTGCGTTTGATATGCAGAACCGGCGATATCTTGGTTTTCGTGGGGTTTCAAGCTGAGATATGCATTTTCTGCGATAATCTTGGTGAGACTTCTGTCCGAAGTATGCAGAATCATCGAGATCGCTCGTTTCGATCTACTGAATGCGAGAAACACGTTATCTGGTGTTTTCACCACTCCTCAGTGCGTTGGATATGCAGAACCGGAGATATTTTGGTTTTCGTCGGGTTTCAAGCTGAGATATGCATTTTCTACGATAAGCTTGGTGAAACATCTGTCCGAAGTATGCAGAAACGTCGAGAGCGCTCTTTTCGAGCTATTTAATGCGAGAAACACGTTTTCTGGGGGTTTCAAAACTCCACAGTGCGTTGGATATGCAGAACCGGAGATATTTTGGTTTTCGTCGGGTTTCAAGCTGAGATATGCATTTTCTACGATAAGCTTGTTGAAATTTCTGTCCGAAGTATGCAGAATCATCGTGATCGCTCGATTCGTGCTATTTAATGCGAGAAACACGTTTTCTGGGGTTTTCACCACACCTCAGTGCGTTGGATATGCAGAACCGGAGATATTTTGGTTTTCGTCGGGTTTCAAGCTGAGATATGCATTTTCTACGATAAGCTTGGTGAAACATCTGTCCGAAGTATGCAGAAACGTCGAGAGCGCACTTTTCGAGCTATTTAATGCGAGAAACACGTTATCTGGTGTTTTCACCACTCCACAGTGCGTTTGATATGCAGAACCGGCGATATCTTGGTTTTCGTGGGGTTTCAAGCTGAGATATGCATTTTCTACGATAAGCTTGGTGAAACATCTGTCCGAAGTATGCAGAAACGTCGAGAGCGCACTTTTCGAGCTATTTAATGCGAGAAACACGTTATCTAGTGTTTTCACCACTCCACAGTGCGTTTGATATGCAGAACCGGCGATATCTTGGTTTTCGTGGGGTTTCAAGCTGAGATATGCATTTTCGGCGATAATCTTGGTGAGACTTCTGTCCGAAGTATGCAGAATCATCGAGATCGCTCGTTTCGAGCTACTGAATGCGAGAAACACGTTATCTGGTGTTTTCACCACTCCTCAGTGCGTTGGATATGCAGAACCGGAGATATTTTGGTTTTCGTCGGGTTTCAAGCTGAGATATGCATTTTCTACGATAAGCTTGGTGAAACATCTGTCCGAAGTATGCAGAAACGTCGAGAGCGCTCTTTTCGAGCTATTTAATGCGAGAAACACGTTTTCTGGGGGTTTCAACACTCCACAGTGCGTTGGATATGCAGAACCGGAGATATTTTGGTTTTCGTCGGGTTTCAAGCTGAGATATGCATTTTCTACGATAAGCTTGTTGAGATTTCTGTCCGAAGTATGCAGAATCATCGTGATCGCTCGTTTCGAGCTATTTAATGCGAGAAACACGTTTTCTCGGGTTTTCACCACACCTCAGTGCGTTGGATATGCAGAACCGGAGATATTTTGGTTTTCGTCGGGTTTCAAGCTGAGATATGCATTTTCTACGATAAGCTTGGTGAAACATCTGTCCGAAGTATGCAGAAACGTCGAGAGCGCACTTTTCGAGCTATTTAATGCGAGAAACACGTTATCTGGTGTTTTCACCACTCCACAGTGCGTTTGATATGCAGAACCGGCGATATCTTGGTTTTCGTGGGGTTTCAAGCTGAGATATGCATTTTCGGCGATAATCTTGGTGAGACTTCTGTCCGAAGTATGCAGAATCATCGAGATCGCTCGTTTCGAGCTACTGAATGCGAGAAACACGTTATCTGGTGTTTTCACCACTCCTCAGTGCGTTGGATATGCAGAACCGGAGATATTTTGGTTTTCGTCGGGTTGCAAGCTGAGATATGCATTTTCTACGATAAGCTTGTTGAGACTTCTGTCCGAAGTATGCAGAATCATCGTGATCGCTCGTTTCGAGCTATTTAATGGGAGAAACACGTTTTCTGGGGTTTTCACCACTCCTCAGTGCGTTGGATATGCAGAACCGGAGATATTTTGGTTTTCGTCGGGTTTCAAGCTGAGATATGCATTTTTTAAAATACTTTTGGTGAGACTTCTGTCCGAAGTATGCAGAATCATCGAGATCAATCGTTTCGAGCTATTTAATGCGAGAAACACGTTATCTGGTGTTTTCACCACTCCACAGTGCGTTTGATATGCAGAACCGGCGATATCTTGGTTGTCGTGGGGTTTCAAGCTGAGATATGCATTTTCTGCGATAATCTTGGTGAGACTTCTGTCCGAAGTATGCAGAATCATCGAGATCGCTCGTTTCGAGCTACTGAATGCGAGAAACACGTTATCTGGTGTTTTCACCACTCCTCAGTGCGTTGGATATGCAGAACCGGAGATATTTTGGTTTTCGTCGGGTTTCAAGCTGAGATATGCATTTTCAACGATAATCTTGGTGAAACATCTGTCCGAAGTATGCAGGAACATCGAGAGCGCTCTTTTAGAGCTATTTAATGCGAGAAACACGTTATCTGGTGTTTTAACCACTCAACAGTGCGTTTGATATGCAGAACAGTAGATATCTTGGTTTTCGTGGGGTTTCAAGCTGAGATATGCATTTTCTGCGATAATCTTGTTGAGACTTCTGTCCGAAGTATGCAGAATCATCGAGATCGCTCGTTTCGAGCTATTCAATGCGAGAAACACGTTATCTGGTGTTTTCACCACTCCACAGTGCGTTGGATATGCAGAACCGGAGATAACTCGGTTTTCGTCGGGTTTCAAGCTGAGATATGCATTTTCTACGATAATCTTTGTGAGACTTCTGTCCGAAGTATGAAGAATCATCGAGATCGCTCTATTCGAGCTATTTAATGCGAGAAACACGTTATCTGGTGTTTTCACCACTCCACAGTGCGTTTGATATGCAGAACCGGCGATATCTTGGTTTTCGTGGGGTTTCAAGCTGAGATATGCATTTTCTGCGATAATCTTGGTGAGACTTCTGTCCGAAGTATGCAGAATCATCGAGATCGCTCGTTTCGAGCTACTGAATGCGAGAAACACGTTATCTGATGTTTTCACCACTCCTGAGTGCGTTGGATATGCAGAACAGTAGATATCTTGGTTTTCGTGGGGTTTCAAGCTGAGATATGCATTTTCTGCGATAATCTTGGTGAGACTTCTGTTAGAAGGATGCAGAATCATCCAGATCGCACTTTTCGAGCTATTTAATGCGAGAAACACGTTATCTGGTGTTTTCACCACTCCACAGTGCGTTGGATATGCAGAACCGGAGATAACTCGGTTTTCGTCGGGTTTCAAGCTGAGATATGCATTTTCTACGATAATCTTGGTGAGACTTCTGTCCGAAGTATGAAGAATCATCGAGATCGCTCTATTCGAGCTATTTAATGCGAGAAACATGTTTTCTGGGGTTTTCACCACTCCACAGTTCGTTAGATATGCAGAACAGTAGATATCTTGGTTTTCGTGGGGTTTCAAGCTGAGGTATGCATTTTCTACGATAATCTTGGTGAGACCTCTGTCCGAAGTATGAAGAATCATCGAGATCGCTCTATTCGAGCTATTTAATGCGAGAAACACGTTTTCTGGGGTTTTCACCATTCCACAGTGCGTTTGATATGCTGAACACAGCGATAATTTGGTATTCGTGGGGTTTCAAGCTGAGATATGCATTTTCTGCGATAATCTTGTTGAGACTTCAGTCCGAAGTACGCAGAATTATCGAGATCGCTCGTTTCGAGCTATTCAATGCGAGAAACAAGTTATCTGGTGTTTTCACCACTCCACAGTGCGTTTGTTATGCAGAACAGTAGATATCTTGGTTTTCGTGGGGTTTCAAGCTGAGATATGCATTTTCTGCGATAATCTTGTTGAGACTTCTGTCCGAAGTATGCAGAATCATCGAGATCGCTCGTTTCGAGCTATTCAATGCGAGAAACACGTTATCTGGTGTTTTCACCACTCCACAGTGCGTTGGATATGCAGAACCGGAGATAACTCGGTTTTCGTCGGGTTTCAAGCTGAGATATGCATTTTCTACGATAATCTTGGTGAGACTTCTGTCCGAAGTATGAAGAATCATCGAGATCGCTCTATTAGGGCTATTTAATGCGAGAAACACGTTTTCTGGGGTTTTCACCACTCCACAGTTCGTTGGATATGCAGAACAGTAGATATCTTGGTTTTCGTGGGGTTTCAAGCAGAGATATGTATTTTCTGCGATAATCTTGTTGAGACTTCTGTCCGAAGTATGCAGGATCTTCGAGAACGCTCTTTTCGAGCTACTTAATGCGAGAAACACGTTTACTGGTGTTTTCACCACTCCACAGTGCGTTTGATATGCAGAACCAGCGACATCTTGGTTTTCGTGGGGTTTCAAGCTGAGATATGCATTATCTGCGATAATCTTGGTGTGACTTCTGTCCGAAGTATGCTGAATCATCGAGATCGCTCTTTTTGAGCTAGTTAGTGCGAGAAACACGTTATCTGGTGTTTTCACCACTCCACAGTGCGTTTGATATGCAGAACAGTAGATATCTTGGTTTTCGTGGGGTTTCAAGCTGAGATATGCATTATCTGCGATAATCTTGTTGAGACTTCTGTCCGAAGTATGCAGAATCATCGAGATCGCTCTATTCGAGCTATTTAATGCGAGAAACACGTTTTCTGGTGTTTTCACCACTCCACAGTGCGTTTGATATGCTGAACACAGCGATATCTTGGTTTTCGTGGGGTTTCAAGCTGAGATATGCATTTTCTGCGATAATCTTGTTGAGACTTCAGTCCGAAGTATGCAGAATCATCAAGATCGCTCGTTTCGAGCTATTCAATGCGAGAAACAAGTTATCTGGTGTTTTCACCACTCGACAGTGCGTTTGATATGCAGAACAGTAGATATCTTGGTTTTCGTGAGGTTTCAAGCTGAGATATGCATTTTCTGCGATAATCTTGTTGAGACTTCTGTCCGAAGTATGCAGAATCATCGAGATCGCTCGTTTCGAGCTATTCAATGCGAGAAACACGTTATCTGGTGTTTTCACCACACCACAGTGCGTTGGATATGCAGAACCGGAGATAACTCGGTTTTCGTCGGGTTTCAAGCTGAGATATGCATTTTCTACGATAATCTTGGTGAGACTTCTGTCCGAAGTATGAAGAATCATCGAGATCGCTCTATTCGAGCTATTTAATGCGAGAAACACGTTTTCTGGGGTTTTCACCACTCCACAGTTCGTTGGATATGCAGAACAGTAGATATCTTGGTTTTCGTGGGGTTTCAAGCAGAGATATGTATTTTCTGCGATAATCTTGTTGAGGCTTCTGTCCGAAGTATGCAGGATCTTCGAGAACGCTCGTTTCGAGCTATTCAATGCGAGAAACACGTTATCTGGTGTTTTCACCACTCCACAGTGCGTTGGATATGCAGAACCGGAGATAACTCGGTTTTCGTCGGGTTTCAAGCTGAGATATGCATTTTCTACGATAATCTTGGTGAGACTTCTGTCCGAAGTATGAAGAATCATCGAGATCGCTCTATTAGGGCTATTTAATGCGAGAAACACGTTTTCTGGGGTTTTCACCACTCCACAGTTCGTTGGATATGCAGAACAGTAGATATCTTGGTTTTCGTGGGGTTTCAAGCAGAGATATGTATTTTCTGCGATAATCTTGTTGAGACTTCTGTCCGAAGTATGCAGGATCTTCGAGAACGCTCTTTTCGAGCTACTTAATGCGAGAAACACGTTTACTGGTGTTTTCACCACTCCACAGTGCCTTTGATATGCAGAACCAGCGACATCTTGGTTTTCGTGGGGTTTCAAGCTGAGATATGCATTATCTGCGATAATCTTGGTGTGACTTCTGTCCGAAGTATGCTGAATCATCGAGATCGCTCTTTTTGAGCTAGTTAGTGCGAGAAACACGTTATCTGGTGTTTTCACCACTCCACAGTGCGTTTGATATGCAGAACAGTAGATATCTTGGTTTTCGTGGGGTTTCAAGCTGAGATATGCATTATCTGCGATAATCTTGTTGAGACTTCTGTCCGAAGTATGCAGAATCATCGAGATCGCTCTATTCGAGCTATTTAATGCGAGAAACACGTTTTCTGGTGTTTTCACCACTCCACAGTGCGTTTGATATGCTGAACACAGCGATATCTTGGTTTTCGTGGGGTTTCAAGCTGAGATATGCATTTTCTGCGATAATCTTGTTGAGACTTCAGTCCGAAGTATGCAGAATCATCAAGATCGCTCGTTTCGAGCTATTCAATGCGAGAAACAAGTTATCTGGTGTTTTCACCACTCGACAGTGCGTTTGATATGCAGAACAGTAGATATCTTGGTTTTCGTGAGGTTTCAAGCTGAGATATGCATTTTCTGCGATAATCTTGTTGAGACTTCTGTCCGAAGTATGCAGAATCATCGAGATCGCTCGTTTCGAGCTATTCAATGCGAGAAACACGTTATCTGGTGTTTTCACCACACCACAGTGCGTTGGATATGCAGAACCGGAGATAACTCGGTTTTCGTCGGGTTTCAAGCTGAGATATGCATTTTCTACGATAATCTTGGTGAGACTTCTGTCCGAAGTATGAAGAATCATCGAGATCGCTCTATTCGAGCTATTTAATGCGAGAAACACGTTTTCTGGGGTTTTCACCACTCCACAGTTCGTTGGATATGCAGAACAGTAGATATCTTGGTTTTCGTGGGGTTTCAAGCAGAGATATGTATTTTCTGCGATAATCTTGTTGAGGCTTCTGTCCGAAGTATGCAGGATCTTCGAGAACGCTCTTTTCGAGCTACTTAATGCGAGAAACACGTTTTCTGGTGTTTTCACCACTCCACAGTGCGTTTGATATGCAGAACCAGCGACATCTTGGTTTTCGTGGGGTTTCAAGCTGAGATATGCATTTTCTACGATAATCCTGGTGAGACTTCTGTCAGAAGTATGCAGAATCTTCGAGATCGCTCTATTCGAGATATTTAATGCGAGAAACACGTTATCTGGTGTTTTCACCACTCCACAGTGCGTTTGATATGCAGAACCGGCGATATCTTGGTTTTCGTGGGGTTTCAAGCTGAGATATGCATTTTCTGCGATAATCTTGGTGAGACTTCTGTCCGAAGTATGCAGAATCATCGAGATCGCTCGTTTCGAGCTACTGAATGCGAGAAACACGTTATCTGGTGCTTTCACCACTCCTCAGTGCGTTGGATATGCAGAACAGTAGATATCTTGGTTTTCGTGGGGTTTCAAGCTGAGATATGCATTTTCTGCGATAATCTTGGTGAGACTTCTGTTAGAAGGATGCAGAATCATCCAGATCGCACTTTTCGAGCTATTTAATGCGAGAAACACGTTATCTGGTGTTTTCACCACTCCACAGTGCGTTGGATATGCAGAACCGGAGATAACTCGGTTTTCGTCGGGTTTCAAGCTGAGATATGCATTTTCTACGATAATCTTGGTGAGACTTCTGTCCGAAGTATGAAGAATCATCGAGATCGCTCTATTCGAGCTATTTAATGCGAGAAACATGTTTTCTGGGGTTTTCACCACTCCACAGTTCGTTAGATATGCAGAACAGTAGATATCTTGGTTTTCGTGGGGTTTCAAGCTGAGGTATGCATTTTCTACGATAATCTTGGTGAGACCTCTGTCCGAAGTATGAAGAATCATCGAGATCGCTCTATTCGAGCTATTTAATGCGAGAAACACGTTTTCTGGGGTTTTCACCATTCCACAGTGCGTTTGATATGCTGAACACAGCGATAATTTGGTATTCGTGGGGTTTCAAGCTGAGATATGCATTTTCTGCGATAATCTTGTTGAGACTTCAGTCCGAAGTACGCAGAATCATCGAGATCGCTCGTTTCGAGCTATTCAATGCGAGAAACAAGTTATCTGGTGTTTTCACCACTCCACAGTGCGTTTGTTATGCAGAACAGTAGATATCTTGGTTTTCGTGGGGTTTCAAGCTGAGATATGCATTTTCTGCGATAATCTTGTTGAGACTTCTGTCCGAAGTATGCAGAATCATCGAGATCGCTCGTTTCGAGCTATTCAATGCGAGAAACACGTTATCTGGTGTTTTCACCACTCCACAGTGCGTTGGATATGCAGAACCAGCGACATCTTGGTTTTCGTGGGGTTTCAAGCTGAGATATGCATTATCTGCGATAATCTTGGTGTGACTTCTGTCCGAAGTATGCTGAATCATCGAGATCGCTCTTTTCGAGCTAGTTAGTGCGAGAAACACGTTATCTGGTGTTTTCACCACTCCACAGTGCGTTTGATATGCAGAACAGTAGATATCTTGGTTTTCGTGGGGTTTCAAGCTGAGATATGCATTATCTGCGATAATCTTGTTGAGACTTCTGTCCGAAGTATGCAGAATCATCCAGATCGCTCTATTCGAGCTATTTAATGCGAGAAACACGTTTTCTGGTGTTTTCACCACTCCACAGTGCGTTTGATATGCTGAACACAGCGATATCTTGGTTTTCGTGGGGTTTCAAGCTGAGATATGCATTTTCTGCGATAATCTTTTTGAGACTTCAGTCCGAAGTATGCAGAATCATCAAGATCGCTCGTTTCGAGCTATTCAATGCGAGAAACAAGTTATCTGGTGTTTTCACCACTCGACAGTGCGTTTGATATGCAGAACAGTAGATATCTTGGTTTTCGCGAGGTTTCAAGCTGAGATATGCATTTTCTGCGATAATCTTGTTGAGACTTCTGTCCGAAGTATGCAGAATCATCGAGATCGCTCGTTTCGAGCTATTCAATGCGAGAAACACGTTATCTGGTGTTTTCACCACACCACAGTGCGTTGGATATGCAGAACCGGAGATAACTCGGTTTTCGTCGGGTTTCAAGCTGAGATATGCATTTTCTACGATAATCTTGGTGAGACTTCTGTCCGAAGTATGAAGAATCATCGAGATCGCTCTATTCGAGCTATTTAATGCGAGAAACACGTTTTCTGGGGTTTTCACCACTCCACAGTTCGTTGGATATGCAGAACAGTAGATATCTTGGTTTTCGTGGGGTTTCAAGCAGAGATATGTATTTTCTGCGATAATGTTGTTGAGACCTCTGTCCGAAGTATGAAGAATCATCGAGATCGTTCTATTCGAGCTATTTAATGCGAGAAACACGTTTTCTGGGGTTTTCACCATTCCACAGTGCGTTGGATATGCAGAACCGGAGATAACTCGGTTTTCGTCGGGTTTCAAGCTGAGATATGCATTTTCTACGATAATCTTGTTGAGACTTCAGTCCGAAGTATGCAGGATCTTCGAGAACGCTCTTATCGAGCTACTTAATGCGAGAAACACGTTTACTGGTGTTTTCACCACTCCACAGTGCGTTTGATATGCAGAACCAGCGACATCTTGGTTTTCGTGGGGTTTCAAGCTGAGATATGCATTTTCTGCGATAATCTTGGTGTGACTTCTGTCCGAAGTATGCTGAATCATCGAGATCGCTCTTTTCGAGCTAGTTAGTGCGAGAAACACGTTATCTGGTGTTTTCACCACTCCACAGTGCGTTTGATATGCTGAACAGTAGATATCTTGGTTTTCGTGGGGTTTCAAGCTGAGATATGCATTATCTGCGATAATCTTGTTGAGACTTCTGTCCGAAGTATGCAGAATCATCGTGATCGCTCGTTTCGAGCTATTTAATGCGAGAAACACGTTTTCTGGGGTTTTCACCACTCCACAGTGCGTTTGATATGCTGAACACAGCGATATCTTGGTTTTCGTGGGGTTTCAAGGTGAGATATGCATTTTTTACGATAATTTTGGTGAGACTTCTGTCCGAAGTATGCAGAATCATCGAGATCAATCGTTTCGAGCTATTTAATGCGAGAAACACGTTATCTGGTGTTTTCACCACTCCACAGTGCGTTTGATATGCAGAACCGGCGATATCTTGGTTTTCGTGGGGTTTCAAGCTGAGATATGCATTTTCTGCGATAATCTTGGTGAGACTTCTGTCCGAAGTATGCAGAATCATCGAGATCGCTCGTTTCGAGCTACTGAATGCGAGAAACACGTTATCTTGTGTTTTCACCACTCCTCAGTGCGTTGGATATGCAGAACCGGAGATATTTTGGTTTTCGTCGGGTTTCAAGCTGAGATATGCATTTTCTACGATAAGCTTGGTGAAACATCTGTCCGAAGTATGCAGAAACGTCGAGAGCGCTCTTTTCGAGCTATTTAATGCGAGAAACACATTTTCTGGGGTTTTCAACACTCCACAGTGCGTTGGATATGCAGAACCGGAGATATTTTGGTTTTCGTCGGGTTTCAAGCTGAGATATGCATTTTCTACGATAAGCTTGGTGAAACATCTGACCGAAGTATGCAGAAACGTCGAGAGCGCACTTTTCGAGCTATTTAATGCGAGAAACACGTTTTCTGGGGTTTTCACCACTCCACAGTTCGTTGGATATGCAGAACAGTAGATATCTTGGTTTTCGTGGGGTTTCAAGCAGAGATATGCATTTTCTGCGATAATCTTGGTGAGACTTCTGTTAGAAGGATGCAGAATTTTCGAGATCGCACTTTTCGAGCTATTTAATGCGAGAAACACGTTATCTGGTGTTTTCACCACTCCACAGTTGCTTTGATATGCAGAACCGGCGATATTTTGGTTTTCGTCGGGTTTCAAGCTGAGATATGCATTTTCCACGATAATCTTGGTGAAACATCTATCCGAAGTATGCAGAAACATCGAGAGCGCTCTTTTCGAGCTATTTAATGCGAGAAACACGTTATCTGGTGTTTTAACCACTCCACAGTGCGTTTGATATGCAGAACAGTAGATATCTTGGTTTTCGTGGGGTTTCTAGCTGAGATATGCATTTTCAGCGATAATCTTGTTGAGACTTCTGTCCGAAGTATGCAGAATCATCGAGATCGCTCGTTTCGAGCTATTCAATGCGAGAAACACGTTATCTGGTGTTTTCACCACTCCACAGTGCGTTGGATATGCAGACCCCGAGATAACTCGGTTTTCGTCGGGTTTCAAGCTGAGATATGCATTTTCTACGATAATCTTGGTGAGACTTCTGTCCGAAGTATGCTGAACCATCGAGAACGCTCTTTTCGAGCTACTTAATGCGAGAAACACGTTTACTGGTGTTTTCACCACTCCACAGTGCGTTTGATATGCAGAACCAGCGACATCTTGGTTTTCGTGGGGTTTCAAGCTGAGATATGCATTTTCTGCGATAATCTTGGTGTGACTTCTGTCCGAAGTATGCTGAATCATCGAGATCGCTCTTTTCGAGCTAGTTAGTGGGAGAAACACGTTATCTGGTGTTTTCACCACTCCACAGTGCGTTTGATATGCAGAACAGTAGATATCTTGGTTTTCGTGGGGTTTCAAGCTGAGATATGCATTATCTGCGATAATCTTGTTGAGACGTCTGTCCGAAGTATGCAGAATCATCGAGATCGCTCTATTCGAGCTATTTAATGCGAGAAACACGTTTTCTGGTGTTTTCACCACACCACAGTGCGTTTGATATGCTGAACACAGCGATAATTTGGTTTTCGTGGGGTTTCAAGCTGAGATATGCATTTTCTGCGATAATCTTGTTGAGACTTCAGTCCGAAGTATGCAGAATCATCGAGATCGCTCGTTTCGAGCTATTCAATGCGAGAAACAAGTTATCTGGTGTTTTCACCACTCCACAGTGCGTTTGTTATGCAGAACAGTAGATATCTTGGTTTTCGTGGGGTTTCAAGCTGAGATATGCATTTTCTGCGATAATCTTGTTGAGACTTCTGTCCGAAGTATGCAGAATCATCGAGATCGGTCGTTTCGAGCTATTCAATGCGAGAAACACGTTATCTGGTGTTTTCACCACTCCACAGTGCGTTGGATATGCAGAACCGGAGATAACTCGGTTTTCGTCGGGTTTCAAGCTGAGATATGCATTTTCTACGATAATCTTGGTGAGACTTCTGTCCGAAGTATGAAGAATCATCGAGATCGCTCTATTCGATCTATTTAATGCGAGAAACACGTTTTCTGGGGTTTTCACCACTCCACAGTTCGTTGGATATGCAGAACAGTAGATATCTTGGTTTTCGTGGGGTTTCAAGCAGAGATATGTATTTTCTGCGATAATCTTGTTGAGACTTCTGTCCGAAGTATGCAGAATCATCGAGATCGCTCGTTTCGAGCTATTTAATGCGAGAAACACGTTATCTGGTGTTTTCACCACACCACAGTGCGTTGGATATGCAGAACCGGAGATATTTTGGTTTTCGTCGGGTTTCAAGCTGAGATATGCATTTTCTACGATAAGCTTGGTGAGACATCTGTCCGAAGTATGCAGAATCATCGAGAGCGCTCTTTTCGAGCTATTTAATGCGAGAAACACGTTTTCTGGGGTTTTCACCACTCCACAGTTCGTTGGATATGCAGAACCGGCGACATCTTGGTTTTCGTGGTGTTTCAAGCTGAGATATGCATTTTCTGTGATAATCATGGCGAGACTTCTGTCCGAAGTATGCTGAAACATCGAGATCGCTCTTTTCGAGCTAGTTAATGCGAGAAACACGTTATCTGGTGTTTTCACCACTCCACAGTGCGTTTGATATGCAGAACCGGCGATATCTTGGTTTTCGTGGGGTTTCAAGCTGAGATATGCATTTTCTACGATAATCTTGGTGAGACTTCTGTCCGAAGTATGCTGAACCATCGAGATCGCTCTTTTCGAGCTATTTAATGCGAGAAACACGTTTTCTGGGGGTTTCAAAACTCCACAGTGCGTTGGATATGCAGAACCGGAGATATTTTGGTTTTCGTCGGGTTTCAAGCTGAGATATGCATTTTCTACGATAAGCTTGTTGAGATTTCTGTCCGAAGTATGCAGAATCATCGTGATCGCTCGTTTCGAGCTATTTAATGCGAGAAACACGTTTTCTGGGGTTTTCACCACACCTCAGTGCGTTGGATATGCAGAACCGGAGATATTTTGGTTTTCGTCGGGTTTCAAGCTGAGATATGCATTTTCTACGATAAGCTTGGTGAAACATCTGTCCGAAGTATGCAGAAACGTCGAGAGCGCACTTTTCGAGCTATTTAATGCGAGAAACACGTTATCTGGTGTTTTCACCACTCCACAGTGCGTTTGATATGCAGAACCGGCGATATCTTGGTTTTCGTGGGGTTTCAAGCTGAGATATGCATTTTCGGCGATAATCTTGGTGAGACTTCTGTCCGAAGTATGCAGAATCATCGAGATCGCTCGTTTCGAGCTACTGAATGCGAGAAACACGTTATCTGGTGTTTTCACCACTCCTCAGTGCGTTGGATATGCAGAACCGGAGATATTTTGGTTTTCGTCGGGTTGCAAGCTGAGATATGCATTTTCTACGATAAGCTTGTTGAGACTTCTGTCCGAAGTATGCAGAATCATCGTGATCGCTCGTTTCGAGCTATTTAATGGGAGAAACACGTTTTCTGGGGTTTTCACCACTCCTCAGTGCGTTGGATATGCAGAACTGGAGATATTTTGGTTTTCGTCGGGTTTCAAGCTGAGATATGCATTTTTTAAAATAATTTTGGTGAGACTTCTGTCCGAAGTATGCAGAATCATCGAGATCAATCGTTTCGAGCTATTTAATGCGAGAAACACGTTATCTGGTGTTTTCACCACTCCACAGTGCGTTTGATATGCAGAACCGGCGATATCTTGGTTGTCGTGGGGTTTCAAGCTGAGATATGCATTTTCTGCGATAATCTTGGTGAGACTTCTGTCCGAAGTATGCAGAATCATCGAGATCGCTCGTTTCGAGCTACTGAATGCGAGAAACACGTTATCTGGTGTTTTCACCACTCCTCAGTGCGTTGGATATGCAGAACCGGAGATATTTTGGTTTTCGTCGGGTTTCAAGCTGAGATATGCATTTTCTACGATAAGCTTGGTGAAACATCTGTCCGAAGTATGCAGAAACGTCGAGAGCGCTCTTTTCGAGCTATTTAATGCGAGAAACACGTTTTCTGGGGTTTTCAACACTCCACAGTGCGTTGGATATGCAGAACCGGAGATATTTTGGTTTTCGTCGGGTTTCAAGCTGAGATATGCAATTCCTACGATAAGCTTGGTGAAACATCTGACCGAAGTATGCAGAAACGTCGAGAGCGCACTTTTCGAGCTATTTAATGCGAGAAACACGTTTTCTGGGGTTTTCACCACTCCACAGTTCGTTGGATATGCAGAACAGTTGATATCTTGGTGTTCGTGGGGTTTCAAGCAGAGATATGCATTTTCTGCGATAATCTTGGTGAGACTTCTGTTAGAAGGATGCAGAATCATCGAGATCGCACTTTTCGAGCTATTTAATGCGAGAAACACGTTATCTGGTGTTTTCACCACTCCACAGTTGCTTTGATATGCAGAACCGGCGATATTTTGGTTTTCGTCGGGTTTCAAGCTGAGATATGCATTTTCAACGATAATCTTGGTGAAACATCTGTCCGAAGTATGCAGAAACATCGAGAGCGCTCTTTTCGAGCTATTTAATGCGAGAAACACGTTATCTGGTGTTTTAACCACTCAACAGTGCGTTTGATATGCAGAACAGTAGATATCTTGGTTTTCGTGGGGTGTCAAGCTGAGATATGCATTTTCTGCGATAATCTTGTTGAGACTTCTGTCCGAAGTATGCAGAATCATCGAGATCGCTCGTTTCGAGCTATTCAATGCGAGAAACACGTTATCTGGTGTTTTCACCACTCCACAGTTCGTTGGATATGCAGAACAGTAGATATCTTGGTTTTCGTTGGGTTTCAAGCAGAGATATGTATTTTCTGCGATAATCTTGTTGAGACTTCTGTCCGAAGTATGCAGAATCATCGAGATCGCTCGTTTCGAGCTATTTAATGCGAGAAACACGTTATCTGGTGTTTTAACCACTCCACAGTGCGTTTGATATGCAGAACAGTAGATATCTTGGTTTTCGTGGGGTTTCAAGCTGAGATATGCATTTTCTGCGATAATCTTGTTGAGACTTCTGTCCGAAGTATGCAGAATCATCGAGATCGCTCGTTTCGAGCTATTTAATGCGAGAAACACGTTATCTGGTGTTTTCACCACACCACAGTGCGTTGGATATGCAGAACCGGAGATATTTTGGTTTTCGTCGGGTTTCAAGCTGAGATATGCATTTTCTACGATAAGCTTGGTGAGACATCTGTCCGAAGTATGCAGAATCATCGAGAGCGCTCTTTTCGAGCTATTTAATGCGAGAAACACGTTTTCTGGGGTTTTCACCACTCCACAGTTCGTTGGATATGCAGAACAGTAGATATCTTGGTTTTCGTGGGGTTTCAAGCAGAGATATGCATTTTCTGCGATAATCTTGGTGAGACTTCTGTTAGAAGTATGCAGAATCATCGAGATCGCACTTTTCGAGCTATTTAATGCGAGAAACACGTTATCTGGTGTTTTCACCACTCCACAGTGCGTTTGATATGCAGAACAGTAGATATCTTGCTTTTCGTGGGGTTTCAAGCTGAGATATGCATTTTCTACGGTAATCCTGGTGAGACTTCTGTCACACGTATGCAGAATATTCGAGAACGCTCTTTTCGAGCTACTTAATGCGCGAAACACGTTTTCTGGTGTTTTCACCACTCCACGGTACGTTTGATATGCAGAACAGTAGATATCTTGGTTTTCGTGGGGTTTCAAGCTGAGATATGCATTTTTTGCGATAATCTTGTTGAGACTTCTGTCCGAAATATGCAGAATCATCGAGATCGCACTTTTCGAGCTATTTAATGCGAGAAACACGTTATCTGGTGTTTTCACCACTCCACAGTTAGTTTGATATGCAGAACCGGCGATATCTTGGTTTTCCTGGGATTTCAAGCTGAGATATGCATTTTCTGCGATAATCTTGGTGAGACTTCTGTCCGAAGTATGCTGAAACATCGAGATCGCTCGTTTCGAGCTATTTAGTGCGAGAAACACGATATCTAGTGTTTTCACCACTCCTCAGTGCGTATGATATGCAGAACCGGCGAAATCTTGGTTTTCGTGGGGTTTCAAGCTGAGATATGCATTTTCTGCGATAATCTTGGTGAGACTTCTGTCCGAAGTATGCTGAAACATCGAGATCGCTCTTTTCGAGCTAGTTAATGCGAGAAAAACCTTATCCGGTGATTTCACCACTCCACAGTGCGTTTGATATGCAGAACCAGCGATATCTTGGCTTTCGTGGGGTTTCAAGCTGAGATATGCATTTTTTACGATAATCTTGGTGAGACTTCTGTCCGAAGTATGAAGAATCATCGAGATCGCTCTATTCGAGCTATTTAATGCGAGGAGCATGTTTTCTGGGGTTTTCACCACTCCACAGTGCGTTTGATATGCAGAACCGGCGATACCTTGGTTTTTGTGGGGTTTCAAGCTGAGATATGCATTTTTTCGATAATCTTAGTGAGACTTCTGTCCGAAGTATGCTCAATCATCGAGATCGCTCTATTCGAGCTATTTAATGCGAGAAACACGTTATCTGGTGTTTTCAGCACTCCACAGTGCTTTTGATATGCAGAACCAGCGATATCTTGGTTTTCGTGGGGTTTCAAGCTGAGATATGCAATTTCTGCGATAATCTTGGTGAGACTTCTGTCCGAAGAATGCTTAATCATCGAGATCGCTCATTTCGAGCTATTTAATGCGAGAAACACGTTATCTGGTGTTTTCACCACTCCACAGTGCGTATGATATGCAGAACCGACGATATCTTGGTTTTCGTGGGGTTTCAAGCTCAGATATGCATTTTCTTCGATAATCTTGGTGAGACTTCTATCCGAAGTATGCAGAGTCATCGAGATCGTATTTTTCGAGCTATTTAATGCGAGAAACACGTTTTCTGGGGTTTTCACCACACCACATTTCGTTGGATGTGCAGAACCGGAGATATTTTGATTTTCGTGGGGTTTCAAGCTGAGATATGCATTTTCTGCTATAATCTTGGTGAGACCTCTGTCCGAAGTATGCAGAAGCATCGAGATCGCTCTTTTCGACCTATTTCATGCGAGAAACACGTTGTCTGGGGTTTTCACCACAGCACAGTTCGTTGGATATGTAGAACCAGCGATATCTGGGTTTTCGTGGGGTTTCAAGCTGAGATATGCATTTTTTACGATAATCTTGGTGAGACTTCGGTCCGAAATATGCTTAATCATCGAGATCGCTCGTTTCGACCTATTTAATGCGAGAAACACGTTATCTGGTGTTTTCACCACTCCACAGTGCGTTTGATATGCAGAACCGGCGATATCTTGGTTTTTGTGGGGTTTCAAGCTTAGATATGCATTTTTTACGATAATCTTGGTGAGACTTCTGTCCGAAGTATGCTTAATCATCGAGATCGCTCGTTTCGAGCTATTTAATGCGAGAAACACGTTATCTGGTGTTTTCACCACTCCACAGTGCGTATGATATGCAGAACCGACGATATCTTGGTTTTCGTGGGGTTTCAAGCTCAGATATGCATTTTCTGCGATAATCTTGGTGAGACTTCTGTCCGAAGTATGCAGAGTCATCGAAATCGTACTTTTCGAGCTATTTAATGCGAGAAACACGTTTTCTGGGGTTTTCACCACTCCACAGTTCGTTGGATATGCAGAACAGGAGATATCTTGGTTTTCGTAGGGTTTCTAGCAGAGATATGCATTTTCTGCGATAATCATGGTGAGACTTCTGTTAGAAGTATGCGGAATTATCGCGATCGCTCTTTTCGACCTATTTAATGCGAGCATACACGTTATCTGGTGTTTTCACCACTCCACAGTGCGTTTGATATGCAGAACCGGCAATGTTTGGTTTTCGTCGGGTTTCAAGCTGAGATATGCATTTTCTGCGATAATCATGGTGAGACTTCTGTTAGAAGTATGCAGAATCATCGAGATCGCACTTTTCGAACTATTTAATGCGAGAAACACGTTATCTGGTGTTTTCAGCACTCCACAGTGCGTTTGATATGTAGAACCAGCGATATCTGGGTTTTCGTGGGGTTTCAAGCTGAGATATGCATTTTTTACGATAATCTTGGTGAGACTTCTGTCCGAAATATGCTTAATCATCGAGATCGCTCGTTTCGACCTATTTAATGCGAGAAACACGTTATCTGGTGTTTTCACCACTCCACAGTTCGTTGGATATGCAGAACAGAAGATATCTTGGTTTTCGTGGGGTTTCTAGCAGAGATATGCAATTTCTGCGATAAGCTTGGTGAGACTTCTGTCCGAAGGATGCAGAAACATCAAGAGCGCTCTTTTCGAGCTATTTAATGCAACAAACACGTTTTCTGGGGTTTTCACCACACCACAGTTCGTTGGATGTGCAGAACCGGAGATATCTTGGTTTTCGTGGGGTTTTTAGCTGAGATATGCATTTTCTGCGATAACCTTGGTGAGACTTCTGTCCGAAGTATGCTGAAACATCGAGATCGCTCTTTTCGAGCTAGCTAATGCGAGAAAAACCGAATCCGGTGTTTTCACCACTCCACAGTGCGTTTGATATCCAGAACCAGCGATATCTTGGCTTTCGTGGGGTTTCAAGCTGAGATATGCATTTTTTACGATAATCTTGTTGAGACTTCTGTCCGAAATATGCAGAATCATCCAGATCGCACTTTTCGAGCTATTTAATGCGAGAAACACGTTATCTGGTGTTTTCACCACTCCACAGTTAGTTTGATATGCAGAACAGTAGATATCTTGCTTTTCGTGGGGTTTCAAGCTGAGATATGCATTTTCTACGGTAATCCTGGTGAGACTTCTGTCAGGCGTATGCAGAATATTCGAGAACGCTCTTTTCGAGCTACTTAATGCGCGAAACACGTTTTCTGGTGTTTTCACCACTCCACGGAACGTTTGATGTGCAGAACCGGAGATACCTCGGTTTTCGTCGGGTTTCAAGCTGAGATATGCATTTTCTACGATAATCTTGGTGAGACTTCTGTCAGAAGTATGCAGGATCTTCGAGAACGCTCTTTTCGATCTACTTAATGCGAGAAACACGTTTTCTGGTGTTTTCACCACTCCACAGTGCGTTTGATATGCAGAACCGGCGACATCTTGGTTTTCGTGGGGTTTCAAGCTGAGATATGCATTTTCTGTGATAATCTTGGTGAGACTTCTGTCCGAAGTATGCTGAAACATCGAGATCGCTCTTTTCGAGCTAGTTAATGCGAGGAAAACCTTATCCGGTGTTTTCACCACTCCACAGTGCGTTTGATATTCAGAACCAGCGATATCTCGGCTTTCGTGGGGTTTCAAGCTGAGATATGCATTTTGTACGATAATCTTGGTGAGACTTCTGTCCGAAGTTTGCTTAATCATCGAGATCGCTCGTTTCGAGCTATTTAATGCGAGAAACACGATATCTAGTGTTTTCACCACTCCTCAGTGCGTATGATATGCAGAACCGGCGATATCTTGGTTTTCGTGGGGTTTCAAGCTTTGATATGCATTTTCTACGATAATCTTGGTGAGACTTCTGTCCGAAGTATGCTGAAACATCGAGATCGCTCTTTTCGAGCTAGCTAATGCGAGAAAAACCGTATCCGGTGTTTTCACCACTCCACAGTGCGTTTGATATGCAGAACCAGCGATATCTTGGCTTTCGTGGGGTTTCAAGCTGAGATATGCATTTTTTACGATAATCTTGTTGAGACTTCTGTCCGAAGTATGCTGAATCATCGAGATCGGTCTTGTCGAGCTAGTTAGTGCGAGAAACACGTTATCTGGTGTTTTCACCACTCCACAGTGCGTTTGATATGCAGAACAGTAGATATCTTGGTTTTCGTGTGGTTTCAAGCTGAGATATGCATTTTCTGCGATAATCTTGTTGAGACTTCTGTCCGAAATATGCAGAATCATCGAGATCGCACTTTTCGAGCTATTTAATGAGAGAAACACGTTATCTGGTGTTTTCACCACTCCACAGTTAGTTTGATATGCAGAACAGTAGATATCTTGCTTTTCGTGGGGTTTCAAGCTGAGATATGCATTTTCTACGGTAATCCTGGTGAGACTTCTGTCAGGCGTATGCAGAATATTCGAGAACGCTCTTTTCGAGCTACTTAATGCGCGAAACACGTTTTCTGGTGTTTTCACCGTTCCACGGAACGTTTGATGTGCAGAACCGGCGACATCTTGGTTTTCGTGGGGTTTCAAGCTGAGATATGCATTTTGTACGATAATCTTGGTGAGACTTCTGTCCGAAGTTTGCTTAATCATCGAGATCGCTCGTTTCGAGCTATTTAATGCGAGAAACACGATATCTAGTGTTTTCACCACTCCTCAGTGAGTATGATATGCAGAACATTAGATATCTTGGTTTTCGTGGGGTTTCAAGCTGAGATATGCATTTTCTGCGATAATCTTGTTGAGACTTCTGTCCGAAATATGCAGAATCATCGAGATCGCTCTTTTCGAGCTATTTAATGCGAGAAACACGTTATCTGGTGTTTTCACCACTCCACAGTTAGTTTGGTATGCAGAACCGGCGATATCTTGGTTTTCCTGGAATTTCAAGCTGAGATATGCATTTTCTGCGATAATCTTGGTGAGACTTCTGTCCGAAGTATGCTGAAACATCGAGATCGCTCGTTTCGAGCTATATAATGCGAGAAACACGATATCTAGTGTTTTCACCACTCCTCAGTGCGTATGATATGCAGAACCGGCGAAATCTTGGTTTTCGTGGGGTTTCAAGCTGAGATATGCATTTTCTGCGATAATCTTGGTGAGACTTCTGCCCGAAGTATGAAGAATCATCGAGATCGCTCTATTCGAGCTATTTAATGCGAGGAACACGTTTTCTGGGGTTTTCACCACTCCACAGTGCGTTTGATATGCAGAACCGGCGATATCTTGGTTTTTGTGGGGTTTCAAGCTGAGATATGCATTTTTTCGACAATCTTAGTGAAACTTCTGTCCGAAGTATGCTCAATCATCGAGATCGCTCTATTCGAGCTATTTAATGCGAGAAACACGTTATCTGGTGTTTTCAGCACTCCACAGTGCGTTTGATATGCAGAACCAGCGATATCTTGGTTTTCGTGGGGTTTCAAGCTGAGATATGCAATTTCTGCGATAATCTTGGTGAGACTTCTGTCCGAAGTATGCTTAATCATCGAGATCGCTCATTTCGAGCTATTTAATGCGAGAAGCACGTTATCTGGTGTTTTCACCACTCCACAGTGCGTATGATGTGCAGAACCGACGAAATCTTGGTTTTCGTGGGGTTTCAAGCTGAGATATGCATTTTCTGCGATAATCTTGGTGAGACTTCTGTCCGAAGTATGCTGAAACATCGAGATCGCTCTTTTCGAGCTAGTTCATGCGAGAAAAAGCTTATCCGGTGATTTCACCACTCCACAGTGCGTTTGATATGCAGAACCAGCGATATCTTGGCTTTCGTGGGGTTTCAAGCTGAGATATGCATTTTTTACGATAATCTTGGTGAGACTTCTGTCCGAAGTATGAAGAATCATCGAGATCGCTCTATTCGAGCTATTTAATGCGAGGAACACGTTTTCTGGTGTTTTCAACATTCCACAGTGCGTTTGATATGCAGAACCGGCGATATCTTGATTTTCGTGGTGTTTCCAGCTGAGATATGCATTTTCCGCGATAAGCTTGGTGATACCTCCGTCAGAAGTATGCAGAATCTTCGAGAACGCTCATTTCGAGCTACTTAATGCGAGAAACACGTTTTCTGGTGTTTTCAGCACTTCACAGTGCGTTTGATATGCGGAAACTGCGATATCTTCGTTTTCGTGGGGTTTCCAGCTGAGACATGCATTTTCTGCGATAATCTTGGATATTCTTCTGTGAGAAGTATGCAGAATCACCGAAATCGCAGTTTTCGTGCTATTGAATGCGAAAAACACGATTTATGGTGTTTTCAGCACTCCACGGTGCGTTTGATATGCCGAAGCTGCGATATATTCGTTTTCGTGGGGTTTCCAGCTGAGATATGCATTTTCTACGATAATCTTGGATATTCTTCTGTGAGAAGTTTGCAGAATCACAGAAATCGATCTATTCGAGCTATTTAATGCGAGAAACACGTTATCTGGTTGTTTTCAACACTCCACAGTGCGTTTGATATGCAGAACCGGCGACATCTTGATTTTCGTGATGTTTCTAGCTGAGATATGCATTTTCTGCGATAATATTGTTGAGACTTCAGTCAGAAGTATGCAGAATCATCTAGATCGCTCGTTTCGAGCTATTTAATGCGAAAAAAACAAGTTTTCTGGTGTTTTGACCACGCCACAGTGCGTTTGATATGTAGAGCCGCCGATAACTTGGTTTTCGTGGGGTTTCCAGCTGAAATATGCATTTTCTGCGATAATCTTGGTGAGTCTTCTGTCAGAAGTATCCAGAATCATCTAGATCGCTCTTTTCGAGCTATTTAATGCGATAAACACGTTTTCTGGTGTATTCACCACTCCACAGTAAGTTTGATATGCAGAACAGGCGATATCGTCGTTTTCGTGGGATTTCAATCTGAGATATGCATTTTCTGCGATAATCTTGGTGAGACTTCTGTCCGAAGTATGCAGAATCATCGAGATCGCACTTTTCGAGATATTTAATGCGAGCAACACGTTATCTGGTGTTTTCACCACTCCACAGTGCGTTTGATATGCAGAACCGGCGATATCTTGGTTTTTGTGGTGTTTCAAGCTGAGATATGCATTTTTTACGATAATATTGGTGAGACTTCAATCAGAAGTATGCAGAATCATCAAGATCGCTCGTTTCGAGCTATTTAATGCAAGAAACACGTTTTCTGGGGTTTTCACCACTCCACAGTTCGTTGGATATGCAGAACAGTAGATATCTTGGTTTTCGTGGGATTTGAATCTGAGATATGCATTTTCTGCGATAATCTTGGTGAGACTTCTGTCCGAAGTATGCAGAATCATCAAGATCACACTTTTCGAGATATTTAATGCGAGCAACACGTTATCTGGTGTTTTCACCACTCCACAGTGCGTTTGATATGCAGAACCGGCGATATTTTGATTTTCGTGGTGTTTCCAGCTGAGATATGCATTTTCTGCGATAATCTTGGTGTTTCATCTATGAGAAGTATGCTTAATCATCGAGATCGCTCGTTTCGAGCTATTTAATGCGAGAAACACGTTATCTGGTGTTTTCACCACTCCACAGTGCGTATGATATGCAGAACCGACGATATCTTGGTTTTCGTCGGGCTTCAAGCTGAGATATGCATTTTCTGCCATAATATTGGTGAGACTTCAATCAGAACTATGCAGAATCATCAAGATCGCTCGTTTCGAGCTATTTAATGCACGAAACACGTTTTCTGTAGTTTTCACCACTCCACAGTTCGTTGGATATGCAGAACAGTAGATATCTTGGTTTTCGTGGGATTTCAATCTGAGATATGCATTTTCTGCGATAATCTTGGTGAGACTTCTGTCCGAAGTATGCAGAATCATCGAGATCGCACTTTTCGAGATATTTAATGCGAGCAACACGTTATCTGGTGTTTTCACCACTCCACAGTGCGTTTGATATGCAGAACCGGCGATATCTTGGTTTTTGTGGGGTTTCAAGCTGAGATATGCATTTTTTACGATAATATTGGTGATACTTCAATCAGAAGTATGCAGAATCATCAAGATCGCTCGTTTCGAGCTATTTAATGCAAGAAACACGTTTTCTGGGGTTTTCACCACTCCACAGTTCGTTGGATATGCAGAACAGTAGATATCTTGGTTTTCGTGGGATTTGAATCTGAGATATGCATTTTCTGCGATAATCTTGGTGAGACTTCTGTCCGAAGTATGCAGAATCATCAATATCGCACTTTTCGAGATATTTAATGCGAGCAACACGTTATCTGGTGTTTTCACCACTCCACAGTGCGTTTGATATGCAGAACCGGCGATATCTTGATTTTCGTGGTGTTTCCAGCTGAGATATACATTTTCTGCGATAATCTTGGTGGTTCTTTTTTCAGAAGTATGCAGAATCATCGAGATCGCTCTTTTCGAGCTATTTAATGCGAGGAACACGTTCTCTGGTTGTTTTCACCACTCCACAGTGCGTTTGATATGCAGAACAGGCGATATCTTGGTTTTCGTGGGGTTTCAAGCTGAGATATGCATTTCCTGCGATAATCTTGGTCAGACTTCTGTCCGAAGTATGCTGAATCATCGAGATCGCTCTTTTCGAGCTATTTAATGCGAGAAACACGTTATCTGTTGTTTTCACCACTCCACAGTGCGTATGATATGCAGAACCGGCGATATCTTGGTTTTCCGTGTGGTTTCAAGCTGAGATATGCATTTTTTACGATAATCTTGGTGAGACTTCTGTTAGAAGTATGCAGAATCATCGAGATCGCACTATTCGAGCTATTTAATGCGAGAAACACGTTCTCTGGTTGTTTTCACCACTCCACAGCGCGTTTGATATGCAGAACCTGCGATATCTTGGTTTTCGTGGGGTTTCAAGCTGAGATATGCATTTCCTGCGATAATCTTGGTGGGTCTTTTGTCAGAAGTATGCAGAATAACTCGATCGCTCTTTTCGAGCTACTTATTGCACGAAACACGTTTTCTGGTGTTTTCACCACTCCATAGTACGTTTGACATGCAGAACCGGAGATATCTTGGTTTCGGTCGGGTTTCAAGCTGAGATATGCATTTTCTACGATAATCCTGGTGAGACTTCTGTCAGAAGTATGCAGAATCTTCGAGAACGCTCTTTTCGAGCTATTTAATGCGAGAAACACGTTATCTGGTGTTTTCACCACTCCACAGTGCGTATGATATGCAGAACCGGCGATATCTTGGTTTTCGTGGGGTTTCAAGCTGAGATATGCATTTTCTGCGATGATCTTGGTGAGACTTCTGTCCGAAGTATGCTGAAACATCGAGATCGCTCTTTTCGAGCTAGTTAATGCGAGAAAAACCTTATCCGGTGTTTTCACCACTCCACAGTGCGTTTGATATGCAGAACCGGCGATATCTTGGTTTTCGTGGGGTTTCAAGCTGAGATATGCATTTTCTGCGATAATATTGGTGAGAATTAAGTCAGAAGTATGCAGAATCTTCGAGAACGCTCTTTTCGAGCTACTTAATGCACGAAACACGTTTTCCGGTGTTTTCACCACTCCACAGTACGTTTGACATGCAGAACCGGAGATATCTTGGTTTCGGCCGGGTTTCAAGCTGAGATATGCATTTTCTACGATAATCCTGGTGAGACTTCTGTCAGAAGTATGCAGAACCTTCGAGATCGCACTTTTCGAGCTATTTAATGCGAGAAAAACCTTATCCGGTGTTTTCACCACTCCACAGTGCGTTTGATATGCAGAACAGGCGATATCTTGATTTTCCTGGTGTTTCCAGCTGAGATATGCATTTTCTGCGATAATCTTGGTGGGTCTTTTTTCAGAAGTATGCAGAATAACTCGATCGCTCTTTTCGAGCTACTTAATGCACGAAACACGTTTTCTGGTGTTGTCACCACTCCACAGTTCGTTGGATATGCAGAACCGGAGATATCTTGGTTTTCGTGGTGTTTCAAGCTGAGATATGCATTTCCTGCGATAATCTTGGTCAGACTTCTGTCCGAAGTATGCTGAATCATCGAGATCGCTCTTTTCGAGCTATTTAATGCGAGGAACACGTTCTCTGGTTGTTTTCACCACTCCACAGTGCGTTTGATATGCAGAACAGGCGATATCTTGATTTTCGTGGTGTTTCCAGCTGAGATATGCATTTTCTGCGATAATCTTGGTGGGTCTATTGTCAGAAGTATGCGGAATCATCTAGATCGCTCTTTTCGAGCTACTTAATGCACGAAACACGTTTTCTGGTGTTTTCACCTCTCCACAGTACGTTTGACATGCAGAACCGGAGATATCTTGGTTTCGGTCGGGTTTTCAAGCTGAGATATGCATTTTCTACGATAATCCTGGTGAGACTTCTGTCAGAAGTATGCAGAATCTTCGAGAACGCTCATTTCGAGCTACGTATTGCGCGTAACACGTTTTCTGGTGTTTTCACCTCTCCACGGTACGTTTGATGTGCAGAACCGGAGATAACTCGGTTTTCGTCGGGTTTCAAGCTGAGATATGCATTTTCTACGATAATCTTGGTGAGACTTCTGTCAGAAGTATGCAGGATCTTCGAGAACGCTCTTTTCGAGCTATTTAATGCGAGAAACACGTTATCTGGTGTTTTCACCACTCCACAGTGCGTTTGATATGCAGAACCGGCGATATCTTGGTTTTCGTGGGGTTTCAAGCTGAGATATGCATTTTCTGCGATAATATTGGTGAGAATTAAGTCAGAAGTATGCGGAATCATCTAGATCGCTCTTTTCGAGCTACTTAATGCAGGAAACACGTTTTCTGGTGTTTTCACCACTCCACAGTATGTTTGATATGCAGAACCGGCGATATCTTGATTTTCGTGGTGTTTTCAGCTGAGATATGCATTTTCTACGATAATGTTGGTGAGACTTCTGTCAGAAGTATGCAGAATCTTCGAGAACGCTCTTTTCGAGCTACTTAATGCACGAAACACGTTTTCCGGTGTTTTCACCACTCCACAGTGCGTATGATATGCAGAACCGGCGATATCTTGGTTTTCCGTGGGGTTTCAAGCTGAGATATGCATTTTTTACGATAATCTTGGTGAGACTTCTGTTAGAAGTATGCAGAATCATCGAGATCGCACTATTCGAGCTATATAATGGGAGAAACACGTTCTCTGGTTGTTTTCACCACTCCACAGTGCGTTTGATATGCAGAATCGGCGATATCTTGGTTTTCGTGGGGTTTCAAGCTGAGATATGCATTTTTCTGCGATAATCTTGGTGAGACTTCTGTCCGAAGTATGCTGAAACATCGAGATCGCTCTTTTCGAGCTATTTAATGCGAGGAACACGTTCTCTGGTTGTTTTCACCACTCCACAGTGCGTTTGATATGCAGAACAGGCGATATCTTGATTTTCGTGGTGTTTCCAGCTGAGATATGCATTTTCTGCGATAATCTTGGTGGGTCTTTTTTCAGAAGTATGCAGAATCATCGAGATCGCTCTTTTCGAGCTATTTAATGCGAGGAACACGTTCTCTGGTTGTTTTCACCACTCCACAGTGCGTTTGATTTGCAGAACAGGCGATATCTTGGTTTTCGTGGGGTTTCAAGCTGAGATATGCATTTCCTGCGATAATCTTGGTCAGACTTCTGTCCGAAGTATGCTGAATCATCGAGATCGCACTTTTCGAGCTATTTAATGCGAGAAACACGTTATCTGGTGTTTTCACCACTCCACAGTTGCTTTGATATGCAGAAGCGGCGATATTTTGGTTTTCGTCGGGTTTCAAGCTGAGATATGCATTTTCAACGATCATCTTGGTGAAACATCTGTCCGAAGTATGCAGAAACATCGAGAGCGCTCATTTCGAGCTATTTAATGCGAGAAACACGTTATCTGGTGTTTTAACCACTCAACAGTGCGTTTGATATGCAGAACAGTAGATATCTTGGTTTTCGTGGGGTTTCAAGCTGAGATATGCATTTTCTGCGATAATCTTGGTGTTTCATCTATGAGAAGTATGCAGAATCATCTAGATCGCTCGTTTCGAGCTATTTAATGCGAAAAAACAAGTTTTCTGGTGTTTTCAACATTCCACAGTGCGTTTGATATGCAGAACCGGCGATATCTTGATTTTCGTGGTGTTTCCAGCTAAGATATGCATTTTCTGCGATAATCTTGGTGAGACTTCAGTCAGAAGTATGCAGAATCATCTAGATCGCTCGTTGAGAGCTATTTAATGCGAAAAAACAAGTTTTCTGGTGTTTTCACCACACCATAGTGCGTTTGATATGCAGAACCGGCGACATCGTGATTTTCGTGAGGTTTCCACCTGAGATATGCATTTTCTGCGATAATCTTGGTGAGACTTCAGTCAGAAGTTTGCAGAATCATCTAGATCGCTCGTTTCGAGCTATTTAATGCGAATAAAGAAGTTTTCTGGTGTTTTCAACATTCCACAGTGCGTTTGATATGCAGAACCGGCGATATCTTGATTTTCGTGGTGTTTCCAGCTGAGATATGCATTTTCTGCGATAATCTTGGTGTTTCATCTATGAGAAGTATGCAGGATCTTCGAGAACGCTCTTTTCGAGCTATTTAATGCGAGAAACACGTTATCTGGTGTTTTCAACACTCCACAGTGCGTTTGATATGCAGAACCGGCGATATCTTGGTTTTCGTGGGGTTTCAAGCTGAGATATGCATTTTCTGCGATAATATTGGTGAGAATTAAGTCAGAAGTATGCGGAATCATCTAGATCGCTCTTTTCGAGCTACTTAATGCAGGAAACACGTTTTCTGGTGTTTTCACCACTCCACAGTATGTTTGATATGCAGAACCGGCGATATCTTGATTTTCGTGGTGTTTTCAGCTGAGATATGCATTTTCTACGATAATGTTGGTGAGACTTCTGTCAGAAGTATGCAGAATCTTCGAGAACGCTCTTTTCGAGCTACTTAATGCACGAAACACGTTTTCCGGTGTTTTCACCACTCCACAGTACGTTTGACATGCAGAACCGGAGATATCTTGGTTTCGGCCGGGTTTCAAGCTGAGATATGCATTTTCTACGATAATCCTGGTGAGACTTCTGTCAGAAGTATGCAGAACCTTCGAGATCGCACTTTTCGAGCTATTTAATGCGAGAAACACGTTAGCTGGTGTTTTGACCACTCCACAGTGCGTTTGATATGTAGAGACGCCGATAACTTGGTTTTCGTGGGGTTTCCAGCTGAAATATGCATTTTCTGCGATAATCTTGGTGTTTCATCTATGAGAAGTATGCAGAATCATCGAGAACGCTGTTTTCGAGCTAGTTAATGCGAGAAACACGTTTTCTGGTGTTTTCACCACGCCACAGTGCGTTTGATATGCAGAACAGTAGATATCTTGGTTTTCGTGGGGTTTCAAGCTGAGATATGCATTTTCTGCGATAAGCTTGGTGAGACTTCTGTCCCAAGTATGCTGAATCACCTAGATCGCTCTTTTCGAGCTATTTAATGCGAGAAGCACGTTATCTGGTGTTTTCACCACTCCTCAGTGCGTTTGATATGCAGAACCGGCGATATCTTGGTTTTCGTGAGGTTTCAAGCTGAGATATGCATTTTCTGCGATATTCCTGGTGAGACTTCTGTCAGAAGTATGAAGAATCTTCGAGAACGCCCTTTTCGAGCTACTTAATGCGCGAAACACGTTTTCTGGTGTTTTCACCACTCCACGGTACGTTTGATGTGCAGAACCGGAGATAACTCGGTTTTCGTCGGGTTTCAAGCTGAGATATGCATTTTCTGCGATAATCTTGGTGAGACTTCTGTCCGAAGTATGCTGAAACATCGAGATCGCTCTTTTCGAGCTAGTTAATGCAAGAAGAACCTTATCCGGTGTTTTCACTACTCCACAGTGCGTTTGATATGCAGAACCGGCGATATCTTGGTTTCCGTGGGGTTTCAAGCTGAGATATGCATTTTCTGCGATAATCTTGGTGAGACTTCTGTCCGAAGTATGCTGAATAATCGAGATCGCTCTAATCGAGCTGGTTAGTTCGAGAAACACGTTTTCTGTGGTTTTCACCACTCCACAGTTCGTTGGATATGCAGAACAGTAGATATCTTGGTTTTCGTGGGGTTTCAAGCAGAGATATGCATTTTCTGCGATAATCTTGGTGTGACTTCTGTTAGAAGTATGCAGAATCATCGTGATCGCACTTTTCGTGCTATTTAATGCGAGAAACACTTTATCTGGTGTTTTCACCACTCCGCAGCTGGTTGGATATGCAGAACCGGCGATATTTTGGTTTTCGTCGGGTTTCAAGCTGAGATATGCATTTTCTACGATAATCTTGGTGAAACATCTGTCCGAAGTATGCAGAAACATCGAGAGCGCTCTTTTCGAGCTACTTAATGCACGAAACACGTTTTCTGGGGTTTTCACAACTCCACAGTTCGTTGGATATGCTGAACCGGAGAAATCTTGGTTTTGGTGGGGTTTCAAGCTGAGATATGCATTTCCTGCGATAATCTTGGTGAGACTTCTGTCCGAAGTATGCTGAATCATCTAGATCGCTCTTTTCGAGCTATTTAATGCGAGAAACACGTTATCTGGTGTTTTCACCACTCCTCAGTGCGTTTGATATGCAGAACCGGCGATATCTTGGTTTTCGTGGGGTTTCAAGCTGAGATATGCATTTTCTGCGATAATCCTGGTGAGACTTCTGTCAGAAGTATGAAGAATCTTCGAGAACGCTCTTTTGGAGCTACTTAATGCGCGAAACACGTTTTCTGGAGTTTTCACCATTCCACGGTACGTTTGATGTGCAGAACCGGAGATAACTCGGTTTTCGTCGGGTTTCAAGCTGAGATATGCATTTTCTGCGATAATCTTGGTGAGACTTCTGTCCGAAGTATGCAGAATCATCGAGATCGCTCTTTTCGAGCAATTTAATGCGAGGATCACGTTATCTGGTGTTTTCACCACTCCACAGTGCGTTTGATATGCAGTACCCGCGATATCTTGGTTTTCGTTGGGTTTCATGCTGAGATATGCATTTTTTACGATAATCTTGGTGAGACTTCTGTCCGAAGTATGCAGAATCATCGAGATCGCTCTATTCGAGCTATTTAATGCGACAAACACGTTATCTGGTGTTTTCAGCACCCCACAGTGCGTTTGATATGCAGAACCAGCGATATCTTTGTTTTCGTGGGGTTTCAAGCTGAGATATGCATTTTTTACGATAATCTTGGTGAGACTTCTGTCCGAAGTATGCTTAATCATCGAGATCGCACTATTCGAGCTATTTAATGCGAGAAACACGTTCTCTGGTGTTTTCACCACTCCACAGTTGGTTTGATATGCAGAACCGGCGATATTTTGGTTTTCGTCGGGTTTCAAGCTGAGATATGCATTTTCTACGATAATCTTGGTGAAACATCTGTCCGAAGTATGCAGAATCTTCGAGAACGCTCTTTTCGAGCTATTTAATGCGAGAAACACGTTATCTGGTGTTTTCACCACTCCACAGTGCGTATGATATGCAGAACCGGCGATATCTTGGTTTTCCGTGGGGTTTCAAGCTGAGATATGCATTTTTTACGATAATCTTGGTGAGACTTCTGTTAGAAGTATGCAGAATCATCGAGATCGCACTATTCGAGCTATATAATGCGAGAAACACGTTCTCTGGTTGTTTTCACCACTCCACAGTGCGTTTGATATGCAGAATCGGCGATATCTTGGTTTTCGTGGGGTTTCAAGCTGAGATATGCATTTTCTGCGATAATCTTGGTGAGACTTCTGTCCGAAGTATGCTGAAACATCGAGATCGCTCTTTTCGAGCTATTTAATGCGAGGAACACGTTCTCTGGTTGTTTTCACCACTCCACAGTGCGTTTGATATGCAGAACAGGCGATATCTTGATTTTCGTGGTGTTTCCAGCTGAGATATGCATTTTCTGCGATAATCTTGGTGGGTCTTTTTTCAGAAGTATGCAGAATCATCGAGATCGCTCTTTTCGAGCTATTTAATGCGAGGAACACGTTCTCTGGTTGTTTTCACCACTCCACAGTGCGTTTGATATGCAGAACAGGCGATATCTTGGTTTTCGTGGGGTTTCAAGCTGAGATATGCATTTCCTGCGATAATCTTGGTCAGACTTCTGTCCGAAGTATGCTGAATCATCGAGATCGCACTTTTCGAGCTATTTAATGCGAGAAACACGTTATCTGGTGTTTTCACCACTCCACAGTTGCTTTGATATGCAGAACCGGCGATATTTTGGTTTTCGTCGGGTTTCAAGCTGAGATATGCATTTTCAACGATAATCTTGGTGAAACATCTGTCCGAAGTATGCAGAAACATCGAGAGCGCTCATTTCGAGCTATTTAATGCGAGAAACACGTTATCTGGTGTTTTAACCACTCAACAGTGCGTTTGATATGCAGAACAGTAGATATCTTGGTTTTCGTGGGGTTTCAAGCTGAGATATGCATTTTCTGCGATAATCATGGTGTTTCATCTATGAGAAGTATGCAGAATCATCGAGAACTCTCTTTTCGAGCTATTTAATGCGAAAAGCAAGTTTTCTGGTGTTTTGACCACTCCACAGTGCGTTTGATATGTAGAGCCGCCGCTAACTTGGTTTTCGTGGGGTTTCCAGCTGAAATATGCATTTTCAGCGATAATCTTGGTGAGACTTCAGTCAGAAGTATGCAGAATCATCGAGATCGCTCTTTTCGAGCTATTTAACGCGAGGAACACGTTCTCTGGTTGTTTTCACCACTCCACAGTGCGTTTGATATGCAGAACAGGCGATATCTTGGTTTTCGTGGGGTTTCAAGCTGAGATATGCATTTCCTGCGATAATCTTGGTCAGACTTCTGTCCGAAGTATGCAGAATCATCCAGATCGCTCTTTTCGAGCTATTTAATGCGAAAAAACAAGTTTTCTGGTGTTTTCACCACTCGACAGTGCGTCTGATATGCAGAACCGGCGATATCTTGGTTTTCGTGGGGTTTCCAGCTGAGATATGCATTTTCTGCGATAATCTTGGTGAGACTTCTGTCCGAAGTATGCTTAATCATCGAGATCGCTCGTTTCGAGCTATTTAATGCGAGAAACACGTTTTCTGGTGTTTTTACCACTCCACAGTGCGTTTGATGTGTAGAGCCGCCGATAACTTGGTTTTCGTGGGGTTTCCAGCTGAAATATGCATTTTCTGCGATAATCTTGGTGTTTCATCTATGAGAAGTATGCAGAATCATCGAGAACTCTCTTTTCGAGCTATTTAATGCGAAAAGCAAGTTTTCTGGTGTTTTGACCACTCCACAGTGCGTTTGATATGTAGAGCCGCCGCTAACTTGGTTTTCGTGGGGTTTCCAGCTGAAATATGCATTTTCAGCGATAATCTTGGTGAGACTTCAGTCAGAAGTATGCAGAATCATCTAGATCGCTCGTTTAGAGCTACTTAATGCGAAAAAACAAGTTTTCTGGTGTTTTCAGCACTCCACAGTGCGTTTGATATGCAGAACCGGCGATATTTTGATTTTCGTGGGGTTTCAAGCTGAGATATGCATTTTTTACGATAATCTTGGTGAGACTTCTGTCCGAAGTATGCTTAATCATCGAGATCGCTCTATTCGAGCTATTTAATGCGAGAAACACGTTATCTGGTGTTTTCAGCACTCCACAGTGCGTTTGATATGCAGAACCAGCGATATCTTGGTTTTCGTGGGGATTCAAGCTGAGATATGCAATTTCTGCGATAATCTTGGTGAGACTTCTGTCCGAAGTATGCTTAATCATCGAGATTGCTCGTTTCGAGATATTTAATGCGAGAAACACGTTATCTGGTGTTTTCAGCACTCCACAGTGCGTTTGATATGTAGATCCAGCGATATCTGGGTTTTCGTGGGGTGTCAAGCTGAGATATGCATTTTCTGCGATAATCTTGGTGTTTCATCTATGAGAAGTATGCAGAATCATCGAGAACTCTCTTTTCGAGCTATTTGATGCGAAAAAACAAGTTTTCTGCTGTTTTGACCACTCCACAGGGCGTTTGATGTGTAGAGCCGCCGATAACTTGGTTTTCGTGGGGTTTCCAGCTGAGACATGCATTTTCTGCGATAATCTTGGATATTCTTCTGTGAGAAGTATGCAGAATCACCGAAATCGCAGTTTTCGTTCTATTGAATGCGAAAAACACGATTTATGGTGTTTTCAGCACTCCACAGTGCGTTTGATATGCCGAAGCTGCGATATCTTCGTTTTCGTGGGGTTTCCAGCTGAGATATGCATTTTCTACGATAATCTTGGATATTCTTCTGTGAGAAGTTTGCAGAATCACAGAAATCGATCTATTCGAGCTATTTAATGCGAGAAACACGTTATCTGGTTGTTTTCAACACTCCACAGTGCGTTTGATATGCAGAACCGGCGACATCTTGATTTTCGTGATGTTTCTAGCTGAGATATGCATTTTCTGCGATAATATTGTTGAGACTTCAGTCAGAAGTATGCAGAATCATCTAGATCGCTCGTTTCGAGCTATTTAATGCGAAAAAAACAAGTTTTCTGGTGTTTTGACCACGCCACAGTGCGTTTGATATGTAGAGCCGCCGATAACTTGGTTTTCGTGGGGTTTCCAGCTGAAATATGCATTTTCTGCGATAATCTTGGTGAGTCTTCTGTCAGAAGTATCCAGAATCATCTAGATCGCTCTTTTCGAGCTATTTAATGCGAGAAACACGTTTTCTGGTGTATTCACCACTCCACAGTAAGTTTGATATGCAGAACAGGCGACATCGTCGTTTTCGTGGGATTTCAATCTGAGATATGCATTTTCTGCGATAATCTTGGTGAGACTTCTGTCCGAAGTATGCAGAATCATCGAGATCGCACTTTTCGAGATATTTAATGCGAGCAACACGTTATCTGGTGTTTTCACCACTCCACAGTGCGTTTGATATGCAGAACCGGCGATATCTTGGTTTTTGTGGGGTTTCAAGCTGAGATATGCATTTTTTACGATAATATTGGTGAGACTTCAATCAGAAGTATGCAGAATCATCAAGATCGCTCGTTTCGAGCTATTTAATGCAAGAAACACGTTTTCTGGGGTTTTCACCACTCCACAGTTCGTTGGATATGCAGAACAGTAGATATCTTGGTTTTCGTGGGATTTGAATCTGAGATATGCATTTTCTGCGATAATCTTGGTGAGACTTCTGTCCGAAGTATGCAGAATCATCAAGATCACACTTTTCGAGATATTTAATGCGAGCAACACGTTATCTGGTGTTTTCACCACTCCACAGTGCGTTTGATATGCAGAACCGGCGATATCTTGATTTTCGTGGTGATTCCAGCTGAGATATGCATTTTCTGCGATAATCTTGGTGAGACTTCAGTCAGAAGTTTGCAGAATCATCTAGATCGCTCGTTTCGAGCTATTTAATGCGAAAAAAGAAGTTATCTGGTTGTTTTCAACACTCCACAGTGCGTTTGATATGCAGAACCGGCGACATCTTGATTTTCGTGATGTTTCTAGCTGAGATATGCATTTTCTGCGATAATATTGTTGAGACTTCAGTCAGAAGTATGCAGAATCATCTAGATCGCTCGTTTCGAGCTATTTAATGCGAAAAAAACAAGTTTTCTGGTGTTTTGACCACGCCACAGTGCGTTTGATATGTAGAGCCGCCGATAACTTGGTTTTCGTGGGGTTTCCAGCTGAAATATGCATTTTCTGCGATAATCTTGGTGAGTCTTCTGTCAGAAGTATCCAGAATCATCTAGATCGCTCTTTTCGAGCTATTTAATGCGAGAAACACGTTTTCTGGTGTATTCACCACTCCACAGTAAGTTTGATATGCAGAACAGGCGACATCGTCGTTTTCGTGGGATTTCAATCTGAGATATGCATTTTCTGCGATAATCTTGGTGAGACTTCTGTCCGAAGTATGCAGAATCATCAAGATCACACTTTTCGAGATATTTAATGCGAGCAACACGTTATCTGGTGTTTTCACCACTCCACAGTGCGTTTGATATGCAGAACCGGCGACATCGTGATTTTCGTGAGGTTTCCACCTGAGATATGCATTTTCTGCGATAATATTGGTGAGACTTCAGTCAGAAGTATGCAGAATCAGCTAGATCGCTCGTTTCGGGCTATTTAATGCGAGAAACACGTTTTCTGGTGTATTCACCACTCCACAGTACGTTAGACATGCAGAACCGGAGATATCTTCGTTTCGGTCGGGTTTCAAGCTGAGATATGCATTTTCTGCGATAATCTTGGTGAGACTTCTGTCCGAAGTATGCTTAATCATCGAGATCGCTCGTTTCGAGCTATTTAATGCCAGAAACACGTTTTCTGGTGTTTTTACCACTCCACAGTGCTTTGGATATGCAGAACCGGAGATATTTTGGTTTTCGTCGGGTTTCAAGCTGAGATATGCATTTTCTACGATAAGCTTGGTGAGACATCTGTCCGAAGTATGCAGAAACATCGAGATCGCTCTATTCCTGCTATTTAATGCGAGGAACACGTTATTTGGTGTTTTCACCACTCCACAGTGCGTTGGATATGCAGAACCGGGGATTTTTTGGTTTTCGTAGGGTTTCAAGCTGAGATATGCATTTTTTACGATAATCTTGGTGAGACTTCTGTCCGAAGTATGCTTAATCATCGAGATCGCTCTTTTCGAGCTATTTAATGCAAGAAACACGTTATCTGGTGTTTTCACCACTCCACAGTGCGTTTGATATGCAGTACCAGCGATATCTTGGTTTTCGTGGGGTTTCAAGCTGAGATATGCATTTTCTGCGATAATCTTGTTGAGACTTCTGTCCGAAGTATGCAGAATCATCGAGATCGCTCGTTTCGAGCGATTTAATGCGAGAAACACGTTATCTGGTGTTTTAACCACTCCACAGTGCGTTTGATATGCAGAACAGGCGATATCTTGGTTTTCGTGGGGTTTCAAGCTGAGATATGCATTTCCTGCGATAATCTTGGTCAGACTTCTGTCCGAAGTATGCTTAATCATCGAGATCGCTCGTTTCGAGCTATTTAATGCGAGAAACACGTTTTCTGGTGTTTTTACCACTCCACAGTGCGTTTGATGTGTAGAGCCGCCGATAACTTGGTTTTCGTGGGGTTTCCAGCTGAAATATGCATTTTCTGCGATAATCTTGGTGAGACTTCAGTCAGAAGTATGCAGAATCATCGAGATCGCTCTTTTCGAGCTATTTAATGCGAGGAACACGTTCTCTGGTTGTTTTCACCACTCCACAGTGCGTTTGATATGCAGAACAGGCGATATCTTGGTTTTCGTGGGGTTTCAAGCTGAGATATGCATTTCCTGCGATAATCTTGGTCAGACTTCTGTCCGAAGTATGCAGAATCATCCAGATCGCTCTTTTCGAGCTATTTAATGCGAAAAAACAAGTTTTCTGGTGTTTTCACCACTCGACAGTGCGTCTGATATGCAGAACCGGCGATATCTTGGTTTTCGTGGGGTTTCCAGCTGAGATATGCATTTTCTGCGATAATCTTGGTGAGACTTCTGTCCGAAGTATGCTTAATCATCGAGATCGCTCGTTTCGAGCTATTTAATGCGAGAAACACGTTTTCTGGTGTTTTTACCACTCCACAGTGCGTTTGATGTGTAGAGCCGCCGATAACTTGGTTTTCGTGGGGTTTCCAGCTGAAATATGCATTTTCTGCGATAATCTTGGTGTTTCATCTATGAGAAGTATGCAGAATCATCGAGAACTCTCTTTTCGAGCTATTTAATGCGAAAAGCAAGTTTTCTGGTGTTTTGACCACTCCACAGTGCGTTTGATATGTAGAGCCGCCGCTAACTTGGTTTTCGTGGGGTTTCCAGCTGAAATATGCATTTTCAGCGATAATCTTGGTGAGACTTCAGTCAGAAGTATGCAGAATCATCTAGATCGCTCGTTTAGAGCTACTTAATGCGAAAAAACAAGTTTTCTGGTGTTTTCAGCACTCCACAGTGCGTTTGATATGCAGAACCGGCGATATTTTGATTTTCGTGGGGTTTCAAGCTGAGATATGCATTTTCTGCGATAATCTTGGTGTGACTTCTGTTAGAAGTATGCAGAATCATCGTGATCGCACTTTTCGTGCTATTTAATGCGAGAAACACTTTATCTGGTGTTTTCACCACTCCGCAGCTGGTTGGATATGCAGAACCGGCGATATTTTGGTTTTCGTCGGGTTTCAAGCTGAGATATGCATTTTCTACGATAATCTTGGTGAAACATCTGTCCGAAGTATGCAGAAACATCGAGAGCGCTCTTTTCGAGCTACTTAATGCACGAAACACGTTTTCTGGGGTTTTCACAACTCCACAGTTCGTTGGATATGCTGAACCGGAGAAATCTTGGTTTTGGTGGGGTTTCAAGCTGAGATATGCATTTCCTGCGATAATCTTGGTGAGACTTCTGTCCGAAGTATGCTGAATCATCTAGATCGCTCTTTTCGAGCTATTTAATGCGAGAAACACGTTATCTGGTGTTTTCACCACTCCTCAGTGCGTTTGATATGCAGAACCGGCGATATCTTGGTTTTCGTGGGGTTTCAAGCTGAGATATGCATTTTCTGCGATAATCCTGGTGAGACTTCTGTCAGAAGTATGAAGAATCTTCGAGAACGCTCTTTTGGAGCTACTTAATGCGCGAAACACGTTTTCTGGAGTTTTCACCATTCCACGGTACGTTTGATGTGCAGAACCGGAGATAACTCGGTTTTCGTCGGGTTTCAAGCTGAGATATGCATTTTCTGCGATAATCTTGGTGAGACTTCTGTCCGAAGTATGCAGAATCATCGAGATCGCTCTTTTCGAGCAATTTAATGCGAGGATCACGTTATCTGGTGTTTTCACCACTCCACAGTGCGTTTGATATGCAGTACCCGCGATATCTTGGTTTTCGTTGGGTTTCATGCTGAGATATGCATTTTTTACGATAATCTTGGTGAGACTTCTGTCCGAAGTATGCAGAATCATCGAGATCGCTCTATTCGAGCTATTTAATGCGACAAACACGTTATCTGGTGTTTTCAGCACCCCACAGTGCGTTTGATATGCAGAACCAGCGATATCTTTGTTTTCGTGGGGTTTCAAGCTGAGATATGCATTTTTTACGATAATCTTGGTGAGACTTCTGTCCGAAGTATGCTTAATCATCGAGATCGCACTATTCGAGCTATTTAATGCGAGAAACACGTTCTCTGGTGTTTTCACCACTCCACAGTTGGTTTGATATGCAGAACCGGCGATATTTTGGTTTTCGTCGGGTTTCAAGCTGAGATATGCATTTTCTACGATAATCTTGGTGAAACATCTGTCCGAAGTATGCAGAATCTTCGAGAACGCTCTTTTCGAGCTATTTAATGCGAGAAACACGTTATCTGGTGTTTTCACCACTCCACAGTGCGTATGATATGCAGAACCGGCGATATCTTGGTTTTCCGTGGGGTTTCAAGCTGAGATATGCATTTTTTACGATAATCTTGGTGAGACTTCTGTTAGAAGTATGCAGAATCATCGAGATCGCACTATTCGAGCTATATAATGCGAGAAACACGTTCTCTGGTTGTTTTCACCACTCCACAGTGCGTTTGATATGCAGAATCGGCGATATCTTGGTTTTCGTGGGGTTTCAAGCTGAGATATGCATTTTCTGCGATAATCTTGGTGAGACTTCTGTCCGAAGTATGCTGAAACATCGAGATCGCTCTTTTCGAGCTATTTAATGCGAGGAACACGTTCTCTGGTTGTTTTCACCACTCCACAGTGCGTTTGATATGCAGAACAGGCGATATCTTGATTTTCGTGGTGTTTCCAGCTGAGATATGCATTTTCTGCGATAATCTTGGTGGGTCTTTTTTCAGAAGTATGCAGAATCATCGAGATCGCTCTTTTCGAGCTATTTAATGCGAGGAACACGTTCTCTGGTTGTTTTCACCACTCCACAGTGCGTTTGATATGCAGAACAGGCGATATCTTGGTTTTCGTGGGGTTTCAAGCTGAGATATGCATTTCCTGCGATAATCTTGGTCAGACTTCTGTCCGAAGTATGCTGAATCATCGAGATCGCACTTTTCGAGCTATTTAATGCGAGAAACACGTTATCTGGTGTTTTCACCACTCCACAGTTGCTTTGATATGCAGAACCGGCGATATTTTGGTTTTCGTCGGGTTTCAAGCTGAGATATGCATTTTCAACGATAATCTTGGTGAAACATCTGTCCGAAGTATGCAGAAACATCGAGAGCGCTCATTTCGAGCTATTTAATGCGAGAAACACGTTATCTGGTGTTTTAACCACTCAACAGTGCGTTTGATATGCAGAACAGTAGATATCTTGGTTTTCGTGGGGTTTCAAGCTGAGATATGCATTTTCTGCGATAATCTTGGTGTTTCATCTATGAGAAGTATGCAGAATCATCGAGAACTCTCTTTTCGAGCTATTTAATGCGAAAAGCAAGTTTTCTGGTGTTTTGACCACTCCACAGTGCGTTTGATATGTAGAGCCGCCGCTAACTTGGTTTTCGTGGGGTTTCCAGCTGAAATATGCATTTTCAGCGATAATCTTGGTGAGACTTCAGTCAGAAGTATGCAGAATCATCGAGATCGCTCTTTTCGAGCTATTTAACGCGAGGAACACGTTCTCTGGTTGTTTTCACCACTCCACAGTGCGTTTGATATGCAGAACAGGCGATATCTTGGTTTTCGTGGGGTTTCAAGCTGAGATATGCATTTCCTGCGATAATCTTGGTCAGACTTCTGTCCGAAGTATGCAGAATCATCCAGATCGCTCTTTTCGAGCTATTTAATGCGAAAAAACAAGTTTTCTGGTGTTTTCACCACTCGACAGTGCGTCTGATATGCAGAACCGGCGATATCTTGGTTTTCGTGGGGTTTCCAGCTGAGATATGCATTTTCTGCGATAATCTTGGTGAGACTTCTGTCCGAAGTATGCTTAATCATCGAGATCGCTCGTTTCGAGCTATTTAATGCGAGAAACACGTTTTCTGGTGTTTTTACCACTCCACAGTGCGTTTGATGTGTAGAGCCGCCGATAACTTGGTTTTCGTGGGGTTTCCAGCTGAAATATGCATTTTCTGCGATAATCTTGGTGTTTCATCTATGAGAAGTATGCAGAATCATCGAGAACTCTCTTTTCGAGCTATTTAATGCGAAAAGCAAGTTTTCTGGTGTTTTGACCACTCCACAGTGCGTTTGATATGTAGAGCCGCCGCTAACTTGGTTTTCGTGGGGTTTCCAGCTGAAATATGCATTTTCAGCGATAATCTTGGTGAGACTTCAGTCAGAAGTATGCAGAATCATCTAGATCGCTCGTTTAGAGCTACTTAATGCGAAAAAACAAGTTTTCTGGTGTTTTCAGCACTCCACAGTGCGTTTGATATGCAGAACCGGCGATATTTTGATTTTCGTGGGGTTTCAAGCTGAGATATGCATTTTTTACGATAATCTTGGTGAGACTTCTGTCCGAAGTATGCTTAATCATCGAGATCGCTCTATTCGAGCTATTTAATGCGAGAAACACGTTATCTGGTGTTTTCAGCACTCCACAGTGCGTTTGATATGCAGAACCAGCGATATCTTGGTTTTCGTGGGGATTCAAGCTGAGATATGCAATTTCTGCGATAATCTTGGTGAGACTTCTGTCCGAAGTATGCTTAATCATCGAGATTGCTCGTTTCGAGATATTTAATGCGAGAAACACGTTATCTGGTGTTTTCAGCACTCCACAGTGCGTTTGATATGTAGATCCAGCGATATCTGGGTTTTCGTGGGGTGTCAAGCTGAGATATGCATTTTCTGCGATAATCTTGGTGTTTCATCTATGAGAAGTATGCAGAATCATCGAGAACTCTCTTTTCGAGCTATTTGATGCGAAAAAACAAGTTTTCTGCTGTTTTGACCACTCCACAGGGCGTTTGATGTGTAGAGCCGCCGATAACTTGGTTTTCGTGGGGTTTCCAGCTGAGACATGCATTTTCTGCGATAATCTTGGATATTCTTCTGTGAGAAGTATGCAGAATCACCGAAATCGCAGTTTTCGTGCTATTGAATGCGAAAAACACGATTTATGGTGTTTTCAGCACTCCACAGTGCGTTTGATATGCCGAAGCTGCAATATCTTCGTTTTCGTGGGGTTTCCAGCTGAGATATGCATTTTCTACGATAATCTTGGATATTCTTCTGTGAGAAGTTTGCAGAATCACAGAAATCGATCTATTCGAGCTATTTAATGCGAGAAACACGTTATCTGGTTGTTTTCAACACTCCACAGTGCGTTTGATATGCAGAACCGGCGACATCTTGATTTTCGTGATGTTTCTAGCTGAGATATGCATTTTCTGCGATAATATTGTTGAGACTTCAGTCAGAAGTATGCAGAATCATCTAGATCGCTCGTTTCGAGCTATTTAATGCGAAAAAAACAAGTTTTCTGGTGTTTTGACCACGCCACAGTGCGTTTGATATGTAGAGCCGCCGATAACTTGGTTTTCGTGGGGTTTCCAGCTGAAATATGCATTTTCTGCGATAATCTTGGTGAGTCTTCTGTCAGAAGTATCCAGAATCATCTAGATCGCTCTTTTCGAGCTATTTAATGCGAGAAACACGTTTTCTGGTGTATTCACCACTCCACAGTAAGTTTGATATGCAGAACAGGCGACATCGTCGTTTTCGTGGGATTTCAATCTGAGATATGCATTTTCTGCGATAATCTTGGTGAGACTTCTGTCCGAAGTATGCAGAATCATCGAGATCGCACTTTTCGAGATATTTAATGCGAGCAACACGTTATCTGGTGTTTTCACCACTCCACAGTGCGTTTGATATGCAGAACCGGCGATATCTTGGTTTTTGTGGGGTTTCAAGCTGAGATATGCATTTTTTACGATAATATTGGTGAGACTTCAATCAGAAGTATGCAGAATCATCAAGATCGCTCGTTTCGAGCTATTTAATGCAAGAAACACGTTTTCTGGGGTTTTCACCACTCCACAGTTCGTTGGATATGCAGAACAGTAGATATCTTGGTTTTCGTGGGATTTGAATCTGAGATATGCATTTTCTGCGATAATCTTGGTGAGACTTCTGTCCGAAGTATGCAGAATCATCAAGATCACACTTTTCGAGATATTTAATGCGAGCAACACGTTATCTGGTGTTTTCACCACTCCACAGTGCGTTTGATATGCAGAACCGGCGATATCTTGATTTTCGTGGTGATTCCAGCTGAGATATGCATTTTCTGCGATAATCTTGGTGAGACTTCAGTCAGAAGTTTGCAGAATCATCTAGATCGCTCGTTTCGAGCTATTTAATGCGAAAAAAGAAGTTATCTGGTTGTTTTCAACACTCCACAGTGCGTTTGATATGCAGAACCGGCGACATCTTGATTTTCGTGATGTTTCTAGCTGAGATATGCATTTTCTGCGATAATATTGTTGAGACTTCAGTCAGAAGTATGCAGAATCATCTAGATCGCTCGTTTCGAGCTATTTAATGCGAAAAAAACAAGTTTTCTGGTGTTTTGACCACGCCACAGTGCGTTTGATATGTAGAGCCGCCGATAACTTGGTTTTCGTGGGGTTTCCAGCTGAAATATGCATTTTCTGCGATAATCTTGGTGAGTCTTCTGTCAGAAGTATCCAGAATCATCTAGATCGCTCTTTTCGAGCTATTTAATGCGAGAAACACGTTTTCTGGTGTATTCACCACTCCACAGTAAGTTTGATATGCAGAACAGGCGACATCGTCGTTTTCGTGGGATTTCAATCTGAGATATGCATTTTCTGCGATAATCTTGGTGAGACTTCTGTCCGAAGTATGCAGAATCATCAAGATCACACTTTTCGAGATATTTAATGCGAGCAACACGTTATCTGGTGTTTTCACCACTCCACAGTGCGTTTGATATGCAGAACCGGCGACATCGTGATTTTCGTGAGGTTTCCACCTGAGATATGCATTTTCTGCGATAATATTGGTGAGACTTCAGTCAGAAGTATGCAGAATCAGCTAGATCGCTCGTTTCGGGCTATTTAATGCGAGAAACACGTTTTCTGGTGTATTCACCACTCCACAGTACGTTAGACATGCAGAACCGGAGATATCTTCGTTTCGGTCGGGTTTCAAGCTGAGATATGCATTTTCTGCGATAATCTTGGTGAGACTTCTGTCCGAAGTATGCTTAATCATCGAGATCGCTCGTTTCGAGCTATTTAATGCCAGAAACACGTTTTCTGGTGTTTTTACCACTCCACAGTGCTTTGGATATGCAGAACCGGAGATATTTTGGTTTTCGTCGGGTTTCAAGCTGAGATATGCATTTTCTACGATAAGCTTGGTGAGACATCTGTCCGAAGTATGCAGAAACATCGAGATCGCTCTATTCCTGCTATTTAATGCGAGGAACACGTTATTTGGTGTTTTCACCACTCCACAGTGCGTTGGATATGCAGAACCGGGGATTTTTTGGTTTTCGTAGGGTTTCAAGCTGAGATATGCATTTTTTACGATAATCTTGGTGAGACTTCTGTCCGAAGTATGCTTAATCATCGAGATCGCTCTTTTCGAGCTATTTAATGCAAGAAACACGTTATCTGGTGTTTTCACCACTCCACAGTGCGTTTGATATGCAGTACCAGCGATATCTTGGTTTTCGTGGGGTTTCAAGCTGAGATATGCATTTTCTGCGATAATCTTGTTGAGACTTCTGTCCGAAGTATGCAGAATCATCGAGATCGCTCGTTTCGAGCGATTTAATGCGAGAAACACGTTATCTGGTGTTTTAACCACTCCACAGTGCGTTTGATATGCAGAACAGGCGATATCTTGGTTTTCGTGGGGTTTCAAGCTGAGATATGCATTTCCTGCGATAATCTTGGTCAGACTTCTGTCCGAAGTATGCTTAATCATCGAGATCGCTCGTTTCGAGCTATTTAATGCGAGAAACACGTTTTCTGGTGTTTTTACCACTCCACAGTGCGTTTGATGTGTAGAGCCGCCGATAACTTGGTTTTCGTGGGGTTTCCAGCTGAAATATGCATTTTCTGCGATAATCTTGGTGAGACTTCAGTCAGAAGTATGCAGAATCATCGAGATCGCTCTTTTCGAGCTATTTAATGCGAGGAACACGTTCTCTGGTTGTTTTCACCACTCCACAGTGCGTTTGATATGCAGAACAGGCGATATCTTGGTTTTCGTGGGGTTTCAAGCTGAGATATGCATTTCCTGCGATAATCTTGGTCAGACTTCTGTCCGAAGTATGCAGAATCATCCAGATCGCTCTTTTCGAGCTATTTAATGCGAAAAAACAAGTTTTCTGGTGTTTTCACCACTCGACAGTGCGTCTGATATGCAGAACCGGCGATATCTTGGTTTTCGTGGGGTTTCCAGCTGAGATATGCATTTTCTGCGATAATCTTGGTGAGACTTCTGTCCGAAGTATGCTTAATCATCGAGATCGCTCGTTTCGAGCTATTTAATGCGAGAAACACGTTTTCTGGTGTTTTTACCACTCCACAGTGCGTTTGATGTGTAGAGCCGCCGATAACTTGGTTTTCGTGGGGTTTCCAGCTGAAATATGCATTTTCTGCGATAATCTTGGTGTTTCATCTATGAGAAGTATGCAGAATCATCGAGAACTCTCTTTTCGAGCTATTTAATGCGAAAAGCAAGTTTTCTGGTGTTTTGACCACTCCACAGTGCGTTTGATATGTAGAGCCGCCGCTAACTTGGTTTTCGTGGGGTTTCCAGCTGAAATATGCATTTTCAGCGATAATCTTGGTGAGACTTCAGTCAGAAGTATGCAGAATCATCTAGATCGCTCGTTTAGAGCTACTTAATGCGAAAAAACAAGTTTTCTGGTGTTTTCAGCACTCCACAGTGCGTTTGATATGCAGAACCGGCGATATTTTGATTTTCGTGGGGTTTCAAGCTGAGATATGCATTTTTTACGATAATCTTGGTGAGACTTCTGTCCGAAGTATGCTTAATCATCGAGATCGCTCTATTCGAGCTATTTAATGCGAGAAACACGTTATCTGGTGTTTTCAGCACTCCACAGTGCGTTTGATATGCAGAACCAGCGATATCTTGGTTTTCGTGGGGATTCAAGCTGAGATATGCAATTTCTGCGATAATCTTGGTGAGACTTCTGTCCGAAGTATGCTTAATCATCGAGATTGCTCGTTTCGAGATATTTAATGCGAGAAACACGTTATCTGGTGTTTTCAGCACTCCACAGTGCGTTTGATATGTAGATCCAGCGATATCTGAGTTTTCGTGGGGTGTCAAGCTGAGATATGCATTTTCTGCGATAATCTTGGTGTTTCATCTATGAGAAGTATGCAGAATCATCGAGAACTCTCTTTTCGAGCTATTTGATGCGAAAAAACAAGTTTTCTGGTGTTTTGACCACTCCACAGGGCGTTTGATGTGTAGAGCCGCCGATAACTTGGTTTTCGTGGGGTTTCCAGCTGAGACATGCATTTTCTGCGATAATCTTGGATATTCTTCTGTGAGAAGTATGCAGAATCACCGAAATCGCAGTTTTCGTGCTATTGAATGCGAAAAACACGATTTATGGTGTTTTCAGCACTCCACAGTGCGTTTGATATGCCGAAGCTGCGATATCTTCGTTTTCGTGGGGTTTCCAGCTGAGATATGCATTTTCTACGATAATCTTGGATATTCTTCTGTGAGAAGTTTGCAGAATCACAGAAATCGATCTATTCGAGCTATTTAATGCGAGAAACACGTTATCTGGTTGTTTTCAACACTCCACAGTGCGTTTGATATGCAGAACCGGCGACATCTTGATTTTCGTGATGTTTCTAGCTGAGATATGCATTTTCTGCGATAATATTGTTGAGACTTCAGTCAGAAGTATGCAGAATCATCTAGATCGCTCGTTTCGAGCTATTTAATGCGAAAAAAACAAGTTTTCTGGTGTTTTGACCACGCCACAGTGCGTTTGATATGTAGAGCCGCCGATAACTTGGTTTTCGTGGGGTTTCCAGCTGAAATATGCATTTTCTGCGATAATCTTGGTGAGTCTTCTGTCAGAAGTATCCAGAATCATCTAGATCGCTCTTTTCGAGCTATTTAATGCGAGAAACACGTTTTCTGGTGTATTCACCACTCCACAGTAAGTTTGATATGCAGAACAGGCGACATCGTCGTTTTCGTGGGATTTCAATCTGAGATATGCATTTTCTGCGATAATCTTGGTGAGACTTCTGTCCGAAGTATGCAGAATCATCGAGATCGCACTTTTCGAGATATTTAATGCGAGCAACACGTTATCTGGTGTTTTCACCACTCCACAGTGCGTTTGATATGCAGAACCGGCGATATCTTGGTTTTTGTGGGGTTTCAAGCTGAGATATGCATTTTTTACGATAATATTGGTGAGACTTCAATCAGAAGTATGCAGAATCATCAAGATCGCTCGTTTCGAGCTATTTAATGCAAGAAACACGTTTTCTGGGGTTTTCACCACTCCACAGTTCGTTGGATATGCAGAACAGTAGATATCTTGGTTTTCGTGGGATTTGAATCTGAGATATGCATTTTCTGCGATAATCTTGGTGAGACTTCTGTCCGAAGTATGCAGAATCATCAAGATCACACTTTTCGAGATATTTAATGCGAGCAACACGTTATCTGGTGTTTTCACCACTCCACAGTGCGTTTGATATGCAGAACCGGCGATATCTTGATTTTCGTGGTGAATCCAGCTGAGATATGCATTTTCTGCGATAATCTTGGTGAGACTTCAGTCAGAAGTTTGCAGAATCATCTAGATCGCTCGTTTCGAGCTATTTAATGCGAAAAAAGAAGTTATCTGGTTGTTTTCAACACTCCACAGTGCGTTTGATATGCAGAACCGGCGACATCTTGATTTTCGTGATGTTTCTAGCTGAGATATGCATTTTCTGCGATAATATTGTTGAGACTTCAGTCAGAAGTATGCAGAATCATCTACATCGCTCGTTTCGAGCTATTTAATGCGAAAAAAACAAGTTTTCTGGTGTTTTGACCACGCCACAGTGCGTTTGATATGTAGAGCCGCCGATAACTTGGTTTTCGTGGGGTTTCCAGCTGAAATATGCATTTTCTGCGATAATCTTGGTGAGTCTTCTGTCAGAAGTATCCAGAATCATCTAGATCGCTCTTTTCGAGCTATTTAATGCGAGAAACACGTTTTCTGGTGTATTCACCACTCCACAGTAAGTTTGATATGCAGAACAGGCGACATCGTCGTTTTCGTGGGATTTCAATCTGAGATATGCATTTTCTGCGATAATCTTGGTGAGACTTCTGTCCGAAGTATGCAGAATCATCAAGATCACACTTTTCGAGATATTTAATGCGAGCAACACGTTATCTGGTGTTTTCACCACTCCACAGTGCGTTTGATATGCAGAACCGGCGACATCGTGATTTTCGTGAGGTTTCCACCTGAGATATGCATTTTCTGCGATAATATTGGTGAGACTTCAGTCAGAAGTATGCAGAATCAGCTAGATCGCTCGTTTCGGGCTATTTAATGCGAGAAACACGTTTTCTGGTGTATTCACCACTCCACAGTACGTTAGACATACAGAACCGGAGATATCTTCGTTTCGGTCGGGTTTCAAGCTGAGATATGCATTTTCTGCGATAATCTTGGTGAGACTTCTGTCCGAAGTATGCTTAATCATCGAGATCGCTCGTTTCGAGCTATTTAATGCCAGAAACACGTTTTCTGGTGTTTTTACCACTCCACAGTGCTTTGGATATGCAGAACCGGAGATATTTTGGTTTTCGTCGGGTTTCAAGCTGAGATATGCATTTTCTACGATAAGCTTGGTGAGACATCTGTCCGAAGTATGCAGAAACATCGAGATCGCTCTATTCCTGCTATTTAATGCGAGGAACACGTTATTTGGTGTTTTCACCACTCCACAGTGCGTTGGATATGCAGAACCGGGGATTTTTTGGTTTTCGTAGGGTTTCAAGCTGAGATATGCATTTTTTACGATAATCTTGGTGAGACTTCTGTCCGAAGTATGCTTAATCATCGAGATCGCTCTTTTCGAGCTATTTAATGCAAGAAACACGTTATCTGGTGTTTTCACCACTCCACAGTGCGTTTGATATGCAGTACCAGCGATATCTTGGTTTTCGTGGGGTTTCAAGCTGAGATATGCATTTTCTGCGATAATCTTGTTGAGACTTCTGTCCGAAGTATGCAGAATCATCGAGATCGCTCGTTTCGAGCGATTTAATGCGAGAAACACGTTATCTGGTGTTTTAACCACTCCACAGTGCGTTGGATATGCAGAACCGGAGATATTTTGGTTTTCGTCGGGTTTCAAGCTGAGATATGCATTTTGTACGATAAGCTTGGTGAGACATCTGTCCGAAGTATGCAGAAACATCGGTAGCGCTCTTTTCGAGCTATTTAATGCGAGAAACACGTTTTCTGGGGTTTTCACCACTCCACAGTTCTTTGGATATGCAGAACAGGAGATATCTTGGTTTGCGTGGGGTTTCAAGCAGAGATATGCATTTTCTGCGATAATCTTGGTCAGACTTCTGTCAGAAGTATGCAGAATCTTCAAGATCGCACTTTTCGAGCTATTTAATGCGAGAAACACGTTATCTGGTGTTTTCACCACTCCACAGTGCGTTTGATATGCAGTACCAGCGAAATCTTGGTTTTCGTGGCGTTTCATGCAGAGATATGCATTTTTTACGATAATCTTGGTGAAACATCTGTCCGAAGTATGCAGAAACATCGAGAGCGCTCTTTTCGAGCTACTTAATGCACGAAACACGTTTTCTGGTGTTTTCACCGCTCCACAGTACGTTTGACATGCAGAACCGGCGATATCTTGGTTTCGGTCGGGTTTCAAGCTGAGATATGCATTTTCTACGATAATCCTGGTGAGACTTCTGTCAGAAGTATGCAGAATCTTCGAGAACGCTCTTTTGGAGCTACTTAATGCGCGAAACACGTTTTCTGGTGTTTTCACCATTCCGCGGTACGTTTGATGTGCAGAACCGGAGATAACTCGGTTTTCGTCGGGTATCAAGCTGAGATATGCATTTTCTACGATAATCTTGGTGAGACTTCTGTCAGAAGTATGCAGGATCTTCGAGAACGCTCTTTTCGAGCTATTTAATGCGAGAAACACGTTATCTGGTGTTTTCACCACTCCACAGTGCGTATGATATGCAGAACCGGCGATATCTTGGTTTTCCGTGGGGTTTCAAGCTGAGATATGCATTTTTTACGATAATCTTGGTGAGACTTCTGTTAGAAGTATGCAGAATCATCGAGATCGCACTATTCGAGCTATTTAATGCGAGAAACACGTTCTCTGGTTGTTTTCACCACTCCACAGTGCGTTTGATATGCAGAATCGGCGATATCTTGGTTTTCGTGGGGTTTCAAGCTGAGATATGCATTTTCTGCGATAATCTTGGTGAGACTTCTGTCCGAAGTATGCTGAAACATCGAGATCGCTCTTTTCGAGCTATTTAATGCGAAAAAAACAAGTTTTCTGGTGTTTTGACCACGCCACAGTGCGTTTGATATGTAGAGCCGCCGATAACTTGGTTTTCGTGGGGTTTCCAGCTGAAATATGCATTTTCTGCGATAATCTTGGTGAGTCTTCCGTCAGAAGTATCCAGAATCATCTAGATCGCTCTTTTCGAGCTATTTAATGCGAGAAACACGTTTTCTGGTGTATTCACCACTCCACAGTAAGTTTGATATGCAGAACAGGCGACATCGTCGTTTTCGTGGGATTTCAATCTGAGATATGCATTTTCTGCGATAATCTTGGTGAGACTTCTGTCCGAAGTATGCAGAATCATCGAGATCGCACTTTTCGAGATATTTAATGCGAGCAACACGTTATCTGGTGTTTTCACCACTCCACAGTGCGTTTGATATGCAGAACCGGCGATATCTTGGTTTTTGTGGGGTTTCAAGCTAAGATATGCATTTTTTACGATAATATTGGTGAGACTTCAATCAGAAGTATGCAGAATCATCAAGATCGCTCGTTTCGAGCTATTTAATGCAAGAAACACGTTTTCTGGGGTTTTCACCACTCCACAGTTCGTTGGATATGCAGAACAGTAGATATCTTGGTTTTCGTGGGATTTGAATCTGAGATATGCATTTTCTGCGATAATCTTGGTGAGACTTCTGTCCGAAGTATGCAGAATCATCAAGATCACACTTTTCGAGATATTTAATGCGAGCAACACGTTATCTGGTGTTTTCACCACTCCACAGTGCGTTTGATATGCAGAACCGGCGATATCTTGATTTTCGTGGTGATTCCAGCTGAGATATGCATTTTCTGCGATAATCTTGGTGAGACTTCAGTCAGAAGTTTGCAGAATCATCTAGATCGCTCGTTTCGAGCTATTTAATGCGAAAAAAGAAGTTATCTGGTTGTTTTCAACACTCCACAGTGCGTTTGATATGCAGAACCGGCGACATCTTGATTTTCGTGATGTTTCTAGCTGAGATATGCATTTTCTGCGATAATATTGTTGAGACTTCAGTCAGAAGTATGCAGAATCATCTAGATCGCTCGTTTCGAGCTATTTAATGCGAAAAAAACAAGTTTTCTGGTGTTTTGACCACGCCACAGTGCGTTTGATATGTAGAGCCGCCGATAACTTGGTTTTCGTGGGGTTTCCAGCTGAAATATGCATTTTCTGCGATAATCTTGGTGAGTCTTCTGTCAGAAGTATCCAGAATCATCTAGATCGCTCTTTTCGAGCTATTTAATGCGAGAAACACGTTTTCTGGTGTATTCACCACTCCACAGTAAGTTTGATATGCAGAACAGGCGACATCGTCGTTTTCGTGGGATTTCAATCTGAGATATGCATTTTCTGCGATAATCTTGGTGAGACTTCTGTCCGAAGTATGCAGAATCATCAAGATCACACTTTTCGAGATATTTAATGCGAGCAACACGTTATCTGGTGTTTTCACCACTCCACAGTGCGTTTGATATGCAGAACCGGCGACATCGTGATTTTCGTGAGGTTTCCACCTGAGATATGCATTTTCTGCGATAATATTGGTGAGACTTCAGTCAGAAGTATGCAGAATCAGCTAGATCGCTCGTTTCGGGCTATTTAATGCGAGAAACACGTTTTCTGGTGTATTCACCACTCCACAGTACGTTAGACATGCAGAACCGGAGATATCTTCGTTTCGGTCGGGTTTCAAGCTGAGATATGCATTTTCTGCGATAATCTTGGTGAGACTTCTGTCCGAAGTATGCTTAATCATCGAGATCGCTCGTTTCGAGCTATTTAATGCCAGAAACACGTTTTCTGGTGTTTTTACCACTCCACAGTGCTTTGGATATGCAGAACCGGAGATATTTTGGTTTTCGTCGGGTTTCAAGCTGAGATATGCATTTTCTACGATAAGCGTGGTGAGACATCTGTCCGAAGTATGCAGAAACATCGAGATCGCTCTATTCCTGCTATTTAATGCGAGGAACACGTTATTTGGTGTTTTCACCACTCCACAGTGCGTTGGATATGCAGAACCGGGGATTTTTTGGTTTTCGTAGGGTTTCAAGCTGAGATATGCATTTTTTACGATAATCTTGGTGAGACTTCTGTCCGAAGTATGCTTAATCATCGAGATCGCTCTTTTCGAGCTATTTAATGCAAGAAACACGTTATCTGGTGTTTTCACCACTCCACAGTGCGTTTGATATGCAGTACCAGCGATATCTTGGTTTTCGTGGGGTTTCAAGCTGAGATATGCATTTTCTGCGATAATCTTGTTGAGACTTCTGTCCGAAGTATGCAGAATCATCGAGATCGCTCGTTTCGAGCGATTTAAAGCGAGAAACACGTTATCTGGTGTTTTAACCACTCCACAGTGCGTTGGATATGCAGAACCGGAGATATTTTGGTTTTCGTCGGGTTTCAAGCTGAGATATGCATTTTGTACGATAAGCTTGGTGAGACATCTGTCCGAAGTATGCAGAAACATCGGTAGCGCTCTTTTCGAGCTATTTAATGCGAGAAACACGTTTTCTGGGGTTTTCACCACTCCACAGTTCTTTGGATATGCAGAACAGGAGATATCTTGGTTTGCGTGGGGTTTCAAGCAGAGATATGCATTTTCTGTGATAATCTTGGTCAGACTTCTGTCAGAAGTATGCAGAATCTTCAAGATCGCACTTTTCGAGCTATTTAATGCGAGAAACACGTTATCTGGTGTTTTCACCACTCCACAGTGCGTTTGATATGCAGTACCAGCGAAATCTTGGTTTTCGTGGCGTTTCATGCAGAGATATGCATTTTTTACGATAATCTTGGTGAAACATCTGTCCGAAGTATGCAGAAACATCGAGAGCGCTCTTTTCGAGCTACTTAATGCACGAAACACGTTTTCTGGTGTTTTCACCGCTCCACAGTACGTTTGACATGCAGAACCGGCGATATCTTGGTTTCGGTCGGGTTTCAAGCTGAGATATGCATTTTCTACGATAATCCTGGTGAGACTTCTGTCAGAAGTATGCAGAATCTTCGAGAACGCTCTTTTGGAGCTACTTAATGCGCGAAACACGTTTTCTGGTGTTTTCACCATTCCGCGGTACGTTTGATGTGCAGAACCGGAGATAACTCGGTTTTCGTCGGGTATCAAGCTGAGATATGCATTTTCTACGATAATCTTGGTGAGACTTCTGTCAGAAGTATGCAGGATCTTCGAGAACGCTCTTTTCGAGCTATTTAATGCGAGAAACACGTTATCTGGTGTTTTCACCACTCCACAGTGCGTATGATATGCAGAACCGGCGATATATTGGTTTTCCGTGGGGTTTCAAGCTGAGATATGCATTTTTTACGATAATCTTGGTGAGACTTCTGTTAGAAGTATGCAGAATCATCGAGATCGCACTATTCGAGCTATTTAATGCGAGAAACACGTTCTCTGGTTGTTTTCACCACTCCACAGTGCGTTTGATATGCAGAATCGGCGATATCTTGGTTTTCGTGGGGTTTCAAGCTGAGATATGCATTTTCTGCGATAATCTTGGTGAGACTTCTGTCCGAAGTATGCTGAAACATCGAGATCGCTCTTTTCGAGCTATTTAATGCGAGGAACACGTTCTCTGGTTGTTTTCACCACTCCACAGTGCGTTTGATATGCAGAACAGGCGATATCTTGATTTTCGTGGTGTTTCCAGCTGAGATATGCATTTTCTGCGATAATCTTGGTGGGTCTTTTTTCAGAAGTATGCAGAATCATCGAGATCGCTCTTTTCGAGCTATTTAATGCGAGGAACACGTTCTCTGGTTGTTTTCACCACTCCACAGTGCGTTTGATATGCAGAACAGGCGATATCTTGGTTTTCGTGGGGTTTCAAGCTGAGATATGCATTTTCTGCGATAATCTTGTTGAGACTTCTGTCCGAAGTATGCAGAATCATCGAGATCGCTCGTTTCGAGCGATTTAATGCGAGAAACACGTTATCTGGTGTTTTAACCACTCCACAGTGCGTGGGATATGCAGAACCGGAGATATTTTGGTTTTCGTCGGGTTTCAAGCTGAGATATGCATTTTGTACGATAAGCTTGGTGAGACATCTGTCCGAAGTATGCAGAAACATCGGTAGCGCTCTTTTCGAGCTATTTAATGCGAGAAACACGTTTTCTGGGGTTTTCACCACTCCACAGTTCTTTGGATATGCAGAACAGGAGATATCTTGGTTTGCGTGGGGTTTCAAGCAGAGATATGCATTTTCTGCGATAATCTTGGTGAGACTTCTGTCAGAAGTATGCAGAATCTTCAAGATCGCACTTTTCGAGCTATTTAATGCGAGAAACACGTTATCTGGTGTTTTCACCACTCCACAGTGCGTTTGATATGCAGTACCAGCGAAATCTTGGTTTTCGTGGGGTTTCATGCAGAGATATGCATTTTTTACGATAATCTTGGTGAGACTTTTGTCAGAAGTATGCAGAATCTTCTAGATCGCTCTTTTCGAGCTACTTAATGCACGAAACACGTTTTCTGGTGTTTTCACCGCTCCACAGTACGTTTGACATGCAGAACCGGCGATATCTTGGTTTCGGTCGGGTTTCAAGCTGAGATATGCATTTTCTACGATAATCCTGGTGAGACTTCTGTCAGAAGTATGCAGAATCTTCGAGAACGCTCTTTTGGAGCTACTTAATGCGCGAAACACGTTTTCTGGTGTTTTCACCATTCCGCGGTACGTTTGATGTGCAGAACCGGAGATAACTCGGTTTTCGTCGGGTATCAAGCTGAGATATGCATTTTCTACGATAATCTTGGTGAGACTTCTGTCAGAAGTATGCAGGATCTTCGAGAACGCTCTTTTCGAGCTATTTAATGCGAGAAACACGTTATCTGGTGTTTTCACCACTCCACAGTGCGTTTGATATGCAGTACCAGCGATATCTTGGTTTTCGTGGGGTTTCAAGCTGAGATATGCATTTTTTACGATAATCTTGGTGAGACTTCTGTCCGAAGTATGCAGAATCATCGAGATCGCACTATTCGAGCTATTTAATGCGAGAAACACGTTCTCTGGTGTTTTCACCACTCCACAGTTGGTTTGATATGCAGAACCGGCGATATTTTGGTTTTCGTCGGGTTTCAAGCTGAGATATGCATTTTCTACGATAATCTTGGTGAAACATCTGTCCGAAGTATGCAGAATCTTCGAGAACGCTCTTTTCGAGCTATTTAATGCGAGAAACACGTTATCTGGTGTTTTCACCACTCCACAGTGCGTATGATATGCAGAACCGGCGATATCTTGGTTTTCCGTGGGGTTTCAAGCTGAGATATGCATTTTTTACGATAATCTTGGTGAGACTTCTGTTAGAAGTATGCAGAATCATCGAGATCGCACTATTCGAGCTATTTAATGCGAGAAACACGTTCTCTGGTTGTTTTCACCACTCCACAGTGCGTTTGATATGCAGAATCGGCGATATCTTGGTTTTCGTGGGGTTTCAAGCTGAGATATGCATTTTCTGCGATAATCTTGGTGAGACTTCTGTCCGAAGTATGCTGAAACATCGAGATCGCTCTTTTCGAGCTATTTAATGCGAGGAACACGTTCTCTGGTGTTTTCACCGCTCCACAGTACGTTTGACATGCAGAACCGGCGATATCTTGGTTTCGGTCGGGTTTCAAGCTGAGATATGCATTTTCTACGATAATCCTGGTGAGACTTCTGTCAGAAGTATGCAGAATCTTCGAGAACGCTCTTTTGGAGCTACATAATGCGCGAAACACGTTTTCTGGTGTTTTCACCATTCCGCGGTACGTTTGATGTGCAGAACCGGAGATAACTCGGTTTTCGTCGGGTATCAAGCTGAGATATGCATTTTCTACGATAATCTTGGTGAGACTTCTGTCAGAAGTATGCAGGATCTTCGAGAACGCTCTTTTCGAGCTATTTAATGCGAGAAACACGTTATCTGGTGTTTTCACCACTCCACAGTGCGTATGATATGCAGAACCGGCGATATCTTGGTTTTCCGTGGGGTTTCAAGCTGAGATATGCATTTTTTACGATAATCTTGGTGAGACTTCTGTTAGAAGTATGCAGAATCATCGAGATCGCACTATTCGAGCTATTTAATGCGAGAAACACGTTCTCTGGTTGTTTTCACCACTCCACAGTGCGTTTGATATGCAGAATCGGCGATATCTTGGTTTTCGTGGGGTTTCAAGCTGAGATATGCATTTTCTGCGATAATCTTGGTGAGACTTCTGTCCGAAGTATGCTGAAACATCGAGATCGCTCTTTTCGAGCTATTTAATGCGAGGAACACGTTCTCTGGTTGTTTTCACCACTCCACAGTGCGTTTGATATGCAGAACAGGCGATATCTTGATTTTCGTGGTGTTTCCAGCTGAGATATGCATTTTCTGCGATAATCTTGGTGGGTCTTTTTTCAGAAGTATGCAGAATCATCGAGATCGCTCTTTTCGAGCTATTTAATGCGAGGAACACGTTCTCTGGTTGTTTTCACCACTCCACAGTGCGTTTGATATGCAGAACAGGCGATATCTTGGTTTTCGTGGGGTTTCAAGCTGAGATATGCATTTTCTGCGATAATCTTGTTGAGACTTCTGTCCGAAGTATGCAGAATCATCGAGATCGCTCGTTTCGAGCGATTTAATGCGAGAAACACGTTATCTGGTGTTTTAACCACTCCACAGTGCGTGGGATATGCAGAACCGGAGATATTTTGGTTTTCGTCGGGTTTCAAGCTGAGATATGCATTTTGTACGATAAGCTTGGTGAGACATCTGTCCGAAGTATGCAGAAACATCGGTAGCGCTCTTTTCGAGCTATTTAATGCGAGAAACACGTTTTCTGGGGTTTTCACCACTCCACAGTTCTTTGGATATGCAGAACAGGAGATATCTTGGTTTGCGTGGGGTTTCAAGCTGAGATATGCATTTTTTACGATAATCTTGGTGAGACTTCTGTTAGAAGTATGCAGAATCATCGAGATCGCACTATTCGAGCTATTTAATGCGAGAAACACGTTCTCTGGTTGTTTTCACCACTCCACAGTGCGTTTGATATGCAGAATCGGCGATATCTTGGTTTTCGTGGGGTTTCATGCAGAGATATGCATTTTTTACGATAATCTTGGTGAGACTTTTGTCAGAAGTATGCAGAATCTTCTAGATCGCTCTTTTCGAGCTACTTAATGCACGAAACACGTTTTCTGGTGTTTTCACCGCTCCACAGTACGTTTGACATGCAGAACCGGCGATATCTTGGTTTCGGTCGGGTTTCAAGCTGAGATATGCATTTTCTACGATAATCCTGGTGAGACTTCTGTCAGAAGTATGCAGAATCTTCGAGAACGCTCTTTTGGAGCTACTTAATGCGCGAAACACGTTTTCTGGTGTTTTCACCATTCCGCGGTACGTTTGATGTGCAGAACCGGAGATAACTCGGTTTTCGTCGGGTATCAAGCTGAGATATGCATTTTCTACGATAATCTTGGTGAGACTTCTGTCAGAAGTATGCAGGATCTTCGAGAACGCTCTTTTCGAGCTATTTAATGCGAGAAACACGTTATCTGGTGTTTTCACCACTCCACAGTGCGTTTGATATGCAGTACCAGCGATATCTTGGTTTTCGTGGGGTTTCAAGCTGAGATATGCATTTTTTACGATAATCTTGGTGAGACTTCTGTCCGAAGTATGCAGAATCATCGAGATCGCACTATTCGAGCTATTTAATGCGAGAAACACGTTCTCTGGTGTTTTCACCACTCCACAGTTGGTTTGATATGCAGAACCGGCGATATTTTGGTTTTCGTCGGGTTTCAAGCTGAGATATGCATTTTCTACGATAATCTTGGTGAAACATCTGTCCGAAGTATGCAGAATCTTCGAGAACGCTCTTTTCGAGCTATTTAATGCGAGAAACACGTTATCTGGTGTTTTCACCACTCCACAGTGCGTATGATATGCAGAACCGGCGATATCTTGGTTTTCCGTGGGGTTTCAAGCTGAGATATGCATTTTTTACGATAATCTTGGTGAGACTTCTGTTAGAAGTATGCAGAATCATCGAGATCGCACTATTCGAGCTATTTAATGCGAGAAACACGTTCTCTGGTTGTTTTCACCACTCCACAGTGCGTTTGATATGCAGAATCGCCGATATCTTGGTTTTCGTGGGGTTTCAAGCTGAGATATGCATTTTCTGCGATAATCTTGGTGAGACTTCTGTCCGAAGTATGCTGAAACATCGAGATCGCTCTTTTCGAGCTATTTAATGCGAGGAACACGTTCTCTGGTTGTTTTCACCACTCCACAGTGCGTTTGATATGCAGAACAGGCGATATCTTGATTTTCGTGGTGTTTCCAGCTGAGATATGCATTTTCTGCGATAATCTTGGTGGGTCTTTTTTCAGAAGTATGCAGAATCATCGAGATCGCTCTTTTCGAGCTATTTAATGCGAGGAACACGTTATCTGGTGTTTTCACAACTCCACAGTGCGTTTGATATGCAGAACCGGCGATATCTTGGTTTTCGCGGGGTTTCAAGCTGAGATATGCATTTTCTGCGATAATATTGGTGAGAATTAAGTCAGAAGTATGCGGAATCATCTAGATCGCTCTTTTCGAGCTACTTAATGCAGGAAACATTTTTTCTGGTGTTTTCACCACTCCACAGTACGTTTGACATGCAGAACCGGAGATATCTTGGTTTCGGTCGGGTTTTCAAGCTGAGATATGCATTTTCTACGATAATCCTGGTGAGACTTCTGTCAGAAGTATGCAGAATCTTCGAGAACGCTCATTTCGAGCTACGTATTGCGCGTAACACGTTTTCTGGTGTTTTCACCACTCCACGGTACGTTTGATGTGCAGAACCGGAGATAACTCGGTTTTCGTCGGGTTTCAAGCTGAGATATGCATTTTCTACGATAATCTTGGTGAGACTTCTGTCAGAAGTATGCAGGATCTTCGAGAACGCTCTTTTCGAGCTATTTAATGCGAGAAACACGTTATCTGGTGTTTTCACCACTCCACAGTGCGTTTGATATGCAGAACCGGCGATATCTTGGTTTTCGTGGGGTTTCAAGCTGAGATATGCATTTTCTGCGATAATATTGGTGAGAATTAAGTCAGAAGTATGCGGAATCATCTAGATCGCTCTTTTCGAGCTACATAATGCAGGAAACACGTTTTCTGGTGTTTTCACCACTCCACAGTACGTTTGATATGCAGAACCGGCGATATCTTGATTTTCGTGGTGTTTTCAGCTGAGATATGCATTTTCTACGATAATGTTGGTGAGACTTCTGTCAGAAGTATGCAGAATCTTCGAGAACGCTCTTTTCGAGCTACTTAATGCACGAAACACGTTTTCCGGTGTTTTCACCACTCCACAGTACGTTTGACATGCAGAACCGGAGATATCTTGGTTTCGGCCGGGTTTCAAGCTGAGATATGCATTTTCTACGATAATCCTGGTGAGACTTCTGTCAGAAGTATGCAGAACCTTCGAGATCGCACTTTTCGAGCTATTTAATGCGAGAAACACGTTAGCTGGTGTTTTGACCACTCCACAGTGCGTTTGATATGTAGAGACGCCGATAACTTGGTTTTCGTGGGGTTTCCAGCTGAAATATGCATTTTCTGCGATAATCTTGGTGTTTCATCTATGAGAAGTATGCAGAATCATCGAGAACGCTGTTTTCGAGCTAGTTAATGCGAGAAACACGTTTTCTGGTGTTTTCACCACGCCACAGTGCGTTTGATATGCAGAACAGTAGATATCTTGGTTTTCGTGGGGTTTCAAGCTGAGATATGCATTTTCTGCGATATTCCTGGTGAGACTTCTGTCAGAAGTATGAAGAATCTTCGAGAACGCCCTTTTCGAGCTACTTAATGCGCGAAACACGTTTTCTGGTGTTTTCACCACTCCACGGTACGTTTGATGTGCAGAACCGGAGATAACTCGGTTTTCGTCGGGTTTCAAGCTGAGATATGCATTTTCTGCGATAATCTTGGTGAGACTTCTGTCCGAAGTATGCTGAAACATCGAGATCGCTCTTTTCGAGCTAGTTAATGCAAGAAGAACCTTTTCCGGTGTTTTCACTACTCCACAGTGCGTTTGATATGCAGAACCGGCGATATCTTGGTTTTCGTGGGGTTTCAAGCTGAGATATGCATTTTCTGCGATAATCTTGGTGAGACTTCTGTCCGAAGTATGCTGAATAATCGAGATCGCTCTAATCGAGCTGGTTAGTTCGAGAAACACGTTTTCTGTGGTTTTCACCACTCCACAGTTCGTTGGATATGCAGAACAGTAGATATCTTGGTTTTCGTGGGGTTTCAAGCAGAGATATGCATTTTCTGCGATAATCTTGGTGTGACTTCTGTTAGAAGTATGCAGAATCATCGTGATCGCACTTTTCGTGCTATTTAATGCGAGAAACTCTTTATCTGGTGTTTTCACCACTCCGCAGCTGGTTGGATATGCAGAACCGGCGATATTTTGGTTTTCGTCGGGTTTCAAGCTGAGATATGCATTTTCTACGATAATCTTGGTGAAACATCTGTCCGAAGTATGCAGAAACATCGAGAGCGCTCTTTTCGAGCTACTTAATGCACGAAACACGTTTTCTGGGGTTTTCACCACTCCACAGTTCGTTGGATATGCTGAACCGGAGAAATCTTGGTTTTGGTGGGGTTTCAAGCTGAGATATGCATTTCCTGCGATAATCTTGGTGAGACTTCTGTCCGAAGTATGCTGAATCATCTAGATCGCTCTTTTCGAGCTATTTAATGCGAGAAACACGTTATCTGGTGTTTTCACCACTCCTCAGTGCGTTTGATATGCAGAACCGGCGATATCTTGGTTTTCGTGGGGTTTCAAGCTGAGATATGCATTTTCTGCGATAATCCTGGTGAGACTTCTGTCAGAAGTATGAAGAATCTTCGAGAACGCTCTTTTCGAGCTACTTAATGCGCGAAACACGTTTTCTGGAGTTTTCACCATTCCACGGTACGTTTGATGTGCAGAACCGGAGATAACTCGGTTTTCGTCGGGTTTCAAGCTGAGATATGCATTTTCTGCGATAATCTTGGTGAGACTTCTGTCCGAAGTATGCAGAATCATCGAGATCGCTCTTTTCGAGCTATTTAATGCGAGGATCACGTTATCTGGTGTTTTCACCACTCCACAGTGCGTTTGATATGCAGTACCCGCGATATCTTGGTTTTCGTTGGGTTTCATGCTGAGATATGCATTTTTTACGATAATCTTGGTGAGACTTCTGTCCGAAGTATGCAGAATCATCGAGATCGCTCTTTTCGAGCTATTTAATGCGAGAAACACGTTATCTGGTGTTTTCAGCACCCCACAGTGCGTTTGATATGCAGAACCAGCGATATCTTTGTTTTCGTGGGGTTTCAAGCTGAGATATGCATTTTTTACGATAATCTTGGTGAGAATTCTGTCCGAAGTATGCTTAATCATCGAGATCGCACTATTCGAGCTATTTAATGCGAGAAACACGTTCTCTGGTGTTTTCACCACTCCCCAGTTGGTTTGATATGCAGAACCGGCGATATTTTGGTTTTCGTCGGGTTTCAAGCTGAGATATGCATTTTCTACGATAATCTTGGTGAAACATCTGTCCGAAGTATGCAGAATCTTCGAGAACGCTCTTTTCGAGCTATTTAATGCGAGAAACACGTTATCTGGTGTTTTCACCACTCCACAGTGCGTATGATATGCAGAACCGGCGATATCTTGGTTTTCCGTGGGGTTTCAAGCTGAGATATGCATTTTTTACGATAATCTTGGTGAGACTTCTGTTAGAAGTATGCAGAATCATCGAGATCGCACTATTCGAGCTATTTAATGCGAGAAACACGTTCTCTGGTTGTTTTCACCACTCCACAGTGCGTTTGATATGCAGAATCGGCGATATCTTGGTTTTCGTGGGGTTTCAAGCTGAGATATGCATTTTCTGCGATAATCTTGGTGAGACTTCTGTCCGAAGTATGCTGAAACATCGAGATCGCTCTTTTCGAGCTATTTAATGCGAGGAACACGTTCTCTGGTTGTTTTCACCACTCCACAGTGCGTTTGATATGCAGAACAGGCGATATCTTGATTTTCGTGGTGTTTCCAGGTGAGATATGCATTTTCTGCGATAATCTTGGTGGGTCTTTTTTCAGAAGTATGCAGAATCATCGAGATCGCTCTTTTCGAGCTATTTAATGCGAGGAACACGTTCTCTGGTTGTTTTCACCACTCCACAGTGCGTTTGATATGCAGAACAGGCGATATCTTGGTTTTCGTGGGGTTTCAAGCTGAGATATGCATTTCCTGCGATAATCTTGGTCAGACTTCTGTCCGAAGTATGCTGAATCATCGAGATCGCTCTTTTCGAGCTATTTAATGCGAGAAACACGTTATCTGTTGTTTTCACCACTCCACAGTGCGTATGATATGCAGAACCGGCGATATCTTGGTTTTCCGTGTGGTTGCAAGCTGAGATATGCATTTTTTACGATAATCTTGATGAGACTTCTGTTAGAAGTATGCAGAATCATCGAGATCGCACTATTCGAGCTATTTAATGCGAGAAACACGTTCTCTGGTTGTTTTCACCACTCCACAGCGCGTTTGATATGCAGAACCGGCGATATCTTGGTTTTCGTGGGGTTTCAAGCTGAGATATGCATTTCCTGCGATAATCTTGGTCAGACTTCTGTCCGAAGTATGCTGAATCATCGAGATCGCGCTTTTCGAGCTATTTAATGCGAGGAACACGTTCTCTGGTTGTTTTCACCACTCCACAGTGCGTTTGATATGCAGAACAGGCGATATCTTGATTTTCGTGGTGTTTCCAGCTGAGATATGCATTTTCTGCGATAATCTTGGTGGGTCTTTTGTCAGAAGTATGCAGAATAACTCGATCGCTCTTTTCGAGCTACTTAATGCACGAAACTCGTTTTCTGGTGTTTTCACCACTCCACAGTACGTTTGACATGCAGAACCGGAGATATCTTGGTTTCGGTCGGGTTTCAAGCTGAGATATGCATTTTCTACGATAATCCTGGTGAGACTTCTGTCAGAAGTATGCAGAATCTTCGAGAACGCTCTTTTCGAGCTATTTAATGCGAGAAACACGTTATCTGGTGTTTTCACGACTCCACAGTGCGTATGATATGCAGAACCGGCGATATCTTGGTTTTCGTGGGGTTTCAAGCTGAGATATGCATTTTCTGCGATAATCTTGGTGAGACTTCTGTCCGAAGTATGCTGAAACATCGAGATCGCTCTTTTCGAGCTAGTTAATGCGAGAAAAACCTTATCCGGTGTTTTCACCACTCCACAGTGCGTTTGATATGCAGAACAGGCGATATCTTGATTTTCCTGGTGTTTCCAGCTGAGATATGCATTTTCTGCGATAATCTTGGTGGGTCTTTTTTCAGAAGTATGCAGAATAACTCGATCGCTCTTTTCGAGCTACTTAATGCACGAAACACGTTTTCTGGTGTTGTCACCACTCCACAGTTCGTTGGATATGCAGAACCGGAGATATCTTGGTTTTCGTGGTGTTTCAAGCTGAGATATGCATTTCCTGCGATAATCTTGGTCAGACTTCTGTCCGAAGTATGCTGAATCATCGAGATCGCTCTTTTCGAGCTATTTAATGCGAGGAACACGTTCTCTGGTTGTTTTCACCACTCCACAGTGCGTTTGATATGCAGAACAGGCGATATCTTGATTTTCGTGGTGTTTCCAGCTGAGATATGCATTTTCTGCGATAATCTTGGTGGGTCTTTTGTCAGAAGTATGCGGAATCATCTAGATCGCTCTTTTCGAGCTACTTAATGCACGAAACACGTTTTCTGGTGTTTTCACCTCTCCACAGTACGTTTGACATGCATAACCGGAGATATCTTGGTTTCGGTCGGGTTTTCAAGCTGAGATATGCATTTTCTACGATAATCCTGGTGAGACTTCTGTCAGAAGTATGCAGAATCTTCGAGAACGCTCATTTCGAGCTACGTATTGCGCGTAACACGTTTTCTGGTGTTTTCACCACTCCACGGTACGTTTGATGTGCAGAACCGGAGATAACTCGGTTTTCGTCGGGTTTCAAGCTGAGATATGCATTTTCTACGATAATCTTGGTGAGACTTCTGTCAGAAGTATGCAGGATCTTCGAGAACGCTCTTTTCGAGCTATTTAATGCGAGAAACACGTTATCTGGTGTTTTCACCACTCCACAGTGCGTTTGATATGCAGAACCGGCGATATCTTGGTTTTCGTGGGGTTTCAAGCTGAGATATGCATTTTCTACGATAATGTTGGTGAGACTTCTGTCAGAAGTATGCAGAATCTTCGAGAACGCTCTTTTCGAGCTACTTAATGCACGAAACACGTTTTCCGGTGTTTTCACCACTCCACAGTACGTTTGACATGCAGAACCGGAGATATCTTGGTTTCGGCCGGGTTTCAAGCTGAGATATGCATTTTCTACGATAATCCTGGTGAGACTTCTGTCAGAAGTATGCAGAACCTTCGAGATCGCACTTTACGAGCTATTTAATGCGAGAAACACGTTAGCTGGTGTTTTGACCACTCCACAGTGCGTTTGATATGTAGAGACGCCGATAACTTGGTTTTCGTGGGGTTTCCAGCTGAAATATGCATTATCTGCGATAATCTTGGTGTTTCATCTATGAGAAGTATGCAGAATCATCGAGAACGCTGTTTTCGAGCTAGTTAATGCGAGAAACACGTTTTCTGGTGTTTTCACCACTCCTCAGTGCGTTTGATATGCAGAACCGGCGATATCTTGGTTTTCGTGAGGTTTCAAGCTGAGATATGCATTTTCTGCGATATTCCTGGTGAGACTTCTGTCAGAAGTATGAAGAATCATCGAGATCGCTCTTTTCGAGCTAGTTAATGCAAGAAGAACCTTATCCGGTGTTTTCACTACTCCACAGTGCGTTTGATATGCAGAACCGGCGATATCTTGGTTTTCGTGGGGTTTCATGCTGAGATATGCATTTTTTACGATAATCTTGGTGAGACTTCTGTCCGAAGTATGCAGAATCATCGAGATCGCACTATTCGAGCTATTTAATGCGACAAACACGTTATCTGGTGTTTTCAGCACCCCACAGTGCGTTTGATATGCAGAACCAGCGATATCTTTGTTTTCGTGGGGTTTCAAGCTGAGATATGCATTTTTTACGATAATCTTGGTGAGACTTCTGTCCGAAGTATGCTTAATCATCGAGATCGCTCGTTTCGAGGTATTTAATGCGAGAAACACGTTATCTGGTGTTTTCACCACTCCACAGTGCGAATGATATGCAGAACCGGCGATATCTTGGTTTTCGTGGGGTTTCAAGCTGAGATATGCATTTTCTGCGATAATCTTGGTGAGACTTCTGTCCGAAGTATGCTGAAACATCGAGATCGCTCTTTTCGAGCTAGTTAATGCAAGGAGAACCTTATCCGGTGTTTTCACCACTCCACAGTGCGTTGGATATGCAGAACCGGCGATATCTTGGTTTTCGTGGGGTTTCAAGCTGAGATATGCATTTTCTGCGATAATCTTGGTGAGACTTCTGTCCGAAGTATGCTGAAACATCGAGATCGCTCTTTTCGAGCTAGTTAATGCAAGAAGAACCTTATCCGGTGTTTTCACTACTCCACAGTGCGTTTGATATGCAGAACCGGCGATATCTTGGTTTTCGTGGGGTTTCAAGCTGAGATATGCATTTTCTGCGATAATCTTGGTGAGACTTCTGTCCGAAGTATGCTGAATAATCGAGATCGCTCTAATCGAGCTGGTTAGTTCGAGAAACACGTTTTCTGTGGTTTTCACCACTCCACAGTTCGTTGGATATGCAGAACAGTAGATATCTTGGTTTTCGTGGGGTTTCAAGCAGAGATATGCATTTTCTGCGATAATCTTGGTGTGATTTCGGTTAGAAGTATGCAGAATCATCGTGATCGCACTTTTCGTGCTATTTAATGCGAGAAACACTTTATCTGGTGTTTTCACCACTCCGCAGCTGGTTGGATATGCAGAACCGGCGATATTTTGGTTTTCGTCGGGTTTCAAGCTGAGATATGCATTTTCTACGATAATCTTGGTGAAACATCTGTCCGAAGTATGCAGAAACATCGAGAGCGCTCTTTTCGAGCTACTTAATGCACGAAACACGTTTTCTGGGGTTTTCACCACTCCACAGTTCGTTGGATATGCTGAACCGGAGAAATCTTGGTTTTGGTGGGGTTTCAAGCTGAGATATGCATTTCCTGCGATAATCTTGGTGAGACTTCTGTCCGAAGTATGCTGAATCATCTAGATCGCTCTTTTCGAGCTACTTAATGCGCGAAACACGTTTTCTGGAGTTTTCACCATTCCACGGTACGTTTGATGTGCAGAACCGGAGATAACTCGGTTTTCGTCGGGTTTCAAGCTGAGATATGCATTTTCTGCGATAATCTTGGTGAGACTTCTGTCCGAAGTATGCAGAATCATCGAGATCGCTATTTTCGAGCTACTTAATGCGCGAAACACGTTTTCTGGTGTTTTCACCACTCCACGGTACGTTTGATGTGCAGAACCGGAGATAACTCGGTTTTCGTCGGGTTTCAAGCTGAGATATGCATTTTCTGCGATAATCTTGGTGAGACTTCTGTCCGAAGTATGCTGAAACATCGAGATCGCTCTTTTCGAGCTAGTTAATGCAAGAAGAACCTTATCCGGTGTTTTCACTACTCCACAGTGCGTTTGATATGCAGAACCGGCGATATCTTGGTTTTCGTGGGGTTTCAAGCTGAGATATTCATTTTTTACGATAATCTTGGTGAGACTTCTGTCCGAAGTATGCTTAATCATCGAGATCGCTCGTTTCGAGCTATTTAATGCGAGAAACACGTTATCTGGTGTTTTCCCCACTCCACAGTGCGTATGATATGCAGAACCGGCGATATCTTGGTTTTCGTGTGGTTTCAAGCTGAGATATGCATTTTCTGCGATAATCTTGGTGAGACTTCTGTCCGAAGTATGCTGAAACATCGAGATCGCTCTTTTCGAGCTAGTTAATGCAAGAAGAACCTTATCCGGTGTTTTCACTACTCCACAGTGCGTTTGATATGCAGAACCGGCGATATCTTGGTTTTCGTGGGGTTTCATGCTGAGATATGCATTTTTTACGATAATCTTGGTGAGACTTCTGTCCGAAGTATGCAGAATCATCGAGATCGCACTATTCGAGCTATTTAATGCGACAAACACGTTATCTGGTGTTTTCAGCACCCCACAGTGCGTTTGATATGCAGAACCAGCGATATCTTTGTTTTCGTGGGGTTTCAAGCTGAGATATGCATTTTTTACGATAATCTTGGTGAGACTTCTGTCCGAAGTATGCTTAATCATCGAGATCGCTCGTTTCGAGGTATTTAATGCGAGAAACACGTTATCTGGTGTTTTCACCACTCCACAGTGCGTATGATATGCAGAACCGGCGATATCTTGCTTTTCGTGGGGTTTCAAGCTGAGATATGCATTTTCTGCGTTAATCTTGGTGAGACTTCTGTCCGAAGTATGCTGAAACATCGAGATCGCTCTTTTCGAGCTAGTTAATGCAAGGAGAACCTTATCCGGTGTTTTCACCACTCCACAGTGCGTTGGATATGCAGAACCGGCGATATCTTGGTTTTCGTGGGGTTTCAAGCTGAGATATGCATTTTCTGCGATAATCTTGGTGAGACTTCTGTCCGAAGTATGCTGAATCTTCGAGAACGCCCTTTTCGAGCTACTTAATGCGCGAAACACGTTTTCTGGTGTTTTCACCACTCCACGGTACGTTTGATGTGCAGAACCGGAGATAACTCGGTTTTCGTCGGGTTTCAAGCTGAGATATGCATTTTCTGCGGTAATCTTGGTGAGACTTCTGTCCGAAGTATGCAGAATCATCGAGATCGCTGTTTTCGAGATATTTAATGCGAGAAACACGTTATCTGGTGTTTTCACCACTCCACAGTGCGTATGATATGCAGAACCAGCGATATCTTGGTTTTCGTGGGGTTTCAAGCTGAGATATGCATTTTTTACGATAATCTTGGTGAGACTTCTGTCCGAAGTATGCTTAATCATCGAGATCGCTCGTTTCGAGCTATTTAATGCGAGAAACACGTTATCTGGTGTTTTCACCACTCCACAGTGCGTATGATATGCAGAACCGGCGATATCTTGGTTTTCGTGTGGTTTCAAGCTGAGATATGCATTTTCTGCGATAATCTTGGTGAGACTTCTGTCCGAAGTATGCTGAAACATCGAGATCGCTCTTTTCGAGCTAGTTAATGCAAGAAGAACCTTATCCGGTGTTTTCACTACTCCACAGTGCGTTTGATATGCAGAACCAGCGATATCTTTGTTTTCGTGGGGTTTCAAGCTGAGATATGCATTTTTTACGATAATCTTGGTGAGACTTCTGTCCGAAGTATGCTTAATCATCGAGATCGCTCGTTTCGAGGTATTTAATGCGAGAAACACGTTTTCTGGAGTTTTCACCACTCCACGGTACGTTTGATGTGCAGAACCGGAGATAACTCGGTTTTCGTCGGGTTTCAAGCTGAGATATGCATTTTCTGCGATAATCTTGGTGAGACTTCTGTCCGAAGTATGCAGAATCATCGAGATCGCTCTATTCGAGCTATTTAATGCGACAAACACGTTATCTGGTGTTTTCAGCACCCCACAGTGCGTTTGATATGCAGAACCAGCGATATCTTGGTTTTCGTGGGGTTTCAAGCTGAGATATGCATTTTTTACGATAATCTTGGTGAGACTTCTGTCCGAAGTATGCTGAAACATCGAGATCGCTCTTTTCGAGCTAGTTAATGCAAGAAGAACCTTATCCGGTGTTTTCACTACTCCACAGTGCGTTTGATATGCAGAACCGGCGATATCTTGGTTTTCGTGGGGTTTCAAGCTGAGATATGCATTTTCTGCGATGATCTTGGTGAGACTTCTGTCCGAAGTATGCTGAATAATCGAGATCGCTCTTTTCGAGCTGGTTAGTTCGAGAAACACGTTTTCTGTGGTTTTCACCACTCCACAGTTCGTTGGATATGCAGAACAGTAGATATCTTGGTTTTCGTGGGGTTTCAAGCAGAGATATGCATTTTCTGCGATAATCTTGGTGTGACTTCTGTTAGAAGTATGCAGAATCATCGTGATCGCACTTTTCGTGCTATTTAATGCGAGAAACACTTTATCTGGTGTTCTCACCACTCCGCAGTTGGTTGGATATGCAGAACCGGCGAAATTTTGGTTTTCGTCGGGTTTCAAGCTGAGATATGCATTTTCTACGATAATCTTGGTGAAACATCTGTCCGAAGTATGCAGAAACATCGAGAGCGCTCTTTTCGAGCTACTTAATGCACGAATCACGTTTTCTGGGGTTTTCACCACTCCACAGTTCGTTGGATATGCTGAACCGGAGAAATCTTGGTTTTGGTGGGGTTACAAGCTGAGATATGCATTTCCTGCGATAATCTTGGTGAGACTTCTGTCCGAAGTATGCTGAATAATCGAGATCGCTCTTTTCGAGCTGGTTAGTGCGAGAAACACGTTTTCTGTGGTTTTCACCACTCCACATTTCGTTGGATATGCAGAACAGTAGATATCTTGGTTTTCGTGGGGTTTCAAGCAGAGATATGCATTTTCTGCGATAATCTTGGTGTGACTTCTGTTAGAAGTATGCAGAATCATCGAGATCGCACTTTTCGAGCTATTTAACGCGAGAAACACGTTATCTGGTGTTTTCACCACTCCGCAGTTGGTTTGATATGCAGAACCGGCGATATTTTGGTTTTCGTCGGGTTTCAAGCTGAGATATGCATTTTCTACGATAATCGTGGTGAAACATCTGTCCGATGCATGCAGAAACATCGAGAGCTCTCTTTTCGAGCTACTTAATGCACGAAACACGTTTTCTGGTGTTTTCACCACTCCACAGTTCGTTGGATATGCTGAACCGGAGAAATCTTGGTTTTGGTGGGGTTACAAGCTGAGATATGCATTTCCTGCGATAATCTTGGTGAAACATCTGTCCGAAGTATGCAGAAACATCGAGAGCGCTCTTTTCGAGCTACTTAATGCGCGAAACACGTTTTCTGGAGTTTTCACCATTCCACGGTACGTTTGATGTGCAGAACCGGAGATAACTCGGTTTTCGTGGTGTTTCCAGCTGAGATATGCAGTTTCTGCGATAATCTTGGTGGGTCTTTTGTCAGAAGTATGCAGAATCATCTAGATCGCTCTTTTCGAGCTACTTAATGCACGAAACACGTTTTCTGGTGTTTTCACCACTCCACAGTACGTTTGACATGCAGAAACGGAGATATCTTGGTTTCGGTCGGGTTTCAAGCTGAGATATGCATTTTCTACGATAATCCTGGTGAGACTTCTGTCAGAAGTATGCAGAAACATCGAGAGCGCTCTTTTCGAGCTATTTAATGGGAGAAACTCGTTTTCCGGGGTTTTCACCACTCTACAGTTCGTTGGATATGCAGAACCGGAGATACCTTTGTTTTCGTGGGGTTTCAAGCAGAGATATGCATTTTCTGCGATAATCTTGGTGACACTCCTGTCCGAAATATGCTGAATCATCGAGATCGATCTTTTCGAGCTACTTAATGCACGAAACACGTTTTCTGGAGTTTTCACCACTCCACAGTACGTTTGACATGCAGAACCGGAGATATCTTGGTTTCGGTCGGGTTTCAAGCTGAGATATGCATTTTCTACGATAATCCTGGTGAGACTTCTGTCAGAAGTATGCAGAATCTTCGAGAACGCTCTTTTCGAACTACTTAATGCGCGAAATACGTTTTCTGGTGTTTTCACCACTCCACGGTACGTTTGATGTGCAGAACCGGAGATAACTCGGTTTTCGTCAGGTTTCAAGCTGAGATATGCATTTTCTACGATAATCTTGGTGAGACTTCTGTCAGAAGTATGCAGGATCTTCGAGAACGCTCGTTTCGAGATATTTAATGCGAGAAACACGTTATCTGGTGTTTTCAGCACTCCACAGTGCGTTTGATATGTAGATCCAGCGATATCTGGGTTTTCGTGGGGTGTCAAGCTGAGATATGCATTTTCTGCGATAATCTTGGTGTTTCATCTATGAGAAGTATGCAGAATCATCGAGAACTCTCTTTTCGAGCTATTTAATGCGAAAAAACAAGTTTTCTGGTGTTTTGACCACTCCACAGTGCGTTTGATCTGTAGAGCCGCCGATAACTTGGTTTTCGTGGGGTTTCCAGCTGAAATATGCATTTTCTGCGATAATCTTGGTGTTTCATCAATGAGAAGTATGCAGAATCATCGAGAACGCTCTTTTCGAGCTTGTTAATGCGATAAACACGTTTTCTGGTGTTTTCACCACTCCACAGTGCGTCTGATATGCAGAACCGGCGATATCTTGATTTTCGTGGTGTTTCCAGCTGAGATATGCATTTTCTGCGATAATGTTGGTGTTTCATCTATGAGAAGTATGCAGAATCATCTAGATCGCTCGTATCGAGCTATTTACTGCGAAAAAACAAGTTTTCTGGTGTTTTCAACATTCCACAGTGCGTTTGATATGCAGAACCGGCGATATCTTGATTTTCGTGGTGTTTCCAGCTGAGATATGCATTTTCCGCGATAAGCTTGGTGAGACTTCTGTCCGAAGTATGCTTAATCATCGAGATCGCTCGTTTCGTGCTATTTAATGCGAGAAACACGTTATCTGGTGTTTTCACCACTCCACAGTGCGTTTGATATGCAGAACAGTAGATATCTTGGTTTTCGTGGGATTTCAATCTGAGATATTCATTTTCTGCGATAATCTTGGTGAGACTTCTGTCCGAAGTATGCAGAATCATCGAGATCGCACTTTTCGAGATATTTAATGCGAGCAACACGTTATCTGGTGTTTTCACCACTCCACAGTGCGTTTGATATGCAGAACCGGCGATATCTTGGTTTTTGTGGGGTTTCAAGCTGAGATATGCATTTTTTACGATAATATTGGTGAGACTTCAATCAGAAGTATGCAGAATCATCAAGATCGCTCGTTTCGAGCTATTTAGTGCAAGAAACACGTTTTCTGGGGTTTTCACCACTCCACAGTTCGTTGGATATGCAGAACAGTAGATATCTTGGTTTTCGTGGGATTTGAATCTGAGATATGCATTTTCTGCGATAATCTTGGTGAGACTTCTGTCCGAAGTATGCAGAATCATCAAGATCGCACTTTTCGAGATATTTAATGCGAGCAACACGTTATCTGGTGTTTTCACCACTCCACAGTGTGTTTGATATGCAGAACCGGCGATATCTTGATTTTCGTGGTGATTCCAGCTGAGATATGCATTTTCTGCGATAATCTTGGTGAGACTTCAGTCAGAAGTATGCAGAATCATCTAGATCGCTCGTTTCGAGCTATTTAATGCGAGAAACACGTTTTCTGGTGTATTCACCACTCCACAGTACGTTAGACATGCAGAACCGGAGATATCTTCGTTTCGGTCGGGTTTCAAGCTGAGATATGCATTTTCTGCGATAATCTTGGTGAGTGTTCTGTCAGAAGTATGCAGAATCATCTAGATCGCCCGTCTCGAGCTAGTTAATGCGAGAAAAACGTTTTCTGGTGTTTTCACCACTCCACAGTGCGTCTGATATGCAGAACCGGCGATATCTTGGTTTTCGTCGGGTTTCAAGCTGAGATATGCATTTTCTGCGATTATATTGGTGAGACTTCAGTCAGAAGTATGCAGAATCATCTAGATCGCTCGTCTCGAGCTAGTTAATGCGAGAAAAACGTTTTCTGGTGTTTTCAGCACTTCACAGTGCGTTTGATATGCGGAAACTGCGATATCTTCGTTTTCGTGGGGTTTCCAGCTGAGACATGCATTTTCTGCGATAATCTTGGATATTCTTCTGTGAGAAGTATGCAGAATCACCGAAATCGCAGTTTTCGTGCTATTGAATGCGAAAAACACGAGTTATGGTGTTTTCAGCACTCCACAGTGCGTTTGATATGCCGAAGCTGCGATATCTTCGTTTTCGTGGGGTTTCCAGCTGAGATATGCATTTCCTACGATAATCTTGGATATTCTTCTGTGAGAAGTTTGCAGAATCACAGAAATCGATCTATTCGAGCTATTTAATGCGAGAAACACGTTATCTGGTTGTTTTCAACACTCCACAGTGCGTTTGATATGCAGAACCGGCGACATCTTGATTTTCGTGATGTTTCTAGCTGAGATATGCATTTTCTGCGATAATATTGTTGAGACTTCAGTCAGAAGTATGCAGAATCATCTAGATCGCTCGTTTCGAGCTATTTAATGCGAAAAAACAAGTTTTCTGGTGTTTTGACCACGCCACAGTGCGTTTGATATGTAGAGCCGCCGATAACTTGGTTTTCGTGGGGTTTCCAGGTGAAATATGCATTTTCTGCGATAATCTTGGTGAGTCTTCTGTCAGAAGTATCCAGAATCATCTAGATCGCTCTTTTCGAGCTATTTAATGCGAGAAACACGTTTTCTGGTGTATTCACCACTCCACAGTAAGTTTGATATGCAGAACAGGCGACATCGTCGTTTTCGTCGGGTTTCAAGCTGAGATATGCATTTTCTGCGATTATATTGGTGAGACTTCAGTCAGAAGTATGCAGAATCATCTAGATCGCTCGTCTCGAGCTAGTTAATGCGAGAAAAACGTTTTCTGGTGTTTTCACCACTCCACAGTGCGTCTGATATGCAGAACCGGCGATATCTTGGTTTTCGTGAGGTTTCCAGCTGAGATATGCATTTTCTGCGATAATCTTGGTGAGACTTCTGTCCGAAGTATGCTTAATCATCGAGATCGCTCGTTTCGTGCTATTTAATGCGAGAAACACGTTATCTGGTGTTTTCACCACTCCACAGTGCGTTTGATATGCAGCACAGTAGATATCTTGGTTTTCGTGGGATTTCAATCTGAGATATGCATTTTCTGCGATAATCTTGGTGAGACTTCTGTCCGAAGTATGCAGAATCATCGAGATCGCACTTTTCGAGATATTTAATGCGAGCAACACGTTATCTGGTGTTTTCACCACTCCACAGTGCGTTTGATATGCAGAACCGGCGATATCTTGGTTTTTGTGGGGTTTCAAGCTGAGATATGCATTTTTTACGATAATATTGGTGAGACTTCAATCAGAAGTATGCAGAATCATCAAGATCGCTCGTTTCGAGCTATTTAATGCAAGAAACACGTTTTCTGGGGTTTTCACCACTCCACAGTTCGTTGGATATGCAGAACAGTAGATATCTTGGTTTTCGTGGGATTTGAATCTGAGATATGCATTTTCTGCGATAATCTTGGTGAGACTTCTGTCCGAAGTATGCAGAATCATCAAGATCGCACTTTTCGAGATATTTAATGCGAGCAACACGTTATCTGGTGTTTTCACCACTCCACAGTGTGTTTGATATGCAGAACCGGCGATATCTTGATTTTCGTGGTGATTCCAGCTGAGTTATGCATTTTCTGCGATAATCTTGGTGAGACTTCAGTCAGAAGTATGCAGAATCATCTAGATCGCTCGTTTCGAGCTATTTAATGCGAGAAACACGTTTTCTGGTGTATTCACCACTCCACAGTACGTTAGACATGCAGAACCGGAGATATCTTCGTTTCGGTCGGGTTTCAAGCTGAGATATGTATTTTCTGCGATAATCTTGGTGAGTGTTCTGTCAGAAGTATGCAGAATCATCTAGATCGCCCGTCTCGAGCTAGTTAATGCGAGAAAAACGTTTTCTGGTGTTTTCACCACTCCACAGTGCGTCTGATATGCAGAACCGGCGATATCTTGGTTTTCGTGAGGTTTCCAGCTGAGATATGCATTTTCTGCGATAATCTTGGTGAGACTTCTGTCCGAAGTATGCTTAATCATCGAGATCGCTCGTTTCGAGCTATTTAATGCGAGAAACACGTTATCTGGTGTTTTCACCACTCCACAGTGCGTATGATATGCAGAACCGACGATATCTTGGTTTTCGTCGGGTTTCAAGCTGAGATATGCATTTTCTGCGATTATATTGGTGAGACTTCAGTCAGAAGTATGCAGAATTATCAAGATCGCTCGTTTCGAGCTATTTAATGCACGAAACACGTTTTCTGTAGTTTTCACCACTCCACAGTTCGTTGGATATGCAGAACAGTAGGTATCTTGGTTTTCGTGGGATTTCAATCTGAGATATGCATTTTCTGCGATAATCTTGGTGAGACTTCTGTCCGAAGTATGCAGAATCATCTAGATCGCACTTTTCGAGATATTTAATGCGAGCAACACGTTATCTGGTGTTTTCACCACTCCACAGTGCGTTTGATATGCAGAACCGGCGATATCTTGGTTTTTGTGGGGTTTCAAGCTGAGATATGCATTTTTTACGATAATATTGGTGAGACTTCAATCAGAAGTATGCAGAATCATCAAGATCGCTCGGTTCGAGCTATTTAATGCAAGAAACACGTTTTGTGGGGTTTTCACCACTCCACAGTTCGTTGGATATGCAGAACAGTAGATATCTTGGTTTTCGTGGGATTTGAATCTGAGATATGCATTTTCTGCGATAATCTTGGTGAGACTTCTGTCCGAAGTATGCAGAATCATCAAGATCGCACTTTTCGAGATATTTAATGCGAGCAACACGTTATCTGGTGTTTTCACCACTCCACAGTGCGTTTGATATGCAGAACCGGCGATATCTTGATTTTCGTGGTGATTCCAGCTGAGATATGCATTTTCTGCGATAATCTTGGTGAGACTTCAGTCAGAAGTTTGCAGAATCATCTAGATCGCTCGTTTCGAGCTATTTAATGCGAAAAAAGAAGTTTTCTGGTGTTTTCAACATTCCACAGTGCGTTTGATATGCAGAACCGGCGATATCTCGATTTTCGTGGTGTTTCCAGCTGAGATATGCATTTTCTGCGATAATCTTGGTGAGACTTCTGTCCGAAGTATGCAGAATCATCAAGATCGCACTTTTCGAGATATTTAATGCGAGCAACACGTTATCTGGTGTTTTCACCACTCCACAGTGCGTTTGATATGCAGAACCGGCGATATCTTGATTTTCGTGGTGATTCCAGCTGAGATATGCATTTTCTGCGATAATCTTGGTGTTTCATCTATGAGAAGTATGCAGAATCATCTAGATCGCTCGTTTCGAGCTATTTAATGCGAAAAAACAAGTTTTCTGGTGTTTTCAACATTCCACAGTGCGTTTGATATGCAGAACCGGCGATATCTTGATTTTCGTGGTGTTTCCAGCTAAGATATGCATTTTCTGCGATAATCTTGGTGAGACTTCAGTCAGAAGTATGCAGAATCATCTAGATCGCCCGTCTCGAGCTAGTTAATGCGATAAAAACGTTTTCTGGTGTTTTCACCACTCCACAGTGCGTCTGATATGCAGAACCGGCGATATCTTCGTTTCGGTCGGGTTTCAAGCTGAGATATGCATTTTCTGCGATAATCTTGGTGAGTGTTCTGTCAGAAGTATGCAGAATCATCTAGATCGCCCGTCTCGAGCTAGTTAATGCGATAAAAACGTTTTCTGGTGTTTTCACCACTCCACAGTGCGTCTGATATGCAGAACCGGCGATATCTTGGTTTTCGTGGGGTTTCCAGCTGAGATATGCATTTTCTGCGATAATCTTGGTGAGACTTCTGTCCGAAGTATGCTTAATCATCGAGATCGCTCGTTTCGAGCTATTTAATGCGAGAAACACGTTATCTGGTGTTTTCACCACTCCACAGTGCGTATGATATGCAGAACCGACGATATCTTGGTTTTCGTCGGGCTTCAAGCTGAGATATGCATTTTCTGCCATAATATTGGTGAGACTTCAATCAGAACTATGCAGAATCATCAAGATCGCTCGTTTCGAGCTATTTAATGCACGAAACACGTTTTCTGTAGTTTTCACCACTCCACAGTTCGTTGGATATGCAGAACAGTAGATATCTTGGTTTTCGTGGGATTTCAATCTGAGATATGCATTTTCTGCGATAATCTTGGTGAGACTTCTGTCCGAAGTATGCAGAATCATCGAGATCGCACTTTTCGAGATATTTAATGCGAGCAACACGTTATCTGGTGTTTTCACCACTCCACAGTGCGTTTGATATGCAGAACCGGCGATATCTTGGTTTTTGTGGGGTTTCAAGCTGAGATATGCATTTTTTACGATAATATTGGTGATACTTCAATCAGAAGTATGCAGAATCATCAAGATCGCTCGTTTCGAGCTATTTAATGCAAGAAACACGTTTTCTAGGGTTTTCACCACTCCACAGTTCGTTGGATATGCAGAACAGTAGATATCTTGGTTTTCGTGGGATTTGAATCTGAGATATGCATTTTCTGCGATAATCTTGGTGAGACTTCTGTCCGAAGTATGCAGAATCATCAAGATCGCACTTTTCGAGATATTTAATGCGAGCAACACGTTATCTGGTGTTTTCACCACTCCACAGTGCGTTTGATATGCAGAACCGGCGATATCTTGATTTTCGTGGTGATTCCAGCTGAGATATGCATTTTCTGCGATAATCTTGGTGAGACTTCAGTCAGAAGTTTGCAGAATCATCTAGATCGCTCGTTTCGAGCTATTTAATGCGAAAAAAGAAGTTTTCTGGTGTTTTCAACATTCCACAGTGCGTTTGATATGCAGAACCGGCGATATCTTGATTTTCGTGGTGTTTCCAGCTGAGATATGCATTTTCTGCGATAATCTTGGTGTTTCATCTATGAGAAGTATGCAGAATCATCTAGATCGCTCGTTTCGAGCTATTTAATGCGAAAAAACAAGTTTTCTGGTGTTTTCAACATTCCACAGTGCGTTTGATATGCAGAACCGGCGATATCTAGATTTTCGTGGTGTTTCCAGCTAAGATATGCATTTTCTGCGATAATCTTGGTGAGACTTCAGTCAGAAGTATGCAGAATCATCTAGATCGCTCGTTGAGAGCTATTTAATGCGAAAAAACAAGTTTTCTGGTGTTTTCACCACACCATAGTGCGTTTGATATGCAGAACCGGCGACATCGTGATTTTCGTGAGGTTTCCACCTGAGATATGCATTTTCAGCGATAATCTTGGTGAGACTTCAGTCAGAAGTATGCAGAATCATCTAGATCGCTCGTTTAGAGCTACTTAATGCGAAAAAACAAGTTTTCTGGTGTTTTTACCACTCCACAGTACGTTAGACATGCAGAACCGGAGATATCTTCGTTTCGGTCGGGTTTCAAGCTGAGATATGCATTTTCTGCGATAATCTTGGTTAGTGTTCTGTCAGAAGTATGCAGAATCATCCAGATCGCTCTTTTCGAGCTATTTAATGCGAGAAAAACGTTTTCTGGTGTTTTCACCACTCGACAGTGCGTCTGATATGCAGAACCGGCGATATCTTGGTTTTCGTGGGGTTTCCAGCTGAGATATGCATTTTTTGCGATAATCTTGGTGAGACTTCTGTCCGAAGTATGCTTGATCATCGAGATCGCTCGTTTCGAGCTATTTAATGCGAGAAACACGTTTTCTGGTGTTTTTACCACTCCACAGTGCGTTTGATGTGTAGAGCCGCCGATAACTTGGTTTTCGTGGGGTTTCCAGCTGAAATATGCATTTTCTGCGATAATCTTGGTGTTTCATCTATGAGGAGTATGCAGAATCATCGAGAACTCTCTTTTCGAGCTATTTAATGCGAAAAGCAAGTTTTCTGGTGTTTTGACCACTCCACAGTGCGTTTGATATGTAGAGCCGCCGCTAACTTGGTTTTCGTGGGGTTTCCAGCTGAAATATGCATTTTCAGCGATAATCTTGGTGAGACTTCAGTCAGAAGTATGCAGAATCATCTAGATCGCTCGTTTAGAGCTACTTAATGCGAAAAAACAAGTTTTCTGGTGTTTTTACCACTCCACAGTACGTTAGACATGCAGAACCGGAGATATCTTCGTTTCGGTCGGGTTTCAAGCTGAGATATGCATTTTCTGCGATAATCTTGGTGAGTGTTCTGTCAGAAGTATGCAGAATCATCCAGATCGCTCTTTTCGAGCTATTTAATGCGAGAAAAACGTTTTCTGGTGTTTTCACCACTCGACAGTGCGTCTGATATGCAGAACCGGCGATATCTTGGTTTTCGTGGGGTTTCCAGCTGAGATATGCATTTTCTGCGATAATCTTGGTGAGACTTCTGTCCGAAGTATGCTTAATCATCGAGATCGCTCGTTTCGAGCTATTTAATGCGAGAAACACGTTTTCTGGTGTTTTTACCACTCCACAGTGCGTTTGATGTGTAGAGCCGCCGATAACTTGGTTTTCGTGGGGTTTCCAGCTGAAATATGCATTTTCTGCGATAATCTTGGTGTTTCATCTATGAGAAGTATGCAGAATCATCGAGAACTCTCTTTTCGAGCTATTTAATGCGAAAAGCAAGTTTTCTGGTGTTCTGACCACTCCACAGTGCGTTTGATATGTAGAGCCGCCGCTAACTTGGTTTTCGTGGGGTTTCCAGCTGAAATATGCATTTTCAGCGATAATCTTGGTGAGACTTCAGTCAGAAGTATGCAGAATCATCTAGATCGCTCGTTTAGAGCTACTTAATGCGAAAAAACAAGTTTTCTGGTGTTTTTACCACTCCACAGTGCGTTTGATATGTAGAGCCGCCGATAACTAGGTTTTCGTGGGGTTTCCAGCTGAAATATGCATTTTCTGCGATAATCTTGGTGTTTCATCAATGAGAAGTATGCAGAATCATCGAGAACGCTCTTTTCGAGCTAGTTAATGCGATAAACACGTTTTCTGGTGTTTTCACCACTCCACAGTGCGTCTGATATGCAGAACCGGCGATATCTTGATTTTCGTGGTGTTTCCAGCTGAGATATGCATTTTCTGCGATAATCTTGGTGTTTCATCTATGAGAAGTATGCAGAATCATCTAGATCGCTCGTTTCGAGCTATTTACTGCGAAAAAACAAGTTTTCTGGTGTTTTCAACATTCCACAGTGCGTTTGATATGCAGAACCGGCGATATCTTGATTTTCGTGGTGTTTCCAGCTGAGATATGCATTTTCTGCGATAAGCATGGTGAGACCTCTGTCAGAAGTATGCAGAATCTTCGAGAACGCTCTTTTCGAGCTACTTAATGCGAGAAACACGTTTTCTGGTGTTTTCACCACTCCACAGTACGTTTGATGTGCAGAACCGGAGATATCTTGGTTTTCGTGAGGTTTCAAGCTGAGATATGCATTTTCAGTGATAATCTTGGTGTTTCATCTATAAGAAGTATGCAGAATCATCTAGATCGCCCGTTTCGAGCTATTTAATGCGAAAAAACAAGTTTTCTGGTGTTTTCAACATTCCACAGTGCGTTTGATATGCAGAACCGGCGATATCTTGATTTTCGTGGTGTTTCCAGCTGAGATATGCATTTTCCGCGATAAGCTTGGTGAGACCTCCGTCAGAAGTATGCAGAATCTTCGAGAACGCTCATTTCGAGCTACTTAATGCGAGAAACACGTTTTCTGGTGTTTTCAGCACTTCACAGTGCGTTTGATATGCGGAAACTGCGATATCTTCGTTTTCGTGGGGTTTCCAGCTGAGACATGCATTTTCTGCGATAATCTTGGATATTCTTCTGTGAGAAGTATGCAGAATCACCGAAATCGCAGTTTTCGTGCTATTGAATGCGATAAACACGATTTATGGTGTTTTCAGCACTCCACAGTGCGTTTGATATGCCGAAGCTGCGATATCTTCGTTTTCGTGGGGTTTCCAGCTGAGATATGCATTTTCTACGATAATCTTGGATATTCTTCTGTGAGAAGTTTGCAGAATCACAGAAATCGATCTATTCGAGCTACTTAATGCGAGAAACACGTTATCTGGTGTTTTCACCACTCCACAGTGCGTTTGATATGCAGAACAGTAGATATCTTGGTTTTCGTGGGATTTGAATCTGAGATATGCATTTTCTGCGATAATCTTGGTGAGACTTCTGTCCGAAGTATGCAGAATCATCAAGATCGCACTTTTCGAGATATTTAATGCGAGCAACACGTTATCTGGTGTTTTCACCACTCCACAGTGCGTTTGATATGCAGAACCGGCGATATCTTGATTTTCGTGGTGATTCCAGCTGAGATATGCATTTTCTGCGATAATCTTGGTGAGACTTCAGTCAGAAGTTTGCAGAATCATCTAGATCGCTCGTTTCGAGCTATTTAATGCGAAAAAAGAAGTTTTCTGGTGGTTTCAACATTCCACAGTGCGTTTGATATGCAGAACCGGCGATATCTTGATTTTCGTGGTGTTTCCAGCTGAGATATGCATTTTCTGCGATAATCTTGGTGTTTCATCTATGAGAAGTATGCAGAATCATCTAGATCGCTCGTTTCGAGCTATTTAATGCGAAAAAACAAGTTTTCTGGTGTTTTCAACATTCCACAGTGCGTTTGATATTCAGAACCGGCGATATCTTGATTTTCGTGGTGTTTCCAGCTAAGATATGCATTTTCTGCGGTAATCTTGGTGAGACTTCAGTCAGAAGTATGCAGAATCATCTAGATCGCTCGTTGAGAGCTATTTAATGAGAAAAAACAAGTTTTCTGGTGTTTTCACCACACCATAGTGCGTTTGATATGCAGAACCGGCGACATCGTGATTTTCGTGAGGTTTCCACCTGAGATATGCATTTTCTGCGATAATATTGGTGAGACTTCAGTCAGAAGTATGCAGAATCATCCAGATCGCTCGTTTCGAGCTATTTAACGCGAGAAACACGTTTTCTAGTGTATTCACCACTCCACAGTACGTTAGACATGCAGAACCGGAGATATCTTCGTTTCGGTCGGGTTTCAAGCTGAGATATGCATTTTCTGCGATAATCTTGGTGAGTGTTCTGTCAGAAGTATGCAGAATCATCCAGATCGCTCCTTTCGAGCTATTTAATGCGAGAAAAACGTTTTCTGGTGTTTTCACCGCTCGACAGTGCGTCTGATATGCAGAACCGGCGATATCTTGGTTTTCGTGGGGTTTCCAGCTGAGATATGCATTTTCTGCGATAATCTTGGTGAGACTTCTGTCCGAAGTATGCTTAATCATCGAGATCGCTCGTTTCGAGCTATTTAATGCGAGAAACACGTTTTCTGGTGTTTTTACCACTCCACAGTGCGTTTGATGTGTAGAGCCGCCGATAACTTGGTTTTCGTGGGGTTTCCAGCTGAAATATGCATTTTCTGCGATAATCTTGGTGTTTCATCTATGAGAAGTATGCAGAATCATCGAGAACTCTCTTTTCGAGCTATTTAATGCGAAAAGCAAGTTTTCTGGTGTTTTGACCACTCCACAGTGCGTTTGATATGTAGAGCCATCGCTAACTTGGTTTTCGTGGGGTTTCCAGCTGAAATATGCATTTTCAGCGATAATCTTGGTGAGACTTCAGTCAGAAGTATGCAGAATCATCTAGATCGCTCGTTTAGAGCTACTTAATGCGAAACAACAAGTTTTCTGGTGTTTTTACCACTCCACAGTGCGTTTGATATGTAGAGCCGCCGATAACTAGGTTTTCGTGGGGTTTCCAGCTGAAATATGCATTTTCTGCGATAATCTTGGTGTTTCATCTATGAGAAGTATGCAGAATCATCGAGAACTCTCTTTTCGAGCTATTTAATGCGAAAGGCAAGTTTTCTGGTGTTTTGACCACTCCACAGTGCGATTGATATGTAGAGCCACCGATAACTTGGTTTTCGTGGGGTTTCCAGCTGAAATATGCATTTTCTGCGATAATCTTGGTGTTTCATCTATGAGAAGTATGCAGATTCATCGAGAACTCTCTTTGCGAGCTATTTGATGCGAAAAAACAAGTTTTCTGGTGTTTTGACCACTCCACAGTGCGTTTGATGTGTAGAGCCGCCGAAAACTTGGTTTTCGTGGTGTTTCCAGCTGAGATATGCATTTTGTGCGATAATCTTGGTGTTTCATCTATGAGATGTATGCAGGATCATCTAGATCCCTCGTTTCGAGCTATTTAATGCGAAAAAACAAGTTTTCTGATGTTTTCAACATTCCACAGTGCGTTTGATATGCAGAACCGGCGATATTTTGATTTTCGTGGGGTTTCAAGCTGAGATATGCATTTTTTACGATAATCTTGGTGAGACTTCTGTCCGAAGTATGCAGAATCTTCGAGAACGCTCTTTTCGAGCTACTTAATGCGAGAAACACGTTTTCTGGTGTTTTCACCACTCCACAGTACGTTTGATGTGCAGAACCGGAGATATCTTGGTTTTCGTGAGGTTTCAAGCTGAGATATGCATTTTCAGTGATAATCTTGGTGTTTCATCTATAAGAAGTATGCAGAATCATCTAGATCGCCCGTTTCGAGCTATTTAATGCGAAAAAACAAGTTTTCTGGTGTTTTCAACATTCCACAGTGCGTTTGATATGCAGAACCGGCGATATCTTGATTTTCGTGGTGTTTCCAGCTGAGATATGCATTTTCCGCGATAAGCTTGGTGAGACCTCCGTCAGAAGTATGCAGAATCTTCGAGAACGCTCATTTCGAGCTACTTAATGCGAGAAACACGTTTTCTGGTGTTTTCAGCACTTCACAGTGCGTTTGATATGCGGAAACTGCGATATCTTCGTTTTCGTGGGGTTTCCAGCTGAGACATGCATTTTCTGCGATAATCTTGGATATTCTTCTGTGAGAAGTATGCAGAATCACCGAAATCGCAGTTTTCGTGCTATTGAATGCGAAAAACACGATTTATGGTGTTTTCAGCACTCCACAGTGCGTTTGATATGCCGAAGCTGCGATATCTTCGTTTTCGTGAGGTTTCCACCTGAGATATGCATTTTCTGCGATAATATTGGTGAGACTTCAGTCAGAAGTATGCAGAATCATCCAGATCGCTCGTTTCGAGCTATTTAACGCGAGAAACACGTTTTCTAGTGTATTCACCACTCCACAGTACGTTAGACATGCGGAACCGGAGATATCTTCGTTTCGGTCGGGTTTCAAGCTGAGATATGCATTTTCTGCGATAATCTTGGTGAGTGTTCTGTCAGAAGTATGCAGAATCATCCAGATCGCTCCTTTCGAGCTATTTAATGCGAGAAAAACGTTTTCTGGTGTTTTCACCGCTCGACAGTGCGTCTGATATGCAGAACCGGCGATATCTTGGTTTTCGTGGGGTTTCCAGCTGAGATATGCATTTTCTGCGATAATCTTGGTGAGACTTCTGTCCGAAGTATGCTTAATCATCGAGATCGCTCGTTTCGAGCTATTTAATGCGAGAAACACGTTTTCTGGTGTTTTTACCACTCCACAGTGCGTTTGATGTGTAGAGCCGCCGATAACTTGGTTTTCGTGGGGTTTCCAGCTGAAATATGCATTTTCTGCGATAATCTTGGTGTTTCATCTATGAGAAGTATGCAGAATCATCGAGAACTCTCTTTTCGAGCTATTTAATGCGAAAAGCAAGTTTTCTGGTGTTTTGACCACTCCACAGTGCGTTTGATATGTAGAGCCATCGCTAACTTGGTTTTCGTGGGGTTTCCAGCTGAAATATGCATTTTCAGCGATAATCTTGGTGAGACTTCAGTCAGAAGTATGCAGAATCATCTAGATCGCTCGTTTAGAGCTACTTAATGCGAAACAACAAGTTTTCTGGTGTTTTTACCACTCCACAGTGCGTTTGATATGTAGAGCCGCCGATAACTAGGTTTTCGTGGGGTTTCCAGCTGAAATATGCATTTTCTGCGATAATCTTGGTGTTTCATCTATGAGAAGTATGCAGAATCATCGAGAACTCTCTTTTCGAGCTATTTAATGCGAAAGGCAAGTTTTCTGGTGTTTTGACCACTCCACAGTGCGTTTGATGTGTAGAGCCGCCGATAACTTGGTTTTCGTGGTGTTTCCAGCTGAGATATGCATTTTCTGCGCTAATCTTTGTGTTCCATCTATGAGAAGTATGCAGGATCATCTAGATCGCTCGTTTCGAGCTATTTACTGCGAAAAAACAAGTTTTCTGGTGTTTTCAACATTCCACAGTGCGTTTGATATGCAGAACCGGCGATATCTTGATTTTCGTGGTGTTTCCAGCTGAGATATGCATTTTCTGCGATAAGCATGGTGAGACCTCTGTCAGAAGTATGCAGAATCTTCGAGAACGCTCTTTTCGAGCTACTTAATGCGAGAAACACGTTTTCTGGTGTTTTCACCACTCCACAGTACGTTTGATGTGCAGAACCGGAGATATCTTGGTTTTCGTGAGGTTTCAAGCTGAGATATGCATTTTCAGTGATAATCTTGGTGTTTCATCTATAAGAAGTATGCAGAATCATCTAGATCGCCCGTTTCGAGCTATTTAATGCGAAAAAACAAGTTTTCTGGTGTTTTCAACATTCCACAGTGCGTTTGATATGCAGAACCGGCGATATCTTGATTTTCGTGGTGTTTCCAGCTGAGATATGCATTTTCCGCGATAAGCTTGGTGAGACATCCGTCAGAAGTATGCAGAATCTTCGAGAACGCTCATTTCGAGCTACTTAATGCGAGAAACACGTTTTCTGGTGTTTTCAGCACTTCACAGTGCGTTTGATATGCGGAAACTGCGATATCTTCGTTTTCGTGGGGTTTCCAGCTGAGACATGCATTTTCTGCGATAATCTTGGATATTCTTCTGTGAGAAGTATGCAGAATCACCGAAATCGCAGTTTTCGTGCTATTGAATGCGAAAAACACGATTTATGGTGTTTTCAGCACTCCATAGTGCGTTTGATATGCCGAAGCTGCGATATCTTCGTTTTCGTGGGGTTTCCAGCTGAGATATGCATTTTCTACGATAATCTTGGATATTCTTCTGTGAGAAGTTTGCAGAATCACAGAAATCGATCTATTCGAGCTATTTAATGCGAGAAACACGTTATCTGGTTGTTTTCAACACTCCACAGTGCGTTTGATATGCAGAACCGGCGACATCTTGATTTTCGTGGGGTTTGAAGCTGAGATATGCATTTTCTACGATAATCTTGAAGAGACTTGTTTCAGAAGTATGCAGGATCTTCGAGAACGCTCTTTTCGAGCTACTTAATATGAGAAACTCGTTTTCTGGTGTTTTCCCCACTCCACAGTTCGTTTGATATGCAGTACCGGCGACATCTTGGTTTTCGTGGGGTTTCAAGCTGAGATATGCATTTTCTGCGATAATCTTGGTGAGACTTCTGTCAGAAGTATCCAGAATCATCTAGATCGCTCTTTTCGAGCTATTTAATGCGAGAAACACGTTTTCTGGTGTATTCACCACTCCACAGTAAGTTTGATATGCAGAACAGGCGACATCGTCGTTTTCGTCGGGTTTCAAGCTGAGATATGCATTTTCTGCGATTATATTGGTGAGACTTCAGTCAGAAGTATGCAGAATCATCTAGATCGCTCGTCTCGAGCTAGTTAATGCACGAAACACGTTTTCTGTAGTTTTCACCACTCCACAGTTCGTTGGATATGCAGAACAGTAGATATCTTGGTTTTCGTGGGATTTCAATCTGAGATATGCATTTTCTGCGATAATCTTGGTGAGACTTCTGTCCGAAGTATGCAGAATCATCGAGATCGCACTTTTCGAGATATTTAATGCGAGCAACACGTTATCTGGTGTTTTCACCACTCCACAGTGCGTTTGATATGCAGAACCGGCGATATCTTGATTTTCGTGGTGATTCCAGCTGAGATATGCATTTTCTGCGATAATCTTGGTGAGACTTCAGTCAGAACTTTGCAGAATCATCTAGATCGCTCGTTTCGAGCTATTTAATGCGAAAAAAGAAGTTTTATGGTGTTTTCAACATTCCACAGTGCGTTTGATATGCAGAACCGGCGATATCTTGATTTTCGTGGTGTTTCCAGCTGAGATATGCATTTTCAGCGATAATCTTGGTGTTTCATCTATGAGAAGTATGCAGAATCATCTAGATCGCCCGTTTCGAGCTATTTAATGCGAAAAAACAAGTTTTCTGGTGTTTTCAACATTCCACAGTGCGTTTGATATGCAGAACCGGCGATATCTTGATTTTCGTGGTGTTTCCAGCTAAGATATGCATTTTCTGCGATAATCTTGGTGAGACTTCAGTCAGAAGTATGCAGAATCATCTAGATCGCTCGTTGAGAGCTATTTAATGCGAAAAAACAAGTTTTCTGGTGTTTTCACCACTCCATAGTGCGTTTGATATGCAGAACCGGCGACATCGTGATTTTCGTGAGGTTTCCACCTGAGATATGCATTTTCTGCGATAATATTGGTGAGACTTCAGTCAGAAGTATGCAGAATCATCTAGATCGCTCGTTTCGGGCTATTTAATGCGAGAAACACGTTTTCTGGTGTATTCACCACTCCACAGTACGTTAGACATGCAGAACCGGAGATATCTTCGTTTCGGTCGGGTTTCAAGCTGAGATATGCATTTTCTGCGATAATCTTGGTGAGTGTTCTGTCAGAAGTATGCAGAATCATCCAGATCGCTCTTTTCGAGCTATTTAATGCGAGAAAAACGTTTTCTGGTGTTTTCACCACTCCACAGTGCGTCTGATATGCAGAACCGGCGATATCTTGGTTTTCGTGGGGTTTCCAGCTGAGATATGCATTTTCTGCGATAATCTTGGTGAGACTTCTGTCCGAAGTATGCTTAATCATCGAGATCGCTCGTTTCGAGCTATTTAATGCGAAAAACACGTTTTCTGGTGTTTTTACCACTCCACAGTGCGTTGGATATGCAGAACCGGAGATATTTTGGTTTTCGTCGGGTTTCAAGCTGAGATATGCATTTTCTACGATAAGCTTGGTGAGACATCTGTCCGAAGTATGCAGAAACATCGAGATCGCTCTATTCGTGCTATTTAATGCGAGGAACACGTTATTTGGTGTTTTCACCACTCCACAGTGCGTTGGATATGCAGATCCGGAGATATTTTGGTTTTCGTAGGGTTTCAAGCTGAGATATGCATTTTTTACGATAATCTTGGTGAGACTTCTGTCCGAAGTATGCAGAATCATCGAGATCGCTCGTTTCGAGCGATTTAATGCGAGAAACACGTTATCTGGTGTTTTAACCACTCCACAGTGCGTTGGATATGCAGAACCGGAGATATTTTGGTTTTCGTCGGGTTTCAAGCTGAGATATGCATTTTGTACGATAAGCTTGGTGAGACATCTGTCCGAAGTATGCAGAAACATCGGGAGCGCTCTTTTCGAGCTATTTAATGCGAGAAACACGTTTTCTGGGGTTTTCACCACTCCACAGTTCTTTGGATATGCAGAACAGGAGATATCTTGGTTTGCGTGGGGTTTCAAGCAGAGATATGCATTTTCTGCGATAATCTTGGTGAGACTTCTGTTAGAAGTATGCAGAATCATCGAGATCGCACTTTTCGAGCTATTTAATGCGAGAAACACGTTATCTGGTGTTTTCACCACTCCACAGTGCGTTTGATATGCAGAACCGGCGATATCTTGGTTTTCGTGGGGTTTGAAGCTGAGATATGCATTTTCTACGATAATCTTGAAGAGACTTGTTTCAGAAGTATGCAGGATCTTCGAGAACGCTCTTTTCGAGCTACTTAATATGAGAAACTCGTTTTCTGGTGTTTTCCCCACTCCACAGTTCGTTTGATATGCAGTACCGGCGACATCTTGGTTTTCGTGGGGTTTCAAGCTGAGATATGCATTTTCTGCGATAATCTTGGTGAGACTTCTGTCCGAAGTATGCAGAATCATCGAGATCGCTCTGTTCGAGCTATTTAATGCAAGAAACACGTTATCTGGTGTTTTCACCACTCCACAGTGCGTTTGATATGCAGTACCAGCGACATCTTGGTTTTCGTGGGGTTTCAAGCTGAGATATGCATTTTCTGCGATAATCTTGGTGAGACTTCTTTACGAAGTATGCAGGATCATCGAGATCGCTCGTTTCGAGCTATTTAATGCGAGAAACACGTTATTTAGTGTTTTCACCACTCCACAGTGCGTTGGATATGCAGAACCGGAGATATTTTGGTTTTCGTCGGGTTTCAAGCTGAGATATGCATTTTTTACGATAATCTTGGCGAGACTTCTGTCCGAAGTATGCTTAATCATCGAGATCGCTCGTTTCGAGCTATTTAATGCAAGAAACACGTTATCTGGTGTTTACACCACTCCACAGTGCGTTTGATATGCAGTACCAGGGACATCTTGGTTTTCGTGGGGTTTCAAGCTGAGATATGCATTTTCAGAGATAATCTTGGTTAGACTTCCGTCCGAAGTATGCAGAATCATCGAGATCGCTCGTTTCGAGCTATTTAATGCGAGAAACACGTTATTTGGTGTTTTCACCACTCCACAGTGCGTTGGATATGCAGAACCGGAGATATTTTGGTTTTCGTCGGGTTTCAAGCTGAGATATGCATTTTTTACGATAATCTTGGTGAGACTTCTGTCCGAAGTATGCTTAATCATCGAGATCGCTCGTTTCGAGCTGTTTAATGCGAGAAACACGTTATCTGGTGTTTTCACCACTCCACAGTGCGTTTGATATGCAGAACAGTAGATATCTTGGTTTTCGTGGGGTTTCAAGCTGAGATATGCATTTTCTGCGATAATCTTGTTGAGACTTCTGTCCGAAGTATAAAGAATCATCGAGATCGCTCGTTTCGAGCTATTTAATGCGAGAATCACGTTATCTGGTGTTTTAACCACTCCACAGTGCGTTGGATATGCAGAACCGGAGATATTTTGGTTTTCGTCGGGTTTCAAGCTGAGATATGCATTTTTTACGATAATCTTGGCGAGACTTCTGTCCGAAGTATGCTTAATCATCGAGATCGCTCGTTTCGAGCTATTTAATGCAAGAAACACGTTATCTGGTGTTAACACCACTCCACAGTGCGTTTGATATGCAGTACCAGGGACATCTTGGTTTTCGTGGGGTTTCAAGCTGAGATATGCATTTTCAGAGATAATCTTGGTTAGACTTCCGTCCGAAGTATGCAGAATCATCGAGATCGCTCGTTTCGAGCTATTTAATGCGAGAAACACGTTATTTGGTGTTTTCACCACTCCACAGTGCGTTGGATATGCAGAACCGGAGATATTTTGGTTTTCGTCGGGTTTCAAGCTGAGATATGCATTTTTTACGATAATCTTGGTGAGACTTCAGTCAGAAGTATGCAGAATCATCTAGATCGCTCGTTTCGGGCTATTTAATGCGAGAAACACGTTTTCTGGTGTATTCACCACTCCACAGTACGTTAGACATGCAGAACCGGAGATATCTTCGTTTCGGTCGGGTTTCAAGCTGAGATATGCATTTTCTGCGATAATCTTGGTGAGTGTTCTGTCAGAAGTATGCAGAATCATCCAGATCGCTCTTTTCGAGCTATTTAATGCGAGAAAAACGTTTTCTGGTGTTTTCACCACTCCACAGTGCGTCTGATATGCAGAACCGGCGATATCTTGGTTTTCGTGGGGTTTCCAGCTGAGATATGCATTTTCTGCGATAATCTTGGTGAGACTTCTGTCCGAAGTATGCTTAATCATCGAGATCGCTCTATTCGTGCTATTTAATGCGAGGAACACGTTATTTGGTGTTTTCACCACTCCACAGTGCGTTGGATATGCAGATCCGGAGATATTTTGGTTTTCGTAGGGTTTCAAGCTGAGATATGCATTTTTTACGATAATCTTGGTGAGACTTCTGTCCGAAGTATGCAGAATCATCGAGATCGCTCGTTTCGAGCGATTTAATGCGAGAAACACGTTATCTGGTGTTTTAACCACTCCACAGTGCGTTGGATATGCAGAACCGGAGATATTTTGGTTTTCGTCGGGTTTCAAGCTGAGATATGCATTTTGTACGATAAGCTTGGTGAGACATCTGTCCGAAGTATGCAGAAACATCGGGAGCGCTCTTTTCGAGCTATTTAATGCGAGAAACACGTTTTCTGGGGTTTTCACCACTCCACAGTTCTTTGGATATGCAGAACAGGAGATATCTTGGTTTGCGTGGGGTTTCAAGCAGAGATATTCATTTTCTGCGATAATCTTGGTGAGACTTCTGTTAGAAGTATGCAGAATCATCGAGATCGCACTTTTCGAGCTATTTAATGCGAGAAACACGTTATCTGGTGTTTTCACCACTCCACAGTGCGTTTGATATGCAGAACCGGCGATATCTTGGTTTTCGTGGGGTTTGAAGCTGAGATATGCATTTTCTACGATAATCTTGAAGAGACTTGTTTCAGAAGTATGCAGGATCTTCGAGAACGCTCTTTTCGAGCTACTTAATATGAGAAACTCGTTTTCTGGTGTTTTCCCCACTCCACAGTTCGTTTGATATGCAGTACCGGCGACATCTTGGTTTTCGTGGGGTTTCAAGCTGAGATATGCATTTTCTGCGATAATCTTGGTGAGACTTCTGTCCGAAGTATGCAGAATCATCGAGATCGCTCTGTTCGAGCTATTTAATGCAAGAAACACGTTATCTGGTGTTTTCACCACTCCACAGTGCGTTTGATATGCAGTACCAGCGACATCTTGGTTTTCGTGGGGTTTCAAGCTGAGATATGCATTTTCTGCGATAATCTTGGTGAGACTTCTTTACGAAGTATGCAGGATCATCGAGATCGCTCGTTTCGAGCTATTTAATGCGAGAAACACGTTATTTGGTGTTTTCACCACTCCACAGTGCGTTGGATATGCAGAACCGGAGATATTTTGGTTTTCGTCGGGTTTCAAGCTGAGATATGCATTTTGTAGGATAAGCTTGGTGAGACTTCTGTCCGAAGTATGCAGAAACATCGGGAGCGATCTTTTCGAGCTATTTAATGCGAGAAACACGTTTTCTGGTGTTTTCCCCACTCCACAGTTCGTTGGATATGCAGAACAGGAGATATCTTGGTTTGCGTGGGGTTTCAAGCAGAGATATTCATTTTCTGCGATAATCTTGGTGAGACTTCTGTTAGAAGTATGCAGAATCATCGAGATCGCACTTTTCGAGCTATTTAATGCGAGAAACACGTTATCTGGTGTTTTCACCACTCCACAGTGCGTTTGATATGCAGAACCGGCGATATCTTGGTTTTCGTGGGGTTTGAAGCTGAGATATGCATTTTCTACGATAATCTTGAAGAGACTTGTTTCAGAAGTATGCAGGATCTTCGAGAACGCTCTTTTCGAGCTACTTAATATGAGAAACTCGTTTTCTGGTGTTTTCCCCACTCCACAGTTCGTTTGATATGCAGTACCGGCGACATCTTGGTTTTCGTGGGGTTTCAAGCTGAGATATGCATTTTCTGCGATAATCTTGGTGAGACTTCCGTCCGAAGTATGCAGAATCATCGAGATCGCTCGTTTCGAGCTATTTAATGCGAGAAACACGTTATTTGGTGTTTTCACCACTCCACAGTGCGTTGGATATGCAGAACCGGAGATATTTTGGTTTTCGTCGGGTTTCAAGCTGAGATATGCATTTTTTACGATAATCTTGGTGAGACTTCTGTCCGAAGTATGCTTAATCATCGAGATCGCTCGTTTCGAGCTGTTTAATGCGAGAAACACGTTATCTGGTGTTTTCACCACTCCACAGTGCGTTTGATATGCAGAACAGTAGATATCTTGGTTTTCGTGGGGTTTCAAGCTGAGATATGCATTTTCTGCGATAATCTTGTTGAGACTTCTGTCCGAAGTATAAAGAATCATCGAGATCGCTCGTTTCGAGCTATTTAATGCGAGAATCACGTTATCTGGTGTTTTAACCACTCCACAGTGCGTTGGATATGCAGAACCGGAGATATTTTGGTTTTCGTCGGGTTTCAAGCTGAGATATGCATTTTGTAGGATAAGCTTGGTGAGACTTCTGTCCGAAGTATGCAGAAACATCGGGAGCGATCTTTTCGAGCTATTTAATGCGAGAAACACGTTTTCTGGTGTTTTCACCACTCCACAGTGCGTTAGATATGCAGAACCGGAGATATTTTGGTTTTCGTCGGGTTTCAAGCTGAGATATGCATTTTGTAGGATAAGCTTGGTGAGACTTCTGTCCGAAGTATGCAGAAACATCGGGAGCGATCTTTTCGAGCTATTTAATGCGAGAAACACGTTTTCTGGGGTTTTCACCTCTCCACAGTTCTTTGGATATGCAGAACAGGAGATATCTTGGTTTGCGTGGGGTTTCAAGCAGAGATATGCATTTTCTGCGATAATCTTGGTGAGACTTCTGTTAGAAGTATGCAGAATCATCGAGATCGCACTTTTCGAGCTATTAAATGCGAGAAACACGTTTTCTGGTGTTTTCACCACTCCATAGTATGTTTGACATGCAGAACCGGAGGTATCTTGGTTTCGGTCGGGTATCAAGCTGAGATATGCATTTTCTACGATAATCCTGGTGAGACTTCTGTCAGAAGTATGCAGAATCTTCGAGAACGCTCTTTTCGAGCTACTTAATGCGCGAAACACGTTATCTGGTGTTTTCACCACTCCACAGTGCGTTTGATATGCAGTACCAGCGACATCTTGGTTTTCGTGGGGTTTCAAGCTGAGATATGCATTTTCTGCGATAATCTTGGTGAGACTTCTGTCCGAAGTATGCTGAATCATCGAGATCGCTCTTTTCGAGCTAGTTAGTGCGAGAAACACGTTATCTGGTGTTTTCACCACTCCACAGTGCGTTTGATATGCAGAACAGTAGATATCTTGGTTTTCGTGGGGTTTCAAGTTGAGATATGCATTTTCTGCGATAATCTTGGTGAGACTTCTGTCCGAAGTATGCTGAATCATCGAGATCGCACTTTTCGAGCTACTTAATGCACGAAACACGTTTTCTGGTGTTTTCACCACTCCATAGTATGTTTGACATGCAGAACCGGAGGTATCTTGGTTTCGGTCGGGTATCAAGCTGAGATATGCATTTTCTACGATAATCCTGGTGAGACTTCTGTCAGAAGTATGCAGAATCTTCGAGAACGCTCTTTTCGAGCTACTTAATGCGCGAAACACGTTATCTGGTGTTTTCACCACTCCACAGTGCGTTTGATATGCAGAACAGTAGATATCTTGGTTTTCGTGGGATTTCAATCTGAGATATGCATTTTCTGCGATAATCTTGGTGAGACTTCTGTCCGAAGTATGCAGAATCATCGAGATCGCACTTTTCGAGATATTTTATGCGAGCAACACGTTATCTGGTGTTTTCACCACTCCACAGTTCGTTGGATATGCAGAACAGTAGATATCTTGGTTTTCGTGGGATTTCAATCTGAGATATGCATTTTCTGCGATAATCTTGGTGAGACTTCTGTCCGAAGTATGCAGAATCATCGAGATCGCACTTTTCGAGATATTTAAGGAGAGCATCACGTTATCTGGTGTTTTCACCACTCCACAGTGCGTTTGATATGCAGAACCGGCGATATCTTGGTTTTTGTGGGGTTTCAAGCTGAGATATGCATTTTTTACGATAATATTGGTGAGACTTCCATCAGAAGTATGCAGAATCATCAACATCGCTCGTTTCGAGCTATTTAATGCAAGAAACACGTTTTCTGGGGTTTTCACCACTCCACAGTTCGTTGGATATGCAGAACAGTAGATATCTTGGTTTTCGTGGGATTTGAATCTGAGATATGCATTTTCTGCGATAATCTTGGTGAGACTTCTGTCCGAAGTATGCAGAATCATCAAGATCGCACTTTTCGAGATATTTAATGCGAGCAACACGTTATCTGGTGTTTTCACCACTCCACAGTGCGTTTGATATGCAGAACCGGCGATATCTTGATTTTCGTGGTGATTCCAGCTGAGATATGCATTTTCTGCGATAATCTTGGTGAGACTTCAGTCAGAAGTTTGCAGAATCATCTAGATCGCTCGTTTCGAGCTATTTAATGCGAAAAAAGAAGTTTTCTGGTGTTTTCAACATTCCACAGTGCTGTGATATGCAGAACCGGCGATATCTTGATTTTCGTGGTGTTTCCAGCTGAGATATGCATTTTCTGCGATAATCTTGGTGTTTCATCTATGAGAAGTATGCAGAATCATCTAGATCGCCCGTTTCGAGCTATTTAATGCGAAAAAACAAGTTTTCTGGTGTTTTCACCACTCCATAGTGCGTTTGATATGCAGAACCGGCGACATCGTGATTTTCGTGAGCTTTCCACCTGAGATATGCATTTTCTGCGATAATATTGGTGAGACTTCAGTCAGAAGTATGCAGAATCATCTAGATCGCTCGTTTCGGGCTATTTAATGCGAGAAACAGGTGTTCTGGTGTATTCACCACTCCACAGTACGTTAGACATGCAGAACCGGAGATAACTTCGTTTCGGTCGGGTTTCAAGCTGAGATATGCATTTTCTGCGATAATCTTGGTGAGTGTTCTGTCAGAAGTATGCAGAATCATCCAGATCGCTCTTTTCGAGCTATTTAATGCGAGAAAAACGTTTTCTGGTGTTTTCACCACTCCACAGTGCGTCTGATATGCATAACCGGCGACATCTTGGTTTTCGTGGGGTTTCCAGCTGAGATATGCATTTTCTGCGATAATCTTGGTGAGACTTCTGTCCGAAGTATGCAAAATCTTCGAGAACGCTCTTTTCGAGCTACTTAATGCGCGAAACACGTTATCTGGTGTTTTCACCACTCCACAGTGCGTTTGATATGCAGAACAGTAGATATCTTGGTTTTCGTGGGGTTTCCAGCTGAAATATGCATTTTCTGCGATAATATTGGTGAGACTTCAGTCAGAAGTATGCAGAATCATCTAGATCGCTCGTTTCGGGCTATTTAATGCGAGAAACACGTTTTCTGGTGTATTCACCACTCCACAGTACGTTAGACATGCAGAACCGGAGATAACTTCGTTTCGGTCGGGTTTCAAGCTGAGATATGCATTTTCTGCGATAATCTTGGTGAGTGTTCTGTCAGAAGTATGCAGAATCATCCAGATCGCTCTTTTCGAGCTATTTAATGCGAGAAAAGCCTTATCCGGTGTTTTCACCACTCCACAGTGCGTTTGATATGCAGAACCAGCGATATCTTGGCTTTCGTGGGGTTTCAAGCTGAGATATGCATTTTTTACGATAATCTTGGTGAGACTTCTGTCCGAAGTATGCTGAATCATCGAGATCGCTCTTGTCGAGCTAGTTAGTGCGAGAAACACGTTATCTGGTGTTTTCACCACTCCACAGTGCGTTTGATATGCAGAAAAGTAGATATCTTGGTTTTCGTGGGGTTTCAATCTGAGATATGCATTTACTGCGATAATCTTGTTGAGACTTCTGTCCGAAGTATGCAGAATCATCGAGATCGCTCTTTTCGAGCTATTTAATGCGAGAAACACGTTATCTGGTGTTTTCACCATTCCACAGTTGGTTTGATATGCAGAACCGGCGATATCTTAGTTTTCCTGGGGTTTCAAGCTGAGATATGCATTTTCTGCGATAATCTTGGTGAGACTTCTGTCCGAAGTTTGTTGAAACATCGAGATCGCTCTTTTCGAGCTAGTTAATGCGAGAAAAACCTTATCCGGTGTTTTCACCACTCCACAGTGCGTTTGGTATGCAGAACCAGCGATATCTCGGCTTTCGTGGGGTTTCAAGCTGAGATATGCATTTTGTACGATAATCTTGGTGAGACTTCTGTCCGAAGTACGCTTAATCATCGAGATCGCTTGTTTCGATCTATTTAATGCGAGAAACACGATATCTAGTGTTTTTACCACTCCTCAGTGCGTATGATATGCAGAACCGGCGAAATCTTGGTTTTCGTGGGGTTTCAAGCTGAGATATGCATTTTCTGCGATAATCTTGGTGAGACTTTTGTCCGAAGTATGCTGAAACATCGAGATCGCTCTTTTCGAGCAAGTTAATGCGAGAAAAACCTTATCCGGTGTTTTCACCACTCCACAGTGCGTTTGATATGCAGAACCAGCGATATCTTGGCTTTCGTGGGGTTTCAAGCTGAGATATGCATTTTTTACTATAATCTTGGTGAGACTTCTGTCCGAAGTATGAAGAATCATCGAGATCGCTCTATTCGAGCTATTTAATGCGAGGATCACGTTTTCTGGGGTTTTCACCACTCCACAGTGCGTTTGATATGCAGAACAGTAGATATCTTGGTTTTCGTGGGGTTTCAAGCTGAGATATGCATTTTCTGGGATAATCTTGTTGAGACTTCTGTGCGAAGTATGCAGAATCATCGAGATCGCACTTTTCGAGCTATTTAATGCGAGAAAAACCTTATACGGTGTTTTCACCACTCCACAGTGCGTTTGATATGCAGAACCAGCGATATCTTGGCTTTCGTGGGGTTTCAAGCTGAGATATGCATTTTTTACGATAATCTTGGTGAAACATCTGTCCGAAGTATGCAGAAACGACGAGAGCGCTCTTTTCGAGCTATTTAATGCGAGAAACACGTTTTCTGGGGTTTTCACCACTCCACAGTTCGTTGGATATGCAGAACAGTAGATATCTTGGTTTTCGTGGGGTTTCAAGCAGAGATATGCATTTTCTGCGATAATCTTGGTGAGACTTCTGTTAGAAGTATGCAGAATCATCGAGATCGCACTTTTCGGGCTATTTAATGCGAGAAACACGTTATCTGGTGTTTTCACCACTCCACAGTTGGTTTGATATGCAGAACCGGCGATATTTTGGTTTTCGTCGGGTTTCAAGCTGAGATATGCATTTTCTACGATAATCTTGGTGAAACATCTGTCCGAAGTATGCAGAAACATCGAGAGCGCTCTTTTCGAACTATTTAATGCGAGAAACACGTTATCTGGTGTTTTAACCACTCCATAGTGCGTTTGATATGCAGAACAGTAGATATCTTGGTTTTCGTGGGGTTTCAAGCTGAGATATGCATTTTCTGCGATAATCTTGTTGAGACTTCTGTCCGAAGTATGCAGAATCATCGAGATCGCTCGTTTCAAGCTATTTAATGCGAGAAACACGTTATCTGCTGTTTTCACCACTCCACAGTGCGTTGGATATGCAGAACCGGAGATATTTTGGTTTTCGTCGGGTTTCAAGCTGAGATATGCATTTTCTACGATAAGCTTGGTGAGACTTCTGTCCGAAGTATGCAGAAACATCGAGATCGCTCTATTCGTGCTATTTAATGCGAGGAACACGTTTTCTGGGGTTTTCACCACTCCACAGTGCGTTTGATATGCAGTACCAGCGACATCTTGGTTTTCGTGGGGTTTCAAGCTGAGATATGCATTTTCTGCGATAATCTTGGTGAGACTTCTGTCCGAAGTATGCAGAATCATCGAGATCGCTCGTTTCGAGCTATTTAATGCGAGAAACACGTTATTTGGTGTTTTCACCACTCCACAGTGCGTTGGATATGCAGAACCGGAGATATCTTGGTTTTCGTAGGGTTTCAAGCTGAGATATGCATTTTTTACGATAATCTTGGTGAGACTTCTGTCCGAAGTATGCTTAATCATCGAGATCGCTCTTTTCGAGCTATTTAATGCAAGAAACACGTTATCTGGTGTTTTCACCACTCCACAGTGCGTTTGATATGCAGTACCAGCGATATCTTGGTTTTCGTGGGGTTTCAAGCTGAGATATGCATTTTCTGCAATAATCTTGTTGAGACTTCTGTCCGAAGTATGCAGAATCATCGAGATCGCTCGTTGCGAGCGATTTAATGCGAGAAACACGTTATCTGGTGTTTTAACCACTCCACAGTGCGTTGGATATGCAGAACCGGAGATATTTTGGTTTTCGTCGGGTTTCAAGCTGAGATATGCATTTTGTACGATAAGCTTGGTGAGACATCTGTCCGAAGTATGCAGAAACATCGGGAGCGCTCTTTTCGAGCTATTTAATGCGAGAAACACGTTTTCTGGGGTTTTCACCACTCCACAGTTCTTTGGATATGCAGAACAGGAGATATCTTGGTTTGCGTGGGGTTTCAAGCAGAGATATGCATTTTCTGCGATAATCTTGGTGAGACTTCTGTCCGAAGTATGCAGAATCATCGAGATCGCTCGTTTCGAGCTATTTAATGCAAGAAACACGTTATCTGGTGTTTTCACCACTCCACAGTGCGTTTGATATGCAGAACCGGCGATATCTTGGTTTTCGTGGGGTTTGAAGCTGAGATATGCATTTTCTACGATAATCTTGAAGAGACTTGTTTCAGAAGTATGCAGGATCTTCGAGAACGCTCTTTTCGAGCTACTTAATATGAGAAACTCGTTTTCTATTGTTTTCACCACTCCACAGTTCGTTTGATATGCAGAACCGGCGACATCTTGGTTTTCGTGGGGTTTCAAGCTGAGATATGCATTTTCTGCGATAATCTTGGTGAGACTTCTGTCCGAAGTATGCAGAATCATCGAGATCGCTCGTTTCGAGCTATTTAATGCAAGAAACACGTTATCTGGTGTTTTCACCACTCCACAGTGCGTTTGATATGCAGTACCAGCGACATCTTGGTTTTCGTGGGGTTTCAAGCTGAGATATGCATTTTCTGCGATAATCTTGGTGAGACTTCTGTCCGAAGTATGCAGGATCATCGAGATCGCTCGTTTCGAGCTATTTAATGCGAGAAACACGTTATTTGGTGTTTTCACCACTCCACAGTGCGTTGGATATGCAGAACCGGAGATATTTTGGTTTTCGTCGGGTTTCAAGCTGAGATATGCATTTTTTATGATAATCTTGGTGAGACTTCTGTCCGAAGTATGCTTAATCATCGAGATCGCTCGTTTCGAGCTATTTAATGCAAGAAACACGTTATCTGGTGTTTACACCACTCCACAGTGCGTTTGATATGCAGTACCAGCGACATCTTGGTTTTCGTGGGGTTTCAAGCTGAGATATGCATTTTCTGCGATAATCTTGGTGAGACTTCCGTCCGAAGTATGCAGAATCATCGAGATCGCTCGTTTCGAGCTATTTAATGCGAGAAACACGTTATTTGGTGTTTTCACCACTCCACAGTGCGTTGGATATGCAGAACCGGAGATATTTTGGTTTTCGTCGGGTTTCAAGCTGAGATATGCATTTTGTACGATAAGCTTGGTGAGACATCTGTCCGAAGTATGCAGAAACATCGGGAGCGATCTTTTCGAGCTATTTAATGCGAGAAACACGTTTTCTGGGGTTTTCACCACTCCACAGTTCTTTGGATATGCAGAACAGGAGATATCTTGGTTTGCGTGGGGTTTCAAGCAGAGATATGCATTTTCTGCGATAATCTTGGTGAGACTTCTGTTAGAAGTATGCAGAATCATCGAGATCGCACTTTTCGAGCTATTTAATGCGAGAAACACGTTATCTGGTGTTTTCACCACTCCACAGTGCGTTTGATATGCAGAACCGGCGATATCTTGGTTTTCGTGGGGTTTCAAGCTGAGATATGCATTTTCTACGATAATCTTGGTGAGACTTCTGTCAGAAGTATGCAGGATCTTCGAGAACGCTCTTTTCGAGCTACTTAATATGAGAAACACGTTTTCTGGTGTTTTCACCACTCCACAGTGCGTTTGATATGCAGAACCGGCGACATCTTGGTTTTCGTGGGGTTTCAAGCTGAGATATGCATTTTCTGCGATAATCTTGGTGAGACTTCTGTCCGAAGTATGCAGAATCATCGAGATCGCTCGTTTCGAGCTATTTAATGCAAGAAACACGTTATCTGGTGTTTTCACATCTCCACAGTGCGTTTGATATGCAGTACCAGCGACATCTTGGTTTTCGTGGGGTTTCAAGCTGAGATATGCATTTTCTGCGATAATCTTGGTGAGACTTCTGTCCGAAGTATGCAGAATCATCGAGATCGCTCGTTTCGAGCTATTTAATGCGAGAAACTCGTTTTCTAGTGTATTCACCACTCCACAGTACGTTAGACATGCAGAACCGGAGATATCTTCGTTTCGGTCGGGTTTCAAGCTGAGATATGCATTTTCTGCGATAATCTTGGTGAGTGTTCTGTCAGAAGTATGCAGAATCATCCAGATCGCTCTTTTCGAGCTATTTAATGCGAGAAAAACGTTTTCTGGTGTTTTCACCACTCGACAGTGCGTCTGATATGCAGAACCGGCGATATCCTGGTTTTCGTGGGGTTTCCAGCTGAGATATGCATTTTCTGCGATAATCTTGGTGAGACTTCTGTCCGAAGTATGCTTAATCATCGAGATCGCTCGTTTCGAGCTATTTAATGCGAGAAACACGTTTTCTGGTGTTTTTACCACTCCACAGTGCGTTTGATGTGTAGAGCCGCCGATAACTTGGTTTTCGTGGGGTTTCCAGCTGAAATATGCATTTTCTGCGATAATCTTGGTGTTTCATCTATGAGAAGTATGCAGAATCATCGAGAACTCTCTTTTCGAGCTATTTAATGCGAAAAGCAAGTTTTCTGGTGTTTTGACCACTCCACAGTGCGTTTGATATGTAGAGCCGCCGCTAACTTGGTTTTCGTGGGGTTTCCAGCTGAAATATGCATTTTCAGCGATAATCTTGGTGAGACTTCAGTCAGAAGTATGCAGAATCATCTAGATCGCTCGTTTAGAGCTACTTAATGCGAAAAAACAAGTTTTCTGGTGTTTTTACCACTCCACAGTGCGTTTGATATGTAGAGCCGCCGATAACTAGGTTTTCGTGGGGTTTCCAGCTGAAATATGCATTTTCTGCGATAATCTTGGTGTTTCATCTATGAGAAGTATGCAGAATCATCGAGAACTCTCTTTTCGGGCTATTTAATGCGAAAGGCAAGTTTTCTGGTGTTTTGACCACTCCACAGTGCGTTTGATATGTAGATCCACCGATAACTTGGTTTTCGTGGGGTTTCCAGCTGAAATATGCATTTTCTGCGATAATCTTGGTGTTTCATCTATGAGAAGTATGCAGATTCATCGAGAACTCTCTTTTCGAGCTATTTGATGCGAAAAAACAAGTTTTCTGGTGTTTTGACCACTCCACAGTGCGTTTGATGTGTAGATCCGCCGAAAACTTGGTTTTCGTGGTGTTTCCAGCTGAGATATGCATTTTGTGCGATAATCTTGGTGATTCATCTATGAGATGTATGCAGGATCATCTAGATCGCTCGTTTCGAGCTATTTAATGCGAAAAAACAAGTTTTCTGGTGTTTTGACCACTCCACAGTGCGTTTGATGTGTAGAGCCGCCGATAACTTGGTTTTCGTGGTGTTTCCAGCTGAGATATGCATTTTCTGCGCTAATCTTTGTGTTTCATCTATGAGAAGTATGCAGGATCATCTAGATCGCTCGTTTCGAGCTATTTAATGCGAAAAAACAAGTTTTCTGATGTTTTCAACATTCCACAGTGCGTTTGATATGCAGAACCGGCGATATTTTGATTTTCGTGGGGTTTCAAGCTGAGATATGCATTTTTTATGATAATCTTGGTGAGACTTCTGTCCGAAGTATGCTTAATCATCGAGATCGCCCGTTTCGAGCTATTTAATGCAAGAAACACGTTATCTGGTGTTTACACCACTCCACAGTGCGTTTGATATGCAGTACCAGCGACATCTTGGTTTTCGTGGGGTTTCAAGCTGAGATATGCATTTTGTACGATAAGCTTGGTGAGACATCTGTCCGAAGTATGCAGAAACATCGGGAGCGATCTTTTCGAGCTATTTAATGCGAGAAACACGTTTTCTGGGGTTTTCACCACTCCACAGTTCTTTGGATATGCAGAACAGGAGATATCTTGGTTTGCGTGGGGTTTCAAGCAGAGATATGCATTTTCTGCGATAATCTTGGTGAGACTTCTGTTAGAAGTATGCAGAATCATCGAGATCGCACTTTTCGAGCTATTTAATGCGAGAAACACGTTATCTGGTGTTTTCACCACTCCACAGTGCGTTTGATATGCAGAACCGGCGATATCTTGGTTTTCGTGGGGTTTCAAGCTGAGATATGCATTTTCTACGATAATCTTGGTGAGACTTCTGTCAGAAGTATGCAGGATCTTCGAGAACGCTCTTTTCGAGCTACTTAATATGAGAAACACGTTTTCTGGTGTTTTCACCACTCCACAGTGCGTTTGATATGCAGAACCGGCGACATCTTGGTTTTCGTGGGGTTTCAAGCTGAGATATGCATTTTCTGCGATAATCTTGGTGAGACTTCTGTCCGAAGTATGCAGAATCATCGAGATCGCTCGTTTCGAGCTATTTAATGCAAGAAACACGTTATCTGGTGTTTTCACATCTCCACAGTGCGTTTGATATGCAGTACCAGCGACATCTTGGTTTTCGTGGGGTTTCAAGCTGAGATATGCATTTTCTGCGATAATCTTGGTGAGACTTCTGTCCGAAGTATGCAGAATCATCGAGATCGCTCGTTTCGAGCTATTTAACGCGAGAAACTCGTTTTCTAGTGTATTCACCACTCCACAGTACGTTAGACATGCAGAACCGGAGATATCTTCGTTTCGGTCGGGTTTCAAGCTGAGATATGCATTTTCTGCGATAATCTTGGTGAGTGTTCTGTCAGAAGTATGCAGAATCATCCAGATCGCTCTTTTCGAGCTATTTAATGCGAGAAAAACGTTTTCTGGTGTTTTCACCACTCGACAGTGCGTCTGATATGCAGAAACGGCGATATCTTGGTTTTCGTGGGGTTTCCAGCTGAGATATGCATTTTCTGCGATAATCTTGGTGAGACTTCTGTCCGAAGTATGCTTAATCATCGAGATCGCTCGTTTCGAGCTATTTAATGCGAGAAACACGTTTTCTGGTGTTTTTACCACTCCACAGTGCGTTTGATGTGTAGAGCCGCCGATAACTTGGTTTTCGTGGGGTTTCCAGCTGAAATATGCATTTTCTGTGATAATCTTGGTGTTTCATCTATGAGAAGTATGCAGAATCATCGAGAACTCTCTTTTCGAGCTATTTAATGCGAAAAGCAAGTTTTCTGGTGTTTTGACCACTCCACAGTGCGTTTGATATGTAGAGCCGCCGCTAACTTGGTTTTCGTGGGGTTTCCAGCTGAAATATGCATTTTCAGCGATAATCTTGGTGAGACTTCAGTCAGAAGTATGCAGAATCATCGAGATCGCTCTTTTCGAGCTATTTAATGCGAGGAACACGTTCTCTGGTTGTTTTCACCACTCCACAGTGCGTTTGATATGCAGAACAGGCGATATCTTGATTTTCGTGGTGTTTCCAGCTGAGATATGCATTTTCTGCGATAATCTTGGTGGGTCTTTTTTCAGAAGTATGCAGAATCATCGAGATCGCTCTTTTCGAGCTATTTAATGCGAGGAACACGTTCTCTGGTTGTTTTCACCACTCCACAGTGCGTTTGATATGCAGAACAGGCGATATCTTGGTTTTCGTGGGGTTTCAAGCTGAGATATGCATTTCCTGCGATAATCTTGGTCAGACTTCTGTCCGAAGTATGCTGAATCATCGAGATCGCACTTTTCGAGCTATTTAATGCGAGAAACACGTTATCTGGTGTTTTCACCACTCCACAGTTGCTTTGATATGCAGAACCGGCGATATTTTGGTTTTCGTCGGGTTTCAAGCTGAGATATGCATTTTCAACGATAATCTTGGTGAAACATCTGTCCGAAGTATGCAGAAACATCGAGAGCGCTCATTTCGAGCTATTTAATGCGAGAAACACGTTATCTGGTGTTTTAACCACTCAACAGTGCGTTTGATATGCAGAACAGTAGATATCTTGGTTTTCGTGGGGTTTCAAGCTGAGATATGCATTTTCTGCGATAATCTTGGTGTTTCATCTATGAGAAGTATGCAGAATCATCGAGAACTCTCTTTTCGAGCTATTTAATGCGAAAAGCAAGTTTTCTGGTGTTTTGACCACTCCACAGTGCGTTTGATATGTAGAGCCGCCGCTAACTTGGTTTTCGTGGGGTTTCCAGCTGAAATATGCATTTTCAGCGATAATCTTGGTGAGACTTCAGTCAGAAGTATGCAGAATCATCGAGATCGCTCTTTTCGAGCTATTTAACGCGAGGAACACGTTCTCTGGTTGTTTTCACCACTCCACAGTGCGTTTGATATGCAGAACAGGCGATATCTTGGTTTTCGTGGGGTTTCAAGCTGAGATATGCATTTCCTGCGATAATCTTGGTCAGACTTCTGTCCGAAGTATGCAGAATCATCCAGATCGCTCTTTTCGAGCTATTTAATGCGAAAAAACAAGTTTTCTGGTGTTTTCACCACTCGACAGTGCGTCTGATATGCAGAACCGGCGATATCTTGGTTTTCGTGGGGTTTCCAGCTGAGATATGCATTTTCTGCGATAATCTTGGTGAGACTTCTGTCCGAAGTATGCTTAATCATCGAGATCGCTCGTTTCGAGCTATTTAATGCGAGAAACACGTTTTCTGGTGTTTTTACCACTCCACAGTGCGTTTGATGTGTAGAGCCGCCGATAACTTGGTTTTCGTGGGGTTTCCAGCTGAAATATGCATTTTCTGCGATAATCTTGGTGTTTCATCTATGAGAAGTATGCAGAATCATCGAGAACTCTCTTTTCGAGCTATTTAATGCGAAAAGCAAGTTTTCTGGTGTTTTGACCACTCCACAGTGCGTTTGATATGTAGAGCCGCCGCTAACTTGGTTTTCGTGGGGTTTCCAGCTGAAATATGCATTTTCAGCGATAATCTTGGTGAGACTTCAGTCAGAAGTATGCAGAATCATCTAGATCGCTCGTTTAGAGCTACTTAATGCGAAAAAACAAGTTTTCTGGTGTTTTCAGCACTCCACAGTGCGTTTGATATGCAGAACCGGCGATATTTTGATTTTCGTGGGGTTTCAAGCTGAGATATGCATTTTTTACGATAATCTTGGTGAGACTTCTGTCCGAAGTATGCTTAATCATCGAGATCGCTCTATTCGAGCTATTTAATGCGAGAAACACGTTATCTGGTGTTTTCAGCACTCCACAGTGCGTTTGATATGCAGAACCAGCGATATCTTGGTTTTCGTGGGGATTCAAGCTGAGATATGCAATTTCTGCGATAATCTTGGTGAGACTTCTGTCCGAAGTATGCTTAATCATCGAGATTGCTCGTTTCGAGATATTTAATGCGAGAAACACGTTATCTGGTGTTTTCAGCACTCCACAGTGCGTTTGATATGTAGATCCAGCGATATCTGGGTTTTCGTGGGGTGTCAAGCTGAGATATGCATTTTCTGCGATAATCTTGGTGTTTCATCTATGAGAAGTATGCAGAATCATCGAGAACTCTCTTTTCGAGCTATTTGATGCGAAAAAACAAGTTTTCTGCTGTTTTGACCACTCCACAGGGCGTTTGATGTGTAGAGCCGCCGATAACTTGGTTTTCGTGGGGTTTCCAGCTGAGACATGCATTTTCTGCGATAATCTTGGATATTCTTCTGTGAGAAGTATGCAGAATCACCGAAATCGCAGTTTTCGTGCTATTGAATGCGAAAAACACGATTTATGGTGTTTTCAGCACTCCACAGTGCGTTTGATATGCCGAAGCTGCGATATCTTCGTTTTCGTGGGGTTTCCAGCTGAGATATGCATTTTCTACGATAATCTTGGATATTCTTCTGTGAGAAGTTTGCAGAATCACAGAAATCGATCTATTCGAGCTATTTAATGCGAGAAACACGTTATCTGGTTGTTTTCAACACTCCACAGTGCGTTTGATATGCAGAACCGGCGACATCTTGATTTTCGTGATGTTTCTAGCTGAGATATGCATTTTCTGCGATAATATTGTTGAGACTTCAGTCAGAAGTATGCAGAATCATCTAGATCGCTCGTTTCGAGCTATTTAATGCGAAAAAAACAAGTTTTCTGGTGTTTTGACCACGCCACAGTGCGTTTGATATGTAGAGCCGCCGATAACTTGGTTTTCGTGGGGTTTCCAGCTGAAATATGCATTTTCTGCGATAATCTTGGTGAGTCTTCTGTCAGAAGTATCCAGAATCATCTAGATCGCTCTTTTCGAGCTATTTAATGCGAGAAACACGTTTTCTGGTGTATTCACCACTCCACAGTAAGTTTGATATGCAGAACAGGCGACATCGTCGTTTTCGTGGGATTTCAATCTGAGATATGCATTTTCTGCGATAATCTTGGTGAGACTTCTGTCCGAAGTATGCAGAATCATCGAGATCGCACTTTTCGAGATATTTAATGCGAGCAACACGTTATCTGGTGTTTTCACCACTCCACAGTGCGTTTGATATGCAGAACCGGCGATATCTTGGTTTTTGTGGGGTTTCAAGCTGAGATATGCATTTTTTACGATAATATTGGTGAGACTTCAATCAGAAGTATGCAGAATCATCAAGATCGCTCGTTTCGAGCTATTTAATGCAAGAAACACGTTTTCTGGGGTTTTCACCACTCCACAGTTCGTTGGATATGCAGAACAGTAGATATCTTGGTTTTCGTGGGATTTGAATCTGAGATATGCATTTTCTGCGATAATCTTGGTGAGACTTCTGTCCGAAGTATGCAGAATCATCAAGATCACACTTTTCGAGATATTTAATGCGAGCAACACGTTATCTGGTGTTTTCACCACTCCACAGTGCGTTTGATATGCAGAACCGGCGATATCTTGATTTTCGTGGTGATTCCAGCTGAGATATGCATTTTCTGCGATAATCTTGGTGAGACTTCAGTCAGAAGTTTGCAGAATCATCTAGATCGCTCGTTTCGAGCTATTTAATGCGAAAAAAGAAGTTATCTGGTTGTTTTCAACACTCCACAGTGCGTTTGATATGCAGAACCGGCGACATCTTGATTTTCGTGATGTTTCTAGCTGAGATATGCATTTTCTGCGATAATATTGTTGAGACTTCAGTCAGAAGTATGCAGAATCATCTAGATCGCTCGTTTCGAGCTATTTAATGCGAAAAAAACAAGTTTTCTGGTGTTTTGACCACGCCACAGTGCGTTTGATATGTAGAGCCGCCGATAACTTGGTTTTCGTGGGGTTTCCAGCTGAAATATGCATTTTCTGCGATAATCTTGGTGAGTCTTCTGTCAGAAGTATCCAGAATCATCTAGATCGCTCTTTTCGAGCTATTTAATGCGAGAAACACGTTTTCTGGTGTATTCACCACTCCACAGTAAGTTTGATATGCAGAACAGGCGACATCGTCGTTTTCGTGGGATTTCAATCTGAGATATGCATTTTCTGCGATAATCTTGGTGAGACTTCTGTCCGAAGTATGCAGAATCATCAAGATCACACTTTTCGAGATATTTAATGCGAGCAACACGTTATCTGGTGTTTTCACCACTCCACAGTGCGTTTGATATGCAGAACCGGCGACATCGTGATTTTCGTGAGGTTTCCACCTGAGATATGCATTTTCTGCGATAATATTGGTGAGACTTCAGTCAGAAGTATGCAGAATCAGCTAGATCGCTCGTTTCGGGCTATTTAATGCGAGAAACACGTTTTCTGGTGTATTCACCACTCCACAGTACGTTAGACATGCAGAACCGGAGATATCTTCGTTTCGGTCGGGTTTCAAGCTGAGATATGCATTTTCTGCGATAATCTTGGTGAGACTTCTGTCCGAAGTATGCTTAATCATCGAGATCGCTCGTTTCGAGCTATTTAATGCCAGAAACACGTTTTCTGGTGTTTTTACCACTCCACAGTGCTTTGGATATGCAGAACCGGAGATATTTTGGTTTTCGTCGGGTTTCAAGCTGAGATATGCATTTTCTACGATAAGCTTGGTGAGACATCTGTCCGAAGTATGCAGAAACATCGAGATCGCTCTATTCCTGCTATTTAATGCGAGGAACACGTTATTTGGTGTTTTCACCACTCCACAGTGCGTTGGATATGCAGAACCGGGGATTTTTTGGTTTTCGTAGGGTTTCAAGCTGAGATATGCATTTTTTACGATAATCTTGGTGAGACTTCTGTCCGAAGTATGCTTAATCATCGAGATCGCTCTTTTCGAGCTATTTAATGCAAGAAACACGTTATCTGGTGTTTTCACCACTCCACAGTGCGTTTGATATGCAGTACCAGCGATATCTTGGTTTTCGTGGGGTTTCAAGCTGAGATATGCATTTTCTGCGATAATCTTGTTGAGACTTCTGTCCGAAGTATGCAGAATCATCGAGATCGCTCGTTTCGAGCGATTTAATGCGAGAAACACGTTATCTGGTGTTTTAACCACTCCACAGTGCGTTTGATATGCAGAACAGGCGATATCTTGGTTTTCGTGGGGTTTCAAGCTGAGATATGCATTTCCTGCGATAATCTTGGTCAGACTTCTGTCCGAAGTATGCTTAATCATCGAGATCGCTCGTTTCGAGCTATTTAATGCGAGAAACACGTTTTCTGGTGTTTTTACCACTCCACAGTGCGTTTGATGTGTAGAGCCGCCGATAACTTGGTTTTCGTGGGGTTTCCAGCTGAAATATGCATTTTCTGCGATAATCTTGGTGAGACTTCAGTCAGAAGTATGCAGAATCATCGAGATCGCTCTTTTCGAGCTATTTAATGCGAGGAACACGTTCTCTGGTTGTTTTCACCACTCCACAGTGCGTTTGATATGCAGAACAGGCGATATCTTGGTTTTCGTGGGGTTTCAAGCTGAGATATGCATTTCCTGCGATAATCTTGGTCAGACTTCTGTCCGAAGTATGCAGAATCATCCAGATCGCTCTTTTCGAGCTATTTAATGCGAAAAAACAAGTTTTCTGGTGTTTTCACCACTCGACAGTGCGTCTGATATGCAGAACCGGCGATATCTTGGTTTTCGTGGGGTTTCCAGCTGAGATATGCATTTTCTGCGATAATCTTGGTGAGACTTCTGTCCGAAGTATGCTTAATCATCGAGATCGCTCGTTTCGAGCTATTTAATGCGAGAAACACGTTTTCTGGTGTTTTTACCACTCCACAGTGCGTTTGATGTGTAGAGCCGCCGATAACTTGGTTTTCGTGGGGTTTCCAGCTGAAATATGCATTTTCTGCGATAATCTTGGTGTTTCATCTATGAGAAGTATGCAGAATCATCGAGAACTCTCTTTTCGAGCTATTTAATGCGAAAAGCAAGTTTTCTGGTGTTTTGACCACTCCACAGTGCGTTTGATATGTAGAGCCGCCGCTAACTTGGTTTTCGTGGGGTTTCCAGCTGAAATATGCATTTTCAGCGATAATCTTGGTGAGACTTCAGTCAGAAGTATGCAGAATCATCTAGATCGCTCGTTTAGAGCTACTTAATGCGAAAAAACAAGTTTTCTGGTGTTTTCAGCACTCCACAGTGCGTTTGATATGCAGAACCGGCGATATTTTGATTTTCGTGGGGTTTCAAGCTGAGATATGCATTTTTTACGATAATCTTGGTGAGACTTCTGTCCGAAGTATGCTTAATCATCGAGATCGCTCTATTCGAGCTATTTAATGCGAGAAACACGTTATCTGGTGTTTTCAGCACTCCACAGTGCGTTTGATATGCAGAACCAGCGATATCTTGGTTTTCGTGGGGATTCAAGCTGAGATATGCAATTTCTGCGATAATCTTGGTGAGACTTCTGTCCGAAGTATGCTTAATCATCGAGATTGCTCGTTTCGAGATATTTAATGCGAGAAACACGTTATCTGGTGTTTTCAGCACTCCACAGTGCGTTTGATATGTAGATCCAGCGATATCTGGGTTTTCGTGGGGTGTCAAGCTGAGATATGCATTTTCTGCGATAATCTTGGTGTTTCATCTATGAGAAGTATGCAGAATCATCGAGAACTCTCTTTTCGAGCTATTTGATGCGAAAAAACAAGTTTTCTGGTGTTTTGACCACTCCACAGGGCGTTTGATGTGTAGAGCCGCCGATAACTTGGTTTTCGTGGGGTTTCCAGCTGAGACATGCATTTTCTGCGATAATCTTGGATATTCTTCTGTGAGAAGTATGCAGAATCACCGAAATCGCAGTTTTCGTGCTATTGAATGCGAAAAACACGATTTATGGTGTTTTCAGCACTCCACAGTGCGTTTGATATGCCGAAGCTGCGATATCTTCGTTTTCGTGGGGTTTCCAGCTGAGATATGCATTTTCTACGATAATCTTGGATATTCTTCTGTGAGAAGTTTGCAGAATCACAGAAATCGATCTATTCGAGCTATTTAATGCGAGAAACACGTTATCTGGTTGTTTTCAACACTCCACAGTGCGTTTGATATGCAGAACCGGCGACATCTTGATTTTCGTGATGTTTCTAGCTGAGATATGCATTTTCTGCGATAATATTGTTGAGACTTCAGTCAGAAGTATGCAGAATCATCTAGATCGCTCGTTTCGAGCTATTTAATGCGAAAAAAACAAGTTTTCTGGTGTTTTGACCACGCCACAGTGCGTTTGATATGTAGAGCCGCCGATAACTTGGTTTTCGTGGGGTTTCCAGCTGAAATATGCATTTTCTGCGATAATCTTGGTGAGTCTTCTGTCAGAAGTATCCAGAATCATCTAGATCGCTCTTTTCGAGCTATTTAATGCGAGAAACACGTTTTCTGGTGTATTCACCACTCCACAGTAAGTTTGATATGCAGAACAGGCGACATCGTCGTTTTCGTGGGATTTCAATCTGAGATATGCATTTTCTGCGATAATCTTGGTGAGACTTCTGTCCGAAGTATGCAGAATCATCGAGATCGCACTTTTCGAGATATTTAATGCGAGCAACACGTTATCTGGTGTTTTCACCACTCCACAGTGCGTTTGATATGCAGAACCGGCGATATCTTGGTTTTTGTGGGGTTTCAAGCTGAGATATGCATTTTTTACGATAATATACTTCTGTCAGAAGTATGCAGAATCTTCAAGATCGCACTTTTCGAGCTATTTAATGCGAGAAACACGTTATCTGGTGTTTTCACCACTCCACAGTGCGTTTGATATGCAGTACCAGCGAAATCTTGGTTTTCGTGGCGTTTCATGCAGAGATATGCATTTTTTACGATAATCTTGGTGAAACATCTGTCCGAAGTATGCAGAAACATCGAGAGCGCTCTTTTCGAGCTACTTAATGCACGAAACACGTTTTCTGGTGTTTTCACCGCTCCACAGTACGTTTGACATGCAGAACCGGCGATATCTTGGTTTCGGTCGGGTTTCAAGCTGAGATATGCATTTTCTACGATAATCCTGGTGAGACTTCTGTCAGAAGTATGCAGAATCTTCGAGAACGCTCTTTTGGAGCTACTTAATGCGCGAAACACGTTTTCTGGTGTTTTCACCATTCCGCGGTACGTTTGATGTGCAGAACCGGAGATAACTCGGTTTTCGTCGGGTATCAAGCTGAGATATGCATTTTCTACGATAATCTTGGTGAGACTTCTGTCAGAAGTATGCAGGATCTTCGAGAACGCTCTTTTCGAGCTATTTAATGCGAGAAACACGTTATCTGGTGTTTTCACCACTCCACAGTGCGTATGATATGCAGAACCGGCGATATATTGGTTTTCCGTGGGGTTTCAAGCTGAGATATGCATTTTTTACGATAATCTTGGTGAGACTTCTGTTAGAAGTATGCAGAATCATCGAGATCGCACTATTCGAGCTATTTAATGCGAGAAACACGTTCTCTGGTTGTTTTCACCACTCCACAGTGCGTTTGATATGCAGAATCGGCGATATCTTGGTTTTCGTGGGGTTTCAAGCTGAGATATGCATTTTCTGCGATAATCTTGGTGAGACTTCTGTCCGAAGTATGCTGAAACATCGAGATCGCTCTTTTCGAGCTATTTAATGCGAGGAACACGTTCTCTGGTTGTTTTCACCACTCCACAGTGCGTTTGATATGCAGAACAGGCGATATCTTGATTTTCGTGGTGTTTCCAGCTGAGATATGCATTTTCTGCGATAATCTTGGTGGGTCTTTTTTCAGAAGTATGCAGAATCATCGAGATCGCTCTTTTCGAGCTATTTAATGCGAGGAACACGTTCTCTGGTTGTTTTCACCACTCCACAGTGCGTTTGATATGCAGAACAGGCGATATCTTGGTTTTCGTGGGGTTTCAAGCTGAGATATGCATTTTCTGCGATAATCTTGTTGAGACTTCTGTCCGAAGTATGCAGAATCATCGAGATCGCTCGTTTCGAGCGATTTAATGCGAGAAACACGTTATCTGGTGTTTTAACCACTCCACAGTGCGTGGGATATGCAGAACCGGAGATATTTTGGTTTTCGTCGGGTTTCAAGCTGAGATATGCATTTTGTACGATAAGCTTGGTGAGACATCTGTCCGAAGTATGCAGAAACATCGGTAGCGCTCTTTTCGAGCTATTTAATGCGAGAAACACGTTTTCTGGGGTTTTCACCACTCCACAGTTCTTTGGATATGCAGAACAGGAGATATCTTGGTTTGCGTGGGGTTTCAAGCAGAGATATGCATTTTCTGCGATAATCTTGGTGAGACTTCTGTCAGAAGTATGCAGAATCTTCAAGATCGCACTTTTCGAGCTATTTAATGCGAGAAACACGTTATCTGGTGTTTTCACCACTCCACAGTGCGTTTGATATGCAGTACCAGCGAAATCTTGGTTTTCGTGGGGTTTCATGCAGAGATATGCATTTTTTACGATAATCTTGGTGAGACTTTTGTCAGAAGTATGCAGAATCTTCTAGATCGCTCTTTTCGAGCTACTTAATGCACGAAACACGTTTTCTGGTGTTTTCACCGCTCCACAGTACGTTTGACATGCAGAACCGGCGATATCTTGGTTTCGGTCGGGTTTCAAGCTGAGATATGCATTTTCTACGATAATCCTGGTGAGACTTCTGTCAGAAGTATGCAGAATCTTCGAGAACGCTCTTTTGGAGCTACTTAATGCGCGAAACACGTTTTCTGGTGTTTTCACCATTCCGCGGTACGTTTGATGTGCAGAACCGGAGATAACTCGGTTTTCGTCGGGTATCAAGCTGAGATATGCATTTTCTACGATAATCTTGGTGAGACTTCTGTCCGAAGTATGCAGAATCATCGAGATCGCACTATTCGAGCTATTTAATGCGAGAAACACGTTCTCTGGTGTTTTCACCACTCCACAGTTGGTTTGATATGCAGAACCGGCGATATTTTGGTTTTCGTCGGGTTTCAAGCTGAGATATGCATTTTCTACGATAATCTTGGTGAAACATCTGTCCGAAGTATGCAGAATCTTCGAGAACGCTCTTTTCGAGCTATTTAATGCGAGAAACACGTTATCTGGTGTTTTCACCACTCCACAGTGCGTATGATATGCAGAACCGGCGATATCTTGGTTTTCCGTGGGGTTTCAAGCTGAGATATGCATTTTTTACGATAATCTTGGTGAGACTTCTGTTAGAAGTATGCAGAATCATCGAGATCGCACTATTCGAGCTATTTAATGCGAGAAACACGTTCTCTGGTTGTTTTCACCACTCCACAGTGCGTTTGATATGCAGAATCGGCGATATCTTGGTTTTCGTGGGGTTTCAAGCTGAGATATGCATTTTCTGCGATAATCTTGGTGAGACTTCTGTCCGAAGTATGCTGAAACATCGAGATCGCTCTTTTCGAGCTATTTAATGCGAGGAACACGTTCTCTGGTGTTTTCACCGCTCCACAGTACGTTTGACATGCAGAACCGGCGATATCTTGGTTTCGGTCGGGTTTCAAGCTGAGATATGCATTTTCTACGATAATCCTGGTGAGACTTCTGTCAGAAGTATGCAGAATCTTCGAGAACGCTCTTTTGGAGCTACATAATGCGCGAAACACGTTTTCTGGTGTTTTCACCATTCCGCGGTACGTTTGATGTGCAGAACCGGAGATAACTCGGTTTTCGTCGGGTATCAAGCTGAGATATGCATTTTCTACGATAATCTTGGTGAGACTTCTGTCAGAAGTATGCAGGATCTTCGAGAACGCTCTTTTCGAGCTATTTAATGCGAGAAACACGTTATCTGGTGTTTTCACCACTCCACAGTGCGTATGATATGCAGAACCGGCGATATCTTGGTTTTCCGTGGGGTTTCAAGCTGAGATATGCATTTTTTACGATAATCTTGGTGAGACTTCTGTTAGAAGTATGCAGAATCATCGAGATCGCACTATTCGAGCTATTTAATGCGAGAAACACGTTCTCTGGTTGTTTTCACCACTCCACAGTGCGTTTGATATGCAGAATCGGCGATATCTTGGTTTTCGTGGGGTTTCAAGCTGAGATATGCATTTTCTGCGATAATCTTGGTGAGACTTCTGTCCGAAGTATGCTGAAACATCGAGATCGCTCTTTTCGAGCTATTTAATGCGAGGAACACGTTCTCTGGTTGTTTTCACCACTCCACAGTGCGTTTGATATGCAGAACAGGCGATATCTTGATTTTCGTGGTGTTTCCAGCTGAGATATGCATTTTCTGCGATAATCTTGGTGGGTCTTTTTTCAGAAGTATGCAGAATCATCGAGATCGCTCTTTTCGAGCTATTTAATGCGAGGAACACGTTCTCTGGTTGTTTTCACCACTCCACAGTGCGTTTGATATGCAGAACAGGCGATATCTTGGTTTTCGTGGGGTTTCAAGCTGAGATATGCATTTTCTGCGATAATCTTGTTGAGACTTCTGTCCGAAGTATGCAGAATCATCGAGATCGCTCGTTTCGAGCGATTTAATGCGAGAAACACGTTATCTGGTGTTTTAACCACTCCACAGTGCGTGGGATATGCAGAACCGGAGATATTTTGGTTTTCGTCGGGTTTCAAGCTGAGATATGCATTTTGTACGATAAGCTTGGTGAGACATCTGTCCGAAGTATGCAGAAACATCGGTAGCGCTCTTTTCGAGCTATTTAATGCGAGAAACACGTTTTCTGGGGTTTTCACCACTCCACAGTTCTTTGGATATGCAGAACAGGAGATATCTTGGTTTGCGTGGGGTTTCAAGCAGAGATATGCATTTTCTGCGATAATCTTGGTGAGACTTCTGTCAGAAGTATGCAGAATCTTCAAGATCGCACTTTTCGAGCTATTTAATGCGAGAAACACGTTATCTGGTGTTTTCACCACTCCACAGTGCGTTTGATATGCAGTACCAGCGAAATCTTGGTTTTCGTGGGGTTTCATGCAGAGATATGCATTTTTTACGATAATCTTGGTGAGACTTTTGTCAGAAGTATGCAGAATCTTCTAGATCGCTCTTTTCGAGCTACTTAATGCACGAAACACGTTTTCTGGTGTTTTCACCGCTCCACAGTACGTTTGACATGCAGAACCGGCGATATCTTGGTTTCGGTCGGGTTTCAAGCTGAGATATGCATTTTCTACGATAATCCTGGTGAGACTTCTGTCAGAAGTATGCAGAATCTTCGAGAACGCTCTTTTGGAGCTACTTAATGCGCGAAACACGTTTTCTGGTGTTTTCACCATTCCGCGGTACGTTTGATGTGCAGAACCGGAGATAACTCGGTTTTCGTCGGGTATCAAGCTGAGATATGCATTTTCTACGATAATCTTGGTGAGACTTCTGTCAGAAGTATGCAGGATCTTCGAGAACGCTCTTTTCGAGCTATTTAATGCGAGAAACACGTTATCTGGTGTTTTCACCACTCCACAGTGCGTTTGATATGCAGTACCAGCGATATCTTGGTTTTCGTGGGGTTTCAAGCTGAGATATGCATTTTTTACGATAATCTTGGTGAGACTTCTGTCCGAAGTATGCAGAATCATCGAGATCGCACTATTCGAGCTATTTAATGCGAGAAACACGTTCTCTGGTGTTTTCACCACTCCACAGTTGGTTTGATATGCAGAACCGGCGATATTTTGGTTTTCGTCGGGTTTCAAGCTGAGATATGCATTTTCTACGATAATCTTGGTGAAACATCTGTCCGAAGTATGCAGAATCTTCGAGAACGCTCTTTTCGAGCTATTTAATGCGAGAAACACGTTATCTGGTGTTTTCACCACTCCACAGTGCGTATGATATGCAGAACCGGCGATATCTTGGTTTTCCGTGGGGTTTCAAGCTGAGATATGCATTTTTTACGATAATCTTGGTGAGACTTCTGTTAGAAGTATGCAGAATCATCGAGATCGCACTATTCGAGCTATTTAATGCGAGAAACACGTTCTCTGGTTGTTTTCACCACTCCACAGTGCGTTTGATATGCAGAATCGCCGATATCTTGGTTTTCGTGGGGTTTCAAGCTGAGATATGCATTTTCTGCGATAATCTTGGTGAGACTTCTGTCCGAAGTATGCTGAAACATCGAGATCGCTCTTTTCGAGCTATTTAATGCGAGGAACACGTTCTCTGGTTGTTTTCACCACTCCACAGTGCGTTTGATATGCAGAACAGGCGATATCTTGATTTTCGTGGTGTTTCCAGCTGAGATATGCATTTTCTGCGATAATCTTGGTGGGTCTTTTTTCAGAAGTATGCAGAATCATCGAGATCGCTCTTTTCGAGCTATTTAATGCGAGGAACACGTTATCTGGTGTTTTCACAACTCCACAGTGCGTTTGATATGCAGAACCGGCGATATCTTGGTTTTCGCGGGGTTTCAAGCTGAGATATGCATTTTCTGCGATAATATTGGTGAGAATTAAGTCAGAAGTATGCGGAATCATCTAGATCGCTCTTTTCGAGCTACTTAATGCAGGAAACATTTTTTCTGGTGTTTTCACCACTCCACAGTACGTTTGACATGCAGAACCGGAGATATCTTGGTTTCGGTCGGGTTTTCAAGCTGAGATATGCATTTTCTACGATAATCCTGGTGAGACTTCTGTCAGAAGTATGCAGAATCTTCGAGAACGCTCATTTCGAGCTACGTATTGCGCGTAACACGTTTTCTGGTGTTTTCACCACTCCACGGTACGTTTGATGTGCAGAACCGGAGATAACTCGGTTTTCGTCGGGTTTCAAGCTGAGATATGCATTTTCTACGATAATCTTGGTGAGACTTCTGTCAGAAGTATGCAGGATCTTCGAGAACGCTCTTTTCGAGCTATTTAATGCGAGAAACACGTTATCTGGTGTTTTCACCACTCCACAGTGCGTTTGATATGCAGAACCGGCGATATCTTGGTTTTCGTGGGGTTTCAAGCTGAGATATGCATTTTCTGCGATAATATTGGTGAGAATTAAGTCAGAAGTATGCGGAATCATCTAGATCGCTCTTTTCGAGCTACATAATGCAGGAAACACGTTTTCTGGTGTTTTCACCACTCCACAGTACGTTTGATATGCAGAACCGGCGATATCTTGATTTTCGTGGTGTTTTCAGCTGAGATATGCATTTTCTACGATAATGTTGGTGAGACTTCTGTCAGAAGTATGCAGAATCTTCGAGAACGCTCTTTTCGAGCTACTTAATGCACGAAACACGTTTTCCGGTGTTTTCACCACTCCACAGTACGTTTGACATGCAGAACCGGAGATATCTTGGTTTCGGCCGGGTTTCAAGCTGAGATATGCATTTTCTACGATAATCCTGGTGAGACTTCTGTCAGAAGTATGCAGAACCTTCGAGATCGCACTTTTCGAGCTATTTAATGCGAGAAACACGTTAGCTGGTGTTTTGACCACTCCACAGTGCGTTTGATATGTAGAGACGCCGATAACTTGGTTTTCGTGGGGTTTCCAGCTGAAATATGCATTTTCTGCGATAATCTTGGTGTTTCATCTATGAGAAGTATGCAGAATCATCGAGAACGCTGTTTTCGAGCTAGTTAATGCGAGAAACACGTTTTCTGGTGTTTTCACCACGCCACAGTGCGTTTGATATGCAGAACAGTAGATATCTTGGTTTTCGTGGGGTTTCAAGCTGAGATATGCATTTTCTGCGATATTCCTGGTGAGACTTCTGTCAGAAGTATGAAGAATCTTCGAGAACGCCCTTTTCGAGCTACTTAATGCGCGAAACACGTTTTCTGGTGTTTTCACCACTCCACGGTACGTTTGATGTGCAGAACCGGAGATAACTCGGTTTTCGTCGGGTTTCAAGCTGAGATATGCATTTTCTGCGATAATCTTGGTGAGACTTCTGTCCGAAGTATGCTGAAACATCGAGATCGCTCTTTTCGAGCTAGTTAATGCAAGAAGAACCTTTTCCGGTGTTTTCACTACTCCACAGTGCGTTTGATATGCAGAACCGGCGATATCTTGGTTTTCGTGGGGTTTCAAGCTGAGATATGCATTTTCTGCGATAATCTTGGTGAGACTTCTGTCCGAAGTATGCTGAATAATCGAGATCGCTCTAATCGAGCTGGTTAGTTCGAGAAACACGTTTTCTGTGGTTTTCACCACTCCACAGTTCGTTGGATATGCAGAACAGTAGATATCTTGGTTTTCGTGGGGTTTCAAGCAGAGATATGCATTTTCTGCGATAATCTTGGTGTGACTTCTGTTAGAAGTATGCAGAATCATCGTGATCGCACTTTTCGTGCTATTTAATGCGAGAAACTCTTTATCTGGTGTTTTCACCACTCCGCAGCTGGTTGGATATGCAGAACCGGCGATATTTTGGTTTTCGTCGGGTTTCAAGCTGAGATATGCATTTTCTACGATAATCTTGGTGAAACATCTGTCCGAAGTATGCAGAAACATCGAGAGCGCTCTTTTCGAGCTACTTAATGCACGAAACACGTTTTCTGGGGTTTTCACCACTCCACAGTTCGTTGGATATGCTGAACCGGAGAAATCTTGGTTTTGGTGGGGTTTCAAGCTGAGATATGCATTTCCTGCGATAATCTTGGTGAGACTTCTGTCCGAAGTATGCTGAATCATCTAGATCGCTCTTTTCGAGCTATTTAATGCGAGAAACACGTTATCTGGTGTTTTCACCACTCCTCAGTGCGTTTGATATGCAGAACCGGCGATATCTTGGTTTTCGTGGGGTTTCAAGCTGAGATATGCATTTTCTGCGATAATCCTGGTGAGACTTCTGTCAGAAGTATGAAGAATCTTCGAGAACGCTCTTTTCGAGCTACTTAATGCGCGAAACACGTTTTCTGGAGTTTTCACCATTCCACGGTACGTTTGATGTGCAGAACCGGAGATAACTCGGTTTTCGTCGGGTTTCAAGCTGAGATATGCATTTTCTGCGATAATCTTGGTGAGACTTCTGTCCGAAGTATGCAGAATCATCGAGATCGCTCTTTTCGAGCTATTTAATGCGAGGATCACGTTATCTGGTGTTTTCACCACTCCACAGTGCGTTTGATATGCAGTACCCGCGATATCTTGGTTTTCGTTGGGTTTCATGCTGAGATATGCATTTTTTACGATAATCTTGGTGAGACTTCTGTCCGAAGTATGCAGAATCATCGAGATCGCTCTTTTCGAGCTATTTAATGCGAGAAACACGTTATCTGGTGTTTTCAGCACCCCACAGTGCGTTTGATATGCAGAACCAGCGATATCTTTGTTTTCGTGGGGTTTCAAGCTGAGATATGCATTTTTTACGATAATCTTGGTGAGAATTCTGTCCGAAGTATGCTTAATCATCGAGATCGCACTATTCGAGCTATTTAATGCGAGAAACACGTTCTCTGGTGTTTTCACCACTCCCCAGTTGGTTTGATATGCAGAACCGGCGATATTTTGGTTTTCGTCGGGTTTCAAGCTGAGATATGCATTTTCTACGATAATCTTGGTGAAACATCTGTCCGAAGTATGCAGAATCTTCGAGAACGCTCTTTTCGAGCTATTTAATGCGAGAAACACGTTATCTGGTGTTTTCACCACTCCACAGTGCGTATGATATGCAGAACCGGCGATATCTTGGTTTTCCGTGGGGTTTCAAGCTGAGATATGCATTTTTTACGATAATCTTGGTGAGACTTCTGTTAGAAGTATGCAGAATCATCGAGATCGCACTATTCGAGCTATTTAATGCGAGAAACACGTTCTCTGGTTGTTTTCACCACTCCACAGTGCGTTTGATATGCAGAATCGGCGATATCTTGGTTTTCGTGGGGTTTCAAGCTGAGATATGCATTTTCTGCGATAATCTTGGTGAGACTTCTGTCCGAAGTATGCTGAAACATCGAGATCGCTCTTTTCGAGCTATTTAATGCGAGGAACACGTTCTCTGGTTGTTTTCACCACTCCACAGTGCGTTTGATATGCAGAACAGGCGATATCTTGATTTTCGTGGTGTTTCCAGGTGAGATATGCATTTTCTGCGATAATCTTGGTGGGTCTTTTTTCAGAAGTATGCAGAATCATCGAGATCGCTCTTTTCGAGCTATTTAATGCGAGGAACACGTTCTCTGGTTGTTTTCACCACTCCACAGTGCGTTTGATATGCAGAACAGGCGATATCTTGGTTTTCGTGGGGTTTCAAGCTGAGATATGCATTTCCTGCGATAATCTTGGTCAGACTTCTGTCCGAAGTATGCTGAATCATCGAGATCGCTCTTTTCGAGCTATTTAATGCGAGAAACACGTTATCTGTTGTTTTCACCACTCCACAGTGCGTATGATATGCAGAACCGGCGATATCTTGGTTTTCCGTGTGGTTTCAAGCTGAGATATGCATTTTTTACGATAATCTTGATGAGACTTCTGTTAGAAGTATGCAGAATCATCGAGATCGCACTATTCGAGCTATTTAATGCGAGAAACACGTTCTCTGGTTGTTTTCACCACTCCACAGCGCGTTTGATATGCAGAACCGGCGATATCTTGGTTTTCGTGGGGTTTCAAGCTGAGATATGCATTTCCTGCGATAATCTTGGTCAGACTTCTGTCCGAAGTATGCTGAATCATCGAGATCGCGCTTTTCGAGCTATTTAATGCGAGGAACACGTTCTCTGGTTGTTTTCACCACTCCACAGTGCGTTTGATATGCAGAACAGGCGATATCTTGATTTTCGTGGTGTTTCCAGCTGAGATATGCATTTTCTGCGATAATCTTGGTGGGTCTTTTGTCAGAAGTATGCAGAATAACTCGATCGCTCTTTTCGAGCTACTTAATGCACGAAACTCGTTTTCTGGTGTTTTCACCACTCCACAGTACGTTTGACATGCAGAACCGGAGATATCTTGGTTTCGGTCGGGTTTCAAGCTGAGATATGCATTTTCTACGATAATCCTGGTGAGACTTCTGTCAGAAGTATGCAGAATCTTCGAGAACGCTCTTTTCGAGCTATTTAATGCGAGAAACACGTTATCTGGTGTTTTCACGACTCCACAGTGCGTATGATATGCAGAACCGGCGATATCTTGGTTTTCGTGGGGTTTCAAGCTGAGATATGCATTTTCTGCGATAATCTTGGTGAGACTTCTGTCCGAAGTATGCTGAAACATCGAGATCGCTCTTTTCGAGCTAGTTAATGCGAGAAAAACCTTATCCGGTGTTTTCACCACTCCACAGTGCGTTTGATATGCAGAACAGGCGATATCTTGATTTTCCTGGTGTTTCCAGCTGAGATATGCATTTTCTGCGATAATCTTGGTGGGTCTTTTTTCAGAAGTATGCAGAATAACTCGATCGCTCTTTTCGAGCTACTTAATGCACGAAACACGTTTTCTGGTGTTGTCACCACTCCACAGTTCGTTGGATATGCAGAACCGGAGATATCTTGGTTTTCGTGGTGTTTCAAGCTGAGATATGCATTTCCTGCGATAATCTTGGTCAGACTTCTGTCCGAAGTATGCTGAATCATCGAGATCGCTCTTTTCGAGCTATTTAATGCGAGGAACACGTTCTCTGGTTGTTTTCACCACTCCACAGTGCGTTTGATATGCAGAACAGGCGATATCTTGATTTTCGTGGTGTTTCCAGCTGAGATATGCATTTTCTGCGATAATCTTGGTGGGTCTTTTGTCAGAAGTATGCGGAATCATCTAGATCGCTCTTTTCGAGCTACTTAATGCACGAAACACGTTTTCTGGTGTTTTCACCTCTCCACAGTACGTTTGACATGCATAACCGGAGATATCTTGGTTTCGGTCGGGTTTTCAAGCTGAGATATGAATTTTCTACGATAATCCTGGTGAGACTTCTGTCAGAAGTATGCAGAATCTTCGAGAACGCTCATTTCGAGCTACGTATTGCGCGTAACACGTTTTCTGGTGTTTTCACCACTCCACGGTACGTTTGATGTGCAGAACCGGAGATAACTCGGTTTTCGTCGGGTTTCAAGCTGAGATATGCATTTTCTACGACAATCTTGGTGAGACTTCTGTCAGAAGTATGCAGGATCTTCGAGAACGCTCTTTTCGAGCTATTTAATGCGAGAAACACGTTATCTGGTGTTTTCACCACTCCACAGTGCGTTTGATATGCAGAACCGGCGATATCTTGGTTTTCGTGGGGTTTCAAGCTGAGATATGCATTTTCTACGATAATGTTGGTGAGACTTCTGTCAGAAGTATGCAGAATCTTCGAGAACGCTCTTTTCGAGCTACTTAATGCACGAAACACGTTTTCCGGTGTTTTCACCACTCCACAGTACGTTTGACATGCAGAACCGGAGATATCTTGGTTTCGGCCGGGTTTCAAGCTGAGATATGCATTTTCTACGATAATCCTGGTGAGACTTCTGTCAGAAGTATGCAGAACCTTCGAGATCGCACTTTACGAGCTATTTAATGCGAGAAACACGTTAGCTGGTGTTTTGACCACTCCACAGTGCGTTTGATATGTAGAGACGCCGATAACTTGGTTTTCGTGGGGTTTCCAGCTGAAATATGCATTATCTGCGATAATCTTGGTGTTTCATCTATGAGAAGTATGCAGAATCATCGAGAACGCTGTTTTCGAGCTAGTTAATGCGAGAAACACGTTTTCTGGTGTTTTCACCACTCCTCAGTGCGTTTGATATGCAGAACCGGCGATATCTTGGTTTTCGTGAGGTTTCAAGCTGAGATATGCATTTTCTGCGATATTCCTGGTGAGACTTCTGTCAGAAGTATGAAGAATCATCGAGATCGCTCTTTTCGAGCTAGTTAATGCAAGAAGAACCTTATCCGGTGTTTTCACTACTCCACAGTGCGTTTGATATGCAGAACCGGCGATATCTTGGTTTTCGTGGGGTTTCATGCTGAGATATGCATTTTTTACGATAATCTTGGTGAGACTTCTGTCCGAAGTATGCAGAATCATCGAGATCGCACTATTCGAGCTATTTAATGCGACAAACACGTTATCTGGTGTTTTCAGCACCCCACAGTGCGTTTGATATGCAGAACCAGCGATATCTTTGTTTTCGTGGGGTTTCAAGCTGAGATATGCATTTTTTACGATAATCTTGGTGAGACTTCTGTCCGAAGTATGCTTAATCATCGAGATCGCTCGTTTCGAGGTATTTAATGCGAGAAACACGTTATCTGGTGTTTTCACCACTCCACAGTGCGAATGATATGCAGAACCGGCGATATCTTGGTTTTCGTGGGGTTTCAAGCTGAGATATGCATTTTCTGCGATAATCTTGGTGAGACTTCTGTCCGAAGTATGCTGAAACATCGAGATCGCTCTTTTCGAGCTAGTTAATGCAAGGAGAACCTTATCCGGTGTTTTCACCACTCCACAGTGCGTTGGATATGCAGAACCGGCGATATCTTGGTTTTCGTGGGGTTTCAAGCTGAGATATGCATTTTCTGCGATAATCTTGGTGAGACTTCTGTCCGAAGTATGCTGAAACATCGAGATCGCTCTTTTCGAGCTAGTTAATGCAAGAAGAACCTTATCCGGTGTTTTCACTACTCCACAGTGCGTTTGATATGCAGAACCGGCGATATCTTGGTTTTCGTGGGGTTTCAAGCTGAGATATGCATTTTCTGCGATAATCTTGGTGAGACTTCTGTCCGAAGTATGCTGAATAATCGAGATCGCTCTAATCGAGCTGGTTAGTTCGAGAAACACGTTTTCTGTGGTTTTCACCACTCCACAGTTCGTTGGATATGCAGAACAGTAGATATCTTGGTTTTCGTGGGGTTTCAAGCAGAGATATGCATTTTCTGCGATAATCTTGGTGTGATTTCGGTTAGAAGTATGCAGAATCATCGTGATCGCACTTTTCGTGCTATTTAATGCGAGAAACACTTTATCTGGTGTTTTCACCACTCCGCAGCTGGTTGGATATGCAGAACCGGCGATATTTTGGTTTTCGTCGGGTTTCAAGCTGAGATATGCATTTTCTACGATAATCTTGGTGAAACATCTGTCCGAAGTATGCAGAAACATCGAGAGCGCTCTTTTCGAGCTACTTAATGCACGAAACACGTTTTCTGGGGTTTTCACCACTCCACAGTTCGTTGGATATGCTGAACCGGAGAAATCTTGGTTTTGGTGGGGTTTCAAGCTGAGATATGCATTTCCTGCGATAATCTTGGTGAGACTTCTGTCCGAAGTATGCTGAATCATCTAGATCGCTCTTTTCGAGCTACTTAATGCGCGAAACACGTTTTCTGGAGTTTTCACCATTCCACGGTACGTTTGATGTGCAGAACCGGAGATAACTCGGTTTTCGTCGGGTTTCAAGCTGAGATATGCATTTTCTGCGATAATCTTGGTGAGACTTCTGTCCGAAGTATGCAGAATCATCGAGATCGCTATTTTCGAGCTACTTAATGCGCGAAACACGTTTTCTGGTGTTTTCACCACTCCACGGTACGTTTGATGTGCAGAACCGGAGATAACTCGGTTTTCGTCGGGTTTCAAGCTGAGATATGCATTTTCTGCGATAATCTTGGTGAGACTTCTGTCCGAAGTATGCTGAAACATCGAGATCGCTCTTTTCGAGCTATTTAATGCGAGAAACACGTTATCTGGTGTTTTCCCCACTCCACAGTGCGTATGATATGCAGAACCGGCGATATCTTGGTTTTCGTGTGGTTTCAAGCTGAGATATGCATTTTTTACGATAATCTTGGTGAGACTTCTGTCCGAAGTATGCTTAATCATCGAGATCGCTCGTTTCGAGCTATTTAATGCGAGAAACACGTTATCTGGTGTTTTCCCCACTCCACAGTGCGTATGATATGCAGAACCGGCGATATCTTGGTTTTCGTGTGGTTTCAAGCTGAGATATGCATTTTCTGCGATAATCTTGGTGAGACTTCTGTCCGAAGTATGCTGAAACATCGAGATCGCTCTTTTCGAGCTAGTTAATGCAAGAAGAACCTTATCCGGTGTTTTCACTACTCCACAGTGCGTTTGATATGCAGAACCGGCGATATCTTGGTTTTCGTGGGGTTTCATGCTGAGATATGCATTTTTTACGATAATCTTGGTGAGACTTCTGTCCGAAGTATGCAGAATCATCGAGATCGCACTATTCGAGCTATTTAATGCGACAAACACGTTATCTGGTGTTTTCAGCACCCCACAGTGCGTTTGATATGCAGAACCAGCGATATCTTTGTTTTCGTGGGGTTTCAAGCTGAGATATGCATTTTTTACGATAATCTTGGTGAGACTTCTGTCCGAAGTATGCTTAATCATCGAGATCGCTCGTTTCGAGGTATTTAATGCGAGAAACACGTTATCTGGTGTTTTCACCACTCCACAGTGCGTATGATATGCAGAACCGGCGATATCTTGCTTTTCGTGGGGTTTCAAGCTGAGATATGCATTTTCTGCGTTAATCTTGGTGAGACTTCTGTCCGAAGTATGCTGAAACATCGAGATCGCTCTTTTCGAGCTAGTTAATGCAAGGAGAACCTTATCCGGTGTTTTCACCACTCCACAGTGCGTTGGATATGCAGAACCGGCGATATCTTGGTTTTCGTGGGGTTTCAAGCTGAGATATGCATTTTCTGCGATAATCTTGGTGAGACTTCTGTCCGAAGTATGCTGAATCTTCGAGAACGCCCTTTTCGAGCTACTTAATGCGCGAAACACGTTTTCTGGTGTTTTCACCACTCCACGGTACGTTTGATGTGCAGAACCGGAGATAACTCGGTTTTCGTCGGGTTTCAAGCTGAGATATGCATTTTCTGCGGTAATCTTGGTGAGACTTCTGTCCGAAGTATGCAGAATCATCGAGATCGCTGTTTTCGAGATATTTAATGCGAGAAACACGTTATCTGGTGTTTTCACCACTCCACAGTGCGTATGATATGCAGAACCAGCGATATCTTGGTTTTCGTGGGGTTTCAAGCTGAGATATGCATTTTTTACGATAATCTTGGTGAGACTTCTGTCCGAAGTATGCTTAATCATCGAGATCGCTCGTTTCGAGCTATTTAATGCGAGAAACACGTTATCTGGTGTTTTCACCACTCCACAGTGCGTATGATATGCAGAACCGGCGATATCTTGGTTTTCGTGTGGTTTCAAGCTGAGATATGCATTTTCTGCGATAATCTTGGTGAGACTTCTGTCCGAAGTATGCTGAAACATCGAGATCGCTCTTTTCGAGCTAGTTAATGCAAGAAGAACCTTATCCGGTGTTTTCACTACTCCACAGTGCGTTTGATATGCAGAACCAGCGATATCTTTGTTTTCGTGGGGTTTCAAGCTGAGATATGCATTTTTTACGATAATCTTGGTGAGACTTCTGTCCGAAGTATGCTTAATCATCGAGATCGCTCGTTTCGAGGTATTTAATGCGAGAAACACGTTTTCTGGAGTTTTCACCACTCCACGGTACGTTTGATGTGCAGAACCGGAGATAACTCGGTTTTCGTCGGGTTTCAAGCTGAGATATGCATTTTCTGCGATAATCTTGGTGAGACTTCTGTCCGAAGTATGCAGAATCATCGAGATCGCTCTATTCGAGCTATTTAATGCGACAAACACGTTATCTGGTGTTTTCAGCACCCCACAGTGCGTTTGATATGCAGAACCAGCGATATCTTGGTTTTCGTGGGGTTTCAAGCTGAGATATGCATTTTTTACGATAATCTTGGTGAGACTTCTGTCCGAAGTATGCTGAAACATCGAGATCGCTCTTTTCGAGCTAGTTAATGCAAGAAGAACCTTATCCGGTGTTTTCACTACTCCACAGTGCGTTTGATATGCAGAACCGGCGATATCTTGGTTTTCGTGGGGTTTCAAGCTGAGATATGCATTTTCTGCGATGATCTTGGTGAGACTTCTGTCCGAAGTATGCTGAATAATCGAGATCGCTCTTTTCGAGCTGGTTAGTTCGAGAAACACGTTTTCTGTGGTTTTCACCACTCCACAGTTCGTTGGATATGCAGAACAGTAGATATCTTGGTTTTCGTGGGGTTTCAAGCAGAGATATGCATTTTCTGCGATAATCTTGGTGTGACTTCTGTTAGAAGTATGCAGAATCATCGTGATCGCACTTTTCGTGCTATTTAATGCGAGAAACACTTTATCTGGTGTTCTCACCACTCCGCAGTTGGTTGGATATGCAGAACCGGCGAAATTTTGGTTTTCGTCGGGTTTCAAGCTGAGATATGCATTTTCTACGATAATCTTGGTGAAACATCTGTCCGAAGTATGCAGAAACATCGAGAGCGCTCTTTTCGAGCTACTTAATGCACGAATCACGTTTTCTGGGGTTTTCACCACTCCACAGTTCGTTGGATATGCTGAACCGGAGAAATCTTGGTTTTGGTGGGGTTACAAGCTGAGATATGCATTTCCTGCGATAATCTTGGTGAGACTTCTGTCCGAAGTATGCTGAATAATCGAGATCGCTCTTTTCGAGCTGGTTAGTGCGAGAAACACGTTTTCTGTGGTTTTCACCACTCCACATTTCGTTGGATATGCAGAACAGTAGATATCTTGGTTTTCGTGGGGTTTCAAGCAGAGATATGCATTTTCTGCGATAATCTTGGTGTGACTTCTGTTAGAAGTATGCAGAATCATCGAGATCGCACTTTTCGTGCTATTTAATGCGAGAAACACTTTATCTGGTGTTCTCACCACTCCGCAGTTGGTTGGATATGCAGAACCGGCGAAATTTTGGTTTTCGTCGGGTTTCAAGCTGAGATATGCATTTTCTACGATAATCTTGGTGAAACATCTGTCCGAAGTATGCAGAAACATCGAGAGCGCTCTTTTCGAGCTACTTAATGCACGAATCACGTTTTCTGGGGTTTTCACCACTCCACAGTTCGTTGGATATGCTGAACCGGAGAAATCTTGGTTTTGGTGGGGTTACAAGCTGAGATATGCATTTCCTGCGATAATCTTGGTGAGACTTCTGTCCGAAGTATGCAGAATCATCGAGATCGCTCTATTCGAGCTATTTAATGCGACAAACACGTTATCTGGTGTTTTCAGCACCCCACAGTGCGTTTGATATGCAGAACCAGCGATATCTTGGTTTTCGTGGGGTTTCAAGCTGAGATATGCATTTTTTACGATAATCTTGGTGAGACTTCTGTCCGAAGTATGCTGAAACATCGAGATCGCTCTTTTCGAGCTAGTTAATGCAAGAAGAACCTTATCCGGTGTTTTCACTACTCCACAGTGCGTTTGATATGCAGAACCGGCGATATCTTGGTTTTCGTGGGGTTTCAAGCTGAGATATGCATTTTCTACGATAATCGTGGTGAAACATCTGTCCGATGCATGCAGAAACATCGAGAGCTCTCTTTTCGAGCTACTTAATGCACGAAACACGTTTTCTGGTGTTTTCACCACTCCACAGTTCGTTGGATATGCTGAACCGGAGAAATCTTGGTTTTGGTGGGGTTACAAGCTGAGATATGCATTTCCTGCGATAATCTTGGTGAAACATCTGTCCGAAGTATGCAGAAACATCGAGAGCGCTCTTTTCGAGCTACTTAATGCGCGAAACACGTTTTCTGGAGTTTTCACCATTCCACGGTACGTTTGATGTGCAGAACCGGAGATAACTCGGTTTTCGTGGTGTTTCCAGCTGAGATATGCAGTTTCTGCGATAATCTTGGTGGGTCTTTTGTCAGAAGTATGCAGAATCATCTAGATCGCTCTTTTCGAGCTACTTAATGCACGAAACACGTTTTCTGGTGTTTTCACCACTCCACAGTACGTTTGACATGCAGAAACGGAGATATCTTGGTTTCGGTCGGGTTTCAAGCTGAGATATGCATTTTCTACGATAATCCTGGTGAGACTTCTGTCAGAAGTATGCAGAAACATCGAGAGCGCTCTTTTCGAGCTATTTAATGGGAGAAACTCGTTTTCCGGGGTTTTCACCACTCTACAGTTCGTTGGATATGCAGAACCGGAGATACCTTTGTTTTCGTGGGGTTTCAAGCAGAGATATGCATTTTCTGCGATAATCTTGGTGACACTCCTGTCCGAAATATGCTGAATCATCGAGATCGATCTTTTCGAGCTACTTAATGCACGAAACACGTTTTCTGGAGTTTTCACCACTCCACAGTACGTTTGACATGCAGAACCGGAGATATCTTGGTTTCGGTCGGGTTTCAAGCTGAGATATGCATTTTCTACGATAATCCTGGTGAGACTTCTGTCAGAAGTATGCAGAATCTTCGAGAACGCTCTTTTCGAACTACTTAATGCGCGAAATACGTTTTCTGGTGTTTTCACCACTCCACGGTACGTTTGATGTGCAGAACCGGAGATAACTCGGTTTTCGTCAGGTTTCAAGCTGAGATATGCATTTTCTACGATAATCTTGGTGAGACTTCTGTCAGAAGTATGCAGGATCTTCGAGAACGCTCGTTTCGAGATATTTAATGCGAGAAACACGTTATCTGGTGTTTTCAGCACTCCACAGTGCGTTTGATATGTAGATCCAGCGATATCTGGGTTTTCGTGGGGTGTCAAGCTGAGATATGCATTTTCTGCGATAATCTTGGTGTTTCATCTATGAGAAGTATGCAGAATCATCGAGAACTCTCTTTTCGAGCTATTTAATGCGAAAAAACAAGTTTTCTGGTGTTTTGACCACTCCACAGTGCGTTTGATCTGTAGAGCCGCCGATAACTTGGTTTTCGTGGGGTTTCCAGCTGAAATATGCATTTTCTGCGATAATCTTGGTGTTTCATCAATGAGAAGTATGCAGAATCATCGAGAACGCTCTTTTCGAGCTTGTTAATGCGATAAACACGTTTTCTGGTGTTTTCACCACTCCACAGTGCGTCTGATATGCAGAACCGGCGATATCTTGATTTTCGTGGTGTTTCCAGCTGAGATATGCATTTTCTGCGATAATGTTGGTGTTTCATCTATGAGAAGTATGCAGAATCATCTAGATCGCTCGTATCGAGCTATTTACTGCGAAAAAACAAGTTTTCTGGTGTTTTCAACATTCCACAGTGCGTTTGATATGCAGAACCGGCGATATCTTGATTTTCGTGGTGTTTCCAGCTGAGATATGCATTTTCCGCGATAAGCTTGGTGAGACTTCTGTCCGAAGTATGCTTAATCATCGAGATCGCTCGTTTCGTGCTATTTAATGCGAGAAACACGTTATCTGGTGTTTTCACCACTCCACAGTGCGTTTGATATGCAGAACAGTAGATATCTTGGTTTTCGTGGGATTTCAATCTGAGATATTCATTTTCTGCGATAATCTTGGTGAGACTTCTGTCCGAAGTATGCAGAATCATCGAGATCGCACTTTTCGAGATATTTAATGCGAGCAACACGTTATCTGGTGTTTTCACCACTCCACAGTGCGTTTGATATGCAGAACCGGCGATATCTTGGTTTTTGTGGGGTTTCAAGCTGAGATATGCATTTTTTACGATAATATTGGTGAGACTTCAATCAGAAGTATGCAGAATCATCAAGATCGCTCGTTTCGAGCTATTTAGTGCAAGAAACACGTTTTCTGGGGTTTTCACCACTCCACAGTTCGTTGGATATGCAGAACAGTAGATATCTTGGTTTTCGTGGGATTTGAATCTGAGATATGCATTTTCTGCGATAATCTTGGTGAGACTTCTGTCCGAAGTATGCAGAATCATCAAGATCGCACTTTTCGAGATATTTAATGCGAGCAACACGTTATCTGGTGTTTTCACCACTCCACAGTGTGTTTGATATGCAGAACCGGCGATATCTTGATTTTCGTGGTGATTCCAGCTGAGATATGCATTTTCTGCGATAATCTTGGTGAGACTTCAGTCAGAAGTATGCAGAATCATCTAGATCGCTCGTTTCGAGCTATTTAATGCGAGAAACACGTTTTCTGGTGTATTCACCACTCCACAGTACGTTAGACATGCAGAACCGGAGATATCTTCGTTTCGGTCGGGTTTCAAGCTGAGATATGCATTTTCTGCGATAATCTTGGTGAGTGTTCTGTCAGAAGTATGCAGAATCATCTAGATCGCCCGTCTCGAGCTAGTTAATGCGAGAAAAACGTTTTCTGGTGTTTTCACCACTCCACAGTGCGTCTGATATGCAGAACCGGCGATATCTTGGTTTTCGTCGGGTTTCAAGCTGAGATATGCATTTTCTGCGATTATATTGGTGAGACTTCAGTCAGAAGTATGCAGAATCATCTAGATCGCTCGTCTCGAGCTAGTTAATGCGAGAAAAACGTTTTCTGGTGTTTTCAGCACTTCACAGTGCGTTTGATATGCGGAAACTGCGATATCTTCGTTTTCGTGGGGTTTCCAGCTGAGACATGCATTTTCTGCGATAATCTTGGATATTCTTCTGTGAGAAGTATGCAGAATCACCGAAATCGCAGTTTTCGTGCTATTGAATGCGAAAAACACGAGTTATGGTGTTTTCAGCACTCCACAGTGCGTTTGATATGCCGAAGCTGCGATATCTTCGTTTTCGTGGGGTTTCCAGCTGAGATATGCATTTCCTACGATAATCTTGGATATTCTTCTGTGAGAAGTTTGCAGAATCACAGAAATCGATCTATTCGAGCTATTTAATGCGAGAAACACGTTATCTGGTTGTTTTCAACACTCCACAGTGCGTTTGATATGCAGAACCGGCGACATCTTGATTTTCGTGATGTTTCTAGCTGAGATATGCATTTTCTGCGATAATATTGTTGAGACTTCAGTCAGAAGTATGCAGAATCATCTAGATCGCTCGTTTCGAGCTATTTAATGCGAAAAAACAAGTTTTCTGGTGTTTTGACCACGCCACAGTGCGTTTGATATGTAGAGCCGCCGATAACTTGGTTTTCGTGGGGTTTCCAGGTGAAATATGCATTTTCTGCGATAATCTTGGTGAGTCTTCTGTCAGAAGTATCCAGAATCATCTAGATCGCTCTTTTCGAGCTATTTAATGCGAGAAACACGTTTTCTGGTGTATTCACCACTCCACAGTAAGTTTGATATGCAGAACAGGCGACATCGTCGTTTTCGTCGGGTTTCAAGCTGAGATATGCATTTTCTGCGATTATATTGGTGAGACTTCAGTCAGAAGTATGCAGAATCATCTAGATCGCTCGTCTCGAGCTAGTTAATGCGAGAAAAACGTTTTCTGGTGTTTTCACCACTCCACAGTGCGTCTGATATGCAGAACCGGCGATATCTTGGTTTTCGTGAGGTTTCCAGCTGAGATATGCATTTTCTGCGATAATCTTGGTGAGACTTCTGTCCGAAGTATGCTTAATCATCGAGATCGCTCGTTTCGTGCTATTTAATGCGAGAAACACGTTATCTGGTGTTTTCACCACTCCACAGTGCGTTTGATATGCAGCACAGTAGATATCTTGGTTTTCGTGGGATTTCAATCTGAGATATGCATTTTCTGCGATAATCTTGGTGAGACTTCTGTCCGAAGTATGCAGAATCATCGAGATCGCACTTTTCGAGATATTTAATGCGAGCAACACGTTATCTGGTGTTTTCACCACTCCACAGTGCGTTTGATATGCAGAACCGGCGATATCTTGGTTTTTGTGGGGTTTCAAGCTGAGATATGCATTTTTTACGATAATATTGGTGAGACTTCAATCAGAAGTATGCAGAATCATCAAGATCGCTCGTTTCGAGCTATTTAATGCAAGAAACACGTTTTCTGGGGTTTTCACCACTCCACAGTTCGTTGGATATGCAGAACAGTAGATATCTTGGTTTTCGTGGGATTTGAATCTGAGATATGCATTTTCTGCGATAATCTTGGTGAGACTTCTGTCCGAAGTATGCAGAATCATCAAGATCGCACTTTTCGAGATATTTAATGCGAGCAACACGTTATCTGGTGTTTTCACCACTCCACAGTGTGTTTGATATGCAGAACCGGCGATATCTTGATTTTCGTGGTGATTCCAGCTGAGTTATGCATTTTCTGCGATAATCTTGGTGAGACTTCAGTCAGAAGTATGCAGAATCATCTAGATCGCTCGTTTCGAGCTATTTAATGCGAGAAACACGTTTTCTGGTGTATTCACCACTCCACAGTACGTTAGACATGCAGAACCGGAGATATCTTCGTTTCGGTCGGGTTTCAAGCTGAGATATGTATTTTCTGCGATAATCTTGGTGAGTGTTCTGTCAGAAGTATGCAGAATCATCTAGATCGCCCGTCTCGAGCTAGTTAATGCGAGAAAAACGTTTTCTGGTGTTTTCACCACTCCACAGTGCGTTTGATATGCAGAACCGGCGATATCTCGATTTTCGTGGTGTTTCCAGCTGAGATATGCATTTTCTGCGATAATCTTGGTGAGACTTCTGTCCGAAGTATGCAGAATCATCAAGATCGCACTTTTCGAGATATTTAATGCGAGCAACACGTTATCTGGTGTTTTCACCACTCCACAGTGCGTTTGATATGCAGAACCGGCGATATCTTGATTTTCGTGGTGGTTCCAGCTGAGATATGCATTTTCTGCGATAATCTTGGTGTTTCATCTATGAGAAGTATGCAGAATCATCTAGATCGCTCGTTTCGAGCTATTTAATGCGAAAAAACAAGTTTTCTGGTGTTTTCAACATTCCACAGTGCGTTTGATATGCAGAACCGGCGATATCTTGATTTTCGTGGTGTTTCCAGCTAAGATATGCATTTTCTGCGATAATCTTGGTGAGACTTCAGTCAGAAGTATGCAGAATCATCTAGATCGCCCGTCTCGAGCTAGTTAATGCGATAAAAACGTTTTCTGGTGTTTTCACCACTCCACAGTGCGTCTGATATGCAGAACCGGCGATATCTTCGTTTCGGTCGGGTTTCAAGCTGAGATATGCATTTTCTGCGATAATCTTGGTGAGTGTTCTGTCAGAAGTATGCAGAATCATCTAGATCGCCCGTCTCGAGCTAGTTAATGCGATAAAAACGTTTTCTGGTGTTTTCACCACTCCACAGTGCGTCTGATATGCAGAACCGGCGATATCTTGGTTTTCGTGGGGTTTCCAGCTGAGATATGCATTTTCTGCGATAATCTTGGTGAGACTTCTGTCCGAAGTATGCTTAATCATCGAGATCGCTCGTTTCGAGCTATTTAATGCGAGAAACACGTTATCTGGTGTTTTCACCACTCCACAGTGCGTATGATATGCAGAACCGACGATATCTTGGTTTTCGTCGGGCTTCAAGCTGAGATATGCATTTTCTGCCATAATATTGGTGAGACTTCAATCAGAACTATGCAGAATCATCAAGATCGCTCGTTTCGAGCTATTTAATGCACGAAACACGTTTTCTGTAGTTTTCACCACTCCACAGTTCGTTGGATATGCAGAACAGTAGATATCTTGGTTTTCGTGGGATTTCAATCTGAGATATGCATTTTCTGCGATAATCTTGGTGAGACTTCTGTCCGAAGTATGCAGAATCATCGAGATCGCACTTTTCGAGATATTTAATGCGAGCAACACGTTATCTGGTGTTTTCACCACTCCACAGTGCGTTTGATATGCAGAACCGGCGATATCTTGGTTTTTGTGGGGTTTCAAGCTGAGATATGCATTTTTTACGATAATATTGGTTATACTTCAATCAGAAGTATGCAGAATCATCAAGATCGCTCGTTTCGAGCTATTTAATGCAAGAAACACGTTTTCTAGGGTTTTCACCACTCCACAGTTCGTTGGATATGCAGAACAGTAGATATCTTGGTTTTCGTGGGATTTGAATCTGAGATATGCATTTTCTGCGATAATCTTGGTGAGACTTCTGTCCGAAGTATGCAGAATCATCAAGATCGCACTTTTCGAGATATTTAATGCGAGCAACACGTTATCTGGTGTTTTCACCACTCCACAGTGCGTTTGATATGCAGAACCGGCGATATCTTGATTTTCGTGGTGATTCCAGCTGAGATATGCATTTTCTGCGATAATCTTGGTGAGACTTCAGTCAGAAGTTTGCAGAATCATCTAGATCGCTCGTTTCGAGCTATTTTATGCGAAAAAAGAAGTTTTCTGGTGTTTTCAACATTCCACAGTGCGTTTGATATGCAGAACCGGCGATATCTTGATTTTCGTGGTGTTTCCAGCTGAGATATGCATTTTCTGCGATAATCTTGGTGTTTCATCTATGAGAAGTATGCAGAATCATCTAGATCGCTCGTTTCGAGCTATTTAATGCGAAAAAACAAGTTTTCTGGTGTTTTCAACATTCCACAGTGCGTTTGATATGCAGAACCGGCGATATCTAGATTTTCGTGGTGTTTCCAGCTAAGATATGCATTTTCTGCGATAATCTTGGTGAGACTTCAGTCAGAAGTATGCAGAATCATCTAGATCGCTCGTTGAGAGCTATTTAATGCGAAAAAACAAGTTTTCTGGTGTTTTCACCACACCATAGTGCGTTTGATATGCAGAACCGGCGACATCGTGATTTTCGTGAGGTTTCCACCTGAGATATGCATTTTCAGCGATAATCTTGGTGAGACTTCAGTCAGAAGTATGCAGAATCATCTAGATCGCTCGTTTAGAGCTACTTAATGCGAAAAAACAAGTTTTCTGGTGTTTTTACCACTCCACAGTACGTTAGACATGCAGAACCGGAGATATCTTCGTTTCGGTCGGGTTTCAAGCTGAGATATGCATTTTCTGCGATAATCTTGGTTAGTGTTCTGTCAGAAGTATGCAGAATCATCCAGATCGCTCTTTTCGAGCTATTTAATGCGAGAAAAACGTTTTCTGGTGTTTTCACCACTCGACAGTGCGTCTGATATGCAGAACCGGCGATATCTTGGTTTTCGTGGGGTTTCCAGCTGAGATATGCATTTTTTGCGATAATCTTGGTGAGACTTCTGTCCGAAGTATGCTTGATCATCGAGATCGCTCGTTTCGAGCTATTTAATGCGAGAAACACGTTTTCTGGTGTTTTTACCACTCCACAGTGCGTTTGATGTGTAGAGCCGCCGATAACTTGGTTTTCGTGGGGTTTCCAGCTGAAATATGCATTTTCTGCGATAATCTTGGTGTTTCATCTATGAGGAGTATGCAGAATCATCGAGAACTCTCTTTTCGAGCTATTTAATGCGAAAAGCAAGTTTTCTGGTGTTTTGACCACTCCACAGTGCGTTTGATATGTAGAGCCGCCGCTAACTTGGTTTTCGTGGGGTTTCCAGCTGAAATATGCATTTTCAGCGATAATCTTGGTGAGACTTCAGTCAGAAGTATGCAGAATCATCTAGATCGCTCGTTTAGAGCTACTTAATGCGAAAAAACAAGTTTTCTGGTGTTTTTACCACTCCACAGTACGTTAGACATGCAGAACCGGAGATATCTTCGTTTCGGTCGGGTTTCAAGCTGAGATATGCATTTTCTGCGATAATCTTGGTGAGTGTTCTGTCAGAAGTATGCAGAATCATCCAGATCGCTCTTTTCGAGCTATTTAATGCGAGAAAAACGTTTTCTGGTGTTTTCACCACTCGACAGTGCGTCTGATATGCAGAACCGGCGATATCTTGGTTTTCGTGGGGTTTCCAGCTGAGATATGCATTTTCTGCGATAATCTTGGTGAGACTTCTGTCCGAAGTATGCTTAATCATCGAGATCGCTCGTTTCGAGCTATTTAATGCGAGAAACACGTTTTCTGGTGTTTTTACCACTCCACAGTGCGTTTGATGTGTAGAGCCGCCGATAACTTGGTTTTCGTGGGGTTTCCAGCTGAAATATGCATTTTCTGCGATAATCTTGGTGTTTCATCTATGAGAAGTATGCAGAATCATCGAGAACTCTCTTTTCGAGCTATTTAATGCGAAAAGCAAGTTTTCTGGTGTTCTGACCACTCCACAGTGCGTTTGATATGTAGAGCCGCCGCTAACTTGGTTTTCGTGGGGTTTCCAGCTGAAATATGCATTTTCAGCGATAATCTTGGTGAGACTTCAGTCAGAAGTATGCAGAATCATCTAGATCGCTCGTTTAGAGCTACTTAATGCGAAAAAACAAGTTTTCTGGTGTTTTTACCACTCCACAGTGCGTTTGATATGTAGAGCCGCCGATAACTAGGTTTTCGTGGGGTTTCCAGCTGAAATATGCATTTTCTGCGATAATCTTGGTGTTTCATCAATGAGAAGTATGCAGAATCATCGAGAACGCTCTTTTCGAGCTAGTTAATGCGATAAACACGTTTTCTGGTGTTTTCACCACTCCACAGTGCGTCTGATATGCAGAACCGGCGATATCTTGATTTTCGTGGTGTTTCCAGCTGAGATATGCATTTTCTGCGATAATCTTGGTGTTTCATCTATGAGAAGTATGCAGAATCATCTAGATCGCTCGTTTCGAGCTATTTACTGCGAAAAAACAAGTTTTCTGGTGTTTTCAACATTCCACAGTGCGTTTGATATGCAGAACCGGCGATATCTTGATTTTCGTGGTGTTTCCAGCTGAGATATGCATTTTCTGCGATAAGCATGGTGAGACCTCTGTCAGAAGTATGCAGAATCTTCGAGAACGCTCTTTTCGAGCTACTTAATGCGAGAAACACGTTTTCTGGTGTTTTCACCACTCCACAGTACGTTTGATGTGCAGAACCGGAGATATCTTGGTTTTCGTGAGGTTTCAAGCTGAGATATGCATTTTCAGTGATAATCTTGGTGTTTCATCTATAAGAAGTATGCAGAATCATCTAGATCGCCCGTTTCGAGCTATTTAATGCGAAAAAACAAGTTTTCTGGTGTTTTCAACATTCCACAGTGCGTTTGATATGCAGAACCGGCGATATCTTGATTTTCGTGGTGTTTCCAGCTGAGATATGCATTTTCCGCGATAAGCTTGGTGAGACCTCCGTCAGAAGTATGCAGAATCTTCGAGAACGCTCATTTCGAGCTACTTAATGCGAGAAACACGTTTTCTGGTGTTTTCAGCACTTCACAGTGCGTTTGATATGCGGAAACTGCGATATCTTCGTTTTCGTGGGGTTTCCAGCTGAGACATGCATTTTCTGCGATAATCTTGGATATTCTTCTGTGAGAAGTATGCAGAATCACCGAAATCGCAGTTTTCGTGCTATTGAATGCGATAAACACGATTTATGGTGTTTTCAGCACTCCACAGTGCGTTTGATATGCCGAAGCTGCGATATCTTCGTTTTCGTGGGGTTTCCAGCTGAGATATGCATTTTCTACGATAATCTTGGATATTCTTCTGTGAGAAGTTTGCAGAATCACAGAAATCGATCTATTCGAGCTACTTAATGCGAGAAACACGTTATCTGGTGTTTTCACCACTCCACAGTGCGTTTGATATGCAGAACAGTAGATATCTTGGTTTTCGTGGGATTTGAATCTGAGATATGCATTTTCTGCGATAATCTTGGTGAGACTTCTGTCCGAAGTATGCAGAATCATCAAGATCGCACTTTTCGAGATATTTAATGCGAGCAACACGTTATCTGGTGTTTTCACCACTCCACAGTGCGTTTGATATGCAGAACCGGCGATATCTTGATTTTCGTGGTGATTCCAGCTGAGATATGCATTTTCTGCGATAATCTTGGTGAGACTTCAGTCAGAAGTTTGCAGAATCATCTACATCGCTCGTTTCGAGCTATTTAATGCGAAAAAAGAAGTTTTCTGGTGGTTTCAACATTCCACAGTGCGTTTGATATGCAGAACCGGCGATATCTTGATTTTCGTGGTGTTTCCAGCTGAGATATGCATTTTCTGCGATAATCTTGGTGTTTCATCTATGAGAAGTATGCAGAATCATCTAGATCGCTCGTTTCGAGCTATTTAATGCGAAAAAACAAGTTTTCTGGTGTTTTCAACATTCCACAGTGCGTTTGATATTCAGAACCGGCGATATCTTGATTTTCGTGGTGTTTCCAGCTAAGATATGCATTTTCTGCGGTAATCTTGGTGAGACTTCAGTCAGAAGTATGCAGAATCATCTAGATCGCTCGTTGAGAGCTATTTAATGAGAAAAAACAAGTTTTCTGGTGTTTTCACCACACCATAGTGCGTTTGATATGCAGAACCGGCGACATCGTGATTTTCGTGAGGTTTCCACCTGAGATATGCATTTTCTGCGATAATATTGGTGAGACTTCAGTCAGAAGTATGCAGAATCATCCAGATCGCTCGTTTCGAGCTATTTAACGCGAGAAACACGTTTTCTAGTGTATTCACCACTCCACAGTACGTTAGACATGCAGAACCGGAGATATCTTCGTTTCGGTCGGGTTTCAAGCTGAGATATGCATTTTCTGCGATAATCTTGGTGAGTGTTCTGTCAGAAGTATGCAGAATCATCCAGATCGCTCCTTTCGAGCTATTTAATGCGAGAAAAACGTTTTCTGGTGTTTTCACCGCTCGACAGTGCGTCTGATATGCAGAACCGGCGATATCTTGGTTTTCGTGGGGTTTCCAGCTGAGATATGCATTTTCTGCGATAATCTTGGTGAGACTTCTGTCCGAAGTATGCTTAATCATCGAGATCGCTCGTTTCGAGCTATTTAATGCGAGAAACACGTTTTCTGGTGTTTTTACCACTCCACAGTGCGTTTGATGTGTAGAGCCGCCGATAACTTGGTTTTCGTGGGGTTTCCAGCTGAAATATGCATTTTCTGCGATAATCTTGGTGTTTCATCTATGAGAAGTATGCAGAATCATCGAGAACTCTCTTTTCGAGCTATTTAATGCGAAAAGCAAGTTTTCTGGTGTTTTGACCACTCCACAGTGCGTTTGATATGTAGAGCCATCGCTAACTTGGTTTTCGTGGGGTTTCCAGCTGAAATATGCATTTTCAGCGATAATCTTGGTGAGACTTCAGTCAGAAGTATGCAGAATCATCTAGATCGCTCGTTTAGAGCTACTTAATGCGAAACAACAAGTTTTCTGGTGTTTTTACCACTCCACAGTGCGTTTGATATGTAGAGCCGCCGATAACTAGGTTTTCGTGGGGTTTCCAGCTGAAATATGCATTTTCTGCGATAATCTTGGTGTTTCATCTATGAGAAGTATGCAGAATCATCGAGAACTCTCTTTTCGAGCTATTTAATGCGAAAGGCAAGTTTTCTGGTGTTTTGACCACTCCACAGTGCGATTGATATGTAGAGCCACCGATAACTTGGTTTTCGTGGGGTTTCCAGCTGAAATATGCATTTTCTGCGATAATCTTGGTGTTTCATCTATGAGAAGTATGCAGATTCATCGAGAACTCTCTTTGCGAGCTATTTGATGCGAAAAAACAAGTTTTCTGGTGTTTTGACCACTCCACAGTGCGTTTGATGTGTAGAGCCGCCGAAAACTTGGTTTTCGTGGTGTTTCCAGCTGAGATATGCATTTTGTGCGATAATCTTGGTGTTTCATCTATGAGATGTATGCAGGATCATCTAGATCCCTCGTTTCGAGCTATTTAATGCGAAAAAACAAGTTTTCTGATGTTTTCAACATTCCACAGTGCGTTTGATATGCAGAACCGGCGATATTTTGATTTTCGTGGGGTTTCAAGCTGAGATATGCATTTTTTACGATAATCTTGGTGAGACTTCTGTCCGAAGTATGCAGAATCTTCGAGAACGCTCTTTTCGAGCTACTTAATGCGAGAAACACGTTTTCTGGTGTTTTCACCACTCCACAGTACGTTTGATGTGCAGAACCGGAGATATCTTGGTTTTCGTGAGGTTTCAAGCTGAGATATGCATTTTCAGTGATAATCTTGGTGTTTCATCTATAAGAAGTATGCAGAATCATCTAGATCGCCCGTTTCGAGCTATTTAATGCGAAAAAACAAGTTTTCTGGTGTTTTCAACATTCCACAGTGCGTTTGATATGCAGAACCGGCGATATCTTGATTTTCGTGGTGTTTCCAGCTGAGATATGCATTTTCCGCGATAAGCTTGGTGAGACCTCCGTCAGAAGTATGCAGAATCTTCGAGAACGCTCATTTCGAGCTACTTAATGCGAGAAACACGTTTTCTGGTGTTTTCAGCACTTCACAGTGCGTTTGATATGCGGAAACTGCGATATCTTCGTTTTCGTGGGGTTTCCAGCTGAGACATGCATTTTCTGCGATAATCTTGGATATTCTTCTGTGAGAAGTATGCAGAATCACCGAAATCGCAGTTTTCGTGCTATTGAATGCGAAAAACACGATTTATGGTGTTTTCAGCACTCCACAGTGCGTTTGATATGCCGAAGCTGCGATATCTTCGTTTTCGTGAGGTTTCCACCTGAGATATGCATTTTCTGCGATAATATTGGTGAGACTTCAGTCAGAAGTATGCAGAATCATCCAGATCGCTCGTTTCGAGCTATTTAACGCGAGAAACACGTTTTCTAGTGTATTCACCACTCCACAGTACGTTAGACATGCAGAACCGGAGATATCTTCGTTTCGGTCGGGTTTCAAGCTGAGATATGCATTTTCTGCGATAATCTTGGTGAGTGTTCTGTCAGAAGTATGCAGAATCATCCAGATCGCTCCTTTCGAGCTATTTAATGCGAGAAAAACGTTTTCTGGTGTTTTCACCGCTCGACAGTGCGTCTGATATGCAGAACCGGCGATATCTTGGTTTTCGTGGGGTTTCCAGCTGAGATATGCATTTTCTGCGATAATCTTGGTGAGACTTCTGTCCGAAGTATGCTTAATCATCGAGATCGCTCGTTTCGAGCTATTTAATGCGAGAAACACGTTTTCTGGTGTTTTTACCACTCCACAGTGCGTTTGATGTGTAGAGCCGCCGATAACTTGGTTTTCGTGGGGTTTCCAGCTGAAATATGCATTTTCTGCGATAATCTTGGTGTTTCATCTATGAGAAGTATGCAGAATCATCGAGAACTCTCTTTTCGAGCTATTTAATGCGAAAAGCAAGTTTTCTGGTGTTTTGACCACTCCACAGTGCGTTTGATATGTAGAGCCATCGCTAACTTGGTTTTCGTGGGGTTTCCAGCTGAAATATGCATTTTCAGCGATAATCTTGGTGAGACTTCAGTCAGAAGTATGCAGAATCATCTAGATCGCTCGTTTAGAGCTACTTAATGCGAAACAACAAGTTTTCTGGTGTTTTTACCACTCCACAGTGCGTTTGATATGTAGAGCCGCCGATAACTAGGTTTTCGTGGGGTTTCCAGCTGAAATATGCATTTTCTGCGATAATCTTGGTGTTTCATCTATGAGAAGTATGCAGAATCATCGAGAACTCTCTTTTCGAGCTATTTAATGCGAAAGGCAAGTTTTCTGGTGTTTTGACCACTCCACAGTGCGTTTGATGTGTAGAGCCGCCGATAACTTGGTTTTCGTGGTGTTTCCAGCTGAGATATGCATTTTCTGCGCTAATCTTTGTGTTCCATCTATGAGAAGTATGCAGGATCATCTAGATCGCTCGTTTCGAGCTATTTACTGCGAAAAAACAAGTTTTCTGGTGTTTTCAACATTCCACAGTGCGTTTGATATGCAGAACCGGCGATATCTTGATTTTCGTGGTGTTTCCAGCTGAGATATGCATTTTCTGCGATAAGCATGGTGAGACCTCTGTCAGAAGTATGCAGAATCTTCGAGAACGCTCTTTTCGAGCTACTTAATGCGAGAAACACGTTTTCTGGTGTTTTCACCACTCCACAGTACGTTTGATGTGCAGAACCGGAGATATCTTGGTTTTCGTGAGGTTTCAAGCTGAGATATGCATTTTCAGTGATAATCTTGGTGTTTCATCTATAAGAAGTATGCAGAATCATCTAGATCGCCCGTTTCGAGCTATTTAATGCGAAAAAACAAGTTTTCTGGTGTTTTCAACATTCCACAGTGCGTTTGATATGCAGAACCGGCGATATCTTGATTTTCGTGGTGTTTCCAGCTGAGATATGCATTTTCCGCGATAAGCTTGGTGAGACATCCGTCAGAAGTATGCAGAATCTTCGAGAACGCTCATTTCGAGCTACTTAATGCGAGAAACACGTTTTCTGGTGTTTTCAGCACTTCACAGTGCGTTTGATATGCGGAAACTGCGATATCTTCGTTTTCGTGGGGTTTCCAGCTGAGACATGCATTTTCTGCGATAATCTTGGATATTCTTCTGTGAGAAGTATGCAGAATCACCGAAATCGCAGTTTTCGTGCTATTGAATGCGAAAAACACGATTTATGGTGTTTTCAGCACTCCATAGTGCGTTTGATATGCCGAAGCTGCGATATCTTCGTTTTCGTGGGGTTTCCAGCTGAGATATGCATTTTCTACGATAATCTTGGATATTCTTCTGTGAGAAGTTTGCAGAATCACAGAAATCGATCTATTCGAGCTATTTAATGCGAGAAACACGTTATCTGGTTGTTTTCAACACTCCACAGTGCGTTTGATATGCAGAACCGGCGACATCTTGATTTTCGTGGGGTTTGAAGCTGAGATATGCATTTTCTACGATAATCTTGAAGAGACTTGTTTCAGAAGTATGCAGGATCTTCGAGAACGCTCTTTTCGAGCTACTTAATATGAGAAACTCGTTTTCTGGTGTTTTCCCCACTCCACAGTTCGTTTGATATGCAGTACCGGCGACATCTTGGTTTTCGTGGGGTTTCAAGCTGAGATATGCATTTTCTGCGATAATCTTGGTGAGACTTCTGTCAGAAGTATCCAGAATCATCTAGATCGCTCTTTTCGAGCTATTTAATGCGAGAAACACGTTTTCTGGTGTATTCACCACTCCACAGTAAGTTTGATATGCAGAACAGGCGACATCGTCGTTTTCGTCGGGTTTCAAGCTGAGATATGCATTTTCTGCGATTATATTGGTGAGACTTCAGTCAGAAGTATGCAGAATCATCTAGATCGCTCGTCTCGAGCTAGTTAATGCACGAAACACGTTTTCTGTAGTTTTCACCACTCCACAGTTCGTTGGATATGCAGAACAGTAGATATCTTGGTTTTCGTGGGATTTCAATCTGAGATATGCATTTTCTGCGATAATCTTGGTGAGACTTCTGTCCGAAGTATGCAGAATCATCGAGATCGCACTTTTCGAGAAATTTAATGCGAGCAACACGTTATCTGGTGTTTTCACCACTCCACAGTGCGTTTGATATGCAGAACCGGCGATATCTTGATTTTCGTGGTGATTCCAGCTGAGATATGCATTTTCTGCGATAATCTTGGTGAGACTTCAGTCAGAACTTTGCAGAATCATCTAGATCGCTCGTTTCGAGCTATTTAATGCGAAAAAAGAAGTTTTATGGTGTTTTCAACATTCCACAGTGCGTTTGATATGCAGAACCGGCGATATCTTGATTTTCGTGGTGTTTCCAGCTGAGATATGCATTTTCAGCGATAATCTTGGTGTTTCATCTATGAGAAGTATGCAGAATCATCTAGATCGCCCGTTTCGAGCTATTTAATGCGAAAAAACAAGTTTTCTGGTGTTTTCAACATTCCACAGTGCGTTTGATATGCAGAACCGGCGATATCTTGATTTTCGTGGTGTTTCCAGCTAAGATATGCATTTTCTGCGATAATCTTGGTGAGACTTCAGTCAGAAGTATGCAGAATCATCTAGATCGCTCGTTGAGAGCTATTTAATGCGAAAAAACAAGTTTTCTGGTGTTTTCACCACTCCATAGTGCGTTTGATATGCAGAACCGGCGACATCGTGATTTTCGTGAGGTTTCCACCTGAGATATGCATTTTCTGCGATAATATTGGTGAGACTTCAGTCAGAAGTATGCAGAATCATCTAGATCGCTCGTTTCGGGCTATTTAATGCGAGAAACACGTTTTCTGGTGTATTCACCACTCCACAGTACGTTAGACATGCAGAACCGGAGATATCTTCGTTTCGGTCGGGTTTCAAGCTGAGATATGCATTTTCTGCGATAATCTTGGTGAGTGTTCTGTCAGAAGTATGCAGAATCATCCAGATCGCTCTTTTCGAGCTATTTAATGCGAGAAAAACGTTTTCTGGTGTTTTCACCACTCCACAGTGCGTCTGATATGCAGAACCGGCGATATCTTGGTTTTCGTGGGGTTTCCAGCTGAGATATGCATTTTCTGCGATAATCTTGGTGAGACTTCTGTCCGAAGTATGCTTAATCATCGAGATCGCTCGTTTCGAGCTATTTAATGCGAAAAACACGTTTTCTGGTGTTTTTACCACTCCACAGTGCGTTGGATATGCAGAACCGGAGATATTTTGGTTTTCGTCGGGTTTCAAGCTGAGATATGCATTTTCTACGATAAGCTTGGTGAGACATCTGTCCGAAGTATGCAGAAACATCGAGATCGCTCTATTCGTGCTATTTAATGCGAGGAACACGTTATTTGGTGTTTTCACCACTCCACAGTGCGTTGGATATGCAGATCCGGAGATATTTTGGTTTTCGTAGGGTTTCAAGCTGAGATATGCATTTTTTACGATAATCTTGGTGAGACTTCTGTCCGAAGTATGCAGAATCATCGAGATCGCTCGTTTCGAGCGATTTAATGCGAGAAACACGTTATCTGGTGTTTTAACCACTCCACAGTGCGTTGGATATGCAGAACCGGAGATATTTTGGTTTTCGTCGGGTTTCAAGCTGAGATATGCATTTTGTACGATAAGCTTGGTGAGACATCTGTCCGAAGTATGCAGAAACATCGGGAGCGCTCTTTTCGAGCTATTTAATGCGAGAAACACGTTTTCTGGGGTTTTCACCACTCCACAGTTCTTTGGATATGCAGAACAGGAGATATCTTGGTTTGCGTGGGGTTTCAAGCAGAGATATGCATTTTCTGCGATAATCTTGGTGAGACTTCTGTTAGAAGTATGCAGAATCATCGAGATCGCACTTTTCGAGCTATTTAATGCGAGAAACACGTTATCTGGTGTTTTCACCACTCCACAGTGCGTTTGATATGCAGAACCGGCGATATCTTGGTTTTCGTGGGGTTTGAAGCTGAGATATGCATTTTCTACGATAATCTTGAAGAGACTTGTTTCAGAAGTATGCAGGATCTTCGAGAACGCTCTTTTCGAGCTACTTAATATGAGAAACTCGTTTTCTGGTGTTTTCCCCACTCCACAGTTCGTTTGATATGCAGTACCGGCGACATCTTGGTTTTCGTGGGGTTTCAAGCTGAGATATGCATTTTCTGCGATAATCTTGGTGAGACTTCTGTCCGAAGTATGCAGAATCATCGAGATCGCTCTGTTCGAGCTATTTAATGCAAGAAACACGTTATCTGGTGTTTTCACCACTCCACAGTGCGTTTGATATGCAGTACCAGCGACATCTTGGTTTTCGTGGGGTTTCAAGCTGAGATATGCATTTTCTGCGATAATCTTGGTGAGACTTCTTTACGAAGTATGCAGGATCATCGAGATCGCTCGTTTCGAGCTATTTAATGCGAGAAACACGTTATTTAGTGTTTTCACCACTCCACAGTGCGTTGGATATGCAGAACCGGAGATATTTTGGTTTTCGTCGGGTTTCAAGCTGAGATATGCATTTTTTACGATAATCTTGGCGAGACTTCTGTCCGAAGTATGCTTAATCATCGAGATCGCTCGTTTCGAGCTATTTAATGCAAGAAACACGTTATCTGGTGTTTACACCACTCCACAGTGCGTTTGATATGCAGTACCAGGGACATCTTGGTTTTCGTGGGGTTTCAAGCTGAGATATGCATTTTCAGAGATAATCTTGGTTAGACTTCCGTCCGAAGTATGCAGAATCATCGAGATCGCTCGTTTCGAGCTATTTAATGCGAGAAACACGTTATTTGGTGTTTTCACCACTCCACAGTGCGTTGGATATGCAGAACCGGAGATATTTTGGTTTTCGTCGGGTTTCAAGCTGAGATATGCATTTTTTACGATAATCTTGGTGAGACTTCTGTCCGAAGTATGCTTAATCATCGAGATCGCTCGTTTCGAGCTGTTTAATGCGAGAAACACGTTATCTGGTGTTTTCACCACTCCACAGTGCGTTTGATATGCAGAACAGTAGATATCTTGGTTTTCGTGGGGTTTCAAGCTGAGATATGCATTTTCTGCGATAATCTTGTTGAGACTTCTGTCCGAAGTATAAAGAATCATCGAGATCGCTCGTTTCGAGCTATTTAATGCGAGAATCACGTTATCTGGTGTTTTAACCACTCCACAGTGCGTTGGATATGCAGAACCGGAGATATTTTGGTTTTCGTCGGGTTTCAAGCTGAGATATGCATTTTTTACGATAATCTTGGCGAGACTTCTGTCCGAAGTATGCTTAATCATCGAGATCGCTCGTTTCGAGCTATTTAATGCAAGAAACACGTTATCTGGTGTTTACACCACTCCACAGTGCGTTTGATATGCAGTACCAGGGACATCTTGGTTTTCGTGGGGTTTCAAGCTGAGATATGCATTTTCAGAGATAATCTTGGTTAGACTTCCGTCCGAAGTATGCAGAATCATCGAGATCGCTCGTTTCGAGCTATTTAATGCGAGAAACACGTTATTTGGTGTTTTCACCACTCCACAGTGCGTTGGATATGCAGAACCGGAGATATTTTGGTTTTCGTCGGGTTTCAAGCTGAGATATGCATTTTTTACGATAATCTTGGTGAGACTTCAGTCAGAAGTATGCAGAATCATCTAGATCGCTCGTTTCGGGCTATTTAATGCGAGAAACACGTTTTCTGGTGTATTCACCACTCCACAGTACGTTAGACATGCAGAACCGGAGATATCTTCGTTTCGGTCGGGTTTCAAGCTGAGATATGCATTTTCTGCGATAATCTTGGTGAGTGTTCTGTCAGAAGTATGCAGAATCATCCAGATCGCTCTTTTCGAGCTATTTAATGCGAGAAAAACGTTTTCTGGTGTTTTCACCACTCCACAGTGCGTCTGATATGCAGAACCGGCGATATCTTGGTTTTCGTGGGGTTTCCAGCTGAGATATGCATTTTCTGCGATAATCTTGGTGAGACTTCTGTCCGAAGTATGCTTAATCATCGAGATCGCTCGTTTCGAGCTATTTAATGCGAAAAACACGTTTTCTGGTGTTTTTACCACTCCACAGTGCGTTGGATATGCAGAACCGGAGATATTTTGGTTTTCGTCGGGTTTCAAGCTGAGATATGCATTTTCTACGATAAGCTTGGTGAGACATCTGTCCGAAGTATGCAGAAACATCGAGATCGCTCTATTCGTGCTATTTAATGCGAGGAACACGTTATTTGGTGTTTTCACCACTCCACAGTGCGTTGGATATGCAGATCCGGAGATATTTTGGTTTTCGTAGGGTTTCAAGCTGAGATATGCATTTTTTACGATAATCTTGGTGAGACTTCTGTCCGAAGTATGCAGAATCATCGAGATCGCTCGTTTCGAGCGATTTAATGCGAGAAACACGTTATCTGGTGTTTTAACCACTCCACAGTGCGTTGGATATGCAGAACCGGAGATATTTTGGTTTTCGTCGGGTTTCAAGCTGAGATATGCATTTTGTACGATAAGCTTGGTGAGACATCTGTCCGAAGTATGCAGAAACATCGGGAGCGCTCTTTTCGAGCTATTTAATGCGAGAAACACGTTTTCTGGTGTTTTCACCACTCCACAGTTCTTTGGATATGCAGAACAGGAGATATCTTGGTTTGCGTGGGGTTTCAAGCAGAGATATTCATTTTCTGCGATAATCTTGGTGAGACTTCTGTTAGAAGTATGCAGAATCATCGAGATCGCACTTTTCGAGCTATTTAATGCGAGAAACACGTTATCTGGTGTTTTCACCACTCCACAGTGCGTTTGATATGCAGAACCGGCGATATCTTGGTTTTCGTGGGGTTTGAAGCTGAGATATGCATTTTCTACGATAATCTTGAAGAGACTTGTTTCAGAAGTATGCAGGATCTTCGAGAACGCTCTTTTCGAGCTACTTAATATGAGAAACTCGTTTTCTGGTGTTTTCCCCACTCCACAGTTCGTTTGATATGCAGTACCGGCGACATCTTGGTTTTCGTGGGGTTTCAAGCTGAGATATGCATTTTCTGCGATAATCTTGGTGAGACTTCTGTCCGAAGTATGCAGAATCATCGAGATCGCTCTGTTCGAGCTATTTAATGCAAGAAACACGTTATCTGGTGTTTTCACCACTCCACAGTGCGTTTGATATGCAGTACCAGCGACATCTTGGTTTTCGTGGGGTTTCAAGCTGAGATATGCATTTTCTGCGATAATCTTGGTGAGACTTCTTTACGAAGTATGCAGGATCATCGAGATCGCTCGTTTCGAGCTATTTAATGCGAGAAACACGTTATTTGGTGTTTTCACCACTCCACAGTGCGTTGGATATGCAGAACCGGAGATATTTTGGTTTTCGTCGGGTTTCAAGCTGAGATATGCATTTTGTAGGATAAGCTTGGTGAGACTTCTGTCCGAAGTATGCAGAAACATCGGGAGCGATCTTTTCGAGCTATTTAATGCGAGAAACACGTTTTCTGGTGTTTTCCCCACTCCACAGTTCGTTGGATATGCAGAACAGGAGATATCTTGGTTTGCGTGGGGTTTCAAGCAGAGATATTCATTTTCTGCGATAATCTTGGTGAGACTTCTGTTAGAAGTATGCAGAATCATCGAGATCGCACTTTTCGAGCTATTTAATGCGAGAAACACGTTATCTGGTGTTTTCACCACTCCACAGTGCGTTTGATATGCAGAACCGGCGATATCTTGGTTTTCGTGGGGTTTGAAGCTGAGATATGCATTTTCTACGATAATCTTGAAGAGACTTGTTTCAGAAGTATGCAGGATCTTCGAGAACGCTCTTTTCGAGCTACTTAATATGAGAAACTCGTTTTCTGGTGTTTTCCCCACTCCACAGTTCGTTTGATATGCAGTACCGGCGACATCTTGGTTTTCGTGGGGTTTCAAGCTGAGATATGCATTTTCTGCGATAATCTTGGTGAGACTTCCGTCCGAAGTATGCAGAATCATCGAGATCGCTCGTTTCGAGCTATTTAATGCGAGAAACACGTTATTTGGTGTTTTCACCACTCCACAGTGCGTTGGATATGCAGAACCGGAGATATTTTGGTTTTCGTCGGGTTTCAAGCTGAGATATGCATTTTTTACGATAATCTTGGTGAGACTTCTGTCCGAAGTATGCTTAATCATCGAGATCGCTCGTTTCGAGCTGTTTAATGCGAGAAACACGTTATCTGGTGTTTTCACCACTCCACAGTGCGTTTGATATGCAGAACAGTAGATATCTTGGTTTTCGTGGGGTTTCAAGCTGAGATATGCATTTTCTGCGATAATCTTGTTGAGACTTCTGTCCGAAGTATAAAGAATCATCGAGATCGCTCGTTTCGAGCTATTTAATGCGAGAATCACGTTATCTGGTGTTTTAACCACTCCACAGTGCGTTGGATATGCAGAACCGGAGATATTTTGGTTTTCGTCGGGTTTCAAGCTGAGATATGCATTTTGTAGGATAAGCTTGGTGAGACTTCTGTCCGAAGTATGCAGAAACATCGGGAGCGATCTTTTCGAGCTATTTAATGCGAGAAACACGTTTTCTGGTGTTTTCACCACTCCACAGTGCGTTAGATATGCAGAACCGGAGATATTTTGGTTTTCGTCGGGTTTCAAGCTGAGATATGCATTTTGTAGGATAAGCTTGGTGAGACTTCTGTCCGAAGTATGCAGAAACATCGGGAGCGATCTTTTCGAGCTATTTAATGCGAGAAACACGTTTTCTGGGGTTTTCACCTCTCCACAGTTCTTTGGATATGCAGAACAGGAGATATCTTGGTTTGCGTGGGGTTTCAAGCAGAGATATGCATTTTCTGCGATAATCTTGGTGAGACTTCTGTTAGAAGTATGCAGAATCATCGAGATCGCACTTTTCGAGCTATTTAATGCGAGAAACACGTTTTCTGGTGTTTTCACCACTCCATAGTATGTTTGACATGCAGAACCGGAGGTATCTTGGTTTCGGTCGGGTATCAAGCTGAGATATGCATTTTCTACGATAATCCTGGTGAGACTTCTGTCAGAAGTATGCAGAATCTTCGAGAACGCTCTTTTCGAGCTACTTAATGCGCGAAACACGTTATCTGGTGTTTTCACCACTCCACAGTGCGTTTGATATGCAGTACCAGCGACATCTTGGTTTTCGTGGGGTTTCAAGCTGAGATATGCATTTTCTGCGATAATCTTGGTGAGACTTCTGTCCGAAGTATGCTGAATCATCGAGATCGCTCTTTTCGAGCTAGTTAGTGCGAGAAACACGTTATCTGGTGTTTTCACCACTCCACAGTGCGTTTGATATGCAGAACAGTAGATATCTTGGTTTTCGTGGGGTTTCAAGTTGAGATATGCATTTTCTGCGATAATCTTGGTGAGACTTCTGTCCGAAGTGTGCTGAATCATCGAGATCGCACTTTTCGAGCTACTTAATGCACGAAACACGTTTTCTGGTGTTTTCACCACTCCATAGTATGTTTGACATGCAGAACCGGAGGTATCTTGGTTTCGGTCGGGTATCAAGCTGAGATATGCATTTTCTACGATAATCCTGGTGAGACTTCTGTCAGAAGTATGCAGAATCTTCGAGAACGCTCTTTTCGAGCTACTTAATGCGCGAAACACGTTATCTGGTGTTTTCACCACTCCACAGTGCGTTTGATATGCAGAACAGTAGATATCTTGGTTTTCGTGGGATTTCAATCTGAGATATGCATTTTCTGCGATAATCTTGGTGAGACTTCTGTCCGAAGTATGCAGAATCATCGAGATCGCACTTTTCGAGATATTTTATGCGAGCAACACGTTATCTGGTGTTTTCACCACTCCACAGTTCGTTGGATATGCAGAACAGTAGATATCTTGGTTTTCGTGGGATTTCAATCTGAGATATGCATTTTCTGCGATAATCTTGGTGAGACTTCTGTCCGAAGTATGCAGAATCATCGAGATCGCACTTTTCGAGATATTTAAGGCGAGCATCACGTTATCTGGTGTTTTCACCACTCCGCAGTGCGTTTGATATGCAGAACCGGCGATATCTTGGTTTTTGTGGGGTTTCAAGCTGAGATATGCATTTTTTACGATAATATTGGTGAGACTTCCATCAGAAGTATGCAGAATCATCAACATCGCTCGTTTCGAGCTATTTAATGCAAGAAACACGTTTTCTGGGGTTTTCACCACTCCACAGTTCGTTGGATATGCAGAACAGTAGATATCTTGGTTTTCGTGGGATTTGAATCTGAGATATGCATTTTCTGCGATAATCTTGGTGAGACTTCTGTCCGAAGTATGCAGAATCATCAAGATCGCACTTTTCGAGATATTTAATGCGAGCAACACGTTATCTGGTGTTTTCACCACTCCACAGTGCGTTTGATATGCAGAACCGGCGATATCTTGATTTTCGTGGTGATTCCAGCTGAGATATGCATTTTCTGCGATAATCTTGGTGAGACTTCAGTCAGAAGTTTGCAGAATCATCTAGATCGCTCGTTTCGAGCTATTTAATGCGAAAAAAGAAGTTTTCTGGTGTTTTCAACATTCCACAGTGCTGTGATATGCAGAACCGGCGATATCTTGATTTTCGTGGTGTTTCCAGCTGAGATATGCATTTTCTGCGATAATCTTGGTGTTTCATCTATGAGAAGTATGCAGAATCATCTAGATCGCCCGTTTCGAGCTATTTAATGCGAAAAAACAAGTTTTCTGGTGTTTTCACCACTCCATAGTGCGTTTGATATGCAGAACCGGCGACATCGTGATTTTCGTGAGCTTTCCACCTGAGATATGCATTTTCTGCGATAATATTGGTGAGACTTCAGTCAGAAGTATGCAGAATCATCTAGATCGCTCGTTTCGGGCTATTTAATGCGAGAAACAGGTGTTCTGGTGTATTCACCACTCCACAGTACGTTAGACATGCAGAACCGGAGATAACTTCGTTTCGGTCGGGTTTCAAGCTGAGATATGCATTTTCTGCGATAATCTTGGTGAGTGTTCTGTCAGAAGTATGCAGAATCATCCAGATCGCTCTTTTCGAGCTATTTAATGCGAGAAAAACGTTTTCTGGTGTTTTCACCACTCCACAGTGCGTCTGATATGCATAACCGGCGACATCTTGGTTTTCGTGGGGTTTCCAGCTGAGATATGCATTTTCTGCGATAATCTTGGTGAGACTTCTGTCCGAAGTATGCAAAATCTTCGAGAACGCTCTTTTCGAGCTACTTAATGCGCGAAACACGTTATCTGGTGTTTTCACCACTCCACAGTGCGTTTGATATGCAGAACAGTAGATATCTTGGTTTTCGTGGGGTTTCCAGCTGAATTATGCATTTTCTGCGATAATATTGGTGAGACTTCAGTCAGAAGTATGCAGAATCATCTAGATCGCTCGTTTCGGGCTATTTAATGCGAGAAACACGTTTTCTGGTGTATTCACCACTCCACAGTACGTTAGACATGCAGAACCGGAGATAACTTCGTTTCGGTCGGGTTTCAAGCTGAGATATGCATTTTCTGCGATAATCTTGGTGAGTGTTCTGTCAGAAGTATGCAGAATCATCCAGATCGCTCTTTTCGAGCTATTTAATGCGAGAAAAGCCTTATCCGGTGTTTTCACCACTCCACAGTGCGTTTGATATGCAGAACCAGCGATATCTTGGCTTTCGTGGGGTTTCAAGCTGAGATATGCATTTTTTACGATAATCTTGGTGAGACTTCTGTCCGAAGTATGCTGAATCATCGAGATCGCTCTTGTCGAGCTAGTTAGTGCGAGAAACACGTTATCTGGTGTTTTCACCACTCCACAGTGCGTTTGATATGCAGAAAAGTAGATATCTTGGTTTTCGTGGGGTTTCAATCTGAGATATGCATTTACTGCGATAATCTTGTTGAGACTTCTGTCCGAAGTATGCAGAATCATCGAGATCGCTCTTTTCGAGCTATTTAATGCGAGAAACACGTTATCTGGTGTTTTCACCACTCCACAGTGCGTTTGATATGCAGAAAAGTAGATATCTTGGTTTTCCTGGGGTTTCAAGCTGAGATATGCATTTTCTGCGATAATCTTGGTGAGACTTCTGTCCGAAGTTTGTTGAAACATCGAGATCGCTCTTTTCGAGCTAGTTAATGCGAGAAAAACCTTATCCGGTGTTTTCACCACTCCACAGTGCGTTTGGTATGCAGAACCAGCGATATCTCGGCTTTCGTGGGGTTTCAAGCTGAGATATGCATTTTGTACGATAATCTTGGTGAGACTTCTGTCCGAAGTACGCTTAATCATCGAGATCGCTTGTTTCGATCTATTTAATGCGAGAAACACGATATCTAGTGTTTTTACCACTCCTCAGTGCGTATGATATGCAGAACCGGCGAAATCTTGGTTTTCGTGGGGTTTCAAGCTGAGATATGCATTTTCTGCGATAATCTTGGTGAGACTTTTGTCCGAAGTATGCTGAAACATCGAGATCGCTCTTTTCGAGCAAGTTAATGCGAGAAAAACCTTATCCGGTGTTTTCACCACTCCACAGTGCGTTTGATATGCAGAACCAGCGATATCTTGGCTTTCGTGGGGTTTCAAGCTGAGATATGCATTTTTTACTATAATCTTGGTGAGACTTCTGTCCGAAGTATGAAGAATCATCGAGATCGCTCTATTCGAGCTATTTAATGCGAGGATCACGTTTTCTGGGGTTTTCACCACTCCACAGTGCGTTTGATATGCAGAACAGTAGATATCTTGGTTTTCGTGGGGTTTCAAGCTGAGATATGCATTTTCTGGGATAATCTTGTTGAGACTTCTGTGCGAAGTATGCAGAATCATCGAGATCGCACTTTTCGAGCTATTTAATGCGAGAAAAACCTTATACGGTGTTTTCACCACTCCACAGTGCGTTTGATATGCAGAACCAGCGATATCTTGGCTTTCGTGGGGTTTCAAGCTGAGATATGCATTTTTTACGATAATCTTGGTGAAACATCTGTCCGAAGTATGCAGAAACGACGAGAGCGCTCTTTTCGAGCTATTTAATGCGAGAAACACGTTTTCTGGGGTTTTCACCACTCCACAGTTCGTTGGATATGCAGAACAGTAGATATCTTGGTTTTCGTGGGGTTTCAAGCAGAGATATGCATTTTCTGCGATAATCTTGGTGAGACTTCTGTTAGAAGTATGCAGAATCATCGAGATCGCACTTTTCGGGCTATTTAATGCGAGAAACACGTTATCTGGTGTTTTCACCACTCCACAGTTGGTTTGATATGCAGAACCGGCGATATTTTGGTTTTCGTCGGGTTTCAAGCTGAGATATGCATTTTCTACGATAATCTTGGTGAAACATCTGTCCGAAGTATGCAGAAACATCGAGAGCGCTCTTTTCGAACTATTTAATGCGAGAAACACGTTATCTGGTGTTTTAACCACTCCATAGTGCGTTTGATATGCAGAACAGTAGATATCTTGGTTTTCGTGGGGTTTCAAGCTGAGATATGCATTTTCTGCGATAATCTTGTTGAGACTTCTGTCCGAAGTATGCAGAATCATCGAGATCGCTCGTTTCAAGCTATTTAATGCGAGAAACACGTTATCTGCTGTTTTCACCACTCCACAGTGCGTTGGATATGCAGAACCGGAGATATTTTGGTTTTCGTCGGGTTTCAAGCTGAGATATGCATTTTCTACGATAAGCTTGGTGAGACTTCTGTCCGAAGTATGCAGAAACATCGAGATCGCTCTATTCGTGCTATTTAATGCGAGGAACACGTTTTCTGGGGTTTTCACCACTCCACAGTGCGTTTGATATGCAGTACCAGCGACATCTTGGTTTTCGTGGGGTTTCAAGCTGAGATATGCATTTTCTGCGATAATCTTGGTGAGACTTCTGTCCGAAGTATGCAGAATCATCGAGATCGCTCGTTTCGAGCTATTTAATGCGAGAAACACGTTATTTGGTGTTTTCACCACTCCACAGTGCGTTGGATATGCAGAACCGGAGATATCTTGGTTTTCGTAGGGTTTCAAGCTGAGATATGCATTTTTTACGATAATCTTGGTGAGACTTCTGTCCGAAGTATGCTTAATCATCGAGATCGCTCTTTTCGAGCTATTTAATGCAAGAAACACGTTATCTGGTGTTTTCACCACTCCACAGTGCGTTTGATATGCAGTACCAGCGATATCTTGGTTTTCGTGGGGTTTCAAGCTGAGATATGCATTTTCTGCAATAATCTTGTTGAGACTTCTGTCCGAAGTATGCAGAATCATCGAGATCGCTCGTTGCGAGCGATTTAATGCGAGAAACACGTTATCTGGTGTTTTAACCACTCCACAGTGCGTTGGATATGCAGAACCGGAGATATTTTGGTTTTCGTCGGGTTTCAAGCTGAGATATGCATTTTGTACGATAAGCTTGGTGAGACATCTGTCCGAAGTATGCAGAAACATCGGGAGCGCTCTTTTCGAGCTATTTAATGCGAGAAACACGTTTTCTGGGGTTTTCACCACTCCACAGTTCTTTGGATATGCAGAACAGGAGATATCTTGGTTTGCGTGGGGTTTCAAGCAGAGATATGCATTTTCTGCGATAATCTTGGTGAGACTTCTGTCCGAAGTATGCAGAATCATCGAGATCGCTCGTTTCGAGCTATTTAATGCAAGAAACACGTTATCTGGTGTTTTCACCACTCCACAGTGCGTTTGATATGCAGAACCGGCGATATCTTGGTTTTCGTGGGGTTTGAAGCTGAGATATGCATTTTCTACGATAATCTTGAAGAGACTTGTTTCAGAAGTATGCAGGATCTTCGAGAACGCTCTTTTCGAGCTACTTAATATGAGAAACTCGTTTTCTATTGTTTTCACCACTCCACAGTTCGTTTGATATGCAGAACCGGCGACATCTTGGTTTTCGTGGGGTTTCAAGCTGAGATATGCATTTTCTGCGATAATCTTGGTGAGACTTCTGTCCGAAGTATGCAGAATCATCGAGATCGCTCGTTTCGAGCTATTTAATGCAAGAAACACGTTATCTGGTGTTTTCACCACTCCACAGTGCGTTTGATATGCAGTACCAGCGACATCTTGGTTTTCGTGGGGTTTCAAGCTGAGATATGCATTTTCTGCGATAATCTTGGTGAGACTTCTGTCCGAAGTATGCAGGATCATCGAGATCGCTCGTTTCGAGCTATTTAATGCGAGAAACACGTTATTTGGTGTTTTCACCACTCCACAGTGCGTTGGATATGCAGAACCGGAGATATTTTGGTTTTCGTCGGGTTTCAAGCTGAGATATGCATTTTTTATGATAATCTTGGTGAGACTTCTGTCCGAAGTATGCTTAATCATCGAGATCGCTCGTTTCGAGCTATTTAATGCAAGAAACACGTTATCTGGTGTTTACACCACTCCACAGTGCGTTTGATATGCAGTACCAGCGACATCTTGGTTTTCGTGGGGTTTCAAGCTGAGATATGCATTTTCTGCGATAATCTTGGTGAGACTTCCGTCCGAAGTATGCAGAATCATCGAGATCGCTCGTTTCGAGCTATTTAATGCGAGAAACACGTTATTTGGTGTTTTCACCACTCCACAGTGCGTTGGATATGCAGAACCGGAGATATTTTGGTTTTCGTCGGGTTTCAAGCTGAGATATGCATTTTGTACGATAAGCTTGGTGAGACATCTGTCCGAAGTATGCAGAAACATCGGGAGCGATCTTTTCGAGCTATTTAATGCGAGAAACACGTTTTCTGGGGTTTTCACCACTCCACAGTTCTTTGGATATGCAGAACAGGAGATATCTTGGTTTGCGTGGGGTTTCAAGCAGAGATATGCATTTTCTGCGATAATCTTGGTGAGACTTCTGTTAGAAGTATGCAGAATCATCGAGATCGCACTTTTCGAGCTATTTAATGCGAGAAACACGTTATCTGGTGTTTTCACCACTCCACAGTGCGTTTGATATGCAGAACCGGCGATATCTTGGTTTTCGTGGGGTTTCAAGCTGAGATATGCATTTTCTACGATAATCTTGGTGAGACTTCTGTCAGAAGTATGCAGGATCTTCGAGAACGCTCTTTTCGAGCTACTTAATATGAGAAACACGTTTTCTGGTGTTTTCACCACTCCACAGTGCGTTTGATATGCAGAACCGGCGACATCTTGGTTTTCGTGGGGTTTCAAGCTGAGATATGCATTTTCTGCGATAATCTTGGTGAGACTTCTGTCCGAAGTATGCAGAATCATCGAGATCGCTCGTTTCGAGCTATTTAATGCAAGAAACACGTTATCTGGTGTTTTCACATCTCCACAGTGCGTTTGATATGCAGTACCAGCGACATCTTGGTTTTCGTGGGGTTTCAAGCTGAGATATGCATTTTCTGCGATAATCTTGGTGAGACTTCTGTCCGAAGTATGCAGAATCATCGAGATCGCTCGTTTCGAGCTATTTAATGCGAGAAACTCGTTTTCTAGTGTATTCACCACTCCACAGTACGTTAGACATGCAGAACCGGAGATATCTTCGTTTCGGTCGGGTTTCAAGCTGAGATATGCATTTTCTGCGATAATCTTGGTGAGTGTTCTGTCAGAAGTATGCAGAATCATCCAGATCGCTCTTTTCGAGCTATTTAATGCGAGAAAAACGTTTTCTGGTGTTTTCACCACTCGACAGTGCGTCTGATATGCAGAACCGGCGATATCCTGGTTTTCGTGGGGTTTCCAGCTGAGATATGCATTTTCTGCGATAATCTTGGTGAGACTTCTGTCCGAAGTATGCTTAATCATCGAGATCGCTCGTTTCGAGCTATTTAATGCGAGAAACACGTTTTCTGGTGTTTTTACCACTCCACAGTGCGTTTGATGTGTAGAGCCGCCGATAACTTGGTTTTCGTGGGGTTTCCAGCTGAAATATGCATTTTCTGCGATAATCTTGGTGTTTCATCTATGAGAAGTATGCAGAATCATCGAGAACTCTCTTTTCGAGCTATTTAATGCGAAAAGCAAGTTTTCTGGTGTTTTGACCACTCCACAGTGCGTTTGATATGTAGAGCCGCCGCTAACTTGGTTTTCGTGGGGTTTCCAGCTGAAATATGCATTTTCAGCGATAATCTTGGTGAGACTTCAGTCAGAAGTATGCAGAATCATCTAGATCGCTCGTTTAGAGCTACTTAATGCGAAAAAACAAGTTTTCTGGTGTTTTTACCACTCCACAGTGCGTTTGATATGTAGAGCCGCCGATAACTAGGTTTTCGTGGGGTTTCCAGCTGAAATATGCATTTTCTGCGATAATCTTGGTGTTTCATCTATGAGAAGTATGCAGAATCATCGAGAACTCTCTTTTCGGGCTATTTAATGCGAAAGGCAAGTTTTCTGGTGTTTTGACCACTCCACAGTGCGTTTGATATGTAGATCCACCGATAACTTGGTTTTCGTGGGGTTTCCAGCTGAAATATGCATTTTCTGCGATAATCTTGGTGTTTCATCTATGAGAAGTATGCAGATTCATCGAGAACTCTCTTTTCGAGCTATTTGATGCGAAAAAACAAGTTTTCTGGTGTTTTGACCACTCCACAGTGCGTTTGATGTGTAGATCCGCCGAAAACTTGGTTTTCGTGGTGTTTCCAGCTGAGATATGCATTTTGTGCGATAATCTTGGTGATTCATCTATGAGATGTATGCAGGATCATCTAGATCGCTCGTTTCGAGCTATTTAATGCGAAAAAACAAGTTTTCTGGTGTTTTGACCACTCCACAGTGCGTTTGATGTGTAGAGCCGCCGATAACTTGGTTTTCGTGGTGTTTCCAGCTGAGATATGCATTTTCTGCGCTAATCTTTGTGTTTCATCTATGAGAAGTATGCAGGATCATCTAGATCGCTCGTTTCGAGCTATTTAATGCGAAAAAACAAGTTTTCTGATGTTTTCAACATTCCACAGTGCGTTTGATATGCAGAACCGGCGATATTTTGATTTTCGTGGGGTTTCAAGCTGAGATATGCATTTTTTATGATAATCTTGGTGAGACTTCTGTCCGAAGTATGCTTAATCATCGAGATCGCCCGTTTCGAGCTATTTAATGCAAGAAACACGTTATCTGGTGTTTACACCACTCCACAGTGCGTTTGATATGCAGTACCAGCGACATCTTGGTTTTCGTGGGGTTTCAAGCTGAGATATGCATTTTGTACGATAAGCTTGGTGAGACATCTGTCCGAAGTATGCAGAAACATCGGGAGCGATCTTTTCGAGCTATTTAATGCGAGAAACACGTTTTCTGGGGTTTTCACCACTCCACAGTTCTTTGGATATGCAGAACAGGAGATATCTTGGTTTGCGTGGGGTTTCAAGCAGAGATATGCATTTTCTGCGATAATCTTGGTGAGACTTCTGTTAGAAGTATGCAGAATCATCGAGATCGCACTTTTCGAGCTATTTAATGCGAGAAACACGTTATCTGGTGTTTTCACCACTCCACAGTGCGTTTGATATGCAGAACCGGCGATATCTTGGTTTTCGTGGGGTTTCAAGCTGAGATATGCATTTTCTACGATAATCTTGGTGAGACTTCTGTCAGAAGTATGCAGGATCTTCGAGAACGCTCTTTTCGAGCTACTTAATATGAGAAACACGTTTTCTGGTGTTTTCACCACTCCACAGTGCGTTTGATATGCAGAACCGGCGACATCTTGGTTTTCGTGGGGTTTCAAGCTGAGATATGCATTTTCTGCGATAATCTTGGTGAGACTTCTGTCCGAAGTATGCAGAATCATCGAGATCGCTCGTTTCGAGCTATTTAATGCAAGAAACACGTTATCTGGTGTTTTCACATCTCCACAGTGCGTTTGATATGCAGTACCAGCGACATCTTGGTTTTCGTGGGGTTTCAAGCTGAGATATGCATTTTCTGCGATAATCTTGGTGAGACTTCTGTCCGAAGTATGCAGAATCATCGAGATCGCTCGTTTCGAGCTATTTAACGCGAGAAACTCGTTTTCTAGTGTATTCACCACTCCACAGTACGTTAGACATGCAGAACCGGAGATATCTTCGTTTCGGTCGGGTTTCAAGCTGAGATATGCATTTTCTGCGATAATCTTGGTGAGTGTTCTGTCAGAAGTATGCAGAATCATCCAGATCGCTCTTTTCGAGCTATTTAATGCGAGAAAAACGTTTTCTGGTGTTTTCACCACTCGACAGTGCGTCTGATATGCAGAAACGGCGATATCTTGGTTTTCGTGGGGTTTCCAGCTGAGATATGCATTTTCTGCGATAATCTTGGTGAGACTTCTGTCCGAAGTATGCTTAATCATCGAGATCGCTCGTTTCGAGCTATTTAATGCGAGAAACACGTTTTCTGGTGTTTTTACCACTCCACAGTGCGTTTGATGTGTAGAGCCGCCGATAACTTGGTTTTCGTGGGGTTTCCAGCTGAAATATGCATTTTCTGTGATAATCTTGGTGTTTCATCTATGAGAAGTATGCAGAATCATCGAGAACTCTCTTTTCGAGCTATTTAATGCGAAAAGCAAGTTTTCTGGTGTTTTGACCACTCCACAGTGCGTTTGATATGTAGAGCCGCCGCTAACTTGGTTTTCGTGGGGTTTCCAGCTGAAATATGCATTTTCAGCGATAATCTTGGTGAGACTTCAGTCAGAAGTATGCAGAATCATCTAGATCGCTCGTTTAGAGCTACTTAATGCGAAAAAACAAGTTTTCTGGTGTTTTTACCACTCCACAGTACGTTAGACATGCAGAACCGGAGATATCTTCGTTTCGGTCGGGTTTCAAGCTGAGGTATGCATTTTCTGCGATAATCTTGGTGAGTGTTCTGTCAGAAGTATGCAGAATCATCCAGATCGCTCTTTTCGAGCTATTTAATGCGAGAAAAACGTTTTCTGGTGTTTTCACCACTCGACAGTGCGTTTGATATGTAGAGCCGCCGCTAACTTGGTTTTCGTGGGGTTTCCAGCTGAAATATGCATTTTCAGCGATAATCTTGGTGAGACTTCAGTCAGAAGTATGCAGAATCATCTAGATCGCTCGTTTAGAGCTACTTAATGCGAAAAAACAAGTTTTCTGGTGTTTTTACCACTCCACAGTGCGTTTGATATGTAGAGCCGCCGATAACTAGGTTTTCGTGGGGTTTCCAGCTGAAATATGCATTTTCTGCGATAATCTTGGTGTTTCATCTATGAGAAGTATGCAGAATCATCGAGAACTCTCTTTTCGAGCTATTTAATGCGAAAGGCAAGTTTTCTGGTGTTTTGACCACTCCACAGTGCGTTTGATATGTAGAGCCACCGATAACTTGGTTTTCGTGGGGTTTCCAGCTGAAATATGCATTTTCTGCGATAATCTTGGTGTTTCATCTATGAGAAGTATGCAGATTCATCGAGAACTCTCTTTCCGAGCTATTTGATGCGAAAAAACAAGTTTTCTGGTGTTTTGACCACTCCACAGTGCGTTTGATGTGTAGAGCCGCCGAAAACTTGGTTTTCGTGGTGTTTCCAGCTGAGATATGCATTTTGTGCGATAATCTTGGTGATTCATCTATGAGATGTATGCAGGATCATCTAGATCGCTCGTTTCGAGCTATTTAATGCGAAAAAACAAGTTTTCTGGTGTTTTGACCACTCCACAGTGCGTTTGATGTGTAGAGCCGCCGATAACTTGGTTTTCGTGGTGTTTCCAGCTGAGATATGCATTTTCTGCGCTAATCTTTGTGTTTCATCTATGAGAAGTATGCAGGATCATCTAGATCGCTCGTTTCGAGCTATTTAATGCGAAAAAACAAGTTTTCTGATGTTTTCAACATTCCACAGTGCGTTTGATATGCAGAACCGGCGATATTTTGATTTTCGTGGGGTTTCAAGCTGAGATATGCATTTTTTACGATAATCTTGGTGAGACTTCTGTCCGAAGTATGCTTAATCATCGAGATTGCTCGTTTCGAGATATTTAATGCGAGAAACACGTTATCTGGTGTTTTCAGCACTCCACAGTGCGTTTGATATGTAGATCCAGCGATATCTGGGTTTTCGTGGGGTGTCAAGCTAAGATATGCATTTTCTGCGATAATCTTGGTGTTTCATCTATGAGAAGTATGCAGAATCATCGAGAACTCGCTTTTCGAGCTATTTGATGCGAAAAAACAAGTTTTCTGGTGTTTTGACCACTCCACAGGGCGTTTGATGTGTAGAGCCGCCGATAACTTGGTTTTCGTGGGGTTTCCAGCTGAAATATGCATTTTCTGCGATAATCTTGGTGTTTCATCAATGAGAAGTATGCAGAATCATCGAGAACGCTCTTTTCGAGCTAGTTGATGCGATAAACACGTTTTCTGGTGTTTTCACCACTCCACAGTGCGTCTGATATGCAGAACCGGCGATATCTTGATTTTCGTGGTGTTTCCAGCTGAGATATGCATTTTCTGCGATAATCTTGGTGTTTTTTATCTATGAGAAGTATGCAGAATCATCTAGATCGCTCGTTTCGAGCTATTTACTGCGAAAAAACAAGTTTTCTGGTGTTTTCAACATTCCACAGTGCGTTTGATATGCAGAACCGGCGATATCTTGATTTTCGTGGTGTTTCCAGCTGAGATATGCATTTTCTGCGATAAGCATGGTGAGACCTCTGTCAGAAGTATGCAGAATCTTCGAGAACGCTCTTTTCGAGCTACTTAATGCGAGAAACACGTTTTCTGGTGTTTTCACCACTCCACAGTACGTTTGATGTGCAGAACCGGAGATATCTTGGTTTTCGTTGGGTTTCAAGCTGAGATATGCATTTTCAGTGATAATCTTGGTGTTTCATCTATAAGAAGTATGCAGAATCATCTAGATCGCCCGTTTCGAGCTATTTAATGCGAAAAAACAAGTTTTCTGGTGTTTTCAACATTCCACAGTGCGTTTGATATGCAGAACCGGCGATATCTTGATTTTCGTGGGGTTTCCAGCTGAGATATGCATTTTCCGCGATAAGCTTGGTGAGACCTCCGTCAGAAGTATGCAGAATCTTCGAGAACGCTCATTTCGAGCTACTTAATGCGAGAAACACGTTTTCTGGTGTTTTCAGCGCTTCACAGTGCGTTTGATATGCGGAAACTGCGATATCTTCGTTTTCGTGGGGTTTCCAGCTGAGACATGCATTTTCTGCGATAATCTTGGATATTCTTCTGTGAGAAGAATGCAGAATCACCGAAATCGCAGTTTTCGTGCTATTGAATGCGAAAAACACGATTTATGGTGTTTTCAGCACTCCACAGTGCGTTTGATATGCCGAAGCTGCGATATCTTCGTTTTCGTGGGGTTTCCAGCTGAGATATGCATTTTCTGCGATAATCTTGGTGTTTCATCTATGAGAAGTATGAAGAATCATCTAGATCGCTCGTTTCGAGCTATTTAATGCGAAAAAACAAGTTTTCTGGTGTTTTCAACATTCCACAGTGCGTTTGATATTCAGAACCGGCGATATCTTGATTTTCGTGGTGTTTCCAGCTATGATATGCATTTTCTGCGATAATCTTGGTGAGACTTCAGTCAGAAGTATGCAGAATCATCTAGATCGCTCGTTGAGAGCTATTTAATGCGAGCAACACGTTATCTGGTGTTTTCACCACTCCACAGTGCGTTTGATATGCAGAACCGGCGATATCTTGATTTTCGTGGTGATTCCAGCTGAGATATGCATTTTCTGCGATAATCTTGGTGAGACTTCAGTCAGAAGTTTGCAGAATCATCTAGATCGCTCGTTTCGAGCTATTTAATGCGAAAAAAGAAGTTTTCTGGTGGTTTCAACATTCCACAGTGCGTTTGATATGCAGAACCGGCGATATCTTGATTTTCGTGGTGTTTCCAGCTGAGATATGCATTTTCTGCGATAATCTTGGTGTTTCATCTATGAGAAGTATGAAGAATCATCTAGATCGCTCGTTTCGAGCTATTTAATGCGAAAAAACAAGTTTTCTGGTGTTTTCAACATTCCACAGTGCGTTTGATATTCAGAACCGGCGATATCTTGATTTTCGTGGTGTTTCCAGCTATGATATGCATTTTCTGCGATAATCTTGGTGAGACTTCAGTCAGAAGTATGCAGAATCATCTAGATCGCTCGTTGAGAGCTATTTAATGCGAAAAAACAAGTTTTCTGGTGTTTTCACCACACCATAGTGCGTTTGATATGCAGAACCGGCGACATCGTGATTTTCGTGAGGTTTCCACCTGAGATATGCATTTTCTGCGATAATATTGGTGAGACTTCAGTCAGAAGTATGCAGAATCATCCAGATCGCTCGTTTCGAGCTATTTAACGCGAGAAACACGTTTTCTAGTGTATTCACCACTCCACAGTACGTTAGACATGCAGAACCGGAGATATCTTCGTTTCGGTCGGGTTTCAAGCTGAGATATGCATTTTCTGCGATAATCTTGGTGAGTGTTCTGCCAGAAGTATGCAGAATCATCCAGATCGCTCTTTTCGAGCTATTTAATGCGAGAAAAACGTTTTCTGGTGTTTTCACCGCTCGACAGTGCGTCTGATATGCAGAACCGGCGATATCTTGGTTTTCGTGGGGTTTCCAGCTGAGATATGCATTTTCTGCGATAATCTTGGTGAGACTTCTGTCCGAAGTATGCTTAATCATCGAGATCGCACGTTTCGAGCTATTTAATGCGAGAAACACGTTTTCTGGTGTTTTTACCACTCCACAGTGCCTTTGATGTGTAGAGCCGCCGATAACTTGGTTTTCGTGGGGTTTCCAGCTGAAATATGCATTTTCTGCGATAATCTTGGTGTTTCATCTATGAGAAGTATGCAGAATCATCGAGAACTCTCTTTTCGAGCTATTTAATGCGAAAAGCAAGTTTTCTGGTGTTTTGACCACTCCACAGTGCGTTTGATATGTAGAGCCATCGCTAACTTGGTTTTCGTGGGGTTTCCAGCTGAAATATGCATTTTCAGCGATAATCTTGGTGAGACTTCAGTCAGAAGTATGCAGAATCATCTAGATCGCTCGTTTAGAGCTACTTAATGCGAAACAACAAGTTTTCTGGTGTTTTTACCACTCCACAGTGCGTTTGATATGTAGAGCCGCCGATAACTAGGTTTTCGTGGGGTTTCCAGCTGAAATATGCATTTTCTGCGATAATCTTGGTGTTTCATCTATGAGAAGTATGCAGAATCATCGAGAACTCTCTTTTCGAGCTATTTAATGCGAAAGGCAAGTTTTCTGGTGTTTTGACCACTCCACAGTGCGTTTGATATGTAGAGCCACCGATAACTTGGTTTTCGTGGGGTTTCCAGCTGAAATATGCATTTTCTGCGATAATCTTGGTGTTTCATCTATGAGAAGTATGCAGATTCATCGAGAACGCTCTTTTCGAGCTATTTGATGCGAAAAAACAAGTTTTCTGGTGTTTTGACCACTCCACAGTGCGTTTGATGTGTAGAGCCGCCGAAAACTTGGTTTTCGTGGTGTTTCCAGCTGAGATATGCATTTTGTGCGATAATCTTGGTGTTTCATCTATGAGATGTATGCAGGATCATCTAGATCGCTCGTTTCGAGCTATTTAATGCGAAAAAACAAGTTTTCTGGTGTTTTGACCACTCCACAGTGCGTTTGATGTGTAGAGCCGCCGATAACTTGGTTTTCGTGGTGTTTCCAGGTGAGATATGCATTTTCTGCGCTAATCTTTGTGTTTCATCTATGAGAAGTATGCAGGATCATCTAGATCGCTCGTTTCGAGCTATTTAATGCGAAAAAACAAGTTTTCTGATGTTTTCAACATTCCACAGTGCGTTTGATATGCAGAACCGGCGATATTTTGATTTTCGTGGGGTTTCAAGCTGAGATATGCATTTTTTACGATAATCTTGGTGAGACTACTGTCCGAAGTATGCTTAATCATCGAGATCGCTCTATTCGAGCTATTTAATGCGAGAAACACGTTATCTGGTGTTTTCAGCACTCCACAGTGCGTTTGATATGCAGAACCAGCGATATCTTGGTTTTCGTGGGGATTCAAGCTGAGATATGCAATTTCTGCGATAATCTTGGTGAGACTTCTGTCCGAAGTATGCTTAATCATCGAGATTGCTCGTTTCGAGATATTTAATGCGAGAAACACGTTATCTGGTGTTTTCAGCACTCCACAGTGCGTTTGATATGTAGATCCAGCGATATCTGGGTTTTCGTGGGGTGTCAAGCTGAGATATGCATTTTCTGCGATAATCTTGGTGTTTCATCTATGAGAAGTATGCAGAATCATCGAGAACTCTCTTTTCGAGCTATTTGATGCGAAAAAACAAGTTTTCTGGTGTTTTGACCACACCACAGGGCGTTTGATGTGTAGAGCCGCCGATAACTTGGTTTTCGTGGGGTTTCCAGCTGAAATATGCATTTTCTGCGATAATCTTGGTGTTTCATCAATGAGAAGTATGCAGAATCATCGAGAACGCTCTTTTCGAGCTAGTTAATGCGATAAACACGTTTTCTGGTGTTTTCACCACTCCACAGTGCGTCTGATATGCAGAACCGGCGATATCTTGATTTTTGTGGTGTTTCCAGCTGAGATATGCATTTTCTGCGATAATCTTGGTGTTTCATCTATGAGAAGTATGCAGAATCATCTCGATCGCTCGTTTCGAGCTATTTACTGCGAAAAAACAAGTTTTCTGGTGTTTTCAACATTCCACAGTGCGTTTGATATGCAGAACCGGCGATATCTTGATTTTCGTGGTGTTTCCAGCTGAGATATGCATTTTCTGCGATAAGCATGGTGAGACCTCTGTCAGAAGTATGCAGAATCTTCGAGAACGCTCTTTTCGAGCTACTTAATGCGAGAAACACGTTTTCTGGTGTTTTCACCACTCCACAGTACGTTTGATGTGCAGAACCGGAGATATCTTGGTTTTCGTGAGGTTTCAAGCTGAGATATGCATTTTCAGTGATAATCTTGGTGTTTCATCTATAAGAAGTATGCAGAATCATCTAGATCGCCCGTTTCGAGCTATTTAATGCGAAAAAACAAGTTTTCTGGTGTTTTCAACATTCCACAGTGCGTTTGATATGCAGAACCGGCGATATCTTGATTTTCGTGGTGTTTCCAGCTGAGATATGCATTTTCCGCGATAAGCTTGGTGAGACCTCCGTCAGAAGTATGCAGAATCTTCGAGAACGCTCATTTCGAGCTACCTAATGCGAGAAACACGTTTTCTGGTGTTTTCAGCACTTCACAGTGCGTTTGATATGCAGAACAGGCGACATCGTCGTTTTCGTCGGGTTTCAAGCTGAGATATGCATTTTCTGCGATTATATTGGTGAGACTTCAGTCAGAAGTATGCAGAATCATCTAGATCGCTCGTCTCGAGCTAGTTAATGCACGAAACACGTTTTCTGTAGTTTTCACCACTCCACAGTTCGTTGGATATGCAGAACAGTAGATATCTTGGTTTTCGTGGGATTTCAATCTGAGATATGCATTTTCTGCGATAATCTTGGTGAGACTTCTGTCCGAAGTATGCAGAATCATCGAGATCGCACTTTTCGAGATATTTAATGCGAGCAACACGTTATCTGGTGTTTTCACCACTCCACAGTGCGTTTGATATGCAGAACCGGCGATATCTTGATTTTCGTGGTGATTCCAGCTGAGATATGCATTTTCTGCGATAATCTTGGTGAGACTTCAGTCAGAAGTTTGCAGAATCATCTAGATCGCTCGTTTCGAGCTATTTAATGCGAAAAAAGAAGTTTTCTGGTGTTTTCAACATTCCACAGTGCGTTTGATATGCAGAACCGGCGATATCTTGATTTTCGTGGTGTTTCCAGCTGAGATATGCATTTTCAGCGATAATCTTGGTGTTTCATCTATGAGAAGTATGCAGAATCATCTAGATCGCCCGTTTCGAGCTATTTAATGCGAAAAAACAAGTTTTCTGGTGTTTTCAACATTCCACAGTGCGTTTGATATGCAGAACCGGCGATATCTTGATTTTCGTGGTGATTCCAGCTAAGATATGCATTTTCTGCGATAATCTTGGTGAGACTTCAGTCAGAAGTATGCAGAATCATCTAGATCGCTCGTTGAGAGCTATTTAATGCGAAAAAACAAGTTTTCTGGTGTTTTCACCACTCCATAGTGCGTTTGATATGCAGAACCGGCGACATCGTGATTTTCGTGAGGTTTCCACCTGAGATATGCATTTTCTGCGATAATATTGGTGAGACTTCAGTCAGAAGTATGCAGAATCATCTAGATCGCTCGTTTCGGGCTATTTAATGCGAGAAACACGTTTTCTGGTGTATTCACCACTCCACAGTACGTTAGACATGCAGAACCGGAGATATCTTCGTTTCGGTCGGGTTTCAAGCTGAGATATGCATTTTCTGCGATAATCTTGGTGAGTGTTCTGTCAGAAGTATGCAGAATCATCCAGATCGCTCTTTTCGAGCTATTTAATGCGAGAAAAACGTTTTCTGGTGTTTTCACCACTCCACAGTGCGTATGATATGCAGAACCGGCGATATCTTGGTTTTCGTGGGGTTTCCAGCTGAGATATGCATTTTCTGCGATAATCTTGGTGAGACTTCTGTCCGAAGTATGCTTAATCATCGAGATCGCTCGTTTCGAGCTATTTAATGCGAGAAACACGTTTTCTGGTGTTTTTACCACTCCACAGTGCGTTGGATATGCAGAACCGGAGATATTTTGGTTTTCGTCGGGTTTCAAGCTGAGATATGCATTTTCTACGATAAGCTTGGTGAGACATCTGTCCGAAGTATGCAGAAACATCGAGATCGCTCTATTCGTGCTATTTAATGCGAGGAACACGTTATTTGGTGTTTTCACCACTCCACAGTGCGTTGGATATGCAGAACCGGAGATATTTTGGTTTTCGTAGGGTTTCAAGCTGAGATATGCATTTTTTACGATAATCTTGGTGAGACTTCTGTCCGAAGTATGCTTAATCATCGAGATCGCTCTTTTCGAGCTATTTAATGCAAGAAACACGTTATCTGGTGTTTTCACCACTCCACAGTGCGTTTGATATGCAGTACCAGCGATATCTTGGTTTTCGTGGGGTTTCAAGCTGAGATATGCATTTTCTGCGATAATCTTGTTGAGACTTCTGTCCGAAGTATGCGGAATCATCGAGATCGCTCGTTTCGAGCGATTTAATGCGAGAAACACGTTATCTGGAGTTTTAACCACTCCACAGTGCGTTGGATATGCAGAACCGGAGATATTTTGGTTTTCGTCGGGTTTCAAGCTGAGATATGCATTTTGTACGATAAGCTTGGTGAGACATCTGTCCGAAGTATGCAGAAACATCGGGAGCGCACTTTTCGAGCTATTTAATGCGAGAAACACGTTTTCTGGGGTTTTCACCACTCCACAGTTCTTTGGATATGCAGAACAGGAGATATCTTGGTTTGCGTGGGGTTTCAAGCAGAGATATGCATTTTCTGCGATAATCTTGGTGAGACTTCTGTTAGAAGTATGCAGAATCATCGAGATCGCACTTTTCGAGCTATTTAATGCGAGAAACACGTTATCTGGTGTTTTCACCACTCCACAGTGCGTTTGATATGCAGAACCGGCGATATCTTGGTTTTCGTGGGGTTTGAAGCTGAGATATGCATTTTCTACGATAATCTTGAAGAGACTTGTTTCAGAAGTATGCAGGATCTTCGAGAACGCTCTTTTCGAGCTACTTAATATGAGAAACTCGTTTTCTGGTGTTTTCCCCACTCCACAGTTCGTTTGATATGCAGTACCGGCGGCATCTTGGTTTTCGTGGGGTTTCAAGCTGAGATATGCATTTTCTGCGATAATCTTGGTGAGACTTCTGTCCGAAGTATGCAGAATCATCGATATCGCTCTGTTCGAGCTATTTAATGCAAGAAACACGTTATCTGGTGTTTTCACCACTCCACAGTGCGTTTGATATGCAGTACCAGCGACATCTTGGTTTTCGTGGGGTTTCAAGCTGAGATATGCATTTTCTGCGATAATCTTGGTGAGACTTCTGTACGAAGTATGCAGGATCATCGAGATCGCTCGTTTCGAGCTATTTAATGCGAGAAACACGTTATTTGGTGTTTTCACCACTCCACAGTGCGTTGGATATGCAGAACCGGAGAGATTTTGGTTTTCGTCGGGTTTCAAGCTGAGATATGCATTTTTTACGATAATCTTGGCGAGACTTCTGTCCGAAGTATGCTTAATCATCGAGATCGCTCGTTTCGAGCTATTTAATGCAAGAAACACGTTATCTGGTGTTTACACCACTCCACAGTGCGTTTGATATGCAGTACCAGGGACATCTTGGTTTTCGTGGGGTTTCAAGCTGAGATATGCATTTTCAGAGATAATCTTGGTGAGACTTCCGTCCGAAGTATGCAGAATCATCGAGATCGCTCGTTTCGAGCTATTTAATGCGAGAAACACGTTATTTGGTGTTTTCACCACTCCACAGTGCGTTGGATATGCAGAACCGGAGAGATTTTGGTTTTCGTCGGGTTTCAAGCTGAGATATGCATTTTTTACGATAATCTTGGTGAGACTTCTGTCCGAAGTATGCTTAATCATCGAGATCGCTCGTTTCGAGCTGTTTAATGCGAGAAACACGTTATCTGGTGTTTTCACCACTCCACAGTGCGTTTGATATGCAGAACAGTAGATATCTTTGTTTTCGTGGGGTTTCAAGCTGAGATATGCATTTTCTGCGATAATCTTGTTGAGACTTCTGTCCGAAGTATAAAGAATCATCGAGATCGCTCGTTTCGAGCTATTTAATGCGAGAATCACGTTATCTGGTGTTTTAACCACTCCACAGTGCGTTGGATATGCAGAACCGGAGATATTTTGGTTTTCGTCGGGTTTCAAGCTGAGATATGCATTTTGTAGGATAAGCTTGGTGAGACATCTGTCCGAAGTATGCAGAAACATCGGGAGCGATATTTCGAGCTATTTAATGCGAGAAACACGTTTTCTGGGGTTTTCACCTCTCCACAGTTCTTTGGATATGCAGAACAGGAGATATCTTGGTTTGCGTGGGGTTTCAAGCAGAGATATGCATTTTCTGCGATAATCTTGGTGAGACTTCTGTTAGAAGTATGCAGAATCATCGAGATCGCACTTTTCGAGCTATTTAATGCGAGAAACACGTTATCTGGTGTTTTCACCACTCCACAGTGCGTATGATATGCAGTACCAGCGACATCTTGGTTTTCGTGGGGTTTCAAGCTGAGATATGCATTTTCTGCGATAATCTTGGTGAGACTTCTGTCCGAAGTATGCTGAATCATCGAGATCGCTCTTTTCGAGCTAGTTAGTGCGAGAAACACGTTATCTGGTGTTTTCACCACTCCACAGTGCGTTTGATATGCAGAACAGTAGATATCTTGGTTTTCGTGGGGTTTCAAGTTGAGATATGCATTTTCTGCGATAATCTTGGTGAGACTTCTGTCCGAAGTATGCTGAATCATCGAGATCGCACTTTTCGAGCTACTTAATGCACGAAACACGTTTTCTGGTGTTTTCACCACTCCATAGTATGTTTGACATGCAGAACCGGAGGTATCTTGGTTTCGGTCGGGTATCAAGCTGAGATATGCATTTTCTACGATAATCCTGGTGAGACTTCTGTCAGAAGTATGCAGAATCTTCGAGAACGCACTTTTCGAGCTACTTAATGCGCGAAACACGTTATCTGGTGTTTTCACCACTCCACAGTGCGTTTGATATGCAGAACAGTAGATATCTTGGTTTTCGTGGGATTTCAATCTGAGATATGCATTTTCTGCGATAATCTTGGTGAGACTTCTGTCCGAAGTATGCAGAATCATCGAGATCGCACTTTTCGAGATATTTAATGCGAGCAACACGTTATCTGGTGTTTTCACCACTCCACAGTTCGTTGGATATGCAGAACAGTAGATATCTTGGTTTTCGTGGGATTTCAATCTGAGATATGCATTTTCTGCGATAATCTTGGTGAGACTTCTGTCCGAAGTATGCAGAAGCATCGAGATCGCACTTTTCGAGATATTTAAGGCGAGCAACACGTTATCTGGTGTTTTCACCACTCCACAGTGCGTTTGATATGCAGAACCGGCGATATCTTGGTTTTTGTGGGGTTTCAAGCTGAGATATGCATTTTTTACGATAATATTGGTGAGACTTCCATCAGAAGTATGCAGAATCATCAAGATCGCTCGTTTCGAGCTATTTAATGCAAGAAACACGTTTTCTGGGGTTTTCACCACTCCACAGTTCGTTGGATATGCAGAACAGTAGATATCTTGGTTTTCGTGGGATTTGAATCTGAGATATGCATTTTCTGCGATAATCTTGGTGAGACTTCTGTCCGAAGTATGCAGAATCATCAAGATCGCACTTTTCGAGATATTTAATGCGAGCAACACGTTATCTGGTGTTTTCACCACTCCACAGTGCGTTTGATATGCAGAACCGGCGATATCTTGATTTTCGTGGTGATTCCAGCTGAGATATGCATTTTCTGCGATAATCTTGGTGAGACTTCAGTCAGAAGTTTGCAGAATCATCTAGATCGCTCGTTTCGAGCTATTTAATGCGAAAAAAGAAGTTTTCTGGTGTTTTCAACATTCCACAGTGCGTTTGATATGCAGAACCGGCGATATCTTGATTTTCGTGGTGTTTCCAGCTGAGATATGCATTTTCTGCGATAATCTTGGTGTTTCATCTATGAGAAGTATGCAGAATCATCTAGATCGCCCGTTTCGAGCTATTTAATGCGAAAAAACAAGTTTTCTGGTGTTTTCAACATTCCACAGTGCGTTTGATATGCAGAACCGGCGATATCTTGATTTTCGTGGTGTTTCCAGCTGAGATATGCATTTTCTGCGATAATCTTGGTGTTTCATCTATGAGAAGTATGCAGAATCATCTAGATCGCCCGTTTCGAGCTATTTAATGCGAAAAAACAAGTTTTCTGGTGTTTTCACCACTCCATAGTGCGTTTGATATGCAGAACCGGCGACATCGTGATTTTCGTGAGCTTTCCACCTGAGATATGCATTTTCTGCGATAATATTGGTGAGACTTCAGTCAGAAGTATGCAGAATCATCTAGATCGCTCGTTTCGGGCTATTTAATGCGAGAAACACGTTTTCTGGTGTATTCACCACTCCACAGTACGTTAGACATGCAGAACCGGAGATAACTTCGTTTCGGTCGGGTTTCAAGCTGAGATATGCATTTTCTGCGATAATCTTGGTGAGTGTTCTGTCAGAAGTATGCAGAATCATCCAGATCGCTCTTTTCGAGCTATTTAATGCGAGAAAAACGTTTTCTGGTGTTTTCACCACTCCACAGTGCGTCTGATATGCATAACCGGCGACATCTTGGTTTTCGTGGGGTTTCCAGCTGAGATATGCATTTTCTGCGATAATCTTGGTGAGACTTCTGTCCGAAGTATGCTTAATCATCGAGATCGCTCGTTTCGAGCTATTTAATGCGAGAAACACGTTTTCTGGTGTTTTTACCACTCCACAGTGCGTTTGATATGTAGAGCCGCCGATAACTTGGTTTTCGTGGGGTTTCCAGCTGAAATATGCATTTTCTGCGATAATCTTGGTGTTTCATCTATGAGAAGTATGCAGAATCATCGAGAACTCTCTTTTCGAGCTATTTAATGCGAAAAGCAAGTTTTCTGGTGTTTTGACCACTCCACAGTGCGTTTGATATGTAGAGCCGCCGATAACTTGGTTTTCGTGGGGTTTCCAGCTGAAGTATGCATTTTCTGCGATAATATTGGTGAGACTTCTGTCCGAAGAATGCAGAATCATCGACAGCGCTCTTTTCGAGCCATTTAATGCGAGAAACACGTTTTCTGGGGTTTTCACCACTCCACAGTTCTTTGGATATGCAGAACAGGAGATATCTTGGGTTGCGTGGGGTTTCAAGCAGAGATATGCATTTTCTGCGATAATCTTGGTGAGACTTCTGTTAGAAGGATGCAGAATCATCGAGATCGCACTTTTCGAGCTATTTAATGCGAGAAACACGTTATCTGGTGTTTTCACCACTCCACAGTGCGTTTGATATGCAGAACCGGCGACATCTTGGTTTTCGTGGGGTTTCAAGCTGAGATATGCATTTTCTGCGATAATCTTGGTGAGACTTCTGTCCGAAGTATGCAGAATCATCGAGATCGCTCTTTTCGAGCTATTTAATGCGAGAAAAACCTTATCCGGTGTTTTCACCACTCCACAGTGCGTTTGATATGCAGAACCAGCGATATCTTGGCTTTCGTGGGGTTTCAAGCTGAGATATGCATTTTCTGCGATAATCTTGGTGAGACTTCTGTCCGAAGTTGGTTGAAACATCGAGATCGCTCTTTTCGAGCTAGTTAATGCGAGAAAAACCTTATCCGGTGTTTTCACCACTCCACAGTGCGTTTGGTATGCAGAACCAGCGATATCTCGGCTTTCGTGGGGTTTCAAGCTGAGATATGCATTTTGTACGATAATCTTGGTGAGACTTCTGTCCGAAGTATGCTTAATCATCGAGATCGCTCGTTTCGAGCTATTTAATGCGAGAAACACGATATCTAGTGTTTTTACCACTCCTCAGTGCGTATGATATGCAGAACCGGCGAAATCTTGGTTTTCGTGGGGTTTCAAGCTGAGATATGCATTTTCTGCGATAATCTTGGTGAGACTTTTGTCCGAAGTATGCTGAAACATCGAGATCGCTCTTTTCGAGCAAGTTAATGCGAGAAAAACCTTATCCGGTGTTTTCACCACTCCACAGTGCGTTTGATATGCAGAACCAGCGATATCTTGGCTTTCGTGGGGTTTCAAGCTGAGATATGCATTTTTTACTATAATCTTGGTGAGACTTCTGTCCGAAGTATGAAGAATCATCGAGATCGCTCTATTCGAGCTATTTAATGCGAGGATCACGTTTTCTGGGGTTTTCACCACTCCACAGTGCGTTTGATATGCAGAACAGTAGATATCTTGGTTTTCGTGGGGTTTCAAGCTGAGATATGCATTTTCTGGGATAATCTTGTTGAGACTTCTGTCCGAAGTATGCAGAATCATCGAGATCGCACTTTTCGAGCTATTTAATGCGAGAAAAACCTTATACGGTGTTTTCACCACTCCACAGTGCGTTTGATATGCAGAACCAGCGATATCTTGGCTTTCGTGGGGTTTCAAGCTGAGATATGCATTTTTTACGATAATCTTGGTGAAACATCTGTTCGAAGTATGCAGAAACGTCGAGAGCGCTCTTTTCGAGCTATTTAATGCGAGAAACACGTTTTCTGGGGTTTTCACCACTCCACAGTTCGTTGGATATGCAGAACAGTAGATATCTTGGTTTTCGTGGGGTTTCAAGCAGAGATATGCATTTTCTGCGATAATCTTGGTGAGACTTCTGTTAGAAGTATGCAGAATCATCGAGATCGCACTTTTCGGGCTATTTAATGCGAGAAACACGTTATCTGGTGTTTTCACCACTCCACAGTTGGTTTGATATGCTGAACCGGCGATATTTTGGTTTTCGTCGGGTTTCAAGCTGAGATATGCATTTTCTACGATAATCTTGGTGAAACATCTGTCCGAAGCATGCAGAAACATCGAGAGCGCTCTTTTCGAACTATTTAATGCGAGAAACACGTTATCTGGTGTTTTAACCACTCCATAGTGCGTTTGATATGCAGAACAGTAGATATCTTGGTTTTCGTGGGGTTTCAAGCTGAGATATGCATTTTCTGCGATAATCTTGTTGAGACTTCTGTCCGAAGTATGCAGAATCATCGAGATCGCTCGTTTCAAGCTATTTAATGCGAGAAACACGTTATCTGCTGTTTTCACCACTCCACAGTGCGTTGGATATGCAGAACCGGAGATATTTTGGTTTTCGTCGGGTTTCAAGCTGAGATATGCATTTTCTACGATAAGCTTGGTGAGACTTCTGTCCGAAGTATGCAGAAACATCGAGATCGCTCTATTCGTGCTATTTAATGCGAGGAACACGTTTTCTGGGGTTTTCACCACTCCACAGTGCGTTTGATATGCAGTACCAGCGACATCTTGGTTTTCGTGGGGTTTCAAGCTGAGATATGCATTTTCTGCGATAATCTTGGTGAGACTTCTGTCCGAAGTATGCAGAATCATCGAGATCGCTCGTTTCGAGCTATTTAATGCGAGAAACACGTTATTTGGTGTTTTCACCACTCCACAGTGCGTTGGATATGCAGAACCGGAGATATCTTGGTTTTCGTAGGGTTTCAAGCTGAGATATGCATTTTTTACGATAATCTTGGTGAGACTTCTGTCCGAAGTATGCTTAATCATCGAGATCGCTCTTTTCGAGCTATTTAATGCAAGAAACACGTTATCTGGTGTTTTCACCACTCCACAGTGCGTTTGATATGCAGTACCAGCGATATCTTGGTTTTCGTGGGGTTTCAAGCTGAGATATGCATTTTCTGCGATAATCTTGTTGAGACTTCTGTCCGAAGTATGCAGAATCATCGAGATCGCTCGTTTCGAGCGATTTAATGCGAGAAACACGTTATCTGGTGTTTTAACCACTCCACAGTGCGTTGGATATGCAGAGCCGGAGATATTTTGGTTTTCGTCGGGTTTCAAGCTGAGATATGCATTTTGTACGATAAGCTTGGTGAGACATCTGTCCGAAGTATGCAGAAACATCGGGAGCGCTCTTTTCGAGCTATTTAATGCGAGAAACACGTTTTCTGGGGTTTTCACCACTCCACAGTTCTTTGGATATGCAGAACAGGAGATATCTTGGTTTGCGTGGGGTTTCAAGCAGAGATATGCATTTTCTGCGATAATCTTGGTGAGACTTCTGTTAGAAGTATGCAGAATCATCGAGATCGCACTTTTCGAGCTATTTAATGCGAGAAACACGTTATCTGGTGTTTTCACCACTCCACAGTGCGTTTGATATGCAGAACCGGCGATATCTTGGTTTTCGTGGGGTTTGAAGCTGAGATATGCATTTTCTACGATAATCTTGAAGAGACTTGTTTCAGAAGTATGCAGGATCTTCGAGAACGCTCTTTTCGAGCTACTTAATATGAGAAACTCGTTTTCTGGTGTTTTCACCACTCCACAGTTCGTTTGATATGCAGAACCGGCGACATCTTGGTTTTCGTGGGGTTTCAAGCTGAGATATGCATTTTCTGCGATAATCTTGGTGAGACTTCTGTCCGAAGTATGCAGAATCATCGAGATCGCACTTTTCGAGCTACTTAATGCACGAAACACGTTTTCTGGTGTTTTCACCACTCCATAGTATGTTTGACATGCAGAACCGGAGGTATCTTGGTTTCGGTCGGGTATCAAGCTGAGATATGCATTTTCTACGATAATCCTGGTGAGACTTCTGTCAGAAGTATGCAGAATCTTCGAGAACGCTCTTTTCGAGCTACTTAATGCGCGAAACACGTTATCTGGTGTTTTCACCACTCCACAGTGCGTTTGATATGCAGTACCAGCGACATCTTGGTTTTCGTGGGGTTTCAAGCTGAGATATGCATTTTCTGCGATAATCTTGGTGAGACTTCTGTCCGAAGTATGCTGAATCATCGAGATCGCTCTTTTCGAGCTAGTTAGTGCGAGAAACACGTTATCTGGTGATTTCACCACTCCACAGTGCGTTTGATATGCAGAACAGTAGATATCTTGGTTTTCGTGGGGTTTCAAGCTGAGATATGCATTTTCTGCGATAATCTTGGTGAGACTTCTGTCCGAAGTATGCAGAATCATCGAGATCGTTCTTTTCGAGCTATTTAATGCAAGAAACACGTTATCTGGTGTTTTCACCACTCCACAGTGCGTTTGATATGCAGTACCAGCGACATCTTGGTTTTCGTGGGGATTCAAGCTGAGATATGCATTTTCTGCGATAATCTTGGTGAGACTTCTGTCCGAAGTATGCAGGATCATCGAGATCACTCGTTTCGAGCTATTTAATGCGAGAAACACGTTATTTGGTGTTTTCACCACTACACAGTGCGTTGGATATGCAGAACCGGAGATATTTTGGTTTTCGTCGGGTTTCAAGCTGAGATATGCATTTTTTACGATAATCTTGGTGAGACTTCTGTCCGAAGTATGCTTAATCATCGAGATCGCTCGTTTCGAGCTATTTAATGCAAGAAACACGTTATCTTGTGTTTTGCACCACTCCACAGTGCGTTTGATATGCAGTACCAGCGACATCTTGGTTTTCGTGGGGTTTCAAGCTGAGATATGCATTTTCTGCGATAATCTTGGTGAGACTTCTGTCCGAAGTATGCAGAATCATCGATATCGCTCGTTTCGAGCTATTTAATGCGAGAAACACGTTATTTGGTGTTTTCACCCCTCCACAGTGCGTTGGATATGCAGAACCGGAGATATTTTGGTTTTCGTCGGGTCTCAAGCTGAGATATGCATTTTTTACGATAATCTTGGTGAGACTTCTGTCCGAAGTATGCTTAATCATCGAGATCGCTCGTTTCGAGCTATTTAATGCAAGAAACACGTTATCTGGTGTTTTCACCACTCCACAGAGCGTTTGATATGCAGTACCAGCGACATCTTGGTTTTCGTGGTGTTTCAAGCTGAGATATGCATTTTCTGCGATAATCTTGGTGAGTCTTCTGTCCGAAGTATGCAGAATCATAGAGATCGCTCGATTCGAGCTATTTAATGCAAGAAACACGTTATCTGGTGTTTTCACCACTCCACAGTGCGTTTGATATGCAGTACCAGCGACATCTTGGTTTTCGTGGGGTTTCAAGCTGAGATATGCATTTTCTGCGATAATCTTGGTGAGACTTCTGTCCGAAGTATGCAGAATCATCGAGATCGCTCGTTTCGAGCTATTTAATGCGAGAAACACGTTATTTGGTGTTTTCACCACTCCACAGTGCGTTGGATATGCAAAACCGGAGATATCTTGGTTTTCGTAGGGTTTCAAGCTGAGATATGCATTTTTTACGATAATCTTGGTGAGACTTCTGTCCGAAGTATGCTTAATCATCGAGATCGCTCTTTTCGAGCTATTTAATGCAAGAAACACGTTATCTGGTGTTTTCACCACTCCACAGTGCGTTTGATATGCAGTACCAGCGATATCTTGGTTTTCGTGGGGTTTCAAGCTGAGATATGCATTTTCTGCGATAATCTTGTTGAGACTTCTGTCCGAAGTATGCAGAATCATCGAGATCGCTCGTTTCGAGCGATTTAATGCGAGAAACACGTTATCTGGTGTTTTAACCACTCCACAGTGCGTTGGATATGCAGAACCGGAGATATTTTGGTTTTCGTCGGGTTTCAAGCTGAGATATGCATTTTGTACGATAAGCTTGGTGAGACATCTGTCCGAAGTATGCAGAAACATCGGGAGCGCTCTTTTCGAGCTATTTAATGCGAGAAACACGTTTTCTGGGGTTTTCACCACTCCACAGTTCTTTGGATATGCAGAACAGGAGATATCTTGGTTTGCGTGGGGTTTCAAGCAGAGATATGCATTTTCTGCGATAATCATGGTGAGACTTCTGTTAGAAGTATGCAGAATCATCGAGATCGCACTTTTCGAGCTATTTAATGCGAGAAACACGTTATCTGGTGTTTTCACCACTCCACAGTGCGTTTGATATGCAGAACCGGCGATATCTTGGTTTTCGTGGGGTTTGAAGCTGAGATATGCATTTTCTACGATAATCTTGAAGAGACTTGTTTCAGAAGTATGCAGGATCTTCGAGAACGCTCTTTTCGAGCTACTTAATATGAGAAACTCGTTTTCTGGTGTTTTCACCGCTCCACAGCTCGTTTGATATGCAGAACCGGCGACATCTTGGTTTTCGTGGGGTTTCAAGCTGAGATATGCATTTTCTGCGATAATCTTGGTGAGACTTCTGTCCGAAGTATGCAGAATCATCGAGATCGCTCGTTTCGAGCTATTTAATGCAAGAAACACGTTTTCTGGGGTTTTCACCACTCCACAGTTCTTTGGATATGCAGAACAGGAGATATCTTGGTTTGCGTGGGGTTTCAAGCAGAGATATGCATTTTCTGCGATAATCTTGGTGAGACTTCTGTTAGAAGTATGCAGAATCATCGAGATCGCACTTTTCGAGCTATTTAATGCGAGAAACACGTTATCTGGTGTTTTCACCACTCCACAGTGCGTTTGATATGCAGAACCGGCGATATCTTGGTTTTCGTGGGGTTTGAAGCTGAGATATGCATTGTCTACGATAATCTTGAAGAGACTTGTTTCAGAAGTATGCAGGATCTTCGAGAACGCTCTTTTCGAGCTACTTAATATGAGAAACTCGTTTTCTGGTGTTTTCACCACTCCACAGTTCGTTTGATATGCAGAACCGGCGACATCTTGGTTTTCGTGGGGTTTCAAGCTGAGATATGCATTTTCTGCGATAATCTTGGTGAGACTTCTGTCCGAAGTATGCAGAATCATCGAGATCGTTCTTTTCGAGCTATTTAATGCAAGAAACACGTTATCTGGTGTTTTCAACACTCCACAGTGCGTTTGATATGCAGTACCAGCGACATCTTGGTTTTCGTGGTGTTTCAAGCTGAGATATGCATTTTCTGCGATAATCTTGGTGAGACTTCTGTCCGAAGTATGCAGAATCATCGATATCGCTCGTTTCGAGCTATTTAATGCGAGAAACACGTTATTTGGTGTTTTCACCCCTCCACAGTGCGTTGGATATGCAGAACCGGAGATATTTTGGTTTTCGTCGGGTCTCAAGCTGAGATATGCATTTTTTACGATAATCTTGGTGAGACTTCTGTCCGAAGTATGCTTAATCATCGAGATCGCTCGTTTCGAGCTATTTAATGCAAGAAACACGTTATCTGGTGTTTTCACCACTCCACAGAGCGTTTGATATGCAGTACCAGCGACATCTTGGTTTTCGTGGGGTTTCAAGCTGAGATATGCATTTTCTGCGATAATCTTGGTGAGTCTTCTGTCCGAAGTATGCAGAATCATAGAGATCGCTCGATTCGAGCTATTTAATGCAAGAAACACGTTATCTGGTGTTTTCACCACTCCACAGTGCGTTTGATATGCAGTACCAGCGACATCTTGGTTTTCGTGGGGTTTCAAGCTGAGATATGCATTTTCTGCGATAATCTTGGTGAGACTTCTGTCCGAAGTATGCAGAATCATCGAGATCGCTCGTTTCGAGCTATTTAATGCGAGAAACACGTTATTTGGTGTTTTCACCACTCCACAGTGCGCTGGATATGCAGAACCGGAGATATCTTGGTTTTCGTAGGGTTTCAAGCTGAGATATGCATTTTTTACGATAATCTTGGTGAGACTTCTGTCCGAAGTATGCTTAATCATCGAGATCGCTCTTTTCGAGCTATTTAATGCAAGAAACACGTTATCTGGTGTTTTCACCACTCCACAGTGCGTTTGATATGCAGTACCAGCGATATCTTGGTTTTCGTGGGGTTTCAAGCTGAGATATGCATTTTCTGCGATAATCTTGTTGAGACTTCTGTCCGAAGTATGCAGAATCATCGAGATCGCTCGTTTCGAGCGATTTAATGCGAGAAACACGTTATCTGGTGTTTTAACCACTCCACAGTGCGTTGGATATGCAGAACCGGAGATATTTTGGTTTTCGTCGGGTTTCAAGCTGAGATATGCATTTTGTACGATAAGCTTGGTGAGACATCTGTCCGAAGTATGCAGAAACATCGGGAGCGCTCTTTTCGAGCTATTTAATGCGAGAAACACGTTTTCTGGGGTTTTCACCACTCCACAGTTCTTTGGATATGCAGAACAGGAGATATCTTGGTTTGCGTGGGGTTTCAAGCAGAGATATGCATTTTCTGCGATAATCTTGGTGAGACTTCTGTTAGAAGTATGCAGAATCATCGAGATCGCACTTTTCGAGCTATTTAATGCGAGAAACACGTTATCTGGTGTTTTCACCACTCCACAGTGCGTTTGATATGCAGAACCGGCGATATCTTGGTTTTCGTGGGGTTTGAAGCTGAGATATGCATTTTCTACGATAATCTTGAAGAGACTTGTTTCAGAAGTATGCAGGATCTTCGAGAACGCTCTTTTCGAGCTACTTAATATGAGAAACTCGTTTTCTGGTGTTTTCACCACTCCACAGCTCGTTTGATATGCAGAACCGGCGACATCTTGGTTTTCGTGGGGTTTCAAGCTGAGATATGCATTTTCTGCGATAATCTTGGTGAGACTTCTGTCCGAAGTATGCAGAATCATCGAGATCGCTCGTTTCGAGCTATTTAATGCAAGAAACACGTTTTCTGGGGTTTTCACCACTCCACAGTTCTTTGGTTATGCAGAACAGGAGATATCTTGGTTTGCGTGGGGTTTCAAGCAGAGATATGCATTTTCTGCGATAATCTTGGTGAGACTTCTGTTAGAAGTATGCAGAATCATCGAGATCGAACTTTTCGAGCTATTTAATGCGAGAAACACGTTATCTGGTGTTTTCACCACTCCACAGTGCGTTTGATATGCAGAACCGGCGATATCTTGGTTTTCGTGGGGTTTGAAGCTGAGATATGCATTGTCTACGATAATCTTGAAGAGACTTGTTTCAGAAGTATGCAGGATCTTCGAGAACGCTCTTTTCGAGCTACTTAATATGAGAAACTCGTTTTGTGGTGTTTTCACCACTCCACAGTTCGTTTGATATGCAGAACCGGCGACATCTTGGTTTTCGTGGGGTTTCAAGCTGAGATATGCATTTTCTGCGATAATCTTGGTGAGACTTCTGTCCGAAGTATGCAGAATCATCGAGATCGTTCTTTTCGAGCTATTTAATGCAAGAAACACGTTATCTGGTGTTTTCAACACTCCACAGTGCGTTTGATATGCAGTACCAGCGACATCTTGGTTTTCGTGGTGTTTCAAGCTGAGATATGCATTTTCTGCGATAATCTTGGTGAGACTTCTGTCCGAAGTATGCAGAATCATCGATATCGCTCGTTTCGAGCTATTTAATGCGAGAAACACGTTATTTGGTGTTTTCACCCCTCCACAGTGCGTTGGATATGCAGAACCGGAGATATTTTGGTTTTCGTCGGGTCTCAAGCTGAGATATGCATTTTTTACGATAATCTTGGTGAGACTTCTGTCCGAAGTATGCTTAATCATCGAGATCGCCCGTTCGAGCTATTTAATGCAAGAAACACGTTATCTGGTGTTTTCACCACTCCACAGAGCGTTTGATATGCAGTACCAGCGACATCTTGGTTTTCGTGGGGTTTCAAGCTGAGATATGCATTTTCTGCGATAATCTTGGTGAGTCTTCGGTCCGAAGTGTGCAGAATCATAGAGATCGCTCGATTCGAGCTATTTAATGCAAGAAACACGTTATCTGGTGTTTTCACCACTCCACAGTGCGTTTGATATGCAGTACCAGCGACATCTTGGTTTTCGTGGGGTTTCAAGCTGAGATATGCATTTTCTGCGATAATCTTGGTGAGACTTCTGTCCGAAGTATGCAGAATCATCGAGATCGCTCGTTTCGAGCTATTTAATGCGAGAAACACGTTATTTGGTGTTTTCACCACTCCACAGTGCGTTGGATATGCAGAACCGGAGATATCTTGGTTTTCGTAGGGTTTCAAGCTGAGATATGCATTTTTTACGATAATCTTGGTGAGACTTCTGTCCGAAGTATGCTTAATCATCGAGATCGCTCTTTTCGAGCTATTTAATGCAAGAAACACGTTATCTGGTGTTTTCACCACTCCACAGTGCGTTTGATATGCAGTACCAGCGATATCTTGGTTTTCCAGGGGTTTCAAGCTGAGATATGCATTTTCTGCGATAATCTTGTTGAGACTTCTGTCCGAAGTATGCAGAATCATCGAGATCGCTCGTTTCGAGCGATTTAATGCGAGAAACACGTTATCTGGTGTTTTAACCACTCCACAGTGCGTTGGATATGCAGAACCGGAGATATTTTGGTTTTCGTCGGGTTTCAAGCTGAGATATGCATTTTGTACGATAAGCTTGGTGAGACATCTGTCCGAAGTATGCAGAAACATCGGGAGCGCTCTTTTCGAGCTATTTAATGCGAGAAACACGTTTTCTGGGGTTTTCACCACTCCACAGTTCTTTGGATATGCAGAACAGGAGATATCTTGGTTTGCGTGGGGTTTCAAGCAGAGATATGCATTTTCTGCGATAATCTTGGTGAGACTTCTGTTAGAAGTATGCAGAATCATCGAGATCGCACTTTTCGAGCTATTTAATGCGAGAAACACGTTATCTGGTGTTTTCACCACTCCACAGTGCGTTTGATATGCAGAACCGGCGATATCTTGGTTTTCGTGGGGTTTGAAGCTGAGATATGCATTTTCTACGATAATCTTGAAGAGACTTGTTTCAGAAGTATGCAGGATCTTCGAGAACGCTCTTTTCGAGCTACTTAATATGAGAAACTCGTTTTCTGGTGTTTTCACCACTCCACAGTTCGTTTGATATGCAGAACCGGCGACATCTTGGTTTTCGTGGGGTTTCAAGCTGAGATATGCATTTTCTGCGATAATCTTGGTGAGACTTCTGTCCGAAGTATGCAGAATCATCGAGATCGCTCGTTTCGAGCTATTTAATGCGAGAAACACGTTTTCTGGGGTTTTCACCACTCCACAGTTCTTTGGATATGCAGAACAGGAGATATCTTGGTTTGCGTGGGGTTTCAAGCAGAGATATGCATTTTATGCGATAATCTTGGTAAGACTTCTGTTAGAAGTATGCAGAATCATCGAGATCGCACTTTTCGAGCTATTTAATGCGAGAAACACGTTATCTGGTGTTTTCACCACTCCACAGTGCGTTTGATATGCAGAACCGGCGATATCTTGGTTTTCGTGGGGTTTGAAGCTGAGATATGCATTTTCTACGATAATCTTGAAGAGACTTGTTTCAGAAGTATGCAGGATCTTCGAGAACGCTCTTTTCGAGCTATTTAATGCGAGAAACACGTTATTTGGTGTTTCCACCACTCCACAGTGCGTTGGATATGCAGAACCGGAGATATTTTGGTTTTCGTCGGGTCTCAAGCTGAGATATGCATTTTTTACGATAATCTTGGTGAGACTTCTGTCCGAAGTATGCTTAATCATCGAGATCGCTCGTTTCGAGCTATTTAATGCAAGAAACACGTTATCTGGTGTTTTCACCACTCCACAGAGCGTTCGATATGCAGTACCAGCGACATCTTGGTTTTCGTGGGGTTTCAAGCTGAGATATGCATTTTCTGCGATAATCTTGGTGAGTCTTCTGTCCGAAGTATGCAGAATCATAGAGATCGCTCGATTCGAGCTATTTAATGCAAGAAACACGTTATCTGGTGTTTTCACCACTCCACAGTGCGTTTGATATGCAGTACCAGCGACATCTTGGTTTTCGTGGGGTTTCAAGCTGAGATATGCATTTTCTGCGATAATCTTGGTGAGACTTCTGTCCGAAGTATGCAGAATCATCGAGATCGCTCGTTTCGAGCTATTTAATGCGAGAAACACGTTATTTGGTGTTTTCACCACTCCACAGTGCGTTGGATATGCAGAACCGGAGATATCTTGGTTTTCGTAGGGTTTCAAGCTGAGATATGCATTTTTTACGATAATCTTGGTGAGACTTCTGTCCGAAGTATGCTTAATCATCGAGATCGCTCTTTTCGAGCTATTTAATGCAAGAAACACGTTATCTGGTGTTTTCACCACTCCACAGTGCGTTTGATACGCAGTACCAGCGATATCTTGGTTTTCGTGGGGTTTCAAGCTGAGATATGCATTTTCTGCGATAATCTTGCTGAGACTTCTGTCCGAAGTATGCAGAATCATCGAGATCGCTCGTTTCGAGCGATTTAATGCGAGAAACACGTTATCTGGTGTTTTAACCACTCCACAGTGCGTTGGATATGCAGAACCGGAGATATTTTGGTTTTCGTCGGGTTTCAAGCTGAGATATGCATTTTGTACGATAAGCTTGGTGAGACATCTGTCCGAAGTATGCAGAAACATCGGGAGCGCTCTTTTCGAGCTATTTAATGCGAGAAACACGTTTTCTGGGGTTTTCACCACTCCACAGTTCTTTGGATATGCAGAACAGGAGATATCTTGGTTTGCGTGGGGTTTCAAGCAGAGATATGCATTTTCTGCGATAATCTTGGTGAGACTTCTGTTAGAAGTATGCAGAATCATCGAGATCGCACTTTTCGAGCTATTTAATGCGAGAAACACGTTATCTGGTGTTTTCACCACTCCACAGTGCGTTTGATATGCAGAACCGGCGATATCTTGGTTTTCGTGGGGTTTGAAGCTGAGATATGCATTTTCTACGATAATCTTGAAGAGACTTGTTTCAGAAGTATGCAGGATCTTCGAGAACGCTCTTTTCGAGCTACTTAATATGAGAAACTCGTTTTCTGGTGTTTTCACCACTCCACAGTTCGTTTGATATGCAGAACCGGCGACATCTTGGTTTTCGTGGGGTTTCAAGCTGAGATATGCATTTTCAGCGATAATCTTGGTGAGACTTCTGTCCGAAGTATGCAGAATCATCGAGATCGCTCGTTTCGGGCTATTTAATGCAAGAAACACGTTATCTGGTGTTTTCACCACTCCACAGTGCGTTTGATATGCAGTACCAGCGACATCTTGGTTTTCGTGTGGTTTCAAGCTGAGATATGCATTTTCTGCGATAATCTTGGTGAGACTTCTGTCCGAAGTATGCAGGATCATCGAGATCGCTCTTTTCGAGCTACTTAATGCACGAAACTCGTTTTCTGGGGTTTTCACCACTCCACGGTACGTTTGATGTGCAGAACCGGAGATAACTCGGTTTTCGTCGGGTTTCAAGCTGAGATATGCATTTTCTGCGATAATCTTGGTGAGACTTCTGTCCGAAGTATGCAGAATCATCGATATCGCTCGTTTCGAGCTATTTAATGCGAGAAACACGTTATTTGGTGTTTTCACCCCTCCACAGTGCGTTGGATATGCAGAACCGGAGATATTTTGGTTTTCGTCGGGTCTCAAGCTGAGATATGCATTTTTTACGATAATCTTGGTGAGACTTCTGTCCGAAGTATGCTTAATCATCGAGATCGCTCGTTTCGAGCTATTTAATGCAAGAAACACGTTATCTGGTGTTTTCACCACTCCACAGAGCGTTCGATATGCAGTACCAGCGACATCTTGGTTTTCGTGGGGTTTCAAGCTGAGATATGCATTTTCTGCGATAATCTTGGTGAGTCTTCTGTCCGAAGTATGCAGAATCGTAGAGATCGCTCGATTCGAGCTATTTAATGCAAGAAACACGTTATCTGGTGTTTTCACCACTCCACAGTGCGTTTGATATGCAGTACCAGCGACATCTTGGTTTTCGTGGGGTTTCAAGCTGAGATATGCATTTTCTGCGATAATCTTGGTGAGACTTCTGTCCGAAGTATGCAGAATCATCGAGATCGCTCGTTTCGAGCTATTTAATGCGAGAAACACGTTATTTGGTGTTTTCACCACTCCACAGTGCGTTTGATATGCAGTACCAGCGATATCTTGGTTTTCGTGGGGTTTCAAGCTGAGATATGCATTTTCTGCGATAATCTTGTTGAGACTTCTGTCCGAAGTATGCAGAATCATCGAGATCGCTCGTTTCGAGCGATTTAATGCGAGAAACACGTTATCTGGTGTTTTAACCACTCCACAGTGCGTTGGATATGCAGAACCGGAGATATTTTGGTTTTCGTCGGGTTTCAAGCTGAGATATGCATTTTGTACGATAAGCTTGGTGAGACATCTGTCCGAAGTATGCAGAAACATCGGGAGCGCTCTTTTCGAGCTATTTAATGCGAGAAACACGTTTTCTGGGGTTTTCACCACTCCACAGTTCTTTGGATATGCAGAACAGGAGATATCTTGGTTTGCGTGGGGTTTCAAGCAGAGATATGCATTTTCTGCGATAATCTTGGTGAGACTTCTGTTAGAAGTATGCAGAATCATCGAGATCGCACTTTTCGAGCTATTTAATGCGAGAAACACGTTATCTGGTGTTTTCACCACTCCACAGTGCGTTTGATATTCAGAACCGGCGATATCTTGGTTTTCGTGGGGTTTGAAGCTGAGATATGCATTTTCTACGATAATCTTGAAGAGACTTGTTTCAGAAGTATGCAGGATCTTCGAGAACGCTCTTTTCGAGCTACTTAATATGAGAAACTCGTTTTCTGGTGTTTTCACCACTCCACAGTTCGTTTGATATGCAGAACCGGCGACATCTTGGTTTTCGTGGGGTTTCAAGCTGAGATATGCATTTTCTGCGATAATCTTGGTGAGACTTCTGTCCGAAGTATGCAGAATCATCGAGATCGCTCGTTTCGGGCTATTTAATGCAAGAAACACGTTATCTGGTGTTTTCACCACTCCACAGTGCGTTTGATATGCAGTACCAGCGACATCTTGGTTTTCGTGGGGTTTCAAGCTGAGATATGCATTTTCTGCGATAATCTTGGTGAGACTTCTGTCCGAAGTATGCTTAATCATCGAGATCGCTCGTTTCGAGCTATTTAATGCAAGAAACACGTTATCTGGTGTTTACACCACTCCACAGAGCGTTCGATATGCAGTACCAGCGACATCTTGGTTTTCGTGGGGTTTCAAGCTGAGATATGCATTTTCTGCGATAATCTTGTTGAGACTTCTGTCCGAAGTATGCAGAATCATCGAGATCGCTCGTTTCGAGCGATTTAATGCGAGAAACACGTTATCTGGTGTTTTAACCACTCCACAGTGCGTTGGATATGCAGAACCGGAGATATTTTGGTTTTCGTCGGGTTTCAAGCTGAGATATGCATTTTGTACGATAAGCTTGGTGAGACATCTGTCCGAAGTATGCAGAAACATCGGGAGCGCTCTTTTCGAGCTATTTAATGCGAGAAACACGTTTTCTGGGGTTTTCACCACTCCACAGTTCTTTGGATATGCAGAACAGGAGATATCTTGGTTTGCGTGGGGTTTGAAGCTGAGATATGCATTTTCTACGATAATCTTGAAGAGACTTGTTTCAGAAGTATGCAGGATCTTCGAGAACGCTCTTTTCGAGCTACTTAATATGAGAAACTCGTTTTCTGGTGTTTTCACCACTCCACAGTTCGTTTGATATGCAGAACCGGCGACATCTTGGTTTTCGTGGGGTTTCAAGCTGAGATATGCATTTTCTGCGATAATCTTGGTGAGACTTCTGTCCGAAGTATGCAGAATCATCGAGATCGCTCGTTTCGGGCTATTTAATGCAAGAAACACGTTATCTGGTGTTTTCACCACTCCACAGTGCGTTTGATATGCAGTACCAGCGACATCTTGGTTTTCGTGGGGTTTCAAGCTGAGATATGCATTTTCTGCGATAATCTTGGTGAGACTTCTGTCCGAAGTATGCAGGATCATCGAGATCGCTCTTTTCGAGCTACTTAATGCACGAAACTCGTTTTCTGGGGTTTTCACCACTCCACGGTACGTTTGATGTGCAGAACCGGAGATAACTCGGTTTTCGTCGGGTTTCAAGCTGAGATATGCATTTTCTGCGATAATCTTGGTGAGACTTCTGTCCGAAGTATGCAGAATCATCGATATCGCTCGTTTCGAGCTATTTAATGCGAGAAACACGTTATTTGGTGTTTTCACCCCTCCACAGTGCGTTGGATATGCAGAACCGGAGATATTTTGGTTTTCGTCGGGTCTCAAGCTGAGATATGCATTTTTTACGATAATCTTGGAGAGACTTCTGTCCGAAGTATGCTTAATCATCGAGATCGCTCGTTTCGAGCTATTTAATGCAAGAAACACGTTATCTGGTGTTTTCACCACTCCACAGAGCGTTCGATATGCAGTACCAGCGACATCTTGGTTTTCGTGGGGTTTCAAGCTGAGATATGCATTTTCTGCGATAATCTTGGTGAGTCTTCTGTCCGAAGTATGCAGAATCATAGAGATCGCTCGATTCGAGCTATTTAATGCAAGAAACACGTTATCTGGTGTTTTCACCACTCCACAGTGCGTTTGATATGCAGTACCAGCGACATCTTGGTTTTCGTGGGGTTTCACGCTGAGATATGCATTTTCTGCGATAATCTTGGTGAGACTTCTGTCCGAAGTATGCAGAATCATCGAGATCGCTCGTTTCGAGCTATTTAATGCGAGAAACACGTTATCTGGTGTTTTCACCACTCCACAGTGCGTTTGATATGCAGTACCAGCGATATCTTGGTTTTCGTGGGGTTTCAAGCTGAGATATGCATTTTCTGCGATAATCTTGTTGAGACATCTGTCCGAAGTATGCAGAAATATCGGGAGCGCTCTTTTCGAGCTATTTAATGCGAGAAACACGTTTTCTGGGGTTTTCACCACTCCACAGTTCTTTGGATATGCAGAACAGGAGATATCTTGGTTTGCGTGGGGTTTCAAGCAGAGATATGCATTTTCTGCGATAATCTTGGTGAGACTTCTGTTAGAAGTATGCAGAATCATCGAGATCGCACTTTTCGAGCTATTTAATGCGAGAAACACGTTATCTGGTGTTTTCACCACTCCGCAGTGCGTTTGATATGCAGAACCGACGATATCTTGGTTTTCGTGGGGTTTGAAGCTGAGATATGCATTTTCTACGATAATCTTGAAGAGACTTGTTTCAGAAGTATGCAGGATCTTCGAGAACGCTCTTTTCGAGCTACTTAATATGAGAAACTCGTTTTCTGGTGTTTTCACCACTCCACAGTTCGTTTGAAATGCAGAACCGGCGACATCTTGGTTTTCGTGGGGTTTCAAGCTGAGATATGTATTTTCTGCGATAATCTTGGTGAGACTTCTGTCCGAAGTATGCAGAATCATCGAGATCGCTCGTTTCGGGCTATTTAATGCAAGAAACACGTTATCTGGTGTTTTCACCACTCCACAGTGCGTTTGATATGCAGTACCAGCCACATCTTGGTTTTCGTGGGGTTTCAAGCTGAGATATGCATTTTCTGCGATAATCTTGGTGAGACTTCTGTCCGAAGTATGCAGGATCATCGAGATCGCTCGTTTCGAGCTATTTAATGCGAGAAACACGTTATTTGGTGTTTTCACCACTCCACAGTGCGTTGGATATGCAGAACCGGAGATATTTTGGTTTTCGTCGGGTTTCAAGCTGAGATATGCATTTTTTACGATAATCTTGGTGAGACTTCTGTCCGAAGTATGCTTCATCATCGAGATCGCTCGTTTCGAGCTGTTAAATGCGAGAAACACGTTATCTGGTGTTTTCACCACTCCACAGTGCGTTTGATATGCAGAACCGTAGATATCTTGGTTTTCGTGGGGTTTCAAGCTGAGATATGCATTTTCTGCGATAATCTTGTTGAGACTTCTGTCCGAAGTATAAAGAATCATCGAGATCGCTCGTTTCGAGCTATTTAATGCGAGAATCACGTTATCTGGTGTTTTAACCACTCCACAGTGCGTTGGATATGCAGAACCGGAGATATTTTGGTTTTCGTCGGGTTTCAAGCTGAGATATGCATTTTGTACGATAAGCTTGGTGAGACATCTGTCCGAAGTATGCAGAAACATCGGGAGCGATCTTTTCGAGCTATTTAATGCGAGAAACACGTTTTCTGGGGTTTTCATCACTCCACAGTTCTTTGGATATGCAGAACAGGAGATATCTTGGTTTGCGTGGGGTTTCAAGCAGAGATATGCATTTTCTGCGATAATCTTGGTGCGACTTCTGTTAGAAGTATGCAGAATCATCGAGATCGCACTTTTCGAGCTATTTAATGCGAGAAACACGTTATCTGGTGTTTTCACCACTCCACAGTGCGTTTGATATGCAGAACCGGCGATATCTTGGTTTTCGTGGGGTTTCAAGCTGAGATATGCATTTTCTACGATAATCTTGGTGAGACTTCTGTCAGAAGTATGCAGGATCTTCGAGAACGCTCTTTTCGAGCTACTTAATATGAGAAACACGTTTTCTGGTGTTTTCACCACTCCACAGTGCGTTTGATATGCAGAACCGGCGACATCTTGGTTTTCGTGGGGTTTCAAGCTGAGATATGCATTTTCTGCGATAATCTTGGTGAGACTTCTGTCCGAAGTATGCAGAATCATCGAGATCGCTCGTTTGGAGCTATTTAATGCAAGAAACACGTTATCTGGTGTTTTCACATCTCCACAGTGCGTTTGATATGCAGTACCAGCGACATCTTGGTTTTCGTGGGGTTTCAAGCTGAGATATGCATTTTCTGCGATAATCTTGGTGAGACTTCTGTCCGAAGTATGCAGAATCATCGAGATCGCTCGTTTCGAGCTATTTAATGCGAGAAACACGTTATCCGGTGTTTTCACCACTCCACAGTGCGTTGGATATGCAGAACCGGCGATATCTTGGTTTTCGTGGGGTTTCAAGCTGAGATATGCATTTTCTGCGATAATCTTGTTGAGACTTCTGTCCGAAGTATAAAGAATCATCGAGATCGCTCGTTTCGAGCTATTTAATGCGAGAATCACGTTATCTGGTGTTTTAACCACTCCACAGTGCGTTGGATATGCAGAACCGGAGATATTTTGGTTTTCGTCGGGTTTCAAGCTGAGATATGCATTTTGTACGATAAGCTTGGTGAGACATCTGTCCGAAGTATGCAGAAACATCGGGAGCGATCTTTTCGAGCTATTTAATGCGAGAAACACGTTTTCTGGGGTTTTCATCACTCCACAGTTCTTTGGATATGCAGAACAGGAGATATCTTGGTTTGCGTGGGGTTTCAAGCAGAGATATGCATTTTCTGCGATAATCTTGGTGCGACTTCTGTTAGAAGTATGCAGAATCATCGAGATCGCACTTTTCGAGCTATTTAATGCGAGAAACACGTTATCTGGTGTTTTCACCACTCCACAGTGCGTTTGATATGCAGAACCGGCGATATCTTGGTTTTCGTGGGGTTTCAAGCTGAGATATGCATTTTCTACGATAATCTTGGTGAGACTTCTGTCAGAAGTATGCAGGATCTTCGAGAACGCTCTTTTCGAGCTACTTAATATGAGAAACACGTTTTCTGGTGTTTTCACCACTCCACAGTGCGTTTGATATGCAGAACCGGCGACATCTTGGTTTTCGTGGGGTTTCAAGCTGAGATATGCATTTTCTGCGATAATCTTGGTGAGACTTCTGTCCGAAGTATGCAGAATCATCGAGATCGCTCGTTTGGAGCTATTTAATGCAAGAAACACGTTATCTGGTGTTTTCACATCTCCACAGTGCGTTTGATATGCAGTACCAGCGACATCTTGGTTTTCGTGGGGTTTCAAGCTGAGATATGCATTTTCTGCGATAATCTTGGTGAGACTTCTGTCCGAAGTATGCAGAATCATCGATATCGCTCGTTTGGAGCTACTTAATGCACGAAACACGTTTTCTGGTGTTTTCACCACTCCATAGTATGTTTGACATGCAGAACCGGAGGTATCTTGGTTTCGGTCGGGTATCAAGCTGAGATATGCATTTTCTACGATAATCCTGGTGAGACTTCTGTCAGAAGTATGCAGAATCTTCGAGAACGCTCTTTTCGAGCTACTTAATGCGCGAAACACGTTATCTGGTGTTTTCACCACTCCACAGTTCGTTTGATATGCAGTACCAGCGACATCTTGGTTTTCGTGGGGTTTCAAGCTGAGATATGCATTTTCTGCGATAATCTTGGTGAGACTTCTGTCCGAAGTATGCTGAATCATCGAGATCGCTCTTTTCGAGCTAGTTAGTGCGAGAAACACGTTATCTGGTTTTTTCACCACTCCACAGTGCGTTTGATATGCAGAACAGTAGATATCTTGGTTTTCGTGGGGTTTCAAGCTGAGATATGCATTTTCTGCGATAATCTTGGTGAGACTTCTGTCCGAAGAATGCAGAATCATCGAGATCGTTCTTTTCGAGCTATTTAATGCAAGAAACACGTTATCTGGTGTTTTCACCACTCCACAGTGCGTTTGATTTGCAGTACCAGCGACATCTTGGTTTTCGTGGGGATTCAAGCTGAGATATGCATTTTCTGCGATAATCTTGGTGAGACTTCTGTCCGAAGTATGCTTAATCATCGAGATCGCTCGTTTCGAGCTATTTAATGCAAGAAACACGTTATCTGGTGTTTACACCACTCCACAGTGCGTTTGATATGCAGTACCAGCGACATCTTGGTTTTCGTGGGGTTTCAAGCTGAGATATGCATTTTCTGCGATAATCTTGGTGAGACTTCTGTCCGAAGTATGCAGAATCATCGATATCGCTCGTTTCGAGCTATTTAATGCAAGAAACACGTTATCTGGTGTTTTCACCACTCCACAGAGCGTTTGATATGCAGTACCAGCGACATCTTGGTTTTCGTGGGGTTTCAAGCTGAGATATGCATTTTCTGCGATAATCTTGGTGAGTCTTCTGTCCGAAGTATGCAGAATCATAGAGATCGCTCGTTTCGAGCTGTTTAATGCGAGAAACACGTTATCTGGTGTTTTCACCACTCCACAGTGCGATTGATATGCAGAACAGTAGATATCTTGGTTTTCGTGGGGTTTCAAGCAGAGTTATGCATATTCTACGATAAGCTTGGTGAGACATCTGTCCGAAGTATGCAGAAACATCGGGAGCGATCTTTTCGAGCTATTTAATGCGAGAAACACGTTTTCTGGGGTTTTCACCACTCCACAGTTCTTTGGATATGCAGAACAGGAGATATCTTGGTTTGCGTGGGGTTTCAGGCAGAGATATGCATTTTCTGCGATAATCTTGGTGAGACTTCTGTTAGAAGTATGCAGAATCATCGAGATCGCACTTTTCGAGCTATTTAATGCGAGAAACACGTTATCTGGTGTTTTCACCACTCCTCAGTGCGTTTGATATGCAGAACCGGCGATATCTTGGTTTTCGTGGGGTTTCAAGCTGAGATATGCATTTTCTACGATAATCTTGGTGAGACTTCTGTCCGAAGTATGCAGAATCATCGAGATCGCTCGTTTCGAGCTATTTAATGCAAGAAACACGTTATCTGGTGTTTTCACCACTCCACAGTTGGTTTGATATGCAGAACCGGCGATGTTTGGTTTTCGTCGGGTTTCAAGTTGAGATATGCATTTTCTACGATAATCTTGGTGAAACATCTGTCCGAAGTAAGCAGAAACATCTAGAGCGCGCTTTTCTAGCTATTTAATGCGAGCAACACGTTATCTGGTGTTTTCACCACTCCACAGAACGTTTGATATGCAGAACCAGCGAAATCTTGGTTTTCGTGGGGTTTCAAGCTGAGATATGCATTTTTTACGATAATCTTGGTGAGACTTCTGTCCGAAGTATGCTTAATCATCGAGATCGCACTTTTCGAGCTATTTAATGCGAGAAACACGTTATCTGGTGTTTTCACCACTCCACAGTGCGTTGGATATGCAGAACCGGAGATATTTTGGTTTTCGTCTGGTTTCAAGCTGAGATATGCATTTTCTACGATAAGCTTGGTGAGACATCTGTCCGAAGTATGCAGAAACATCGAGAGCGCTCTTTTCGAGCCATTTAATGCGAGAAACACGTTTTCTGGGGTTTTCACTACTCCACAGTTCTTTGGATATGCAGAACAGGAGATATCTTGGTTTTCGTGGGGTTTCAAGCAGAGATATGCATTTTCTGCGATAATCTTGGTGAGACTTCTGTTAGAAGTATGCAGAATCATCGAGATCGCACTTTTCGAGCTATATAATGCGAGAAACACGTTATCTGGTGTTTTCACCACTCCACAGTGCGTTTGATATGCAGAACCGGCGACATCTTGGTTTTCGTGGGGTTTCAAGCTGAGATATGCATTTTCTGTGATAATCTTGGTGAGACTTCTGTCCGAAGTATGCTTAATCATCGAGATAGCTCGTTTCGAGCTATTTAATGCGAGAAACACGTTATCTGGTGTTTTCACCACTCCACAGTGCGTATGATATGCAGAACCGGCGATATCTTGGTTTTCGTGGGGTTTCAAGCTGAGATATGCGTTTTCTGCGATAATCTTGGTGAGACTTCTGTCCGAAGTATGCAGAATCATCGAGATCGCTCGTTTCGAGCTATTTAATGCGAGAAACACGTTATCTGGTGTTTTCACCACTCCACAGTTGGTTTGATATGCAGAACCGGCAATATCTTGGTTTTCCTGGGGTTTCAAGCTGAAATATGCATTTTCTGCGATAATCTTGGTGAGACTTCTGTCCGAAGTATGCTGAATCATCGAGATCGCTCGTTTCGAGCTATTTAATGCGAGAAACACGTTATCTGCTGTTGTCACCACTCCACAGTGCGTTGGATATGCAGAACCGGAGATATTTTGGTTTTCGTCGGGTTTCAAGCTGAGATATGCATTTTCTACGATAAGCTTGGTGAGACATCTGTCCGAAGTATGCAGAAACATCGAGAGCGCTCTTTTCAGGCCATTTAATGCGAGAAACACGTTTTCTGGGGTTTTCACCACTCCACAGTCCTTTGGATATGCAGAACAGGAGATATCTTGGTTTGCGTGGGGTTTCAAGCTGAGATATGCATTTTCTACGATAATCCTGGTGAGACTTCTGTCAGACGTATGCAGAATATTCGAGAACGCTCTTTTCGAGCTACTTAATGCGCGAAACACGTTTTCTGGTGTTTTCACCACTCCACGGTACGTTTGATGTGCAGAATCGGATATAACTCGGTTTTCGTCGGGTTTCAAGCTGAGATATGCATTTTCTACGATAATCTTGGTGAGACTTCTGTCCGAAGTATGCTTAATCATCGAGATAGCTCGTTTCGAGCTACTTAATGCGAGAAACACGTTATCTGGTGTTTTCACCACTCCACAGTGCGTTTGATATGCAGAACCAGCGATATCTTGGCTTTCGTGGTGTTTCAAGCTGAGATATGCATTTTCTGCGATAATCTTGTTGAGACTTCTGTCAGACGTATGCAGAATATTCGAGAACGCTCTTTTCGAGCTACTTAATGCGCGAAACACGTTATCTGGTGTTTTCACCACTCCACAGTTGGTTTGATATGCAGAGCCGGCAATATCTTGTTTTTCCTGGGGTTTCAAGCTGAGATATGCATTTTCTGCGATAATCTTGGTGAGACTTCTGTCCGAAGTATGCAGAATCATCGAGATCGCACTTTTCGAGATATTTAATGCGAGAAAAACCTTATACGGTGTTTTCACCACTCCACAGTGCTTTTGATATGCAGAACCAGCGATATCTTGGCTTTCGTGGGGTTTCAAGCTGAGATATGCATTTTTTACGATAATCTTGGTGAAACATCTGTCCGAAGTATGCAGAAACGTCGAGAGCGCTCTTTTCGAGCTATTTAATGCGAGAAACACGTTTTCTGGTGTTTTCACCACTCCACAGTTCGTTGGATATGCAGAACAGTAGATATCTTGGTTTTCGTGGGGTTTCAAGCAGAGATATGCATTTTCTGCGATAATCTTGGTGAGACTTCTGTTAGAAGCATGCAGAATCATCGAGATCGCTCTATTCGAGCTATTTAATGCGAGGATCACGTTTTCTGGGGTTTTCACCACTCCACAGTGCGTTTGATATGCAGAACAGTAGATATCTTGGTTTTCGTGGGGTTTCAAGCTGAGATATGCATTTTCTGGGATAATCTTGTTGAGACTTCTGTCCGAAGTATGCAGAATCATCGAGATCGCACTTTTCGAGCTATTTAATGCGAGAAAAACCTTATACGGTGTTTTCACCACTCCACAGTGCTTTTGATATGCAGAACCAGCGATATCTTGGCTTTCGTGGGGTTTCAAGCTGAGATATGCATTTTTTACGATAATCTTGGTGAAACATCTGTCCGAAGTATGCAGAAACGTCGAGAGCGCTCTTTTCGAGCTATTTAATGCGAGAAACACGTTTTCTGGGGTTTTCACCACTCCACAGTTCGTTGGATATGCAGAACAGTAGATATCTTGGTTTTCGTGGGGTTTCAAGCAGAGATATGCATTTTCTGCGATAATCTTGGTGAGACTTCTGTTAGAAGTATGCAGAATCATCGAGATCGCACTTTTCGGGCTATTTAATGCGAGAAACACGTTATCTGGTGTTTTCACCACTCCACAGTTGGTTTGATATGCAGAACCGGCGATATTTTGGTTTTCGTCGGGTTTCAAGCTGAGATATGCATTTTCTACGATAATCTTGGTGAAACATCTGTCCGAAGTATGCAGAAACATCGAGAGCGCTCTTTTCGAACTATTTAATGCGAGAAACACGTTATCTGGTGTTTTAACCACTCCATAGTGCGTTTGATATGCAGAACAGTAGAGATCTTGGTTTTCGTGGGGTTTCAAGCTGAGATATGCATTTTCTGCGATAATCTTGTTGAGACTTCTGTCCGAAGTATGCAGAATCATCGAGATCGCTCGTTTCGAGCTATTTAATGCGAGAAACACGTTATCTGCTGTTTTCACCACTCCACAGTGCGTTGGATATGCAGAACAGGAGATATCTTGGTTTGCGTGGGGTTTCAAGCTTGAGATATGCATTTTCTACGATAATCCTGGTGAGACTTCTGTCAGACGTATGCAGAATATTCGAGAACGCTCTTTTCGAGCTACTTAATGCGCGAAACACGTTTTCTGGTGTTTTCACCACTCCACGGTACGTTTGATGTGCAGAACCGGATATAACTCGGTTTTCGTCGGGTTTCAAGCTGAGATATGCATTTTCTGCGATAATCTTGGTGAGACTTCTGTCCGAAGTATGCTTAATCATCGAGATAGCTCGTTTCGAGCTATTTAATGCGAGAAACACGTTATCTGGTGTTTTCAGCACTCCACAGTGCGTTTGATATGCAGAACCAGCGATATCTTGGTTTTCGTGGGGATTCAAGCTGAGATATGCAATTTCTGCGATAATCTTGGTGAGACTTCTGATCCGAAGTATGCTCAATCATCGAGATCGCTCTATTCGAGCTACTTAATGCGCGAAACACGTTTTCTGGTGTTTTCACCACTCCACGGTACGTTTGATGTGCAGAACCGGAGATATCTTGATTTTCGTGAGGTTTCAAGCTGAGATATGCATTTTCTGCGATAATATTGGTGAGACTTCTGTCCGAAGTATGCTTAATCATCAAGATCGCTCTGTTCGAGATATTTAATGCGCGAAACACGTTATCTGGTGTTTTCAGCACTCCACAGTGCGTTTGATATGCAGAACCAGCGATATCTTGGTTTTCGTGGGGATTCAAGCTGAGATATGCAATTTCTGCGATAATCTTGGTGAGACTTCTGTCCGAAGTATGCTTAATCATCGAGATCGCTCGTTTCGAGATATTTAATGCGAGAAACACGTTATCTGGTGTTTTCAGCACTCCACAGTGCGTTTGATATGTAGAGCCGCCGATAACTTGGTTTTCGTGGGGTTTCCAGCTGAAATATGCATTTTCTGCGATAATCTTGGTGTTTCATCTATGAGCAGTATGCAGAATCATCGAGAACTCTCTTTTCGAGCTATTTAATGCGATAAACACGTTTTCTGTTGTTTTCACCACTTCACAGTGCGTTTGATATGTAGAGCCGCCGATAACTTGGTTTTCGTGGGGTTTCCAGCTGAAATATGCATTTTCTGCGATAATCTTGGTGTTTCATCTATGAGAAGTATGCAGAATCATCTAGATCGCTCGTTTCGAGCTATTTACTGCGAAAAAACAAGTTTTCTGGTGTTTTCAACATTCCACAGTGCGTTTGATATGCAGAACCGGCGATATCTTGATTTTCGTGGGGTTTCAAGCTGAGATATGCATTTTTTACGATAATCTTGGTGAGACTTCTGTCCGAAGTATGCTCAATCATCGAGATCGCTCTATTCGAGCTATTTAATGCGAGAAACACGTTATCTGGTGTTTTCAGCACTCCACAGTGCGTTTGATATGCAGAACCAGCGATATCTTGGTTTTCGTGGGGATTCAAGCTGAGATATGCAATTTCTGCGATAATCTTGGTGAGACTTCTGTCCGAAGTATGCTTAATCATCGAGATCGCTCGTTTCGAGATATTTAATGCGAGAAACACGTTATCTGGTGCTTTCAGCACTCCACAGTGCGTTTGATATGTAGAGCCGCCGATAACTTGGTTTTCGTGGGGCTTCCAGCTGAAATATGCATTTTCTGCGATAATCTTGGTGTTTCATCTATGAGAAGTATGCAGAATCATCGAGAACTCTCTTTTCGAGCTATTTAATGCGAAAAAACAAGTTTTCTGGTGTTTTGACCACTCCACAGTGCGTTTAATGTGTAGAGCCGCCGATAACTTGGTTTTCGTGGGGTTTCCAGTTGAAATATGCATTTTCTGCGATAATCTTGGTGTTTCATCTATGAGAAGTATGCAGAATCATCGAGAACGCTCTTTTCGAGCTAGTTAATGCGATAAACACGTTTTCTGTTGTTTTCACCACTCCACAGTGCGTCTGATATGCAGAACCGGCGATATCTTGATTTTCTTTGTGTTTCCAGCTGAGATATGCATTTTCTGCGATAATCTTGGTGTTTCATCTATGAGAAGTATGCAGAATCATCTAGATCGCTCGTTTCGAGCTATTTCCTGCGAAAAAACAAGTTTTCTGGTGTTTTCAACATTCCACAGTGCGTTTGATATGCAGAACCGGCGATATCTTGATTTTCGTGGGGTTTCAAGCTGAGATATGCATTTTTTACGATAATCTTGGTGAGACTTCTGTCCGAAGTATGCTCAATCATCGAGATCGCTCTATTCGAGCTATTTAATGCGAGAAACACGTTATCTGGTGTTTTCAGCACTCCATAGTGCGTTTGATATGCAGAACCAGCGATATCTTGGTTTTCGTGGGGATTCAAGCTGAGATATGCAATTTCTGCGATAATCTTGGTGAGACTTCTGTCCGAAGTATGCTTAATCATCGAGATCGCTCGTTTCGAGGTATTTCATGCGAGAAACACGTTATCAGGTGTTTTCAGCACTCCACAGTGCGTTTGATATGTAGATCCAGCGATATCTGGGTTTTCGTGGGGTTTAAAGCTGAGATATGCATTTTCTGCGATAATCTTGGTGTTTCATCTATGAGAAGTATGCAGAATCATCGAGAACTCTCTTTTCTAGCTATTTAATGCGAAAAAACAAGTTTTCTGGTGTTTTGACCACTCCACAGTGCGTTTGATGTGTAGAGCCGCCGATAACTTGGTTTTCGCGGGGTTTCCAGTTGAAATATGCATTTTCTGCGATAATCTTGGTGATTCATCTATGAGAAGTATGCAGAATCATCGAGAACGCTCGTTTCGAGCTATTGACTGCGAAAAAACAAGTTTTCTGGTGTTTTCAACATTCCACAGGGCGTTTGATATGCAGAACCGGCGATATCTTTGTTATCGTGGGGTTTCAAGCTGAGATATGCATTTTCTGCGATAATCTTGGTGTTTCATCTATGCGAAGTATGCAGAATCATCTAGATCGCGCGTTTCGAGCTATTTAATGCGAGAAACACGTTTTCTGGTGTATTCACCACTCCACAGTACGTTAGACATGCAGAAGCGGAGATATCTTCGTTTCGGTCGGGTTTCAAGCTGAGATATGCATTTTCTGCGATCATCTTGGTGAGTGTTCTGTCTGAAGTATGCAGAATCATCGAGATCGCTCTTTTCGAGCTATTTAATGCGAAAAAACAAGTTTTCTGGTGTTTTCACCACTCCATAGTGCGTTTGATATGCAGAACCGGCGACATCGTGATTTTCGTGAGGTTTCCAGCTGAGATATGCATTTTCTGCGATAATATTGGTGAGACTTCAGTCAGAAGTATGCAGAATCATCTAGATCGCTCTATTCGAGCTATTTAATGCGAGAAACACGTTATCTGGTGTTTTCAGCACTCCACAGTGCGTTTGATATGCAGAACCAGCGATATCTTGGTTTTCGTGGGGATTCAAGCTGAGATATGCAATTTCTGCGATAATCCTGGTGAGACTTCTGTCCGAAGTATGCTTAATCATCGAGATCGCTCGTTTCGAGATATTTCATGCGAGAAACACGTTATCTGGTGTTTTCAGCACTCCACAGTGCGTTTGATATGTAGAGCCGCCGATAACTTGGTTTTCGTGGGGTTTCCAGCTGAAATATGCATTTTCTGCGATAATCTTGGTGAGACTTCAGTCAGAAGTATGCAGAATCATCTAGATCGCGCGTTTCGAGCTATTTAATGCGAGAAACACGTTTTCTGGTGTATTCACCACTCCACAGTACGTTAGACATGCAGAACCGGAGATATCTTCGTTTCGGTCGGGTTTCAAGCTGAGATATGCATTTTCTGCGATCATCTTGGTGAGTGTTCTGTCAGAAGTATGCAGAATCATCGAGATCGCTCTTTTCGAGCTATTTAATGCGAAAAAACAAGTTTTCTGCTGTTTTTACCACTCCACAGTGCGTTTGATATGTAGAGCCGCCGATAACTTGGTTTTCGTGGGGTTTCCAGCTGAAATATGCATTTTCTGCGATAATCTTGGTGTTTCATCTATGAGAAGTATGCAGAATCATCAAGAACACTCTTTTCGAGCTATTTAATGCGAAAAGCAAGTTTTCTGGTGTTTTGACCACTCCACAGTGCGTTTGATATGTAGAGCCGCCGATAACTTGGTTTTCGTGGGGTTTCCAGCTGAAATATGCATTTTCTGCGATAATATTGGTGATGCTTCTGTCCGAAGTATGCAGAATCATCGATATCGCTCTTTTCGAGCTTTTTAATGCGAGAAACACGTTATCTGGTGATTTGACCACTCCACAGGGCGTTTGATATGCAGAACCGGCGATATCTTGGTTTTCGTGGGGTTTCCAGCTGAAATATGCATTTTCGGCGATAATCTTGGTGAGACTTCTCTCCGAAGTATGCTTAATCACCGAGATCGCTCGTTTCGAGCTATTTAATGCGAGAAACACGTTATCTGGTGTTTTCACCACTCCACAGTGCGTATGATATGCAGAACCGACGATATCTTGGTTTTCGTCGGGCTTCAAGCTGAGATATGCATTTTCTGCGATAATATTGGTGAGACTTCAATCAGAAGTATGCAGAATCATCAAGATCGCTCGTTTCGAGCTATTTAATGCAAGAAACACGTTTTCTGGGGTTTTCAGCACTCCACAGTGCGTTTGATATGCAGTACCAGCGATATCTTGGTTTTCGTGGGGTTTCAAGCTGCGATATGCATTTTGTACGATAATCTTGGTGAGACTTCTGTCCGAAGTATGCAGAATCATCGAGATCGCTCTATTCGAGCTATTTAATGCGACAAACACGTTATCTGTTGTTTTCAGCACTCCACAGTGCGTTTGATATGCAGAACCAGCGATATCTTGGTTTTCGTGGGGTTTCAAGCTGAGATATGCATTTTTTACGATAATCTTGGTGAAACTTCTGTCCGAAGTATGCTTAATCATCGAGATCGCTCGTTTCGAGCTATTTATTGCGAGAAACACGTTATCTGGTGTTTTCACCACTCCACAGTGCGTATGATATGCAGAACCGGCGATATCTTGGTTTTCGTGGGGTTTCAAGCTGAGATATGCATTTTCTGCGATAATCTTGGTGAGACTTCTGTCCGAAGTATGCTGAAACATCGAGATCGCTCTTTTCGAGCTAGTTAATGCGAGAAAAAACTTATCCGCTGTTTTCACCACTCCACAGTGCGTTTGATATGCAGAACCAGCGATATCTTGGCTTTCGTGGGGTTTCAAGCTGAGATATGCATTTTTTACGATAATCTTGGTGAGACTTCTGTCCGAAGTATGCTGAATCATCGAGATCGCTCTTTTCGAGCTAGCTAGTGCGAGAAACACGTTATCTGGTGTTTTCACCACTCCACAGTGCGTTTGATATGCAGAACCGGCGATATTTTGGTTTTCGTCGGGTTTCAAGCTGTGATATGCATTTTCTACGAAAATCTTGGTGAAACATCTCTCCGAAGTATGCAGAAACATCGAGAGCGCTCTTTTCGAGCTATTTAATGCGAGAAACTCGTTTTCTGGGGTTTTTACCACTCCACAGTTCGTTGGATATGCAGAACCGGAGATATCTTGGTTTTCGTGGGGTTTCAAGCTGGGATATGCATTTCCTGCGATAATCTAGGTGAGACTTCTGTCCGAAGTATCCTGAATCATCTAGAACGCTCTTTTCGGGCTATTTATTGCGAGAAACACGTTATCTGGTGTTTTCACCACTCCACAGTGCGTTTGACATGCAGAACCAGCGATATCTTGGTTTTCGTGGGGTTTCAAGCTGAGATATGCATTTTCTGCGATAATATTGGTGAGACTTCAGTCAGAAGTATGCAGAATCATCTAGATCGCTCTTTTCGAGCTACTTAATGCACGAAACACGATTTCTGGTGTTTTCACCACTCCACAGTACGTTTGACATGCAGAACCGGAGATATCTTGGTTTTCGTGGGGTTTCAAGCTGGGATATGCATTTCCTGCGATAATCTTGGTGAGACTTCTGTCCGAAGTATGCTGTATCATGGAGATCGCTCTTTTCGAGCTAGTTAGTGCGAGAAACACGTTATCAGGGGTTTTCACCACTCCACAGTTCGTTAGACATGCTGAACCGGAGATATCTTCGTTTCGGTCGGGTTTCAAGCTGAGATATCCATTTTCTACGATAATATTGGTGAGACCTCTGTCAGAAGTATGCAGAATCATGGAGATCGCTCGTTTCGAGCTATTTAATGCGAGAAACACGTTATCTGGTGTTTTCACCACTCCACAGTGCGTTTGATATGCAGAACCGGCGATATCTTGGTTTTCGTGGGGTTTCAAGCTGAGATATGCATTTTCTGCGATAATCTTGGTGAGACTTCTGTCCGAAGTATGCTGTATCATGGAGATCGCTCTTTTCGAGCTAGTTAGTGCGAGAAACACGTTATCTGGTGTTTTCACCACTCCACAGTGCGTTTGATATGCAGAACAGTAGATATCTTGGTTTTCGTGGGGTTTCAAGCTGAGATATGCATTTTCTGCGATAATCTTGTTGAGACTTCTGTCCGATTATGCAGAATCATCGAGATCGCTCGTTTCGAGCTATTCAATGCGAGAAACACGTTATCTGGTGTTTTCACCACTCCACAGTGCGTTTGATATGCAGAACCGGCGATATCTTGGTTTTCGTGGGGTTTCAAGCTGAGATATGCATTTTCTGCGATAATCTTGGTGAGACTTCTGTCCGAAGTATGCAGAATCTTCGAGAACGCTCTTTTCGAGATACTTAATGCGCGAAACACGTTTTCTGGTGTTTTCACCACTCCGCGGTACGTTTGATGTGCAGAACCGCAGATAACTCGGTTTTCGTGGGGTTTCAAGCTGAGATATGCATTTTCTGCGATAAGCTTGGTGAAACATCTGTCCGAAGTATGCAGAAACGTCGAGAGCGCTCTTTTCGAGCTATTTAATGCGAGAAACACGTTTTCTGGGGTTTTCACCACTCCACAGTTCGTTGGATATGCTGAACAGTAGATATCTTGGTTTTCGTGGGGTTTCTAGCAGAGATATGCATTTTCTGCGATAATCTTGGTGAGACTTCTGTTAGAAGTATGCAGAATCATCGAGATCGCACTTTTCGAGCTATTTAATGCGAGAAACACGTTATCTGGTGTTTTCACCACTCCATAGTGCGTTTGATATGCAGAACCGGCGACATCGTGATTTTCGTGAGGTTTCCAGCTGAGATATGCATTTTCTGCGATAATATTGGTGAGACTTCAGTCAGAAGTATGCAGAATCATCTAGATCGCTCTATTCGAGCTATTTAATGCGAGAAACACGTTATCTGGTGTTTTCAGCACTCCACAGTGCGTTTGATATGCAGAACCAGCGATATCTTGGTTTTCGTGGGGATTCAAGCTGAGATATGCAATTTCTGCGATAATCCTGGTGAGACTTCTGTCCGAAGTATGCTTAATCATCGAGATCGCTCGTTTCGAGATATTTCATGCGAGAAACACGTTATCTGGTGTTTTCAGCACTCCACAGTGCGTTTGATATGTAGAGCCGCCGATAACTTGGTTTTCGTGGGGTTTCCAGCTGAAATATGCATTTTCTGCGATAATCTTGGTGAGACTTCAGTCAGAAGTATGCAGAATCATCTAGATCGCGCGTTTCGAGCTATTTAATGCGAGAAACACGTTTTCTGGTGTATTCACCACTCCACAGTACGTTAGACATGCAGAACCGGAGATATCTTCGTTTCGGTCGGGTTTCAAGCTGAGATATGCATTTTCTGCGATCATCTTGGTGAGTGTTCTGTCAGAAGTATGCAGAATCATCGAGATCGCTCTTTTCGAGCTATTTAATGCGAAAAAACAAGTTTTCTGCTGTTTTTACCACTCCACAGTGCGTTTGATATGTAGAGCCGCCGATAACTTGGTTTTCGTGGGGTTTCCAGCTGAAATATGCATTTTCTGCGATAATCTTGGTGTTTCATCTATGAGAAGTATGCAGAATCATCAAGAACACTCTTTTCGAGCTATTTAATGCGAAAAGCAAGTTTTCTGGTGTTTTGACCACTCCACAGTGCGTTTGATATGTAGAGCCGCCGATAACTTGGTTTTCGTGGGGTTTCCAGCTGAAATATGCATTTTCTGCGATAATATTGGTGATGCTTCTGTCCGAAGTATGCAGAATCATCGATATCGCTCTTTTCGAGCTTTTTAATGCGAGAAACACGTTATCTGGTGATTTGACCACTCCACAGGGCGTTTGATATGCAGAACCGGCGATATCTTGGTTTTCGTGGGGTTTCCAGCTGAAATATGCATTTTCGGCGATAATCTTGGTGAGACTTCTCTCCGAAGTATGCTTAATCACCGAGATCGCTCGTTTCGAGCTATTTAATGCGAGAAACACGTTATCTGGTGTTTTCACCACTCCACAGTGCGTATGATATGCAGAACCGACGATATCTTGGTTTTCGTCGGGCTTCAAGCTGAGATATGCATTTTCTGCGATAATATTGGTGAGACTTCAATCAGAAGTATGCAGAATCATCAAGATCGCTCGTTTCGAGCTATTTAATGCAAGAAACACGTTTTCTGGGGTTTTCAGCACTCCACAGTGCGTTTGATATGCAGTACCAGCGATATCTTGGTTTTCGTGGGGTTTCAAGCTGCGATATGCATTTTGTACGATAATCTTGGTGAGACTTCTGTCCGAAGTATGCAGAATCATCGAGATCGCTCTATTCGAGCTATTTAATGCGACAAACACGTTATCTGGTGTTTTCAGCACTCCACAGTGCGTTTGATATGCAGAACCAGCGATATCTTGGTTTTCGTGGGGTTTCAAGCTGAGATATGCATTTTTTACGATAATCTTGGTGAAACTTCTGTCCGAAGTATGCTTAATCATCGAGATCGCTCGTTTCGAGCTATTTATTGCGAGAAACACGTTATCTGGTGTTTTCACCACTCCACAGTGCGTATGATATGCAGAACCGGCGATATCTTGGTTTTCGTGGGGTTTCAAGCTGAGATATGCATTTTCTGCGATAATCTTGGTGAGACTTCTGTCCGAAGTATGCTGAAACATCGAGATCGCTCTTTTCGAGCTAGTTAATGCGAGAAAAAACTTATCCGCTGTTTTCACCACTCCACAGTGCGTTTGATATGCAGAACCAGCGATATCTTGGCTTTCGTGGGGTTTCAAGCTGAGATATGCATTTTTTACGATAATCTTGGTGAGACTTCTGTCCGAAGTATGCTGAATCATCGAGATCGCTCTTTTCGAGCTAGCTAGTGCGAGAAACACGTTATCTGGTGTTTTCACCACTCCACAGTGCGTTTGATATGCAGAACCGGCGATATTTTGGTTTTCGTCGGGTTTCAAGCTGTGATATGCATTTTCTACGAAAATCTTGGTGAAACATCTCTCCGAAGTATGCAGAAACATCGAGAGCGCTCTTTTCGAGCTATTTAATGCGAGAAACTCGTTTTCTGGGGTTTTTACCACTCCACAGTTCGTTGGATATGCAGAACCGGAGATATCTTGGTTTTCGTGGGGTTTCAAGCTGGGATATGCATTTCCTGCGATAATCTAGGTGAGACTTCTGTCCGAAGTATCCTGAATCATCTAGAACGCTCTTTTCGGGCTATTTATTGCGAGAAACACGTTATCTGGTGTTTTCACCACTCCACAGTGCGTTTGACATGCAGAACCAGCGATATCTTGGTTTTCGTGGGGTTTCAAGCTGAGATATGCATTTTCTGCGATAATATTGGTGAGACTTCAGTCAGAAGTATGCAGAATCATCTAGATCGCTCTTTTCGAGCTACTTAATGCACGAAACACGATTTCTGGTGTTTTCACCACTCCACAGTACGTTTGACATGCAGAACCGGAGATATCTTGGTTTTCGTGGGGTTTCAAGCTGGGATATGCATTTCCTGCGATAATCTTGGTGAGACTTCTGTCCGAAGTATGCTGTATCATGGAGATCGCTCTTTTCGAGCTAGTTAGTGCGAGAAACACGTTATCAGGGGTTTTCACCACTCCACAGTTCGTTAGACATGCTGAACCGGAGATATCTTCGTTTCGGTCGGGTTTCAAGCTGAGATATCCATTTTCTACGATAATATTGGTGAGACCTCTGTCAGAAGTATGCAGAATCATGGAGATCGCTCGTTTCGAGCTATTTAATGCGAGAAACACGTTATCTGGTGTTTTCACCACTCCACAGTGCGTTTGATATGCAGAACCGGCGATATCTTGGTTTTCGTGGGGTTTCAAGCTGAGATATGCATTTTCTGCGATAATCTTGGTGAGACTTCTGTCCGAAGTATGCTGTATCATGGAGATCGCTCTTTTCGAGCTAGTTAGTGCGAGAAACACGTTATCTGGTGTTTTCACCACTCCACAGTGCGTTTGATATGCAGAACAGTAGATATCTTGGTTTTCGTGGGGTTTCAAGCTGAGATATGCATTTTCTGCGATAATCTTGTTGAGACTTCTGTCCGATTATGCAGAATCATCGAGATCGCTCGTTTCGAGCTATTCAATGCGAGAAACACGTTATCTGGTGTTTTCACCACTCCACAGTGCGTTTGATATGCAGAACCGGCGATATCTTGGTTTTCGTGGGGTTTCAAGCTGAGATATGCATTTTCTGCGATAATCTTGGTGAGACTTCTGTCCGAAGTATGCAGAATCTTCGAGAACGCTCTTTTCGAGATACTTAATGCGCGAAACACGTTTTCTGGTGTTTTCACCACTCCGCGGTACGTTTGATGTGCAGAACCGCAGATAACTCGGTTTTCGTGGGGTTTCAAGCTGAGATATGCATTTTCTGCGATAAGCTTGGTGAAACATCTGTCCGAAGTATGCAGAAACGTCGAGAGCGCTCTTTTCGAGCTATTTAATGCGAGAAACACGTTTTCTGGGGTTTTCACCACTCCACAGTTCGTTGGATATGCTGAACAGTAGATATCTTGGTTTTCGTGGGGTTTCTAGCAGAGATATGCATTTTCTGCGATAATCTTGGTGAGACTTCTGTTAGAAGTATGCAGAATCATCGAGATCGCACTTTTCGAGCTATTTAATGCGAGAAACACGTTATCTGGTGTTTTCACCACTCCACAGTTGGTTTGATATCCAGAACCGGCGATATCTTTGTTATCGTGGGGTTTCAAGCTGAGATATGCATTTTCTGCGATAATCTTGGTGTTTCATCTATGCGAAGTATGCAGAATCATCTAGATCGCGCGTTTCGAGCTATTTAATGCGAGAAACACGTTTTCTGGTGTATTCACCACTCCACAGTACGTTAGACATGCAGAAGCGGAGATATCTTCGTTTCGGTCGGGTTTCAAGCTGAGATATGCATTTTCTGCGATCATCTTGGTGAGTGTTCTGTCTGAAGTATGCAGAATCATCGAGATCGCTCTTTTCGAGCTATTTAATGCGAAAAAACAAGTTTTCTGGTGTTTTCACCACTCCATAGTGCGTTTGATATGCAGAACCGGCGACATCGTGATTTTCGTGAGGTTTCCAGCTGAGATATGCATTTTCTGCGATAATATTGGTGAGACTTCAGTCAGAAGTATGCAGAATCATCTAGATCGCTCTATTCGAGCTATTTAATGCGAGAAACACGTTATCTGGTGTTTTCAGCACTCCACAGTGCGTTTGATATGCAGAACCAGCGATATCTTGGTTTTCGTGGGGATTCAAGCTGAGATATGCAATTTCTGCGATAATCCTGGTGAGACTTCTGTCCGAAGTATGCTTAATCATCGAGATCGCTCGTTTCGAGATATTTCATGCGAGAAACACGTTATCTGGTGTTTTCAGCACTCCACAGTGCGTTTGATATGTAGAGCCGCCGATAACTTGGTTTTCGTGGGGTTTCCAGCTGAAATATGCATTTTCTGCGATAATCTTGGTGAGACTTCAGTCAGAAGTATGCAGAATCATCTAGATCGCGCGTTTCGAGCTATTTAATGCGAGAAACACGTTTTCTGGTGTATTCACCACTCCACAGTACGTTAGACATGCAGAACCGGAGATATCTTCGTTTCGGTCGGGTTTCAAGCTGAGATATGCATTTTCTGCGATCATCTTGGTGAGTGTTCTGTCAGAAGTATGCAGAATCATCGAGATCGCTCTTTTCGAGCTATTTAATGCGAAAAAACAAGTTTTCTGCTGTTTTTACCACTCCACAGTGCGTTTGATATGTAGAGCCGCCGATAACTTGGTTTTCGTGGGGTTTCCAGCTGAAATATGCATTTTCTGCGATAATCTTGGTGTTTCATCTATGAGAAGTATGCAGAATCATCAAGAACACTCTTTTCGAGCTATTTAATGCGAAAAGCAAGTTTTCTGGTGTTTTGACCACTCCACAGTGCGTTTGATATGTAGAGCCGCCGATAACTTGGTTTTCGTGGGGTTTCCAGCTGAAATATGCATTTTCTGCGATAATATTGGTGATGCTTCTGTCCGAAGTATGCAGAATCATCGATATCGCTCTTTTCGAGCTTTTTAATGCGAGAAACACGTTATCTGGTGATTTGACCACTCCACAGGGCGTTTGATATGCAGAACCGGCGATATCTTGGTTTTCGTGGGGTTTCCAGCTGAAATATGCATTTTCGGCGATAATCTTGGTGAGACTTCTCTCCGAAGTATGCTTAATCACCGAGATCGCTCGTTTCGAGCTATTTAATGCGAGAAACACGTTATCTGGTGTTTTCACCACTCCACAGTGCGTATGATATGCAGAACCGACGATATCTTGGTTTTCGTCGGGCTTCAAGCTGAGATATGCATTTTCTGCGATAATATTGGTGAGACTTCAATCAGAAGTATGCAGAATCATCAAGATCGCTCGTTTCGAGCTATTTAATGCAAGAAACACGTTTTCTGGGGTTTTCAGCACTCCACAGTGCGTTTGATATGCAGTACCAGCGATATCTTGGTTTTCGTGGGGTTTCAAGCTGCGATATGCATTTTGTACGATAATCTTGGTGAGACTTCTGTCCGAAGTATGCAGAATCATCGAGATCGCTCTATTCGAGCTATTTAATGCGACAAACACGTTATCTGGTGTTTTCAGCACTCCACAGTGCGTTTGATATGCAGAACCAGCGATATCTTGGTTTTCGTGGGGTTTCAAGCTGAGATATGCATTTTTTACGATAATCTTGGTGAAACTTCTGTCCGAAGTATGCTTAATCATCGAGATCGCTCGTTTCGAGCTATTTATTGCGACAAACACGTTATCTGGTGTTTTCAGCACTCCACAGTGCGTTTGATATGCAGAACCAGCGATATCTTGGTTTTCGTGGGGTTTCAAGCTGAGATATGCATTTTTTACGATAATCTTGGTGAAACTTCTGTCCGAAGTATGCTTAATCATCGAGATCGCTCGTTTCGAGCTACTTAATGCGAGAAACACGTTATCTGGTGTTTTCACCACTCCACAGTGCGTTTGACATGCAGAACCAGCGATATCTTGGTTTTCGTGGGGTTTCAAGCTGAGATATGCATTTTCTGCGATAATATTGGTGAGACTTCAGTCAGAAGTATGCAGAATCATCTAGATCGCTCTTTTCGAGCTACTTAATGCACGAAACACGATTTCTGGTGTTTTCACCACTCCACAGTGCGTATGATATGCAGAACCGACGATATCTTGGTTTTCGTCGGGCTTCAAGCTGAGATATGCATTTTCTGCGATAATATTGGTGAGACTTCAATCAGAAGTATGCAGAATCATCAAGATCGCTCGTTTCGAGCTATTTAATGCAAGAAACACGTTTTCTGGGGTTTTCAGCACTCCACAGTGCGTTTGATATGCAGTACCAGCGATATCTTGGTTTTCGTGGGGTTTCAAGCTGCGATATGCATTTTGTACGATAATCTTGGTGAGACTTCTGTCCGAAGTATGCAGAATCATCGAGATCGCTCTTTTCGAGCTAGCTAGTGCGAGAAACACGTTATCTGGTGTTTTCACCACTCCACAGTGCGTTTGATATGCAGAACCGGCGATATTTTGGTTTTCGTCGGGTTTCAAGCTGTGATATGCATTTTCTACGAAAATCTTGGTGAAACATCTCTCCGAAGTATGCAGAAACATCGAGAGCGCTCTTTTCGAGCTATTTAATGCGAGAAACTCGTTTTCTGGGGTTTTTACCACTCCACAGTTCGTTGGATATGCAGAACCGGAGATATCTTGGTTTTCGTGGGGTTTCAAGCTGGGATATGCATTTCCTGCGATAATCTAGGTGAGACTTCTGTCCGAAGTATCCTGAATCATCTAGAACGCTCTTTTCGGGCTATTTAATGCGAGAAACACGTTATCTGGTGTTTTCACCACTCCACAGTGCGTTTGACATGCAGAACCAGCGATATCTTGGTTTTCGTGGGGTTTCAAGCTGAGATATGCATTTTCTGCGATAATATTGGTGAGACTTCAGTCAGAAGTATGCAGAATCATCTAGATCGCTCTTTTCGAGCTACTTAATGCACGAAACACGATTTCTGGTGTTTTCACCACTCCACAGTACGTTTGACATGCAGAACCGGAGATATCTTGGTTTTCGTGGGGTTTCAAGCTGGGATATGCATTTCCTGCGATAATCTTGGTGAGACTTCTGTCCGAAGTATGCTGTATCATGGAGATCGCTCTTTTCGAGCTAGTTAGTGCGAGAAACACGTTATCAGGGGTTTTCACCACTCCACAGTTCGTTAGACATGCTGAACCGGAGATATCTTCGTTTCGGTCGGGTTTCAAGCTGAGATATCCATTTTCTACGATAATATTGGTGAGACCTCTGTCAGAAGTATGCAGAATCATGGAGATCGCTCGTTTCGAGCTATTTAATGCGAGAAACACGTTATCTGGTGTTTTCACCACTCCACAGTGCGTTTGATATGCAGAACCGGCGATATCTTGGTTTTCGTGGGGTTTCAAGCTGAGATATGCATTTTCTGCGATAATCTTGGTGAGACTTCTGTCCGAAGTATGCTGTATCATGGAGATCGCTCTTTTCGAGCTAGTTAGTGCGAGAAACACGTTATCTGGTGTTTTCACCACTCCACAGTGCGTTTGATATGCAGAACAGTAGATATCTTGGTTTTCGTGGGGTTTCAAGCTGAGATATGCATTTTCTGCGATAATCTTGTTGAGACTTCTGTCCGATTATGCAGAATCATCGAGATCGCTCGTTTCGAGCTATTCAATGCGAGAAACACGTTATCTGGTGTTTTCACCACTCCACAGTGCGTTTGATATGCAGAACCGGCGATATCTTGGTTTTCGTGGGGTTTCAAGCTGAGATATGCATTTTCTGCGATAATCTTGGTGAGACTTCTGTCCGAAGTATGCAGAATCTTCGAGAACGCTCTTTTCGAGATACTTAATGCGCGGAACACGTTTTCTGGTGTTTTCACCACTCCGCGGTACGTTTGATGTGCAGAACCGCAGATAACTCGGTTTTCGTGGGGTTTCAAGCTGAGATATGCATTTTCTGCGATAAGCTTGGTGAAACATCTGTCCGAAGTATGCAGAAACGTCGAGAGCGCTCTTTTCGAGCTATTTAATGCGAGAAACACGTTTTCTGGGGTTTTCACCACTCCACAGTTCGTTGGATATGCTGAACAGTAGATATCTTGGTTTTCGTGGGGTTTCTAGCAGAGATATGCATTTTCTGCGATAATCTTGGTGAGACTTCTGTTAGAAGTATGCAGAATCATCGAGATCGCACTTTTCGAGCTATTTAATGCGAGAAACACGTTATCTGGTGTTTTCACCACTCCACAGTTGGTTTGATATGCAGAACCGGCGATATTTTGGTTTTCGTCGGGTTTCAAGCTGAGATATGCATTTGCTACGATAATCTTGGTGAAACATCTGTCCGAAGTATGCAGAAACATCGAGAGCGCTCTTTTCGAGCTATTTAATGCGAGAAACTCGTTTTCTGGTGTTTTCACCACTCCACAGTGCGTTTGATGTGCAGAACCGGAGATAACTCGGTTTTCGTCGGGTTTCAAGCTGAGATATGCATTTTCTACGATAATCTTGGTGAGACTTCTGTCCGAAGTATGAAGAATCATCGAGATCGCTCTATTCGAGCTATTTAATGCGAGAAACACGTTTTCTGGGGTTTTCACAGCTCCACAGTGCGTTTGATATGCAGAACACGCGATATCTTGGTTTTCGTGGGGTTTCAAGCTGAGATATGCATTTTCTGCGATAATCTTGGTGAGACTTCTGTCCGAAGTATGCTGTATCATCGAGATCGCTCTTTTCGAGCTAGTTAGTGCGAGAAGCACGTTATCTGGTGTTTTCACCACTCCACAGTTGGTTTGATATGCAGAACCGGCGATATTTTGGTTTTCGTCGGGTTTCAAGCCTAGATATGCATTTTTTACGATAATTTTGGTGAGACTTCTGTCCGAAGTATGCAGAATCATCGAGATAGCTCGTTTCGAGCTATTTAATGCGAGAAACACGTTATCTGGTGTTTTCACCACTCCACAGTTGGTTTGATATGCAGAACCGGCAATATCTTGGTTTTCCTGAGGTTTCAAGCGGAGATATGCATTTTCTGCGATAATCTTGGTGAGACTTCTGTCCGAAGTATGCTGAAACATCGAGATCGCTCTTTTCGAGCTAGTTAATGCGAGAAAAACCTTATCCGGTGTTTTCACCACTCCACAGTGCGTTTGATATGCAGAACCAGCGATATCTTGGCTTTCGTGGGGTTTCAAGCTGAGATATGCATTTTTTACGATAATCTTGGTGAGACTTCTGTCAGAAGTATGAAGAATCATCGAGATCGCTCTATTCGAGCTATTTAATGCGAGGAACACGTTTTCTGGGGTTTTCACCACTCCACAGTGCGTTTGATATGCAGAACACAGCGATATCTTGGTTTTCGTGGGGTTTCAAGCTGAGATATGCATTTCTTACGATAATTTTGGTGAGACTTCTGTCCGAAGTATGCAGAATCATCGAGATCGCTCGTTTCGAGCTATTTAATGCGAGAAACACGTTATCTGGTGTTTTCACCACTCCACAGTGCGTTGGATATGCAGAACCGGAGATATTTTGGCTTTCGTGGGGTTTCAAGCTGTGATATGCATTTTTTACGATAATCTTGGTGAGACTTCTGTCAGAAGTATGAAGAATCATCGAGATCGCTCTATTCGAGCTATTTAATGCGAGGAACACGTTTTCTGGGGTTTTCACCACTCCACAGTGCGTTTGATATGCAGAACACAGCGATATCTTGGTTTTCGTGGGGTTTCAAGCTGAGATATGCATTTCTTACGATAATTTTGGTGAGACTTCTGTCCGAAGTATGCAGAATCATCGAGATCGCTCGTTTCGAGCTATTTAATGCGAGAAACACGTTATCTGGTGTTTTCACCACTCCACAGTGCGTTGGATATGCAGAACCGGAGATATTTTGGCTTTCGTGGGGTTTCAAGCTGTGATATGCATTTTTTACGATAATCTTGGTGAGACTTCTGTCCGAAGTATGCAGAATCATCGAGATCGATCGTTTCGAGCTATTTAATGCGAGAAACACGTTTTCTGGGGTTTTCACCACTCCACAGTGCGTTGGATATGCAGAACCGGAGATATTTTGGTTTTCGTCGGGTTTCAAGCTGAGATATGCATTTTCTACGATAAGCTTGGTGAGACATCTCTCCGAAGTATGCAGAAACATCGAGAGCACCCTTTTCGTGCTATTTAATTCGAGAAACACGTTTTCCGGGGTTTTCACCACTCCACAGTTCGTTGGATATGCAGAACAGTAGATATCTTGGTTTTCGTGGGGTTTCAAGCAGAGATATGCATTTTCTGCGATAATCTTGGTGAGACTTCTGTTAGAAGTATGCAGAATCATCGAGATCGCACTTTTCGAGCTATTTAATGCGAGAAACACTGTTATCTGGTGTTTTGACCACTCCACAGTGCGTTTGATATGTAGAGCCGCCGATAACTTGATTTTCGGTGTGTTTCCAGCTAAGATATCCATTTTCTGCGATAATCTTGGTGAGACTTCAGTCAGAAGTCTGCAGAATCATCTAGATCGCTCGTTTAGACATATTTAATGCGAAAAAACAAGTTTTCTGGTGTTTTCAGCACTCCACAGTGCGTTTGATATGTAGAGCCGCCGATAACTTGGTTTTCGTGGGGTTTCCAGCTGAAATATGCATTTTCTGCGATAATCTTGGTGTTTCATCTATGAGAAGTATGCAGAATCATCGAGAACTCTCTTATCTAGCTATTTAATGCGAAAAAATAAGTTTTCTGGTGTTTTGACCACTCCACAGTGCGTTTAATGTGTAGAGACGCCGATAACTTGGTTTTCGTGGGGTTTCCAGCTGAAATATGCATTTTCTGCGATAATCTTGGTGTTTCATCTATGAGAAGTATGCAGAATCATCGAGAACTCTCTTTTCGATCTAGTTAATGCGATAAACACGTTTTCTGGTGTTTTCACCACTCCACAGTGCGTCTGATATGCAGAACCGGCGATATCTTGATTTTCGTGGTGTTTCCAGCTGAGATATGCATTTTCTGCGATAAGCTTGGTGAGACCTCTGTCAGAAGTATGCAGAATCTTCGAGAACGCTCATTTCGAGCTACTTAATGCGAGAAACACGTTTTCTGGTGTTTTCAGCTCTTCACAGTGCGTTTGATATGCGGAAAAGGCGATATCTTGATTTTCGTGGTGTTTCCAGCTGAGATATGCATTTTCTGCGATAAGCTTGGTGAGACCTCTGTCAGAAGTATGCAGAATCTTCGAGAACGCTCTTTTCGAGCTACTTAATGCGAGAAACACGTTTTCTGGTGTTGTCACCACTCCACAGTACGTTTGATGTGCAGAACCGGAGATATCTTGGTTTTCGTGAGGTTTCAAGCTGAGATATGCATTTTCAGTGATAATCTTGGTGTTTCATCTATGAGAAGTATGCAGAATCATCTAGATCGCTCGTTTCGAGCTATTTAATGCGAAAAAACAAGATTTCTGGTGTTTTCAACATTCCACAGTGCGTTTGATATGCAGAACCGGCGATATCTTGATTTTCGTGGTGTTTCCAGCTGAGATATGCATTTTCTGCTATAAGCTTGGTGAGACCTCTGTCAGAAGTATGCAGAATCTTCGAGAACGCTCATTTCGAGCTACTTAATGCGAGAAACACGTTTTCTGGTGTTTTCAGCTCTTCACAGTGCGTTTGATATGCGGAAACTGCGATATCTTCGTTTTCGTGGCGCTTCCAGCTGAGACATGCATTTTCTGCGATAATCTTGGATATTCTTCTGTGAGAAGTATGCAGAATCTCCGAAATCGCAGTTTTCGTGGTATTGAATGCGAAAAACACGATTTATGGTGTAATCAGCACTCCACAGTGCGTTTGATATGCCGAAGCTGCGATATCTTCGTTTTCGTGGGGTTTCCAGCTGAGATATGCATTTTCTACGATACTCTTGGATATTCTTCTGTGAGAAGTTTGCAGAATCACAGAAATCGATCTATTCGAGCTATTTAATGCGAGAAACACGTTATCTGGTTGTTTTCACCACTCCACAGTGCGTTTGATATGCAGAACCGGCGACATCTTGATTTTCGTGATGTTTCTAGCTGAGATATGCATTTTCTGCGATAATATTGTTGAGACTTCAGTCAGAAGTATGCAGAATCATCTAGATCGCTGGTTTCGAGCTATTTAATGCGAAAAAAACAAGTTTTCTGGTGTTTTGACCACGCCACAGTGCATTTGATATGTAGAGCCGCCGATAACTTGGTTTTCGTGGGGTTTCCAGCTGAAACATGCATTTTCTGCGATAATCTTTGTGTTTCATCTATGAGAAATATGCAGAATCATCCAGAACGCTCTTTTCGTGCTAGTTAATGCGAGTAACACGTTTTCCGGTGTTTTCACCACTCCACGGTGCGTCTGTTATGCAGAACCGGCGATATCTTGGTTTTCGTGGGGTTTCCAGCTGAGATATGCATTTTCTGCGATAATCTTGGTGAGTCTTCTGTTAGAAGTATGCAGAATCATCTAGATCGCTCTTTTCGAACTATTTAATGCGAGAAACACGTTTTCTGGTGTATTCACCACTCCACAGTAAGTTTGATATGCAGAACCGGTGACATCGTCGTTTTCGTCGGGTTTCAAGCTGAGATATGCATTTTCTGCGATTATATTGGTGAGACTTCAGTCAGAAGTATGCAGAATCATCTAGATCGCTCGTCTCGAGATAGTTAATGCGAGTAACACGTTTTCTAGTGTTTTAACCACTCCACAGTGCGTCTGATATGCAGAACCGGCGATATCTTGGTTTTCGTGGGGTTTCCAGCTGAGATATGCATTTTCTGCGATAATCTTGGTGAGTCTTCTGTCAGAAGTATGCAGAATCATCGAGATCGCTCTATTCGAGCTATTTAATGCGTGAAACACGTTATCTGGTGTTTTGACAACTCCACAGTGCATTTGATATGTAGAGCCGCCGATAACTTGATTTTCGGGGTGTTTCCAGCTAAGATATGCATTTTCTGCGATTATATTGGTGAGACTTCAGTCAGAAGTATGCAGAATCATCTAGATCGCCCGTTTCGAGCTATTTAATGCGAGAAACACGTTTTCTGGTGTATTCACCACTCCACAGTACGTTAGACATGCAGAAGCGGAGATATCTTCGTTTCGGTCGGGTTTCAAGCTGAGATATGCATTTTCTGCGATCATCTTGGTGAGTGTTCTGTCAGAAGTATGCAGAATCATCGAGATCGCTCTTTTCGTGCTATTTAATGCGAAAAAACAAGTTTTCTGGTGTTTTCACCACTCCATAGTGCGTTTGATATGCAGAACCGGCGACATCGTGATTTTCGTGAGGTTTCCAGCTGAGATATGCATTTTCTGCGATAATATTGGTGAGACTTCAGTCAGAAGTATGCAGAATCATCTAGATCGCTCTATTCGAGCTATTTAATGCGAGAAACACGTTATCTGGTGTTTTCAGCACTCCACAGTGCGTTTGATATGCAGAACCAGCGATATCTTGGTTTTCGTGGGGATTCAAGCTGAGATATGCAATTTCTGCGATAATCCTGGTGAGACTTCTGTCCGAAGTATGCTTAATCATCGAGATCGCACGTTTCGAGATATTTCATGCGAGAAACACGTTATCTGGTGTTTTCAGCACTCCACAGTGCGTTTGATATGTAGAGACGCCGATAACTTGGTTTTCGTGGGGTTTCCAGCTGAAATATGCATTTTCTGCGATAATCTTGGTGTTTCATCTATGAGAAGTATGCAGAATCATCGAGAACTCTCTTTTCTAGCTATTTAATGCGAAAAAACAAGTTTTCTGGTGTTTTGACCACTCCACAGTGCGTTTAATGTGTAGAGACGCCGATAACTTGGTTTTCGTGGGGTTTCCAGCTGAAATATGCATTTTCTGCGATAATCTTGGTGTTTCATCTATGAGAAGTATGCAGAATCATCGAGAACTCTCTTTTCTAGCTATTTAATGCGAAAAAACAAGTTTTCTGGTGTTTTGACCACTCCACAGTGCGTATGATGTGTAGAGCCGCCGATAACTTGGTTTTCGTGGGGTTTCCAGTTGAAATATGCATTTTCTGCGATAATCTTGGTGATTCATCTATGAGAAGTATGCAGAATCATCGAGAACGCTCGTTTCGAGCTATTGACTGCGAAAAAACAAGTTTTCTGGTGTTTTCAACATTCCACAGTGCGTTTGATATGCAGAACCGGCGATATCTTGATTTTCGTAGGGTTTCAAGCTGAGATATGCAATTTCTGCGATAATCCTGGTGAGACTTCTGTCCGAAGTATGCTTAATCATCGAGATCGCTCGTTTCGAGATATTTCATGCGAGATACACGTTATCTGGTGTTTTCAGCACTCCACAGTGCGTTTGATATGCAGAACCAGCGATATCTTGGTTTTCGTGGGGATTCAAGCTGAGATATGCAATTTCTGCGATAATCCTGGTGAGACTTCTGTCCGAAGTATGCAGAATCATCTAGATCGCTCTTTTCGAGCTATTTAATGCGAGAAACACGTTTTCTGGTGTATTCACCACTCCACAGTAAGTTTGATATGCAGAACCGGCGACATCGTGATTTTCGTGAGGTTTCCAGCTGAGATATGCATTTTCTGCGATAATATTGGTGAGACTTCAGTCAGAAGTATGCAGAATAATCTAGATCGCGCGTTTCGAGCTATTTAATGCGAGAAACACGTTTTCTGGTGTATTCACCACTCCACAGTACGTTAGACATGCAGAACCGGAGATATCTTCGTTTCGGTCGGGTTTCAAGCTGAGGTATGCATTTTCTGCGATCATCTTGGTGAGTGTTCTGTCAGAAGTATGCAGAATCATCGAGATCGCTCTTTTCGAGCTATTTAATGCGAAAAAACAAGTTTTCTGCTGTTTTTACCACTCCACAGTGCGTTTGATATGTAGAGCCGCCGATAACTTGGTTTTCGTGGGGTTTCCAGCTGAAATATGCATTTTCTGCGATAATCTTGGTGTTTCATCTATGAGAAGTATGCAGAATCATCAAGAACACTCTTTTCGAGCTATTTAATGCGAAAAGCAAGTTTTCTGGTGTTTTGACCACTCCACAGTGCGTTTGATATGTAGAGCCGCCGATAACTTGGTTTTCGTGGGGTTTCCAGCTGAAATATGCATTTTCTGCGATAATATTGGTGATGCTTCTGTCCGAAGTATGCAGAATCATCGATATCGCTCTTTTCGAGCTTTTTAATGCGAGAAACACGTTATCTGGTGATTTGACCACTCCACAGGGCGTTTGATTAGCAGAACCGGCGATATCTTGGTTTTCGTGGGGTTTCCAGCTGAGATATGCATTTTTTACGATAATCTTGGTGAAACTTCTGTCCGAAGTATGCAGAATCATCGAGATCGCTCTATTCGAGCTATTTATTGCGAGAAACACGTTATCTGGTGTTTTCACCACTCCACAGTGCGTATGATATGCAGAACCGGCGATATCTTGGTTTTCGTGGGGTTTCAAGCTGAGATATGCATTTTCTGCGATAATCTTGGTGAGACTTCTGTCCGAAGTATGCTGAAACATCGAGATCGCTCTTTTCGAGCTAGTTAATGCGAGAAAAAACTTATCCGCTGTTTTCACCACTCCACAGTGCGTTTGATATGCAGAAACAGCGAAATCTTGGCTTTCGTGGGGTTTCAAGCTGAGATATGCATTTTTTACGATAATCTTGGTGAGACTTCTGTCCGAAGTATGCTGAATCATCGAGATCGCTCTTTTCGAGCTAGCTAGTGCGAGAAACACGTTATCTGGTGTTTTCACCACTCCACAGTGCGTTTGATATGCAGAACAGTAGATACCTTGGTTTTCGTGGGGTTTCAAGCTGAGATATGCATTTTCTGCGATAATCTTGTTGAGACTTCTGTCCGAAGTATGCAGAATCATCGAGATCGCTCGTTTCGAGCTACTGAATGCGAGAAACACGTTATCTGGTGTTTTCACCACTCCACAGTAGGTTTGATATGCAGAACCGGCGATATTTTGGTTTTCGTCGGGTTTCAAGCTGTGATATGCATTTTCTACGAAAATCTTGGTGAAACATCTCTCCGAAGTATGCAGAAACATCGAGAGCGCTCTTTTCGAGCTATTTAATGCGAGAAACTCGTTTTCTGGGGTTTTTACCACTCCACAGTTCGTTGGATATGCAGAACCGGAGATATCTTGGTTTTCGTGGGGTTTCAAGCTGGGATATGCATTTCCTGCGATAATCTAGGTGAGACTTCTGTCAGAAGTATGCAGAATCATCGAGATCGCTCTATTCGAGCTATTTAATGCGTGAAACACGTTATCTGGTGTTTTGACAACTCCACAGTGCATTTGATATGTAGAGCCGCCGATAACTTGATTTTCGGGGTGTTTCCAGCTAAGATATGCATTTTCTGCGATAATATTGGTGAGACTTCAGTCAGAAGTATGCAGAATCATCTAGATCGCCCGTTTCGAGCTATTTAATGCGAGAAACACGTTTTCTGGTGTATTCACCACTCCACAGTACGTTAGACATGCAGAAGCGGAGATATCTTCGTTTCGGTCGGGTTTCAAGCTGAGATATGCATTTTCTGCGATCATCTTGGTGAGTGTTCTGTCAGAAGTATGCAGAATCATCGAGATCGCTCTTTTCGAGCTATTTAATGCGAAAAAACAAGTTTTCTGGTGTTTTCACCACTCCATAGTGCGTTTGATATGCAGAACCGGCGACATCGTGATTTTCGTGAGGTTTCCAGCTGAGATATGCATTTTCTGCGATAATATTGGTGAGACTTCAGTCAGAAGTATGCAGAATCATCTAGATCGCTCTATTCGAGCTATTTAATGCGAGAAACACGTTATCTGGTGTTTTCAGCACTCCACAGTGCGTTTGATATGCAGAACCAGCGATATCTTGGTTTTCGTGGGGATTCAAGCTGAGATATGCAATTTCTGCGATAATCCTGGTGAGACTTCTGTCCGAAGTATGCTTAATCATCGAGATCGCTCGTTTCGAGATATTTCATGCGAGATACACGTTATCTGGTGTTTTCAGCACTCCACAGTGCGTTTGATATGTAGAGACGCCGATAACTTGGTTTTCGTGGGGTTTCCAGCTGAAATATGCATTCGCTGCGATAATCTTGGTGTTTCATCTATGAGAAGTATGCAGAATCATCGAGAACTCTCTTTTCTAGCTATTTAATGCGAAAAAACAAGTTTTCTGGTGTTTTGACCACTCCACAGTGCGTTTAATGTGTAGAGACGCCGATAACTTGGTTTTCGTGGGGTTTCCAGCTGAAATATGCATTTTCTGCGATAATCTTGGTGTTTCATCTATGAGAAGTATGCAGAATCATCGAGAACTCTCTTTTCTAGCTATTTAATGCGAAAAAACAAGTTTTCTGGTGTTTTGACCACTCCACAGTGCGTATGATGTGTAGAGCCGCCGATAACTTGGTTTTCGTGGGGTTTCCAGTTGAAATATGCATTTTCTGCGATAATCTTGGTGATTCATCTATGAGAAGTATGCAGAATCATCGAGAACGCTCGTTTCGAGCTATTGACTGCGAAAAAACAAGTTTTCTGGTGTTTTCAAAATTCCACAGTGCGTTTGATATGCAGAACCGGCGATATCTTGATTTTCGTAGGGTTTCAAGCTGAGATATGCAATTTCTGCGATAATCCTGGTGAGACTTCTGTCCGAAGTATGCTTAATCATCGAGATCGCTCGTTTCGAGATATTTCATGCGAGAAACACGTTATCTGGTGTTTTCAGCACTCCACAGTGCGTTTGATATGCAGAACCAGCGATATCTTGGTTTTCGTGGGGATTCAAGCTGAGATATGCAATTTCTGCGATAATCCTGGTGAGACTTCTGTCCGAAGTATGCAGAATCATCTAGATCGCTCTTTTCGAGCTATTTAATGCGAGAAACACGTTTTCTGGTGTATTCACCACTCCACAGTAAGTTTGATATGCAGAACCGGCGACATCGTGATTTTCGTGAGGTTTCCAGCTGAGATATGCATTTTCTGCGATAATATTGGTGAGACTTCAGTCAGAAGTATGCAGAATAATCTAGATCGCGCGTTTCGAGCTATTTAATGCGAGAAACACGTTTTCTGGTGTATTCACCACTCCACAGTACGTTAGACATGCAGAACCGGAGATATCTTCGTTTCGGTCGGGTTTCAAGCTGAGGTATGCATTTTCTGCGATCATCTTGGTGAGTGTTCTGTCAGAAGTATGCAGAATCATCGAGATCGCTCTTTTCGAGCTATTTAATGCGAAAAAACAAGTTTTCTGCTGTTTTTACCACTCCACAGTGCGTTTGATATGTAGAGCCGCCGATAACTTGGTTTTCGTGGGGTTTCCAGCTGAAATATGCATTTTCTGCGATAATCTTGGTGTTTCATCTATGAGAAGTATGCAGAATCATCAAGAACACTCTTTTCGAGCTATTTAATGCGAAAAGCAAGTTTTCTGGTGTTTTGACCACTCCACAGTGCGTTTGATATGTAGAGCCGCCGATAACTTGGTTTTCGTGGGGTTTCCAGCTGAAATATGCATTTTCTGCGATAATATTGGTGATGCTTCTGTCCGAAGTATGCAGAATCATCGATATCGCTCTTTTCGAGCTTTTTAATGCGAGAAACACGTTATCTGGTGATTTGACCACTCCACAGGGCGTTTGATTAGCAGAACCGGCGATATCTTGGTTTTCGTGGGGTTTCCAGCTGAGATATGCATTTTTTACGATAATCTTGGTGAAACTTCTGTCCGAAGTATGGAGAATCATCGAGATCGCTCTATTCGAGCTATTTAATGCGACAAACACGTTATCTGGTGTTTTCAGCACTCCACAGTGCGTTTGATATGCAGAACCAGCGATATCTTGGTTTTCGTGGGGTTTCAAGCTGAGATATGCATTTTTTACGATAATCTTGGTAAAACTTCTGTCCGAAGTATGCTTAATCATCGAGATCGCTCGTTTCGAGCTATTTATTGCGAGAAACACGTTATCTGGTGTTTTCACCACTCCACAGTGCGTATGATATGCAGAACCGGCGATATCTTGGTTTTCGTGGGGTTTCAAGCTGAGATATGCATTTTCTGCGATAATCTTGGTGAGACTTCTGTCCGAAGTATGCTGAAACATCGAGATCGCTCTTTTCGAGCTAGTTAATGCGAGAAAAAACTTATCCGCTGTTTTCACCACTCCACAGTGCGTTTGATATGCAGAAACAGCGAAATCTTGGCTTTCGTGGGGTTTCAAGCTGAGATATGCATTTTTTACGATAATCTTGGTGAGACTTCTGTCCGAAGTATGCTGAATCATCGAGATCGCTCTTTTCGAGCTAGCTAGTGCGAGAAACACGTTATCTGGTGTTTTCACCACTCCACAGTGCGTTTGATATGCAGAACAGTAGATACCTTGGTTTTCGTGGGGTTTCAAGCTGAGATATGCATTTTCTGCGATAATCTTGTTGAGACTTCTGTCCGAAGTATGCAGAATCATCGAGATCGCTCGTTTCGAGCTACTGAATGCGAGAAACACGTTATCTGGTGTTTTCACCACTCCACAGTAGGTTTGATATGCAGAACCGGCGATATTTTGGTTTTCGTCGGGTTTCAAGCTGTGATATGCATTTTCTACGAAAATCTTGGTGAAACATCTCTCCGAAGTATGCAGAAACATCGAGAGCGCTCTTTTCGAGCTATTTAATGCGAGAAACTCGTTTTCTGGGGTTTTTACCACTCCACAGTTCGTTGGATATGCAGAACCGGAGATATCTTGGTTTTCGTGGGGTTTCAAGCTGGGATATGCATTTCCTGCGATAATCTAGGTGAGACTTCTGTCCGAAGTATGCTGAATCATCTAGAACGCTCTTTTCGGGCTATTTAATGCGAGAAACACGTTATCTGGTGTTTTCACCACTCCACAGTGCGTTTGACATGCAGAACCAGCGATATCTTGGTTTTCGTGGGGTTTCAAGCTGAGATATGCATTTTCTGCGATAATATTGGTGAGACTTCAGTCAGAAGTATGCAGAATCATCTAGATCGCTCTTTTCGAGCTACTTAATGCACGAAACACGATTTCTGGTGTTTTCACCACTCCACAGTACGTTTGACATGCAGAACCGGAGATATCTTGGTTTTCGTGGGGTTTCAAGCTGGGATATGCATTTCCTGCGATAATCTTGTTGAGACTTCTGTCCGAAGTATGCTGTATCATGGAGATCGCTCTTTTCAAGCTAGTTAGTGCGAGAAACACGTTATCAGGGGTTTTCACCACTCCACAGTTCGTTAGACATGCTGAACCGGAGATATCTTCGTTTCGGTCGGGTTTCAAGCTGAGATATCCATTTTCTACGATAATATTGGTGAGACCTCTGTCAGAAGTATGCAGAATCATGGAGATCGCTCGTTTCGAGCTATTTAATGCGAGAAACACGTTATCTGGTGTTTTCACCACTCCACAGTGCGTTTGATATGCAGAACCGGCGATATCTTGGTTTTCGTGGGGTTTCAAGCTGAGATATGCATTTTCTGCGATAATCTTGGTGAGACTTCTGTCCGAAGTATGCTGTATCATGGAGATCGCTCTTTTCGAGCTAGTTAGTGCGAGAAACACGTTATCTGGTGTTTTCACCACTCCACAGTGCGTTTGATATGCAGAACAGTAGATATCTTGGTTTTCGTGGGGTTTCAAGCTGAGATATGCATTTTCTGCGATAATCTTGTTGAGACTTCTGTCCGATTATGCAGAATCATCGAGATCGCTCGTTTCGAGCTATTCAATGCGAGAAATACGTTATCTGGTGTTTTCACCACTCCACAGTGCGTTTGATATGCAGAACCGGCGATATCTTGGTTTTCGTGGGGTTTCAAGCTGAGATATGCATTTTCTACGATAATCCTGGTGAGACTTCTGTCAGAAGTATGCAGAATCTTCGAGAACGCTCTTTTCGAGATACTTAATGCGCGAAACACGTTTTCTGGTGTTTTCACCACTCCGCGGTACGTTTGATGTGCAGAACCGCAGATAACTCGGTTTTCGTGGGGTTTCAAGCTGAGATATGCATTTTCTGCGATAAGCTTGGTGAAACATCTGTCCGAAGTATGCAGAAACGTCGAGAGCGCTCTTTTCGAGCTATTTAATGCGAGAAACACGTTTTCTGGGGTTTTCACCACTCCACAGTTCGTTGGATATGCTGAACAGTAGATATCTTGGTTTTCGTGGGGTTTCTAGCAGAGATATGCATTTTCTGCGATAATCTTGGTGAGACTTCTGTTAGAAGTATGCAGAATCATCGAGAGCGCTCTTTTCGTGCTATTTAATGCGAGAAACTCGTTTTCTGGTGTTTTCTCCACTCCACAGTGCGTTTGATATGCAGAACCGGCGATATCTTGATTTTCGTGGTGTTGCCAGCTGAGATATGCATTTCCTGCGATAATCTTGGAGAGACTTCTGTCCGAAGTATGCTGAATCATCTAGATCGCTCTTTTCGAGCTATTTAATGCGAGAAACACGTTATCTGGTGTTTTCACCACTCCACAGTGCGTTTGACATGCAGAACCAGCGATATCTTGGTTTTCGTGGGGTTTCAAGCTGAGATATGCATTTTCTGCGATAATCCTGGTGAGACTTCTGTCAGAATTATGCAGAATCTTCGAGAACGCTCTTTTCGAGCTACTTAATGCGCGAAACACGTTTTCTGGTGTTTTCACCACTCCACGGTACGATTGATGTGCAGAACCGGAGATATATCGGTTTTCGTCGGGTTTCAAGCGGAGATATGCATTCTCTACGATAATCTTGGTGAGACTTCTGTCAGAAGTATGCAGGATCTTCGAGAACGCTCATTTCGAGCTACTTAATGCGAGAAACACGTTTTCTGGTGTTTTCACCACTCCACAGTGCGTTTGATGTGCAGAACCGGAGATAACTCGGTTTTCGTCGGGTTTCAAGCTGAGATATGCATTTTCTACGATAATCTTGGTGAGACTTCTGTCCGAAGTATGAAGAATCATCGAGATCGCTCTATTCGAGCTATTTAATGCGAGAAACACGTTTTCTGGGGTTTTCACAGCTCCACAGTGCGTTTGATATGCAGAACACGCGATATCTTGGTTTTCGTGGGGTTTCAAGCTGAGATATGCATTTTCTGCGATAATCTTGGTGAGACTTCTGTCCGAAGTATGCTGTATCATCGAGATCGCTCTTTTCGAGCTAGTTAGTGCGAGAAGCACGTTATCTGGTGTTTTCACCACTCCACAGTGCGTTTGATATGCAGAACAGTAGATATCTTGGTTTTCGTGGGGTTTCAAGCTGAGATATGCATTTTCTGCGATAATCTTGGTGAGACTTCTGTTAGAAGTATGCAGATTCATCGAGATCGCACTTGTCGAGCTATTTAATGCGAGAAACAGGTTATCTGGTGTTTTCACCACTCCACAGTTGGTTTGATATGCAGAACCGGCGATATTTTGGTTTTCGTCGGGTTTCAAGCCTAGATATGCATTTTTTACGATAATTTTGGTGAGACTTCTGTCCGAAGTATGCAGAATCATCGAGATAGCTCGTTTCGAGCTATTTAATGCGAGAAACACGTTATCTGGTGTTTTCACCACTCCACAGTTGGATTGATATGCAGAACCGGCAATATCTTGGTTTTCCTGAGGTTTCAAGCGGAGATATGCATTTTCTGCGATAATCTTGGTGAGACTTCTGTCCGAAGTATGCTGAAACATCGAGATCGCTCTTTTCGAGCTAGTTAATGCGAGAAAAACCTTATCCGGTGTTTTCACCACTCCACAGTGCGTTTGATATGCAGAACCAGCGATATCTTGGCTTTCGTGGGGTTTCAAGCTGAGATATGCATTTTTTACGATAATCTTGGTGAGACTTCTGTCAGAAGTATGAAGAATCATCGAGATCGCTCTATTCGAGCTATTTAATGCGAGGAACACGTTTTCTGGGGTTTTCACCACTCCACAGTGCGTTTGATATGCAGAACACAGCGATATCTTGGTTTTCGTGGGGTTTCAAGCTGAGATATGCATTTCTTACGATAATTTTGGTGAGACTTCTGTCCGAAGTATGCAGAATCATCGAGATCGCTCGTTTCGAGCTATTTAATGCGAGAAACACGTTATCTGGTGTTTTCACCACTCCACAGTGCGTTGGATATGCAGAACCGGAGATATTTTGGCTTTCGTGGGGTTTCAAGCTGTGATATGCATTTTTTACGATAATCTTGGTGAGACTTCTGTCAGAAGTATGAAGAATCATCGAGATCGCTCTATTCGAGCTATTTAATGCGAGGAACACGTTTTCTGGGGTATTCACCACTCCACAGTGCGTTTGATATGCAGAACACAGCGATATCTTTGTTTTCGTGTGGTTTCAAGCTGAGATATGCTTTTTTTACGATAATCTTGGTGAGACTTCTGTCCGAAGTATGCAGAATCATCGAGATCGCTCGTTTCGAGCTATTTAATGCGAGAAACACGTTTTCTGGGGTTTTCACCACTCCACAGTGCGTTGGATATGCAGAACCGGAGATATTTTGGTTTTCGTCGGGTTTCAAGCTGAGATATGCATTTTCTACGATAAGCTTGGTGAGACATCTCTCCGAAGTATGCAGAAACATCGAGAGCACCCTTTTCGTGCTATTTAATTCGAGAAACACGTTTTCCGGGGTTTTCACCACTCCACAGTTCGTTGGATATGCAGAACAGTAGATATCTTGGTTTTCGTGGGGTTTCAAGCAGAGATATGCATTTTCTGCGATAATCTTGGTGAGACTTCTGTTAGAAGTATGCAGAATCATCGAGATCGCACTTTTCGAGCTATTTAATGCGAGAAACACTGTTATCTGGTGTTTTGACCACTCCACAGTGCGTTTGATATGTAGAGCCGCCGATAACTTGATTTTCGGTGTGTTTCCAGCTAAGATATCCATTTTCTGCGATAATCTTGGTGAGACTTCAGTCAGAAGTCTGCAGAATCATCTAGATCGCTCGTTTAGACATATTTAATGCGAAAAAACCAGTTTTCTGGTGTTTTCACCACTCCACAGTAAGTTTGATATGCAGAACCGGCGACATCGTCGTTTTTGTCGGGTTTCAAGCTGAGATATGCATTTTCTGCGATAATCTTGGTGAGTGTTCTGTCAGAAGTATGCAGAATCTTCGAGAACGCTCTTTTCGAGCTACTTAATGCGAGAAACACGTTTTCTGCTGTTTTCACCACTCCACAGTAATTTTGATGTGCAGAACCGGCGATATATTGGTTTTTGTGGGGTTTCAAGCTGAGATATGCATTTTTTACGATAATATTTGTGAGACTTCTGTCCGAAGTGTGCAGAATCATCGAGATCGCTCTTTTCGAGCTATTTAATGCGACAAACACGTTTTCTGGGGTTTTCACCACACCACAGTTCGTTGGAGGTGCAGAACCGGAGATATCTTGGTTTTCGTGGGGTTTCAAGCTGAGATATGCATTTTCTGCGATAATCTTGGTGAGACCTCTGTCCGAAGTATGCTGAATCATCGAGATCGCACTTTTCGAGATAGTTAATGCGAGAAAAATCTTATCTGGTGTTTTCACCACTCCACGGTGCGTTTGATATGCAGAACCAGCGATATCTTGGCTTTCGTGGTGTTTCAAGCTGAGATATGCATTTTCTGCGATAATATTGGTGAGGCTTCAGTCAGAAGTATGCAGAATCATCTAGACCGCTCGTTTCGAGCTATTTAATGCGAGAAACACGTTTTCTCGTTGTTTTCACCACTCCACAATGCGTTTGAAATGCAGAACCGGCGACATCTTGATTTTCGTGAGGTTTCAAGCTGAGATATGCATTTTCTGCGATAATATTGGTGAGACTTCAGTCAGAAGTATGCAGAATCATCTAGATCGCTCGTTTCGAGCTATTTAATGCGAGAAACACGTTATCTGGAGTTTTGACCACTCCACAGGGCGTTTGATATGCAGAACCGGCGATATCTTGGTTTTCGTAGGGTTTCCAGCTGAGATATGCATTTTCTGCGATAATCTTGGTGAGTCTTCTGTCCGAAGTATGCAGAATCATCGATATCTCTTTTTGCGAGCTATTTAATGCGAGAAACACGTTATCTGGTGTTTTGACCACTCCACAGGGCGTTTGATATGCAGAACCGGCGATATCTTGGTTTTCGTGGGGTTTCCAGCTGAAATATGCATTTTCTGCGATAAGCTTGGTGAAACATCTGTCCGAAGTATGCAGAAACGTCGAGAGCGCTCTTTTCGAGCTATTTAATGCGAGAAACACGTTTTCTGGGGTTTTCACCACTCCACAGTTCGTTGGATATGCTGAACAGTAGATATCTTGGTTTTCGTGGGGTTTCTAGCAGAGATATGCATTTTCTGCGATAATCTTGGTGAGACTTCTGTTAGAAGTATGCAGAATCATCGAGATCGCACTTTTCGAGCTATTTAATGCGAGAAACACGTTATCTGGTGTTTTCACCACTCCACAGTTGGTTTGATATGCAGAACCGGCGATATTTTGGTTTTCGTCGGGTTTCAAGCTGAGATATGCATTTGCTACGATAATCTTGGTGAAACATCTGTCCGAAGTATGCAGAAACATCGAGAGCGCTCTTTTCGAGCTATTTAATGCGAGAAACTCGTTTTCTGGTGTTTTCACCACTCCACAGTGCGTTTGATATGCAGAACCGGCGATATCTTGATTTTCGTGGTGTTGCCAGCTGAGATATGCATTTCCTGCGATAATCTTGGAGAGACTTCTGTCCGAAGTATGCTGAATCATCTAGATCGCTCTTTTCGAGCTATTTAATGCGAGAAACACGTTATCTGGTGTTTTCACCACTCCACAGTGCGTTTGACATGCAGAACCAGCGATATCTTGGTTTTCGTGGGGTTTCAAGCTGAGATATGCATTTTCTGCGATAATCCTGGTGAGACTTCTGTCCGAAGTATGCTGAAACATCGAGATCGCTCTTTTCGAGATAGTTAATGCGAGAAAAAACTTATCCGCTGTTTTCACCACTCCACAGTGCGTTTGATATGCAGAATCAGCGATATCTTGGCTTTCGTGGGGTTTCAAGGTGAGATATGCATTTTTTACGATAATCTTGGTGAGACTTCTGTCCGAAGTATGCTGAATCATCGAGATCGCTCTTTTCGAGCTACTTAATGCACGAAACACGTTTTCTGGTGTTTTCGCCACTCCACAGTACGTTTGACATGCAGAAACGGAGATATCTTGGTTTCGGTCGGGTTTCAAGCTGAGATATGCATTTTCTACGATAATCCTGGTGAGACTTCTGTCCGAAGTATGAAGAATCATCGAGATCGCTCTATTCGAGCTATTTAATGCGAGAAACACGTTTTCTGGAGTTTCCACCACTCAACAGTTCGTTGGATATGCAGAACAGTACATATCTTGGTTTTCGTGGGGTTTCAAGCTGAGATATGCATTTTCTGCGATAATCTTGTTGAGACTTCTGTCCGAAGTATGCAGAACCATCGAGATCGCTCGTTTCGAGGTATTTAATGCGAGAAACACGTTATCTGGTGTTTTCACCACTCCACAGTGCGTTGGATATGCAGAACGGGAGATATTTTGGTTTTCGTCGGGTTTCAAGCTGAGATATGCATTTTCTACGATAAGCTTGGTGAAACATCTGTCCGAAGTATGCAGAAACGTCGAGAGCGCTCTTTTCGAGCTACTTAATGCGAGAAACACGTTTTCTGGGGTTTTCACCACTCCACAGTTCGTTGGATATGCAGAACAGTAGATATCTTGGTTTTCGTGGGGTTTCAAGCAGAGATATGCATTTTCTGCGATAATCTTGGTGAGACTTCTGTTAGAAGTATGCAGAATCATTGAGATCGCACTTTTCGAGCTATTCAATGCGAGAAACACGTTTTCTGGTTGTTTTCACCACTCCACAGTGCGCTTGATATGCAGAACAGGCGATATCTTGATATTCGTGGTGTTTCCAACTGAGATATGCATTTTCTGCGATAATCTTGGTGAGACTTCTGTCCGAAGTATGCAGGATCTTCGAGAACGCTCTTTTCGAGCTATTTAATGCGAGAAACACGTTATCTGGTGTTTTCACCACTCCACAGTGCGTTTGACATGCAGAACCAGCGATATCTTGGTTTTCGTGGGGTTTCAAGCTGAGATATGCATTTTCTGCGATAATCCTGGTGAGACTTCTGTCCGAAGTATGCTGAAACATCGAGATCGCTCTTTTCGAGATAGTTAATGCGAGAAAAAACTTATCCGCTGTTTTCACCACTCCACAGTGCGTTTGATATGCAGAATCAGCGATATCTTGGCTTTCGTGGGGTTTCAAGGTGAGATATGCATTTTTTACGATAATCTTGGTGAGACTTCTGTCCGAAGTATGCTGAATCATCGAGATCGCTCTTTTCGAGCTACTTAATGCACGAAACACGTTTTCTGGTGTTTTCGCCACTCCACAGTACGTTTGACATGCAGAAACGGAGATATCTTGGTTTCGGTCGGGTTTCAAGCTGAGATATGCATTTTCTACGATAATCCTGGTGAGACTTCTGTCCGAAGTATGAAGAATCATCGAGATCGCTCTATTCGAGCTATTTAATGCGAGAAACACGTTTTCTGGAGTTTCCACCACTCAACAGTTCGTTGGATATGCAGAACAGTACATATCTTGGTTTTCGTGGGGTTTCAAGCTGAGATATGCATTTTCTACGATAAGCTTGGTGAAACATCTGTCCGAAGTATGCAGAAACGTCGAGAGCGCTCTTTTCGAGCTATTTAATGCGAGAAACACGTTTTCTGGGGTTTTCACCACTCCACAGTTCGTTGGATATGCAGAACAGTAGATAGCTTGGTTTTAGTCGGGTTTCAAGCTGAGATATGCATTTTCTACGATAAGCTTGGTGAAACATCTGTCCGAAGTATGCAGAAACGTCGAGAGCGCTCTTTTCGAGCTACTTAATGCGAGAAACACGTTTTCTGGGGTTTTCACCACTCCACAGTTCGTTGGATATGCAGAACAGTAGATATCTTGGTTTTCGTGGGGTTTCAAGCAGAGATATGCATTTTCTGCGATAATCTTGGTGAGACTTCTGTTAGAAGTATGCAGAATCATTGAGATCGCACTTTTCGAGCTATTCAATGCGAGAAACACGTTTTCTGGTTGTTTTCACCACTCCACAGTGCGCTTGATATGCAGAACAGGCGATATCTTGATATTCGTGGTGTTTCCAACTGAGATATGCATTTTCTGCGATAATCTTGGTGAGACTTCTGTCCGAAGTATGCAGGATCTTCGAGAACGCTCTTTTCGAGCTATTTAATGCGAGAAACACGTTATCTGGTGTTTTCACCACTCCACAGTGCGTTTGATATGCAGTACCAGCGATATCTTGGTTTTCGTGGGGTTTCAAGCTGAGATATGCATTTTTTACGATATTCTTGGTGAGACTTCTGTCCGAAGTATGCAGAACATCGAGATCGCTCTATTCAAGCTATTTAATGCGAGAAACACGTTCTCTGGTTGTTTTTACCACTCCACAGTGCGTTTGATATGCAGAACCGGCAACATCTTGATTTTCGTGAGGTTTCGAGCTGAGATATGCATTTTCTACGATAATCTTGGTGAGACTTCTGTCCGAAGTATGCAGAATCATCGAGATCGCTCTATTCGAGCTATTTAATGCGAGAAACACGTTTTCTGGTTGTTTTCACCACTCCACAGTGCGTTTGATATGCAGAACCGGCAACATCTTGATTTTCGTGAGGTTTCGAGCTGAGAAATGCATTTTCTGCGATAATATTGGTGAGACTTCAGTCAGAAGTATGCAGAATCATCTAGATCGCTCTTTTCAAGCTACTTAATGCACGAAACACGTTTTCTGGTGTTTTCACCACTCCACAGTACGTTTGACATGCAGCACCGGAGATATCTTGGTTTCGGTCGGGTTTCAAGCTCAGATATGCATTTTCTACGATAATCCTGGTGAGACTTCTGTCAGAAGTATGCAGAATCTTCGAGAACACTCTTTTCGAGATACTTAATGCGCGAAACACGTTTTCTGGTGTTTTCACCACTCCAAGGTGCGTTTGGTGTGCAGAACCGGAGATAACTCGGTTTTCGTCGGGTTTCAAGCTGAGATATGCATTTTCTACGATAATCTTGGTGAGACTTCTGTCAGAAGTATGCAGGATCTTCGAGAACGCTCTTTTCGAGCTACTTAATGCGAGAAACACGTTATCTGGTGTTTTCACCACTCCACAGTGCGTTTGATATGCAGTACCAGCGATATCTTTGTTTTCGTGGGGTTTCAAGCTGAGATATGCATTTTTTACGATAATCTTGGTGAGGCTTCTGTCAGAAGTATGCAGGATCTTCGAGAACGCTCTTTTCGAGCTATTTAATGCGAGAAACATGTTATCTGGTGTTTTCACCACTCCACAGTGCGTTTGATATGCAGTACCAGCGATATCTTGGTTTTCGTGGGGTTTCAAGCTGAGATATGCATTTTTTACGATAATCTTGGTGAGACTTCTGTCCGAAGTATGCAGAATCATCGAGATCGCTCTATTCGAGCTATTTAATGCGCGAAACACGTTTTCTGGTTGTTTTCACCACTCCACAGTGCGTTTGATATACAGAACAGGCGATATCTTGATATTCGTGGTGTTTCCAACTGAGATATGCATTTTCTGCGATAATCTTGTTGGGTCTTTTGTCAGAAGTATGCAGAATCATCTTGATCGCTCTTTTCGAGCTACTTAATGCACGAAACACGTTTTCTGGTGTTTTCACCACTCCACAGTACGTTTGACGTGCAGAACCGGAGATATCTTGGTTTCGGACGGGTTTCAAGATGAGATATGCATTTTCTGCGATAATATTGGTGAGACTTCAGTCAGCAGTGTGCAGAATCATCTAGATCGCTCTTTTCGAGCTACTTAATGCACGAAACACGTTTTCTGGTGTTTTCACCACTCCACAGTACGTTTGACATGCAGAACCGGAGATATCTTGGTTTCGGTCGGGTTTCAAGCTGAGATATTTATTTTCTACGATAAGCCTGGTGAGACTTCTGTCAGCAGTATGCAGAATCTTCGAGATCGCACTTTTCTAGCTATTTAATGCGAGAAACACGTTATCTGGTGTTTTCACCACTCCACAGTGCGCTTGATATGCAGAACCGGCGATATCTTGGTTTTCGTGGGGTATCAAGCTGAGCTATGCATTTTCTACGATAATCCTGGTGAGACTTCTGTCCGAAGTATGCTTAATCATCGAGATCGCTCGTTTCGAGCTATTTAATGCGAGAAACACGTTATCTGGTGTTTTCACCACTCCACAGTGCGTATGATATGCAGAACCGGCGATATCTTGGTTTTCGTGGGGTTTCAAGCTGAGATATGCATTTTCTGTGATAATCTTGGTGAGACTTCTGTCCGAAGTATGCTGAAACATCGAGATCGCTCTTTTCGAGATAGTTAATGCGAGAAAAAACTTATCCGCTGTTTTCACCACTCCACAGTGCGTTTGATATGCAGAACCAGCGATATCTTGGCTTTCGTGGGGTTTCAAGGTGAGATATGCATTTTTTACGATAATCTTGGTGAGACTTCTGTCCGAAGTATGCTGAATCATCGAGATCGCTCTTTTCGAGCTACTTAATGCACGAAACACGTTTTCTGGTGTTTTCACCACTCCACAGTACGTTTGACATGCAGAAACGGAGATATCTTGGTTTCGGTCGGGTTTCAAGCTGAGATATGCATTTTCTACGATAATCCTGGTGAGACTTCTGTCCGAAGTATGAAGAATCATCGAGATCGCTCTATTCGAGCTATTTAATGCGAGAAACACGTTTTCTGGAGTTTCCACCACTCAACAGTTCGTTGGATATGCAGAACAGTACATATCTTGGTTTTCGTGGGGTTTCAAGCTGAGATATGCATTTTCTGCGATAATCTTGTTGAGACTTCTGTCCGAAGTATGCAGAACCATCGAGATCGCTCGTTTCGAGTTATTTAATGCGAGAAACACGTTATCTGGTGTTTTCACCACTCCACAGTGCGTTGGATATGCAGAACGGGAGATATTTTGGTTTTCGTCGGGTTTCAAGCTGAGATATGCATTTTCTACGATAAGCTTGGTGAAACATCTGTCCGAAGTATGCAGAAACGTCGAGAGCGCTCTTTTCGAGCTATTTAATGCGAGAAACACGTTTTCTGGGGTTTTCACCACTCCACAGTTCGTTGGATATGCAGAACAGTAGATAGCTTGGTTTTAGTCGGGTTTCAAGCTGAGATATGCATTTTCTACGATAAGCTTGGTGAAACATCTGTCCGAAGTATGCAGAAACGTCGAGAGCGCTCTTTTCGAGCTACTTAATGCGAGAAACACGTTTTCTGGGGTTTTCACCACTCCACAGTTCGTTGGATATGCAGAACAGTAGATATCTTGGTTTTCGTGGGGTTTCAAGCAGAGATATGCATTTTCTGCGATAATCTTGGTGAGACTTCTGTTAGAAGTATGCAGAATCATTGAGATCGCACTTTTCGAGCTATTCAATGCGAGAAACACGTTTTCTGGTTGTTTTCACCACTCCACAGTGCGTTTGATATGCAGAACAGGCGATATCTTGATATTCGTGGTGTTTCCAACTGAGATATGCATTTTCTGCGATAATCTTGGTGAGACTTCTGTCCGAAGTATGCAGGATCTTCGAGAACGCTCTTTTCGAGCTATTTAATGCGAGAAACACGTTATCTGGTGTTTTCACCACTCCACAGTGCGTTTGATATGCAGTACCAGCGATATCTTGGTTTTCGTGGGGTTTCAAGCTGAGATATGCATTTTTTACGATAATCTTGGTGAGACTTCTGTCCGAAGTATGCAGAATCATCGAGATCGCTCTATTCGAGCTATTTAATGCGAGAAACACGTTCTCTGGTTGTTTTCACCACTCCACAGTGCGTTTGATATGCAGAACCGGCAACATCTTGATTTTCGTGAGGTTTCGAGCTGAGATATGCATTTTCTACGATAATCTTGGTGAGACTTCTGTCCGAAGTATGCAGAATCATCGAGATCGCTCTATTCGAGCTATTTAATGCGAGAAACACGTTTTCTGGTTGTTTTCACCACTCCACAGTACGTTTGACGTGCAGAACCGGAGATATCTTGGTTTCGGTCGGGTTTCAAGCTGAGATATGCATTTTCTACGATAATCCTGGTGAGACTTCTGTCAGAAGCATGCAGAATCTTCGAGAACGCTCTTTTCGAGCTACTTAATGCGCGATACACGTTTTCTGGTGTTTTCACCACTCCACGGTACGTTTGATGTGCAGAACCGGAGATAACTCGGTTTTCGTCGGGTTTCAAGCTGAGATATGCATTTTCAACGATAATCTTGGTGAGACTTCTGTCAGAAGTATGCAGGTTCTTCTAGAACGCTCTTTTCGAGCTATTTAATGCGAGAAACACGTTATCTGGTATTTTCACCACTCCACAGTACGTTTGATATGCAGTACCAGCGATATCTTGATTTTCGTGGTGTTTCCAGCTGAGGTATGCATTTTCTACGATAATGTTGGTGAGACTTCTGTCAGAAGTATGCAGAATTTTCGAGAACGCTCTTTTCGAGCTACTTAATGCGCGAAACACGTTTTCTGGTGTTTTCACCACTCCACAGTGCGTTTGTTATGCAGAACAGTAGATACCTTGGTTTTCGTGGGGTTTCAAGCTGAGATATGCATTTTCTGCGATAATATTGGTGAGACTTCAGTCAGAAGTATGCAGAATCATCTAGATCGCTCATTTCGAGCTACTTAATGCACGAAACACGTTTTCTGGTGTTTTCACAACTCCACAGTACGTTTGACATGCAGAACCGGAGATATCTTGGTTTCGGTCGGGTTTCAAGCTGAGATATGCATTTTCTACGATAACCCTGGTGAGACTTCTGTCAGAAGTATGCAGAATCTTCGAGAACGCTCTTTTCGAGCTACTTAATGCGCGAAACACGTTTTCTGGTGTTTTCACCACTCCACAGTGAGTTTGATATGCAGAACCGGCGATATCTTGATTTTCGTGGTGTTTCCCGCTGAGATATGCATTTTCTGCGATAATCTTGGATATTCTTCTGTGAGAAGGATGCAGAATCACCGAAATCGCTGTTTTCGTGCTATTCAATGCGAAAAACACGTTTTATGGTGTTTTCAGCACTCCACAGTGCGTTTGATATGCCGAAACTGCGATATCTTCGATTTCATTGGGTTTCCAGATGAGATATGCATTTTCTACGATAATCTTGGATATTCTTCTGTGAGAAGTTTGCAGAATCACAGGAATCGCTCTATTCGAGCTATTTAATGCGAGAAACACGTTATCTGGTTGTTTTCACCACTCCACAGTGCGTTTGATATGCAGAACCGGCGACATCTTGATTTTCATGATGTTTCTAGCTGAGATATGCATTTTCTGCGATAATATTGGTGAGACTTCAGTCAGAAGTATGCAGAATCATCTAGATCGCAAGTTTCGAGCTATTTAATGCGAAAAAACAAGTTTTCTGGTGTTTTGACCACTCCACAGTGCGTTTGATATGCAGAGCCGCCGATAACTTGGTTTTCATGGGGTTTCCAGCTGAAATATGCATTTTCTGCGATAATCTTGGTGTTTCATCTATGAGAAGTATGCAGAATCATCGAGAACGCTCGTTTCGAGCTACTTAATGCGAGAAACACGTTATCTGGTGTTTTCAACACTCCACAGTGCGTTTGATATGCAGAACTAGCGATATCTTGGCTTTCGTGGGGTTTCAAGCTGAGATATGCATTTTCTGCGATAATCTTGGTGAGACTTCTGTCCGAAGTATGCTGAAACATCGAGGTCGCTCTTTTCGAGCTAGCTAATGCGAGAAAAAACTTATCCGCTGTTTTCACCACTCCACAGTGCGTTTGATATGCAGAACCAGCGATATCTTGGCTTTCGTGGGGTTTCATGCTGAGATATGCATTTTTTACGATAATCTAGGTGAGACTTCTGTCCGAAGTATGCAGAATCATCGAGATCGCTCTATTCGAGCTATTTAATGCGAGAAACACGTTCTCTGGTTGTTTTCACCACTCCACAGTGCGTTTGATATGCAGAACCGGCAACATCTTGATTTTCGTGAGGTTTCGAGCTGAGATATGCATTTTCTGCGATAATATTGGTGAAACTTCAGTCAGAAGTATGCAGAATCATCTAGATCGCTCTTTTCGAGCGACTTAATGCACGAAACACGTTTTCTGGTGTTTTCACCACTCCACAGTACGTTTGACATGCAGAACCGGAGATATCTTGGTTTCGGTCGGGTTTCAAGCTGAGATATGCATTTTCTACGATAATCCTGGTGAGACTTCTGTCAGCAGTATGCAGAATCTTCGAGATCGCACTTTTCTAGCTATTTAATGCGAGAAACACGTTATCTGGTGTTTTCACCACTCCACAGTGCGCTTGATATGCAGAACCGGCGTTATCTTGGTTTTCGTGGGGTATCAAGCTGAGATATGCATGTTTTACTATAATCTTGGTGAGACTTCTGTCCGAAGTATGCAGAAACATCGAGATCGCGCTTTTCGAGCTATTTAATGCGAGAAACACGTTATCTGGTGTTTTCACCACTCCACAGTTGGTTTGATATGCAGAACCGGCGATATCTTGATTTTCGTGGTGTTTCCAGCTGAGATATGCATTTTCTACGATAATGTTGGTGAGACTTCTGTCAGAAGTATGCAGAATTTTCGAGAACGCTCTTTTCGAGCTACTTAATGCGCGAAACACGTTTTCTGGTGTTTTCACCTCTCCACGGTACGTTTGATGTGCAGAACCGGAGATAACTCGGTTTTCGTCGGGTTTCAAGCTGAGATATGCATTTTCTACGATAATCTTGGAGAGACTTCTGTCAGAAGTATGCAGAATCTTCGAGATCGCACTTTTCTAGCTATTTAATGCGAGAAACACGTTATCTGGTGTTTTCACCACTCCACAGTGCGCTTGATATGCAGAACCGGTGATATCTTGGTTTTCGTGGGGTATCAAGCTGAGATATGCATGTTTTACGATAATCTTGGTGAGACTTCTGTCCGAAGTATGCAGAAACATCGAGATCGCGCTTTTCGAGCTATTTAATGCGAGAAACACGTCATCTGGTGTTTTCACCACTCCACAGTTGGTTTGATATGCAGAACCGGCGATATCTTGATTTTCGTGGTGTTTCCAGCTGAGATATGCATTTTCTACGATAATGTTGGTGAGACTTCTGTCAGAAGTATGCAGAATTTTCGAGAACGCTCTTTTCGAGCTACTTAATGCGAGAAACACGTTATCTGGTGTTTTCACCACTCCACAGTGCGTATGATATGCAGAACCGGCGATATCTTGGTTTTCGTCGGGTTTCAAGCTGAGATATGCATTTTCTGCGATAGTCTTGGTGAGACTTCTATCCGAATTATGCTGAAACATCGAGATCGCTCTTCTCGAGCTAGTTAATGCGAGAAAAAACTTATCCGCAGTTTTCACCACTCCACAGTGCGTTTGATATGCAGAACCAGCGATATCTTGGCTTTCGTGGGGTTTCAAGCTGAGATATGCATTTTTTACGATAAGCTTGGTAAAACATCTGTCCGAAGTATGCAGAAACATCGAGAGCGCTCTTTTCGAGCTATTTAATGCGAGAAACACGTTTTCTGGTGTTTTCACCACTCCACAGTGCGTTGGATATGCAGAACCGGAGATATTTTGGTTTTCGTCGGGTTTCAAGCTGAGATATGCATTTTCTGCGATAATCTTGGTGAGACTTCTGTCCGAAGTATGCTGAAACATCGAGATCGCTCTTTTCGGGCTAGCTAGAGCGAGAAACACGTTATCTGGTGTTTTCACCACTCCACAGTGCGTTTGATATGCAGAACCGGGGATATTTTGGTTTTCGTCGGGTTTCAAGCTGAGATATGCATTTTCTACGATAAGCTTGGTAAAACATCTGTCCGAAGTATGCAGAAACATCGAGAGCGCTCTTTTCGAGCTATTTAATGCGAGAAACACGTTTTCTGGGGGTTTCACCACTCCACAGTTCGTTGGATATGCTGAACAGTAGATATCTTGGTTTTCGTGGGGTTTCCAGCAGAGATATGCATTTTATGCAATAATCTTGGTGAGACTTCTGTTAGAAGTATGCAGAATCATCGAGATCGCGCTTTTCGAGCTATTTAATGCGAGAAACACGTTATCTGGTGTTTTCACCACTCCACAGTTGGTTTGATATGCAGAACCGGCGATATTTTGGTTTTCGTCGGGTTTCAAGCTGAGATATGCATTTTCTACGATAATCTTGGTGAAACATCTGGCCGAAGTATGCAGAAACATCGACAGTGCTCTTTTCGAGCTATTTAATGCGAGAAACTCGATTTCTGGGGTTTTCACCACTCCACAGTTCGTTGGATATGCAGAACCGGAGATATCTTGGTTTTCGTGGGGTTTCAAGCTGGGATATGCATTTCCTGCGATAATCTTGGTGAGACTTCTGTCCGAAGTATGCTGAATCATCTAGAACGCTCTTTTCGAGCTATTTAATGCGAGAAACACGTTATCTGGTGTTTTCACCACTCCACAGTGCGTTTGACATGCAGAACCAGCGATATCTTGGTTTTCGTGGGGTTTCAAGCTGGGATATGCATTTCCTGCGATAATCTTGGTGAGACTTCTGTCCGAAGTATGCTGAATCACCTAGAACGCTCTTTTCGAGCTATTTAATGCGAGAAACACGTTATCTGGTGTTTTCACCACTCCACAGTGGGTTTGATATGCAGTACCAGCGATATCTTGGTTTTCGTGGGGTTTCAAGCTGAGATATGCATTTTTTACGATAATCTTGGTGAGACTTCTGTCCGAAGTATGCAGAACCATCGAGATCGCTCTATTCGAGCTATTTAATGCGAGAAACACGTTATCTGGTGTTTTCACCACTCCACAGTGGGTTTGATATGCAGTACCAGCGATATCTTGGTTTCGGTCGGGTTTCAAGCTGAGATATGCATTTTTTACGATAATCCTGGTGAGACTTCTGTCCGAAGTATGAAGAATCATCGAGATCGCGCTTTTCGAGCTATTTAATGCGAGAAACACGTTCTCTGGTTGTTTTCACCACTCCACAGTGCGTTTGATATGCATAACAGGCGATATCTTGATTTTCGTGGTGTGTCCAACTGAGATATGCATTTTCTGCGATAATCTTGGTGGGTCTTTTGTCAGAAGTATGCAGAATCATCTTGATCGCTCTTTTCGAGCTACTTAATGCACGAAACACGTTTTCTCGTGTTTTCACCACTCCACAGTACGTTTGACATGCAGAACCGGAGATATCTTGGTTTCGGTCGGGTTTCAAGCTGAGATATACATTTTCTACGATAATCCTGGTGAGACTTCTGTCAGAAGTATGCAGAATCTTCGAGAACGCTCTTTTCGATCTACTTAATGCGCGAAACACGTTTTCTGGTGTTTTCACCACTCCACGGTACGTTTGATGTGCAGAACCGGAGATAACTCGGTTTTCGTCGGGTTTCAAGCTGAGATATGCATTTTCTACGATAATCTTGGTGAGACTTCTGTCAGAAGTATGCAGGATCTTCGAGAACGCTCTTTTCGAGCTATTTAATGCGAGAAACACGTTATCTGGTGTTTTCACCACTCCACAGTGGGTTTGATATGCAGTACCAGCGATATCTTGGTTTTCGTGGGGTTTCAAGCTGAGATATGCATTTTTTACGATAATCTTGGTGAGACTTCTGTCCGAAGTATGCAGAATCATCGAGATCGCTCTATTCGAGCTATTTAATGCGAGAAACACGTTCTCTGGTTCTTTTCACCACTCCACAGTGCGTTTGATATGCAGAACCGGCAACATCTTGATTTTCGTGAGGTTTCGAGCTGAGATATGCATTTTTTGCGATAATATTGGTGAGACTTCAGTCAGAAGTATGCAGAAACATCGAGAGCGCTCTTTTCGAGCTATTTAATGCGAGAAACACGTTTTCTGGTGTTTTCACCACTCCACGGTACGTTTGATGTGCAGAACCGGAGATAACTCGGTTTTCGTCGGGTTTCAAGCTGAGATATGCATTTTCTACGATAATCTTGGTGAGACTTCTGTCAGAAGTATGCAGGATCTTCGAGAACGCTCTTTTCGAGCTATTTAATGCGAGAAACACGTTATCTGGTGTTTTCTCCACTCCACAGTGGGTTTGATATGCAGTACCAGCGATATCTTGGTTTTCGTGGGGTTTCAAGCTGAGATATGCATTTTTTACGATAATCTTGGTGAGACTTCTGTCCGAAGTATGCAGAACCATCGAGATCGCTCTATTCGAGCTATTTAATGCGAGAAACACGTTCTCTGGTTCTTTTCACCACTCCACAGTGCGTTTGATATGCAGAACCGGCAACATCTTGATTTTCGTGAGGTTTCGAGCTGAGATATGCATTTTTTGCGATAATATTGGTGAGACTTCAGTCAGAAGTATGCAGAATCTTCGAGAACGCTCTTTTCAAGCTACGTAATGCGCGAAACACGTTTTCTGGTGTTTTCACCACTCCACGGTACGTTTGATGTGCAGAACCGGAGATAACTCGGTTTTCGTCGGGTTTCAAGCTGAGATATGCATTTTCTACGATAATCTTGGTGAGACTTCTGTCAGAAGTGTGCAGGATCTTCGAGAACGCTCTTTTCGAGCTATTTAATGCGAGAAACACGTTATCTGGTGTTTTCTCCACTCCACAGTGGGTTTGATATGCAGTACCAGCGATATCTTGGTTTTCGTGGGGTTTCAAGCTGAGATATGCATTTTTTACGATAATCTTGGTGAGACTTCTGTCCGAAGTATGCAGAACCATCGAGATCGCTCTATTCGAGCTATTTAATGCGAGAAACACGTTCTCTGGTTGTTTTCACCACTCCACAGTGCGTTTGATATGCAGAACCGGCAACATCTTGATTTTCGTGAGGTTTCGAGCTGAGATATGCATTTTCTGCGATAATATTGGTGAGACTTCAGTCAGAAGTATGCAGAATCATCTAGATCGCTCTTTTCGAGCTACTTAATGCACGAAACACGTTTTCTGGTTTTTTCACCACTCCACAGTACGTTTGACATGCAGAACCGGAGATATCTTGGTTTCGGTCGGGTTTCAAGCTGAGATATGCATTTTTTACGATAATCCTGGTGAGACTTCTGTCCGAAGTATGAAGAATCATCGAGATCGCGCTTTTCGAGCTATTTAATGCGAGAAACACGTTCTCTGGTTGTTTTCACCACTCCACAGTGCGTTTGATATGCAAAACAGGCGATATCTTGATTTTCGTGGTGTGTCCAACTGAGATATGCATTTTCTGCGATAATCTTGGTGGGTCTTTTGTCAGAAGTATGCAGAATCATCTTGATCGCTCTTTTCGAGCTACTTAATGCACGAAACACGTTTTCTGGTGTTTTCACCACTCCACAGTACGTTTGACATGCAGAACCGGAGATATCTTGGTTTCGGTCGGGTTTCAAGCTGAGATATACATTTTCTACGATAATCCTGGTGAGACTTCTGTCAGAAGTATGCAGAATCTTCGAGAACGCTCTTTTCGATCTACTTAATGCGCGAAACACGTTTTCTGGTGTTTTCACCACTCCACGGTACGTTTGATGTGCAGAACCGGAGATAACTCGGTTTTCGTCGGGTTTCAAGCTGAGATATGCATTTTCTACGATAATCTTGGTGAGACTTCTGTCAGAAGTATGCAGGATCTTCGAGAACGCTGTTTTCGAGCTATTTAATGCGAGAAACACGTTATCTGGTGTTTTCACCACTCCACAGTGGGTTTGATATGCAGTACCAGCGATATCTTGGTTTCGGTCGGGTTTCAAGCTGAGATATGCATTTTTTACGATAATACTGGTGAGACTTCTGTCCGAAGTATGAAGAATCATCGAGATCGCGCTTTTCGAGCTATTTAATGCGAGAAACACGTTCTCTGGTTGTTTTCACCACTCCACAGTGCGTTTGATATGCAAAACAGGCGATATCTTGATTTTCGTGGTGTGTCCAACTGAGATATGCATTTTCTGCGATAATCTTGGTGGGTCTTTTGTCAGAAGTATGCAGAATCATCTTGATCGCTCTTTTCGAGCTACTTAATGCACGAAACACGTTTTCTGGTGTTTTCACCACTCCACAGTACGTTTGACATGCAGAACCGGAGATATCTTGGTTTCGGTCGGGTTTCAAGCTGAGATATACATTTTCTACGATAATCCTGGTGAGACTTCTGTCAGAAGTATGCAGAATCTTCGAGAACGCTCTTTTCGATCTACTTAATGCGCGAAACACGTTTTCTGGTGTTTTCACCACTCCACGGTACGTTTGATGTGCAGAACCGGAGATAACTCGGTTTTCGTCGGGTTTCAAGCTGAGATATGCATTTTCTACGATAAACTTGGTGAGACTTCTGTCAGAAGTATGCAGGATCTTCGAGAACGCTCTTTTCGAGCTATTTAATGCGAGAAACACGTTATCTGGTGTTTTCACCACTCCACAGTGGGTTTGATATGCAGTACCAGCGATATCTTGGTTTTCGTGGGGTTTCAAGCTGAGATATGCATTTTTTACGATAATCTTGGTGAGACTTCTGTCCGAAGTATGCAGAATCATCGAGATCGCTCTATTCGAGCTATTTAATGCGAGAAACACGTTCTCTGGTTCTTTTCACCACTCCACAGTGCGTTTGATATGCAGAACCCGCAACATCTTGATTTTCGTGAGGTTTCGAGCTGAGATATGCATTTTCTGCGATAATATTGGTGAGACTTCAGTCAGAAGTATGCAGAATCATCTTGATCGCTCTTTTTGAGCTACTTAACGCACGAAACACGTTTTCTGGTGTTTTCACTACTCCACAGTACGTTTGACGTGCAGAACCGGAGATATCTTGGTTTCGGTCGGGTTTCAAGCTGAGATATGCATTTTCTACGATAATCCTGGTGAGACTTCTGTCAGAAGTATGCAGAATCTTCGAGAACGCTCTTTTCGAGCTACGTAATGCGCGAAACACGTTTTCTGGTGTTTTCACCACTCCACGGTACGTTTGATGTGCAGAACCGGAGATAACTCGGTTTTCGTCGGGTTTCAAGCTGAGATATGCATTTTCTACGATAATCTTGGTGAGACTTCTGTCAGAAGTGTGCAGGATCTTCGAGAACGCTCTTTTCGAGCTATTTAATGCGAGAAACACGTTTTCTGGTGTTTTCACCACTCCACAGTGGGTTTGATATGCAGTACCAGCGATATCTTGGTTTTCGTGGGGTTTCAAGCTGAGATATGCATTTTTTACGATAATCTTGGTGAGACTTCTGTCCGAAGTATGCAGAATCATCGAGATCGCTCTATTCGAGCTATTTAATGCGAGAAACACGTTCTCTGGTTCTTTTCACCACTCCACAGTGCGTTTGATATGCAGAACCCGCAACATCTTGATTTTCGTGAGGTTTCGAGCTGAGATATGCATTTTCTGCGATAATATTGGTGAGACTTCAGTCAGAAGTATGCAGAATCATCTTGATCGCTCTTTTTGAGCTACTTAACGCACGAAACACGTTTTCTGGTGTTTTCACTACTCCACAGTACGTTTGACGTGCAGAACCGGAGATATCTTGGTTTCGGTCGGGTTTCAAGCTGAGATATGCATTTTCTACGATAATCCTGGTGAGACTTCTGTCAGAAGTATGCAGAATCTTCGAGAACGCTCTTTTCGAGCTACGTAATGCGCGAAACACGTTTTCTGGTGTTTTCACCACTCCACGGTACGTTTGATGTGCAGAACCGGAGATAACTCGGTTTTCGTCGGGTTTCAAGCTGAGATATGCATTTTCTACGATAATCTTGGTGAGACTTCTGTCAGAAGTGTGCAGGATCTTCGAGAACGCTCTTTTCGAGCTATTTAATGCGAGAAACACGTTTTCTGGTGTTTTCACCACTCCACAGTGGGTTTGATATGTAGTACCAGAGATATCTTGGTTTTCGTGGGGTTTCAAGCTGAGATATGCATTTTTTACGATAATCTTGGTGAGACTTCTGTCCGAAGTATGCAGAACCATCGAGATCGCTCTATTCGAGCTATTTAATGCGAGAAACACGTTCTCTGGTTGTTTACACCACTCCACAGTGCGTTTGATATGCAGAACCGGCAACATCTTGATTTTCGTGAGGTTTCGAGCTGAGATATGCATTTTCTGCGATAATATTGGTGAGACTTCAGTCAGAAGTATGCAGAATCATCTAGATCGCTCTTTTCGAGCTACTTAATGCACGAAACACGTTTACTGGTGTTTTCACCACTCCACTGTACGTCTGAAATGCAGAACCGCAGATATCTTGGTTTCGGTCGGGTTTCAAGCTGAGATATGCATTTTCTACGATAACCCTGGTGAGACTTCTGTCAGAAGTATGCAGAATCTTCGAGAACGCTCTTTTCGAGCTACTTAATGCGCGAAACACGTTCTCTGGTTGTTTTCACCACTCCTCAGTGCGTTTGATATGCAGAACAGGCTATATCTTGATATTCGTGGTGTTTCCAACTGGGATATGCATTTTCTGCGATAATCTTGGTGGGTCTTTTGTCAGAAGTATGCAGAATCATCTTGATCGCTCTTTTCGAGCTACTTAATGCACGAAACACGTTTTATGGTGTTTTCACTACTCCACAGTACGTTTGACGTGCAGAACCGGAGATATCTTGGTTTCGGTCGGGTTTCAAGCTCAGATATGCATTATCTACGATAATCCTGGTGAGACTTCTGTCAGAAGTATGCAGAATCTTCGAGAACGCTCTTTTCGAGCTACTTAATGCGCGAAACACGTTTTCTGGTGTTTTCACCACTCCACGGTACGTTTGATGTGCAGAACCGGAGATAACTTGGTTTTCGTTGGGTTTCAAGCTGAGATATGCATTTTCTACGATAATCTTGGTGAGACTTCTGTCAGAAGTATGCAGGATCTTCGAGAACGCTCTTTTCGAGCTATTTAATGCGAGAAACACGTTATCTGGTGTTTTCACCACTCCACAGTGGGTTTGATATGCAGTAAAAGCGATATCTTGGTTTTCGTGGGGTTTCAAGCTGAGATATGCATTTTTTACGATAATCTTGGTGAGACTTCTGTCCGAAGTATGCAGAATCATCGAGATCGCTCTATTCGAGCTATTTAATGCGAGAAACACGTTCTCTGGTTGTTTTCACCACTCCACAGTGCGTTTGATATGCAGAACCGGCAACAACTTGATTTTCGTGAGGTTTCGAGCTGAGATATGCATTTTCTGCGATAATATTGGTGAGACTTCAGTCAGAAGTATGCAGAATCATCTTGATCGCTCTTTTCGAGCTACTTAATGCACGAAACACGTTTTCTGGTGTTTTCACTACTCCACAGTACGTTTGACGTGCAGAACCGGAGATATCTTGGTTTCGGTCGGGTTTCAAGCTGAGATATGCATTTTCTACGATAATCCTGGTGAGACTTCTGTCAGAAGTATGCAGAATCTTCGAGAACGCTCTTTTCGAGCTTCTTAATGCGCGAAATACGTTTTCTGGTGTTTTCAGCACTCCACGGTACGTTTGATGTGCAGTACCGGAGATAACTCGGTTTTCGTCGGGTTTCAAGCTGAGATATGCATTTTCTACGATAATCCTAGTGAGACTTCTGTCAGAAGTATGCAGAATCTTCGAGAACGCTCTTTTCGAGCTTCTTAATGCGCGAAACACGTTTTCTGGTGTTTTCACCACTCCACAGTGGGTTTGATATGCAGTACCAGCGATATCTTGGTTTTCGTGGGGTTTCAAGCTGAGATATGCATTTTTTACGATAATCTTGGTGAGACTTCTGTCCGAAGTATGCAGAACCATCGAGATCGCTCTTTTCGAGCTATTTAATGCGAGAAACACGTTATCTGGTGTTTTCACCACTCCACAGTGGGTTTGATATGTAGTACCAGCGATATCTTGGTTTTCGTGGGGTTTCAAGCTGAGATATGCATTTTTTACGATAATCTTGGTGAGACTTCTGTCCGAAGTATGCAGAACCATCGAGATCGCTCTATTCGAGCTATTTAATGCGAGAAACACGTTCTCTGGTTGTTTTCACCACTCCACAGTGCGTTTGATATGCAGAACCGGCAACATCTTGATTTTCGTGAGGTTTCGAGCTGAGATATGCATTTTCTGCGATAATATTGGTGAGACTTCAGTCAGAAGTATGCAGAATCATCTAGATCGCTCTTTTCGAGCTACTTAATGCACGAAACACGTTTACTGGTGTTTTCACCACTCCACTGTACGTCTGAAATGCAGAACCGCAGATATCTTGGTTTCGGTCGGGTTTCAAGCTGAGATATGCATTTTCTACGATAACCCTGGTGAGACTTCTGTCAGAAGTATGCAGAATCTTCGAGAACGCTCTTTTCGAGCTACTTAATGCGCGAAACACGTTCTCTGGTTGTTTTCACCACTCCTCAGTGCGTTTGATATGCAGAACAGGCTATATCTTGATATTCGTGGTGTTTCCAACTGAGATATGCATTTTCTGCGATAATCTTGGTGGGTCTTTTGTCAGAAGTATGCAGAATCATCTTGATCGCTCTTTTCGAGCTACTTAATGCACGAAACACGTTTTATGGTGTTTTCACTACTCCACAGTACGTTTGACGTGCAGAACCGGAGATATCTTGGTTTCGGTCGGGTTTCAAGCTCAGATATGCATTATCTACGATAATCCTGGTGAGACTTCTGTCAGAAGTATGCAGAATCTTCGAGAACGCTCTTTTCGAGCTACTTAATGCGCGAAACACGTTTTCTGGTGTTTTCACCACTCCACGGTACGTTTGATGTGCAGAACCGGAGATAACTCGGTTTTCGTCGGGTTTCAAGCTGAGATATGCATTTTCTACGATAATCTTGGTGAGACTTCTGTCAGAAGTATGCAGGATCTTCGAGAACGCTCTTTTCGAGCTATTTAATGCGAGAAACACGTTATCTGGTGTTTTCACCACTCCACAGTGGGTTTGATATGCAGTACCAGCGATATCTTGGTTTTCGTGGGGTTTCAAGCTGAGATATGCATTTTTTACGATAATCTTGGTGAGACTTCTGTCCGAAGTATGCAGAATCATCGAGATCGCTCTATTCGAGCTATTTAATGCGAGAAACACGTTCTCTGGTTCTTTTCACCACTCCACAGTGCGTTTGATATGCAGAACCGGCAACAACTTGATTTTCGTGAGGTTTCGAGCTGAGATATGCATTTTCTGCGATAATATTGGTGAGACTTCAGTCAGAAGTATGCAGAATCATCTTGATCGCTCTTTTCGTGCTACTTAATGCACGAAACACGTTTTCTGGTGTTTTCACTACTCCACAGTACGTTTGACGTGCAGAACCGGAGATATCTTGGTTTCGGTCGGGTTTCAAGCTGAGATATGCATTTTCTACGATAATCCTGGTGAGACTTCTGTCAGAAGTATGCAGAATCTTCGAGAACGCTCTTTTCGAGCTTCTTAATGCGCGAAATACGTTTTCTGGTGTTTTCAGCACTCCACGGTACGTTTGATGTGCAGTACCGGAGATAACTCGGTTTTCGTCGGGTTTCAAGCTGAGATATGCATTTTCTACGATAATCCTGGTGAGACTTCTGTCAGAAGTATGCAGAATCTTCGAGAACGCTCTTTTCGAGCTTCTTAATGCGCGAAACACGTTTTCTGGTGTTTTCACTACTCCACAGTACGTTTGACGTGCAGAACCGGAGATATCTTGGTTTCGGTCGGGTTTCAAGCTGAGATATGCATTTTCTACGATAATCCTGGTGAGACTTCTGTCAGAAGTATGCAGAATCTTCGAGAACGCTCTTTTCGAGCTACGTAATGCGCGAAACACGTTTTCTGGTGTTTTCACCACTCCACGGTACGTTTGATGTGCAGAACCGGAGATAACTCGGTTTTCGTCGGGTTTCAAGCTGAGATATGCATTTTCTACGATAATCTTGGTGAGACTTCTGTCAGAAGTGTGCAGGATCTTCGAGAACGCTCTTTTCGAGCTATTTAATGCGAGAAACAGGTTATCTGGTGTTTTCACCACTCCACAGTGGGTTTGATATGCAGTACCAGCGATATCTTGGTTTTCGTGGGGTTTCAAGCTGAGATATGCATTTTTTACGATAATCTTGGTGAGACTTCTGTCCGAAGTATGCAGAACCATCGAGATCGCTCTATTCGAGCTATTTAATGCGAGAAACACGTTCTCTGGTTGTTTTCACCACTCCACAGTGCGTTTGATATGCAGAACAGGCTATATCTTGATATTCGTGGTGTTTCCAACTGAGATATGCATTTTCTGCGATAATCTTGGTGGGTCTTTTGTCAGAAGTATGCAGAATCATCTTGATCGCTCTTTTCGAGCTACTTAATGCACGAAACACGTTTTATGGTGTTTTCACTACTCCACAGTACGTTTGACGTGCAGAACCGGAGATATCTTGGTTTCGGTCGGGTTTCAAGCTGAGATATGCATTTTCTACGATAACCCTGGTGAGACTTCTGTCAGAAGTATGCAGAATCTTCGAGAACGCCCTTTTCGAGCTACTTAATGCGCGAAACACGTTCTCTGGTTGTTTTCACCACTCCTCAGTGCGTTTGATATGCAGAACAGGCTATATCTTGATATTCGTGGTGTTTCCAACTGAGATATGCATTTTCTGCGATAATCTTGGTGGGTCTTTTGTCAGAAGTATGCAGAATCATCTTGATCGCTCTTTTCGAGCTACTTAATGCACGAAACACGTTTTATGGTGTTTTCACTACTCCACAGTACGTTTGACGTGCAGAACCGGAGATATCTTGGTTTCGGTCGGGTTTCAAGCTGAGATATGCATTATCTACGATAATCCTGGTGAGACTTCTGTCAGAAGTATGCAGAATCTTCGAGAACGCTCTTTTCGAGCTACTTAATGCGCGAAACACGTTTTCTGGTGTTTTCACCACTCCACGGTACGTTTGATGTGCAGAACCGGAGATAACTTGGTTTTCGTCTTGTTTCAAGCTGAGATATGCATTTTCTACGATAATCTTGGTGAGACTTCTGTCAGAAGTATGCAGGATCTTCGAGAACGCTCTTTTCGAGCTATTTAATGCGAGAAACACGTTATCTGGTGTTTTCACCACTCCACAGTGGGTTTGATATGCAGTAAAAGCGATATCTTGGTTTTCGTGGGGTTTCAAGCTGAGATATGCATTTTTTACGATAATCTTGGTGAGACTTCTGTCCGAAGTATGCAGAATCATCGAGATCGCTCTATTCGAGCTATTTAATGCGAGAAACACGTTCTCTGGTTGTTTTCACCACTCCACAGTGCGTTTGATATGCAGAACCGGCAACAACTTGATTTTCGTGAGGTTTCGAACTGAGATATGCATTTTCTGCGATAATATTGGTGAGACTTCAGTCAGAAGTATGCAGAATCATCTTGATCGCTCTTTTCGAGCTACTTAATGCACGAAACACGTTTTCTGGTGTTTTCACCACTCCACAGTACGTTTGAAATGCAGAACCGGAGATATCTTGGTTTCGGTCGGGTTTCAAGCTGAGATATGCATTTTCGACGATAACCCTGGTGAGACTTCTGTCAGAAGTATGCAGAATCTTCGAGAACGCTCAATTCGAGCTACTTAATGCGCGAAACACGTTTTCTGGTGTTTTCACCACTCCAAGGTACGTTTGGTGTGCAGAACCGGAGATAACTCGGTTTTCGTCGGGTTTCAAGCTGAGATATGCATTTTCTACGATAATCTTGGTGAGACTTCTGTCAGAAGTATGCAGGATCTTCGAGAACGCTCTTTGCGAGCTATTTAATGCGAGAAACACGTTCTCTGGTTGTTTTCACCACTCCACAGTGCGTTTGATATGCAAAACAGGCGATATCTTGATTTTCGTTGTGTGTCCAACTGAGATATGCATTTTCTGCGATAACCTTGGTGGGTCTTTTGTCAGAAGTATGCAGAATCATCTTGATCGCTCTTTTCGAGCTACTTAATGCACGAAACACGTTTTCTGGTGTTTTCACCACTCCACAGTACGTTTGAAATGCAGAACCGGAGATATGTTGGTTTCGGTCGGGTTTCAAGCTGAGATATGCATTTTCTGCGATAATCTTGGTGGGTCTTTTGTCAGAAGTATGCAGAATCATCTTGATCGCTCTTTTCGAGCTACTTAATGCACGAAACACGTTTTCTGGTGTTTTCACTACTCCACAGTACGTTTGACGTGCAGAACCGGAGATATCTTGGTTTCGGTCGGGTTTCAAGCTGAGATATGCATTTTCTACGATAATCCTGGTGAGACTTCTGTCAGAAGTATGCAGAATCTTCGAGAACGCTCTTTTCGAGCTACTTAATGCGCGAAACACGTTTTCTGGTGTTTTCACCACTCCACGGTACGTTTGATGTGCAGAACCGGAGATAACTCGGTTTTCGTCGGGTTTCAAGCTGAGATATGCATTTTCTACGATAACCCTGGTGAGACTTCTGTCAGAAGTATGCAGAATCTTCGAGAACGCTCTTTTCGAGCTACTTAATGCGCGAAACACGTTCTCTGGTTGTTTTCACCACTCCTCAGTGCGTTTGATATGCAGAACAGGCTATATCTTGCTATTCGTGGTGTTTCCAACTGAGATATGCATTTTCTGCGATAATCTTGGTGGGTCTTTTGTCAGAAGTATGCAGAATCATCTTGATCGCTCTTTTCGAGCTACTTAATGCACGAAACACGTTTTCTGGTGTTTTCACTACTCCACAGTACGTTTGACGTGCAGAACCGGAGATAACTTGGTTTTCGTCGGGTTTCAAGCTGAGATATGCATTTTCAACGATAATCTTGGAGAGACTTCTGTCAGAAGTATGCACGATCATCGAGAACGCTCTTTTCGAGCTATTTAATGCGAGGAACACGTTATCTGGTGTTTTCACCACTCCACAGTGAGTTTGATATGCAGTACCAGCGATATCTTCGTTTTCGTGGGGTTTCAAGCTGAGATATGCATTTTTTACGATAATCTTTGTGAGACTTCTGTCCGAAGTATGCTGAATCATCGAGATCGCTCTTTTCGAGCTATTTACGGCGAGAAACACGTTCTCTGGTTGTTTTCACCACTCCACAGTGCGTTTGATATGCAGAACCGGCAACATCTTGATTTTCGTGAGGTTTCGAGCTGAGATATGCATTTTCTGCGATAATATTGGTGAGACTTCAGTCAGAAGTATGCAGAGTCATCGAGATCGCTCTATTCGAGCTATTTAATGCGAGAAACACGTTCTCTGGTTGTTTTCACCACTCCACAGTGCGTTTGATTTGCAGAACCGGCAACATCTTGATTTTCGTGAGGTTTCGAGCTGAGATATGAATTTTCTGCGATAATATTGGTGAGACTTCAGTCAGAAGTATGCAGAATCATCTAGATCGCTCTTTTCGAGCTACTTAATGCACGAAACACGTTTTCTGGTGTTTTCACCACTCCACAGTACGTTTGACATGCAGAACCGGAGATATCTTGGTTTCGGTCGGGTTTCAAGCTGAGATATGCATTTTCTACGATAATCCTGGTGAGACTTCTGTCAGAAGTATGCAGAATCTTCGAGATCGCACTTTTCTAGCTATTTAATGCGAGAAACACGTTATCTGGTGTTTTCACCACTCCACAGTGCGCTTGATATCCAGAACCGGCGATATCTTGGTTTTCGTGGGGTATCAAGCTGAGATATGCATGTTTTACGATAATCTTGGTGAGACTTCTGTCCGAAGTATGCAGAAACATCGAGATCGCGCATTTCGAGCTATTTAATGCGAGAAACACGTTATCTGGTGTTTTCACCACTCCACAGTTGGTTTGATATGCAGAACCGGCGATATCTTGATTTTCGTGGTGTTTCCAGCTGAGAAATGCATTTTCTACGATAATGTTGGTGAGACTTCTGTCAGAAGTATGCAGAATTTTCGAGAACGCTCTTTTCGAGCTACTTCATGCGCGAAACACGTTTTCTGGTGTTTTCACCTCTCTACGGTACGTTTGATGTGCAGAACCGGAGATAACTAGGTTTTCGTCGGGTTTCAAGCTGAGATATGCATTTTCAACGATAATCTTGGAGAGACTTCTGTCAGAAGTATGCAGGATCTTCGAGAACGCTCTTTTCGAGCTACTTAATGCGAGAAACACGTTATCTGGTGTTTTCACCACTCCACAGTGCGTTTGATATGCAGTACCAGCGATATCTCGGTTTTCGTGGGGTTTCAAGCTGAGATATGCATTTTTTACGATAATCTTGGTGAGACTTCTGTCCGAAGTATGCAGAATCATCGAGATCGCTCTATTCGAGCTATTTAATGCGAGAAACACGTTCTGTGGTTGTTTTCACCACTCCACAGTGCGTTTGACATGCAGAACCGGAGATATCTTGGTTTCGGCTGGGTTTCAAGCTGCGATATGCATTTTCTACGATAATCCTGGTGAGGCTTCTGTCAGAAGTATGCAGGATCTTCGAGAACGCTCTTTTCGAGCTACTTAATGCGAGAAACACGTTATCTGGTGTTTTCACCACTCCACAGTGCGTTTGATATGCAGTACCAGCGATATCTCGGTTTTCGTGGGGTTTCAAGCTGAGATATGCATTTTTTACGATAATCTTGGTGAGACTTCTGTCCGAAGTATGCACAATCATCTAGATCGCTCTTTTCGAGCTACTTAATGCACGAAACACGTTTTCTGGTGTTTTCACCACTCCACAGCACGTTTGACATGCAGAACCGGAGATATCTTGGTTTCGGCTGGGTTTCAAGCTGCGATATGCATTTTCTACGATAATCCTGGTGAGGCTTCTGTCAGAAGTATGCAGAACCTTCGAGATCGCACTTTTCGAGCTATTTAATGCGAGAAACACGTTATCTGGTGTTTTCACCACTCCACAGTGCGTTTGATATGTAGAGACGTCGATAACTTGGTTTTCGTGGGGTTTCCAGCTGAAATATGCATTTTCTGCGATAATCTTGGTGTTTCATCTATGAGAAGAATGCAGAATCATCGAGAACGCTCTGTTCGAGCTAGCTAATGCGAGAAACACGTTTTCTGGTGTTTTCACCACGCCACAGTGCGTTTGATATGCAGAACAGTAGATATCTTGGTTTTCGTGGGGTTTCAAGCAGAGATATGCATTTTCTGCGATAAGCTTGGTGAAACATCTGTCCGAAGTATGCAGAAACGTCGAGAGAGCTCTTTTCGAGCTATTTATTGCGAGAACCACGTTATCTGGTGTTTTCACCACTCCACATTGTGTTTGATATGCAGAACCGGCGATATCTTGGTTTTCGTGGGGTTTCAAGCTGAGATATGCATTTTCTGCGATAATATTGGTGAGACTTCAGTCAGAAGTATGCAGAATCATCTAGATCGCTCTTTTCGATCTACTTAATGCACGAAACACTTTGTCTGGTGTTTTCACCACTCCACAGTACGTTTGACATGCAGAACCGGAGATATCTTGGTTTCGGTCGGGTTTCAAGCTGAGATATGCATTTTCTACGATAATCCTGGTGAGTCTTCTGTCCGAAGTATGCAGAATCATCGAGATCGCGCTTTTCGAGCTATGTAATGCGAGTAACACGATATCTGGTGTTTTCACCACTCCACAGTTGGTTTGATATGCAGAACCGGCGATATCTTGATTTTCGTGGTGTTTCCAGCTGAGATATGCATTTTCTACGATAATGTTGGTGAGACTTCTGTCAGAAGTATGCAGAATCTTCGAGAACGCTCTTTTCGAGCTACTTAATGCGAGAAACACGTTTTCTGGTGTTTTCACCACTCCACGGTACGTTTGATGTGCAGAACCGGAGATAACTCGGTTTTCGTCGGGTTTCAAGCTGAGATATGCATTTTCATCGATAATCTTGGTGAGACTTCTGTCCGAAGTATGCAGAATCATCGAGATCGCGCTTTTCGAGCTATGTAATGCGAGAAACACGTTATCTAGTGTTTTCACCACTCCACAGTGCGTTTGATATGCAGAACCGGCGACATGTTGGTTTTCGTGGGGTATCAAGCTGAGATATGCATGTTTTACGATAAGCTTGGTGAAACATCTGTCCGAAGTATGCAGAAACATCGAGAGCGCTCTTTTCGAGCTATTTAATGCGAGAAACACGTTTTCTGGGGTTTTCACCACTCCACAGTTCGTTGGATATGCAGAACCGGAGATATCTTGGTTTTCGTGGGGTTTCAAGCTGAGATATGCATTTCCTGCGATAATCTTGGTGAGACTTCTGTCCGAAGTATGCTGAATCATCTAGATCGCTCTTTTCGAGCTATTTAATGCGAGAAACACGTTATCTGGTGTTTTCACCACTCCACAGTGCGTTTGATATGCAGATCCGGAGATAACCCGGTTTTCGTCGGGTTTCAAGCTGAGATATGCATTTTCTACGATAATCTTGGTGAGACTTCTGTCCGAAGTATGCAGAATCATCGAGATCGCGCTTTTCGAGCTATGTAATGCGAGAAACACGTTATCTAGTGTTTTCACCACTCCACAGTGCGTTTGATATGCAGAACCGGCGACATCTTGGTTTTCGTGGGGTATCAAGCTGAGATATGCATGTTTTACGATAAGCTTGGTGAGACTTCTGTCCGAAGTATGCTGAATCATCGAGATCGCTCTTTTCGAGCTATTTAATGCGAGAAACTCGTTATCTGGTGTTTTCACCACTCCACAGTTGGATTGATATGCAGAACCGGCGATATTTTGGTTTTCGTCGGGTTTCAAGCTGATATATGCATTTTCTACGATAATCTTGGTGAAACATCTGTCCGAAGTATGCAGAAACATCGAGAGCGCTCGTTTTGAGCTATTTAATGCGAGAAACTCGTTTTCTGGGGTTTTCACCACTCCACAGTTCGTTGGATATGCAGAACCGGAGATATCTTGGTATTCGTGGGGTTTCAAGCTGAGATATGCATTTTCTGCGATAATCTTGGTGAGACTTCTGTCAGAAGTATGCAGGATTTTCGAGAACGCTCTTTTCGAGCTATTTAATGCGAGAAACACGTAATCTGGTGTTTTCACCACTCCACAGTGCGAATGATATGCAGAACCGGCGATATTTTGGTTTTCGTGGGGTTTCAAGCTGAGATATGCATTTTCTGCGATAATCTTGGTGAGACTTCTGTCCGAAGTATGCTGAATCATCGAGATCGCTCTTTTCGAGCTAGTTAGTGCGAGAAACACGTTATCTGGAGATTTCACCACTCCACAGTGCGTTTGATATGCAGAACAGTAGATATCTTGGTTTTCGTGGGGTTTCAAGCTGAGATATGCATTTTCTGCGATAATCTTGTTGAGACTTCTGTCCGAAGTATGCAGAATCATCGAGATCGCTCGTTTCGAGCTACTTAATGCGAGAAACACGTTATCTGGTGTTTTCACCACTCCACAGTGCGTTGGATATGCAGAACCGGCGATATTTTGGTTTTCGTCGGGTTTCAAGCTGAGATATGCATTTTCGACGATAAGCTTGGTGAAACATCTGTCCGAAGTATGCTGAATCATCGAGATCGCTCTTTTCGAGCTATTTAATGCGAGAAACTCGTTATCTGGTGTTTTCACCACTCCACAGTTGGATTGATATGCAGAACCGGCGATATTTTGGTTTTCGTCGGGTTTCAAGCTGATATATGCATTTTCTACGATAATCTTGGTGAAACATCTGTCCGAAGTATGCAGAAACATCGAGAGCGCTCGTTTTGAGCTATTTAATGCGAGAAACTCGTTTTCTGGGGTTTTCACCACTCCACAGTTCGTTGGATATGCAGAACCGGAGATATCTTGGTTTTCGTGGGGTTTCAAGCTGAGATATGCATTTCCTTTGATAATCTTGGTGAGACTCCTGTCCGAAATATGCTGAATCATCGAGATCGCTCTTTTCGAGCTAGTTAATGCGAGAAACACGTTCTCTGGTTGTTTTCATCAGTCCACAGTGTGTTTGATATGCAGAACAGGCGATATCTTGATTTTCGTGGTGTTTCCAGCTGAGATATGCATTTTCTGCGATAATCTTGGTGAGACTTCTGTTAGAAGTATGCAGAATCATCGAGAGCGCTCTTTTCGAGCTATTTAATGCGAGAAACTCGTTCTCTGGGGTTTTCACCACTCCACAGTTCGTTGGATATGCAGAACCGGAGATATCTTGGTATTCGTGGGGTTTCAAGCTGAGATATGCATTTTCTGCGATAATCTTGGTGAGACTTCTGTCCGAAGTATGCTGAAACATCGAGATCGCTCTTTTCGAGCTAGTTAATGCGAGAAACAAGTTATCTGGTGTTTTCACCACTCCACGATACGTTTGATGTGCAGAACCGGAGATAACTCGAGTTTGCGTCGGGTTTCAAGATGAGATATGCAATTTCTACGATAATCTTGGTGAGACTTCTGTCAGAAGTATGCAGGATTTTCGAGAACGCTCTTTTCGAGCTATTTAATGCGAGAAACACGTAATCTGGTGTTTTCACCACTCCACAGTGCGAATGATATGCAGAACCGGCGATATTTTGGTTTTCGTGGGGTTTCAAGCTGAGATATGCATTTTCTGCGATAATCTTGGTGAGACTTCTGTCCGAAGTATGCTGAATCATCGAGATCGCTCTTTTCGAGCTATTTAATGCGAGAAACTCGTTATCTGGTGTTTTCACCACTCCACAGTTGGATTGATATGCAGAACCGGCGATATTTTGGTTTTCGTCGGGTTTCAAGCTGATATATGCATTTTCTACGATAATCTTGGTGAAACATCTGTCCGAAGTATGCAGAAACATCGAGAGCGCTCGTTTTGAGCTATTTAATGCGAGAAACTCGTTTTCTGGGGTTTTCACCACTCCACAGTTCGTTGGATATGCAGAACCGGAGATATCTTGGTTTTCGTGGGGTTTCAAGCTGAGATATGCATTTCCTTTGATAATCTTGGTGAGACTCCTGTCCGAAATATGCTGAATCATCGAGATCGCTCTTTTCGAGCTATTTAATGCGAGAAACACGTTCTCTGGTTGTTTTCACCACTCCACAGTGCGTTTGATATGCAGAACAGGCGATATCTTGATTTTCGTGGTGTTTCCATCTGAGAGATGCATTTTCTTCGATAATCTTGGTGAGACTTCTGTTAGAAGTATGCAGAATCATCGAGAGCGCTCTTTTCGAGCTATTTAATGCGAGAAACTCGTTCTCTGGGGTTTTCACCACTCCACAGTTCGTTGGATATGCAGAACCGGAGATATCTTGGTTTTCGTGGGGTTTCAAGCTGAGATATGCATTTTCTGCGATAATCTTGGTGAGACTTCTGTCCGAAGTATGCTGAAACATCGAGATCGCTCTTTTCGAGCTAGTTAATGCGAGAAACACGTTATCTGGTGTTTTCACCACTCCACAGTGCGTATGATATGCAGAACCGACGATATCTTGGTTTTCGTGGGGTTTCAAGCTCAGATATGCATTTTCTGCGATAATCTTGGTGAGACTTCTGTCCGAAGTATGCAGAATCATCGAGATCGCACTTTTCGAGCTATTTAATGCGAGAAACACGTTATCTGGTGTTTTCACCACTCCACAGTGCGTTTGATATGCAGAACCGTCGATATCTTGGTTTTTGTGGGGTTTCAAGCTGAGATATGCATTTTTTACGATAATCTTGGTGAGACTTCTGTCCGAAGTATGCTTAATCATCGAGATCGCTCTATTCGAGCTATTTAATGCGAGAAACAAGTTATCTGGTGTTTTCAGCACTCCACAGTGCGTTTGATATGCAGAACCAGCGATATCTTGGTTTCCGTGGGGATTCAAGCTGAGATATGCAATTTCTGCGATAATCTTGGTGAGACTTCTGTCCGAAGTATGCTTAATGATCGAGATCGCTCGTTTCGAGCTATTTAATGCGAGAAACACGTCATCTGGTGTTTTCACCACCCCACAGTGCGTATGATATGCAGAACCGACGATATCTTGGTTTTCGTGGGGATTCAAGCTCAGATATGCATGTTCTGCGATAATCTTGGTGAGACTTCTGTCCGAAGTATGCAGAGTCATCGAGATCGTACTTTTCGATCTGTTTAATGCGAGAAACACGTTTTCTGGGGTATTCACCACTCCCCAGTTCGTTGGATATGCAGAACAGGAGATATCTTGGTTTTCGTGGGGTTTCTAGCAGAGATATGCATTTTCTGCGATAATCATGGTGAGACTTCTGTTAGAAGTATGCAGAATCATCGAGATCGCTCTTTTCGACCTATTTAATGAGAACAAACACGTTATCTGGTGTTTTCACCACTCCACAGTGCGTTTGATATGCAGAACCGGCAACGTTTGGTTTTCGTCGGGTTTCAAGCAGAGATATGCATTTTCTGCGATAATCATGGTGAGACTTCTGTTAGAAGTATGCAGAATCATCGAGATCGCACTCTTCGAGCTATTTAATGCGAGAAACACGTTATCAGGTGTTTTCAGCACTCCACAGTGCGTTTGATATGTAGAACCAGCGATATCTGGGTTTTCGTGGGGTCTCAAGCTGAGATATGCATTTTTTACGATAATCTTGGTGAGACTTCTGTCCGAAATATGCTTAATCATCGAGATCGCTCGTATCGACCTATTTAATGCGAGAAACACGTTATCTGGTGTTTTCACCACTCCACAGTTCGTTGGATATGCAGAACAGGAGATATCTTGGTTTTCGTGGGGTTTCAAGCTGAGATATGCATTTTCTGCGATAATCTTTGTGAGACTTCAGTCTGAAGTATGCAGAATCATCTAGATCGCTCTTTTCGAGCTAGTTAATGCGAGAAAAACCTTATCCGGTGTTTTCACCACTCCACAGTACGTTTGACATGCAGAACCGGAGATATCTTGGTTTCGGTCGGGTTTCAAGCTGAGATATGCATTTTCTACGATAATCTTGGTGAAACATCTGTCCGAAGTATGCAGAAACATCGAGAGCGCTCTTTTCGAGCTATTTAATGCGAGAAACTCGTTTTCTGGTGTTTTCACCACTCCACGGTACGTTTGAAGTGGAGAACCGGAGATAACTCGGTTTTCGTCGGGTTTCAAGCTGAGATATGCATTTTCTACGATATTCTTGGTGAGACTTCTGTCGGAAGTATGCTGAATCATCGAGATCGCTCTTTTCAAGCTAGTTAGTGCGAGAAACACGTTATCTGGTGATTTCACCACTCCACCGTGCGTTTAATATGCAGAACAGTAGATATCTTGGTTTTCGTGGGGTTTCAAGCTGACATATGCATTTCCCTTGATAATCTTGGTGAGACTCCTGTCCGAAATATGCTGAATCATCGAGATCGCTCCTTTCGAGCTATTTAATGCGAGAAACACGTTCTCTGGTTGTTTTCACCACTCCACAGTGCGTTTGATATGCAGAACAGGCGATATCTTGATTTTAGTGGTGTTTCCAGCTGAGATATGCATTTTCTGCGATGATCTTGGTGAGACTTCTATAAGAAGTATGCAGAATCATCGAGAGCGCTCTTTTCGAGCTATTTTATGCGAGAAACTCGTTTTCTGGGGTTTTCACCACTCCACAGTTCGTTGGATATGCAGAAGCGGAGATATCTTGGTTTTCGTGGGGTTTCAAGCTGAGATATGCATTTCCTTTGATAATCTTGGTGAGACTCCTGTCCGAAATATGCTGAATCATCGAGATCGCTCTTTCCGAGCTATTTAATGCGAGAAACACGTTCTCTGGTTGTTTTCACCACTCCACAGTGCGTTTGATATGCAGAACAGGCGACATCTTGATTTTCGTGGTGTTTCCAGCTGAGATATGCATTTTCTGCTATAATCTTGGTGAGACTTCTGTCAGAAGTATGCAGGATCTTCGAGAACGCTCTTTTCGAGCTATTTAATGCGAGAAACACGTTATCTGGTGTTTTCACCACTCCACAGTACGTTTGACATGCAGAACCGGAGATATCCTGGTTTCGGTCGGGTTTCAAGCTGAGATATGCATTTTCTACGATAATCCTGGTGAGACTTCTGTCAGAAGTATGCAGAATCTTCGAGAACGCTCTTTTCGAGCTACTTAATGCGCGAAACACGTTTTCTGGTGTTTTCACCACTCCACGGTGCGTTTGATGTGCAGAACCGGAGATAACTCGGTTTTCGTGGTGTTTGCAGCTGAGATATGCATTTTCTGCGATAATCTCGGTGGGTCTTTTGTCAGAAGTATGCAGAATCATCTAGATCGCTCTTTTCGAGCTACTTAAAGCACGAAACACGTTTTCTTGTGTTTTCACCACTCCACAGTACGTTTGACATGCAGAACCAGAGATATCTTGGTTTCGGTCGGGTTTCAAGCTGAGATATGCATTTTCTACGATAATATTGGTGAGACTTCAGTCAGAAGTATGCAGAATCATCTATATCGCTCTTTTCGAACTACTTAATGCACGAAACACGTTTTCTGGTGTTTTCACCACTCCACAGTACGTTTGACATGCAGAACCGGAGATATCTTGGTTTCGGTCGGGTTTCAAGCTGAGATATGCATTTTCTACGATAATCCTGATGAGACTTCTGTCAGAAGTATGCAGAATCTTCGAGAACGCTCTTTTCGAGCTACTTAATGCGCGAAATACGTTTTCTGGTGTTTTCACCACTCCACGGTACGTTTGATGTGCAGAACCGGAGATAACTCGGTTTACGTCGGGTTTCAAGCTGAGATATGCATTTTCTACGATAATCTTGGTGAGACTTCTGTCAGAAGTATGCAGGATCTTCGAGAACGCTCTTTTCGAGCTATTTAATGCGTGAAACACGTTATCTGGCGTTTTCACCACTCCACAGTGCGTATGATATGCAGAACCGGCGATATCTTGGTATTCGTGGGGTTTCAAGCTGAGATATGCATTTTCTGCGATAATCTTGGTGAGACTTCTGTCCGAAGTATGCTGAATCATCGAGATCGCTCTTTTCGAGCTAGTTAGTGCGAGAAACACGTTATCTGGTGATTTCACGACTCCACCGTGCGTTTGATATGCAGAACAGTAGATATCTTGGTTTTCGTGGGGTTTCAAGCTGAGATATGCATTTCCTTTGATAATCTTGGTGAGACTCCTGTCCGAAATATGCTGAATCATCGAGATCGCTCTTTTCGAGCTATTTAATGCGAGAAACATGTTTTCTGGTGTTTTCTCCACTCCACAGTACGTTTGACATGCAGAACCGGAGATATCTTGGTTTCGGTCGGGTTTCAAGCTGAGATATGCATTTTCTACGATAATCCTGGTGAGACTTCTGTCAGAAGTATGCAGAATCTTCGAGAACTCTCTTTTCGAGCTACTTAATGCGCGAAATACGTTCTCTGGTGTTTTCACCACTCCACGGTACGGTTGATGTGCAGAACCGGAGATAACTCGGTTTTCGTCGGGTTTCAAGCTGAGATATGCATTTTCTACGATAATCTTGGTGAGACTTCTGTCAGAAGTATGCAGGATCTTCGAGAACGCTCTTTTCGAGCTATTTAATGCGAGAAACACGTTATCTGGTGTTTTCACCACTCCACAGTGCGTTTGATATGCACAACAGGCGATACCTTGATTTTCGTGGTGTTTCCAGGTGAGATATGCATTTTCTGCGATGATCTTGGTGAGACTTCTGTCCGAAGTATGCTGAAACATCGAGATCGCTCTTTTCGAGCTAGATAATGCGAGAAAAACCTTATCCGGTGTTTTCACCACTCCACAGTGCGTTTGATATGCAAAACTGGCGATATATTGGTTTTCGTGGGGTTTCAAGCTGAGATATGCATTTTCTGCGATAATCTTGGTGAGACTTCTGTCCGAAGTATGCAGAAACATCGAGAGCGCTCTTTTCGAGCTATTTAATGCGAGAAACTCGTTTTCTGGTGTTTTCACCACTCCACGGTACGTTTGAAGTGGAGAACCGGAGATAACTCGGTTTTCGTCGGGTTTCAAGCTGAGATATGCATTTTCTACGATATTCTTGGTGAGACTTCTGTCGGAAGTATGCTGAATCATCGAGATCGCTCTTTTCGAGCTAGTTAGTGCGAGAAACACGTTATCTGGTGATTTCACCACTCCACCGTGCGTTTAATATGCAGAACAGTAGATATCTTGGTTTTCGTGGGGTTTCAAGCTGAGATATGCATTTCCTTTGATAATCTTGGTGAGACTCCTGTCCGAAATATGCTGAATCATCGAGATCGCTCCTTTCGAGCTATTTAATGCGAGAAACACGTTCTCTGGTTGTTTTGACCACTCCACAGTGCGTTTGATATGCAGAACAGGCGATATCTTGATTTTCGTGGTGTTTCCAGGTGAGATATGCATTTCCTTTGATAATCTAGGTGAGACTCCTGTCCGAAATATGCTGAATCATCTAGATCGCTCTTTTCGAGCTATTTAATGCGAGAAACACGTTCTCTGGTTGTTTTCACCACTCCACAGTGCGTTTGATATGCACAACAGGCGATACCTTGATTTTCGTGGTGTTTCCAGCTGAGATATGCATTTTCTGCGATGATCTTGGTGAGACTTCTGTTAGAAGTATGCAGAATCATCGAGAGCGCTCTTTTCGAGCTATTTTATGCGAGAAACTCGTTTTCTGGGGTTTTCACCACTCCACAGTTCGTTGGATATGCAGAACCGGAGATATCTTGGTTTTCGTGGGGTTTCAAGCTGAGATATGCATTTCCTTTGATAATCTTGGTGAGACTCCTGTCCGAAATATGCTGAATCATCGAGATCGCTCTTTCCGAGCTATTTAATGCGAGAAACACGTTCTCTGGTTGTTTTCACCACTCCACAGTGCGTTTGATATGCAGTACAGGCGACATCTTGATTTTCGTGGTGTTTCCAGCTGAGATATGCATTTTCTGCTATAATCTTGGTGAGACTTCTGTCAGAAGTATGCAGGATCTTCGAGAACGCTCTTTTCGAGCTATTTAATGCGAGAAACACGTTATCTGGTGTTTTCACCACTCCACAGTACGTTTGACATGCAGAACCGGAGATATCCTGGTTTCGGTCGGGTTTCAAGCTGAGATATGCATTTTCTACGATAATCCTGGTGAGACTTCTGTCAGAAGTATGCAGAATCTTCGAGAACGCTCTTTTCGAGCTACTTAATGCGCGAAACACGTTTTCTGGTGTTTTCACCACTCCACGGTGCGTTTCATGTGCAGAACCGGAGATAACTCGGTTTTCGTGGTGTTTGCAGCTGAGATATGCATTTTCTGCGATAATCTCGGTGGGTCTATTGTCAGAAGTATGCAGAATCATCTAGATCGCTCTTTTCGAGCTACTTAAAGCACGAAACACGCTTTCTTGTGTTTTCACCACTCCACAGTACGTTTGACATGCAGAACCAGAGATATCTTGGTTTCGGTCGGGTTTCAAGCTGAGATATGCATTTTCTACGATAATATTGGTGAGACTTCAGTCAGAAGTATGCAGAATCATCTATATCGCTCTTTTCGAACTACTTAATGCACGAAACACGTTTTCTGGTGTTTTCACCACTCCACAGTACGTTTGACATGCAGAACCGGAGATATCTTGGTTTCGGTCGGGTTTCAAGCTGAGATATGCATTTTCTACGATAATCCTGATGAGACTTCTGTCAGAAGTATGCAGAATCTTCGAGAATGCTCTTTTCGAGCTACTTAATGCGCGAAATACGTTTTCTGGTGTTTTCACCACTCCACGGTACGTTTGATGTGCAGAACCGGAGATAACTCGGTTTACGTCGGGTTTCAAGCTGAGATATGCATTTTCTACGATAATCTTGGTGAGACTTCTGTCAGAAGTATGCAGGATCTTCGAGAACGCTCTTTTCGAGCTATTTAATGCGTGAAACACGTTATCTGGCGTTTTCACCACTCCACAGTGCGTATGATATGCAGAACCGGCGATATCTTGGTATTCGTGGGGTTTCAAGCTGAGATATGAATTTTCTGCGATAATCTTGGTGAGACTTCTGTCCGAAGTATGCTGAATCATCGAGATCGCTCTTTTCGAGCTAGTTAGTGCGAGAAACACGTTATCTGGTGATTTCACGACTCCACCGTGCGTTTGATATGCAGAACAGTAGATATCTTGGTTTTCGTGGGGTTTCAAGCTGAGATATGCATTTCCTTTGATAATCTTGGTGAGACTCCTGTCCGAAATATGCTGAATAATCGAGATCGCTCTTTTCGAGCTATTTAATGCGAGAAACATGTTTTCTGGTGTTTTCTCCACTCCACAGTACGTTTGACATGCAGAACCGGAGATATCTTGGTTTCGGTCGGGTTTCAAGCTGAGATATGCATTTTCTACGATAATCCTGGTGAGACTTCTGTCAGAAGTATGCAGAATCTTCGAGAACGCTCTTTTCGAGCTACTTAATGCGCGAAATACGTTCTCTGGTGTTTTCACCACTCCACGGTACGTTTGATGTGCAGAACCGGAGATAACTCGGTTTTCGTCGGGTTTCAAGCTGAGATATGCATTTTCTACGATAATCTTGGTGAGACTTCTGTCAGAAGTATGCAGGATCTTCGAGAACGCTCTTTTCGAGCTATTTAATGCGAGAAACACGTTATCTGGTGTTTTCACCACTCCACAGTTGGTTTGATATGCAGAACCGGCGATAGCTTGGTTTTAGTGGGGTTTAAAGCTGAGATATGCATTTTCTGCGATAATCTTGGTGAGACTTCTGTCCGAAGTATGCTGAAACATCGAGATCGCTCTTTTCGAGCTAGATAATGCGAGAAAAACCTTATCCGGTGTTTTCACCACTCCACAGTGCGTTTGATATGCAAAACCGGCGATATATTGGTTTTCGTGGGGTTTCAAGCTGAGATATGCATTTCCTGCGATAATCTTGTTGAGACTTCTGTCCGAAGTATGCTGAATCATCGAAATCGCCCTTTTCGAGCTACTTAATGCACGAAACACGTTTTCTGGTGTTTTCACCACTCCACAGTACGTTTGACATGCAGAACCGGAGATATCTTGGTTTTCGTGGGGTTTCAAGATGAGATATGCATTTCCTGCGATAATCTTGTTGAGACTTCTGTCCGAAGTATGCTGAATCATCGAGATCGCTCTTCTCGAGCTATTTAATGCGAGAAACACGTTATCTGGTCTTTTCACCACTCCACAGTTGGTTTGATATGCAGAACCGGAGATATCTTGGTTTTCGTGGGGTTTCAAGATGAGATATGCATTTCCTGCGATAATCTTGTTGAGACTTCTGTCCGAAGTATGCTGAATCATCGAGATCGCTCTTTTCGAGCTACTTAATGCACGAAACACGTTTTCTGGTGTTTTCACCACTCCACAGTACGTTTGACATGCAGAACCAGAGACATCTTGGTTTCGGTCGGGTTTCAAGCTGAGATATGCATTTTCTACGATAATCCTGGTGAGACTTCTGTCAGAAGTATGCAGAATCTTCGAGAACGCTCTTTTCGAGCTACTTAATGCGCGAAATACGTTCTCCGGTGTTTTCACCACTCCACGGTACGTTTGATGTGCAGAACCGGAGATAACTCGGTTTTCGTCGGGTTTCAAGCTGAGATATGCATTTTCTACGATAATCTTGGTGAGGCTTCTGTCAGAAGTATGCAGGATCTTCGAGAACGCTCTTTTCGAGCTACTTAATGCACGAAACACGTTTTCTGGTGTTTTCACCACTCCACAGTACGTGTGACATAGAGAACCGGAGATATCTTGGTTTCGGTCGGGTTTCAAGCTGAGATATGCATTTTCTACGATAATCTTGGTGAAACATCTGTCCGAAGTATGCAGAAACATCGAGAGCGCTCTTTTCGAGCTATTTAATGCGAGAAACTTGTTTTCTGGGGTTTTCACGACTCCACAGTTCGTTGGATATGCAGAACCGGCGATATCTTGGTTTTCGTCGGGTTTCATGCTGAGATATGCATTTTCTACGATAATCTTGGTGAGACTTCTGTCAGAAGTATGCAGGATCTTCGAGAACGCTGTTTTCGAGCTATTTAATGCGAGAAACTTGTTTTCTGGGGTTTTCACGACTCCACAGTTCGTTGGATATGCAGAACCGGCGATAGCTTGGTTTTAGTGGGGTTTCAAGCTGAGATATGCATTTTCTGCGATAATCTTGGTGAGACTTCTGTCCGAAGTATGCTGAATCATCGAGATCGCTCTTCTCGAGCTATTTAATGCGAGAAACACGTTATCTGGTGTTTTCACCACTCCACAGTTGGTTTGATATGCAGAACCGGCGATATCTTGGTTTTCGTGGGGTTTCAAGATGAGGTATGCATTTCCTGCGATAATCTTGTTGAGACTTCTGTCCGAAGTATGCTGAATCATCGAGATCGCTCTTCTCGAGCTATTTAATGCGAGAAACACGTTATCTGGTCTTTTCACCACTCCACAGTTGGTTTGATATGCAGAACCGGAGATATCTTGGTTTTCGTGGGGTTTCAAGATGAGGTATGCATTTCCTGCGATAATCTTGTTGAGACTTCTGTCCGAAGTATGCTGAATCATCGAGATCGCTCTTCTCGAGCTATTTAATGCGAGAAACACGTTATCTGGTGTTTTCACCACTCCACAGTTGGTTTGATATGCAGAACCGGCGATATCTTGGTTTTCGTGGGGTTTCAAGATGAGGTATGCATTTCCTGCGATAATCTTGTTGAGACTTCTGTCCGAAGTATGCTGAATCATCGAAATCGCTCTTTTCGAGCTACTTAATGCACGAAACACGTTTTCTGGTGTTTTCACCACTCCACAGTACGTTTGACATGCAGAACCGGAGATATCTTGGTTTTCGTGGGGTTTCAAGATGAGATATGCATTTCCTGCGATAATCTTGTTGAGACTTCTGTCCGAAGTATGCTGAATCATCGAGATCGCTCTTTTCGAGCTACTTAATGCACGAAACACGTTTTCTGGTGTTTTCACCACTCCACAGTACGTTTGACATGCAGAACCAGAGACATCTTGGTTTCGGTCGGGTTTCAAGCTGAGATATGCATTTTCTACGATAATCCTGGTGAGACTTCTGTCAGAAGTATGCAGAATCTTCGAGAACGCTCTTTTCGAGCTACTTAATGCGCGAAATACGTTCTCCGGTGTTTTCACCACTCCACGGTACGTTTGATGTGCAGAACCGGAGATAACTCGGTTTTCGTCGGGTTTCAGGCTGAGATATGCATTTTCTACGATAATCTTGGTGAGGCTTCTGTCAGAAGTATGCAGGATCTTCGAGAACGCTCTTTTCGAGCTACTTAATGCACGAAACACGTTTTCTGGTGTTTTCACCACTCCACAGTACGTGTGACATAGAGAACCGGAGATATCTTGGTTTCGGTCGGGTTTCAAGCTGAGATATGCATTTTCTACGATAATCTTGGTGAAACATCTGTCCGAAGTATGCAGAAACATCGAGAGCGCTCTTTTCGAGCTATTTAATGCGAGAAACTTGTTTTCTGGGGTTTTCACGACTCCACAGTTCGTTGGATATGCAGAACCGGAGATATCTTGGTTTTCGTCGGGTTTCATGCTGAGATATGCATTTTCTACGATAATCTTGGTGAGACTTCTGTCAGAAGTATGCAGGATCTTCGAGAACGCTCTTTTCAAGCTATTTAATGCGAGAAACACGTAATCTGGTGTTTTCACCACTCCACGGTACGTTTGATGTGCAGAACTGGAGATAACTCGGTTTTCGTCGGGTTTCAAGCTGAGATATGCATTTTCTACGATAAGCTTGGTGAAACATCTGTCCAAAGTATGCAGAAGCATCGAGAGCGCTCTTTTCGAGCTATTGAATGCACGAAACACGTTTTCTGGTGTTTTCACCACTCCACAGTACGTTTGACATGCAGAACCGGAGATATCTTGGTTTCGGTCGGGTTTCAAGCTGAGATATGCATTTTCTACGATAATCCTGGTGAGACTTCTGTCAGAAGTATGCAGAATCTTCGAGAACGCTCTTTTCGAGCTACTTAATGCGCGAAACCCGTTTTCTGGTGTTTTCACCACTCCACGGTACGTTTGATGTGCAGAACCGGAGATAACTCGGTTTTCGTCGGGTTTCAAGATGAGATATGCATTTTCTACGATAATCTTGTTGAGACTTCTGTCAGAAGTATGCAGGATCTTCGAGAACGCTCTTTTCGAGCTATTTAATGCGAGAAACACGTAATCTGGTGTTTTCACCACTCCACAGAGCGTATGATATGCAGAACCGGCGATATTTTGGTTTTGGTCGGGTTTCAAGCTGAGATATGCATTTTCTACGATAATCCTGGTGAGACTTCTGTCAGAAGGATGCAGAATCTTCGAGAACGCTCTTTTCGAGCTACTTAATGCGCGAAATACGTTTTCTGGTGTTTTCACCACTCCACGGTACGTTTGATGTGCAGAACCGGAGATAACTCGGTTTTGTGGGGTTTCAAGCTGAGATATGCATTTTCTGCGATAATATTGGTGAGACTTCAGTCAGAAGTGTGCAGAATCATCTAGATCACTGTTTTCGAGCTACTTAATACACGAAACACGTTTTCTGGTGTTTTCACCACTCCACAGTACGTTTGACATGCAGAACCGGAGATATCTTGGTTTTCGTCAGGTTTCAAGCTGAGATATGCATTTTCTACGATAATCTTGGTGAGACTTCTGTCAGAAGTATGCAGGATCTTCGAGAACGCTGTTTTCGAGCTATTTAATGCGAGAAACACGTAATCTGGTGTTTTCACCACTCCACAGTGCGTATGATATGCAGAACCGGCGATATTTTGGTTTTGGTCGGGTTTCAAGCTGAGATATGCATTTTCTACGATAATCTTGTTGAGACTTCTGTCAGAAGTATGCAGGATCTTCGAGAACGCTCTTTTCGAGCTATTTAATGCGAGAAACACGTAATCTGGTGTTTTCACCACTCCACAGTGCGTATGATATGCAGAACCGGCGATATTTTGGTTTTGGTCGGGTTTCAAGCTGAGATATGCATTTTCTGCGATAATATTGGTGAGACTTCAGTCAGAAGTGTGCAGAATCATCTAGATCACTGTTTTCGAGCTACTTAATACACGAAACACGTTTTCTGGTGTTTTCACCACTCCACAGTACGTTTGACATGCAGAACCGGAGATATCTTGGTTTTCGTGAGGTTTCAAGCTGAGATATGCATTTTCTACGATAATCTTGGTGAGACTTCTGTCAGAAGTATGCAGGATCTTCGAGAACGCTGTTTTCGAGCTATTTAATGCGAGAAACACGTAATCTGGTGTTTTCACCACTCCACAGTGCGTATGATATGCAGAACCGGCGATATTTTGGTTTTGGTCGGGTTTCAAGCTGAGATATGCATTTTCTACGATAATCCAGGTGAGACTTCTGTCAGAAGGATGCAGAATCTTCGAGAACGCTCTTTTCGAGCTATTTAATGCGAGAAACTCGTTTTCTGGGGTTTTCACCACTGCACAGTTCGTTGGATATGCAGAACCGGAGATATCTTGGTTTTCGTGGGGTTTCAAGATGAGATATGCATTTCCTGCGATAATCATGTTGAGACTTCTGTCCGAAGTATGCTGAATCATCGAGATCGCTCTTCTCGAGCTATTTAATGCGAGAAACACGTTCTCTGGTGTTTTCACCACTCCACGGTACGTTTGATGTGCAGAACCGGAGATAACTCGGTTTACGTCGGGTTTCAAGCTGAGATATGCATTTTCTACGATAATCTTGGTGAGACTTCAGTCAGAAGTATGCAAAATCATCTAGATCGCTCTTTTCGAGCTACTTAATGCACGAAACACGTTTTCTGGTGTTTTCACCACTCCACGGTACGTTTGATGTGCAGAACCGGAGATAACTCGGTTTTCGTCGGGTTTCAAGCTGAGATATGCATTTTCTACGATAATCTTGGTGAGACTTCTGTCAGAAGTATGCAGGATCTTCGAGAACGCTCTTCTCGAGCTATTTAATGCGAGAAACACGTTATCTGGTGTTTTCACCACTCCACAGTTGGTTTGATATGCAGAACCGGCGATATCTTGGTTTTCGTGGGGTTTCAAGATGAGGTATGCATTTCCTGCGATAATCTTGTTGAGACTTCTGTCCGAAGTATGCTGAATCATCGAGATCGCTCTTCTCGAGCTATTTAATGCGCGAAACACGTTATCTGGTCTTTTCACCACTCCACAGTTGGTTTGATATGCAGAACCGGAGATATCTTGGTTTTCGTGGGGTTTCAAGATGAGATATGCATTTCCTGCGATAATCTTGTTGAGACTTCTGTCCGAAGTATGCTGAATCATCGAGATCGCTCTTTTCGAGCTACTTAATGCACGAAACACGTTTTCTGGTGTTTTCACCACTCCACAGTACGTTTGACATGCAGAACCGGAGATATCTTGGTTTCGGTCGGGTTTCAAGCTGAGATATGCATTTTCTACGATAATCCTGGTGAGACTTCTGTCAGAAGTATGCAGAATCTTCGAGAACGCTCTTTTCGAGCTACTTAATGCGCGAAATACGTTCTCTGGTGTTTTCACCACTCCACGGTACGTTTGATGTGCAGAACCGGAGATAACTCGGTTTTCGTCGGGTTTCAAGCTGAGATATGCATTTTCTACGATAATCTTGGTGAGACTTCTGTCAGAAGTATGCAGGATCTTCGAGAACGCTCTTTTCGAGCTATTTAATGCGAGAAACACGTTATCTGGTGTTTTCACCACTCCACAGTTGGTTTGATATGCAGAACCGGCGATATCTTGGTTTTAGTGGGGTTTCAAGCTGAGATATGCATTTTCTGCGATAATCTTGGTGAGAATTCTGTCCGAAGTATGCTGAAACATCGAGATCGCTCTTTTCGAGCTAGATAATGGGAGAAAAACCTTATCCGGTGTTTTCACCACTCCACAGTGCGTTTGATATGCAAAACCGGCGATATATTGGTTTTCGTGGGGTTTCAATCTGAGATATGCATTTTCTGCGATAATCTTGGTGAGACTTCTGTTAGAAGCATGCAGAAACATCGAGAGCGCTCTTTTCGAGCTATTTAATGCGAGAAACTCGTTTTCTGGGGTTTTCACCACTCCACAGTTCGTTGGATATGCAGAACCGGAGATATCTTGGTTTTCGTGGGGTTTCAAGATGAGATATGCATTTCCTTCGATAATCTTGTTGAGACTTCTGTCCGAAGTATGCTGAATCATCGAGATCGCTCTTCTCGAGCTATTTAATGCACGAAACACGTTTTCTGGTGTTTTCACCACTCCACGGTACGTTTGATGTGCAGAACCGGAGATAACTCGGTTTTCGTGGTGTTTCCAGCTGAGATATGCATTTTCTACGATAATCCTGGTGAGACTTCTGTCAGAAGTATGCAGAATCTTCGAGAACGCTCTTTTCGAGCTACTTAATGCGCGAAACTCGTTTTCTGGTGTTTTCACCACTCCACGGTACGTTTGATGTGCAGAACCGGAGATAACTCGGTTTTCGTCGGGTTTCAAGCTGAGATATGCATTTTCTGCGATAATATTGGTGAGACTTCAGTCAGAAGTATTCAGAATCATCTTGATCGCTCTTTTCGAGCTACTTAATGCACGAAACACGTTTTCTGGTGTTTTCACCACTCCACAGTACGTTTGACATGCAGAACCGGAGATATCTTGGTTTTCGTGGGGTTTCAAGATGAGATATGCATTTCCTGCGATAATCTTGTTGAGACTTCTGTCCGAAGTATGCTGAATCATCGAGATCGCTCTTCTCGAGCTATTTAATGCGAGAAACACGTTATCTGGTGTTTTCACCACTCCACAGTTGGTTTGATATGCAGAACTGGCGATATCTTGGTTTTCGTGGGGTTTCAAGATGAGGTATGCATTTCCTGCGATAATCTTGTTGAGACTTCTGTCCGAAGTATGCTGAATCATCGAGATCGCTCTTCTAGAGCTATTTAATGCGAGAAACACGTTATCTGGTCTTTTCACCACTCCACAGTTGGTTTGATATGCAGAACCGGAGATATCTTGGTTTACGTGGGGTTTCAAGATGAGATATGCATTTCCTGCGATAATCTTGTTGAGACTTCGGTCCGAAGTGTGCTGAATCATCGAGATCGCTCTTTTCGAGCTACTTAATGCACGAAACACGTTTTCTGGTGTTTTCACCACTCCACAGTACGTTTGACATGCAGAACCGGAGATATCTTGGTTTAGGTCGGGTTTCAAGCTGAGATATGCATTTTCTACGATAATCCTGGTGAGACTTCTGTCAGAAGTATGCAGAATCTTCGAGAACGCTCTTTTCGAGCTACTTAATGCGCGAAATACGTTCTCTGGTGTTTTCACCACTCCACGGTACGTTTGATGTGCAGAACCGGAGATAACTCGGTTTTCGTCGGGTTTCAAGCTGAGATATGCATTTTCTACGATAATCTTGGTGAGACTTCTGTCAGAAGTATGCAGGATCTTCGAGAACGCTCTTTTCGAGCTATTTAATCCGAGAAACACGTTATCTGGTGTTTTCACCACTCCACAGTTGGTTTGATATGCAGAACCGGCGATATCTTGGTTTTAGTGGGGTTTCAAGCTGAGATATGCATTTTCTGCGATAATCTTGGTGAGACTTCTGTCCGAAGTATGCTGAAACATCGAGATCGCTCTTTTCGAGCTAGATAATGCGAGAAAAACCTTATCCGGTGTTTTCACCACTCCACAGTGCGTTTGATATGCAAAACCGGCGATATATTGGTTTTCGTGGGGTTTCAAGCTGAGATATGCATTTTCTGCGATAATCTTGGTGAGACTTCTGTTAGAAGTATGCAGAAACATCGAGAGCGCTCTTTTCGAGCTATTTAATGCGAGAAACTCGTTTTCTGGTGTTTTCACCACTCCACAGTTCCTTGGATATGCAGAACCGGAGATATCTTGGTTTTCGTGGGGTTTCAAGATGAGATATGCATTTCCTTCGATAATCTTGTTGAGACTTCTGTCCGAAGTATGCTGAATCATCGAGATCGCTCTTCTCGAGCTATTTAATGCGAGAAACACGTTATCTGGTGTTTTCACCACTCCACAGTTGGTTTGATATGCAGAACCGGCGATATCTTGGTTTTCGTGGGGTTTCAAGATGAGGTATGCATTTCCTGCGATAATCTTGTTGAGACTTCAGTCCGAAGTATGCTGAATCATCGAGATCGCTCTTTTCGAGCTACTTAATGCACGAAACACGTTTTCTGGTGTTTTCACCACTCCACAGTACGTTTGACATGCAGAACCGGAGATATCTTGGTTTTCGTGGGGTTTCAAGATGAGATATGCATTTCCTGCGATAATCTTGTTGAGACTTCTGTCCGAAGTATGCTGAATCATCGAGATCGCTCTTCTCGAGCTATTTAATGCGAGAAACACGTTATCTGGTCTTTTCACCACTCCACAGTTGGTTTGATATGCAGAACCGGAGATATCTTGGTTTTCGTGGGGTTTCAAGATGAGATATGCATTTCCTGCGATAATCTTGTTGAGACTTCTGTCCGAAGTATGCTGAATCATCGAGATCGCTCTTTTCGAGCTACTTAATGCACGAAACACGTTTTCTGGTGTTTTCACCACTCCACAGTACGTTTGACATGCAGAACCGGAGATATCTTGGTTTCGGTCGGGTTTCAAGCTGAGATATGCATTTTCTACGATAATCCTGGTGAGACTTCTGTCAGAAGTATGCAGAATCTTCGAGAACGCTCTTTTCGAGCTACTTAATGCGCGAAATACGTTCTCTGGTGTTTTCACCACTCCACGGTACGTTTGATGTGCAGAACCGGAGATAACTCGGTTTTCGTCGGGTTTCAAGCTGAGATATGCATTTTCTACGATAATCTTGGTGAGGCTTCTGTCAGAAGTATGCAGGATCTTCGAGAACGCTCTTTTCGGGCTACTTAATGCACGAAACACGTTTTCTGGTGTTTTCACCACTCCACAGTACGTTTGACATGCAGAACCGGAGATATCTTGGTTTCGGTCGGGTTTCAAGCTGAGATATGCATTTTCTACGACAATCTTGGTGAAACATCTGTCCGAAGTATGCAGAAACATCGAGAGCGCTCTTTTCGAGCTATTTAATGCGAGAAACTTGTTTTCTGGGGTTTTCACCACTCCACAGTTCGTTGGATATGCAGAACCGGAGATATCTTGGTTTTCGTCGGGTTTCAAGCTGAGATATGCATTTTCTACGATAATCTTGGTGAGACTTCTGTCAGAAGTATGCAGGATCTTCGAGAACGCTCTTTTCGAGCTATTTAATGCGAGAAACACGTAATCTGGTGTTTTCACCACTCCACGGTACGTTTGATGTGCAGAACCGGAGATAACTCGGTTTTCGTCGGGTTTCAAGCTGAGATATGCATTTTCTACGATAAGCTTGGTGAAACATCTGTCCAAAGTATGCAGAAGCATCGAGAGCGCTCTTTTCGAGCTATTGAATACACGAAACACGTTTTCTGGTGTTTTCCCCACTCCACAGTACGTTTGACATGCAGAACCGGAGATATCTTGGTTTCGGTCGGGGTTCAAGCTGAGATATGCATTTTCTACGATAATCCTGGTGAGACTTCTGTCAGAAGTATGCAGAATCTTCGAGAACGCTCTTTTCGAGCTATTTAATGCGAGAAACTCGTTTTCTGGGGTTTTCACCACTGCACAGTTCGTTGGATATGCAGAACCGGAGATATCTTGGTTTTCGTGGGGTTTCAAGATGAGATATGCATTTCCTGCGATAATCATGTTGAGACTTCTGTCCGAAGTATGCTGAATCATCGAGATCGCACTTCTCGAGCTATTTAATGCGAGAAACACGTTCTCTGGTTGTTTTCACCACTCCACAGTGCGTTTGATATGCAGAACAGGCAATATCTTGATTTTCGTGGTGTTTCCAGCTGACATATGCATTTTCTACGATAATCCTGGTGAGACTTCTGTTAGAAGTATGCAGAATCTTCATGAACGCTCTTTTCGAGCTACTTAATGCGCGAAACACGTTTTCTGGTGTTTTCACCACTCCACGGTACGTTTGATGTGCAGAACCGGAGATAACTCGGTTTTCGTCGGGTTTCAAGCTGAGATATGCATTTTCTACGATAATCTTGGTGAGACTTCTGTCAGAAGTATGCAGGATCTTCGAGAACGCTGTTTTCGAGCTATTTAATGCGAGAAACACGTAATCTGGTGTTTTCACCACTCCACAGTGCGTATGATATGCAGAACCGGCGATATTTTGGTTTTCGTGGGGTTTCAAGCTGAGATATGCATTTTCTGCGATAATCTTGGTGAGACTTCTGTCCGAAGTATGCAGAATCATCGAGATCGCTCTTTTCGAGCTATTTAATGCGAGAAACAAGTTATCTGGTGTTTTCACCACTCCACAGTGCGTTTGATATGCAGAACCTGCGATATCTTGGTTTTCGTGGGGTTTCAAGCTCAGATATGCATTTTCTGCGATAATCTTGGTGAGACTTCTGTCCGAAGTATGCAGAATCATCGAGATCGCACTTTTCGAGCTACTTAATGCACGAAACACGTTTTCTGGTGTTTTCACCACTCCACGGTACGTTTGATATGCAGAACCGGAGATAACTCGGTTTTCGTGGTGTTTCCAGCTGAGATATGCATTTTCTGCGATAATCTTGGTGGGTCTTTTGTCAGAAGTATGCAGAATCATCTACATCGCTCTTTTCGAGCTACTTAATGCACGAAACACGTTTTCTGGTGTTTTCACCACTCCACAGTACGTTTGACATGCAGAACCGGAGATAACTCGGTTTTCGTCGGGTTTCAATATGAGATATGCATTTTATACGATAATCTTGGTGAGACTTCTGTCCGAAGTATGCAGAAACATCGAGAGCGCTCATTTCGAGCTATTTAATGCGAGAAACTCGTTCTCTGGTGTTTTCACCACTCCACGGTACGTTTGATGTGCAGAACCGGAGATAACTCGGTTTTCGTGGTGTTTGCAGCTGAGATATGCATTTTCTGCGTTAATCTTGGTGGGTCTTTTGTCGGAAGTATGCAGAATCATCTAGATCGCTCTATTCGAGCTACTTAATGCGCGAAATACGTTTTCTGGTGTTTTCACCACTCCACGGTACGTTTGATGTGCAGAACCGGAGATAACTCGGTTTTCGTCGGGTTTCAATCTGAGATATGCATTTTCGACGATAATCTTGGTGAGACTTCTGTCCGAAGTATGCAGAAACATCGAGAGCGCTCATTTCGAGCTATTTAATGCGAGAAAATCGTTCTCTTGTGTTTTCACCACTCCACGGTACGTTTGATGTGCAGAACCGGAGATAACTCGGTTTTCGTGGTGTTTGCAGCTGAGATATGCATTTTCTGCGTTAATCTTGGTGGGTCTTTTGTCGGAAGTATGCAGAATCATCTAGATCGCTCTATTCGAGCTACTTAATGCGCGAAATACGTTTTCTGGTGTTTTCACCACTCCACGGTACGTTTGATGTGCAGAACCGGAGATAACTCGGTTTTCGTCAGGTTTCAAGCTGAGATATGCATTTTCTGCGATAATCTTGGTGAGACTTCTGTCCGAAGTATGCTGAAACATCGAGATCGCTCTTTTCGAGCTAGTTAATGCGAGAAAAACCTTATCCGGTGTTTTCACCACTCCACAGTGCGTTTGATATGCAAAACCGGCGATATGTTGGTTTTCGTGGGGTTTCAAGCTGAGATATGCATTTTCTGCGATAATCTTGGTGAGACTTCTGTTAGAAGTATGCAGAATCATCGAGATCGCACTTTTCGAGCTATTTAATGCGAGAAACTCGTTATCTGGTGTTTTCACCACTCCACAGTTGGTTTGATATGCAGAACCGGCGATATTTTGGTTTTCGTCGGGTTTCAATCTGAGATATGCATTTTCTACGATAATCTTGCTGAAACATCTGTCCGAAGTATGCAGAAACATCGAGAGCGCTCGTTTCGAGCTATTTAATGCGAGAAACTCGTTTTCTGGGGTTTTTCACCACTCCACAGTTCGTTGGATATGCAGAACCGGAGATATATTGGTTTTCGTGGGGTTTCAAGCTGAGATATGCATTTCCTTTGATAATCTTGGTGAGAGTCCTGTCCGAAATATGCTGAATCATCGAGATCGCTCTTTTCGAGCTATTTAATGCGAGAAACACGTTCTCTGGTTGTTTTCACCACTCCACAGTGCGTTTGATATGCAGAACAGGCGATATCTTGATTTTCGTGGTGTTTCCAGCTGAGATATGCATTTTCTGCGATAATCTTGGTGAGACTTCTGTTAGAAGTATGCAGAACCATCGAGAGCGCTCTTTTCGAGCTATTTAATGCGAGAAACTCGTCTTCTGGGGTTTTCACCACTCCACAGTTCGTTGGATATGCAGAACCGGAGATATCTTGGTTTTCGTGGGGTTTCAAGCTGAGATATGCATTTCCTTTGATAATCTTGGTGAGACTCCTGTCCGAAATATGCTGAATCATCGAGATCGCTCTTTTCGAGCTATTTAATGCGAGAAACACGTTCTCTGGTTGTTTTCACCACTCCACAGTGCGTTTGATATGCAGAACAGGCGATATCTTGATTTTCGTGGTGTTTCCAGCTGAGATATGCATTTTCTGCGATAATCTTGGTGAGACTTCTGTTAGAAGTATGCAGAACCATCGAGAACGCTCTTTTCGAGCTATTTAATGCGAGAAACTCGTTTTCTGGGGTTTTCACCACTCCACGGTACGTTTGATGTGCAGAACCGGAGATAACTCGGTTTTCGTCGGGTTTCAAGCTGAGATATGCATTTTCTACGATAATATTGGTGAGACTTCAGTCAGAAGTATGCAAAATCATCTAGATCGCTCTTTTCGAGCTACTTAATGCACGAAACACGTTTTCTGGTGTTTTCACCACTCCACAGTACGTTTGATGTGCAGAACCGGAGATAACTCGGTTTTCGTGGTGTTTGCAGCTGAGATACGCATTTTCTGCGTTAATCTTGGTGGGTCTTTTGTCGGAAGTATGCAGAATCATCTAGATCGCTCTATTCGAGCTACTTAATGCGCGAAATACGTTTTCTGGTGTTTTCACCACTCCACGGTACGTTTGATGTGCAGAACCGGAGATAACTCGGTTTTCGTCGGGTTTCAAGCTGAGATATGCATTTTCTACGATAATCTTGGTGAGACTTCTGTCCGAAGTATGCAGAAACATCGAGAGCGCTCATTTCGAGCTATTTAATGCGAGAAACTCGTTCTCTTGTGTTTTCACCACTCCACAGTACGTTTGACATGCAGAACCGGAGATATCTTGGTTTTCGTGGGGTTTCAAGATGAGATATGCATTTCCTGCGATAATCTTGTTGAGACTTCTGTCCGAAGTATGCTGAATCATCGAGATCGCTCTTCTCGAGCTATTTAATGCGAGAAACACGTTTTCTGGTGTTTTCACCACTCCACAGTACGTGTGACATAGAGAACCGGAGATATCTTGGTTTCGGTCGGGTTTCAAGCTGAGATATGCATTTTCTACGATAATCTTGGTGAAACATCTGTCCGAAGTATGCAGAAACATCGAGAGCGCTCTTTTCGAGCTATTTAATGCGAGAAACTTGTTTTCTGGGGTTTTCACGACTCCACAGTTCGTTGGATATGCAGAACCGGAGATATCTTGGTTTTCGTCGGGTTTCATGCTGAGATATGCATTTTCTACGATAATCTTGGTGAGACTTCTGTCAGAAGTATGCAGGATCTTCGAGAACGCTCTTTTCAAGCTATTTAATGCGAGAAACACGTAATCTGGTGTTTTCACCACTCCACGGTACGTTTGATGTGCAGAACTGGAGATAACTCGGTTTTCGTCGGGTTTCAAGCTGAGATATGCATTTTCTACGATAAGCTTGGTGAAACATCTGTCCAAAGTATGCAGAAGCATCGAGAGCGCTCTTTTCGAGCTATTGAATGCACGAAACACGTTTTCTGGTGTTTTCACCACTCCACAGTACGTTTGACATGCAGAACCGGAGATATCTTGGTTTCGGTCGGGTTTCAAGCTGAGATATGCATTTTCTACGATAATCCTGGTGAGACTTCTGTCAGAAGTATGCAGAATCTTCGAGAACGCTCTTTTCGAGCTACTTAATGCGCGAAACCCGTTTTCTGGTGTTTTCACCACTCCACGGTACGTTTGATGTGCAGAACCGGAGATAACTCGGTTTTCGTCGGGTTTCAAGATGAGATATGCATTTTCTACGATAATCTTGTTGAGACTTCTGTCAGAAGTATGCAGGATCTTCGAGAACGCTCTTTTCGAGCTATTTAATGCGAGAAACACGTAATCTGGTGTTTTCACCACTCCACAGAGCGTATGATATGCAGAACCGGCGATATTTTGGTTTTGGTCGGGTTTCAAGCTGAGATATGCATTTTCTACGATAATCCTGGTGAGACTTCTGTCAGAAGGATGCAGAATCTTCGAGAACGCTCTTTTCGAGCTACTTAATGCGCGAAATACGTTTTCTGGTGTTTTCACCACTCCACGGTACGTTTGATGTGCAGAACCGGAGATAACTCGGTTTTGTGGGGTTTCAAGCTGAGATATGCATTTTCTGCGATAATATTGGTGAGACTTCAGTCAGAAGTGTGCAGAATCATCTAGATCACTGTTTTCGAGCTACTTAATACACGAAACACGTTTTCTGGTGTTTTCACCACTCCACAGTACGTTTGACATGCAGAACCGGAGATATCTTGGTTTTCGTCAGGTTTCAAGCTGAGATATGCATTTTCTACGATAATCTTGGTGAGACTTCTGTCAGAAGTATGCAGGATCTTCGAGAACGCTGTTTTCGAGCTATTTAATGCGAGAAACACGTAATCTGGTGTTTTCACCACTCCACAGTGCGTATGATATGCAGAACCGGCGATATTTTGGTTTTGGTCGGGTTTCAAGCTGAGATATGCATTTTCTACGATAATCTTGTTGAGACTTCTGTCAGAAGTATGCAGGATCTTCGAGAACGCTCTTTTCGAGCTATTTAATGCGAGAAACACGTAATCTGGTGTTTTCACCACTCCACAGTGCGTATGATATGCAGAACCGGCGATATTTTGGTTTTGGTCGGGTTTCAAGCTGAGATATGCATTTTCTGCGATAATATTGGTGAGACTTCAGTCAGAAGTGTGCAGAATCATCTAGATCACTGTTTTCGAGCTACTTAATACACGAAACACGTTTTCTGGTGTTTTCACCACTCCACAGTACGTTTGACATGCAGAACCGGAGATATCTTGGTTTTCGTGAGGTTTCAAGCTGAGATATGCATTTTCTACGATAATCTTGGTGAGACTTCTGTCAGAAGTATGCAGGATCTTCGAGAACGCTGTTTTCGAGCTATTTAATGCGAGAAACACGTAATCTGGTGTTTTCACCACTCCACAGTGCGTATGATATGCAGAACCGGCGATATTTTGGTTTTGGTCGGGTTTCAAGCTGAGATATGCATTTTCTACGATAATCCTGGTGAGACTTCTGTCAGAAGGATGCAGAATCTTCGAGAACGCTCTTTTCGAGCTATTTAATGCGAGAAACTCGTTTTCTGGGGTTTTCACCACTGCACAGTTCGTTGGATATGCAGAACCGGAGATATCTTGGTTTTCGTGGGGTTTCAAGATGAGATATGCATTTCCTGCGATAATCATGTTGAGACTTCTGTCCGAAGTATGCTGAATCATCGAGATCGCTCTTCTCGAGCTATTTAATGCGAGAAACACGTTCTCTGGTGTTTTCACCACTCCACGGTACGTTTGATGTGCAGAACCGGAGATAACTCGGTTTACGTCGGGTTTCAAGCTGAGATATGCATTTTCTACGATAATCTTGGTGAGACTTCAGTCAGAAGTATGCAAAATCATCTAGATCGCTCTTTTCGAGCTACTTAATGCACGAAACACGTTTTCTGGTGTTTTCACCACTCCACGGTACGTTTGATGTGCAGAACCGGAGATAACTCGGTTTTCGTCGGGTTTCAAGCTGAGATATGCATTTTCTACGATAATCTTGGTGAGACTTCTGTCAGAAGTATGCAGGATCTTCGAGAACGCTCTTCTCGAGCTATTTAATGCGAGAAACACGTTATCTGGTGTTTTCACCACTCCACAGTTGGTTTGATATGCAGAACCGGCGATATCTTGGTTTTCGTGGGGTTTCAAGATGAGGTATGCATTTCCTGCGATAATCTTGTTGAGACTTCTGTCCGAAGTATGCTGAATCATCGAGATCGCTCTTCTCGAGCTATTTAATGCGCGAAACACGTTATCTGGTCTTTTCACCACTCCACAGTTGGTTTGATATGCAGAACCGGAGATATCTTGGTTTTCGTGGGGTTTCAAGATGAGATATGCATTTCCTGCGATAATCTTGTTGAGACTTCTGTCCGAAGTATGCTGAATCATCGAGATCGCTCTTTTCGAGCTACTTAATGCACGAAACACGTTTTCTGGTGTTTTCACCACTCCACAGTACGTTTGACATGCAGAACCGGAGATATCTTGGTTTCGGTCGGGTTTCAAGCTGAGATATGCATTTTCTACGATAATCCTGGTGAGACTTCTGTCAGAAGTATGCAGAATCTTCGAGAACGCTCTTTTCGAGCTACTTAATGCGCGAAATACGTTCTCTGGTGTTTTCACCACTCCACGGTACGTTTGATGTGCAGAACCGGAGATAACTCGGTTTTCGTCGGGTTTCAAGCTGAGATATGCATTTTCTACGATAATCTTGGTGAGACTTCTGTCAGAAGTATGCAGGATCTTCGAGAACGCTCTTTTCGAGCTATTTAATGCGAGAAACACGTTATCTGGTGTTTTCACCACTCCACAGTTGGTTTGATATGCAGAACCGGCGATATCTTGGTTTTAGTGGGGTTTCAAGCTGAGATATGCATTTTCTGCGATAATCTTGGTGAGAATTCTGTCCGAAGTATGCTGAAACATCGAGATCGCTCTTTTCGAGCTAGATAATGGGAGAAAAACCTTATCCGGTGTTTTCACCACTCCACAGTGCGTTTGATATGCAAAACCGGCGATATATTGGTTTTCGTGGGGTTTCAAGCTGAGATATGCATTTTCTGCGATAATCTTGGTGAGACTTCTGTTAGAAGCATGCAGAAACATCGAGAGCGCTCTTTTCGAGCTATTTAATGCGAGAAACTCGTTTTCTGGGGTTTTCACCACTCCACAGTTCGTTGGATATGCAGAACCGGAGATATCTTGGTTTTCGTGGGGTTTCAAGATGAGATATGCATTTCCTTCGATAATCTTGTTGAGACTTCTGTCCGAAGTATGCTGAATCATCGAGATCGCTCTTCTCGAGCTATTTAATGCACGAAACACGTTTTCTGGTGTTTTCACCACTCCACGGTACGTTTGATGTGCAGAACCGGAGATAACTCGGTTTTCGTGGTGTTTCCAGCTGAGATATGCATTTTCTACGATAATCCTGGTGAGACTTCTGTCAGAAGTATGCAGAATCTTCGAGAACGCTCTTTTCGAGCTACTTAATGCGCGAAACTCGTTTTCTGGTGTTTTCACCACTCCACGGTACGTTTGATGTGCAGAACCGGAGATAACTCGGTTTTCGTCGGGTTTCAAGCTGAGATATGCATTTTCTGCGATAATATTGGTGAGACTTCAGTCAGAAGTATTCAGAATCATCTTGATCGCTCTTTTCGAGCTACTTAATGCACGAAACACGTTTTCTGGTGTTTTCACCACTCCACAGTACGTTTGACATGCAGAACCGGAGATATCTTGGTTTTCGTGGGGTTTCAAGATTAGATATGCATTTCCTGCGATAATCTTGTTGAGACTTCTGTCCGAAGTATGCTGAATCATCGAGATCGCTCTTCTCGAGCTATTTAATGCGAGAAACACGTTATCTGGTGTTTTCACCACTCCACAGTTGGTTTGATATGCAGAACTGGCGATATCTTGGTTTTCGTGGGGTTTCAAGATGAGGTATGCATTTCCTGCGATAATCTTGTTGAGACTTCTGTCCGAAGTATGCTGAATCATCGAGATCGCTCTTCTAGAGCTATTTAATGCGAGAAACACGTTATCTGGTCTTTTCACCACTCCACAGTTGGTTTGATATGCAGAACCGGAGATATCTTGGTTTACGTGGGGTTTCAAGATGAGATATGCATTTCCTGCGATAATCTTGTTGAGACTTCGGTCCGAAGTGTGCTGAATCATCGAGATCGCTCTTTTCGAGCTACTTAATGCACGAAACACGTTTTCTGGTGTTTTCACCACTCCACAGTACGTTTGACATGCAGAACCGGAGATATCTTGGTTTAGGTCGGGTTTCAAGCTGAGATATGCATTTTCTACGATAATCCTGGTGAGACTTCTGTCAGAAGTATGCAGAATCTTCGAGAACGCTCTTTTCGAGCTACTTAATGCGCGAAATACGTTCTCTGGTGTTTTCACCACTCCACGGTACGTTTGATGTGCAGAACCGGAGATAACTCGGTTTTCGTCGGGTTTCAAGCTGAGATATGCATTTTCTACGATAATCTTGGTGAGACTTCTGTCAGAAGTATGCAGGATCTTCGAGAACGCTCTTTTCGAGCTATTTAATCCGAGAAACACGTTATCTGGTGTTTTCACCACTCCACAGTTGGTTTGATATGCAGAACCGGCGATATCTTGGTTTTAGTGGGGTTTCAAGCTGAGATATGCATTTTCTGCGATAATCTTGGTGAGACTTCTGTCCGAAGTATGCTGAAACATCGAGATCGCTCTTTTCGAGCTAGATAATGCGAGAAAAACCTTATCCGGTGTTTTCACCACTCCACAGTGCGTTTGATATGCAAAACCGGCGATATATTGGTTTTCGTGGGGTTTCAAGCTGAGATATGCATTTTCTGCGATAATCTTGGTGAGACTTCTGTTAGAAGTATGCAGAAACATCGAGAGCGCTCTTTTCGAGCTATTTAATGCGAGAAACTCGTTTTCTGGTGTTTTCACCACTCCACAGTTCCTTGGATATGCAGAACCGGAGATATCTTGGTTTTCGTGGGGTTTCAAGATGAGATATGCATTTCCTTCGATAATCTTGTTGAGACTTCTGTCCGAAGTATGCTGAATCATCGAGATCGCTCTTCTCGAGCTATTTAATGCGAGAAACACGTTATCTGGTGTTTTCACCACTCCACAGTTGGTTTGATATGCAGAACCGGCGATATCTTGGTTTTCGTGGGGTTTCAAGATGAGGTATGCATTTCCTGCGATAATCTTGTTGAGACTTCAGTCCGAAGTATGCTGAATCATCGAGATCGCTCTTTTCGAGCTACTTAATGCACGAAACACGTTTTCTGGTGTTTTCACCACTCCACAGTACGTTTGACATGCAGAACCGGAGATATCTTGGTTTTCGTGGGGTTTCAAGATGAGATATGCATTTCCTGCGATAATCTTGTTGAGACTTCTGTCCGAAGTATGCTGAATCATCGAGATCGCTCTTCTCGAGCTATTTAATGCGAGAAACACGTTATCTGGTCTTTTCACCACTCCACAGTTGGTTTGATATGCAGAACCGGAGATATCTTGGTTTTCGTGGGGTTTCAAGATGAGATATGCATTTCCTGCGATAATCTTGTTGAGACTTCTGTCCGAAGTATGCTGAATCATCGAGATCGCTCTTTTCGAGCTACTTAATGCACGAAACACGTTTTCTGGTGTTTTCACCACTCCACAGTACGTTTGACATGCAGAACCGGAGATATCTTGGTTTCGGTCGGGTTTCAAGCTGAGATATGCATTTTCTACGATAATCCTGGTGAGACTTCTGTCAGAAGTATGCAGAATCTTCGAGAACGCTCTTTTCGAGCTACTTAATGCGCGAAATACGTTCTCTGGTGTTTTCACCACTCCACGGTACGTTTGATGTGCAGAACCGGAGATAACTCGGTTTTCGTCGGGTTTCAAGCTGAGATATGCATTTTCTACGATAATCTTGGTGAGGCTTCTGTCAGAAGTATGCAGGATCTTCGAGAACGCTCTTTTCGGGCTACTTAATGCACGAAACACGTTTTCTGGTGTTTTCACCACTCCACAGTACGTTTGACATGCAGAACCGGAGATATCTTGGTTTCGGTCGGGTTTCAAGCTGAGATATGCATTTTCTACGACAATCTTGGTGAAACATCTGTCCGAAGTATGCAGAAACATCGAGAGCGCTCTTTTCGAGCTATTTAATGCGAGAAACTTGTTTTCTGGGGTTTTCACCACTCCACAGTTCGTTGGATATGCAGAACCGGAGATATCTTGGTTTTCGTCGGGTTTCAAGCTGAGATATGCATTTTCTACGATAATCTTGGTGAGACTTCTGTCAGAAGTATGCAGGATCTTCGAGAACGCTCTTTTCGAGCTATTTAATGCGAGAAACACGTAATCTGGTGTTTTCACCACTCCACGGTACGTTTGATGTGCAGAACCGGAGATAACTCGGTTTTCGTCGGGTTTCAAGCTGAGATATGCATTTTCTACGATAAGCTTGGTGAAACATCTGTCCAAAGTATGCAGAAGCATCGAGAGCGCTCTTTTCGAGCTATTGAATACACGAAACACGTTTTCTGGTGTTTTCCCCACTCCACAGTACGTTTGACATGCAGAACCGGAGATATCTTGGTTTCGGTCGGGGTTCAAGCTGAGATATGCATTTTCTACGATAATCCTGGTGAGACTTCTGTCAGAAGTATGCAGAATCTTCGAGAACGCTCTTTTCGAGCTATTTAATGCGAGAAACTCGTTTTCTGGGGTTTTCACCACTGCACAGTTCGTTGGATATGCAGAACCGGAGATATCTTGGTTTTCGTGGGGTTTCAAGATGAGATATGCATTTCCTGCGATAATCATGTTGAGACTTCTGTCCGAAGTATGCTGAATCATCGAGATCGCACTTCTCGAGCTATTTAATGCGAGAAACACGTTCTCTGGTTGTTTTCACCACTCCACAGTGCGTTTGATATGCAGAACAGGCAATATCTTGATTTTCGTGGTGTTTCCAGCTGACATATGCATTTTCTACGATAATCCTGGTGAGACTTCTGTTAGAAGTATGCAGAATCTTCATGAACGCTCTTTTCGAGCTACTTAATGCGCGAAACACGTTTTCTGGTGTTTTCACCACTCCGCGGTACGTTTGATGTGCAGAACCGGAGATAACTCGGTTTTCGTCGGGTTTCAAGCTGAGATATGCATTTTCTACGATAATCTTGGTGAGACTTCTGTCAGAAGTATGCAGGATCTTCGAGAACGCTGTTTTCGAGCTATTTAATGCGAGAAACACGTAATCTGGTGTTTTCACCACTCCACAGTGCGTATGATATGCAGAACCGGCGATATTTTGGTTTTCGTGGGGTTTCAAGCTGAGATATGCATTTTCTGCGATAATCTTGGTGAGACTTCTGTCCGAAGTATGCAGAATCATCGAGATCGCTCTTTTCGAGCTATTTAATGCGAGAAACAAGTTATCTGGTGTTTTCACCACTCCACAGTGCGTTTGATATGCAGAACCTGCGATATCTTGGTTTTCGTGGGGTTTCAAGCTCAGATATGCATTTTCTGCGATAATCTTGGTGAGACTTCTGTCCGAAGTATGCAGAATCATCGAGATCGCACTTTTCGAGCTACTTAATGCACGAAACACGTTTTCTGGTGTTTTCACCACTCCACGGTACGTTTGATATGCAGAACCGGAGATAACTCGGTTTTCGTGGTGTTTCCAGCTGAGATATGCATTTTCTGCGATAATCTTGGTGGGTCTTTTGTCAGAAGTATGCAGAATCATCTACATCGCTCTTTTCGAGCTACTTAATGCACGAAACACGTTTTCTGGTGTTTTCACCACTCCACAGTACGTTTGACATGCAGAACCGGAGATAACTCGGTTTTCGTCGGGTTTCAATATGAGATATGCATTTTATACGATAATCTTGGTGAGACTTCTGTCCGAAGTATGCAGAAACATCGAGAGCGCTCATTTCGAGCTATTTAATGCGAGAAACTCGTTCTCTGGTGTTTTCACCACTCCACGGTACGTTTGATGTGCAGAACCGGAGATAACTCGGTTTTCGTGGTGTTTGCAGCTGAGATATGCATTTTCTGCGTTAATCTTGGTGGGTCTTTTGTCGGAAGTATGCAGAATCATCTAGATCGCTCTATTCGAGCTACTTAATGCGCGAAATACGTTTTCTGGTGTTTTCACCACTCCACGGTACGTTTGATGTGCAGAACCGGAGATAACTCGGTTTTCGTCGGGTTTCAATCTGAGATATGCATTTTCGACGATAATCTTGGTGAGACTTCTGTCCGAAGTATGCAGAAACATCGAGAGCGCTCATTTCGAGCTATTTAATGCGAGAAAATCGTTCTCTTGTGTTTTCACCACTCCACGGTACGTTTGATGTGCAGAACCGGAGATAACTCGGTTTTCGTGGTGTTTGCAGCTGAGATATGCATTTTCTGCGTTAATCTTGGTGGGTCTTTTGTCGGAAGTATGCAGAATCATCTAGATCGCTCTATTCGAGCTACTTAATGCGCGAAATACGTTTTCTGGTGTTTTCACCACTCCACGGTACGTTTGATGTGCAGAACCGGAGATAACTCGGTTTTCGTCAGGTTTCAAGCTGAGATATGCATTTTCTGCGATAATCTTGGTGAGACTTCTGTCCGAAGTATGCTGAAACATCGAGATCGCTCTTTTCGAGCTAGTTAATGCGAGAAAAACCTTATCCGGTGTTTTCACCACTCCACAGTGCGTTTGATATGCAAAACCGGCGATATGTTGGTTTTCGTGGGGTTTCAAGCTGAGATATGCATTTTCTGCGATAATCTTGGTGAGACTTCTGTTAGAAGTATGCAGAATCATCGAGATCGCACTTTTCGAGCTATTTAATGCGAGAAACTCGTTATCTGGTGTTTTCACCACTCCACAGTTGGTTTGATATGCAGAACCGGCGATATTTTGGTTTTCGTCGGGTTTCAATCTGAGATATGCATTTTCTACGATAATCTTGCTGAAACATCTGTCCGAAGTATGCAGAAACATCGAGAGCGCTCGTTTCGAGCTATTTAATGCGAGAAACTCGTTTTCTGGGGTTTTTCACCACTCCACAGTTCGTTGGATATGCAGAACCGGAGATATATTGGTTTTCGTGGGGTTTCAAGCTGAGATATGCATTTCCTTTGATAATCTTGGTGAGAGTCCTGTCCGAAATATGCTGAATCATCGAGATCGCTCTTTTCGAGCTATTTAATGCGAGAAACACGTTCTCTGGTTGTTTTCACCACTCCACAGTGCGTTTGATATGCAGAACAGGCGATATCTTGATTTTCGTGGTGTTTCCAGCTGAGATATGCATTTTCTGCGATAATCTTGGTGAGACTTCTGTTAGAAGTATGCAGGATCTTCGAGAACGCTGTTTTCGAGCTATTTAATGCGAGAAACACGTAATCTGGTGTTTTCACCACTCCACAGTGCGTATGATGTGCAGAACCGGAGATAACTCGGTTTTGTGGGGTTTCAAGCTGAGATATGCATTTTCTGCGATAATATTGGTGAGACTTCAGTCAGAAGTGTGCAGAATCATCTAGATCACTGTTTTCGAGCTACTTAATACACGAAACACGTTTTCTGGTGTTTTCACCACTCCACAGTACGTTTGACATGCAGAACCGGAGATATCTTGGTTTTCGTCAGGTTTCAAGCTGAGATATGCATTTTCTACGATAATCTTGGTGAGACTTCTGTCAGAAGTATGCAGGATCTTCGAGAACGCTGTTTTCGAGCTATTTAATGCGAGAAACACGTAATCTGGTGTTTTCACCACTCCACAGTGCGTATGATATGCAGAACCGGCGATATTTTGGTTTTGGTCGGGTTTCAAGCTGAGATATGCATTTTCTACGATAATCTTGTTGAGACTTCTGTCAGAAGTATGCAGGATCTTCGAGAACGCTCTTTTCGAGCTATTTAATGCGAGAAACACGTAATCTGGTGTTTTCACCACTCCACAGTGCGTATGATATGCAGAACCGGCGATATTTTGGTTTTGGTCGGGTTTCAAGCTGAGATATGCATTTTCTGCGATAATATTGGTGAGACTTCAGTCAGAAGTGTGCAGAATCATCTAGATCACTGTTTTCGAGCTACTTAATACACGAAACACGTTTTCTGGTGTTTTCACCACTCCACAGTACGTTTGACATGCAGAACCGGAGATATCTTGGTTTTCGTGAGGTTTCAAGCTGAGATATGCATTTTCTACGATAATCTTGGTGAGACTTCTGTCAGAAGTATGCAGGATCTTCGAGAACGCTGTTTTCGAGCTATTTAATGCGAGAAACACGTAATCTGGTGTTTTCACCACTCCACAGTGCGTATGATATGCAGAACCGGCGATATTTTGGTTTTGGTCGGGTTTCAAGCTGAGATATGCATTTTCTACGATAATCCTGGTGAGACTTCTGTCAGAAGGATGCAGAATCTTCGAGAACGCTCTTTTCGAGCTATTTAATGCGAGAAACTCGTTTTCTGGGGTTTTCACCACTGCACAGTTCGTTGGATATGCAGAACCGGAGATATCTTGGTTTTCGTGGGGTTTCAAGATGAGATATGCATTTCCTGCGATAATCATGTTGAGACTTCTGTCCGAAGTATGCTGAATCATCGAGATCGCTCTTCTCGAGCTATTTAATGCGAGAAACACGTTCTCTGGTGTTTTCACCACTCCACGGTACGTTTGATGTGCAGAACCGGAGATAACTCGGTTTACGTCGGGTTTCAAGCTGAGATATGCATTTTCTACGATAATCTTGGTGAGACTTCAGTCAGAAGTATGCAAAATCATCTAGATCGCTCTTTTCGAGCTACTTAATGCACGAAACACGTTTTCTGGTGTTTTCACCACTCCACGGTACGTTTGATGTGCAGAACCGGAGATAACTCGGTTTTCGTCGGGTTTCAAGCTGAGATATGCATTTTCTACGATAATCTTGGTGAGACTTCTGTCAGAAGTATGCAGGATCTTCGAGAACGCTCTTCTCGAGCTATTTAATGCGAGAAACACGTTATCTGGTGTTTTCACCACTCCACAGTTGGTTTGATATGCAGAACCGGCGATATCTTGGTTTTCGTGGGGTTTCAAGATGAGGTATGCATTTCCTGCGATAATCTTGTTGAGACTTCTGTCCGAAGTATGCTGAATCATCGAGATCGCTCTTCTCGAGCTATTTAATGCGCGAAACACGTTATCTGGTCTTTTCACCACTCCACAGTTGGTTTGATATGCAGAACCGGAGATATCTTGGTTTTCGTGGGGTTTCAAGATGAGATATGCATTTCCTGCGATAATCTTGTTGAGACTTCTGTCCGAAGTATGCTGAATCATCGAGATCGCTCTTTTCGAGCTACTTAATGCACGAAACACGTTTTCTGGTGTTTTCACCACTCCACAGTACGTTTGACATGCAGAACCGGAGATATCTTGGTTTCGGTCGGGTTTCAAGCTGAGATATGCATTTTCTACGATAATCCTGGTGAGACTTCTGTCAGAAGTATGCAGAATCTTCGAGAACGCTCTTTTCGAGCTACTTAATGCGCGAAATACGTTCTCTGGTGTTTTCACCACTCCACGGTACGTTTGATGTGCAGAACCGGAGATAACTCGGTTTTCGTCGGGTTTCAAGCTGAGATATGCATTTTCTACGATAATCTTGGTGAGACTTCTGTCAGAAGTATGCAGGATCTTCGAGAACGCTCTTTTCGAGCTATTTAATGCGAGAAACACGTTATCTGGTGTTTTCACCACTCCACAGTTGGTTTGATATGCAGAACCGGCGATATCTTGGTTTTAGTGGGGTTTCAAGCTGAGATATGCATTTTCTGCGATAATCTTGGTGAGAATTCTGTCCGAAGTATGCTGAAACATCGAGATCGCTCTTTTCGAGCTAGATAATGGGAGAAAAACCTTATCCGGTGTTTTCACCACTCCACAGTGCGTTTGATATGCAAAACCGGCGATATATTGGTTTTCGTGGGGTTTCAAGCTGAGATATGCATTTTCTGCGATAATCTTGGTGAGACTTCTGTTAGAAGCATGCAGAAACATCGAGAGCGCTCTTTTCGAGCTATTTAATGCGAGAAACTCGTTTTCTGGGGTTTTCACCACTCCACAGTTCGTTGGATATGCAGAACCGGAGATATCTTGGTTTTCGTGGGGTTTCAAGATGAGATATGCATTTCCTTCGATAATCTTGTTGAGACTTCTGTCCGAAGTATGCTGAATCATCGAGATCGCTCTTCTCGAGCTATTTAATGCACGAAACACGTTTTCTGGTGTTTTCACCACTCCACGGTACGTTTGATGTGCAGAACCGGAGATAACTCGGTTTTCGTGGTGTTTCCAGCTGAGATATGCATTTTCTACGATAATCCTGGTGAGACTTCTGTCAGAAGTATGCAGAATCTTCGAGAACGCTCTTTTCGAGCTACTTAATGCGCGAAACTCGTTTTCTGGTGTTTTCACCACTCCACGGTACGTTTGATGTGCAGAACCGGAGATAACTCGGTTTTCGTCGGGTTTCAAGCTGAGATATGCATTTTCTGCGATAATATTGGTGAGACTTCAGTCAGAAGTATTCAGAATCATCTTGATCGCTCTTTTCGAGCTACTTAATGCACGAAACACGTTTTCTGGTGTTTTCACCACTCCACAGTACGTTTGACATGCAGAACCGGAGATATCTTGGTTTTCGTGGGGTTTCAAGATTAGATATGCATTTCCTGCGATAATCTTGTTGAGACTTCTGTCCGAAGTATGCTGAATCATCGAGATCGCTCTTCTCGAGCTATTTAATGCGAGAAACACGTTATCTGGTGTTTTCACCACTCCACAGTTGGTTTGATATGCAGAACTGGCGATATCTTGGTTTTCGTGGGGTTTCAAGATGAGGTATGCATTTCCTGCGATAATCTTGTTGAGACTTCTGTCCGAAGTATGCTGAATCATCGAGATCGCTCTTCTAGAGCTATTTAATGCGAGAAACACGTTATCTGGTCTTTTCACCACTCCACAGTTGGTTTGATATGCAGAACCGGAGATATCTTGGTTTACGTGGGGTTTCAAGATGAGATATGCATTTCCTGCGATAATCTTGTTGAGACTTCGGTCCGAAGTGTGCTGAATCATCGAGATCGCTCTTTTCGAGCTACTTAATGCACGAAACACGTTTTCTGGTGTTTTCACCACTCCACAGTACGTTTGACATGCAGAACCGGAGATATCTTGGTTTAGGTCGGGTTTCAAGCTGAGATATGCATTTTCTACGATAATCCTGGTGAGACTTCTGTCAGAAGTATGCAGAATCTTCGAGAACGCTCTTTTCGAGCTACTTAATGCGCGAAATACGTTCTCTGGTGTTTTCACCACTCCACGGTACGTTTGATGTGCAGAACCGGAGATAACTCGGTTTTCGTCGGGTTTCAAGCTGAGATATGCATTTTCTACGATAATCTTGGTGAGACTTCTGTCAGAAGTATGCAGGATCTTCGAGAACGCTCTTTTCGAGCTATTTAATCCGAGAAACACGTTATCTGGTGTTTTCACCACTCCACAGTTGGTTTGATATGCAGAACCGGCGATATCTTGGTTTTAGTGGGGTTTCAAGCTGAGATATGCATTTTCTGCGATAATCTTGGTGAGACTTCTGTCCGAAGTATGCTGAAACATCGAGATCGCTCTTTTCGAGCTAGATAATGCGAGAAAAACCTTATCCGGTGTTTTCACCACTCCACAGTGCGTTTGATATGCAAAACCGGCGATATATTGGTTTTCGTGGGGTTTCAAGCTGAGATATGCATTTTCTGCGATAATCTTGGTGAGACTTCTGTTAGAAGTATGCAGAAACATCGAGAGCGCTCTTTTCGAGCTATTTAATGCGAGAAACTCGTTTTCTGGTGTTTTCACCACTCCACAGTTCCTTGGATATGCAGAACCGGAGATATCTTGGTTTTCGTGGGGTTTCAAGATGAGATATGCATTTCCTTCGATAATCTTGTTGAGACTTCTGTCCGAAGTATGCTGAATCATCGAGATCGCTCTTCTCGAGCTATTTAATGCGAGAAACACGTTATCTGGTGTTTTCACCACTCCACAGTTGGTTTGATATGCAGAACCGGCGATATCTTGGTTTTCGTGGGGTTTCAAGATGAGGTATGCATTTCCTGCGATAATCTTGTTGAGACTTCAGTCCGAAGTATGCTGAATCATCGAGATCGCTCTTTTCGAGCTACTTAATGCACGAAACACGTTTTCTGGTGTTTTCACCACTCCACAGTACGTTTGACATGCAGAACCGGAGATATCTTGGTTTTCGTGGGGTTTCAAGATGAGATATGCATTTCCTGCGATAATCTTGTTGAGACTTCTGTCCGAAGTATGCTGAATCATCGAGATCGCTCTTCTCGAGCTATTTAATGCGAGAAACACGTTATCTGGTCTTTTCACCACTCCACAGTTGGTTTGATATGCAGAACCGGAGATATCTTGGTTTTCGTGGGGTTTCAAGATGAGATATGCATTTCCTGCGATAATCTTGTTGAGACTTCTGTCCGAAGTATGCTGAATCATCGAGATCGCTCTTTTCGAGCTACTTAATGCACGAAACACGTTTTCTGGTGTTTTCACCACTCCACAGTACGTTTGACATGCAGAACCGGAGATATCTTGGTTTCGGTCGGGTTTCAAGCTGAGATATGCATTTTCTACGATAATCCTGGTGAGACTTCTGTCAGAAGTATGCAGAATCTTCGAGAACGCTCTTTTCGAGCTACTTAATGCGCGAAATACGTTCTCTGGTGTTTTCACCACTCCACGGTACGTTTGATGTGCAGAACCGGAGATAACTCGGTTTTCGTCGGGTTTCAAGCTGAGATATGCATTTTCTACGATAATCTTGGTGAGGCTTCTGTCAGAAGTATGCAGGATCTTCGAGAACGCTCTTTTCGGGCTACTTAATGCACGAAACACGTTTTCTGGTGTTTTCACCACTCCACAGTACGTTTGACATGCAGAACCGGAGATATCTTGGTTTCGGTCGGGTTTCAAGCTGAGATATGCATTTTCTACGACAATCTTGGTGAAACATCTGTCCGAAGTATGCAGAAACATCGAGAGCGCTCTTTTCGAGCTATTTAATGCGAGAAACTTGTTTTCTGGGGTTTTCACCACTCCACAGTTCGTTGGATATGCAGAACCGGAGATATCTTGGTTTTCGTCGGGTTTCAAGCTGAGATATGCATTTTCTACGATAATCTTGGTGAGACTTCTGTCAGAAGTATGCAGGATCTTCGAGAACGCTCTTTTCGAGCTATTTAATGCGAGAAACACGTAATCTGGTGTTTTCACCACTCCACGGTACGTTTGATGTGCAGAACCGGAGATAACTCGGTTTTCGTCGGGTTTCAAGCTGAGATATGCATTTTCTACGATAAGCTTGGTGAAACATCTGTCCAAAGTATGCAGAAGCATCGAGAGCGCTCTTTTCGAGCTATTGAATACACGAAACACGTTTTCTGGTGTTTTCCCCACTCCACAGTACGTTTGACATGCAGAACCGGAGATATCTTGGTTTCGGTCGGGGTTCAAGCTGAGATATGCATTTTCTACGATAATCCTGGTGAGACTTCTGTCAGAAGTATGCAGAATCTTCGAGAACGCTCTTTTCGAGCTATTTAATGCGAGAAACTCGTTTTCTGGGGTTTTCACCACTGCACAGTTCGTTGGATATGCAGAACCGGAGATATCTTGGTTTTCGTGGGGTTTCAAGATGAGATATGCATTTCCTGCGATAATCATGTTGAGACTTCTGTCCGAAGTATGCTGAATCATCGAGATCGCACTTCTCGAGCTATTTAATGCGAGAAACACGTTCTCTGGTTGTTTTCACCACTCCACAGTGCGTTTGATATGCAGAACAGGCAATATCTTGATTTTCGTGGTGTTTCCAGCTGACATATGCATTTTCTACGATAATCCTGGTGAGACTTCTGTTAGAAGTATGCAGAATCTTCATGAACGCTCTTTTCGAGCTACTTAATGCGCGAAACACGTTTTCTGGTGTTTTCACCACTCCGCGGTACGTTTGATGTGCAGAACCGGAGATAACTCGGTTTTCGTCGGGTTTCAAGCTGAGATATGCATTTTCTACGATAATCTTGGTGAGACTTCTGTCAGAAGTATGCAGGATCTTCGAGAACGCTGTTTTCGAGCTATTTAATGCGAGAAACACGTAATCTGGTGTTTTCACCACTCCACAGTGCGTATGATATGCAGAACCGGCGATATTTTGGTTTTCGTGGGGTTTCAAGCTGAGATATGCATTTTCTGCGATAATCTTGGTGAGACTTCTGTCCGAAGTATGCAGAATCATCGAGATCGCTCTTTTCGAGCTATTTAATGCGAGAAACAAGTTATCTGGTGTTTTCACCACTCCACAGTGCGTTTGATATGCAGAACCTGCGATATCTTGGTTTTCGTGGGGTTTCAAGCTCAGATATGCATTTTCTGCGATAATCTTGGTGAGACTTCTGTCCGAAGTATGCAGAATCATCGAGATCGCACTTTTCGAGCTACTTAATGCACGAAACACGTTTTCTGGTGTTTTCACCACTCCACGGTACGTTTGATATGCAGAACCGGAGATAACTCGGTTTTCGTGGTGTTTCCAGCTGAGATATGCATTTTCTGCGATAATCTTGGTGGGTCTTTTGTCAGAAGTATGCAGAATCATCTACATCGCTCTTTTCGAGCTACTTAATGCACGAAACACGTTTTCTGGTGTTTTCACCACTCCACAGTACGTTTGACATGCAGAACCGGAGATAACTCGGTTTTCGTCGGGTTTCAATATGAGATATGCATTTTATACGATAATCTTGGTGAGACTTCTGTCCGAAGTATGCAGAAACATCGAGAGCGCTCATTTCGAGCTATTTAATGCGAGAAACTCGTTCTCTGGTGTTTTCACCACTCCACGGTACGTTTGATGTGCAGAACCGGAGATAACTCGGTTTTCGTGGTGTTTGCAGCTGAGATATGCATTTTCTGCGTTAATCTTGGTGGGTCTTTTGTCGGAAGTATGCAGAATCATCTAGATCGCTCTATTCGAGCTACTTAATGCGCGAAATACGTTTTCTGGTGTTTTCACCACTCCACGGTACGTTTGATGTGCAGAACCGGAGATAACTCGGTTTTCGTCGGGTTTCAATCTGAGATATGCATTTTCGACGATAATCTTGGTGAGACTTCTGTCCGAAGTATGCAGAAACATCGAGAGCGCTCATTTCGAGCTATTTAATGCGAGAAAATCGTTCTCTTGTGTTTTCACCACTCCACGGTACGTTTGATGTGCAGAACCGGAGATAACTCGGTTTTCGTGGTGTTTGCAGCTGAGATATGCATTTTCTGCGTTAATCTTGGTGGGTCTTTTGTCGGAAGTATGCAGAATCATCTAGATCGCTCTATTCGAGCTACTTAATGCGCGAAATACGTTTTCTGGTGTTTTCACCACTCCACGGTACGTTTGATGTGCAGAACCGGAGATAACTCGGTTTTCGTCAGGTTTCAAGCTGAGATATGCATTTTCTGCGATAATCTTGGTGAGACTTCTGTCCGAAGTATGCTGAAACATCGAGATCGCTCTTTTCGAGCTAGTTAATGCGAGAAAAACCTTATCCGGTGTTTTCACCACTCCACAGTGCGTTTGATATGCAAAACCGGCGATATGTTGGTTTTCGTGGGGTTTCAAGCTGAGATATGCATTTTCTGCGATAATCTTGGTGAGACTTCTGTTAGAAGTATGCAGAATCATCGAGATCGCACTTTTCGAGCTATTTAATGCGAGAAACTCGTTATCTGGTGTTTTCACCACTCCACAGTTGGTTTGATATGCAGAACCGGCGATATTTTGGTTTTCGTCGGGTTTCAATCTGAGATATGCATTTTCTACGATAATCTTGCTGAAACATCTGTCCGAAGTATGCAGAAACATCGAGAGCGCTCGTTTCGAGCTATTTAATGCGAGAAACTCGTTTTCTGGGGTTTTTCACCACTCCACAGTTCGTTGGATATGCAGAACCGGAGATATATTGGTTTTCGTGGGGTTTCAAGCTGAGATATGCATTTCCTTTGATAATCTTGGTGAGAGTCCTGTCCGAAATATGCTGAATCATCGAGATCGCTCTTTTCGAGCTATTTAATGCGAGAAACACGTTCTCTGGTTGTTTTCACCACTCCACAGTGCGTTTGATATGCAGAACAGGCGATATCTTGATTTTCGTGGTGTTTCCAGCTGAGATATGCATTTTCTGCGATAATCTTGGTGAGACTTCTGTTAGAAGTATGCAGAACCATCGAGAGCGCTCTTTTCGAGCTATTTAATGCGAGAAACTCGTCTTCTGGGGTTTTCACCACTCCACAGTTCGTTGGATATGCAGAACCGGAGATATCTTGGTTTTCGTGGGGTTTCAAGCTGAGATATGCATTTCCTTTGATAATCTTGGTGAGACTCCTGTCCGAAATATGCTGAATCATCGAGATCGCTCTTTTCGAGCTATTTAATGCGAGAAACACGTTCTCTGGTTGTTTTCACCACTCCACAGTGCGTTTGATATGCAGAACAGGCGATATCTTGATTTTCGTGGTGTTTCCAGCTGAGATATGCATTTTCTGCGATAATCTTGGTGAGACTTCTGTTAGAAGTATGCAGAACCATCGAGAACGCTCTTTTCGAGCTATTTAATGCGAGAAACTCGTTTTCTGGGGTTTTCACCACTCCACGGTACGTTTGATGTGCAGAACCGGAGATAACTCGGTTTTCGTCGGGTTTCAAGCTGAGATATGCATTTTCTACGATAATATTGGTGAGACTTCAGTCAGAAGTATGCAAAATCATCTAGATCGCTCTTTTCGAGCTACTTAATGCACGAAACACGTTTTCTGGTGTTTTCACCACTCCACAGTACGTTTGATGTGCAGAACCGGAGATAACTCGGTTTTCGTGGTGTTTGCAGCTGAGATACGCATTTTCTGCGTTAATCTTGGTGGGTCTTTTGTCGGAAGTATGCAGAATCATCTAGATCGCTCTATTCGAGCTACTTAATGCGCGAAATACGTTTTCTGGTGTTTTCACCACTCCACGGTACGTTTGATGTGCAGAACCGGAGATAACTCGGTTTTCGTCGGGTTTCAAGCTGAGATATGCATTTTCTACGATAATCTTGGTGAGACTTCTGTCCGAAGTATGCAGAAACATCGAGAGCGCTCATTTCGAGCTATTTAATGCGAGAAACTCGTTCTCTTGTGTTTTCACCACTCCACAGTACGTTTGACATGCAGAACCGGAGATATCTTGGTTTTCGTGGGGTTTCAAGATGAGATATGCATTTCCTGCGATAATCTTGTTGAGACTTCTGTCCGAAGTATGCTGAATCATCGAGATCGCTCTTCTCGAGCTATTTAATGCGAGAAACACGTTATCTGGTCTTTTCACCACTCCACAGTTGGTTTGATATGCAGAGCCGGAGATATCTTGGTTTTCGTGGGGTTTCAAGATGAGATATGCATTTCCTGCGATAATCTTGTTGAGACTTCTGTCCGAAGTATGCTGAATCATCGAGATCGCTCTTTTCGAGCTACTTAATGCACGAAACACGTTTTCTGGTGTTTTCACCACTCCACAGTACGTTTGACATGCAGAACCAGAGACATCTTGGTTTCGGTCGGGTTTCAAGCTGAGATATGCATTTTCTACGATAATCCTGGTGAGACTTCTGTCAGAAGTATGCAGAATCTTCGAGAACGCTCTTTTCGAGCTACTTAATGCGCGAAATACGTTCTCTGGTGTTTTCACCACTCCACGGTACGTTTGATGTGCAGAACCGGAGATAACTCGGTTTTCGTCGGGTTTCAAGCTGAGATATCCATTTTCTACGATAATCTTGGTGAGGCTTCTGTCAGAAGTATGCAGGATCTTCGAGAACGCTCTTTTCGAGCTACTTAATGCACGAAACACGTTTTCTGGTGTTTTCACCACTCCACAGTACGTTTGACATAGAGAACCGGAGATATCTTGGTTTCGGTCGGGTTTCAAGCTGAGATATGCATTTTCTACGATAATCTTGGTGAAACATCTGTCCGAAGTAAGCAGAAACATCGAGAGCGCTCTTTTCGAGCTATTTAATGCGAGAAACTTGTTTTCTGGGGTTTTCACGACTCCACAGTTCGTTGGATATGCAGAACCGGAGATATCTTGGTTTTCGTCGGGTTTCATGCTGAGATATGCATTTTCTACGATAATCTTGGTGAGACTTCTGTCAGAAGTATGCAGGATCTTCGAGAACGCTCTTTTCGAGCTATTTAATGCGAGAAACACGTAATCTGGTGTTTTCACCACTCCACGGTACGTTTGATGTGCAGAACCGGAGATAACTCGGTTTTCGTCGGGTTTCAAGCTGAGATATGCATTTTCTACGATAAGCTTGGTGAAACATCTGTCCAAAGTATGCAGAAGCATCGAGAGCGCTCTTTTCGAGCTATTGAATGCATGAAACACGTTTTCTGGTGTTTTCACCACTCCACAGTACGTTTGACATGCAGAACCGGAGATATCTTGGTTTCGGTCGGGTTTCAAGCTGAGATATGCATTTTCTACGATAATCCTGGTGAGACTTCTGTCAGAAGTATGCAGAATCTTCGAGAACGCTCTTTTCGAGCTACTTAATGCGCGAAACTCGTTTTCTGGTGTTTTCACCACTCCACGGTACGTTTGATGTGCAGAACCGGAGATAACTCGGTTTTCGTCGGGTTTCAAGATGAGATATGCATTTTCTACGATAATCCTGGTGAGACTTCTGTCAGAAGTATGCAGGATCTTCGAGAACGCTCTTTTCGAGCTATTTAATGCGAGAAACACGTAATCTGGTGTTTTCACCACTCCACAGTGCGTATGATATGCAGAACCGGCGATATTTTGGTTTTGGTCGGGTTTCAAGCTGAGATATGCATTTTCTACGATAATCCTGGTGAGACTTCTGTCAGAAGGATGCAGAATCTTCGAGAACGCTCTTTTCGAGCTACTTAATGCGCGAAATACGTTTTCTGGTGTTTTCACCACTCCACGGTACGTTTGATGTGCAGAACCGGAGATAACTCGGTTTTCGTCGGGTTTCAAGCTGAGATATGCATTTTCTGCGATAATATTGGTGAGACTTCAGTCAGAAGTGTGCAGAATCATCTAGATCACTGTTTTCGTGCTACTTAATACACGAAACACGTTTTCTGGTGTTTTCACCACTCCACAGTACGTTTGACATGCAGAACCGGAGATATCTTGGTTTTCGTCAGGTTTCAAGCTGAGATATGCATTTTCTACGATAATCTTGGTGAGACTTTTGTCAGAAGTATGCAGGATCTTCGAGAACGCTGTTTTCGAGCTATTTAATGCGAGAAACACGTAATCTGGTGTTTTCACCACTCCACAGTGCGTATGATATGCAGAACCGGCGATATTTTGGTTTTGGTCGGGTTTCAAGCTGAGATATGCATTTTCTACGATAATCTTGTTGAGACTTCTGTCAGAAGTATGCAGGATCTTCGAGAACGCTCTTTTCGAGCTATTTAATGCGAGAAACTCGTCTTCTGGGGTTTTCCCCACTCCACAGTTCGTTGGATATGCAGAACCGGAGATATCTTGGTTTTCGTGGGGTTTCAAGCTGAGATATGCATTTCCTTTGATAATCTTGGTGAGACTCCTGTCCGAAATATGCTGAATCATCGAGATCGCTCTTTTCGAGCTATTTAATGCGAGAAACACGTTCTCTGGTTGTTTTCACCACTCCACAGTGCGTTTGATATGCAGAACAGGCGATATCTTGATTTTCGTGGTGTTTCCAGCTGAGATATGCATTTTCTGCGATAATCTTGGTGAGACTTCTGTTAGAAGTATGCAGAACCATCGAGAACGCTCTTTTCGAGCTATTTAATGCGAGAAACTCGTTTTCTGGGGTTTTCACCACTCCACAGTTTGTTGGATATGCAGAACCGGAGATATCTTGGTTTTCGTGGGGTTTCAAGCTGAGATATGCATTTTCTACGATAATCTTGGTGGGTCTTTTGTCAGAAGTATGCAGAATCATCTAGATCGCTCTTTTCGAGCTACTTAATGCACGAAACACGTTTTCTGGTGTTTTCACCACTCCACAGTAGGTTTGACGTGCAGAACCGGAGATATCTTGGTTTCGGTCGGGTTTCAAGCTGAGATATGCATTTTCTACGATAATCTTGGTGAGACTTCTGTCCGAAGTATGCAGAAACATCGAGAGCGCTCATTTCGAGCTACTTAATGCACGAAACACGTTTTCTGGTGTTTTCACCACTCCACAGTACGTTTGACATGCAGAACCGGAGATATCTTGGTTTTCGTGAGGTTTCAAGCTGAGATATGCATTTTCTACGATAATCTTGGTGAGACTTCTGTCAGAAGTATGCAGGATCTTCGAGAACGCTGTTTTCGAGCTATTTAATGCGAGAAACACGTAATCTGGTGTTTTCACCACTCCACAGTGCGTATGATATGCAGAACCGGCGATATTTTGGTTTTGGTCGGGTTTCAAGCTGAGATATGCATTTTCTACGATAATCCTGGTGAGACTTCTGTCAGAAGGATGCAGAATCTTCGAGAACGCTCTTTTCGAGCTATTTAATGCGAGAAACTCGTCTTCTGGGGTTTTCACCACTCCACAGTTCGTTGGATATGCAGAACCGGAGATATCTTGGTTTTCGTGGGGTTTCAAGCTGAGATATGCATTTCCTTTGATAATCTTGGTGAGACTCCTGTCCGAAATATGCTGTATCATCGAGATCGCTCTTTTCGAGCTATTTAATGCGAGAAACACGTTCTCTGGTTGTTTTCACCACTCCACAGTGCGTTTGATATGCAGAACAGGCGATATCTTGATTTTCGTGGTGTTTCCAGCTGAGATATGCATTTTCTGCGATAATCTTGGTGAGACTTCTGTTAGAAGTATGCAGAACCATCGAGAACGCTCTTTTCGAGCTATTTAATGCGAGAAACTCGTTTTCTGGGGTTTTCACCACTCCACAGTTTGTTGGATATGCAGAACCGGAGATATCTTGGTTTTCGTGGGGTTTCAAGCTGAGATATGCATTTTCTACGATAATCTTGGTGGGTCTTTTGTCAGAAGTATGCAGAATCATCTAGATCGCTCTTTTCGAGCTACTTAATGCACGAAACACGTTTTCTGGTGTTTTCACCACTCCACAGTAGGTTTGACGTGCAGAACCGGAGATATCTTGGTTTCGGTCGGGTTTCAAGCTGAGATATGCATTTTCTACGATAATATTGGTGAGACTTCAGTCAGAAGTATGCAAAATCATCTAGATCGCTCTTTTCGAGCTACTTAATGCACGAAACACGTTTTCTGGTGTTTTCACCACTCCACAGTACGTTTGACATGCAGAACCGGAGATATCTTGGTTTCGGTCGGGTTTCAAGCTGAGATATGCATGTTTTACGATAATCTTGGTGAGACTTCTGTCCGAAGTATGCAGAAACATCGAGAGCGCTCATTTCGAGCTACTTAATGCGCGAAATACGTTTTCTGGTGTTTTCACCACTCCACGGTACGTTTGATGTGCAGAACCGGAGATAACTCGGTTTTCGTCGGGTTTCAAGCTGAGATATGCATTTTCTACGATAATCTTGGTGAGACTTCTGTCAGAAGTATGCAGGATCTTCGAGAACGCTCTTTTCGAGCTATTTAATGCGAGAAACACGTTATCTGGTATTTTCACCACTCCACAGTGCGTTTGATATGCAGAACCGGCGATATCTTGGTTTTAGTGGGGTATCAAGCTGAGATATGCATGTTTTACGATAATCTTGGTGAGACTTCAGTCCGAAGTATGCAGAAACATCGAGAGCGCTCATTCCGAGCTACTTAATGCGCGAAATACGTTTTCTGGTGTTTTCACCACTCCACGGTTCGTTTGATGTGCAGAACCGGAGATAACTCGGTTTTCGTCGGGTTTCAAGCTGACATATGCATTTTCTACGATAATCTTGGTGAAACATCTGTCCGAAGTATGCAGAAACATCGATAGCGCTCTATTCGAGCTACTTAATGCACGAAACACGTTTTCTGGTGTTTTCACCACTCCACGGTACGTTTGATGTGCAGAACCGGAGATAACTCGGTTTTCGTGGTGTTTCCAGCTGAGATATGCATTTTCTGCGATAATCTTGGTGGGTCTTTTGTCAGAAGTATGCAGAATCATCTACATCGCTCTTTTCGAGCTACTTAATGCACGAAACACGTTTTCTGGTGTTTTCACCACTCCACAGTACGTTTGACATGCAGAACCGGAGATATCTTGGATTCGGTCGGGTTTCAAGCTGAGATATGCATTTTCTACGATAATCCTGGTGAGACTTCGTCAGAAGTATGCAGAATCTTCGAGAACGCTCTTTTCGAGCTACTTAATGCGCGAAACACGTTTTCTGGTGTTTTCACCACTCCACGGTACGTTTGATGTGCAGAACCGGAGATAACTCGGTTTTCGTCGGGTTTCAAGCTGAGATATGCATTTTATACGATAATCTTGGTGAGACTTCTGTCCGAAGTATGCAGAAACATCGAGAGCGCTCATTTCGAGCTATTTAATGCGAGAAACTCGTTCTCTGGTGTTTTCACCACTCCACGGTACGTTTGATGTGCAGAACCGGAGATAACTCGGTTTTCGTGGTGTTTGCAGCTGAGATACGCATTTTCTGCGTTAATCTTGGTGGGTCTTTTGTCGGAAGTATGCAGAATCATCTAGATCGCTCTATTCGAGCTACTTAATGCGCGAAATACGTTTTCTGGTGTTTTCACCACTCCACGGTACGTTTGATGTGCAGAACCGGAGATAACTCGGTTTTCGTCGGGTTTCAAGCTGAGATATGCATTTTCTACGATAATCTTGGTGAGACTTCTGTCCGAAGTATGCAGAAACATCGAGAGCGCTCATTTCGAGCTATTTAATGCGAGAAACTCGTTCTCTTGTGTTTTCACCACTCCACAGTACGTTTGACATGCAGAACCGGAGATATCTTGGTTTTCGTGGGGTTTCAAGATGAGATATGCATTTCCTGCGATAATCTTGTTGAGACTTCTGTCCGAAGTATGCTGAATCATCGAGATCGCTCTTCTCGAGCTATTTAATGCGAGAAACACGTTATCTGGTCTTTTCACCACTCCACAGTTGGTTTGATATGCAGAGCCGGAGATATCTTGGTTTTCGTGGGGTTTCAAGATGAGATATGCATTTCCTGCGATAATCTTGTTGAGACTTCCGTCCGAAGTATGCTGAATCATCGAGATCGCTCTTTTCGAGCTACTTAATGCACGAAACACGTTTTCTGGTGTTTTCACCACTCCACAGTACGTTTGACATGCAGAACCAGAGACTTCTTGGTTTCGGTCGGGTTTCAAGCTGAGATATGCATTTTCTACGATAATCCTGGTGAGACTTCTGTCAGAAGTATGCAGAATCTTCGAGAACGCTCTTTTCGAGCTACTTAATGCGCGAAATACGTTCTCTGGTGTTTTCACCACTCCACGGTACGTTTGATGTGCAGAACCGGAGATAACTCGGTTTTCGTCGGGTTTCAAGCTGAGATATCCATTTTCTACGATAATCTTGGTGAGGCTTCTGTCAGAAGTATGCAGGATCTTCGAGAACGCTCTTTTCGAGCTACTTAATGCACGAAACACGTTTTCTGGTGTTTTCACCACTCCACAGTACGTTTGACATAGAGAACCGGAGATATCTTGGTTTCGGTCGGGTTTCAAGCTGAGATATGCATTTTCTACGATAATCTTGGTGAAACATCTGTCCGAAGTAAGCAGAAACATCGAGAGCGCTCTTTTCGAGCTATTTAATGCGAGAAACTTGTTTTCTGGGGTTTTCACGACTCCACAGTTCGTTGGATATGCAGAACCGGAGATATCTTGGTTTTCGTCGGGTTTCATGCTGAGATATGCATTTTCTACGATAATCTTGGTGAGACTTCTGTCAGAAGTATGCAGGATCTTCGAGAACGCTCTTTTCGAGCTATTTAATGCGAGAAACACGTAATCTGGTGTTTTCACCACTCCACGGTACGTTTGATGTGCAGAACCGGAGATAACTCGGTTTTCGTCGGGTTTCAAGCTGAGATATGCATTTTCTACGATAAGCTTGGTGAAACATCTGTCCAAAGTATGCAGAAGCATCGAGAGCGCTCTTTTCGAGCTATTGAATGCATGAAACACGTTTTCTGGTGTTTTCACCACTCCACAGTACGTTTGACATGCAGAACCGGAGATATCTTGGTTTCGGTCGGGATTCAAGCTGAGATATGCATTTTCTACGATAATCCTGGTGAGACTTCTGTCAGAAGTATGCAGAATCTTCGAGAACGCTCTTTTCGAGCTACTTAATGCGCGAAACTCGTTTTCTGGTGTTTTCACCACTCCACGGTACGTTTGATGTGCAGAACCGGAGATAACTCGGTTTTCGTCGGGTTTCAAGATGAGATATGCATTTTCTACGATAATCCTGGTGAGACTTCTGTCAGAAGTATGCAGGATCTTCGAGAACGCTCTTTTCGAGCTATTTAATGCGAGAAACACGTAATCTGGTGTTTTCACCACTCCACAGTGCGTATGATATGCAGAACCGGCGATATATTGGTTTTGGTCGGGTTTCAGGCTGAGATATGCATTTTCTACGATAATCCTGGTGAGACTTCTGTCAGAAGGATGCAGAATCTTCGAGAACGCTCTTTTCGAGCTACTTAATGCGCGAAATACGTTTTCTGGTGTTTTCACCACTCCGCGGTACGTTTGATGTGCAGAACCGGAGATAACTCGGTTTTCGTCGGGTTTCAAGCTGAGATATGCATTTTCTGCGATAATATTGGTGAGACTTCAGTCAGAAGTGTGCAGAATCATCTAGATCACTGTTTTCGAGCTACTTAATACACGAAACACGTTTTCTGGTGTTTTCACCACTCCACAGTACGTTTGACATGCAGAACCGGAGATATCTTGGTTTTCGTCAGGTTTCAAGCTGAGATATGCATTTTCTACGATAATCTTGGTGAGACTTTTGTCAGAAGTATGCAGGATCTTCGAGAACGCTGTTTTCGAGCTATTTAATGCGAGAAACACGTAATCTGGTGTTTTCACCACTCCACAGTGCGTATGATATGCAGAACCGGCGATATTTTGGTTTTGGTCGGGTTTCAAGCTGAGATATGCATTTTCTACGATAATCTTGTTGAGACTTCTGTCAGAAGTATGCAGGATCTTCGAGAACGCTCTTTTCGAGCTATTTAATGCGAGAAACACGTAATCTGGTGTTTTCACCACTCCACAGTGCGTATGATATGCAGAACCGGCGATATTTTGGTTTTGGTCGGGTTTCAAGCTGAGATATGCATTTTCTGCGATAATATTGGTGAGACTTCAGTCAGAAGTGTGCAGAATCATCTAGATCACTGTTTTCGAGCTACTTAATACACGAAACACGTTTTCTGGTGTTTTCACCACTCCACAGTACGTTTGACATGCAGAACCGGAGATATCTTGGTTTTCGTGAGGTTTCAAGCTGAGATATGCATTTTCTACGATAATCTTGGTGAGACTTCTGTCAGAAGTATGCAGGATCTTCGAGAACGCTGTTTTCGAGCTATTTAATGCGAGAAACACGTAATCTGGTGTTTTCACCACTCCACAGTGCGTATGATATGCAGAACCGGCGATATTTTGGTTTTGGTCGGGTTTCAAGCTGAGATATGCATTTTCTACGATAATCTTGTTGAGACTTCTGTCAGAAGTATGCAGGATCTTCGAGAACGCTCTTTTCGAGCTATTTAATGCGAGAAACTCGTTTTCTGGGGTTTTCACCACTCCACAGTTCGTTGGATATGCAGAACCGGAGATATCTTGGTTTTCGTGGGGTTTCAAGATGAGATATGCATTTCCTTCGATAATCTTGTTGAGAATTCTGTCCGAAGTATGCTGAATCATCGAGATCGCTCTTCTCGAGCTATTTAATGCACGAAACACGTTTTCTGGTGTTTTCACCACTCCACGGTACGTGTGATGTGCAGAACCGGAGATAACTCGGTTTTCGTGGTGTTTCCAGCTGAGATATGCATGTTCTACGATAATCCTGGTGAGACTTCTGTCAGAAGTATGCAGAATCTTCGAGAACGCTCTTTACGAGCTACTTAATGCGCGAAACTCGTTTTCTGGTGTTTTCACCACTCCACGGTACGTTTGATGTGCAGAACCGGAGATAACTCGGTTTTCGTCGGGTTTCAAGCTGAGATATGCATTTTCTACGATAATCTTGGTGAGACTTCTGTCAGAAGTATGCAGGATCTTCGAGAACGCTCTTCTCGAGCTATTTAATGCGAGAAACACGTTATCTGGTGTTTTCACCACTCCACAGTTGGTTTGATATGCAGAACCGGCGATATCTTGGTTTTCGTGGGGTTTCAAGATGAGGTATGCATTTCCTGCGATAATCTTGTTGAGACTTCTGTCCGAAGTATGCTGAATCATCGAGATCGCTCTTCTCGAGCTATTTAATGCGAGAAACACGTTATCTGGTCTTTTCACCACTCCACAGTTGGTTTGATATGCAGAACCGGAGATATCTTGGTTTTCGTGGGGTTTCAAGATGAGATATGCATTTCCTGCGATAATCTTGTTGAGACTTCTGTCCGAAGTATGCTGAATCATCGAGATCGCTCTTTTCGAGCTACTTAATGCACGAAACACGTTTTCTGGTGTTTTCACCACTCCACAGTACGTTTGACATGCAGAACCGGAGATATCTTGGTTTCGGTCGGGTTTCAAGCTGAGATATGCATTTTCTACGATAATCCTGGTGAGACTTCTGTCAGAAGTATGCAGAATCTTCGAGAACGCTCTTTTCGAGCTACTTAATGCGCGAAATACGTTCTCTGGTGTTTTCACCACTCCACGGTACGTTTGATATGCAGAACCGGAGATTACTCGGTTTTCGTCGGGTTTCAAGCTGAGATATACATTTTCTACGATAATCTTGGTGAGACTTCTGTCAGAAGTATGCAGGATCTTCGAGAACGCTCTTTTCGAGCTATTTAATGCGAGAAACACGTTATCTGGTGTTTTCACCACTCCACAGTTGGTTTGATATGCAGAACCGGCGATATCTTGGTTTTAGTGGGGTTTCAAGCTGAGATATGCATTTTCTGCGATAATCTTGGTGAGACTTCTGTCCGAAGTATGCTGAAACATCGAGATCGCTCTTTTCGAGCTAGATAATGCGAGAAAAACCTTATCCGGTGTTTTCACCACTCCACAGTGCGTTTGATATGCAAAACCGGCGATATATTGGTTTTCGTGGGGTTTCAAGCTGAGATATGCATTTTCTGCGATAATCTTGGTGAGACTTCTGTTAGAAGTATGCAGAAACATCGACAGCGCTCTTTTCGATCTATTTAATGCGAGAAACTCGTTTTCTGGGGTTTTCACCACTCCACAGTTCGTTGGATATGCAGAACCGGAGATATCTTGGTTTTCGTGGGGTTTCAAGATGAGATATGCATTTCCTTCGATAATCTTGTTGAGACTTCTGTCCGAAGTATGCTGAATCATCGAGATCGCTCTTCTCGAGCTATTTAATGCACGAAACACGTTTTCTGGTGTTTTCACCACTCCACGGTACGTGTGATGTGCAGAACCGGAGATAACTCGGTTTTCGTGGTGTTTCCAGCTGAGATATGCATGTTCTACGATAATCCTGGTGAGACTTCTGTCAGAAGTATGCAGAATCTTCGAGAACGCTCTTTTCGAGCTACTTAATGCGCGAAACTCGTTTTCTGGTGTTTTCACCACTCCACGGTACGTTTGATGTGCAGAACCGGAGATAACTCGGTTTTCGTCGGGTTTCAAGCTGAGATATGCATTTTCTGCGATAATATTGGTGAGACTTCAGTCAGAAGTATTCAGAATCATCTTGATCGCTCTTTTCGAGCTACTTAATGCACGAAACACGTTTTCTGGTGTTTTTACCACTCCACAGTACGTTTGACATGCAGAACCGGAGATATCTTGGTTTTCGTGGGGTTTCAAGATGAGATATGCATTTCCTGCGATAATCTTGTTGAGACTTCTGTCCGAAGTATGCTGAATCATCGAGATCGCTCTTCTCGAGCTATTTAATGCGAGAAACACGTTATCTGGTGTTTTCACCACTCCACAGTTGGTTTGATATGCAGAACTGGCGATATCTTGGTTTTCGTGGGGTTTCAAGATGAGGTATGCATTTCCTGCGATAATCTTGTTGAGACTTCTGTCCGAAGTATGCTGAATCATCGAGATCGCTCTTCTAGAGCTATTTAATGCGAGAAACACGTTCTCTGGTTGTTTTCAGCACTCCACAGTGCGTTTGATATGCAGAACAGGCGATATCTTGATTTTCGTGGTGTTTCCAGCTGAAATATGCATTTTCTGCGATAATCTTGGTGGGTCTTTTGTCAGAAGTATGCAGAATCATCTAGATCGCTCTTTTCGAGCTACTTAATGCACGAAACACGTTTTCTGGTGTTTTCACCACTCCACAGTACGTTTGACATGCAGAACCGGAGATATCTTGGTTTCGGTCGGGTTTCAAGCTGAGATATGCATTTTCTGCGATAATCTTGGTGAAACATCTGTCCGAAGTATGCAGAAACATCGAGAGCGCTCTTTTCGAGCTATTTGATGCGAGAAACGCGTTTTCTGGGGTTTTCACCACTCCACAGTTCGTTGGATATGCAGAACAGTACATATCTTGGTTTTCGTGGGGTTTCAAGCTGAGATATGCATTTTCGCGATAATCTTGTTGAGACTTCTGTCCGAAGTATGCAGAATCATCGAGATCGCTCGTTTCGAGCTATTTAATGCGAGAAACACGTTTTCTGGTGTTTTCTCCACCCCACAGTGCGTTTGATATGCAGAACCGGCGACATCTTGATTTTCGTGATGTTTCTAGCTGAGATATGCATTTTCGGCCATAATATTGGTGTTTCATCTATGAGAAGTATGCAGAATCATCGAGAACGCTCTTTTCGAGCTAGTCAATGCGAGAAACACGTTTTCTGGTGTATTCACCACTCCACTGTACGTTTGACATGCAGAACCGGAGATATCTTGGTTTCGGTCGAGTTTCAAGCTGAGATATGCATTTTCAACGATAATATTGGTGAGACCTCTGTCAGAAGTATGCAGAATCTTCGAGAACGCTCTTTTCGAGCTACTTAATGCGAGAAACACGTTTTCTGGTTGTTTTCACCACTCCACAGTGCGGTTGATATGCAGAACCGGCGTCATCTTGATTTTCGTGAGGTTTCTAACTGAGATATGCATTTTCTGCGATAATATTGGTGAGACTTCAGTCAGAAGTATGCAGAATCATCTAGATTGCTCGTTTCGAGCTATTTAATGCGTGAAACACGTTTTCTGATGTATTCACCACTCCACAGTACGTTAGACGTTCAGAACCGGAGATATCTTCGTTTCGGTCGGGTTTCAAGCTGAGATATGCATTTTCTACGATAATATTGGTGAGACTTCTGTCAGAAGTTTTCAGAATCATCTATATCGCTCTTTTCGAGCTACTTAATGCGAGAAACACGTTTTCTGGTTGTTTTCACCACTCCACAGTGCGGTTGATATGCAGAACCGGCGTCATCTTGATTTTCGTGAGGTTTCTAACTGAGATATGCATTTTCTGCGATAATATTGGTGAGACTTCAGTCAGAAGTATGCAGAATCATCTAGATTGCTCGTTTCGAGCTATTTAATGCGTAAAACACGTTTTCTGGTGTATTCACCACTCCACAGTACGTTAGACATGCAGAACCGGAGATATCTTCGTTTCGGTCGGGTTTCAAGCTGAGATATGCATTTTGTACGATAACATTGGTGAGACCTCTGTCAGAAGTATGCAGACTCATCGAGATCGCTCTATTCGAGCTATTTAATGCGACAAACACGTTATCTGGTGTTTTCAGCACTCCACAGTGCGTATGATATGCAGAACCGGCGATATCTTGGTTTTCGTGGGGTTTCAAGCTTAGATATGCATTTTCTGCGATAATCTTGGAGAGACTTCTGTCCGAAGTATGCTGAAACATCGAGATCGCTCTTTTCGAGCTAGTTAATGCGAGAAAAACCTTATCCGGTGTTTTCACCACTCCACAGTGCGTTTGATATGCAGAACCAGCGATATCTTGGCTTTCGCGGGGTATCAAGCTGAGATATGCATTTTTTACGATAATCTTGTTGAGACTTCTGTCCGAAGTATGAAGAATCATCGAGATCGCTCTATTCGAGCTATTTAATGCGAGAAACACTTTTTCTGGGGTTTTCACCACACCACAGTGCGTCTGATATGCTGAACACAGCGATATCTTGGTTTTCGTGGGGTTTCAAGCTGAGATATGCATTTTATACGATAATTTTGGTGAGACTTCTGTCCGAAGTATGCATAAACATCGAGAGCGCTCTTTTCGTGATATTTAATGCGAGAAACTCGTTTTCTGGGGTTTTCACCATTCCACAGTTCGTTGGATATGCAGAACCGGAGATATCTTGGTTTTCGTGGGGTTTCAAGCTGAGATACGCATTTTCAACGATAAGCTTGGTGAAACATCTGTCCGAAGTATGCAGAAACGTCGAGAGCGCTCTATTCGAGCTATTTAATGCGAGAAACACGTTTTGTGGGGTTTTCACCACTCCACAGTTCATTGGATATGCAGAACAGTAGATATCTTTGTTTTCGTGGGGTTTCAAGCTGAGATATGCATTTTCTGCGATAATCCTGGTGAGACTTCAGTCAGAAGTATGCAGAATCATCCAGAACGCTCTTTTCGAGCTAGTTAATGCGAGTAACACGTTTTCTGGTGTTTTCACCACTCCACAGTGCGTTTGATATGTAGAGCCGCCGATAACTTGGTTTTCGTGGGGTTTCCAGCTGAAATATGCATTTTCTGCGATAATCTTGGTGTTTCATCTATGTGAAGTATGCAGAATCATCGAGAACGCTCTTTTCGAGCTAGTTAATGCGAGAAACACGTTTTCTGGTGTTTTCACCACTCCACAGTACGTTTGACATGCAGAACCGGAGATATCTTGGTTTCGGTCGGGTTTCCAGGTGAGATATGCATTTTCTGCGATAATCTTGGTGAGTCTTTTGTCAGAAGGATGCAGAATCATGGAAATCCCTCTTTTCGAGCTATTTAATGCGAGAAACACGTTTTCTGGTGTTTTCTCCACTCCACAGTACGTTTGATGTGCAGAACCGGCGATAACTTGGTTTTCGTGAGGTTTCAAGCTGAGATATGCATTTTCTGCGATAATCCTGGTGAGACTACAGTCAGAAGTATGCAGAATCATCCAGAACGCTCTTTTCGAGCTAGTTAATGCGAGTAACACGTTTTCTGGTGTTTTCACCACTCCACAGTGCGTTTGATACGTAGAGCCGCCGAAAACTTGGTTTTCGTGGGGTTTCCAGCTGAAATATGCATTTTCTGCGATAATCTTAGTGTTTCATCTATGAGAAGTATGCAGAATCATCGAGAACGCTCTTTTCGAGCTAGTTGATGCGAGAAACACGTTTTCTGGTGTTTTCACCACTCCACAGTGCGTTTGATATGCAGAACCGGCGTCATCTTGATTTTCGTGAGGTTTCTAACTGAGATATGCATTTTCTGCGATAATATTGGTGAGACTTCAGTCAGAAGTATGCAGAATCATCTAGATTGCTCGTTTCGAGCTATTTAATGCGTGAAACACGTTTTCTGATGTATTCACCACTCCACAGTACGTTAGACGTGCAGAACCGGAGATATCTTCGTTTCGGTCGGGTTTCAATCTGAGATATGCATTTTCTACGATAATATTGGTGAGACTTCTGTCAGAAGTTTTCAGAATCATCTATATCGCTCTTTTCGAGCTATTTAATGCGAGAAACACGTTTTCTGGTTGTTTTCACCACTCCACAGTGCGATTGATATGCAGAACCGGCGTCATCTTGATTTTCGTGAGGTTTCTAACTGAGATATGCATTTTCTGCGATAATATTGGTGAGACTTCAGTCAGAAGTATGCAGAATCATCTAGATTGCTCGTTTCGAGCTATTTAATGCGTGAAACACGTTTTCTGGTGTATTCACCACTCCACTGTACGTTTGACATGCAGAACCGGAGATATCTTGGTTTCGGTCGAGTTTCAAGCTGAGATATGCATTTTCAACGATAATATTGGTGAGACCTCTGTCAGAAGTATGCAGAATATTCGAGAACGCTCTTTTCGAGCTACTTAATGCGAGAAACACGTTTTCTGGTGTTTTCCCCACTCCACAGTACGTTTGATGTGCAGAACCGGAGATATCTTGGTTTTCGTAGGGTTTCCAGCTGAGATATGCATTTTCTGCGATAATCTTGGTGAGTCTTCTGTCAGAAGTATGCAGAATCATCTAGATCGCTCGTTTCGAGCTATTTAATGCGAAAAAACCAGTTTTCTGGTGTTTTGACCACACCACAGTGCGTTTGATATGCAGAAATGGCGTCATCTTGATTTTCGTGAGGTTTCTAACTGAGATATGCATTTTCTGCGATAATATTGGTGAGACTTCAGTCAGAAGTATGCAGAATCATCTAGATTGCTCGTTTCGAGCTATTTAATGCGTGAAACACGTTTTCTGGTGTATTCACCACTCCACAGTACGTTAGACATGCAGAACCGGAGATATCTTCGTTTCGGTCGGGTTTCAAGCTGAGATATGCATTTTCTACGATAACATTGGTGAGACCTCTGTCAGAAGTATGCAGAATCTCCGAGAACGCTCTTTTCGAGCTACTTAATGCGAGAAACACGTTTTCTGGTGTTTTGACCACTCCACAGTGCGTTTGATATGTAGAGCCGCCTATAACTTGGTTTTCGTGGGGTTTCCAGCTGAAAGATGCATTTTCTGCGATAATCTTGGTGTTTCATCTATGAGAAGTATGCAGAATCATCGAGAACGCTCTTTTCGAGCTAGTCAATGCGAGAAACACGTTTTCTGGTGTTTTCACCACTCCACAGTACGTTTGACATGCAGAACCCGAGATATCTTGGTTTCGGTCGGGTTTCCAGGTGAGATATGCATTTTCTGCGATAATCTTGGTGAGTCTTTTGTCCGAAGTATGCAGAAACGTCGAGAGCGCTCTATTCGAGCTATTTAATGCGAGAAACACGTTTTGTGGGGTTTTCACCACTCCACAGTTCGTTGCATATGCAGAACAGTAGATATCTTAGTTTTCGTGGGGTTTCAAGCTGAGATATGCATTTCCTGCGATAATCTTGGTGAGACTTCTGTCCGAAGTATGCTGAATCATCGGGATCGCTCTTTTCGAGCTATTTAATGCGAGAAACACGTTCTCTGGTTGTTTTCACCACTCCACAGTGCGTTTGATATGCAGAACAGGCGATATCTTGATTTTCGTGGTGTTTCCAGCTGAGATATACATTTTCTGCGATAAGCTTGGTGAAACATCTGTCCGAAGTATGCAGAAACGTCGAGTGCGCTCTTTTCGAGCTATTTAATGCGAGAAACACGTTTTGTGGGGTTTTCACCACTCCACAGTTCGTTGGATGTGCAGAACAGTAGATATCTTGGTTTTCGTGGGGTTTCAAGCTGAGATATGCATTTTCTGCGATAATCCTGGTGAGACTTCAGTCAGAAGTATGCAGAATCATCCAGAACGCTCTTTTCGAGCTAGTTAATGCGAGTAACACGTTTTCTGGTGTTTTCACCACTCCACAGTGCGTTTGATATGTAGAGCCGCCGATAACTTGGTTTTCGTGGGGTTTCCAGCTGAAATATGCATTTTCTGCGATAATCTTGGTGTTTCATCTATGAGAAGTATGCAGAATCATCGAGAACGCTCTTTTCGAGCTAGTTAATGCGAGAAACACGTTTTCTGGTGTTTTCACCACTCCACAGTACGTTTGACATGCAGAACCCGAGATATCTTGGTTTCGGTCGGGTTTCCAGGTGAGATATGCATTTTCTGCGATAATCTTGGTGAGTCTTTTGTCAGAAGGATGCAGAATCATGGAAATCCCTCTTTTCGAGCTATTTAATGCGAGAAACACGTTTTCTGGTGTTTTCTCCACTCCACAGTACGTTTGATGTGCAGAACCGGCGATAACTTGGTTTTCGTGAGGTTTCAAGCTGAGATATGCATTTTCTGCGATAATCCTGGTGAGACTTCAGTCAGAAGTATGCAGAATCATCCAGAACGCTCTTTTCGAGCTAGTTAATGCGAGTAACACGTTTTCTGGTGTTTTCACCACTCCACAGTGCGATTGATACGTAGAGCCGCCGAAAACTTGGTTTTCGTGGGGTTTCCAGCTGAAATATGCATTTTCTGCGATAATCTTAGTGTTTCATCTATGAGAAGTATGCAGAATCATCGAGAACGCTCTTTTCGAGCTAGTTGATGCGAGAAACACGTTTTCTGGTGTTTTCACCACTCCACAGTGCGTCTGATATGGAGAACCGGCGATATCTTGGTTTTCGTGAGGTTTCTAACTGAGATATGCATTTTCTGCGATAATATTGGTGTTTCATCTATGAGAAGTATGCAGAATCATCGAGAACGCTCTTTTCGAGCTAGTCAATGCGAGAAACACGTTTTCTGGTGTATTCACCACTCCACTGTACGTTTGACATGCAGAACCGGAGATATCTTGGTTTCGGTCGAGTTTCAAGCTGAGATATGCATTTTCAACGATAATATTGGCGAGACCTCTGTCAGAAGTATGCAGAATATTCGAGAACGCTCTTTTCGAGCTACTTAATGCGAGAAACACGTTTTCTGGTGTTTTCCCCACTCCACAGTACGTTTGATGTGCAGAACCGGAGATATCTTGGTTTTCGTAGGGTTTCCAGCTGAGATATGCATTTTCTACGATAACCCTGGTCAGACTTCTGTCAGAAGTATGCAGGATCTTCGAGAACGCTCTTTTCGAGCTACTTAATGCGAGAAACACGTTATCTGGTGTTTTCACCACTCCACAGTTGGTTTGATATGCAGAACCGGCGATATTTTGGTTTTCGTCGGGTTTCAAGCTGTGATATGCATTTTCTACGATAATCTTGGTGAAACATCTGTCCGAAGTATGCAGAATCATCGAGATCGCTCTATTCGAGCTATTTAATGCGAGAAACACGTTCTCTGGTTGTTTTCACCACTCCACAGTGCGTTTGATATGCAGAACCGGCAACATCTTGATTTTCGTGAGGTTTCAAGCTGAGATATGCATTTTCTGCGATAATATTGGTGAGACTTCAGTCAGAAGTATGCAGAATCATCTAGATCGCTCTTTTCGAGCTACTTAATGCACGAAACACGTTTTCTGGTGTTTTCACCACTCCACAGTACGTTTGACATGCAGAACCGGAGATATCTTGGTTTCGGTCGGGTTTCAAGCTGAGATATGCATTTTCTACGATAACCCTGGTCAGACTTCTGTCAGAAGTATGCAGGATCTTCGAGAACGCTCTTTTCGAGCTACTTAATGCGAGAAACACGTTTTCTGGTGTTTTCACCACTCCACAGTGCGTTTGATATGCAGAACCGGCGACATCTTGGTTTTCGTGGGGTTTCAAGCTGAGATATGCATTTTCTGCGATAATCTTGGTGAGACTTCTGTCCGAAGTATGCTGAAACATCGAGATCGCTCTTTTCGAGCTAGTTAATGCGAGAAAAACCTTATCCGGAGTTTTCACCACTCCACAGTGCGTTTGATATGCAGAACCAGCGATATCTTGATTTTCGTGGGGTTTCATGCTGAGATATGCATTTTCTGCGATAATCTTGGTGAGACTTCTGTCCGATGTATGCAGAATCATCGAGAGCGCTCTTTTCGAGCTATTTCATGCGAGAAACACGTTATCTGGTGTTTTCTCCACTCTCCTGTGCGTTTGATATGCAATACCAGCGATATCTTGGTTTTCGTGGGGTTTCATGCTGAGATATGCATTTTCTGCGATAATATTGGTGAGACTTCAGTCAGAAGTATGCAGAATCATCGAGATCGCACTTCTCGAGCTATTTAATACGAGAAACTCGTTTTCTGGGGTTTTCACCACTCCACAGTTCGTTGGATATGCAGAACCGGAGATATCTTGGTTTTCGTGGGGTTTCAAGCTGAGATAAGCATTTCCTGCGATAATCTTGGTGAGACTTCTGTCCGAAGTTTGCTGAATCATCGGGATCGCTCTTTTCGAGCTACTTAATGCACGAAACACGTTTTCTGGTGTTTTCACCACTCCACAGTACGTTGACATGCAGAACCGGAGATATCTTGGTTTCGGTCGGGTTTCAAGCTGAGATATGCTTTTCTGCGATAATCTTGGTGAGACTTCTGTCAGAAGTATGCTGAAACATCGAGATCGCTCTTTTCGAGCTAGTTAATGCGAGAAAAACCTTATCCGGAGTTTTCACCACTCCACAGTGCGTTTGATATGCAGAACCAGCGATATCTTGATTTTCGTGGGGTTTCATGCTGAGATATGCATTTTTTACGATTATCTTGGTTAGACTTCTGTCCGAAGTATGCTTAATCATCGAGATCGCTCTTTTCGAGCTATTTAATGCGAGAAACACGTTGTCTGGTGTTTTCTCCACTCCACAGTGCGTTTGATATGCAGAACCGGCGACATCTTGGTTTTCGTGGGGTTTCAAGCTGAGATATGCATTTTCTGCGATAATCTTGGTGAGACTTCTGTCCGATGTATGCAGAATCATCGAGAGCGCTCTTTTCGAGCTATTTCATGCGAGAAACACGTTATCTGGTGTTTTCTCCACTCTCCTGTGCGTTTGATATGCAATACCAGCGATATCTTGGTTTTCGTGGGGTTTCATGCTGAGATATGCATTTTTTACGATAATCTTGCTGAGACTTCTGTCCGAAGTATGAAGATTCATCGAGATCGCTCTATTCGAGCTATTGAATGCGAGAAACACGTTTTCTGGTGTTTTGACCACTCCACAGTGCGTTTGATATTTAGAGCCGCCGATAACTTGGTTTTCGTGTAGTTTCCAGCTGAAATATGCATTTTTTGCGATACTCTTGTTGTTTCATCTGTGAGAAGTATGCAGAATCATCGAGAACGCTCTTTTCGAGATAGTTAATGCGAGAAACACGTTTTCTGGTGTTTTGACCACTCCACAGTGCGTTTGATATGTAGAGCCGCCGATAACTTGGTTTTCGTGGGGTTTCCAGCTGAAATATGCATTTTCTGCGATAACCTTGGTGTTTCATCTATGAGAAGTATGCAGAATCATCGAGAACGCTCTTTTCGAGTTAGTGAATGCGAGAAACACGTTTTCTGGTGTTTTCACCACCCCACAGTGCGTTTGATATGCAGAACCGGCGGCATCGTGGTTTTCGTCGGGTTTCAAGCTGAGATATGCATTTTCTGCGATAATATTGGTGAGACTTCAGTCAGAAGTATGCAGAATCACCTAGATCGCTCGTTTCGAGCTATTTAGTGCGAGAAACACGTTATCTGGTTGTTTTCACCACTCCACAGTGCGTTTGATATGCAGAACCGGCGTCATCTTGATTTTCGTGAGGTTTCAAGCTGAGATATGCATTTTCTGCGATAATATTGGTGAGACTTCTGTCCGAAGTATGCAGAATCATCGATATCGCTCTTTTCGAGCTATTTAATGCGAGAAACACGTTATCTGGTGTTTTGACCACTCCAAAGTTCGTTTGATATGTAGAGCCGCCGATAACTTGGTTTTCGTGGGGTTTCCAGCTGAAATATGCATTTTCTGCGATAATCTTGGTGTTTCATCTATGAGAAGTATTCAGAATCACCGAGAACGCTCTTTTCGAGCTAGTTAATGCGAGTAACACGTTTTCTGGTGTCTTCACCACTCCACAGTGCGTTTGATATGTAGAGCCGCCGATAACTTGGTTTTCGTGGGGTTTCCAGCTGAAATATGCATTTTCTGCGATAATCTTGGTGTTTCATCTATGAGAAGTATGCAGAATCATCGAGAACGCTCTTTTCGAGCTAGTTAATGCGATTAACACGTTTTCTGGTGTCTTCACCACTTCACAGTGCGTTTGATATGTAGAGCCGCCGATAACTTGGTTTTCGTGGGGTTTCCTGCTGAGATATGCACTTTCTGCGATAATCTTGGTGAGTCTTCTGTCAGAAGTATGCAGAATCATCTAGATCGCTCGTTTCGAGCTGTTTAATGCGAGTAACACGTTTTCTGGTGTTTTCACCAACCCACAGTGCGTTTGATATGCAGAACCGGCGACATCTTGATTTTCGTGGTGTTTCCAGCTGAGATATGCATTTTCTGCGATAATCTTGTTGAGTCTTCTGTCAGAAGTATGCAGAATCGTCGATATCGCTCTTTTCGAGCTATTTAATGCGCGAAACACGTTATCTGGTGTTTTGACCACTCCACAGTGCGTTTGATATGTAGAGCCGCCGATAACTTGGTTTTCGTGGGGTTTCCAGCTGAGATATGCATTTTCTGCGATAATATTGGTGTTTCATCTATGAGAAGTATGCAGAATCATCTAGATCGCTCTTTTCGAGCTACTTAATGCACGAAACACGTTTTCTGGTGTTTTCACCACTCCACAGTACGTTCGACATGCAGAACCGGAGATATCTTGGTTTCGGTCGGGTTTCAAGCTGAGATATGCATTTTCTACGATAATCCTGGTGAGACTTCTGCCAGAATTTTGCAGAATCTTCGAGAACGCTCTTTTCGAGCTACTTAATGCGCGAAACGCGTTGTCTGGTGTTTTGACCACTCCACGGTACGTTTGATGTGCAGAACCGGAGATAACTCGGTTTTCGTCGGGTTTCAAGCTGAGAGATGCATTTCCTGCGATAATCTTGGTGAGACTTCTGTCCGAAGTTTGCTGAATCATCGGGATCGCTCTTTTCGAGCTACTTAATGCACGAAACACGCTTTCTGGTGTTTTCACCACTCCACAGTACGTTGACATGCAGAACCGGAGATATCTTGGTTTCGGTCGGGTTTCAAGCTGAGATATGCTTTTCTGCGATAATCTTGGTGAGACTTCTGTCAGAAGTATGCTGAAACATCGAGATCGCTCTTTTCGAGCTAGTTAATGCGAGAAAAACCTTATCCGGAGTTTTCACCACTCCACAGTGCGTTTGATATGCAGAACCAGCGATATCTTGATTTTCGTGGGGTTTCATGCTGAGATATGCATTTTTTACGATTATCTTGGTTAGACTTCTGTCCGAAGTATGCTTAATCATCGAGATCGCTCTTTTCGAGCTATTTAATGCGAGAAACACGTTGTCTGGTGTTTTCTCCACTCCACAGTGCGTTTGATATGCAGAACCGGCGACATCTTGGTTTTCGTGGGGTTTCAAGCTGAGATATGCATTTTCTGCGATAATCTTGGTGAGACTTCTTTCCGATGTATGCAGAATCATCGAGAGCGCTCTTTTCGAGCTATTTCATGCGAGAAACACGTTATCTGGTGTTTTCTCCACTCTCCTGTGCGTTTGATATGCAATACCAGCGATATCTTGGTTTTCGTGGGGTTTCATGCTGAGATATGCATTTTTTACGATAATCTTGCTGAGACTTCTGTCCGAAGTATGAAGATTCATCGAGATCGCTCTATTCGAGCTATTGAATGCGAGAAACACGTTTTCTGGTGTTTTGACCACTCCACAGTGCGTTTGATATTTAGAGCCACCGATAACTTGGTTTTCGTGGAGTTTCCAGCTGAAATATGCATTTTTTGCGATACTCTTGTTGTTTCATCTGTGAGAAGTATGCAGAATCATCGAGAACGCTCTTTTCGAGATAGTTAATGCGAGAAACACGTTTTCTGGTGTTTTGACCACTCCACAGTGCGTTTGATATGTAGAGCCGCCGATAACTTGGTTTTCGTGGGGTTTCCAGCTGAAATATGCATTTTCTGCGATAACCTTGGTGTTTCATCTATGAGAAGTATGCAGAATCATCGAGAACGCTCTTTTCGAGTTAGTGAATGCGAGAAACACGTTTTCTGGTGTTTTCACCACCCCACAGTGCGTTTGATATGCAGAACCGGCGGCATCGTGGTTTTCGTCGGGTTTCAAGCTGAGATATGCATTTTCTGCGATAATATTGGTGAGACTTCAGTCAGAAGTATGCAGAATCACCTAGATCGCTCGTTTCGAGCTATTTAGTGCGAGAAACACGTTATCTGGTTGTTTTCACCACTCCACAGTGCGTTTGATATGCAGAACCGGCGTCATCTTGATTTTCGTGAGGTTTCAAGCTGAGATATGCATTTTCTGCGATAATATTGGTGAGACTTCTGTCCGAAGTATGCAGAATCATCGATATCGCTCTTTTCGAGCTATTTAATGCGAGAAACACGTTATCTGGTGTTTTGACCACTCCAAAGTTCGTTTGATATGTAGAGCCGCCGATAACTTGGTTTTCGTGGGGTTTCCAGCTGAAATATGCATTTTCTGCGATAATCTTGGTGTTTCATCTATGAGAAGTATTCAGAATCACCGAGAACGCTCTTTTCGAGCTAGTTAATGCGAGTAACACGTTTTCTGGTGTCTTCACCACTCCACAGTGCGTTTGATATGTAGAGCCGCCGATAACTTGGTTTTCGTGGGGTTTCCAGCTGAAATATGCATTTTCTGCGATAATCTTGGTGTTTCATCTATGAGAAGTATGCAGAATCATCGAGAACGCTCTTTTCGAGCTAGTTAATGCGAGTAACACGTTTTCTGGTGTCTTCACCACTTCACAGTGCGTTTGATATGTAGAGCCGCCGATAACTTGGTTTTCGTGGGGTTTCCTGCTGAGATATGCACTTTCTGCGATAATCTTGGTGAGTCTTCTGTCAGAAGTATGCAGAATCATCTAGATCGCTCGTTTCGAGCTGTTTAATGCGAGTAACACGTTTTCTGGTGTTTTCACCAACCCACAGTGCGTTTGATATGCAGAACCGGCGACATCTTGATTTCCGTGGTGTTTCCAGCTGAGATATGCATTTTCTGCGATAATCTTGTTGAGTCTTCTGTCAGAAGTATGCAGAATCGTCGATATCGCTCTTTTCGAGCTATTTAATGCGAGAAACACGTTATCTGGTGTTTTGACCACTCCACAGTGCGTTTGATATGTAGAGCCGCCGATAACTTGGTTTTCGTGGGGTTTCCAGCTGAGATATGCATTTTCTGCGATAATATTGGTGTTTCATCTATGAGAAGTATGCAGAATCATCTAGATCGCTCTTTTCGAGCTACTTAATGCACGAAACACGTTTTCTGGTGTTTTCACCACTCCACAGTACGTTCGACATGCAGAACCGGAGATATCTTGGTTTCGGTCGGGTTTCAAGCTGAGATATGCATTTTCTACGATAATCCTGGTGAGACTACTGCCAGAATTTTGCAGAATCTTCGAGAACGCTCTTTTCGAGCTACTTAATGCGCGAAACGCGTTGTCTGGTGTTTTGACCACTCCACGGTACGTTTGATGTGCAGAACCGGAGATAACTCGGTTTTCGTCGGGTTTCAAGCTGAGAGATGCATTTTCTACGGTAATCTTGGTGAGACCTCTGTCCGAAGTATGAAGAATCATCGAGATCGCTCTATTCGAGCTATTTAATGCGAGAAACACGTTTTCTGGGGTTTTCACCACTCCACAGTGCGTTTGATATGCTGAACACAGCGATATCTAGGTTTTCGTGGGGTTTCAAGCTGAGATATGCATTTTTTACGATAATTTTTGTGAGACTTCTGTCCGAAGTATGCAGAAACGTCGAGAGCGCTCTTTTCGAGCTATTTAATGCGAGAAACACGTTATCTGGTGTTTTCACCACTCCACAGTGCGTTTGATATGCAGAACAGTAGATATCTTGGTTTTCGTGGGGTTTCAAGCTGAGATATGCATTTTCTGCGATAATCTTGGTGAGACTTCTGTTAGAAGTATGCAGAATCATCGAGATCGCACTTTGCGAGCTATTTAATGCGAGAAACACGTTTTCTGGGGTTTTCACCACTCCACAGTTGCTTTGATATGCAGAACCGGCGATATTTTGGTTTTCGTCGGGTTTCAAGCTGAGATATGCATTTTCAACGATAATCTTGGTGAAACATCTGTCCGAAGTATGCAGAAACATCGAGAGCGCTCTTTTCGAGCTATTTAATGCGAGAAACACGTTATCTGGTGTTTTAACCACTCCACAGTGCGTTTAATATGCAGAACAGTAGATATCTTGGTTTTCGTGGGGTTTCAAGCTGAGATATGCATTTTCTGCGATAATCTTGGTGAGACTTCTGTTAGAAGTATGCAGAATCATCGAGATCGCACTTTGCGAGCTATTTAATGCGAGAAACACGTTATCTGGTGTTTTCACCACTCCACAGTTGCTTTGATATGCAGAACCGGCGATATTTTGGTTTTCGTCGGGTTTCAAGCTGAGATATGCATTTTCAACAATAATCTTGGTGAAACATCTGTCCGAAGTATGCAGAAACGTCGAGAGCGCTCTTTTCGAGCTATTTAATGCGAGAAACACGTTTTCTGGTGTTTTCACCACTCCACAGTACGTTTGACATGCAGAACCGCAGATATCTTGGTTTCGGTCGGGTTTCCAGGTGAGATATGCATTTTCTGTGATAATCTTGGTGAGTCCGTTGTCAGAAGTATGCAGAATCATCGAGATCCCTCTTTTCGAGCTATTTAATGCGAGAAACACGTTTTCTGGTGTTTTCTCCACTCCACAGTACGTTTGATGTGCAGAACCGGAGATAACTTGGTTTTCGTGAGGTTTTCTAGCTGAGATATGCATTTTCTGCGATAATCTTGGTGAGACTTCAGTCAGAAGTATGCAGAATCATCTAGATCGCTCTTTTCGAGCTATTTAATGCGAAGAAACTAGTTTTCTGAAGTTTTCAACATTCCACAGTGCGTTTGATATGCAGAACCGGCGAAATCTTGATTTTCGTGAGGTTTCCAGCTGAGATATGCATTTTCTACGATAATCTTGGTGAGACTTCTGTCAGAAGTATGCACAATCTTCGAGAACGCTCTTTTCGAGCTACTTAATGGGAGAAACACGTTTTCTGGTGTTTTCACCACTCCACAGTACGTTTGACATGCAGAACCGCAGATATCTTGGTTTCGGTCGGGTTTCCAGGTGAGATATGCATTTTCTGCGATAATCTTGGTGAGTCGTCTGTCAGAAGTATGCAGAATCATCGAGATCCCTCTTTTCAAGCTATTTAATGCGAGAAACACGTTTTCTGGTGTTTTCTCCACTCCACAGTACGTTTGATGTGCAGAACCGGAGATAACATGGTTTTCGTGAGGTTTTCTAGCTGAGATATGCATTTTCTGCGATAATCTTGGTGACTCTTCTGTCAGAAGTATGCAGAAGCATCTAGATCGCTCGTTTCGAGCTACTTAATGCGAGAAACACGTTATCTGGTGTTTTCACCACTCCACAGTGCGTTGGATATGCAGAACCGAAGATATTTTGGTTTTCGTAGGGTTTCCAGCCGAGATATGCATTTTCTGCGATAATCTTGGTGAGTCGTCTGTCAGAAGTATGCAGAATCATCGAGATCCCTCTTTTCGAGCTAGTTAATGCGAGAAAAACCTTATCCGGAGTTTTCACCACTCCACAGTGCGTTTGATATGCAGAACAGTAGATATCTTGGTTTTCGTGGGGTTTCAAGCTGAGATATGCATTTTCTGCGATAATCTTGGTGAGACTTCTGTTAGAAGTATTCAGAATCATCGAGATCGCACTTTGCGAGCTATTTAATGCGAGAAACACGTTATCTGGTGTTTTCACCACTCCACAGTTGCTTTGATATGCAGAACCGGCGATATTTTGGTTTTCGTCGGGTTTCAAGCAGAGATATGCATTTTCAACAATAATCTTGGTGAAACATCTGTCCGAAGTATGCAGAAACGTCGAGAGCGCTCTTTTCGAGCTATTTAATGCGAGAAACACGTTTTCTGGTGTTTTCACAACTCCACAGTACGTTTGACATGCAGAACCGCAGATATCTTGGTTTCGGTCGGGTTTCCAGGTGAGATATGCATTTTCTGTGATAATCTTGGTGAGTCCGTTGTCAGAAGTATGCAGAATCATCGAGATCCCTCTTTTCGAGCTATTTAATGCGGGAAACACGTTTTCTGGTGTTTTCACCAGTCCACAGTACGTTTGATGTGCAGAACCGGAGATAACTCGGTTTTCGTCGGGTTTCAAGCTGAGATATGCATTTTCTACGATACTCTTGGTGAGACTTCTGTCAGACGTATGCAGGATCTTCGAGAACGCTCTTTTCGAGCTATTTAATGCGAGAAACACGTTTTCTGGTGTTTTCAGCACTTCACAGTGCGTTTGATATGCGGAAACTGCGATATCTTCGTTTTCGTGGGGTTTCCAGCTGAGACATGCATTTTCTGCGATAATCTTGGATATTCTTCTGTGAGAAGTATGGAGAATCACCGAAATCGCAGTTTTCGTGCTATTGAATGCGAAAAACACGTTTTATGGTGTTTTCAGCACTCCACAGTGCGTTTGATATGCCGAAACTGCGATATCTTCGATTTCGTGGGGTTTCCAGCTGAGACATGCATTTTCTACGATAATCTTGGATATTCTTCTGTGAGAAGTTTGCAGAATCACAGAAATCGCTGTTTTCGTGCTATTTAATGCGAAAAACTCGTTTTCTGGTGTTTTCAGCACTCCACAGTGCGTTTGATATGCGGAAACTGAGATATCTTCGGTTTCATTGGGTTTCCAGATGAGATATGCATTTTCTACGATAATCTTGGATATTCTTCTGTGAGACGTTTGCAGAATCACAGAAATCGCTCTATTCGAGCAACTTAATGCGTGAAACACGTTATCCGGTTGTTTTCACCACTTTACAGTGCGTTTGATGTGCAGAACCGGCGACATCTTGATTTGCGTGATGTTTCTAGCTGAGATATGCATTTTCTGCGATAATATTGGTGAGACTTCAGTCAGAAGTATGCAGAATCATCGAGATCGCACTTCTCGAGCTATTTAATACGAGAAACTCGTTTTCTGGGGTTTTCACCACTCCACAGTTCGTTGGATATGCAGAACCGGAGATATCTTGGTTTTCGTGGGGTTTCAAGCTGAGATAAGCATTTCCTGCGATAATCTTGGTGAGACTTCTGTCCGAAGTTTGCTGAATCATCGGGATCGCTCTTTTCGAGCTACTTAATGCACGAAACACGTTTTCTGGTGTTTTCACCACTCCACAGTACGTTGACATGCAGAACCGGAGATATCTTGGTTTCGGTCGGGTTTCAAGCTGAGATATGCTTTTCTGCGATAATCTTGGTGAGACTTCTGTCAGAAGTATGCTGAAACATCGAGATCGCTCTTTTCGAGCTAGTTAATGCGAGAAAAACCTTATCCGGAGTTTTCACCACTCCACAGTGCGTTTGATATGCAGAACCAGCGATATCTTGATTTTCGTGGGGTTTCATGCTGAGATATGCATTTTTTACGATAATCTTGGTTAGACTTCTGTCCGAAGTATGCTTAATCATCGAGATCGCTCTTTTCGAGCTACTTAATGCACGAAACACGTTTTCTGGTGTTTTCACCACTCCACAGTACGTTTGACATGCAGAACCGGAGATATCTTGGTTTCGGTCGGGTTTCAAGCTGAGATATGCATTTTCTACGATAACCCTGGTCAGACTTCTGTCAGAAGTATGCAGGATCTTCGAGAACGCTCTTTTCGAGCTACTTAATGCGAGAAACACGTTATCTGGTGTTTTCACCACTCCACAGTGCGTTTGATATGCAGAACCGGCAACATCTTGATTTTCGTGAGGTTTCAAGCTGAGATATGCATTTTCTGCGATAATATTGGTGAGACTTCAGTTAGAAGTATGCAGAATCATCTAGATCGCTCTTTTCGAGCTACTTAATGCACGAAACACGTTTTCTGGTGTTTTCACCACTCCACAGTACGTTTGACATGCAGAACCGGAGATATCTTGGTTTCGGTCGGGTTTCAAGCTGAGATATGCATTTTCTACGATAACCCTGGTCAGACTTCTGTCAGAAGTATGCAGGATCTTCGAGAACGCTCTTTTCGAGCTACTTAATGCGAGAAACACGTTGTCTGGTGTTTTCACCACTCCACAGTGCGTTTGATATGCAGAACCGGCGACATCTTGGTTTTCGTGGGGTTTCAAGCTGAGATATGCATTTTCTGCGATAATCTTGGTGAGACTTCTGTCCGATGTATGCAGAATCATCGAGAGCGCTCTTTTCGAGCTATTTCATGCGAGAAACACGTTATCTGGAGTTTTCTCCACTCTCCTGTGCGTTTGATATGCAATACCAGCGATATCTTGGTTTTCGTGGGGTTTCATGCTGAGATATGCATTTTTTACGATAATCTTGCTGAGACTTCTGTCCGAAGTATGAAGATTCATCGAGATCGCTCTATTCGAGCTATTGAATGCGAGAAACACGTTTTCTGGTGTTTTGACCACTCCACAGTGCGTTTGATATGTAGAGCCGCCGATAACTTGGTTTTCGTGGAGTTTCCAGCTGAAATATGCATTTTTTGCGATACTCTTGTTGTTTCATCTGTGAGAAGTATGCAGAATCATCGAGAACGCTCTTTTCGAGATAGTTAATGCGAGAAACACGTTTTCTGGTGTTTTGACCACTCCACAGTGCGTTTGATATGTAGAGCCGCCGATAACTTGGTTTTCGTGGGGTTTCCAGCTGAAATATGCATTTTCTGCGATAACCTTGGTGTTTCATCTATGAGAAGTATGCAGAATCATCGAGAACGCTCTTTTCGAGTTAGTGAATGCGAGAAACACGTTTTCTGGTGTTTTCACCACCCCACAGTGCGTTTGATATGCAGAACCGGCGGCATCGTGGTTTTCGTCGGGTTTCAAGCTGAGATATGCAATTTCTGCGATAATATTGGTGAGACTTCAGTCAGAAGTATGCAGAATCACCTAGATCGCTCGTTTCGAGCTATTTAATGCGAGAAACACGTTATCTGGTTGTTTTCACCACTCCACAGTGCGTTTGATATGCAGAACCGGCGTCATCTTGATTTTCGTGAGGTTTCAAGCTGAGATATGCATTTTCTGCGATAATATTGGTGAGACTTCTGTCCGAAGTATGCAGAATCATCGATATCGCTCTTTTCGAGCTATTTAATGCGAGAAACACGTTATCTGGTGTTTTGACCACTCCAAAGTTCGTTTGATATGTAGAGCCGCCGATAACTTGGTTTTCGTGGGGTTTCCAGCTGAAATATGCATTTTCTGCGATAATCTTGGTGTTTCATCTATGAGAAGTATGCAGAATCATCGAGAACGCTCTTTTCGAGCTAGTTAATGCGAGTAACACGTTTTCTGGTGTCTTCACCACTTCACAGTGCGTTTGATATGTAGAGCCGCCGATAACTTGGTTTTCGTGGGGTTTCCTGCTGAGATATGCACTTTCTGCGATAATCTTGGTGAGTCTTCTGTCAGAAGTATGCAGAATCATCTAGATCGCTCGTTTCGAGCTGTTTAATGCGAGTAACACGTTATCTGGTGTTTTGACCACTCCAAAGTTCGTTTGATATGTAGAGCCGCCGATAACTTGGTTTTCGTGGGGTTTCCAGCTGAAATATGCATTTTCTGCGATAATCTTGGTGTTTCATCTATGAGAAGTATGCAGAATCATCGATATCGCTCTTTTCGAGCTATTTAATGCGAGAAACACGTTATCTGGTGTTTTGACCACTCCACAGTGCGTTTGATATGTAGAGCCGCCGATAACTTGGTTTTCGTGGGGTTTCCAGCTGAGATATGCATTTTCTGCGATAATATTGGTGTTTCATCTATGAGAAGTATGCAGAATCATCTAGATCGCTCTTTTCGAGCTACTTAATGCACGAAACACGTTTTCTGGTGTTTTCACCACTCCACAGTACGTTTGACATGCAGAACCGGAGATATCTTGGTTTCGGTCGGGTTTCAAGCTGAGATATGCATTTTCTACGATAATCCTGGTGAGACTTCTGCCAGAATTTTGCAGAATCTTTGAGAACGCTCTTTTCGAGCTACTTAATGCGCGAAACGCGTTTTCTGGGGTTTTCACCACTCCACAGTGCGTTTGATATGCTGAACACAGCGATATCTAGGTTTTCGTGGGGTTTCAAGCTGAGATTTGCATTTTTTACGATAATTTTGGTGAGACTTCTGTCCGAAGTATGCAGAAACGTCGAGAGCGCTCTTTTCGAGCTATTTAATGCGAGAAACACGTTTTCTGGTGTTTTCACCACTCCACAGTGCGTTTGATATGCAGAACCAGCGTTATCTTGGTTTTCGTGGGGTTTCAAGCTGAGATATGCATTTCCTGCGATAATCTTGGTGAGACTTCTGTCCGAAGTATGCTGAATCATCGAGGTCGCTCTTTTGGAGCTAGTTAGTGCGAGAAACACGTTATCTGGTGTTTTCACCACTCCACAGTGCGTTTGATATGCAGAACCAGCGATATCTGTGTTTTCGTTGGGTTTCAAGCTGAGATATGCATTTTTTACGATAATCTTGGTGAGACTTCTGTCCGAAGCATGCTGAAACATCGAGATCGCTCTTTTCGAGCTATTTAATGCGAGAAACACGTTATCTGGTGTTTTCACCACTCCACAGTGCGTTGGATATGCAGAACCGGCGAAATCTTGATTTTCGTGAGGTTTCAAGCTGAGATATGCATTTTCTGCGATAATCCTGGTGAGACTTCAGTCAGAAGTGTGCAGAATCATCCAGAACGCTCTTTTCGAGCTAGTTAATGCGAGTAGAACGTTTTCTGGTGTTTTCACCACTCCACAGTGCGCTTGATATGTAGAGCCGCCGATAACTTGGTTTTCGTGGGGTTTCCAGCTGAAATATGCATTTTCTGCGATAATCTTGGTGTTTCATCTATGAGAAGTATGCAGAATCATCGAGAACGCTCTTTTCGAGCTATTTAATGCGAGAAACACGTTATCTGGTATATTGACCACTCCACGGTGCGTTTGATATGCAGAACCGGCGATATCTTGATTTTCGTGGTCGTTCCAGCTGAGATATGCATTTTCTACGATAATCTTGGTGAGACTTCTGTCAGAAGTATGCACAATCTTCGAGAACGCTCTTTTCGAGCTACTTAATGGGAGAAACACGTTTTCTGGTGTTTTCACCACTCCACAGTACGTTTGACATGCAGAACCGCAGATATCTTGGTTTCGGTCGGGTTTCCAGGTGAGATATGCATTTTCTGCGATAATCTTGGTGAGTCGTCTGTCAGAAGTATGCAGAATCATCGAGATCCCTCTTTTCAAGCTATTTAATGCGAGAAACACGTTTTCTGGTGTTTTCTCCACTCCACAGTACGTTTGATGTGCAGAACCGGAGATAACATGGTTTTCGTGAGGTTTTCTAGCTGAGATATGCATTTTCTGCGATAATCTTGGTGACTCTTCTGTCAGAAGTATGCAGAAGCATCTAGATCGCTCTTTTCGAGCTATTTAATGCGAGAAACACGTTTTCTGGTGTATTCGCCACTCCGCAGTGCGTTTGATATGCAGAACAGTAGATATCTTGGTTTTCGTGGGGTTTCTAGCTGAGATATGCATTTTCTGCGATAATCTTTTTGAGACTTCTGTCCGAAGTATGCAGAATCATCGAGATCGCTCGTTTCGAGCTACTTAATGCGAGAAACACGTTATCTGGTGTTTTCACCACTCCACAGTGCGTTGGATATGCAGAACCGAAGATATTTTGGTTTTCGTAGGGTTTCCAGCCGAGATATGCATTTTCTGCGATAATCTTGGTGAGTCGTCTGTCAGAAGTATGCAGAATCATCGAGATCCCTCTTTTCGAGCTATTTAATGCGAGAAACACGTTTTCTGGTGTTTTCTCCACTCCACAGTACGTTTGATATGCAGAACCGGCGACATCTTGATTTTCGTGTGGTTTCAAGCTGAGATATGCATTTTCTGCGATAATCCTGGTGAGACTTCAGTCAGAAGTATGCAGAATCATCCAGAACGCTCTTTTCGAGCTAGTTAATGCGAGTAACACGTTTTCTGGTGTTTTCACCACTCCACAGGGCGTTTGATATGTAGAGCCGCCGATAACTTGGTTTTCGTGGGGTTTCCAGCTGAAATATGCATTTTCTGCGATAATCTTGGTGTTTCATCTATGAGAAGTATGCAGAATCATCGAGAACGCTCTTTTCGAGCTATTTAATGCGAGAAACACGTTATCTGGTATATTGACCACTCCACGGTGCGTTTGATATGCAGAACCGGCGATATCTTGATTTTCGTGGTCTTTCCAGCTGAGATATGCATTTTCTACGATAATCTTGGTGAGACTTCTGTCAGAAGTATGCAGAATCATCGATATCGCTCTTTTCGAGCTATATAATGCGAGAAACACGTTATCTGGTGTATTCACCACTCCACTGTACGTTTGACATGCAGAACCGGAGATATCTTGGTTTCGGTCTTGTTTCAAGCTGAGATATGCATTTTCTACGATAATATTGGAGAGACCTCTGTCAGAAGTATGCAGAATCATCTAGATCGCTCGTTTCGAGCTATTTAATGCGAGAAACACGTTTTCTGGTGTTTTCACCACCCCACAGTGCGTTTGATATGCAGAACCGGCGACATCTTGGTTTTCGTCGGGTTTCAAGCTGAGAAATGCATTTTCTGCGATAATATTGGTGAGACTTAAGTCAGAAGTATGCAGAATCACAGAAATCGCTGTATTCGTGCTACTTAATGCGAAAAACTCGTTTTCTGGTGTTTTCAGCACTCCACAGTGCGTTTGATATGCGGAAACTGCGATATCTTCGGTTTCATTGGGTTTCCAGCTGTGTCATGCATTTTCTACGATAATCTTGGATATTCTTCTGTGAGGCGTTTGCAGAATCACAGAAATCGCTCTATTCGAGCTATTTAATGCGAGAAACACGTTATCCGGTTGTTTTCACCACTCCACAGTGCGTTTGATGTGCAGAACCGGCGACATCTTGATTTTCGTGATGATTCTAGCTGAGATATGCATTTTCTGCTATAATCCTGGTGAGACTTCAGTCAGAAGTGTGCAGAATCATCCAGAACGCACTTTTCGAGCTAGTTAATGCGAGTAGAACGTTTTCTGGTGTTTTCACCACTCCACAGTGCGCTTGATATGTAGAGCCGCCGATAACTTGGTTTTCGTGGGGTTTCCAGCTGAAATATGCAGTTTCTGCGATAATCTTGGTGTTTCATCTATGAGAAGTATGCAGAAACATCGAGAACGCTCTTTTCGAGCCAGTTAATGCGAGAAACACGTTTTCTGGTGTTTTCAGCACTCCACAGTACGTTTGATATGCAGAACCGGCGATATCTTGGTTTCGGTCGAGTTTCAAGCTGAGATATGCATTTTCTACAATAATATTGATGAGACCTCTGTCAGAAGTATGCAGAATCTTCGAGAACGCTCTTTTCGAGCTAGTTAATGCGAGAAACACGTTTTCTGGTGTTTTCTCCACTCCACAGTACGTTTGATGTGCAGAACCGGAGATAACTTGGTTTTCGTGAGGTTTCAAGCTGAGATATGCATTTTCTGCGATAATCCTGGTGAGACTTCAGTCAGAAGTATGCAGAATCATCCAGAACGCTCTTTTCGAGCTACTTAATGCGAGAAACACGTTTTCTGGTGTTTTCACGACTCCACAGTACGTTTGATATGCAGAACCGGCGACATCTTGATTTTCGTGTGGTTTCAAGCTGAGATATGCATTTTCTGCGATAATCCTGGTGAGACTTCAGTCAGAAGTATGCAGAATCATCCAGAACGCTCTTTTCGAGCTAGTTAATGCGAGTAACACGTTTTCTGGTGTTTTCACCACTCCACAGGGCGTTTGATATGTAGAGCCGCCGATAACTTGGTTTTCGTGGGGTTTCCAGCTGAAATATGCATTTTCTGCGATAATCTTGGTGTTTCATCTATGAGAAGTATGCAGAATCATCGAGAACGCTCTTTTCGAGCTAGTTAATGCGAGAAACACGTTTTCTGGTGTTTTCTCCACTCCACAGTACGTTTGATGTGCAGAACCGGAGATAACTTGGTTTTCGTGAGGTTTCAAGCTGAGATATGCATTTTCTGCGATAATCCTGGTGAGACTTCAGTCAGAAGTATGCAGAATCATCCAGAACGCTCTTTTCGAGCTACTTAATGCGAGAAACACGTTTTCTGGTGTTTTCACGACTCCACAGTACGTTTGATATGCAGAACCGGCGACATCTTGATTTTCGTGTGGTTTCAAGCTGAGATATGCATTTTCTGCGATAATCCTGGTGAGACTTCAGTCAGAAGTATGCAGAATCATCCAGAACGCTCTTTTCGAGCTAGTTAATGCGAGTAACACGTTTTCTGGTGTTTTCACCACTCCACAGGGCGTTTGATATGTAGAGCCGCCGATAACTTGGTTTTCGTGGGGTTTCCAGCTGAAATATGCATTTTCTGCGATAATCTTGGTGTTTCATCTATGAGAAGTATGCAGAATCATCGAGAACGCTCTTTTCGAGCCAGTTAATGCGAGAAACACGTTTTCTGGTGTTTTCAGCACTCCACAGTACGTTTGATATGCAGAACCGGCGATATCTTGATTTTCGTGGTCTTTCCAGCTGAGACATGCATTTTCTACGATAATCTTGGTGAGACTTCTGTCAGAAGTATGCACAATCTTCGAGAACGCTCTTTTCGAGCTACTTAATGCGAGAAACACGTTTTCTGGTGTTTTCACCACTCCACAGTACGTTTGACATGCAGAACCGCAGATATCTTGGTTTCGGTCGGGTTTCCAGGTGAGATATGCATTTTCTGCGATAATCTTGGTGAGTCCGTTGTCAGAAGTATGCAGAATCATCGAGATCCCTCTTTTCGAGCCAGTTAATGCGAGAAACACGTTTTCTGGTGTTTTCAGCACTCCACAGTGCGTTTGATATGCAGAACCGGCGAAATCTTGATTTTCGTGAGGTTTCAAGCTGAGATATGCATTTTCTGCGATAATCCTGGTGAGACTTCAGTCAGAAGTGTGCAGAATCATCCAGAACGCTCTTTTCGAGCTAGTTAATGCGAGTAGAACGTTTTCTGGTGTTATCACCACTCCACAGTGCGCTTGATATGTAGAGCCGCCGATAACTTGGTTTTCGTGGGGTTTCCAGCTGAAATATGCATTTTCTGCGATAATCTTGGTGTTTCATCTATGAGAAGTATGCAGAATCATCGAGAACGCTCTTTTCGAGCTATTTAATGCGAGAAACACGTTATCTGGTATATTGACCACTCCACGGTGCGATTGATATGCAGAACCGGCGATATCTTGATTTTCGTGGTCTTTCCAGCTGAGATATGCATTTTCTACGATAATCTTGGTGAGACTTCTGTCAGAAGTATGCACAATCTTCGAGAACGCTCTTTTCGAGCTACTTAATGGGAGAAACACGTTTTCTGGTGTTTTCACCACTCCACAGTACGTTTGACATGCAGAACCGCAGATATCTTGGTTTCGGTCGGGTTTCCAGGTGAGATATGCATTTTCTGCGATAATCTTGGTGAGTCGTCTGTCAGAAGTATGCAGAATCATCGAGATCCCTCTTTTCGAGCTATTTAATGCGAGAAACACGTTTTCTGGTGTTTTCTCCACTCCACAGTACGTTTGATGTGCAGAACCGGAGATAACTTGGTTTTCGTGAGGTTTTCTAGCTGAGATATGCATTTTCTGCGATAATCTTGATGACTCTTCTGTCAGAAGTATGCAGAAGCATCTAGATCGCTCTTTTCGAGCTATTTAATGCGAGAAACACGTTTTCTGGTGTATTCGCCACTCCGCAGTGCGTTTGATATGCAGAACAGTAGATATCTTGGTTTTCGTGGGGTTTCTAGCTGAGATATGCATTTTCTGCGATAATCTTTTTGAGACTTCTGTCCGAAGTATGCAGAATCATCGAGATCGCTCGTTTCGAGCTACTTAATGCGAGAAACACGTTATCTGGTGTTTTCACCACTCCACAGTGCGTTGGATATGCAGAACCGAAGATATTTTGGTTTTCGTAGGGTTTCCAGCCGAGATATGCATTTTCTGCGATAATCTTGGTGAGTCGTCTGTCAGAAGTATGCAGAATCATCGAGATCCCTCTTTTCGAGCTATTTAATGCGAGAAACACGTTTTCTGGTGTTTTCTCCACTCCACAGTACGTTTGATATGCAGAACCGGCGACATCTTGATTTTCGTGTGGTTTCAAGCTGAGATATGCATTTTCTGCGATAATCCTGGTGAGACTTCAGTCAGAAGTATGCAGAATCATCCAGAACGCTCTTTTCGAGCTAGTTAATGCGAGTAACACGTTTTCTGGTGTTTTCACCACTCCACAGGGCGTTTGATATGTAGAGCCGCCGATAACTTGGTTTTCGTGGGGTTTCCAGCTGAAATATGCATTTTCTGCGATAATCTTGGTGTTTCATCTATGAGAAGTATGCAGAATCATCGAGAACGCTCTTTTCGAGCTATTTAATGCGAGAAACACGTTATCTGGTATATTGACCACTCCACGGTGCGTTTGATATGCAGAACCGGCGATATCCTGATTTTCGTGGTCTTTCCAGCTGAGATATGCATTTTCTACGATAATCTTGGTGAGACTTCTGTCAGAAGTATGCTTAATCATCGAGATCGCTCGTTTCGAGCTATTTAATGCGAAAAACACGTTTTCTGGTGTTTTCAGCACGCCACAGAACGTTTGATATGCGGAAGCTGCGATATCTTCGGTATCGTTGTTGTTTCCACCTGAGATATGCATTTTCAGTGATAATCTTCATGATTCTGCTGTTACAAGTGTGCAGAATCACCGAAATCGCTGTTTTCGTGCTATTGAATGCGAAAAACACGTTTTCTGGTGTTTTCAGCACTCCACAGTGCGTTTGATATGCGGAAAGTGCCATATCTTCGGTATCGTTGTTGTTTCCAGCTGAGATATGCATTTTCAGTGATCATCTTCATGATTCTGCTGTTACAAGTGTGCAGAATCACCGAAATCGCTGTTTTCGTGCTATTGAATGCGAAAAACACGTTTTCTGGTGTTTTCAGCACTCCACAGTGCGTTTGATATGCGGAAGCTGCGATATCTTCGGTATCGTTGTTGTTTCCAGCTGAGATATGCATTTTCAGTGATCATCTTCATGATTCTGCTGTTACAAATGTGCAGAATCACCGAAATCGCTGTTTTCGTGCTATTGAATCCGCGAAACACGTTTTCTGGTGTTTTCACCACTCCACGGTACGTTTGATGGGCAGAACCGGAGATAACTCGGTTTTCGTCGTGTTTCAAGCTGAGATATGCATTTTCTACGATAATCTTGGTGAGACTTCTGTCAGAAGTATGCAGGATCTTCGAGAACGCTCTTTTCGAGCTATTTAATGCGAGAAACACGTTTTCAGGGTGTTTTCACCACTCCACAGTGCGTTTGATATGCTGAACACAGCGATATCTTGGTTTTCGTGGGGTTTCAAGCTGAGATATGCATTTGTTACGATAATTTTGGTGAGATTTCTGTCCGAAGTTTGCAGAATCATCGAGATCGCTCGTTTCGAGCTATTTAATGCGAGAAACACGTTATCTGGTGTTTTCACCACTCCACAGTGCGTTTGATATGCAGAACCGGCGATATCTTGGTTTTCGTGGGGTTTCAAGCTGAGATATGCATTTTCTGCGATAATCTTGGTGAGACTTCTGTCCGAAGTATGCAGAATCATCGAGAACGCTCTTCTCGAGCTAGCTAATGCGAGAAACACGTTTTCTGGTGTATTCACCACTCCACTGTACGTTTGACATGCAGAACCGGAGATATCTTGGTTTCGGTCGAGTTTCAAGCTGCAGATATGCATTTTCTACGATAATATTGGTGAGACCTCTGTCAGAAGTATGCAGAATCATCTAGATCGCTTGTTTCGAGCTATTTAATGCGAAAAAAACAGTTTTCTGGTGTTTTGACCTCACCACAGTGCGTTGGATATGCAGAACTGGCGATATCTTGGTTTTCGTGGGGTTTCAGGCTGAGATATGCATTTTCTGCGATAATCTTGGTGAGACTTCTGTCCGAAGTATGCTGAATCATCGATATCGCTCTTTTCGAGCTAGTTAGTGCGAGAAACACGTTATCTGGTGTTTTCACCATTCCACAGTATGTTGGATATGCAGAACCGGAGATATTTTGGTTTTCGTCGGGTTTCGAGCTGAGATATGCATATTCTGCGATAATATTGGTGAGACTTCAGTCAGAAGTATGCAGAATCATCTAGATCGCCCTTTTCGAGCTACTTAATGCACGAAACACGTTTTCTGGTGTTTTCACCACTCCACAGTACGTTTGACATGCAGAACAGTAGATATCTTGGTTTTCGTGGGGTTTCAAGCTGAGATATGCATTTTCTACGATAAGCTTGGTGAAACATCTGTCCGAAGTATGCAGAAACGTCGAGAGCGCTCTTTTCGAGCTATTTAATGCGAGAAACACGTTTTCTGGTGTTTTCAGCACTCCACAGTGCGTTTGATATGCAGAACTGGCGATATCTTGGTTTTCGTGCGGTTTCAAGCTGAGATATGCATTTCCTGAGATCATCTTGGTGAGACGTCTGTCCGAAGTATGCTGAATCATCGAGATCGCTCTATTCGAGCCAGTTAGTGCGAGAAACACGTTATCTGGTGTTTTCACCACTCCACAGTGCGTTTGATATGCAGAACAGTAGATATCTTGGTTTTCGTGGGGTTTCAAGCAGAGATATGCATTTTCTGCGATAATCTTGGTGAGACTTCTGTCCGAAGTATGCTGAATCATCGAGATCGCTCTATTCGAGCTAGTTAGTGCGAGAAACACGTTATCTGGTGTTTTCACCACTCCGCAGTGCGTTTGATATGCAGAACAGTAGATATCTTGGTTTTCGTGGGGTTTCAAGCTGAGATATGCATTTTCTGCGATAATATTGGTGAGACTTCAGTCAGAAGTATGCAGAATCATCTAGATCGCTCTTTTCGAGCTACTTAATGCACGAAACACGGTTTCTGGTGATTTCACAACTCCACAGTGCGTTCGATATGCAGAACAGTAGATATCTTGGTTTTCGTGGGGTTTCAAGCTGAGATATGCATTTTCTGCGATAATCTTGTTGATACTTCTGTCCGAAGTATGCAGAATCATCCAGATCGCTCGTTTCGAGCTATTTAATGCGAGAAACACGTTATCTGGTGTTTTCACCACTCCACAGTGCGCTGGATATGCAGAACCGGAGATATTTTGGTTTTCGTCGGGTTTCAAGCTGAGATATGCATTTTCTACGATAAGCTTGGTGAAACATCTGTCCGAAGTATGCAGAAACGTCGAGAGCGCTCTTTTCGAGCTATTTAATGCGAGAAACACGTTTTCTGGTGTTTTCAGCACTCCACAGTGCGTTTGACATGCAGAACTGGCGATATCTTGGTTTTCGTGCGGTTTCAAGCTGAGATATGCATTTTCTGCGATAATCTTGGTGAGACTTCTGTCCGAAGTATGCTGAATCATCGAGATCGCTCTATTCGAGCTAGTTAGTGCGAGAAACACGTTATCTGGTGTTTTCACCACTCCACAGTGCGTTTGATATGCTGTACCAGCGACATCTTGGTTTTCGTGGGGTTTCAAGCTGAGATATGCATTTTCTGCGATAATCTTGGTGAGACTTCTGTCCGAAGTATGCAGGATCATCGAGATCGCTCGTTTCGAGCTATTTAATGCAAGAAACACGTTATCTGGTGTTTTCACCACTCCACAGTGCGTTTGATATGCAGTACCAGCGACATCTTGGTTTTCGTGGGGTTTCAAGCTGAGATATGCATTTTCTGCGATAATCTTGGTGAGACTTCTGTCCGAAGTATGCAGGATCATCGAGATCGCTCGTTTCGAGCTATTTAATGCGCGAAACGCGTTATTTGGTGTTTTCACCACTCCACAGTGCGTTGGATATGCAGAACCGGAGATATTTTGGTTTTCGTCGGGTTTCAAGCTGAGATATGCATTTTTTACGATAATCTTGGTGAGACTTCTGTCCGAAGTATGCTTAATCATCGAGATCGCTCGTTTCGAGCTATTTAATGCAAGAAACACGTTATCTGGTGTTTACACCACTCCACTGTGCGTTTGATATGCAGTACCAGCGACATCTTGGTTTTCGTGGGGTTTCAAGCTGAGATATGCATTTTCTGCGATAATCTTGGTGAGACTTCTGTCCGAAGTATGCAGAATCATCGAGATCGCTCGTTTCGAGCTATTTAATGCAAGAAACACGTTATTTGGTGTTTTCACCACTCCACAGTGCGTTGGATATGCAGAACCGGAGATATTTTGGTTTTCGTCGGGTTTCAAGCTGAGATATGCATTTTTACGATAATCTTGGAGAGACTTCTGTCCGAAGTATGCTTAATCATCGAGATCGCTCGATTCGACCTGTTTAATGCGAGAAACACGTTATCTGGTGTTTTCACCACTCCACAGTGCGTTTGATATGCAGAACAGTAGATATCTTGGTTTTCGTGGGGTTTCAAGCTGAGATATGCATTTTCTGCGATAATCTTGTTGAGACTTCTGTCCGAAGTATAAAGAATCATCGAGATCGCTCGTTTCGAGCTATTTAATGCGAGAATCACGTTATCTGGTGTTTTAACCACTCCACAGTGCGTTGGATATGCAGAACCGGAGATATTTTGGTTTTCGTCGGGTTTCAAGCTGAGATATGCATTTTGTACGATAAGCTTGGTGAGACATCTGTCCGAAGTATGCAGAAACATCGGGAGCGATCTTTTCGAGCTATTTAATGCGAGAAACACGTTTTCTGGGGTTTTCACCACTCCACAGTTCTTTGGATATGCAGAACAGGAGATATCTTGGTTTGCGTGGGGTTTCAAGCAGAGATATGCATTTTCTGCGATAATCTTGGTGAGACTTCTGTTAGAAGTATGCAGAATCATCGAGATCGCACTTTTCGAGCTATTTAATGCGAGAAACACGTTATCTGGTGTTTTCACCACTCCACAGTGCGTTTGATATGCAGAACCGGCAAAATCTTGGATTTCGTCGGGTTTCAAGCTGAGATATGCATTTTCTACGATAATCTTGGTGAGACTTCTGTCAGAAGTATGCAGAATCATCGGGATCGCTCGTTTCGAGCGATTTAATGCGAGAAACACGTTATCTGGTGTTTTAACCACTCCACAGTGCGTTGGATATGCAGAACCGGAGATATTTTGGTTTTCGTCGGGTTTCAAGCTGAGATATGCATTTTGTACGATAAGCTTGGTGAGACATCTGTCCGAAGTATGCAGAAACATCGGGAGCGCTCTTTTCGAGCTATTTAATGCGAGAAACACGTTTTCTGGGGTTTTCACCACCCCACAGTTCTTTGGATATGCAGAACAGGAGATATCATGGATTGCGTGGGGTTTCAAGCAGAGATATGCATTTTCTGCGATAATCTTGGTGAGACTTCTGTTAGAAGTATGCAGAATCATCGAGATCGCACTTTTCGAGCTATTTAATGCGAGAAACACGTTATCTGGTGTTTTCACCACTCCACAGTGCGTTTGATATGCAGAACCGGCGATATCTTGGTTTTCGTGGGGTTTGAAGCTGAGATATGCATTTTCTACGATAATCTTGGTGAGACTTGTTTCAGAAGTATGCAGGATCTTCGAGAACGCTCTTTTCGAGCTACTTAATATGAGAAACACGTTTTCTGGTGTTTTCACCACTCCACAGTACGTTTGATATGCAGAACCGGCGACATCTTGGTTTTCGTGGGGTTTCAAGCTGAGATATGCATTTTCTGCGATAATCTTGGTGAGACTTCTGTCCGAAGTATGCAGAATCATCGAGATCGCTCTTTTCGAGCTATTTAATGCAAGAAACACGTTATCTGGTGTTTTCACCACTCCACAGTGCGTTTGATATGCAGTACCAGCGACATCTTGGTTTTCGTGGGGTTTCAAGCTGAGATATGCATTTTCTGCGATAATCTTGGTGAGACTTCTGTCCGAAGTATGCAGGATCATCGAGATCGCTCGTTTCGAGCTATTTAATGCGCGAAACACGTTATTTGGTGTTTTCACCACTCCACAGTGCGTTGGATATGCAGAACAGTAGATATCTTGGTTTTCGTGGGGTTTCAAGCTGAGATATGCATTTTCTGCGATAATCTTGTTGAGACTTCTGTCCGAAGTATAAAGAATCATCGAGATCGCTCGTTTCGAGCTATTTAATGCGAGAATCACGTTATCTGGTGTTTTAACCACTCCACAGTGCGTTGGATATGCAGAACCGGAGATATTTTGGTTTTCGTCGGGTTTCAAGCTGAGATATGCATTTTGTACGATAAGCTTGGTGAGACATCTGTCCGAAGTATGCAGAAACATCGGGAGCGATCTTTTCGAGCTATTTAATGCGAGAAACACGTTTTCTGGGGTTTTCACCACTCCACAGTTCTTTGGATATGCAGAACAGGAGATATCTTGGTTTGCGTGGGGTTTCAAGTTGAGATATGCATTTTCTGCGATAATCTTGTTGAGACTTCTGTCCGAAGTATAAAGAATCATCGAGATCGCTCGTTTCGAGCTATTTAATGCGAGAATCACGTTATCTGGTGTTTTAACCACTCCACAGTGCGTTGGATATGCAGAACCGGAGATATTTTGGTTTTCGTCGGCTTTCAAGCTGAGATATGCATTTTTTACGATATTCTTGGTGAGACTTCTGTCCGAAGTATGCTTAATCATCGAGATCGCTCGGTTCGAGCTATTTAATGCAAGAAACACGTTATCTGGTGTTTTCACCACTCCACAGTTGGTTTGATATGCAGAACCGGCGATATCTTGGTTTTCGTGGGGTTTCAAGTTGAGATATGCATTTTCTGCGATAATCTTGGTGAGACTTCTGTCCGAAGTATGCTGAATCATCGAGATCGCACTTTTCGAGCTACTTAATGCACGAAACACGTTTTCTGGTGTTTTCACCACTCCATAGTATGTTTGACATGCAGAACCGGAGGTATCTTGGTTTCGGTCGGGTATCAAGCTGAGATATGCATTTTCTACGATAATCCAGGTGAGACTTCTGTCAGAAGTATGCAGAATCTTCGAGAACGCTCTTTTCGAGCTACTTAATGCGCGAAACACGTTATCTGGTGTTTTAACCACTCCACAGTGCGTTGGATATGCAGAACCGGAGATATTTTGGTTTTCGTCGGGTTTCAAGCTGAGATATGCATTTTGTACGATAAGCTTGGTGAGACATCTGTCCGAAGTATGCAGAAACATCGGGAGCGATCTTTTCGAGCTATTTAATGCGAGAAACACGTTTTCTGGGGTTTTCACCACTCCACAGTTCTTTGGATATGCAGAACAGGAGATATCTTGGTTTGCGTGGGGTTTCAAGTTGAGATATGCATTTTCTGCGATAATCTTGTTGAGACTTCTGTCCGAAGTATAAAGAATCATCGAGATCGCTCGTTTCGAGCTATTTAATGCGAGAATCACGTTATCTGGTGTTTTAACCACTCCACAGTGCGTTGGATATGCAGAACCGGAGATATTTTGGTTTTCGTCGGCTTTCAAGCTGAGATATGCATTTTTTACGATATTCTTGGTGAGACTTCTGTCCGAAGTATGCTTAATCATCGAGATCGCTCGGTTCGAGCTATTTAATGCAAGAAACACGTTATCTGGTGTTTTCACCACTCCACAGTTGGTTTGATATGCAGAACCGGCGATATCTTGGTTTTCGTGGGGTTTCAAGTTGAGATATGCATTTTCTGCGATAATCTTGGTGAGACTTCTGTCCGAAGTATGCTGAATCATCGAGATCGCACTTTTCGAGCTACTTAATGCACGAAACACGTTTTCTGGTGTTTTCACCACTCCATAGTATGTTTGACATGCAGAACCGGAGGTATCTTGGTTTCGGTCGGGTATCAAGCTGAGATATGCATTTTCTACGATAATCCAGGTGAGACTTCTGTCAGAAGTATGCAGAATCTTCGAGAACGCTCTTTTCGAGCTACTTAATGCGCGAAACACGTTATCTGGTGTTTTAACCACTCCACAGTGCGTTGGATATGCAGAACCGGAGATATTTTGGTTTTCGTCGGGTTTCAAGCTGAGATATGCATTTTGTACGATAAGCTTGGTGAGACATCTGTCCGAAGTATGCAGAAACATCGGGAGCGCTCTTTTCGAGCTATTTAATGCGAGAAACACGTTATCTGGTGTTTTCACCACTCCACAGTGCGTTTGATATGCAGTACCAGCGACATCTTGGTTTTCGTGGGGTTTCAAGCTGAGATATGCATTTTCTGCGATAATCTTGGTGAGACTTCTGTTAGAAGTATGCAGAATCATCGAGATCGCACTTTTCGAGCTATTTAATGCGAGAAACACGTTATCTGGTGTTTTCACCACTCCACAGTGCGTTTGATATGCAGAACCGGCGATATCTTGGTTTTCGTGGGGTTTGAAGCTGAGATATGCATTTTCTACGATAATCTTGGTGAGACTTGTTTCAGATGTATGCAGGATCTTCGAGAACGCTCTTTTCGAGCTACTTAATATGAGAAACACGTTTTCTGGTGTTTTCACCACTCCACAGTTCGTTTGATATGCAGAACCGGCGACATCTTGGTTTTCGTGGGGTTTCAAGCTGAGATATGCATTTTCTGCGATAATCTTGGTGTGACTTCTGTCCGAAGTATGCAGAATCATCGAGATCGCTCTTTTCGAGCTATTTAATGCAAGAAACACGTTATCTGGTGTTTTCACCACTCCACAGTGCGTTTGATATGCAGTACCAGCGACATCTTGGTTTTCGTGGGGTTTCAAGCTGAGATATGCATTTTCTGCGATAATCTTGGTGAGACTTCTGTCCGAAGTATGCAGGATCATCGAGATCGCTCGTTTCGAGCTATTTAATGCGCGAAACGCGTTATTTGGTGTTTTCACCACTCCACAGTGCGTTGGATATGCAGAACCGGAGATATTTTGGTTTTCGTCGGGTTTCAAGCTGAGATATGCATTTTTTACGATAATCTTGGTGAGACTTCTGTCCGAAGTATGCTTAATCATCGAGATCGCTCGTTTCGAGCTATTTAATGCAAGAAACACGTTATCTGGTGTTTACACCACTCCACAGTGCGTTTGATATGCAGTACCAGCGACATCTTGGTTTTCGTGGGGTTTCAAGCTGAGATATGCATTTTCTGCGATAATCTTGGTGAGACTTCTGTCCGAAGTATGCAGAATCATCGAGATCGCTCGTTTCGAGCTATTTAATGCGAGAAACACGTTATTTGGTGTTTTCACCACTCCACAGTGCGTTGGATATGCAGAACCGGAGATATTTTGGTTTTCGTCGGGTTTCAAGCTGAGATATGCATTTTTTACGATAATCTTGGAGAGACTTCTGTCCGAAGTATGCTTAATCATCGAGATCGCTCGTTTCGACCTGTTTAATGCGAGAAACACGTTATCTGGTGTTTTCACCACTCTACAGTGCGTTTGATATGCAGAACAGTAGATATCTTGGTTTTCGTGGGGTTTCAAGCTGAGATATGCATTTTCTGCGATAATCTTGTTGAGACTTCTGTCCGAAGTATAAAGAATCATCGAGATCGCTCGTTTCGAGCTATTTAATGCGAGAATCACGTTATCTGGTGTTTTAACCACTCCACAGTGCGTTGGATATGCAGAACCGGAGATATTTTGGTTTTCGTCGGCTTTCAAGCTGAGATATGCATTTTTTACGATATTCTTGGTGAGACTTCTGTCCGAAGTATGCTTAATCATCGAGATCGCTCGGTTCGAGCTATTTAATGCAAGAAACACGTTATCTGGTGTTTTCACCACTCCACAGTTGGTTTGATATGCAGAACCGGCGATATCTTGGTTTTCGTGGGGTTTCAAGTTGAGATATGCATTTTCTGCGATAATCTTGGTGAGACTTCTGTCCGAAGTATGCTGAATCATCGAGATCGCACTTTTCGAGCTACTTAATGCACGAAACACGTTTTCTGGTGTGTTCACCACTCCATAGTATGTTTGACATGCAGAACCGGAGGTATCTTGGTTTCGGTCGGGTATCAAGCTGAGATATGCATTTTCTACGATAATCCAGGTGAGACTTCTGTCAGAAGTATGCAGAATCTTCGAGAACGCTCTTTTCGAGCTACTTAATGCGCGAAACACGTTATCTGGTGTTTTCACCATTCCACAGTGCGTTTGATATGCAGTACCAGCGACATCTTGGTTTCCGTGGGGTTTCAAGCTGAGATATGCATTTTCTGCGATAATCTTGGTGAGACTTCTGTCCGAAGTATGCTGAATCATCGAGATCGCTCTTTTCGAGCTAGTTAGTGCGAGAAACACGTTATCTGGCATTTTCACCACTCCACAGTGCGTTTGATATGCAGAACAGTAGATATCTTGGTTTTCGTGGGGTTTCAAGCTGAGATATGCATTTTCTGCGATAATCTTGGTGAGACTTCTGTCCGAAGTATGCAGAATCATCGAGATCGCTCGTTTCGAGCTATTTAATGCAAGAAACACGTTATCTGGTGTTTTCACCACTCCACAGTGCGTTTGATATGCAGTACCAGCGACATCTTGGATTTCGTGGGGTTTCAAGCTGAGATATGCATTTTCTGCGATAATCTTGGTGAGACTTCTGTCCGAAGTATGCAGAATCATCGAGATCGCTCGTTTCGAGCTATTTAATGCGAGAAACACGTTATCCGGTGTTTTCACCACTCCACAGTGCGTTGGATATGCAGAACCGGAGATATTTTGGTTTTCGTCGGCTTTCAAGCTGAGATATGCATTTTTTACGATAATCTTGGTGAGACTTCTGTCCGAAGTATGCTTAATCATCGAGATCGCTCGGTTCGAGCTATTTAATGCAAGAAACACGTTATCTGGTGTTTTCACCACTCCACAGTTGGTTTGATATGCAGAACCGGCGATATCTTGGTTTTCGTGGGGTTTCAAGTTGAGATATGCATTTTCTGCGATAATCTTGGTGAGACTTCTGTCCGAAGTATGCTGAATCATCGAGATCGCACTTTTCGAGCTACTTAATGCACGAAACACGTTTTCTGGTGTTTTCACCACTCCATAGTATGTTTGACATGCAGAACCGGAGGTATCTTGGTTTCGGTCGGGTATCAAGCTGAGATATGCATTTTCTACGATAATCCAGGTGAGACTTCTGTCAGAAGTATGCAGAATCTTCGAGAACGCTCTTTTCGAGCTACTTAATGCGCGAAACACGTTATCTGGTGTTTTAACCACTCCACAGTGCGTTGGATATGCAGAACCGGAGATATTTTGGTTTTCGTCGGGTTTCAAGCTGAGATATGCATTTTGTACGATAAGCTTGGTGAGACATCTGTCCGAAGTATGCAGAAACATCGGGAGCGATCTTTTCGAGCTATTTAATGCGAGAAACACGTTTTCTGGGGTTTTCACCACTCCACAGTTCTTTGGATATGCAGAACAGGAGATATCTTGGTTTGCGTGGGGTTTCAAGTTGAGATATGCATTTTCTGCGATAATCTTGTTGAGACTTCTGTCCGAAGTATAAAGAATCATCGAGATCGCTCGTTTCGAGCTATTTAATGCGAGAATCACGTTATCTGGTGTTTTAACCACTCCACAGTGCGTTGGATATGCAGAACCGGAGATATTTTGGTTTTCGTCGGCTTTCAAGCTGAGATATGCATTTTTTACGATATTCTTGGTGAGACTTCTGTCCGAAGTATGCTTAATCATCGAGATCGCTCGGTTCGAGCTATTTAATGCAAGAAACACGTTATCTGGTGTTTTCACCACTCCACAGTTGGTTTGATATGCAGAACCGGCGATATCTTGGTTTTCGTGGGGTTTCAAGTTGAGATATGCATTTTCTGCGATAATCTTGGTGAGACTTCTGTCCGAAGTATGCTGAATCATCGAGATCGCACTTTTCGAGCTACTTAATGCACGAAACACGTTTTCTGGTGTTTTCACCACTCCATAGTATGTTTGACATGCAGAACCGGAGGTATCTTGGTTTCGGTCGGGTATCAAGCTGAGATATGCATTTTCTACGATAATCCAGGTGAGACTTCTGTCAGAAGTATGCAGAATCTTCGAGAACGCTCTTTTCGAGCTACTTAATGCGCGAAACACGTTATCTGGTGTTTTAACCACTCCACAGTGCGTTGGATATGCAGAACCGGAGATATTTTGGTTTTCGTCGGGTTTCAAGCTGAGATATGCATTTTGTACGATAAGCTTGGTGAGACATCTGTCCGAAGTATGCAGAAACATCGGGAGCGCTCTTTTCGAGCTATTTAATGCGAGAAACACGTTATCTGGTGTTTTCACCACTCCACAGTGCGTTTGATATGCAGTACCAGCGACATCTTGGTTTTCGTGGGGTTTCAAGCTGAGATATGCATTTTCTGCGATAATCTTGGTGAGACTTCTGTTAGAAGTGTGCAGAATCATCGAGATCGCACTTTTCGAGCTATTTAATGCGAGAAACACGTTATCTGGTGTTTTCACCACTCCACAGTGCGTTTGATATGCAGAACCGGCGATATCTTGGTTTTCGTGGGGTTTGAAGCTGAGATATGCATTTTCTACGATAATCTTGGTGAGACTTGTTTCAGATGTATGCAGGATCTTCGAGAACGCTCTTTTCGAGCTACTGAATATGAGAAACACGTTTTCTGGTGTTTTCACCACTCCACAGTTCGTTTGATATGCAGAACCGGCGACATCTTGGTTTTCGTGGGGTTTCAAGCTGAGATATGCATTTTCTGCGATAATCTTGGTGTGACTTCTGTCCGAAGTATGCAGAATCATCGAGATCGCTCTTTTCGAGCTATTTAATGCAAGAAACACGTTATCTGGTGTTTTCACCACTCCACAGTGCGTTTGATATGCAGTACCAGCGACATCTTGGTTTTCGTGGGGTTTCAAGCTGAGATATGCATTTTCTGCGATAATCTTGGTGAGACTTCTGTCCGAAGTATGCAGGATCATCGAGATCGCTCGTTTCGAGCTATTTAATGCGCGAAACGCGTTATTTGGTGTTTTCACCACTCCACAGTGCGTTGGATATGCAGAACCGGAGATATTTTGGTTTTCGTCGGGTTTCAAGCTGAGATATGCATTTTTTACGATAATCTTGGTGAGACTTCTGTCCGAAGTATGCTTAATCATCGAGATCGCTCGTTTCGAGCTATTTAATGCAAGAAACACGTTATCTGGTGTTTACACCACTCCACAGTGCGTTTGATATGCTGTACCAGCGACATCTTGGTTTTCGTGGGGTTTCAAGCTGAGATATGCATTTTCTGCGATAATCTTGGTGAGACTTCTGTCCGAAGTATGCAGAATCATCGAGATCGCTCGTTTCGAGCTATTTAATGCGAGAAACACGTTATTTGGTGTTTTCACCACTCCACAGTGCGTTGGATATGCAGAACCGGAGATATTTTGGTTTTCGTCGGGTTTCAAGCTGAGATATGCATTTTTTACGATAATCTTGGAGAGACTTCTGTCCGAAGTATGCTTAATCATCGAGATCGCTCGTTTCGACCTGTTTAATGCGAGAAACACGTTATCTGGTGTTTTCACCACTCTACAGTGCGTTTGATATGCAGAACAGTAGATATCTTGGTTTTCGTGGGGTTTCAAGCTGAGATATGCATTTTCTGCGATAATCTTGTTGAGACTTCTGTCCGAAGTATAAAGAATCATCGAGATCGCTCGTTTCGAGCTATTTAATGCGAGAATCACGTTATCTGGTGTTTTAACCACTCCACAGTGCGTTGGATATGCAGAACCGGAGATATTTTGGTTTTCGTCGGCTTTCAAGCTGAGATATGCATTTTTTACGATATTCTTGGTGAGACTTCTGTCCGAAGTATGCTTAATCATCGAGATCGCTCGGTTCGAGCTATTTAATGCAAGAAACACGTTATCTGGTGTTTTCACCACTCCACAGTTGGTTTGATATGCAGAACCGGCGATATCTTGGTTTTCGTGGGGTTTCAAGTTGAGATATGCATTTTCTGCGATAATCTTGGTGAGACTTCTGTCCGAAGTATGCTGAATCATCGAGATCGCACTTTTCGAGCTACTTAATGCACGAAACACGTTTTCTGGTGTGTTCACCACTCCATAGTATGTTTGACATGCAGAACCGGAGGTATCTTGGTTTCGGTCGGGTATCAAGCTGAGATATGCATTTTCTACGATAATCCAGGTGAGACTTCTGTCAGAAGTATGCAGAATCTTCGAGAACGCTCTTTTCGAGCTACTTAATATGAGAAACACGTTTTCTGGTGTTTTCACCACTCCACAGTTCGTTTGATATGCAGAACCGGCGACATCTTGGTTTTCGTGGGGTTTCAAGCTGAGATATGCATTTTCTGCGATAATCTTGGTGTGACTTCTGTCCGAAGTATGCAGAATCATCGAGATCGCTCTTTTCGAGCTATTTAATGCAAGAAACACGTTATCTGGTGTTTTCACCACTCCACAGTGCGTTTGATATGCAGTACCAGCGACATCTTGGTTTTCGTGGGGTTTCAAGCTGAGATATGCATTTTCTGCGATAATCTTGGTGAGACTTCTGTCCGAAGTATGCAGGATCATCGAGATCGCTCGTTTCGAGCTATTTAATGCGCGAAACGCGTTATTTGGTGTTTTCACCACTCCACAGTGCGTTGGATATGCAGAACCGGAGATATTTTGGTTTTCGTCGGGTTTCAAGCTGAGATATGCATTTTTTACGATAATCTTGGTGAGACTTCTGTCCGAAGTATGCTTAATCATCGAGATCGCTCGTTTCGAGCTATTTAATGCAAGAAACACGTTATCTGGTGTTTACACCACTCCACAGTGCGTTTGATATGCAGTACCAGCGACATCTTGGTTTTCGTGGGGTTTCAAGCTGAGATATGCATTTTCTGCGATAATCTTGGTGAGACTTCTGTCCGAAGTATGCAGAATCATCGAGATCGCTCGTTTCGAGCTATTTAATGCGAGAAACACGTTATTTGGTGTTTTCACCACTCCACAGTGCGTTGGATATGCAGAACCGGAGATATTTTGGTTTTCGTCGGGTTTCAAGCTGAGATATGCATTTTTTACGATAATCTTGGAGAGACTTCTGTCCGAAGTATGCTTAATCATCGAGATCGCTCGTTTCGACCTGTTTAATGCGAGAAACACGTTATCTGGTGTTTTCACCACTCTACAGTGCGTTTGATATGCAGAACAGTAGATATCTTGGTTTTCGTGGGGTTTCAAGCTGAGATATGCATTTTCTGCGATAATCTTGTTGAGACTTCTGTCCGAAGTATAAAGAATCATCGAGATCGCTCGTTTCGAGCTATTTAATGCGAGAATCACGTTATCTGGTGTTTTAACCACTCCACAGTGCGTTGGATATGCAGAACCGGAGATATTTTGGTTTTCGTCGGCTTTCAAGCTGAGATATGCATTTTTTACGATATTCTTGGTAAGACTTCTGTCCGAAGTATGCTTAATCATCGAGATCGCTCGGTTCGAGCTATTTAATGCAAGAAACACGTTATCTGGTGTTTTCACCACTCCACAGTTGGTTTGATATGCAGAACCGGCGATATCTTGGTTTTCGTGGGGTTTCAAGTTGAGATATGCATTTTCTGCGATAATCTTGGTGAGACTTCTGTCCGAAGTATGCTGAATCATCGAGATCGCACTTTTCGAGCTACTTAATGCACGAAACACGTTTTCTGGTGTGTTCACCACTCCATAGTATGTTTGACATGCAGAACCGGAGGTATCTTGGTTTCGGTCGGGTATCAAGCTGAGATATGCATTTTCTACGATAATCCAGGTGAGACTTCTGTCAGAAGTATGCAGAATCTTCGAGAACGCTCTTTTCGAGCTACTTAATGCGCGAAACACGTTATCTGGTGTTTTCACCATTCCACAGTGCGTTTGATATGCAGTACCAGCGACATCTTGGTTTCCGTGGGGTTTCAAGCTGAGATATGCATTTTCTGCGATAATCTTGGTGAGACTTCTGTCCGAAGTATGCTGAATCATCGAGATCGCTCTTTTCGAGCTAGTTAGTGCGAGAAACACGTTATCTGGCGTTTTCACCACTCCACAGTGCGTTTGATATGCAGAACAGTAGATATCTTGGTTTTCGTGGGGTTTCAAGCTGAGATATGCATTTTCTGCGATAATCTTGGTGAGACTTCTGTCCGAAGTATGCAGAATCATCGAGATCGCTCGTTTCGAGCTATTTAATGCAAGAAACACGTTATCTGGTGTTTTCACCACTCCACAGTGCGTTTGATATGCAGTACCAGCGACATCTTGGATTTCGTGGGGTTTCAAGCTGAGATATGCATTTTCTGCGATAATCTTGGTGAGACTTCTGTCCGAAGTATGCAGAATCATCGAGATCGCTCGTTTCGAGCTATTTAATGCGAGAAACACGTTATCCGGTGTTTTCACCACTCCACAGTGCGTTGGATATGCAGAACCGGAGATATTTTGGTTTTCGTCGGCTTTCAAGCTGAGATATGCATTTTTTACGATAATCTTGGTGAGACTTCTGTCCGAAGTATGCTTAATTATCGAGATCGCTCGGTTCGAGCTATTTAATGCAAGAAACACGTTATCTGGTGTTTTCACCACTCCACAGTTGGTTTGATATGCAGAACCGGCGATATCTTGGTTTTCGTGGGGTTTCAAGTTGAGATATGCATTTTCTGCGATAATCTTGGTGAGACTTCTGTCCGAAGTATGCTGAATCATCGAGATCGCACTTTTCGAGCTACTTAATGCACGAAACACGTTTTCTGGTGTTTTCACCACTCCATAGTATGTTTGACATGCAGAACCGGAGGTATCTTGGTTTCGGTCGGGTATCAAGCTGAGATATGCATTTTCTACGATAATCCAGGTGAGACTTCTGTCAGAAGTATGCAGAATCTTCGAGAACGCTCTTTTCGAGCTACTTAATGCGCGAAACACGTTATCTGGTGTTTTAACCACTCCACAGTGCGTTGGATATGCAGAACCGGAGATATTTTGGTTTTCGTCGGGTTTCAAGCTGAGATATGCATTTTGTACGATAAGCTTGGTGAGACATCTGTCCGAAGTATGCAGAAACATCGGGAGCGATCTTTTCGAGCTATTTAATGCGAGAAACACGTTTTCTGGGGTTTTCACCACTCCACAGTTCTTTGGATATGCAGAACAGGAGATATCTTGGTTTGCGTGGGGTTTCAAGGTGAGATATGCATTTTCTGCGATAATCTTGTTGAGACTTCTGTCCGAAGTATAAAGAATCATCGAGATCGCTCGTTTCGAGCTATTTAATGCGAGAATCACGTTATCTGGTGTTTTAACCACTCCACAGTGCGTTGGATATGCAGAACCGGAGATATTTTGGTTTTCGTCTGCTTTCAAGCTGAGATATGCATTTTTTACGATATTCTTGGTGAGACTTCTGTCCGAAGTATGCTTAATCATCGAGATCGCTCGGTTCGAGCTATTTAATGCAAGAAACACGTTATCTGGTGTTTTCACCACTCCACAGTTGGTTTGATATGCAGAACCGGCGATATCTTGGTTTTCGTGGGGTTTCAAGTTGAGATATGCATTTTCTGCGATAATCTTGGTGAGACTTCTGTCCGAAGTATGCTGAATCATCGAGATCGCACTTTTCGAGCTACTTAATGCACGAAACACGTTTTCTGGTGTTTTCACCACTCCATAGTATGTTTGACATGCAGAACCGGAGGTATCTTGGTTTCGGTCGGGTATCAAGCTGAGATATGCATTTTCTACGATAATCCAGGTGAGACTTCTGTCAGAAGTATGCAGAATCTTCGAGAACGCTCTTTTCGAGCTACTTAATGCGCGAAACACGTTATCTGGTGTTTTAACCACTCCACAGTGCGTTGGATATGCAGAACCGGAGATATTTTGGTTTTCATCGGGTTTCAAGCTGAGATATGCATTTTGTACGATAAGCTTGGTGAGACATCTGTCCGAAGTATGCAGAAACATCGGGAGCGCTCTTTTCGAGCTATTTAATGCGAGAAACACGTTATCTGGTGTTTTCACCACTCCACAGTGCGTTTGATATGCAGTACCAGCGACATCTTGGTTTTCGTGGGGTTTCAAGCTGAGATATGCATTTTCTGCGATAATCTTGGTGAGACTTCTGTTAGAAGTATGCAGAATCATCGAGATCGCACTTTTCGAGCTATTTAATGCGAGAAACACGTTATCTGGTGTTTTCACCACTCCACAGTGCGTTTGATATGCAGAACCGGCGATATCTTGGTTTTCGTGGGGTTTGAAGCTGAGATATGCATTTTCTACGATAATCTTGGTGAGACTTGTTTCAGATGTATGCAGGATCTTCGAGAACGCTCTTTTCGAGCTACTTAATATGAGAAACACGTTTTCTGGTGTTTTCACCACTCCACAGTTCGTTTGATATGCAGAACCGGCGACATCTTGGTTTTCGTGGGGTTTCAAGCTGAGATATGCATTTTCTGCGATAATCTTGGTGTGACTTCTGTCCGAAGTATGCAGAATCATCGAGATCGCTCTTTTCGAGCTATTTAATGCAAGAAACACGTTATCTGGTGTTTTCACCACTCCACAGTGCGTTTGATATGCAGTACCAGCGACATCTTGGTTTTCGTGGGGTTTCAAGCTGAGATATGCATTTTCTGCGATAATCTTGGTGAGACTTCTGTCCGAAGTATGCAGGATCATCGAGATCGCTCGTTTCGAGCTATTTAATGCGCGAAACGCGTTATTTGGTGTTTTCACCACTCCACAGTGCGTTGGATATGCAGAACCGGAGATATTTTGGTTTTCGTCGGGTTTCAAGCTGAGATATGCATTTTTTACGATAATCTTGGTGAGACTTCTGTCCGAAGTATGCTTAATCATCGAGATCGCTCGTTTCGAGCTATTTAATGCAAGAAACACGTTATCTGGTGTTTACACCACTCCACAGTGCGTTTGATATGCTGTACCAGCGACATCTTGGTTTTCGTGGGGTTTCAAGCTGAGATATGCATTTTCTGCGATAATCTTGGTGAGACTTCTGTCCGAAGTATGCAGAATCATCGAGATCGCTCGTTTCGAGCTATTTAATGCGAGAAACACGTTATTTGGTGTTTTCACCACTCCACAGTGCGTTGGATATGCAGAACCGGAGATATTTTGGTTTTCGTCGGGTTTCAAGCTGAGATATGCATTTTTTACGATAATCTTGGAGAGACTTCTGTCCGAAGTATGCTTAATCATCGAGATCGCTCGTTTCGACCTGTTTAATGCGAGAAACACGTTATCTGGTGTTTTCACCACTCTACAGTGCGTTTGATATGCAGAACAGTAGATATCTTGGTTTTCGTGGGGTTTCAAGCTGAGATATGCATTTTCTGCGATAATCTTGTTGAGACTTCTGTCCGAAGTATAAAGAATCATCGAGATCGCTCGTTTCGAGCTATTTAATGCGAGAATCACGTTATCTGGTGTTTTAACCACTCCACAGTGCGTTGGATATGCAGAACCGGAGATATTTTGGTTTTCGTCGGCTTTCAAGCTGAGATATGCATTTTTTACGATATTCTTGGTGAGACTTCTGTCCGAAGTATGCTTAATCATCGAGATCGCTCGGTTCGAGCTATTTAATGCAAGAAACACGTTATCTGGTGTTTTCACCACTCCACAGTTGGTTTGATATGCAGAACCGGCGATATCTTGGTTTTCGTGGGGTTTCAAGTTGAGATATGCATTTTCTGCGATAATCTTGGTGAGACTTCTGTCCGAAGTATGCTGAATCATCGAGATCGCACTTTTCGAGCTACTTAATGCACGAAACACGTTTTCTGGTGTGTTCACCACTCCATAGTATGTTTGACATGCAGAACCGGAGGTATCTTGGTTTCGGTCGGGTATCAAGCTGAGATATGCATTTTCTACGATAATCCAGGTGAGACTTCTGTCAGAAGTATGCAGAATCTTCGAGAACGCTCTTTTCGAGCTACTTAATGCGCGAAACACGTTATCTGGTGTTTTCACCATTCCACAGTGCGTTTGATATGCAGTACCAGCGACATCTTGGTTTCCGTGGGGTTTCAAGCTGAGATATGCATTTTCTGCGATAATCTTGGTGAGACTTCTGTCCGAAGTATGCTGAATCATCGAGATCGCTCTTTTCGAGCTAGTTAGTGCGAGAAACACGTTATCTGGCGTTTTCACCACTCCACAGTGCGTTTGATATGCAGAACAGTAGATATCTTGGTTTTCGTGGGGTTTCAAGCTGAGATATGCATTTTCTGCGATAATCTTGGTGAGACTTCTGTCCGAAGTATGCAGAATCATCGAGATCGCTCGTTTCGAGCTATTTAATGCAAGAAACACGTTATCTGGTGTTTTCACCACTCCACAGTGCGTTTGATATGCAGTACCAGCGACATCTTGGATTTCGTGGGGTTTCAAGCTGAGATATGCATTTTCTGCGATAATCTTGGTGAGACTTCTGTCCGAAGTATGCAGAATCATCGAGATCGCTCGTTTCGAGCTATTTAATGCGAGAAACACGTTATCCGGTGTTTTCACCACTCCACAGTGCGTTGGATATGCAGAACCGGAGATATTTTGGTTTTCGTCGGCTTTCAAGCTGAGATATGCATTTTTTACGATAATCTTGGTGAGACTTCTGTCCGAAGTATGCTTAATCATCGAGATCGCTCGGTTCGAGCTATTTAATGCAAGAAACACGTTATCTGGTGTTTTCACCACTCCACAGTTGGTTTGATATGCAGAACCGGCGATATCTTGGTTTTCGTGGGGTTTCAAGTTGAGATATGCATTTTCTGCGATAATCTTGGTGAGACTTCTGTCCGAAGTATGCTGAATCATCGAGATCGCACTTTTCGCGCTACTTAATGCACGAAACACGTTTTCTGGTGTTTTCACCACTCCATAGTATGTTTGACATGCAGAACCGGAGGTATCTTGGTTTCGGTCGGGTATCAAGCTGAGATATGCATTTTTTACGATAATCTTGGTGAGACTTCTGTCCGAAGTATGCTTAATCATCGAGATCGCTCGTTTCGAGCTATTTAATGCAAGAAACACGTTATTTGGTGTTTTCACCACTCCACAGTGCGTTGGATATGCAGAACCGGAGATATTTTGGTTTTCGTCGGGTTTCAAGCTGAGATATGCATTTTTTACGATAATCTTGGAGAGACTTCTGTCCGAAGTATGCTTAATCATCGAGATCGCTCGTTTCGAGCTATTTAATGCAAGAAACACGTTATCTGGTGTTTACACCACTCCACAGTGTGTTTGATATGCAGTACCAGCGACATCTTGGTTTTCGTGGGGTTTCAAGCTGAGATATGCATTTTCTGCGATAATCTTGGTGAGACTTCTGTCCGAAGTATGCAGAATCTTCGAGATCGCTCGTTTCGAGCTATTTAATGCAAGCAACACGTTATTTGGTGTTTTCACCACTCCACAGTGCGTTGGATATGCAGAACCGGAGATATTTTGGTTTTCGTCGGGTTTCAAGCTGAGATATGCATTTTTTACGATAATCTTGGAGAGACTTCTGTCCGAAGTATGCTTAATCATCGAGATCGCTCGTTTCGACCTGTTTAATGCGAGAAACACGTTATCTGGTGTTTTCACCACTCCACAGTGCGTTTGATATGCAGAACCGGCAAAATCTTGGATTTCGTCTGGTTTCAAGCTGAGATATGCATTTTCTACGATAATCTTGGTTAGAATTCTGTCAGAAGTATGCAGAATCATCGGGATCGCTCGTTTCGAGCGATTTAATGCGAGAAACACGTTATCTGGTGTTTTAACCACTCCACAGTGCGTTGGATATGCAGAACCGGAGATATTTTGGTTTTCGTCGGGTTTCAAGCTGAGATATGCATTTTGTACGATAAGCTTGGTGAGACATCTGTCCGAAGTATGCAGAAACATCGGGAGCGCTCTTTTCGAGCTATTTAATGCGAGAAACACGTTTTCTGGAGTTTTCACCACCCCACAGTTCTTTGGATATGCAGAACAGGAGATATCATGGATTGCGTGGGGTTTCAAGCAGAGATATGCATTTTCTGCGATAATCTTGGTGAGACTTCTGTTAGAAGTATGCAGAATCATCGAGATCGCACTTTTCGAGCTATTTAATGCGAGAAACACGTTATCTGGTGTTTTCACCACTCCACAGTGCGTTTGATATGCAGAACCGGCGATATCTTGGTTTTCGTGGGGTTTGAAGCTGAGATATGCATTTTCTACGATAATCTTGGTGAGACTTGTTTCAGAAGTATGCAGGATCTTCGAGAACGCTCTTTTCGAGCTACTTAATATGAGAAACACGTTATCTGGTGTTTTCACCACTCCACAGTGCGTTTGATATGCAGTACCAGCGACATCTTGGTTTTCGTCGGGTTTCAAGCTGAGATATGCATTTTTTACGATAATCTTGGAGAGACTTCTGTCCGAAGTATGCTTAATCATCGAGATCGCTCGTTTCGACCTGTTTAATGCGAGAAACACGTTATCTGGTGTTTTCACCATTCCACAGTGCGTTTGATATGCAGAACAGTAGATATCTTGGTTTTCGTGGGGTTTCAAGCTGAGATATGCATTTTCTGCGGTAATCTTGTTGAGACTTCTGTCCGAAGTATAAAGAATCATCGAGATCGCTCGTTTCGATCTATTTAATGCGAGAATCACGTGATCTGGTGTTTTAACCACTCCACAGTGCGTTGGATATGCAGAACCGGAGATATTTTGGTTTTCGTCGGGTTTCAAGCTGAGATATGCATTTTGTACGATAAGCTTGGTGAGACATCTGTCCGAAGCATGCAGAAACATCGGGAGCGATCTTTTCGAGCTATTTAATGCGAGAAACACGTTTTCTGGGGTTTTCACCACTCCACAGTTCTTTGGATATGCAGAACAGGAGATATCTTGGTTTGCGTAGGGTTTCAAGTTGAGATATGCATTTTCTGCGATAATCTTGTTGAGACTTCTGTCCGAAGTATAAAGAATCATCGAGATCGCTCGTTTCGAGCTATTTAATGCGAGAATCACGTTATCTGGTGTTTTAACCACTCCACAGTGCGTTGGATATGCAGAACCGGAGATATTTTGGTTTTCGTCGGCTTTCAAGCTGAGATATGCATTTTTTACGATAATCTTGGTGAGACTTCTGTCCGAAGTATGCTTAATCATCAAGATCGCTCGGTTCGAGCTATTTAATGCAAGAAACACGTTATCTGGTGTTTTCACCACTCCACAGTGCGTTTGATATGCAGTACCAGCGACATCTTGGATTTCGTGGGGTTTCAAGCTGAGATATGCATTTTCTGCGATAATCTTGGTGAGACTTCTGTCCGAAGTATGCAGAATCATCGAGATCGCTCGTTTCGAGCTATTTAATGCGAGAAACACGTTATCCGGTGTTTTCACCACTCCACAGTGCGTTGGATATGCAGAACCGGAGATATTTTGGTTTTCGTCGGCTTTCAAGCTGAGATATGCATTTTTTACGTTAATCTTGGTCAGACTTCTGTCCGAAGTATGCAGAATCATCGAGATCGCTCGGTTCGAGCTATTTAATGCAAGAAACACGTTATCTGGTGTTTTCACCACTCCACAGTTGGTTTGATATGCAGAACAGTAGATATCTTGGTTTTCGTGGGGTTTCAAGCTGAGATATGCATTTTCTGCGATAATCTTGTTGAGACTTCTGTCCGAAGTATAAAGAATCATCGAGATCGCTCGTTTCGAGCTATTTAATGCGAGAATCACGTTATCTGGTGTTTTAACCACTCCACAGTGCGTTGGATATGCAGAACCGGAGATATTTTGGTTTTCGTCTGGTTTCAAGCTGAGATATGCATTTTCTACGATAAGCTTGGTGAGACATCTGTCCGAAGTATGCAGAAACATCGGGAGCGATCTTTTCGCGCTATTTAATGCGAGAAACACGTTTTCTGGGGTTTTCACCACTCCACAGTGCGTTTGATATGCAGAACCGGCGACATCTTGGTTTTCGTGGGGTTTCAAGCTGAGATATGCATTTTCTGCGATAATCTTGGTGAGACTTCTGTCCGAAGTATGCAGAATCATCGAGATCGCTCGTTTCGAGCTATTTAATGCAAGAAACACGTTATCTGGTGTTTTCACCACTCCACAGTGCGTTTGATATGCAGTACCAGCGACATCTTGGTTTTCGTGGGGTTTCAAGTGGAGATATGCATTTTCTGCGATAATCTTGGTGAGACTTCTGTCCGAAGTATGCTGAAACATCGAGATCGCTCTTTTCGAGCTAGTTAATGCGAGAAAAACCTTATCCGGTGTTTTCACCACTCCACAGTGCGTTTGATATGCAGATCCAGCGATATCTTGGCTTTCGTGGGGTTTCAAGCTGAGATATGCATTTTTTACGATAATCTTGGTGAGACTTCTGTCCGAAGTATGCAGAATCATCGAGATCGCTCGTTTCGAACTATTTAATGCGAGAAACACGTTATCTGGTGCTTTCACCACTCCACAGTGCGTTGGATATGCAGAACCGGAGATATTTTGGTTTTCGTCGGGTTTCAAGCTGAGATATGCATTTTGTACGATAAGCTTGGTGAGACATCTGTCCGAAGTATGCAGAAACATCGGGAGCGCTCTTTTCGAGCTATTTAATGCGAGAAACACGTTTTCTGGGGTTTTCACCACCCCACAGTTCTTTGGATATGCAGAACAGGAGATATCATGGATTGCGTGGGGTTTCAAGCAGAGATATGCATTTTCTGCGATAATCTTGGTGAGACTTCTGTCCGAAGTATGCAGAATCATCGAGATCGCTCTTTTCGAGCTATTTAATGCAAGAAACACGTTATCTGGTGTTTTCACCACTCCACAGTGCGTTTGATATGCAGTACCAGCGACATCTTGGTTTTCGTGGGGTTTCAAGCTGAGATATGCATTTTCTGCGATAATCTTGGTGAGACTTCTGTCCGAAGTATGCAGGATCATCGAGATCGCTCGTTTCGAGCTATTTAATGCGCGAAACACGTTATTTGGTGTTTTCACCACTCCACAGTGCGTTGGATATGCAGAACCGGAGATATTTTGGTTTTCGTCGGGTTTCAAGCTGAGATATGCATTTTTTACGATAATCTTGGTGAGACTTCTGTCCGAAGTATGCTTAATCATCGAGATCGCTCGTTTCGAGCTATTTAATGCAAGAAACACGTTATCTGGTGTTTACACCACTCCACAGTGCGTTTGATATGCAGTACCAGCGACATCTTGGTTTTCGTGGGGTTTCAAGCTGAGATATGCATTTTCTGCGATAATCTTGGTGAGACTTCTGTCCGAAGTATGCAGAATCATCGAGATCGCTCGTTTCGAGCTATTTAATGCGAGAAACACGTTATTTGGTGTTTTCACCACTCCACAGTGCGTTGGATATGCAGAACCGGAGATATTTTGGTTTTCGTCGGGTTTCAAGCTGAGATATGCATTTTTTACGATAATCTTGGAGAGACTTCTGTCCGAAGTATGCTTAATCATCGAGATCGCTCGTTTCGACCTGTTTAATGCGAGAAACACGTTATCTGGTGTTTTCACCACTCCACAGTGCGTTTGATATGCAGAACAGTAGATATCTTGGTTTTCGTGGGGTTTCAAGCTGAGATATTCATTTTCTGCGATAATCTTGTTGAGACTTCTGTCCGAAGTATAAAGAATCATCGAGATCGCTCGTTTCGAGCTATTTAATGCGAGAATCACGTTATCTGGTGTTTTCACCTCTCCACAGTGCGTTGGATAAGCAGAACCGGAGATATTTTGGTTTTCGTCGGGTTTCAAGCTGAGATATGCATTTTCTACGATAAGCTTGGTGAAACATCTGTCCGAAGTATGCAGAAACGTCGAGAGCGCTCTTTTCGAGCTTTTTAATGCGAGAAACACGTTTTCTGGGGTTTTCACCACTCCACAGTTCGTTGGATATGCAGAACAGTAGATATCTTGGTTTTCGTGGGGTTTCAAGCAGAGATATGCATTTTCGGCGATAATCTTGGTGAGACTTCTGTTAGAAGTATGCAGAATCATCGAGATCGCACTTTTGGAGCTATTTAATGCGAGAAACACGTTATCTGGTGTTTTCACCACTCCACAGTGCGTTGGATATGCAGAACCGGAGATATTTTGGTTTTCGTCTGGTTTCAAGCTGAGATATGCATTTTCTACGATAAGCTTGGTGAGACATCTGTCCGAAGTATGCAGAAACATCGGGAGCGATCTTTTCGCGCTATTTAATGCGAGAAACACGTTTTCTGGGGTTTTCACCACTCCACAGTGCGTTTGATATGCAGAACCGGCGACATCTTGGTTTTCGTGGGGTTTCAAGCTGAGATATGCATTTTCTGCGATAATCTTGGTGAGACTTCTGTCCGAAGTATGCAGAATCATCGAGATCGCTCGTTTCGAGCTATTTAATGCAAGAAACACGTTATCTGTTGTTTTCACCACTCCACAGTGCGTTTGATATGCAGTACCAGCGACATCTTGGTTTTCGTGGGGTTTCAAGTGGAGATATGCATTTTCTGCGATAATCTTGGTGAGACTTCTGTCCGAAGTATGCTGAAACATCGAGATCGCTCTTTTCGAGCTAGTTAATGCGAGAAAAACCTTATCCGGTGTTTTCACCACTCCACAGTGCGTTTGATATGCAGATCCAGCGATATCTTGGCTTTCGTGGGGTTTCAAGCTGAGATATGCATTTTTTACGATAATCTTGGTGAGACTTCTGTCCGAAGTATGCAGAATCATCGAGATCGCTCGTTTCGAACTATTTAATGCGAGAAACACGTTATCTGGTGTTTTCACCACTCCACAGTGCGTTGGATATGCAGAACCGGAGATATTTTGGTTTTCGTCGGGTTTCAAGCTGAGATATGCATTTTGTACGATAAGCTTGGTGAGACATCTGTCCGAAGTATGCAGAAACATCGGGAGCGCTCTTTTCGAGCTATTTAATGCGAGAAACACGTTTTCTGGGGTTTTCACCACCCCACAGTTCTTTGGATATGCAGAACAGGAGATATCATGGATTGCGTGGGGTTTCAAGCAGAGATATGCATTTTCTGCGATAATCTTGGTGAGACTTCTGTTAGAAGTATGCAGAATCATCGAGATCGCACTTTTCGAGCTATTTAATGCGAGAAACACGTTATCTGGTGTTTTCACCACTCCACAGTGCGTTTGATATGCAGAACCGGCGATATCTTGGTTTTCGTGGGGTTTGAAGCTGAGATATGCATTTTCTACGATAATCTTGGTGAGACTTGTTTCAGAAGTATGCAGGATCTTCGAGAACGCTCTTTTCGAGCTACTTAATATGAGAAACACGTTTTCTGGTGTTTTCACCACTCCACAGTACGTTTGATATGCAGAACCGGCGACATCTTGGTTTTCGTGGGGTTTCAAGCTGAGATATGCATTTTCTGCGATAATCTTGGTGAGACTTCTGTCCGAAGTATGCAGAATCATCGAGATCGCTCGTTTCGAACTATTTAATGCGAGAAACACGTTATCTGGTGCTTTCACCACTCCACAGTGCGTTGGATATGCAGAACCGGAGATATTTTGGTTTTCGTCGGGTTTCAAGCTGAGATATGCATTTTTTACGATAATCTTGGAGAGACTTCTGTCCGAAGTATGCTTAATCATCGAGATCGCTCGTTTCGACCTGTTTAATGCGAGAAACACGTTATCTGGTGTTTTCACCACTCCACAGTGCGTTTGATATGCAGAACAGTAGATATCTTGGTTTTCGTGGGGTTTCAAGCTGAGATATTCATTTTCTGCGATAATCTTGTTGAGACTTCTGTCCGAAGTATAAAGAATCATCGAGATCGCTCGTTTCGAGCTATTTAATGCGAGAATCACGTTATCTGGTGTTTTCACCTCTCCACAGTGCGTTGGATAAGCAGAACCGGAGATATTTTGGTTTTCGTCGGGTTTCAAGCTGAGATATGCATTTTCTACGATAAGCTTGGTGAAACATCTGTCCGAAGTATGCAGAAACGTCGAGAGCGCTCTTTTCGAGCTTTTTAATGCGAGAAACACGTTTTCTGGGGTTTTCACCACTCCACAGTTCGTTGGATATGCAGAACAGTAGATATCTTGGTTTTCGTGGGGTTTCAAGCAGAGATATGCATTTTCGGCGATAATCTTGGTGAGACTTCTGTTAGAAGTATGCAGAATCATCGAGATCGCACTTTTAGAGCTATTTAATGCGAGAAACGCGTTATCTGGTGTTTTCACCACTCCACAGTGCGTTGGATATGCAGAACCGGAGATATTTTGGTTTTCGTCTGGTTTCAAGCTGAGATATGCATTTTCTACGATAAGCTTGGTGAGACATCTGTCCGAAGTATGCAGAAACATCGGGAGCGATCTTTTCGCGCTATTTAATGCGAGAAACACGTTTTCTGGGGTTTTCACCACTCCACAGTGCGTTTGATATGCAGAACCGGCGACATCTTGGTTTTCGTGGGGTTTCAAGCTGAGATATGCATTTTCTGCGATAATCTTGGTGAGACTTCTGTCCGAAGTATGCAGAATCATCGAGATCGCTCGTTTCGAGCTATTTAATGCAAGAAACACGTTATCTGTTGTTTTCACCACTCCACAGTGCGTTTGATATGCAGTACCAGCGACATCTTGGTTTTCGTGGGGTTTCAAGTGGAGATATGCATTTTCTGCGATAATCTTGGTGAGACTTCTGTCCGAAGTATGCTGAAACATCGAGATCGCTCTTTTCGAGCTAGTTAATGCGAGAAAAACCTTATCCGGTGTTTTCACCACTTCACAGTGCGTTTGATATGCAGATCCAGCGATATCTTGGCTTTCGTGGGGTTTCAAGCTGAGATATGCATTTTTTACGATAATCTTGGTGAGACTTCTGTCCGAAGTATGCAGAATCATCGAGATCGCTCGTTTCGAACTATTTAATGCGAGAAACACGTTATCTGGTGTTTTCACCACTCCACAGTGCGTTGGATATGCAGAACCGGAGATATTTTGGTTTTCGTCGGGTTTCAAGCTGAGATATGCATTTTGTACGATAAGCTTGGTGAGACATCTGTCCGAAGTATGCAGAAACATCGGGAGCGCTCTTTTCGAGCTATTTAATGCGAGAAACACGTTTTCTGGGGTTTTCACCACCCCACAGTTCTTTGGATATGCAGAACAGGAGATATCATGGATTGCGTGGGGTTTCAAGCAGAGATATGCATTTTCTGCGATAATCTTGGTGAGACTTCTGTTAGAAGTATGCAGAATCATCGAGATCGCACTTTTCGAGCTATTTAATGCGAGAAACACGTTATCTGGTGTTTTCACCACTCCACAGTGCGTTTGATATGCAGAACCGGCGATATCTTGGTTTTCGTGGGGTTTGAAGCTGAGATATGCATTTTCTACGATAATCTTGGTGAGACTTGTTTCAGAAGTATGCAGGATCTTCGAGAACGCTCTTTTCGAGCTACTTAATATGAGAAACACGTTTTCTGGTGTTTTCACCACTCCACAGTACGTTTGATATGCAGAACCGGCGACATCTTGGTTTTCGTGGGGTTTCAAGCTGAGATATGCATTTTCTGCGATAATCTTGGTGAGACTTCTGTCCGAAGTATGCAGAATCATCGAGATCGCTCGTTTCGAACTATTTAATGCGAGAAACACGTTATCTGGTGCTTTCACCACTCCACAGTGCGTTGGATATGCAGAACCGGAGATATTTTGGTTTTCGTCGGGTTTCAAGCTGAGATATGCATTTTGTACGATAAGCTTGGTGAGACATCTGTCCGAAGTATGCAGAAACATCGGGAGCGCTCTTTTCGAGCTATTTAATGCGAGAAACACGTTTTCTGGGGTTTTCACCACCCCACAGTTCTTTGGATATGCAGAACAGGAGATATCATGGATTGCGTGGGGTTTCAAGCAGAGATATGCATTTTCTGCGATAATCTTGGTGAGACTTCTGTCCGAAGTATGCAGAATCATCGAGATCGCTCTTTTCGAGCTATTTAATGCAAGAAACACGTTATCTGGTGTTTTCACCACTCCACAGTGCGTTTGATATGCAGTACCAGCGACATCTTGGTTTTCGTCGGGTTTCAAGCTGAGATATGCATTTTCTAAGATAAGCTTGGTGAAACATCTGTCCGAAGTATGCAGAAACGTCGAGAGCGCTCTTTTCGAGCTTTTTAATGCGAGAAACACGTTTTCTGGGGTTTTCACCACTCCACAGTTCGTTGGATATGCAGAACAGTAGATATCTTGGTTTTCGTGGGGTTTCAAGCAGAGATATGCATTTTCGGCGATAATCTTGGTGAGACATCTGTCCGAAGTATGCAGAAACATCGGGAGCGATCTTTTCGCGCTATTTAATGCGAGAAACACGTTTTCTGGGGTTTTCACCACTCCACAGTGCGTTTGATATGCAGAACCGGCGACATCTTGGTTTTCGTGGGGTTTCAAGCTGAGATATGCATTTTCTGCGATAATCTTGGTGAGACTTCTGTCCGAAGTATGCAGAATCATCGAGATCGCTCGTTTCGAACTATTTAATGCGAGAAACACGTTATCTGGTGTTTTCACCACTCCACAGTGCGTATGATATGCAGAATCGGCGATATCTTGGTTTTCGTGGGGTTTCAAGCTGAGATATGCATTTTTTACGATAATCTTGGAGAGACTTCTGTCCGAAGTATGCTTAATCATCGAGATCGCTCGTTTCGAGCTGTTTAATGCGAGAAACACGTTATCTGGTGTTTTCACCACTCCACAGTGCGTTTGATATGCAGAACAGTAGATATCTTGGTTTTCGTGGGGTTTCAAGCTGAGATATGCATTTTCTGCGATAATCTTGTTGAGACTTCTGTCCGAAGTATAAAGAATCATCGAAATCGCTCTTTTCGAGCTATTTAATGCGAGAAACACGTTATCTGGTGTTTTCACCTCTCCACAGTGCGTTGGATAAGCAGAACCGGAGATATTTTGGTTTTCGTCGGGTTTCAAGCTGAGATATGCATTTTCTACGATAAGCTTGGTGAAACATCTGTCCGAAGTATGCAGAAACGTCGAGAGCGCTCTTTTCGAGCTTTTTAATGCGAGAAACACGTTTTCTGGGGTTTTCACCACTCCACAGTTCGTTGGATATGCAGAACAGTAGATATCTTGGTTTTCGTGGGGTTTCAAGCAGAGATATGCATTTTCGGCGATAATCTTGGTGAGACTTCTGTTAGAAGTATGCAGAATCATCGAGATCGCACTTTTCGAGCTATTTAATGCGAGAAACACGTTATCTGGTGTTTTCACCACTCCACAGTGCGTTGGATATGCAGAACCGGAGATATTTTGGTTTCGTCTGGTTTCAAGCTGAGATATGCATTTTCTACGATAAGCTTGGTGAGACATCTGTCCGAAGTATGCAGAAACATCGGGAGCGATCTTTTCGCGCTATTTAATGCGAGAAACACGTTTTCTGGGGTTTTCACCACTCCACAGTGCGTTTGATATGCAGAACCGGCGACATCTTGGTTTTCGTGGGGTTTCAAGCTGAGATATGCATTTTCTGCGATAATCTTGGTGAGACTTCTGTCCGAAGTATGCAGAATCATCGAGATCGCTCGTTTCGAGCTATTTAATGCAAGAAACACGTTATCTGGTGTTTTCACCACTCCACAGTGCGTTTGATATGCAGTACCAGCGACATCTTGGTTTTCGTGGGGTTTCAAGTGGAGATATGCATTTTCTGCGATAATCTTGGTCAGACTTCTGTCCGAAGTATGCTGAAACATCGAGATCGCTCTTTTCGAGCTAGTTAATGCGAGAAAAACCTTATCCGGTGTTTTCACCACTCCACAGTGCGTTTGATATGCAGATCCAGCGATATCTTGGCTTTCGTGGGGTTTCAAGCTGAGATATGCATTTTGTACGATAAGCTTGGTGAGACATCTGTCCGAAGTATGCAGAAACATCGGGAGCGCTCTTTTCGAGCTATTTAATGCGAGAAACACGTTTTCTGGGGTTTTCACCACCCCACAGTTCTTTGGATATGCAGAACAGGAGATATCATGGATTGCGTGGGGTTTCAAGCAGAGATATGCATTTTCTGCGATAATCTTGGTGAGACTTCTGTTAGAAGTATGCAGAATCATCGAGATCGCACTTTTCGAGCTATTTAATGCGAGAAACACGTTATCTGGTGTTTTCACCATTCCACAGTGCGTTTGATATGCAGAACCGGCGATATCTTGGTTTTCGTGGGGTTTGAAGCTGAGATATGCATTTTCTACGATAATCTTGGTGAGACTTGTTTCAGAAGTATGCAGGATCTTCGAGAACGCTCTTTTCGAGCTACTTAATATGAGAAACACGTTTTCTGGTGTTTTCACCACTCCACAGTGCGTTGGATATGCAGAACCGGAGATATTTTGGTTTTCGTCGGGTTTCAAGCTGAGATATGCATTTTCTGCGATAATCTTGGTGAGACTTCTGTCCGAAGTATGCAGAATCATCGAGATCGCTCGTTTCGAACTATTTAATGCGAGAAACACGTTATCTGGTGTTTTCACCACTCCACAGTGCGTTGGATATGCAGAACCGGAGATATTTTGGTTTTCGTCGGGTTTCAAGCTGAGATATGCATTTTGTACGATAAGCTTGGTGAGACATCTGTCCGAAGTATGCAGAAACATCGGGAGCGCTCTTTTCGAGCTATTTAATGCGAGAAACACGTTTTCTGGGGTTTTCACCACCCCACAGTTCTTTGGATATGCAGAACAGGAGATATCATGGATTGCGTGGGGTTTCAAGCAGAGATATGCATTTTCTGCGATAATCTTGGTGAGACTTCTGTTAGAAGTATGCAGAATCATCGAGATCGCACTTTTCGAGCTATTTAATGCGAGAAACACGTTATCTGGTGTTTTCACCACTCCACAGTGCGTTTGATATGCAGAACCGGCGATATCTTGGTTTTCGTGGGGTTTGAAGCTGAGATATGCATTTTCTACGATAATCTTGGTGAGACTTGTTTCAGAAGTATGCAGGATCTTCGAGAACGCTCTTTTCGAGCTACTTAATATGAGAAACACGTTTTCTGGTGTTTTCACCACTCCACAGTACGTTTGATATGCAGAACCGGCGACATCTTGGTTTTCGTGGGGTTTCAAGCTGAGATATGCATTTTCTGCGATAATCTTGGTGAGACTTCTGTCCGAAGTATGCAGAATCATCGAGATCGCTCGTTTCGAACTATTTAATGCGAGAAACACGTTATCTGGTGCTTTCACCACTCCACAGTGCGTTGGATATGCAGAACCGGAGATATTTTGGTTTTCGTCGGGTTTCAAGCTGAGATATGCATTTTGTACGATAAGCTTGGTGAGACATCTGTCCGAAGTATGCAGAAACATCGGGAGCGCTCTTTTCGAGCTATTTAATGCGAGAAACACGTTTTCTGGGGTTTTCACCACCCCACAGTTCTTTGGATATGCAGAACAGGAGATATCATGGATTGCGTGGGGTTTCAAGCAGAGATATGCATTTTCTGCGATAATCTTGGTGAGACTTCTGTCCGAAGTATGCAGAATCATCGAGATCGCTCTTTTCGAGCTATTTAATGCAAGAAACACGTTATCTGGTGTTTTCACCACTCCACAGTGCGTTTGATATGCAGTACCAGCGACATCTTGGTTTTCGTGGGGTTTCAAGCTGAGATATGCATTTTCTGCGATAATCTTGGTGAGACTTCTGTCCGAAGTATGCAGGATCATCGAGATCGCTCGTTTCGAGCTATTTAATGCGCGAAACACGTTATTTGGTGTTTTCACCACTCCACAGTGCGTTGGATATGCAGAACCGGAGATATTTTGGTTTTCGTCGGGTTTCAAGCTGAGATATGCATTTTTTACGATAATCTTGGTGAGACTTCTGTCCGAAGTATGCTTAATCATCGAGATCGCTCGTTTCGAGCTATTTAATGCAAGAAACACGTTATCTGGTGTTTACACCACTCCACAGTGCGTTTGATATGCAGTACCAGCGACATCTTGGTTTTCGTGGGGTTTCAAGCTGAGATATGCATTTTCTGCGATAATCTTGGTGAGACTTCTGTCCGAAGTATGCAGAATCATCGAGATCGCTCGTTTCGAGCTATTTAATGCGAGAAACACGTTATTTGGTGTTTTCACCACTCCACAGTGCGTTGGATATGCAGAACCGGAGATATTTTGGTTTTCGTCGGGTTTCAAGCTGAGATATGCATTTTTTACGATAATCTTGGAGAGACTTCTGTCCGAAGTATGCTTAATCATCGAGATCGCTCGTTTCGACCTGTTTAATGCGAGAAACACGTTATCTGGTGTTTTCACCACTCCACAGTGCGTTTGATATGCAGAACAGTAGATATCTTGGTTTTCGTGGGGTTTCAAGCTGAGATATTCATTTTCTGCGATAATCTTGTTGAGACTTCTGTCCGAAGTATAAAGAATCATCGAGATCGCTCGTTTCGAGCTATTTAATGCGAGAATCACGTTATCTGGTGTTTTCACCTCTCCACAGTGCGTTGGATAAGCAGAACCGGAGATATTTTGGTTTTCGTCGGGTTTCAAGCTGAGATATGCATTTTCTACGATAAGCTTGGTGAAACATCTGTCCGAAGTATGCAGAAACGTCGAGAGCGCTCTTTTCGAGCTTTTTAATGCGAGAAACACGTTTTCTGGGGTTTTCACCACTCCACAGTTCGTTGGATATGCAGAACAGGAGATATCATGGATTGCGTGGGGTTTCAAGCAGAGATATGCATTTTCTGCGATAATCTTGGTGAGACTTCTGTCCGAAGTATGCAGAATCATCGAGATCGCTCTTTTCGAGCTATTTAATGCAAGAAACACGTTACCTGGTGTTTACACCACTCCACAGTGCGTTTGATATGCAGTACCAGCGACATCTTGGTTTTCGTGGGGTTTCAAGCTGAGATATGCATTTTCTGCGATAATCTTGGTGAGACTTCTGTCCGAAGTATGCAGAATCATCGAGATCGCTCGTTTCGAGCTATTTAATGCGAGAAACACGTTATTTGGTGTTTTCACCACTCCACAGTGCGTTGGATATGCAGAACCGGAGATATTTTGGTTTTCGTCGGGTTTCAAGCTGAGATATGCATTTTTTACGATAATCTTGGTGAGACTTCTGTCCGAAGTATGCTTAATCATCGAGATCGCTCGTTTCGAGCTATTTAATGCAAGAAACACGTTATCTGGTGTTTACACCACTCCACAGTGCGTTTGATATGCAGTACCAGCGACATCTTGGTTTTCGTGGGGTTTCAAGCTGAGATATGCATTTTCTGCGATAATCTTGGTGAGACTTCTGTCCGAAGTATGCAGAATCATCGAGATCGCTCGTTTCGAGCTATTTAATGCGAGAAACACGTTATTTGGTGTTTTCACCACTCCACAGTGCGTTGGATATGCAGAACCGGAGATATTTTGGTTTTCGTCGGGTTTCAAGCTGAGATATGCATTTTTTACGATAATCTTGGAGAGACTTCTGTCCGAAGTATGCTTAATCATCGAGATCGCTCGTTTCGACCTGTTTAATGCGAGAAACACGTTATCTGGTGTTTTCACCACTCCACAGTGCGTTTGATATGCAGAACAGTAGATATCTTGGTTTTCGTGGGGTTTCAAGCTGAGATATTCATTTTCTGCGATAATCTTGTTGAGACTTCTGTCCGAAGTATAAAGAATCATCGAGATCGCTCGTTTCGAGCTATTTAATGCGAGAATCACGTTATCTGGTGTTTTCACCTCTCCACAGTGCGTTGGATAAGCAGAACCGGAGATATTTTGGTTTTCGTCGGGTTTCAAGCTGAGATATGCATTTTCTACGATAAGCTTGGTGAAACATCTGTCCGAAGTATGCAGAAACGTCGAGAGCGCTCTTTTCGAGCTTTTTAATGCGAGAAACACGTTTTCTGGGGTTTTCACCACTCCACAGTTCGTTGGATATGCAGAACAGTAGATATCTTGGTTTTCGTGGGGTTTCAAGCAGAGATATGCATTTTCGGCGATAATCTTGGTGAGACTTCTGTTAGAAGTATGCAGAATCATCGAGATCGCACTTTTGGAGCTATTTAATGCGAGAAACACGTTATCTGGTGTTTTCACCACTCCACAGTGCGTTGGATATGCAGAACCGGAGATATTTTGGTTTTCGTCTGGTTTCAAGCTGAGATATGCATTTTCTACGATAAGCTTGGTGAGACATCTGTCCGAAGTATGCAGAAACATCGGGAGCGATCTTTTCGCGCTATTTAATGCGAGAAACACGTTTTCTGGGGTTTTCACCACTCCACAGTGCGTTTGATATGCAGAACCGGCGACATCTTGGTTTTCGTGGGGTTTCAAGCTGAGATATGCATTTTCTGCGATAATCTTGGTGAGACTTCTGTCCGAAGTATGCAGAATCATCGAGATCGCTCGTTTCGAGCTATTTAATGCAAGAAACACGTTATCTGGTGTTTTCACCACTCCACAGTGCGTTTGATATGCAGTACCAGCGACATCTTGGTTTTCGTGGGGTTTCAAGTGGAGATATGCATTTTCTGCGATAATCTTGGTGAGACTTCTGTCCGAAGTATGCTGAAACATCGAGATCGCTCTTTTCGAGCTAGTTAATGCGAGAAAAACCTTATCCGGTGTTTTCACCACTCCACAGTGCGTTTGATATGCAGATCCAGCGATATCTTGGCTTTCGTGGGGTTTCAAGCTGAGATATGCATTTTGTACGATAAGCTTGGTGAGACATCTGTCCGAAGTATGCAGAAACATCGGGAGCGCTCTTTTCGAGCTATTTAATGCGAGAAACACGTTTTCTGGGGTTTTCACCACCCCACAGTTCTTTGGATATGCAGAACAGGAGATATCATGGATTGCGTGGGGTTTCAAGCAGAGATATGCATTTTCTGCGATAATCTTGGTGAGACTTCTGTTAGAAGTATGCAGAATCATCGAGATCGCACTTTTCGAGCTATTTAATGCGAGAAACACGTTATCTGGTGTTTTCACCACTCCACAGTGCGTTTGATATGCAGAACCGGCGATATCTTGGTTTTCGTGGGGTTTGAAGCTGAGATATGCATTTTCTACGATAATCTTGGTGAGACTTGTTTCAGAAGTATGCAGGATCTTCGAGAACGCTCTTTTCGAGCTACTTAATATGAGAAACACGTTTTCTGGTGTTTTCACCACTCCACAGTGCGTTGGATATGCAGAACCGGAGATATTTTGGTTTTCGTCGGGTTTCAAGCTGAGATATGCATTTTTTACGATAATCTTGGAGAGACTTCTGTCCGAAGTATGCTTAATCATCGAGATCGCTCGTTTCGACCTGTTTAATGCGAGAAACACGTTATCTGGTGTTTTCACCACTCTACAGTGCGTTTGATATGCAGAACAGTAGATATCTTGGTTTTCGTGGGGTTTCAAGCTGAGATATGCATTTTCTGCGATAATCTTGTTGAGACTTCTGTCCGAAGTATAAAGAATCATCGAGATCGCTCGTTTCGAGCTATTTAATGCGAGAATCACGTTATCTGGTGTTTTAACCACTCCACAGTGCGTTGGATATGCAGAACCGGAGATATTTTGGTTTTCGTCTGGTTTCAAGCTGAGATATGCATTTTCTACGATAAGCTTGGTGAGACATCTGTCCGAAGTATGCAGAAACATCGGGAGCGATCTTTTCGCGCTATTTAATGCGAGAAACACGTTTTCTGGGGTTTTCACCACTCCACAGTGCGTTTGATATGCAGAACCGGCGACATCTTGGTTTTCGTGGGGTTTCAAGCTCAGATATGCATTTTTTACGATAATCTTGGTGAGACTTCTGTCCGAAGTATGCAGAATCATCGAGATCGCTCGTTTCGAACTATGTAATGCGAGAAACACGTTATCTGGTGTTTTCACCACTCCACAGTGCGTTGGATATGCAGAACCGGAGATATTTTGGTTTTCGTCGGGTTTCAAGCTGAGATATGCATTTTGTGCGATAAGCTTGGTGAGACATCTGTCCGAAGTATGCAGAAACATCGGGAGCGCTCTTTTCGAGCTATTTAATGCGAGAAACACGTTTTCTGGGGTTTTCACCACCCCACAGTTCTTTGGATATGCAGAACAGGAGATATCATGGATTGCGTGGGGTTTCAAGCAGAGATATGCATTTTCTGCGATAATCTTGGTGAGACTTCTGTTAGAAGTATGCAGAATCATCGAGATCGCACTTTTCGAGCTATTTAATGCGAGAAACACGTTATCTGGTGTTTTCACCACTCCACAGTGCGTTTGATATGCAGAACAGTAGATATCTTGGTTTTCGTGGGGTTTCAAGCTGAGATATGCATTTTCTGCGATAATCTTGTTGAGACTTCTGTCCGAAGTATAAAGAATCATCGAGATCGCTCGTTTCGAGCTATTTAATGCGAGAATCACGTTTTCTGGTGTTTTAACCACTCCACAGTGCGTTGGATATGCAGAACCGGAAATATTTTGGTTTTCGTCGGCTTTCAAGCTGAGATATGCATTTTTTACGATAATCTTGGTGAGACTTCTGTCCGAAGTATGCTTAATCATCGAGATCGCTCGTTTCGAGCTATTTAATGCAAGAAACACGTTATCTGGTGTTTTCACCACTCCACAGTGCGTTTGATATGCAGTACCAGCGACATCTTGGTTTTCGTGGGGTTTCAAGTGGAGATATGCATTTTCTGCGATAATCTTGGTGAGACTTCTGTCCGAAGTATGCTGAAACATCGAGATCGCTCTTTTCGAGCTAGTTAATGCGAGAAAAACCTTATCCGGTGTTTTCACCACTCCACAGTGCGTTTGATATGCAGATCCAGCGATATCTTGGCTTTCGTGGGGTTTCAAGCTGAGATATGCATTTTTTACGATAATCTTGGTGAGACTTCTGTCCGAAGTATGCAGAATCATCGAGATCGCTCGTTTCGAACTATTTAATGCGAGAAACACGTTATCTGGTGTTTTCACCACTCCACAGTGCGTTGGATATGCAGAACCGGAGATATTTTGGTTTTCGTCGGGTTTCAAGCTGAGATATGCATTTTTTACGATAATCTTGGTGAGACTTCTGTCCGAAGTATGCTTAATCATCGAGATCGCTCGTTTCGAGCTATTTAATGCAAGAAACACGTTATCTGGTGTTTTCACCACTCCACAGTGCGTTTGATATGCAGTACCAGCGACATCTTGGTTTTCGTGGGGTTTCAAGTGGAGATATGCATTTTCTGCGATAATCTTGGTGAGACTTCTGTCCGAAGTATGCTGAAACATCGAGATCGCTCTTTTCGAGCTAGTTAATGCGAGAAAAACCTTATCCGGTGTTTTCACCACTCCACAGTGCGTTTGATATGCAGATCCAGCGATATCTTGGCTTTCGTGGGGTTTCAAGCTGAGATATGCATTTTTTACGATAATCTTGGTGAGACTTCTGTCCGAAGTATGCAGAATCATCGAGATCGCTCGTTTCGAACTATTTAATGCGAGAAACACGTTATCTGGTGTTTTCACCACTCCACAGTGCGTTGGATATGCAGAACCGGAGATATTTTGGTTTTCGTCGGGTTTCAAGCTGAGATATGCATTTTGTACGATAAGCTTGGTGAGACATCTGTCCGAAGTATGCAGAAACATCGGGAGCGCTCTTTTCGAGCTATTTAATGCGAGAAACACGTTTTCTGGGGTTTTCACCACCCCACAGTTCTTTGGATATGCAGAACAGGAGATATCATGGATTGCGTGGGGTTTCAAGCAGAGATATGCATTTTCTGCGATAATCTTGGTGAGACTTCTGTTAGAAGTATGCAGAATCATCGAGATCGCACTTTTCGAGCTATTTAATGCGAGAAACACGTTATCTGGTGTTTTCACCACTCCACAGTGCGTTTGATATGCAGAACCGGCGATATCTTGGTTTTCGTGCGGTTTGAAGCTGAGATATGCATTTTCTACGATAATCTTGGTGAGACTTGTTTCAGAAGTATGCAGGATCTTCGAGAACGCTCTTTTCGAGCTACTTAATATGAGAAACACGTTTTCTGGTGTTTTCACCACTCCACAGTACGTTTGATATGCAGAACCGGCGACATCTTGGTTTTCGTGGGGTTTCAAGCTGAGATATGCATTTTCTGCGATAATCTTGGTGAGACTTCTGTCCGAAGTATGCAGAATCATCGAGATCGCTCTTTTCGAGCTATTTAATGCAAGAAACACGTTATCTGGTGTTTTCACCACTCCACAGTGCGTTTGATATGCAGTACCAGCGACATCTTGGTTTTCGTGGGGTTTCAAGCTGAGATATGCATTTTCTGCGATAATCTTGGTGAGACTTCTGTCCGAAGTATGCAGGATCATCGAGATCGCTCGTTTCGAGCTATTTAATGCGCGAAACACGTTATTTGGTGTTTTCACCACTCCACAGTGCGTTGGATATGCAGAACCGGAGATATTTTGGTTTTCGTCGGGTTTCAAGCTGAGATATGCATTTTTTACGATAATCTTGGTGAGACTTCTGTCCGAAGTATGCTTAATCATCGAGATCGCTCGTTTCGAGCTATTTAATGCAAGAAACACGTTATCTGGTGTTTACACCACTCCACAGTGCGTTTGATATGCAGTACCAGCGACATCTTGGTTTTCGTGGGGTTTCAAGCTGAGAAATGCATTTTCTGCGATAATCTTGGTGAGACTTCTGTCCGAAGTATGCAGAATCATCGAGATCGCTCGTTTCGAGCTATTTAATGCGAGAAACACGTTATTTGGTGTTTTCACCACTCCACAGTGCGTTGGATATGCAGAACCGGAGATATTTTGGTTTTCGTCGGGTTTCAAGCTGAGATATGCATTTTTTACGATAATCTTGGAGAGACTTCTGTCCGAAGTATGCTTAATCATCGAGATCGCTCGTTTCGACCTGTTTAATGCGAGAAACACGTTATCTGGTGTTTTCACCACTCCACAGTGCGTTTGATAGGCAGAACAGTAGATATCTTGGTTTTCGTGGGGTTTCAAGCTGAGATATGCATTTTCTGCGATAATCTTGTTGAGACTTCTGTCCGAAGTATAAAGAATCATCGAGATCGCTCGTTTCGAGCTATTTAATGCGAGAATCACGTTATCTGGTGTTCTAACCACTCCACAGTGCGTTGGATATGCAGAACCGGAGATATTTTGGTTTTCGTCGGGTTTCAAGTTGAGATATGCATTTTGTACGATAAGCTTGGTGAGACATCTGTCCGAAGTATGCAGAAACATCGGGAGCGATCTTTTCGAGCTATTTAATGCGAGAAACACGTTTTCTGGGGTTTTCACCACTCCACAGTTCTTTGGATATGCAGAACAGGAGATATCTTGGTTTGCGTTGGGTTTCAAGATGAGATATGCATTTTCTGCGATAATCTTGTTGAGACTTCTGTCCGAAGTATAAAGAATCATCGAGATCGCTCGTTTCGAGCTATTTAATGCGAGAATCACGTTTTCTGGTGTTTTAACCACTCCACAGTGCGTTGGATATGCAGAACCGGAGATATTTTGGTTTTCGTCGGCTTTCAAGCTGAGATATGCATTTTTTACGATAATCTTGGTGAGACTTCTGTCCGAAGTATGCTTAATCATCGAGATCGCTCGGTTCGAGCTATTTAATGCAAGAAACACGTTATCTGGGGTTTTCACCACTCCACAGTTGGTTTGATATGCAGAACCGGCGATATCTTGGTTTTCGTGGGGTTTCAAGTTGAGATATGCATTTTCTGCGATAATCTTGGTGAGACTTCTGTCCGAAGTATGCTGAATCATCGAGATCGCACTTTTCGAGCTACTTAATGCACGAAACACGTTTTCTGGTGTTTTCACCACTCCATAGTATGTTTGACATGCAGAACCGGAGGTATCTTGGTTTCGGTCGGGTATCAAGCTGAGATATGCATTTTCTACGATAATCCAGGTGAGACTTCTGTCAGAAGTATGCAGAATCTTCGAGAACGCTCTTTTCGAGCTACTTAATGCGCGAAACACGTTATCTGGTGTTTTCACCACTCCACAGTGCGTTTGATATGCAGTACCAGCGACATCTTGGTTTTCGTGGGGTTTCAAGCTGAGATATGCATTTTCAGCGATAATCTTGGTGAGACTTCTGTCCGAAGTATGCTGAATCATCGAGATCGCTCTTTTCGAGCTAGTTAGTGCGAGAAACACGTTATCTGGTGTTTTCACCACTCCACAGTGCGTTTGATATGCAGAACAGTAGATACCTTGGTTTTCGTGGGGTTTCAAGCTGAGATATGCATTTTCTGCGATAATCTTAGTGAGACTTCTGTCCGAAGTATGCAGAATCATCGAGATCGCACGTTTCGAGCTATTTAATGCGAGAATCACGTTATCTGGTGTTTTAACCGCTCCACAGTGCGTTGGATATGCAGAACCCGAGATATTATGGTTTTCGTCTGGTTTCAAGCTGAGATATGCATTTTCTACGATAAGCTTGGTGAGACATCTGTCCGAAGTATGCAGAAACATCGAGAGCGCTCTTTTCGAGCCATTTAATGCGAGAAACACGTTTTCTGGGGTTTTCACCACTCCACAGTTCTTTGGATATGCAGAACAGGAGATATCTTGGTTTGCGTGGGGTTTCAAGCAGAGATATGCATTTTCTGCGATAATCTTGTTGAGACTTCTGTCCGAAGTATGCAGAATCATCGAGATCGCTCTTTTCGAGCTATTTAATGCGAGAAACACGTTATCTGGTGTTTTCACCTCTCCACAGTGCGTTGGATAAGCAGAACCGGAGATATTTTGGTTTTCGTCGGGTTTCAAGCTGAGATATGCATTTTCTACGATAAGCTTGGTGAAACATCTGTCCGAAGTATGCAGAAACGTCGAGAGCGCTCTTTTCGAGCTTTTTAATGCGAGAAACACGTTTTCTGGGGTTTTCACCACTCCACAGTTCGTTGGATATGCAGAACAGTAGATATCTTGGTTTTCGTGGGGTTTCAAGCAGAGATATGCATTTTCGGCGATAATCTTGGTGAGACTTCTGTTAGAAGTATGCAGAATCATCGAGATCGCACTTTTAGAGCTATTTAATGCGAGAAACGCGTTATCTGGTGTTTTCACCACTCCACAGTGCGTTGGATATGCAGAACCGGAGATATTTTGGTTTTCGTCTGGTTTCAAGCTGAGATATGCATTTTCTACGATAAGCTTGGTGAGACATCTGTCCGAAGTATGCAGAAACATCGGGAGCGATCTTTTCGCGCTATTTAATGCGAGAAACACGTTTTCTGGGGTTTTCACCACTCCACAGTGCGTTTGATATGCAGAACCGGCGACATCTTGGTTTTCGTGGGGTTTCAAGCTGAGATATGCATTTTCTGCGATAATCTTGGTGAGACTTCTGTCCGAAGTATGCAGAATCATCGAGATCGCTCGTTTCGAGCTATTTAATGCAAGAAACACGTTATCTGGTGTTTTCACCACTCCACAGTGCGTTTGATATGCAGTACCAGCGACATCTTGGTTTTCGTGGGGTTTCAAGTGGAGATATGCATTTTCTGCGATAATCTTGGTGAGACTTCTGTCCGAAGTATGCTTAATCATCGAGATCGCTCGTTTCGAGCTGTTTAATGCGAGAAACACGTTATCTGGTGTTTTCACCACTCCACAGTGCGTTTGATATGCAGAACAGTAGATATCTTGGTTTTCGTGGGGTTTCAAGCTGAGATATGCATTTTCTGCGATAATCTTGTTGAGACCTCTGTCCGAAGTATAAAGAATCATCGAGATCGCTCTTTTCGAGCTATTTAATGCGAGAAACACGTTATCTGGTGTTTTCACCTCTCCACAGTGCGTTGGATAAGCAGAACCGGAGATATTTTGGTTTTCGTCGGGTTTCAAGCTGAGATATGCATTTTCTAAGATAAGCTTGGTGAAACATCTGTCCGAAGTATGCAGAAACGTCGAGAGCGCTCTTTTCGAGCTTTTTAATGCGAGAAACACGTTTTCTGGGGTTTTCACCACTCCACAGTTCGTTGGATATGCAGAACAGTAGATATCTTGGTTTTCGTGGGGTTTCAAGCAGAGATATGCATTTTCGGCGATAATCTTGGTGAGACATCTGTCCGAAGTATGCAGAAACATCGGGAGCGATCTTTTCGCGCTATTTAATGCGAGAAACACGTTTTCTGGGGTTTTCACCACTCCACAGTGCGTTTGATATGCAGAACCGGCGACATCTTGGTTTTCGTGGGGTTTCAAGCTGAGATATGCATTTTCTGCGATAATCTTGGTGAGACTTCTGTCCGAAGTATGCAGAATCATCGAGATCGCTCGTTTCGAACTATTTAATGCGAGAAACACGTTATCTGGTGTTTTCACCACTCCACAGTGCGTATGATATGCAGAATCGGCGATATCTTGGTTTTCGTGGGGTTTCAAGCTGAGATATGCATTTTTTACGATAATCTTGGTGAGACTTCTGTCCGAAGTATGCTTAATTATCGAGATCGCTCGTTTCGAGCTGTTTAATGCGAGAAACACGTTATCTGGTGTTTTCACCACTCCACAGTGCGTTTGATATGCAGAACAGTAGATATCTTGGTTTTCGTGGGGTTTCAAGCTGAGATATGCATTTTCTGCGATAATCTTGTTGAGACTTCTGTCCGAAGTATAAAGAATCATCGAAATCGCTCTTTTCGAGCTATTTAATGCGAGAAACACGTTATCTGGTGTTTTCACCTCTCCACAGTGCGTTGGATAAGCAGAACCGGAGATATTTTGGTTTTCGTCGGGTTTCAAGCTGAGATATGCATTTTCTACGATAAGCTTGGTGAAACATCTGTCCGAAGTATGCAGAAACGTCGAGAGCGCTCTTTTCGAGCTTTTTAATGCGAGAAACACGTTTTCTGGGGTTTTCACCACTCCACAGTTCGTTGGATATGCAGAACAGTAGATATCTTGGTTTTCGTGGGGTTTCAAGCAGAGATATGCATTTTCGGCGATAATCTTGGTGAGACTTCTGTTAGAAGTATGCAGAATCATCGAGATCGCACTTTTCGAGCTATTTAATGCGAGAAACACGTTATCTGGTGTTTTCACCACTCCACAGTGCGTTGGATATGCAGAACCGGAGATATTTTGGTTTCGTCTGGTTTCAAGCTGAGATATGCATTTTCTACGATAAGCTTGGTGAGACATCTGTCCGAAGTATGCAGAAACATCGGGAGCGATCTTTTCGCGCTATTTAATGCGAGAAACACGTTTTCTGGGGTTTTCACCACTCCACAGTTCTTTGGATATGCAGAACCGGCGACATCTTGGTTTTCGTGGGGTTTCAAGCTGAGATATGCATTTTCTGCGATAATCTTGGTGAGACTTCTGTCCGAAGTATGCAGAATCATCGAGATCGCTCGTTTCGAGCTATTTAATGCAAGAAACACGTTATCTGGTGTTTTCACCACTCCACAGTGCGTTTGATATGCAGTACCAGCGACATCTTGGTTTTCGTGGGGTTTCAAGTGGAGATATGCATTTTCTGCGATAATCTTGGTGAGACTTCTGTCCGAAGTATGCTGAAACATCGAGATCGCTCTTTTCGAGCTAGTTAATGCAAGAAAAACCTTATCCGGTGTTTTCACCACTCCACAGTGCGTTTGATATGCAGATCCAGCGATATCTTGGCTTTCGTGGGGTTTCAAGCTGAGATATGCATTTTTTACGATAATCTTGGTGAGACTTCTGTCCGAAGTATGCTTAATCATCGAGATAGCTCGTTTCGAGCTATCTAATGCGAGAAACACGTTATCTGGTGTTTTCACCACTCCACAGTGCGTTTGATATGCAGAACAGTAGATATCTTGGTTTTCGTGGGGTTTCAAGCTGAGATATGCATTTTCTGCGATAATCTTGTTGAGACTTCTGTCCGAAGTATAAAGAATCATCGAGATCGCTCTTTTCGAGCTATTTAATGCGAGAAACACGTTATCTGGTGTTTTCACCTCTCCACAGTGCGTTGGATAAGCAGAACCGGAGATATTTTGGTTTTCGTCGGGTTTCAAGCTGAGATATGCATTTTCTACGATAAGCTTGGTGAAACATCTGTCCGAAGGTTGCAGAAACGTCGAGAGCGCTCTTTTCGAGCTATTTAATGCGAGAAACACGTTATCTGGTGTTTTCACCACTCCACAGTGCGTATGATATGCAGAATCGGCGATATCTTGGTTTTCGTGGGGTTTCAAGCTGAGATATGCATTTTTTACGATAATCTTGGTGAGACTTCTGTCCGAAGTATGCTTAATCATCGAGATCGCTCGTTTCGAGCTGTTTAATGCGAGAAACACGTTATCTGGTGTTTTCACCTCTCCACAGTGCGTTGGATAAGCAGAACCGGAGATATTTTCGTTTTCGTCGGGTTTCAAGCTGAGATATGCATTTTCTACGATAAGCTTGGTGAAACATCTGTCCGAAGTATGCAGAAACGTCGAGAGCGCTCTTTTCGAGCTTTTTAATGCGAGAAACACGTTTTCTGGGGTTTTCACCACTCCACAGTTCGTTGGATATGCAGAACAGTAGATATCTTGGTTTTCGTGGGGTTTCAAGCTGAGATATGCATTTTCTGCGATAATCTTGTTGAGACTTCTGTCCGAAGTATAAAGAATCATCGAGATCGCTCTTTTCGAGCTATTTAATGCGAGAAACACGTTATCTGGTGTTTTCACCTCTCCACAGTGCGTTGGATAAGCAGAACCGGAGATATTTTGGTTTTCGTCGGGGTTTCAAGCTGAGATATGCATTTTCTACGATAAGCTTGGTGAAACATCTGTCCGAAGTATGCAGAAACGTCGAGAGCGCTCTTTTCGAGCTTTTTAATGCGAGAAACACGTTTTCTGGGGTTTTCACCACTCCACAGTTCGTTGGATATGCAGAACAGTAGATATCTTGGTTTTCGTGGGGTTTCAAGCAGAGATATGCATTTTCGGCGATAATCTTGGTGAGACTTCTGTTAGAAGTATGCAGAATCATCGAGATCGCACTTTTCGAGCTATTTAATGCGAGAAACACGTTATCTGGTGTTTTCACCACTCCACAGTGCGTTTGATATGCAGAACCGGCGATATCTTGGTTTTCGTGGGGTTTCAAGCTGAGATATGCATTTTCTACGATAATCTTGGTGAGACTTCTGTCAGAAGTATGCAGGATGTACGAGAACGCTCTTTTCGAGCTACTTAATATGAGAAACACGTTTTCTGGTGTTTTCACCACTCCACAGTGCGTTTGATATGCAGAACCGGCGACATCTAGGTTTTCGTGGGGTTTCAAGCTGAGATATGCATTTTCTGCGATAATCTTGGTGAGACTTCTGTCCGAAGTATGCAGAATCATCGAGATCGCTCGTTTCGAGCTATTTAATGCAAGAAACACGTTATCTGGTGTTTTCACCACTCCACAGTGCGTTTGATATGCAGTACCAGCGACATCTTGGTTTTCGTGGGGTTTCAAGTGGAGATATGCATTTTCTGCGATAATCTTGGTGAGACTTCTGTCCGAAGTATGCTGAAACATCGAGATCGCTCTTTTCGAGCTAGTTAATGCGAGAAAAACCTTATCCGGTGTTTTCACCACTCCACAGTGCGTTTGATATGCAGAACAGTAGATATCTTGGTTTTCGTCGGCTTTCAAGCTGAGATATGCATTTTTTACGATAATCTTGGTGAGACTTCTGTCCGAAGTATGCTTAATCATCGAGATCGCTCGGTTCGAGCTATTTAATGCAAGAAACACGTTATCTGGGGTTTTCACCACTCCACAGTTGGTTTGATATGCAGAACCGGCGATATCTTGGTTTTCGTGGGGTTTCAAGTTGAGATATGCATTTTCTGCGATAATCTTGGTGAGACTTCTGTCCGAAGTATGCTGAATCATCGAGATCGCACTTTTCGAGCTACTTAATGCACGAAACACGTTTTCTGGTGTTTTCACCACTCCATAGTATGTTTGACATGCAGAACCGGAGGTATCTTGGTTTCGGTCGGGTATCAAGCTGAGATATGCATTTTCTACGATAATCCAGGTGAGACTTCTGTCAGAAGTATGCAGAATCTTCGAGAACGCTCTTTTCGAGCTACTTAATGCGCGAAACACGTTATCTGGTGTTTTCACCACTCCACAGTGCGTTTGATATGCAGTACCAGCGACATCTTGGTTTTCGTGGGGTTTCAAGCTGAGATATGCATTTTCAGCGATAATCTTGGTGAGACTTCTGTCCGAAGTATGCTGAATCATCGAGATCGCTCTTTTCGAGCTAGTTAGTGCGAGAAACACGTTATCTGGTGTTTTCACCACTCCACAGTGCGTTTGATATGCAGAACAGTAGATACCTTGGTTTTCGTGGGGTTTCAAGCTGAGATATGCATTTTCTGCGATAATCTTGGTGAGACTTCTGTCCGAAGTATGCAGAATCATCGATATCGCTCGTTTCGAGCTATTTAATGCGAGAAACACGTTATTTGGTGTTTTCACCCCTCCACAGTGCGTTGGATATGCACAACCGGAGATATTTTGGTTTTCGTCGGGTTTCAAGCTGAGCTATGCATTTTTTACGATAATCTTGGTGAGACTTCTGTCCGAAGTATGCTTAATCATCGAGATCGCTCGTTTCGAACTATTTAATGCAAGAAACACGTTATCTGGTGTTTTCACCACTCCACAGTGCGTTTGATATGCAGTACCAGCGACATCTTGGTTTTCGTGGGGTTTCAAGCTGAGATATGCATTTTCTGCGATAATCTTAGTGAGACTTCTGTCCGAAGTATGCAGAACCATCGAGATCGCACGTTTCGAGCTATTTAATGCGAGAATCACGTTATCTGGTGTTTTAACCGCTCCACAGTGCGTTGGATATGCAGAACCCGAGATATTATGGTTTTCGTCTGGTTTCAAGCTGAGATATGCATTTTCTACGATAAGCTTGGTGAGACATCTGTCCGAAGTATGCAGAAACATCGAGAGCGCTCTTTTCGAGCCATTTAATGCGAGAAACACGTTTTCTGGGGTTTTCACCACTCCACAGTTCTTTGGATATGCAGAACAGGAGATATCTTGGTTTGCGTGGGGTTTCAAGCAGAGATATGCATTTTCTGCGATAATCTTGTTGAGACTTCTGTCCGAAGTATGCAGAATCATCGAGATCGCTCTTTTCGAGCTATTTAATGCGAGAAACACGTTATCTGGTGTTTTCACCTCTCCACAGTGCGTTGGATAAGCAGAACCGGAGATATTTTGGTTTTCGTCGGGTTTCAAGCTGAGATATGCATTTTCTACGATAAGCTTGGTGAAACATCTGTCCGAAGTATGCAGAAACGTCGAGAGCGCTCTTTTCGAGCTTTTTAATGCGAGAAACACGTTTTCTGGGGTTTTCACCACTCCACAGTTCGTTGGATATGCAGAACAGTAGATATCTTGGTTTTCGTGGGGTTTCAAGCAGAGATATGCATTTTCGGCGATAATCTTGGTGAGACTTCTGTTAGAAGTATGCAGAATCATCGAGATCGCACTTTTAGAGCTATTTAATGCGAGAAACGCGTTATCTGGTGTTTTCACCACTCCACAGTGCGTTGGATATGCAGAACCGGAGATATTTTGGTTTTCGTCTGGTTTCAAGCTGAGATATGCATTTTCTACGATAAGCTTGGTGAGACATCTGTCCGAAGTATGCAGAAACATCGGGAGCGATCTTTTCGCGCTATTTAATGCGAGAAACACGTTTTCTGGGGTTTTCACCACTCCACAGTGCGTTTGATATGCAGAACCGGCGACATCTTGGTTTTCGTGGGGTTTCAAGCGGAGATATGCATTTTCTGCGATAATCTTGGTGAGACTTCTGTCCGAAGTATGCAGAATCATCGAGATCGCTCGTTTCGAGCTATTTAATGCAAGAAACACGTTATCTGGTGTTTTCACCACTCCACAGTGCGTTTGATATGCAGTACCAGCGACATCTTGGTTTTCGTGGGGTTTCAAGTGGAGATATGCATTTTCTGCGATAATCTTGGTGAGACTTCTGTCCGAAGTATGCTTAATCATCGAGATCGCTCGTTTCGAGCTGTTTAATGCGAGAAACACGTTATCTGGTGTTTTCACCACTCCACAGTGCGTTTGATATGCAGAACAGTAGATATCTTGGTTTTCGTGGGGTTTCAAGCTGAGATATGCATTTTCTGCGATAATCTTGTTGAGACCTCTGTCCGAAGTATAAAGAATCATCGAGATCGCTCTTTTCGAGCTATTTAATGCGAGAAACACGTTATCTGGTGTTTTCACCTCTCCACAGTGCGTTGGATAAGCAGAACCGGAGATATTTTGGTTTTCGTCGGGTTTCAAGCTGAGATATGCATTTTCTAAGATAAGCTTGGTGAAACATCTGTCCGAAGTATGCAGAAACGTCGAGAGCGCTCTTTTCGAGCTTTTTAATGCGAGAAACACGTTTTCTGGGGTTTTCACCACTCCACAGTTCGTTGGATATGCAGAACAGTAGATATCTTGGTTTTCGTGGGGTTTCAAGCAGAAATATGCATTTTCGGCGATAATCTTGGTGAGACATCTGTCCGAAGTATGCAGAAACATCGGGAGCGATCTTTTCGCGCTATTTAATGCGAGAAACACGTTTTCTGGGGTTTTCACCACTCCACAGTGCGTTTGATATGCAGAACCGGCGACATCTTGGTTTTCGTGGGGTTTCAAGCTGAGATATGCATTTTCTGCGATAATCTTGTTGAGACTTCTGTCCGAAGTATAAAGAATCATCGAAATCGCTTTTTTCGAGCTATTTAATGCGAGAAACACGTTATCTGGTGTTTTCACCTCTCCACAGTGCGTTGGATAAGCAGAACCGGAGATATTTTGGTTTTCGTCGGGTTTCAAGCTGAGATATGCATTTTCTACGATAAGCTTGGTGAAACATCTGTCCGAAGTATGCAGAAACGTCGAGAGCGCTCTTTTCGAGCTTTTTAATGCGAGAAACACGTTTTCTGGGGTTTTCACCACTCCACAGTTCGTTGGATATGCAGAACAGTAGATATCTTGGTTTTCGTGGGGTTTCAAGCCGAGATATGCATTTTCGGCGATAATCTTGGTGAGACTTCTGTTAGAAGTATGCAGAATCATCGAGATCGCACTTTTCGAGCTATTTAATGCGAGAAACACGTTATCTGGTGTTTTCACCACTCCACAGTGCGTTGGATATGCAGAACCGGAGATATTTTGGTTTCGTCTGGTTTCAAGCTGAGATATGCATTTTCTACGATAAGCTTGGTGAGACATCTGTCCGAAGTATGCAGAAACATCGGGAGCGATCTTTTCGCGCTATTTAATGCGAGAAACACGTTTTCTGGGGTTTTCACCACTCCACAGTTCTTTGGATATGCAGAACCGGCGACATCTTGGTTTTCGTGGGGTTTCAAGCTGAGATATGCATTTTCTGCGATAATCTTGGTGAGACTTCTGTCCGAAGTATGCAGAATCATCGAGATCGCTCGTTTCGAGCTATTTAATGCAAGAAACACGTTATCTGGTGTTTTCACCACTCCACAGTGCGTTTGATATGCAGTACCAGCGACATCTTGGTTTTCGTGGGGTTTCAAGTGGAGATATGCATTTTCTGCGATAATCTTGGTGAGACTTCTGTCCGAAGTATGCTGAAACATCGAGATCGCTCTTTTCGAGCTAGTTAATGCAAGAAAAACCTTATCCGGTGTTTTCACCACTCCACAGTGCGTTTGATATGCAGATCCAGCGATATCTTGGCTTTCGTGGGGTTTCAAGCTGAGATATGCATTTTTTACGATAATCTTGGTGAGACTTCTGTCCGAAGTATGCTTAATCATCGAGATAGCTCGTTTCGAGCTATCTAATGCGAGAAACACGTTATCTGGTGTTTTCACCACTCCACAGTGCGTTTGATATGCAGAACAGTAGATATCTTGGTTTTCGTGGGGTTTCAAGCTGAGATATGCATTTTCTGCGATAATCTTGTTGAGACTTCTGTCCGAAGTATAAAGAATCATCGAGATCGCTCTTTTCGAGCTATTTAATGCGAGAAACACGTTATCTGGTGTTTTCACCTCTCCACAGTGCGTTGGATAAGCAGAACCGGAGATATTTTGGTTTTCGTCGGGTTTCAAGCTGAGATATGCATTTTCTACGATAAGCTTGGTGAAACATCTGTCCGAAGGTTGCAGAAACGTCGAGAGCGCTCTTTTCGAGCTATTTAATGCGAGAAACACGTTATCTGGTGTTTTCACCACTCCACAGTGCGTATGATATGCAGAATCGGCGATATCTTGGTTTTCGTGGGGTTTCAAGCTGAGATATGCATTTTTTACGATAATCTTGGTGAGACTTCTGTCCGAAGTATGCTTAATCATCGAGATCGCTCGTTTCGAGCTGTTTAATGCGAGAAACACGTTATCTGGTGTTTTCACCTCTCCACAGTGCGTTGGATAAGCAGAACCGGAGATATTTTGGTTTTCGTCGGGTTTCAAGCTGAGATATGCATTTTCTACGATAAGCTTGGTGAAACATCTGTCCGAAGTATGCAGAAACGTCGAGAGCGCTCTTTTCGAGCTTTTTAATGCGAGAAACACGTTTTCTGGGGTTTTCACCACTCCACAGTTCGTTGGATATGCAGAACAGTAGATATCTTGGTTTTCGTGGGGTTTCAAGCTGAGATATGCATTTTCTGCGATAATCTTGTTGAGACTTCTGTCCGAAGTATAAAGAATCATCGAGATCGCTCTTTTCGAGCTATTTAATGCGAGAAACACGTTATCTGGTGTTTTCACCTCTCCACAGTGCGTTGGATAAGCAGAACCGCAGATATTTTGGTTTTCGTCGGGTTTCAAGCTGAGATATGCATTTTCTACGATAAGCTTGGTGAAACATCTGTCCGAAGTATGCAGAAACGTCGAGAGCGCTCTTTTCGAGCTTTTTAATGCGAGAAACACGTTTTCTGGGGTTTTCACCACTCCACAGTTCGTTGGATATGCAGAACAGTAGATATCTTGGTTTTCGTGGGGTTTCAAGCTGAGATATGCATTTTCTGCGATAATCTTGTTGAGACTTCTGTCCGAAGTATAAAGAATCATCGAGATCGCTCTTTTCGAGCTATTTAATGCGAGAAACACGTTATCTGGTGTTTTCACCTCTCCACAGTGCGTTGGATAAGCAGAACCGCAGATATTTTGGTTTTCGTCGGGTTTCAAGCTGAGATATGCATTTTCTACGATAAGCTTGGTGAAACATCTGTCCGAAGTATGCAGAAACGTCGAGAGCGCTCTTTTCGAGCTTTTTAATGCGAGAAACACGTTTTCTGGGGTTTTCACCACTCCACAGTTCGTTGGATATGCAGAACAGTAGATATCTTGGTTTTCGTGGGGTTTCAAGCAGAGATATGCATTTTCGGCGATAATCTTGGTGAGACTTCTGTTAGAAGTATGCAGAATCATCGAGATCGCACTTTTCGAGCTATTTAATGCGAGAAACACGTTATCTGGTGTTTTCACCACTCCACAGTGCGTTTGATATGCAGAACCGGCGATATCTTGGTTTTCGTGGGGTTTCAAGCTGAGATATGCATTTTCTACGATAATCTTGGTGAGACTTCTGTCAGAAGTATGCAGGATGTACGAGAACGCTCTTTTCGAGCTACTTAATATGAGAAACACGTTTTCTGGTGTTTTCACCACTCCACAGTGCGTTTGATATGCAGAACCGGCGACATCTAGGTTTTCGTGGGGTTTCAAGCTGAGATATGCATTTTCTGCGATAATCTTGGTGAGACTTCTGTCCGAAGTATGCAGAATCATCGAGATCGCTCGTTTCGAGCTATTTAATGCAAGAAACACGTTATCTGGTGTTTTCACCACTCCACAGTGCGTTTGATATGCAGTACCAGCGACATCTTGGTTTTCGTGGGGTTTCAAGTGGAGATATGCATTTTCTGCGATAATCTTGGTGAGACTTCTGTCCGAAGTATGCTGAAACATCGAGATCGCTCTTTTCGAGCTAGTTAATGCGAGAAAAACCTTATCCGGTGTTTTCACCACTCCACAGTGCGTTTGATATGCAGATCCAGCGATATCTTGGCTTTCGTGGGGTTTCAAGCTGAGATATGCATTTTTTACGATAATCTTGGTGAGACTTCTGTCCGAAGTATGCTTAATCATCGAGATAGCTCGTTTCGAGCTATCTAATGCGAGAAACACGTTATCTGGTGTTTTCACCACTCCACAGTTGGTTTGATATGCAGAACCGGCGATATCTTGGTTTTCGTGGGGTTTCAAGTTGAGATATGCATTTTCTGCGATAATCTTGGTGAGACTTCTGTCCGAAGTATGCAGAATCATAGAGATCGTTCTTTTCGAGCTATTTAATGCAAGAAACACGTTATCTGGTGTTTTCACCACTCCACAGTGCGTTTGATATGCAGTACCAGCGACATCTTGGTTTTCGTGGGGTTTCAAGCTGAGATATGCATTTTCTGCGATAATCTTGGTGAGACTTCTGTCCGAAGTATGCTGAATCATCGAGATCGCACTTTTCGAGCTACTTAATGCACGAAACACGTTTTCTGGTGTTTTCACCACTCCATAGTATGTTTGACATGCAGAACCGGAGGTATCTTGGTTTCGGTCGGGTATCAAGCTGAGATATGCATTTTCTACGATAATCCTGGTGAGACTTCTGTCAGAAGTATGCAGAATCTTCGAGAACGCTCTTTTCGAGCTACTTAATGCGCGAAACACGTTATTTGGTGTTTTCACCACTCCACAGTGCGTTTGATATGCAGTACCAGCGACATCTTGGTTTTCGTGGGGTTTCAAGCTGAGATATGCATTTTCTGCGATAATCTTGGTGAGACTTCTGTCCGAAGTATGCTGAATCATCGAGATCGCTCTTTTCGAGCTAGTTAGTGCCAGAAACACGTTATCTGGTGTTTTCACCACTCCACAGTGCGTTTGATATGCAGAACAGTAGATATCTTGGTTTTCGTGGGGTTTCAAGCTGAGATATGCATTATCTGCGATAATCTTGGTAAGACTTCTGTCCGAAGTATGCAGAATCATAGAGATCGTTCTTTTCGAGCTATTTAATGCAAGAAACACGTTATCTGGTGTTTTCACCACTCCACAGTGCGTTTGATATGCAGTACCAGCGACATCTTGGTTTTCGTGGGGTTTCAAGCTGAGATATGCATTTTTTACGATAATCTTGGTGAGACTTCTGTCCGAAGTATGCAGGATCATCGAGATCGCTCGTTTCGAGCTAATTAATGCGAGAAACACATTATTTGGTGTTTTCACCACTCCACAGTGCGTTGGATATGCAGAACCGGAGATATTTTGGTTTTCGTCGGGTTTCAAGCTGAGATATGCATTTTTTACGATAATCTTGGTCAGACTTCTGTCCGAAGTATGCTTAATCATAGAGATCGTTCTTTTCGAGCTATTTAATGCAAGAAACACGTTATCTGGTGTTTACACCACTCCACAGTGCGTTTGATATGCAGTACCAGCGACATATTGGTTTTCGTGGGGTTTCAAGCTGAGATATGCATTTTCTGCGATAATCTTGGTGAGACTTCTGTCCGAAGTATGCAGAATCATCGATATCGCTCGTTTCGAGCTATTTAATGCGAGAAACACTTTATTTGGTGTTTTCACACCTCCACAGTGCGTTGGATATGCAGAACCGGAGATATTTTGGTTTTCGTCGGGTTTCAAGCTGAGATATGCATTTTATACGATAATCTTGGTGAGACTTCTGTCCGAAGTATGCTTAATCATCGAGATCGCTCGTTTCGAGCTATTTAATGCAAGAAACACGTTATCTGGTGTTTTCACCACTCCACAGTGCGTTTGATATGCAGTACCAGCGACATCTTGGTTTTCGTGGGGTTTCAAGCTGAGATATGCATTTTCTGCGATAATCTTGGTGAGACTTCTGTCCGAAGTATGCAGAATCATCGAGATCGCTCGTTTCGAGCTATTTAATGCGAGAAACACGTTATTTGGTGTTTTCACCACTCCACAGTGCGTTGGATATGCAGAACCGGAGATATTTTGGTTTTCGTCGGGTTTCAAGCTGAGATATGCATTTTTTACGATAATCTTGGTGAGACCTCTGTCCGAAGTATGCAGAATCATCGAGATCGCTCGTTTCGAACTATTTAATGCGAGAAACACGTTATCTGGTGTTTTCACCACTCCACAGTGCGTATGATATGCAGAATCGGCGATATCTTGGTTTTCGTGGGGTTTCAAGCTGAGATATGCATTTTTTACGATAATCTTGGTGAGACTTCTGTCCGAAGTATGCTTAATCATCGAGATCGCTCGTTTCGAGCTGTTTAATGCGAGAAACACGTTATCTGGTGTTTTCACCTCTCCACAGTGCGTTGGATAAGCAGAACCGGAGATATTTTGGTTTTCGTCGGGTTTCAAGCTGAGATATGCATTTTCTACGATAAGCTTGGTGAAACATCTGTCCGAAGTATGCAGAAACGTCGAGAGCGCTCTTTTCGAGCTTTTTAATGCGAGAAACACGTTTTCTGGGGTTTTCACCACTCCACAGTTCGTTGGATATGCAGAACAGTAGATATCTTGGTTTTCGTGGGGTTTCAAGCTGAGATATGCATTTTCTGCGATAATCTTGTTGAGACTTCTGTCCGAAGTATAAAGAATCATCGAGATCGCTCTTTTCGAGCTATTTAATGCGAGAAACACGTTATCTGGTGTTTTCACCTCTCCACAGTGCGTTGGATAAGCAGAACCGCAGATATTTTGGTTTTCGTCGGGTTTCAAGCTGAGATATGCATTTTCTACGATAAGCTTGGTGAAACATCTGTCCGAAGTATGCAGAAACGTCGAGAGCGCTCTTTTCGAGCTTTTTAATGCGAGAAACACGTTTTCTGGGGTTTTCACCACTCCACAGTTCGTTGGATATGCAGAACAGTAGATATCTTGGTTTTCGTGGGGTTTCAAGCAGAGATATGCATTTTCGGCGATAATCTTGGTGAGACTTCTGTTAGAAGTATGCAGAATCATCGAGATCGCACTTTTCGAGCTATTTAATGCGAGAAACACGTTATCTGGTGTTTTCACCACTCCACAGTTCTTTGGATATGCAGAACAGGAGATATCTTGGTTTTCGTGGGGTTTCAAGCTGAGATATGCATTTTCTACGATAATCTTGGTGAGACTTCTGTCAGAAGTATGCAGGATGTACGAGAACGCTCTTTTCGAGCTACTTAATATGAGAAACACGTTTTCTGGTGTTTTCACCACTCCACAGTGCGTTTGATATGCAGAACCGGCGACATCTAGGTTTTCGTGGGGTTTCAAGCTGAGATATGCATTTTCTGCGATAATCTTGGTGAGACTTCTGTCCGAAGTATGCAGAATCATCGAGATCGCTCGTTTCGAGCTATTTAATGCAAGAAACACGTTATCTGGGGTTTTCACCACTCCACAGTGCGTTTGATATGCAGTACCAGCGACATCTTGGTTTTCGTGGGGTTTCAAGTGGAGATATGCATTTTCTGCGATAATCTTGGTGAGACTTCTGTCCGAAGTATGCTGAAACATCGAGATCGCTCTTTTCGAGCTAGTTAATGCGAGAAAAACCTTATCAGGTGTTTTCACCACTCCACAGTGCGTTTGATATGCAGATCCAGCGATATCTTGGCTTTCGTGGGGTTTCAAGCTGAGATATGCATTTTTTACGATAATCTTGGTGAGACTTCTGTCCGAAGTATGCTTAATCATCGAGATAGCTCGTTTCGAGCTATCTAATGCGAGAAACACGTTATCTGGTGTTTCCACCACTCCACAGTTGGTTTGATATGCAGAACCGGCGATATCTTGGTTTTCGTGGGGTTTCAAGTTGAGATATGCATTTTCTGCGATAATCTTGGTGAGACTTCTGTCCGAAGTATGCAGAATCATAGAGATCGTTCTTTTCGAGCTATTTAATGCAAGAAACACGTTATCTGGTGTTTTCACCACTCCACAGTGCGTTTGATATGCAGTACCAGCGACATCTTGGTTTTCGTGGGGTTTCAAGCTGAGATATGCATTTTCTGCGATAATCTTGGTGAGACTTCTGTCCGAAGTATGCTGAATCATCGAGATCGCACTTTTCGAGCTACTTAATGCACGAAACACGTTTTCTGGTGTTTTCACCACTCCATAGTATGTTTGACATGCAGAACCGGAGGTATCTTGGTTTCGGTCGGGTATCAAGCTGAGATATGCATTTTCTACGATAATCCTGGTGAGACTTCTGTCAGAAGTATGCAGAATCATAGAGATCGTTCTTTTCGAGCTATTTAATGCGAGAATCACGTTATCTGGTGTTTTAACCACTCCACAGTGCGTTGGATATGCAGAACCGGAGATATTTTGGTTTTCGTCGGGTTTCAAGCTGAGATATGCATTTTGTACGATAAGCTTGGTGAGACATCTGTCCGAAGTATGCAGAAACATCGGGAGCGATCTTTTCGAGCTATTTAATGCGAGAAACACGTTTTCTGGGGTTTTCACCACTACACAGTTCTTTGGATATGCAGAACAGGAGATATCTTGGTTTGCGTGGGGTTTCAGGCAGAGATATGCATTTTCTGCGATAATCTTGGTGAGACTTCTGCTAGAAGTATGCAGAATCATCGAGATCGCACTTTTCGAGCTATTTAATGCGAGAAACACGTTATCTGGTGTTTTCACCACTCCACAGTGCGTTTGATATGCAGAACCGGCGATATCTTGGTTTTCGTGGGGTTTCAAGCTGAGATATGCATTTTCTACGATAAGCTTGGTGAGACATCTGTCCGAAGTATGCAGAAACATCGGGAGCGATCTTTTCGAGCGATTTAATGCGAGAAACACGTTTTCTGGGGTTTTCACCACTCCACAGTTCTTTGGATATGCAGAACAGGAGATATCTTGGTTTGCGTGTGGTTTCAGGTAGAGATATGCATTTTCTGCGATAATCTTGGTGAGACTTCTGTTAGAAGTATGCAGAATCATCGAGATCGCACTTTTCGAGCTATTTAATGCGAGAAACACGTTATCTGGTGTTTTCACCACTCCACAGTGCGTTTGATATGCAGTACCAGCGACATCTTGGTTTTCGTGGGGTTTCAAGCTGAGATATGCATTTTCTGCGATAATCTTGGTGAGACTTCTGTCCGAAGTATGCTGAATCATCGAGATCGCTCTTTTCGAGCTAGTTAGTGCCAGAAACACGTTATCTGGTGTTTTCACCACTCCACAGTGCGTTTGATATGCAGAACAGTAGATATCTTGGTTTTCGTGGGGTTTCAAGCTGAGATATGCATTTTCTGCGATAATCTTGGTAAGACTTCTGTCCGAAGTATGCAGAATCATAGAGATCGTTCTTTTCGAGCTATTTAATGCGAGAATCACGTTATCTGGTGTTTTAACCACTCCACAGTGCGTTGGATATGCAGAACCGGAGATATTTTGGTTTTCGTCGGGTTTCAAGCTGAGATATGCATTTTGTACGATAAGCTTGGTGAGACATCTGTCCGAAGTATGCAGAAACATCGGGAGCGATCTTTTCGAGCTATTTAATGCGAGAAACACGTTTTCTGGGGTTTTCACCACTACACAGTTCTTTGGATATGCAGAACAGGAGATATCTTGGTTTGCGTGGGGTTTCAGGCAGAGATATGCATTTTCTGCGATAATCTTGGTGAGACTTCTGCTAGAAGTATGCAGAATCATCGAGATCGCACTTTTCGAGCTATTTAATGCGAGAAACACGTTATCTGGTGTTTTCACCACTCCACAGTGCGTTTGATATGCAGAACCGGCGATATCTTGGTTTTCGTGGGGTTTCAAGCTGAGATATGCATTTTCTACGATAAGCTTGGTGAGACATCTGTCCGAAGTATGCAGAAACATCGGGAGCGATCTTTTCGAGCGATTTAATGCGAGAAACACGTTTTCTGGGGTTTTCACCACTCCACAGTCCTTTGGATATGCAGAACAGGAGATATCTTGGTTTGCGTGTGGTTTCAGGCAGAGATATGCATTTTCTGCGATAATCTTGGTGAGACTTCTGTTAGAAGTATGCAGAATCATCGAGATCGCACTTTTCGAGCTATTTAATGCGAGAAACACGTTATCTGGTGTTTTCACCACTCCACAGTGCGTTTGATATGCAGAACCGGCGATATCTTGGTTTTCGTGGGGTTTCAAGCTGAGATATGCATTTTCTACGATAATCTTGGTGAGACTTCTGTCAGAAGTATGCAGGATCTACGAGAACGCTCTTTTCGAGCTACTTAATATGAGAAACACGTTTTCTGGTGTTTTCACCACTCCACAGTGCGTTTGATATGCAGAACTGGCGACATCTTGGTTTTCGTGGGGTTTCAAGCTCAGATATGCATTTTCTGCGATAATCTTGGTGAGACTTCTGTCCGAAGTATGCAGAATCATCGAGATCGCTCGTTTCGAGCTATTTAATGCAAGAAACACGTTATCTGGTGTTTTCACCACTCCACAGTGCGTTTGATATGCAGTACCAGCGACATCTTGGTTTTCGTGGGGTTTCAAGTGGAGATATGCATTTTCTGCGATAATCTTGGTGAGACTTCTGTCCGAAGTATGCTGAAACATCGAGATCGCTCTTTTCGAGCTAGTTAATGCGAGAAAAACCTTATCCGGTGTTTTCACCACTCCACAGTGCGTTTGATATGCAGATCCAGCGATATCTTGGCTTTCGTGGGGTTTCAAGCTGAGATATGCATTTTTTACGATAATCTTGGTGAGACTTCTGTCCGAAGTATGCTTAATCATCGAGATAGCTCGTTTCGAGCTATCTAATGCGAGAAACACGTTATCTGGGGTTTTCACCACTCCACAGTTGGTTTGATATGCAGAACCGGCGATATCTTGGTTTTCGTGGGGTTTCAAGTTGAGATATGCATTTTCTGCGATAATCTTGGTGAGACTTCTGTCCGAAGTATGCTGAATCATCGAGATCGCACTTTTCGAGCTACTTAATGCACGAAACACGTTTTCTGGTGTTTTCACCACTCCATAGTATGTTTGACATGCAGAACCGGAGGTATCTTGGTTTCGGTCGGGTATCAAGCTGAGATATGCATTTTCTACGATAATCCTGGTGAGACTTCTGTCAGAAGTATGCAGAATCTTCGAGAACGCTCTTTTCGAGCTACTTAATGCGCGAAACACGTTATCTGGTGTTTTCACCACTCCACAGTGCGTTTGATATGCAGTACCAGCGACATCTTGGTTTTCGTGGGGTTTCAAGCTGAGATATGCATTTTCTGCGATAATCTTGGTGAGACTTCTGTCCGAAGTATGCTGAATCATCGAGATCGCTCTTTTCGAGCTAGTTAGTGCCAGAAACACGTTATCTGGTGTTTTCACCACTCCACAGTGCGTTTGATATGCAGTACCAGCGACATCTTGGTTTTCGTGGGGTTTCAAGCTGAGATATGCATTTTCTGCGATAATCTTGGTGAGACTTCTGTCCGAAGTATGCAGAATCATCGATATCGCTCGTTTCGAGCTATTTAATGCGAGAAACACGTTATTTGGTGTTTTCACCCCTCCACAGTGCGTTGGATATGCAGAACCGGAGATATTTTGGTTTTCGTCGGGTTTCAAGCTGAGATATGCATTTTATACGATAATCTTGGTGAGACTTCTGTCCGAAGTATGCTTAATCATCGAGATCGCTCTTTTCGAGCTAGTTAATGCGAGAAAAACCTTATCCGGTGTTTTCACCACTCCACAGTGCGTTTGATATGCAGATCCAGCGATATCTTGGCTTTCGTGGGGTTTCAAGTTGAGATATGCATTTTCTGCGACAATCTTGGTGAGACTTCTGTCCGAAGTATGCTGAATCATCGAGATCGCTCGTTTCGAGCTATTTAATGCGAGAAACATGTTATCTGGTGTTTTCACCACTGCACAGTTGGTTTGATATGCAGAACCGGCGATATCTTGGTTTTCGTGGGGTTTCAAGTTGAGATATGCATTTTCTGCGTTAATCTTGGTGAGACTTCTGTCCGAAGTATGCTGAATCATCGAGATCGCACTTTTCGAGCTACTTAATGCACGAAACACGTTTTCTGGTGTTTTCACCACTCCATAGTATGTTTGACATGCAGAACCGGAGGTATCTTGGTTTCGGTCGGGTATCAAGCTGAGATATGCATTTTCTACGATAATCCTGGTGAGACTTCTGTCCGAAGTATGCAGAATCATCGATATCGCTCGTTTCGAGCTATTTAATGCGAGAAACACGTTATTTGGTGTTTTCACCCCTCCACAGTGCGTTGGATATGCAGAACCGGAGATATTTTGGTTTTCGTCGGGTTTCAAGCTGAGATATGCATTTTATACGATAATCTTGGTGAGACTTCTGTCCGAAGTATGCAGAATCATCGACATCGCTCGTTTCGAGCTATTTAATGCGAGAAACACGTTATTTGGTGTTTTCACCCCTCCACAGTGCGTTGGATATGCAGAACCGGAGATATTTTGGTTTTCGTCGGGTTTCAAGCTGAGATATGCATTTTATACGATAATCTTGGTGAGACTTCTGTCCGAAGTATGCTTAATCATCGAGATCGCTCGTTTCGAGCTATTTAATGCAAGAAACACGTTATCTGGTGTTTTCACCACTCCACAGTGCGTTTGATATGCAGTACCAGCGACATCTTGGTTTTCGTGGGGTTTCAAGCTGAGATATGCATTTTCTGCGATAATCTTGGTGAGACTTCTGTCCGAAGTATGCAGAATCATCGACATCGCTCGTTTCGAGCTATGTAATGCGAGAAACACGTTATTTGGTGTTTTCACCACTCCACAGTGCGTTGGATATGCAGAACCGGAGATATTTTGGTTTTCGTCGGGTTTCAAGCTGAGATATGCATTTTTTACGATAATCTTGGTGAGACTTCTGTCCGAAGTATGCAGAATCATCGAGATCGCTCGTTTCGAACTATTTAATGCGAGAAACACGTTATCTGGTGTTTTCACCACTCCACAGTGCGATTGATATGCAGAACAGTAGATATCTTGGTTTTCGTGGGGTTTCAAGCTGAGATATGCATTTTCTGCGATAATCTTGGTGAGACTTCTGTCCGAAGTATGCAGAATCATCGACATCGCTCGTTTCGAGCTATGTAATGCGAGAAACACGTTATTTGGTGTTTTCACCCCTCCACAGTGCGTTGGATATGCAGAACCGGAGATATTTTGGTTTTCGTCGGGTTTCAAGCTGAGATATGCATTTTATACGATAATCTTGGTGAGACTTCTGTCCGAAGTATGCAGAATCATCGACATCGCTCGTTTCGAGCTATTTAATGCGAGAAACACGTTATTTGGTGTTTTCACCCCTCCACAGTGCGTTGGATATGCAGAACAGGAGATATCTTGGTTTGCGTGGGGTTTCAGGCAGAGATATGCATTTTCTGCGATAATCTTGGTGAGACTTCTGTTAGAAGTATGCAGAATCATCGAGATCGCACTTTTCGAGCTATTTAATGCGAGAAACACGTTATCTGGTGTTTTCACCACTCCACAGTGCGTTTGATATGCAGAACCGGCGATATCTTGGTTTTCGTGGGGTTTCAAGCTGAGATATGCATTTTCTACGATAATCTTGGTGAGACTTCTGTCAGAAGTATGCAGGATCTACGAGAACGCTCTTTTCGAGCTACTTAATATGAGAAACACGTTTTCTGGTGTTTTCACCACTCCACAGTGCGTTTGATATGCAGAACCGGCGACATCTTGGTTTTCGTGGGGTTTCAAGCTGAGATATGCATTTTCTGCGATAATCTTGGTGAGACTTCTGTCCGAAGTATGCAGAATCATCGAGATCGCTCGTTTCGAGCTATTTAATGCAAGAAACACGTTATCTGGTGTTTTCACCACTCCACAGTTCGTTTGATATGCAGTACCAGCGACATCTTGGTTTTCGTGGAGTTTCAAGTGGAGATATGCATTTTCTGCGATAATCTTGGTGAGACTTCTGTCCGAAGTATGCTGAAACATCGAGATCGCTCTTTTCGAGCTAGTTAATGCGAGAAAAACCTTATCCGGTGTTTTCACCACTCCACAGTGCGTTTGATATGCAGATCCAGCGATATCTTGGCTTTCGTGGGGTTTCAAGCTGAGATATGCATTTTTTACGATAATCTTGGTGAGACTTCTGTCCGAAGTATGCTTAATCATCGAGATAGCTCGTTTCGAGCTATCTAATGCGAGAAACACGTTATCTGGTGTTTTCACCACTCCACAGTGCGTTTGATATGCAGAACAGTAGATATCTTGGTTTTCGTGGGGTTTCAAGCTGAGATATGCATTTACTGCGATAATGTTGTTGAGACTTCTGTCCGAAGTATGCAGAATCATCGAGATCGCTCTTTTCGAGCTATTTAATGCGAGAAACACCTTATCCGGTGTTTTCACCACTCCACAGTGCGTTTGGTATGCAGAACCAGCGATATCTCGGCTTTCGTGGGGTTTCAAGCTGAGATATGCATTTTGTACGATAATCTTGGTGAGACTTCTGTCCGAAGTATGCTTAATCATCGAGATCGCTCGTTTCGAGCTATTTAATGCGAGAAACACGATATCTAGTGTTTTTACCACTCCTCAGTGCGTATGATATGCAGAACCGGCGAAATCTTGGTTTTCGTGGGGTTTCAAGCTGAGATATGCATTCTCTGCGATAATCTTGGTGAGACTTTTGTCCGAAGTATGCTGAAACATCGAGATCGCTCTTTTCGAGCAAGTTAATGCGAGAAAAACCTTATCCGGTGTTTTCACCACTCCACAGTGCGTTTGATATGCAGAACCAGCGATATCTTGGCTTTCGTGGGGTTTCAAGCTGAGATATGCATTTTTTACGATAATCTTAGTGAGACTTCTGTCCGAAGTATGAAGAATCATCGAGATCGCTCTATTCGGGCTATTTAATGCGAGGAACACGTTTTCTGGGGTTTTCACCACTCCGCAGTGCGTTTGATATGCAGAACACAGCGATATCTTGGTTTTCGTGGGGTTTCAAGCTGAGATATGCATTTTTTACGATAATTTTGGTGAGACTTCTGTCCGAAGTATGCAGAATCATCGAGATCGCTCGTTTCGAGCTATTTAATGCGAGAAACACGTTATCTGGTGTTTTCACCACTCCACAGTTGGTTTGATATGCAGAACAGTAGATATCTTGGTTTTCGTGGGGTTTCAAGCAGAGATATGCATTTTCTGCGATAATCTTGGTGAGACTTCTGTTAGAAGTATGCAGAATCATCGAGATCGCACTTTTCGGGCCATTTAATGCGAGAAACACGTTATCTGGTGTTTTCACCACTCCACAGTTGGTTTGATATGCAGAACCGGCGATATTTTGGTTTTCGTCGGGTTTCAAACTGAGATATGCATTTTCTACGATAATCTTGGTGAAACATCTGTCCGAAGTATGCAGAAACATCGAGAGCGCTCTTTTCGAACTATTTAATGCGAGAAACACGTTATCTGGTGTTTTCACCACTCCACAGTTGGTTTGATATGCAGAACAGTAGATATCTTGGTTTTCGTGGGGTTTCAAGCTGAGATATGCATTTTCTGCGATAATCTTGTTGAGACTTCTGTCCGAAGTATGCAGAATCATCGAGATCGTTCGTTTCGAGCTATTTAATGCGAGAAACACGTTATCTGCTGTTTTCACCACTCCACAGTGCGTTGGATATGCAGAACCGGAGATATTTTGGTTTTCGTCGGGTTTCAAGCTGAGATATGCATTTTCTACGATAAGCTTGGTGAGACATCTGTCCGAAGTATGCAGAAACATCGAGAGCGCTCTTTTCGAGCCATTTAATGCGAGAAACACGTTATCTGGTGTTTTCAGCACTCCACAGTGCGTTTGATATGCAGAACCAGCGATATCTTGGTTTTCGTGGGGTTTCCAGCTGAAATATGCATTTTCTGCGATAATCTCGGTGTTTCATCTATGAGAAGTATGCAGAATCATCGAGAACTCTCTTTTCGAGCTATTTAATGCGAAAAAACAAGTTTTCTGATGTTTTGACCACTCCACTGTGCGTTTGATGTGTAGAGCCGCCGATAACTTGGTTTTCGTGGGGTTTCCAGCTGAAATATGCATTTTCTGCGATAATCTTGGTGGTTCATCTATGAGAAGTATGCAGAATCATCGAGAACGCTCTTTTCGAGCTAGTTAATGCGATAAACACGTTTTCTGTTGTTTTCACCACTTCACAGTGCGTTTGATATGTAGAGCCGCCGATAACTTGGTTTTCGTGGGGTTTCCAGTTGAAATATGCATTTTCTGCGATAATCTTGGTGTTTCATCGATGAGAAGTATGCAGAATCATCGAGAACGCACTTTTCGAGCTATTTAATGCGAAAAAACAAGTTTTCTGGTGTTTTGACCACTCCACAGTGCGTTTGATGTGTAGAGCCGCCGATAACTTGGTTTTCGTGGGGTTTCCAGCTGAAATATGCATTTTCTGCGATAATCTTGGTGTTTCATCTATGAGAAGTATGCAGAATCATCGAGAACGCTCTTTTCGAGCTAGTTAATGCGATAAACACGTTTTCTGTTGTTTTCACCACTCCACAGTGCGTCTGATATGCAGAACCGGCGATATCTTGATTTTCGTGGTGTTTTCAGCTGAGATATGCATTTTCTGCGATAATCTTGGTGTTTCATCTATGAGAAGTATGCAGAATCATCTAGATCGCTCGTTTCGAGCTATTTACTGCGAAAAAACAAGTTTTCTGGTGTTTTCAACATTCCACAGTGCGTTTGATATGCAGAACCGGCGATATCTTGATTTTCGTGGGGTTTCAAGCTGAGATATGCATTTTTTACGATAATCTTGGTGAGACTTCTGTCCGAAGTATGCTCAATCATCGAGATCGCTCTATTCGAGCTATTTAATGCGAGAAACACGTTATCTGGTGTTTTCAGCACTCCACAGTGCGATTGATATGCAGAACCAGCGATATTTTGGTTTTCGTGGGGATTCAAGCTGAGATATGCAATTTCTGCGATAATCTTGGTGAGACTTCTGTCCGAAGTATGCTTAATCATCGAGATCGCTCGTTTCGAGATATTTAATGCGAGAAACACGTTATCTGGTGTTTTCAGCACTCCACAGTGCGTTTGATATGTAGAGCCGCCGATAACTTGGTTTTCGTGGGGTTTACAGCTGAAATATGCATTTTCTGCGATAATCTTGGTGTTTCATCTATGAGAAGTATGCAGAATCATCGAGAACTCTCTTTTCGAGCTATTTAATGCGAAAAAACAAGTTTTCTGGTGTTTTGACCACTCCACAGTGCGTTTGATGTGTAGAGCCGCCGATAACTTGGTTTTCGTGGGGTTTCCAGCTGAAATATGCATTTTCTGCGATAATCTTGGTGTTTAATCTATGAGAAGTATGCAGAATCATCGAGAACGCTCTTTTCGAGCTAGTTAATGCGATAAACACGTTTTCTGTTGTGTTCACCACTCCACAGTGCGTCTGATATGCAGAACCGGCGATATCTTGATTTTCGTGGTGTTTCCAGCTGAGATATGCATTTTCTGCGATAATCTTGGTGTTTCATCTATGAGAAGTATGCAGAATCATCTAGATCGCTCGTTTCGAGCTATTTACTGCGAAAAAACAAGTTTTCTGGTGTTTTCAACATTCCACAGTGCGTTTGATATGCAGAACCGGCGATATCTTGATTTTCGTGGGGTTTCAAGCTGAGATATGCATTTTTTACGATAATCTTGGTGAGACTTCTGTCCGAAGAATGCTCAATCATCGAGATCGCTCTATTCGAGCTATTTAATGCGAGAAACACGTTATCTGGTGTTTTCAGCACTCCACAGTGCGTTTGATATGCAGAACCAGCGATATCTTGGTTTTCGTGGGGATTCAAGCTGAGATATGCAATTTCTGCGATAATCTTGGTGAGACTTCTGTCCGAAGTATGCTTAATCATCGAGATCGCTCGTTTCGAGATATTTCATGCGAGAAACACGTTATCAGGTGTTTTCAGCACTCCACAGTGCGTTTGATATGTAGATCCAGCGATATCTGGGTTTTCGTGGGGTTTAAAGCTGAGATATGCATTTTCTGCGATAATCTTGGTGTTTCATCTATGAGAAGTATGCAGAATCATCGAGAACTCTCTTTTCGAGCTGTTTAATGCGAAAAAACAAGTTTTCTGGTGTTTTGACCACTCCACAGTGCGTTTGATGTGTAGAGCCGCCGATAACTTGGTTTTCGTGGGGTTTCCAGTTGAAATATGCATTTTCTGCGATAATCTTGGTGATTCATCTATGAGAAGTATGCAGAATCATCGAGAACGCTCGTTTCGAGCTATTGACTGCGAAAAAACAAGTTTTCTGGTGTTTTCAACATTCCACAGTGCGTTTGATATGCAGAACCGGCGATATCTTGATTTTCGTGGGGTTTCAAGCTGAGATATGCATTTTTTACGATAATCTTGGTGAGACTTCTGTCCGAAGTATGCTTAATCATCGAGATCGCTCTATTCGAGCTATTTAATGCGAGAAACACGTTATCTGGTGTTTTCAGCACTCCACAGTGCGTTTGATATGCAGAACCAGCGATATCTTGGTTTTCGTGGGGATTCAAGCTGAGATATGCAATTTCTGCGATAATCCTGGTGAGACTTCTGTCCGAAGTATGCTTAATCATCGAGATCGCTCGTTTCGAGATATTTCATGCGAGAAACACGTTATCTGGTGTTTTCAGCACTCCACAGTGCGTTTGATATGTAGATCCAGCGATATATGGGTTTTCGTGGGGTTTCAAGCTGAGATATGCATTTTCTGCGATAATCTTGGTGTTTCATCTATGAGAAGTATGCAGAATCATCGAGAACTCTCTTTTCGAGCTATTTAATGCGAAAAAACAAGTTTTCTGGTGTTTTGACCACTCCACAGTGCGTTTGATGTGTAGAGCCGCCAATAACTTGGTTTTCGTGGGGTTTCCAGTTGAAATATGCATTTTCTGCGATAATCTTGGTGTTTCATCTATGAGTAGTATGCAGAATCATCGAGAACGCTCTTTTCGATCTAGTTAATGCGATAAACACGTTTTCTGGTGTTTTCACCACTTCACAGTACGTTTGATGTGCAGAACCGGAGATATCTTGGTTTTCGTGAGGTTTCAAGCTGAGATATGCATTTTCAGTGATAATCTTGGTGTTTCATCTATGAGAAGTATGCAGAATCATCTAGATCGCTCGTTTCGAGCTATTTAATGCGAAAAAACAAGTTTTCTGGTGTTTTCAACATTCCACAGTGCGTTTGATATGCAGAACCGGCGATATCTTGATTTTCGGGGTGTTTCCAGCTAAGATATGCATTTTCTGCGATAATATTGGTGAGACTTCAGTCAGAAGTATGCAGAATCATCTAGATCGCGCGTTTCGAGCTATTTAATGCGAGAAACACGTTTTCTGGTGTATTCACCACTCCACAGTACGTTAGACATGCAGAAGCGGAGATATCTTCGTTTCGGTCGGGTTTCAAGCTGAGATATGCATTTTCTGCGATCATCTTGGTGAGTGTTCTGTCAGAAGTATGCAGAATCATCGAGATCGCTCTTTTCGAGCTATTTAATGCGAAAAAACAAGTTTTCTGGTGTTTTCACCACTCCATAGTGCGTTTGATATGCAGAACCGGCGACATCGTGATTTTCGTGAGGCTTCCAGCTGAGATATGCATTTTCTGCCATAATATTGGTGAGACTTCAGTCAGAAGTATGCAGAATCATCTAGATCGCGCGTTTCGAGCTGTTTAATGCGAGAAACACGTTTTCTGGTGTATTCACCACTCCACAGTACGTTAGACATGCAGAACCGGAGATATCTTCGTTTCGGTCGGCTTTCAAGCTGAGATATGCATTTTCTGCGATCATCTTGGTGAGTGTTCTGTCAGAAGTATGCAGAATCATCGAGATCGCTCTTTTCGAGCTATTTAATGCGAAAAAACAAGTTTTCTGCTGTTTTTACCACTCCACAGTGCGTTTGATATGTAGAGCCGCCGATAACTTGGTTTTCGTGGGGTTTCCAGCTGAAATATGCATTTTCTGCGATAATCTTGGTGTTTCATCTATGAGAAGTATGCAGAATCATCAAGAACACTCTTTTCGAGCTATTTAATGCGAAAAGCAAGTTTTCTGGTGTTTTGACCACTCCACAGTGCGTTTGATATGTAGAGCCGCCGATAACTTGGTTTTCGTGGGGTTTCCAGCTGAAATATGCATTTTCTGCGATAATATTGGTGATACTTCTGTCCGAAGTATGCAGAATCATCGATGTCGCTCTTTTCGAGCTATTTAATGCGAGAAACACGTTATCTGGTGATTTGACCACTCCACAGGGCGTTTGATATGCAGAACCGGCGATATCTTGGTTTTCGTGGGGTTTCCAGCTGAAATATGCATTTTCTGCGATAATCTTGGTGAGACTTCTGTCCGAAGTATGCTTAATCATCGAGATCGCTCGTTTCGAGCTATTTAATGCGAGAAACACGTTATCTGGTGTTTTCACCACTCCACAGTGCGTATGATATGCAGAACCGACGATATCTTCGTTTTCGTCGGGCTTCAAGCTGAGATATGCATTTTCTGCGATAATATTGGTGAGACTTCAATCAGAAGTATGCAGAATCATCAAGATCGCTCGTTTCGAGCTATTTAATGCAAGAAACACGTTTTCTGGGGTTTTCAGCACTCCACAGTGCGTTTGATATGCAGAACCAGCGATATCTTGGTTTTCGTGGGGATTCAAGCTGAGATATGCAATTTCTGCGATAATCTTGGTGAGACTTCTGTCCGAAGTATGCTTAATCATCGAGATCGCTCGTTTCGAGCTATTTAATGCGGGAAACACGTTATCTGGTGTTTTCACCACTCCACAGTGCGTATGATATGCAGAACCGACGATATCTTGGTTTTCGTGGGGTTTCAAGCTCAGATATGCATTTTATGCGATAATCTTGGTGAGACTTCTGTCCGAAGTATGCAGAGTCATCGAGATCGCACTTTTCGAGCTATTTAATGCGAGAAACACGTTTTCTGGGGTTTTCACCACTCCACAGTTCGTTGGATATGCAGAACAGGAGATATCTTGGTTTTCGTGGGGTTTCTAGCAGAGATATGCATTTTCTGCGATAATCATAGTGAGACTTCTGTTAGACGTATGCAGAATCATCGAGATCGCTCTTTTCGACCTATTTAATGCGAGCAAACACGTTATCTGGTGTTTTCACCACTCCACAGTACGTTTGATGTGCAGAACCGGAGATATCTTGGTTTTCGTGAGGTTTCAAGCTGAGATATGCATTTTCAGTGATAATCTTGGTGTTTCCTCTATGAGAAGTATGCAGAATCATCTAGATCGCTCGTTTCGAGCTATTTAATGCGAAAAAACAAGTTTTTTGGTGTTTTCAACATTCCACAGTGCGTTTGATATGCAGAACCGGCGATATCTTGATTTTCGGGGTGTTTCCAGCTAAGATATGCATTTTCTGCGATAATATTGGTGAGACTTCAGTCAGAAGTATGCAGAATCATCTAGATCGCGCGTTTCGAGCTATTTAATGCGAGAAACACGTTTTCTGGTGTATTCACCACTCCACAGTACGTTAGACATGCAGAAGCGGAGATATCTTCGTTTCGGTCGGGTTTCAAGCTGAGATATGCATTTTCTGCGATCATCTTGGTGAGTGTTCTGTCAGAAGTATGCAGAATCATCGAGATCGCTCTTTTCGAGCTATTTAATGCGAAAAAACAAGTTTTCTGGTGTTTTCACCACTCCATAGTGCGTTTGATATGCAGAACCGGCGACATCGTGATTTTCGTGAGGCTTCCAGCTGAGATATGCATTTTCTGCCATAATATTTGTGAGACTTCAGTCAGAAGTATGCAGAATCATCTAGATCGCGCGTTTCGAGCTGTTTAATGCGAGAAACACGTTTTCTGATGTATTCACCACTCCACAGTACGTTAGACATGCAGAACCGGAGATATCTTCGTTTCGGTCGGCTTTCAAGCTGAGATATGCATTTTCTGCGATCATCTTGGTGAGTGTTCTGTCAGAAGTATGCAGAATCATCGAGATCGCTCTTTTCGAGCTATTTAATGCGAGAAACACGTTTTCTGGGGTTTTCACCACTCCACAGTTCGATGGATATGCAGAACAGGAGATATCTTGGTTTTCGTGGGGTTTCTAGCAGAGATATGCATTTTCTGCGATAATCATAGTGAGACTTCTGTTAGACGTATGCAGAATCATCGAGATCGCTCTTTTCGACCTATTTAATGCGAGCAAACACGTTATCTGGTGTTTTCACCACTCCACAGTGCGTTTGATATGCAGAACCGCCAATGTTTGGTTTTCGTCGGGTTTCAAGCTGGGATATGCATTTTCTGCGATAATCATGGTGAGACTTTTGTCCGAAGTATGCTTAATCATCGAGATCGCACTATTCGAGCTATTTAATGCGAGAAACACGTTATCTGGTGTTTTCAGCACTCCACAGTGCGTCTGATATGCAGAACCAGCGATATCTTGGTTTTCGTGGGGATTCAAGCTGAGATATGCAATTTCTGCGATAATCTTGGTGAGACTTCTGTCCGAAGTATGCTTAATCATCGAGATCGCTCGTTTCGAGCTATTTAATGCGAGAAACACGTTATCTGGTGTTTTCAGCACTCCACAGTGCGTTTGATATGCAGAACCAGCGATATCTGGGTTTTCGTGGGGTTTCAAGCTGAGATATGCATTTTCTACGATAATCTTGGTGAGACTTCTGTCCGAAGTGTGCAGAATCATCGAGATCGCTCTTTTCGAGCTATTTAATTCGAGAAACACGTTTTCTGGGGTTTTCACCACACCACAGTTCGTTGGAGGTGCAGAACCAGAGATATCTTGGTTTTCGTGGGGTTTCAAGTTGAGATATGCATTTTCTGCGATAATCTTGGTGAGACCTCTGTCCGAAGTATGCTGAATCATCGAGATCGCACTTTTCGAGATAGTTAATGCGAGAAAAACCTTATCTGGTGTTTTCACCACTCCACAGTGCGTTTGATATGCAGAACCAGCGATATCTTGGCTTTCGTGGGGTTTCAAGCTGAGATATGCATTTTCTGTGATAATATTGGTGAGACTTCAGTCAGAAGTATGCAGAATCATCTAGATCGCTCGTTTCGAGCTATTTAATGCGAGAAACACGTTATCTCGTTGTTTTCACCACTCCACAGTGCGTTTGTAATGCAGAACCGGCGACATCGTGATTTTCGTGGTGTTTCCAGCTGAGATATGCATTTTCTGCGATAAGCGTGGTGAGTCTTCTGCCAGAAGTATGCAGAATCATCTAGATCGCTCTTTTCGTGCTATTTAATGCGAGAAACACGTTTTCTGGTGTTTTTACCACTCCACAGTGCGTTTGATATGTAGAGCCGCCGATAACTTGGTTTTCGTGGGGTTTCCAGCTGAAATATGCATTTTCTGCGATAATCTTAGTGTTTCATCTTTGAGAAATATGCAGAATCATCCAGAACGCTCTTTTCGTGCTAGTTAATGCGAGTAACACGTTTTCTGGTGTTTTCACCACTCCACGGTGCGTCTGTTATGCAGAACCGGCGATATCTTGGTTTTCGTGGGGTTTCCAGCTGAGATATGCATTTTCTGCGATAATCTTGGTGAGTCTTCTGTCAGAAGTATGCAGAATCATCTAGATCGCTCTTTTCGAGCTATTTAATGCGAGAAACACGTTTTCTGGTGTATTCACCACTCCACAATAAGTTTGATATGCAGAACCGGCGACATCGTGATTTTCGTGAGGTTTCCAGCTGAGATATGCATTTTCTGCGATAATATTGGTGAGACTTCAGTCAGAAGTATGCAGAATCATCTAGATCGCGCGTTTCGAGCTATTTAATGCGAGAAACACGTTTTCTGGTGTATTCACCACTCCACAGTACGTTAGACATGCAGAACCGGAGATATCTTCGTTTCGGTCGGGTTTCAAGCTGAGATATGCATTTTCTGCGATCATCTTGGTGAGTGTTCTGTCAGAAGTATGCAGAATCATCGAGATCGCTCTTTTCGAGCTATTTAATGCGAAAAAACAAGTTTTCTGGTGTTTTTAGCACTCCACAGTGCGTTTGATATGTAGAGCCGCCGATAACTTGGTTTTCGTGGGGTTTCCAGCTGAAATATGCATTTTCTGCGATAATCTTGGTGTTTCATCTATGAGAAGTATGCAGAAACATCAAGAACACTCTTTTCGAGCTATTTAATGCGAAAAGCAAGTTTTCTGGTGTTTTGACCACTCCACAGTGCGTTTGATATGTAGAGCCGCCGATAACTTGGTTTTCGTGGGGTTTCCAGCTGAAATATGCATTTTCTGCGATAATATTGGTGATACTTCTGTCCGAAGTATGCAGAATCATCGATATCGCTCTTTTCGAGCTATTTAATGCGAGAAACACGTTATCTAGTGATTTGACCACTCCACAGGGCGTTTGATATGCAGAACCGGCGATATCTTGGTTTTCGTGGGGTTTCCAGCTGAAATATGCATTTTCTGCGATAATCTTGGTGACACTTCTGTCCGAAGTATGCTTAATCATCGAGATCGCTCGTTTCGAGCTATTTAATGCGAGAAATACGTTATCTGGTGTTTTCACCACTCCACAGAGCGTATGATATGCAGAACCGACGATACCTTGGTTTTCGTCGGGCTTCAAGCTGAGTTATGCATTTTATGCGATAATCTTGGTGAGACTTCTGTCCGAAGTATGCAGAGTCATCGAGATCGCACCTTTCGAGCTATTTAATGCGAGAAACACGTTTTCTGGGGTTTTCACCGCTCCACAGTTCGTTGGAAATGCAGAACAGGAGATATCTTGGTTTTCGTGGGGTTTCTAGCAGAGATATGCATTTTCTGCGATAATCATGGTGAGACTTCTGTTAGACGTATGCAGAATCATCCAGATCGCTCTTTTCGAGCTATTTAATGCGAGAAACACGTTTTCTGGTGTTTTGACCACTCCACAGTGCGTTTGATATGTAGAGCCGCCGATAACTTGGTTTTCGTGGGGTTTCCAGCTGAAATATGCATTTTCTGCGATAATATTGGTGATACTTCTGTCCGAAGTATGCAGAATCATCGATATCGCTCTTTTCGAGTTATTTAATGCGAGAAACACGTTATCTAGTGATTTGACCACTCCACAGTGCGTTTGATATGCAGAACCGGCAATGTTTGGTTTTCGTCGGGTTTCAAGCTGAGATATGCATTTTCTGTGATAATATTGGTGAGACTTCAGTCAGAAGTATGCAGAATCATCTAGATCGCTCGTTTCGAGCTATTTAATGCGAGAAACACGTTATCTCGTTGTTTTCACCACTCCACAGTGCGTTTGAAATTCAGAACCGGCGACATCGTGATTTTCGTGGTGTTTCCAGCTGAGATATGCATTTTCTGCGATAAGCGTGGTGAGTCTTCTGCCAGAAGTATGCAGAATCATCTAGATCGCTCTTTTCGTGCTATTTAATGCGAGAAACACGTTTTCTGGTGTTTTGACCACTCCACAGTGCGTTTGATGTGTAGAGCCGCCGATAACTTGGTTTTCGTGGTGTTTCCAGCTGAGATATGCATTTTCTGCGATAATCTTGGTGTTTCATCTATGAGAAGTATGCAGGATGATCTAGATCGCTCGTTTCGAGCTATTTAATGCGAAAAAACAAGTTTTCTGGTGTTTTCAACATTCCACAGTGCGTTTGATATGCAGAACCGGCGATATCTTGATTTTCGTGGTGTTTCCAGCTGAGATATGCATTTTCTGCGATAAGCTTGGTGAGTCTTCTGCCAGAAGTATGCAGAATCATCGAGATCGCTCGTTTCGAGCTACTGAATGCGAGAAACACGTTATCTGGTGTTTTCACCACTCCTCAGTGCGTTGGATATGCAGAACCGGAGATATTTTGGTTTTCGTCGGGTTTCAAGCTGAGATATGCATTTTCTACGATAAGCTTGGTGAAACATCTGTCCGAAGTATGCAGAAACGTCGAGAGCGCTCTTTTCGAGGTATTTAATGCGAGAAACACGTTTTCTGGGGTTTTCAACACTCCACAGTGCGTTGGATATGCAGAACCGGAGATATTTTGGTTTTCGTCGGGTTTCAAGCTGAGATATGCAATTCCTACGATAAGCTTGGTGAAACATCTGACCGAATTATGCAGAAACGTCGAGAGCGCACTTTTCGAGCTATTTAATGCGAGAAACACGTTTTCTGGGGATTTAACCACTCCACAGTTCGTTGGATATGCAGAACAGTAGATATCTTGGTTTTCGTGGGGTTTCAAGCAGAGATATGCATTTTCTGCGATAATCTTGGTGAGACTTCTGTTAGAAGGATGCAGAATCATCGAGATCGCACTTTTCGAGCTATTTAATGCGAGAAACACGTTATCTGGTGTTTTCACCACTCCACAGTTGCTTTGATATGCAGAACCGGCGATATTTTGGTTTTCGTCGGGTTTCAAGCTGAGATATGCATTTTCAACGATAATCTTGGTGAAACATCTGTCCGAAGTATGCAGAAACATCGAGAGCGCTCTTTTCGAGCTATTTAATGCGAGAAACACGTTATCTGGTGTTTTAACCACTCAACAGTGCGTTTGATATGCAGAACAGTAGATATCTTGGTTTTCGTGGGGTTTCAAGCTGAGATATGCATTTTCTGCGATAATCTTGTTGAGACTTCTGTCCGAAGTATGCAGAATCATCGAGATCGCTCGTTTCGAGCTATTCAATGCGAGAAACACGTTATCTGGTGTTTTCACCACTCCACAGTGCGTTGGATATGCAGAACCGGAGATAACTCGGTTTTCGTCGGGTTTCAAGCTGAGATATGCATTTTCTACGATAATCTTTGTGAGACTTCTGTCCCAAGTATGAAGAATCATCGAGATCCCTCTATTCGAGCTATTTAATGCGAGAAACACGTTTTCTGGGGTTTTCACCACTCCACAGTTCGTTGGATATGCAGAACAGTAGATATCTTGGTTTTCGTGGGGTTTCAAGCAGAGATATGTATTTTCTGCGATAATCTTGTTGAGACTTCTGTCCGAAGTATGCAGAATCATCGAGATCGCTCGTTTCGAGCTATTTAATGCGAGAAACACGTTATCTGGTGTTTTAACCACTCCACAGTGCGTTTGATATGCAGAACAGTAGATATCTTTGTTTTCGTGGGGTTTCAAGCTGAGATATGCATTTTCTGCGATAATCTTGTTGAGACTTCTGTCCGAAGTATGCAGAATCATCGAGATCGCTCGTTTCGAGCTATTTAATGCGAGAAACACGTTATCTGGTGTTTTCACCACACCACAGTGCGTTGGATATGCAGAACCGGAGATATTTTGGTTTTCGTCGGGTTTCAAGCTGAGATATGCATTTTCTACGATAAGCTTGGTGAGACATCCGTCCGAAGTATGCAGAATCATCGAGAGCGCTCTTTTCGAGCTATTTAATGCGAGAAACACGTTTTCTGGGGTTTTCACCACTCCACAGTTCGTTGGATATGCAGAACAGTAGATATCTTGGTTTTCGTGGGGTTTCAAGCAGAGATATGCATTTTCTGCGATAATCTTGGTGAGACTTCTGTTAGAAGTATGCAGAATCATCGAGATCGCACTTTTCGAGCTATTTAATGCGAGAAACACGTTATCTGGTGTTTTCACCACTCCACAGTTGGTTTGATATGCAGAACCGGCGATATTTAGGTTTTCGTCGGGTTTCAAGCTGAGATATGCATTTTCTACGATAATCTTGGTGAAACATCTGTCCGAAGTATGCGGAAACATCGAGAGCGCTCTTTTCGAGCAATTTAATGCGAGAAACACGTTATCTGGTGTTTTCACCACTCCACAGTGCGTTTGATATGCAGAACAGTAGATATCTTGCTTTTCGTGGGGTTTCAAGCTGAGATATGCATTTTCTACGGTAATCCTGGTGACACTTCTGTCACACGTATGCAGAATATTCGAGAACGCTCTTTTCGAGCTACTTAATGCGAGAAACACGTTATCTGGTGTTTTAACCACTCCACAGTGCGTTTGATATGCAGAACAGTAGATATCTTGGTTTTCGTGGGGTTTCAAGCTGAGATATGCATTTTCTGCGATAATCTTGTTGAGACTTCTGTCCGAAGTATGCAGAATCATCGAGAGCGCTCTTTTCGAGCTATTTAATGCGAGAAACACGTTTTCTGGGGTTTTCACCACTCCACAGTTCGTTGGATATGCAGAACAGTAGATATCTTGGTTTTCGTGGGGTTTCAAGCAGAGATATGCATTTTCTGCGATAATCTTGGTGAGACTTCTGTTAGAAGTATGCAGAATCATCGAGATCGCACTTTTCGAGCTATTTAATGCGAGAAACACGTTATCTGGTGTTTTCACCACTCCACAGTTGGTTTGATATGCAGAACCGGCGATATTTAGGTTTTCGTCGGGTTTCAAGCTGAGATATGCATTTTCTACGATAATCTTGGTGAAACATCTGTCCGAAGTATGCAGAATCATCGAGATCGCACTTTTCGAGCTATTTAATGCGAGAAACACGTTATCTGGTGTTTTCACCACTCCACAGTTGGTTTGATATGCAGAACCGGCGATATTTAGGTTTTCGTCGGGTTTCAAGCAGAGAGATGCATTTTCTGCGATAATCTTGGTGAGACTTCTGTCCGAAGAATGCTTAATCATCGAGATCGCTCATTTCGAGCTATTTAATGCGAGAAACACGTTATCTGGTGTTTTCACCACTCCACAGTGCGTATGATGTGCAGAACCGACGATATCTTGGTTTTCGTGGGGTTTCAAGCTCAGATATGCATTTTCTGCGATAATCTTGGTGAGACTTCTATCCGAAGTATGCAGAGTCATCGAGATCGTATTTTTCGAGCTATTTAATGCGAGAAACACGTTTTCTGGAGTTTTCACCACACCACATATCGTTGGATGTGCAGAACCGGAGATATTTTGATTTTCGTGGGGTTTCAAGCTGAGATATGCATTTTCTGCTATAATCTTGGTGAGACCTCTGTCCGAAGTATGCAGAAGCATCGAGATCGCTCTTTTCGACCTATTTCATGCGAGAAACACGTTGTCTGGGGTTTTCACCACACCACAGTTCGTTGGATATGTAGAACCAGCGATATCTGGGTTTTCGTGGGGTTTCAAGCTGAGATATGCATTTTTTACGATAATCTTGGTGAGACTTCGGTCCGAAATATGCTTAATCATCGAGATCGCTCGTTTCGACCTATTTAATGCGAGAAACACGTTATCTGGTGTTTTCACCACTCCACAGTGCGTTTGATATGCAGAACCGGCGATATCTTGGTTTTTGTGGGGTTTCAAGCTTAGATATGCATTTTTTACGATAATCTTGGTGAGACTTCTGTCCGAAGTATGCTTAATCATCGAGATCGCTCGTTTCGAGCTATTTAATGCGAGAAACACGTTATCTGGTGTTTTCACCACTCCACAGTGCGTATGATATGCAGAACAGGAGATATCTTGGTTTTCGTAGGGTTTCTAGCAGAGATATGCATTTTCTGCGATAATCATGGTGAGACTTCTGTTAGAAGTATGCGGAATTATCGCGATCGCTCTTTTCGACCTATTTAATGCGAGCATACACGTTATCTGGTGCTTTCACCACTCCACAGTGCGTTTGATATGCAGAACCGGCAATGTTTGGTTTTCGTCGGGTTTCAAGCTGAGATGTGCATTTTCTGCGATAATCATGGTGAGACTTCTGTTAGAAGTATGCAGAATCATCGAGATCGCACTTTTCGAGCTATTTAATGCGAGAAACACGTTATCTGGTGTTTTCAGCACTCCACAGTGCGTTTGATATGTAGAACCAGCGAAATCTGGGTTTTCGTGGGGTTTCAAGCTGAGATATGCATTTTTTACGATAATCTTGGTGAGACTTCTGTCCGAAATATGCTTAATCATCGAGATCGCTCGTTTCGACCTATTTAATGCGAGAAACACGTTATCTGGTGTTTTCACCACTCCACAGTTCTTTGGATATGCAGAACAGAAGATATCTTGGTTTTCGTGGGGTTTCTAGCAGAGATATGCAATTTCTGCGATAATCTTGGTGAGACTTCTGTCCGAAGGATGCAGAAACATCAAGAGCGCTCTTTTCGAGCTATTTAATGCGAGAAACACGTTATCTGGTGTTTTCACCACTCCACAGTGCGTATGATATGCAGAACCGACGATATCTTGGTTTTCGTGGGGTTTCAAGCTCAGATATTCATTTTTTGCGATAATCTTGGTAGGACTTCTATCCGAAGTATGCAGAGTCATCGAAATCGTACTTTTCGAGCTATTTAATGCGAGAAACACGTTTTCTGGGGTTTTCACCACTCCACAGTTCGTTGGATATGCAGAACAGGAGATATCTTGATTTTCGTAGGGTTTCTAGCAGAGATATGCATTTTCTGCGATAATCATGGTGAGACTTCTGTTAGAAGTATGCGGAATTATCGCGATCGCTCTTTTCGACCTATTTAATGCGAGCATACACGTTATCTGGTGTTTTCACCACTCCACAGTGCGTTTGATATGCAGAACCGGCAATGTTTGGTTTTCGTCGGGTTTCAAGCTGAGATATGCATTTTCTGCGATAATCATGGTGAGACTTCTGTTAGAAGTATGCAGAATCATCGAGATCGCACTTTTCGAGCTATTTAATGCGAGAAACACGTTATCTGGTGTTTTCAGCACTCCACAGTGCGTTTGATATGTAGAACCAGCGAAATCTGGGTTTTCGTGGGGTTTCAAGCTGAGATATGCATTTTTTACGATAATCTTGGTGAGACTTCTGTCCGAAATATGCTTAATCATCGAGATCGCTCGTTTCGACCTATTTAATGCGAGAAACACGTTATCTGGTGTTTTCACCACTCCACAGTTCTTTGGATATGCAGAACAGAAGATATCTTGGTTTTCGTGGGGTTTCTAGCAGAGATATGCAATTTCTGCGATAATCTTGGTGAGACTTCTGTCCGAAGGATGCAGAAACATCAAGAGCGCTCTTTTCGAGCTATTTAATGCAAGAAACACGTTTTCTGGGGTTTTCACCACACCACAGTTCGTTGGATGTGCAGAACCGGAGATATCTTGGTTTTCGTGGGGTTTCAAGCTGAGATATGCATTTTCTGCGATAATCTTGGTGAGACTTCTGTCCGAAGTATGCTGAAACATCGAGATCGCTCTTTTCGAGCTAGTTAATGCGAGAAAAACCTTATCCGGTGATTTCACCACTCCACAGTGCGTTTGATATGCAGAACCAGCGATATCTTGGCTTTCGTGGGGTTTCAAGCTGAGATATGCATTTTTAACGATAATCTTGGTGAGACTTCTGTCCGAAGTATGAAGAATCATCGAGATCGCTCTATTCGAGCTATTTAATGCGAGAAACACGTTATCTGGTGGTTTCACCACTCCACAGTTGCTTTGATATGCAGAACCGGCGATATTTTTGTTATCGTCGGGTTTCAAGCTGAGATATGCATTTTCAACGATAATCTTGGTGAAACATCTGTCCGAAGTATGCAGAAACATCGAGAGCGCTCTTTTCGAGCTATTTAATGCGAGAAACACGTTATCTGGTGTTTTCACCGGTCCACAGTGTGTTGGATATGCAGAACCGGAGATATTTAGGTTTTCGTCGGGTTTTAAGCTGAGATATGCATTTTCTACAATAAGCTTGGTGAGACATCTGTCCGAAGTATGCAGAAACGTCGAGAGCGCTCTTTTCGAGATATTTAATGCGAGAAACACGTTTTCTGGGGTTTTCACCACTCCACAGTTCGTTGGATATGCAGAACAGTAGATATCTTGGTTTTCGTGGGGTTTCAAGCAGAGATATGCATTTTCTGCGATAATCTTGGTGAGACTTCTGTTAGAAGTATGCAGAATCATCGAGATCGCACTTTTCGAGCTATTTAATGCGAGAAACATGTTATCTGGTGTTTCCACCACTCCACAGTTGGTTTGATATGCAGAACCGGCGAAATTTTGGTTTTCGCCGGGTTTCAAGCTGAGATATGCATTTTCTACGATAATCTTGGTGAAACATCTGTCCGAAGTATGCAGAAACATCGAGAGCGCTCTTTTCGAGCTATTTAATGCGAGAAACACGTTACCTGGTGTTTTCACCACTCCACAGTGCGTTTGATATGCAGAACAGTAGATATCTTGCTTTTCGTGGGGTTTCAAGCTGAGATATGCATTTTCTACGGTAATCCTGGTGAGACTTCTGTCAGGCGTATGCAGAATATTCGAGAACGCTCTTTTCGAGCTACTTAATGCGAGAAACACGTTTTCTGGTGTTTTCACCACTCCACAGTGCGTTTGATATGCAGAACCGGCGACATCTTGGTTTTCGTGGGGTTTCAAGCTGAGATATGAATTTTCTGTGATAATCTTGGTGAGACTTCTGTCCGAAGTATGCTGAAACATCGAGATCGCTCTGTTCGAGCTAGCTAATGCGAGAAAAACCGTATCCGGTGTTTTCACCACTCCACAGTGCGTTTGATATCCAGAACCTGCGATATCTTGGCTTTCGTGGGGTTTCAAGCTGAGATATGCATTTTGTACGATAATCTTGGTGAGACTTCTGTCCGAAGTTTGCTTAATCATCGAGATCGCTCGTTTGGAGCTATTTAATGCGAGAAACACGATATCTAGTGTTTTCACCACTCCTTAGTGCGTATGATATGCAGAACCGGCGATATCTTGGTTTTCGTGGGGTTTCAAGCTGAGATATGCATTTTCTGCGATAATCTTGGTGAGACTTCTGTCCGAAGTATGCTGAAACATCGAGATCGCTCTTTTCGAGCTAGCTAATGCGAGAAAAACCGTATCCGGTGTTTTCACCACTCCACAGTGCGTTTGATATCCAGAACCAGCGATATCTTGGATTTCGTGGGGTTTCAAGCTGAGATATGCATTTTGTACGATAATCTTGGTGAGACATCTGTCCGAAGTTTGCTTAATCATCGAGATCGCTCGTTTGGAGCTATTTAATGCGAGAAACACGATATCTAGTGTTTTCACCACTCCTTAGTGCGTATGATATGCAGAACCGGCGATATCTTGGTTTTCGTGGGGTTTCAAGCTGAGACATGCATTTTCTGCGATAATCTTGGTGAGACTTCTGTCCGAAGTATGCTGAAACATCGAGATCGCTCTTTTCGAGCTAGCTAATGCGAGAAAAACCGTATCCGGTGTTTTCACCACTCCACAGTGCGTTTGATATCCAGAACCAGCGATATCTTGGCTTTCGTGGGGTTTCAAGCTGAGATATGCATTTTGTACGATAATCTTGGTGAGACTTCTGTCCGAAGTTTGCTTAATCATCGAGATCGCTCGTTTGGAGCTATTTAATGCGAGAAACACGATATCTAGTGTTTTCACCACTCCTTAGTGCGTATGATATGCAGAACCGGCGATATCTTGGTTTTCGTGGGGTTTCAAGCTGAGATATGCATTTTCTGCGATAATCTTGGTGAGACTTCTGTCCGAAGTATGCTGAAACATCGAGATCGCTCTTTTCGAGCTAGCTAATGCGAGAAAAACCGTATCCGGTGTTTTCACCACTCCACAGTGCGTTTGATATCCAGAACCAGCGATATCTTGGCTTTCGTGGGGTTTCAAGCTGAGATATGCATTTTGTACGATAATCTTGGTGAGACTTCTGTCCGAAGTTTGCTTAATCATCGAGATCGCTCGTTTGGAGCTATTTAATGCGAGAAACACGTTATCTGGTGTTTTCACCACTCCACAGTTAGTTTGATATGCAGAACAGTAGATATCTTGCTTTTCGTGCGGTTTCAAGCTGAGATATGCATTTTCTACGGTAATCCTGGTGAGACTTCTGTCAGGCGTATGCAGAATATTCGAGAACGCTCTTTTCGAGCTACTTAATGTGCGAAACACGTTTTCTGGTGTTTTCACCACTCCACGGAACGTTTGATGTGCAGAACCGGACATAACTCGGTTTTCGTCGGGTTTCAAGCTGAGATATGCATTTTCTACGATAATCTTGGTGAGACTTCTGTCAGAAGTATGCAGGATCTTCGAGAACGCTCTTTTCGAGCTATTTAATGCGAGGAAAACCTTATCCGGTGTTTTCACCACTCCACAGTGCGTTTGATATTCAGAACCAGCGATATCTCGGCTTTCGTGGGGTTTCAAGCTGAGATATGCATTTTGTACGATAATCTTGGTGAGACTTCTGTCCGAAGTTTGCTTAATCATCGAGATCGCTCGTTTCGAGCTATTTAATACGAGAAACACGATATCTAGTGTTTTCACCACTCCTCAGTGCGTATGATATGCAGAACCGGCGAAATCTTGGTTTTCGTGGGGTTTCAAGCTGAGATATGCATTTTCTGCGATAATCTTGGTGAGACTTCTGCCTGAAGTATGAAGAATCATCGAGATCGCTCTATTCGAGCTATTTAATGCGACGAACACGTTTTCTGGGGTTTTCACCACTCCACAGTGCGTTTGATATGCAGAACCGGCGATATCTTGGTTTTTGTGGGGTTTCAAGCTGAGATATGCATTTTTTACGATAATCTTGTTGAGACTTCTGTCCGAAGTATGCTGAATCGTCGAGATCGGTCTTGTCGAGCTAGTTAGTGCGAGAAACACGTTATCTGGTGTTTTCACCACTCCACAGTGCGTTTGATATGCAGAACAGTAGATATCTTGGTTTTCGTGGGGTTTCAAGCTGAGATATGCATTTTCTGCGATAATCTTGTTGAGACTTCTGTCCGAAATATGCAGAATCATCCAGATCGCACTTTTCGAGCTATTTAATGCGAGAAACACGTTATCTGGTGTTTTCACCACTCCACAGTTAGTTTGATATGCAGAACAGTAGATATCTTGCTTTTCGTGGGGTTTCAAGCTGAGATATGCATTTTCTACGGTAATCCTGGTGAGACTTCTGTCAGGCGTATGCAGAATATTCGAGAACGCTCTTTTCGAGCTACTTAATGTGCGAAACACGTTTTCTGGTGTTTTCACCACTCCACGGAACGTTTGATGTGCAGAACCGGACATAACTCGGTTTTCGTCGGGTTTCAAGCTGAGATATGCATTTTCTACGATAATCTTGGTGAGACTTCTGTCAGAAGTATGCAGGATCTTCGAGAACGCTCTTTTCGAGCTATTTAATGCGAGGAAAACCTTATCCGGTGTTTTCACCACTCCACAGTGCGTTTGATATTCAGAACCAGCGATATCTCGGCTTTCGTGGGGTTTCAAGCTGAGATATGCATTTTGTACGATAATCTTGGTGAGACTTCTGTCCGAAGTTTGCTTAATCATCGAGATCGCTCGTTTCGAGCTATTTAATGCGAGAAACACGATATCTAGTGTTTTCACCACTCCTCAGTGCGTATGATATGCAGAACCGGCGAAATCTTGGTTTTCGTGGGGTTTCAAGCTGAGATATGCATTTTCTGCGATAATCTTGGTGAGACTTCTGCCCGAAGTATGAAGAATCATCGAGATCGCTCTATTCGAGCTATTTAATGCGACGAACACGTTTTCTGGGGTTTTCACCACTCCACAGTGCGTTTGATATGCAGAACCGGCGATATCTTGGTTTTTGTGGGCTTTCAAGCTGAGATATGCATTTTTTACGATAATCTTGTTGAGACTTCTGTCCGAAATATGCTGAATCATCGAGATCGGTCTTGTCGAGCTAGTTAGTGCGAGAAACACGTTATCTGGTGTTTTCACCACTCCACAGTGCGTTTGATATGCAGAACAGTAGATATCTTGGTTTTCGTGGGGTTTCAAGCTGAGATATGCATTTTCTGCGATAATCTTGGTGAGACTTCTGCCCGAAGTATGAAGAATCATCGAGATCGCTCTATTCGAGCTATTTAATGCGAGAAACACGTTATCTGGTGTTTTCAGCACTCCACAGTGCGTTTGATATGCAGAACCAGCGATATCTTGGTTTTCGTGGGGTTTCAAGCTGAGATATGCAATTTCTGCGATAATCTTGGTGAGACTTCTGTTCGAAGTATGCTTAATCATCGAGATCGCTCATTTCGAGCTATTTAATGCGAGAAACACGTTATCTGGTGTTTTCACCACTCCACAGTGCGTATGATGTGCAGAACCGACGAAATCTTGGTTTTCGTGGGGTTTCAAGCTGAGATATGCATTTTCTGCGATAATCTTGGTGAGACTTCTGCCCGAAGTATGGTGAAACATCGAGATCGCTCTTTTCGAGCTAGTTCATGCGAGAAAAAGCTTATCCGGTGATTTCACCACTCCACAGTGCGTTTGATATGCAGAACCAGCGATATCTTGGCTTTCGTGGGGTTTCAAGCTGAGATATGCATTTTTTACGATAATCTTGGTGAGACTGCTGTCCGAAGTATGAAGAATCATCGAGATCGCTCTATTCGAGCTATTTAATGCGAGGAACACGTTTTCTGGGGTTTTCACCACTCCACAGTGCGTTTGATATGCAGAACCGGCGATATCTTGGTTTTTGTGGGGTTTCAAGCTGAGATATGCATTTTTTCGATAATCTTAGTGAGACTTCTGTCCGAAGTATGCTCAATCATCGAGATCGCTCTATTCGAGCTATTTAATGCGAGAAACACGTTATCTGGTGTTTTCAGCACTCCACAGTGCGTTTGATATGCAGAACCAGCGATATCTTGGTTTTCGTGGGGTTTCAAGCTGAGATATGCATTTTCTGCGATAATCTTGGTGAGACTTCTGTCCGAAGTATGCTTTATCATCGAGATCGCTCATTTCGAGCTATTTAATGCGAGAAACACGTTATCTGGAGTTTTCACCACTCCACAGTGCGTATGATGTGCAGAACCGACGATATCTTGGTTTTCGTGGGGTTTCAAGCTCAGATATGCATTTTCTGCGATAATCTTGGTGAGACTTCTATCCGAAGTATGCAGAGTCATCGAGATCGTATTTTTCGACCTATTTCATGCGAGAAACACGTTGTCTGGGGTTTTCACCACACCACAGTTCGTTGGATATGTAGAACCAGCGATATATGGGTTTTTGTGGGGTTTCAAGCTGAGATATGCATTTTTTACGATAATCTTGGTGAGACTTCGGTCCGAAATATGCTTAATCATCGAGATCGCTCGTTTCGACCTATTTAATGCGAGAAACACGTTATCTGGTGTTTTCACCACTCCACAGTTCGTTGGATATGCAGAACAGGAGATATCTTGGTTTTCGTGGGGTTTCTAGCAGAGATTTGCATTTTCTGCGATAATCTTGGTGAGACTTCTGTCCGAAGTATGAAGAATCATCGAGATCGCTCTATTCGAGCTATTTAATGCGAGGAACACGTTTTCTGGTGTTTTCATCACTCCACAGTGCGTTTGATATGCAGAACCGGCGACATCTTGGTTTTCGTGGGGTTTCAAGCTGAGATATGAATTTTCTGTGATAATCTTGGTGAGACTTCTGCCCGAAGTATGAAGAATCATCGAGATCGCTCTATTCGAGCTATTTAATGCGAGAAACACGTTATCTGGTGTTTTCAGCACTCCACAGTGCGTTTGATATGCAGAACCAGCGATATCTTGGTTTTCGTGGGGTTTCAAGCTGAGATATGCAATTTCTGCGATAATCTTGGTGAGACTTCTGTTCGAAGTATGCTTAATCATCGAGATCGCTCATTTCGAGCTATTTAATGCGAGAAACACGTTATCTGGTGTTTTCACCACTCCACAGTGCGTATGATGTGCAGAACCGACGAAATCTTGGTTTTCGTGGGGTTTCAAGCTGAGATATGCATTTTCTGCGATAATCTTGGTGAGACTTCTGCCCGAAGTATGGTGAAACATCGAGATCGCTCTTTTCGAGCTAGTTCATGCGAGAAAAAGCTTATCCGGTGATTTCACCACTCCACAGTGCGTTTGATATGCAGAACCAGCGATATCTTGGCTTTCGTGGGGTTTCAAGCTGAGATATGCATTTTTTACGATAATCTTGGTGAGACTGCTGTCCGAAGTATGAAGAATCATCGAGATCGCTCTATTCGAGCTATTTAATGCGAGGAACACGTTTTCTGGGGTTTTCACCACTCCACAGTGCGTTTGATATGCAGAACCGGCGATATCTTGGTTTTTGTGGGGTTTCAAGCTGAGATATGCATTTTTTCGATAATCTTAGTGAGACTTCTGTCCGAAGTATGCTCAATCATCGAGATCGCTCTATTCGAGCTATTTAATGCGAGAAACACGTTATCTGGTGTTTTCAGCACTCCACAGTGCGTTTGATATGCAGAACCAGCGATATCTTGGTTTTCGTGGGGTTTCAAGCTGAGATATGCATTTTCTGCGATAATCTTGGTGAGACTTCTGTCCGAAGTATGCTTTATCATCGAGATCGCTCATTTCGAGCTATTTAATGCGAGAAACACGTTATCTGGAGTTTTCACCACTCCACAGTGCGTATGATGTGCAGAACCGACGATATCTTGGTTTTCGTGGGGTTTCAAGCTCAGATATGCATTTTCTGCGATAATCTTGGTGAGACTTCTATCCGAAGTATGCAGAGTCATCGAGATCGTATTTTTCGACCTATTTCATGCGAGAAACACGTTGTCTGGGGTTTTCACCACACCACAGTTCGTTGGATATGTAGAACCAGCGATATATGGGTTTTCGTGGGGTTTCAAGCTGAGATATGCATTTTTTACGATAATCTTGGTGAGACTTCGGTCCGAAAATATGCTTAATCATCGAGATCGCTCGTTTCGACCTATTTAATGCGAGAAACACGTTATCTGGTGTTTTCACCACTCCACAGTTCGTTGGATATGCAGAACAGGAGATATCTTGGTTTTCGTGGGGTTTCTAGCAGAGATTTGCATTTTCTGCGATAATCTTGGTGAGACTTCTGTCCGAAGTATGAAGAATCATCGAGATCGCTCTATTCGAGCTATTTAATGCGAGGAACACGTTTTCTGGTGTTTTCACCACTCCACAGTGCGTTTGATATGCAGAACCGGCGACATCTTGGTTTTCGTGGGGTTTCAAGCTGAGATATGAATTTTCTGTGATAATCTTGGTGAGACTTCTGTCCGAAGTATGCTGAAACATCGAGATCGCTCTGTTCGAGCTAGCTAATGCGAGAAAAACCGTATCCGGTGTTTTCACCACTCCACAGTGCGTTTGATATCCAGAACCAGCGATATCTTGGCTTTCGTGGGGTTTCAAGCTGAGATATGCATTTTGTACGATAATCTTGGTGAGACTTCTGTCCGAAGTTTGCTTAATCATCGAGATCGCTCGTTTGGAGCTATTTAATGCGAGAAACACGATATCTAGTGTTTTCACCACTCCTTAGTGCGTATGATATGCAGAACCGGCGATATCTTGGTTTTCGTGGGGTTTCAAGCTGAGATATGCATTTTCTGCGATAATCTTGGTGAGACTTCTGTCCGAAGTATGCTGAAACATCGAGATCGCTCTTTTCGAGCTAGCTAATGCGAGAATAACCGTATCCGGTGTTTTCACCACTCCACAGTCGGTTTGATATCCAGAACCAGCGATATCTTGGATTTCGTGGGGTTTCAAGCTGAGATATGCATTTTGTACGATAATCCTGGTGAGACTTCTGTCAGGCGTATGCAGAATATTCGAGAACGCTCTTTTCGAGCTACTTAATGTGCGAAACACGTTTTCTGGTGTTTTCACCACTCCACGGAACGTTTGATGTGCAGAACCGGACATAACTCGGTTTTCGTCGGGTTTCAAGCTGAGATATGCATTTTCTACGATAATCTTGGTGAGACTTCTGTCAGAAGTATGCAGGATCTTCGAGAACGCTCTTTTCGAGCTATTTAATGCGAGGAAAACCTTATCCGGTGTTTTCACCACTCCACAGTGCGTTTGATATTCAGAACCAGCGATATCTCGGCTTTCGTGGGGTTTCAAGCTGAGATATGCATTTTGTACGATAATCTTGGTGAGACTTCTGTCCGAAGTTTGCTTAATCATCGAGATCGCTCGTTTCGAGCTATTTAATGCGAGAAACACGATATCTAGTGTTTTCACCACTCCTCAGTGCGTATGATATGCAGAACCGGCGAAATCTTGGTTTTCGTGGGGTTTCAAGCTGAGATATGCATTTTCTGCGATAATCTTGGTGAGACTTCTGCCCGAAGTATGAAGAATCATCGAGATCGCTCTATTCGAGCTATTTAATGCGAGGAACACGTTTTCTGGGGTTTTCACCACTCCACAGTGCGTTTGATATGCAGAACCGGCGATATCTTGGTTTTTGTGGGGTTTCAAGCTGAGATATGCATTTTTTCGATAATCTTAGTGAGACTTCTGTCCGAAGTATGCTCAATCATCGAGATCGCTCTATTCGAGCTATTTAATGCGAGAAACACGTTATCTGGTGTTTTCAGCACTCCACAGTGCGTTTGATATGCAGAACCGGCGACATCATGATTTTCATGATGTTTCTAGCTGAGATACGCATTTTCTGCGATAATCTTGGTGAGACTTCTGTCCGAAGTAAGCTGAATCATCTAGATCGCTCTTTTCGAGCTATTTAATGCGAGAAACACGTTATCTGGTGTTTTCACCACTCCACAGTGCGTTTGATATGCCGAAACTGCGATATCTTCGATTTCGTGGGGTTTCCAGCTGAGACATGCATTTGCTATGATAATCTTGGATATTCTTCCGTGAGAAGTTTGCAGAATAACAGAAATCGCTGCTTTCGTGCTATTTAATGCGAAAAACTCGTTTTCTGGTGTGTTCAGCACTCCACAGTGCGTTTGATATGCGGAAACTGCGATATCTTCGGTTTCATTGGGTTTCCAGTTGAGATATGCATTTTCTACGATGAATTTGGATATTCTTGTGTGAGACGTTTGCATAATCACAGAAATCGCTCTATTCGCGCTGTTTAATGCGAGAAACACGTTATCTGGTTGTTTTCACCACTCCACAGTGCGTTTGATGTGCAGAACCGGCGACATCTTGATTTTCGTCGGGTTTCAAGCTGAGATATGCATTTTCTACGATAATCTGTGCGAGACTTCTGTCCGAAGTATGCAGAATCATCTAGATCGCTCTTTTCGAGATATTTAATGCGAAAAAATAAGTTTTCTGGTGTTTTCACCACTCCACAGTGCGTTTGATATGCAGAACCGGCGATATCTTGATTTTCGTGGTGTTTCCAGCTGATATATGCATTTTCAGCGATAATCGTGGTGAGTCTTTTGTCAGAAGTATACAGAATCATCTAGATCGCTCTTTTCGAGATATTTAATGCGAAAAAATAAGTTTTCTGGTGTTTTCACCACTCCACAGTGCGTTCGATATGCAGAACAGTTGATATCTTGGTTTTCGTGGGGTTTCAAGCTGAAATATGCATTTTCTGCGATAATCTTGTTGAGACTTCTGTCCGAAGTATGCAGAATCATCGAGATCGCTCGTTTCGAGCTATTTAATGCGAAAAAACAAGTTTTCTAGTATTTTGACCACTCCACAGTGCGTATGATATGCAGAACCGGCGATATCTTGGTTTTCGTGGAGTTTAAAGCTGAGATATGCATTTTTTACGATAATTTTGGTGAGACTTCTATCCGAAGTATGCCGAATCATCGAGATCGCTCGTTTCGAGCTATTTAATGCGAGAAACACGTTATCTGGTGTTTTCACCACTCCACAGTGCGTTTGATTTGCAGAACCGCCGATATCTTGGTTTTCGTGGGGTTTCAAGCTGAGATATGCATTTTCTGCGATAATCTTGGTGAGACTTCTGTCAGAAGTATGCAGAATCATCGGGATCGCTCTTTTCGAGATATTTACTGCGCAAAAAAAGTTTTCTGGTGTTTTCACCACTCCACAGTGCGTTTGATATGCAGAACGGTCGACATCTTGATTTTCGTGAGGTTTCAAGCTGAGATATGCATTTTCTGCGATAATCATGGTGAGACTTCAGTCAGAAGTATGCAGAATCATCTAGATCGCTCTTTTCGAGCTATTTAATGCGAGAAACACGTTATCTGGTGTTTTCACCACTCCACAGTGCGTTTGATATGCAGAACCAACGATATCTTGGTTTCGGTCGGGTTTCAAGCTGAGATATGCATTTTCTACTATAACCCTGGTGAGACTTCTGTCAGAAGTATGCAGAATCTTCGAGAACGCTCTTTTCGAGCTACTTAATGCGAGAAACACGTTATCTGGTGTTTTCACCACTCCACAGTGCGTTTGATATGCCGAAACTGCGATATCTTCGATTTCGTGGGGTTTCCAGCTGAGACATGCATTTGCTATGATAATCTTGGATATTCTTCTGTGAGAAGTTTGCAGAATAACAGAAATCGCTGCTTTCGTGCTATTTAATGCGAAAAACTCGTTTTCTGGTGTGTTCAGCACTCCACAGTGCGTTTGATATGCGGAAACTGCGATATCTTCGGTTTCATTGGGTTTCCAGTTGAGATATGCATTTTCTACGATGATCTTGGATATTCTTGTGTGAGACGTTTGCATAATCACAGAAATCGCTCTATTCGCGCTGTTTAATGCGAGAAACACGTTATCTGGTTGTTTTCACCACTCCACAGTGCGGTTGATGTGCAGAACCGGCGACATCTTGATTTTCGTGGGGATTCCAGCTGAAATATGCATTTTCTGCGATAATCTTGGTAAGACTTCAGTTAGAAGGATGCAGAATCATCTAAATCGCTCTTTTCGAGCTACTTAATGCACGAAACACGTTTTCTGGTGTCTTCACCACTCCACGGTACGTTTGATGTGCAGAACCGGAGATAACTCGGTTTTCGTCGGGTTTCAAGCTGAGATATGGATTTTCTACGATAATCTGTGCGAGACTTCTGTGAGAAGTATGCAGGATCTTCGAGAACGCTCTTTTCGTGCTATTTAATGCGAAAAACACGTTTTCTGGTGTTTTCAGCACGTCACAGTGCGTTTGATATGCTGAAACAGCGATATCTTCGTTTTCGTGGGATTTCCAGCTGAGACATGCATTTTCTGCGGTAATCTTGGATATTCTTCTGTGAGAAGTATGGAGAATCACCGAAATCGCAGTTTTCGTGCTATTGAATGCGAAAAACACGTTTTATGGTGTTTTCAGCACTCCACAGTGCGTTTGATATGCCGAAACTGCGATATCTTCGATTTCGTGGGGTTTCCAGCTGAGACATGCATTTGCAATGATAATCTTGGATATTCTTCTGTGAGAAGTTTGCAGAATCACAGAAATCGCTGCTTTCGTGCTATTTAATGCGAAAAACTCGTTTTCTGGTGTGTTCAGCACTCCACAGTGCGTTTGATATGCGGAAACTGCGATATCTTCGGTTTCATTGGGTTTCCAGATGAGATATGCATTTTCTACGATAATCTTGGATATTCTTGTGTGAGACGTTTGCAGAATCACAGAAATCGCTCTATTCGAGCTGTTTAATGCGAGAAACACGTTATCTGGTTGTTTTCACCACTCCACAGTGCGTTTGATGTGCAGAACCGGCGACATCTTGATTTTCGTGGGGTTTCCAGCTGAAATATGCATTTTGTGCGATAATCTTGGTGAGACTTCTGTCCGAAGTATGCTGAATCATCTAGATCGCTCTTTTCGAGCTACTTAATGCACGAAACACGGTTTCTGGTGTTTTCACCGCTCCACAGTGCGTTTGAAATGCAGAACCGGAGATATCTTGGTTTCGGTCGGGTTTCAAGCTGAGATATGCATTTTCTACGGTAATCCAGGTGAGAATTCTGTCAGAAGTATGCAGAATCTTTGAGATCGCCCTTTTCGAGCTATTTAATGCGAGAAACACGTTATCTGGTGTTTTGACCACTCCACAGTGTGTTTGATATGTAGAGCCGCCGATAACTTGGTTTTCCTGAGGTTTCCAGCTGAAATATGCATTTTCTGCGATAATATTGGTGTTTCATCTATGAGAAGTATGCAGAATCATCGAGAACGCTCTTTTCGAGCTATTTAATGCGAGAAACACGTTTTCTGGGGTTTTCACCACTCCACAGTTCGTTGGATATGCAGAACCGGCGATATCTTGTTTTTCGTGGTGTTTCCAGCTGATATATGCATTTTCAATGATAATCTTGGTGAGTCTTTTGTCAGAAGTATGCAGAATCATCTAGATCGCTCTTTTCGAGCTATTTAATGCGAAAAAATAAGTTTTCTGGTGTTTTCACCACTCCACAGTGCGTTTGATATGCAGAACAGTAGATATCTTGGATTTCTTGGGGTTTCAAGCTGAAATATGCATTTTCTGCGATAATCTTGTTGAGACTTCTGTCCGAAGTATGCAGAATCATCGAGATCGCACGTTTCGAGCTATTTAATGCGAGAAACACGTTATCTGGTGTTTTCACCACTCCACAGTGCGTATGATATGCAGAACCGGCGATATCTTGGTTTTCGTGGAGTTTCAAGCTGAGATATGCATTTTTTACGATAATTTTGTTGAGACTTCTGTCCGAAGTATGCAGAATCATCGAGATCGCTCGTTTCGAGCTATTTAATGCGAGAAACACGTTATCTGGTGTTTTCACCACTCCACAGTGCGTTTGATATGCAGAACCGCCGATATCTTGGTTTTCGTGGGGTTTCAAGCTGAGATATGCTTTTTTACGATAATCTTGATGAGACTTCTGTCCGAAGTATGCAGAATCATCGAGATCGCTCGTTTCGAGCTATTCAATGCGAGAAACACATTATCTGGTGTTTTCACCACTCCACAGTGCGTTTGATATGCAGAACCGGCGATATCTTGGTTTTCGTGGGGTTTCAAGCAGAGATATGCATTTTCTGCGATAATCTTTGTGAGACTTCCGTCCGAAGTATGCTGAATCATCGAGATCGCTCTTTTCGAGATAGTTAATGCGAGAAAAACCTTATCCGGTGTTTCCACCACTGCACAGTGCGTTTGATATGCAAAACTGTAGATATCTTGGTTTTCGTGGGGTTTCAAGCTGAGATATGCATTTTCTGCGACAATCTTGTTGAGACTTCTGTGCGAAGTATGCAGAATCATCGAGATCGCTCGTTTCGAGCTATTTAATGCGAGGAACACGTTATCTGGTGTTTTCACCACTCCACAGTGCGTTGGATATGCAGAACCGGAGATGTTTTGGTTTTCGTCGGGTTTCAAGCTGAGATATACATTTTCTACGATAAGCTTGGTGAGACTTCTGTCCGAAGAATGCTGAAACTTCGAGATCGCTCTTTTCGAGCTAGTTAATGCGAGAAAAACCTTATCCGGTGTTTTCACCACTGCACAGTGCGTTTGATATGCAAAACAGTAGATATCTTGGTTTTCGTGGGGTTTCAAGCTGAGATATGCATTTTCTGCGACAATCTTGTTGAGACTTCTGTGCGAAGTATGCAGAATCATCGAGATCGCTCGTTTCGAGATATTTAATGCGAGAAACACGTTATCTGGTGTTTTCACCCCTCCACAGTGCGTTTGATATGCAGAACCGGCGATATCTTGGTTTTCGTGGGGTTTCAAGCAGATATATGCATTTTCTGCGATAATCTTTGTGAGACTTCTGTCCGAAGTATGCTGAATCATAGAGATCGCTCTTTTCGAGATAGTTAGTGCGAGAAACACGTTATCTGGTGTTTTCACCACTCTACAGTGCGTTTGATATGCAGAACAGTAGATATCTTGGTTTTCGTGGGGTTTCAAGCTGAGGTATGCATTTTCTGCGATAATCTTGGTGAGACTTCTGTCCGAAGTATGCTGAAACATTGAGATCGCACTTTTCGGGCTAGTTAATGCGAGAAAATTCTTATCCGGTGTTTTCACCACTCCACAGTGCGTTTGATATGCAGAACCAGCGATATCTTGGCTTTCGTGGGGTTTCAAGCTGAGATATGCATTTTTTACGATAATCTTGGTGAGACTTCTGTCCGAAGTATGAAGAATCATCGAGATCGCTCTCTTCGAGCTATTTAATGCGAGAAACACGTTTTCTGGGGTGTTCACCACTCCACAGGGCGTTTGATATGCTGAACACAGCGATATCTTGGTTTTCGTGGGGTTTCAAGCTGAGATATGCATTTTCTGCGATAATCTTGGTGAGACTTCTGTCCGAAGTATGCTGAATCATCAAGATCGCTCTTTTCGAGCCAGTTAGTGCGAGAAACACATTATCTGGTGTTGTCACCACTCCACAGTGCGTTTGATATGCAGAACAGTAGATATCTTGGTTTTCGTGGGGTTTCAAGCTGAGATATGCATTTTCTGCGATAATCTTGATGAGACTTCTGTCCGAAGTATGCAGAATCATCGAGATCGCTCGTTTCGAGCTATTCAATGCGAGAAACACGTTATCTGGTGTTTTCACCACTCCACAGTGCGTTTGATATGCAGAACCGGCGATATCTTGGTTTTCGTGGGGTTTCAAGCAGAGATATGCTTTTTCAGCGATAATCTTTGTGAGACTTCTGTCCGAAGGATGCTGAATCATCGAGATCGCTCTTTTCGAGATAGTTAGTGCGAGAAACACGTTATCTGGTGTTTTGACCACTCCACAGTGCGTATGATATGCAGAACCGGCGATATCTTGGTTTTCGTGGGGTTTCAAGTTGAGATATGCATTTTTTACGATAATCTTGGAGAGAGTTCTGTCCGAAGTACGCTTAATCATCGAGATCGCTCTATTCGAGCTATTTAATGCGACAAACATGTTATCTGGTGTTTTCAGCACCCCACAGTGCGTTTGATATGCAGAACCAGCGATATCTTGGTTTTCGTGGGGTTTCAAGCTGAGATATGCATTTCTTACGATAATCTTGGTGAGAGTTCTGTCCGAAGTATGCTTAATCATCGAGATCGCTCTATTCGAGCTATTTAATGCGACAAACATGTTATCTGGTGTTTTCAGCACCCCACAGTGCGTTTGATATGCAGAACCAGCGATATCTTGGTTTTCGTGGGGTTTCAAGCTGAGATATGCATTTTCTACGATAATATTGGTGAGACTTCTGTCCGAAGTATGCTGAATCATCAAGATCGCTCTTTTCGAGCCAGTTAGTGCGAGAAACACGTTATCTGGTGTTGTCACCACTCCACAGTGCGTTTGATATGCAGAACAATAGATATCTTGGTTTTCGTGGGGTTTCAAGCTGAGATATGCATTTTCTACGATAATATTGGTGAGACTTCAGTCAGAAGTATGCAGAATCATCTAGATCGCTCTTATCGAGCTACTTAATGCAAGAAACAAGTTTTCTGCTGTTTTGACCACTCCACAGTGCGTTTGATATGTAGAACCGCCGATAACTTGGTTTTCGTGGGGTTTCCAGCTCAAATATGCATTTTCTGCGATAATCTTGGTGTTTCATCTATGAGAAGTATGGAGAATCATCGAGGACGCTCTTTTCGAGCTAGCTAATGCGAGAAACACGTTTTCTGGTGTTTTCACCACTCCACAGTGCGTTTGATATGCAGAACAGTAGATATCTTGGTTTTCGTGGGGTTTCAAGTTGAGATATGCATTTTTTACGATAATCTTGGTGAGAGTTCTGTCCGAAGTACGCTTAATCATCGAGATCGCTCTATTCGAGCTATTTAATGCGACAAACATGTTATCTGGTGTTTTCAGCACCCCACAGTGCGTTTGATATGCAGAGCCAGCGATATCTTGGTTTTCGTGGGGTTTCAAGCTGAGATATGCATTTCTTACGATAATCTTGGTGAGAGTTCTGTCCGAAGTATGCTTAATCATCGAGATCGATCGTTTCGAGCTATTTAATGCGGGAAACACGTTATCTGGTGTTTTGACCACTCCACAGTGCGTATGATATGCAGAACCGGCGATATCTTGGTTTTCGTGGGGTTTCAAGATGAGATATGCATTTTCTGCGATAATCTTGGTGATACTTCGGTCCGAAGTATGCTGAAACATCGAGATCGCTCTTTTTGAGTTACTTAATGCGAGAAACACGATATCTGGTGTTTTCACCACTCCACAGATCGTTGGATATGCAGAACCAGCGATATCTTGGCTTTCGTGGGGTTTCCAGCTGAGATATGCATTTTCTGCGATAATCTTGGTGGGTCTTTTGTCAGAAGTATGCAGAATCAACTAGATCGCTCTTTTCGAGCTACTTAATGCACGAAACACGTTCTCTGGTTGTTTTCACCACTCCACAGTGCGTTTGACATGCAGAACAGGCGATATCTTGATTTTCGTGGTGTTTCCAGCTGAGATATGCATTTTCTGCGATAATCTTGGTGAGACTTCTGTTAGAAGTATGCAGAATCATCGAGATCGCACTTTTCGAGCTACTTAATGCGAGAAACACGTTATCTGGTGTTTTCACCACTCCACAGATGGTTTGATGTGCAGAACCGGAGATAACTCGGTTTTCGTCGGGTTTCACGCTGAGATATGCATTTTCTGCGATAATATTGGTGAGACTTCAGTCAGAAGTATGCAGAATCATCTAGATCGCTCTTTTCGAGCTACTTAATGCGAGAAACTCGTTTTCTGGGGTTTTCACCACTCCACGGTACGTTTGATGTGCAGAACCGGAGATAACTCGGTTTTCGTCGGGTTTCAAGCTGAGATATGCATTTTCTACGATGATCTTGGTGAGACTTCTGTCAGAAGTATTTAGGATCTCCGAGATCGCTCTTCTCGAGCTATTTAATGCGAGAAACACGTTCTCTGGTTGTTTTCACCACTCCACAGTGCGTTTGATATGCAGAACAGGCGATATCTTGATTTTCGTGGTGTTTCCAGCTGAGATATGCATTTTCTACGATAATCCTGGTGAGACTTCTGTCAGAAGTATGCAGAATCTTCGAGAACGCTCTTTTCGAGCTACTTAATGCGCGAAACACGTTTTCTGGTGTTTTCACCACTCCACGGTACGTTTGATGTGCAGAACCGGAGATAACTCGGTTTTCGTCGGGTTTCAAGCTGAGATATGCATTTTCTACGATAATCTTGGTGAGACTTCTGTCAGAAGTATGCAGGATCTTCGAGAACGCTCTTTTCGAGCTATTCAATGCGAGAAACACGTAATCTGGTGATTTCACCACTCCACAGTGCGTATGATATGCAGAACCGGCGATATCTTGGTTTTCGTGGGGTTTCAAGCAGAGATGTGCATTTTCTGCGATAATCTTGGTGAGACATCTGTTAGAAGTATGCAGAATCATCGAGATCGCGCTTTTCGAGCTATTTAATGCGAGAAACACGTTATCTGGTGTTTTCACCACTCCACAGTTGGTTTGATATGCAGAACCGGCGATATTTTGGTTTTCGTCGGTTTTCAAGTTGAGATATGCATTTTCTACAATAATCTTGGTGAAACATCTGTCCGAAGTATGCAGAAACATCGAGAGCGTTCTTTTCGAGCTATTTAATGCGAGAAACACGTTTTCTGGTGTTTTCACCACTCCACAGTTGGTTTGATATGCAGAACCGGCGATATTTAGGTTTTCGTCGGGTTTCAAGCTGAGATATGCATTTTCGACGGTAATCCTGGTGAGACTTCTGTCAGAAGTATGCAGGATCTTCGAGATCGCTCTATTCGAGCTATTTAATGCGAGAAACACGTTATCTGGTGTTTTCACCACTCCACAGTTAGTTTGATATGCAGAACAGTAGATATCTTGCTTTTCGTGGGGTTTCAAGCTGAGATATGCATTTTCTACGGTAATCCTGGTGAGACTTCTGTCACACGTATGCAGAATATTCGAGAACGCTCTTTTCGAGCTACTTAATGCGCGAAACACGTTTTCTGGTGTTTTCACCACTCCACGGTACGTTTGATATGCAGAACAGTAGATATCTTGGTTTTCGTGGGGTTTCAAGCTGAGATATGCATTTTCTGCGATAATCTTGTTGAGACTTCTGTCCGAAATATGCAGAATCATCGAGATCGCACTTTTCGAGCTATTTAATGCGAGAAACACGTTATCTGGTGTTTTCACCACTCCACAGTTAGTTTGATATGCAGAACCGGCGATATCTTGGTTTTCCTGGGATTTCAAGCTGAGATATGCATTTTCTGCGATAATCTTGGTGAGACTTCTGTCCGAAGTATGCTGAAAAATCGAGATCGCTCGTTTCGAGCTATTTAATGCGAGAAACACGATATCTAGTGTTTTCACCACTCCTCAGTGCGTATGATATGCAGAACCGGCGAAATCTTGGTTTTCGTGGGGTTTCAAGCTGAGATATGCATTTTCTGCGATAATCTTGGTGAGACTTCTGTCCGAAGTATGCTGAAACATCGAGATCGCTCTTTTCGAGCTAGTTAATGCGAGAAAAACCTTATCCGGTGATTTCACCACTCCACAGTGCGTTTGATATGCAGAACCAGCGATATCTTGGCTTTCGTGGGGTTTCAAGCTGAGATATGCATTTTTTACGATAATCTTGGTGAGACTTCTGTCCGAAGTATGAAGAATCATCGAGATCGCTCTATTCGAGCTATTTAATGCGAGGAACATGTTTTCTGGGGTTTTCACCACTCCACAGTGCGTTTGATATGCAGAACCGGCGATATCTTGGTTTTTGTGGGGTTTCAAGCTGAGATATGCATTTTTTCGATAATCTTAGTGAGACTTCTGTCCGAAGTATGCTCAATCATCGAGATCGCTCTATTCGAGCTATTTAATGCGAGAAACACGTTATCTGGTGTTTTCAGCACTCCACAGTGCGTTTGATATGCAGAACCAGCGATATCTTGGTATTCGTGGGGTTTCAATCTGAGATATGCAATTTCTGCGATAATCTTGGTGAGACTTCTGTCCGAAGTATGCAGGATCATCGAGATCGCTCGTTTCGAGCTATTTAATGCAAGAAACACGTTATCTGGTGTTTTCACCACTCCACAGTTAGTTTGATATGCAGAACAGTAGATATCTTGCTTTTCGTGGGGTTTCAAGCTGAGATATGCATTTTCTACGGTAATCCTGGTGAGACTTCTGTCACACGTATGCAGAATATTCGAGAACGCTCTTTTCGAGCTACTTAATGCGCGAAACACGTTTTCTGGTGTTTTCACCACTCCACGGTACGTTTGATATGCAGAACAGTAGATATCTTGGTTTTCGTGGGGTTTCAAGCTGAGATATGCATTTTCTGCGATAATCTTGTTGAGACTTCTGTCCGAAATATGCAGAATCATCGAGATCGCACTTTTCGAGCTATTTAATGCGAGAAACACGTTATCTGGTGTTTTCACCACTCCACAGTTAGTTTGATATGCAGAACCGGCGATATCTTGGTTTTCCTGGGATTTCAAGCTGAGATATGCATTTTCTGCGATAATCTTGGTGAGACTTCTGTCCGAAGTATGCTGAAAAATCGAGATCGCTCGTTTCGAGCTATTTAATGCGAGAAACACGATATCTAGTGTTTTCACCACTCCTCAGTGCGTATGATATGCAGAACCGGCGAAATCTTTGTTTTCGTGGGGTTTCAAGCTGAGATATGCATTTTCTGCGATAATCTTGGTGAGACTTCTGTCCGAAGTATGCTGAAACATCGAGATCGCTCTTTTCGAGCTAGTTAATGCGAGAAAAACCTTATCCGGTGATTTCACCACTCCACAGTGCGTTTGATATGCAGAACCAGCGATATCTTGGCTTTCGTGGGGTTTCAAGCTGAGATATGCATTTTTTACGATAATCTTGGTGAGACTTCTGTCCGAAGTATGAAGAATCATCGAGATCGCTCTATTCGAGCTATTTAATGCGAGGAACATGTTTTCTGGGGTTTTCACCACTCCACAGTGCGTTTGATATGCAGAACCGGCGATATCTTGGTTTTTGTGGGGTTTCAAGCTGAGATATGCATTTTTTCGATAATCTTAGTGAGACTTCTGTCCGAAGTATGCTCAATCATCGAGATCGCTCTATTCGAGCTATTTAATGCGAGAAACACGTTATCTGGTGTTTTCAGCACTCCACAGTGCGTTTGATATGCAGAACCAGCGATATCTTGGTATTCGTGGGGTTTCAATCTGAGATATGCAATTTCTGCGATAATCTTGGTGAGACTTCTGTCCGAAGAATGCTTAATCATCGAGATCGCTCATTTCGAGCTATTTAATGCGAGAAACACGTTATCTGGTGTTTTCACCACTCCACAGTGCGTATGATATGCAGAACCGACGATATCTTGGTTTTCGTGGGGTTTCAAGCTCAGATATGCATTTTCTGCGATAATCTTGGTGAGACTTCTATCCGAAGTATGCAGAGTCATCGAGATCGTATTTTTCGAGCTCTTTAATGCGAGAAACACGTTTTCTGGAGTTTTCACCACACCACATTTCGTTGGATGTGCAGAACCGGAGATATTTTGATTTTCGTGGGGTTTCAAGCTGAGATATGCATTTTCTGCTATAATCTTGGTGAGACCTCTGTCCGAAGTATGCAGAAGCATCGAGATCGCTCTTTTCGACCTATTTCATGCGAGAAACACGTTTTCTGGGGTTTTCACCACACCACAGTTCGTTGGATGTGCAGAACCGGAGATATCTTGGTTTTCGTGGGGTTTCAAGCTGAGATATGCATTTTCTGCGATAATCTTGGTGAGACTTCTGTCCGAAGTATGCTGAAACATCGAGATCGCTCTTTTCGAGCTAGTTAATGCGAGAAAAACCTTATCCGGTGATTTCACCACTCCACAGTGCGTTTGATATGCAGAACCAGCGATATCTTGGCTTTCGTGGGGTTTCAAGCTGAGATATGCATTTTCAACGATAATCTTGGTGAAACATCTGTCCGAAGTATGCAGAAACATCGAGAGCGCTCTTTTCGAGCTATTTAATGCGAGAAACACGTTATCTGGTGTTTTCACCGGTCCACAGTGTGTTGGATATGCAGAACCGGAGATATTTAGGTTTTCGTCGGGTTTTAAGCTGAGATATGCATTTTCTACGATAAGCTTGGTGAGACATCTGTCCGAAGTATGCAGAAACGTCGAGAGCGCTCTTTTCGAGCTATTTAATGCGAGAAACACGTTTTCTGGGGTTTTCACCACTCCACAGTTCGTTGTATATGCAGAACAGTAGATATCTTGGTTTTCGTGGGGTTTCAAGCAGAGATATGCATTTTCTGCGATAATCTTGGTGAGACTTCTGTTAGAAGTATGCAGAATCATCGAGATCGCACTTTTCGAGCTATTTAATGCGAGAAACATGTTATCCGGTGTTTCCACCACTCCACAGTTGGTTTGATATGCAGAACCGGCGATATTTTGGTTTTCGTCGGGTTTCAAGCTGAGATATGCATTTTCTACGATAATCTTGGTGAAACATCTGTCCGAAGTATGCAGAAACATCGAGAGCGCTCTTTTCGAGCTATTTAATGCGAGAAACACGTTACCTGGTGTTTTCACCACTCCACAGTGCGTTTGATATGCAGAACAGTAGATATCTTGCTTTTCGTGGGGTTTCAAGCTGAGATATGCATTTTCTACGGTAATCCTGGTGAGACTTCTGTCAGAAGTATGCAGGATCTTCGAGAACGCTCTTTTCGAGCTACTTAATGCGAGAAACACGTTTTCTGGTGTTTTCACCACACCACAGTGCGTTTGATATGCAGAACCGGCGACATCTTGGTTTTCGTGGGGTTTCAAGCTGAGATATGCATTTTCTACGATAATCTTGGTGAGACTTCTGTCCGAAGTATGCTGAAACATCGAGATCGCTCTTTTCGAGCTACTTAATGCGAGAAACACGTTTTCTGGTGTTTTCACCACACCACAGTGCGTTTGATATGCAGAACCGGCGACATCTTGGTTTTCGTGGGGTTTCAAGCTGAGATATGCATTTTCTACGGTAATCCTGGTGAGACTTCTGTCAGGCGTATGCAGAATATTCGAGAACGCTCTTTTCGAGCTACTTAATGCGCGAAACACGTTTTCTGGTGTTTTCACCACTCCACGGAACGTTTGATGTGCAGAACCGGAGATAACTCGGTTTTCGTCGGGTTTCAAGCTGAGATATGCATTTTCTACGATAATCTTGGTGAGACTTCTGTCAGAAGTATGCAGGATCTTCGAGAACGCTCTTTTCGAGCTACTTAATGCGAGAAACACGTTTTCTGGTGTTCTCACCACACCACAGTGCGTTTGATATGCAGAACCGGCGACATCTTGGTTTTCGTGGGGTTTCAAGCTGAGATATGCATTTTCTACGATAATCTTGGTGAGACTTCTGTCCGAAGTATGCTGAAACATCGAGATCGCTCTTTTCGAGCTAGTTAATGCGAGGAAAACCTTATCCGGTGTTTTCACCACTCCACAGTGCGTTTGATATTCAGAACCAGCGATATCTCGGCTTTCGTGGGGTTTCAAGCTGAGATATGCATTTTGTACGATAATCTTGGTGAGACTTCTGTCCGAAGTTTGCTTAATCATCGAGATCGCTCGTTTCGAGCTATTTAATGCGAGAAACACGATATCTAGTGTTTTCACCACTCCTCAGTGCGTATGATATGCAGAACCGGCGATATCTTGGTTTTCGTGGGGTTTCAAGCTGAGATATGCATTTTCTACGATAATCTTGGTGAGACTTCTGTCCGAAGTATGCTGAAACATCGAGATCGCTCTTTTCGAGCTAGCTAATGCGAGAAAAACCGTATCCGGTGTTTTCACCACTCCACAGTGCGTTTGATATGCAGAACCAGCGATATCTTGGCTTTCGTGGGGTTTCCAGCTGAGATATGCATTTTTTACGATAATCTTGTTGAGACTTCTGTCCGAAGTATGCTGAATCATCGAGATCGGTCTTGTCGAGCTAGTTAGTGCGAGAAACACGTTATCTGGTGTTTTCACCACTCCACAGTGCGTTTGATATGCAGAACAGTAGATATCTTGGTTTTCGTGTGGTTTCAAGCTGAGATATGCATTTTCTGCGATAATCTTGTTGAGACTTCTGTCCGAAATATGCAGAATCATCGAGATCGCACTTTTCGAGCTATTTAATGCGAGAAACACGTTATCTGGTGTTTTCACCACTCCACAGTTAGTTTGATATGCAGAACAGTAGATATCTTGCTTTTCGTGGGGTTTCAAGCTGAGATATGCATTTTCTACGGTAATCCTGGTGAGACTTCTGTCAGGCGTATGCAGAATATTCGAGAACGCTCTTTTCGAGCTACTTAATGCGCGAAACACGTTTTCTGGTGTTTTCACCACTCCACGGAACGTTTGATGTGCAGAACCGGAGATAACTCGGTTTTCGTCGGGTTTCAAGCTGAGATATGCATTTTCTACGATAATCTTGGTGAGACTTCTGTCAGAAGCATGCAGGATCTTCGAAAACGCTCTTTTCGAGCTACTTAATGCGAGAAACACGTTTTCTGGTGTTTTCACCACTCCACAGTGCGTTTGATATGCAGAACCGGCGACATCTTGTTTTTCGTGGGGTTTCAAGCTGAGATATGCATTTTCTGTGATAATCTTTGTGAGACTTCTGTCCGAAGTATGCTGAAACATCGAGATCGCTCTTTTCGAGCTAGTTAATGCGAGAAAAACTTTATCCGGTGTTTTCACCACTCCACAGTGCGTTTGATATTCAGAACCAGCGATATCTCGGCTTTCGTGGGGTTTCAAGCTGAGATATGCATTTTGTACGATAATCTTGGTGAGACTTCTGTCCGAAGTTTGCTTAATCATCGAGATCGCTCGTTTCGAGCTATTTAATGCGAGAAACACGATATCTAGTGTTTTCACCACTCCTCAGTGCGTATGATATGCAGAACAGTAGATATCTTGGTTTTCGTGGGGTTTCAAGCTGAGATATGCATTTTCTGCGATAATCTTGTTGAGACTTCTGTCCGAAATATGCAGAATCATCGAGATCGCTCTTTTCGAGCTATTTAATGCGAGAAACACGTTATCTGGTGTTTTCACCACTCCACAGTTAGTTTGGTATGCAGAACCGGCGATATCTTGGTTTTCCTGGGATTTCAAGCTGAGATATGCATTTTCTGCGATAATCTTGGTGAGACTTCTGTCCGAAGTATGCTGAAACATCGAGATCGCTCGTTTCGAGCTATTTAATGCGAGAAACACGATATCTAGTGTTTTCACCACTCCTCAGTGCGTATAATATGCAGAACCTGCGAAATCTTGGTTTTCGTGGGGTTTCAAGCTGAGATATGCATTTTCTGCGATAATCTTGGTGAGACTTCTGCCCGAAGTATGAAGAATCATCGAGATCGCTCTATTCGAGCTATTTAATGCGAGGAACACGTTTTCTGGGGTTTTCACCACTCCACAGTTCGTTGGATATGCAGAACAGTAGATATCTTGGTTTTCGTGGGGTTTCAAGCAGAGATATGTATTTTCTGCGATAATCTTGTTGAGACTTCTGTCCGAAGTATGCAGAATCATCGAGATCGCTCGTTTCGAGCTATTTAATGCGAGAAACACGTTATCTGGTGTTTTCACCACACCACAGTGCGTTGGATATGCAGAACCGGAGATATTTTGGTTTTCGTCGGGTTTCAAGCTGAGATATGCATTTTCTACGATAAGCTTGGTGAGACTTCTGTCCGAAGTATGCTCAATCATCGAGATCGCTCTATTCGAGCTATTTAATGCGAGAAACACGTTATCTGGTGTTTTCAGCACTCCACAGTGCGTTTGATATGCAGAACCAGCGATATCTTGGTTTTCGTGGGGTTTCAAGCTGAGATATGCATTTTCTGCGATAATCTTGGTGAGACTTCTGTCCGAAGTATGCTTAATCATCGAGATCGCTCGTTTCGACCTATTTAATGCGAGAAACACGTTATCTGGTGTTTTCACCACTCCACAGTTCGTTGGATATGCAGAACAGGAGATATCTTGGTTTTCGTGGGGTTTCTAGCAGAGATTTGCATTTTCTGCGATAATCTTGGTGGGACTTCTGTCCGAAGGATGCAGAAACATCAAGAGCGCTCTTTTCGAGCTATTTAATGCGAGAAGCACGTTTTCTGGGGTTTTCACCACACCACAGTTCGGTGGATGTGCAGAACCGGAGATATCTTGGTTTTCGTGGGGTTTCAAGCTGAGATATGCATTTTCTGCGATAATCTTGGTGAGACTTCTGTCCGAAGTATGCTGAAACATCGAGATCGCTCTTTTCGAGCTAGTTAATGCGAGAAAAACCTTATCCGGAGTTTTCACCACTCCACAGTGCGTTTGATATGCAGAACCAGCGATATCTTGATTTTCGTGGGGTTTCATGCTGAGATATGCATTTTTTACGATAATCTTGGTTAGACTTCTGTCCGAAGTATGCTTAATCATCGAGATCGCTCTTTTCGAGCTACTTAATGCACGAAACACGTTTTCTGGTGTTTTCACCACTCCACAGTACGTTTGACATGCAGAACCGGAGATATCTTGGTTTCGGTCGGGTTTCAAGCTGAGATATGCATTTTCTACGATAACCCTGGTCAGACTTCTGTCAGAAGTATGCAGGATCTTCGAGAACGCTCTTTTCGAGCTACTTAATGCGAGAAACACGTTATCTGGTGTTTTCACCACTCCACAGTGCGTTTGATATGCAGAACCGGCAACATCTTGATTTTCGTGAGGTTTCAAGCTGAGATATGCATTTTCTGCGATAATATTGGTGAGACTTCAGTTAGAAGTATGCAGAATCATCTAGATCGCTCTTTTCGAGCTACTTAATGCACGAAACACGTTTTCTGGTGTTTTCACCACTCCACAGTACGTTTGACATGCAGAACCGGAGATATCTTGGTTTCGGTCGGGTTTCAAGCTGAGATATGCATTTTCTACGATAACCCTGGTCAGACTTCTGTCAGAAGTATGCAGGATCTTCGAGAACGCTCTTTTCGAGCTACTTAATGCGAGAAACACGTTGTCTGGTGTTTTCACCACTCCACAGTGCGTTTGATATGCAGAACCGGCGACATCTTGGTTTTCGTGGGGTTTCAAGCTGAGATATGCATTTTCTGCGATAATCTTGGTGAGACTTCTGTCCGATGTATGCAGAATCATCGAGAGCGCTCTTTTCGAGCTATTTCATGCGAGAAACACGTTATCTGGAGTTTTCTCCACTCTCCTGTGCGTTTGATATGCAATACCAGCGATATCTTGGTTTTCGTGGGGTTTCATGCTGAGATATGCATTTTTTACGATAATCTTGCTGAGACTTCTGTCCGAAGTATGAAGATTCATCGAGATCGCTCTATTCGAGCTATTGAATGCGAGAAACACGTTTTCTGGTGTTTTGACCACTCCACAGTGCGTTTGATATGTAGAGCCGCCGATAACTTGGTTTTCGTGGAGTTTCCAGCTGAAATATGCATTTTTTGCGATACTCTTGTTGTTTCATCTGTGAGAAGTATGCAGAATCATCGAGAACGCTCTTTTCGAGATAGTTAATGCGAGAAACACGTTTTCTGGTGTTTTGACCACTCCACAGTGCGTTTGATATGTAGAGCCGCCGATAACTTGGTTTTCGTGGGGTTTCCAGCTGAAATATGCATTTTCTGCGATAACCTTGGTGTTTCATCTATGAGAAGTATGCAGAATCATCGAGAACGCTCTTTTCGAGTTAGTGAATGCGAGAAACACGTTTTCTGGTGTTTTCACCACCCCACAGTGCGTTTGATATGCAGAACCGGCTGCATCGTGGTTTTCGTCGGGTTTCAAGCTGAGATATGCAATTTCTGCGATAATATTGGTGAGACTTCAGTCAGAAGTATGCAGAATCACCTAGATCGCTCGTTTCGAGCTATTTAATGCGAGAAACACGTTATCTGGTTGTTTTCACCACTCCACAGTGCGTTTGATATGCAGAACCGGCGTCATCTTGATTTTCGTGAGGTTTCAAGCTGAGATATGCATTTTCTGCGATAATATTGGTGAGACTTCTGTCCGAAGTATGCAGAATCATCGATATCGCTCTTTTCGAGCTATTTAATGCGAGAAACACGTTATCTGGTGTTTTGACCACTCCAAAGTTCGTTTGATATGTAGAGCCGCCGATAACTTGGTTTTCGTGGGGTTTCCAGCTGAAATATGCATTTTCTGCGATAATCTTGGTGTTTCATCTATGAGAAGTATGCAGAATCATCGAGAACGCTCTTTTCGAGCTAGTTAATGCGAGTAACACGTTTTCTGGTGTCTTCACCACTTCACAGTGCGTTTGATATGTAGAGCCGCCGATAACTTGGTTTTCGTGGGGTTTCCTGCTGAGATATGCACTTTCTGCGATAATCTTGGTGAGTCTTCTGTCAGAAGTATGCAGAATCATCTAGATCGCTCGTTTCGAGCTGTTTAATGCGAGTAACACGTTATCTGGTGTTTTGACCACTCCAAAGTTCGTTTGATATGTAGAGCCGCCGATAACTTGGTTTTCGTGGGGTTTCCAGCTGAAATATGCATTTTCTGCGATAATCTTGGTGTTTCATCTATGAGAAGTATGCAGAATCATCGATATCGCTCTTTTCGAGCTATTTAATGCGAGAAACACGTTATCTGGTGTTTTGACCACTCCACAGTGCGTTTGATATGTAGAGCCGCCGATAACTTGGTTTTCGTGGGGTTTCCAGCTGAGATATGCATTTTCTGCGATAATATTGGTGTTTCATCTATGAGAAGTATGCAGAATCATCTAGATCGCTCTTTTCGAGCTACTTAATGCACGAAACACGTTTTCTGGTGTTTTCACCACTCCACAGTACGTTTGACATGCAGAACCGGAGATATCTTGGTTTCGGTCGGGTTTCAAGCTGAGATATGCATTTTCTACGATAATCCTGGTGAGACTTCTGCCAGAATTTTGCAGAATCTTTGAGAACGCTCTTTTCGAGCTACTTAATGCGCGAAACGCGTTTTCTGGGGTTTTCACCACTCCACAGTGCGTTTGATATGCTGAACACAGCGATATCTAGGTTTTCGTGGGGTTTCAAGCTGAGATTTGCATTTTTTACGATAATTTTGGTGAGACTTCTGTCCGAAGTATGCAGAAACGTCGAGAGCGCTCTTTTCGAGCTATTTAATGCGAGAAACACGTTTTCTGGTGTTTTCACCACTCCACAGTGCGTTTGATATGCAGAACCAGCGTTATCTTGGTTTTCGTGGGGTTTCAAGCTGAGATATGCATTTCCTGCGATAATCTTGGTGAGACTTCTGTCCGAAGTATGCTGAATCATCGAGGTCGCTCTTTTGGAGCTAGTTAGTGCGAGAAACACGTTATCTGGTGTTTTCACCACTCCACAGTGCGTTTGATATGCAGAACCAGCGATATCTGTGTTTTCGTTGGGTTTCAAGCTGAGATATGCATTTTTTACGATAATCTTGGTGAGACTTCTGTCCGAAGCATGCTGAAACATCGAGATCGCTCTTTTTGAGCTATTTAATGCGAGAAACACGTTATCTGGTGTTTTCACCACTCCACAGTGCGTTGGATATGCAGAACCGGCGAAATCTTGATTTTCGTGAGGTTTCAAGCTGAGATATGCATTTTCTGCGATAATCCTGGTGAGACTTCAGTCAGAAGTGTGCAGAATCATCCAGAACGCTCTTTTCGAGCTAGTTAATGCGAGTAGAACGTTTTCTGGTGTTTTCACCACTCCACAGTGCGCTTGATATGTAGAGCCGCCGATAACTTGGTTTTCGTGGGGTTTCCAGCTGAAATATGCATTTTCTGCGATAATCTTGGTGTTTCATCTATGAGAAGTATGCAGAATCATCGAGAACGCTCTTTTCGAGCTATTTAATGCGAGAAACACGTTATCTGGTATATTGACCACTCCACGGTGCGTTTGATATGCAGAACCGGCGATATCTTGATTTTCGTGGTCGTTCCAGCTGAGATATGCATTTTCTACGATAATCTTGGTGAGACTTCTGTCAGAAGTATGCACAATCTTCGAGAACGCTCTTTTCGAGCTACTTAATGGGAGAAACACGTTTTCTGGTGTTTTCACCACTCCACAGTACGTTTGACATGCAGAACCGCAGATATCTTGGTTTCGGTCGGGTTTCCAGGTGAGATATGCATTTTCTGCGATAATCTTGGTGAGTCGTCTGTCAGAAGTATGCAGAATCATCGAGATCCCTCTTTTCAAGCTATTTAATGCGAGAAACACGTTTTCTGGTGTTTTCTCCACTCCACAGTACGTTTGATGTGCAGAACCGGAGATAACATGGTTTTCGTGAGGTTTTCTAGCTGAGATATGCATTTTCTGCGATAATCTTGGTGACTCTTCTGTCAGAAGTATGCAGAAGCATCTAGATCGCTCTTTTCGAGCTATTTAATGCGAGAAACACGTTTTCTGGTGTATTCGCCACTCCGCAGTGCGTTTGATATGCAGAACAGTAGATATCTTGGTTTTCGTGGGGTTTCTAGCTGAGATATGCATTTTCTGCGATAATCTTTTTGAGACTTCTGTCCGAAGTATGCAGAATCATCGAGATCGCTCGTTTCAAGCTACTTAATGCGAGAAACACGTTATCTGGTGTTTTCACCACTCCACAGTGCGTTGGATATGCAGAACCGAAGATATTTTGGTTTTCGTAGGGTTTCCAGCCGAGATATGCATTTTCTGCGATAATCTTGGTGAGTCGTCTGTCAGAAGTATGCAGAATCATCGAGATCCCTCTTTTCGAGCTATTTAATGCGAGAAACACGTTTTCTGGTGTTTTCTCCACTCCACAGTACGTTTGATATGCAGAACCGGCGACATCTTGATTTTCGTGTGGTTTCAAGCTGAGATATGCATTTTCTGCGATAATCCTGGTGAGACTTCAGTCAGAAGTATGCAGAATCATCCAGAACGCTCTTTTCGAGCTACTTAATGCGAGAAACACGTTTTCTGGTGTTTTCACGACTCCACAGTACGTTTGATATGCAGAACCGGCGACATCTTGATTTTCGTGTGGTTTCAAGCTGAGATATGCATTTTCTGCGATAATCCTGGTGAGACTTCAGTCAGAAGTATGCAGAATCATCCAGAACGCTCTTTTCGAGCTAGTTAATGCGAGTAACACGTTTTCTGGTGTTTTCACCACTCCACAGGGCGTTTGATATGTAGAGCCGCCGATAACTTGGTTTTCGTGGGGTTTCCAGCTGAAATATGCATTTTCTGCGATAATCTTGGTGTTTCATCTATGAGAAGTATGCAGAATCATCGAGAACGCTCTTTTCGAGCTAGTTAATGCGAGAAACACGTTTTCTGGTGTTTTCTCCACTCCACAGTACGTTTGATGTGCAGAACCGGAGATAACTTGGTTTTCGTGAGGTTTCAAGCTGAGATATGCATTTTCTGCGATAATCCTGGTGAGACTTCAGTCAGAAGTATGCAGAATCATCCAGAACGCTCTTTTCGAGCTACTTAATGCGAGAAACACGTTTTCTGGTGTTTTCACGACTCCACAGTACGTTTGATATGCAGAACCGGCGACATCTTGATTTTCGTGTGGTTTCAAGCTGAGATATGCATTTTCTGCGATAATCCTGGTGAGACTTCAGTCAGAAGTATGCAGAATAATCCAGAACGCTCTTTTCGAGCTAGTTAATGCGAGTAACACGTTTTCTGGTGTTTTCACCACTCCACAGGGCGTTTGATATGTAGAGCCGCCGATAACTTGGTTTTCGTGGGGTTTCCAGCTGAAATATGCATTTTCTGCGATAATCTTGGTGTTTCATCTATGAGAAGTATGCAGAATCATCGAGAACGCTCTTTTCGAGCCAGTTAATGCGAGAAACACGTTTTCTGGTGTTTTCAGCACTCCACAGTACGTTTGATATGCAGAACCGGCGATATCTTGATTTTCGTGGTCTTTCCAGCTGAGACATGCATTTTCTACGATAATCTTGGTGAGACTTCTGTCAGAAGTATGCACAATCTTCGAGAACGCTCTTTTCGAGCTACTTAATGCGAGAAACACGTTTTCTGGTGTTTTCACCACTCCACAGTACGTTTGACATGCAGAACCGCAGATATCTTGGTTTCGGTCGGGTTTCCAGGTGAGATATGCATTTTCTGCGATAATCTTGGTGAGTCCGTTGTCAGAAGTATGCAGAATCATCGAGATCCCTCTTTTCGAGCCAGTTAATGCGAGAAACACGTTTTCTGGTGTTTTCAGCACTCCACAGTGCGTTTGATATGCAGAACCGGCGAAATCTTGATTTTCGTGAGGTTTCAAGCTGAGATATGCATTTTCTGCGATAATCCTGGTGAGACTTCAGTCAGAAGTGTGCAGAATCATCCAGAACGCTCTTTTCGAGCTAGTTAATGCGAGTAGAACGTTTTCTGGTGTTATCACCACTCCACAGTGCGCTTGATATGTAGAGCCGCCGATAACTTGGTTTTCGTGGGGTTTCCAGCTGAAATATGCATTTTCTGCGATAATCTTGGTGTTTCATCTATGAGAAGTATGCAGAATCATCGAGAACGCTCTTTTCGAGCTATTTAATGCGAGAAACACGTTATCTGGTATATTGACCACTCCACGGTGCGATTGATATGCAGAACCGGCGATATCTTGATTTTCGTGGTCTTTCCAGCTGAGATATGCATTTTCTACGATAATCTTGGTGAGACTTCTGTCAGAAGTATGCACAATCTTCGAGAACGCTCTTTTCGAGCTACTTAATGGGAGAAACACGTTTTCTGGTGTTTTCACCACTCCACAGTACGTTTGACATGCAGAACCGCAGATATCTTGGTTTCGGTCGGGTTTCCAGGTGAGATATGCATTTTCTGCGATAATCTTGGTGAGTCGTCTGTCAGAAGTATGCAGAATCATCGAGATCCCTCTTTTCGAGCTATTTAATGCGAGAAACACGTTTTCTGGTGTTTTCTCCACTCCACAGTACGTTTGATGTGCAGAACCGGAGATAACTTGGTTTTCGTGAGGTTTTCTAGCTGAGATATGCATTTTCTGCGATAATCTTGATGACTCTTCTGTCAGAAGTATGCAGAAGCATCTAGATCGCTCTTTTCGAGCTATTTAATGCGAGAAACACGTTTTCTGGTGTATTCGCCACTCCGCAGTGCGTTTGATATGCAGAACAGTAGATATCTTGGTTTTCGTGGGGTTTCTAGCTGAGATATGCATTTTCTGCGATAATCTTTTTGAGACTTCTGTCCGAAGTATGCAGAATCATCGAGATCGCTCGTTTCGAGCTACTTAATGCGAGAAACACGTTATCTGGTGTTTTCACCACTCCACAGTGCGTTGGATATGCAGAACCGAAGATATTTTGGTTTTCGTAGGGTTTCCAGCCGAGATATGCATTTTCTGCGATAATCTTGGTGAGTCGTCTGTCAGAAGTATGCAGAATCATCGAGATCCCTCTTTTCGAGCTATTTAATGCGAGAAACACGTTTTCTGGTGTTTTCTCCACTCCACAGTACGTTTGATATGCAGAACCGGCGACATCTTGATTTTCGTGTGGTTTCAAGCTGAGATATGCATTTTCTGCGATAATCCTGGTGAGACTTCAGTCAGAAGTATGCAGAATCATCCAGAACGCTCTTTTCGAGCTAGTTAATGCGAGTAACACGTTTTCTGGTGTTTTCACCACTCCACAGGGCGTTTGATATGTAGAGCCGCCGATAACTTGGTTTTCGTGGGGTTTCCAGCTGAAATATGCATTTTCTGCGATAATCTTGGTGTTTCATCTATGAGAAGTATGCAGAATCATCGAGAACGCTCTTTTCGAGCTATTTAATGCGAGAAACACGTTATCTGGTATATTGACCACTCCACGGTGCGTTTGATATGCAGAACCGGCGATATCCTGATTTTCGTGGTCTTTCCAGCTGAGATATGCATTTTCTACGATAATCTTGGTGAGACTTCTGTCAGAAGTATGCTTAATCATCGAGATCGCTCGTTTCGAGCTATTTAATGCGAAAAACACGTTTTCTGGTGTTTTCAGCACGCCACAGAACGTTTGATATGCGGAAGCTGCGATATCTTCGGTATCGTTGTTGTTTCCACCTGAGATATGCATTTTCAGTGATAATCTTCATGATTCTGCTGTTACAAGTGTGCAGAATCACCGAAATCGCTGTTTTCGTGCTATTGAATGCGAAAAACACGTTTTCTGGTGTTTTCAGCACTCCACAGTGCGTTTGATATGCGGAAAGTGCCATATCTTCGGTATCGTTGTTGTTTCCAGCTGAGATATGCATTTTCAGTGATCATCTTCATGATTCTGCTGTTACAAGTGTGCAGAATCACCGAAATCGCTGTTTTCGTGCTATTGAATGCGAAAAACACGTTTTCTGGTGTTTTCAGCACTCCACAGTGCGTTTGATATGCGGAAGCTGCGATATCTTCGGTATCGTTGTTGTTTCCAGCTGAGATATGCATTTTCAGTGATCATCTTCATGATTCTGCTGTTACAAATGTGCAGAATCACCGAAATCGCTGTTTTCGTGCTATTGAATCCGCGAAACACGTTTTCTGGTGTTTTCACCACTCCACGGTACGTTTGATGGGCAGAACCGGAGATAACTCGGTTTTCGTCGTGTTTCAAGCTGAGATATGCATTTTCTACGATAATCTTGGTGAGACTTCTGTCAGAAGTATGCAGGATCTTCGAGAACGCTCTTTTCGAGCTATTTAATGCGAGAAACACGTTTTCAGGGTGTTTTCACCACTCCACAGTGCGTTTGATATGCTGAACACAGCGATATCTTGGTTTTCGTGGGGTTTCAAGCTGAGATATGCATTTGTTACGATAATTTTGGTGAGATTTCTGTCCGAAGTTTGCAGAATCATCGAGATCGCTCGTTTCGAGCTATTTAATGCGAGAAACACGTTATCTGGTGTTTTCACCACTCCACAGTGCGTTTGATATGCAGAACCGGCGATATCTTGGTTTTCGTGGGGTTTCAAGCTGAGATATGCATTTTCTGCGATAATCTTGGTGAGACTTCTGTCCGAAGTATGCAGAATCATCGAGAACGCTCTTCTCGAGCTAGCTAATGCGAGAAACACGTTTTCTGGTGTATTCACCACTCCACTGTACGTTTGACATGCAGAACCGGAGATATCTTGGTTTCGGTCGAGTTTCAAGCTGCAGATATGCATTTTCTACGATAATATTGGTGAGACCTCTGTCAGAAGTATGCAGAATATTCGAGAACGCTCTTTTCGAGCTACTTAATGCGAGAAACACGTTTTCTAGTGTTTTCCCCACTCCACAGTACGATTGATGTGCAGAACCGGAGATATCTTGGTTTTCGTAGGGTTTCCAGCTGAGATATGCATTTTCTGCGATAATCTTGGTGAGTCTTCTGTCAGAAGTATGCAGAATCATCTAGATCGCTTGTTTCGAGCTATTTAATGCGAAAAAAACAGTTTTCTGGTGTTTTGACCTCACCACAGTGCGTTGGATATGCAGAAATGGCGAAATCTTGGTTTTCGTCGGTTTTCATGCTGAGCTATGCATTTTCTGCGATAATATTGGTGCGACTTCTGTCAGAAGTATGCAGAATCATCGATATCGCTCTTTTCGAGCTATATAATGCGAGAAACACGTTATCTGGTGTATTCACCACTCCACTGTACGTTTGACATGCAGAACCGGAGATATCTTGGTTTCGGTCGAGTTTCAAGCTGAGATATGCATTTTCTACGATAATATTGGAGAGACCTCTGTCAGAAGTATGCAGAATCATCTAGATCGCTCGTTTCGAGCTATTTAATGCGAGAAACACGTTTTCTGGTGTTTTCACCACCCCACAGTGCGTTTGATATGCAGAACCGGCGACATCTTGGTTTTCGTGGGGTTTCCAGCTGAGATATACATTTTCTGCGATAATCTTGGTGAGACTACAGTCAGAAGTATGCAGAATCATCTACATCGCTCTTTTCGAGCTATTTAATGCGAGAAACACGTTATCTGGTGTATTGACCACTCCACAGTACGTTTGACATGCAGAACCGGAGATATCTTGGTTTCGGTCGAGTTTCAAGCTGAGATATGCATTTTCTACGATAATATTGGTGAGACCTCTGTCAGAAGTATGCAGAAACTTCTAGAACGCTCTTTTCGAGCTACTTAATGCGAGAAACACGTTTTCTGGTGTTTTCACGACTCCACAGTACGTTTGATATGCAGAACCGGCGACATCTTGATTTTCGTGTGGTTTCAAGCTGAGATATGCATTTTCTGCGATAATCCTGGTGAGACTTCAGTCAGAAGTATGCAGAATTATCCAGAACGCTCGTTTCGAGCTGCTTAATGCGCGAAACACGTTTTCTGGTGTTTTCACCACTCCACAGTGCGTTTGATATCCAGAACCGGCGACATCTTGGTTTTCGTGGGGTTTCAAGCTGAGATAAGCATTTTCTGCGATAATCTTGTTGAGACTTCTGTCCGAAGTATGCAGAAACGTCGAGAGCGCTCTTTTCGAGCTATTTAATGTGAGAAACACTTTATCTGGTGTTTTCACCACTCTACAGTGCGTTTGATATGCAGAACCGGCGATATCTTGGTTTTCGTGGGGTTTCAAGCTGAGATATGCATTTTCTGCGATAATCTTGTTGAGACTTCTGTACGAAGTATGCAGAATCATCGAGATCGCTCGTTTCGAGCTATTTAATGCGAGAAACACGTTATCTGGTGTTTTCACCACTCCACGGTACGTTTGATGTGCAGAACCGGAGATAGATCGGTTTTCGTCGGGTTTCAAGCTGAGATATGCATTTTCTACGATAATCTTGGTGAGACTTCTGTCAGAAGTATGCAGGATCTTCGAGAACGCTCTTTTCGAGCTACTTAATGCGAGAAACACGTTTTCTGGTGTTTTCACCACTCCACAGTGCGTTCGATATGCAGAACAGTAGACATCTTGGTTTTCGTGGGGTTTCAAGCTGAGATATGCATTTTCTGCGATAAGCTGGTTGAGACTTCTGTCCGAAGCATGCAGAATCATCCAGATCGCTCGTATCGAGCTATTTAATGCGAGAAACACGTTATCTGGTGTTTTCACCACTCCACAGTGCGTTGGATATGCAGAACCGGAGATATTTTGGTTTTCGTCGGGTTTCAAGCTGAGATATGCATTTTCTACGATAAGCTTGGTGAAACATCTGTCCGAAGTATGCAGAAACGTCGAGAGCTCTCTTTTCGAGCTATTTAATGCGAGAAACACGTTTTCTGGTGTTTTCACCACTCCACAGTGCGTTTGATATGCAGAACTGGCGATATCTTGGTTTTCGTGGGGTTTCAGGCTGAGATATGCATTTTCTGCGATAATCTTGGTGAGACTTCTGTCCGAAGTATGCTGAATCATCGATATCGCTCTTTTCGAGCTAGTTAGTGCGAGAAACACGTTATCTGGTGTTTTCACCATTCCACAGTATGTTGGATATGCAGAACCGGAGATATTTTGGTTTTCGTCGGGTTTCGAGCTGAGATATGCATATTCTGCGATAATATTGGTGAGACTTCAGTCAGAAGTATGCAGAATCATCTAGATCGCCCTTTTCGAGCTACTTAATGCACGAAACACGTTTTCTGGTGTTTTCACCACTCCACAGTACGTTTGACATGCAGAACAGTAGATATCTTGGTTTTCGTGGGGTTTCAAGCTGAGATATGCATTTTCTACGATAAGCTTGGTGAAACATCTGTCCGAAGTATGCAGAAACGTCGAGAGCGCTCTTTTCGAGCTATTTAATGCGAGAAACACGTTTTCTGGTGTTTTCAGCACTCCACAGTGCGTTTGATATGCAGAACTGGCGATATCTTGGTTTTCGTGCGGTTTCAAGCTGAGATATGCATTTCCTGAGATCATCTTGGTGAGACGTCTGTCCGAAGTATGCTGAATCATCGAGATCGCTCTATTCGAGCCAGTTAGTGCGAGAAACACGTTATCTGGTGTTTTCACCACTCCACAGTGCGTTTGATATGCAGAACAGTAGATATCTTGGTTTTCGTGGGGTTTCAAGCAGAGATATGCATTTTCTGCGATAATCTTGGTGAGACTTCTGTCCGAAGTATGCTGAATCATCGAGATCGCTCTATTCGAGCTAGTTAGTGCGAGAAACACGTTATCTGGTGTTTTCACCACTCCGCAGTGCGTTTGATATGCAGAACAGTAGATATCTTGGTTTTCGTGGGGTTTCAAGCTGAGATATGCATTTTCTGCGATAATATTGGTGAGACTTCAGTCAGAAGTATGCAGAATCATCTAGATCGCTCTTTTCGAGCTACTTAATGCACGAAACACGGTTTCTGGTGATTTCACAACTCCACAGTGCGTTCGATATGCAGAACAGTAGATATCTTGGTTTTCGTGGGGTTTCAAGCTGAGATATGCATTTTCTGCGATAATCTTGTTGATACTTCTGTCCGAAGTATGCAGAATCATCCAGATCGCTCGTTTCGAGCTATTTAATGCGAGAAACACGTTATCTGGTGTTTTCATCACTCCACAGTGCGCTGGATATGCAGAACCGGAGATATTTTGGTTTTCGTCGGGTTTCAAGCTGAGATATGCATTTTCTACGATAAGCTTGGTGAAACATCTGTCCGAAGTATGCAGAAACGTCGAGAGCGCTCTTTTCGAGCTATTTAATGCGAGAAACACGTTTTCTGGTGTTTTCAGCACTCCACAGTGCGTTTGACATGCAGAACTGGCGATATCTTGGTTTTCGTGCGGTTTCAAGCTGAGATATGCATTTTCTGCGATAATCTTGGTGAGACTTCTGTCCGAAGTATGCTGAATCATCGAGATCGCTCTATTCGAGCTAGTTAGTGCGAGAAACACGTTATCTGGTGTTTTCACCACTCCACAGTGCGTTTGATATGCTGTACCAGCGACATCTTGGTTTTCGTGGGGTTTCAAGCTGAGATATGCATTTTCTGCGATAATCTTGGTGAGACTTCTGTCCGAAGTATGCAGGATCATCGAGATCGCTCGTTTCGAGCTATTTAATGCAAGAAACACGTTATCTGGTGTTTTCACCACTCCACAGTGCGTTTGATATGCAGTACCAGCGACATCTTGGTTTTCGTGGGGTTTCAAGCTGAGATATGCATTTTCTGCGATAATCTTGGTGAGACTTCTGTCCGAAGTATGCAGGATCATCGAGATCGCTCGTTTCGAGCTATTTAATGCGCGAAACGCGTTATTTGGTGTTTTCACCACTCCACAGTGCGTTGGATATGCAGAACCGGAGATATTTTGGTTTTCGTCGGGTTTCAAGCTGAGATATGCATTTTTTACGATAATCTTGGTGAGACTTCTGTCCGAAGTATGCTTAATCATCGAGATCGCTCGTTTCGAGCTATTTAATGCAAGAAACACGTTATCTGGTGTTTACACCACTCCACTGTGCGTTTGATATGCAGTACCAGCGACATCTTGGTTTTCGTGGGGTTTCAAGCTGAGATATGCATTTTCTGCGATAATCTTGGTGAGACTTCTGTCCGAAGTATGCAGAATCATCGAGATCGCTCGTTTCGAGCTATTTAATGCAAGAAACACGTTATTTGGTGTTTTCACCACTCCACCGTGCGTTGGATATGCAGAACCGGAGATATTTTGGTTTTCGTCGGGTTTCAAGCTGAGATATGCATTTTTACGATAATCTTGGAGAGACTTCTGTCCGAAGTATGCTTAATCATCGAGATCGCTCGATTCGACCTGTTTAATGCGAGAAACACGTTATCTGGTGTTTTCACCACTCCACAGTGCGTTTGATATGCAGAACAGTAGATATCTTGGTTTTCGTGGGGTTTCAAGCTGAGATATGCATTTTCTGCGATAATCTTGTTGAGACTTCTGTCCGAAGTATAAAGAATCATCGAGATCGCTCGTTTCGAGCTATTTAATGCGAGAATCACGTTATCTGGTGTTTTAACCACTCCACAGTGCGTTGGATATGCAGAACCGGAGATATTTTGGTTTTCGTCGGGTTTCAAGCTGAGATATGCATTTTGTACGATAAGCTTGGTGAGACATCTGTCCGAAGTATGCAGAAACATCGGGAGCGATCTTTTCGAGCTATTTAATGCGAGAAACACGTTTTCTGGGGTTTTCACCACTCCACAGTTCTTTGGATATGCAGAACAGGAGATATCTTGGTTTGCGTGGGGTTTCAAGCAGAGATATGCATTTTCTGCGATAATCTTGGTGAGACTTCTGTTAGAAGTATGCAGAATCATCGAGATCGCACTTTTCGAGCTATTTAATGCGAGAAACACGTTATCTGGTGTTTTCACCACTCCACAGTGCGTTTGATATGCAGAACCGGCAAAATCTTGGATTTCGTCGGGTTTCAAGCTGAGATATGCATTTTCTACGATAATCTTGGTGAGACTTCTGTCAGAAGTATGCAGAATCATCGGGATCGCTCGTTTCGAGCGATTTAATGCGAGAAACACGTTATCTGGTGTTTTAACCACTCCACAGTGCGTTGGATATGCAGAACCGGAGATATTTTGGTTTTCGTCGGGTTTCAAGCTGAGATATGCATTTTGTACGATAAGCTTGGTGAGACATCTGTCCGAAGTATGCAGAAACATCGGGAGCGCTCTTTTCGAGCTATTTAATGCGAGAAACACGTTTTCTGGGGTTTTCACCACCCCACAGTTCTTTGGATATGCAGAACAGGAGATATCATGGATTGCGTGGGGTTTCAAGCAGAGATATGCATTTTCTGCGATAATCTTGGTGAGACTTCTGTTAGAAGTATGCAGAATCATCGAGATCGCACTTTTCGAGCTATTTAATGCGAGAAACACGTTATCTGGTGTTTTCACCACTCCACAGTGCGTTTGATATGCAGAACCGGCGATATCTTGGTTTTCGTGGGGTTTGAAGCTGAGATATGCATTTTCTACGATAATCTTGGTGAGACTTGTTTCAGAAGTATGCAGGATCTTCGAGAACGCTCTTTTCGAGCTACTTAATATGAGAAACACGTTTTCTGGTGTTTTCACCACTCCACAGTACGTTTGATATGCAGAACCGGCGACATCTTGGTTTTCGTGGGGTTTCAAGCTGAGATATGCATTTTCTGCGATAATCTTGGTGAGACTTCTGTCCGAAGTATGCAGAATCATCGAGATCGCTCTTTTCGAGCTATTTAATGCAAGAAACACGTTATCTGGTGTTTTCACCACTCCACAGTGCGTTTGATATGCAGTACCAGCGACATCTTGGTTTTCGTGGGGTTTCAAGCTGAGATATGCATTTTCTGCGATAATCTTGGTGAGACTTCTGTCCGAAGTATGCAGGATCATCGAGATCGCTCGTTTCGAGCTATTTAATGCGCGAAACACGTTATTTGGTGTTTTCACCACTCCACAGTGCGTTGGATATGCAGAACAGTAGATATCTTGGTTTTCGTGGGGTTTCAAGCTGAGATATGCATTTTCTGCGATAATCTTGTTGAGACTTCTGTCCGAAGTATAAAGAATCATCGAGATCGCTCGTTTCGAGCTATTTAATGCGAGAATCACGTTATCTGGTGTTTTAACCACTCCACAGTGCGTTGGATATGCAGAACCGGAGATATTTTGGTTTTCGTCGGGTTTCAAGCTGAGATATGCATTTTGTACGATAAGCTTGGTGAGACATCTGTCCGAAGTATGCAGAAACATCGGGAGCGATCTTTTCGAGCTATTTAATGCGAGAAACACGTTTTCTGGGGTTTTCACCACTCCACAGTTCTTTGGATATGCAGAACAGGAGATATCTTGGTTTGCGTGGGGTTTCAAGTTGAGATATGCATTTTCTGCGATAATCTTGTTGAGACTTCTGTCCGAAGTATAAAGAATCATCGAGATCGCTCGTTTCGAGCTATTTAATGCGAGAATCACGTTATCTGGTGTTTTAACCACTCCACAGTGCGTTGGATATGCAGAACCGGAGATATTTTGGTTTTCGTCGGCTTTCAAGCTGAGATATGCATTTTTTACGATATTCTTGGTGAGACTTCTGTCCGAAGTATGCTTAATCATCGAGATCGCTCGGTTCGAGCTATTTAATGCAAGAAACACGTTATCTGGTGTTTTCACCACTCCACAGTTGGTTTGATATGCAGAACCGGCGATATCTTGGTTTTCGTGGGGTTTCAAGTTGAGATATGCATTTTCTGCGATAATCTTGGTGAGACTTCTGTCCGAAGTATGCTGAATCATCGAGATCGCACTTTTCGAGCTACTTAATGCACGAAACACGTTTTCTGGTGTTTTCACCACTCCATAGTATGTTTGACATGCAGAACCGGAGGTATCTTGGTTTCGGTCGGGTATCAAGCTGAGATATGCATTTTCTACGATAATCCAGGTGAGACTTCTGTCAGAAGTATGCAGAATCTTCGAGAACGCTCTTTTCGAGCTACTTAATGCGCGAAACACGTTATCTGGTGTTTTAACCACTCCACAGTGCGTTGGATATGCAGAACCGGAGATATTTTGGTTTTCGTCGGGTTTCAAGCTGAGATATGCATTTTGTACGATAAGCTTGGTGAGACATCTGTCCGAAGTATGCAGAAACATCGGGAGCGATCTTTTCGAGCTATTTAATGCGAGAAACACGTTTTCTGGGGTTTTCACCACTCCACAGTTCTTTGGATATGCAGAACAGGAGATATCTTGGTTTGCGTGGGGTTTCAAGTTGAGATATGCATTTTCTGCGATAATCTTGTTGAGACTTCTGTCCGAAGTATAAAGAATCATCGAGATCGCTCGTTTCGAGCTATTTAATGCGAGAATCACGTTATCTGGTGTTTTAACCACTCCACAGTGCGTTGGATATGCAGAACCGGAGATATTTTGGTTTTCGTCGGCTTTCAAGCTGAGATATGCATTTTTTACGATATTCTTGGTGAGACTTCTGTCCGAAGTATGCTTAATCATCGAGATCGCTCGGTTCGAGCTATTTAATGCAAGAAACACGTTATCTGGTGTTTTCACCACTCCACAGTTGGTTTGATATGCAGAACCGGCGATATCTTGGTTTTCGTGGGGTTTCAAGTTGAGATATGCATTTTCTGCGATAATCTTGGTGAGACTTCTGTCCGAAGTATGCTGAATCATCGAGATCGCACTTTTCGAGCTACTTAATGCACGAAACACGTTTTCTGGTGTTTTCACCACTCCATAGTATGTTTGACATGCAGAACCGGAGGTATCTTGGTTTCGGTCGGGTATCAAGCTGAGATATGCATTTTCTACGATAATCCAGGTGAGACTTCTGTCAGAAGTATGTAGAATCTTCGAGAACGCTCTTTTCGAGCTACTTAATGCGCGAAACACGTTATCTGGTGTTTTAACCACTCCACAGTGCGTTGGATATGCAGAACCGGAGATATTTTGGTTTTCGTCGGGTTTCAAGCTGAGATATGCATTTTGTACGATAAGCTTGGTGAGACATCTGTCCGAAGTATGCAGAAACATCGGGAGCGCTCTTTTCGAGCTATTTAATGCGAGAAACACGTTATCTGGTGTTTTCACCACTCCACAGTGCGTTTGATATGCAGTACCAGCGACATCTTGGTTTTCGTGCGGTTTCAAGCTGAGATATGCATTTTCTGCGATAATCTTGGTGAGACTTCTGTTAGAAGTATGCAGAATCATCGAGATCGCACTTTTCGAGCTATTTAATGCGAGAAACACGTTATCTGGTGTTTTCACCACTCCACAGTGCGTTTGATATGCAGAACCGGCGATATCTTGGTTTTCGTGGGGTTTGAAGCTGAGATATGCATTTTCTACGATAATCTTGGTGAGACTTGTTTCAGATGTATGCAGGATCTTCGAGAACGCTCTTTTCGAGCTACTTAATATGAGAAACACGTTTTCTGGTGTTTTCACCACTCCACAGTTCGTTTGATATGCAGAACCGGCGACATCTTGGTTTTCGTGGGGTTTCAAGCTGAGATATGCATTTTCTGCGATAATCTTGGTGTGACTTCTGTCCGAAGTATGCAGAATCATCGAGATCGCTCTTTTCGAGCTATTTAATGCAAGAAACACGTTATCTGGTGTTTTCACCACTCCACAGTGCGTTTGATATGCAGTACCAGCGACATCTTGGTTTTCGTGGGGTTTCAAGCTGAGATATGCATTTTCTGCGATAATCTTGGTGAGACTTCTGTCCGAAGTATGCAGGATCATCGAGATCGCTCGTTTCGAGCTATTTAATGCGCGAAACGCGTTATTTGGTGTTTTCACCACTCCACAGTGCGTTGGATATGCAGAACCGGAGATATTTTGGTTTTCGTCGGGTTTCAAGCTGAGATATGCATTTTTTACGATAATCTTGGTGAGACTTCTGTCCGAAGTATGCTTAATCATCGAGATCGCTCGTTTCGAGCTATTTAATGCAAGAAACACGTTATCTGGTGTTTACACCACTCCACAGTGCGTTTGATATGCAGTACCAGCGACATCTTGGTTTTCGTGGGGTTTCAAGCTGAGATATGCATTTTCTGCGATAATCTTGGTGAGACTTCTGTCCGAAGTATGCAGAATCATCGAGATCGCTCGTTTCGAGCTATTTAATGCGAGAAACACGTTATTTGGTGTTTTCACCACTCCACAGTGCGTTGGATATGCAGAACCGGAGATATTTTGGTTTTCGTCGGGTTTCAAGCTGAGATATGCATTTTTTACGATAATCTTGGAGAGACTTCTGTCCGAAGTATGCTTAATCATCGAGATCGCTCGTTTCGACCTGTTTAATGCGAGAAACACGTTATCTGGTGTTTTCACCACTCTACAGTGCGTTTGATATGCAGAACAGTAGATATCTTGGTTTTCGTGGGGTTTCAAGCTGAGATATGCATTTTCTGCGATAATCTTGTTGAGACTTCTGTCCGAAGTATAAAGAATCATCGAGATCGCTCGTTTCGAGCTATTTAATGCGAGAATCACGTTATCTGGTGTTTTAACCACTCCACAGTGCGTTGGATATGCAGAACCGGAGATATTTTGGTTTTCGTCGGCTTTCAAGCTGAGATATGCATTTTTTACTATATTCTTGGTGAGACTTCTGTCCGAAGTATGCTTAATCATCGAGATCGCTCGGTTCGAGCTATTTAATGCAAGAAACACGTTATCTGGTGTTTTCACCACTCCACAGTTGGTTTGATATGCAGAACCGGCGATATCTTGGTTTTCGTGGGGTTTCAAGTTGAGATATGCATTTTCTGCGATAATCTTGGTGAGACTTCTGTCCGAAGTATGCTGAATCATCGAGATCGCACTTTTCGAGCTACTTAATGCACGAAACACGTTTTCTGGTGTGTTCACCACTCCATAGTATGTTTGACATGCAGAACCGGAGGTATCTTGGTTTCGGTCGGGTATCAAGCTGAGATATGCATTTTCTACGATAATCCAGGTGAGACTTCTGTCAGAAGTATGCAGAATCTTCGAGAACGCTCTTTTCGAGCTACTTAATGCGCGAAACACGTTATCTGGTGTTTTCACCATTCCACAGTGCGTTTGATATGCAGTACCAGCGACATCTTGGTTTCCGTGGGGTTTCAAGCTGAGATATGCATTTTCTGCGATAATCTTGGTGAGACTTCTGTCCGAAGTATGCTGAATCATCGAGATCGCTCTTTTCGAGCTAGTTAGTGCGAGAAACACGTTATCTGGCGTTTTCACCACTCCACAGTGCGTTTGATATGCAGAACAGTAGATATCTTGGTTTTCGTGGGGTTTCAAGCTGAGATATGCATTTTCTGCGATAATCTTGGTGAGACTTCTGTCCGAAGTATGCAGAATCATCGAGATCGCTCGTTTCGAGCTATTTAATGCAAGAAACACGTTATCTGGTGTTTTCACCACTCCACAGTGCGTTTGATATGCAGTACCAGCGACATCTTGGATTTCGTGGGGTTTCAAGCTGAGATATGCATTTTCTGCGATAATCTTGGTGAGACTTCTGTCCGAAGTATGCAGAATCATCGAGATCGCTCGTTTCGAGCTATTTAATGCGAGAAACACGTTATCCGGTGTTTTCACCACTCCACAGTGCGTTGGATATGCAGAACCGGAGATATTTTGGTTTTCGTCGGCTTTCAAGCTGAGATATGCATTTTTTACGATAATCTTGGTGAGACTTCTGTCCGAAGTATGCTTAATCATCGAGATCGCTCGGTTCGAGCTATTTAATGCAAGAAACACGTTATCTGGTGTTTTCACCACTCCACAGTTGGTTTGATATGCAGAACCGGCGATATCTTGGTTATCGTGGGGTTTCAAGTTGAGATATGCATTTTCTGCGATAATCTTGGTGAGACTTCTGTCCGAAGTATGCTGAATCATCGAGATCGCACTTTTCGAGCTACTTAATGCACGAAACACGTTTTCTGGTGTTTTCACCACTCCATAGTATGTTTGACATGCAGAACCGGAGGTATCTTGGTTTCGGTCGGGTATCAAGCTGAGATATGCATTTTCTACGATAATCCAGGTGAGACTTCTGTCAGAAGTATGCAGAATCTTCGAGAACGCTCTTTTCGAGCTACTTAATGCGCGAAACACGTTATCTGGTGTTTTAACCACTCCACAGTGCGTTGGATATGCAGAACCGGAGATATTTTGGTTTTCGTCGGGTTTCAAGCTGAGATATGCATTTTGTACGATAAGCTTGGTGAGACATCTGTCCGAAGTATGCAGAAACATCGGGAGCGATCTTTTCGAGCTATTTAATGCGAGAAACACGTTTTCTGGGGTTTTCACCACTCCACAGTTCTTTGGATATGCAGAACAGGAGATATCTTGGTTTGCGTGGGGTTTCAAGTTGAGATATGCATTTTCTGCGATAATCTTGTTGAGACTTCTGTCCGAAGTATAAAGAATCATCGAGATCGCTCGTTTCGAGCTATTTAATGCGAGAATCACGTTATCTGGTGTTTTAACCACTCCACAGTGCGTTGGATATGCAGAACCGGAGATATTTTGGTTTTCGTCGGCTTTCAAGCTGAGATATGCATTTTTTACGATATTCTTGGTGAGACTTCTGTCCGAAGTATGCTTAATCATCGAGATCGCTCGGTTCGAGCTATTTAATGCAAGAAACACGTTATCTGGTGTTTTCACCACTCCACAGTTGGTTTGATATGCAGAACCGGCGATATCTTGGTTTTCGTGGGGTTTCAAGTTGAGATATGCATTTTCTGCGATAATCTTGGTGAGACTTCTGTCCGAAGTATGCTGAATCATCGAGATCGCACTTTTCGAGCTACTTAATGCACGAAACACGTTTTCTGGTGTTTTCACCACTCCATAGTATGTTTGACATGCAGAACCGGAGGTATCTTGGTTTCGGTCGGGTATCAAGCTGAGATATGCATTTTCTACGATAATCCAGGTGAGACTTCTGTCAGAAGTATGCAGAATCTTCGAGAACGCTCTTTTCGAGCTACTTAATGCGCGAAACACGTTATCTGGTGTTTTAACCACTCCACAGTGCGTTGGATATGCAGAACCGGAGATATTTTGGTTTTCGTCGGGTTTCAAGCTGAGATATGCATTTTGTACGATAAGCTTGGTGAGACATCTGTCCGAAGTATGCAGAAACATCGGGAGCGCTCTTTTCGAGCTATTTAATGCGAGAAACACGTTATCTGGTGTTTTCACCACTCCACAGTGCGTTTGATATGCAGTACCAGCGACATCTTGGTTTTCGTGGGGTTTCAAGCTGAGATATGCATTTTCTGCGATAATCTTGGTGAGACTTCTGTTAGAAGTGTGCAGAATCATCGAGATCGCACTTTTCGAGCTATTTAATGCGAGAAACACGTTATCTGGTGTTTTCACCACTCCACAGTGCGTTTGATATGCAGAACCGGCGATATCTTGGTTTTCGTGGGGTTTGAAGCTGAGATATGCATTTTCTACGATAATCTTGGTGAGACTTGTTTCAGATGTATGCAGGATCTTCGAGAACGCTCTTTTCGAGCTACTTAATATGAGAAACACGTTTTCTGGTGTTTTCACCACTCCACAGTTCGTTTGATATGCAGAACCGGCGACATCTTGGTTTTCGTGGGGTTTCAAGCTGAGATATGCATTTTCTGCGATAATCTTGGTGTGACTTCTGTCCGAAGTATGCAGAATCATCGAGATCGCTCTTTTCGAGCTATTTAATGCAAGAAACACGTTATCTGGTGTTTTCACCACTCCACAGTGCGTTTGATATGCAGTACCAGCGACATCTTGGTTTTCGTGGGGTTTCAAGCTGAGATATGCATTTTCTGCGATAATCTTGGTGAGACTTCTGTCCGAAGTATGCAGGATCATCGAGATCGCTCGTTTCGAGCTATTTAATGCGCGAAACGCGTTATTTGGTGTTTTCACCACTCCACAGTGCGTTGGATATGCAGAACCGGAGATATTTTGGTTTTCGTCGGGTTTCAAGCTGAGATATGCATTTTTTACGATAATCTTGGTGAGACTTCTGTCCGAAGTATGCTTAATCATCGAGATCGCTCGTTTCGAGCTATTTAATGCAAGAAACACGTTATCTGGTGTTTACACCACTCCACAGTGCGTTTGATATGCTGTACCAGCGACATCTTGGTTTTCGTGGGGTTTCAAGCTGAGATATGCATTTTCTGCGATAATCTTGGTGAGACTTCTGTCCGAAGTATGCAGAATCATCGAGATCGCTCGTTTCGAGCTATTTAATGCGAGAAACACGTTATTTGGTGTTTTCACCACTCCACAGTGCGTTGGATATGCAGAACCGGAGATATTTTGGTTTTCGTCGGGTTTCAAGCTGAGATATGCATTTTTTACGATAATCTTGGAGAGACTTCTGTCCGAAGTATGCTTAATCATCGAGATCGCTCGTTTCGACCTGTTTAATGCGAGAAACACGTTATCTGGTGTTTTCACCACTCTACAGTGCGTTTGATATGCAGAACAGTAGATATCTTGGTTTTCGTGGGGTTTCAAGCTGAGATATGCATTTTCTGCGATAATCTTGTTGAGACTTCTGTCCGAAGTATAAAGAATCATCGAGATCGCTCGTTTCGAGCTATTTAATGCGAGAATCACGTTATCTGGTGTTTTAACCACTCCACAGTGCGTTGGATATGCAGAACCGGAGATATTTTGGTTTTCGTCGGCTTTCAAGCTGAGATATGCATTTTTTACGATATTCTTGGTGAGACTTCTGTCCGAAGTATGCTTAATCATCGAGATCGCTCGGTTCGAGCTATTTAATGCAAGAAACACGTTATCTGGTGTTTTCACCACTCCACAGTTGGTTTGATATGCAGAACCGGCGATATCTTGGTTTTCGTGGGGTTTCAAGTTGAGATATGCATTTTCTGCGATAATCTTGGTGAGACTTCTGTCCGAAGTATGCTGAATCATCGAGATCGCACTTTTCGAGCTACTTAATGCACGAAACACGTTTTCTGGTGTGTTCACCACTCCATAGTATGTTTGACATGCAGAACCGGAGGTATCTTGGTTTCGGTCGGGTATCAAGCTGAGATATGCATTTTCTACGATAATCCAGGTGAGACTTCTGTCAGAAGTATGCAGAATCTTCGAGAACGCTCTTTTCGAGCTACTTAATATGAGAAACACGTTTTCTGGTGTTTTCACCACTCCACAGTTCGTTTGATATGCAGAACCGGCGACATCTTGGTTTTCGTGGGGTTTCAAGCTGAGATATGCATTTTCTGCGATAATCTTGGTGTGACTTCTGTCCGAAGTATGCAGAATCATCGAGATCGCTCTTTTCGAGCTATTTAATGCAAGAAACACGTTATCTGGTGTTTTCACCACTCCACAGTGCGTTTGATATGCAGTACCAGCGACATCTTGGTTTTCGTGGGGTTTCAAGCTGAGATATGCATTTTCTGCGATAATCTTGGTGAGACTTCTGTCCGAAGTATGCAGGATCATCGAGATCGCTCGTTTCGAGCTATTTAATGCGCGAAACGCGTTATTTGGTGTTTTCACCACTCCACAGTGCGTTGGATATGCAGAACCGGAGATATTTTGGTTTTCGTCGGGTTTCAAGCTGAGATATGCATTTTTTACGATAATCTTGGTGAGACTTCTGTCCGAAGTATGCTTAATCATCGAGATCGCTCGTTTCGAGCTATTTAATGCAAGAAACACGTTATCTGGTGTTTACACCACTCCACAGTGCGTTTGATATGCAGTACCAGCGACATCTTGGTTTTCGTGGGGTTTCAAGCTGAGATATGCATTTTCTGCGATAATCTTGGTGAGACTTCTGTCCGAAGTATGCAGAATCATCGAGATCGCTCGTTTCGAGCTATTTAATGCGAGAAACACGTTATTTGGTGTTTTCACCACTCCACAGTGCGTTGGATATGCAGAACCGGAGATATTTTGGTTTTCGTCGGGTTTCAAGCTGAGATATGCATTTTTTACGATAATCTTGGAGAGACTTCTGTCCGAAGTATGCTTAATCATCGAGATCGCTCGTTTCGACCTGTTTAATGCGAGAAACACGTTATCTGGTGTTTTCACCACTCTACAGTGCGTTTGATATGCAGAACAGTAGATATCTTGGTTTTCGTGGGGTTTCAAGCTGAGATATGCATTTTCTGCGATAATCTTGTTGAGACTTCTGTCCGAAGTATAAAGAATCATCGAGATCGCTCGTTTCGAGCTATTTAATGCGAGAATCACGTTATCTGGTGTTTTAACCACTCCACAGTGCGTTGGATATGCAGAACCGGAGATATTTTGGTTTTCGTCGGCTTTCAAGCTGAGATATGCATTTTTTACGATATTCTTGGTGAGACTTCTGTCCGAAGTATGCTTAATCATCGAGATCGCTCGGTTCGAGCTATTTAATGCAAGAAACACGTTATCTGGTGTTTTCACCACTCCACAGTTGGTTTGATATGCAGAACCGGCGATATCTTGGTTTTCGTGGGGTTTCAAGTTGAGATATGCATTTTCTGCGATAATCTTGGTGAGACTTCTGTCCGAAGTATGCTGAATCATCGAGATCGCACTTTTCGAGCTACTTAATGCACGAAACACGTTTTCTGGTGTGTTCACCACTCCATAGTATGTTTGACATGCAGAACCGGAGGTATCTTGGTTTCGGTCGGGTATCAAGCTGAGATATGCATTTTCTACGATAATCCAGGTGAGACTTCTGTCAGAAGTATGCAGAATCTTCGAGAACGCTCTTTTCGAGCTACTTAATGCGCGAAACACGTTATCTGGTGTTTTCACCATTCCACAGTGCGTTTGATATGCAGTACCAGCGACATCTTGGTTTCCGTGGGGTTTCAAGCTGAGATATGCATTTTCTGCGATAATCTTGGTGAGACTTCTGTCCGAAGTATGCTGAATCATCGAGATCGCTCTTTTCGAGCTAGTTAGTGCGAGAAACACGTTATCTGGCGTTTTCACCACTCCACAGTGCGTTTGATATGCAGAACAGTAGATATCTTGGTTTTCGTGGGGTTTCAAGCTGAGATATGCATTTTCTGCGATAATCTTGGTGAGACTTCTGTCCGAAGTATGCAGAATCATCGAGATCGCTCGTTTCGAGCTATTTAATGCAAGAAACACGTTATCTGGTGTTTTCACCACTCCACAGTGCGTTTGATATGCAGTACCAGCGACATCTTGGATTTCGTGGGGTTTCAAGCTGAGATATGCATTTTCTGCGATAATCTTGGTGAGACTTCTGTCCGAAGTATGCAGAATCATCGAGATCGCTCGTTTCGAGCTATTTAATGCGAGAAACACGTTATCCGGTGTTTTCACCACTCCACAGTGCGTTGGATATGCAGAACCGGAGATATTTTGGTTTTCGTCGGCTTTCAAGCTGAGATATGCATTTTTTACGATAATCTTGGTGAGACTTCTGTCCGAAGTATGCTTAATTATCGAGATCGCTCGGTTCGAGCTATTTAATGCAAGAAACACGTTATCTGGTGTTTTCACCACTCCACAGTTGGTTTGATATGCAGAACCGGCGATATCTTGGTTTTCGTGGGGTTTCAAGTTGAGATATGCATTTTCTGCGATAATCTTGGTGAGACTTCTGTCCGAAGTATGCTGAATCATCGAGATCGCACTTTTCGAGCTACTTAATGCACGAAACACGTTTTCTGGTGTTTTCACCACTCGATAGTATGTTTGACATGCAGAACCGGAGGTATCTTGGTTTCGGTCGGGTATCAAGCTGAGATATGCATTTTCTACGATAATCCAGGTGAGACTTCTGTCAGAAGTATGCAGAATCTTCGAGAACGCTCTTTTCGAGCTACTTAATGCGCGAAACACGTTATCTGGTGTTTTAACCACTCCACAGTGCGTTGGATATGCAGAACCGGAGATATTTTGGTTTTCGTCGGGTTTCAAGCTGAGATATGCATTTTGTACGATAAGCTTGGTGAGACATCTGTCCGAAGTATGCAGAAACATCGGGAGCGATCTTTTCGAGCTATTTATTGCGAGAAACACGTTTTCTGGGGTTTTCACCACTCCACAGTTCTTTGGATATGCAGAACAGGAGATATCTTGGTTTGCGTGGGGTTTCAAGTTGAGATATGCATTTTCTGCGATAATCTTGTTGAGACTTCTGTCCGAAGTATAAAGAATCATCGAGATCGCTCGTTTCGAGCTATTTAATGCGAGAATCACGTTATCTGGTGTTTTAACCACTCCACAGTGCGTTGGATATGCAGAACCGGAGATATTTTGGTTTTCGTCGGCTTTCAAGCTGAGATATGCATTTTTTACGATATTCTTGGTGAGACTTCTGTCCGAAGTATGCTTAATCATCGAGATCGCTCGGTTCGAGCTATTTAATGCAAGAAACACGTTATCTGGTGTTTTCACCACTCCACAGTTGGTTTGATATGCAGAACCGGCGATATCTTGGTTTTCGTGGGGTTTCAAGTTGAGATATGCATTTTCTGCGATAATCTTGGTGAGACTTCTGTCCGAAGTATGCTGAATCATCGAGATCGCACTTTTCGAGCTACTTAATGCACGAAACACGTTTTCTGGTGTTTTCACCACTCCATAGTATGTTTGACATGCAGAACCGGAGGTATCTTGGTTTCGGTCGGGTATCAAGCTGAGATATGCATTTTCTACGATAATCCAGGTGAGACTTCTGTCAGAAGTATGCAGAATCTTCGAGAACGCTCTTTTCGAGCTACTTAATGCGCGAAACACGTTATCTGGTGTTTTAACCACTCCACAGTGCGTTGGATATGCAGAACCGGAGATATTTTGGTTTTCGTCGGGTTTCAAGCTGAGATATGCATTTTGTACGATAAGCTTGGTGAGACATCTGTCCGAAGTATGCAGAAACATCGGGAGCGCTCTTTTCGAGCTATTTAATGCGAGAAACACGTTATCTGGTGTTTTCACCACTCCACAGTGCGTTTGATATGCAGAACCGGCGATATCTTGGTTTTCGTGGGGTTTGAAGCTGAGATATGCATTTTCTACGATAATCTTGGTGAGACTTGTTTCAGATGTATGCAGGATCTTCGAGAACGCTCTTTTCGAGCTACTTAATATGAGAAACACGTTTTCTGGTGTTTTCACCACTCCACAGTTCGTTTGATATGCAGAACCGGCGACATCTTGGTTTTCGTGGGGTTTCAAGCTGAGATATGCATTTTCTGCGATAATCTTGGTGTGACTTCTGTCCGAAGTATGCAGAATCATCGAGATCGCTCTTTTCGAGCTATTTAATGCAAGAAACACGTTATCTGGTGTTTTCACCACTCCACAGTGCGTTTGATATGCAGTACCAGCGACATCTTGGTTTTCGTGGGGTTTCAAGCTGAGATATGCATTTTCTGCGATAATCTTGGTGAGACTTCTGTCCGAAGTATGCAGGATCATCGAGATCGCTCGTTTCGAGCTATTTAATGCGCGAAACGCGTTATTTGGTGTTTTCACCACTCCACAGTGCGTTGGATATGCAGAACCGGAGATATTTTGGTTTTCGTCGGGTTTCAAGCTGAGATATGCATTTTTTACGATAATCTTGGTGAGACTTCTGTCCGAAGTATGCTTAATCATCGAGATCGCTCGTTTCGAGCTATTTAATGCAAGAAACACGTTATCTGGTGTTTACACCACTCCACAGTGCGTTTGATATGCTGTACCAGCGACATCTTGGTTTTCGTGGGGTTTCAAGCTGAGATATGCATTTTCTGCGATAATCTTGGTGAGACTTCTGTCCGAAGTATGCAGAATCATCGAGATCGCTCGTTTCGAGCTATTTAATGCGAGAAACACGTTATTTGGTGTTTTCACCACTCCACAGTGCGTTGGATATGCAGAACCGGAGATATTTTGGTTTTCGTCGGGTTTCAAGCTGAGATATGCATTTTTTACGATAATCTTGGAGAGACTTCTGTCCGAAGTATGCTTAATCATCGAGATCGCTCGTTTCGACCTGTTTAATGCGAGAAACACGTTATCTGGTGTTTTCACCACTCTACAGTGCGTTTGATATGCAGAACAGTAGATATCTTGGTTTTCGTGGGGTTTCAAGCTGAGATATGCATTTTCTGCGATAATCTTGTTGAGACTTCTGTCCGAAGTATAAAGAATCATCGAGATCGCTCGTTTCGAGCTATTTAATGCGAGAATCACGTTATCTGGTGTTTTAACCACTCCACAGTGCGTTGGATATGCAGAACCGGAGATATTTTGGTTTTCGTCGGCTTTCAAGCTGAGATATGCATTTTTTACGATATTCTTGGTGAGACTTCTGTCCGAAGTATGCTTAATCATCGAGATCGCTCGGTTCGAGCTATTTAATGCAAGAAACACGTTATCTGGTGTTTTCACCACTCCACAGTTGGTTTGATATGCAGAACCGGCGATATCTTGGTTTTCGTGGGGTTTCAAGTTGAGATATGCATTTTCTGCGATAATCTTGGTGAGACTTCTGTCCGAAGTATGCTGAATCATCGAGATCGCACTTTTCGAGCTACTTAATGCACGAAACACGTTTTCTGGTGTGTTCACCACTCCATAGTATGTTTGACATGCAGAACCGGAGGTATCTTGGTTTCGGTCGGGTATCAAGCTGAGATATGCATTTTCTACGATAATCCAGGTGAGACTTCTGTCAGAAGTATGCAGAATCTTCGAGAACGCTCTTTTCGAGCTACTTAATGCGCGAAACACGTTATCTGGTGTTTTCACCATTCCACAGTGCGTTTGATATGCAGTACCAGCGACATCTTGGTTTCCGTGGGGTTTCAAGCTGAGATATGCATTTTCTGCGATAATCTTGGTGAGACATCTGTCCGAAGTATGCTGAATCATCGAGATCGCTCTTTTCGAGCTAGTTAGTGCGAGAAACACGTTATCTGGCGTTTTCACCACTCCACAGTGCGTTTGATATGCAGAACAGTAGATATCTTGGTTTTCGTGGGGTTTCAAGCTGAGATATGCATTTTCTGCGATAATCTTGGTGAGACTTCTGTCCGAAGTATGCAGAATCATCGAGATCGCTCGTTTCGAGCTATTTAATGCAAGAAACACGTTATCTGGTGTTTTCACCACTCCACAGTGCGTTTGATATGCAGTACCAGCGACATCTTGGATTTCGTGGGGTTTCAAGCTGAGATATGCATTTTCTGCGATAATCTTGGTGAGACTTCTGTCCGAAGTATGCAGAATCATCGAGATCGCTCGTTTCGAGCTATTTAATGCGAGAAACACGTTATCCGGTGTTTTCACCACTCCACAGTGCGTTGGATATGCAGAACCGGAGATATTTTGGTTTTCGTCGGCTTTCAAGCTGAGATATGCATTTTTTACGATAATCTTGGTGAGACTTCTGTCCGAAGTATGCTTAATCATCGAGATCGCTCGGTTCGAGCTATTTAATGCAAGAAACACGTTATCTGGTGTTTTCACCACTCCACAGTTGGTTTGATATGCAGAACCGGCGATATCTTGGTTTTCGTGGGGTTTCAAGTTGAGATATGCATTTTCTGCGATAATCTTGGTGAGACTTCTGTCCGAAGTATGCTGAATCATCGAGATCGCACTTTTCGCGCTACTTAATGCACGAAACACGTTTTCTGGTGTTTTCACCACTCCATAGTATGTTTGACATGCAGAACCGGAGGTATCTTGGTTTCGGTCGGGTATCAAGCTGAGATATGCATTTTTTACGATAATCTTGGTGAGACTTCTGTCCGAAGTATGCTTAATCATCGAGATCGCTCGTTTCGAGCTATTTAATGCAAGAAACACGTTATTTGGTGTTTTCACCACTCCACAGTGCGTTGGATATGCAGAACCGGAGATATTTTGGTTTTCGTCGGGTTTCAAGCTGAGATATGCATTTTTTACGATAATCTTGGAGAGACTTCTGTCCGAAGTATGCTTAATCATCGAGATCGCTCGTTTCGAGCTATTTAATGCAAGAAACACGTTATCTGGTGTTTACACCACTCCACAGTGTGTTTGATATGCAGTACCAGCGACATCTTGGTTTTCGTGGGGTTTCAAGCTGAGATATGCATTTTCTGCGATAATCTTGGTGAGACTTCTGTCCGAAGTATGCAGAATCTTCGAGATCGCTCGTTTCGAGCTATTTAATGCAAGAAACACGTTATTTGGTGTTTTCACCACTCCACAGTGCGTTGGATATGCAGAACCGGAGATATTTTGGTTTTCGTCGGGTTTCAAGCTGAGATATGCATTTTTTACGATAATCTTGGAGAGACTTCTGTCCGAAGTATGCTTAATCATCGAGATCGCTCGTTTCGACCTGTTTAATGCGAGAAACACGTTATCTGGTGTTTTCACCACTCCACAGTGCGTTTGATATGCAGAACAGTAGATATCTTGGTTTTCGTGGGGTTTCAAGCTGAGATATGCATTTTCTGCGATAATCTTGTTGAGACTTCTGTCCGAAGTATAAAGAATTATCGAGATCGCTCGTTTCGAGCTATTTAATGCGAGAATCACGTTATCTGGCGTTTTAACCACTCCACAGTGCGTTGGATATGCAGAACCGGAGATATTTTGGTTTTCGTCGGGTTTCAAGCTGAGATATGCATTTTGTACGATAAGCTTGGTGAGACATCTGTCCGAAGTATGCAGAAACATCGGGAGCGATCTTTTCGAGCTATTTAATGCGAGAAACACGTTTTCTGGGGTTTTCACCACTCCACAGTTCTTTGGATATGCAGAACAGGAGATATCTTGGTTTGCGTGGGGTTTCAAGCAGAGATATGCATTTTCTGCGATAATCTTGGTGAGACTTCTGTTAGAAGTATGCAGAATCATCGAGATCGCACTTTTCGAACTATTTAATGCGAGAAACACGTTATCTGGTGTTTTCACCACTCCACAGTGCGTTTGATATGCAGAACCGGCAAAATCTTGGATTTCGTCTGGTTTCAAGCTGAGATATGCATTTTCTACGATAATCTTGGTTAGAATTCTGTCAGAAGTATGCAGAATCATCGGGATCGCTCGTTTCGAGCGATTTAATGCGAGAAACACGTTATCTGGTGTTTTAACCACTCCACAGTGCGTTGGATATGCAGAACCGGAGATATTTTGGTTTTCGTCGGGTTTCAAGCTGAGATATGCATTTTGTACGATAAGCTTGGTGAGACATCTGTCCGAAGTATGCAGAAACATCGGGAGCGCTCTTTTCGAGCTATTTAATGCGAGAAACACGTTTTCTGGAGTTTTCACCACCCCACAGTTCTTTGGATATGCAGAACAGGAGATATCATGGATTGCGTGGGGTTTCAAGCAGAGATATGCATTTTCTGCGATAATCTTGGTGAGACTTCTGTTAGAAGTATGCAGAATCATCGAGATCGCACTTTTCGAGCTATTTAATGCGAGAAACACGTTATCTGGTGTTTTCACCACTCCACAGTGCGTTTGATATGCAGAACCGGCGATATCTTGGTTTTCGTGGGGTTTGAAGCTGAGATATGCATTTTCTACGATAATCTTGGTGAGACTTGTTTCAGAAGTATGCAGGATCTTCGAGAACGCTCTTTTCGAGCTACTTAATATGAGAAACACGTTATCTGGTGTTTTCACCACTCCACAGTGCGTTTGATATGCAGTACCAGCGACATCTTGGTTTTCGTCGGGTTTCAAGCTGAGATATGCATTTTTTACGATAATCTTGGAGAGACTTCTGTCCGAAGTATGCTTAATCATCGAGATCGCTCGTTTCGACCTGTTTAATGCGAGAAACACGTTATCTGGTGTTTTCACCATTCCACAGTGCGTTTGATATGCAGAACAGTAGATATCTTGGTTTTCGTGGGGTTTCAAGCTGAGATATGCATTTTCTGCGGTAATCTTGTTGAGACTTCTGTCCGAAGTATAAAGAATCATCGAGATCGCTCGTTTCGATCTATTTAATGCGAGAATCACGTGATCTGGTGTTTTAACCACTCCACAGTGCGTTGGATATGCAGAACCGGAGATATTTTGGTTTTCGTCGGGTTTCAAGCTGAGATATGCATTTTGTACGATAAGCTTGGTGAGACATCTGTCCGAAGCATGCAGAAACATCGGGAGCGATCTTTTCGAGCTATTTAATGCGAGAAACACGTTTTCTGGGGTTTTCACCACTCCACAGTTCTTTGGATATGCAGAACAGGAGATATCTTGGTTTGCGTAGGGTTTCAAGTTGAGATATGCATTTTCTGCGATAATCTTGTTGAGACTTCTGTCCGAAGTATAAAGAATCATCGAGATCGCTCGTTTCGAGCTATTTAATGCGAGAATCACGTTATCTGGTGTTTTAACCACTCCACAGTGCGTTGGATATGCAGAACCGGAGATATTTTGGTTTTCGTCGGCTTTCAAGCTGAGATATGCATTTTTTACGATAATCTTGGTGAGACTTCTGTCCGAAGTATGCAGAATCATCGAGATCGCTCGTTTCGAACTATTTAATGCGAGAAACACGTTATCTGGTGCTTTCACCACTCCACAGTGCGTTGGATATGCAGAACCGGAGATATTTTGGTTTTCGTCGGGTTTCAAGCTGAGATATGCATTTTGTACGATAAGCTTGGTGAGACATCTGTCCGAAGTATGCAGAAACATCGGGAGCGCTCTTTTCGAGCTATTTAATGCGAGAAACACGTTTTCTGGGGTTTTCACCACCCCACAGTTCTTTGGATATGCAGAACAGGAGATATCATGGATTGCGTGGGGTTTCAAGCAGAGATATGCATTTTCTGCGATAATCTTGGTGAGACTTCTGTCCGAAGTATGCAGAATCATCGAGATCGCTCTTTTCGAGCTATTTAATGCAAGAAACACGTTATCTGGTGTTTTCACCACTCCACAGTGCGTTTGATATGCAGTACCAGCGACATCTTGGTTTTCGTGGGGTTTCAAGCTGAGATATGCATTTTCTGCGATAATCTTGGTGAGACTTCTGTCCGAAGTATGCAGGATCATCGAGATCGCTCGTTTCGAGCTATTTAATGCGCGAAACACGTTATTTGGTGTTTTCACCACTCCACAGTGCGTTGGATATGCAGAACCGGAGATATTTTGGTTTTCGTCGGGTTTCAAGCTGAGATATGCATTTTTTACGATAATCTTGGTGAGACTTCTGTCCGAAGTATGCTTAATCATCGAGATCGCTCGTTTCGAGCTATTTAATGCAAGAAACACGTTATCTGGTGTTTACACCACTCCACAGTGCGTTTGATATGCAGTACCAGCGACATCTTGGTTTTCGTGGGGTTTCAAGCTGAGATATGCATTTTCTGCGATAATCTTGGTGAGACTTCTGTCCGAAGTATGCAGAATCATCGAGATCGCTCGTTTCGAGCTATTTAATGCGAGAAACACGTTATTTGGTGTTTTCACCACTCCACAGTGCGTTGGATATGCAGAACCGGAGATATTTTGGTTTTCGTCGGGTTTCAAGCTGAGATATGCATTTTTTACGATAATCTTGGAGAGACTTCTGTCCGAAGTATGCTTAATCATCGAGATCGCTCGTTTCGACCTGTTTAATGCGAGAAACACGTTATCTGGTGTTTTCACCACTCCACAGTGCGTTTGATATGCAGAACAGTAGATATCTTGGTTTTCGTGGGGTTTCAAGCTGAGATATTCATTTTCTGCGATAATCTTGTTGAGACTTCTGTCCGAAGTATAAAGAATCATCGAGATCGCTCGTTTCGAGCTATTTAATGCGAGAATCACGTTATCTGGTGTTTTCACCTCTCCACAGTGCGTTGGATAAGCAGAACCGGAGATATTTTGGTTTTCGTCGGGTTTCAAGCTGAGATATGCATTTTCTACGATAAGCTTGGTGAAACATCTGTCCGAAGGTTGCAGAAACGTCGAGAGCGCTCTTTTCGAGCTATTTAATGCGAGAAACACGTTATCTGGTGTTTTCACCACTCCACAGTGCGTATGATATGCAGAATCGGCGATATCTTGGTTTTCGTGGGGTTTCAAGCTGAGATATGCATTTTTTACGATAATCTTGGTGAGACTTCTGTCCGAAGTATGCTTAATCATCGAGATCGCTCGTTTCGAGCTGTTTAATGCGAGAAACACGTTATCTGGTGTTTTCACCTCTCCACAGTGCGTTGGATAAGCAGAACCGGAGATATTTTGGTTTTCGTCGGGTTTCAAGCTGAGATATGCATTTTCTACGATAAGCTTGGTGAAACATCTGTCCGAAGTATGCAGAAACGTCGAGAGCGCTCTTTTCGAGCTTTTTAATGCGAGAAACACGTTTTCTGGGGTTTTCACCACTCCACAGTTCGTTGGATATGCAGAACAGTAGATATCTTGGTTTTCGTGGGGTTTCAAGCTGAGATATGCATTTTCTGCGATAATCTTGTTGAGACTTCTGTCCGAAGTATAAAGAATCATCGAGATCGCTCTTTTCGAGCTATTTAATGCGAGAAACACGTTATCTGGTGTTTTCACCTCTCCACAGTGCGTTGGATAAGCAGAACCGCAGATATTTTGGTTTTCGTCGGGTTTCAAGCTGAGATATGCATTTTCTACGATAAGCTTGGTGAAACATCTGTCCGAAGTATGCAGAAACGTCGAGAGCGCTCTTTTCGAGCTTTTTAATGCGAGAAACACGTTTTCTGGGGTTTTCACCACTCCACAGTTCGTTGGATATGCAGAACAGTAGATATCTTGGTTTTCGTGGGGTTTCAAGCAGAGATATGCATTTTCGGCGATAATCTTGGTGAGACTTCTGTTAGAAGTATGCAGAATCATCGAGATCGCACTTTTGGAGCTATTTAATGCGAGAAACACGTTATCTGGTGTTTTCACCACTCCACAGTGCGTTGGATATGCAGAACCGGAGATATTTTGGTTTTCGTCTGGTTTCAAGCTGAGATATGCATTTTCTACGATAAGCTTGGTGAGACATCTGTCCGAAGTATGCAGAAACATCGGGAGCGATCTTTTCGCGCTATTTAATGCGAGAAACACGTTTTCTGGGGTTTTCACCACTCCACAGTGCGTTTGATATGCAGAACCGGCGACATCTTGGTTTTCGTGGGGTTTCAAGCTGAGATATGCATTTTCTGCGATAATCTTGGTGAGACTTCTGTCCGAAGTATGCAGAATCATCGAGATCGCTCGTTTCGAGCTATTTAATGCAAGAAACACGTTATCTGTTGTTTTCACCACTCCACAGTGCGTTTGATATGCAGTACCAGCGACATCTTGGTTTTCGTGGGGTTTCAAGTGGAGATATGCATTTTCTGCGATAATCTTGGTGAGACTTCTGTCCGAAGTATGCTGAAACATCGAGATCGCTCTTTTCGAGCTAGTTAATGCGAGAAAAACCTTATCCGGTGTTTTCACCACTCCACAGTGCGTTTGATATGCAGATCCAGCGATATCTTGGCTTTCGTGGGGTTTCAAGCTGAGATATGCATTTTTTACGATAATCTTGGTGAGACTTCTGTCCGAAGTATGCAGAATCATCGAGATCGCTCGTTTCGAACTATTTAATGCGAGAAACACGTTATCTGGTGTTTTCACCACTCCACAGTGCGTTGGATATGCAGAACCGGAGATATTTTGGTTTTCGTCGGGTTTCAAGCTGAGATATGCATTTTGTACGATAAGCTTGGTGAGACATCTGTCCGAAGTATGCAGAAACATCGGGAGCGCTCTTTTCGAGCTATTTAATGCGAGAAACACGTTTTCTGGGGTTTTCACCACCCCACAGTTCTTTGGATATGCAGAACAGGAGATATCATGGATTGCGTGGGGTTTCAAGCAGAGATATGCATTTTCTGCGATAATCTTGGTGAGACTTCTGTTAGAAGTATGCAGAATCATCGAGATCGCACTTTTCGAGCTATTTAATGCGAGAAACACGTTATCTGGTGTTTTCACCACTCCACAGTGCGTTTGATATGCAGAACCGGCGATATCTTGGTTTTCGTGGGGTTTGAAGCTGAGATATGCATTTTCTACGATAATCTTGGTGAGACTTGTTTCAGAAGTATGCAGGATCTTCGAGAACGCTCTTTTCGAGCTACTTAATATGAGAAACACGTTTTCTGGTGTTTTCACCACTCCACAGTACGTTTGATATGCAGAACCGGCGACATCTTGGTTTTCGTGGGGTTTCAAGCTGAGATATGCATTTTCTGCGATAATCTTGGTGAGACTTCTGTCCGAAGTATGCAGAATCATCGAGATCGCTCGTTTCGAACTATTTAATGCGAGAAACACGTTATCTGGTGCTTTCACCACTCCACAGTGCGTTGGATATGCAGAACCGGAGATATTTTGGTTTTCGTCGGGTTTCAAGCTGAGATATGCATTTTTTACGATAATCTTGGAGAGACTTCTGTCCGAAGTATGCTTAATCATCGAGATCGCTCGTTTCGACCTGTTTAATGCGAGAAACACGTTATCTGGTGTTTTCACCACTCCACAGTGCGTTTGATATGCAGAACAGTAGATATCTTGGTTTTCGTGGGGTTTCAAGCTGAGATATTCATTTTCTGCGATAATCTTGTTGAGACTTCTGTCCGAAGTATAAAGAATCATCGAGATCGCTCGTTTCGAGCTATTTAATGCGAGAATCACGTTATCTGGTGTTTTCACCACTCCACAGTGCGTTTGATATGCAGATCCAGCGATATCTTGGCTTTCGTGGGGTTTCAAGCTGAGATATGCATTTTCTACGATAATCTTGGTGAGACTTGTTTCAGAAGTATGCAGGATCTTCGAGAACGCTCTTTTCGAGCTACTTAATATGAGAAACACGTTATCTGTTGTTTTCACCACTCCACAGTGCGTTTGATATGCAGTACCAGCGACATCTTGGTTTTCGTGGGGTTTCAAGTGGAGATATGCATTTTCTGCGATAATCTTGGTGAGACTTCTGTCCGAAGTATGCTGAAACATCGAGATCGCTCTTTTCGAGCTAGTTAATGCGAGAAAAACCTTATCCGGTGTTTTCACCACTCCACAGTGCGTTTGATATGCAGATCCAGCGATATCTTGGCTTTCGTGGGGTTTCAAGCTGAGATATGCATTTTTTACGATAATCTTGGTGAGACTTCTGTCCGAAGTATGCAGAATCATCGAGATCGCTCGTTTCGAACTATTTAATGCGAGAAACACGTTATCTGGTGTTTTCACCACTCCACAGTGCGTTGGATATGCAGAACCGGAGATATTTTGGTTTTCGTCGGGTTTCAAGCTGAGATATGCATTTTGTACGATAAGCTTGGTGAGACATCTGTCCGAAGTATGCAGAAACATCGGGAGCGCTCTTTTCGAGCTATTTAATGCGAGAAACACGTTTTCTGGGGTTTTCACCACCCCACAGTTCTTTGGATATGCAGAACAGGAGATATCATGGATTGCGTGGGGTTTCAAGCAGAGATATGCATTTTCTGCGATAATCTTGGTGAGACTTCTGTTAGAAGTATGCAGAATCATCGAGATCGCACTTTTCGAGCTATTTAATGCGAGAAACACGTTATCTGGTGTTTTCACCACTCCACAGTGCGTTTGATATGCAGAACCGGCGATATCTTGGTTTTCGTGGGGTTTGAAGCTGAGATATGCATTTTCTACGATAATCTTGGTGAGACTTGTTTCAGAAGTATGCAGGATCTTCGAGAACGCTCTTTTCGAGCTACTTAATATGAGAAACACGTTTTCTGGTGTTTTCACCACTCCACAGTACGTTTGATATGCAGAACCGGCGACATCTTGGTTTTCGTGGGGTTTCAAGCTGAGATATGCATTTTCTGCGATAATCTTGGTGAGACTTCTGTCCGAAGTATGCAGAATCATCGAGATCGCTCGTTTCGAACTATTTAATGCGAGAAACACGTTATCTGGTGCTTTCACCACTCCACAGTGCGTTGGATATGCAGAACCGGAGATATTTTGGTTTTCGTCGGGTTTCAAGCTGAGATATGCATTTTTTACGATAATCTTGGAGAGACTTCTGTCCGAAGTATGCTTAATCATCGAGATCGCTCGTTTCGACCTGTTTAATGCGAGAAACACGTTATCTGGTGTTTTCACCACTCCACAGTGCGTTTGATATGCAGAACAGTAGATATCTTGGTTTTCGTGGGGTTTCAAGCTGAGATATTCATTTTCTGCGATAATCTTGTTGAGACTTCTGTCCGAAGTATAAAGAATCATCGAGATCGCTCGTTTCGAGCTATTTAATGCGAGAATCACGTTATCTGGTGTTTTCACCTCTCCACAGTGCGTTGGATAAGCAGAACCGGAGATATTTTGGTTTTCGTCGGGTTTCAAGCTGAGATATGCATTTTCTACGATAAGCTTGGTGAAACATCTGTCCGAAGTATGCAGAAACGTCGAGAGCGCTCTTTTCGAGCTTTTTAATGCGAGAAACACGTTTTCTGGGGTTTTCACCACTCCACAGTTCGTTGGATATGCAGAACAGTAGATATCTTGGTTTTCGTGGGGTTTCAAGCAGAGATATGCATTTTCGGCGATAATCTTGGTGAGACTTCTGTTAGAAGTATGCAGAATCATCGAGATCGCACTTTTAGAGCTATTTAATGCGAGAAACGCGTTATCTGGTGTTTTCACCACTCCACAGTGCGTTGGATATGCAGAACCGGAGATATTTTGGTTTTCGTCTGGTTTCAAGCTGAGATATGCATTTTCTACGATAAGCTTGGTGAGACATCTGTCCGAAGTATGCAGAAACATCGGGAGCGATCTTTTCGCGCTATTTAATGCGAGAAACACGTTTTCTGGGGTTTTCACCACTCCACAGTGCGTTTGATATGCAGAACCGGCGACATCTTGGTTTTCGTGGGGTTTCAAGCTGAGATATGCATTTTCTGCGATAATCTTGGTGAGACTTCTGTCCGAAGTATGCAGAATCATCGAGATCGCTCGTTTCGAGCTATTTAATGCAAGAAACACGTTATCTGTTGTTTTCACCACTCCACAGTGCGTTTGATATGCAGTACCAGCGACATCTTGGTTTTCGTGGGGTTTCAAGTGGAGATATGCATTTTCTGCGATAATCTTGGTGAGACTTCTGTCCGAAGTATGCTGAAACATCGAGATCGCTCTTTTCGAGCTAGTTAATGCGAGAAAAACCTTATCCGGTGTTTTCACCACTCCACAGTGCGTTTGATATGCAGATCCAGCGATATCTTGGCTTTCGTGGGGTTTCAAGCTGAGATATGCATTTTTTACGATAATCTTGGTGAGACTTCTGTCCGAAGTATGCAGAATCATCGAGATCGCTCGTTTCGAACTATTTAATGCGAGAAACACGTTATCTGGTGTTTTCACCACTCCACAGTGCGTTGGATATGCAGAACCGGAGATATTTTGGTTTTCGTCGGGTTTCAAGCTGAGATATGCATTTTGTACGATAAGCTTGGTGAGACATCTGTCCGAAGTATGCAGAAACATCGGGAGCGCTCTTTTCGAGCTATTTAATGCGAGAAACACGTTTTCTGGGGTTTTCACCACCCCACAGTTCTTTGGATATGCAGAACAGGAGATATCATGGATTGCGTGGGGTTTCAAGCAGAGATATGCATTTTCTGCGATAATCTTGGTGAGACTTCTGTTAGAAGTATGCAGAATCATCGAGATCGCACTTTTCGAGCTATTTAATGCGAGAAACACGTTATCTGGTGTTTTCACCACTCCACAGTGCGTTTGATATGCAGAACCGGCGATATCTTGGTTTTCGTGGGGTTTGAAGCTGAGATATGCATTTTCTACGATAATCTTGGTGAGACTTGTTTCAGAAGTATGCAGGATCTTCGAGAACGCTCTTTTCGAGCTACTTAATATGAGAAACACGTTTTCTGGTGTTTTCACCACTCCACAGTACGTTTGATATGCAGAACCGGCGACATCTTGGTTTTCGTGGGGTTTCAAGCTGAGATATGCATTTTCTGCGATAATCTTGGTGAGACTTCTGTCCGAAGTATGCAGAATCATCGAGATCGCTCGTTTCGAACTATTTAATGCGAGAAACACGTTATCTGGTGCTTTCACCACTCCACAGTGCGTTGGATATGCAGAACCGGAGATATTTTGGTTTTCGTCGGGTTTCAAGCTGAGATATGCATTTTGTACGATAAGCTTGGTGAGACATCTGTCCGAAGTATGCAGAAACATCGGGAGCGCTCTTTTCGAGCTATTTAATGCGAGAAACACGTTTTCTGGGGTTTTCACCACCCCACAGTTCTTTGGATATGCAGAACAGGAGATATCATGGATTGCGTGGGGTTTCAAGCAGAGATATGCATTTTCTGCGATAATCTTGGTGAGACTTCTGTCCGAAGTATGCAGAATCATCGAGATCGCTCTTTTCGAGCTATTTAATGCAAGAAACACGTTATCTGGTGTTTTCACCACTCCACAGTGCGTTTGATATGCAGTACCAGCGACATCTTGGTTTTCGTCGGGTTTCAAGCTGAGATATGCATTTTCTAAGATAAGCTTGGTGAAACATCTGTCCGAAGTATGCAGAAACGTCGAGAGCGCTCTTTTCGAGCTTTTTAATGCGAGAAACACGTTTTCTGGGGTTTTCACCACTCCACAGTTCGTTGGATATGCAGAACAGTAGATATCTTGGTTTTCGTGGGGTTTCAAGCAGAGATATGCATTTTCGGCGATAATCTTGGTGAGACATCTGTCCGAAGTATGCAGAAACATCGGGAGCGATCTTTTCGCGCTATTTAATGCGAGAAACACGTTTTCTGGGGTTTTCACCACTCCACAGTGCGTTTGATATGCAGAACCGGCGACATCTTGGTTTTCGTGGGGTTTCAAGCTGAGATATGCATTTTCTGCGATAATCTTGGTGAGACTTCTGTCCGAAGTATGCAGAATCATCGAGATCGCTCGTTTCGAACTATTTAATGCGAGAAACACGTTATCTGGTGTTTTCACCACTCCACAGTGCGTATGATATGCAGAATCGGCGATATCTTGGTTTTCGTGGGGTTTCAAGCTGAGATATGCATTTTTTACGATAATCTTGGAGAGACTTCTGTCCGAAGTATGCTTAATCATCGAGATCGCTCGTTTCGAGCTGTTTAATGCGAGAAACACGTTATCTGGTGTTTTCACCACTCCACAGTGCGTTTGATATGCAGAACAGTAGATATCTTGGTTTTCGTGGGGTTTCAAGCTGAGATATGCATTTTCTGCGATAATCTTGTTGAGACTTCTGTCCGAAGTATAAAGAATCATCGAAATCGCTCTTTTCGAGCTATTTAATGCGAGAAACACGTTATCTGGTGTTTTCACCTCTCCACAGTGCGTTGGATAAGCAGAACCGGAGATATTTTGGTTTTCGTCGGGTTTCAAGCTGAGATATGCATTTTCTACGATAAGCTTGGTGAAACATCTGTCCGAAGTATGCAGAAACGTCGAGAGCGCTCTTTTCGAGCTTTTTAATGCGAGAAACACGTTTTCTGGGGTTTTCACCACTCCACAGTTCGTTGGATATGCAGAACAGTAGATATCTTGGTTTTCGTGGGGTTTCAAGCAGAGATATGCATTTTCGGCGATAATCTTGGTGAGACTTCTGTTAGAAGTATGCAGAATCATCGAGATCGCACTTTTCGAGCTATTTAATGCGAGAAACACGTTATCTGGTGTTTTCACCACTCCACAGTGCGTTGGATATGCAGAACCGGAGATATTTTGGTTTCGTCTGGTTTCAAGCTGAGATATGCATTTTCTACGATAAGCTTGGTGAGACATCTGTCCGAAGTATGCAGAAACATCGGGAGCGATCTTTTCGCGCTATTTAATGCGAGAAACACGTTTTCTGGGGTTTTCACCACTCCACAGTGCGTTTGATATGCAGAACCGGCGACATCTTGGTTTTCGTGGGGTTTCAAGCTGAGATATGCATTTTCTGCGATAATCTTGGTGAGACTTCTGTCCGAAGTATGCAGAATCATCGAGATCGCTCGTTTCGAGCTATTTAATGCAAGAAACACGTTATCTGGTGTTTTCACCACTCCACAGTGCGTTTGATATGCAGTACCAGCGACATCTTGGTTTTCGTGGGGTTTCAAGTGGAGATATGCATTTTCTGCGATAATCTTGGTCAGACTTCTGTCCGAAGTATGCTGAAACATCGAGATCGCTCTTTTCGAGCTAGTTAATGCGAGAAAAACCTTATCCGGTGTTTTCACCACTCCACAGTGCGTTTGATATGCAGATCCAGCGATATCTTGGCTTTCGTGGGGTTTCAAGCTGAGATATGCATTTTGTACGATAAGCTTGGTGAGACATCTGTCCGAAGTATGCAGAAACATCGGGAGCGCTCTTTTCGAGCTATTTAATGCGAGAAACACGTTTTCTGGGGTTTTCACCACCCCACAGTTCTTTGGATATGCAGAACAGGAGATATCATGGATTGCGTGGGGTTTCAAGCAGAGATATGCATTTTCTGCGATAATCTTGGTGAGACTTCTGTTAGAAGTATGCAGAATCATCGAGATCGCACTTTTCGAGCTATTTAATGCGAGAAACACGTTATCTGGTGTTTTCACCACTCCACAGTGCGTTTGATATGCAGAACCGGCGATATCTTGGTTTTCGTGGGGTTTGAAGCTGAGATATGCATTTTCTACGATAATCTTGGTGAGACTTGTTTCAGAAGTATGCAGGATCTTCGAGAACGCTCTTTTCGAGCTACTTAATATGAGAAACACGTTTTCTGGTGTTTTCACCACTCCACAGTGCGTTGGATATGCAGAACCGGAGATATTTTGGTTTTCGTCGGGTTTCAAGCTGAGATATGCATTTTCTGCGATAATCTTGGTGAGACTTCTGTCCGAAGTATGCAGAATCATCGAGATCGCTCGTTTCGAACTATTTAATGCGAGAAACACGTTATCTGGTGTTTTCACCACTCCACAGTGCGTTGGATATGCAGAACCGGAGATATTTTGGTTTTCGTCGGGTTTCAAGCTGAGATATGCATTTTGTACGATAAGCTTGGTGAGACATCTGTCCGAAGTATGCAGAAACATCGGGAGCGCTCTTTTCGAGCTATTTAATGCGAGAAACACGTTTTCTGGGGTTTTCACCACCCCACAGTTCTTTGGATATGCAGAACAGGAGATATCATGGATTGCGTGGGGTTTCAAGCAGAGATATGCATTTTCTGCGATAATCTTGGTGAGACTTCTGTTAGAAGTATGCAGAATCATCGAGATCGCACTTTTCGAGCTATTTAATGCGAGAAACACGTTATCTGGTGTTTTCACCACTCCACAGTGCGTTTGATATGCAGAACCGGCGATATCTTGGTTTTCGTGGGGTTTGAAGCTGAGATATGCATTTTCTACGATAATCTTGGTGAGACTTGTTTCAGAAGTATGCAGGATCTTCGAGAACGCTCTTTTCGAGCTACTTAATATGAGAAACACGTTTTCTGGTGTTTTCACCACTCCACAGTACGTTTGATATGCAGAACCGGCGACATCTTGGTTTTCGTGGGGTTTCAAGCTGAGATATGCATTTTCTGCGATAATCTTGGTGAGACTTCTGTCCGAAGTATGCAGAATCATCGAGATCGCTCGTTTCGAACTATTTAATGCGAGAAACACGTTATCTGGTGCTTTCACCACTCCACAGTGCGTTGGATATGCAGAACCGGAGATATTTTGGTTTTCGTCGGGTTTCAAGCTGAGATATGCATTTTGTACGATAAGCTTGGTGAGACATCTGTCCGAAGTATGCAGAAACATCGGGAGCGCTCTTTTCGAGCTATTTAATGCGAGAAACACGTTTTCTGGGGTTTTCACCACCCCACAGTTCTTTGGATATGCAGAACAGGAGATATCATGGATTGCGTGGGGTTTCAAGCAGAGATATGCATTTTCTGCGATAATCTTGGTGAGACTTCTGTCCGAAGTATGCAGAATCATCGAGATCGCTCTTTTCGAGCTATTTAATGCAAGAAACACGTTATCTGGTGTTTTCACCACTCCACAGTGCGTTTGATATGCAGTACCAGCGACATCTTGGTTTTCGTGGGGTTTCAAGCTGAGATATGCATTTTCTGCGATAATCTTGGTGAGACTTCTGTCCGAAGTATGCAGGATCATCGAGATCGCTCGTTTCGAGCTATTTAATGCGCGAAACACGTTATTTGGTGTTTTCACCACTCCACAGTGCGTTGGATATGCAGAACCGGAGATATTTTGGTTTTCGTCGGGTTTCAAGCTGAGATATGCATTTTTTACGATAATCTTGGTGAGACTTCTGTCCGAAGTATGCTTAATCATCGAGATCGCTCGTTTCGAGCTATTTAATGCAAGAAACACGTTATCTGGTGTTTACACCACTCCACAGTGCGTTTGATATGCAGTACCAGCGACATCTTGGTTTTCGTGGGGTTTCAAGCTGAGATATGCATTTTCTGCGATAATCTTGGTGAGACTTCTGTCCGAAGTATGCAGAATCATCGAGATCGCTCGTTTCGAGCTATTTAATGCGAGAAACACGTTATTTGGTGTTTTCACCACTCCACAGTGCGTTGGATATGCAGAACCGGAGATATTTTGGTTTTCGTCGGGTTTCAAGCTGAGATATGCATTTTTTACGATAATCTTGGAGAGACTTCTGTCCGAAGTATGCTTAATCATCGAGATCGCTCGTTTCGACCTGTTTAATGCGAGAAACACGTTATCTGGTGTTTTCACCACTCCACAGTGCGTTTGATATGCAGAACAGTAGATATCTTGGTTTTCGTGGGGTTTCAAGCTGAGATATTCATTTTCTGCGATAATCTTGTTGAGACTTCTGTCCGAAGTATAAAGAATCATCGAGATCGCTCGTTTCGAGCTATTTAATGCGAGAATCACGTTATCTGGTGTTTTCACCTCTCCACAGTGCGTTGGATAAGCAGAACCGGAGATATTTTGGTTTTCGTCGGGTTTCAAGCTGAGATATGCATTTTCTACGATAAGCTTGGTGAAACATCTGTCCGAAGTATGCAGAAACGTCGAGAGCGCTCTTTTCGAGCTTTTTAATGCGAGAAACACGTTTTCTGGGGTTTTCACCACTCCACAGTTCGTTGGATATGCAGAACAGGAGATATCATGGATTGCGTGGGGTTTCAAGCAGAGATATGCATTTTCTGCGATAATCTTGGTGAGACTTCTGTCCGAAGTATGCAGAATCATCGAGATCGCTCTTTTCGAGCTATTTAATGCAAGAAACACGTTATCTGGTGTTTACACCACTCCACAGTGCGTTTGATATGCAGTACCAGCGACATCTTGGTTTTCGTGGGGTTTCAAGCTGAGATATGCATTTTCTGCGATAATCTTGGTGAGACTTCTGTCCGAAGTATGCAGAATCATCGAGATCGCTCGTTTCGAGCTATTTAATGCGAGAAACACGTTATTTGGTGTTTTCACCACTCCACAGTGCGTTGGATATGCAGAACCGGAGATATTTTGGTTTTCGTCGGGTTTCAAGCTGAGATATGCATTTTTTACGATAATCTTGGTGAGACTTCTGTCCGAAGTATGCTTAATCATCGAGATCGCTCGTTTCGAGCTATTTAATGCAAGAAACACGTTATCTGGTGTTTACACCACTCCACAGTGCGTTTGATATGCAGTACCAGCGACATCTTGGTTTTCGTGGGGTTTCAAGCTGAGATATGCATTTTCTGCGATAATCTTGGTGAGACTTCTGTCCGAAGTATGCAGAATCATCGAGATCGCTCGTTTCGAGCTATTTAATGCGAGAAACACGTTATTTGGTGTTTTCACCACTCCACAGTGCGTTGGATATGCAGAACCGGAGATATTTTGGTTTTCGTCGGGTTTCAAGCTGAGATATGCATTTTTTACGATAATCTTGGAGAGACTTCTGTCCGAAGTATGCTTAATCATCGAGATCGCTCGTTTCGACCTGTTTAATGCGAGAAACACGTTATCTGGTGTTTTCACCACTCCACAGTGCGTTTGATATGCAGAACAGTAGATATCTTGGTTTTCGTGGGGTTTCAAGCTGAGATATTCATTTTCTGCGATAATCTTGTTGAGACTTCTGTCCGAAGTATAAAGAATCATCGAGATCGCTCGTTTCGAGCTATTTAATGCGAGAATCACGTTATCTGGTGTTTTCACCTCTCCACAGTGCGTTGGATAAGCAGAACCGGAGATATTTTGGTTTTCGTCGGGTTTCAAGCTGAGATATGCATTTTCTACGATAAGCTTGGTGAAACATCTGTCCGAAGTATGCAGAAACGTCGAGAGCGCTCTTTTCGAGCTTTTTAATGCGAGAAACACGTTTTCTGGGGTTTTCACCACTCCACAGTTCGTTGGATATGCAGAACAGTAGATATCTTGGTTTTCGTGGGGTTTCAAGCAGAGATATGCATTTTCGGCGATAATCTTGGTGAGACTTCTGTTAGAAGTATGCAGAATCATCGAGATCGCACTTTTGGAGCTATTTAATGCGAGAAACACGTTATCTGGTGTTTTCACCACTCCACAGTGCGTTGGATATGCAGAACCGGAGATATTTTGGTTTTCGTCTGGTTTCAAGCTGAGATATGCATTTTCTACGATAAGCTTGGTGAGACATCTGTCCGAAGTATGCAGAAACATCGGGAGCGATCTTTTCGCGCTATTTAATGCGAGAAACACGTTTTCTGGGGTTTTCACCACTCCACAGTGCGTTTGATATGCAGAACCGGCGACATCTTGGTTTTCGTGGGGTTTCAAGCTGAGATATGCATTTTCTGCGATAATCTTGGTGAGACTTCTGTCCGAAGTATGCAGAATCATCGAGATCGCTCGTTTCGAGCTATTTAATGCAAGAAACACGTTATCTGGTGTTTTCACCACTCCACAGTGCGTTTGATATGCAGTACCAGCGACATCTTGGTTTTCGTGGGGTTTCAAGTGGAGATATGCATTTTCTGCGATAATCTTGGTGAGACTTCTGTCCGAAGTATGCTGAAACATCGAGATCGCTCTTTTCGAGCTAGTTAATGCGAGAAAAACCTTATCCGGTGTTTTCACCACTCCACAGTGCGTTTGATATGCAGATCCAGCGATATCTTGGCTTTCGTGGGGTTTCAAGCTGAGATATGCATTTTGTACGATAAGCTTGGTGAGACATCTGTCCGAAGTATGCAGAAACATCGGGAGCGCTCTTTTCGAGCTATTTAATGCGAGAAACACGTTTTCTGGGGTTTTCACCACCCCACAGTTCTTTGGATATGCAGAACAGGAGATATCATGGATTGCGTGGGGTTTCAAGCAGAGATATGCATTTTCTGCGATAATCTTGGTGAGACTTCTGTTAGAAGTATGCAGAATCATCGAGATCGCACTTTTCGAGCTATTTAATGCGAGAAACACGTTATCTGGTGTTTTCACCACTCCACAGTGCGTTTGATATGCAGAACCGGCGATATCTTGGTTTTCGTGGGGTTTGAAGCTGAGATATGCATTTTCTACGATAATCTTGGTGAGACTTGTTTCAGAAGTATGCAGGATCTTCGAGAACGCTCTTTTCGAGCTACTTAATATGAGAAACACGTTTTCTGGTGTTTTCACCACTCCACAGTGCGTTGGATATGCAGAACCGGAGATATTTTGGTTTTCGTCGGGTTTCAAGCTGAGATATGCATTTTTTACGATAATCTTGGAGAGACTTCTGTCCGAAGTATGCTTAATCATCGAGATCGCTCGTTTCGACCTGTTTAATGCGAGAAACACGTTATCTGGTGTTTTCACCACTCTACAGTGCGTTTGATATGCAGAACAGTAGATATCTTGGTTTTCGTGGGGTTTCAAGCTGAGATATGCATTTTCTGCGATAATCTTGTTGAGACTTCTGTCCGAAGTATAAAGAATCATCGAGATCGCTCGTTTCGAGCTATTTAATGCGAGAATCACGTTATCTGGTGTTTTAACCACTCCACAGTGCGTTGGATATGCAGAACCGGAGATATTTTGGTTTTCGTCTGGTTTCAAGCTGAGATATGCATTTTCTACGATAAGCTTGGTGAGACATCTGTCCGAAGTATGCAGAAACATCGGGAGCGATCTTTTCGCGCTATTTAATGCGAGAAACACGTTTTCTGGGGTTTTCACCACTCCACAGTGCGTTTGATATGCAGAACCGGCGACATCTTGGTTTTCGTGGGGTTTCAAGCTGAGATATGCATTTTTTACGATAATCTTGGTGAGACTTCTGTCCGAAGTATGCAGAATCATCGAGATCGCTCGTTTCGAACTATGTAATGCGAGAAACACGTTATCTGGTGTTTTCACCACTCCACAGTGCGTTGGATATGCAGAACCGGAGATATTTTGGTTTTCGTCGGGTTTCAAGCTGAGATATGCATTTTGTGCGATAAGCTTGGTGAGACATCTGTCCGAAGTATGCAGAAACATCGGGAGCGCTCTTTTCGAGCTATTTAATGCGAGAAACACGTTTTCTGGGGTTTTCACCACCCCACAGTTCTTTGGATATGCAGAACAGGAGATATCATGGATTGCGTGGGGTTTCAAGCAGAGATATGCATTTTCTGCGATAATCTTGGTGAGACTTCTGTTAGAAGTATGCAGAATCATCGAGATCGCACTTTTCGAGCTATTTAATGCGAGAAACACGTTATCTGGTGTTTTCACCACTCCACAGTGCGTTTGATATGCAGAACAGTAGATATCTTGGTTTTCGTGGGGTTTCAAGCTGAGATATGCATTTTCTGCGATAATCTTGTTGAGACTTCTGTCCGAAGTATAAAGAATCATCGAGATCGCTCGTTTCGAGCTATTTAATGCGAGAATCACGTTTTCTGGTGTTTTAACCACTCCACAGTGCGTTGGATATGCAGAACCGGAAATATTTTGGTTTTCGTCGGCTTTCAAGCTGAGATATGCATTTTTTACGATAATCTTGGTGAGACTTCTGTCCGAAGTATGCTTAATCATCGAGATCGCTCGTTTCGAGCTATTTAATGCAAGAAACACGTTATCTGGTGTTTTCACCACTCCACAGTGCGTTTGATATGCAGTACCAGCGACATCTTGGTTTTCGTGGGGTTTCAAGTGGAGATATGCATTTTCTGCGATAATCTTGGTGAGACTTCTGTCCGAAGTATGCTGAAACATCGAGATCGCTCTTTTCGAGCTAGTTAATGCGAGAAAAACCTTATCCGGTGTTTTCACCACTCCACAGTGCGTTTGATATGCAGATCCAGCGATATCTTGGCTTTCGTGGGGTTTCAAGCTGAGATATGCATTTTTTACGATAATCTTGGTGAGACTTCTGTCCGAAGTATGCAGAATCATCGAGATCGCTCGTTTCGAACTATTTAATGCGAGAAACACGTTATCTGGTGTTTTCACCACTCCACAGTGCGTTGGATATGCAGAACCGGAGATATTTTGGTTTTCGTCGGGTTTCAAGCTGAGATATGCATTTTTTACGATAATCTTGGTGAGACTTCTGTCCGAAGTATGCTTAATCATCGAGATCGCTCGTTTCGAGCTATTTAATGCAAGAAACACGTTATCTGGTGTTTTCACCACTCCACAGTGCGTTTGATATGCAGTACCAGCGACATCTTGGTTTTCGTGGGGTTTCAAGTGGAGATATGCATTTTCTGCGATAATCTTGGTGAGACTTCTGTCCGAAGTATGCTGAAACATCGAGATCGCTCTTTTCGAGCTAGTTAATGCGAGAAAAACCTTATCCGGTGTTTTCACCACTCCACAGTGCGTTTGATATGCAGATCCAGCGATATCTTGGCTTTCGTGGGGTTTCAAGCTGAGATATGCATTTTTTACGATAATCTTGGTGAGACTTCTGTCCGAAGTATGCAGAATCATCGAGATCGCTCGTTTCGAACTATTTAATGCGAGAAACACGTTATCTGGTGTTTTCACCACTCCACAGTGCGTTGGATATGCAGAACCGGAGATATTTTGGTTTTCGTCGGGTTTCAAGCTGAGATATGCATTTTGTACGATAAGCTTGGTGAGACATCTGTCCGAAGTATGCAGAAACATCGGGAGCGCTCTTTTCGAGCTATTTAATGCGAGAAACACGTTTTCTGGGGTTTTCACCACCCCACAGTTCTTTGGATATGCAGAACAGGAGATATCATGGATTGCGTGGGGTTTCAAGCAGAGATATGCATTTTCTGCGATAATCTTGGTGAGACTTCTGTTAGAAGTATGCAGAATCATCGAGATCGCACTTTTCGAGCTATTTAATGCGAGAAACACGTTATCTGGTGTTTTCACCACTCCACAGTGCGTTTGATATGCAGAACCGGCGATATCTTGGTTTTCGTGCGGTTTGAAGCTGAGATATGCATTTTCTACGATAATCTTGGTGAGACTTGTTTCAGAAGTATGCAGGATCTTCGAGAACGCTCTTTTCGAGCTACTTAATATGAGAAACACGTTTTCTGGTGTTTTCACCACTCCACAGTACGTTTGATATGCAGAACCGGCGACATCTTGGTTTTCGTGGGGTTTCAAGCTGAGATATGCATTTTCTGCGATAATCTTGGTGAGACTTCTGTCCGAAGTATGCAGAATCATCGAGATCGCTCTTTTCGAGCTATTTAATGCAAGAAACACGTTATCTGGTGTTTTCACCACTCCACAGTGCGTTTGATATGCAGTACCAGCGACATCTTGGTTTTCGTGGGGTTTCAAGCTGAGATATGCATTTTCTGCGATAATCTTGGTGAGACTTCTGTCCGAAGTATGCAGGATCATCGAGATCGCTCGTTTCGAGCTATTTAATGCGCGAAACACGTTATTTGGTGTTTTCACCACTCCACAGTGCGTTGGATATGCAGAACCGGAGATATTTTGGTTTTCGTCGGGTTTCAAGCTGAGATATGCATTTTTTACGATAATCTTGGTGAGACTTCTGTCCGAAGTATGCTTAATCATCGAGATCGCTCGTTTCGAGCTATTTAATGCAAGAAACACGTTATCTGGTGTTTACACCACTCCACAGTGCGTTTGATATGCAGTACCAGCGACATCTTGGTTTTCGTGGGGTTTCAAGCTGAGAAATGCATTTTCTGCGATAATCTTGGTGAGACTTCTGTCCGAAGTATGCAGAATCATCGAGATCGCTCGTTTCGAGCTATTTAATGCGAGAAACACGTTATTTGGTGTTTTCACCACTCCACAGTGCGTTGGATAGGCAGAACAGTAGATATCTTGGTTTTCGTGGGGTTTCAAGCTGAGATATGCATTTTCTGCGATAATCTTGTTGAGACTTCTGTCCGAAGTATAAAGAATCATCGAGATCGCTCGTTTCGAGCTATTTAATGCGAGAATCACGTTATCTGGTGTTCTAACCACTCCACAGTGCGTTGGATATGCAGAACCGGAGATATTTTGGTTTTCGTCGGGTTTCAAGTTGAGATATGCATTTTGTACGATAAGCTTGGTGAGACATCTGTCCGAAGTATGCAGAAACATCGGGAGCGATCTTTTCGAGCTATTTAATGCGAGAAACACGTTTTCTGGGGTTTTCACCACTCCACAGTTCTTTGGATATGCAGAACAGGAGATATCTTGGTTTGCGTTGGGTTTCAAGATGAGATATGCATTTTCTGCGATAATCTTGTTGAGACTTCTGTCCGAAGTATAAAGAATCATCGAGATCGCTCGTTTCGAGCTATTTAATGCGAGAATCACGTTTTCTGGTGTTTTAACCACTCCACAGTGCGTTGGATATGCAGAACCGGAGATATTTTGGTTTTCGTCGGCTTTCAAGCTGAGATATGCATTTTTTACGATAATCTTGGTGAGACTTCTGTCCGAAGTATGCTTAATCATCGAGATCGCTCGGTTCGAGCTATTTAATGCAAGAAACACGTTATCTGGGGTTTTCACCACTCCACAGTTGGTTTGATATGCAGAACCGGCGATATCTTGGTTTTCGTGGGGTTTCAAGTTGAGATATGCATTTTCTGCGATAATCTTGGTGAGACTTCTGTCCGAAGTATGCTGAATCATCGAGATCGCACTTTTCGAGCTACTTAATGCACGAAACACGTTTTCTGGTGTTTTCACCACTCCATAGTATGTTTGACATGCAGAACCGGAGGTATCTTGGTTTCGGTCGGGTATCAAGCTGAGATATGCATTTTCTACGATAATCCAGGTGAGACTTCTGTCAGAAGTATGCAGAATCTTCGAGAACGCTCTTTTCGAGCTACTTAATGCGCGAAACACGTTATCTGGTGTTTTCACCACTCCACAGTGCGTTTGATATGCAGTACCAGCGACATCTTGGTTTTCGTGGGGTTTCAAGCTGAGATATGCATTTTCAGCGATAATCTTGGTGAGACTTCTGTCCGAAGTATGCTGAATCATCGAGATCGCTCTTTTCGAGCTAGTTAGTGCGAGAAACACGTTATCTGGTGTTTTCACCACTCCACAGTGCGTTTGATATGCAGAACAGTAGATACCTTGGTTTTCGTGGGGTTTCAAGCTGAGATATGCATTTTCTGCGATAATCTTGGTGAGACTTCTGTCCGAAGTATGCAGAATCATCGATATCGCTCGTTTCGAGCTATTTAATGCGAGAAACACGTTATTTGGTGTTTTCACCCCTCCACAGTGCGTTGGATATGCACAACCGGAGATATTTTGGTTTTCGTCGGGTTTCAAGCTGAGATATGCATTTTTTACGATAATCTTGGTGAGACTTCTGTCCGAAGTATGCTTAATCATCGAGATCGCTCGTTTCGAACTATTTAAAGCAAGAAACACGTTATCTGGTGTTTTCACCACTCCACAGTGCGTTTGATATGCAGTACCAGCGACATCTTGGTTTTCGTGGGGTTTCAAGCAGAGATATGCATTTTCGGCGATAATCTTGGTGAGACTTCTGTTAGAAGTATGCAGAATCATCGAGATCGCACTTTTCGAGCTATTTAATGCGAGAAACACGTTATCTGGTGTTTTCACCACTCCACAGTGCGTTGGATATGCAGAACCGGAGATATTTTGGTTTCGTCTGGTTTCAAGCTGAGATATGCATTTTCTACGATAAGCTTGGTGAGACATCTGTCCGAAGTATGCAGAAACATCGGGAGCGATCTTTTCGCGCTATTTAATGCGAGAAACACGTTTTCTGGGGTTTTCACCACTCCACAGTTCTTTGGATATGCAGAACCGGCGACATCTTGGTTTTCGTGGGGTTTCAAGCTGAGATATGCATTTTCTGCGATAATCTTGGTGAGACTTCTGTCCGAAGTATGCAGAATCATCGAGATCGCTCGTTTCGAGCTATTTAATGCAAGAAACACGTTATCTGGTGTTTTCACCACTCCACAGTGCGTTTGATATGCAGTACCAGCGACATCTTGGTTTTCGTGGGGTTTCAAGTGGAGATATGCATTTTCTGCGATAATCTTGGTGAGACTTCTGTCCGAAGTATGCTGAAACATCGAGATCGCTCTTTTCGAGCTAGTTAATGCAAGAAAAACCTTATCCGGTGTTTTCACCACTCCACAGTGCGTTTGATATGCAGATCCAGCGATATCTTGGCTTTCGTGGGGTTTCAAGCTGAGATATGCATTTTTTACGATAATCTTGGTGAGACTTCTGTCCGAAGTATGCTTAATCATCGAGATAGCTCGTTTCGAGCTATCTAATGCGAGAAACACGTTATCTGGTGTTTTCACCACTCCACAGTGCGTTTGATATGCAGAACAGTAGATATCTTGGTTTTCGTGGGGTTTCAAGCTGAGATATGCATTTTCTGCGATAATCTTGTTGAGACTTCTGTCCGAAGTATAAAGAATCATCGAGATCGCTCTTTTCGAGCTATTTAATGCGAGAAACACGTTATCTGGTGTTTTCACCTCTCCACAGTGCGTTGGATAAGCAGAACCGGAGATATTTTGGTTTTCGTCGGGTTTCAAGCTGAGATATGCATTTTCTACGATAAGCTTGGTGAAACATCTGTCCGAAGGTTGCAGAAACGTCGAGAGCGCTCTTTTCGAGCTATTTAATGCGAGAAACACGTTATCTGGTGTTTTCACCACTCCACAGTGCGTATGATATGCAGAATCGGCGATATCTTGGTTTTCGTGGGGTTTCAAGCTGAGATATGCATTTTTTACGATAATCTTGGTGAGACTTCTGTCCGAAGTATGCTTAATCATCGAGATCGCTCGTTTCGAGCTGTTTAATGCGAGAAACACGTTATCTGGTGTTTTCACCTCTCCACAGTGCGTTGGATAAGCAGAACCGGAGATATTTTCGTTTTCGTCGGGTTTCAAGCTGAGATATGCATTTTCTACGATAAGCTTGGTGAAACATCTGTCCGAAGTATGCAGAAACGTCGAGAGCGCTCTTTTCGAGCTTTTTAATGCGAGAAACACGTTTTCTGGGGTTTTCACCACTCCACAGTTCGTTGGATATGCAGAACAGTAGATATCTTGGTTTTCGTGGGGTTTCAAGCTGAGATATGCATTTTCTGCGATAATCTTGTTGAGACTTCTGTCCGAAGTATAAAGAATCATCGAGATCGCTCTTTTCGAGCTATTTAATGCGAGAAACACGTTATCTGGTGTTTTCACCTCTCCACAGTGCGTTGGATAAGCAGAACCGGAGATATTTTGGTTTTCGTCGGGTTTCAAGCTGAGATATGCATTTTCTACGATAAGCTTGGTGAAACATCTGTCCGAAGTATGCAGAAACGTCGAGAGCGCTCTTTTCGAGCTTTTTAATGCGAGAAACACGTTTTCTGGGGTTTTCACCACTCCACAGTTCGTTGGATATGCAGAACAGTAGATATCTTGGTTTTCGTGGGGTTTCAAGCAGAGATATGCATTTTCGGCGATAATCTTGGTGAGACTTCTGTTAGAAGTATGCAGAATCATCGAGATCGCACTTTTCGAGCTATTTAATGCGAGAAACACGTTATCTGGTGTTTTCACCACTCCACAGTGCGTTTGATATGCAGAACCGGCGATATCTTGGTTTTCGTGGGGTTTCAAGCTGAGATATGCATTTTCTACGATAATCTTGGTGAGACTTCTGTCAGAAGTATGCAGGATGTACGAGAACGCTCTTTTCGAGCTACTTAATATGAGAAACACGTTTTCTGGTGTTTTCACCACTCCACAGTGCGTTTGATATGCAGAACCGGCGACATCTAGGTTTTCGTGGGGTTTCAAGCTGAGATATGCATTTTCTGCGATAATCTTGGTGAGACTTCTGTCCGAAGTATGCAGAATCATCGAGATCGCTCGTTTCGAGCTATTTAATGCAAGAAACACGTTATCTGGTGTTTTCACCACTCCACAGTGCGTTTGATATGCAGTACCAGCGACATCTTGGTTTTCGTGGGGTTTCAAGTGGAGATATGCATTTTCTGCGATAATCTTGGTGAGACTTCTGTCCGAAGTATGCTGAAACATCGAGATCGCTCTTTTCGAGCTAGTTAATGCGAGAAAAACCTTATCCGGTGTTTTCACCACTCCACAGTGCGTTTGATATGCAGAACAGTAGATATCTTGGTTTTCGTCGGCTTTCAAGCTGAGATATGCATTTTTTACGATAATCTTGGTGAGACTTCTGTCCGAAGTATGCTTAATCATCGAGATCGCTCGGTTCGAGCTATTTAATGCAAGAAACACGTTATCTGGGGTTTTCACCACTCCACAGTTGGTTTGATATGCAGAACCGGCGATATCTTGGTTTTCGTGGGGTTTCAAGTTGAGATATGCATTTTCTGCGATAATCTTGGTGAGACTTCTGTCCGAAGTATGCTGAATCATCGAGATCGCACTTTTCGAGCTACTTAATGCACGAAACACGTTTTCTGGTGTTTTCACCACTCCATAGTATGTTTGACATGCAGAACCGGAGGTATCTTGGTTTCGGTCGGGTATCAAGCTGAGATATGCATTTTCTACGATAATCCAGGTGAGACTTCTGTCAGAAGTATGCAGAATCTTCGAGAACGCTCTTTTCGAGCTACTTAATGCGCGAAACACGTTATCTGGTGTTTTCACCACTCCACAGTGCGTTTGATATGCAGTACCAGCGACATCTTGGTTTTCGTGGGGTTTCAAGCTGAGATATGCATTTTCAGCGATAATCTTGGTGAGACTTCTGTCCGAAGTATGCTGAATCATCGAGATCGCTCTTTTCGAGCTAGTTAGTGCGAGAAACACGTTATCTGGTGTTTTCACCACTCCACAGTGCGTTTGATATGCAGAACAGTAGATACCTTGGTTTTCGTGGGGTTTCAAGCTGAGATATGCATTTTCTGCGATAATCTTGGTGAGACTTCTGTCCGAAGTATGCAGAATCATCGATATCGCTCGTTTCGAGCTATTTAATGCGAGAAACACGTTATTTGGTGTTTTCACCCCTCCACAGTGCGTTGGATATGCACAACCGGAGATATTTTGGTTTTCGTCGGGTTTCAAGCTGAGCTATGCATTTTTTACGATAATCTTGGTGAGACTTCTGTCCGAAGTATGCTTAATCATCGAGATCGCTCGTTTCGAACTATTTAATGCAAGAAACACGTTATCTGGTGTTTTCACCACTCCACAGTGCGTTTGATATGCAGTACCAGCGACATCTTGGTTTTCGTGGGGTTTCAAGCTGAGATATGCATTTTCTGCGATAATCTTAGTGAGACTTCTGTCCGAAGTATGCAGAATCATCGAGATCGCACGTTTCGAGCTATTTAATGCGAGAATCACGTTATCTGGTGTTTTAACCGCTCCACAGTGCGTTGGATATGCAGAACCCGAGATATTATGGTTTTCGTCTGGTTTCAAGCTGAGATATGCATTTTCTACGATAAGCTTGGTGAGACATCTGTCCGAAGTATGCAGAAACATCGAGAGCGCTCTTTTCGAGCCATTTAATGCGAGAAACACGTTTTCTGGGGTTTTCACCACTCCACAGTTCTTTGGATATGCAGAACAGGAGATATCTTGGTTTGCGTGGGGTTTCAAGCAGAGATATGCATTTTCTGCGATAATCTTGTTGAGACTTCTGTCCGAAGTATGCAGAATCATCGAGATCGCTCTTTTCGAGCTATTTAATGCGAGAAACACGTTATCTGGTGTTTTCACCTCTCCACAGTGCGTTGGATAAGCAGAACCGGAGATATTTTGGTTTTCGTCGGGTTTCAAGCTGAGATATGCATTTTCTACGATAAGCTTGGTGAAACATCTGTCCGAAGTATGCAGAAACGTCGAGAGCGCTCTTTTCGAGCTTTTTAATGCGAGAAACACGTTTTCTGGGGTTTTCACCACTCCACAGTTCGTTGGATATGCAGAACAGTAGATATCTTGGTTTTCGTGGGGTTTCAAGCAGAGATATGCATTTTCGGCGATAATCTTGGTGAGACTTCTGTTAGAAGTATGCAGAATCATCGAGATCGCACTTTTAGAGCTATTTAATGCGAGAAACGCGTTATCTGGTGTTTTCACCACTCCACAGTGCGTTGGATATGCAGAACCGGAGATATTTTGGTTTTCGTCTGGTTTCAAGCTGAGATATGCATTTTCTACGATAAGCTTGGTGAGACATCTGTCCGAAGTATGCAGAAACATCGGGAGCGATCTTTTCGCGCTATTTAATGCGAGAAACACGTTTTCTGGGGTTTTCACCACTCCACAGTGCGTTTGATATGCAGAACCGGCGACATCTTGGTTTTCGTGGGGTTTCAAGCGGAGATATGCATTTTCTGCGATAATCTTGGTGAGACTTCTGTCCGAAGTATGCAGAATCATCGAGATCGCTCGTTTCGAGCTATTTAATGCAAGAAACACGTTATCTGGTGTTTTCACCACTCCACAGTGCGTTTGATATGCAGTACCAGCGACATCTTGGTTTTCGTGGGGTTTCAAGTGGAGATATGCATTTTCTGCGATAATCTTGGTGAGACTTCTGTCCGAAGTATGCTTAATCATCGAGATCGCTCGTTTCGAGCTGTTTAATGCGAGAAACACGTTATCTGGTGTTTTCACCACTCCACAGTGCGTTTGATATGCAGAACAGTAGATATCTTGGTTTTCGTGGGGTTTCAAGCTGAGATATGCATTTTCTGCGATAATCTTGTTGAGACCTCTGTCCGAAGTATAAAGAATCATCGAGATCGCTCTTTTCGAGCTATTTAATGCGAGAAACACGTTATCTGGTGTTTTCACCTCTCCACAGTGCGTTGGATAAGCAGAACCGGAGATATTTTGGTTTTCGTCGGGTTTCAAGCTGAGATATGCATTTTCTAAGATAAGCTTGGTGAAACATCTGTCCGAAGTATGCAGAAACGTCGAGAGCGCTCTTTTCGAGCTTTTTAATGCGAGAAACACGTTTTCTGGGGTTTTCACCACTCCACAGTTCGTTGGATATGCAGAACAGTAGATATCTTGGTTTTCGTGGGGTTTCAAGCAGAAATATGCATTTTCGGCGATAATCTTGGTGAGACATCTGTCCGAAGTATGCAGAAACATCGGGAGCGATCTTTTCGCGCTATTTAATGCGAGAAACACGTTTTCTGGGGTTTTCACCACTCCACAGTGCGTTTGATATGCAGAACCGGCGACATCTTGGTTTTCGTGGGGTTTCAAGCTGAGATATGCATTTTCTGCGATAATCTTGTTGAGACTTCTGTCCGAAGTATAAAGAATCATCGAAATCGCTCTTTTCGAGCTATTTAATGCGAGAAACACGTTATCTGGTGTTTTCACCTCTCCACAGTGCGTTGGATAAGCAGAACCGGAGATATTTTGGTTTTCGTCGGGTTTCAAGCTGAGATATGCATTTTCTACGATAAGCTTGGTGAAACATCTGTCCGAAGTATGCAGAAACGTCGAGAGCGCTCTTTTCGAGCTTTTTAATGCGAGAAACACGTTTTCTGGGGTTTTCACCACTCCACAGTTCGTTGGATATGCAGAACAGTAGATATCTTGGTTTTCGTGGGGTTTCAAGCCGAGATATGCATTTTCGGCGATAATCTTGGTGAGACTTCTGTTAGAAGTATGCAGAATCATCGAGATCGCACTTTTCGAGCTATTTAATGCGAGAAACACGTTATCTGGTGTTTTCACCACTCCACAGTGCGTTGGATATGCAGAACCGGAGATATTTTGGTTTCGTCTGGTTTCAAGCTGAGATATGCATTTTCTACGATAAGCTTGGTGAGACATCTGTCCGAAGTATGCAGAAACATCGGGAGCGATCTTTTCGCGCTATTTAATGCGAGAAACACGTTTTCTGGGGTTTTCACCACTCCACAGTTCTTTGGATATGCAGAACCGGCGACATCTTGGTTTTCGTGGGGTTTCAAGCTGAGATATGCATTTTCTGCGATAATCTTGGTGAGACTTCTGTCCGAAGTATGCAGAATCATCGAGATCGCTCGTTTCGAGCTATTTAATGCAAGAAACACGTTATCTGGTGTTTTCACCACTCCACAGTGCGTTTGATATGCAGTACCAGCGACATCTTGGTTTTCGTGGGGTTTCAAGTGGAGATATGCATTTTCTGCGATAATCTTGGTGAGACTTCTGTCCGAAGTATGCTGAAACATCGAGATCGCTCTTTTCGAGCTAGTTAATGCAAGAAAAACCTTATCCGGTGTTTGCACCACTCCACAGTGCGTTTGATATGCAGATCCAGCGATATCTTGGCTTTCGTGGGGTTTCAAGCTGAGATATGCATTTTTTACGATAATCTTGGTGAGACTTCTGTCCGAAGTATGCTTAATCATCGAGATAGCTCGTTTCGAGCTATCTAATGCGAGAAACACGTTATCTGGTGTTTTCACCACTCCACAGTGCGTTTGATATGCAGAACAGTAGATATCTTGGTTTTCGTGGGGTTTCAAGCTGAGATATGCATTTTCTGCGATAATCTTGTTGAGACTTCTGTCCGAAGTATAAAGAATCATCGAGATCGCTCTTTTCGAGCTATTTAATGCGAGAAACACGTTATCTGGTGTTTTCACCTCTCCACAGTGCGTTGGATAAGCAGAACCGGAGATATTTTGGTTTTCGTCGGGTTTCAAGCTGAGATATGCATTTTCTACGATAAGCTTGGTGAAACATCTGTCCGAAGGTTGCAGAAACGTCGAGAGCGCTCTTTTCGAGCTATTTAATGCGAGAAACACGTTATCTGGTGTTTTCACCACTCCACAGTGCGTATGATATGCAGAATCGGCGATATCTTGGTTTTCGTGGGGTTTCAAGCTGAGATATGCATTTTTTACGATAATCTTGGTGAGACTTCTGTCCGAAGTATGCTTAATCATCGAGATCGCTCGTTTCGAGCTGTTTAATGCGAGAAACACGTTATCTGGTGTTTTCACCTCTCCACAGTGCGTTGGATAAGCAGAACCGGAGATATTTTGGTTTTCGTCGGGTTTCAAGCTGAGATATGCATTTTCTACGATAAGCTTGGTGAAACATCTGTCCGAAGTATGCAGAAACGTCGAGAGCGCTCTTTTCGAGCTTTTTAATGCGAGAAACACGTTTTCTGGGGTTTTCACCACTCCACAGTTCGTTGGATATGCAGAACAGTAGATATCTTGGTTTTCGTGGGGTTTCAAGCTGAGATATGCATTTTCTGCGATAATCTTGTTGAGACTTCTGTCCGAAGTATAAAGAATCATCGAGATCGCTCTTTTCGAGCTATTTAATGCGAGAAACACGTTATCTGGTGTTTTCACCTCTCCACAGTGCGTTGGATAAGCAGAACCGCAGATATTTTGGTTTTCGTCGGGTTTCAAGCTGAGATATGCATTTTCTACGATAAGCTTGGTGAAACATCTGTCCGAAGTATGCAGAAACGTCGAGAGCGCTCTTTTCGAGCTTTTTAATGCGAGAAACACGTTTTCTGGGGTTTTCACCACTCCACAGTTCGTTGGATATGCAGAACAGTAGATATCTTGGTTTTCGTGGGGTTTCAAGCAGAGATATGCATTTTCGGCGATAATCTTGGTGAGACTTCTGTTAGAAGTATGCAGAATCATCGAGATCGCACTTTTCGAGCTATTTAATGCGAGAAACACGTTATCTGGTGTTTTCACCACTCCACAGTGCGTTTGATATGCAGAACCGGCGATATCTTGGTTTTCGTGGGGTTTCAAGCTGAGATATGCATTTTCTACGATAATCTTGGTGAGACTTCTGTCAGAAGTATGCAGGATGTACGAGAACGCTCTTTTCGAGCTACTTAATATGAGAAACACGTTTTCTGGTGTTTTCACCACTCCACAGTGCGTTTGATATGCAGAACCGGCGACATCTAGGTTTTCGTGGGGTTTCAAGCTGAGATATGCATTTTCTGCGATAATCTTGGTGAGACTTCTGTCCGAAGTATGCAGAATCATCGAGATCGCTCGTTTCGAGCTATTTAATGCAAGAAACACGTTATCTGGTGTTTTCACCACTCCACAGTGCGTTTGATATGCAGTACCAGCGACATCTTGGTTTTCGTGGGGTTTCAAGTGGAGATATGCATTTTCTGCGATAATCTTGGTGAGACTTCTGTCCGAAGTATGCTGAAACATCGAGATCGCTCTTTTCGAGCTAGTTAATGCGAGAAAAACCTTATCCGGTGTTTTCACCACTCCACAGTGCGTTTGATATGCAGATCCAGCGATATCTTGGCTTTCGTGGGGTTTCAAGCTGAGATATGCATTTTTTACGATAATCTTGGTGAGACTTCTGTCCGAAGTATGCTTAATCATCGAGATAGCTCGTTTCGAGCTATCTAATGCGAGAAACACGTTATCTGGTGTTTTCACCACTCCACAGTTGGTTTGATATGCAGAACCGGCGATATCTTGGTTTTCGTGGGGTTTCAAGTTGAGATATGCATTTTCTGCGATAATCTTGGTGAGACTTCTGTCCGAAGTATGCAGAATCATAGAGATCGTTCTTTTCGAGCTATTTAATGCAAGAAACACGTTATCTGGTGTTTTCACCACTCCACAGTGCGTTTGATATGCAGTACCAGCGACATCTTGGTTTTCGTGGGGTTTCAAGCTGAGATATGCATTTTCTGCGATAATCTTGGTGAGACTTCTGTCCGAAGTATGCTGAATCATCGAGATCGCACTTTTCGAGCTACTTAATGCACGAAACACGTTTTCTGGTGTTTTCACCACTCCATAGTATGTTTGACATGCAGAACCGGAGGTATCTTGGTTTCGGTCGGGTATCAAGCTGAGATATGCATTTTCTACGATAATCCTGGTGAGACTTCTGTCAGAAGTATGCAGAATCTTCGAGAACGCTCTTTTCGAGCTACTTAATGCGCGAAACACGTTATTTGGTGTTTTCACCACTCCACAGTGCGTTTGATATGCAGTACCAGCGACATCTTGGTTTTCGTGGGGTTTCAAGCTGAGATATGCATTTTCTGCGATAATCTTGGTGAGACTTCTGTCCGAAGTATGCTGAATCATCGAGATCGCTCTTTTCGAGCTAGTTAGTGCCAGAAACACGTTATCTGGTGTTTTCACCACTCCACAGTGCGTTTGATATGCAGAACAGTAGATATCTTGGTTTTCGTGGGGTTTCAAGCTGAGATATGCATTATCTGCGATAATCTTGGTAAGACTTCTGTCCGAAGTATGCAGAATCATAGAGATCGTTCTTTTCGAGCTATTTAATGCAAGAAACACGTTATCTGGTGTTTTCACCACTCCACAGTGCGTTTGATATGCAGTACCAGCGACATCTTGGTTTTCGTGGGGTTTCAAGCTGAGATATGCATTTTTTACGATAATCTTGGTGAGACTTCTGTCCGAAGTATGCAGGATCATCGAGATCGCTCGTTTCGAGCTAATTAATGCGAGAAACACATTATTTGGTGTTTTCACCACTCCACAGTGCGTTGGATATGCAGAACCGGAGATATTTTGGTTTTCGTCGGGTTTCAAGCTGAGATATGCATTTTTTACGATAATCTTGGTCAGACTTCTGTCCGAAGTATGCTTAATCATAGAGATCGTTCTTTTCGAGCTATTTAATGCAAGAAACACGTTATCTGGTGTTTACACCACTCCACAGTGCGTTTGATATGCAGTACCAGCGACATATTGGTTTTCGTGGGGTTTCAAGCTGAGATATGCATTTTCTGCGATAATCTTGGTGAGACTTCTGTCCGAAGTATGCAGAATCATCGATATCGCTCGTTTCGAGCTATTTAATGCGAGAAACACTTTATTTGGTGTTTTCACACCTCCACAGTGCGTTGGATATGCAGAACCGGAGATATTTTGGTTTTCGTCGGGTTTCAAGCTGAGATATGCATTTTATACGATAATCTTGGTGAGACTTCTGTCCGAAGTATGCTTAATCATCGAGATCGCTCGTTTCGAGCTATTTAATGCAAGAAACACGTTATCTGGTGTTTTCACCACTCCACAGTGCGTTTGATATGCAGTACCAGCGACATCTTGGTTTTCGTGGGGTTTCAAGCTGAGATATGCATTTTCTGCGATAATCTTGGTGAGACTTCTGTCCGAAGTATGCAGAATCATCGAGATCGCTCGTTTCGAGCTATTTAATGCGAGAAACACGTTATTTGGTGTTTTCACCACTCCACAGTGCGTTGGATATGCAGAACCGGAGATATTTTGGTTTTCGTCGGGTTTCAAGCTGAGATATGCATTTTTTACGATAATCTTGGTGAGACCTCTGTCCGAAGTATGCAGAATCATCGAGATCGCTCGTTTCGAACTATTTAATGCGAGAAACACGTTATCTGGTGTTTTCACCACTCCACAGTGCGTATGATATGCAGAATCGGCGATATCTTGGTTTTCGTGGGGTTTCAAGCTGAGATATGCATTTTTTACGATAATCTTGGTGAGACTTCTGTCCGAAGTATGCTTAATCATCGAGATCGCTCGTTTCGAGCTGTTTAATGCGAGAAACACGTTATCTGGTGTTTTCACCTCTCCACAGTGCGTTGGATAAGCAGAACCGGAGATATTTTGGTTTTCGTCGGGTTTCAAGCTGAGATATGCATTTTCTACGATAAGCTTGGTGAAACATCTGTCCGAAGTATGCAGAAACGTCGAGAGCGCTCTTTTCGAGCTTTTTAATGCGAGAAACACGTTTTCTGGGGTTTTCACCACTCCACAGTTCGTTGGATATGCAGAACAGTAGATATCTTGGTTTTCGTGGGGTTTCAAGCTGAGATATGCATTTTCTGCGATAATCTTGTTGAGACTTCTGTCCGAAGTATAAAGAATCATCGAGATCGCTCTTTTCGAGCTATTTAATGCGAGAAACACGTTATCTGGTGTTTTCACCTCTCCACAGTGCGTTGGATAAGCAGAACCGCAGATATTTTGGTTTTCGTCGGGTTTCAAGCTGAGATATGCATTTTCTACGATAAGCTTGGTGAAACATCTGTCCGAAGTATGCAGAAACGTCGAGAGCGCTCTTTTCGAGCTTTTTAATGCGAGAAACACGTTTTCTGGGGTTTTCACCACTCCACAGTTCGTTGGATATGCAGAACAGTAGATATCTTGGTTTTCGTGGGGTTTCAAGCAGAGATATGCATTTTCGGCGATAATCTTGGTGAGACTTCTGTTAGAAGTATGCAGAATCATCGAGATCGCACTTTTCGAGCTATTTAATGCGAGAAACACGTTATCTGGTGTTTTCACCACTCCACAGTTCTTTGGATATGCAGAACAGGAGATATCTTGGTTTTCGTGGGGTTTCAAGCTGAGATATGCATTTTCTACGATAATCTTGGTGAGACTTCTGTCAGAAGTATGCAGGATGTACGAGAACGCTCTTTTCGAGCTACTTAATATGAGAAACACGTTTTCTGGTGTTTTCACCACTCCACAGTGCGTTTGATATGCAGAACCGGCGACATCTAGGTTTTCGTGGGGTTTCAAGCTGAGATATGCATTTTCTGCGATAATCTTGGTGAGACTTCTGTCCGAAGTATGCAGAATCATCGAGATCGCTCGTTTCGAGCTATTTAATGCAAGAAACACGTTATCTGGGGTTTTCACCACTCCACAGTGCGTTTGATATGCAGTACCAGCGACATCTTGGTTTTCGTGGGGTTTCAAGTGGAGATATGCATTTTCTGCGATAATCTTGGTGAGACTTCTGTCCGAAGTATGCTGAAACATCGAGATCGCTCTTTTCGAGCTAGTTAATGCGAGAAAAACCTTATCAGGTGTTTTCACCACTCCACAGTGCGTTTGATATGCAGATCCAGCGATATCTTGGCTTTCGTGGGGTTTCAAGCTGAGATATGCATTTTTTACGATAATCTTGGTGAGACTTCTGTCCGAAGTATGCTTAATCATCGAGATAGCTCGTTTCGAGCTATCTAATGCGAGAAACACGTTATCTGGTGTTTCCACCACTCCACAGTTGGTTTGATATGCAGAACCGGCGATATCTTGGTTTTCGTGGGGTTTCAAGTTGAGATATGCATTTTCTGCGATAATCTTGGTGAGACTTCTGTCCGAAGTATGCAGAATCATAGAGATCGTTCTTTTCGAGCTATTTAATGCAAGAAACACGTTATCTGGTGTTTTCACCACTCCACAGTGCGTTTGATATGCAGTACCAGCGACATCTTGGTTTTCGTGGGGTTTCAAGCTGAGATATGCATTTTCTGCGATAATCTTGGTGAGACTTCTGTCCGAAGTATGCTGAATCATCGAGATCGCACTTTTCGAGCTACTTAATGCACGAAACACGTTTTCTGGTGTTTTCACCACTCCATAGTATGTTTGACATGCAGAACCGGAGGTATCTTGGTTTCGGTCGGGTATCAAGCTGAGATATGCATTTTCTACGATAATCCTGGTGAGACTTCTGTCAGAAGTATGCAGAATCATAGAGATCGTTCTTTTCGAGCTATTTAATGCGAGAATCACGTTATCTGGTGTTTTAACCACTCCACAGTGCGTTGGATATGCAGAACCGGAGATATTTTGGTTTTCGTCGGGTTTCAAGCTGAGATATGCATTTTGTACGATAAGCTTGGTGAGACATCTGTCCGAAGTATGCAGAAACATCGGGAGCGATCTTTTCGAGCTATTTAATGCGAGAAACACGTTTTCTGGGGTTTTCACCACTACACAGTTCTTTGGATATGCAGAACAGGAGATATCTTGGTTTGCGTGGGGTTTCAGGCAGAGATATGCATTTTCTGCGATAATCTTGGTGAGACTTCTGCTAGAAGTATGCAGAATCATCGAGATCGCACTTTTCGAGCTATTTAATGCGAGAAACACGTTATCTGGTGTTTTCACCACTCCACAGTGCGTTTGATATGCAGAACCGGCGATATCTTGGTTTTCGTGGGGTTTCAAGCTGAGATATGCATTTTCTACGATAAGCTTGGTGAGACATCTGTCCGAAGTATGCAGAAACATCGGGAGCGATCTTTTCGAGCGATTTAATGCGAGAAACACGTTTTCTGGGGTTTTCACCACTCCACAGTTCTTTGGATATGCAGAACAGGAGATATCTTGGTTTGCGTGTGGTTTCAGGTAGAGATATGCATTTTCTGCGATAATCTTGGTGAGACTTCTGTTAGAAGTATGCAGAATCATCGAGATCGCACTTTTCGAGCTATTTAATGCGAGAAACACGTTATCTGGTGTTTTCACCACTCCACAGTGCGTTTGATATGCAGTACCAGCGACATCTTGGTTTTCGTGGGGTTTCAAGCTGAGATATGCATTTTCTGCGATAATCTTGGTGAGACTTCTGTCCGAAGTATGCTGAATCATCGAGATCGCTCTTTTCGAGCTAGTTAGTGCCAGAAACACGTTATCTGGTGTTTTCACCACTCCACAGTGCGTTTGATATGCAGAACAGTAGATATCTTGGTTTTCGTGGGGTTTCAAGCTGAGATATGCATTTTCTGCGATAATCTTGGTAAGACTTCTGTCCGAAGTATGCAGAATCATAGAGATCGTTCGTTTCGAGCTATTTAATGCGAGAATCACGTTATCTGGTGTTTTAACCACTCCACAGTGCGTTGGATATGCAGAACCGGAGATATTTTGGTTTTCGTCGGGTTTCAAGCTGAGATATGCATTTTGTACGATAAGCTTGGTGAGACATCTGTCCGAAGTATGCAGAAACATCGGGAGCGATCTTTTCGAGCTATTTAATGCGAGAAACACGTTTTCTGGGGTTTTCACCACTACACAGTTCTTTGGATATGCAGAACAGGAGATATCTTGGTTTGCGTGGGGTTTCAGGCAGAGATATGCATTTTCTGCGATAATCTTGGTGAGACTTCTGCTAGAAGTATGCAGAATCATCGAGATCGCACTTTTCGAGCTATTTAATGCGAGAAACACGTTATCTGGTGTTTTCACCACTCCACAGTGCGTTTGATATGCAGAACCGGCGATATCTTGGTTTTCGTGGGGTTTCAAGCTGAGATATGCATTTTCTACGATAAGCTTGGTGAGACATCTGTCCGAAGTATGCAGAAACATCGGGAGCGATCTTTTCGAGCGATTTAATGCGAGAAACACGTTTTCTGGGGTTTTCACCACTCCACAGTTCTTTGGATATGCAGAACAGGAGATATCTTGGTTTGCGTGTGGTTTCAGGCAGAGATATGCATTTTCTGCGATAATCTTGGTGAGACTTCTGTTAGAAGTATGCAGAATCATCGAGATCGCACTTTTCGAGCTATTTAATGCGAGAAACACGTTATCTGGTGTTTTCACCACTCCACAGTGCGTTTGATATGCAGAACCGGCGATATCTTGGTTTTCGTGGGGTTTCAAGCTGAGATATGCATTTTCTACGATAATCTTGGTGAGACTTCTGTCAGAAGTATGCAGGATCTACGAGAACGCTCTTTTCGAGCTACTTAATATGAGAAACACGTTTTCTGGTGTTTTCACCACTCCACAGTGCGTTTGATATGCAGAACTGGCGACATCTTGGTTTTCGTGGGGTTTCAAGCTCAGATATGCATTTTCTGCGATAATCTTGGTGAGACTTCTGTCCGAAGTATGCAGAATCATCGAGATCGCTCGTTTCGAGCTATTTAATGCAAGAAACACGTTATCTGGTGTTTTCACCACTCCACAGTGCGTTTGATATGCAGTACCAGCGACATCTTGGTTTTCGTGGGGTTTCAAGTGGAGATATGCATTTTCTGCGATAATCTTGGTGAGACTTCTGTCCGAAGTATGCTGAAACATCGAGATCGCTCTTTTCGAGCTAGTTAATGCGAGAAAAACCTTATCCGGTGTTTTCACCACTCCACAGTGCGTTTGATATGCAGATCCAGCGATATCTTGGCTTTCGTGGGGTTTCAAGCTGAGATATGCATTTTTTACGATAATCTTGGTGAGACTTCTGTCCGAAGTATGCTTAATCATCGAGATAGCTCGTTTCGAGCTATCTAATGCGAGAAACACGTTATCTGGGGTTTTCACCACTCCACAGTTGGTTTGATATGCAGAACCGGCGATATCTTGGTTTTCGTGGGGTTTCAAGTTGAGATATGCATTTTCTGCGATAATCTTGGTGAGACTTCTGTCCGAAGTATGCTGAATCATCGAGATCGCACTTTTCGAGCTACTTAATGCACGAAACACGTTTTCTGGTGTTTTCACCACTCCATAGTATGTTTGACATGCAGAACCGGAGGTATCTTGGTTTCGGTCGGGTATCAAGCTGAGATATGCATTTTCTACGATAATCCTGGTGAGACTTCTGTCAGAAGTATGCAGAATCTTCGAGAACGCTCTTTTCGAGCTACTTAATGCGCGAAACACGTTATCTGGTGTTTTCACCACTCCACAGTGCGTTTGATATGCAGTACCAGCGACATCTTGGTTTTCGTGGGGTTTCAAGCTGAGATATGCATTTTCTGCGATAATCTTGGTGAGACTTCTGTCCGAAGTATGCTGAATCATCGAGATCGCTCTTTTCGAGCTAGTTAGTGCCAGAAACACGTTATCTGGTGTTTTCACCACTCCACAGTGCGTTTGATATGCAGTACCAGCGACATCTTGGTTTTCGTGGGGTTTCAAGCTGAGATATGCATTTTCTGCGATAATCTTGGTGAGACTTCTGTCCGAAGTATGCAGAATCATCGATATCGCTCGTTTCGAGCTATTTAATGCGAGAAACACGTTATTTGGTGTTTTCACCCCTCCACAGTGCGTTGGATATGCAGAACCGGAGATATTTTGGTTTTCGTCGGGTTTCAAGCTGAGATATGCATTTTATACGATAATCTTGGTGAGACTTCTGTCCGAAGTATGCTTAATCATCGAGATCGCTCTTTTCGAGCTAGTTAATGCGAGAAAAACCTTATCCGGTGTTTTCACCACTCCACAGTGCGTTTGATATGCAGATCCAGCGATATCTTGGCTTTCGTGGGGTTTCAAGTTGAGATATGCATTTTCTGCGACAATCTTGGTGAGACTTCTGTCCGAAGTATGCTGAATCATCGAGATCGCTCGTTTCGAGCTATTTAATGCGAGAAACATGTTATCTGGTGTTTTCACCACTGCACAGTTGGTTTGATATGCAGAACCGGCGATATCTTGGTTTTCGTGGGGTTTCAAGTTGAGATATGCATTTTCTGCGTTAATCTTGGTGAGACTTCTGTCCGAAGTATGCTGAATCATCGAGATCGCACTTTTCGAGCTACTTAATGCACGAAACACGTTTTCTGGTGTTTTCACCACTCCATAGTATGTTTGACATGCAGAACCGGAGGTATCTTGGTTTCGGTCGGGTATCAAGCTGAGATATGCATTTTCTACGATAATCCTGGTGAGACTTCTGTCCGAAGTATGCAGAATCATCGATATCGCTCGTTTCGAGCTATTTAATGCGAGAAACACGTTATTTGGTGTTTTCACCCCTCCACAGTGCGTTGGATATGCAGAACCGGAGATATTTTGGTTTTCGTCGGGTTTCAAGCTGAGATATGCATTTTATACGATAATCTTGGTGAGACTTCTGTCCGAAGTATGCAGAATCATCGACATCGCTCGTTTCGAGCTATTTAATGCGAGAAACACGTTATTTGGTGTTTTCACCCCTCCACAGTGCGTTGGATATGCAGAACCGGAGATATTTTGGTTTTCGTCGGGTTTCAAGCTGAGATATGCATTTTATACGATAATCTTGGTGAGACTTCTGTCCGAAGTATGCTTAATCATCGAGATCGCTCGTTTCGAGCTATTTAATGCAAGAAACACGTTATCTGGTGTTTTCACCACTCCACAGTGCGTTTGATATGCAGTACCAGCGACATCTTGGTTTTCGTGGGGTTTCAAGCTGAGATATGCATTTTCTGCGATAATCTTGGTGAGACTTCTGTCCGAAGTATGCAGAATCATCGACATCGCTCGTTTCGAGCTATGTAATGCGAGAAACACGTTATTTGGTGTTTTCACCACTCCACAGTGCGTTGGATATGCAGAACCGGAGATATTTTGGTTTTCGTCGGGTTTCAAGCTGAGATATGCATTTTTTACGATAATCTTGGTGAGACTTCTGTCCGAAGTATGCAGAATCATCGAGATCGCTCGTTTCGAACTATTTAATGCGAGAAACACGTTATCTGGTGTTTTCACCACTCCACAGTGCGATTGATATGCAGAACAGTAGATATCTTGGTTTTCGTGGGGTTTCAAGCTGAGATATGCATTTTCTGCGATAATCTTGGTGAGACTTCTGTCCGAAGTATGCAGAATCATCGACATCGCTCGTTTCGAGCTATGTAATGCGAGAAACACGTTATTTGGTGTTTTCACCCCTCCACAGTGCGTTGGATATGCAGAACCGGAGATATTTTGGTTTTCGTCGGGTTTCAAGCTGAGATATGCATTTTATACGATAATCTTGGTGAGACTTCTGTCTGAAGTATGCAGAATCATCGACATCGCTCGTTTCGAGCTATTTAATGCGAGAAACACGTTATTTGGTGTTTTCACCCCTCCACAGTGCGTTGGATATGCAGAACAGGAGATATCTTGGTTTGCGTGGGGTTTCAGGCAGAGATATGCATTTTCTGCGATAATCTTGGTGAGACTTCTGTTAGAAGTATGCAGAATCATCGAGATCGCACTTTTCGAGCTATTTAATGCGAGAAACACGTTTTCTGGTGTTTTCACCACTCCACAGTGCGTTTGATATGCAGAACCGGCGACATCTTGGTTTTCGTGGGGTTTCAAGCTGAGATATGCATTTTCTGCGATAATCTTGGTGAGACTTCTGTCCGAAGTATGCAGAATCATCGAGATCGCTCGTTTCGAGCTATTTAATGCAAGAAACACGTTATCTGGTGTTTTCACCACTCCACAGTTCGTTTGATATGCAGTACCAGCGACATCTTGGTTTTCGTGGAGTTTCAAGTGGAGATATGCATTTTCTGCGATAATCTTGGTGAGACTTCTGTCCGAAGTATGCTGAAACATCGAGATCGCTCTTTTCGAGCTAGTTAATGCGAGAAAAACCTTATCCGGTGTTTTCACCACTCCACAGTGCGTTTGATATGCAGATCCAGCGATATCTTGGCTATCGTGGGGTTTCAAGCTGAGATATGCATTTTTTACGATAATCTTGGTGAGACTTCTGTCCGAAGTATGCTTAATCATCGAGATAGCTCGTTTCGAGCTATCTAATGCGAGAAACACGTTATCTGGTGTTTTCACCACTCCACAGTGCGTTTGATATGCAGAACAGTAGATATCTTGGTTTTCGTGGGGTTTCAAGCTGAGATATGCATTTACTGCGATAATGTTGTTGAGACTTCTGTCCGAAGTATGCAGAATCATCGAGATCGCTCTTTTCGAGCTATTTAATGCGAGAAACACCTTATCCGGTGTTTTCACCACTCCACAGTGCGTTTGGTATGCAGAACCAGCGATATCTCGGCTTTCGTGGGGTTTCAAGCTGAGATATGCATTTTGTACGATAATCTTGGTGAGACTTCTGTCCGAAGTATGCTTAATCATCGAGATCGCTCGTTTCGAGCTATTTAATGCGAGAAACACGATATCTAGTGTTTTTACCACTCCTCAGTGCGTATGATATGCAGAACCGGCGAAATCTTGGTTTTCGTGGGGTTTCAAGCTGAGATATGCATTCTCTGCGATAATCTTGGTGAGACTTTTGTCCGAAGTATGCTGAAACATCGAGATCGCTCTTTTCGAGCAAGTTAATGCGAGAAAAACCTTATCCGGTGTTTTCACCACTCCACAGTGCGTTTGATATGCAGAACCAGCGATATCTTGGCTTTCGTGGGGTTTCAAGCTGAGATATGCATTTTTTACGATAATCTTAGTGAGACTTCTGTCCGAAGTATGAAGAATCATCGAGATCGCTTTATTCGGGCTATTTAATGCGAGGAACACGTTTTCTGGGGTTTTCACCACTCCGCAGTGCGTTTGATATGCAGAACACAGCGATATCTTGGTTTTCGTGGGGTTTCAAGCTGAGATATGCATTTTTTACGATAATTTTGGTGAGACTTCTGTCCGAAGTATGCAGAATCATCGAGATCGCTCGTTTCGAGCTATTTAATGCGAGAAACACGTTATCTGGTGTTTTCACCACTCCACAGTTGGTTTGATATGCAGAACAGTAGATATCTTGGTTTTCGTGGGGTTTCAAGCAGAGATATGCATTTTCTGCGATAATCTTGGTGAGACTTCTGTTAGAAGTATGCAGAATCATCGAGATCGCACTTTTCGGGCCATTTAATGCGAGAAACACGTTATCTGGTGTTTTCACCACTCCACAGTTGGTTTGATATGCAGAACCGGCGATATTTTGGTTTTCGTCGGGTTTCAAACTGAGATATGCATTTTCTACGATAATCTTGGTGAAACATCTGTCCGAAGTATGCAGAAACATCGAGAGCGCTCTTTTCGAACTATTTAATGCGAGAAACACGTTATCTGGTGTTTTCACCACTCCACAGTTGGTTTGATATGCAGAACAGTAGATATCTTGGTTTTCGTGGGGTTTCAAGCTGAGATATGCATTTTCTGCGATAATCTTGTTGAGACTTCTGTCCGAAGTATGCAGAATCATCGAGATCGTTCGTTTCGAGCTATTTAATGCGAGAAACACGTTATCTGCTGTTTTCACCACTCCACAGTGCGTTGGATATGCAGAACCGGAGATATTTTGGTTTTCGTCGGGTTTCAAGCTGAGATATGCATTTTCTACGATAAGCTTGGTGAGACATCTGTCCGAAGTATGCAGAAACATCGAGAGCGCTCTTTTCGAGCCATTTAATGCGAGAAACACGTTATCTGGTGTTTTCAGCACTCCACAGTGCGTTTGATATGCAGAACCAGCGATATCTTGGTTTTCGTGGGGTTTCCAGCTGAAATATGCATTTTCTGCGATAATCTCGGTGTTTCATCTATGAGAAGTATGCAGAATCATCGAGAACTCTCTTTTCGAGCTATTTAATGCGAAAAAACAAGTTTTCTGATGTTTTGACCACTCCACTGTGCGTTTGATGTGTAGAGCCGCCGATAACTTGGTTTTCGTGGGGTTTCCAGCTGAAATATGCATTTTCTGCGATAATCTTGGTGGTTCATCTATGAGAAGTATGCAGAATCATCGAGAACGCTCTTTTCGAGCTAGTTAATGCGATAAACACGTTTTCTGTTGTTTTCACCACTTCACAGTGCGTTTGATATGTAGAGCCGCCGATAACTTGGTTTTCGTGGGGTTTCCAGTTGAAATATGCATTTTCTGCGATAATCTTGGTGTTTCATCGATGAGAAGTATGCAGAATCATCGAGAACGCACTTTTCGAGCTATTTAATGCGAAAAAACAAGTTTTCTGGTGTTTTGACCACTCCACAGTGCGTTTGATGTGTAGAGCCGCCGATAACTTGGTTTTCGTGGGGTTTCCAGCTGAAATATGCATTTTCTGCGATAATCTTGGTGTTTCATCTATGAGAAGTATGCAGAATCATCGAGAACGCTCTTTTCGAGCTAGTTAATGCGATAAACACGTTTTCTGTTGTTTTCACCACTCCACAGTGCGTCTGATATGCAGAACCGGCGATATCTTGATTTTCGTGGTGTTTTCAGCTGAGATATGCATTTTCTGCGATAATCTTGGTGTTTCATCTATGAGAAGTATGCAGAATCATCTAGATCGCTCGTTTCGAGCTATTTACTGCGAAAAAACAAGTTTTCTGGTGTTTTCAACATTCCACAGTGCGTTTGATATGCAGAACCGGCGATATCTTGATTTTCGTGGGGTTTCAAGCTGAGATATGCATTTTTTACGATAATCTTGGTGAGACTTCTGTCCGAAGTATGCTCAATCATCGAGATCGCTCTATTCGAGCTATTTAATGCGAGAAACACGTTATCTGGTGTTTTCAGCACTCCACAGTGCGATTGATATGCAGAACCAGCGATATTTTGGTTTTCGTGGGGATTCAAGCTGAGATATGCAATTTCTGCGATAATCTTGGTGAGACTTCTGTCCGAAGTATGCTTAATCATCGAGATCGCTCGTTTCGAGATATTTAATGCGAGAAACACGTTATCTGGTGTTTTCAGCACTCCACAGTGCGTTTGATATGTAGAGCCGCCGATAACTTGGTTTTCGTGGGGTTTACAGCTGAAATATGCATTTTCTGCGATAATCTTGGTGTTTCATCTATGAGAAGTATGCAGAATCATCGAGAACTCTCTTTTCGAGCTATTTAATGCGAAAAAACAAGTTTTCTGGTGTTTTGACCACTCCACAGTGCGTTTGATGTGTAGAGCCGCCGATAACTTGGTTTTCGTGGGGTTTCCAGCTGAAATATGCATTTTCTGCGATAATCTTGGTGTTTAATCTATGAGAAGTATGCAGAATCATCGAGAACGCTCTTTTCGAGCTAGTTAATGCGATAAACACGTTTTCTGTTGTGTTCACCACTCCACAGTGCGTCTGATATGCAGAACCGGCGATATCTTGATTTTCGTGGTGTTTCCAGCTGAGATATGCATTTTCTGCGATAATCTTGGTGTTTCATCTATGAGAAGTATGCAGAATCATCTAGATCGCTCGTTTCGAGCTATTTACTGCGAAAAAACAAGTTTTCTGGTGTTTTCAACATTCCACAGTGCGTTTGATATGCAGAACCGGCGATATCTTGATTTTCGTGGGGTTTCAAGCTGAGATATGCATTTTTTACGATAATCTTGGTGAGACTTCTGTCCGAAGAATGCTCAATCATCGAGATCGCTCTATTCGAGCTATTTAATGCGAGAAACACGTTATCTGGTGTTTTCAGCACTCCACAGTGCGTTTGATATGCAGAACCAGCGATATCTTGGTTTTCGTGGGGATTCAAGCTGAGATATGCAATTTCTGCGATAATCTTGGTGAGACTTCTGTCCGAAGTATGCTTAATCATCGAGATCGCTCGTTTCGAGATATTTCATGCGAGAAACACGTTATCAGGTGTTTTCAGCACTCCACAGTGCGTTTGATATGTAGATCCAGCGATATCTGGGTTTTCGTGGGGTTTAAAGCTGAGATATGCATTTTCTGCGATAATCTTGGTGTTTCATCTATGAGAAGTATGCAGAATCATCGAGAACTCTCTTTTCGAGCTGTTTAATGCGAAAAAACAAGTTTTCTGGTGTTTTGACCACTCCACAGTGCGTTTGATGTGTAGAGCCGCCGATAACTTGGTTTTCGTGGGGTTTCCAGTTGAAATATGCATTTTCTGCGATAATCTTGGTGATTCATCTATGAGAAGTATGCAGAATCATCGAGAACGCTCGTTTCGAGCTATTGACTGCGAAAAAACAAGTTTTCTGGTGTTTTCAACATTCCACAGTGCGTTTGATATGCAGAACCGGCGATATCTTGATTTTCGTGGGGTTTCAAGCTGAGATATGCATTTTTTACGATAATCTTGGTGAGACTTCTGTCCGAAGTATGCTTAATCATCGAGATCGCTCTATTCGAGCTATTTAATGCGAGAAACACGTTATCTGGTGTTTTCAGCACTCCACAGTGCGTTTGATATGCAGAACCAGCGATATCTTGGTTTTCGTGGGGATTCAAGCTGAGATATGCAATTTCTGCGATAATCCTGGTGAGACTTCTGTCCGAAGTATGCTTAATCATCGAGATCGCTCGTTTCGAGATATTTCATGCGAGAAACACGTTATCTGGTGTTTTCAGCACTCCACAGTGCGTTTGATATGTAGATCCAGCGATATATGGGTTTTCGTGGGGTTTCAAGCTGAGATATGCATTTTCTGCGATAATCTTGGTGTTTCATCTATGAGAAGTATGCAGAATCATCGAGAACTCTCTTTTCGAGCTATTTAATGCGAAAAAACAAGTTTTCTGGTGTTTTGACCACTCCACAGTGCGTTTGATGTGTAGAGCCGCCAATAACTTGGTTTTCGTGGGGTTTCCAGTTGAAATATGCATTTTCTGCGATAATCTTGGTGTTTCATCTATGAGTAGTATGCAGAATCATCGAGAACGCTCTTTTCGATCTAGTTAATGCGATAAACACGTTTTCTGGTGTTTTCACCACTTCACAGTACGTTTGATGTGCAGAACCGGAGATATCTTGGTTTTCGTGAGGTTTCAAGCTGAGATATGCATTTTCAGTGATAATCTTGGTGTTTCATCTATGAGAAGTATGCAGAATCATCTAGATCGCTCGTTTCGAGCTATTTAATGCGAAAAAACAAGTTTTCTGGTGTTTTCAACATTCCACAGTGCGTTTGATATGCAGAACCGGCGATATCTTGATTTTCGGGGTGTTTCCAGCTAAGATATGCATTTTCTGCGATAATATTGGTGAGACTTCAGTCAGAAGTATGCAGAATCATCTAGATCGCGCGTTTCGAGCTATTTAATGCGAGAAACACGTTTTCTGGTGTATTCACCACTCCACAGTACGTTAGACATGCAGAAGCGGAGATATCTTCGTTTCGGTCGGGTTTCAAGCTGAGATATGCATTTTCTGCGATCATCTTGGTGAGTGTTCTGTCAGAAGTATGCAGAATCATCGAGATCGCTCTTTTCGAGCTATTTAATGCGAAAAAACAAGTTTTCTGGTGTTTTCACCACTCCATAGTGCGTTTGATATGCAGAACCGGCGACATCGTGATTTTCGTGAGGCTTCCAGCTGAGATATGCATTTTCTGCCATAATATTGGTGAGACTTCAGTCAGAAGTATGCAGAATCATCTAGATCGCGCGTTTCGAGCTGTTTAATGCGAGAAACACGTTTTCTGGTGTATTCACCACTCCACAGTACGTTAGACATGCAGAACCGGAGATATCTTCGTTTCGGTCGGCTTTCAAGCTGAGATATGCATTTTCTGCGATCATCTTGGTGAGTGTTCTGTCAGAAGTATGCAGAATCATCGAGATCGCTCTTTTCGAGCTATTTAATGCGAAAAAACAAGTTTTCTGCTGTTTTTACCACTCCACAGTGCGTTTGATATGTAGAGCCGCCGATAACTTGGTTTTCGTGGGGTTTCCAGCTGAAATATGCATTTTCTGCGATAATCTTGGTGTTTCATCTATGAGAAGTATGCAGAATCATCAAGAACACTCTTTTCGAGCTATTTAATGCGAAAAGCAAGTTTTCTGGTGTTTTGACCACTCCACAGTGCGTTTGATATGTAGAGCCGCCGATAACTTGGTTTTCGTGGGGTTTCCAGCTGAAATATGCATTTTCTGCGATAATATTGGTGATACTTCTGTCCGAAGTATGCAGAATCATCGATGTCGCTCTTTTCGAGCTATTTAATGCGAGAAACACGTTATCTGGTGATTTGACCACTCCACAGGGCGTTTGATATGCAGAACCGGCGATATCTTGGTTTTCGTGGGGTTTCCAGCTGAAATATGCATTTTCTGCGATAATCTTGGTGAGACTTCTGTCCGAAGTATGCTTAATCATCGAGATCGCTCGTTTCGAGCTATTTAATGCGAGAAACACGTTATCTGGTGTTTTCACCACTCCACAGTGCGTATGATATGCAGAACCGACGATATCTTCGTTTTCGTCGGGCTTCAAGCTGAGATATGCATTTTCTGCGATAATATTGGTGAGACTTCAATCAGAAGTATGCAGAATCATCAAGATCGCTCGTTTCGAGCTATTTAATGCAAGAAACACGTTTTCTGGGGTTTTCAGCACTCCACAGTGCGTTTGATATGCAGAACCAGCGATATCTTGGTTTTCGTGGGGATTCAAGCTGAGATATGCAATTTCTGCGATAATCTTGGTGAGACTTCTGTCCGAAGTATGCTTAATCATCGAGATCGCTCGTTTCGAGCTATTTAATGCGGGAAACACGTTATCTGGTGTTTTCACCACTCCACAGTGCGTATGATATGCAGAACCGACGATATCTTGGTTTTCGTGGGGTTTCAAGCTCAGATATGCATTTTATGCGATAATCTTGGTGAGACTTCTGTCCGAAGTATGCAGAGTCATCGAGATCGCACTTTTCGAGCTATTTAATGCGAAAAACACGTTTTCTGGGGTTTTCACCACTCCACAGTTCGTTGGATATGCAGAACAGGAGATATCTTGGTTTTCGTGGGGTTTCTAGCAGAGATATGCATTTTCTGCGATAATCATAGTGAGACTTCTGTTAGACGTATGCAGAATCATCGAGATCGCTCTTTTCGACCTATTTAATGCGAGCAAACACGTTATCTGGTGTTTTCACCACTCCACAGTACGTTTGATGTGCAGAACCGGAGATATCTTGGTTTTCGTGAGGTTTCAAGCTGAGATATGCATTTTCAGTGATAATCTTGGTGTTTCCTCTATGAGAAGTATGCAGAATCATCTAGATCGCTCGTTTCGAGCTATTTAATGCGAAAAAACAAGTTTTTTGGTGTTTTCAACATTCCACAGTGCGTTTGATATGCAGAACCGGCGATATCTTGATTTTCGGGGTGTTTCCAGCTAAGATATGCATTTTCTGCGATAATATTGGTGAGACTTCAGTCAGAAGTATGCAGAATCATCTAGATCGCGCGTTTCGAGCTATTTAATGCGAGAAACACGTTTTCTGGTGTATTCACCACTCCACAGTACGTTAGACATGCAGAAGCGGAGATATCTTCGTTTCGGTCGGGTTTCAAGCTGAGATATGCATTTTCTGCGATCATCTTGGTGAGTGTTCTGTCAGAAGTATGCAGAATCATCGAGATCGCTCTTTTCGAGCTATTTAATGCGAAAAAACAAGTTTTCTGGTGTTTTCACCACTCCATAGTGCGTTTGATATGCAGAACCGGCGACATCGTGATTTTCGTGAGGCTTCCAGCTGAGATATGCATTTTCTGCCATAATATTTGTGAGACTTCAGTCAGAAGTATGCAGAATCATCTAGATCGCGCGTTTCGAGCTGTTTAATGCGAGAAACACGTTTTCTGATGTATTCACCACTCCACAGTACGTTAGACATGCAGAACCGGAGATATCTTCGTTTCGGTCGGCTTTCAAGCTGAGATATGCATTTTCTGCGATCATCTTGGTGAGTGTTCTGTCAGAAGTATGCAGAATCATCGAGATCGCTCTTTTCGAGCTATTTAATGCGAGAAACACGTTTTCTGGGGTTTTCACCACTCCACAGTTCGATGGATATGCAGAACAGGAGATATCTTGGTTTTCGTGGGGTTTCTAGCAGAGATATGCATTTTCTGCGATAATCATAGTGAGACTTCTGTTAGACGTATGCAGAATCATCGAGATCGCTCTTTTCGACCTATTTAATGCGAGCAAACACGTTATCTGGTGTTTTCACCACTCCACAGTGCGTTTGATATGCAGAACCGCCAATGTTTGGTTTTCGTCGGGTTTCAAGCTGGGATATGCATTTTCTGCGATAATCATGGTGAGACTTTTGTCCGAAGTATGCTTAATCATCGAGATCGCACTATTCGAGCTATTTAATGCGAGAAACACGTTATCTGGTGTTTTCAGCACTCCACAGTGCGTCTGATATGCAGAACCAGCGATATCTTGGTTTTCGTGGGGATTCAAGCTGAGATATGCAATTTCTGCGATAATCTTGGTGAGACTTCTGTCCGAAGTATGCTTAATCATCGAGATCGCTCGTTTCGAGCTATTTAATGCGAGAAACACGTTATCTGGTGTTTTCAGCACTCCACAGTGCGTTTGATATGCAGAACCAGCGATATCTGGGTTTTCGTGGGGTTTCAAGCTGAGATATGCATTTTCTACGATAATCTTGGTGAGACTTCTGTCCGAAGTGTGCAGAATCATCGAGATCGCTCTTTTCGAGCTATTTAATTCGAGAAACACGTTTTCTGGGGTTTTCACCACACCACAGTTCGTTGGAGGTGCAGAACCAGAGATATCTTGGTTTTCGTGGGGTTTCAAGTTGAGATATGCATTTTCTGCGATAATCTTGGTGAGACCTCTGTCCGAAGTATGCTGAATCATCGAGATCGCACTTTTCGAGATAGTTAATGCGAGAAAAACCTTATCTGGTGTTTTCACCACTCCACAGTGCGTTTGATATGCAGAACCAGCGATATCTTGGCTTTCGTGGGGTTTCAAGCTGAGATATGCATTTTCTGTGATAATATTGGTGAGACTTCAGTCAGAAGTATGCAGAATCATCTAGATCGCTCGTTTCGAGCTATTTAATGCGAGAAACACGTTATCTCGTTGTTTTCACCACTCCACAGTGCGTTTGTAATGCAGAACCGGCGACATCGTGATTTTCGTGGTGTTTCCAGCTGAGATATGCATTTTCTGCGATAAGCGTGGTGAGTCTTCTGCCAGAAGTATGCAGAATCATCTAGATCGCTCTTTTCGTGCTATTTAATGCGAGAAACACGTTTTCTGGTGTTTTTACCACTCCACAGTGCGTTTGATATGTAGAGCCGCCGATAACTTGGTTTTCGTGGGGTTTCCAGCTGAAATATGCATTTTCTGCGATAATCTTAGTGTTTCATCTTTGAGAAATATGCAGAATCATCCAGAACGCTCTTTTCGTGCTAGTTAATGCGAGTAACACGTTTTCTGGTGTTTTCACCACTCCACGGTGCGTCTGTTATGCAGAACCGGCGATATCTTGGTTTTCGTGGGGTTTCCAGCTGAGATATGCATTTTCTGCGATAATCTTGGTGAGTCTTCTGTCAGAAGTATGCAGAATCATCTAGATCGCTCTTTTCGAGCTATTTAATGCGAGAAACACGTTTTCTGGTGTATTCACCACTCCACAATAAGTTTGATATGCAGAACCGGCGACATCGTGATTTTCGTGAGGTTTCCAGCTGAGATATGCATTTTCTGCGATAATATTGGTGAGACTTCAGTCAGAAGTATGCAGAATCATCTAGATCGCGCGTTTCGAGCTATTTAATGCGAGAAACACGTTTTCTGGTGTATTCACCACTCCACAGTACGTTAGACATGCAGAACCGGAGATATCTTCGTTTCGGTCGGGTTTCAAGCTGAGATATGCATTTTCTGCGATCATCTTGGTGAGTGTTCTGTCAGAAGTATGCAGAATCATCGAGATCGCTCTTTTCGAGCTATTTAATGCGAAAAAACAAGTTTTCTGGTGTTTTTAGCACTCCACAGTGCGTTTGATATGTAGAGCCGCCGATAACTTGGTTTTCGTGGGGTTTCCAGCTGAAATATGCATTTTCTGCGATAATCTTGGTGTTTCATCTATGAGAAGTATGCAGAAACATCAAGAAAACTCTTTTCGAGCTATTTAATGCGAAAAGCAAGTTTTCTGGTGTTTTGACCACTCCACAGTGCGTTTGATATGTAGAGCCGCCGATAACTTGGTTTTCGTGGGGTTTCCAGCTGAAATATGCATTTTCTGCGATAATATTGGTGATACTTCTGTCCGAAGTATGCAGAATCATCGATATCGCTCTTTTCGAGCTATTTAATGCGAGAAACACGTTATCTAGTGATTTGACCACTCCACAGGGCGTTTGATATGCAGAACCGGCGATATCTTGGTTTTCGTGGGGTTTCCAGCTGAAATATGCATTTTCTGCGATAATCTTGGTGACACTTCTGTCCGAAGTATGCTTAATCATCGAGATCGCTCGTTTCGAGCTATTTAATGCGAGAAATACGTTATCTGGTGTTTTCACCACTCCACAGAGCGTATGATATGCAGAACCGACGATACCTTGGTTTTCGTCGGGCTTCAAGCTGAGTTATGCATTTTATGCGATAATCTTGGTGAGACTTCTGTCCGAAGTATGCAGAGTCATCGAGATCGCACCTTTCGAGCTATTTAATGCGAGAAACACGTTTTCTGGGGTTTTCACCGCTCCACAGTTCGTTGGAAATGCAGAACAGGAGATATCTTGGTTTTCGTGGGGTTTCTAGCAGAGATATGCATTTTCTGCGATAATCATGGTGAGACTTCTGTTAGACGTATGCAGAATCATCCAGATCGCTCTTTTCGAGCTATTTAATGCGAGAAACACGTTTTCTGGTGTTTTGACCACTCCACAGTGCGTTTGATATGTAGAGCCGCCGATAACTTGGTTTTCGTGGGGTTTCCAGCTGAAATATGCATTTTCTGCGATAATATTGGTGATACTTCTGTCCGAAGTATGCAGAATCATCGATATCGCTCTTTTCGAGTTATTTAATGCGAGAAACACGTTATCTAGTGATTTGACCACTCCACAGTGCGTTTGATATGCAGAACCGGCAATGTTTGGTTTTCGTCGGGTTTCAAGCTGAGATATGCATTTTCTGTGATAATATTGGTGAGACTTCAGTCAGAAGTATGCAGAATCATCTAGATCGCTCGTTTCGAGCTATTTAATGCGAGAAACACGTTATCTCGTTGTTTTCACCACTCCACAGTGCGTTTGAAATTCAGAACCGGCGACATCGTGATTTTCGTGGTGTTTCCAGCTGAGATATGCATTTTCTGCGATAAGCGTGGTGAGTCTTCTGCCAGAAGTATGCAGAATCATCTAGATCGCTCTTTTCGTGCTATTTAATGCGAGAAACACGTTTTCTGGTGTTTTGACCACTCCACAGTGCGTTTGATGTGTAGAGCCGCCGATAACTTGGTTTTCGTGGTGTTTCCAGCTGAGATATGCATTTTCTGCGATAATCTTGGTGTTTCATCTATGAGAAGTATGCAGGATGATCTAGATCGCTCGTTTCGAGCTATTTAATGCGAAAAAACAAGTTTTCTGGTGTTTTCAACATTCCACAGTGCGTTTGATATGCAGAACCGGCGATATCTTGATTTTCGTGGTGTTTCCAGCTGAGATATGCATTTTCTGCGATAAGCTTGGTGAGTCTTCTGCCAGAAGTATGCAGAATCATCGAGATCGCTCGTTTCGAGCTACTGAATGCGAGAAACACGTTATCTGGTGTTTTCACCACTCCTCAGTGCGTTGGATATGCAGAACCGGAGATATTTTGGTTTTCGTCGGGTTTCAAGCTGAGATATGCATTTTCTACGATAAGCTTGGTGAAACATCTGTCCGAAGTATGCAGAAACGTCGAGAGCGCTCTTTTCGAGGTATTTAATGCGAGAAACACGTTTTCTGGGGTTTTCAACACTCCACAGTGCGTTGGATATGCAGAACCGGAGATATTTTGGTTTTCGTCGGGTTTCAAGCTGAGATATGCAATTCCTACGATAAGCTTGGTGAAACATCTGACCGAATTATGCAGAAACGTCGAGAGCGCACTTTTCGAGCTATTTAATGCGAGAAACACGTTTTCTGGGGATTTAACCACTCCACAGTTCGTTGGATATGCAGAACAGTAGATATCTTGGTTTTCGTGGGGTTTCAAGCAGAGATATGCATTTTCTGCGATAATCTTGGTGAGACTTCTGTTAGAAGGATGCAGAATCATCGAGATCGCACTTTTCGAGCTATTTAATGCGAGAAACACGTTATCTGGTGTTTTCACCACTCCACAGTTGCTTTGATATGCAGAACCGGCGATATTTTGGTTTTCGTCGGGTTTCAAGCTGAGATATGCATTTTCAACGATAATCTTGGTGAAACATCTGTCCGAAGTATGCAGAAACATCGAGAGCGCTCTTTTCGAGCTATTTAATGCGAGAAACACGTTATCTGGTGTTTTAACCACTCAACAGTGCGTTTGATATGCAGAACAGTAGATATCTTGGTTTTCGTGGGGTTTCAAGCTGAGATATGCATTTTCTGCGATAATCTTGTTGAGACTTCTGTCCGAAGTATGCAGAATCATCGAGATCGCTCGTTTCGAGCTATTCAATGCGAGAAACACGTTATCTGGTGTTTTCACCACTCCACAGTGCGTTGGATATGCAGAACCGGAGATAACTCGGTTTTCGTCGGGTTTCAAGCTGAGATATGCATTTTCTACGATAATCTTTGTGAGACTTCTGTCCCAAGTATGAAGAATCATCGAGATCCCTCTATTCGAGCTATTTAATGCGAGAAACACGTTTTCTGGGGTTTTCACCACTCCACAGTTCGTTGGATATGCAGAACAGTAGATATCTTGGTTTTCGTGGGGTTTCAAGCAGAGATATGTATTTTCTGCGATAATCTTGTTGAGACTTCTGTCCGAAGTATGCAGAATCATCGAGATCGCTCGTTTCGAGCTATTTAATGCGAGAAACACGTTATCTGGTGTTTTAACCACTCCACAGTGCGTTTGATATGCAGAACAGTAGATATCTTTGTTTTCGTGGGGTTTCAAGCTGAGATATGCATTTTCTGCGATAATCTTGTTGAGACTTCTGTCCGAAGTATGCAGAATCATCGAGATCGCTCGTTTCGAGCTATTTAATGCGAGAAACACGTTATCTGGTGTTTTCACCACACCACAGTGCGTTGGATATGCAGAACCGGAGATATTTTGGTTTTCGTCGGGTTTCAAGCTGAGATATGCATTTTCTACGATAAGCTTGGTGAGACATCCGTCCGAAGTATGCAGAATCATCGAGAGCGCTCTTTTCGAGCTATTTAATGCGAGAAACACGTTTTCTGGGGTTTTCACCACTCCACAGTTCGTTGGATATGCAGAACAGTAGATATCTTGGTTTTCGTGGGGTTTCAAGCAGAGATATGCATTTTCTGCGATAATCTTGGTGAGACTTCTGTTAGAAGTATGCAGAATCATCGAGATCGCACTTTTCGAGCTATTTAATGCGAGAAACACGTTATCTGGTGTTTTCACCACTCCACAGTTGGTTTGATATGCAGAACCGGCGATATTTAGGTTTTCGTCGGGTTTCAAGCTGAGATATGCATTTTCTACGATAATCTTGGTGAAACATCTGTCCGAAGTATGCGGAAACATCGAGAGCGCTCTTTTCGAGCAATTTAATGCGAGAAACACGTTATCTGGTGTTTTCACCACTCCACAGTGCGTTTGATATGCAGAACAGTAGATATCTTGCTTTTCGTGGGGTTTCAAGCTGAGATATGCATTTTCTACGGTAATCCTGGTGACACTTCTGTCACACGTATGCAGAATATTCGAGAACGCTCTTTTCGAGCTACTTAATGCGAGAAACACGTTATCTGGTGTTTTAACCACTCCACAGTGCGTTTGATATGCAGAACAGTAGATATCTTGGTTTTCGTGGGGTTTCAAGCTGAGATATGCATTTTCTGCGATAATCTTGTTGAGACTTCTGTCCGAAGTATGCAGAATCATCGAGAGCGCTCTTTTCGAGCTATTTAATGCGAGAAACACGTTTTCTGGGGTTTTCACCACTCCACAGTTCGTTGGATATGCAGAACAGTAGATATCTTGGTTTTCGTGGGGTTTCAAGCAGAGATATGCATTTTCTGCGATAATCTTGGTGAGACTTCTGTTAGAAGTATGCAGAATCATCGAGATCGCACTTTTCGAGCTATTTAATGCGAGAAACACGTTATCTGGTGTTTTCACCACTCCACAGTTGGTTTGATATGCAGAACCGGCGATATTTAGGTTTTCGTCGGGTTTCAAGCTGAGATATGCATTTTCTACGATAATCTTGGTGAAACATCTGTCCGAAGTATGCAGAATCATCGAGATCGCACTTTTCGAGCTATTTAATGCGAGAAACACGTTATCTGGTGTTTTCACCACTCCACAGTTGGTTTGATATGCAGAACCGGCGATATTTAGGTTTTCGTCGGGTTTCAAGCAGAGAGATGCATTTTCTGCGATAATCTTGGTGAGACTTCTGTCCGAAGAATGCTTAATCATCGAGATCGCTCATTTCGAGCTATTTAATGCGAGAAACACGTTATCTGGTGTTTTCACCACTCCACAGTGCGTATGATGTGCAGAACCGACGATATCTTGGTTTTCGTGGGGTTTCAAGCTCAGATATGCATTTTCTGCGATAATCTTGGTGAGACTTCTATCCGAAGTATGCAGAGTCATCGAGATCGTATTTTTCGAGCTATTTAATGCGAGAAACACGTTTTCTGGAGTTTTCACCACACCACATATCGTTGGATGTGCAGAACCGGAGATATTTTGATTTTCGTGGGGTTTCAAGCTGAGATATGCATTTTCTGCTATAATCTTGGTGAGACCTCTGTCCGAAGTATGCAGAAGCATCGAGATCGCTCTTTTCGACCTATTTCATGCGAGAAACACGTTGTCTGGGGTTTTCACCACACCACAGTTCGTTGGATATGTAGAACCAGCGATATCTGGGTTTTCGTGGGGTTTCAAGCTGAGATATGCATTTTTTACGATAATCTTGGTGAGACTTCGGTCCGAAATATGCTTAATCATCGAGATCGCTCGTTTCGACCTATTTAATGCGAGAAACACGTTATCTGGTGTTTTCACCACTCCACAGTGCGTTTGATATGCAGAACCGGCGATATCTTGGTTTTTGTGGGGTTTCAAGCTTAGATATGCATTTTTTACGATAATCTTGGTGAGACTTCTGTCCGAAGTATGCTTAATCATCGAGATCGCTCGTTTCGAGCTATTTAATGCGAGAAACACGTTATCTGGTGTTTTCACCACTCCACAGTGCGTATGATATGCAGAACAGGAGATATCTTGGTTTTCGTAGGGTTTCTAGCAGAGATATGCATTTTCTGCGATAATCATGGTGAGACTTCTGTTAGAAGTATGCGGAATTATCGCGATCGCTCTTTTCGACCTATTTAATGCGAGCATACACGTTATCTGGTGTTTTCACCACTCCACAGTGCGTTTGATATGCAGAACCGGCAATGTTTGGTTTTCGTCGGGTTTCAAGCTGAGATGTGCATTTTCTGCGATAATCATGGTGAGACTTCTGTTAGAAGTATGCAGAATCATCGAGATCGCACTTTTCGAGCTATTTAATGCGAGAAACACGTTATCTGGTGTTTTCAGCACTCCACAGTGCGTTTGATATGTAGAACCAGCGAAATCTGGGTTTTCGTGGGGTTTCAAGCTGAGATATGCATTTTTTACGATAATCTTGGTGAGACTTCTGTCCGAAATATGCTTAATCATCGAGATCGCTCGTTTCGACCTATTTAATGCGAGAAACACGTTATCTGGTGTTTTCACCACTCCACAGTTCTTTGGATATGCAGAACAGAAGATATCTTGGTTTTCGTGGGGTTTCTAGCAGAGATATGCAATTTCTGCGATAATCTTGGTGAGACTTCTGTCCGAAGGATGCAGAAACATCAAGAGCGCTCTTTTCGAGCTATTTAATGCGAGAAACACGTTATCTGGTGTTTTCACCACTCCACAGTGCGTATGATATGCAGAACCGACGATATCTTGGTTTTCGTGGGGTTTCAAGCTCAGATATTCATTTTTTGCGATAATCTTGGTAGGACTTCTATCCGAAGTATGCAGAGTCATCGAAATCGTACTTTTCGAGCTATTTAATGCGAGAAACACGTTTTCTGGGGTTTTCACCACTCCACAGTTCGTTGGATATGCAGAACAGGAGATATCTTGATTTTCGTAGGGTTTCTAGCAGAGATATGCATTTTCTGCGATAATCATGGTGAGACTTCTGTTAGAAGTATGCGGAATTATCGCGATCGCTCTTTTCGACCTATTTAATGCGAGCATACACGTTATCTGGTGTTTTCACCACTCCACAGTGCGTTTGATATGCAGAACCGGCAATGTTTGGTTTTCGTCGGGTTTCAAGCTGAGATATGCATTTTCTGCGATAATCATGGTGAGACTTCTGTTAGAAGTATGCAGAATCATCGAGATCGCACTTTTCGAGCTATTTAATGCGAGAAACACGTTATCTGGTGTTTTCAGCACTCCACAGTGCGTTTGATATGTAGAACCAGCGAAATCTGGGTTTTCGTGGGGTTTCAAGCTGAGATATGCATTTTTTACGATAATCTTGGTGAGACTTCTGTCCGAAATATGCTTAATCATCGAGATCGCTCGTTTCGACCTATTTAATGCGAGAAACACGTTATCTGGTGTTTTCACCACTCCACAGTTCTTTGGATATGCAGAACAGAAGATATCTTGGTTTTCGTGGGGTTTCTAGCAGAGATATGCAATTTCTGCGATAATCTTGGTGAGACTTCTGTCCGAAGGATGCAGAAACATCAAGAGCGCTCTTTTCGAGCTATTTAATGCAAGAAACACGTTTTCTGGGGTTTTCACCACACCACAGTTCGTTGGATGTGCAGAACCGGAGATATCTTGGTTTTCGTGGGGTTTCAAGCTGAGATATGCATTTTCTGCGATAATCTTGGTGAGACTTCTGTCCGAAGTATGCTGAAACATCGAGATCGCTCTTTTCGAGCTAGTTAATGCGAGAAAAACCTTATCCGGTGATTTCACCACTCCACAGTGCGTTTGATATGCAGAACCAGCGATATCTTGGCTTTCGTGGGGTTTCAAGCTGAGATATGCATTTTTAACGATAATCTTGGTGAGACTTCTGTCCGAAGTATGCAGAAACGTCGAGAGCGCTCTTTTCGAGATATTTAATGCGAGAAACACGTTTTCTGGGGTTTTCACCACTCCACAGTTCGTTGGATATGCAGAACAGTAGATATCTTGGTTTTCGTGGGGTTTCAAGCAGAGATATGCATTTTCTGCGATAATCTTGGTGAGACTTCTGTTAGAAGTATGCAGAATCATCGAGATCGCACTTTTCGAGCTATTTAATGCGAGAAACATGTTATCTGGTGTTTCCACCACTCCACAGTTGGTTTGATATGCAGAACCGGCGAAATTTTGGTTTTCGCCGGGTTTCAAGCTGAGATATGCATTTTCTACGATAATCTTGGTGAAACATCTGTCCGAAGTATGCAGAAACATCGAGAGCGCTCTTTTCGAGCTATTTAATGCGAGAAACACGTTACCTGGTGTTTTCACCACTCCACAGTGCGTTTGATATGCAGAACAGTAGATATCTTGCTTTTCGTGGGGTTTCAAGCTGAGATATGCATTTTCTACGGTAATCCTGGTGAGACTTCTGTCAGGAGTATGCAGAATATTCGAGAACGCTCTTTTCGAGCTACGTAATGCGAGAAACACGTTTTCTGGTGTTTTCACCACTCCACAGTGCGTTTGATATGCAGAACCGGCGACATCTTGGTTTTCGTGGGGTTTCAAGCTGAGATATGAATTTTCTGTGATAATCTTGGTGAGACTTCTGTCCGAAGTATGCTGAAACATCGAGATCGCTCTGTTCGAGCTAGCTAATGCGAGAAAAACCGTATCCGGTGTTTTCACCACTCCACAGTGCGTTTGATATCCAGAACCTGCGATATCTTGGCTTTCGTGGGGTTTCAAGCTGAGATATGCATTTTGTACGATAATCTTGGTGAGACTTCTGTCCGAAGTTTGCTTAATCATCGAGATCGCTCGTTTGGAGCTATTTAATGCGAGAAACACGATATCTAGTGTTTTCACCACTCCTTAGTGCGTATGATATGCAGAACCGGCGATATCTTGGTTTTCGTGGGGTTTCAAGCTGAGATATGCATTTTCTGCGATAATCTTGGTGAGACTTCTGTCCGAAGTATGCTGAAACATCGAGATCGCTCTTTTCGAGCTAGCTAATGCGAGAAAAACCGTATCCGGTGTTTTCACCACTCCACAGTGCGTTTGATATCCAGAACCAGCGATATCTTGGATTTCGTGGGGTTTCAAGCTGAGATATGCATTTTGTACGATAATCTTGGTGAGACATCTGTCCGAAGTTTGCTTAATCATCGAGATCGCTCGTTTGGAGCTATTTAATGCGAGAAACACGATATCTAGTGTTTTCACCACTCCTTAGTGCGTATGATATGCAGAACCGGCGATATCTTGGTTTTCGTGGGGTTTCAAGCTGAGACATGCATTTTCTGCGATAATCTTGGTGAGACTTCTGTCCGAAGTATGCTGAAACATCGAGATCGCTCTTTTCGAGCTAGCTAATGCGAGAAAAACCGTATCCGGTGTTTTCACCACTCCACAGTGCGTTTGATATCCAGAACCAGCGATATCTTGGCTTTCGTGGGGTTTCAAGCTGAGATATGCATTTTGTACGATAATCTTGGTGAGACTTCTGTCCGAAGTTTGCTTAATCATCGAGATCGCTCGTTTGGAGCTATTTAATGCGAGAAACACGATATCTAGTGTTTTCACCACTCCTTAGTGCGTATGATATGCAGAACCGGCGATATCTTGGTTTTCGTGGGGTTTCAAGCTGAGATATGCATTTTCTGCGATAATCTTGGTGAGACTTCTGTCCGAAGTATGCTGAAACATCGAGATCGCTCTTTTCGAGCTAGCTAATGCGAGAAAAACCGTATCCGGTGTTTTCACCACTCCACAGTGCGTTTGATATCCAGAACCAGCGATATCTTGGCTTTCGTGGGGTTTCAAGCTGAGATATGCATTTTGTACGATAATCTTGGTGAGACTTCTGTCCGAAGTTTGCTTAATCATCGAGATCGCTCGTTTGGAGCTATTTAATGCGAGAAACACGATATCTAGTGTTTTCACCACTCCTTAGTGCGTATGATATGCAGAACCGGCGATATCTTGGTTTTCGTGGGGTTTCAAGCTGAGATATGCATTTTCTGCGATAATCTTGGTGAGACTTCTGTCCGAAGTATGCTGAAACATCGAGATCGCTCTTTTCGAGCTAGCTAATGCGAGAAAAACCGTATCCGGTGTTTTCACCACTCCACAGTGCGTTTGATATCCAGAACCAGCGATATCTTGGCTTTCGTGGGGTTTCAAGCTGAGATATGCATTTTGTACGATAATCTTGGTGAGACTTCTGTCCGAAGTTTGCTTAATCATCGAGATCGCTCGTTTGGAGCTATTTAATGCGAGAAACACGTTATCTGGTGTTTTCACCACTCCACAGTTAGTTTGATATGCAGAACAGTAGATATCTTGCTTTTCGTGCGGTTTCAAGCTGAGATATGCATTTTCTACGGTAATCCTGGTGAGACTTCTGTCAGGCGTATGCAGAATATTCGAGAACGCTCTTTTCGAGCTACTTAATGTGCGAAACACGTTTTCTGGTGTTTTCACCACTCCACGGAACGTTTGATGTGCAGAACCGGACATAACTCGGTTTTCGTCGGGTTTCAAGCTGAGATATGCATTTTCTACGATAATCTTGGTGAGACTTCTGTCAGAAGTATGCAGGATCTTCGAGAACGCTCTTTTCGAGCTATTTAATGCGAGGAAAACCTTATCCGGTGTTTTCACCACTCCACAGTGCGTTTGATATTCAGAACCAGCGATATCTCGGCTTTCGTGGGGTTTCAAGCTGAGATATGCATTTTGTACGATAATCTTGGTGAGACTTCTGTCCGAAGTTTGCTTAATCATCGAGATCGCTCGTTTCGAGCTATTTAATACGAGAAACACGATATCTAGTGTTTTCACCACTCCTCAGTGCGTATGATATGCAGAACCGGCGAAATCTTGGTTTTCGTGGGGTTTCAAGCTGAGATATGCATTTTCTGCGATAATCTTGGTGAGACTTCTGCCTGAAGTATGAAGAATCATCGAGATCGCTCTATTCGAGCTATTTAATGCGACGAACACGTTTTCTGGGGTTTTCACCACTCCACAGTGCGTTTGATATGCAGAACCGGCGATATCTTGGTTTTTGTGGGGTTTCAAGCTGAGATATGCATTTTTTACGATAATCTTGTTGAGACTTCTGTCCGAAGTATGCTGAATCGTCGAGATCGGTCTTGTCGAGCTAGTTAGTGCGAGAAACACGTTATCTGGTGTTTTCACCACTCCACAGTGCGTTTGATATGCAGAACAGTAGATATCTTGGTTTTCGTGGGGTTTCAAGCTGAGATATGCATTTTCTGCGATAATCTTGTTGAGACTTCTGTCCGAAATATGCAGAATCATCCAGATCGCACTTTTCGAGCTATTTAATGCGAGAAACACGTTATCTGGTGTTTTCACCACTCCACAGTTAGTTTGATATGCAGAACAGTAGATATCTTGCTTTTCGTGGGGTTTCAAGCTGAGATATGCATTTTCTACGGTAATCCTGGTGAGACTTCTGTCAGGCGTATGCAGAATATTCGAGAACGCTCTTTTCGAGCTACTTAATGTGCGAAACACGTTTTCTGGTGTTTTCACCACTCCACGGAACGTTTGATGTGCAGAACCGGACATAACTCGGTTTTCGTCGGGTTTCAAGCTGAGATATGCATTTTCTACGATAATCTTGGTGAGACTTCTGTCAGAAGTATGCAGGATCTTCGAGAACGCTCTTTTCGAGCTATTTAATGCGAGGAAAACCTTATCCGGTGTTTTCACCACTCCACAGTGCGTTTGATATTCAGAACCAGCGATATCTCGGCTTTCGTGGGGTTTCAAGCTGAGATATGCATTTTGTACGATAATCTTGGTGAGACTTCTGTCCGAAGTTTGCTTAATCATCGAGATCGCTCGTTTCGAGCTATTTAATGCGAGAAACACGATATCTAGTGTTTTCACCACTCCTCAGTGCGTATGATATGCAGAACCGGCGAAATCTTGGTTTTCGTGGGGTTTCAAGCTGAGATATGCATTTTCTGCGATAATCTTGGTGAGACTTCTGCCCGAAGTATGAAGAATCATCGAGATCGCTCTATTCGAGCTATTTAATGCGACGAACACGTTTTCTGGGGTTTTCACCACTCCACAGTGCGTTTGATATGCAGAACCGGCGATATCTTGGTTTTTGTGGGCTTTCAAGCTGAGATATGCATTTTTTACGATAATCTTGTTGAGACTTCTGTCCGAAATATGCTGAATCATCGAGATCGGTCTTGTCGAGCTAGTTAGTGCGAGAAACACGTTATCTGGTGTTTTCACCACTCCACAGTGCGTTTGATATGCAGAACAGTAGATATCTTGGTTTTCGTGGGGTTTCAAGCTGAGATATGCATTTTCTGCGATAATCTTGGTGAGACTTCTGCCCGAAGTATGAAGAATCATCGAGATCGCTCTATTCGAGCTATTTAATGCGAGAAACACGTTATCTGGTGTTTTCAGCACTCCACAGTGCGTTTGATATGCAGAACCAGCGATATCTTGGTTTTCGTGGGGTTTCAAGCTGAGATATGCAATTTCTGCGATAATCTTGGTGAGACTTCTGTTCGAAGTATGCTTAATCATCGAGATCGCTCATTTCGAGCTATTTAATGCGAGAAACACGTTATCTGGTGTTTTCACCACTCCACAGTGCGTATGATGTGCAGAACCGACGAAATCTTGGTTTTCGTGGGGTTTCAAGCTGAGATATGCATTTTCTGCGATAATCTTGGTGAGACTTCTGCCCGAAGTATGGTGAAACATCGAGATCGCTCTTTTCGAGCTAGTTCATGCGAGAAAAAGCTTATCCGGTGATTTCACCACTCCACAGTGCGTTTGATATGCAGAACCAGCGATATCTTGGCTTTCGTGGGGTTTCAAGCTGAGATATGCATTTTTTACGATAATCTTGGTGGGACTGCTGTCCGAAGTATGAAGAATCATCGAGATCGCTCTATTCGAGCTATTTAATGCGAGGAACACGTTTTCTGGGGTTTTCACCACTCCACAGTGCGTTTGATATGCAGAACCGGCGATATCTTGGTTTTTGTGGGGTTTCAAGCTGAGATATGCATTTTTTCGATAATCTTAGTGAGACTTCTGTCCGAAGTATGCTCAATCATCGAGATCGCTCTATTCGAGCTATTTAATGCGAGAAACACGTTATCTGGTGTTTTCAGAACTCCACAGTGCGTTTGATATGCAGAACCAGCGATATCTTGGTTTTCGTGGGGTTTCAAGCTGAGATATGCATTTTCTGCGATAATCTTGGTGAGACTTCTGTCCGAAGTATGCTTTATCATCGAGATCGCTCATTTCGAGCTATTTAATGCGAGAAACACGTTATCTGGAGTTTTCACCACTCCACAGTGCGTATGATGTGCAGAACCGACGATATCTTGGTTTTCGTGGGGTTTCAAGCTCAGATATGCATTTTCTGCGATAATCTTGGTGAGACTTCTATCCGAAGTATGCAGAGTCATCGAGATCGTATTTTTCGACCTATTTCATGCGAGAAACACGTTGTCTGGGGTTTTCACCACACCACAGTTCGTTGGATATGTAGAACCAGCGATATATGGGTTTTTGTGGGGTTTCAAGCTGAGATATGCATTTTTTACGATAATCTTGGTGAGACTTCGGTCCGAAATATGCTTAATCATCGAGATCGCTCGTTTCGACCTATTTAATGCGAGAAACACGTTATCTGGTGTTTTCACCACTCCACAGTTCGTTGGATATGCAGAACAGGAGATATCTTGGTTTTCGTGGGGTTTCTAGCAGAGATTTGCATTTTCTGCGATAATCTTGGTGAGACTTCTGTCCGAAGTATGAAGAATCATCGAGATCGCTCTATTCGAGCTATTTAATGCGAGGAACACGTTTTCTGGTGTTTTCACCACTCCACAGTGCGTTTGATATGCAGAACCGGCGACATCTTGGTTTTCGTGGGGTTTCAAGCTGAGATATGAATTTTCTGTGATAATCTTGGTGAGACTTCTGCCCGAAGTATGAAGAATCATCGAGATCGCTCTATTCGAGCTATTTAATGCGAGAAACACGTTATCTGGTTTTTTCAGCACTCCACAGTGCGTTTGATATGCAGAACCAGCGATATCTTGGTTTTCGTGGGGTTTCAAGCTGAGATATGCAATTTCTGCGATAATCTTGGTGAGACTTCTGTTCGAAGTATGCTTAATCATCGAGATCGCTCATTTCGAGCTATTTAATGCGAGAAACACGTTATCTGGTGTTTTCACCACTCCACAGTGCGTATGATGTGCAGAACCGACGAAATCTTGGTTTTCGTGGGGTTTCAAGCTGAGATATGCATTTTCTGCGATAATCTTGGTGAGACTTCTGCCCGAAGTATGGTGAAACATCGAGATCGCTCTTTTCGAGCTAGTTCATGCGAGAAAAAGCTTATCCGGTGATTTCACCACTCCACAGTGCGTTTGATATGCAGAACCAGCGATATCTTGGCTTTCGTGGGGTTTCAAGCTGAGATATGCATTTTTTACGATAATCTTGGTGAGACTGCTGTCCGAAGTATGAAGAATCATCGAGATCGCTCTATTCGAGCTATTTAATGCGAGGAACACGTTTTCTGGGGTTTTCACCACTCCACAGTGCGTTTGATATGCAGAACCGGCGATATCTTGGTTTTTGTGGGGTTTCAAGCTGAGATATGCATTTTTTCGATAATCTTAGTGAGACTTCTGTCCGAAGTATGCTCAATCATCGAGATCGCTCTATTCGAGCTATTTAATGCGAGAAACACGTTATCTGGTGTTTTCAGCACTCCACAGTGCGTTTGATATGCAGAACCAGCGATATCTTGGTTTTCGTGGGGTTTCAAGCTGAGATATGCATTTTCTGCGATAATCTTGGTGAGACTTCTGTCCGAAGTATGCTTTATCATCGAGATCGCTCATTTCGAGCTATTTAATGCGAGAAACACGTTATCTGGAGTTTTCACCACTCCACAGTGCGTATGATGTGCAGAACCGACGATATCTTGGTTTTCGTGGGGTTTCAAGCTCAGATATGCATTTTCTGCGATAATCTTGGTGAGACTTCTATCCGAAGTATGCAGAGTCATCGAGATCGTATTTTTCGACCTATTTCATGCGAGAAACACGTTGTCTGGGGTTTTCACCACACCACAGTTCGTTGGATATGTAGAACCAGCGATATATGGGTTTTCGTGGGGTTTCAAGCTGAGATATGCATTTTTTACGATAATCTTGGTGAGACTTCGGTCCGAAAATATGCTTAATCATCGAGATCGCTCGTTTCGACCTATTTAATGCGAGAAACACGTTATCTGGTGTTTTCACCACTCCACAGTTCGTTGGATATGCAGAACAGGAGATATCTTGGTTTTCGTGGGGTTTCTAGCAGAGATTTGCATTTTCTGCGATAATCTTGGTGAGACTTCTGTCCGAAGTATGAAGAATCATCGAGATCGCTCTATTCGAGCTATTTAATGCGAGGAACACGTTTTCTGGTGTTTTCACCACTCCACAGTGCGTTTGATATGCAGAACCGGCGACATCTTGGTTTTCGTGGGGTTTCAAGCTGAGATATGAATTTTCTGTGATAATCTTGGTGAGACTTCTGTCCGAAGTATGCTGAAACATCGAGATCGCTCTGTTCGAGCTAGCTAATGCGAGAAAAACCGTATCCGGTGTTTTCACCACTCCACAGTGCGTTTGATATCCAGAACCAGCGATATCTTGGCTTTCGTGGGGTTTCAAGCTGAGATATGCATTTTGTACGATAATCTTGGTGAGACTTCTGTCCGAAGTTTGCTTAATCATCGAGATCGCTCGTTTGGAGCTATTTAATGCGAGAAACACGATATCTAGTGTTTTCACCACTCCTTAGTGCGTATGATATGCAGAACCGGCGATATCTTGGTTTTCGTGGGGTTTCAAGCTGAGATATGCATTTTCTGCGATAATCTTGGTGAGACTTCTGTCCGAAGTATGCTGAAACATCGAGATCGCTCTTTTCGAGCTAGCTAATGCGAGAATAACCGTATCCGGTGTTTTCACCACTCCACAGTCGGTTTGATATCCAGAACCAGCGATATCTTGGATTTCGTGGGGTTTCAAGCTGAGATATGCATTTTGTACGATAATCCTGGTGAGACTTCTGTCAGGCGTATGCAGAATATTCGAGAACGCTCTTTTCGAGCTACTTAATGTGCGAAACACGTTTTCTGGTGTTTTCACCACTCCACGGAACGTTTGATGTGCAGAACCGGACATAACTCGGTTTTCGTCGGGTTTCAAGCTGAGATATGCATTTTCTACGATAATCTTGGTGAGACTTCTGTCAGAAGTATGCAGGATCTTCGAGAACGCTCTTTTCGAGCTATTTAATGCGAGGAAAACCTTATCCGGTGTTTTCACCACTCCACAGTGCGTTTGATATTCAGAACCAGCGATATCTCGGCTTTCGTGGGGTTTCAAGCTGAGATATGCATTTTGTACGATAATCTTGGTGAGACTTCTGTCCGAAGTTTGCTTAATCATCGAGATCGCTCGTTTCGAGCTATTTAATGCGAGAAACACGATATCTAGTGTTTTCACCACTCCTCAGTGCGTATGATATGCAGAACCGGCGAAATCTTGGTTTTCGTGGGGTTTCAAGCTGAGATATGCATTTTCTGCGATAATCTTGGTGAGACTTCTGCCCGAAGTATGAAGAATCATCGAGATCGCTCTATTCGAGCTATTTAATGCGAGGAACACGTTTTCTGGGGTTTTCACCACTCCACAGTGCGTTTGATATGCAGAACCGGCGATATCTTGGTTTTTGTGGGGTTTCAAGCTGAGATATGCATTTTTTCGATAATCTTAGTGAGACTTCTGTCCGAAGTATGCTCAATCATCGAGATCGCTCTATTCGAGCTATTTAATGCGAGAAACACGTTATCTGGTGTTTTCAGCACTCCACAGTGCGTTTGATATGCAGAACCGGCGACATCATGATTTTCATGATGTTTCTAGCTGAGATACGCATTTTCTGCGATAATCTTGGTGAGACTTCTGTCCGAAGTAAGCTGAATCATCTAGATCGCTCTTTTCGAGCTATTTAATGCGAGAAACACGTTATCTGGTGTTTTCACCACTCCACAGTGCGTTTGATATGCCGAAACTGCGATATCTTCGATTTCGTGGGGTTTCCAGCTGAGACATGCATTTGCTATGATAATCTTGGATATTCTTCCGTGAGAAGTTTGCAGAATAACAGAAATCGCTGCTTTCGTGCTATTTAATGCGAAAAACTCGTTTTCTGGTGTGTTCAGCACTCCACAGTGCGTTTGATATGCGGAAACTGCGATATCTTCGGTTTCATTGGGTTTCCAGTTGAGATATGCATTTTCTACGATGAATTTGGATATTCTTGTGTGAGACGTTTGCATAATCACAGAAATCGCTCTATTCGCGCTGTTTAATGCGAGAAACACGTTATCTGGTTGTTTTCACCACTCCACAGTGCGTTTGATGTGCAGAACCGGCGACATCTTGATTTTCGTCGGGTTTCAAGCTGAGATATGCATTTTCTACGATAATCTGTGCGAGACTTCTGTCCGAAGTATGCAGAATCATCTAGATCGCTCTTTTCGAGATATTTAATGCGAAAAAATAAGTTTTCTGGTGTTTTCACCACTCCACAGTGCGTTTGATATGCAGAACCGGCGATATCTTGATTTTCGTGGTGTTTCCAGCTGATATATGCATTTTCAGCGATAATCGTGGTGAGTCTTTTGTCAGAAGTATACAGAATCATCTAGATCGCTCTTTTCGAGATATTTAATGCGAAAAAATAAGTTTTCTGGTGTTTTCACCACTCCACAGTGCGTTCGATATGCAGAACAGTTGATATCTTGGTTTTCGTGGGGTTTCAAGCTGAAATATGCATTTTCTGCGATAATCTTGTTGAGACTTCTGTCCGAAGTATGCAGAATCATCGAGATCGCTCGTTTCGAGCTATTTAATGCGAAAAAACAAGTTTTCTAGTATTTTGACCACTCCACAGTGCGTATGATATGCAGAACCGGCGATATCTTGGTTTTCGTGGAGTTTAAAGCTGAGATATGCATTTTTTACGATAATTTTGGTGAGACTTCTATCCGAAGTATGCCGAATCATCGAGATCGCTCGTTTCGAGCTATTTAATGCGAGAAACACGTTATCTGGTGTTTTCACCACTCCACAGTGCGTTTGATTTGCAGAACCGCCGATATCTTGGTTTTCGTGGGGTTTCAAGCTGAGATATGCATTTTCTGCGATAATCTTGGTGAGACTTCTGTCAGAAGTATGCAGAATCATCGGGATCGCTCTTTTCGAGATATTTACTGCGCAAAAAAAGTTTTCTGGTGTTTTCACCACTCCACAGTGCGTTTGATATGCAGAACGGTCGACATCTTGATTTTCGTGAGGTTTCAAGCTGAGATATGCATTTTCTGCGATAATCATGGTGAGACTTCAGTCAGAAGTATGCAGAATCATCTAGATCGCTCTTTTCGAGCTATTTAATGCGAGAAACACGTTATCTGGTGTTTTCACCACTCCACAGTGCGTTTGATATGCAGAACCAACGATATCTTGGTTTCGGTCGGGTTTCAAGCTGAGATATGCATTTTCTACTATAACCCTGGTGAGACTTCAGTCAGAAGTATGCAGAATCTTCGAGAACGCTCTTTTCGAGCTACTTAATGCGAGAAACACGTTATCTGGTGTTTTCACCACTCCACAGTGCGTTTGATATGCCGAAACTGCGATATCTTCGATTTCGTGGGGTTTCCAGCTGAGACATGCATTTGCTATGATAATCTTGGATATTCTTCTGTGAGAAGTTTGCAGAATAACAGAAATCGCTGCTTTCGTGCTATTTAATGCGAAAAACTCGTTTTCTGGTGTGTTCAGCACTCCACAGTGCGTTTGATATGCGGAAACTGCGATATCTTCGGTTTCATTGGGTTTCCAGTTGAGATATGCATTTTCTACGATGATCTTGGATATTCTTGTGTGAGACGTTTGCATAATCACAGAAATCGCTCTATTCGCGCTGTTTAATGCGAGAAACACGTTATCTGGTTGTTTTCACCACTCCACAGTGCGGTTGATGTGCAGAACCGGCGACATCTTGATTTTCGTGGGGATTCCAGCTGAAATATGCATTTTCTGCGATAATCTTGGTAAGACTTCAGTTAGAAGGATGCAGAATCATCTAAATCGCTCTTTTCGAGCTACTTAATGCACGAAACACGTTTTCTGGTGTCTTCACCACTCCACGGTACGTTTGATGTGCAGAACCGGAGATAACTCGGTTTTCGTCGGGTTTCAAGCTGAGATATGGATTTTCTACGATAATCTGTGCGAGACTTCTGTGAGAAGTATGCAGGATCTTCGAGAACGCTCTTTTCGTGCTATTTAATGCGAAAAACACGTTTTCTGGTGTTTTCAGCACGTCACAGTGCGTTTGATATGCTGAAACAGCGATATCTTCGTTTTCGTGGGATTTCCAGCTGAGACATGCATTTTCTGCGGTAATCTTGGATATTCTTCTGTGAGAAGTATGGAGAATCACCGAAATCGCAGTTTTCGTGCTATTGAATGCGAAAAACACGTTTTATGGTGTTTTCAGCACTCCACAGTGCGTTTGATATGCCGAAACTGCGATATCTTCGATTTCGTGGGGTTTCCAGCTGAGACATGCATTTGCAATGATAATCTTGGATATTCTTCTGTGAGAAGTTTGCAGAATCACAGAAATCGCTGCTTTCGTGCTATTTAATGCGAAAAACTCGTTTTCTGGTGTGTTCAGCACTCCACAGTGCGTTTGATATGCGGAAACTGCGATATCTTCGGTTTCATTGGGTTTCCAGATGAGATATGCATTTTCTACGATAATCTTGGATATTCTTGTGTGAGACGTTTGCAGAATCACAGAAATCGCTCTATTCGAGCTGTTTAATGCGAGAAACACGTTATCTGGTTGTTTTCACCACTCCACAGTGCGTTTGATGTGCAGAACCGGCGACATCTTGATTTTCGTGGGGTTTCCAGCTGAAATATGCATTTTCTGCGATAATCTTGGTGAGACTTCTGTCCGAAGTATGCTGAATCATCTAGATCGCTCTTTTCGAGCTACTTAATGCACGAAACACGGTTTCTGGTGTTTTCACCGCTCCACAGTGCGTTTGAAATGCAGAACCGGAGATATCTTGGTTTCGGTCGGGTTTCAAGCTGAGATATGCATTTTCTACGGTAATCCAGGTGAGAATTCTGTCAGAAGTATGCAGAATCTTCGAGATCGCCCTTTTCGAGCTATTTAATGCGAGAAACACGTTATCTGGTGTTTTGACCACTCCACAGTGTGTTTGATATGTAGAGCCGCCGATAACTTGGTTTTCCTGAGGTTTCCAGCTGAAATATGCATTTTCTGCGATAATATTGGTGTTTCATCTATGAGAAGTATGCAGAATCATCGAGAACGCTCTTTTCGAGCTATTTAATGCGAGAAACACGTTTTCTGGGGTTTTCACCACTCCACAGTTCGTTGGATATGCAGAACCGGAGATATCTTGGTTTTCGTGGGGTTTCAAGCTGAGATATGCATTTTCTGCGATAATCTTTTTGAGACTTCTGTCCGAAGTATGCCGAATCATCGAGATCGCTCGTTTCGAGCTATTCAATGCGAGAAACACGTTATCTGGGGTTTTCACCACTCCACAGTTCGTTGGATATGCAGAACCGGAGATATCTTGGTTTTCGTGGGGTTTCAAGCTGAGATATGCATTTTCTGCGATAATCTTTTTGAGACTTCTGTCCGAAGTATGCCGAATCATCGAGAACGCTCTTTTCGAGCTATTTAATGCGAGAAACACGTTTTCTGGGGTTTTCACCACTCCACAGTTCGTTGGATATGCAGAACCGGAGATATCTTGGTTTTCGTGGGGTTTCAAGTTGAGATATGCATTTTTTACGATAATCTTGGTGAGAGTTCTGTCCGAAGTATGCTTAATCATCGAGATCGCTCTATTCGAGCTATTTAATGCGACAAACATGTTATCTGGTGTTTTCAGCACCCCACAGTGCGTTTGATATGCAGAACCAGCGATATCTTGGTTTTCGTGGGGTTTCAAGCTGAGATATGCATTTCTTACGATAATCTTGGTGAGAGTTCTGTCCGAAGTATGCTTAATCATCGAGATCGCTCGTTTCGAGCTATTTAATGCGGGAAACACGTTATCTGGTGTTTTCACCACTCCACAGTGCGTATGATATGCAGAACCGGCGATATCTTGGTTTTCGTGGGGTTTCAAGATGAGATATGCATTTTCTGCGATAATCTTGGTGATACTTCTGTCCGAAGTATGCTGAAACATCGAGATCGCTCTTTTTGAGCTAGTTAATGCGAGAAAAACCTTATCCGGTGTTTTCACCACTCCACAGAGCGTTGGATATGCAGAACCAGCGATATCTTGGCTTTCGTGGGGTTTCAAGCTGAGATATACATTTCCTGCGATAATCTTGGTGACACTTCTGTCCGAAGTATTCTGAATCATATAGATCGCTCTTTTCGAGCTATTTAATGCGAAAAACTCGTTTTCTGGTGTTTTCAGCACTCCACAGTGCGTTTGATACGCGGAAACTGCGATATCTTCGGTTTCATTGGGTTTCCAGATGAGATATGCATTTTCTACGATAATCTTGGACATTCTTCTGTGAGACGTTAGCAGAATCACAGCAATCGCTCTATTCGAGCTATTTAATGCGAGAAACACGTTATCCGGTTGTTTTCACCACTCCACAGTGCGTCTGATGTGCAGAACCGGCGACATCTTGATTTTCGTGATGTTTCTAGCTGAGATATGCATTTTCTGCGATAATATTGGTGAGGCTTCAGTCAGAAGTATGCAGAATCATCTAGATCGCTCGTTTCGAGCTATTTAATGCGAAAAAACAAGTTTTCTGCTGTTTTGACCACTCCACAGTGCGTTTGATATGTAGAGCCGCCGATAACTTGGTTTTCGTGGGGTTTCCAGCTGAAATATGCATTTTCTGCGATAAGCTTGGTGTTTCATCTATGAGAAGTATGCAGAATCATCGAGAACGCTCTTTTCGAGCTAGCTATTGCGAGAAACACGTTTTCTGGTGTTTTCACCACTCCACAGTGCGTTTGATATGCAGAACAGTAGATATCTTGGTTTTCGTGGGGTTTCAAGCTGAGATATGCATTTTCTGCGATAATCTTTTTGAGACTTCTGTCCGAAGTATGCAGAATCATCGAGATCGCTCGTTTCGAGCTATTTAATGCGAGAAACACGTTATCTGGTGTTTTCACCACTCCACAGTGCGTTTGATATGCAGAACCGCCGATATCTTGGTTTTCGTGGGGTTTCAAGCTGAGATATGCATTTTCTGCGATAATCTTGGTGAGACTTCTGTCAGAAGTATGCAGAATCATCGGGATCGCTCTTTTCGAGATATTTACTGCGCAAAAAAAGTTTTCTGGTGTTTTCACCACTCCACAGTGCGTTTGATATGCAGAACGGGCGACATCTTGATTTTCGTGAGGTTTCAAGCTGAGATATGCATTTTCTGTGATAATCTTGGTGAGACTTCAGTCAGAAGTATGCAGAATCATGTAGATCGCACTTTTCGAGCTATTTAATGCGAAAAAACAAGTTTTCTGGTGTTTTCAACATTCCACAGTGCGTTTGATATGCAGAACCGGCGACATCTTGGTTTTCGTGGGGTTTCAAGCAGAGATATGCATTTTCTGCGATAATCTTTGTGAGACTTCCGTCCGAAGTATGCTGAATCATCGAGATCGCTCTTTTCGAGATAGTTAATGCGAGAAAAACCTTATCCGGTGCTTTCACCACTGCACAGTGCGTTTGATATGCAAAACAGTAGATATCTTGGTTTTCGTGGGGTTTCAAGCTGAGATATGCATTTTCTGCGACAATCTTGTTGAGACTTCTGTGCGAAGTATGCAGAATCATCGAGATCGCTCGTTTCGAGCTATTTAATGCGAGAAACACGTTATCTGGTGTTTTCACCACTCCACAGTGCGTTTGATATGCAGAACCGCCGATATCTTGGTTTTCGTGGGGTTTCAAGCTGAGATATGCATTTTCTGCGATAATCTTGGTGAGACTTCTGTCAGAAGTATGCAGAATCATCGGGATCGCTCTTTTCGAGATATTTACTGCGCAAAAAAAGTTTTCTGGTGTTTTCACCACTCCACAGTGCGTTTGATATGCAGAACGGGCGACATCTTGATTTTCGTGAGGTTTCAAGCTGAGATATGCATTTTCTGTGATAATCTTGGTGAGACTTCAGTCAGAAGTATGCAGAATCATGTAGATCGCACTTTTCGAGCTATTTAATGCGAAAAAACAAGTTTTCTGGTGTTTTCAACATTCCACAGTGCGTTTGATATGCAGAACCGGCGACATCTTGGTTTTCGTGGGGTTTCAAGCAGAGATATGCATTTTCTGCGATAATCTTTGTGAGACTTCCGTCCGAAGTATGCTGAATCATCGAGATCGCTCTTTTCGAGATAGTTAATGCGAGAAAAACCTTATCCGGTGCTTTCACCACTGCACAGTGCGTTTGATATGCAAAACAGTAGATATCTTGGTTTTCGTGGGGTTTCAAGCTGAGATATGCATTTTCTGCGACAATCTTGTTGAGACTTCTGTGCGAAGTATGCAGAATCATCGAGATCGCTCGTTTCGAGCTATTTAATGCGAGGAACACGTTATCTGGTGTTTTCACCACTCCACAGTGCGTTGGATATGCAGAACCGGAGATGTTTTGGTTTTCGTCGGGTTTCAAGCTGAGATATGCATTTTCTACGATAAGCTTGGTGAGACTTCTGTCCGAAGTATGCTGAAACTTCGAGATCGCTCTTTTCGAGCTAGTTAATGCGAGAAAAACCTTATCCGGTGTTTTTACCACTGCACAGTGCGTTTGATATGCAAAACAGTAGATATCTTGGTTTTCGTGGGGTTTCAAGCTGAGATATGCATTTTCTGCGACAATCTTGTTGAGACTTCTGTGCGAAGTATGCAGAATCATCGAGATCGCTCGTTTCGAGATATTTAATGCGAGAAACACGTTATCTGGTGTTTTCACCCCTCCACAGTGCGTTTGATATGCAGAACCGGCGATATCTTGGTTTTCGTGGGGTTTCAAGCAGATATATGCATTTTCTGCGATAATCTTTGTGAGACTTCTGTCCGAAGTATGCTGAATCATAGAGATCGCTCTTTACGAGATAGTTAGTGCGAGAAACACGTTATCTGGTGTTTTCACCACTCCACAGTGCGTTTGATATGCAGAACAGTAGATATCTTGGTTTTCGTGGGGTTTCAAGCTGAGGTATGCATTTTCTGCGATAATCTTGGTGAGACTCCTGTCCGAAGTATGCTGAAACATTGAGATCGCTCTTTTCGGGCTAGTTAATGCGAGAAAATCCTTATCCGGTGTTTTCACCACTCCACAGTGCGATTGATATGCAGAACCAGCGATATCTTGGCTTTCGTGGGGTTTCAAGCTGAGATATGCATTTTTTACGATAATCTTGGTGAGACTTCTGTCCGAAGTATGAAGAATCATCGAGATCGCTCTCTTCGAGCTATTTAATGCGAGAAACACGTTTTCTGGGGTGTTCACCACTCCACAGGGCGTTTGATATGCTGAACACAGCGATATCTTGGTTTTCGTGGGGTTTCAAGCTGAGATATGCATTTTCTGCGATAATCTTGGTGAGACTTCTGTCCGAAGTATGCTGAATCATCAAGATCGCTCTTTTCGAGCCAGTTAGTGCGAGAAACACGTTATCTGGTGTTGTCACCACTCCACAGTGCGTTTGATATGCAGAACAGTAGATATCTTGGTTTTCGTGGGGTTTCAAGCTGAGATATGCATTTTCTGCGATAATCTTGATGAGACTTCTGTCCGAAGTATGCAGTATCATCGAGATCGCTCGTTTCGAGCTATTCAATGCGAGAAACACGTTATCTGGTGTTTTCACCACTCCACAGTGCGTTTGATATGCAGAACGGGCGACATCTTGATTTTCGTGAGGTTTCAAGCTGAGATATGCATTTTCTGTGATAATCTTGGTGAGACTTCAGTCAGAAGTATGCAGAATCATGTAGATCGCACTTTTCGAGCTATTTAATGCGAAAAAACAAGTTTTCTGGTGTTTTCAACATTCCACAGTGCGTTTGATATGCAGAACCGGCGACATCTTGGCTGTCGTTGGGTATCAAGCTCAGATATGCATTTTCTACGATAATCTTGGTGAGACTTCTGTCAGAAGTATGCAGAATCATCGGGATCGCTCTATTCGAGCTATTTATTGCGAGAAACACGTTATCCGGTGTTTTCACCACTCCACAGTGCGTATGATATGCAGAACCGGCGATATCTTGGTTTTCGTGGAGTTTCAAGCTGAGATATGCATTTTTTACGATAATTTTGGTGAGACTTCTGTCCGAAGTATGCAGAATCATCGAGATCGCTCGTTTCGAGCTATTTAATGCGAGAAACACGTTATCTGGTGTTTTCACCACTCCACAGTGCGTTTGATATGCAGAACCGGCGACATCTTGATTTTCGTGAGGTTTCAAGCTGAGACATGCATTTTCTGCGATAATCTTGGTAAGACTTCAGTCAGAAGTATGCAGAATCATCTAGATCGCTCTTTTCGAGCTATTTGATGCGACAAACACGTTATCTGGTTGTTTTCACCACTCCACAGTGCGTTTGATATGCAGAACCGGCGATATCTTGTTTTTCGTGGTGTTTCCAGCTGATATATGCATTTTCAATGATAATCTTGGTGAGTCTTTTGTCAGAAGTATGCAGAATCATCTAGATCGCTCTTTTCGAGCTATTTAATGCGAAAAAATAAGTTTTCTGGTGTTTTCACCACTCCACAGTGCGTTTGATATGCAGAACAGTAGATATCTTGGATTTCTTGGGGTTTCAAGCTGAAATATGCATTTTCTGCGATAATCTTGTTGAGACTTCTGTCCGAAGTATGCAGAATCATCGAGATCGCACGTTTCGAGCTATTTAATGCGAGAAACACGTTATCTGGTGTTTTCACCACTCCACAGTGCGTATGATATGCAGAACCGGCGATATCTTGGTTTTCGTGGAGTTTCAAGCTGAGATATGCATTTTTTACGATAATTTTGTTGAGACTTCTGTCCGAAGTATGCAGAATCATCGAGATCGCTCGTTTCGAGCTATTTAATGCGAGAAACACGTTATCTGGTGTTTTCACCACTCCACAGTGCGTTTGATATGCAGAACCGCCGATATCTTGGTTTTCGTGGGGTTTCAAGCTGAGATATGCTTTTTTACGATAATCTTGATGAGACTTCTGTCCGAAGTATGCAGAATCATCGAGATCGCTCGTTTCGAGCTATTCAATGCGAGAAACACATTATCTGGTGTTTTCACCACTCCACAGTGCGTTTGATATGCAGAACCGGCGATATCTTGGTTTTCGTGGGGATTCAAGCAGAGATATGCATTTTCTGCGATAATCTTTGTGAGACTTCCGTCCGAAGTATGCTGAATCATCGAGATCGCTCTTTTCGAGATAGTTAATGCGAGAAAAACCTTATCCGGTGTTTCCACCACTGCACAGTGCGTTTGATATGCAAAACTGTAGATATCTTGGTTTTCGTGGGGTTTCAAGCTGAGATATGCATTTTCTGCGACAATCTTGTTGAGACTTCTGTGCGAAGTATGCAGAATCATCGAGATCGCTCGTTTCGAGCTATTTAATGCGAGGAACACGTTATCTGGTGTTTTCACCACTCCACAGTGCGTTGGATATGCAGAACCGGAGATGTTTTGGTTTTCGTCGGGTTTCAAGCTGAGATATACATTTTCTACGATAAGCTTGGTGAGACTTCTGTCCGAAGAATGCTGAAACTTCGAGATCGCTCTTTTCGAGCTAGTTAATGCGAGAAAAACCTTATCCGGTGTTTTCACCACTGCACAGTGCGTTTGATATGCAAAACAGTAGATATCTTGGTTTTCGTGGGGTTTCAAGCTGAGATATGCATTTTCTGCGACAATCTTGTTGAGACTTCTGTGCGAAGTATGCAGAATCATCGAGATCGCTCGTTTCGAGATATTTAATGCGAGAAACACGTTATCTGGTGTTTTCACCCCTCCACAGTGCGTTTGATATGCAGAACCGGCGATATCTTGGTTTTCGTGGGGTTTCAAGCAGATATATGCATTTTCTGCGATAATCTTTGTGAGACTTCTGTCCGAAGTATGCTGAATCATAGAGATCGCTCTTTTCGAGATAGTTAGTGCGAGAAACACGTTATCTGGTGTTTTCACCACTCTACAGTGCGTTTGATATGCAGAACAGTAGATATCTTGGTTTTCGTGGGGTTTCAAGCTGAGGTATGCATTTTCTGCGATAATCTTGGTGAGACTTCTGTCCGAAGTATGCTGAAACATTGAGATCGCACTTTTCGGGCTAGTTAATGCGAGCAAATTCTTATCCGGTGTTTTCACCACTCCACAGTGCGTTTGATATGCAGAACCAGCGATATCTTGGCTTTCGTGGGGTTTCAAGCTGAGATATGCATTTTTTACGATAATCTTGGTGAGACTTCTGTCCGAAGTATGAAGAATCATCGAGATCGCTCTCTTCGAGCTATTTAATGCGAGAAACACGTTTTCTGGGGTGTTCACCACTCCACAGGGCGTTTGATATGCTGAACACAGCGATATCTTGGTTTTCGTGGGGTTTCAAGCTGAGATATGCATTTTCTGCGATAATCTTGGTGAGACTTCTGTCCGAAGTATGCTGAATCATCAAGATCGCTCTTTTCGAGCCAGTTAGTGCGAGAAACACGTTATCTGGTGTTGTCACCACTCCACAGTGCGTTTGATATGCAGAACAGTAGATATCTTGGTTTTCGTGGGGTTTCAAGCTGAGATATGCATTTTCTGCGATAATCTTGATGAGACTTCTGTCCGAAGTATGCAGAATCATCGAGATCGCTCGTTTCGAGCTATTCAATGCGAGAAACACGTTATCTGGTGTTTTCACCACTCCACAGTGCGTTTGATATGCAGAACCGGCGATATCTTGGTTTTCGTGGGGTTTCAAGCAGAGATATGCTTTTTCAGCGATAATCTTTGTGAGACTTCTGTCCGAAGGATGCTGAATCATCGAGATCGCTCTTTTCGAGATAGTTAGTGCGAGAAACACGTTATCTGGTGTTTTGACCACTCCACAGTGCGTATGATATGCAGAACCGGCGATATCTTGGTTTTCGTGGGGTTTCAAGTTGAGATATGCATTTTTTACGATAATCTTGGTGAGAGTTCTGTCCGAAGTACGCTTAATCATCGAGATCGCTCTATTCGAGCTATTTAATGCGACAAACATGTTATCTGGTGTTTTCAGCACCCCACAGTGCGTTTGATATGCAGAACCAGCGATATCTTGGTTTTCGTGGGGTTTCAAGCTGAGATATGCATTTCTTACGATAATCTTGGTGAGAGTTCTGTCCGAAGTATGCTTAATCATCGAGATCGCTCTATTCGAGCTATTTAATGCGACAAACATGTTATCTGGTGTTTTCAGCACCCCACAGTGCGTTTGATATGCAGAACCAGCGATATCTTGGTTTTCGTGGGGTTTCAAGCTGAGATATGCATTTTCTACGATAATATTGGTGAGACTTCTGTCCGAAGTATGCTGAATCATCAAGATCGCTCTTTTCGAGCCAGTTAGTGCGAGAAACACGTTATCTGGTGTTGTCACCACTCCACAGTGCGTTTGATATGCAGAACAATAGATATCTTGGTTTTCGTGGGGTTTCAAGCTGAGATATGCATTTTCTACGATAATATTGGTGAGACTTCAGTCAGAAGTATGCAGAATCATCTAGATCGCTCTTATCGAGCTACTTAATGCAAGAAACAAGTTTTCTGCTGTTTTGACCACTCCACAGTGCGTTTGATATGTAGAACCGCCGATAACTTGGTTTTCGTGGGGTTTCCAGCTCAAATATGCATTTTCTGCGATAATCTTGGTGTTTCATCTATGAGAAGTATGGAGAATCATCGAGGACGCTCTTTTCGAGCTAGCTAATGCGAGAAACACGTTTTCTGGTGTTTTCACCACTCCACAGTGCGTTTGATATGCAGAACAGTAGATATCTTGGTTTTCGTGGGGTTTCAAGTTGAGATATGCATTTTTTACGATAATCTTGGTGAGAGTTCTGTCCGAAGTACGCTTAATCATCGAGATCGCTCTATTCGAGCTATTTAATGCGACAAACATGTTATCTGGTGTTTTCAGCACCCCACAGTGCGTTTGATATGCAGAGCCAGCGATATCTTGGTTTTCGTGGGGTTTCAAGCTGAGATATGCATTTCTTACGATAATCTTGGTGAGAGTTCTGTCCGAAGTATGCTTAATCATCGAGATCGATCGTTTCGAGCTATTTAATGCGGGAAACACGTTATCTGGTGTTTTGACCACTCCACAGTGCGTATGATATGCAGAACCGGCGATATCTTGGTTTTCGTGGGGTTTCAAGATGAGATATGCATTTTCTGCGATAATCTTGGTGATACTTCGGTCCGAAGTATGCTGAAACATCGAGATCGCTCTTTTTGAGTTACTTAATGCGAGAAACACGATATCTGGTGTTTTCACCACTCCACAGATCGTTGGATATGCAGAACCAGCGATATCTTGGCTTTCGTGGGGTTTCCAGCTGAGATATGCATTTTCTGCGATAATCTTGGTGGGTCTTTTGTCAGAAGTATGCAGAATCAACTAGATCGCTCTTTTCGAGCTACTTAATGCACGAAACACGTTCTCTGGTTGTTTTCACCACTCCACAGTGCGTTTGACATGCAGAACAGGCGATATCTTGATTTTCGTGGTGTTTCCAGCTGAGATATGCATTTTCTGCGATAATCTTGGTGAGACTTCTGTTAGAAGTATGCAGAATCATCGAGATCGCACTTTTCGAGCTACTTAATGCGAGAAACACGTTATCTGGTGTTTTCACCACTCCACAGATGGTTTGATGTGCAGAACCGGAGATAACTCGGTTTTCGTCGGGTTTCACGCTGAGATATGCATTTTCTGCGATAATATTGGTGAGACTTCAGTCAGAAGTATGCAGAATCATCTAGATCGCTCTTTTCGAGCTACTTAATGCGAGAAACTCGTTTTCTGGGGTTTTCACCACTCCACGGTACGTTTGATGTGCAGAACCGGAGATAACTCGGTTTTCGTCGGGTTTCAAGCTGAGATATGCATTTTCTACGATGATCTTGGTGAGACTTCTGTCAGAAGTATTTAGGATCTCCGAGATCGCTCTTCTCGAGCTATTTAATGCGAGAAACACGTTCTCTGGTTGTTTTCACCACTCCACAGTGCGTTTGATATGCAGAACAGGCGATATCTTGATTTTCGTGGTGTTTCCAGCTGAGATATGCATTTTCTACGATAATCCTGGTGAGACTTCTGTCAGAAGTATGCAGAATCTTCGAGAACGCTCTTTTCGAGCTACTTAATGCGCGAAACACGTTTTCTGGTGTTTTCACCACTCCACGGTACGTTTGATGTGCAGAACCGGAGATAACTCGGTTTTCGTCGGGTTTCAAGCTGAGATATGCATTTTCTACGATAATCTTGGTGAGACTTCTGTCAGAAGTATGCAGGATCTTCGAGAACGCTCTTTTCGAGCTATTCAATGCGAGAAACACGTAATCTGGTGATTTCACCACTCCACAGTGCGTATGATATGCAGAACCGGCGATATCTTGGTTTTCGTGGGGTTTCAAGGTGAGATATGCATTTTCTGCGATAATCTTGGTGAGACTTCTGTCCGAAGTATGCTGAAACGTCGAGATCTCTCTTTTCGTGCTAGGTAATGCGAGAAAAACCTTATCCGGTGTTTTCACCACACCACAGTGCGTTTGATATGCAGAACCGGCGATATTTTGGTTTTCGTCGGGTGTCAAGCTGAGATATGCATTTTCTACGATAATCTTGGTGAAACATCTGTCCGAAGTATGCAGAAACATCGAGAGCGCTCGTTTCGAGCTACTTAATGCGAGAAACACGTTATCTGGTGTTTTCACCACTCCACAGTGCGTTGGATATGCAGAACCGGCGATATTTTGGTTTTCGTCGGGTTTCAAGCTCAGATATGCATTTTCTACGATAAGCTTGGTGAAACATCTGTCCGAAGTATGCAGAAACATCAAGAGCGCTCCATTCGAGCTATTTAATGCGAGAAACACGTTTTCTGGGGTTTTCACCACTCCACAGTGCGTTTGATATGCAGAACAGGCGATATCTTGATTTTCGTGGTGTTTCCAGCTGAGATATGCATTTTCTGCGATAATCTTGGTGGGTCTTTTGTCAGAAGTATGCAGAATCAACTAGATCGCTCTTTTCGAGCTACTTAATGCACGAAACACGTTTTCTGGTGTTTTCACCACTCCACAGTACGTTTGACATGCAGAACCGGAGATATCTTGGTTTCGGTCGGGTTTAAAGCTGAGATATGCATTTTCTACGATAATCTTGGTGAAACATCTGTCCGAAGTATGCAGAAACATCGAGAGCGCTCCTTTCGAGATATTTAATGCGAGAAACTCGTTTTCTGGGGTTTTCACCACTCCACAGTTCGTTGGATATGCAGAACCGGAGATATCTTGGTTTTCGTGGGGATTCAAGATGAGATATGCATTTCCTGCGATAATCTTGGTGAGACTTCTGTCCGAAGTATGCTGAAACATCGAGATCGCTCTTTTCGAGCTAGTCAATGCGAGAAAAACCTTATCCGGTGTTTTCACCACTCCACAGTGCGTTTGATATGCAAAACCTGCGATATCTTGGTTTTCGTGGGGTTTCAAGCTGAGATATGCATTTTCTGCGATAATCTTGGTGAGACTTCTGTTAGAAGTATGCAGAATCATCGAGATCGCACTTTTCGAGCTACTTAATGCGAGAAACACGTTATCTGGTGTTTTCACCACTCCACAGATGGTTTGATATGCAGAACCGGCGATATTTTGGTTTTCGTCGGGTTTCAAGCTGAGATATGCATTTTCTACGATAATCTTGGTGAAACATCTGTCCGAAGTATGCAGAAACATCGAGAGCGCTCTTTTCGAGCTATTTAATGTGAGAAACTCGTTTTCTGGGGTTTTCACCACTCCACAGTTCGTTGGATATGCAGAACCGGAGATATCTTGGTTTTCGTGGGGATTCAAGATGAGATATGCATTTTCTACGATGATCTTGGTGAGACTTCTGTCAGAAGTATGCAGGATCTCCGAGATCGCTCTTTTCGAGCTATTTAATGCGAGAAACACGTTCTCTGGTTGTTTTCACCACTCCACAGTGCGTTTGATATGCAGAACAGGCGATATCTTGATTTTCGTGGTGTTTCCAGCTGAGATATGCATTTTCTACGATAATCTTGGTGAGACTTCTGTCAGAAGTATGCAGGATCTCCAAGATCGCTCTTCTCGAGCTATTTAATGCGAGAAACACGTTCTCTGGTTGTTTTCAGCACTCCACAGTGCGTTTGATAAGCAGAACCAGCGATATCTTGATTTTCGTGGGGTTTCAATCTGAGATATGCATTTTTTACGATAATATTGGTGAGACTTCGGTCCGAAGTATACTTAATCATCGAGATCGCTAGTTTCGAGCTATTTAATTCGAGAAACACGTTATCTGGCGTTTTCACCACTCCACAGTGCGTATGATATGCAGAACCGGCGATATCTTGGTTTTCGTGGGGTTTCAAGCTGAGATATGCATTTTCTGCGATAATCTTGGTGAGACTTCTGTCCGAAGTATGCTGAATCATCCAGATCGCTCTTTTCGAGCTAGCTAGTGCGAGAAACACGTTATCTGGTCTTTTCACCACTCCACAGTGCGTTTGATATGCAGAACAGTAGATACCTTGGTTTTCGTGGGGTTTCAAGCTGAGATATGCATTTTCTGCGATAATCTTGTTGAGACTTCTGTCCGAAGTATGCAGAATCATCGAGATCGCTCGTTTCGAGCTACTGAATGCGAGAAACACGTTATCTGGTGTTTTCACCACTCCACAGTGCGTTGGATATGCAGAACCGGAGATATTTTGGTTTTCTTCGGGTTTCAAGCTGAGATATGCGTTTTCTACGATAAGCTTGGTAAAACATCTGTCCGAAGTATGCAGAAACATCGAGAGCGCTCTTTTCGAGCTATTTAATGCGAGAAACACGTTTTCTGGGGGTTTCACCACTCCACAGTTCGTTGGATATGCAGAACAGTAGATATCTTGGTTTTCGTGGGGTTTCAAGCAGAGATGTGCATTTTCTGCGATAATCTTGGTGAGACATCTGTTAGAAGTATGCAGAATCATCGAGATCGCGCTTTTCGAGCTATTTAATGCGAGAAACACGTTATCTGGTGTTTTCACCACTCCACAGTTGGTTTGATATGCAGAACCGGCGATATTTTGGTTTTCGTCGGTTTTCAAGTTGAGATATGCATTTTCTACAATAATCTTGGTGAAACATCTGTCCGAAGTATGCAGAAACATCGAGAGCGTTCTTTTCGAGCTATTTAATGCGAGAAACACGTTTTCTGGTGTTTTCACCACTCCACAGTGCGTTTGATATGCAGAACCGGCGACATCTTTGATTTCGTCGGGGTTCAAGTTGAGATATGCATTTTCTACGATAATCTTGTTGAGACTTCTGTCAGAAGTATGGAGAATCATCGTGATCGGCCTTTTCGAGCTATTTAACGGGAGAAACACGTTCTCTGGTTGTTTTCACCACTCCACAGTGCGTTTGATATGCAGAACCGGCAACATCTTGATTTTCGTGAGGTTTCGAGCTGAGATATGCATTTTCTGCGATATTATTGGTGAGACTTCAGTCAGAAGTATGCAGAATCATCTAGATCGCTCTTTTCGAGCTACTTAATGCGCGAAACACGTTATCTGGTGTTTTTACCACTCCACAGTGCGTTGGATATGCAGAACCGGAGATATATTGGTTTTCGTCGGGTTTCAAGCTGAGATATGCATTTTCTACGATAAGCTTGGTGAAACATCTGTCCGAAGTATGCAGAAACGTCGAGAGCGCTCTTTTCGAGCTATTTAATGCGAGAAACTCGTTTTCTGGTGGTTTCACCACACCACATTGCGTTTGATATGCAGACCCGGCGACATCTTTGATTTCGTCGGGGTTCAAGCTGAGATATGCATTTTCTACGATAATCTTGGTGAGACTTCTGTCCGAAGTATGCAGAATCATCGAGATGGTTCTTATCGAGCTATTTAATGCGAGAAACACGTTCTCTGGTTGTTTTCACCACTCCACAGTGCGTTTGATGTGCAGAACCGGCGATATCTTGGTTTTCGTGGGGTTTCATGCTGAGATATGCATTTTCTGCGATAATCTTGGTGAGACTTCTGTCCGAAGTATGCTGAATCATCGAGATCGCTCTTTTCGAGCTAGCTAGTGCGAGAAACACGTTATCTGGTGTTTTCACTACTCCACAGTGCGTTTGATATGCAGAACAGTAGATATCTGGGTTTTCGTGGGGTTTCAAGATGAGATATGCATTTTCTGCGATAATCTTGTTGAGACTTCTGTCCGAAGTATGCAGAATCATCGAGATCGCTCGTTTCGAGCTATTTAATGCGAGAAACACGTTATCTGGTGTTTTCACCACACCACAGTGCGTTGGATATGCAGAACCGGAGATATTTTGGTTTTCGTCGGGTTTCAAGCGGAGATATGCATTTTCTACGATAAGCTTGGTGAGACATCTGTCCGAAGTATGCAGAATCATCGAGAGCGCTCTTTTCGAGCTATTTAATGCGAGAAACACGTTTTCTGGGGTTTTCACCACTCCACAGTTCGTTGGATATGCTGAACAGTAGATATCCTGGTTTTCGTGGGGTTTCAAGCAGAGATATGCATTTTCTACGATAAGCTTGGTTAGACATCTGTCCGAAGTATGCAGAATCATCGAGATCGCACTTTTCGAGCTATTTAATGCGAGAAACACGTTATCTGGTGTTTTCACCACTCCACAGTTGGTTTGATATGCAGAACCGGCGATATTTAGGTTTTCGTCGGGTTTCAAGCTGAGATATGCATTTTCGACGGTAATCCTGGTGAGACTTCTGTCAGAAGTATGGAGGATCTTCGAGATCGCTCTATTCGAGCTATTTAATGCGAGAAACACGTTATCTGGTGTTTTCACCACTCCACAGTTAGTTTGATATGCAGAACAGTAGATATCTTGCTTTTCGTGGGGTTTCAAGCTGAGATATGCATTTTCTACGGTAATCCTGGTGAGACTTCTGTCACACGTATGCAGAATATTCGAGAACGCTCTTTTCGAGCTACTTAATGCGCGAAACACGTTTTCTGGTGTTTTCACCACTCCACGGTACGTTTGATATGCAGAACAGTAGATATCTTGGTTTTCGTGGGGTTTCAAGCTGAGATATGCATTTTCTGCGATAATCTTGTTGAGACTTCTGTCCGAAATATGCAGAATCATCGAGATCGCACTTTTCGAGCTATTTAATGCGAGAAACACGTTATCTGGTGTTTTCACCACTCCACAGTTAGTTTGATATGCAGAACCGGCGATATCTTGGTTTTCCTGGGATTTCAAGCTGAGATATGCATTTTCTGCGATAATCTTGGTGAGACTTCTGTCCGAAGTATGCTGAAAAATCGAGATCGCTCGTTTCGAGCTATTTAATGCGAGAAACACGATATCTAGTGTTTTCACCACTCCTCAGTGCGTATGATATGCAGAACCGGCGAAATCTTGGTTTTCGTGGGGTTTCAAGCTGAGATATGCATTTTCTGCGATAATCTTGGTGAGACTTCTGTCCGAAGTATGCTGAAACATCGAGATCGCTCTTTTCGAGCTAGTTAATGCGAGAAAAACCTTATCCGGTGATTTCACCACTCCACAGTGCGTTTGATATGCAGAACCAGCGATATCTTGGCTTTCGTGGGGTTTCAAGCTGAGATATGCATTTTTTACGATAATCTTGGTGAGACTTCTGTCCGAAGTATGAAGAATCATCGAGATCGCTCTATTCGAGCTATTTAATGCGAGGAACATGTTTTCTGGGGTTTTCACCACTCCACAGTGCGTTTGATATGCAGAACCGGCGATATCTTGGTTTTTGTGGGGTTTCAAGCTGAGATATGCATTTTTTCGATAATCTTAGTGAGACTTCTGTCCGAAGTATGCTCAATCATCGAGATCGCTCTATTCGAGCTATTTAATGCGAGAAACACGTTATCTGGTGTTTTCAGCACTCCACAGTGCGTTTGATATGCAGAACCAGCGATATCTTGGTATTCGTGGGGTTTCAATCTGAGATATGCAATTTCTGCGATAATCTTGGTGAGACTTCTGTCCGAAGAATGCTTAATCATCGAGATCGCTCATTTCGAGCTATTTAATGCGAGAAACACGTTATCTGGTGTTTTCACCACTCCACAGTGCGTATGATATGCAGAACCGACGATATCTTGGTTTTCGTGGGGTTTCAAGCTCAGATATGCATTTTCTGCGATAATCTTGGTGAGACTTCTGTCAGAAGTATGCAGGATCTTCGAGATCGCTCTATTCGAGCTATTTAATGCGAGAAACACGTTATCTGGTGTTTTCACCACTCCACAGTTAGTTTGATATGCAGAACAGTAGATATCTTGCTTTTCGTGGGGTTTCAAGCTGAGATATGCATTTTCTACGGTAATCCTGGTGAGACTTCTGTCACACGTATGCAGAATATTCGAGAACGCTCTTTTCGAGCTACTTAATGCGCGAAACACGTTTTCTGGTGTTTTCACCACTCCACGGTACGTTTGATATGCAGAACAGTAGATATCTTGGTTTTCGTGGGGTTTCAAGCTGAGATATGCATTTTCTGCGATAATCTTGTTGAGACTTCTGTCCGAAATATGCAGAATCATCGAGATCGCACTTTTCGAGCTATTTAATGCGAGAAACACGTTATCTGGTGTTTTCACCACTCCACAGTTAGTTTGATATGCAGAACCGGCGATATCTTGGTTTTCCTGGGATTTCAAGCTGAGATATGCATTTTCTGCGATAATCTTGGTGAGACTTCTGTCCGAAGTATGCTGAAAAATCGAGATCGCTCGTTTCGAGCTATTTAATGCGAGAAACACGATATCTAGTGTTTTCACCACTCCTCAGTGCGTATGATATGCAGAACCGGCGAAATCTTGGTTTTCGTGGGGTTTCAAGCTGAGATATGCATTTTCTGCGATAATCTTGGTGAGACTTCTGTCCGAAGTATGCTGAAACATCGAGATCGCTCTTTTCGAGCTAGTTAATGCGAGAAAAACCTTATCCGGTGATTTCACCACTCCACAGTGCGTTTGATATGCAGAACCAGCGATATCTTGGCTTTCGTGGGGTTTCAAGCTGAGATATGCATTTTTTACGATAATCTTGGTGAGACTTCTGTCCGAAGTATGAAGAATCATCGAGATCGCTCTATTCGAGCTATTTAATGCGAGGAACATGTTTTCTGGGGTTTTCACCACTCCACAGTGCGTTTGATATGCAGAACCGGCGATATCTTGGTTTTTGTGGGGTTTCAAGCTGAGATATGCATTTTTTCGATAATCTTAGTGAGACTTCTGTCCGAAGTATGCTCAATCATCGAGATCGCTCTATTCGAGCTATTTAATGCGAGAAACACGTTATCTGGTGTTTTCAGCACTCCACAGTGCGTTTGATATGCAGAACCAGCGATATCTTGGTATTCGTGGGGTTTCAATCTGAGATATGCAATTTCTGCGATAATCTTGGTGAGACTTCTGTCCGAAGAATGCTTAATCATCGAGATCGCTCATTTCGAGCTATTTAATGCGAGAAACACGTTATCTGGTGTTTTCACCACTCCACAGTGCGTATGATATGCAGAACCGACGATATCTTGGTTTTCGTGGGGTTTCAAGCTCAGATATGCATTTTCTGCGATAATCTTGGTGAGACTTCTATCCGAAGTATGCAGAGTCATCGAGATCGTATTTTTCGAGCTATTTAATGCGAGAAACACGTTTTCTGGAGTTTTCACCACACCACATTTCGTTGGATGTGCAGAACCGGAGATATTTTGATTTTCGTGGGGTTTCAAGCTGAGATATGCATTTTCTGCTATAATCTTGGTGAGACCTCTGTCCGAAGTATGCAGAAGCATCGAGATCGCTCTTTTCGACCTATTTCATGCGAGAAACACGTTTTCTGGGGTTTTCACCACACCACAGTTCGTTGGATGTGCAGAACCGGAGATATCTTGGTTTTCGTGGGGTTTCAAGCTGAGATATGCATTTTCTGCGATAATCTTGGTGAGACTTCTGTCCGAAGTATGCTGAAACATCGAGATCGCTCTTTTCGAGCTAGTTAATGCGAGAAAAACCTTATCCGGTGATTTCACCACTCCACAGTGCGTTTGATATGCAGAACCAGCGATATCTTGGCTTTCGTGGGGTTTCAAGCTGAGATATGCATTTTCAACGATAATCTTGGTGAAACATCTGTCCGAAGTATGCAGAAACATCGAGAGCGCTCTTTTCGAGCTATTTAATGCGAGAAACACGTTATCTGGTGTTTTCACCGGTCCACAGTGTGTTGGATATGCAGAACCGGAGATATTTAGGTTTTCGTCGGGTTTTAAGCTGAGATATGCATTTTCTACGATAAGCTTGGTGAGACATCTGTCCGAAGTATGCAGAAACGTCGAGAGCGCTCTTTTCGAGCTATTTAATGCGAGAAACACGTTTTCTGGGGTTTTCACCACTCCACAGTTCGTTGTATATGCAGAACAGTAGATATCTTGGTTTTCGTGGGGTTTCAAGCAGAGATATGCATTTTCTGCGATAATCTTGGTGAGACTTCTGTTAGAAGTATGCAGAATCATCGAGATCGCACTTTTCGAGCTATTTAATGCGAGAAACATGTTATCCGGTGTTTCCACCACTCCACAGTTGGTTTGATATGCAGAACCGGCGATATTTTGGTTTTCGTCGGGTTTCAAGCTGAGATATGCATTTTCTACGATAATCTTGGTGAAACATCTGTCCGAAGTATGCAGAAACATCGAGAGCGCTCTTTTCGAGCTATTTAATGCGAGAAACACGTTACCTGGTGTTTTCACCACTCCACAGTGCGTTTGATATGCAGAACAGTAGATATCTTGCTTTTCGTGGGGTTTCAAGCTGAGATATGCATTTTCTACGGTAATCCTGGTGAGACTTCTGTCAGAAGTATGCAGGATCTTCGAGAACGCTCTTTTCGAGCTACTTAATGCGAGAAACACGTTTTCTGGTGTTTTCACCACACCACAGTGCGTTTGATATGCAGAACCGGCGACATCTTGGTTTTCGTGGGGTTTCAAGCTGAGATATGCATTTTCTACGATAATCTTGGTGAGACTTCTGTCCGAAGTATGCTGAAACATCGAGATCGCTCTTTTCGAGCTACTTAATGCGAGAAACACGTTTTCTGGTGTTTTCACCACACCACAGTGCGTTTGATATGCAGAACCGGCGACATCTTGGTTTTCGTGGGGTTTCAAGCTGAGATATGCATTTTCTACGGTAATCCTGGTGAGACTTCTGTCAGGCGTATGCAGAATATTCGAGAACGCTCTTTTCGAGCTACTTAATGCGCGAAACACGTTTTCTGGTGTTTTCACCACTCCACGGAACGTTTGATGTGCAGAACCGGAGATAACTCGGTTTTCGTCGGGTTTCAAGCTGAGATATGCATTTTCTACGATAATCTTGGTGAGACTTCTGTCAGAAGTATGCAGGATCTTCGAGAACGCTCTTTTCGAGCTACTTAATGCGAGAAACACGTTTTCTGGTGTTCTCACCACACCACAGTGCGTTTGATATGCAGAACCGGCGACATCTTGGTTTTCGTGGGGTTTCAAGCTGAGATATGCATTTTCTACGATAATCTTGGTGAGACTTCTGTCCGAAGTATGCTGAAACATCGAGATCGCTCTTTTCGAGCTAGTTAATGCGAGGAAAACCTTATCCGGTGTTTTCACCACTCCACAGTGCGTTTGATATTCAGAACCAGCGATATCTCGGCTTTCGTGGGGTTTCAAGCTGAGATATGCATTTTGTACGATAATCTTGGTGAGACTTCTGTCCGAAGTTTGCTTAATCATCGAGATCGCTCGTTTCGAGCTATTTAATGCGAGAAACACGATATCTAGTGTTTTCACCACTCCTCAGTGCGTATGATATGCAGAACCGGCGATATCTTGGTTTTCGTGGGGTTTCAAGCTGAGATATGCATTTTCTACGATAATCTTGGTGAGACTTCTGTCCGAAGTATGCTGAAACATCGAGATCGCTCTTTTCGAGCTAGCTAATGCGAGAAAAACCGTATCCGGTGTTTTCACCACTCCACAGTGCGTTTGATATGCAGAACCAGCGATATCTTGGCTTTCGTGGGGTTTCCAGCTGAGATATGCATTTTTTACGATAATCTTGTTGAGACTTCTGTCCGAAGTATGCTGAATCATCGAGATCGGTCTTGTCGAGCTAGTTAGTGCGAGAAACACGTTATCTGGTGTTTTCACCACTCCACAGTGCGTTTGATATGCAGAACAGTAGATATCTTGGTTTTCGTGTGGTTTCAAGCTGAGATATGCATTTTCTGCGATAATCTTGTTGAGACTTCTGTCCGAAATATGCAGAATCATCGAGATCGCACTTTTCGAGCTATTTAATGCGAGAAACACGTTATCTGGTGTTTTCACCACTCCACAGTTAGTTTGATATGCAGAACAGTAGATATCTTGCTTTTCGTGGGGTTTCAAGCTGAGATATGCATTTTCTACGGTAATCCTGGTGAGACTTCTGTCAGGCGTATGCAGAATATTCGAGAACGCTCTTTTCGAGCTACTTAATGCGCGAAACACGTTTTCTGGTGTTTTCACCACTCCACGGAACGTTTGATGTGCAGAACCGGAGATAACTCGGTTTTCGTCGGGTTTCAAGCTGAGATATGCATTTTCTACGATAATCTTGGTGAGACTTCTGTCAGAAGCATGCAGGATCTTCGAAAACGCTCTTTTCGAGCTACTTAATGCGAGAAACACGTTTTCTGGTGTTTTCACCACTCCACAGTGCGTTTGATATGCAGAACCGGCGACATCTTGTTTTTCGTGGGGTTTCAAGCTGAGATATGCATTTTCTGTGATAATCTTTGTGAGACTTCTGTCCGAAGTATGCTGAAACATCGAGATCGCTCTTTTCGAGCTAGTTAATGCGAGAAAAACTTTATCCGGTGTTTTCACCACTCCACAGTGCGTTTGATATTCAGAACCAGCGATATCTCGGCTTTCGTGGGGTTTCAAGCTGAGATATGCATTTTGTACGATAATCTTGGTGAGACTTCTGTCCGAAGTTTGCTTAATCATCGAGATCGCTCGTTTCGAGCTATTTAATGCGAGAAACACGATATCTAGTGTTTTCACCACTCCTCAGTGCGTATGATATGCAGAACAGTAGATATCTTGGTTTTCGTGGGGTTTCAAGCTGAGATATGCATTTTCTGCGATAATCTTGTTGAGACTTCTGTCCGAAATATGCAGAATCATCGAGATCGCTCTTTTCGAGCTATTTAATGCGAGAAACACGTTATCTGGTGTTTTCACCACTCCACAGTTAGTTTGGTATGCAGAACCGGCGATATCTTGGTTTTCCTGGGATTTCAAGCTGAGATATGCATTTTCTGCGATAATCTTGGTGAGACTTCTGTCCGAAGTATGCTGAAACATCGAGATCGCTCGTTTCGAGCTATTTAATGCGAGAAACACGATATCTAGTGTTTTCACCACTCCTCAGTGCGTATAATATGCAGAACCTGCGAAATCTTGGTTTTCGTGGGGTTTCAAGCTGAGATATGCATTTTCTGCGATAATCTTGGTGAGACTTCTGCCCGAAGTATGAAGAATCATCGAGATCGCTCTATTCGAGCTATTTAATGCGAGGAACACGTTTTCTGGGGTTTTCACCACTCCACAGTTCGTTGGATATGCAGAACAGTAGATATCTTGGTTTTCGTGGGGTTTCAAGCAGAGATATGTATTTTCTGCGATAATCTTGTTGAGACTTCTGTCCGAAGTATGCAGAATCATCGAGATCGCTCGTTTCGAGCTATTTAATGCGAGAAACACGTTATCTGGTGTTTTCACCACACCACAGTGCGTTGGATATGCAGAACCGGAGATATTTTGGTTTTCGTCGGGTTTCAAGCTGAGATATGCATTTTCTACGATAAGCTTGGTGAGACTTCTGTCCGAAGTATGCTCAATCATCGAGATCGCTCTATTCGAGCTATTTAATGCGAGAAACACGTTATCTGGTGTTTTCAGCACTCCACAGTGCGTTTGATATGCAGAACCAGCGATATCTTGGTTTTCGTGGGGTTTCAAGCTGAGATATGCATTTTCTGCGATAATCTTGGTGAGACTTCTGTCCGAAGTATGCTTAATCATCGAGATCGCTCGTTTCGACCTATTTAATGCGAGAAACACGTTATCTGGTGTTTTCACCACTCCACAGTTCGTTGGATATGCAGAACAGGAGATATCTTGGTTTTCGTGGGGTTTCTAGCAGAGATTTGCATTTTCTGCGATAATCTTGGTGGGACTTCTGTCCGAAGGATGCAGAAACATCAAGAGCGCTCTTTTCGAGCTATTTAATGCGAGAAGCACGTTTTCTGGGGTTTTCACCACACCACAGTTCGGTGGATGTGCAGAACCGGAGATATCTTGGTTTTCGTGGGGTTTCAAGCTGAGATATGCATTTTCTGCGATAATCTTGGTGAGACTTCTGTCCGAAGTATGCTGAAACATCGAGAACGCTCTTTTCCAGCTATTTAATGCGAGAAACACGTTATCTGGTGTTTTCACCACTCCACAGTGCGTTGGATATGCAGAACCGGAGATAACTCGGTTTTCGTCGGGTTTCAAGCTGAGATATGCATTTTCTACGATACTCTTGGTGAGACTTCTGTCCGAAGTATGAAGAATCATCGAGATCGCTCTATTCGAGCTATTTAATGCGAGAAACACGTTTTCTGGGGTTTTCACCACTCCACAGTTCGTTGGATATGCAGAACAGTAGATATCTTGGTTTTCGTGGGGTTTCAAGCAGAGATATGTATTTTCTGCGATAATCTTGTTGAGACTTCTGTCCGAAGTATGCAGAATCATCGAGATCGCTCGTTTCGAGCTATTTAATGCGAGAAACACGTTATCTGGTGTTTTCACCACACCACAGTGCGTTGGATATGCAGAACCGGAGATATTTTGGTTTTCGTCGGGTTTCAAGCTGAGATATGCATTTTCTACGATAAGCTTGGTGAGACATCTGTCCGAAGTATGAAGAATCATCGAGATCGCTCTATTCGAGCTATTTAATGCGAGAAACACGTTTTCTGGGGTTTTCACCACTCCACAGTTCGTTGGATATGCAGAACAGTAGATATCTTGGTTTTCGTGGGGTTTCAAGCAGAGATATGTATTTTCTGCGATAATCTTGTTGAGACTTCTGTCCGAAGTATGAAGAATCATCGAGATCGCTCTATTCGAGCTATTTAATGCGAGGAACACGTTTTCTGGGGTTTTCACCACTCCACAGTGCGTTTGATATGCAGAACCGGCGATATCTTGGTTTTTGTGGGGTTTCAAGCTGAGATATGCATTTTTTCGATAATCTTAGTGAGACTTCTGTCCGAAGTATGCTCAATCATCGAGATCGCTCTATTCGAGCTATTTAATGCGAGAAACACGTTATCTGGTGTTTTCAGCACTCCACAGTGCGTTTGATATGCAGAACCAGCGATATCTTGGTTTTCGTGGGGTTTCAAGCTGAGATATGCATTTTCTGCGATAATCTTGGTGAGACTTCTGTCCGAAGTATGCTTTATCATCGAGATCGCTCATTTCGAGGTATTTAATGCAAGAAACACGTTATCTGGTGTTTTCACCACTCCACAGTGCGTATGATGTGCAAAACCGACGATATCTTGGTTTTCGTGGGGTTTCAAGCTGAGATATGCATTTTCTGCGATAATCTTGGTGAGACTTCTGTCCGAAGTATGCTGAATCATCGAGATCGGTCTTGTCGAGCTAGTTAGTGCGAGAAACACGTTATCTGGTGTTTTCACCACTCCACAGTGCGTTTGATATGCAGAACAGTAGATATCTTGGTTTTCGTGTGGTTTCAAGCTGAGATATGCATTTTCTGCGATAATCTTGTTGAGACTTCTGTCCGAAATATGCAGAATCATCGAGATCGCACTTTTCGAGCTATTTAATGCGAGAAACACGTTATCTGGTGTTTTCACCACTCCACAGTTAGTTTGATATGCAGAACAGTAGATATCTTGCTTTTCGTGGGGTTTCAAGCTGAGATATGCATTTTCTACGGTAATCCTGGTGAGACTTCTGTCAGGCGTATGCAGAATATTCGAGAACGCTCTTTTCGAGCTACTTAATGCGCGAAACACGTTTTCTGGTGTTTTCACCACTCCACGGAACGTTTGATGTGCAGAACCGGAGATAACTCGGTTTTCGTCGGGTTTCAAGCTGAGATATGCATTTTCTACGATAATCTTGGTGAGACTTCTGTCAGAAGCATGCAGGATCTTCGAAAACGCTCTTTTCGAGCTACTTAATGCGAGAAACACGTTTTCTGGTGTTTTCACCACTCCACAGTGCGTTTGATATGCAGAACCGGCGACATCTTGTTTTTCGTGGGGTTTCAAGCTGAGATATGCATTTTCTGTGATAATCTTTGTGAGACTTCTGTCCGAAGTATGCTGAAACATCGAGATCGCTCTTTTCGAGCTAGTTAATGCGAGAAAAACTTTATCCGGTGTTTTCACCACTCCACAGTGCGTTTGATATTCAGAACCAGCGATATCTCGGCTTTCGTGGGGTTTCAAGCTGAGATATGCATTTTGTACGATAATCTTGGTGAGACTTCTGTCCGAAGTTTGCTTAATCATCGAGATCGCTCGTTTCGAGCTATTTAATGCGAGAAACACGATATCTAGTGTTTTCACCACTCCTCAGTGCGTATGATATGCAGAACAGTAGATATCTTGGTTTTCGTGGGGTTTCAAGCTGAGATATGCATTTTCTGCGATAATCTTGTTGAGACTTCTGTCCGAAATATGCAGAATCATCGAGATCGCTCTTTTCGAGCTATTTAATGCGAGAAACACGTTATCTGGTGTTTTCACCACTCCACAGTTAGTTTGGTATGCAGAACCGGCGATATCTTGGTTTTCCTGGGATTTCAAGCTGAGATATGCATTTTCTGCGATAATCTTGGTGAGACTTCTGTCCGAAGTATGCTGAAACATCGAGATCGCTCGTTTCGAGCTATTTAATGCGAGAAACACGATATCTAGTGTTTTCACCACTCCTCAGTGCGTATAATATGCAGAACCTGCGAAATCTTGGTTTTCGTGGGGTTTCAAGCTGAGATATGCATTTTCTGCGATAATCTTGGTGAGACTTCTGCCCGAAGTATGAAGAATCATCGAGATCGCTCTATTCGAGCTATTTAATGCGAGGAACACGTTTTCTGGGGTTTTCACCACTCCACAGTTCGTTGGATATGCAGAACAGTAGATATCTTGGTTTTCGTGGGGTTTCAAGCAGAGATATGTATTTTCTGCGATAATCTTGTTGAGACTTCTGTCCGAAGTATGCAGAATCATCGAGATCGCTCGTTTCGAGCTATTTAATGCGAGAAACACGTTATCTGGTGTTTTCACCACACCACAGTGCGTTGGATATGCAGAACCGGAGATATTTTGGTTTTCGTCGGGTTTCAAGCTGAGATATGCATTTTCTACGATAAGCTTGGTGAGACTTCTGTCCGAAGTATGCTCAATCATCGAGATCGCTCTATTCGAGCTATTTAATGCGAGAAACACGTTATCTGGTGTTTTCAGCACTCCACAGTGCGTTTGATATGCAGAACCAGCGATATCTTGGTTTTCGTGGGGTTTCAAGCTGAGATATGCATTTTCTGCGATAATCTTGGTGAGACTTCTGTCCGAAGTATGCTTAATCATCGAGATCGCTCGTTTCGACCTATTTAATGCGAGAAACACGTTATCTGGTGTTTTCACCACTCCACAGTTCGTTGGATATGCAGAACAGGAGATATCTTGGTTTTCGTGGGGTTTCTAGCAGAGATTTGCATTTTCTGCGATAATCTTGGTGGGACTTCTGTCCGAAGGATGCAGAAACATCAAGAGCGCTCTTTTCGAGCTATTTAATGCGAGAAGCACGTTTTCTGGGGTTTTCACCACACCACAGTTCGGTGGATGTGCAGAACCGGAGATATCTTGGTTTTCGTGGGGTTTCAAGCTGAGATATGCATTTTCTGCGATAATCTTGGTGAGACTTCTGTCCGAAGTATGCTGAAACATCGAGAACGCTCTTTTCCAGCTATTTAATGCGAGAAACACGTTATCTGGTGTTTTCACCACTCCACAGTGCGTTGGATATGCAGAACCGGAGATAACTCGGTTTTCGTCGGGTTTCAAGCTGAGATATGCATTTTCTACGATACTCTTGGTGAGACTTCTGTTCGAAGTATGAAGAATCATCGAGATCGCTCTATTCGAGCTATTTAATGCGAGAAACACGTTTTCTGGGGTTTTCACCACTCCACAGTTCGTTGGATATGCAGAACAGTAGATATCTTGGTTTTCGTGGGGTTTCAAGCAGAGATATGTATTTTCTGCGATAATCTTGTTGAGACTTCTGTCCGAAGTATGCAGAATCATCGAGATCGCTCGTTTCGAGCTATTTAATGCGAGAAACACGTTATCTGGTGTTTTCACCACACCACAGTGCGTTGGATATGCAGAACCGGAGATATTTTGGTTTTCGTCGGGTTTCAAGCTGAGATATGCATTTTCTACGATAAGCTTGGTGAGACATCTGTCCGAAGTATGAAGAATCATCGAGATCGCTCTATTCGAGCTATTTAATGCGAGAAACACGTTTTCTGGGGTTTTCACCACTCCACAGTTCGTTGGATATGCAGAACAGTAGATATCTTGGTTTTCGTGGGGTTTCAAGCAGAGATATGTATTTTCTGCGATAATCTTGTTGAGACTTCTGTCCGAAGTATGAAGAATCATCGAGATCGCTCTATTCGAGCTATTTAATGCGAGGAACACGTTTTCTGGGGTTTTCACCACTCCACAGTGCGTTTGATATGCAGAACCGGCGATATCTTGGTTTTTGTGGGGTTTCAAGCTGAGATATGCATTTTTTCGATAATCTTAGTGAGACTTCTGTCCGAAGTATGCTCAATCATCGAGATCGCTCTATTCGAGCTATTTAATGCGAGAAACACGTTATCTGGTGTTTTCAGCACTCCACAGTGCGTTTGATATGCAGAACCAGCGATATCTTGGTTTTCGTGGGGTTTCAAGCTGAGATATGCATTTTCTGCGATAATCTTGGTGAGACTTCTGTCCGAAGTATGCTTTATCATCGAGATCGCTCATTTCGAGGTATTTAATGCAAGAAACACGTTATCTGGTGTTTTCACCACTCCACAGTGCGTATGATGTGCAAAACCGACGATATCTTGGTTTTCGTGGGGTTTCAAGCTCAGATATGCATTTTCTGCGATAATCTTGGTGAGACTTCTATCCGAAGTATGCAGAGTCATCGAGATCGTATTTTTCGACCTATTTCATGCGAGAAACACGTTGTCTGGGGTTTTCACCACACCACAGTTCGTTGGATATGTAGAACCAGCGATATATGGGTTTTCGTGGGGTTTCAAGCTGAGATATGCATTTTTTACGATAATCTTGGTGAGACTTCGGTCCGAAATATGCTTAATCATCGAGATCGCTCGTTTCGACATATTTAATGCGAGAAACACGTTATCTGGTGTTTTCACCACTCCACAGTGCGTTTGATATGCTGAACACAGCGATAATTTGGTTTTCGAGGGGTTTCAAGCTGAGATATGCATTTTCTGCGATAATCTTGTTGAGACTTCAGTCCGAAGTATGCAGAATCATCGAGATCGCTCGTTTCGAGCTATTCAATGCGAGAAACACGTTATCTGGTGTTTTCACCACTCCACAGTGCGTTGGATATGCAGAACCGGAGATAACTCGGTTTTCGTCGGGTTTCAAGCTGAGATATGCATTCTCTACGATAATCTTGGTGAGACTTCTGTCCGAAGTATGAAGAATCATCGAGATCGCTCTATTCGAGCTATTTAATGCGAGAAACACGTTTTCTGGGGTTTTCACCACTCCACAGTTCGTTGGATATGCAGAACAGTAGATATCTTGGTTTTCGTGGGGTTTCAAGCAGAGATATGTATTTTCTGCGATAATCTTGTTGAGACTTCTGTCCGAAGTATGCAGAATCATCGAGATCGCTCGTTTCGAGCTATTTAATGCGAGAAACACGTTATCTGGTGTTTTCACCACACCACAGTGCGTTGGATATGCAGAACCGGAGATATTTTGGTTTTCGTCGGGTTTCAAGCTGAGATATGCATTGTCTACGATACGCTTGGTGAGACATCTGTCCGAAGTATGCAGAATCATCGAGAGCGCTCTTTTCGAGCTATTTAATGCGAGAAGCACGTTTTCTGGGGTTTTCACCACTCCACAGTTCGTTGGATATGCAGAACCGGCGACATCTTGGTTTTCGTGGGGTTTCAAGCTGAGATATGCATTTTCTGTGATAATCATGGTGAGACTTCTGTCCGAAGTATGCTGAAACATCGAGATCGCTCTTTTCGAGCTAGTAAATGCGAGAAACACGTTATCTGGTGTTTTCACCACTCCACAGTGCGTTTGATATGCAGAACCGACGATATCTTGGTTTTCGTGGGGTTTCAAGCTGAGATATGCATTTTCTGCGATAATCTTGGTGAGACTTCTGTCCGAAGTATGCAGAATCATCGAGATCGCTCGTTTCGAGCTACTGAATGCGAGAAACACGTTATCTGGTGTTTTCACCACTCCTCAGTGCGTTGGATATGCAGAACCGGAGATATTTTGGTTTTCGTCGGGTTTCAAGCTGAGATATGCATTTTCTACGATAAGCTTGGTGAAACATCTGTCCGAAGTATGCAGAAACGTCGAGAGCGCTCTTTTCGAGCTATTTAATGCGAGAAACACGTTTTCTGGGGGTTTCAACACTCCACAGTGCGATGGATATGCAGAACCGGAGATATTTTGATTTCGTCGGGTTTCAAGCTGAGATATGCATTTTCTACGATAAGCTTGTTGAGATTTCTCTCCGAAGTATGCAGAATCATCGTGATCGCTCGTTTCGAGCTATTTAATGCGAGAAACACGTTTTCTGGGGTTTTCACCACACCTCAGTGCGTTGGATATGCAGAACCGGAGATATTTTGGTTTTCGTCGGGTTTCAAGCTGAGATATGCTTTTTCTACGATAAGATTGGTGAAACATCTGTCCGAAGTATGCAGAAACGTCGAGAGCTCACTTTTCGAGCTATTTAATGCGAGAAACACGTTATCTGGTGTTTTCACCACTCCACAGTGCGTTTGATATGCAGAACCGGCGATATCTTGGTTTTCGTGGGGTTTCAAGCTGAGATATGCATTTTCGGCGATAATCTTGGTGAGACTTCTGTCCGAAGTATGCAGAATCATCGAGATCGCTCGTTTCGAGCTACTGAATGCGAGAAACACGTTATCTGGTGTCTTCACCACTCCTCAGTGCGTTGGATATGCAGAACCGGAGATATTTTGGTTTTCGTCGGGTTGCAAGCTGAGATATGCATTTTCTACGATAAGCTTGTTGAGACTTCTGTCCGAAGTATGCAGAATCATCGTGATCGCTCGTTTCGAGCTATATAATGGGAGAAACACGTTTTCTGGGGTTTTCACCACTCCTCAGTGCGTTGGATATGCAGAACCGGAGATATTTTGGTTTTCGTCGGGTTTCAAGCTGAGATATGCATTTTCTACGATAAGCTTGGTGAAACATCTGTCCGAAGTATGCAGAAACGTCGAGATCGTTCGTTTCGAGCTACTGAATGCGAGAAACACGTTATCTGGTGTTTTCACCACTCCTCAGTGCGTTGGATATGCAGAACCGGAGATATTTTGGTTTTCGTCGGGTTTCAAGCTGAGATATGCATTTTTTACGATAATTTTGGTGAGACTTCTGTCCGAAGTATGCAGAAACATCGAGAGCGCTCTTTTCGAGCTATTTAATGCGAGAAACACGTTATCTGGTGTTTTAACCACTCAACAGTGCGTTTGATATGCAGAACAGTAGATATCTTGGTTTTCGTGGGGTTTCAAGCTGAGATATGCATTTTCTGCGATAATCTTGTTGAGACTTCTGTCCGAAGTATGCAGAATCATCGAGATCGCTCGTTTCGAGCTATTCAATGCGAGAAACACGTTATCTGGTGTTTTCACCACTCCACAGTGCGTTGGATATGCAGAACCGGAGATAACTCGGTTTTCGTCGGGTTTCAAGCTGAGATATGCATTTTCTACGATAATCTTTGTGAGACTTCTGTCCGAAGTATGAAGAATCATCGAGATCGCTCTATTCGAGCTATTTAATGCGAGAAACACGTTATCTGGTGTTTTCACCACTCCACAGTGCGTTTGATATGCAGAACCGGCGATATCTTGGTTTTCGTGGGGTTTCAAGCTGAGATATGCATTTTCTGCGATAATCTTGGTGAGACTTCTGTCCGAAGTATGCAGAATCATCGAGATCGCTCGTTTCGAGCTACTGAATGCGAGAAACACGTTATCTGGTGTTTTCACCACTCCTCAGTGCGTTGGATATGCAGAACCGGAGATATTTTGGTTTTCGTCGGGTTTCAAGCTGAGATATGCATTTTCTACGATAAGCTTGGAGAAACATCTGTCCGAAGTATGCAGAAACGTCGAGAGCGCACTTTTCGAGCTATTTAATGCGAGAAACACGTTTTCTGGGGATTTAACCACTCCACAGTTCGTTGGATATGCAGAACAGTAGATATCTTGGTTTTCGTGGGGTTTCAAGCAGAGATATGCATTTTCTGCGATAATCTTGGTGAGACTTCTGTTAGAAGGATGCAGAATCATCGAGATCGCACTTTTCGAGCTATTTAATGCGAGAAACACGATATCTAGTGTTTTCACCACTCCTCAGTGCGTATGATATGCAGAACCGGCGATATCTTGGTTTTCGTGGGGTTTCAAGCTGAGATATGCATTTTCTGCGATAATCTTGGTGAGACTTCTGTCCGAAGTATGCTGAAACATCGAGATCGCTCTTTTCGAGCTAGCTAATGCGAGAAAAACCGTATCCGGTGTTTTCACCACTCCACAGTGCGTTTGATATCCAGAACCAGCGATATCTTGGCTTTCGTGGGGTTTCAAGCTGAGATATGCATTTTTTACGATAATCTTGTTGAGACTTCTGTCCGAAGTATGCTGAATCATCGAGATCGGTCTTGTCGAGCTAGTTAGTGCGAGAAACACGTTATCTGGTGTTTTCACCACTCCACAGTGCGTTTGATATGCAGAACAGTAGATATCTTGGTTTTCGTCGGGTTTCAAGCTGAGATATGCATTTTCTACGATAATCTTTGTGAGACTTCTGTCCGAAGTATGAAGAATCATCGAGATCGCTCTATTCGAGCTATTTAATGCGAGAAACACGTTATCTGGTGTTTTCACCACTCCACAGTGCGTTTGATATGCAGAACCGGCGATATCTTGGTTTTCGTGGGGTTTCAAGCTGAGATATGCATTTTTTACGATAATCTTGTTGAGACTTCTGTCCGAAGTATGCAGAATCATCGAGATCGCTCGTTTCGAGCTACTGAATGCGAGAAACACGTTATCTGGGGTTTTCAACACTCCACAGTGCGTTGGATATGCAGAACCGGAGATATTTTGGTTTTCGTCGGGTTTCAAGCTGAGATATGCATTTTCTACGATAAGCTTGGAGAAACATCTGTCCGAAGTATGCAGAAACGTCGAGAGCGCTCTTTTCGAGGTATTTAATGCGAGAAACACGTTTTCTGGGGTTTTCAACACTCCACAGTGCGTTGGATATGCAGAACCGGAGATATTTTGGTTTTCGTCGGGTTTCAAGCTGAGATATGCAATTCCTACGATAAGCTTGGTGAAACATCTGACCGAATTATGCAGAAACGTCGAGAGCGCACTTTTCGAGCTATTTAATGCGAGAAACACGTTTTCTGGGGATTTAACCACTCCACAGTTCGTTGGATATGCAGAACAGTAGATATCTTGGTTTTCGTGGGGTTTCAAGCAGAGATATGCATTTTCTGCGATAATCTTGGTGAGACTTCTGTTAGAAGGATGCAGAATCATCGAGATCGCACTTTTCGAGCTATTTAATGCGAGAAACACGTTATCTGGTGTTTTCACCACTCCACAGTTGCTTTGATATGCAGAACCGGCGATATTTTGGTTTTCGTCGGGTTTCAAGCTGAGATATGCATTTTCAACGATAATCTTGGTGAAACATCTGTCCGAAGTATGCAGAAACATCGAGAGCGCTCTTTTCGAGCTATTTAATGCGAGAAACACGTTACCTGGTGTTTTCACCACTCCACAGTGCGTTTGATATGCAGAACAGTAGATATCTTGCTTTTCGTGGGGTTTCAAGCTGAGATATGCATTTTCTACAGTAATCCTGGTGAGACTTCTGTCAGGCGTATGCAGAATATTCGAGAACGCTCATTTCGAGCTACTTAATGCGAGAAACACGTTTTCTGGTGTTTTCACCACTCCACAGTGCGTTTGATATGCAGAACCGGCGACATCTTGGTTTTCGTGGGGTTTCAAGCTGAGATATGCATTTTCTGTGATAATCTTGGTGAGACTTCTGTCCGAAGTATGCTGAAACATCGAGATCGCTCTTTTCGAGCTAGTTAATGCGAGAAAAACCTTATCCGGTGTTTTCACCACTCCACAGTGCGTTTGATATTCAGAACCAGCGATATCTCGGCTTTCGTGGGGTTTCAAGCTGAGATATGCATTTTGTACGATAATCTTGGTGAGACTTCTGTCCGAAGTTTGCTTAATCATCGAGATCGCTCGTTTGGAGCTATTTAATGCGAGAAACACGATATCTAGTGTTTTCACCACTCCTCAGTGCGTATGATATGCAGAACCGGCGATATCTTGGTTTTCGTGGGGTTTCAAGCTGAGATATGCATTTTCTGCGATAATCTTGGTGAGACTTCTGTCCGAAGTATGCTGAAACATCGAGATCGCTCTTTTCGAGCTAGCTAATGCGAGAAAAACCGTATCCGGTGTTTTCACCACTCCACAGTGCGTTTGATATCCAGAACCAGCGATATCTTGGCTTTCGTGGGGTTTCAAGCTGAGATATGCATTTTTTACGATAATCTTGTTGAGACTTCTGTCCGAAGTATGCTGAATCATCGAGATCGGTCTTGTCGAGCTAGTTAGTGCGAGAAACACGTTATCTGGTGTTTTCACCACTCCACAGTGCGTTTGATATGCAGAACAGTAGATATCTTGGTTTTCGTGGGGTTTCAAGCTGAGATATGCATTTTCTGCGATAATCTTGTTGAGACTTCTGTCCGAAATATGCAGAATCATCCAGATCGCACTTTTCGAGCTATTTAATGCGAGAAACACGTTATCTGGTGTTTTCACCACTCCACAGTTAGTTTGATATGCAGAACAGTAGATATCTTGCTTTTCGTGGGGTTTCAAGCTGAGATATGCATTTTCTACGGTAATCCTGGTGAGACTTCTGTCAGGCGTATGCAGAATATTCGAGAACGCTCTTTTCGAGCTACTTAATGCGCGAAACACGTTTTCTGGTGTTTTCACCACTCCACGGAACGTTTGATGTGCAGAACCGGAGATAACTCGGTTTTCGTCGGGTTTCAAGCTGAGATATGCATTTTCTACGATAATCTTGGTGAGACTTCTGTCAGAAGTATGCAGGATCTTCGAGAACGCTCTGTTCGAGCTACTTAATGCGAGAAACACGTTTTCTGGTGTTTTCACCACACCACAGTGCGTTTGATATGCAGAACCGGCGACATCTTGGTTTTCGTGGGGTTTCAAGCTGAGATATGCATTTTCTACGATAATCTTGGTGAGACTTCTGTCCGAAGTATGCTGAAACATCGAGATCGCTCTTTTCGAGCTAGTTAATGCGAGGAAAACCTTATCCGGTGTTTTCACCACTCCACAGTGCGTTTGATATTCAGAACCAGCGATATCTCGGCTTTCGTGGGGTTTCAAGCTGAGATATGCATTTTGTACGATAATCTTGGTGAGACTTCTGTCCGAAGTTTGCTTAATCATCGAGATCGCTCGTTTCGAGCTATTTAATGCGAGAAACACGATATCTAGTGTTTTCACCACTCCTCAGTGCGTATGATATGCAGAACCGGCGATATCTTGGTTTTCGTGGGGTTTCAAGCTGAGATATGCATTTTCTACGATGATCTTGGTGAGACTTCTGTCCGAAGTATGCTGAAACACCGAGATCGCTCTTTTCGAGCTAGCTAATGCGAGGAAAACCTTATCCGGTGTTTTCACCACTCCACAGTGCGTTTGATATGCAGAACCAGCGATATCTTGGCTTTCGTGTGGTTTCAAGCTGAGATATGCATTTTTTACGATAATCTTGTTGAGACTTCTGTCCGAAGTATGCTGAATCATCGAGATCGGTCTTGTCGAGCTAGTTAGTGCGAGAAACACGTTATCTGGTGTTTTCACCACTCCACAGTGCGTTTGATATGCAGAACAGTAGATATCTTGGTTTTCGTGTGGTTTCAAGCTGAGATATGCATTTTCTGCGATAATCTTGTTGAGACTTCTGTCCGAAATATGCAGAATCATCGAGATCGCACTTTTCGAGCTATTTAATGCGAGAAACACGTTATCTGGTGTTTTCACCACTCCACAGTTAGTTTGATATGCAGAACAGTAGATATCTTGCTTTTCGTGGGGTTTCAAGCTGAGATATGCATTTTCTACGGTAATCCTGGTGAGACTTCTGTCAGGCGTATGCAGAATATTCGAGAACGCTCTTTTCGAGCTACTTAATGCGCGAAACACGTTTTCTGGTGTTTTCACCACTCCACGGAACGTTTGATGTGCAGAACCGGAGATAACTCGGTTTTCGTCGGGTTTCAAGCTGAGATATGCATTTTCTACGATAATCTTGGTGAGACTTCTGTCAGAAGCATGCAGGATCTTCGAAAACGCTCTTTTCGAGCTACTTAATGCGAGAAACACGTTTTCTGGTGTTTTCACCACTCCACAGTGCGTTTGATATGCAGAACCGGCGACATCTTGGTTTTCGTGGGGTATCAAGCTGAGATATGCATTTTCTGTGATAATCTTTGTGAGACTTCTGTCCGAAGTATGCTGAAACATCGAGATCGCTCTTTTCGAGCTAGTTAATGCGAGAAAAACCTTATCCGGTGTTTTCACCACTCCACAGTGCGTTTGATATTCAGAACCAGCGATATCTCGGCTTTCGTGGGGTTTCAAGCTGAGATATGCATTTTGTACGATAATCTTGGTGAGACTTCTGTCCGAAGTTTGCTTAATCATCGAGATCGCTCGTTTCGAGCTATTTAACGCGAGGAACACGATATCTAGTGTTTTCACCACTCCTCAGTGCGTATGATATGCAGAACAGTAGATATCTTGGTTTTCGTGGGGTTTCAAGCTGAGATATGCATTTTCTGCGATAATCTTGTTGAGACTTCTGTCCGAAATATGCAGAATCATCGAGATCGCTCTTTTCGAGCTATTTAATGCGAGAAACACGTTATCTGGTGTTTTCACCACTCCACAGTTAGTTTGGTATGCAGAACCGGCGATATCTTGGTTTTCCTGGGATTTCAAGCTGAGATATGCATTTTCTGCGATAATCTTGGTGAGACTTCTGTCCGAAGTATGCTGAAACATCGAGATCGGTCGTTTCGAGCTATTTAATGCGAGAAACACGATATCTAGTGTTTTCACCACTCCTCAGTGCGTATAATATGCAGAACCGGCGAAATCTTGGTTTTCGTGGGGTTTCAAGCTGAGATATGCATTTTCTGCGATAATCTTGGTGAGACTTCTGCCCGAAGTATGAAGAATCATCGAGATCGCTCTATTCGAGCTATTTAATGCCAGGAACACGTTTTCTGGGGTTTTCACCACTCCACAGTGCGTTTGATATGCAGAACCGGCGATATCTTGGTTTTTGTGGGGTTTCAAGCTGAGATATGCATTTTTTCGATAATCTTAGTGAGACTTCTGTCCGAAGTATGCTCAATCATCGAGATCGCTCTATTCGAGCTATTTAATGCGAGAAACACGTTATCTGGTGTTTTCAGCACTCCACAGTGCGTTTGATATGCAGAACCAGCGATATCTTGGTTTTCGTGGGGTTTCAAGCTGAGATATGCAATTTCTGCGATAATCTTGGTGAGACTTCTGTCCGAAGTATGCTTAATCATCGAGATCGCTCATTTCGAGCTATTTAATGCGAGAAACACGTTATCTGGTGTTTTCACCACTCCACAGTGCGTATGATGTGCAGAACCGACGAAATCTTGGTTTTCGTGGGGTTTCAAGCTGAGATATGCATTTTCTGCGATAATCTTGGTGAGACTTCTGTCCGAAGTATGCTGAAACATCGAGATCGCTCTTTTCGAGCTAGTTCATGCGAGAAAAAGCTTATCCGGTGATTTCACCACTCCACAGTGCGTTTGATATGCAGAACCAGCGATAACTTGGCTTTCGTGGGGTTTCAAGCTGAGATATGCATTTTTTACGATAATCTTGGTGAGACTTCTGTCCGAAGTATGAAGAATCATCGAGATCGCTCTATTCGAGCTATTTAATGCGAGGAACACGTTTTCTGGGGTTTTCACCACTCCACAGTGCGTTTGATATGCAGAACCGGCGATATCTTGGTTTTTGTGGGGTTTCAAGCTGAGATATGCATTTTTTCGATAATCTTAGTGAGACTTCTGTCCGAAGTATGCTCAATCATCGAGATCGCTCTATTCGAGCTATTTAATGCGAGAAACACGTTATCTGGTGTTTTCAGCACTCCACAGTGCGTTTGATATGCAGAACCAGCGATATCTTGGTTTTCGTGGGGTTTCAAGCTGAGATATGCATTTTCTGCGATAATCTTGGTGAGACTTCTGTCCGAAGTATGCTTTATCTTCGAGATCGCTCATTTCGAGCTATTTAATGCGAGAAACACGTTATCTGGTGTTTTCACCACTCCACAGTGCGTATGATGTGCAGAACCGACGATATCTTGGTTTTCGTGGGGTTTCAAGCTCAGATATGCATTTTCTGCGATAATCTTGGTGAGACTTCTATCCGAGTATGCAGAGTCATCGAGATCGTATTTTTCGACCTATTTCATGCGAGAAACTCGTTGTCTGGGGTTTTCACCACACCACAGTTCGTTGGATATGTAGAACCAGCGATATATGGGTTTTCGTGGGGTTTCAAGCTGAGATATGCATTTTTTACGATAATCTTGGTGAGACTTCGGTCCGAAATATGCTTAATCATCGAGATCGCTCGTTTCGACCTATTTAATGCGAGAAACACGTTATCTGGTGTTTTCACCACTCCACAGTTCGTTGGATATGCAGAACAGGAGATATCTTGGTTTTCGTGGGGTTTCTAGCAGAGATTTGCATTTTCTGCGATAATCTTGGTGGGACTTCTGTCCGAAGGATGCAGAAACATCAAGAGCGCTCTTTTCGAGCTATTTAATGCGAGAAGCACGTTTTCTGGGGTTTTCACCACACCACAGTTCGGTGGATGTGCAGAACCGGAGATATCTTGGTTTTCGTGGGGTTTCAATCTGAGATATGCATTTTCTGCGATAATCTTGGTGAGACTTCTGTCCGAAGTATGCTGAAACATCGAGAACGCTCTTTTCCAGCTATTTAATGCGAGAAACACGTTATCTGGTGTTTTCACCACTCCACAGTGCGTTGGATATGCAGAACCGGAGATAACTCGGTTTTCGTCGGGTTTCAAGCTGAGATATGCATTTTCTACGATAATCTTGGTGAGACTTCTGTCCGAAGTATGAAGAATCATCGAGATCGCTCTATTCGAGCTATTTAATGCGAGAAACACGTTTTCTGGGGTTTTCACCACTCCACAGTTCGTTGGATATGCAGAACAGTAGATATCTTGGTTTTCGTGGGGTTTCAAGCAGAGATATGTATTTTCTGCGATAATCTTGTTGAGACTTCTGTCCGAAGTATGCAGAATCATCGAGATCGGTCGTTTCGAGCTATTTAATGCGAGAAACACGTTATCTGGTGTTTTCACCACACCACAGTGCGTTGGATATGCAGAACCGGAGATATTTTGGTTTTCGTCGGGTTTCAAGCTGAGATATGCATTTTCTACGATAATCTTGGTGAGACTTCTGTCCGAAGTATGCTCAATCATCGAGATCGCTCTATTCGAGCTATTTAATGCGAGAAACAAGTTATCTGGTGTTTTCAGCACTCCACAGTGCGTTTGATATGCAGAACCAGCGATATCTTGGTTTTCGTGGGGTTTCAAGCTGAGATATGCATTTTCTGCGATAATCTTGGTGAGACTTCTGTCCGAAGTATGCTTTATCATCGAGATCGCTCGTTTCGAACTATTTAATGCGAGAAACACGTTATCTGGTGTTTTCACCACACCACAGTGCGTTGGATATGCAGAACCGGAGATATTTTGGTTTTCGTCGGGTTTCAAGCTGAGATATGCATTTTCTGCGATAATCTTGTTGAGACTTCAGTCCGAAGTATGCAGAATCATCGAGATCGCTCGTTTCGAGCTATTCAATGCGAGAAACAAGTTATCTGGTGTTTTCACCACTCCACAGTGCGTTTGTTATGCAGAACAGTAGATATCTTTGTTTTCGTGGGGTTTCAAGCTGAGATATGCATTTTCTGCGATAATCTTGTTGAGACTTCTGTCCGAAGTATGCAGAATCATCGAGATCTCTCGTTTCGAGCTATTCAATGCGAGAAACACGTTATCTGGTGTTTTCACCACTCCACAGTGCGTTGGATATGCAGAACCGGAGATAACTCGGTTTTCGTCGGGTTTCAAGCTGAGATATGCATTTTCTACGATAATCTTGGTGAGACTTCTGTCCGAAGTATGAAGAATCATCGAGATCGCTCTATTCGAGCTATTTAATGCGAGAAACACGTTTTCTGGGGTTTTCACCACTCCACAGTTCGTTGGATATGCAGAACAGTAGATATCTTGGTTTTCGTGGGGTTTCAAGCAGAGATATGTATTTTCTGCGATAATCTTGTTGAGACTTCTGTCCGAAGCATGAAGAATCATCGAGATCGCTCTATTCGAGCTATTTAATGCGAGGAACACGTTTTCTGGGGTTTTCACCACTCCACAGTGCGTTTGATATGCAGAACCGGCGATATCTTGGTTTTTGTGGGGTTTCAAGCTGAGATATGCATGTTTTCGATAATCTTAGTGAGACTTCTGTCCGAAGTATGCTCAATCATCGAGATCGCTCTATTCGAGCTATTTAATGCGAGAAACACGTTATCTGGTGTTTTCAGCACTCCACAGTGCGTTTGATATGCAGAACCAGCGATATCTTGGTTTTCGTGGGGTTTCAAGCTGAGATATGCATTTTCTGCGATAATCTTGGTGAGACTTCTGTCCGAAGTATGCTTTATCATCGAGATCGCTCATTTCGAGCTATTTAATGCAAGAAACACGTTATCTGGTGTTTTCACCACTCCACAGTGCGTATGATGTGCAGAACCGACGATATCTTGGTGTTCGTGGGGTTTCAAGCTCAGATATGCATTTTCTGCGATAATCTTGGTGAGACTTCTATCCGAAGTATGCAGAGTCATCGAGATCGTATTTTTCGACCTATTTCATGCGAGAAACACGTTGTCTGGGGTTTTCACCACACCACAGTTCGTTGGATATGTAGAACCAGCGATATATGGGTTTTCGTGGGGTTTCAAGCTGAGATATGCATTTTTTACGATAATCTTGGTGAGACTTCGGTCCGAAATATGCTTAATCATCGAGATCGCTCGTTTCGACCTATTTAATGCGAGAAACACGTTATCTGGTGTTTTCACCACTCCACAGTGCGTTTGATATGCTGAACACAGCGATAATTTGGTTTTCGTGGGGTTTCAAGCTGAGATATGCATTTTCTGCGATAATCTTGTTGAGACTTCAGTCCGAAGTATGCAGAATCATCGAGATCGCTCGTTTCGAGCTATTCAATGCGAGAAACAAGTTATCTGGTGTTTTCACCACTCCACAGTGCGTTTGTTATGCAGAACAGTAGATATGTTGGTTTTCGTGGGGTTTCAAGCTGAGATATGCATTTTCTACGATAATCTTGTTGAGACTTCTGTCCGAAGTATGCAGAATCATCGAGATCGCTCGTTTCGAGCTATTCAATGCGAGAATCACGTTATCTGGTGTTTTCACCACTCCACAGTGCTTTGGATATGCAGAACCGGAGATAACTCGGTTTTCGTCGGGTTTCAAGCTGAGATATGCATTTTCTACGATAATCTTGGTGAGACTTCTGTCCGAAGTATGAAGAATCATCGAGATCGCTCTATTCGAGCTATTTAATGCGAGAAACACGTTTTCTGGGGTTTTCACCACTCCACAGTTCGTTGGATATGCAGAACAGTAGATATCTTGGTTTTAGTGGGGTTTCAAGCAGAGATATGTATTTTCTGCGATAATCTTGTTGAGACTTCTGTCCGAAGTATGCAGAATCATCGAGATCGCTCGTTTCGAGCTATTTAATGCGAGAAACACGTTATCTGGTGTTTTCACCACACCACAGTGCGTTGGATATGCAGAACCGGAGATATTTTGGTTTTCGTCGGGTTTCAAGCTGAGATATGCATTGTCTACGATAAGCTTGGTGAGACATCTGTCCGAAGTATGCAGAATCATCGAGAGCGCTCTTTTCGAGCTATTTAATGCGAGAAACACGTTTTCTGGGGGTTTCAACACTCCACAGTGCGTTGGATATGCAGAACCGGAGATATTTTGATTTCGTCGGGTTTCAAGCTGAGATATGCATTTTCTACGATAAGCTTGTTGAGATTTCTGTCCGAAGTATGCAGAATCATCGTGATCGCTCGTTTCGAGCTATTTAATGCGGGAAACACGTTTTCTGGGGTTTTCACCACACCTCAGTGCGTTGGATATGCAGAACCGGAGATATTTTGGTTTTCGTCGGGTTTCAAGCTGAGATATGCATTTTCTACGATAAGCTTGGTGAAACATCTGTCCGAAGTATGCAGAAACGTCGAGAGCTCACTTTTCGAGCTATTTAATGCGAGAAACACGTTATCTGGTGTTTTCACCACTCCACAGTGCGTTTGATATGCAGAACCGGCGATATCTTGGTTTTCGTGGGGTTTCAAGCTGAGATATGCATTTTCGGCGATAATCTTGGTGAGACTTCTGTCCGAAGTATGCAGAATCATCGAGATCGCTCGTTTCGAGCTACTGAATGCGAGAAACACGTTATCTGGTGTTTTCACCACTCCTCAGTGCGTTGGATATGCAGAACCGGAGATATTTTGGTTTTCGTCGGGTTGCAAGCTGAGATATGCATTTTCTACGATAAGCTTGTTGAGACTTCTGTCCGAAGTATGCAGAATCATCGTGATCGCTCGTTTCGAACTATTTAATGGGAGAAACACGTTTTCTGGGGTTTTCACCACTCCTCAGTGCGTTGGATATGCAGAACCGGAGATATTTTGGTTTTCGTCGGGTTTCAAGCTGAGATATGCATTTTCTACGATAAGCTTGGTGAAACATCTGTCCGAAGTATGCAGAAACGTCGAGATCGCTCGTTTCGAGCTACTGAATGCGAGAAACACGTTATCTGGTGTTTTCACCACTCCTCAGTGCGTTGGATATGCAGAACCGGAGATATTTTGGTTTTCGTCGGGTTTCAAGCTGAGATATGCATTTTTTACGATAATTTTGGTGAGACTTCTGTCCGAAGTATGCAGAATCATCGAGATCAATCGTTTCGAGCTATTTAATGCGAGAAACACGTTATCTGGTGTTTTCACCACTCCACAGTGCGTTTGATATGCAGAACCGGCGATATCTTGGTTTTCGTGGGGTTTCAAGCTGAGATATGGATTTTCTGCGATAATCTTGGTGAGACTTCTGTCCGAAGTATGCAGAATCATCGAGATCGCTCGTTTCGAGCTACTGAATGCGAGAAACACGTTATTTGGTGTTTTCACCACTCCTCAGTGCGTTGGATATGCAGAACCGGAGATATTTTGGTTTTCGTCGGGTTTCAAGCTGAGATATGCATTTTCTACGATAAGCTTGGTGAAACATCTGTCCGAAGTATGCAGAAACGTCGAGAGCGCTCTTTTCGAGCTATTTAATGCGAGAAACACGTTTTCTGGGGTTTTCAACACTCCACAGTGCGTTGGATATGCAGAACCGGAGATATTTTGGTTTTCGTCGGGTTTCAAGCTGAGATATGCAATTCCTACGATAAGCTTGGTGAAACATCTGACCGAAGTATGCAGAAACGTCGAGAGCGCACTTTTCGAGCTATTTAATGCGAGAAACACGTTTTCTGGGGTTTTCACCAGTCCACAGTTCGTTGGATATGCAGAACAGTAGATATCTTGGTTTTCGTGGGGTTTCAAGCAGAGATATGCATTTTCTGCGATAATCTTGGTGAGACTTCTGTTAGAAGGATGCAGAATCATCGAGATCGCACTTTTCGAGCTATTTAATGCGAGAAACACGTTATCTGGAGTTTTCACCACTCCACAGTTGCTTTGATATGCAGAACCGGCGATATTTTGGTTTTCGTCGGGTTTCAAGCTGAGATATGCATTTTCAACGATAATCTTGGTGAAACATCTGTCCGAAGTATGCAGAAACATCGAGAGCGCTCTTTTCGAGCTATTTAATGCGAGAAACACGTTATCTGGTGTTTTAACCACTCAACAGTGCGTTTGATATGCAGAACAGTAGATATCTTGGTTTTCGTGGGGTTTCAAGCTGAGATATGCATTTTCTGCGATAATCTTGTTGAGACTTCTGTCCGAAGTATGCAGAATCATCGAGATCGCTCGTTTCGAGCTATTCAATGCGAGAAACACGTTATCTGGTGTTTTCACCACTCCACAGTGCGTTGGATATGCAGAACCGGAGATAACTCGGTTTTCGTCGGGTTTCAAGCTGAGATATGCATTTTCTACGATAATCTTTGTGAGACTTCTGTCCGAAGTATGAAGAATCATCGAGATCGCTCTATTCGAGCTATTTAATGCGAGAAACACGTTATCTGGTGTTTTCACCACTCCACAGTGCGTTTGATATGCAGAACCGGCGATATCTTGGTTTTCGTGGGGTTTCAAGCTGAGATATGCATTTTCTGCGATAATCTTGGTGAGACTTCTGTCCGAAGTATGCAGAATCATCGAGATCGCTCGTTTCGAGCTACTGAATGCGAGAAACCCGTTATCTGGTGTTTTCACCACTCCTCAGTGCGTTGGATATGCAGAACCGGAGATATTTTGGTTTTCGTCGGGTTTCAAGCTGAGATATGCATTTTCTACGATAAGCTTGGTGAAACATCTGTCCGAAGTATGCAGAAACGTCGAGAGCGCTCTTTTCGAGGTATTTAATGCGAGAAACACGTTTTCTGGGGTTTTCAACACTCCACAGTGCGTTGGATATGCAGAACCGGAGATATTTTGGTTTTCGTCGGGTTTCAAGCTGAGATATGCAATTCCTACGATAAGCTTGGTGAAACATCTGACCGAATTATGCAGAAACGTCGAGAGCGCACTTTTCGAGCTATTTAATGCGAGAAACACGTTTTCTGGGGATTTAACCACTCCACAGTTCGTTGGATATGCAGAACAGTAGATATCTTGGTTTTCGTGGGGTTTCAAGCAGAGATATGCATTTTCTGCGATAATCTTGGTGAGACTTCTGTTAGAAGGATGCAGAATCATCGAGATCGCACTTTTCGAGCTATTTAATGCGAGAAACACGTTATCTGGTGTTTTCACCACTCCACAGTTGCTTTGATATGCAGAACCGGCGATATTTTGGTTTTCGTCGGGTTTCAAGCTGAGATATGCATTTTCAACGATAATCTTGGTGAAAAATCTGTCCGAAGTATGCAGAAACATCGAGAGCGCTCTTTTCGAGCTATTTAATGCGAGAAACACGTTATCTGGTGTTTTAACCACTCAACAGTGCGTTTGATATGCAGAACAGTAGATATCTTGGTTTTCGTGGGGTTTCAAGCTGAGATATGCATTTTCTGCGATAATCTTGTTGAGACTTCTGTCCGAAGTATGCAGAATCATCGAGATCGCTCGTTTCGAGCTATTCAATGCGAGAAACACGTTATCTGGTGTTTTCACCACTCCACAGTGCGTTGGATATGCAGAACCGGAGATAACTCGGTTTTCGTCGGGTTTCAAGCTGAGATATGCATTTTCTACGATAATCTTTGTGAGACTTCTGTCCGAAGTATGAAGAATCATCGAGATCGCTCTATTCGAGCTATTTAATGCGAGAAACACGTTTTCTGGGGTTTTCACCACTCCACAGTTCGTTGGATATGCAGAACAGTAGATATCTTGGTTTTCGTGGGGTTTCAAGCAGAGATATGTATTTTCTGCGATAATCTTGTTGGGACTTCTGTCCGAAGTATGCAGAATCATCGAGATCGCTCGTTTCGAGCTATTTAATGCGAGAAACACGTTATCTGGTGTTTTAACCACTCCACAGTGCGTTTGATATGCAGAACAGTAGATATCTTGGTTTTCGTGGGGTTTCAAGCTGAGATATGCATTTTCTGCGATAATCTTGTTGAGACTTCTGTCCGAAGTATGCAGAATCATCGAGATCGCTCGTTTCGAGCTATTTAATGCGAGAAACACGTTATCTGGTGTTTTCACCACACCACAGTGCGTTGGATATGCAGAACCGGAGATATTTTGGTTTTCGTCGGGTTTCAAGCTGAGATATGCATTTTCTACGATAAGCTTGGTGAGACATCTGTCCGAAGTATGCAGAATCATCGAGAGCGCTCTTTTCGAGCTATTTAATTCGAGAAACACGTTTTCTGGGGTTTTCACCACTCCACAGTTCGTTGGATATGCAGAACAGTAGATATCTTGGTTTTCGTGGGGTTTCAAGCAGAGATATGCATTTTCTGCGATAATCTTGGTGAGACTTCTGTTAGAAGTATGCAGAATCATCGAGATCGCACTTTTCGAGCTATTTAATGCGAGAAACACGTTATCTGGTGTTTTCACCACTCCACAGTTGGTTTGATATGCAGAACCGGCGATATTTATGTTTTCGTCGGGTTTCAAGCTGAGATATGCATTTTCTACAATAATCTTGGTGAAACATCTGTCCGAAGTATGCAGAAACATCGAGAGCGCTCTTTTCGAGCAATTTAATGCGAGAAACACGTTATCTGGTGTTTTCACCACTCCACAGTGCGTTTGATATGCAGAACAGTAGATATCTTGCTTTTCGTGGGGTTTCAAGCTGAGATATGCATTTTCTACGGTAATCCTGGTGACACTTCTGTCACACGTATGCAGAATATTCGAGAACGCTCTTTTCGAGCTACTTAATGCGCGAAACACGTTTTCTGGTGTTTTCACCACTCCACGGTACGTTTGATATGCAGAACAGTAGATATCTTGGTTTTCGTGGGGTTTCAAGCTGAGATATGCATTTTCTGCGATAATCTTGTTGAGACTTCTGTCCGAAATATGCAGAATCATCGAGATCGCACTTTTCGAGCTATTTAATGCGAGAAACACGTTATCTGGTGTTTTCACCACTCCACAGTTAGTTTGATATGCAGAACCGGCGATATCTTGGTTTTCCTGGGATTTCAAGCTGAGATATGCATTTTCTGCGATAATCTTGGTGAGACTTCTGTCCGAAGTATGCTGAAACATCGAGATCGCTCGTTTCGAGCTATTTAATGCGAGAAACACGATATCTAGTGTTTTCACCACTCCTCAGTGCGTATGATATGCAGAACCGGCGAAATCTTGGTTTTCGTGGGGTTTCAAGCTGAGATATGCATTTTCTGCGATAATCTTGGTGAGACTTCAGTCCGAAGTATGCTGAAACATCGAGATCGCTCTTTTCGAGCTAGTTAATGCGAGAAAAACCTTATCCGGTGATTTCACCACTCCACAGTGCGTTTGATATGCAGAACCAGCGATATCTTGGCTTTCGTGGGGTTTCAAGCTGAGATATGCATTTTTTACGATAATCTTGGTGAGACTTCTGTCCGAAGTATGAAGAATCATCGAGATCGCTCTATTCGAGCTATTTAATGCGAGGAACATGTTTTCTGGGGTTTTCACCACTCCACAGTGCGTTTGATATGCAGAACCGGCGATATCTTGGTTTTTGTGGGGTTTCAAGCTGAGATATGCATTTTTTCGATAATCTTAGTGAGACTTCTGTCCGAAGTATGCTCAATCATCGAGATCGCTCTATTCGAGCTATTTAATGCGAGAAACACGTTATCTGGTGTTTTCAGCACTCCACAGTGCGTTTGATATGCAGAACCAGCGATATCTTGGTTTTCGTGGGGTTTCAAGCTGAGATATGCAATTTCTGCGATAATCTTGGTGAGACTTCTGTCCGAAGAATGCTTAATCATCGAGATCGCTCATTTCGAGCTATTTAATGCGAGAAACACGTTATCTGGTGTTTTCACCACTCCACAGTGCGTATGATATGCAGAACCGACGATATCTTGGTTTTCGTGGGGTTTCAAGCTCAGATATGCATTTTCTGCGATAATCTTGGTGAGACTTCTATCCGAAGTGTGCAGAGTCATCGAGATCGTATTTTTCGAGCTATTTAATGCGAGAAACACGTTTTCTGGAGTTTTCACCACACCACATTTCGTTGGATGTGCAGAACCGGAGATATTTTGATTTTCGTGGGGTTTCAAGCTGAGATATGCATTTTCTGCTATAATCTTGGTGAGACCTCTGTCCGAAGTATGCAGAAGCATCGAGATCGCTCTTTTCGACCTATTTCATGCGAGAAACACGTTGTCTGGGGTTTTCACCACACCACAGTTCGTTGGATATGTAGAACCAGCGATATCTGGGTTTTCGTGGGGTTTCAAGCTGAGATATGCATTTTTTACGATAATCTTGGTGAGACTTCGGTCCGAAATATGCTTAATCATCGAGATCGCTCGTTTCGACCTATTTAATGCGAGAAACACGTTATCTGGTGTTTTCACCACTCCACAGTGCGTTTGATATGCAGAACCGGCGATATCTTGGTTTTTGTGGGGTTTCAAGCTTAGATACCCATTTTTTACGATAATCTTGGTGAGACTTCTGTCCGAAGTATGCTTAATCATCGAGATCGCTCGTTTCGAGCTATTTAATGCGAGAAACACGTTATCTGGTGTTTTCACCACTCCACAGTGCGTATGATATGCAGAACCGACGATATCTTGGTTTTCGTGGGGTTTCAAGCTCAGATATGCATTTTTTGCGATAATCTTGGTGAGACTTCTGTCCGAAGTATGCAGAGTCATCGAAATCGTACTTTTCGAGCTATTTAATGCGAGAAACACGTTTTCTGGGGTTTTCACCACTCCACAGTTCGTTGGAATGCAGAACAGGAGATATCTTGGTTTTCGTAGGGTTTCTAGCAGAGATATGCATTTTCTGCGATAATCATGGTGAGACTTCTGTTAGAAGTATGCGGAATTATCGCGATCGCTCTTTTCGACCTATTTAATGCGAGCATACACGTTATCTGGTGTTTTCACCACTCCACAGTGCGTTTGATATGCAGAACCGGCAATGTTTGGTTTTCGTCGGGTTTCAAGCTGAGATATGCATTTTCTGCGATAATCATGGTGAGACTTCTGTTAGAAGTATGCAGAATCATCGAGATCGCACTTTTCGAGCTATTTAATGCGAGAAACACGTTATCTGGTGTTTTCAGCACTCCACAGTGCGTTTGATATGTAGAACCAGCGAAATCTGGGTTTTCGTGGGGTTTCAAGCTGAGATATGCATTTTTTACGATAATCTTGGTGAGACTTCTGTCCGAAATATGCTTAATCATCGAGATCGCTCGTTTCGACCTATTTAATGCGAGAAACACGTTATCTGGTGTTTTCACCACTCCACAGTTCTTTGGATATGCAGAACAGAAGATATCTTGGTTTTCGTGGGGTTTCTAGCAGAGATATGCAATTTCTGCGATAATCTTGGTGAGACTTCTGTCCGAAGGATGCAGAAACATCAAGAGCGCTCTTTTCGAGCTATTTAATGCGAGAAACACGTTATCTGGTGTTTTCACCACTCCACAGTGCGTATGATATGCAGAACCGACGATATCTTGGTTTTCGTGGGGTTTCAAGCTCAGATATGCATTTTCTGCGATAATCTTGGTGAGACTTCTATCCGAAGTGTGCAGAGTCATCGAGATCGTATTTTTCGAGCTATTTAATGCAAGAAACACGTTTTCTGGGGTTTTCACCACACCACAGTTCGTTGGATGTGCAGAACCGGAGATATCTTGGTTTTCGTGGGGTTTCAAGCTGAGATATGCATTTTCTGCGATAATCTTGGTGAGACTTCTGTCCGAAGTATGCTGAAACATCGAGATCGCTCTTTTCGAGCTAGTTAATGCGAGAAAAACCTTATCCGGTGATTTCACCACTCCACAGTGCGTTTGATATGCAGAACCAGCGATATCTTGGCTTTCGTGGGGTTTCAAGCTGAGATATGCATTTTTAACGATAATCTTGGTGAGACTTCTGTCCGAAGTATGAAGAATCATCGAGATCGCTCTATTCGAGCTATTTAAAGCGAGAAACACGTTATCTGGTGGTTTCACCACTCCACAGTTGCTTTGATATGCAGAACCGGCGATATTTTGGTTATCGTCGGGTTTCAAGCTGAGATATGCATTTTCAACGATAATCTTGGTGAAACATCTGTCCGAAGTATGCAGAAACATCGAGAGCGCTCTTTTCGAGCTATTTAATGCGAGAAACACGTTATCTGGTGTTTTCACCGGTCCGCAGTGTGTTGGATATGCAGAACCGGAGATATTTAGGTTTTCGTCGGGTTTTAAGCTGAGATATGCATTTTCTACGATAAGCTTGGTGAGACATCTGTCCGAAGTATGCAGAAACGTCGAGAGCGCTCTTTTCGAGCTATTTAATGCGAGAAACACGTTTTCTGGGGTTTTCACCACTCCACAGTTCGTTGGATATGCAGAACAGTAGATATCTTGGTTTTCGTGGGGTTTCAAGCAGAGATATGCATTTTCTGCGATAATCTTGGTGAGACTTCTGTTAGAAGTATGCAGAATCATCGAGATCGCACTTTTCGAGCTATTTAATGCGAGAAACATGTTATCTGGTGTTTCCACCACTCCACAGTTGGTTTGATATGCAGAACCGGCGATATTTTGGTTTTCGTCGGGTTTCAAGCTGAGATATGCATTTTCTACGATAATCTTGGTGAAACATCTGTCCGAAGTATGCAGAAACATCGAGAGCGCTCTTTTCGAGCTATTTAATGCGAGAAACATGTTACCTGGTGTTTTCACCACTCCACAGTGCGTTTGATATGCAGAACAGTAGATATCTTGCTTTTCGTGGGGTTTCAAGCTGAGATATGCATTTTCTACGGTAATCCTGGTGAGACTTCTGTCAGGCGTATGCAGAATATTCGAGAACGCTCTTTTCGAGCTACTTAATGCGAGAAACACGTTTTCTGGTGTTTTCACCACTCCACAGTGCGTTTGATATGCAGAACCGGCGACATCTTGGTTTTCGTGGGGTTTCAAGCTGAGATATGCATTTTCTGTGATAATCTTGGTGAGACTTCTGTCCGAAGTATGCTGAAACATCGAGATCGCTCTTTTCGAGCTAGCTAATGCGAGAAAAACCGTATCCGGTGTTTTCACCACTCCACAGTGCGTTTGATATCCAGAACCAGCGATATCTTGGCTTTCGTGGGGTTTCAAGCTGAGATATGCATTTTGTACGATAATCTTGGTGAGACTTCTGTCCGAAGTTTGCTTAATCATCGAGATCGCTCGTTTGGAGCTATTTAATGCGAGAAACACGATATCTAGTGTTTTCACCACTCCTTAGTGCGTATGATATGCAGAACCGGCGATATCTTGGTTTTCGTGGGGTTTCAAGCTGAGATATGCATTTTCTGCGATAATCTTGGTGAGACTTCTGTCCGAAGTATGCTGAAACATCGAGATCGCTCTTTTCGAGCTAGCTAATGCGAGAAAAACCGTATCCGGTGTTTTCACCACTCCACAGTGCGTTTGATATCCAGAACCAGCGATATCTTGGCTTTCGTGGGGTTTCAAGCTGAGATATGCATTTTTACGATAATCTTGTTGAGACTTCTGTCCGAAGTATGCTGAATCATCGAGGTCGGTCTTGTCGAGCTAGTTAGTGCGAGAAACACGTTATCTGGTGTTTTCACCACTCCACAGTGCGTTTGATATGCAGAACAGTAGATATCTTGGTTTTCGTGGGGTTTCAAGCTGAGATATGCATTTTCTGCGATAATCTTGTTGAGACTTCTGTCCGAAATATGCAGAATCATCCAGATCGCACTTTTCGAGCTATTTAATGCGAGAAACACGTTATCTGGTGTTTTCACCACTCCACAGTTAGTTTGATATGCAGAACAGTAGATATCTTGCTTTTCGTGCGGTTTCAAGCTGAGATATGCATTTTCTACGGTAATCCTGGTGAGACTTCTGTCAGGCGTATGCAGAATATTCGAGAACGCTCTTTTCGAGCTACTTAATGTGCGAAACACGTTTTCTGGTGTTTTCACCACTCCACGGAACGTTTGATGTGCAGAACCGGACATAACTCGGTTTTCGTCGGGTTTCAAGCTGAGATATGCATTTTCTGCGATAATCTTGGTGAGTCATCTGTCAGAAGTATGCAGAATCATCTAGATCGCTCGTTTCGAGGTATTTAATGCGAAAAAACCAGTTTTCTGGGGTTTTGACCATACCACAGTGCGTTTGATATGCAGAAATTGCGAAATCTTGGTTTTCGTCGGTTTTCATGCTGAGGTATGCATTTTCTGCGATAATCTTGATGCGACTTCTGTCAGAAGTATGCAGAATCATCGATATCGCTCTTTTCGAGCTATTTAATGCGAGAAACACGTTATCTGGTGTATTGACCACTCCACACTGTGTTTGATATGCAGAACCGGCAATATCTTGATTTTCGTGGTGTTTCCAGCTGAGATATGCATTTTCTGCGATAATCTTGGTGAGTCTTCTGTCCGAAGTATGCAGAATCATCGATATCGCTCTTTTCGAGCTATTTAATGCGAGAAACACGTTATCTGGTGTTTTCACCACTCCACAGTTAGTTTGATATGCAGAACCGGCGATATCTTGATTTTCGTGGTGTTTCCAGCTGAGATATGCATTTTCTGCGATAATCTTGGTGAGTCATCTGTCAGAAGTATGCAGAATCATCTAGATCACTCTTTTCGAGCTATTTAATGCGAGAAACACGTTTTCTGGTGTATTCACCACCCCACAGTGCGTTTGATATGCAGAACCGGCGATATCTAGGTTTTCGTAGGGTTTCCAGCTGAGATATGCATTTTCTGCGATAATCTTGGTGAGTCTTCTGTCAGAAGTATGCAGAATCATGTAGATCGCTCTTTTCGAGCTATTTATTGCGAGAAACACGTTTTCTGGTTTTTTCTTCACCCCACAGTGCGTTTGATATGCAGAACCGGCGACATCTTGATTTTCGTGATGTTTCTAGCTGAGATATGCATTTTCTGCGATAATATTGGTGTTTCATCTATGATAAGTATGCAGAATCATCAAGAACGCTCTTTTCGAGCTAGTTAATGCGAGAAACACGTTTTCTGGTGTTTTCAAAACTCCACAGTGCGTCTGATATGGAGAACCGGCGATATCTTGGTTTTCGTAGGGTTTCCAACTGAGATATGCATTTTCAGCGATAATCTTGGTGAGTCATCTGTCAGAAGTATGCAGAATCATCTAGATCGCTCGTTTCGAGGTATTTAATGCGAAAAAACCAGTTTTCTGGGGTTTTGACCATACCACAGTGCGTTTGATATGCAGAAATTGCGAAATCTTGGTTTTCGTCAGTTTTCATGCTGAGGTATGCATTTTCTGCGATAATCTTGGTGCGACTTCTGTCAGAAGTATGCAGAATCATCGATATCGCTCTTTTCGAGCTATTTAATGCGAGAAACACGTTATCTGGTGTATTGACCACTCCACACTGTGTTTGATATGCAGAACCGGCAATATCTTGATTTTCGTGGTGTTTCCAGCTGAGATATGCATTTTCTGCGATAATCTTGGTGAGTCTTCTGTCCGAAGTATGCTTTATCATCGATATCGCTCTTTTCGAGCTATTTAATGCGAGAAACACGTTTTCTGGTGTATTCACCACCCCACAGTGCGTTTGATATGCAGAACCGGCGACATCGTGGTTTTCGTCGGGTTTCAAGCTGAGATATGCATTTTCTGCGAAACTCTTGGTGTTTCTTCAGTGAGAAATATGCAGAATCGCCGAGATCGCTGGTTTAGTGCCATTTAATGCGAAAAAACACGTTTTCTGCTGTTTCCACCACTTCGAAGTGCGTTTGATATGCTAAAACGGCGATATCTTGGTTTTCGTCGGGTTTCAAGCTGAGATATGCATTTTCTGCGAAACTCTTGGTGTTTCTTCGGTGAGAGGTATGCAGAATCGCCGAGATCGCTGGTTAAGTGCCATTTAATGCGAGAAACACGTTATCTGGTGTTTTTACCACTTCGCAGTGCGTTTGGTATGTAGAACCGGCGATATATTGGATTTCGTCGGGTTTCCAGCTGGATATGCATTTTCTGCGAAACTCTTGGTGTTTCTTCAGTGAGAAATATGCAGAATCGCCGAGATCGCTGGTTTAGTGCCATTTAATGCGAAAAAACCCGTTTTCTGGTGTTTTCACCACTCCACAGTGCGTTTGATATGCAGAACAGGCGATATCTTGATTTTCGTGGTGTTTCCAGCTGAGATATGCATTTCCTGCGATAATCTTGGTGAGACTTCTGTCCGAAGAATGCTGAATCATCTAGATCGCTCTTTTCGAGCTATCTAATGCGAGAAACACGTTTTCTGGGGTTTTCACCACTCCACAGTTCGTTGGATATGCAGAACCGGAGATATCTTGGTTTTCGTGGTGTTTCAAGCTGAGATATGCATTTCCTGCGATAATCTTGGTGAGACTTCAGTCAGAAGTATGCAGAATCATGTAGATCGCTCTTTTCGAGCTATCTAATGCGAGAAACACGGTTTCTGGGGTTTTCACCACTCCACAGTTCGTTGGATATGCAGAACCGGAGATATCTTGGTTTTCGTGGGGTTTCAAGCTGAGATATGCATTTCCTGCGATAATCTTGGTGCGACTTCAGTCAGAAGTATGCAGAATCATCTAGATCGCTCTTTTCGAGCTACTTAATGCACGAAACACGTTTTCTGGTGTTTTCACCACTCCACAGTACGTTTGACATGCAGAACCGGAGATATCTTGGTTTCGGTCGGGTTTCAAGCTGAGATATGCATTTTCTACGATAATCCTGGTGAGACTTCTGTCAGAAGTATGCAGAATCATGTAGATCGCTCTTTTCGAGCTATTTATTGCGAGAAACACGTTTTCTGGTTTTTTCTTCACCCCACAGTGCGTTTGATATGCAGAACCGGCGACATCTTGATTTTCGTGATGTTTCTAGCTGAGATATGCATTTTCTGCGATAATATTGGTGTTTCATCTATGATAAGTATGCAGAATCATCAAGAACGCTCTTTTCGAGCTAGTTAATGCGAGAAACACGTTTTCTGGTGTTTTCAAAACTCCACAGTGCGTCTGATATGGAGAACCGGCGATATCTTGGTTTTCGTAGGGTTTCCAACTGAGATATGCATTTTCAGCGATAATCTTGGTGAGTCATCTGTCAGAAGTATGCAGAATCATCTAGATCGCTCGTTTCGAGGTATTTAATGCGAAAAAACCAGTTTTCTGGGGTTTTGACCATACCACAGTGCGTTTGATATGCAGAAATTGCGAAATCTTGGTTTTCGTCAGTTTTCATGCTGAGGTATGCATTTTCTGCGATAATCTTGGTGCGACTTCTGTCAGAAGTATGCAGAATCATCGATATCGCTCTTTTCGAGCTATTTAATGCGAGAAACACGTTATCTGGTGTATTGACCACTCCACACTGTGTTTGATATGCAGAACCGGCAATATCTTGATTTTCGTGGTGTTTCCAGCTGAGATATGCATTTTCTGCGATAATCTTGGTGAGTCTTCTGTCCGAAGTATGCTTTATCATCGATATCGCTCTTTTCGAGCTATTTAATGCGAGAAACACGTTTTCTGGTGTATTCACCACCCCACAGTGCGTTTGATATGCAGAACCGGCGACATCGTGGTTTTCGTCGGGTTTCAAGCTGAGATATGCATTTTCTGCGAAACTCTTGGTGTTTCTTCAGTGAGAAATATGCAGAATCGCCGAGATCGCTGGTTTAGTGCCATTTAATGCGAAAAAACACGTTTTCTGCTGTTTCCACCACTTCGAAGTGCGTTTGATATGCTAAAACGGCGATATCTTGGTTTTCGTCGGGTTTCAAGCTGAGATATGCATTTTCTGCGAAACTCTTGGTGTTTCTTCGGTGAGAGGTATGCAGAATCGCCGAGATCGCTGGTTAAGTGCCATTTAATGCGAGAAACACGTTATCTGGTGTTTTTACCACTTCGCAGTGCGTTTGGTATGTAGAACCGGCGATATATTGGATTTCGTCGGGTTTCCAGCTGGATATGCATTTTCTGCGAAACTCTTGGTGTTTCTTCAGTGAGAAATATGCAGAATCGCCGAGATCGCTGGTTTAGTGCCATTTAATGCGAAAAAACCCGTTTTCTGGTGTTTTCACCACTCCACAGTGCGTTTGATATGCAGAACAGGCGATATCTTGATTTTCGTGGTGTTTCCAGCTGAGATATGCATTTCCTGCGATAATCTTGGTGAGACTTCTGTCCGAAGAATGCTGAATCATCTAGATCGCTCTTTTCGAGCTATCTAATGCGAGAAACACGTTTTCTGGGGTTTTCACCACTCCACAGTTCGTTGGATATGCAGAACCGGAGATATCTTGGTTTTCGTGGTGTTTCAAGCTGAGATATGCATTTCCTGCGATAATCTTGGTGAGACTTCAGTCAGAAGTATGCAGAATCATGTAGATCGCTCTTTTCGAGCTATCTAATGCGAGAAACACGGTTTCTGGGGTTTTCACCACTCCACAGTTCGTTGGATATGCAGAACCGGAGATATCTTGGTTTTCGTGGGGTTTCAAGCTGAGATATGCATTTCCTGCGATAATCTTGGTGCGACTTCAGTCAGAAGTATGCAGAATCATCTAGATCGCTCTTTTCGAGCTACTTAATGCACGAAACACGTTTTCTGGTGTTTTCACCACTCCACAGTACGTTTGACATGCAGAACCGGAGATATCTTGGTTTCGGTCGGGTTTCAAGCTGAGATATGCATTTTCTACGATAATCCTGGTGAGACTTCTTTCAGAAGTATGCAGAATCTTCGAGATCGCACTTTTCTAGCTATTTAATGCGAGAAACACGTTATCTGGTGTTTTCACCACTCCACAGTGCGTTTGATATGCAGTACCAGCGATATCTTGGTTTTCGTGGGGTTTCAAGCTGAGATATGCATTTTTTACGATAATCTTGTTGAGACTTCTGTCCGAAGCATGCAGAATAATCGAGATCGCTCTATTCGAGCTATTTAATGCGAGAAACACGTTCTCTGGTTATTTTCACAACTCCACAGTGCGTTTGATATGCAGAACCGGCAACATCTTGATTTTCGTGAGGTTTCGAGCTGAGATATGCATTTTCTGCGATAATATTGGTGAGACTTCAGTCAGAAGTATGCAGAATCATCTAGATCGCTCTTTTCGAGCTACTTAATGCACGAAACACGTTATCTGGTGTTTTCACCACTCCACAGTGCGTTTGATATGCCGAACCAACGATATCTTGGTTTCGGTCGGGTTTCAAGCTGAGATATGCATTTTCTACTATAACCCTGGTGAGACTTCTGTCAGAAGTATGCAGAATCTTCGAGAACGCTCTTTTCGAGCTACTTAATGCGAGAAACACGTTATCTGGTGTTTTCACCACTCCACAGTGCGTTTGATATGCCGAAACTGCGATATCTTCGGTTTCATTGGGTTTCCAGTTGAGATATGCATTTTCTACGATGATCTTGGATATTCTTGTGTGAGACGTTTGCATAATCACAGAAATCGCTCTATTCGCGCTGTTTAATGCGAGAAACACGTTATCTGGTTGTTTTCACCACTCCACAGTGCGTTTGATGTGCAGAACCGGCGACATCTTGATTTTCGTGGGGATTCCAGCTGAAATATGCATTTTCTGCGATAATCTTGGTAAGACTTCAGTTAGAAGTATGCAGAATCATCTAAATCGCTCTTTTCGAGCTACTTAATGCACGAAACACGTTTTCTGGTGTCTTCACCACTCCACGGTACGTTTGATGTGCAGAACCGGAGATAACTCGGTTTTCGTCGGGTTTCAAGCTGAGATATGCATTTTCTACGATAATCTGTGCGAGACTTCTGTGAGAAGTATGCAGGATCTTCGAGAACGCTCTTTTCGTGCTATTTAATGCGAAAAACACGTTTTCTGGTGTTTTCAGCACGTCACAGTGCGTTTGATATGCGGAAACAGCGATATCTTCGTTTTCGTGGGATTTCCAGCTGAGACATGCATTTTCTGCGGTAATCTTGGATATTCTTCTGTGAGAAGTATGGAGAATCACCGAAATCGCAGTTTTCGTGCTATTGAATGCGAAAAACACGTTTTATGGTGTTTTCAGCACTCCACAGTGCGTTTGATATGCCGAAACTGCGATATCTTCGATTTCGTGGGGTTTCCAGCTGAGACATGCATTTGCAATGATAATCTTGGATATTCTTCTGTGAGAAGTTTGCAGAATCACAGAAATCGCTGCTTTCGTGCTATTTAATGCGAAAAACTCGTTTTCTGGTGTGTTCAGCACTCAACAGTGCGTTTGATATGCGGAAACTGCGATATCTTCGGTTTCATTGGGTTTCCAGATGAGATATGCATTTTCTACGATAATCTTGGATATTCTTGTGTGAGACGTTTGCAGAATCACAGAAATCGCTCTATTCGAGCTGTTTAATGCGAGAAACACGTTATCTGGTTGTTTTCACCACTCCACAGTGCGTTTGATGTGCAGAACCGGCGACATCTTGATTTTCGTGGGGTTTCCAGCTGAAATATGCATTTTCTACGATAATCTTGGTGAGACTTCTGTCCGAAGTATGCTGAATCATCTAGATCGCTCTTTTCGAGCTACTTAATGCACGAAACACGGTTTCTGGTGTTTTCACCGCTCCACAGTGCGTTTGAAATGCAGAACCGGAGATATCTTGGTTTCGGTCGGGTTTCAAGCTGAGATATGCATTTTCTACGGTAATCCAGGTGAGAATTCTGTCAGAAGTATGCAGAATCTTCGAGATCGCCCTTTTCGAGCTATTTAATGCGAGAAACACGTTATCTGGTGTTTTGACCACTCCACAGTGTGTTTGATATGTAGAGCCGCCGATAACTTGGTTTTCCTGAGGTTTCCAGCTGAAATATGCATTTTCTGCGATAATATTGGTGTTTCATCTATGAGAAGTATGCAGAATCATCGAGAACGCTCTTTTCGAGCTATTTAATGCGAGAAACACGTTTTCTGGGGTTTTCACCACTCCACAGTTCGTTGGATATGCAGAACCGGAGATATCTTGGTTTTCGTGGGGTTTCAAGCTGAGATATGTATTTCCTGCGATAATCTTGGTGAGACTTCTGTCCGAAGTAAGCTGAATCATCTAGATCGCTCTTTTCGAGCTATTTAATGCGAGAAACACGTTATCTGGTGTTTTCACCACTCCACAGTGCGTTTGATATGCAGAACCAACGATATCTTGGTTTCGGTCGGGTTTCAAGCTGAGATATGCATTTTCTACTATAACCCTGGTGAGACTTCTGTCAGAAGTATGCAGAATCTTCGAGAACGCTCTTTTCGAGCTACTTAATGCGAGAAACACGTTATCTGGTGTTTTCACCACTCCACGGTACGTTTGATGTGCAGAACCGGAGATAACTCGGTTTTCGTCGGGTTTCAAGCTGAGATATGCATTTTCTACGATAATCTTTGTGAGACTTCTGTGAGAAGTATGCAGGATCTTCGAGAACGCTCTTTTCGTGCTATTTAATGCGAAAAACACGTTTTCTGGTGTTTTCAGCACGTCACAGTGCGTTTGATATGCGGAAACAGCGATATCTTCGTTTTCGTGGGATTTCCAGCTGAGACATGCATTCTCTGCGGTAATCTTGGATATTCTTCTGTGAGAAGTATGGAGAATCACCGAAATCGCAGTTTTCGTGCTATTGAATGCGAAAAACACGTTTTATGGTGTTTTCAGCACTCCACAGTGCGTTTGATATCCCGAAACTGCGATATCTTCGATTTCGTGGGGTTTCCAGCTGAGACATGCATTTGCAATGATAATCTTGGATATTCTTCTGTGAGAAGTTTGCAGAATCACAGAAATCGCTCTATTCGAGCTGTTTAATGCGAGAAACACGTTTTCTGGGGTTTTCACCACTCCACAGTGCGTTTGATATGCAGAACCAACGATATCTTGGTTTCGGTCGGGTTTCAAGCTGAGATATGCATTTTCTACTATAACCCTGGTGAGACTTCTGTCAGAAGTATGCAGAATCTTCGAGAACGCTCTTTTCGAGCTACTTAATGCGAGAAACACGTTATCTGGTGTTTTCACCACTCCACAGTGCGTTTGATATGCCGAAACTGCGATATCTTCGATTTCGTGGGGTTTCCAGCTGAGACATGCATTTGCTATGATAATCTTGGTGAGACTTCTGTCCGAAGTATGCTGAATCATCTAGATCGCTCTTTTCGAGCTACTTAATGCACGAAACACGGTTTCTGGTGTTTTCACCACTCCACAGTGCGTTTGAAATGCAGAACCGGAGATATCTTGGTTTCGGTCGGGTTTCAAGCTGAGATATGCATTTTCTACGGTAATCCAGGTGAGAATTCTGTCAGAAGTATGCAGAATCTTCGAGATCGCCCTTTTCGAGCTATTTAATGCGAGAAACACGTGATCTGGTGTTTTCACCACTCCACAGTGCGTTTGATATGCAGAACCGGCGATATCTTGGTTTTCGTGGGGTATCAAGCTGAGATATGCATTTTTTTCGATAAGCTTGGTGAAACATCTGTCCGAAGTATGCAGAAACATCGTGAGCGCTCTTTTCGAGCTATTTAATGCGAGAAACACGTTTTCTGGTGTTTTCACCACTCCACAGTACGTTTGACATGCAGAACCGGAGATATCTTGGTTTCGGTCGGGTTTCAAGCTGAGATATGCATTTTCTGCGATAATATTGGTGAGAATTCTGTCAGAAGTATGCAGAATCTTCGAGATCGCCCTTTTCGAGCTATTTATTGCGAGAAACACGTTATCTGGTGTTTTCACCACTCCACAGTGCGTTTGATATGCAGAACCGGCGATATCTTGATTTTCGTGGTGTTTCCAGCTGAGATATGCATTTTCTACGATAATCTTAGTGAGACTTCTGTCCGAAGTATGCTGAATCATCTAGATCGCTCTTTTCGAGCTATTTAATGCGAGAAACACGTCATCTGGTGTTTTCACCACTCCACAGTGCGTTTGATATGCTGAACCGGCGATATCTTGGTTTTCGTGGGGTATCAAGCTGAGATATGCATGTTTTACGATAATCTTGGTGAGACTTCTGTCCGAAGTATGCAGAATCATCGAGATCGCGCTTTTCGAGCTATGTAATGCGAGAAACACGTTAACTGGTGTTTTCACCACTCCACAGTGCGTTTGATATGCAGAACCGGCGTCATCTTGATTTTCGTGAGCTTTCAAGCTCAGATATGCATTTTCTGCGATAATATGGGTGAGACTTCTGTCAGAAGTATGCAGAATTATCGAGATCGCTCATTTCGAGCTAATTAATGCGTGAAACACGTTATCTGCTGTTTTCACCACTCCACAGTGCGTTTGATATGCAGAACCGACGATATCTTGGTTGTCGTGGGGTTACAAGCTTAGATATGCATTTTCTGCTATAATCTTAGTGTTACTTCTGTGTGAGGTATGCAGAATCGCCGAGAACGCTGGATTAGTGGCATTTAATGCGAAAAATCACGTTTTCTGCTGTTTCCACCATTTCGAAGTGCGTTTGATATGCAGAAACGGCGATATCTTGGTTTTCGTCGGGTTTCAAGCTGAGATATGCATTTTCTGCGAAACTCTTGGTGTTTCTTCGGTGAGAAGTATGCAGAATCGCCGAGATCGCTGGTTTAGTGCCATTTAATGCGAGAAACACGTTATCTGGTGTTTTTACCACTTCGCAGTGCGTTTGGTATGTGGAACCGGCGATATATTGGATTTCGTCGGGTTTCCAGCTGGATATGCATTTTCTGCGAAACTCTTGGTGTTTCTTCAGTGAGAAATATGCAGAATCGCCGAGATCGCTGGTTTAGTGCCATTTAATGCGAAAAAACCCGTTTTCTGGTGTTTTCACCACTCCACAGTGCGTTTTATATGCAGAACAGGCGATATCTTGATTTTCGTGGTGTTTCCAGCTGGGATATGCATTTTCTGCGATAATCTTGGATATCCTTCTGTGAGAAGTGTGGAGAATCACCGAAATCGCAGTTTTCGTGCTATCGAATGCGAAAATCACGTTTTATGGTGTTTTCTGCACTCCACAGTGCGTTTGATATGCCGAAACTGCGATATCTTCGATTTCGTGGGGTTTGCAGCTGAGACATGCATTTTCTACGATAATCTTGGATATTCTTCTGTGAGAAGTTTGCAGAATCACAGAAATCGCTGCTTTCGTGCTATTTAATGCCAAAAACTCGTTTTCTGGTGTTTTCAGCACTCCACAGTGCGTTTGATATGCGGAAACTGCTATATCTTCGGTTTCATTGGGTTTCCAGATGAGATATGCATTTTCTACGATAATCTTGGATATTTTTGTGTGAGACGTTTGCAGAATCACAGAAATCGCTCTATTCGAGCTATTTAATGCGAGAAACACGTTATCTGGTTGTTTTCACCACTCCACAGGGCGTTTGATGTGCAGAACCGGCGACATCTTGATTTTCGTGATGTTTCTAGCTGAGATATGCATTTTCTGCGATAATATTGGTGTTTCATCTATGAGAAGTATGCAGAATCATCGAGAACGCTCTTTTCGAGCTAGCTAATGCGAGAAACACGTTTTCTGGTGTTTTCACCACTCCACAGTGCGTTTGATATGCAGAACAGTAGATATCTTGGTTTTCGTGGGGTTTCAAGCTGAGATATGCATTTTCTGCGATAATCTATTTGAGACTTCTGTCCGAAGTATGCAGAATCATCGAGATCGCTCGTTTCGAGCTACTTAATGCGAGAAACACGTTATCTGGTGTTTTCACCACTCCACAGTGCGTTTGATATGCAGAACCGGCGATATCTTGGTTTTCGTGGGGTTTCAGGCTGAGATATGCATTTTCTGCGATAATATTGGTGAGACTTCAGTCAGAAGTATGCAGCATCATCTAGATCGCTCTTTTCGAGCTACTTAATGCACGAAACACGTTTTCTGGTGTTTTCACCACTCCACAGTACGTTTGACATGCAGAACCGGAGATATCTTGGTTTCGGTCGGGTTTGAAGCTGAGATATGCATTTTCTACGATAATGTTGGTGAGACTTCTGTCAGTAGTATGCAGAATCTTCGAGAACGCTCTATTCGAGCTACTTAATGCGAGAAACACGTTATCTGGTGTTTTCACCACTCCACAGTGCGTTTGATATGCCGAAACTGCGATATCTTCGATTTCGTGGGGTTTCCAGCTGAGACATGCATTTGCTGTGATAATCTTGGTGAGGCTTCTGTCCGAAGTATGCTGAATCATCTAGATCGCTCTTTTCGAGCTACTTAATGCACGAAACACGGTTTCTGCTGTTTTCACCACTCCACAGTGCGTTTGAAATGCAGAACCGGAGATATCTTGGTTTCGGTCGGGTTTCAAGCTGAGATATGCATTTTCTACGGTAATCCAGGTGAGAATTCTGTCAGAAGTATGCAGAATCTTCGAGATCGCCCTTTTCGAGCTATTTAATGCGAGAAACACGTTATCTGGTGTTTTCACCACTCCACAGTGCGTTTGATATGCAGAACCGGCGATATCTTGGTTTTCGTGGGGTATCAAGCTGAGATATGCATTTTTTTCGATAAGCTTGGTGAAACATCTGTCCGAAGTATGCAGAAACATCGTGAGCGCTCTTTTCGAGCTATTTAATGCGAGAAACACGTTTTCTGGTGTTTTCACCACTCCACAGTACGTTTGACATGCAGAACCGGAGATATCTTGGTTTCGGTCGGGTTTCAAGCTGAGATATGCATTTTCTGCGATAATATTGGTGAGAATTCTGTCAGAAGTATGCAGAATCTTCGAGATCGCCCTTTTCGAGCTATTTATTGCGAGAAACACGTTATCTGGTGTTTTCACCACTCCACAGTGCGTTTGATATGCAGAACAGGCGATATCTTGATTTTCGTGGTGTTTCCAGCTGAGATATGCATTTTCTACGATAATCTTAGTGAGACTTCTGTCCGAAGTATGCTGAATCATCTAGATCGCTCTTTTCGAGCTATTTAATGCGAGAAACACGTCATCTGGTGTTTTCACCACTCCACAGTGCGTTTGATATGCTGAACCGGCGATATCTTGGTTTTCGTGGGGTATCAAGCTGAGATATGCATGTTTTACGATAATCTTGGTGAGACTTCTGTCCGAAGTATGCAGAATCATCGAGATCGCGCTTTTCGAGCTATGTAATGCGAGAAACACGTTAACTGGTGTTTTCACCACTCCACAGTGCGTTTGATATGCAGAACCGGCGATATCTTGATTTTCGTGGTGTTTCCAGCTGAGATATGCATTTTCTACGATAATCTTAGTGAGACTTCTGTCCGAAGTATGCTGAATCATCTAGATCGCTCTTTTCGAGCTATTTAATGCGAGAAACACGTCATCTGGTGTTTTCACCACTCCACAGTGCGTTTGATATGCAGAACCGGCGATATCTTGATTTTCGTGGTGTTTCCAGCTGAGATATGCATTTTCTACGATAATCTTAGTGAGACTTCTGTCCGAAGTATGCTGAATCATCTCGATCGCTCTTTTCGAGCTATTTAATGCGAAAAATCACGTTTTCTGCTGTTTCCACCATTTCGAAGTGCGTTTGATATGCAGAAACGGCGATATCTTGGTTTTCGTCGGGTTTCAAGCTGAGATATGCATTTTCTGCGAAACTCTTGGTGTTTCTTCGGTGAGAAGTATGCAGAATCGCCGAGATCGCTGGTTTAGTGCCATTTAATGCGAGAAACACGTTATCTGGTGTTTTTACCACTTCGCAGTGCGTTTGGTATGTAGAACCGGCGATATATTGGATTTCGTCGGGTTTCCAGCTGGATATGCATTTTCTGCGAAACTCTTGGTGTTTCTTCAGTGAGAAATATGCAGAATCGCCGAGATCGCTGGTTTAGTGCCATTTAATGCGAAAAAACCCGTTTTCTGGTGTTTTCACCACTCCACAGTGCGTTTTATATGCAGAACAGGCGATATCTTGATTTTCGTGGTGTTTCCAGCTGGGATATGCATTTTCTGCGATAATCTTGGATATCCTTCTGTGAGAAGTGTGGAGAATCACCGAAATCGCAGTTTTCGTGCTATCGAATGCGAAAATCACGTTTTATGGTGTTTTCTGCACTCCACAGTGCGTTTGATATGCCGAAACTGCGATATCTTCGATTTCGTGGGGTTTGCAGCTGAGACATGCATTTTCTACGATAATCTTGGATATTCTTCTGTGAGAAGTTTGCAGAATCACAGAAATCGCTGCTTTCGTGCTATTTAATGCCAAAAACTCGTTTTCTGGTGTTTTCAGCACTCCACAGTGCGTTTGATATGCGGAAACTGCTATATCTTCGGTTTCATTGGGTTTCCAGATGAGATATGCATTTTCTACGATAATCTTGGATATTTTTGTGTGAGACGTTTGCAGAATCACAGAAATCGCTCTATTCGAGCTATTTAATGCGAGAAACACGTTATCTGCTGTTTTCACCACTCCACAGTGCGTTTGATATGCAGAACCGACGATATCTTGGTTTTCGTGGGGTATCAAGCTGAGATATGCATGTTTTACGATAATCTTGGTGAGACTTCTGTCCGAAGTATGCAGAATCATCGAGAACGCTCTTTTCGAGCTAGCTAATGCGAGAAACACGTTTTCTGGTGTTTTCACCACTCCACAGTGCGTTTGATATGCAGAACAGTAGATATCTTGGTTTTCGTGGGGTTTCAAGCTGAGATATGCATTTTCTGCGATAATCTTTTTGAGACTTCTGTCCGAAGTATGCAGAATCATCGAGATCGCTCGTTTCGAGCTACTTAATGCGAGAAACACGTTATCTGGTGTTTTCACCACTCCACAGTGCGTTTGATATGCAGAACCGGCGATATCTTGGTATTCGTGGGGTTTCAGGCTGAGATATGCATTTTCTGCGATAATATTGGTGAGACTTCAGTCAGAAGTATGCAGCATCATCTAGATCGCTCTTTTCGAGCTACTTAATGCACGAAACACGTTTTCTGGTGTTTTCACCACTCCACAGTACGTTTGACATGCAGAACCGGAGATATCTTGGTTTCGGTCGGGTTTGAAGCTGAGATATGCATTTTCTACGATAATGTTGGTGAGACTTCTGTCAGTAGTATGCAGAATCTTCGAGAACGCTCTATTCGAGCTACTTAATGCGCGAAACACTTTTTCTGGTGTTTTCACCACTCCACAGTACGTTTGACATGCAGAACCGGAGATATCTTGGTTTCGGTCGGGTTTCAAGCTGAGATATGCATTTTCTACGATAATCCTGGTGAGACTTCTGTCAGAAGTATGCAGAATCTTCGCGACAGCAGTTTTCGAGCTATTTAATGCGAGAAACACGTTATCTGGTGTTTTCACCACTCCACAGTGCGTTTGATATGCAGTACCAGCGAAATCTTGGTTTTCGTGGCGTTTCATGCTGAGATATGCATTTTTTACGATAAGCTTGGTGAAACATCTGTCCGAAGTATGCAGAAACATCGTGAGCGCTCTGTTCGAGCTATTTAATGCGAGAAACACGTTTTCTGGGGTTTTCACCACTCCACAGTTCGTTGGATATGCAGAACCGGAGATATCTTTGTTTTCGTGGGGTTTCAAGCTGAGATATGCATTTCCTGCGATAATCTTGGTGAGACTTCTGTCCAATGTATGCTGAAACATCGAGATCGCTCTTTTCGAACTAGTTAATGCGAGAAACACGTTATCTGCTGTTTTCACCACTCCACAGTGCGTTTGATATGCAGAACCGACGATATCTTGGTTGTCGTGGGGTTACAAGCTTAGATATGCATTTTCTGCGAAACTCTTGGTGTTTCTTCGGTGAGAAGTATGCAGAATCGCCGAGATCGCTGGTTTAGTGCCATTTAATGCGAGAAACACGTTATCTGGTGTTTTTACCACTTCGCAGTGCGTTTGGTATGTAGAACCGGCGATATATTGGATTTCGTCGGGTTTCCAGCTTGATATGCATTTTCTGCGAAACTCTTGGTGTTTCTTCAGTGTGAAATATGCAGAATCGCCGAGATCGCTGGTTTAGTGCCATTTAATGCGAAAAAACCCGTTTTCTGGTGTTTTCACCACTCCACAGTGCGTTTTATATGCAGAACAGGCGATATCTTGATTTTCGTGGTGTTTCCAGCTGAGATATGCATTTTCTGCGATAATCTTGGATATCCTTCTGTGAGAAGTGTGGAGAATCACCGAAATCGCAGTGTTCGTGCTATCGAATGCGAAAAACACGTTTTATGGTGTTTTCTGCACTCCACAGTGCGTTTGATATGCCGAAACTGCGATACCTTCGATTTCGTGGGGTTTGCAGCTGAGACATGCATTTTCTACAATAATCTTGGATATTCTTCTGTGAGAAGTTTGCAGAATCACAGAAATCGCTGCTTTCGTGCTATTTAATGCCAAAAACTCGTTTTCTGGTGTTTTCAGCACTCCTCAGTGCGTTTGATATGCGGAAACTGCTATATCTTCGGTTTCATTGGGTTTCCAGATGAGATATGCATTTTCTACGATAATCTTGGAAATTGTTGTGTGAGACGTTTGCAGAATCACAGAAATCGCTCTATTCGAGCTATTTAATGCGAGAAACACGTTATCTGGTTGTTTTCACCACTCCACAGTGCGTTTGATGTGCAGAACCGGCGATATCTTGGTTTTGGTGGGGTTTCAGGCTGAGATATGCATTTTCTGCGATAATATTGGTGAGACTTCAGTCAGAAGTATGCAGCATCATCTAGATCGCTCTTTTCGAGCTACTTAATGCACGAAACACGTTTTCTGGTGTTTTCACCACTCCACAGTACGTTTGACATGCAGAACCGGAGATATCTTGGTTTCGGTCGGGTTTCAAGCTGAGATATGCATTTTCTACGATAATGTTGGTGAGACTTCTGTCAGTAGTATGCAGAATCTTCGAGAACGCTCTATTCGAGCTACTTAATGCGCGAAACACTTTTTCTGGTGTTTTCACCACTCCACAGTGCGTTTGATGTGCAGAACCGGCGAAATCTTGGTTTTCGTGGCGTTTCATGCTGAGATATGCATTTTTTACGATAAGCTTGGTGAAACATCTGTCCGAAGTATGCAGAAACATCGTGAGCGCTCTTTTCGAGCTATTTAATGCGAGAAACACGTTTTCTGGGGTTTTCACCACTCCACAGTTCGTTGGATATGCAGAACCGGAGATATCTTGGTTTTCGTGGGGTTTCAAGCTGAGATATGCATTTCCTGCGATATTCTTGGTGAGACTTCTGTCCAATGTATGCTGAAACATCGAGATCGCTCTTTTCGAGCTAGTTAATGCGGAAAAACCTTATCCGGTGTTTTCACCACTCCACAGTGCGTTTGATATGCAGAACCAGCGATATCTTGGCTTTCGTGGGGTTTCAAGCTGAGATATGCATTCTTTACGATAATCTTGGTGAGACTTCTGTCAGAAGTATGCAGAATCATCGAGAGCGCTCGTTTCGAGCTACTTAATGCGAGAAACACGTTTTCTGGGGTTTTCACCACTCCACAGTTCGTTGGATATGCAGAACCGGAGATATCTTGGTTTTCGTGGGGTTTCAAGCTGAGACATGCATTTCCTGCGATAATCTTGGTGAGACTTCAGTCAGAAGTATGCAGAATCATCTAGATCGCTCTTTTCGAGCTATCTAATGCGAGAAACACGGTTTCTGGGGTTTTCACCACTCCACAGTTCGTTGGATATGCAGAACCGGAGATATCTTGGTTTTCGTGGGGTTTCAAGCTGAGATATGCATTTCCTGCGATAATCTTGGTGCGACTTCAGTCAGAAGTATGCAGAATCATCTAGATCGCTCTTTTCGAGCTACTTAATGCACGAAACACGTTTTCTGGTGTTTTCACCACTCCACAGTACGTTTGACATGCAGAACCGGAGATATCTTGGTTTCGGTCGGGTTTCAAGCTGAGATATGCATTTTCTACGATAATCCTGGTGAGACTTCTGTCAGAAGTATGCAGAATCTTCGAGATCGCACTTTTCTAGATATTTAATGCGAGAAACACGTTATCTGGTGTTTTCACCACTCCACAGTGCGTTTGATATGCAGTACCAGCGATATCTTGGTTTTCGTGGGGTATCAAGCTGAGATATGCATTTTTTACGATAATCTTGGTGAGACTTCTGTCCGAAGTATGCAGCATAATCGAGATCGCTCTATTCGAGCTATTTAATGCGAGAAACACGTTCTCTGGTTATTTTCACCACTCCACAGTGCGTTTGATATGCAGAACCGGCAACATCTTGATTTTCGTGAGGTTTCGAGCTGAGATATGCATTTTCTGCGATAATATTGGTGAGACTTCAGTCAGAAGTATGCGGAATCATCTAGATCGCTCTTTTCGAGCTACTTAATGCACGAAACACGTTTTCTGGTGTTTTCACCACTCCACAGTACGTTTGACATGCAGAACCGGAGATATCTTGGTTTCGGTCCTGGTTTCAAGCTGAGGTATGCATTTTCTACGATAACCCTGGTGAGACTTCTGTCAGAAGTATGCAGAATCTTCGAGAACGCTCGTTTCGAGCTACTTAATGCGCGAAACACGTTTTCTTGTGTTTTCACCACTCCACGGTACGTTTGATGTGCAGAACCGGAGATAACTCGGTTTTCGTCGGGTTTCATGCTGAGATATGCATTTTCTGCGATTATCTTGGATATTCTTCTATGAGAAGTATGCAGAATCACCGAAATCGCAGTTTTCGTGCTATTTAATGCGAAAAACACGTTTTCTGGTGTTTTCAGCACTTCACAGTGCGTTTGATATGCGGAAACTGCGATATCTACGTTTTCGTGGGGTTTCCAGCTGAGACATGCATTTTCTGCGATAATCTTGGATATTCTTCTGTGAGAAGTTTGCAGAATCACAGGAATCGCTCTATTCGAGCTATTTAATGCGAGAAACACGTTATCTGGTTGTTTTAACCACTCCACAGTGCGTTTGATATGCAGAACCGGCGACATCTTGATTTTCATGATGTTTCTAGCTGAGATATGCATTTTCTGCGACAATATTGGTGAGACTTCAGTCAGAAGTATGCAGAATCATCTAGATCGCTCGTTTCGAGCTATTTAATGCGAAAAAACAAGTTTTCTGGTGTTGTGACCACTCCACAGTGCGTTTGATATGTAGAGCCGCCGATAACTTGGTTTTCATGGGGTTTCCAGCTGAAATATGCATTTTCTGCGATAATCTTGGTGTTTCATCTATGAGAAGTATGCAGAATCATCGAGAACGCTCGTTTCGAGCTATTCATTGCGAGAAACACGTTATCTGGTTTTTTCACCACTCCACAGTGCGTTTGATATGCAGAACCAGCGATATCTTGGTTATCGTGGGGTTTCAAGCTGAGATATGCATTCTTTACGATAATCTTGGTGAGACTTCTGTCCGAAGTATGCTTAATCATCGAGATCGCTTGTTTCGAGCTATTTAATGCGAGAAACACGTTATCTGGTGTTTTCACCACTCCACAGTGCGTTGGATATGCAGAACCGGAGATATTTTGGTTTTCGTCGGGTTTCAAGCTGAGATATGCATTTTCTACGATAAGCTTGGTGAAACATCTGTCCGAAGTATGCAGAAACATCGAGAGCACTCTTTTCCAGCTATTTAATGCGAGAAACACGTTTTCTGGGGTTTTCACCACTCCACAGTTCGTTGGATATGCAGAACCGGAGATATCTTGGTTTTCGTGGGGTTTCAAGCTGAGATATGCATTTCCTGCGAATATATTGGTGAGACTTCAGTCAGAAGTATGCAGAATCACCTAGATCGCTCTTTTCGAGCTATTTAATGCGAGAAACACGTTATCTGGTGTTTTCACCACTCCACAGTACGTTTGACATGCAGAACCGGCAAAATCTTGATTTTCGTGAGGTTTCGAGCTGAGATATGCATTTTCTGCGATTATCTTGGATATTCTTCTATGACAAGTATGCAGAATCACCGAAATCGCAGTTTTCGTACTATTTAATGCGAAAAACACGTTTTCTGGTGTTTTCAGCACTTCACAGTGCGTTTGATATGCGGAAACTGCGATATCTACGTTTTCGTGGGGTTTCCAGCTGAGACATGCATTTTCTGCGATAATCTTGGATATTCTTCTGTGAGAAGTTTGCAGAATCACAGGAATCGCTCTATTCGAGCTATTTAATGCGAGAAACACGTTATCTGGTTGTTTTCACCACTCCACAGTGCGTTTGATATGCAGAACCGGCGACATCTTGATTTTCATGATGTTTCTAGCTGAGATATGCATTTTCTGCGACAATATTGGTGAGACTTCAGTCAGAAGTATGCAGAATCATCTAGATCGCTCGTTTCGAGCTATTTAATGCGAAAAAACAAGTTTTCTGGTGTTGTGACCACTCCACAGTGCGTTTGATATGTAGAGCCGCCGATAACTTGGTTTTCATGGGGTTTCCAGCTGAAATATGCATTTTCTGCGATAATCTTGGTGTTTCATCTATGAGAAGTATGCAGAATCATCGAGAACGCTCGTTTCGAGCTATTCAATGCGAGAAACACGTTATCTGGTTTTTTCACCACTCCACAGTGCGTTTGATATGCAGAACCAGCGATATCTTGGTTATCGTGGGGTTTCAAGCTGAGATATGCATTTTTTACGATAATCTTGGTGAGACTTCTGTCCGAAGTATGCTTAATCATCGAGATCGCTTGTTTCGAGCTATTTAATGCGAGAAACACGTTATCTGGTGTTTTCACCACTCTACAGTGCGTTGGATATGCAGAACCGGAGATATTTTGGTTTTCGTCGGGTTTCAAGCTGAGATATGCATTTTCTACGATAATCTTGGTGAGACTTCTGTCAGAAGTATGCAGGATCTTCGAGAACGCTCTTTTCGAGCTATTTAATGCGAGAAACACGTTATCTGGTGTTTTCACCACTCCACAGTACGTTTGACATGCAGAACCGGCAAAATCTTGATTTTCGTGAGGTTTCGAGCTGAGATATGCTTTTTCTGCTAACATATTGGTGAGACTTCAGTCAGAAGTATGCAGAATCACCTAGATCGCTCTTTTCGAGCTATTTAATGCGAGAAACACGTTATCTGGTGTTTTCACCACTCCACAGTACGTTTGACATGCAGAACCGGCAAAATCTTGATTTTCGTGAGGTTTCGAGCTGAGATATGCATTTTCTGCGATTATCTTGGATATTCTTCTATGACAAGTATGCAGAATCACCGAAATCGCAGTTTTCGTGCTATTTAATGCGAAAAACACGTTTTCTGGTGTTTTCAGCACTTCACAGTGCGTTTGATATGCGGACACTGCGATATCTACGTTTTCGTGGGGTTTCCAGCTGAGACATGCATTTTCTGCGATAATCTTGGATATTCTTCTGTGAGAAGTTTGCAGAATCACAGGAATCGCTCTATTCGAGCTATTTAATGCGAGAAACACGTTATCTGGTTGTTTTCACCACTCCACAGTGCGTTTGATATGCAGAACCGGCGACATCTTGATTTTCATGATGTTTCTAGCTGAGATATGCATTTTCTGCGACAATATTGGTGAGACTTCAGTCAGAAGTATGCAGAATCATCTAGATCGCTCGTTTCGAGCTATTTAATGCGAGAAACACGTTATCTGGTGTTTTCACCACTCCACAGTGCGTTGGATATGCAGAACCGGAGATATTTTGGTTTTCGTCGTGTTTCAAGCTGAGATATGCATTTTCTACGATAATCTTGGTGAGACTTCTGTCAGAAGTATGCAGGATCTTCGAGAACGCTCTTTTGGAGCTATTTAATGCGAGAAACGCGTTATCTGGTGTTTTCACCACTCCACAGTACGTTTGACATGCAGAACCGGAGATATCTTGGTTTCGGTCGGGTTTCAAGCTGAGATATGCATTTTCTACGATAATCCTGGTGAGACTTCTGTCAGAAGTATGCAGAATCTTCGAGAACGCTCTTTTCGAGCTACTTAATGCGCGAAACACGTTTTCTGGTGTTTTCACCACTCCACAGTACGTTTGAAATGCAGAACCGGAGATAACTCGGTTTTCGTGGGGTTTCAAGCTGAGATATGCATTTTCTACGATAACCCTGGTGAGACTTCTGTCAGAAGTATGCAGAATCTTCTAGAACGCTCTTTTCGAGCTACTTAAAGCGCGAAACACGTTTTCTGGTGTTTTCACCACTCCAAGGTACGTTTGGTGTGCAGAACCGGAGATAACACGGTTTTCGTCGGGTTTCAAGCTGAGATATGCATTTTCTACGATAATCTTGGTGAGACTTCTGTCAGAAGTATGCAGGATCTTCGAGAAGGCTCTTTTCGTGCTATTTAATGCGAGAAACACGTTATCTGGTGTTTTCACCACTCCACAGTGCGTTTGATATGCAGAACCGGCGATATCTTGATTTTCGTGGTGTTTCCCGCTGAGGTATGCATTTTCTGCGATAATCTTGGATATTCTTCTGTGAGAAGTATGCAGAATCACCGAAATCGCTGTTTTCGTGCTATTTAATGCGAAAAACACGTTTTCTGGTGTTTTCAGCACTTCACAGTGCGTTTGATATGCGGAAACTGCGATATCTTCGTTTTCGTGGGGTTTCCAGCTGAGACATGCATTTTCTGCGATAATCTTGGATACTCTTCTGTGAGAAGTATGGAGAATCACCGAAATCGCAGTTTTCGTGCTATTGAATGCGAAAAACACGTTTTATGGTGTTTTCAGCAGTCCACAGTGCGTTTGATATGCCGAAACTGCGATATCTTCGATTTCGTGGGGTTTCCAGCTGAGACATGCATTTTCTGCGATAATCTTGGATACTCTTCTGTGAGAAGTATGGAGAATCACCGAAATCGCAGTTTTCGAGCTGTTTAATGCGAGAAACACGTTATCTGGTTGTTTTCACCACTCCACAGTGCGTTTGATATGCAGAACCGGCGATATCTTGGTTTTCGTGGGGTATCAAGCTGAGATATGCATGTTTTACGATAATCTTGGTGAGACTTCTGTCAGAAGTATGCAGAATCATCGAGATCGCGCTTTTCGAGCTATTTAATGCGAGAAACACGTTATCTGGTGTTTTCACCACTCCACAGTGCGTTTGATATGCAGAACCAACGATATCTTGGTTTTCGTGGGGTTTCAGGCTGAGATATGCATTTTCTGCGATAATATTGGTGAGACTTCAGTCAGAAGTATGCAGCATCATCTAGATCGCTCTTTTCGAGCTACTTAATGCACGAAACACGTTTTCTGGTGTTTTCACCACTCCACAGTACGTTTGACATGCAGAACCGGAGATATCTTGGTTTCGGTCGGGTTTCAAGCTGAGATATGCATTTTCTGCGATAATATTGGTGAGACTTCAGTCAGAAGTATGCAGAATCATCTAGATCGATCTTTTCGAGCTACTTAATGCACGAAACACTTTTTCTGGTGTTTTCACCACTCCACAGTACGTTTGACATGCAGAACCGGAGATATCTTGGTTTCGGTCGGGTTTCAAGCTGAGATATGCATTTTCTACGATAATCCTGGTGAGACTTCTGTCAGAAGTATGCAGAATCTTCGCGATAGCACTTTTCGAGCTATTTAATGCGAGAATCACGTTATCTGGTGTTTTCACCACTCCACAGTACGTTTGACATGCAGAACCGTCAAAATCTTGATTTTCGTGAGGTTTCGAGCTGAGATATGCATTTTCTGCTAACATATTGGTGAGACTTCAGTCAGAAGTATGCAGAATCACCTAGATCGCTCTTTTCGAGCTACTTAATGCACGAAACACGTTTTCTGGTGTTTTCACCACTCCACAGTACATTTGAAATGCAGATCCGGAGATAACCCGGTTTTCGTCGTGTTTCAAGCTGAGATATGCATTTTCTACGATAATCTTGGTGAGACTTCTGTCAGAAGTATGCAGGATCTTCGAGAACGCTCTTTTGGAGCTATTTAATGCGAGAAACGCGTTATCTGGTGTTTTCACCACTCCACAGTACGTTTGACATGCAGAACCGGAGATATCTTGGTTTCGGTCGGGTTTCAAGCTGAGATATGCATTTTCTACGATAATCCTGGTGAGACTTCTGTCAGAAGTATGCAGAATCTTCGAGAACGCTCTTTTCGAGCTACTTAATGCGCGAAACACGTTTTCTGGTGTTTTCACCACTCCACAGTACGTTTGAAATGCAGAACCGGAGATAACTCGGTTTTCGTGGGGTTCCAAGCTGAGATATGCATTTTCTACGATAACCCTGGTGAGACTTCTGTCAGAAGTATGCAGAACCTTCGAGAACGCTCTTTTCGAGCTACTTAATGCGCGAAACACGTTTTCTGGTGTTTTCACCACTCCAAGGTACGTTTGGTGTGCAGAACCGGAGATAACTTGGTTTTCGTGGGGTTCCCAGCTGAAATATGCATTTTCTGCGATAATCTTGGTGAGACTTCAGTCAGAAGTATGCACAATCATCTAGATCGCTGTTTTCGAGCTATTTAATGCGAGAAACAGGTTATCTGGTGTTTTGACCACTCCACAGTGCGTTTGATATGTAGAGCCGCCGATAACTTGGTTTTCGTGGGGTTTCCAGCTGAAATATGCATTTTCTGCGATAATCTTGGTGAGACTTCAGTCAGAAGTATGCACAATCATCTAGATCGTTCGTTTCGAGCTATTTAATGCGAGAAACACGTTATCTGGTTGTTTTCACCACTCCATAGTGCGTTTGATATGCAGAACCGGCGACATCTTGATTTTCGTGAGGTTTCTAGCTGAGATATGCATTTTCTGCGATAATATTGGTGAGACTTCAGTCGGAAGTATGCAGAATCTTCGAGAACGCTCTTTTCGAGCTACTTAATGCGAGAATCACGTTTTCTGGTGTTTTCACCACTCCACAGTACGTTTGATGTGCAGAACCGGAGATATCTTGGTTTTCGTGGGGTTTCCAGCTGAAATATGCATTTTCTGCGATAATCTTGGTGTTTCATCTATGAGAAGTATGCAGAATCATCGAGAACGCTCTTTTCGAGCTAGTTAATGCGTGTAACACGTTTTCTGGTGTTTTCACCACTCCACAGTGCGTTTGATATGTAAAGCTGCCGATAACTTGGTTTTCGTCGGGTTTCCAGCTGAAATATGCATTTTCTGCGATAATCTTGGTGTTTCATCTATGAGAAGTATGCAGAATCATTGAGAACGCTCTTTTCGAGCTATTTAATGCGAGTAACACGTTTTCTGGTGTTTTCACCACCCCACAGTGCATTTGATATGCAGAACCGGCGACATCTTGGTTTTCGTGGTGTTTCCAGCTGAGATATGCATTTTCTGCGATAAGCTTGGTGAGTCTTCTGCCAGAAGTTTGCAGAATCATCTACATCGCTCTTTTCGAGTTGGTTAATGCGAGAAACATGTTATCTGGTGTTATCACCACTCCACAGTGCGTTTGATATGCAGAACCGGCGATATCTTGATTTTCGTGGTGTTTCCCGCTGAGGTATGCATTTTCTGCGATAATCTTGGATATTCTTCTGTGAGAAGTATGCAGAATCACCGAAATCGCTGTTTTCGTGCTATTTAATGCGAAAAACACGTTTTCTGGTGTTTTCAGCAGTCCACAGTGCGTTTGATATGCCGAAACTGCGATATCTTCGATTTCGTGGGGTTTCCAGCTGAGACATGCATTTTCTGCGATAATCTTGGATACTCTTCTGTGAGAAGTATGGAGAATCACCGAAATCGCAGTTTTCGAGCTGTTTAATGCGAGAAACACGTTATCTGGTTGTTTTCACCACTCCACAGTGCGTTTGATATGCAGAACCGGCGATATCTTGGTTTTCGTGGGGTATCAAGCTGAGATATGCATGTTTTACGATAATCTTGGTGAGACTTCTGTCAGAAGTATGCAGAATCATCGAGATCGCGCTTTTCGAGCTATTTAATGCGAGAAACACGTTATCTGGTGTTTTCACCACTCCACAGTGCGTTTGATATGCAGAACCAACGATATCTTGGTTTTCGTGGGGTTTCAGGCTGAGATATGCATTTTCTGCGATATTATTGGTGAGACTTCAGTCAGAAGTATGCAGCATCATCTAGATCGCTCTTTTCGAGCTACTTAATGCACGAAACACGTTTTCTGGTGTTTTCACCACTCCACAGTACGTTTGACATGCAGAACCGGAGATATCTTGGTTTCGGTCGGGTTTCAAGCTGAGATATGCATTTTCTGCGATAATATTGGTGAGACTTCAGTCAGAAGTATGCAGAATCATCTAGATCGATCTTTTCGAGCTACTTAATGCACGAAACACTTTTTCTGGTGTTTTCACCACTCCACAGTACGTTTGACATGCAGAACCGGAGATATCTTGGTTTCGGTCGGGTTTCAAGCTGAGATATGCATTTTCTACGATAATCCTGGTGAGACTTCTGTCAGAAGTATGCAGAATCTTCGCGATAGCACTTTTCGAGCTATTTAATGCGAGAATCACGTTATCTGGTGTTTTCACCACTCCACAGTACGTTTGACATGCAGAACCGTCAAAATCTTGATTTTCGTGAGGTTTCGAGCTGAGATATGCATTTTCTGCTAACATATTGGTGAGACTTCAGTCAGAAGTATGCAGAATCACCTAGATCGCTCTTTTCGAACTACTTAATGCACGAAACACGATTTCTGGTGTTTTCACCACTCCACAGTACATTTGAAATGCAGATCCGGAGATAACCCGGTTTTCGTCGTGTTTCAAGCTGAGATATGCATTTTCTACGATAATCTTGGTGAGACTTCTGTCAGAAGTATGCAGGATCTTCGAGAACGCTCTTTTGGAGCTATTTAATGCGAGAAACGCGTTATCTGGTGTTTTCACCACTCCACAGTACGTTTGACATGCAGAACCGGAGATATCTTGGTTTCGGTCGGGTTTCAAGCTGAGATATGCATTTTCTACGATAATCCTGGTGAGACTTCTGTCAGAAGTATGCAGAATCTTCGAGAACGCTCTTTTCGAGCTACTTAATGCGCGAAACACGTTTTCTGGTGTTTTCACCACTCCACAGTACGTTTGAAATGCAGAACCGGAGATAACTCGGTTTTCGTGGGGTTTCAAGCTGAGATATGCATTTTCTACGATAACCCTGGTGAGACTTCTGTCAGAAGTATGCAGAATCTTCGAGAACGCTCTTTTCGAGCTACTTAATGCGCGAAACACGTTTTCTGGTGTTTTCACCACTCCAAGGTACGTTTGGTGTGCAGAACCGGAGATAACTTGGTTTTCGTGGGGTTTCCAGCTGAAATATGCATTTTCTGCGATAATCTTGGTGAGACTTCAGTCAGAAGTATGCACAATCATCTAGATCGCTGTTTTCGAGCTATTTAATGCGAGAAACAGGTTATCTGGTGTTTTGACCACTCCACAGTGCGTTTGATATGTAGAGCCGCCGATAACTTGGTTTTCGTGGGGTTTCCAGCTGAAATATGCATTTTCTGCGATAATCTTGGTGAGACTTCAGTCAGAAGTATGCACAATCATCTAGATCGTTCGTTTCGAGCTATTTAATGCGAGAAACACGTTATCTGGTTGTTTTCACCACTCCATAGTGCGTTTGATATGCAGAACCGGCAACATCTTGATTTTCGTGAGGTTTCTAGCTGAGATATGCATTTTCTGCGATAATATAGTTGAGACTTCAGTCAGAAGTATGCAGAATCATCTAGATCGCTCGTTTCGAGCTATTTAATGCGAGAAACACGTTTTCTGGGGTATTCACCACTCCGCAGTACGTTAGACATGCAGAACCGGAGATATCTTCGTTTCGGTCGGGTTTCAAGCTGAGATATGCATTTCCTACGATAATATTGGTGAGACCTCTGTCAGAAGTATGCAGAATCTTCGAGAACGCTCTTTTCGAGCTACTTAATGCGAGAAACACGTTTTCTGGTGTTTTGACCACTCCACAGTGCGTTTGATATGTAGAGCCGCCGATAACTTGGTTTTCGTGGGGTTTCCAGCTGAAATATGCATTTTCTGCATTAACCTTGGTGTTTCATCTATGAGAAGTATGCAGAATCATCGAGAACGCTCTTTTCGAGCTAGTTAATGCGAGAAACACGTTTTCTGGTTTTTTCTCCACCCCACAGTGCGTTTGATATGCAGAACCGGCGTCATCTTGGTTTTCGTCGGGTTTCAAGCTGAGATATGCATTTTCTGCGATAATATTGGTAGGACTTGAGTCAGAAGTATGCAGAATCACCTAGATCGCTCGTTTCGAGCAATTTAATGCGAGAAACACGTTATCTGGTTGTTTTCACCACTCCACAGTGCGTTTGATATGCAGAACCGGCGTCATCTTGATTTTCGTGAGGTTTCAAGCTGAGATATGCATTTTCTGCGATAATATTGGTGAGACTTCTGTCCGAAGTATGCAGAATCATCGATATCGCTCTTTTCGAGCTATTTAATGCGAGAAACACGTTATCTGGTGTTTTGACCACTCCACAGTGCGTTTGATATGTAGAGCCGCCGATAACTTGGTTTTCGTGGGGTTTCCAGCTGAAATATGCATTTTCTGCTATAATCTTGGTGTTTCATCTATGAGAAGTATGCAGAATCATCGAGAACGCTCTTTTCGAGCTAGTTAATGCGAGAAACACGTTTTCTGGTGTTTTCACCACTCCACAGTGCGTCTGATATGCAGAACCGGCGATATCTTGATTTTCGTGGTGTTTCCAGCTGAGATATGCATTTTCTGTGATAATCTTGGTGAGACTTCAGTCAGAAGTATGCACAATCATCTAGATCGTTCGTTTCGAGCAATTTAATGCGAGAAACACGTTATCTGGTTGTTTTCACCACTCCATAGTGCGTTTGATATGCAGAACCGGCGACATCTTGATTTTCGTGAGGTTTCTAGCTGAGATATGCATTTTCTGCGATAATATTGGTGAGACTTCAGTCGGAAGTATGCAGAATCTTCGAGAACGCTCTTTTCGAGCTACTTAATGCGAGAATCACGTTTTCTGGTGTTTTCACCACTCCACAGTACGTTTGATGTGCAGAACCGGAGATATCTTGGTTTTCGTGGGGTTTCCAGCTGAAATATGCATTTTCTGCGATAATCTTGGTGTTTCATCTATGAGAAGTATGCAGAATCATCGAGAACGCTCTTTTCGAGCTAGTTAATGCGTGTAACACGTTTTCTGGTGTTTTCACCACTCCACAGTGCGTTTGATATGTAAAGCTGCCGATAACTTGGTTTTCGTGGGGTTTCAAGCTGAGATATGCATTTTCTGCGATAATCTTGTTGAGCATTCTGTCCGAAGTATGCAGAATCATCGAAATCGATCGTTTCGAGATATTTAATGCGAGAAACACGTTATCTGGTGTTTTGACCACTCCACAGTGCGTTTGATATGTAGAGCCGCCGATAACTTGGTTTTCGTGGGGTTTCCAGATGAAATATGCATTTTCTGCGATAATCTTGGTGTTTCATCTATGAGAAGTATGCAGAATCATCGAGAACGCTCTTTTCGAGCTAGTTAATGCGAGAAACACGTTTTCTGGTTTTTTCTCCACCCCACAGTGCGTTTGATATGCAGAACCGGCGTCATCTTGGTTTTCGTCGGGTTTCATGCTGAGATATGCATTTTCTGCGATAATATTGGTGAGACTTCAGTCAGAAGTATGCAGAATCACCTAGATCGCTCGTTTCGAGCAATTTAATGCGAGAAACACGTTATCTGGTTGTTTTCACCACTCCACAGTGCGTTTGATATGCAGAACCGGCGTCATCTTGATTTTCGTGAGGTTTCAAGCTGAGATATGCATTTTCTGCGATAATATTGGTGAGACTTCTGTCCGAAGTATGCAGAATCATCGATATCGCTCTTTTCGAGCTATTTAATGCGAGAAACACGTTATCTGGTGTTTTGACCACTCCACAGTGCGTTTGATATGTAGAGCCGCCGATAACTTGGTTTTCGTGGGGTTTCCAGATAAAATATGCATTTTCTGCGATAATCTTGGTGTTTCATCTATGAGAAGTATGCAGAATCATCGAGAACGCTCTTTTCGAGCTAGTTAATGCGAGAAACACGTTTTCTGGTTTTTTCTCCACCCCACAGTGCATTTGATATGCAGAACCGGCGTCATCTTGGTTTTCGTCGGGTTTCAAGCTGAGATATGCATTTTCTGCGATAATATTGGTAGGACTTCAGTCAGAAGTATGCAGAATCACCTAGATCGCTCGTTTCGAGCAATTTAATGCGAGAAACACGTTATCTGGTTGTTTTCACCACTCCACAGTGCGTTTGATATGCAGAACCGGCGTCATCTTGATTTTCGTGAGGTTTCAAGCTGAGATATGCATTTTCTGCGATAATATTGGTGAGACTTCTGTCCGAAGTATGCAGAATCATCGATATCGCTCTTTTCGAGCTATTTAATGCGAGAAACACGTTATCTGGTGTTTTGACCACTCCACAGTGCGTTTGATATGTAGAGCCGCCGATTACTTGGTTTTCGTGGGGTTTCCAGCTGAAATATGCATTTTCTGCTATAATCTTGGTGTTTCATGTATGAGAAGTATGCAGAATCATCGAGAACGCTCTTTTCGAGCTAGTTAATGCGAGAAACACGTTTTCTGGTGTTTTCACCACTCCACAGTGCGTTTGATATGTAGAGCGGCCGATAACTTGGTTTTCGTGGGGTTTCCAGCTGAAATATGCATTTTCTGCGATAATCTTGGTGTTTCATCTATGAGAAGTATGCAGAATCATCGAGAACGCTCTTTTCGAGCTATTTAATGCGAGTAACATGTTTTCTGGTGTTTTCACCACCCCACAGTGCATTTGATATGCAGAACCGGCGACATCTTGGTTTTCGTGGTGTTTCCAGCTGAGATATGCATTTTCTTAGATAATCTTGTTGAGTCTTCTGTCAGAAGTATGCAGAATCATCGATATCGCTCTTTTCGAGCTATTTAATGCGAGAAACACGTTATCTGGTGTTTTGACCACTCCACAGTGCGTTTGATATGTAGAGCCGCCGATAACTTGGTTTTCGTGGGGTTTCCTGATGAAATATGCATTTTCTGCGATAATCTTGGTGTTTCATCTATGAGAAGTATGCAGAATCATCGAGAACGCTCTTTTCGAGCTAGTTAATGCGAGAAACACGTTTTCTGGTTTTTTCTCCACCCCACAGTGCGTTTGATATGCAGAACCGGCATCATCTTGGTTTTCGTCGGGTTTCAAGCTGAGATATGCATTTTCGGCGTTAATATTGGTGAGACTTCAGTCTGAAGTATGCAGAATCACCTAGATCGCTCGTTTCGAGCAATTTAATGCGAGAAACACGTTATCTGGTTGTTTTCACCACTCCACAGTGCGTTTGATTTGCAGAACCGGCGTCATCTTGATTTTCGTGAGGTTTCAAGCTGAGATATGCATTTTCTGCGATAATATTGGTGAGACTTCTGTCCGAAGTATGCAGAATCATCGATATCGCTCTTTTCGAACTATTTAATGCGAGAAACACGTTATCTGGTGTTTTGACCACTCCACAGTGCGTTTGATATGTAGAGCCGCCGATAACTTGGTTTTCGTGGGGTTTCCAGCTGAAATATGCATTTTCTGCGATAATCTTGGTGTTTCATCTATGAGAAGTATGCAGAATCATCGAGAACGCTCTTTTCGAGCTAGTTAATGCGAGAAACACGTTTTCTGGTTTTTTCTCCACCCCACAGTGCGTTTGATATGCAGAACCGGCGTCATCTTGGTTTTCGTCGGGTTTCAAGCTGAGATATGCATTTTCTGCGATAATATTGGTGAGACTTCAGTCAGAAGTATGCAGAATCACCTAGATCGCTCGTTTCGAGCAATTTAATGCGAGAAACACGTTATCTGGTTGTTTTCACCACTCCACAGTGCGTTTGATATGCAGAACCGGCGTCATCGTGATTTTCGTGAGGTTTCAAGCTGAGATATGCATTTTCTGCGATAATATTGGTGAGACTTCTGTCCGAAGTATGCAGAATCATCGATAATGCTCTTTTCGAGCTATTTAATGCGAGAAACACGTTATCTGGTGTTTTGACCACTCCACAGTGCGTTTGATATGTAGAGCCGCCGATAACTTGGTTTTCGTGGGGTTTCCAGCTGAAATATGCATTTTCTGCTATAATCTTGGTGTTTCATGTATGAGAAGTATGCAGAATCATCGAGAACGCTCTTTTCGAGCTAGTTAATGCGAGAAACACGTTTTCTGGTGTTTTCACCACTCCACAGTGCGTTTGATATGTAGAGCTGCCGATAACTTGGTTTTCGTGGGGTTTCCAGCTGAAATATGCATTTTCTGCGATAATCTTGGTGTTCCATCTATGAGAAGTATGCAGAATCATCGAGAACGCTCTTTTCGAGCTACTTAATGCGAGAAACACGTTTTCTGGTGTTTTGACCACTCCACAGTGCGTTTGATATGTAGAGCCGCCGATAACTTGGTTTTCGTGGGGTTTCCAGCTGAAATATGCATTTTCAGCGATAATCTTGGCGAGACTTCAGTCAGAAGTATGCGCAATCATCTAGATCGCTGTTTTCGAGCTATTTAAGGCGAGAAACAGGTTATCTGGTGTTTTGACCACTCCACAGTGCGTTTGATATGTAGAGCCGCCGATAACTTGGTTTTCGTGGGGTTTCCAGCTGAAATATGCATTTTCTGCGATAATCTTGGTGAGACTTCAGTCAGAAGTATGCACAATCATCTAGATCGTTCTTTTCGAGCTATTTAATGCGAGAAACACGTTATCTGGTTGTTTTCACCACTCCATAATGCGTTTGATATGCAGAACCGGCAACATCTTGATTTTCGTGAGGTTTCTAGCTGAGATATGCATTTTCTGCGATAATATAGGTGAGACTTCAGTCAGAAGTATGCAGAATCATCTAGATCGCTCGTTTCGAGCTATTTAATGCGAGAAACACGTTTTCTGGGGTATTCACCACTCCGCAGTACGTTAGACATGCAGAACCGGAGATATCTTCGTTTCGGTCGGGTTTCAAGCTGAGATATGCATTTCCTACGATAATATTGGTGAGACCTCTGTCAGAAGTATGCAGAATCTTCGAGAACGCTCTTTTCGAGCTACTTAATGCGAGAAACACGTTTTCTGGTGTTTTGACCACTCCACAGTGCGTTTGATATGTAGAGCCGCCGATAACTTGGTTTTCGTGGGGTTTCCAGCTGAAATATGCATTTTCTGCATTAACCTTGGTGTTTCATCTATGAGAAGTATGCAGAATCATCGAGAACGCTCTTTTCGAGTTAGTTAATGCGAGAAACACGTTTTCTGGTGTTTTCAACATTCCACAGTGCGTCTGATATGCAGAACCGACGATATCTTGATTTTCGTGAGGTTTCAAGCTGAGATATGCATTTTCTGTGATAATATTGGTGAGACTTCTGTCCGAAGTATGCAGAATCATCGATATCGCTCTTTTCGAGCTATTTAATGCGAGAAACACGTTATCTGGTGTTTTGACCTCTCCAAAGTTCGTTTGATATGTAGAGCCGCCGATAACTTGGTTTTCGTGGGGTTTCCAGCTGAAATATGCATTTTCTGCGATAATCTTGGTGTTTCATCTATGAGAAGTATGCAGAATCATCGAGAACGCTCTTTTCGAGCTAGTTAATGCGTGTAACCCGTTTTCTGGTGTTTTCACCACTCCACAGTGCGTTTGATATGTAGAGCTGCCGATAACTTGGTTTTCGTGGGGTTTCCAGCTGAAATATGCATTTTCTGCGATAATCTTGGTGTTTCATCTATGAGAAGTATGCAGAATCATCGAGAACGCTCTTTTCGAGCTAGTTAATGCGAGAAACACGTTTTCTGGTTTTTTCTCCACCCCACAGTGCGTTTGATATGCAGAACCGGCGTCATCTTGGTTTTCGTCGGGTTTCAAGCTGAGATATGCATTTTCTGCGATAATATTGGTAGGACTTCAGTCAGAAGTATGCAGAATCACCTAGATCGCTCGTTTCGAGCAATTTAATGCGAGAAACACGTTATCTGGTTGTTTTCACCACTCCACAGTGCGTTTGATATGCAGAACCGGCGTCATCTTGATTTTCGTGAGGTTTCAAGCTGAGATATGCATTTTCTGCGATAATATTGGTGAGACTTCTGTCCGAAGTATGCAGAATCATCGATATCGCTCTTTTCGAGCTATTTAATGCGAGAAACACGTTATCTGGTGTTTTGACCACTCCACAGTGCGTTTGATATGTAGAGCCGCCGATAACTTGGTTTTCATGGGGTTTCCAGCTGAAATATGCATTTTCTGCGATAATATTGGTGAGACTTCAGTCGGAAGTATGCAGAATCTTCGAGAACGCTCTTTTCGAGCTACTTAATGCGAGAATCACGTTTTCTGGTGTTTTCACCACTCCACAGTACGTTTGATGTGCAGAACCGGAGATATCTTGGTTTTCGTGGGGTTTCCAGCTGAAATATGCATTTTCTGCGATAATCTTGGTGTTTCATCTATGAGAAGTATGCAGAATCATCGAGAACGCTCTTTTCGAGCTAGTTAATGCGTGGAACACGTTTTCTGGTGTTTTCACCACTCCACAGTGCGTTTGATATGTAAAGCTGCCGATAACTTGGTTTTGCGTGGGGTTTCCAGCTGAAATATGCATTTTCTGCGATAATCTTGGTGTTTCATCTATGAGAAGTATGCAGAATCATTGAGAACGCTCTTTTCGAGCTATTTAATGCGAGTAACACGTTTTCTGGTGTTTTCACCACCCCACAGTGCATTTGATATGCAGAACCGGCGACATCTTGGTTTTCGTGGTGTTTCCAGCTGAGATATGCATTTTCTGCGATAAGCTTGGTGAGTCTTCTGCCAGAAGTTTGCAGAATCATCTACATCGCTCTTTTCGAGTTGGTTAATGCGAGAAACACGTTCTCTGGTGTTTTCACCACCCCACAGTGCGTTTGATATGCAGAACCGGCGACATCGTGGTTTTCGTCGGGTTTCAAGCTGAGATATGCATTTTCTTAGATAATCTTGTTGAGTCTTCTGTCAGAAATATGCAGAATCATCGATATCGCTCTTTTCGAGCTATTTAATGCGAGAAACACGTTATCTGGTGTTTTGACCACTCCACAGTGCGTTTGATATGTAGAGCCGCCGATAACTTGGTTTTCGTGGGGTTTCCTGATGAAATATGCATTTTCTGCGATAATCTTGGTGTTTCATCTATGAGAAGTATGCAGAATCATCGAGAACGCTCTTTTCGAGCTAGTTAATGCGAGAAACACGTTTTCTGGTTTTTTCTCCACCCCACAGTGCGTTTGATATGCAGAACCGGCGTCACCTTGGTTTTCGTCGGGTTTCAAGCTGAGATATGCATTTTCTGCGTTAATATTGGTGAGACTTCAGTCTGAAGTATGCAGAATCACCTAGATCGCTCGTTTCGAGCAATTTAATGCGAGAAACACGTTATCTGGTTGTTTTCACCACTCCACAGTGCGTTTGATTTGCAGAACCGGCGTCATCTTGATTTTCGTGAGGTTTCAAGCTGAGATATGCATTTTCTGCGATAATATTGGTGAGACTTCTGTCCGAAGTATGCAGAATCATCGATATCGCTCTTTTCGAGCTATTTAATGCGAGAAACACGTTATCTGGTGTTTTGACCACTCCACAGTGCGTTTGATATGTAGAGCCGCCGATAACTTGGTTTTCGTGGGGTTTCCAGCTGAAATATGCATTTTCTGCGATAATCTTGGTGTTTCATCTATGAGAAGTATGCAGAATCATCGAGAACGCTCTTTTCGAGCTAGTTAATGCGAGAAACACGTTTTCTGGTATTTTCTCCACCCCACAGTGCGTTTGATATGCAGAACCGGCGTCATCTTGGTTTTCGTCGGGTTTCAAGCTGAGATATGAATTTTCTGCGATAATATTGGTGAGACTTCAGTCAGAAGTATGCAGAATCACCTAGATCGCTCGTTTCGAGCAATTTAATGCGAGAAACACGTTATCTGGTTGTTTTCACCACTCCACAGTGCGTTTGATATGCAGAACCGGCGTCATCGTGATTTTCGTGAGGTTTCAAGCTGAGATATGCATTTTCTGCGATAATATTGGTGAGACTTCTGTCCGAAGTATGCAGAATCATCGATAATGCTCTTTTCGAGCTATTTAATGCGAGAAACACGTTATCTGGTGTTTTGACCACTCCACAGTGCGTTTGATATGTAGAGCCGCCGATAACTTGGTTTTCGTGGGGTTTCCAGCTGAAATATGCATTTTCTGCTATAATCTTGGTGTTTCATGTATGAGAAGTATGCAGAATCATCGAGAACGCTCTTTTCGAGCTAGTTAATGCGAGAAACACGTTTTCTGGTGTTTTCACCACTCCACAGTGCGTTTGATATGTAGAGCTGCCGATAACTTGGTTTTCGTGGGGTTTCCAGCTGAAATATGCATTTTCTGCGATAATCTTGGTGTTCCATCTATGAGAAGTATGCAGAATCATCGAGAACGCTCTTTTCGAGCTACTTAATGCGAGAAACACGTTTTCTGGTGTTTTGACCACTCCACAGTGCGTTTGATATGTAGAGCCGCCGATAACTTGGTTTTCGTGGGGTTTCCAGCTGAAATATGCATTTTCTGCGATAATCTTGGTGAGACTTCAGTCAGAAGTATGCACAATCATCTAGATCGCTGTTTTCGAGCTATTTAATGCGAGAAACAGGTTATCTGGTGTTTTGACCACTCCACAGTGCGTTTGATATGTAGAGCCGCCGATAACTTGGTTTTCGTGGGGTTTCCAGCTGAAATATGCATTTTCTGCGATAATCTTGGTGAGACTTCAGTCAGAAGTATGCACAATCATCTAGATCGTTCTTTTCGAGCTATTTAATGCGAGAAACACGTTATCTGGTTGTTTTCACCACTCCATAATGCGTTTGATATGCAGAACCGGCAACATCTTGATTTTCGTGAGGTTTCTAGCTGAGATATGCATTTTCTGCGATAATATAGGTGAGACTTCAGTCAGAAGTATGCAGAATCATCTAGATCGCTCGTTTCGAGCTATTTAATGCGAGAAACACGTTTTCTGGGGTATTCACCACTCCGCAGTACGTTAGACATGCAGAACCGGAGATATCTTCGTTTCGGTCGGGTTTCAAGCTGAGATATGCATTTCCTACGATAATATTGGTGAGACCTCTGTCAGAAGTATGCAGAATCTTCGAGAACGCTCCTTTCGAGCTACTTAATGCGAGAAACACGTTTTCTGGTGTTTTGACCACTCCACAGTGCGTTTGATATGTAGAGCCGCCGATAACTTGGTTTTCGTGGGGTTTCCAGCTGAAATATGCATTTTCTGCATTAACCTTGGTGTTTCATCTATGAGAAGTATGCAGAATCATCGAGAACGCTCTTTTCGAGCTAGTTAATGCGTGTAACCCGTTTTCTGGTGTTTTCACCACTCCACAGTGCGTTTGATATGTAGAGCTGCCGATAACTTGGTTTTCGTGGGGTTTCCAGCTGAAATATGCATTTTCTGCGATAATCTTGGTGTTTCATCTATGAGAAGTATGCAGAATCATCGAGAACGCTCTTTTCGAGCTAGTTAATGCGAGAAACACGTTTTCTGGTTTTTTCTCCACCCCACAGTGCGTTTGATATGCAGAACCGGCGTCATCTTGGTTTTCGTCGGGTTTCAAGCTGAGATATGCATTTTCTGCGATAATATTGGTAGGACTTCAGTCAGAAGTATGCAGAATCACCTAGATCGCTCGTTTCGAGCAATTTAATGCGAGAAACACGTTATCTGGTTGTTTTCACCACTCCACAGTGCGTTTGATATGCAGAACCGGCGTCATCTTGATTTTCGTGAGGTTTCAAGCTGAGATATGCATTTTCTGCGATAATATTGGTGAGACTTCTGTCCGAAGTATGCAGAATTATCGATATCGCTCTTTTCGAGCTATTTAATGCGAGAAACACGTTATCTGGTGTTTTGACCACTCCACAGTGCGTTTGATATGTAGAGCCGCCGATAACTTGGTTTTCATGGGGTTTCCAGCTGAAATATGCATTTTCTGCTATAATCTTGGTGTTTCATCTATGAGAAGTATGCAGAATCATCGAGAACGCTCTTTTCGAGCTAGTTAATGCGAGAAACACGTTTTCTGGTGTTTTCACCACTCCACAGTGCGACTGATATGCAGAACCGGCGATATCTTGATTTTCGTGGTGTTTCCAGCTGAGATATGCATTTTCTGTGATAATCTTGGTGAGACTTCAGTCAGAAGTATGCACAATCATCTAGATCGTTCGTTTCGAGCAATTTAATGCGAGAAACACGTTATCTGGTTGTTTTCACCACTCCATAGTGCGTTTGATATGCAGATCCGGCGACATCTTGATTTTCGTGAGGTTTCTAGCTGAGATATGCATTTTCTGCGATAATATTGGTGAGACTTCAGTCGGAAGTATGCAGAATCTTCGAGAACGCTCTTTTCGAGCTACTTAATGCGAGAATCACGTTTTCTGGTGTTTTCACCACTCCACAGTACGTTTGATGTGCAGAACCGGAGATATCTTGGTTTTCGTGGGGTTTCCAGCTGAAATATGCATTTTCTGCGATAATCTTGGTGTTTCATCTATGAGAAGTATGCAGAATCATCGAGAATGCTCTTTTCGAGCTAGTTAATGCGTGTAACACGTTTTCTGGTGTTTTCACCACTCCACAGTGCGTTTGATATGTAGAGCTGCCGATAACTTGGTTTTCGTGGGGTTTCCAGCTGAAATATGCATTTTCTGCGATAATCTTGGTGTTTCATCTATGAGAAGTATGCAGAATCATTGAGAACGCTCTTTTCGAGCTATTTAATGCGAGTAACACGTTTTCTGGTGTTTTCACCACCCCACAGTGCATTTGATATGCAGAACCGGCGACATCTTGGTTTTCGTGGTGTTTCCAGCTGAGATATGCATTTTCTGCGATAAGCTTGGTGAGTCTTCTGCCAGAAGTTTGCAGAATCATCTACATCGCTCTTTTCGAGTTGGTTAATGCGAGAAACACGTTCTCTGGTGTTTTCACCACCCCACAGTGCGTTTGATATGCAGAACCGGCGACATCGTGGTTTTCGTCGGGTTTCAAGCTGAGATATGCATTTTCTGCGATAATATTGGTGAGTCTTCTGTCAGAAGTATGCAGAATCATCGATATCGCTCTTTTCGAGCTATTTAATGCGAGAAACACGTTATCTGGTGTTTTGACCACTCCACAGTGCGTTTGATATGTAGAGCCGCCGATAACTTGGTTTTCGTGGGGTTTCCAGATGAAATATGCATTTTCTGCGATAATCTTGGTGTTTCATCTATGAGAAGTATGCAGAATCATCGAGAACGCTCTTTTCGAGCTAGTTAATGCGAGAAACACGTTTTCTGGTTTTTTCTCCACCCCACAGTGCGTTTGATATGCAGAACCGGCGTCATCTTGGTTTTCGTCGGGTTTCAAGCTGAGATATGCATTTTCTGCGATAATATTGGTGAGACTTCAGTCAGAAGTATGCAGAATCACCTAGATCGCTCGTTTCGAGCAATTTAATGCGAGAAACACGTTATCTGGTTGTTTTCACCACTCCACAGTGCGTTTGATATGCAGAACCGGCGTCATCTTGATTTTCGTGAGGTTTCAAGCTGAGATATGCATTTTCTGCGATAATATTGGTGAGACTTCTGTCCGAAGTATGCAGAATCATCGATATCGCTCTTTTCGAGCTATTTAATGCGAGAAACACGTTATCTGGTGTTTTGACCACTCCACAGTGCGTTTGATATGTAGAGCCGCCGATAACTTGGTTTTCGTGGGGTTTCCAGATGAAATATGCATTTTCTGCGATAATCTTGGTGTTTCATCTATGAGAAGTATGCAGAATCATCGAGAACGCTCTTTTCGAGCTAGTTAATGCGAGAAACACGTTTTCTGGTTTTTTCTCCACCCCACAGTGCATTTGATATGCAGAACCGGCGTCATCTTGGTTTTCGTCGGGTTTCAAGCTGAGATATGCATTTTCTGCGATAATATTGGTAGGACTTCAGTCAGAAGTATGCAGAATCACCTAGATCGCTCGTTTCGAGCAATTTAATGCGAGAAACACGTTATCTGGTTGTTTTCACCACTCCACAGTGCGTTTGATATGCAGAACCGGCGTCATCTTGATTTTCGTGAGGTTTCAAGCTGAGATATGCATTTTCTGCGATAATATTGGTGAGACTTCTGTCCGAAGTATGCAGAATCATCGATATCGCTCTTTTCGAGCTATTTAATGCGAGAAACACGTTATCTGGTGTTTTGACCACTCCACAGTGCGTTTGATATGTAGAGCCGCCGATAACTTGGTTTTCGTGGGGTTTCCAGCTGAAATATGCATTTTCTGCTATAATCTTGGTGTTTCATGTATGAGAAGTATGCAGAATCATCGAGAACGCTCTTTTCGAGCTAGTTAATGCGAGAAACACGTTTTCTGGTGTTTTCACCACCCCACAGTGCATTTGATATGCAGAACCGGCGACATCTTGATTTTCGTGAGGTTTCTAGCTGAGATATGCATTTTCTGCGATAATATTGGTGAGACTTCAGTCGGAAGTATGCAGAATCTTCGAGAACGCTCTTTTCGAGCTACTTAATGCGAGAATCACGTTTTCTGGTGTTTTCACCACTCCACAGTACGTTTGATGTGCAGAACCGGAGATATCTTGGTTTTCGTGGGGTTTCCAGCTGAAATATGCATTTTCTGCGATAATCTTGGTGTTTCATCTATGAGAAGTATGCAGAATCATCGAGAATGCTCTTTTCGAGCTAGTTAATGCGTGTAACACGTTTTCTGGTGTTTTCACCACTCCACAGTGCGTTTGATATGTAGAGCTGCCGATAACTTGGTTTTCGTGGGGTTTCCAGCTGAAATATGCATTTTCTGCGATAATCTTGGTGTTTCATCTATGAGAAGTATGCAGAATCATTGAGAACGCTCTTTTCGAGCTATTTAATGCGAGTAACACGTTTTCTGGTGTTTTCACCACCCCACAGTGCATTTGATATGCAGAACCGGCGACATCTTGGTTTTCGTGGTGTTTCCAGCTGAGATATGCATTTTCTGCGATAAGCTTGGTGAGTCTTCTGCCAGAAGTTTGCAGAATCATCTACATCGCTCTTTTCGAGTTGGTTAATGCGAGAAACACGTTCTCTGGTGTTTTCACCACCCCACAGTGCGTTTGATATGCAGAACCGGCGACATCGTGGTTTTCGTCGGGTTTCAAGCTGAGATATGCATTTTCTGCGATAATATTGGTGAGTCTTCTGTCAGAAGTATGCAGAATCATCGATATCGCTCTTTTCGAGCTATTTAATGCGAGAAACACGTTATCTGGTGTTTTGACCACTCCACAGTGCGTTTGATATGTAGAGCCGCCGATAACTTGGTTTTCGTGGGGTTTCCAGATGAAATATGCATTTTCTGCGATAATCTTGGTGTTTCATCTATGAGAAGTATGCAGAATCATCGAGAACGCTCTTTTCGAGCTAGTTAATGGGAGAAACACGTTTTCTGGTTTTTTCTCCACCCCACAGTGCGTTTGATATGCAGAACCGGCGTCATCTTGGTTTTCGTCGGGTTTCAAGCTGAGATATGCATTTTCTGCGATAATATTGGTGAGACTTCAGTCAGAAGTATGCAGAATCACCTAGATCGCTCGTTTCGAGCAATTTAATGCGAGAAACACGTTATCTGGTTGTTTTCACCACTCCACAGTGCGTTTGATATGCAGAACCGGCGTCATCTTGATTTTCGTGAGGTTTCAAGCTGAGATATGCATTTTCTGCGATAATATTGGTGAGACTTCTGTCCGAAGTATGCAGAATCATCGATATCGCTCTTTTCGAGCTATTTAATGCGAGAAACACGTTATCTGGTGTTTTGACCACTCCACAGTGCGTTTGATATGTAGAGCCGCCGATAACTTGGTTTTCGTGGGGTTTCCAGATGAAATATGCATTTTCTGCGATAATCTTGGTGTTTCATCTATGAGAAGTATGCAGAATCATCGAGAACGCTCTTTTCGAGCTAGTTAATGCGAGAAACACGTTTTCTGGTTTTTTCTCCACCCCACAGTGCATTTGATATGCAGAACCGGCGTCATCTTGGTTTTCGTCGGGTTTCAAGCTGAGATATGCATTTTCTGCGATAATATTGGTAGGACTTCAGTCAGAAGTATGCAGAATCACCTAGATCGCTCGTTTCGAGCAATTTAATGCGAGAAACACGTTATCTGGTTGTTTTCACCACTCCACAGTGCGTTTGATATGCAGAACCGGCGTCATCTTGATTTTCGTGAGGTTTCAAGCTGAGATATGCATTTTCTGCGATAATATTGGTGAGACTTCTGTCCGAAGTATGCAGAATCATCGATATCGCTCTTTTCGAGCTATTTAATGCGAGAAACACGTTATCTGCTGTTTTGACCACTCCACAGTGCGTTTGATATGTAGAGCCGCCGATAACTTGGTTTTCGTGGGGTTTCCAGCTGAAATATGCATTTTCTGCTATAATCTTGGTGTTTCATGTATGAGAAGTATGCAGAATCATCGAGAACGCTCTTTTCGAGCTAGTTAATGCGAGAAACACGTTTTCTGGTGTTTTCACCACCCCACAGTGCATTTGATATGCAGAACCGGCGACATCTTGATTTTCGTGGTGTTTCCAGCTGAGATATGCATTTTCTGCGATAATCTTGTTGAGTCTTCTGTCAGAAGTATGCAGAATCATCGATATCGCTCTTTTCGAGCTATTTAATGCGAGAAACACGTTATCTGGTGTTTTGACCACTCCATAGTGCGTTTGATATGTAGAGCCGCCGATAACTTGGTTTTCGTGGGGTTTCCAGATGAAATATGCATTTTCTGCGATAATCTTGGTGTTTCATCTATGAGAAGTATGCAGAATCATCGAGAACGCTCTTTTCGAGCTAGTTAATGCGAGAAACACGTTTTCTGGTTTTTTCTCCACCCCACAGTGCGTTTGATATGCAGAACCGGCGTCATCTTGGTTTTCGTCGGGTTTCAAGCTGAGATATGCATTTTCTGCGATAATATTGGTGAGACTTCAGTCAGAAGTATGCAGAATCACCTAGATCGCTCGTTTCGAGCAATTTAATGCGAGAAACACGTTATCTGGTTGTTTTCAACACTCCACAGTGCGTTTGATATGCAGAACCGGCGTCATCTTGATTTTCGTGAGGTTTCAAGCTGAGATATGCATTTTCTGCGATAATATTGGTGAGACTTCTGTCCGAAGTATGCTGAATCATCGATATCGCTCTTTTCGAGCTATTTAATGCGAGAAACACGTTATCTGGTGTTTTGACCACTCCACAGTGCGTTTGATATGTAGAGCCGCCGATTACTTGGTTTTCGTGGGGTTTCCAGCTGAAATATGCATTTTCTGCATTAACCTTGGTGTTTCATCTATGAGAAGTATGCAGAATCATCGAGAACGCTCTTTTCGAGTTAGTTAATGCGAGAAACACGTTTTCTGGTGTTTTCAACATTCCACAGTGCGTCTGATATGCAGAACCGACGATATCTTGATTTTCGTGAGGTTTCAAGCTGAGATATGCATTTTCTGTGATAATATTGGTGAGACTTCTGTCCGAAGTATGCAGAATCATCGATATCGCTCTTTTCGAGCTATTTAATGCGAGAAACACGTTATCTGGTGTTTTGACCACTCCAAAGTTCGTTTGATATGTAGAGCCGCCGATAACTTGGTTTTCGTGGGGTTTCCAGCTGAAATATGCATTTTCTGCGATAATCTTGGTGTTTCATCTATGAGAAGTATGCAGAATCATCGAGAACGCTCTTTTCGAGCTAGTTAATGCGTGTAACCCGTTTTCTGGTGTTTTCACCACTCCACAGTGCGTTTGATATGTAGAGCTGCCGATAACTTGGTTTTCGTGGGGTTTCCAGCTGAAATATGCATTTTCTGCGATAATCTTGGTGTTTCATCTATGAGAAGTATGCAGAATCATCGAGAACGCTCTTTTCGAGCTAGTTAATGCGAGAAACACGTTTTCTGGTTTTTTCTCCACCCCACAGTGCGTTTGATATGCAGAACCGGCGTCATCTTGGTTTTCGTCGGGTTTCAAGCTGAGATATGCATTTTCTGCGATAATATTGGAAGGACTTCAGTCAGAAGTATGCAGAATCACCTAGATCGCTCGTTTCGAGCAATTTAATGCGAGAAACACGTTATCTGGTTGTTTTCACCACTCCACAGTGCGTTTGATATGCAGAACCGGCGTCATCTTGATTTTCGTGAGGTTTCAAGCTGAGATATGCATTTTCTGCGATAATATTGGTGAGACTTCTGTCCGAAGTATGCAGAATCACCTAGATCGCTCGTTTCGAGCAATTTAATGCGAGAAACACGTTATCTGGTTGTTTTCACCACTCCACAGTGCGTTTGATATGCAGAACCGGCGTCATCTTGATTTTCGTGAGGTTTCAAGCTGAGATATGCATTTTCTGCGATAATATTGGTGAGACTTCTGTCCGAAGTATGCAGAATTATCGATATCGCTCTTTTCGAGCTATTTAATGCGAGAAACACGTTATCTGGTGTTTTGACCACTCCACAGTGCGTTTGATATGTAGAGCCGCCGATAACTTGGTTTTCATGGGGTTTCCAGCTGAAATATGCATTTTCTGCTATAATCTTGGTGTTTCATCTATGAGAAGTATGCAGAATCATCGAGAACGCTCTTTTCGAGCTAGTTAATGCGAGAAACACGTTTTCTGGTGTTTTCACCACTCCACAGTGCGACTGATATGCAGAACCGGCGATATCTTGATTTTCGTGGTGTTTCCAGCTGAGATATGCATTTTCTGTGATAATCTTGGTGAGACTTCAGTCAGAAGTATGCACAATCATCTAGATCGTTCGTTTCGAGCAATTTAATGCGAGAAACACGTTATCTGGTTGTTTTCACCACTCCATAGTGCGTTTGATATGCAGATCCGGCGACATCTTGATTTTCGTGAGGTTTCTAGCTGAGATATGCATTTTCTGCGATAATATTGGTGAGACTTCAGTCGGAAGTATGCAGAATCTTCGAGAACGCTCTTTTCGAGCTACTTAATGCGAGAATCACGTTTTCTGGTGTTTTCACCACTCCACAGTACGTTTGATGTGCAGAACCGGAGATATCTTGGTTTTCGTGGGGTTTCCAGCTGAAATATGCATTTTCTGCGATAATCTTGGTGTTTCATCTATGAGAAGTATGCAGAATCATCGAGAATGCTCTTTTCGAGCTAGTTAATGCGTGTAACACGTTTTCTGGTGTTTTCACCACTCCACAGTGCGTTTGATATGTAGAGCTGCCGATAACTTGGTTTTCGTGGGGTTTCCAGCTGAAATATGCATTTTCTGCGATAATCTTGGTGTTTCATCTATGAGAAGTATGCAGAATCATTGAGAACGCTCTTTTCGAGCTATTTAATGCGAGTAACACGTTTTCTGGTGTTTTCACCACCCCACAGTGCATTTGATATGCAGAACCGGCGACATCTTGGTTTTCGTGGTGTTTCCAGCTGAGATATGCATTTTCTGCGATAAGCTTGGTGAGTCTTCTGCCAGAAGTTTGCAGAATCATCTACATCGCTCTTTTCGAGTTGGTTAATGCGAGAAACACGTTCTCTGGTGTTTTCACCACCCCACAGTGCGTTTGATATGCAGAACCGGCGACATCGTGGTTTTCGTCGGGTTTCAAGCTGAGATATGCATTTTCTGCGATAATATTGGTGAGTCTTCTGTCAGAAGTATGCAGAATCATCGATATCGCTCTTTTCGAGCTATTTAATGCGAGAAACACGTTATCTGGTGTTTTGACCACTCCACAGTGCGTTTGATATGTAGAGCCGCCGATAACTTGGTTTTCGTGGGGTTTCCAGATGAAATATGCATTTTCTGCGATAATCTTGGTGTTTCATCTATGAGAAGTATGCAGAATCATCGAGAACGCTCTTTTCGAGCTAGTTAATGCGAGAAACACGTTTTCTGGTTTTTTCTCCACCCCACAGTGCGTTTGATATGCAGAACCGGCGTCATCTTGGTTTTCGTCGGGTTTCAAGCTGAGATATGCATTTTCTGCGATAATATTGGTGAGACTTCAGTCAGAAGTATGCAGAATCACCTAGATCGCTCGTTTCGAGCAATTTAATGCGAGAAACACGTTATCTGGTTGTTTTCACCACTCCACAGTGCGTTTGATATGCAGAACCGGCGTCATCTTGATTTTCGTGAGGTTTCAAGCTGAGATATGCATTTTCTGCGATAATATTGGTGAGACTTCTGTCCGAAGTATGCAGAATCATCGATATCGCTCTTTTCGAGCTATTTAATGCGAGAAACACGTTATCTGGTGTTTTGACCACTCCACAGTGCGTTTGATATGTAGAGCCGCCGATAACTTGGTTTTCGTGGGGTTTCCAGATGAAATATGCATTTTCTGCGATAATCTTGGTGTTTCATCTATGAGAAGTATGCAGAATCATCGAGAACGCTCTTTTCGAGCTAGTTAATGCGAGAAACACGTTTTCTGGTTTTTTCTCCACCCCACAGTGCATTTGATATGCAGAACCGGCGTCATCTTGGTTTTCGTCGGGTTTCAAGCTGAGATATGCATTTTCTGCGATAATATTGGTAGGACTTCAGTCAGAAGTATGCAGAATCACCTAGATCGCTCGTTTCGAGCAATTTAATGCGAGAAACACGTTATCTGGTTGTTTTCACCACTCCACAGTGCGTTTGATATGCAGAACCGGCGTCATCTTGATTTTCGTGAGGTTTCAAGCTGAGATATGCATTTTCTGCGATAATATTGGTGAGACTTCTGTCCGAAGTATGCAGAATCATCGATATCGCTCTTTTCGAGCTATTTAATGCGAGAAACACGTTATCTGGTGTTTTGACCACTCCACAGTGCGTTTGATATGTAGAGCCGCCGATAACTTGGTTTTCGTGGGGTTTCCAGCTGAAATATGCATTTTCTGCTATAATCTTGGTGTTTCATGTATGAGAAGTATGCAGAATCATCGAGAACGCTCTTTTCGAGCTAGTTAATGCGAGAAACACGTTTTCTGGTGTTTTCACCACCCCACAGTGCATTTGATATGCAGAACCGGCGACATCTTGATTTTCGTGAGGTTTCTAGCTGAGATATGCATTTTCTGCGATAATATTGGTGAGACTTCAGTCGGAAGTATGCAGAATCTTCGAGAACGCTCTTTTCGAGCTACTTAATGCGAGAATCACGTTTTCTGGTGTTTTCACCACTCCACAGTACGTTTGATGTGCAGAACCGGAGATATCTTGGTTTTCGTGGGGTTTCCAGCTGAAATATGCATTTTCTGCGATAATCTTGGTGTTTCATCTATGAGAAGTATGCAGAATCATCGAGAATGCTCTTTTCGAGCTAGTTAATGCGTGTAACACGTTTTCTGGTGTTTTCACCACTCCACAGTGCGTTTGATATGTAGAGCTGCCGATAACTTGGTTTTCGTGGGGTTTCCAGCTGAAATATGCATTTTCTGCGATAATCTTGGTGTTTCATCTATGAGAAGTATGCAGAATCATTGAGAACGCTCTTTTCGAGCTATTTAATGCGAGTAACACGTTTTCTGGTGTTTTCACCACCCCACAGTGCATTTGATATGCAGAACCGGCGACATCTTGGTTTTCGTGGTGTTTCCAGCTGAGATATGCATTTTCTGCGATAAGCTTGGTGAGTCTTCTGCCAGAAGTTTGCAGAATCATCTACATCGCTCTTTTCGAGTTGGTTAATGCGAGAAACACGTTCTCTGGTGTTTTCACCACCCCACAGTGCGTTTGATATGCAGAACCGGCGACATCGTGGTTTTCGTCGGGTTTCAAGCTGAGATATGCATTTTCTGCGATAATATTGGTGAGTCTTCTGTCAGAAGTATGCAGAATCATCGATATCGCTCTTTTCGAGCTATTTAATGCGAGAAACACGTTATCTGGTGTTTTGACCACTCCACAGTGCGTTTGATATGTAGAGCCGCCGATAACTTGGTTTTCGTGGGGTTTCCAGATGAAATATGCATTTTCTGCGATAATCTTGGTGTTTCATCTATGAGAAGTATGCAGAATCATCGAGAACGCTCTTTTCGAGCTAGTTAATGGGAGAAACACGTTTTCTGGTTTTTTCTCCACCCCACAGTGCGTTTGATATGCAGAACCGGCGTCATCTTGGTTTTCGTCGGGTTTCAAGCTGAGATATGCATTTTCTGCGATAATATTGGTGAGACTTCAGTCAGAAGTATGCAGAATCACCTAGATCGCTCGTTTCGAGCAATTTAATGCGAGAAACACGTTATCTGGTTGTTTTCACCACTCCACAGTGCGTTTGATATGCAGAACCGGCGTCATCTTGATTTTCGTGAGGTTTCAAGCTGAGATATGCATTTTCTGCGATAATATTGGTGAGACTTCTGTCCGAAGTATGCAGAATCATCGATATCGCTCTTTTCGAGCTATTTAATGCGAGAAACACGTTATCTGGTGTTTTGACCACTCCACAGTGCGTTTGATATGTAGAGCCGCCGATAACTTGGTTTTCGTGGGGTTTCCAGATGAAATATGCATTTTCTGCGATAATCTTGGTGTTTCATCTATGAGAAGTATGCAGAATCATCGAGAACGCTCTTTTCGAGCTAGTTAATGCGAGAAACACGTTTTCTGGTTTTTTCTCCACCCCACAGTGCATTTGATATGCAGAACCGGCGTCATCTTGGTTTTCGTCGGGTTTCAAGCTGAGATATGCATTTTCTGCGATAATATTGGTAGGACTTCAGTCAGAAGTATGCAGAATCACCTAGATCGCTCGTTTCGAGCAATTTAATGCGAGAAACACGTTATCTGGTTGTTTTCACCACTCCACAGTGCGTTTGATATGCAGAACCGGCGTCATCTTGATTTTCGTGAGGTTTCAAGCTGAGATATGCATTTTCTGCGATAATATTGGTGAGACTTCTGTCCGAAGTATGCAGAATCATCGATATCGCTCTTTTCGAGCTATTTAATGCGAGAAACACGTTATCTGCTGTTTTGACCACTCCACAGTGCGTTTGATATGTAGAGCCGCCGATAACTTGGTTTTCGTGGGGTTTCCAGCTGAAATATGCATTTTCTGCTATAATCTTGGTGTTTCATGTATGAGAAGTATGCAGAATCATCGAGAACGCTCTTTTCGAGCTAGTTAATGCGAAAAACACGTTTTCTGGTGTTTTCACCACCCCACAGTGCATTTGATATGCAGAACCGGCGACATCTTGATTTTCGTGGTGTTTCCAGCTGAGATATGCATTTTCTGCGATAATCTTGTTGAGTCTTCTGTCAGAAGTATGCAGAATCATCGATATCGCTCTTTTCGAGCTATTTAATGCGAGAAACACGTTATCTGGTGTTTTGACCACTCCATAGTGCGTTTGATATGTAGAGCCGCCGATAACTTGGTTTTCGTGGGGTTTCCAGATGAAATATGCATTTTCTGCGATAATCTTGGTGTTTCATCTATGAGAAGTATGCAGAATCATCGAGAACGCTCTTTTCGAGCTAGTTAATGCGAGAAACACGTTTTCTGGTTTTTTCTCCACCCCACAGTGCGTTTGATATGCAGAACCGGCGTCATCTTGGTTTTCGTCGGGTTTCAAGCTGAGATATGCATTTTCTGCGATAATATTGGTGAGACTTCAGTCAGAAGTATGCAGAATCACCTAGATCGCTCGTTTCGAGCAATTTAATGCGAGAAACACGTTATCTGGTTGTTTTCAACACTCCACAGTGCGTTTGATATGCAGAACCGGCGTCATCTTGATTTTCGTGAGGTTTCAAGCTGAGATATGCATTTTCTGCGATAATATTGGTGAGACTTCTGTCCGAAGTATGCTGAATCATCGATATCGCTCTTTTCGAGCTATTTAATGCGAGAAACACGTTATCTGGTGTTTTGACCACTCCACAGTGCGTTTGATATGTAGAGCCGCCGATAACTTGGTTTTCGTGGGGTTTCCAGCTGAAATATGCATTTTCTGCATTAACCTTGGTGTTTCATCTATGAGAAGTATGCAGAATCATCGAGAACGCTCTTTTCGAGTTAGTTAATGCGAGAAACACGTTTTCTGGTGTTTTCAACATTCCACAGTGCGTCTGATATGCAGAACCGACGATATCTTGATTTTCGTGAGGTTTCAAGCTGAGATATGCATTTTCTGTGATAATATTGGTGAGACTTCTGTCCGAAGTATGCAGAATCATCGATATCGCTCTTTTCGAGCTATTTAATGCGAGAAACACGTTATCTGGTGTTTTGACCACTCCAAAGTTCGTTTGATATGTAGAGCCGCCGATAACTTGGTTTTCGTGGGGTTTCCAGCTGAAATATGCATTTTCTGCGATAATCTTGGTGTTTCATCTATGAGAAGTATGCAGAATCATCGAGAACGCTCTTTTCGAGCTAGTTAATGCGTGTAACCCGTTTTCTGGTGTTTTCACCACTCCACAGTGCGTTTGATATGTAGAGCTGCCGATAACTTGGTTTTCGTGGGGTTTCCAGCTGAAATATGCATTTTCTGCGATAATCTTGGTGTTTCATCTATGAGAAGTATGCAGAATCATCGAGAACGCTCTTTTCGAGCTAGTTAATGCGAGAAACACGTTTTCTGGTTTTTTCTCCACCCCACAGTGCGTTTGATATGCAGAACCGGCGTCATCTTGGTTTTCGTCGGGTTTCAAGCTGAGATATGCATTTTCTGCGATAATATTGGAAGGACTTCAGTCAGAAGTATGCAGAATCACCTAGATCGCTCGTTTCGAGCAATTTAATGCGAGAAACACGTTATCTGGTTGTTTTCACCACTCCACAGTGCGTTTGATATGCAGAACCGGCGTCATCTTGATTTTCGTGAGGTTTCAAGCTGAGATATGCATTTTCTGCGATAATATTGGTGAGACTTCTGTCCGAAGTATGCAGAATCATCGATATCGCTCTTTTCGAGCTATTTAATGCGAGAAACACGTTATCTGGTGTTTTGACCACTCCACAGTGCGTTTGATATGTAGAGCCGCCGATAACTTGGTTTTCATGGGGTTTCCAGCTGAAATATGCATTTTCTGCTATAATCTTGGTGTTTCATCTATGAGAAGTATGCAGAATCATCGAGAACGCTCTTTTCGAGCTAGTTAATGCGAGAAACACGTTTTCTGGTGTTTTCACCACTCCACAGTGCGACTGATATGCAGAACCGGCGATATCTTGATTTTCGTGGTGTTTCCAGCTGAGATATGCATTTTCTGTGATAATCTTGGTGAGACTTCAGTCAGAAGTATGCACAATCATCTAGATCGTTCGTTTCGAGCAATTTAATGCGAGAAACACGTTATCTGGTTGTTTTCACCACTCCATAGTGCGTTTGATATGCAGATCCGGCGACATCTTGATTTTCGTGAGGTTTCTAGCTGAGATATGCATTTTCTGCGATAATATTGGTGAGACTTCAGTCGGAAGTATGCAGAATCTTCGAGAACGCTCTTTTCGAGCTACTTAATGCGAGAATCACGTTTTCTGGTGTTTTCACCACTCCACAGTACGTTTGATGTGCAGAACCGGAGATATCTTGGTTTTCGTGGGGTTTCCAGCTGAAATATGCATTTTCTGCGATAATCTTGGTGTTTCATCTATGAGAAGTATGCAGAATCATCGAGAATGCTCTTTTCGAGCTAGTTAATGCGTGTAACACGTTTTCTGGTGTTTTCACCACTCCACAGTGCGTTTGATATGTAGAGCTGCCGATAACTTGGTTTTCGTGGGGTTTCCAGCTGAAATATGCATTTTCTGCGATAATCTTGGTGTTTCATCTATGAGAAGTATGCAGAATCATTGAGAACGCTCTTTTCGAGCTATTTAATGCGAGTAACACGTTTTCTGGTGTTTTCACCACCCCACAGTGCATTTGATATGCAGAACCGGCGACATCTTGGTTTTCGTGGTGTTTCCAGCTGAGATATGAATTTTCTGCGATAAGCTTGGTGAGTCTTCTGCCAGAAGTTTGCAGAATCATCTACATCGATCTTTTCGAGTTGGTTAATGTGAGAAACACGTTCTCTGGTGTTTTCACCACCCCACAGTGCGTTTGATATGCAGAACCGGCGACATCGTGGTTTTCGTCGGGTTTCAAGCTGAGATATGCATTTTCTGCGATAATATTGGTGAGTCTTCTGTCAGAAGTATGCAGAATCATCGATATCGCTCTTTTCGAGCTATTTAATGCGAGAAACACGTTATCTGGTGTTTTGACCACTCCACAGTGCGTTTGATATGTAGAGCCGCCGATAACTTGGTTTTCGTGGGGTTTCCAGATGAAATATGCATTTTCTGCGATAATCTTGGTGTTTCATCTATGAGAAGTATGCAGAATCATCGAGAACGCTCTTTTCGAGCTAGTTAATGCGAGAAACACGTTTTCTGGTTTTTTCTCCACCCCACAGTGCGTTTGATATGCAGAACCGGCGTCATCTTGGTTTTCGTCGGGTTTCAAGCTGAGATATGCATTTTCTGCGATAATATTGGTGAGACTTCAGTCTGAAGTATGCAGAATCACCTAGATCGCTCGTTTCGAGCAATTTAATGCGAGAAACACGTTATCTGGTTGTTTTCAACACTCCACAGTGCGTTTGATATGCAGAACCGGCGTCATCTTGATTTTCGTGAGGTTTCAAGCTGAGATATGCATTTTCTGCGATAATATTGGTGAGACTTCTGTCCGAAGTATGCTGAATCATCGATATCGCTCTTTTCGAGCTATTTGATGCGAGAAACACGTTATCTGGTGTTTTGACCACTCCACAGTGCGTTTGATATGTAGAGCCGCCGATAACTTGGTTTTCGTGGGGTTTCCAGATGAAATATGCATTTTCTGCGATAATCTTGGTGTTTCATCTATGAGAAGTATGCAGAATCATCGAGAACGCTCTTTTCGAGCTAGTTAATGCGAGAAACACGTTTTCTGGTTTTTTCTCCACCCCACAGTGCATTTGATATGCAGAACCGGCGTCATCTTGGTTTTCGTCGGGTTTCAAGCTGAGATATGCATTTTCTGCGATAATATTGGTAGGACTTCAGTCAGAAGTATGCAGAATCACCTAGATCGCTCGTTTCGAGCAATTTAATGCGAGAAACACGTTATCTGGTTGTTTTCACCACTCCACAGTGCGTTTGATATGCAGAACCGGCGTCATCTTGATTTTCGTGAGGTTTCAAGCTGAGATATGCATTTTCTGCGATAATATTGGTGAGACTTCTGTCCGAAGTATGCAGAATCATCGATATCGCTCTTTTCGAGCTATTTAATGCGAGAAACACGTTATCTGGTGTTTTGACCTCTCCACAGTGCGTTTGATATGTAGAGCCGCCGATAACTTGGTTTTCGTGGGGTTTCCAGCTGAAATATGCATTTTCTGCTATAATCTTGGTGTTTCATGTATGAGAAGTATGCAGAATCATCGAGAACGCTCTTTTCGAGCTAGTTAATGCGAGAAACACGTTTTCTGGTGTTTTCACCACCCCACAGTGCATTTGATATGCAGAACCGGCGACATCTTGATTTTCGTGGTGTTTCCAGCTGAGATATGCATTTTCTGCGATAATCTTGTTGAGTCTTCTGTCAGAAGTATGCAGAATCATCGATATCGCTCTTTTCGAGCTATTTAATGCGAGAAACACGTTATCTGGTGTTTTGACCACTCCATAGTGCGTTTGATATGTAGAGCCGCCGATAACTTGGTTTTCGTGGGGTTTCCAGATGAAATATGCATTTTCTGCGATAATCTTGGTGTTTCATCTATGAGAAGTATGCAGAATCATCGAGAACGCTCTTTTCGAGCTAGTTAATGCGAGAAACACGTTTTCTGGTTTTTTCTCCACCCCACAGTGCGTTTGATATGCAGAACCGGCGTCATCTTGGTTTTCGTCGGGTTTCAAGCTGAGATATGCATTTTCTGCGATAATATTGGTGAGACTTCAGTCAGAAGTATGCAGAATCACCTAGATCGCTCGTTTCGAGCAATTTAATGCGAGAAACACGTTATCTGGTTGTTTTCAACACTCCACAGTGCGTTTGATATGCAGAACCGGCGTCATCTTGATTTTCGTGAGGTTTCAAGCTGAGATATGCATTTTCTGCGATAATATTGGTGAGACTTCTGTCCGAAGTATGCTGAATCATCGATATCGCTCTTTTCGAGCTATTTAATGCGAGAAACACGTTATCTGGTGTTTTGACCACTCCACAGTGCGTTTGATATGTAGAGCCGCCGATAACTTGGTTTTCGTGGGGTTTCCAGCTGAAATATGCATTTTCTGCTATAATCTTGGTGTTTCATCTATGAGAAGTATGCAGAATCATCGAGAACGCTCTTTTCGAGCTAGTTAATGCGAGAAACACGTTTTCTGGTGTTTTCACCACTCCACAGTGCGTCTGATATGCAGAACCGGCGATATCTTGATTTTCGTGGTGTTTCCAGCTGAGATATGCATTTTCTGCGATAATCTTGGTGAGACTTCAGTCAGAAGTATGCACAATCATCTAGATCGTTCGTTTCGAGCTATTTAATGCGAGAAACACGCTATCTGGTTGTTTTCACCACTCCATAGTGCGTTTGATATACAGAACCGGCGACATCTTGATTTTCGTGAGGTTTCTAGCTGAGATATGCATTTTCTGCGATAATATTGGTGAGACTTCAGTCGGAAGTATGCAGAATCTTCGAGAACGCTCTTTTCGAGCTACTTAACGCGAGAATCACGTTTTCTGGTGTTTTCACCACTCCACAGTACGTTTGATGTGCAGAACCGGAGATATCTTGGTTTTCGTGGGGTTTCCAGCTGAAATATGCATTTTCTGCGATAATCTTGGTGTTTCATCTATGAGAAGTATGCAGAATCATCGAGAACGCTCTTTTCGAGCTAGTTAATGCGTGTAACACGTTTTCTGGTGTTTTCACCACTCCACAGTGCGTTTGATATGTAGAGCTGCCGATAACTTGGTTTTCGTGGGGTTTCCAGCTGAAATATGCATTTTCTGCGATAATCTTGGTGTTTCATCTATGAGAAGTATGCAGAATCATCGAGAACGCTCTTTTCGAGCTATTTAATGCGAGTAACATGTTTTCTGGTGTTTTCACCACCCCACAGTGCATTTGATATGCAGAACCGGCGACATCTTGGTTTTCGTGGTGTTTCCAGCTGAGATATGCATTTTCTTAGATAATCTTGTAGAGTCTTCTGTCAGAAGTATGCAGAATCATCGATATCGCTCTTTTCGAGCTATTTAATGCGAGAAACACGTTATCTGGTGTTTTGACCACTCCACAGTGCGTTTGATATGTAGAGCCGCCGATAACTTGGTTTTCGTGGGGTTTCCTGATGAAATATGCATTTTCTGCGATAATCTTGGTGTTTCATCTATGAGAAGTATGCAGAATCATCGAGAACGCTCTTTTCGAGCTAGTTAATGCGAGAAACACGTTTTCTGGTTGTTTTCACCACTCCACAGTGCGTTTGATATGCAGAAACGGCGTCATCTTGATTTTCGTGAGGTTTCAAGCTGAGATATGCATTTTCTGCGATAATATTGGTGAGACTTCTGTCCGAAGTATGCAGAATCATCGATATCGCTCTTTTCGAGCTATTTAATGCGAGAAACACGTTATCTGGTGTTTTGACCACTCCACAGTGCGTTTGATATGTAGAGCCGCCGATAACTTGGTTTTCGTGGGGTTTCCAGCTGAAATATGCATTTTCTGCGATCATCTTGGTGTTTCATCTATGAGAGGTATGCAGAATCATCGAGAACGCTCTTTTCGAGCTAGGTAATGCGTGTAACACGTTTTCTGGTGTTTTCACCACTCCGCAGTGCGTTTGATATGTAGAGCTGCCGATAACTTGGTTTTGTGGGGTTTCCAGCTGAAATATGCATTTTCTGCGATAATCTTGGTGTTTCATCTATGAGAAGTATGCAGAATCATCGAGAACGCTCTGTTCGAGCTAGTTAATGCGAGAAACACGTTTTCTAGTGTTTTCACCACTCCACAGTGCGTCTGATATGCAGAACAGGCGATATCTTGGTTTTCGTGGGGTTTCCAGATGAGATATGCTTTTTCTGCGATAATATTGGTGAGACTTCAGTCAGAAGTATGCAGAATCATCGATATCGCTATTTTCCAGATATTTAATGCGAGAAACGCGTTATCTGGTGTTTTGACCACTCCACAGTGCGTTTGATATGTAGAGCCGCCGATAACGTGGTTTTCGTGGGGTTTCCAGCTGAAATATGCTTTTTCTGCGATAATATTGGTGAGACTTCAGTCAGAAGTATGCAGAATCATCGATATCGCTCTTTTCGAGCTAGTTAATGCGAGAAACCCGTTTTCTAGAGTTTTCACCACTCCACAGTGCGTCTGATATGCAGAACAGGCGTTATCTTGGTTTTCGTGGGGTTTCCAGCTGAGATATGCATTTTCTGCGATAATATTGGTGAGACTTCTGTCCGAAGTATGCAGAATCATCGATATCGCTCTTTTCGAGCTATTTAATGCGAGAAACACGTTTTCTGCGGGTTTCACCACTAAACAGTTCGTTGGATATGCAGAACCGGAGATATCTTGGTTTCGGTCGGGTTTCAAGCTGAGATATGCATTTTCTACGATAATCCTGGTGAAACTTCTGTCAGAATTATGCAGAATCTTCGAGAACGCTCTTTTCGAGCTACTTAATGCGCGAAACACGTTTTCTGGTGTTTTCACCACTCCACAGTTCGTTTGATATGCAGAACCAGCGATATCTTGGTTTTCGTGGGGTTTCAAGCTGAGATATGCATTTTCTGCGATAATCTTGGTGAGACTTCTGTCCGAAGTATGCTGTATCATCGAGATCGCTCTTTTCGAGCTAGTTAGTGCGAGAAACACGTTATCTGGTGTTTTTCACCACTCCACAGTGCGTTTGATATGCAGAACAGTAGATATCTTGGTTTTCGTGGGGTTTCAAGCTGAGATATGCATTTTCTGCGATAATCTTGGTGAGACTTCTGTTAGAAGTACGCAGAATCATCGAGATCGCACTTTTCGAGCTATTTAATGCGAGAAACGCGTTATCTGGTGTTTTCACCACTCCACAGTTCTTTGGATGTGCAGAACAGGAGATATCTTGGTTTGCGTGGGGTTTCAAGCAGAGATATGCATTTTCTGAGATAATCTTGGTGAGACTTCTGTTAGAAGAATGCAGAATCATCGAGATCGCACTTTTCGAGCTATTTAATGCGAGAAACACGTTATCTGGTGTTTTCACCACTCCAGAGTGCGTTGGATATGCAGAACCGGAGATATTTTGGTTTTCGTCTGGTTTCAAGCTGAGATATGCATTTTCTACGATAATCGTGGTGAGACTTCTGTCCGAAGTATGCAGAAACATCGAGAGCGCACTTTTCGAGCTATTTAATGCGAGAAACTCGTTTTCTGGGGTTTTCACCACTCCACAGTGCGTTTGATATGCAGAACAGTAGATATCTTGGTTTTCGTGGGGTTTCAAGCAGAGATATGCATTTTCTGCGATAATCTTGGTGAGACTTCTGTTAGAAGTATGCAGAATCATCGAGATCGCACTTTTCGAGGTATTTAATGCGAGAAACACGTTATCTGGTGTTTTCACCACTCCACAGTTGGTTCGATATGCAGAACCGGCGATATTTTGGTTTTCGTCGGGTTTCAAGCTGAGATATGCATTTTCTACGATAATCTTGGTGAAACATCTGTCCGAAGTATGCAGAAACATCGAGAGCGCACTTTTCGAGCTATTTAATGCGAGAAACTCGTTTTCTGGGGTTTTCACCACTCCACAGTGCGTTTGATATGCAGAACAGTAGATATTTTGGTTTTCGTGGGGTTTCAAGCTGAGATATGCATTTTCTGCGATAATCTTGTTGAGCATTCTGTCCGAAGTATGCAGAATCATCGAAATCGATCGTTTCGAGATATTTAATGCGAGAAACACGTTATCCGGTGTTTTCACCACTCCACAGTGCGTTCGAAATGCAGAACCGGCGATATCTTGGTTTTCGTGGGGTTTCAAGCAGAGATATGCATTTTCTACGATAATCGTGGTGAGACTTCTGTCCGAAGTATGAAGAATTATCGAGATCGCTCTATTCGAGCTATTTAATGTGAGAAACACGTTTTCTGGGGTTTTCGCCACTCCACAGTTCGTTGGATATGCAAAACAGTAGATATCTTGATTTTCGTGAAATTTCAAGCTGAGATATGCATTTTCTGCGATAATCTTGGTGATACTTCTGCTAGAAGTATGCAGAATCATCGAGATCGCACTTTTCGAGCTATTTAATGCGAGAAACACGTAATCTGGTGTTTTCACCACTCCACAGTTGGTTTGATATGCAGAACCGGCGATATTTTGGTTTTCGTCGGGTTTCCAGTTGAGATATGCATTTTCTACGATAATCTTGGTGAAACATCTGTCCGAAGTATGCAGAAGCATCGAAAGCGCTCTTTTCTAGCTATTTAATGCGAGAAACACGATATCTGGTGTTGTCACCACTCCACAGTGCGTTTGATATGCAGAACAGTAGATATCTTGGTTTTCGTGGGGTTTCAAGCTGAGATATGCATTTTCTGCGATAATCTTGGTGAGACTTCTGTTAGAAGTATGCAGAATCATCGAGATCGCACTTTTCGAGCTATTTGATGCGAGAAACACGTTATCTGGTGTTTTCACCACTCCACAGTGCGTTTGATATGCAGAACCGGCGAGATCTTGATTTTCGTGAGGTTTCTAGCTGAGATATGCATTTTTTGCGATAATATTGGAGAGACTTCAGTCAGAAGTATGCAGTATCATCTGGATCGCTCGTTTCGAGCTATTTAATTCGAAAAAACAAGTTTTCTGGTGTTTTCAACATTCCACAGTGCGTTTGATATGCAGAACCGGCGGTATCTTGATTTTCGTGGTGTTTCCAGCTGAGATATGCATTTTCTGCGATAAGCTTGGTGAGTCTTCTGCCAGAAGTATGCAGAATCATCTAGATCGCACTTTTCGAGCTACTTAATGCGAGAAACACGTTTTCTGGTGTATTCACCACTCCACAGTACGTTAGACATGCAGAACCGGAGATGTCTTCGTTTCGGTCGGGTTTCAAGCTGAGATATGCATTTTCTACGATAATATTGGTGAAACCTCTGTCAGAAGTATGCAGAATTTTCAAGAACGCTCTTTTAAAGCTACTGAATGCGAGAAACACGTTTTCTGGAGATTTCACCACTCCACAGTACGTTTGATGTACAGAACCGGAGATATCTTGGTTTTCGTGAGGTTTCAAGCTGATGTATGCATTTTCTGCGATAACCTTGATGAGACTTCAGTCAGAAGTATGCAGAATCATCTAGATCGTTCGTTTCGAGCTATTTAATGCGAGAAACACGTTATCTGGTTGTTTTCACCACTCCATAGTGCGTTTGATATGCAGAACCGGCGACATCTTGATTTTCGTGAGGTATCTAGCTGAGATATGCTTTTTCTGCGATAATATTGGTGAGACTTCAGTCAGATGTATGCAGAATCATCGATATCGCTCTTTTCCAGCTATTTAGTGCGAGAAACACGTTATCTGGTGTTTTGACCACTCCACAGTGCGTTTGATTTGTAGAGCCGCCGATAACTTGGTTTTCGTGGGGTTTCGAGCTGAGATATGCATTTTCTGCGATAACCTTGATGAGACTTCAGTCAGAAGTATGCAGAATCATCTAGATCGTTCGTTTCGAGCTAGTTAATGCGAGAAACACGTAATAGGGTTGTTTTCACCACTCCATAGTGCGTTTGATATGCAGAACCGGCGACATCTTGATTTTCGTGAGGTATAGAGCTGAGATATGCTTTTTCTGCGATAATATTGGTGAGACTTCAGTCAGAAGTATGCAGAATCATGGATATCGCTCTTTTCCAGCTATTTAATGCGAGAAACGCGTTATCTGGTGTTTTGACCACTCCACAGTGCGTTTGATATGTAGAGCCGCCGATAACTTGGTTTTCGTGGGGTTTCCTGCTGAAATATGCATTTTCTGCAATAATCTTGGTGTTTCATCTATGAGAGGTATGCAGAATCATCGAGAACGCTCTTTTCGAGCTAGTTAATGCGAGAAACACGTTTTCTAGAGTTTTTACCACTCCACAGTGCGTCTGATATGCAGAACAGGCGTTATCTTGGTTTTCGTGGGGTTTCCAGCTGAGATATGCATTTTCTGCGATAATATTGGTGAGACTTCTGTCCGAAGTATGCAGAATCATCGATATCGCTCTTTTCGAGCTATTTAATGCGAGAAACACGTTTTCTGCGGGTTTCACCACTACACAGTTCGTTGGATATGCAGAACCGGCGATATCTTGATTTTCGTGGTGTTTCCAGCAGAGATATGCATTTTCTGCGATAATCCAAGTGAAACATCTGTCCGAAGTATGCAGAAACATCGAGAGCGCTCTTTTCGAGCTGTTTAATGCGAGAAACTCCTTTTCTGGGGTTTTCACCACTCCACAGTACGTTTGACATGCAGAACCGGAGATATCTTGGTTTCGGTCGGGTTTCAAGCTGAGATATGCATTTTCTACGATAATCCTGGTGAAACTTCTGTCAGAATTATGCAGAATCTTCGAGAACGCTCTTTTCGAGCTACTTAATGCGCGAAACACGTTTTCTGGTGTTTTCACCACACCACGGTGCGTTTGATGTGCAGAACCGGAGATATATCGGTTTTCGTCGGGTTTCAAGCTGAGATATGCATTTTCTACGATAATCTTGGTGAGACTTCTGTCAGAAGTATGCAGGATCTTCGAGAACGCTCTTTTCGAGCTAGTTAATGCGAGAAACACGTTTTCTAGAGTTTTTACCACTCCACAGTGCGTCTGATATGCAGAACAGGCGTTATCTTGGTTTTCGTGGGGTTTCCAGCTGAGATATGCATTTTCTGCGATAATATTGGTGAGACTTCTGTCAGAAGTATGCAGGATCTTCGAGAACGCTCTTTTCGAGCTACTTAATGCGAGAAACACGTTTTCTGGTGTTTTCACCACTCCACAGTTCGTTTGATATGCAGAACCAGCGATATCTTGGTTTTCGTGGGGTTTCAAGATGAGATATGCATTTTCTGCGATAATATTGGTGAGACTTCAGTCAGAAGTATGCAGAATCATCTAGATCGCTCTTTTCGAGCTACTTAATGCACGAAACACGTTTTCCGGTGTTTTCACCACTCCACAGTACGTTTGACATGCCGAACCGGAGATATCTTGGTTTCGGTCGGGTTTCAAGCTGAGATATGCATTTTTTAGATAATTATGGTGAGACTTCTGTCCGAAGTATGCAGAATTATCGAGATCGCTTGGTTCCAGCTATGTAATGCGAGAAACACGTTATCTGGTGTTTTCACCACTCCACAGTGCGTTTGATATGCAGAACAGGCGATATCTTGGTTTTCGTGGGGTTTCAAGCTGAGATATGCATTTTCTGCGATAATCTTGGTGAGACTTCTGTCCGAAGTATGCTGTATCATCGAGATCGCTCTTTTCGAGCTAGTTAGTGCGAGAAACACGTTATCTGGTGTTTTCACCACTCCACAGTGCGTTTGATATGCAGAACAGTAGATATCTTGGTTTTCGTGGGGTTTCAAGCTGAGATATGCATTTTCTGCGATAATCTTGGTGAGACTTCTGTTAGAAGAATAAAGAATCATCGAGATCGCACTTTTCGAGCTATTTAATGCGAGAAACACGTTATCTGGTGTTTTCACCACTCCACAGTTGGTTTGATATGCAGAACCGGCGATATTTTGGTTTTCGTCGGGTTTCAAGCTGAGATATGCATTTTGTACGATAAGCTTGGTGAGACATCTGTCCGAAGTATGCAGAAACATCGAGAGCGCTCTTTTCGAGCTATTTCATGCGAGAAACACGTTTCTGGGGTTTTCACCACTCCACAGTTGGTTTGATATGCAGAACCGGCGATATTTTGGTTTTCGTCGGGTTTCCAGTTGAGATATGCATTTTCTGCGATAATCTTGGTGAGACTTCTGTTAGAAGTATGCAGAATCATCGAGATCGCACTTTTCGAGCTATTTAATGCGAGAAACACGTTATCTGGTGTTTTCACCACTCCACAGTTGGTTTGATATGCAGAACCGGCGATATTTTGGTTTTCGTCGGGTTTCAAGCTGAGATATGCATTTTGTACGATAAGCTTGGTGAGACATCTGTCCGAAGTATGCAGAAACATCGAGAGCGCTCTTTTCGAGCTATTTAATGCGAGAAACACGTTTTCTGGGGTTTTCACCACTCCACAGTTCTTTGGATATGCAGAACAGGAGATATCTTGGTTTGCGTGGGGTTTCAAGCAGAGATATGCATTTTCTGCGATAATCTTGGTGAGACTTCTGCTAGAAGTATGCAGAATCATCGAGATCGCACTTTTCGAGCTTTTTAATGCGAGAAACACGTAATCTGGTGTTTTCACCACTCCACAGTTGGTTTGATATGCAGAACCGGCGATATTTTGGTTTTCGTCGGGTTTCCAGTTGAGATATGCATTTTCTACGATAATCTTGGTGAAACATCTGTCCGAAGTATGCAGAAGCATCGAGAGCGCTCTTTTCTAGCTATTTAATGCGAGAAACACGATATCTGGTGTTTTCACCACTCCACAGTGCGTTTGATATGCAGAACAGTAGATATCTTGGTTTTCGTGGGGTTTCAAGCTGAGATATGCATTTTCTGCGATAATCTTGGTGAGACTTCTGTTAGAAGTATGCAGAATCATCGAGATCGCACTTTTCGAGCTATTTGATGCGAGAAACACGTTATCTGGTGTTTTCACCACTCCACAGTGCGTTTGATATGCAGAACCGGCGAGATCTTGATTTTCGTGAGGTTTCTAGCTGAGATATGCATTTTTTGCGATAATATTGGAGAGACTTCAGTCAGAAGTATGCAGTATCATCTGAATCGCTCGTTTCGAGCTATTTAATTCGAAAAAACAAGTTTTCTGGTGTTTTCAACATTCCACAGTGCGTTTGATATGCAGAACCGGCGGTATCTTGATTTTCGTGGTGTTTCCAGCTGAGATATGCATTTTCTGCGATAAGCTTGGTGAGTCTTCTGCCAGAAGTATGCAGAATCATCTAGATCGCACTTTTCGAGCTACTTAATGCGAGAAACACGTTTTCTGGTGTATTCACCACTCCACAGTACGTTAGACATGCAGAACCGGAGATGTCTTCGTTTCGGTCGGGTTTCAAGCTGAGATATGCATTTTCTACGATAATATTGGTGAAACCTCTGTCAGAAGTATGCAGAATTTTCAAGAACGCTCTTTTAAAGCTACTTAATGCGAGAAACACGTTTTCTGGAGATTTCACCACTCCACAGTACGTTTGATGTACAGAACCGGAGATATCTTGGTTTTCGTGAGGTTTCAAGCTGATGTATGCATTTTCTGCGATAATCTTGGTGAGACTTCAGTCAGAAGTATGCAGAATCATCTAGATCGCTCGTTTCGAACAATGTAATGCGAAAAAACCAGTTTTCTGGTGTTTTCAACATTCCACAGTGCGTTTGATATGCAGAACCGGCGACATCTTGATTTTCGTGAGGTTTCTAGCTGAGATATGCTTTTTCTGCGATAATATTGGTGAGACTTCAGTCAGAAGTATGCAGAATCATCGATATCGCTCTTTTCCAGCTATTTAATGCGAGAAACACGTTATCTGGTGTTTTGACCACTCCACAGTGCGTTTGATATGTAGAACCGGCGACATCTTGATTTTCGTGAGGTTTCTAGCTGAAATATGCATTTCCTGCAATAATCTTGGTGTTTCATCTATGAGAGGTATGCAGAATCATCGAGAACGCTCTTTTCGAGCTAGTTAATGCGAGAAACACGTTTTCTAGTGTTTTCACCACTCCACAGTGCGTCTGATATGCGTAACAGGCGATATCTTGGTTTTCGTGGGGTTTCCAGCTTAGATATGCTTTTTCTGCGATAATATTGGTGAGACTTCAGTCAGAAGTATGCAGAATCATCGATATCGCTCTTTTCCAGCTATTTAATTCGAGAAACACGTTATCTGGTGTTTTGACCACTCCACAGTGCGTTTGATATGTACAGCCGCCGATAACTTGGTTTTCGTGTGGTTTCCAGCTGCAATATGCATTTACTGCGATAATCTTGGAGTTTCATCTATGAGAAGTATGCAGAATCATCGAGAACGCTCTTTTCGAGCTAGTTAATGCGAGAAACACGTTTTCTAGTGTTTTCATCACTCCACAGTGCGTCTGATATGCAGAACAGGCGATATCTTGGTTTTCGTGGGGTTTCCAGCTGAGATATGCATTTTCTGCGATAACCTTGATGAGACTTCAGTCAGAAGTATGCAGAATCATCTAGATCGTTCGTTTCGAGCTATTTAATGCGAGAAACACGTTATCTGGTTGTTTTCACCACTCCATAGTGCGTTTGATATGCAGAACCGGCGACATCTTGATTTTCGTGAGGTATCTAGCTGAGATATGCTTTTTCTGCGATAATATTGGTGAGACTTCAGTCAGAAGTATGCAGAATCATCGATATCGCTCTTTTCCAGCTATTTAATGCGAGAAACACGTTATCTGGTGTTTTGACCACTCCACAGTGCGTTTGATTTGTAGAGCCGCCGATAACTTGGTTTTCGTGGGGTTTCGAGCTGAGATATGCATTTTCTGCGATAACCTTGATGAGACTTCAGTCAGAAGTATGCAGAATCATCTAGATCGTTCGTTTCGAGCTATTTAATGCGAGAAACACGTAATAGGGTTGTTTTCACCACTCCATAGTGCGTTTGATATGCAGAACCGGCGACATCTTGATTTTCGTGAGGTATCTAGATGAGATATGCTTTTTCTGCGATAATATTGGTGAGACTTCAGTCAGAAGTATGCAGAATCATCGATATCGCTCTTTTCCAGCTATTTAATGCGAGAAACACGTTATCTGGTGTTTTGACCACTCCACAGTGCGTTTGATATGTAGAACCGGAGACATCTTGATTTTCGTGAGGTTTCTAGCTGAAATATGCATTTTCCGCAATAATCTTGGTGTTTCATCTATGAGAGGTATGCAGAATCATCGAGAACGCTCTGTTCGAGCTAGTTAATGCGAGAAACACGTTTTCTAGTGTTTTCACCACTCCACAGTGCGTCTGATATGCAGAACAGGCGATATCTTGGTTTTCGTGGGGTTTCCAGCTGAGATATGCTTTTTCTGCGATAATATTGGTGAGACTTCAGTCAGAAGTATGCAGAATCATCGATATCGCTATTTTCCAGATATTTAATGCGAGAAACGCGTTATCTGGTGTTTTGACCACTCCACAGTGCGTTTGATATGTAGAGCCGCCGATAACTTGGTTTTCGTGGGGTTTCCAGCTGAAATATGCATTTTCTGCAATAATCTTGGTGTTTCATCTATGAGAGGTATGCAGAATCATCGAGAACGCTCTTTTCGAGCTAGTTAATGCGAGAAACACGTTTTCTAGAGTTTTCACCACTCCACAGTGCGTCTGATATGCAGAACAGGCGTTATCTTGGTTTTCGTGGGGTTTCCAGCTGAGATATGCATTTTCTGCGATAATATTGGTGAGACTTCTGTCCGAAGTATGCAGAATCATCGATATCGCTCTTTTCGAGCTATTTAATGCGAGAAACACGTTTTCTGCGGGTTTCACCACTACACAGTTCGTTGGATATGCAGAACCGGCGATATCTTGATTTTCGTGGTGTTTCCAGCAGAGATATGCATTTTCTGCGATAATCCAAGTGAAACATCTGTCCGAAGTATGCAGAAACATCGAGAGCGCTCTTTTCGAGCTGTTTAATGCGAGAAACTCCTTTTCTGGGGTTTTCACCACTCCACAGTACGTTTGACATGCAGAAGCGGAGATATCTTGGTTTCGGTCGGGTTTCAAGCTGAGATATGCATTTTCTACGATAATCCTGGTGAAACTTCTGTCAGAATTATGCAGAATCTTCGAGAACGCTCTTTTCGAGCTACTTAATGCGCGAAACACGTTTTCTGGTGTTTTCACCACACCACGGTGCGTTTGATATGCAGAACAGTAGATATCTTGGTTTTCGTGGGGTTTCAAGCTGAGATATGCATTTTCTGCGATAATCTTGGTGAGACTTCTGTTAGAAGTACGCAGAATCATCGAGATCGCACTTTTCGAGCTATTTAATGCGAGAAACACGTTATCTGGTATTTTCAACACTCCACAGTTCTTTGGATGTGCAGAACAGGAGATATCTTGGTTTGCGTGGGGTTTCAAGCAGAGATATGCATTTTCTGAGATAATCTTGGTGAGACTTCTGTTAGAAGAATGCAGAATCATCGAGATCGCACTTTTCGAGCTATTTAATGCGAGAAACACGTTATCTGGTGTTTTCACCACTCCAGAGTGCGTTGGATATGCAGAACCGGAGATATTTTGGTTTTCGTCTGGTTTCAAGCTGAGATATGCATTTTCTACGATAATCGTGGTGAGACTTCTGTCCGAAGTATGCAGAAACATCGAGAGCGCACTTTTCGAGCTATTTAATGCGAGAAACTCGTTTTCTGGGGTTTTCACCACTCCACAGTGCGTTTGATATGCAGAACAGTAGATATCTTGGTTTTCGTGGGGTTTCAAGCAGAGATATGCATTTTCTGCGATAATCTTGGTGAGACTTCTGTTAGAAGTATGCAGAATCATCGAGATCGCACTTTTCGAGCTATTTAATGCGAGAAACACGTTATCTGGTGTTTTCACCACTCCACAGTTGGTTTGATATGCAGAACCGGCGATATTTTGGTTTTCGTCGGGTTTCAAGCTGAGATATGCATTTTCTACGATATTCTTGGTGAAACATCTGTCCGTAGTATGCAGAAACATCGAAATCGATCGTTTCGAGATATTTAATGCGAGAAACACGTTATCCGGTGTTTTCACCACTCCACAGTGCGTTTGAAATGCAGAACAGTAGATATCTTGGTTTTCGTGGGGTTTCAAGCTGAGATATGCATTTTCTGCGATAATCTTGTTGAGCATTCTGTCCGAAGTATGCAGAATCATCGAAATCGATCGTTTCGAGATATTTAATGCGAGAAACACGTTATCCGGTGTTTTCACCACTCCACAGTGCGTTTGAAATGCAGAACCGGCGATATCTTGGTTTTCGTGGGGTTTCAAGCAGAGATATGCATTTTCTACGATAATCGTGGTGAGACTTCTGTCCGAAGTATGAAGAATTATCGAGATCGCTCTATTCGAGCTATTTAATGTGAGAAACACGTTTTCTGGGGTTTTCGCCACTCCACAGTTCGTTGGATATGCAGAACAGTAGATATCTTGGTTTTCGTGGGGTTTCAAGCAGAGATATGCATTTTCTGCGATAATCTTGGTGAGACTTCTGTTAGAAGTATGCAGAATCATCGAGATCGCACTTTTCGAGCTATTTAATGCGAGAAACACCTTATCTGGTGTTTTCACCACGCCACAGTGCGTTGGATATGCAGAACCGGAGATATTTTGGTTTTCGTCGTTTTTCAAGCTGAGATATGTATTTTCTGCGATAATCTTGGTGAGGCTTCTGCTAGAAGTTTGCAGAATCATCGAGATCGCACTTTTCGAGCTATTTAATGCGAGAAACACGTAATCTGGTGTTTTCACCACTCCACAGTTGGTTTGATATGCAGAACCGGCGATATTTTGGTTTTCGTCGGGTTTCCAGTTGAGATATGCATTTTCTACGATAATCTTGGTGAAACATCTGTCCGAAGTATGCAGAAACATCGAGAGCGCACTTTTCGAGCTATTTAATGCGAGAAACTCGTTTTCTGGGGTTTTCAACACTCCACAGTTCGTTGGATATGCAGAACCGGAGATATCATGGTTTTCGTGGGGTTTCAAGCTGAGATATGCATTTCCTGCGATAATCTTGGTGAGACTTCTGTCCGAAGTATGCTGAATCATCTAGATCGCTCTTTTCGAGCTATTTAATGCGAGAAACACGTTATCTGGTGTTTTCACCACTTCACAGTGCGTTTGATATGCAGAACCAGCGACATCTTGGTTGTCGTGGGGTTTCAAGCTGAGATATGAATTTTCTGCGATAAGCTTGGTGAGACATCTGTCCGAAGTATGCAGAAACGTCGGGAGCGCTCTTTTCCAGCTATTTAATGCGAGAAACACGTTTTCTCGGGTTTTCACAACTCCACAGATCGTTGGATATGCAGAACAGTAGATATCTTGGTTTTCGTGGGGTTTCAAGCAGAGATATGCATTTTCTGCGATAATATTGGTGAGACTTCTATCCGAAGTATGCACAATCATCGATATCGCTCTTTTGGAGCTGTTTAATGCGAGAAACACGTCACCTGGTGTTTTGACCACTCCACAGTACGTTAGACATGCAGAACCGGAGATATCTTCGTTTCGGTCGGGTTTCAAGCTGAGATATGCATTTTCTACGATAATATTGGTGAGACTTCAGTCAGAAGTATGCAGAATCATCTAGATCGCACGTTTCGAGCTATTTAATGCGAAAAAACAAGTTTTCTGGTGTTTTCAACATTCCACAGTGCGTCTGATATGCGGAACCGGCGATATCTTGATTTTCGTGGTGTTTCCAGCTGAGATATACATTTTCTGCGATAAGCTTGGTGAGTCTTCTGCCAGAAGTATGCAGAATCATCTAGATCGCTCTTTTCGAGCTACTTAATGCGAGAAACACGTTTTCTGGTGTATTCACCACTCCACAGTACGTTAGACATGCAGAACCGGAGATGTCTTCGTTTCGGTCGGGTTTCAAGCTGAGATATGCATTTTCTGCGATCATCTTGGTGAGTCTTCTGTCAGAAGTATGCAGAATCATCGAGATCGCTCTATTCGAGCTATTTAATGCGAGAAACACGTTTTCTGGTGTTTTCACCACCCCACAGTGCGTTTGATATGTAGAGCCGCCGATAACTTGGTTTTCGTGGGGTTTCCAGAGGAAATATGCATTTTCTGCGATAATCTTGGTGCTTCATCTATGAGAAGTATGCAGAATCATCGAGATCGCTCTATTCGAGCTATTTAATGCGAGAAACACGTTTTCTGGTGTTTTCACCACCTCACAGTGCGTTTGATATGTAGAGCCGCCGATAACTTGGTTTTCGTGGGGTTTCCAGCTGAGATATGCATTTTCTGCGATCATCTTGGTGAGTCTTCTGTCAGAAGTATGCAGGATCATCGAGATCGCTCTATTCGAGCTATTAAATGCGAGAAACACGTTTTCTGGTGTTTTCACCACCCCACAGTGCGTTTGATATTCAGAACCGGCGACATCGTGGTTTTCGTCGGGCTTCAAGCTGAGATATGCATTTTCTGCGATAATATTGGTAAGACTTCAGTCAGAAGTATGCAGAATCATCTAGATCGCTCGTTTCGAGCTATTTAATGCGAGAAACACGTTATCTGGTTGTTTTCACCACTCCACAGTGCGTTTGATATGTAGAGCCGCCGATAACTTCGTTTTCGTGGGGTTTCCAGTTGAAATATGCATTTTCTTCGATAATCTTGGTGTTTCATCTATGAGAAGTATGCAGAATCATCGAGAACGCTCTTTTTGAGCTAGTTAATGAGAGAAACACGTTTTCTGGTGTTTTCACCACTCCACAGTGCGTCTGATATGCAGAACCGGAGATATCTTGGTTTCGGTCGAGTTTCAAGCTGAAATATGCATTTTCTACGATAATATTAGTGAGACCTCTGTCAGAAGTATGCAGAATCTTCGAGAACGCTCTTTTCGAGCTACTTAATGCGAGAAACACGTTTTCTGGTGTTTTCTCCACTCCACAGTACGTTTGATGTGCAGAACCGGAGATAACTTGGTTTTCGTGAGGTTTCAAGCTGAGATATGCATTTTCTGCGATAATCCTGGTGAGACTTCAGTCAGAAGTATGCTGAATCATCCAGAACGCTCTTTTCGAGCTAGTTAATGCGAGTAACACGTTTTCTGGTGTTTTCACCACTCCACAGTACGTTAGACATGCAGGACCGGAGATATCTTCGTTTCGGTCGGGTTTCAAGCTGAGATATGCATTTTCTGCGATAATATTGGTGAGACTTTAGTCAGAAGCATGCAGAATCACCTAGATCGCTCGTTTCGAGCTATTTTATGCGAGAAACACGTTATCTGGTTGTTTTCACCACTACACAGTGCGTTTGATATGCAGAACCGGCGATATCTGGATTTTCGTGGTGATTCCAGCTGAGATATGCATTTTCTACGATAATATTGGTGAGACTTCTGTCAGAAGTTTGCTGAATCATCCAGATCGCTCTTTTCGAGCTATTTAATGCGAGAAACACGTTTTCTGGTGTATTCACCACTCCACTGTACGTTTGACATGCAGAACCGGAGATATCTTGGTTTCGGTCGAGTTTCAAGCTGAGATATGCATTTTCTACGATAATATTGGTGAGACCTCTGTCAGAAGTATGCAGAATCTTCGAGAACGCTCTTTTCGAGCTACTTAATGCGAGTAACACGTTTTGTGGTGTTTTGAACACTCCACAGTGCGTTTGATATGTAGAGCCGCCGATAACTTGGTATTCGTGGGGTTTCCAGCTGAAATATGCATTTTCTGCGATAAACTTTGTGTTTCATCTATGAGAAGTATGCAGAATCATCGAGAACGCTCTTTTCGAGGTAGTTAATGCGAGAAACACGTTTTCTGGTGTTTTCACCACTCCACAGTGCGTCTGATATGCAGAACAGGCGATATCTTGGGTTTCGTGGGGTTTCCAGCTGAGATATGCATTTTCTGCGATAATCTTGGTGAGTCTTCTGTCAGAAGTATGCCGAATCATCGAGATCGCTCTATTCGAGCTATTTAATGCGAGAAACACGTTTTCTGGTTGTTTTCACCACTCCACAGTGCGTTTGATATGCAGAACCGGCGGCATCTTGATTTTCGTGAGGTTTCTAACTGAGATATGCATTTTCTGCGATAATATTGGTGAGAATTCAGTCAGAAGTATGCAGAATCATCTAGATTGCTCGTTTCGAGCTATTTAATGCGAGAAACACGTTTTCTGGTGTATTCACCACTCCACAGTACGTTAGACATGCAGAACCGGAGATATCTTCGTTTCGGTCGGGTTTCGAGCTGAGATATGCATTTTCTACGATAACATTGGTGATACCTCTGTCAGAAGTATGCAGAATCTTCGAGAACGCTCTTTTCGAGCTACTTAATGCGAGAAACACGTTTTCTGGTGTTTTGACCACTCCACAGTGCGTTTGATATGTAGAGCCGCCGATAACTTGGTTTTCGTGGGGTTTCCAGCTGAAATATGCATTTTCTGCGATAATCTTGGTGTTTCATCTATGAGAAGTATGCAGAATCATCGAGAACGCTCTTTTCGAGCTAGTTAATGAGAGAAACACGTTTTCTGGTGTTTTGAGCACTCCACAGTACGTTTGACATGCAGAACCGGAGATATCTTGGTTTCGGTCGAGTTTCAAGCTGAAATATGCATTTTCTACGATAATATTGGTGAGACCTCTGTCAGAAGTATGCAGAATCTTCGAGAACGCTCTTTTCGAGCTACTTAATGCGAGAAACACGTTTTCTGGTGTTTTCTCCACTCCACAGTACGTTTGATGTGCAGAACCGGAGATAACTTGGTTTTCGTGAGGTTTCAAGCTGAGATATGCATTTTCTGCGATAATCCTGGTGAGACTTCAGTCAGAAGTATGCTGGATCATCCAGAACGCTCTTTTCGAGCTAGTTAATGCGAGTAACACGTTTTCTGGTGTTTTCACCACTCCACAGTACGTTAGACATGCAGGACCGGAGATATCTTCGTTTCGGTCGGGTTTCAAGCTGAGATATGCATTTTCTGCGATAATATTGTTGAGACTTCTGTCAGAAGTTTGCAGAATCATCTAGATCGCTCTTTTCGAGCTATTTAATGCGAGAAACACGTTTTCTGGTGTATTCACCACTCCACTGTACGTTTGACATGCAGAACCGGAGATATCTTGGTTTCGGTCGAGTTTCAAGCTGAGATATGCATTTTCTACGATAATATTGGTGAGACCTCTGTCAGAAGTATGCAGAATCTTCGAGAACGCTCTTTTCGAGCTACTTAATGCGAGAAACACGTTTTCTGGTGTTTTGAACACTCCACAGTGCGTTTGATATGTAGAGCCGCCGATAACTTGGTATTCGTGGGGTTTCCAGCTGAAATATGCATTTTCTGCGATAAACTTGGTGTTTCATCTATGAGAAGTATGCAGAATCATCGAGAACGCTCTTTTCGAGGTAGTTAATGCGAGAAACACGTTTTCTGGTGTTTTCACCACTCCACAGTGCGTCTGATATGCAGAACAGGCGATATCTTGGTTTTCGTGGGGTTTCCAGCTGAGATATGCATTTTCTGCGATAATCTTGGTGAGTCTTCTGTCAGAAGTATGCCGAATCATCGAGATCGCTCTTTTCGAGCTAGTTAATGCGAGAAACACGTTTTCTGGTGTATTGACCACTCCACGGTGCGTTTGATATGCAGAACCGGCGACATCTTGGTTTTCGTCGTGTTTCAAGCTGAGAAATGCATTTTCTGCGATAACATTGGTGAGAATTCAGTCAGAAGTATGCAGAATCCTCGATATCGCTCTTTTCGAGCTATATAATGCGAGAAACACGTTATCTGGTGATTTGACCACTCCACAGTGCGTTTGATATGTAGAGCCGCCGATAACTTGGTTCTCGTGGGGTTTCCAGCTGAAATATGCATTTTCTGCGATAATCTTGGTGTTTCATCTATGAGAAGTATGCAGAATCATCGAGAACGCTCTTTTCGAGCTAGTTAATGCGAGAAACACGTTTTCTGGTGTTTTCCCCACTCCACAGTACGTTTGATGTGCAGAACCGGAGATATATTGGTTTTCGTAGGGTTTCCAGCTGAGATATGAATTTTCTGCGATAATCTTGGTGAGTCTTCTGTCAGAAGTATGCAGAATCATCTAGATCGCTCGTTTCGAGCTATTTAATGCGAGAAACACGTTATCTGGTTGTTTTCACCACTCCACAGTGCGTTTGATATGTAGAGCCGCCGATAACTTCGTTTTCGTGGGGTTTCCAGTTGAAATATGCATTTTCTGCGATAATCTTGGTGTTTCATCTATGAGAAGTATGCAGAATCATCGAGAACGCTCTTTTCGAGCTAGTTAATGCGAGAAACACGTTTTCTGGTGTTTTCCCCACTCCACAGTACGTTTGATGTGCAGAACCGGAGATATATTGGTTTTCGTAGGGTTTCCAGCTGAGATATGAATTTTCTGCGATAATCTTGGTGAGTCTTCTGTCAGAAGTATGCAGAATCATCGAGAACGCTCTTTTCGAGCTAGCTAATGCGAGAAACACGTTTTCTGGTGTTTTCACCACTCCGCAGTGCGTTTGATATGCAGAACCGGAGATATCTTGGTATCGGTCGAGTTTCAAGCTGAGATATGCATTTTCTACGATAATATTGGTGAAACCTCTGTCAGAAGTATGCAGAATTTTCGAGAACGCTCTTTTAAAGCTACTTAATGCGAGAAACACGTTTTCTGGAGATTTCACCACTCCACAGTACGTTTGATGTACAGAACCGGAGATATCTTGGTTTTCGTGAGGTTTCAAGCTGATGTATGCATTTTCTGCGATAATCTTGGTGAGACTTCAGTCAGAAGTAAGCAGAATCATCTAGATCCCTCTTTTCGAGCTATTTAATGCGAAAAAACCAGTTTTCTGGTGTTTTCAACATTCCACAGTGCGTTTGATATGCAGATCCGGCGATATCTTGATTTTCGTCGGGTTTCAACCTGAGATATGCATTTTCTGCGATAATAATGGTGAGACTTCAGTCAGAAGTATGCAGAATCATCTAGATCGCTCATTTCGTGCTATTTAATGCGAAAAAACCAGTTTTCTGGTGTTGTCAACATTCCACAGTGCGTTTGATATGCAGAACCGGCGATATCTTGATTTTCGTCGGGTTTCAAGCTGAGATATGCATTTTCTACGATAATATTGGTGAGACTTCAGTCAGAAGTATGCAGAATCATCTAGATCGCACGTTGCGAGCTATTTAATGCGAAAAAACAAGTTTTCTGGTGTTTTCAACATTCCACAGTGCGTTTGATATGCAGAACCGGCGATATCTTGATTTTCGTGGTGTTTCCAGCTGAGATATGCATTTTCTGCGATAAGCTTGGTGAGTCTTCTGCCGGAAGTAATCAGATTCATCTAGATCGCTCTTTTCGAGCTATTTAATGCGAGAAACACGTTTTCTGGTGTATTCACCACTCCACAGTACGTTAGACATGCAGAACCGGAGATATGTTCGTTTCGGTCGGGTTTCAAGCTTAGATATGCATTTTCTACGATCATATTGGTGAGACCTCTGTCAGAAGTATGCAGAATCTTCGAGAACTCTCTTTTCGAGCTACTTAATGCGAGAAACACGTTTTCTGGTGATTTCACCACTCCACAGTACGTTTGATGTGCAGAACCGGAGATATCTTGGTTTTCGTGAGGTTTCAAGCTGAGATATGCATATTCTGCGATAATCTTGGTGAGACTTCAGTCAGAAGTATGCAGAATCATCTAGATCGCTCTTTTCGAGCTATTTAATGCGAAAAAAACAGTTTTCTGGTGTTTTCAACATTCCACAGTGCGTCTGAAATGCGGAACCGGCGATATCTTGATTTTCGTGGTGTTTCCAGCTGAGATATACATTTTCTGCGATAAGCTTGGTGAGTCTTCTGCCAGAAGTATGCAGAATCATCTAGATCGCTCTTTTCGAGCTACTTAATGCGAGAAACACGTTTTCTGGTGTATTCACCACTCCACAGTACGTTAGACATGCAGAACCGGAGATGTCTTCGTTTCGGTCGGGTTTCAAGCTGAGATATGCATTTTCTGCGATCATCTTGGTGAGTCTTCTGTCAGAAGTATGCAGAATCATCGAGATCGCTCTATTCGAGCTATTTAATGCGAGAAACACGTTTTCTGGTGTTATCACCACCCCACAGTGCGTTTGATATGTAGAGCCGCCGATAACTTGGTTTTCGTGGGGTTTCCAGAGGAAATATGCATTTTCTGCGATAATCTTGGTGCTTCATCTATGAGAAGTATGCAGAATCATCGAGATCGCTCTATTCGAGCTATTTAATGCGAGAAACACGTTTTCTGTTGTTTTCACCACCCCACAGTGCGTTTGATATGTAGAGCCGCCGATAACTTGGTTTTCGTGGGGTTTCCAGCTGAGATATGCATTTTCTGCGATCATCTTGGTGAGTCTTCTGTCAGAAGTATGCAGGATCATCGAGATCGCTCTATTCGAGCTATTAAATGCGAGAAACACGTTTTCTGGTGTTTTCACCACCCCACAGTGCGTTTTATATTCAGAACCGGCGACATCGTGGTTTTCGTCGGGCTTCAAGCTGAGATATGCATTTTCTGCGATAATATTGGTAAGACTTCAGTCAGAAGTATGCAGAATCATCTAGATCGCTCGTTTCGAGCTATTTAATGCGAGAAACACGTTATCTGGTTGTTTTCACCACTCCACAGTGCGTTTGATATGTAGAGCCGCCGATAACTTCGTTTTCGTGGGGTTTCCAGTTGAAATATGCATTTTCTGCGATAATCTTGGTGTTTCATCTATGAGAAGTATGCAGAATCATCGAGAACGCTCTTTTCGAGCTAGTTAATGAGAGAAACACGTTTTCTGGTGTTTTCACCACTCCACAGTGCGTCTGATATGCAGAACCGGAGATATCTTGGTTTCGGTCGAGTTTCAAGCTGAAATATGCATTTTCTACGATAATATTAGTGAGACCTCTGTCAGAAGTATGCAGAATCTTCGAGAACGCTCTTTTCGAGCTACTTAATGCGAGAAACACGTTTTCTGGTGTTTTCTCCACTCCACAGTACGTTTGATGTGCAGAACCGGAGATAACTTGGTTTTCGTGAGGTTTCAAGCTGAGATATGCATTTTCTGCGATAATCCTGGTGAGACTTCAGTCAGAAGTATGCTGAATCATCCAGAACGCTCTTTTCGAGCTAGTTAATGCGAGTAACACGTTTTCTGGTGTTTTCACCACTCCACAGTACGTTAGACATGCAGGACCGGAGATATCTTCGTTTCGGTCGGGTTTCAAGCTGAGATATGCATTTTCTGCGATAATATTGGTGAGACTTTAGTCAGAAGTATGCAGAATCACCTAGATCGCTCGTTTCGAGCTATTTTATGCGAGAAACACGTTATCTGGTTGTTTTCACCACTACAAAGTGCGTTTGATATGCAGAACCGGCGATATCTGGATTTTCGTGGTGATTCCAGCTGAGATATGCATTTTCTACGATAATATTGGTGAGACTTCTGTCAGAAGTTAGCTGAATCATCCAGATCGCTCTTTTCGAGCTATTTAATGCGAGAAACACGTTTTCTGGTGTATTCACCACTCCACTGTACGTTTGACATGCAGAACCGGAGATATCTTGGTTTCGGTCGAGTGTCAAGCTGAGATATGCATTTTCTACGATAATATTGGTGAGACCTCTGTCAGAAGTATGCAGAATCTTCGAGAACGCTCTTTTCGAGCTACTTAATGCGAGTAACACGTTTTCTGGTGTTTTGAACACTCCACAGTGCGTTTGATATGTAGAGCCGCCGATAACTTGGTATTCGTGGGGTTTCCAGCTGAAATATGCATTTTCTGCGATAAACTTTGTGTTTCATCTATGAGAAGTATGCAGAATCATCGAGAACGCTCTTTTCGAGCTAGTTAATGCGAGAAACACGTTTTCTGGTGTTTTGAGCACTCCACAGTACGTTTGACATGCAGAACCGGAGATATCTTGGTTTTGGTCGAGTTTCAAGCTGAAATATGCATTTTCTGCGATAATATTGGTGAGACTTCAGTCAGAAGTATGCAGAATCACCTAGATCGCTCGTTTCGAGCTATTTTATGCGAGAAACACGTTATCTGGTTGTTTTCACCACTAGACAGTGCGTTTGATATGCAGAACCGGCGATATCTGGATTTTCGTGGTGTTTCCAGCTGAGATATGCATTTTCTACGATAATATTGTTGAGACTTCTGTCAGAAGTTTGCAGAATCATCTAGATCGCTCTTTTCGAGCTATTTAATGCGAGAAACACGTTTTCTGGTGTATTCACCACTCCACTGTACGTTTGACATGCAGAACCGGAGATATCTTGGTTTCGGTCGAGTTTCAAGCTGAGATATGCATTTTCTACGATAATATTGGTGAGACCTCTGTCAGAAGTATGCAGAATCTTCGAGAACGCTCTTTTCGAGCTACTTAATGCGAGAAACACGTTTTCTGGTGTTTTGAACACTCCACAGTGCGTTTGATATGTAGAGCCGCCGATAACTTGGTATTCGTGGGGTTTCCAGCTGAAATATGCATTTTCTGCGATAAACTTGGTGTTTCATCTATGAGAAGTATGCAGAATCATCGAGAACGCTCTTTTCGAGGTAGTTAATGCGAGAAACACGTTTTCTGGTGTTTTCACCACTCCACAGTGCGTCTGATATGCAGAACAGGCGATATCTTGGTTTTCGTGGAGTTTCCAGCTGAGATATGCATTTTCTGCGATAATCTTGGTGAGTCTTCTGTCAGAAGTATGCCGAATCATCGAGATCGCTCTTTTCGAGCTAGTTAATGCGAGAAACACGTTTTCTGGTGTTTTCACCACTCCACAGTGCGTCTGATATGCAGAACCGGCGATATCTTGGTTTTCGTGGGGTTTCCAGCTGAGATATACATTTTCTGCGATAATCTTGGTGAGACTACAGTCAGAAGTATGCAGAATCATCTACATCGCTCTTTTCGAGCTATTTAATGCGAGAAACACGTTATCTGGTGTATTGACCACTCCACGGTGCGTTTGATATGCAGAACCGGCGACATCTTGGTTTTCGTCGTGTTTCAAGCTGAGAAATGCATTTTCTGCGAAAACATTGGTGAGAATTCAGTCAGAAGTATGCAGAATCCTCGATATCGCTCTTTTCGAGCTATATAATGCGAGAAACACGTTATCTGGTGATTTGACCACACCACAGTGCGTTTGATATGTAGAGCCGCCGATAACTTGGTTCTCGTGGGGTTTCCAGCTGAAATATGCATTTTCTGCGATAATCTTGGTGTTTCATCTATGAGAAGTATGCAGAATCATCGAGAACGCTCTTTTCGAGCTAGTTAATGCGAGAAACACGTTTTCTGGTGTTTTCCCCACTCCACAGTACGTTTGATGTGCAGAACCGGAGATATATTGGTTTTCGTAGGGTTTCCAGCTGAGATATCAATTTTCTGCGATAATCTTGGTGAGTCTTCTGTCAGAAGTATGCAGAATCATCTAGATCGCTCGTTTCGAGCTATTTAATGCGAGAAACACGTTATCTGGTTGTTTTCACCACTCCACAGTGCGTTTGATATGTAGAGCCGCCGATAACTTCGTTTTCGTGGGGTTTCCAGTTGAAATATGCATTTTCTGCGATAATCTTGGTGTTTCATCTATGAGAAGTATGCAGAATCATCGAGAACGCTCTTTTCGAGCTAGTTAATGCGAGAAACACGTTTTCTGGTGTTTTCCCCACTCCACAGTACGTTTGATGTGCAGAACCGGAGATATATTGGTTTTCGTAGGGTTTCCAGCTGAGATATGAATTTTCTGCGATAATCTTGGTGAGTCTTCTGTCAGAAGTATGCAGAATCATCGAGAACGCTCTTTTCGAGCTAGCTAATGCGAGAAACACGTTTTCTGGTGTTTTCACCACTCCGCAGTGCGTTTGATATGCAGAACCGGAGATATCTTGGTTTCGGTCGAGTTTCAAGCTGAGATATGCATTTTCTACGATAATCTTGGTGAGACTTCTGTCAGAAGTATGCAGAATCATCGATATCGCTCTTTTCCAGCTATTTAATGCGAGAAACACGTTATCTGGTGTTTTGACCACTCCACAGTGCGTTTGATATGTAGAACCGGAGACATCTTGATTTTCGTGAGGTTTCTAGCTGAAATATGCATTTTCCGCAATAATCTTGGTGTTTCATCTATGAGAGGTATGCAGAATCATCGAGAACGCTCTGTTCGAGCTAGTTAATGCGAGAAACACGTTTTCTAGTGTTTTCACCACTCCACAGTGCGTCTGATATGCAGAACAGGCGATATCTTGGTTTTCGTGGGGTTTCCAGCTGAGATATGCTTTTTCTGCGATAATATTGGTGAGACTTCAGTCAGAAGTATGCAGAATCATCGATATCGCTATTTTCCAGATATTTAATGCGAGAAACGCGTTATCTGGTGTTTTGACCACTCCACAGTGCGTTTGATATGTAGAGCCGCCGATAACTTGGTTTTCGTGGGGTTTCCAGCTGAAATATGCATTTTCTGCAATAATCTTGGTGTTTCATCTATGAGAGGTATGCAGAATCATCGAGAACGCTCTTTTCGAGCTAGTTAATGCGAGAAACACGTTTTCTAGAGTTTTCACCACTCCACAGTGCGTCTGATATGCAGAACAGGCGTTATCTTGGTTTTCGTGGGGTTTCCAGCTGAGATATGCATTTTCTGCGATAATATTGGTGAGACTTCTGTCCGAAGTATGCAGAATCATCGATATCGCTCTTTTCGAGCTATTTAATGCGAGAAACACGTTTTCTGCGGGTTTCACCACTACACAGTTCGTTGGATATGCAGAACCGGCGATATCTTGATTTTCGTGGTGTTTCCAGCAGAGATATGCATTTTCTGCGATAATCCAGGTGAAACATCTGTCCGAAGTATGCAGAAACATCGAGAGCGCTCTTTTCGAGCTGTTTAATGCGAGAAACTCCTTTTCTGGGGTTTTCACCACTCCACAGTACGTTTGACATGCAGAAGCGGAGATATCTTGGTTTCGGTCGGGTTTCAAGCTGAGATATGCATTTTCTACGATAATCCTGGTGAAACTTCTGTCAGAATTATGCAGAATCTTCGAGAACGCTCTTTTCGAGCTACTTAATGCGCGAAACACGTTTTCTGGTGTTTTCACCACACCACGGTGCGTTTGATATGCAGAACAGTAGATATCTTGGTTTTCGTGGGGTTTCAAGCTGAGATATGCATTTTCTGCGATAATCTTGGTGAGACTTCTGTTAGAAGTACGCAGAATCATCGAGATCGCACTTTTCGAGCTATTTAATGCGAGAAACACGTTATCTGGTATTTTCAACACTCCACAGTTCTTTGGATGTGCAGAACAGGAGATATCTTGGTTTGCGTGGGGTTTCAAGCAGAGATATGCATTTTCTGAGATAATCTTGGTGAGACTTCTGTTAGAAGAATGCAGAATCATCGAGATCGCACTTTTCGAGCTATTTAATGCGAGAAACACGTTATCTGGTGTTTTCACCACTCCAGAGTGCGTTGGATATGCAGAACCGGAGATATTTTGGTTTTCGTCTGGTTTCAAGCTGAGATATGCATTTTCTACGATAATCGTGGTGAGACTTCTGTCCGAAGTATGCAGAAACATCGAGAGCGCACTTTTCGAGCTATTTAATGCGAGAAACTCGTTTTCTGGGGTTTTCACCACTCCACAGTGCGTTTGATATGCAGAACAGTAGATATCTTGGTTTTCGTGGGGTTTCAAGCAGAGATATGCATTTTCTGCGATAATCTTGGTGAGACTTCTGTTAGAAGTATGCAGAATCATCGAGATCGCACTTTTCGAGCTATTTAATGCGAGAAACACGTTATCTGGTGTTTTCACCACTCCACAGTTGGTTTGATATGCAGAACCGGCGATATTTTGGTTTTCGTCGGGTTTCAAGCTGAGATATGCATTTTCTACGATATTCTTGGTGAAACATCTGTCCGTAGTATGCAGAAACATCGAAATCGATCGTTTCGAGATATTTAATGCGAGAAACACGTTATCCGGTGTTTTCACCACTCCACAGTGCGTTTGAAATGCAGAACAGTAGATATCTTGGTTTTCGTGGGGTTTCAAGCTGAGATATGCATTTTCTGCGATAATCTTGTTGAGCATTCTGTCCGAAGTATGCAGAATCATCGAAATCGATCGTTTCGAGATATTTAATGCGAGAAACACGTTATCCGGTGTTTTCACCACTCCACAGTGCGTTTGAAATGCAGAACCGGCGATATCTTGGTTTTCGTGGGGTTTCAAGCAGAGATATGCATTTTCTACGATAATCGTGGTGAGACTTCTGTCCGAAGTATGAAGAATTATCGAGATCGCTCTATTCGAGCTATTTAATGTGAGAAACACGTTTTCTGGGGTTTTCGCCACTCCACAGTTCGTTGGATATGCAGAACAGTAGATATCTTGGTTTTCGTGGGGTTTCAAGCAGAGATATGCATTTTCTGCGATAATCTTGGTGAGACTTCTGTTAGAAGTATGCAGAATCATCGAGATCGCACTTTTCGAGCTATTTAATGCGAGAAACACCTTATCTGGTGTTTTCACCACGCCACAGTGCGTTGGATATGCAGAACCGGAGATATTTTGGTTTTCGTCGTTTTTCAAGCTGAGATATGTATTTTCTGCGATAATCTTGGTGAGGCTTCTGCTAGAAGTTTGCAGAATCATCGAGATCGCACTTTTCGAGCTATTTAATGCGAGAAACACGTAATCTGGTGTTTTCACCACTCCACAGTTGGTTTGATATGCAGAACCGGCGATATTTTGGTTTTCGTCGGGTTTCCAGTTGAGATATGCATTTTCTACGATAATCTTGGTGAAACATCTGTCCGAAGTATGCAGAAACATCGAGAGCGCACTTTTCGAGCTATTTAATGCGAGAAACTCGTTTTCTGGGGTTTTCAACACTCCACAGTTCGTTGGATATGCAGAACCGGAGATATCATGGTTTTCGTGGGGTTTCAAGCTGAGATATGCATTTCCTGCGATAATCTTGGTGAGACTTCTGTCCGAAGTATGCTGAATCATCTAGATCGCTCTTTTCGAGCTATTTAATGCGAGAAAGACGTTATCTGGTGTTTTCACCACTTCACAGTGCGTTTGATATGCAGAACCAGCGACATCTTGGTTGTCGTGGGGTTTCAAGCTGAGATATGAATTTTCTGCGATAAGCTTGGTGAGACATCTGTCCGAAGTATGCAGAAACGTCGGGAGCGCTCTTTTCCAGCTATTTAATGCGAGAAACACGTTTTCTCGGGTTTTCACAACTCCACAGATCGTTGGATATGCAGAACAGTAGATATCTTGGTTTTCGTGGGGTTTCAAGCAGAGATATGCATTTTCTGCGATAATATTGGTGAGACTTCTATCCGAAGTATGCACAATCATCGATATCGCTCTTTTGGAGCTGTTTAATGCGAGAAACACGTCACCTGGTGTTTTGACCACTCCACAGTACGTTAGACATGCAGAACCGGAGATATCTTCGTTTCGGTCGGGTTTCAAGCTGAGATATGCATTTTCTACGATAATATTGGTGAGACTTCAGTCAGAAGTATGCAGAATCATCTAGATCGCACGTTTCGAGCTATTTAATGCGAAAAAACAAGTTTTCTGGTGTTTTCAACATTCCACAGTGCGTCTGATATGCGGAACCGGCGATATCTTGATTTTCGTGGTGTTTCCAGCTGAGATATACATTTTCTGCGATAAGCTTGGTGAGTCTTCTGCCAGAAGTATGCAGAATCATCTAGATCGCTCTTTTCGAGCTACTTAATGCGAGAAACACGTTTTCTGGTGTATTCACCACTCCACAGTACGTTAGACATGCAGAACCGGAGATGTCTTCGTTTCGGTCGGGTTTCAAGCTGAGATATGCATTTTCTGCGATCATCTTGGTGAGTCTTCTGTCAGAAGTATGCAGAATCATCGAGATCGCTCTATTCGAGCTATTTAATGCGAGAAACACGTTTTCTGGTGTTTTCACCACCCCACAGTGCGTTTGATATGTAGAGCCGCCGATAACTTGGTTTTCGTGGGGTTTCCAGAGGAAATATGCATTTTCTGCGATAATCTTGGTGCTTCATCTATGAGAAGTATGCAGAATCATCGAGATCGCTCTATTCGAGCTATTTAATGCGAGAAACACGTTTTCTGGTGTTTTCACCACCTCACAGTGCGTTTGATATGTAGAGCCGCCGATAACTTGGTTTTCGTGGGGTTTCCAGCTGAGATATGCATTTTCTGCGATCATCTTGGTGAGTCTTCTGTCAGAAGTATGCAGGATCATCGAGATCGCTCTATTCGAGCTATTAAATGCGAGAAACACGTTTTCTGGTGTTTTCACCACCCCACAGTGCGTTTGATATTCAGAACCGGCGACATCGTGGTTTTCGTCGGGCTTCAAGCTGAGATATGCATTTTCTGCGATAATATTGGTAAGACTTCAGTCAGAAGTATGCAGAATCATCTAGATCGCTCGTTTCGAGCTATTTAATGCGAGAAACACGTTATCTGGTTGTTTTCACCACTCCACAGTGCGTTTGATATGTAGAGCCGCCGATAACTTCGTTTTCGTGGGGTTTCCAGTTGAAATATGCATTTTCTTCGATAATCTTGGTGTTTCATCTATGAGAAGTATGCAGAATCATCGAGAACGCTCTTTTTGAGCTAGTTAATGAGAGAAACACGTTTTCTGGTGTTTTCACCACTCCACAGTGCGTCTGATATGCAGAACCGGAGATATCTTGGTTTCGGTCGAGTTTCAAGCTGAAATATGCATTTTCTACGATAATATTAGTGAGACCTCTGTCAGAAGTATGCAGAATCTTCGAGAACGCTCTTTTCGAGCTACTTAATGCGAGAAACACGTTTTCTGGTGTTTTCTCCACTCCACAGTACGTTTGATGTGCAGAACCGGAGATAACTTGGTTTTCGTGAGGTTTCAAGCTGAGATATGCATTTTCTGCGATAATCCTGGTGAGACTTCAGTCAGAAGTATGCTGAATCATCCAGAACGCTCTTTTCGAGCTAGTTAATGCGAGTAACACGTTTTCTGGTGTTTTCACCACTCCACAGTACGTTAGACATGCAGGACCGGAGATATCTTCGTTTCGGTCGGGTTTCAAGCTGAGATATGCATTTTCTGCGATAATATTGGTGAGACTTTAGTCAGAAGCATGCAGAATCACCTAGATCGCTCGTTTCGAGCTATTTTATGCGAGAAACACGTTATCTGGTTGTTTTCACCACTACACAGTGCGTTTGATATGCAGAACCGGCGATATCTGGATTTTCGTGGTGATTCCAGCTGAGATATGCATTTTCTACGATAATATTGGTGAGACTTCTGTCAGAAGTTTGCTGAATCATCCAGATCGCTCTTTTCGAGCTATTTAATGCGAGAAACACGTTTTCTGGTGTATTCACCACTCCACTGTACGTTTGACATGCAGAACCGGAGATATCTTGGTTTCGGTCGAGTTTCAAGCTGAGATATGCATTTTCTACGATAATATTGGTGAGACCTCTGTCAGAAGTATGCAGAATCTTCGAGAACGCTCTTTTCGAGCTACTTAATGCGAGTAACACGTTTTGTGGTGTTTTGAACACTCCACAGTGCGTTTGATATGTAGAGCCGCCGATAACTTGGTATTCGTGGGGTTTCCAGGTGAAATATGCATTTTCTGCGATAAACTTTGTGTTTCATCTATGAGAAGTATGCAGAATCATCGAGAACGCTCTTTTCGAGGTAGTTAATGCGAGAAACACGTTTTCTGGTGTTTTCACCACTCCACAGTGCGTCTGATATGCAGAACAGGCGATATCTTGGGTTTCGTGGGGTTTCCAGCTGAGATATGCATTTTCTGCGATAATCTTGGTGAGTCTTCTGTCAGAAGTATGCCGAATCATCGAGATCGCTCTATTCGAGCTATTTAATGCGAGAAACACGTTTTCTGGTTGTTTTCACCACTCCACAGTGCGTTTGATATGCAGAACCGGCGGCATCTTGATTTTCGTGAGGTTTCTAACTGAGATATGCATTTTCTGCGATAATATTGGTGAGAATTCAGTCAGAAGTATGCAGAATCATCTAGATTGCTCGTTTCGAGCTATTTAATGCGAGAAACACGTTTTCTGGTGTATTCACCACTCCACAGTACGTTAGACATGCAGAACCGGAGATATCTTCGTTTCGGTCGGGTTTCGAGCTGAGATATGCATTTTCTACGATAACATTGGTGATACCTCTGTCAGAAGTATGCAGAATCTTCGAGAACGCTCTTTTCGAGCTACTTAATGCGAGAAACACGTTTTCTGGTGTTTTGACCACTCCACAGTGCGTTTGATATGTAGAGCCGCCGATAACTTGGTTTTCGTGGGGTTTCCAGCTGAAATATGCATTTTCTGCGATAATCTTGGTGTTTCATCTATGAGAAGTATGCAGAATCATCGAGAACGCTCTTTTCGAGCTAGTTAATGCGAGAAACACGTTTTCTGGTGTTTTGAGCACTCCACAGTACGTTTGACATGCAGAACCGGAGATATCTTGGTTTCGGTCGAGTTTCAAGCTGAAATATGCATTTTCTACGATAATATTGGTGAGACCTCTGTCAGAAGTATGCAGAATCTTCGAGAACGCTCTTTTCGAGCTACTTAATGCGAGAAACACGTTTTCTGGTGTTTTCTCCACTCCACAGTACGTTTGATGTGCAGAACCGGAGATAACTTGGTTTTCGTGAGGTTTCAAGCTGAGATATGCATTTTCTGCGATAATCCTGGTGAGACTTCAGTCAGAAGTATGCTGGATCATCCAGAACGCTCTTTTCGAGCTAGTTAATGCGAGTAACACGTTTTCTGGTGTTTTCACCACTCCACAGTACGTTAGACATGCAGGACCGGAGATATCTTCGTTTCGGTCGGGTTTCAAGCTGAGATATGCATTTTCTGCGATAATATTGTTGAGACTTCTGTCAGAAGTTTGCAGAATCATCTAGATCGCTCTTTTCGAGCTATTTAATGCGAGAAACACGTTTTCTGGTGTATTCACCACTCCACTGTACGTTTGACATGCAGAACCGGAGATATCTTGGTTTCGGTCGAGTTTCAAGCTGAGATATGCATTTTCTACGATAATATTGGTGAGACCTCTGTCAGAAGTATGCAGAATCTTCGAGAACGCTCTTTTCGAGCTACTTAATGCGAGAAACACGTTTTCTGGTGTTTTGAACACTCCACAGTGCGTTTGATATGTAGAGCCGCCGATAACTTGGTATTCGTGGGGTTTCCAGCTGAAATATGCATTTTCTGCGATAAACTTGGTGTTTCATCTATGAGAAGTATGCAGAATCATCGAGAACGCTCTTTTCGAGGTAGTTAATGCGAGAAACACGTTTTCTGGTGTTTTCACCACTCCACAGTGCGTCTGATATGCAGAACAGGCGATATCTTGGTTTTCGTGGGGTTTCCAGCTGAGATATGCATTTTCTGCGATAATCTTGGTGAGTCTTCTGTCAGAAGTATGCCGAATCATCGAGATCGCTCTTTTCGAGCTAGTTAATGCGAGAAACACGTTTTCTGGTGTATTGACCACTCCACGGTGCGTTTGATATGCAGAACCGGCGACATCTTGGTTTTCGTCGTGTTTCAAGCTGAGAAATGCATTTTCTGCGATAACATTGGTGAGAATTCAGTCAGAAGTATGCAGAATCCTCGATATCGCTCTTTTCGAGCTATATAATGCGAGAAACACGTTATCTGGTGATTTGACCACTCCACAGTGCGTTTGATATGTAGAGCCGCCGATAACTTGGTTCTCGTGGGGTTTCCAGCTGAAATATGCATTTTCTGCGATAATCTTGGTGTTTCATCTATGAGAAGTATGCAGAATCATCGAGAACGCTCTTTTCGAGCTAGTTAATGCGAGAAACACGTTTTCTGGTGTTTTCCCCACTCCACAGTACGTTTGATGTGCAGAACCGGAGATATATTGGTTTTCGTAGGGTTTCCAGCTGAGATATGAATTTTCTGCGATAATCTTGGTGAGTCTTCTGTCAGAAGTATGCAGAATCATCTAGATCGCTCGTTTCGAGCTATTTAATGCGAGAAACACGTTATCTGGTTGTTTTCACCACTCCACAGTGCGTTTGATATGTAGAGCCGCCGATAACTTCGTTTTCGTGGGGTTTCCAGTTGAAATATGCATTTTCTGCGATAATCTTGGTGTTTCATCTATGAGAAGTATGCAGAATCATCGAGAACGCTCTTTTCGAGCTAGTTAATGCGAGAAACACGTTTTCTGGTGTTTTCACCACTCCACAGTGCGTCTGATATGCAGAACCGGAGATATCTTGGTTTCGGTCGAGTTTCAAGCTGAAATATGCATTTTCTACGATAATATTAGTGAGACCTCTGTCAGAAGTATGCAGAATCTTCGAGAACGCTCTTTTCGAGCTACTTAATGCGAGAAACACGTTTTCTGGTGTTTTCTCCACTCCACAGTACGTTTGATGTGCAGAACCGGAGATAACTTGGTTTTCGTGAGGTTTCAAGCTGAGATATGCATTTTCTGCGATAATCCTGGTGAGACTTCAGTCAGAAGTATGCTGAATCATCCAGAACGCTCTTTTCGAGCTAGTTAATGCGAGTAACACGTTTTCTGGTGTTTTCACCACTCCACAGTACGTTAGACATGCAGGACCGGAGATATCTTCGTTTCGGTCGGGTTTCAAGCTGAGATATGCATTTTCTGCGATAATATTGGTGAGACTTTAGTCAGAAGTATGCAGAATCACCTAGATCGCTCGTTTCGAGCTATTTTATGCGAGAAACACGTTATCTGGTTGTTTTCACCACTACAAAGTGCGTTTGATATGCAGAACCGGCGATATCTGGATTTTCGTGGTGATTCCAGCTGAGATATGCATTTTCTACGATAATATTGGTGAGACTTCTGTCAGAAGTTAGCTGAATCATCCAGATCGCTCTTTTCGAGCTATTTAATGCGAGAAACACGTTTTCTGGTGTATTCACCACTCCACTGTACGTTTGACATGCAGAACCGGAGATATCTTGGTTTCGGTCGAGTTTCAAGCTGAGATATGCATTTTCTACGATAATATTGGTGAGACCTCTGTCAGAAGTATGCAGAATCTTCGAGAACGCTCTTTTCGAGCTACTTAATGCGAGTAACACGTTTTCTGGTGTTTTGAACACTCCACAGTGCGTTTGATATGTAGAGCCGCCGATAACTTGGTATTCGTGGGGTTTCCAGCTGAAATATGCATTTTCTGCGATAAACTTTGTGTTTCATCTATGAGAAGTATGCAGAATCATCGAGAACGCTCTTTTCGAGCTAGTTAATGCGAGAAACACGTTTTCTGGTGTTTTGAGCACTCCACAGTACGTTTGACATGCAGAACCGGAGATATCTTGGTTTTGGTCGAGTTTCAAGCTGAAATATGCATTTTCTACGATAATATTGGTGAGACCTCTGTCAGAAGTATGCAGAATCTTCGAGAACGCTCTTTTCGAGCTACTTAATGCGAGAAACACGTTTTCTGGTGTTTTCTCCACTCCACAGTACGTTTGATGTGCAGAACCGGAGATAACTTGGTTTTCGTGAGGTTTCAAGCTGAGATATGCATTTTCTGCGATAATCCTGGTGAGACTTCAGTCAGAAGTATGCTGGATCATCCAGAACGCTCTTCTCGAGCTAGTTAATGCGAGTAACACGTTTTCTGGTGTTTTCACCACTCCACAGTACGTTAGACATGCAGGACCGGAGATATCTTCGTTTCGGTCGGGTTTCAAGCTGAGATTTGCATTTTCTGCGATAATATTGGTGAGACTTCAGTCAGAAGTATGCAGAATCACCTAGATCGCTCGTTTCGAGCTATTTTATGCGAGAAACACGTTATCTGGTTGTTTTCACCACTAGACAGTGCGTTTGATATGCAGAACCGGCGATATCTGGATTTTCGTGGTGTTTCCAGCTGAGATATGCATTTTCTACGATAATATTGTTGAGACTTCTGTCAGAAGTTTGCAGAATCATCTAGATCGCTCTTTTCGAGCTATTTAATGCGAGAAACACGTTTTCTGGTGTATTCACCACTCCACTGTACGTTTGACATGCAGAACCGGAGATATCTTGGTTTCGGTCGAGTTTCAAGCTGAGATATGCATTTTCTACGATAATATTGGTGAGACCTCTGTCAGAAGTATGCAGAATCTTCGAGAACGCTCTTTTCGAGCTACTTAATGCGAGAAACACGTTTTCTGGTGTTTTGAACACTCCACAGTGCGTTTGATATGTAGAGCCGCCGATAACTTGGTATTCGTGGGGTTTCCAGCTGAAATATGCATTTTCTGCGATAAACTTGGTGTTTCATCTATGAGAAGTATGCAGAATCATCGAGAACGCTCTTTTCGAGGTAGTTAATGCGAGAAACACGTTTTCTGGTGTTTTCACCACTCCACAGTGCGTCTGATATGCAGAACAGGCGATATCTTGGTTTTCGTGGAGTTTCCAGCTGAGATATGCATTTTCTGCGATAATCTTGGTGAGTCTTCTGTCAGAAGTATGCCGAATCATCGAGATCGCTCTTTTCGAGCTAGTTAATGCGAGAAACACGTTTTCTGGTGTTTTCACCACTCCACAGTGCGTCTGATATGCAGAACCGGCGATATCTTGGTTTTCGTGGGGTTTCCAGCTGAGATATACATTTTCTGCGATAATCTTGGTGAGACTACAGTCAGAAGTATGCAGAATCATCTACATCGCTCTTTTCGAGCTATTTAATGCGAGAAACACGTTATCTGGTGTATTGACCACTCCACGGTGCGTTTGATATGCAGAACCGGCGACATCTTGGTTTTCGTCGTGTTTCAAGCTGAGAAATGCATTTTCTGCGAAAACATTGGTGAGAATTCAGTCAGAAGTATGCAGAATCCTCGATATCGCTCTTTTCGAGCTATATAATGCGAGAAACACGTTATCTGGTGATTTGACCACACCACAGTGCGTTTGATATGTAGAGCCGCCGATAACTTGGTTCTCGTGGGGTTTCCAGCTGAAATATGCATTTTCTGCGATAATCTTGGTGTTTCATCTATGAGAAGTATGCAGAATCATCGAGAACGCTCTTTTCGAGCTAGTTAATGCGAGAAACACGTTTTCTGGTGTTTTCCCCACTCCACAGTACGTTTGATGTGCAGAACCGGAGATATATTGGTTTTCGTAGGGTTTCCAGCTGAGATATGAATTTTCTGCGATAATCTTGGTGAGTCTTCTGTCAGAAGTATGCAGAATCATCGAGAACGCTCTTTTCGAGCTACTTAATGCGAGAAACACGTTTTCTGGTGTTTTCACCACTCCACAGTGCGTCTGATATGCAGAACCGGCGATATCTTGGTTTTCGTGGGGTTTCCAGCTGAGATATGCATTTTCTGCGATAATATTGGTGAGACTTCAGTCAGAAGTATGCAGAATCATCGATATCGCCCTTTTGGAGCTATTTAATGCGAGAAACACGTTATCTGGTGTTTTCACCACTCCACAGTGCGTCTGATATGCAGAACCGGCGATATCTTGGTTTTCGTGGGGTTTCCAGCTGAAATATGCATTTTCTGCGATATTCTTGGTGTTTCATCTATGAGAAGTATGCAGAATCATCGAGAACGCTCTTTTCGAGCTAGTTAATGCGAGAAACACGTTTTCTGGTGTTTTGAGCACTCCACAGTACGTTTGACATGCAGAACCGGAGATATCTTGGTTTCGGTCGAGTTTCAAGCTGAGATATGCATTTTCTACGATAATATTGGTGAGACCTCTGTCAGAAGTATGCAGAATATTCGAGAACGCTCTTTTCGAGCTACTTAATGCGAGAAACACGTTTTCTGGTGTTTTCCCCACTCCACAGTACGTTTGATGTGCAGAACCGGAGATATATTGGTTTTCGTAGGGTTTCCAGCTGAGATATGAATTTTCTGCGATAATCTTCGTGAGTCTTCTGTCAGAAGTATGCAGAATCATCTAGATCGCTCGTTTCGAGCTATTTAATGCGAAAAAACCAGTTTTCTGGTGTTTTGACCACACCACAGTGCGTTTGATATGCAGAAATGGCGAAATCTTGGTTTTCGTCGGTTTTCATGCTGAGGTATGCATTTTCGGCGATAATCTTGGTGTTTCATCTATGAGAAGTATGCAGAATCATCGAGAACGCTCTTTTCGAGCTAGCTAATGCGAGAAACACGTTTTCTGGTGTTTTCACCACTCCGCAGTGCGTTTGATATGCAGAACCGGAGATATCTTGGTTTCGGTCGAGTTTCAAGCTGAGATATGCATTTTCTGCGATAATATTGGTGAGAATTCAGTCAGAAGTATGCAGAATCATCTAGATTGCTCGTTTCGAGCTATTTAATGCGAGAAACACGTTTTCTGGTTTATTCACCACTCCACAGTACGTTAGACATGCAGAACCGGAGATATCTTCGTTTCGGTCGGGTTTCAAGCTGAGATATGCATTTTCTACGATAAGATTGGTGAGACCTCTGTCAGAAGTATGCAGAATCTTCGAGAACGCTCTTATCGAGCTACTTAATGCGAGAAACACGTTTTCTGGTGTTTTGACCACTCCACAGTGCGTTTGATATGTAGAGCCGCCGATAACTTGGTTTTCGTGGGGTTTCCAGCTGAAATATGCATTTTCTGCGATAATCTTGGTGTTTCATCTATGAGAAGTATGCAGAATCATCGAGAACGCTCTTTTCGAGCTAGTTAATGCGAGAAACACGTTTTCTGGTGTTTTGAGCACTCCACAGTACGTTTGACATGCAGAACCGGAGATATCTTGGTTTCGGTCGAGTTTCAAGCTGAAATATGCATTTTCTACGATAATATTGGTGAGACCTCTGTCAGAAGTATGCAGAATCTTCGAGAACGCTCTTTTCGAGCTACTTAATGCGAGAAACACGTTTTCTGGTGTTATCTCCACTCCACAGTACGTTTGATGTGCAGAACCGGAGATAACTTGGTTTTCGTGTGGTTTCAAGCTGAGATATGCATTTTCTGCGATAATCCTGGTGAGACTTCAGTCAGAAGTTTGCAGAATCATCTAGATCGCTCTTTTCGAGCTATTTAATGCGTGAAACACGTTTTCTGGTGTATTCACCACTCCACTGTACGTTTGACATGCAGAACCGGCGACATCTTGGTTTTCGTCGTGTTTCAAGCTGAGAAATGCATTTTCTGCGATAACATTGGTGAGAATTCAGTCAGAAGTATGCAGAATCCTCGATATCGCTCTTTTCGAGCTATATAATGCGAGAAACACGTTATCTGGTGATTTGACCACTCCACAGTGCGTTTGATATGTAGAGCCGCCGATAACTTGGTTCTCGTGGGGTTTCCAGCTGAAATATGCATTTTCTGCGATAATCTTGGTGTTTCATCTATGAGAAGTATGCAGAATCATCGAGAACGCTCTTTTCGAGCTAGTTAATGCGAGAAACACGTTTTCTGGTTGTTTTCACCACTCCACAGTGCGTTTGATATGCAGAACCGGCGTCATGTTGATTTTCGTGGTGTTTCCAGCTGAGATATGCATTTTCTGCGATAATCTTGGTGAGACTTCAGTCAGAAGTATGCACAATCATCTAGATCGCTCGTTTCGAGCTATTTAATGCGAGAAACACGTTATCTGGTTGTTTGCCCCACTCCATAGTGCGTTTGGTATGCAGAACCGGCGACATCTTGATTTTCGTGAGGTTTCTAGCTGAGATATGCGTTTTCTGCGATAATATTGGTGAGACTTCAGTCGGAAGTATGCAGAATCTTCGAGAACGCTCTTTTCGAGCTACTTAATGCGAGAATCACGTTTTCTGGTGTTTTCACCACTCCACAGTGCGTTTGATATGTAGAGCCGCCGATAACTTGTTTTTGGTGGGGTTTCCAGCTGAAATATGCATTTTCTGCGATAATCTTGGAGTTTCATCTATAAGACGTATGCAGAATCATCGAGAACGCTATTTTCGAGTTCGTTAATACGAGAAACAGGTTTTCTGGTGTTTTCAACATTCCACAGTGCGTGTGATATGCAGAACCGACGATATCTTGGTTTTCGTGGGGTTTCCAGCTGAGATATGCATTTTCTGCGATCATCTTGGTGTTTCATCTATGCGAGGTATGCAGAATCATCGACAACGCTCTTTTCGAGCTAGTTAATGCGAGAAACACGTTTTCTGGTGTTTTCACCACTCCACAGTGCGTCTGATATGCAGAACAGGCGATATCTTGGTTTTCGTAGGGTTTCCAGCTGAGATATGCATTTTCTGCGATAATCTTGGTGAGTCTTCTGTCAGAAGTGTGCAGACTCATCTAGATCGCTCGTTTCGAGCTATTTAATGCGAAAAAACAAGTTTTCTGGTATTTTGACCACTCCACAGTGTGTTTGATATGCAGAGCCGCCGATAACTTGGTTTTCGTGGGGTTTCCAGCTGAAATATGCATTTTCTGCGATAATCTTTGTGTTTCATCTATGAGAAGTATGCAGAATCATCGAGAACGCTATTTTTGAGTTCGTTAATACGAGAAACACGTTTTCTGGTGTTTTCAACATTCCACAGTGCGTGTGATATGCAGAACCGACGATATCTTGGTTTTCGTGGGGTTTCCAGCTGAGATATGCATTTTCTGCGATCATCTTGGTGAGTCTTCTGTCAGAAGTATGCAGAATCATCTAGGTCGCTCGTTTCGAGCGATTTAATGCGAGAAACACGTTATCTGGTTGTTTTCACCACTCCACAGTGCGTTTGATATGCAGAACCGGCGTCATGTTGATTTTCGTGAGGTTTCAAGCTGAGATATGCATTTTCTGCGATAATATTGGTGAGACTTCTGTTCGAAGTATGCAGAACCATCGATATCGCTCTTTTCGAGCTATTTAATGCGAGAAACACGTTATCTGGTGTTTTGACCACTCCACAGAGGGTTTGATATGTAGAGCCGCCGATAACTTGGTTTTCGTGGGGTTTCCAGCTGAAATATGCATTTTCTGCGATAATCTTGGAGTTTCATCTATAAGACGTATGCAGAATCATCGAGAACGCTCTTTTCGAGCTAGTTAATGCGAGAAACACGTTTTCTAGTGTTTTCACCACTCCACAGTGCGTCTGATATGCAGAACAGGCGATATCTTGGTTTTCGTGGGGTTTCCAGCTGAGATATGCTTTTTCTGCGATAATATTGGTGAGATTTCAGTCAGAAGTATGCAGAATCATCGATATCGCTCTTTTCCAGCTATTTAATGCGAGAAACACGTTATCTGGTGTTTTGACCACTCCACAGTGCGTTTGATATGCAGAACCGGCGATATCTTGGTTTTCGTGGGGTTTCCAGCTGAGATATGCATTTTCTGCGATAATATTGGTGAGACTTATGTCCGAAGTATGCAGAATCATCGATATCGCTCTTTTCAAACTAGTTAATGCGAGAAACACGTTTTCTGGTGTTTTCAGCACTCCACAGTGCGTCTGATATGCAGAACCGGCGATATCTTGATTTTCGTGGTGTTTCCAGCTGAGATATGCATTTTCTGCGATAATCTTGATGAGACTTCAGTCAGAAGTATGCAGAATCATCTAGATCGTTCGTTTCGAGCTATTTAATGCGAGAAACACGTTTTCTGGGGTTTTCACCACTCCACAGTACGTTTGACATGCAGAACCGGAGATATCTTGGTTTCGGTCGGGTTTCAAGCTGAGATATGCATTTTCTACGATAATCCAAGTGAAACATCTGTCCGAAGTATGCAGAAACATCGAGAGCGCTCTTTTCGAGCTGTTTAATGCGAGAAACTCGTTTTCTGGGGTTTTCACCACTCCACAGTACGTTTGACATGCAGAACCGGAGATATCTTGGTTTCGGTCGGGTTTCAAGCTGAGATATGCATTTTTTAGATAATTTTGGTGAGACTTCTGTCCGAAGTATGCAGAATCATCGAGATCGCTCGTTTCGAGCTATTTAATGCGAAAAAACAAGTTTTCTGGTATTTTGACCACTCCACAGTGTGTTTGATATGCAGAGCCGCCGATAACTTGGTTTTCGTGGGGTTTCCAGCTGAAATATGCATTTTCTGCGATAATCTTTGTGTTTCATCTATGAGAAGTATGCAGAATCATCGAGAACGCTATTTTTGAGTTCGTTAATACGAGAAACACGTTTTCTGGTGTTTTCAACATTCCACAGTGCGTGTGATATGCAGAACCGACGATATCTTGGTTTTCGTGGGGTTTCCAGCTGAGATATGCATTTTCTGCGATCATCTTGGTGAGTCTTCTGTCAGAAGTATGCAGAATCATCTAGGTCGCTCGTTTCGAGCGATTTAATGCGAGAAACACGTTATCTGGTTGTTTTCACCACTCCACAGTGCGTTTGATATGCAGAACCGGCGTCATGTTGATTTTCGTGAGGTTTCAAGCTGAGATATGCATTTTCTGCGATAATATTGGTGAGACTTCTGTTCGAAGTATGCAGAACCATCGATATCGCTCTTTTCGAGCTATTTAATGCGAGAAACACGTTATCTGGTGTTTTGACCACTCCACAGAGGGTTTGATATGTAGAGCCGCCGATAACTTGGTTTTCGTGGGGTTTCCAGCTGAAATATGCATTTTCTGCGATAATCTTGGAGTTTCATCTATAAGACGTATGCAGAATCATCGAGAACGCTCTTTTCGAGCTAGTTAATGCGAGAAACACGTTTTCTAGTGTGTTCACCACTCCACAGTGCGTCTGATATGCAGAACAGGCGATATCTTGGTTTTCGTGGGGTTTCCAGCTGAGATATGCTTTTTCTGCGATAATATTGGTGAGATTTCAGTCAGAAGTATGCAGAATCATCGATATCGCTCTTTTCCAGCTATTTAATGCGAGAAACACGTTATCTGGTGTTTTGACCACTCCACAGTGCGTTTGATATGTAGAACCGGCGACATCTTGATTATCGTGAGGTTTCTAGCTGAAATATTCATTTTCTGCATTAATCTTGGTGTTTCATCTATGAGAGGTATGCAGAATCATCGAGAACGCTCTTTTCGAGCTAGTTAATGCGAGAAACACGTTTTCTATTGTTTTCACCACTCCACAGTGCGTCTGATATGCAGAACAGGCGATATGTTGGTTTTCGTGGGGTTTCCAGCTGAGATATGCATTTTCTGCGATAATATTTGTGAGACTTCTGTCCGAAGTATGCAGAATCATCGATATCGCTCTTTTCGAGCTATTTAATGCGAGAAACACGTTATCTGGTGTACTGACCACTCCACAGTGCGTTTGATATGCAGAACCGGCGATATCTTGGTTTTCGTGGGGTTTCCAGCTGAGATATGCATTTTCTGCGATAATATTGGTGAGTCTTATGTCCGAAGTATGCAGAATCATCGATATCGCTCTTTTCAAACTAGTTAATGCGAGAAACACGTTTTCTGGTGTTTTCAGCACTCCACAGTGCGTCTGATATGCAGAACCGGCGATATCTTGATTTTCGTGGTGTTTCCAGCTGAGATATGCATTTTCTGCGATAATCTTGATGAGACTTCAGTCAGAAGTATGCAGAATCATCTAGATCGTTCGTTTCGAGCTATTTAATGCGAGAAACACGTTTTCTGGGGTTTTCACCACTCCACAGTACGTTTGACATGCAGAACCGGAGATATCTTGGTTTCGGTCGGGTTTCAAGCTGAGATATGCATTTTCTACGATAATCCAAGTGAAACATCTGTCCGAAGTATGCAGAAACATCGAGAGCGCTCTTTTCAAGCTGTTTAATGCGAGAAACTCGTTTTCTGGGGTTTTCACCACTCCACAGTACGTTTGACATGCAGAACCGGAGATATCTTGGTTTCGGTCGGGTTTCAAGCTGAGATATGCATTTTTTAGATAATTTTGGTGAGACTTCTGTCCGAAGTATGCAGAATCATCGAGATCGCTCGTTTCGAGCTATTTAATGCGAGAAACACGTTAACTGGTGTTTTCACCACTCCACAGTGCGTTTGATATGCAGAACAGTAGATATCTTGGTTTTCGTAGGGTTTCAAGCTGAGATATGCATTTTGTACGATAAGCTTGGTGAGACATCTGTCCGAAGTATGCAGAAACATCGAGAGCGCTCTTTTCGAGCTATTTCATGCGAGAAACACGTTTTCTGGGGTTTTCACCACTCCACAGTTCTTTGGATATGCAAAACAGGAGATATCTTGGTTTGCGTGGGGTTTCAAGCAGAGATATGCATTTTCTGCGATAATCTTGGTGAGACATCTGTCCGAAGTATGCAGAAACATCGAGATCGCACTTTTCGAGCTATTTAATGCGAGAAACACGTTATCTGGTGTTTTCACCACTCCACAGTGCGTTTGATATGCAGAACCGGCGATATCTTGGTTTTCGTGGGGTTTCAAGCTGAGATATGCATATTCAGCGATAATCTTGTTGAGACTTCTGTCCGAAGTATGCAGAATCATCGAGATCGCTCGTTTCGAGCTATTTAATGCGAGAAACACGTTATCCGGTGTTTTCACAACTCCACAGTGCGTTTGATATACAGAACCAGCGATATCTTGGCTTTCGTGGGGTTTCAAGCTGAGATATGCATTTTTTACGATAATCTTGTTGAGACTTCTGTCCGAAGTATGCAGAATCATCGAGATCGCACTTTTCGAGCTATTTAATGCGAGAAACACGTTATCTGGTGTTTTCACCACTCCACAGTTGGTTTGATATGCAGAACCAGCGATATCTTGGCTTTCGTGGGGTTTCAAGCTGAGATATGCATTTTTTACGATAATCTTGTTGAGACTTCTGTCCGAAGTATGCAGAATCATCGAGATCGCACTTTTCGAGCTATTTAATGCGAGAAACACGTTATCTGGTGTTTTCAGCACACCACAGTGCGTTTGATATGCAGAACAGTAGATATCTTGGTTTTCGTAGGGTTTCAAGCTGAGATATGCATTTTCTGCGATAACCTTGTTGAGACTTCTGTCCGAAGTATGCTTAATCATCGAGATCGCTCGTTTCGAGTTATTTAATGAGAGAAACACGTTATCTGGTGTTTTCACCACTCCACAGTGCGTATGTTATGCAGAACCTGCGATATCTTGGTTTTCGTGGGGTTTCAAGCTCAGATATGCATTTTCTGCGATAATCTTGGTGAGACTTCTGTCCGAAGTATGAAGAATTATCGAGATCGCTCTATTCGAGCTATTTAATGCGAGAAACACGTTTTCTGGGGTTTTCGCCACTCCACAGTTCGTTGGATATGCAGAACAGTAGATATCTTGGTTTTCGTGGGGTTTCAAGCAGAGATATGCATTTTCTGCGATAATCTTGGTGAGACTTCTGTTAGAAGTATGCAGAATCATCGAGATCGCACTTTTCGAGCTATTTAATGCGAGAAACACGTTATCTGGTGTTTTCACCACTCCACAGTTGGTTTGATATGCAGAACCGGCGATATTTTGGTTTTCGTCGGGTTTCAAGCTGAGATATGCATTTCCTACGATAAGCTTGGTGAGACATCTGTCCGAAGTGTGCAGAAACATCGAGAGCGCTCTATTCGAGCTATTTAATGCGATCAACTCGTTTTCTGGGGTTTTCACCACTCCACAGTTCGTTGGATATGCAGAACCGGAGATATCTTGGTTTTCGTGGGGTTTCAAGCTGAGATATGCATTTTCTGCGATAATCTTGGTGAGACTTCTGTTCGAAGTATGCAGAATCATCGAGATCGCTCTTTTCGAGCTATTTAATGCGAGAAACAAGTTATCTGGTGTTTTCACCACTCCACAGTGCGTTTGATATGCAGAACCTGCGATATCTTGGTTTTCGTGGGGTTCAAGCTCAGATATGCATTTTCTGCGATTATCTTGGTGAGACTTCTGTCCGAAGTATGCAGAAACATCGAGAGCGCTCTTTTCGAGCTATTTAATGCGAGAAACTCGATTTCTGGGGTTTTCACCACTCCACAGTGCGTTGGATATGAAGAACCGGAGATATTTTGGTTTTCGTCGGGTTTCAAGCTGAGATATGCATTTCCTACGATAAGCTTGGTGAGACATCTGTCCGAAGTGTGCAGAAACACCGAGAGCGCTCTATTCGAGCTATTTAATGCGAGAAACTCGTTTTCTGGGGTTTTCACCACTCCACAGTTCGTTGGATATGCAGAACCGGAGATATCTTGGTTTTCGTAGGGTTTCAAGCTGAGATATGCATTTTCTGCGATAATCTTGGTGAGACTTCTGTCCGAAGTATGCAGAATCATCGAGATCGCTCTTTTCGAGCTATTTAATGCGAGAAACAAGTTATCTGGTGTTTTCACCACTCCACAGTGCGTTTGATATGCAGCACCTGCGATATCTTGGTTTTCGTGGGGTTTCAAGCTCAGATATGCATTTTCTGCGATAATCTTGGTGAGACTTCTGTCCGAAGTATGCAGAATCATCGAGATCGCACTTTTCGAGCTATTTAATGCGAGAAACACGTTATCTGGTGTTTTCACCACTCCACAGTGCGTTTGATATGCAGAACCGGCGATATCTTGGTATTTGTGGGGTTTCAAGCTGAGTTATGCATTTTTTACGATAATCTTGGTGAGACTTCTGTCCGAAGTATGCTTTATCATCGAGATCGCTCTATTCGAGCTATTTAATGCGAGAAACACGTTATCTGGTGTTTTGAGCACTCCACAGTGCGTTTGATATGCAGAACCAGCGATATCCTGGTTTTCGTGGGGATTCAAGCTGAGATATGCAAATTCTGCGATAATCTTGGTGAGACTTCTGTCCGAAGTATGCAGAATCATCGAGATCGCTCTTTTCGAGCTATTTAATGCGAGAAACAAGTTATCTGATGTTTTCACCACTCCACAGTGCGTTTGATATGCAGAACCTGCGATATCTTGGTTTTCGTGGGGTTTCAAGCTCAGATATGCATTTTCAGCGATAATCTTGGTGAGACTTCTGTCCGAAGTATGAAGAATTATCGAGATCGCTCTATTCGAGCTATTTAATGCGAGAAACACGTTTTCTGGGGTTTTCGCCACTCCACAGTTCGTTGGATATGCAGAACAGTAGATATCTTGGTTTTCGTGGGGTTTCAAGCAGAGAATGCATTTTCTGCGATAATCTTGGTGAGACATCTGTTAGAAGTATGCAGAATCATCGAGATCGCACTTTTCGAGCTATTTAATGCGAGAAACACGTTATCTGGTGTTTTCACAACTCCACAGTTGGTTTGATATGCAGAACCAGCGATATCTTGGCTTTCGTGGGGTTTCAAGCTGAGATATGCATTTTTTACGATAATCTTGTTGAGACTTCTGTCCGAAGTATGCAGAATCATCGAGATCGCACTTTTCGAGCTATTTAATGCGAGAAACACCTTATCCGGTGTTTTCACCACTCCACAGTGCGTTTGATATGCAGAACAGTAGATATCTTGGTTTTCGTAGGGTTTCAAGCTGAGATATGCATTTTCTGCGATAATCTTGTTGAGACTTCTGTCCGAAGTATGCAGAAACATCGAGAGCGCTCTTTTCGAGCTATTTAATGCGCGAAACACGTTTTCTGGGGTTTTCACCACTCCACAGTTCTTTGGATATGCAGAACCGGCGATATCTGGATTTTCGTGGTGATTCCAGCTGAGATATGCATTTTCTACGATAATATTGGTGAGACTTCTGTCAGAAGTTTGCAGAATCATCTAGATCGCTCTTTTCGAGCTATTTAATGCGAGAATCACGTTTTCTGGTGTATTCACCACTCCACTGTACGTTTGACATGCAGAACCGGAGATATCTTGGTTTCGGTCGAGTTTCAAGCTGAGATATGCATTTTCTACGATAATATTGGTGAGACCTCTGTCAGAAGTATGCAGAATCTTCGAGAACGTTCTTTTCGAGGTACTTAATGCGAGTAACACGTTTTCTGGTGTTTTGAACACTCCACAGTGCGTTTGATATGTAGAGCCGCCGATAACTTGGTATTCGTGGGGTTTCCAGCTGAAATATGCATTTTCTGCGATAAACTTGGTGTTTCATCTATGAGAAGTATGCAGAATCATCGAGAACGCTCTTTTCGAGGTAGTTAATGCGAGAAACACGTTTTCTGGTGTTTTCACCACTCCACAGTGCGTCTGATATGCAGAACAGGCGATATCTTGGTTTTCGTGGGGTTTCCAGCTGAGATATGCATTTTCTGCGATAATCTTGGTGAGTTTTCTGTCAGAAGTATGCCGAATCATCGAGATCGCTCTATTCGAGCTATTTAATGCGAGAAACACGTTATCTGGTTGTTTTCCCCACTCCACAGTGCGTTTGATATGCAGAACCGGCGTCATCTTGATTTTCGTGAGGTTTCTAACTGAGATATGCATTTTCTGCGATAATATTGGTGAGAATTCAGTCAGAAGTATGCAGAATCATCTAGATTGCTCGTTTCGAGCTATTTAATGCGAGAAACACGTTTTCTGGTGTATTCACCACTCCACAGTACGTTAGACATGCAGAACCGGAGATATCTTCGTTTCGGTCGGGTTTCAAGCTGAGATATGCATTTTCTACGATAACATTGGTGAGACCTCTGTCAGAAGTATGCAGAATCTTCGAGAACGCTCTTTTCGAGCTACTTAATGCGAGAAACACGTTTTCTGGTGTTTTGACCACTCCACAGTGCGTTTGATATGTAGAGCCGCCGATAACTTGGTTTTCGTGGGGTTTCCAGCTGAAATATGCATTTTCTGCGATAATCTTGGTGTTTCATCTATGACAAGTATGCAGAATCATCGAGAACGCTCTTTTCGAGCTAGTTAATGCGAGAAACACGTTTTCTGGTGTTTTGAGCACTCCACAGTACGTTTGACATGCAGAACCGGAGATATCTTGGTTTCGGTCGAGTTTCAAGCTGAAATATGCATTTTCTACGGTAATATTGGTGAGACCTCTGTCAGAAGTATGCAGAATATTCGAGAACGCTCTTTTCGAGCTACTTAATGCGAGAAACACGTTTTCTGGTGTTTTCCCCACTCCACAGTACGTTTGATGTGCAGAACCGGAGATATATTGGTTTTCGTAGGGTTTCCAGCTGAGATATGAATTTTCTGCGATAATCTTGGTGAGTCTTCTGTCAGAAGTATGCAGAATCATCTAGATCGCTCGTTTCGAGCTATTTAATGCGAAAAAACCAGTTTTCTGGTGTTTTGACCACACCACAGTGCGTTTGATATGCAGAAATGGCGAAATCTTGGTTTTCGTCGGTTTTCATGCTGAGGTATGCATTTTCGGCGATAATCTTGGTGTTTCATCTATGAGAAGTATGCAGAATCATCGAGAACGCTCTTTTCGAGCTAGCTAATGCGAGAAACACGTTTTCTGGTGTTTTCACCACTCCGCAGTGCGTTTGATATGCAGAACCGGAGATATCTTGGTTTCGGTCGAGTTTCAAGCTGAGATATGCATTTTCTGCGATAATATTGGTGAGAATTCAGTCAGAAGTATGCAGAATCATCTAGATTGCTCGTTTCGAGCTATTTAATGCGAGAAACACGTTTTCTGGTGTATTCACCACTCCACAGTACGTTAGACATGCAGAACCGGAGATATCTTCGTTTCGGTCGGGTTTCAAGCTGAGATATGCATTTTCTACGATAACATTGGTGAGACCTCTGTCAGAAGTATGCAGAATCTTCGAGAACGCTCTTATCGAGCTACTTAATGCGAGAAACACGTTTTCTGGTGTTTTGACCACTCCACAGGGCGTTTGATATGTAGAGCCGCCGATAACTTGGTTTTCGTGGGGTTTCCAGCTGAAATATGCATTTTCTGCGATAATCTTGGTGTTTCATCTATGAGAAGTATGCAGAATCATCGAGAACGCTCTTTTCGAGCTAGTTAATGCGAGAAACACGTTTTCTGGTGTTTTGAGCACTCCACAGTACGTTTGACATGCAGAACCGGAGATATCTTGGTTTCGGTCGAGTTTCAAGCTGAAATATGCATTTTCTACGATAATATTGGTGAGACCTCTGTCAGAAGTATGCAGAATCTTCGAGAACGCTCTTTTCGAGCTACTTAATGCGAGAAACACGTTTTCTGGTGTTTTCTCCACTCCACAGTACGTTTGATGTGCAGAACCGGAGATAACTTGGTTTTCGTGTGGTTTCAAGCTGAGATATGCATTTTCTGCGATAATCCTGGTGAGACTTCAGTCAGAAGTTAGCAGAATCATCTAGATCTCTCTTTTCGAGCTATTTAATGCGTGAAACACGTTTTCTGGTGTATTCACCACTCCACTGTACGTTTGACATGCAGAACCGGAGATATCTTGGTTTCGGTCGAGTTTCAAGCTGAGATATGCATTTTCTACGATAATATTGGTGAGACCTCTGTCAGAAGTATGCAGAATCTTCGAGAACGGTCTTTTCGAGCTACTTAATCCGAGAAACACGTTTTCTGGTGTTTTGAACACTCCACAGTGCGTTTGATATGTAGAGCCGCCGATAACTTGGTATTCGTGGGGTTTCCAGCTGAAATATGCATTTTCTGCGATAAACTTGGTGTTTCATCTATGAGAAGTATGCAGAATCATCGAGAACGCTCTTTTCGAGCTAGCTAATGCGAGAAACACGTTTTCTGGTGTTTTCAGCACTCCGCAGTGCGTTTGATATGCAGAACCGGAGATATCTTGGTTTCGGTCGAGTTTCAAGCTGAGATATGCATTTTCTACGATAATCTTGATGAGACTTCTGTCAGAAGTATGCAGGATCTTCGAGAACGCTCTTTTCGAGCTACTTAATGCGAGAAACACGTTTTCTGGTGTTTTCACCACTCCACAGTGCGTCTGATATGCAGAACCGGCGATATCTTGGTTTTCGTGGGGTTTCCAGCTGAGATATGCATTTTCTGCGATAATATTGGTGAGACTTCAGTCAGAAGTATGCAGAATCATCGATATCGCCCTTTTGGAGCTATTTAATGCGAGAAACACGTTATCTGGTGTTTTGACCACTCCACAGTGCGTTTGATATGTAGAGCCGCCGATAACTTGGTTTTCGTGGGGTTTCCAGCTGAAATATGCATTTTCTGCGATAATCTTGGTGTTTCATCTATGAGAAGTATGCAGAATCATCGAGAACGCTCTTTTCGAGCTAGTTATTGCGAGAAACACGTTTTCTGGTGTTTTGAGCACTCCACAGTACGTTTGACATGCAGAACCGGAGATATCTTGGTTTCGGTCGAGTTTCAAGCTGAAATATGCATTTTCTACGATAATATTGGTGAGACCTCTGTCAGAAGTATGCAGAATCTTCGAGAACGCTCTTTTCGAGCTACTTAATGCGAGAAACACGTTTTCTGGTGTTTTCTCCACTCCACAGTACGTTTGATGTGCAGAACCGGAGATAACTTGGTTTTCGTGAGGTTTCAAGCTGAGATATGCATTTTCTGCGATAATCCTGGTGAGACTTCAGTCAGAAGTATGCTGAATCATCCAGAACGCTCTTTTCGAGCTAGTTAATGCGAGTAACACGTTTTCTGGTGTTTTCACCACTCCACAGTACGTTAGACATGCAGGACCGGAGATATCTTCGTTTCGGTCGGGTTTCAAGCTGAGATATGCATTTTCTGCGATAATATTGGTGAGACTTCAGTCAGAAGTATGCAGAATCACCTAGATCGCTCGTTTCGAGCTATGTTATGCGAGAAACACGTTATCTGGTTGTTTTCACCACTCCACAGTGCGTTTGATATGCAGAACCGGCGATATCTGGATTTTCGTGGTGATTCCAGCTGAGATATGCATTTTCTACGATAATATTGGTGAGACTTCTGTCCGAAGTATGCAGAATCATCGAGATCGCACTTTTCGAGCTATTTAATGCGAGAAACACCTTATCCGGTGTTTTCACCACTCCACAGTGCGTTTGATATGCAGAACAGTAGATATCTTGGTTTTCGTAGGGTTTCAAGCTGAGATATGCATTTTCTGCGATAATCTTGTTGAGACTTCTGTCCGAAGTATGCAGAAACATCGAGAGCGCTCTTTTCGAGCTATTTAATGCGCGAAACACGTTTTCTGGGGTTTTCACCACTCCACAGTTCTTTGGATATGCAGAACCGGCGATATCTGGATTTTCGTGGTGATTCCAGCTGAGATATGCATTTTCTACGATAATATTGGTGAGACTTCTGTCGGAAGTTTGCAGAATCATCTAGATCGCTCTTTTCGAGCTATTTAATGCGAGAATCACGTTTTCTGGTGTATTCACCACTCCACTGTACGTTTGACATGCAGAACCGGAGATATCTTGGTTTCGGTCGAGTTTCAAGCTGAGATATGCATTTTCTGCGATAATCTTGGTGAGACTTCTGTCCGAAGTATGCCGAATCATCGAGATCGCTCTATTCGAGCTATTTAATGCGAGAAACACGTTATCTGGTTGTTTTCACCACTCCACAGTGCGTTTGATATGCAGAACCGGCGTCATCTTGATTTTCGTGAGGTTTCTAACTGAGATATGCATTTTCTGCGATAATCTTGGTGAGACTTCTGTCCGAAGTATGCAGAATCATCGAGATCGCTCTTTTCGAGCTATTTAATGCGAGAAACAAGTTATCTGATGTTTTCACCACTCCACAGTGCGTTTGATATGCAGAACCTGCGATATCTTGGTTTTCGTGGGGTTTCAAGCTCAGATATGCATTTTCAGCGATAATCTTGGTGAGACTTCTGTCCGAAGTATGAAGAATTATCGAGATCGCTCTATTCGAGCTATTTAATGCGAGAAACACGTTTTCTGGGGTTTTCGCCACTCCACAGTTCGTTGGATATGCAGAACAGTAGATATCTTGGTTTTCGTGGGGTTTCAAGCAGAGAATGCATTTTCTGCGATAATCTTGGTGAGACATCTGTTAGAAGTATGCAGAATCATCGAGATCGCACTTTTCGAGCTATTTAATGCGAGAAACACGTTATCTGGTGTTTTCACAACTCCACAGTTGGTTTGATATGCAGAACCAGCGATATCTTGGCTTTCGTGGGGTTTCAAGCTGAGATATGCATTTTCTGCGATAATCTTGTTGAGACTTCTGTCCGAAGTATGCAGAAACATCGAGAGCGCTCTTTTCGAGCTATTTAATGCGCGAAACACGTTTTCTGGGGTTTTCACCACTCCACAGTTCTTTGGATATGCAGAACCGGCGATATCTGGATTTTCGTGGTGATTCCAGCTGAGATATGCATTTTCTACGATAATATTGGTGAGACTTCTGTCAGAAGTTTGCAGAATCATCTAGATCGCTCTTTTCGAGCTATTTAATGCGAGAATCACGTTTTCTGGTGTATTCACCACTCCACTGTACGTTTGACATGCAGAACCGGAGATATCTTGGTTTCGGTCGAGTTTCAAGCTGAGATATGCATTTTCTACGATAATATTGGTGAGACCTCTGTCAGAAGTATGCAGAATCTTCGAGAACGTTCTTTTCGAGGTACTTAATGCGAGTAACACGTTTTCTGGTGTTTTGAACACTCCACAGTGCGTTTGATATGTAGAGCCGCCGATAACTTGGTATTCGTGGGGTTTCCAGCTGAAATATGCATTTTCTGCGATAAACTTGGTGTTTCATCTATGAGAAGTATGCAGAATCATCGAGAACGCTCTTTTCGAGGTAGTTAATGCGAGAAACACGTTTTCTGGTGTTTTCACCACTCCACAGTGCGTCTGATATGCAGAACAGGCGATATCTTGGTTTTCGTGGGGTTTCCAGCTGAGATATGCATTTTCTGCGATAATCTTGGTGAGTTTTCTGTCAGAAGTATGCCGAATCATCGAGATCGCTCTATTCGAGCTATTTAATGCGAGAAACACGTTATCTGGTTGTTTTCCCCACTCCACAGTGCGTTTGATATGCAGAACCGGCGTCATCTTGATTTTCGTGAGGTTTCTAACTGAGATATGCATTTTCTGCGATAATATTGGTGAGAATTCAGTCAGAAGTATGCAGAATCATCTAGATTGCTCGTTTCGAGCTATTTAATGCGAGAAACACGTTTTCTGGTGTATTCACCACTCCACAGTACGTTAGACATGCAGAACCGGAGATATCTTCGTTTCGGTCGGGTTTCAAGCTGAGATATGCATTTTCTACGATAACATTGGTGAGACCTCTGTCAGAAGTATGCAGAATCTTCGAGAACGCTCTTTTCGAGCTACTTAATGCGAGAAACACGTTTTCTGGTGTTTTGACCACTCCACAGTGCGTTTGATATGTAGAGCCGCCGATAACTTGGTTTTCGTGGGGTTTCCAGCTGAAATATGCATTTTCTGCGATAATCTTGGTGTTTCATCTATGACAAGTATGCAGAATCATCGAGAACGCTCTTTTCGAGCTAGTTAATGCGAGAAACACGTTTTCTGGTGTTTTGAGCACTCCACAGTACGTTTGACATGCAGAACCGGAGATATCTTGGTTTCGGTCGAGTTTCAAGCTGAAATATGCATTTTCTACGGTAATATTGGTGAGACCTCTGTCAGAAGTATGCAGAATATTCGAGAACGCTCTTTTCGAGCTACTTAATGCGAGAAACACGTTTTCTGGTGTTTTCCCCACTCCACAGTACGTTTGATGTGCAGAACCGGAGATATATTGGTTTTCGTAGGGTTTCCAGCTGAGATATGAATTTTCTGCGATAATCTTGGTGAGTCTTCTGTCAGAAGTATGCAGAATCATCTAGATCGCTCGTTTCGAGCTATTTAATGCGAAAAAACCAGTTTTCTGGTGTTTTGACCACACCACAGTGCGTTTGATATGCAGAAATGGCGAAATCTTGGTTTTCGTCGGTTTTCATGCTGAGGTATGCATTTTCGGCGATAATCTTGGTGTTTCATCTATGAGAAGTATGCAGAATCATCGAGAACGCTCTTTTCGAGCTAGCTAATGCGAGAAACACGTTTTCTGGTGTTTTCACCACTCCGCAGTGCGTTTGATATGCAGAACCGGAGATATCTTGGTTTCGGTCGAGTTTCAAGCTGAGATATGCATTTTCTGCGATAATATTGGTGAGAATTCAGTCAGAAGTATGCAGAATCATCTAGATTGCTCGTTTCGAGCTATTTAATGCGAGAAACACGTTTTCTGGTGTATTCACCACTCCACAGTACGTTAGACATGCAGAACCGGAGATATCTTCGTTTCGGTCGGGTTTCAAGCTGAGATATGCATTTTCTACGATAACATTGGTGAGACCTCTGTCAGAAGTATGCAGAATCTTCGAGAACGCTCTTATCGAGCTACTTAATGCGAGAAACACGTTTTCTGGTGTTTTGACCACTCCACAGGGCGTTTGATATGTAGAGCCGCCGATAACTTGGTTTTCGTGGGGTTTCCAGCTGAAATATGCATTTTCTGCGATAATCTTGGTGTTTCATCTATGAGAAGTATGCAGAATCATCGAGAACGCTCTTTTCGAGCTAGTTAATGCGAGAAACACGTTTTCTGGTGTTTTGAGCACTCCACAGTACGTTTGACATGCAGAACCGGAGATATCTTGGTTTCGGTCGAGTTTCAAGCTGAAATATGCATTTTCTACGATAATATTGGTGAGACCTCTGTCAGAAGTATGCAGAATCTTCGAGAACGCTCTTTTCGAGCTACTTAATGCGAGAAACACGTTTTCTGGTGTTTTCTCCACTCCACAGTACGTTTGATGTGCAGAACCGGAGATAACTTGGTTTTCGTGTGGTTTCAAGCTGAGATATGCATTTTCTGCGATAATCCTGGTGAGACTTCAGTCAGAAGTTTGCAGAATCATCTAGATCTCTCTTTTCGAGCTATTTAATGCGTGAAACACGTTTTCTGGTGTATTCACCACTCCACTGTACGTTTGACATGCAGAACCGGAGATATCTTGGTTTCGGTCGAGTTTCAAGCTGAGATATGCATTTTCTACGATAATATTGGTGAGACCTCTGTCAGAAGTATGCAGAATCTTCGAGAACGGTCTTTTCGAGCTACTTAATCCGAGAAACACGTTTTCTGGTGTTTTGAACACTCCACAGTGCGTTTGATATGTAGAGCCGCCGATAACTTGGTATTCGTGGGGTTTCCAGCTGAAATATGCATTTTCTGCGATAAACTTGGTGTTTCATCTATGAGAAGTATGCAGAATCATCGAGAACGCTCTTTTCGAGCTAGCTAATGCGAGAAACACGTTTTCTGGTGTTTTCAGCACTCCGCAGTGCGTTTGATATGCAGAACCGGAGATATCTTGGTTTCGGTCGAGTTTCAAGCTGAGATATGCATTTTCTACGATAATCTTGATGAGACTTCTGTCAGAAGTATGCAGGATCTTCGAGAACGCTCTTTTCGAGCTACTTAATGCGAGAAACACGTTTTCTGGTGTTTTCACCACTCCACAGTGCGTCTGATATGCAGAACCGGCGATATCTTGGTTTTCGTGGGGTTTCCAGCTGAGATATGCATTTTCTGCGATAATATTGGTGAGACTTCAGTCAGAAGTATGCAGAATCATCGATATCGCCCTTTTGGAGCTATTTAATGCGAGAAACACGTTATCTGGTGTTTTGACCACTCCACAGTGCGTTTGATATGTAGAGCCGCCGATAACTTGGTTTTCGTGGGGTTTCCAGCTGAAATATGCATTTTCTGCGATAATCTTGGTGTTTCATCTATGAGAAGTATGCAGAATCATCGAGAACGCTCTTTTCGAGCTAGTTATTGCGAGAAACACGTTTTCTGGTGTTTTGAGCACTCCACAGTACGTTTGACATGCAGAACCGGAGATATCTTGGTTTCGGTCGAGTTTCAAGCTGAAATATGCATTTTCTACGATAATATTGGTGAGACCTCTGTCAGAAGTATGCAGAATCTTCGAGAACGCTCTTTTCGAGCTACTTAATGCGAGAAACACGTTTTCTGGTGTTTTCTCCACTCCACAGTACGTTTGATGTGCAGAACCGGAGATAACTTGGTTTTCGTGAGGTTTCAAGCTGAGATATGCATTTTCTGCGATAATCCTGGTGAGACTTCAGTCAGAAGTATGCTGAATCATCCAGAACGCTCTTTTCGAGCTAGTTAATGCGAGTAACACGTTTTCTGGTGTTTTCACCACTCCACAGTACGTTAGACATGCAGGACCGGAGATATCTTCGTTTCGGTCGGGTTTCAAGCTGAGATATGCATTTTCTGCGATAATATTGGTGAGACTTCAGTCAGAAGTATGCAGAATCACCTAGATCGCTCGTTTCGAGCTATGTTATGCGAGAAACACGTTATCTGGTTGTTTTCACCACTCCACAGTGCGTTTGATATGCAGAACCGGCGATATCTGGATTTTCGTGGTGATTCCAGCTGAGATATGCATTTTCTACGATAATATTGGTGAGACTTCTGTCCGAAGTATGCAGAATCATCGAGATCGCACTTTTCGAGCTATTTAATGCGAGAAACACCTTATCCGGTGTTTTCACCACTCCACAGTGCGTTTGATATGCAGAACAGTAGATATCTTGGTTTTCGTAGGGTTTCAAGCTGAGATATGCATTTTCTGCGATAATCTTGTTGAGACTTCTGTCCGAAGTATGCAGAAACATCGAGAGCGCTCTTTTCGAGCTATTTAATGCGCGAAACACGTTTTCTGGGGTTTTCACCACTCCACAGTTCTTTGGATATGCAGAACCGGCGATATCTGGATTTTCGTGGTGATTCCAGCTGAGATATGCATTTTCTACGATAATATTGGTGAGACTTCTGTCGGAAGTTTGCAGAATCATCTAGATCGCTCTTTTCGAGCTATTTAATGCGAGAATCACGTTTTCTGGTGTATTCACCACTCCACTGTACGTTTGACATGCAGAACCGGAGATATCTTGGTTTCGGTCGAGTTTCAAGCTGAGATATGCATTTTCTGCGATAATCTTGGTGAGTTTTCTGTCAGAAGTATGCCGAATCATCGAGATCGCTCTATTCGAGCTATTTAATGCGAGAAACACGTTATCTGGTTGTTTTCACCACTCCACAGTGCGTTTGATATGCAGAACCGGCGTCATCTTGATTTTCGTGAGGTTTCTAACTGAGATATGCATTTTCTGCGATAATATTGGTGAGAATTCAGTCAGAAGTATGCAGAATCATCTAGATTGCTCGTTTCGAGCTATTTAATGCGAGAAACACGTTTTCTGGTGTATTCACCACTCCACAGTACGTTAGACATGCAGAACCGGAGATATCTTCGTTTCGGTCGGGTTTCAAGCTGAGATATGCATTTTCTACGATAACATTGGTGAGACCTCTGTCAGAAGTATGCAGAAACTTCGAGAACGCTCTTTTCGAGCTACATAATGCGAGAAACACGTTTTCTGGTGTTTTGACCACTCCACAGTGCGTTTGATATGTAGAGCCGCCGATAACTTGGTTTTCGTGGGGTTTCCAGCTGAAATATGCATTTTCTGCGATAATCTTGGTGTTTCATCTATGAGAAGTATGCAGAAACATCGAGAACGCTCTTTTCGAGCTAGTTAATGCGAGAAACACGTTTTCTGGTGTTTTGAGCACTCCACAGTACGTTTGACATGCAGAACCGGAGATATCTTGGTTTCGGTCGAGTTTCAAGCTGAAATATGCATTTTCTACGGTAATATTGGTGAGACCTCTGTCAGAAGTATGCAGAATATTCGAGAACGCTCTTTTCGAGCTACTTAATGCGAGAAACACGTTTTCTGGTGTTTTCCCCACTCCACAGTACGTTTGATGTGCAGAACCGGAGATATATTGGTTTTCGTAGGGTTTCCAGCTGAGATATGAATTTTCTGCGATAATCTTGGTGAGTCTTCTGTCAGAAGTATGCAGAATCATCTAGATCGCTCGTTTCGAGCTATTTAATGCGAAAAAACCAGTTTTCTGGTGTTTTGACCACACCACAGTGCGTTTGATATGCAGAAATGGCGAAATCTTGGTTTTCGTCGGTTTTCATGCTGAGGTATGCATTTTCGGCGATAATCTTGGTGTTTCATCTATGAGAAGTATGCAGAATCATCGAGAACGCTCTTTTCGAGCTAGCTAATGCGAGAAACACGTTTTCTGGTGTTTTCACCACTCCGCAGTGCGTTTGATATGCAGAACCGGAGATATCTTGGTTTCGGTCGAGTTTCAAGCTGAGATATGCATTTTCTGCGATAATATTGGTGAGAATTCAGTCAGAAGTATGCAGAATCATCTAGATTGCTCGTTTCGAGCTATTTAATGCGAGAAACACGTTTTCTGGTGTATTCACCACTCCACAGTACGTTAGACATGCAGAACCGGAGATATCTTCGTTTCGGTCGGGTTTCAAGCTGAGATATGCATTTTCTACGATAACATTGGTGAGACCTCTGTCAGAAGTATGCAGAATCTTCGAGAACGCTCTTATCGAGCTACTTAATGCGAGAAACACGTTTTCTGGTGTTTTGACCACTCCACAGGGCGTTTGATATGTAGAGCCGCCGATAACTTGGTTTTCGTGGGGTTTCCAGCTGAAATATGCATTTTCTGCGATAATCTTGGTGTTTCATCTATGAGAAGTATGCAGAATCATCGAGAACGCTCTTTTCGAGCTAGTTAATGCGAGAAACACGTTTTCTGGTGTTTTGAGCACTCCACAGTACGTTTGACATGCAGAACCGGAGATATCTTGGTTTCGGTCGAGTTTCAAGCTGAAATATGCATTTTCTACGATAATATTGGTGAGACCTCTGTCAGAAGTATGCAGAACCTTCGAGAACGCTCTTTTCGAGCTACTTAATGCGAGAAACACGTTTTCTGGTGTTTTCTCCACTCCACAGTACGTTTGATGTGCAGAACCGGAGATAACTTGGTTTTCGTGTGGTTTCAAGCTGAGATATGCATTTTCTGCGATAATCCTGGTGAGACTTCAGTCAGAAGTTTGCAGAATCATCTAGATCTCTCTTTTCGAGCTATTTAATGCGTGAAACACGTTTTCTGGTGTATTCACCACTCCACTGTACGTTTGACATGCAGAACCGGAGATATCTTGGTTTCGGTCGAGTTTCAAGCTGAGATATGCATTTTCTACGATAATATTGGTGAGACCTCTGTCAGAAGTATGCAGAATCTTCGAGAACGCTCTTTTCGAGCTACTTAATGCGAGAAACACGTTTTCTGGTGTTTTGAACACTCCACAGTGCGTTTGATATGTAGAGCCGCCGATAACTTGGTATTCGTGGGGTTTCCAGCTGAAATATGCATTTTCTGCGATAAACTTGGTGTTTCATCTATGAGAAGTATGCAGAATCATCGAGAACGCTCTTTTCGAGCTAGCTAATGCGAGAAACACGTTTTCTGGTGTTTTCAACACTCCGCAGTGCGTTTGATATGCAGAACCGGAGATATCTTGGTTTCGGTCGAGTTTCAAGCTGAGATATGCATTTTCTACGATAATCTTGATGAGACTTCTGTCAGAAGTATGCAGGATCTTCGAGAACGCTCTTTTCGAGCTACTTAATGCGAGAAACACGTTTTCTGGTGTTTTCACCACTCCACAGTGCGTCTGATATGCAGAACCGGCGATATCTTGGTTTTCGTGGGGTTTCCAGCTGAGATATGCATTTTCTGCGATAATATTGGTGAGACTTCAGTCAGAAGTATGCAGAATCATCGATATCGCCCTTTTGGAGCTATTTAATGCGAGAAACACGTTATCTGGTGTTTTGACCACTCCACAGTGCGTTTGATATGTAGAGCCGCCGATAACTTGGTTTTCGTGGGGTTTCCAGCTGAAATATGCATTTTCTGCGATAATCTTGGTGTTTCATCTATGAGAAGTATGCAGAATCATCGAGAACGCTCTTTTCGAGCTAGTTATTGCGAGAAACACGTTTTCTGGTGTTTTGAGCACTCCACAGTACGTTTGACATGCAGAACCGGAGATATCTTGGTTTCGGTCGAGTTTCAAGCTGAAATATGCATTTTCTACGATAATATTGGTGAGACCTCTGTCAGAAGTATGCAGAATCTTCGAGAACGCTCTTTTCGAGCTACTTAATGCGAGAAACACGTTTTCTGGTGTTTTCTCCACTCCACAGTACGTTTGATGTGCAGAACCGGAGATAACTTGGTTTTCGTGAGGTTTCAAGCTGAGATATGCATTTTCTGCGATAATCCTGGTGAGACTTCAGTCAGAAGTATGCTGAATCATCCAGAACGCTCTTTTCGAGCTAGTTAATGCGAGTAACACGTTTTCTGGTGTTTTCACCACTCCACAGTACGTTAGACATGCAGGACCGGAGATATCTTCGTTTCGGTCGGGTTTCAAGCTGAGATATGCATTTTCTGCGATAATATTGGTGAGACTTCAGTCAGAAGTATGCAGAATCACCTAGATCGCTCGTTTCGAGCTATTTTATGCGAGAAACACGTTATCTGGTTGTTTTCACCACTCCACAGTGCGTTTGATATGCAGAACCGGCGATATCTGGATTTTCGTAGTGATTCCAGCTGAGATATGCATTTTCTACGATAATATTGGTGAGACTTCTGTCAGAAGTTTGCAGAATCATCTAGATCGCTCTTTTCGAGCTATTTAATGCGAGAAACACGTTTTCTGGTGTATTCACCACTCCACTGTACGTTTGACATGCAGAACCGGAGATATCTTGGTTTCGGTCGAGTTTCAAGCTGAGATATGCATTTTCTACGATAATATTGGTGAGACCTCTGTCAGAAGTATGCAGAATCTTCGAGAACGTTCTTTTCGAGCTACTTAATGCGAGTAACACGTTTTCTGGTGTTTTGAACACTCCACAGTGCGTTTGATATGTAGAGCCGCCGATAACTTGGTATTCGTGGGGTTTCCAGTTGAAATATGCATTTTCTGCGATAAACTTGGTGTTTCATCTATGAGAAGTATGCAGAATCATCGAGAACGCTCTTTTCGAGGTAGTTAATGCGAGAAACACGTTTTCTGGTGTTTTCACCACTCCACAGTGCGTCTGATATGCAGAACAGGCGATATCTTGGTTTTCGTGGGGTTTCCAGCTGAGATATGCATTTTCTGCGATAATCTTGGTGAGTTTTCTGTCAGAAGTATGCCGAATCATCGAGATCGCTCTATTCGAGCTATTTAATGCGAGAAACACGTTATCTGGTTGTTTTCACCACTCCACAGTGCGTTTGATATGCAGAACCGGCGTCATCTTGATTTTCGTGAGGTTTCTAACTGAGATATGCATTTTCTGCGATAATATTGGTGAGAATTCAGTCAGAAGTATGCAGAATCATCTAGATTGCTCGTTTCGAGCTATTTAATGCGAGAAACACGTTTTCTGGTGTATTCACCACTCCACAGTACGTTAGACATGCAGAACCGGAGATATCTTCGTTTCGGTCGGGTTTCAAGCTGAGATATGCATTTTCTACGATAACATTGGTGAGACCTCTGTCAGAAGTATGCAGAATCTTCGATAACGCTCTTTTCGAGCTACTTAATGCGAGAAACACGTTTTCTGGTGTTTTGACCACTCCACAGTGCGTTTGATATGTAGAGCCGCCGATAACTTGGTTTTCGTGGGGTTTCCAGCTGAAATATGCATTTTCTGCGATAATCTTGGTGTTTCATCTATGAGAAGTATGCAGAATCATCGAGAACGCTCTTTTCGAGCTAGTTAATGCGAGAAACACGTTTTCTGGTGTTTTGAGCACTCCACAGTACGTTTGACATGCAGAACCGGCGATATCTGGATTTTCGTGGTGATTCCAGCTGAGATATGCATTTTCTACGATAATATTGGTGAGACCTCTGTCAGAAGTATGCAGAATCTCCGAGAACGCTCTTTTCGAGCTACTTAATGCGAGAAACACCTTATCCGGTGTTTTCACCACTCCACAGTGCGTTTGATATGCAGAACAGTAGATATCTTGGTTTTCGTAGGGTTTCAAGCTGAGATATGCATTTTCTGCGATAATCTTGTTGAGACTTCTGTCCGAAGTATGCAGAAACATCGAGAGCGCTCTTTTCGAGCTATTTAATGCGCGAAACACGTTTTCTGGGGTTTTCACCACTCCACAGTTCTTTGGATATGCAGAACCGGCGATATCTGGATTTTCGTGGTGATTCCAGCTGAGATATGCATTTTCTACGATAATATTGGTGAGACTTCTGTCGGAAGTTTGCAGAATCATCTAGATCGCTCTTTTCGAGCTATTTAATGCGAGAATCACGTTTTCTGGTGTATTCACCACTCCACTGTACGTTTGACATGCAGAACCGGAGATATCTTGGTTTCGGTCGAGTTTCAAGCTGAGATATGCATTTTCTACGATAATATTGGTGAGACCTCTGTCAGAAGTATGCAGAATCTTCGAGAACGTTCTTTTCGAGGTACTTAATGCGAGTAACACGTTTTCTGGTGTTTTGAACACTCCACAGTGCGTTTGATATGTAGAGCCGCCGATAACTTGGTATTCGTGGGGTTTCCAGCTGAAATATGCATTTTCTGCGATAAACTTGGTGTTTCATCTATGAGAAGTATGCAGAATCATCGAGAACGCTCTTTTCGAGGTAGTTAATGCGAGAAACACGTTTTCTGGTGTTTTCACCACTCCACAGTGCGTCTGATATGCAGAACAGGCGATATCTTGGTTTTCGTGGGATTTCCAGCTGAGATATGCATTTTCTGCGATAATCTTGGTGAGTTTTCTGTCAGAAGTATGCCGAATCATCGAGATCGCTCTATTCGAGCTATTTAATGCGAGAAACACGTTATCTGGTTGTTTTCACCACTCCACAGTGCGTTTGATATGCAGAACCGGCGTCATCTTGATTTTCGTGAGGTTTCTAACTGAGATATGCATTTTCTGCGATAATATTGGTGAGAATTCAGTCAGAAGTATGCAGAATCATCTAGATTGCTCGTTTCGAGCTATTTAATGCGAGAAACACGTTTTCTGGTGTATTCACCACTCCACAGTACGTTAGACATGCAGAACCGGAGATATCTTCGTTTCGGTCGGGTTTCAAGCTGAGATATGCATTTTCTACGATAACATTGGTGAGACCTCTGTCAGAAGTATGCAGAATCTTCGAGAACGCTCTTTTCGAGCTACTTAATGCGAGAAACACGTTTTCTGGTGTTTTGACCACTCCACAGTGCGTTTGATATGTAGAGCCGCCGATAACTTGGTTTTCGTGGGGTTTCCAGCTGAAATATGCATTTTCTGCGATAATCTTGGTGTTTCATCTATGAGAAGTATGCAGAATCATCGAGAACGCTCTTTTCGAACTAGTTAATGCGAGAGACACGTTTTCTGGTGTTTTGAGCACTCCACAGTACGTTTGACATGCAGAACCGGAGATATCTTGGTTTCGGTCGAGTTTCAAGCTGAAATATGCATTTTCTACGGTAATATTGGTGAGACCTCTGTCAGAAGTATGCAGAATATTCGAGAACGCTCTTTTCGAGCTACTTAATGCGAGGAACACGTTTTCTGGTGTTTTCCCCACTCCACAGTACGTTTGATGTGCAGAACCGGAGATATATTGGTTTTCGTAGGGTTTCCAGCTGAGATATGAATTTTCTGCGATAATCTTGGTGAGTCTTCTGTCAGAAGTATGCAGAATCATCTAGATCGCTCGTTTCGAGCTATTTAATGCGAAAAAACCAGTTTTCTGGTGTTTTGACCACACCACAGTGCGTTTGATATGCAGAAATGGCGAAATCTTGGTTTTCGTCGGTTTTCATGCTGAGGTATGCATTTTCGGCGATAATCTTGGTGTTTCATCTATGAGAAGTATGCAGAATCATCGAGAACGCTCTTTTCGAGCTAGCTAATGCGAGAAACACGTTTTCTGGTGTTTTCACCACTCCGCAGTGCGTTTGATATGCAGAACCGGAGATATCTTGGTTTCGGTCGAGTTTCAAGCTGAGATATGCATTTTCTGCGATAATATTGGTGAGAATTCAGTCAGAAGTATGCAGAATCATCTAGATTGCTCGTTTCGAGCTATTTAATGCGAGAAACACGTTTTCTGGTGTATTCACCACTCCACAGTACGTTAGACATGCAGAACCGGAGATATCTTCGTTTCGGTCGGGTTTCAAGCTGAGATATGCATTTTCTACGATAACATTGGTGAGACCTCTGTCAGAAGTATGCAGAATCTTCGAGAACGCTCTTATCGAGCTACTTAATGCGAGAAACACGTTTTCTGGTGTTTTGACCACTCCACAGGGCGTTTGATATGTAGAGCCGCCGATAACTTGGTTTTCGTGGGGTTTCCAGCTGAAATATGCATTTTCTGCGATAATCTTGGTGTTTCATCTATGAGAAGTATGCAGAATCATCGAGAACGCTCTTTTCGAGCTAGTTAATGCGAGAAACACGTTTTCTGGTGTTTTGAGCACTCCACAGTACGTTTGACATGCAGAACCGGAGATATCTTGGTTTCGGTCGAGTTTCAAGCTGAAATATGCATTTTCTACGATAATATTGGTGAGACCTCTGTCAGAAGTATGCAGAATCTTCGAGAACGCTCTTTTCGAGCTACTTAATGCGAGAAACACGTTTTCTGGTGTTTTCTCCACTCCACAGTACGTTTGATGTGCAGAACCGGAGATAACTTGGTTTTCGTGTGGTTTCAAGCTGAGATATGCATTTTCTGCGATAATCCTGGTGAGACTTCAGTCAGAAGTTTGCAGAATCATCTAGATCTCTCTTTTCGAGCTATTTAATGCGTGTAACACGTTTTCTGGTGTATTCACCACTCCACTGTACGTTTGACATGCAGAACCGGAGATATCTTGGTTTCGGTCGAGTTTCAAGCTGAGATATGCATTTTCTACGATAATATTGATGAGACTTCTGTCAGAAGTATGCAGGATCTTCGAGAACGCTCTTTTCGAGCTACTTAATGCGAGAAACACGTTTTCTGGTGTTTTCACCACTCCACAGTGCGTCTGATATGCAGAACAGGCGATATCTTGGTTTTCGTGGGATTTCCAGCTGAGATATGCATTTTCTGCGATAATCTTGGTGAGTTTTCTGTCAGAAGTATGCCGAATCATCGAGATCGCTCTATTCGAGCTATTTAATGCGAGAAACACGTTATCTGGTTGTTTTCACCACTCCACAGTGCGTTTGATATGCAGAACCGGCGTCATCTTGATTTTCGTGAGGTTTCTAACTGAGATATGCATTTTCTGCGATAATATTGGTGAGAATTCAGTCAGAAGTATGCAGAATCATCTAGATTGCTCGTTTCGAGCTATTTAATGCGAGAAACACGTTTTCTGGTGTATTCACCACTCCACAGTACGTTAGACATGCAGGACCGGAGATATCTTCGTTTCGGTCGGGTTTCAAGCTGAGATATGCATTTTCTACGATAACATTGGTGAGACCTCTGTCAGAAGTATGCAGAATCTTCGAGAACGCTCTTTTCGAGCTACTTAATGCGAGAAACACGTTTTCTGGTGTTTTGACCACTCCACAGTGCGTTTGATATGTAGAGCCGCCGATAACTTGGTTTTCGTGGGGTTTCCAGCTGAAATATGCATTTTCTGCGATAATCTTGGTGTTTCATCTATGAGAAGTATGCAGAATCATCGAGAACGCTCTTTTCGAACTAGTTAATGCGAGAGACACGTTTTCTGGTGTTTTGAGCACTCCACAGTACGTTTGACATGCAGAACCGGAGATATCTTGGTTTCGGTCGAGTTTCAAGCTGAAATATGCATTTTCTACGGTAATATTGGTGAGACCTCTGTCAGAAGTATGCAGAATATTCGAGAACGCTCTTTTCGAGCTACTTAATGCGAGGAACACGTTTTCTGGTGTTTTCCCCACTCCACAGTACGTTTGATGTGCAGAACCGGAGATATATTGGTTTTCGTAGGGTTTCCAGCTGAGATATGAATTTTCTGCGATAATCTTGGTGAGTCTTCTGTCAGAAGTATGCAGAATCATCTAGATCGCTCGTTTCGAGCTATTTAATGCGAAAAAACCAGTTTTCTGGTGTTTTGACCACACCACAGTGCGTTTGATATGCAGAAATGGCGAAATCTTGGTTTTCGTCGGTTTTCATGCTGAGGTATGCATTTTCGGCGATAATCTTGGTGTTTCATCTATGAGAAGTATGCAGAATCATCGAGAACGCTCTTTTCGAGCTAGCTAATGCGAGAAACACGTTTTCTGGTGTTTTCACCACTCCGCAGTGCGTTTGATATGCAGAACCGGAGATATCTTGGTTTCGGTCGAGTTTCAAGCTGAGATATGCATTTTCTGCGATAATATTGGTGAGAATTCAGTCAGAAGTATGCAGAATCATCTAGATTGCTCGTTTCGAGCTATTTAATGCGAGAAACACGTTTTCTGGTGTATTCACCACTCCACAGTACGTTAGACATGCAGAACCGGAGATATCTTCGTTTCGGTCGGGTTTCAAGCTGAGATATGCATTTTCTACGATAACATTGGTGAGACCTCTGTCAGAAGTATGCAGAATCTTCGAGAACGCTCTTATCGAGCTACTTAATGCGAGAAACACGTTTTCTGGTGTTTTGACCACTCCACAGGGCGTTTGATATGTAGAGCCGCCGATAACTTGGTTTTCGTGGGGTTTCCAGCTGAAATATGCATTTTCTGCGATAATCTTGGTGTTTCATCTATGAGAAGTATGCAGAATCATCGAGAACGCTCTTTTCGAGCTAGTTAATGCGAGAAACACGTTTTCTGGTGTTTTGAGCACTCCACAGTACGTTTGACATGCAGAACCGGAGATATCTTGGTTTCGGTCGAGTTTCAAGCTGAAATATGCATTTTCTACGATAATATTGGTGAGACCTCTGTCAGAAGTATGCAGAATCTTCGAGAACGCTCTTTTCGAGCTACTTAATGCGAGAAACACGTTTTCTGGTGTTTTCTCCACTCCACAGTACGTTTGATGTGCAGAACCGGAGATAACTTGGTTTTCGTGTGGTTTCAAGCTGAGATATGCATTTTCTGCGATAATCCTGGTGAGACTTCAGTCAGAAGTTTGCAGAATCATCTAGATCTCTCTTTTCGAGCTATTTAATGCGTGTAACACGTTTTCTGGTGTATTCACCACTCCACTGTACGTTTGACATGCAGAACCGGAGATATCTTGGTTTCGGTCGAGTTTCAAGCTGAGATATGCATTTTCTACGATAATATTGATGAGACTTCTGTCAGAAGTATGCAGGATCTTCGAGAACGCTCTTTTCGAGCTACTTAATGCGAGAAACACGTTTTCTGGTGTTTTCACCACTCCACAGTGCGTCTGATATGCAGAACCGGCGATATCTTGGTTTTCGTGGGGTTTCCAGCTGAGATATGCATTTTCTGCGATAATATTGGTGAGACTTCAGTCAGAAGTATGCAGAATCATCGATATCGCCCTTTTGGAGCTATTTAATGCGAGAAACACGTTATCTGGTGTTTTGACCACTCCACAGTGCGTTTGATATGTAGAGCCGCCGATAACTTGGTTTTCGTGGGGTTTCCAGCTGAAATATGCATTTTCTGCGATAATCTTGGTGTTTCATCTATGAGAAGTATGCAGAATCATCGAGAACGCTCTTTTCGAGCTAGTTATTGCGAGAAACACGTTTTCTGGTGTTTTGAGCACTCCACAGTACGTTTGACATGCAGAACCGGAGATATCTTGGTTTCGGTCGAGTTTCAAGCTGAAATATGCATTTTCTACGATAATATTGGTGAGACCTCTGTCAGAAGTATGCAGAATCTTCGAGAACGCTCTTTTCGAGCTACTTAATGCGAGAAACACGTTTTCTGGTGTTTTCTCCACTCCACAGTACGTTTGATGTGCAGAACCGGAGATAACTTGGTTTTCGTGAGGTTTCAAGCTGAGATATGCATTTTCTGCGATAATCCTGGTGAGACTTCAGTCAGAAGTATGCTGAATCATCCAGAACGCTCTTTTCGAGCTAGTTAATGCGAGTAACACGTTTTCTGGTGTTTTCACCACTCCACAGTACGTTAGACATGCAGGACCGGAGATATCTTGGTTTCGGTCAAGTTTCAAGCTGAGATATGCATTTTCTACGATAATATTGGTGAGACCTCTGTCAGAAGTATGCAGAATCTTCGAGAACGCTCTTTTCGAGCTACTTAATGCGAGAAACACGTTTTCTGGTGTTTTGAACACTCCACAGTGCGTTTGATATGTAGAGCCGCCGATAACTTTGTATTCGTGGGGTTTCCAGCTGAAATATGCATTTTCTGCGATAAACTTGGTGTTTCATCTATGAGAAGTATGCAGAATCATCGAGAACGCTCTTTTCGAGGTAGTTAATGCGAGAAACACGTTTTCTGGTGTTTTCACCACTCCACAGTGCGTCTGATATGCAGAACAGGCGATATCTTGGTTTTCGTGGGGTTTCCAGCTGAGATATGCATTTTCTGCGATAATCTTGGTGAGACTTCTGTCCGAAGTATGCAGAATCATCGCGATCGCTCTGTTCGAGCTATTTAATGCGAGAAACACGTTATCTGGTGTTTTCACCACTCCACAGTGCGTTTCATATGCAGTACCAGCGACATCTTGGTTTTCGTGGGGTTTCAAGCTGAGATATGCATTTTCTACGATAACATTGGTGAGACCTCTGTCAGAAGTATGCAGAATCTTCGAGAACGCTCTTTTCGAGCTACTTAATGCGAGAAACACGTTTTCTGGTGTTTTGACCACTCCACAGTGCGTTTGATATGTAGAGCCGCCGATAACTTGGTTTTCGTGGGGTTTCCAGCTGAAATATGCATTTTCTGCGATAATCTTGGTGTTTCATCTATGAGAAGTGTGCAGAATCATCGAGAACGCTCTTTTCGAGCTAGTTAATGCGAGAAACACGTTTTCTGGTGTTTTGAGCACTCCACAGTACGTTAGACCTGCAGGACCGGAGATATCTTCGTTTCGGTCGGGTTTCAAGCTGAGATATGCATTTTCTGCGTTAATATTGGTGAGACTTCAGTCAGAAGTATGCAGAATCACCTAGATCGCTCGTTTCGAGCTATTTTATGCGAGAAACACGTTATCTGGTTGTTTTCACCACTCCACAGTGCGTTTGATATGCAGAACCGGCGATATCTGGATTTTCGTGGTGTTTCCAGCTGAGATATGCATTTTCTACGATAATATTGTTGAGACTTCTGTCAGAAGTTTGCAGAATCATCTAGATCGCTCTTTTCGAGCTATTTAATGCGTGAAACACGTTTTCTGGTGTATTCACCACTCCACTGTACGTTTGACATGCAGAACCGGAGATATCTTGGTTTCGGTCGAGTTTCAAGCTGAGATATGCATTTTCTACGATAATATTGGTGAGACCTCTGTCAGAAGTATGCAGAATCTTCGAGAACGCTCTTTTCGAGCTACTTAATGCGAGAAACACGTTTTCTGGTGTTTTGAACACTCCACAGTGCGTTTGATATGTAGAGCCGCCGATAACTTGGTATTCGTGGGGTTTCCAGCTGAAATATGCATTTTCTGCGATAAACTTGGTGTTTCATCTATGAGAAGTATGCAGAATCATCGAGAACGCTCTTTTCGAGGTAGTTAATGCGAGAAACACGTTTTCTGGTGTTTTCACCAACACTCCGGAGTGCGTCTGATATGCAGAACAGGCGATATCTCGGTTTTCGTGGGGTTTCCAGCTGAGATATGCATTTTCTGCGATAATCTTGGTGAGACTTCTGTCCGAAGTATGCAGAATCATCGAGATCGCTCTGTTCGAGCTATTTAATGCGAGAAACACGTTATCTGGTGTTTTCACCACTCCACAGTGCGTTTCATATGCAGTACCAGCGATATCTTGGTTTTCGTGGGGTTTCAAACTGAGATATGCATTTTTTACGATAATCTTGGTGAGACTTCTGTCCGAAGTATGCAGACTCATCGAGATCGCTCTATTCGAGCTATTTAATGCGACAAACACGTTATCTGGTGTTTTCAGCACTCCACAGTGCGTATGATATGCAGAACCGGCGATATCTTGGTTTTCGTGGGGGTTCAAGCTTAGATATGCATTTTCTGCGATAATCTTGGTGAGACTTCTGTCCGAAGCATGCTGAATCATCGGGATCGCTCTTTTCGAGCTATTTAATGAGAGAAACACGTTCTCTGGTTGTTTTCACCACTCCACAGTGCGTTTGATGTGCAGAACCGGCGATAATCTTGTTTTCGTCGGGTTTCAAGCTGAGATATGCATTTTCTACGATAAGCTTGGTGAAACATCTGTCCGAAGTATGAAGAAACGTCGAGAGGGCTCTTTTCGAGCTATTTAATGCGAGAAACACGTTTTCTGGGGTTTTCACCACTCCACAGTTCCTTGGATATGCAGAACAGTAGATATCTTGGTTTTCGTGGGGTTTCAAGCTGAGATATGCACTTCCTGCGATAATCTTGGTGAGACTTCTGTCCGAAGTTTGCTGAATCATCGGGATCGCTCTTTTCGAGCTATTTAATGCGAGAAACACGTTCTCTGGTTGTTTTCACCACCCCACAGTGCGTTTGATATGCAGAACCGGCAACATCTTGATTTTCGTGAGGTTTCGAGCTGAGATATGCATTTTCTGCGATAATATTGGTGAGACTTCAGTCAGAAGTATGCAGAATCATCTAGATCGCTCTTTTCGAGCTACTTAATGCACGAAACAAGTTTTCTGGTGTTTTCACCACTCCACAGTACGTTTGACATGCAGAACCGGAGATATCTTGGTTTCGGTCGGGTTTCAAGCTGAGATATGCATTTTCTACGATAATCTTGGTGAAACATCTGTCCGAAGTATGCAGAAACATCGAGAGCGCTCTTTTCGAGCTATTTGATGCGAGAAACTCGTTTTCTGGGGTTTTCACCACTCCACAGTTCGTTGGATATGTAGAACCGGAGATATTTTGGTTTTCGTCGGGTTTCAAGCTGAGATATGCATTTTCTACGATAATCTTGGTGAAACATGTGTCCGAAGTATGCAGAAACATCAAGAGCGCTCTTTTCGAGCTATTTAATGCGAGAAACTCGTTTTCTGGGGTTTTCACCACTCCACAGTTCGTTGGATATGCAGAACCGGAGATATCTTGGTTTTCGTGGGGCTTCAAGCAGAGATATGCATTTTCTGCGATAATCTTGGTGAGACTTCTGTTAGAAGTATGCAGAATCATCGAGATCGCACTTTTCGAGCTATTTAATGCGAGAAACACGTTATCTGGTGTTTTCACCACTCCACAGTTGGTTTGATATGCAGAACCGGCGATATTTTGGTTTTCGTCGGGTTTCAAGCTGAGATATGCATTTTCTACGATAATCTTGGTGAAACATGTGTCCGAAGTATGCAGAAACATCAAGGGCGCCCTTTTCGAGCTATTTAATGCGAGAAACTCGTTTTCTGGGGTTTTCACCACTCCACAGTTGGTTTGATATGCAGAACCGGCGATATTTTGGTTTTCGTGGTGTTTCCCGCTGAGATATGCATTTTCTGCGATAATCTTGGATATTCTTCTGTGAGAAGTATGCAGAATCACCGAAATCGCTGTTTTCGTGCTACTTAATGCGAAAAACAAGTTTTATGGTGTTTTCAGCACTCCACAGTGCGTTTGATATGCCGAAACTGCGATATCTTCGATTTCGTGGGGTTTCCAGCTGAGACATGCATTTTCTACGATTATCTTGGATATTCTTCTGTGAGAAGTTTGCAGAATCACAGAAATCGCTGTTTTCGTGCTATTTAATGCGAAAAACTCGTTTTCTGGTGTTTTCAGCACTCCACAGTGCGTTTGATATGCGGAAACTGCGATATCTTCGGTTTCATTGGGTTTCCAGATGAGATATGCATTTTCTACGATAATCTTGGATATTCTTCTGTGAGACGTTTGCAGAATCACAGAAATCGCTCTATTCGAGCAACTTAATGCGAGAAACACGTTATCCGGTTGTTTTCACCACTCCACAGTGCGTTTGATGTGCAGAACCGGCGACATCTTGATTTGCGTGATGTTTCTAGCTGAGATATGCATTTTCTGCGATAATATTGGTGAGACATCAGTCAGAAGTATGCAGAATCATCTAGATCGCTCGTTTTGAGCTATTTAATGCGAAAAAACAAGGTTTCTGGTGTTTTGATCACTCCACAGTGCGTTTGATATGTAGAGCCGACGATAACTTGGTTTTCGTGGGGTTTCCAGCTGAAATATGCATTTTCTGCGATAATCTTGGTGTTTCATCTATGAGAAGGATGCAGAATCATCGAGAACGCTCTTTTCGACCTAGCTAATGCGAGAAACACGCTTTCTGGTGTTTTCACCACTCCGCAGTGCGTTTGATATGCAGAACAGTAGATATCTTGGTTTTCGTGGGGTTTCAAGCTGAGATATGCATTTTCTGCGATAATCTTTTTGAGACTTCTGTCCGAAGTATGCAGAATCATCGAGATCGCTCGTTTCGAGCTACTTAATGCGAGAAACACGTTATCTGGTGTTTTCACCACTCCACAGTGCGTTGGATATGCAGAACCGGAGATATTTCGGTTTTCGTCGGGTTTCAAGCTGAGATATGCATTTTCTACGATAAGCTTGGTGAAACATCTGTCCGAAGTATGCAGAAACATCGAGAGCGCTCTTTTCGAGCTACTTAATGCGAGAAACACGTTTTCTGGGGTTTTCACCACTCCACAGTTCGTTGGATATGCCGAACCGGAGATAACTCTGTTTGGGTCGGGTTTCAAGCTGAGATATGCATTTGCTACGATAATCTTGGTGAGACTTCTGTCAGAAGTATGCTGAACCATCTAGATCGCTCTTTTCGAGCTACTTAATGCACGAAACACGTTTTCTGGTGTTTTCACCACTCCACGGTACGTTCGATGTGCAGAACCGGAGATAATTCGGTTTCGGTCGGGTTTCAAGCTGAGATATGCATTTGCTACGATAATCTTGGTGACACTTCTGTCAGAAGAATGCAGGATCTTCGAGAACGCTCTTTTCGAGCTACTTAATGCGAGAAACACGTTTTCTGGTGTTTTCACCACTCCACAGTGCGTTTAATATGCAGAACCGGAGACATCTTGGTTTTCGTGGTGTTTCAAGCTGAGATATGCATTTTCTGCGATAATCTTTTTGAGACTTCTGTCAGAAGTATGCTGAACCATCTAGATCGCTCTTTTCGAGCTACTTAATGCACGAAACACGTTTTCTGGTGTTTTCACCACTCCACGGTACGTTCGATGTGCAGAACCGGAGATAACTCGGTTTCGGTCGGGTTTCAAGCTGAGATATGCATTTGCTACGATAATCTTGGTGACACTTCTGTCAGAAGAATGCAGGATCTTCGAGAGCGCTCTTTTCGAGCTACTTAATGCGAGAAACACGTTTTCTGGGGTTTTCACCACTCCACAGTTCGTTGGATATGCAGAACCGGAGATAACTCTGTTTGGGTCGGGATTCAAGCTGAGATATGCATTTGCTACGATAATCTTGGTGAGACTTCTGTCAGAAGTATGCTGAACCATCTAGATCGCTCTTTTCGAGCTACTTAATGCGAGAAACACGTTTTCTGGTGTTTTGACCACTCCACAGTGCGTTTGATATGTAGAGAAGCTGATAACTTGGTTTTCGTGGGGTTTCCAGCTGAAATATGCATTTTCTGCGATAACCTTGGTGTTTCATCTATGAGAAGTATGCAGAATCATCGAGAACGCTCTTTTCGAGTTAGTTAATGCGAGAAACACGTTTTCTGGTGTTTTCAACATTCCACAGAGCGTCTGATATCCAGAACCGACGATATCTTGGTTTTCGTGGGGTTTCCAGCTGACATATGCATTTTCTGCGATCATCTTGGTGAGTCTTCTGTCAGAAGTATGCAGAATCATCGTGATCGATCTATTCGAGCTATTTAATGCGAGAAAAACGTTTTCTGGTGTTTTCACCACCCCACAGCGCGTTTGATATGCAGAACCGGCGACATCGTGGTTTTCGTCGGGTTTCAAGCTGAGATATGCATTTTCTGCGATAATATTGGTGAGACTTCAGTCAGAAGTATGCAGAATCACCTAGATCGCTCGTTTCGAGCTATTTAATGCGAGAAACACGTTTTCTGGTGTTTTCACCACTCCACGGTACGTTCGATGTGCAGAACCGGAGATAACTCGGTTTCGGTCGGGTTTCAAGCTGAGATATGCATTTGCTACGATAATCTTGGTGAGACTTCTGTCAGAAGTATGCTGAACCATCTAGATCGCTCTTTTCGAGCTACTTAATGCACGAAACACGTTTTCTGGTGTTTTCACCACTCCACGGTACGTTCGATGTGCAGAACCGGAGATAATTCGGTTTCGGTCGGGTTTCAAGCTGAGATATGCATTTGCTACGATAATCTTGGTGACACTTCTGTCAGAAGAATGCAGGATCTTCGAGAACGCTCTTTTCGAGCTACTTAATGCGAGAAACACGTTTTCTGGTGTTTTCACCACTCCACAGTGCGTTTAATATGCAGAACCGGAGACATCTTGGTTTTCGTGGTGTTTCAAGCTGAGATATGCATTTTCTGCGATAATCTTTTTGAGACTTCTGTCAGAAGTATGCTGAACCATCTAGATCGCTCTTTTCGAGCTACTTAATGCACGAAACACGTTTTCTGGTGTTTTCACCACTCCACGGTACGTTCGATGTGCAGAACCGGAGATAACTCGGTTTCGGTCGGGTTTCAAGCTGAGATATGCATTTGCTACGATAATCTTGGTGACACTTCTGTCAGAAGAATGCAGGATCTTCGAGAGCGCTCTTTTCGAGCTACTTAATGCGAGAAACACGTTTTCTGGGGTTTTCACCACTCCACAGTTCGTTGGATATGCAGAACCGGAGATAACTCTGTTTGGGTCGGGATTCAAGCTGAGATATGCATTTGCTACGATAATCTTGGTGAGACTTCTGTCAGAAGTATGCTGAACCATCTAGATCGCTCTTTTCGAGCTACTTAATGCGAGAAACACGTTTTCTGGTGTTTTGACCACTCCACAGTGCGTTTGATATGTAGAGAAGCTGATAACTTGGTTTTCGTGGGGTTTCCAGCTGAAATATGCATTTTCTGCGATAACCTTGGTGTTTCATCTATGAGAAGTATGCAGAATCATCGAGAACGCTCTTTTCGAGTTAGTTAATGCGAGAAACACGTTTTCTGGTGTTTTCAACATTCCACAGAGCGTCTGATATCCAGAACCGACGATATCTTGGTTTTCGTGGGGTTTCCAGCTGACATATGCATTTTCTGCGATCATCTTGGTGAGTCTTCTGTCAGAAGTATGCAGAATCATCGTGATCGATCTATTCGAGCTATTTAATGCGAGAAAAACGTTTTCTGGTGTTTTCACCACCCCACAGCGCGTTTGATATGCAGAACCGGCGACATCGTGGTTTTCGTCGGGTTTCAAGCTGAGATATGCATTTTCTGCGATAATATTGGTGAGACTTCAGTCAGAAGTATGCAGAATCACCTAGATCGCTCGTTTCGAGCTATTTAATGCGAGAAACACGTTATCTGGTTGTTTTCACCACTCCACAGTGCGATTGATATACAGAACCGGCGTCATCTTGATTTTCGTGAGGTTTCAAGCTGAGATATGCATTTTCTGCGATAATATTGGTGAGACTTCTGTCCGAAGTATGCAGAATCATCGATATCGCTCTTTTCGAGCTATTTAATGCGAGAAACACGTTATCTGGTGTTTTGACCACTCCAAAGTTCGTTTGATATGTAGAGCCGCCGATAACTTGGTTTTCGTGTGGTTTCCAGCTGAAATATGCATTTTCTGCGATAATCTTGGTGTTTCATCTATGAGAAGTATGCAGAATCATCGATATCGCTCTTTTCGAGCTATATAATGCGAGAAACACGTTATCTGGTGTTTTGACCACTCCACAGTGTGTTTGATATGCAGAGCCGCCGATAACTTGGTTTTCGTGGGGTTTCCAGCTGAAATATGCATTTTCTGCGATAATCTTTGTGTTTCATCTATGAGAAGTATGCAGAATCATCGAGAACGCTATTTTCGAGTTCGTTAATACGAGAAACACGTTTTCTGGTGTTTTCAACATTCCACAGTGCGTGTGATATGCAGAACCGACGATATCTTGGTTTTCGTGGGGTTTCCAGCTGAGATATGCATTTTCTGCGATCATCTTGGTGAGTCTTCTGTCAGAAGTATGCAGAATCATCTAGATCGCTCGTTTCGAGCGATTTAATGCGAGAAACACGTTATCTGGTTGTTTTCACCACTCCACAGTGCGTTTGATATGCAGAACCGGCATCATGTTGATTTTCGTGAGGTTTCAAGCTGAGATATGCATTTTCTGCGATAATATTGGTGAGACTTCTGTTCGAAGTATGCAGAACCATCGATATCGCTCTTTTCGAGCTATTTAATGCGAGAAACACGTTATCTGGTGTTTTGACCACTCCACAGAGCGTTTGATATGTAGAGCCGCCGATAACTTGGTTTTCGTGGGGTTTCCAGCTGAAATATGCATTTTCTGCGATAATCTTGGAGTTTCATCTATAAGACGTATGCAGAATCATCGAGAACGCTCTTTTCGAGCTAGTTAATGCGAGAAACACGTTTTCTAGTGTTTTCACCACTCCACAGTGCGTCTGATATGCAGAACAGGCGATATGTTGGTTTTCGTGGGGTTTCCAGCTGAGATATGCATTTTCTGCGATAATATTTGTGAGACTTCTGTCCGAAGTATGCAGAATCATCGATATCGCTCTTTTCGAGCTATTTAATGCGAGAAACACGTTATCTGGTGTACTGACCACTCCACAGTGCGTTTGATATGCAGAACCGGCGATATCTTGGTTTTCGCGGGGTTTCCAGCTGAGCTATGCATTTTCTGCGATAATATTGGTGAGACTTATGTCCGAAGTATGCAGAATCATCGATATCGCTCTTTTCAAACTAGTTAATGCGAGAAACACGTTTTCTGGAGTTTTCAGCACTCCACAGTGCGTCTGATATGCAGAACCGGCGATATCTTGATTTTCGTGGTGTTTCCAGCTGAGATATGCATTTTCTGCGATAATCTTGATGAGACTTCAGTCAGAAGTATGCAGAATCATCTAGATCGTTCGTTTCGAGCTATTTAATGCGAGAAACACGTTTTCTGGGGTTTTCACCACTCCACAGTACGTTTGACATGCAGAACCGGAGATATCTTGGTTTCGGTCGGGTTTCAAGCTGAGATATGCATTTTCTACGATAATCCAAGTGAAACATCTGTCCGAAGTATGCAGAAACATCGAGAGCGCTCTTTTCGAGCTGTTTAATGCGAGAAACTCGTTTTCTGGGGTTTTCACCACTCCACAGTACGTTTGACATGCAGAACCGGAGATATCTTGGTTTCGGTCGGGTTTCAAGCTGAGATATGCATTTTTTAGATAATTTTGGTGAGACTTCTGTCCGAAGTATGCAGAATCATCGAGATCGCTCGTTTCGAGCTATTTAATGCGAGAAACACGTTATCTGGTGTTTTCACCACTCCACAGTGCGTTTGATATGCAGAACAGTAGATATCTTGGTTTTCGTAGGGTTTCAAGCTGAGATATGCATTTTCTGCGATCATCTTGGTGAGTCTTCTGTCAGAAGTATGCAGAATCATCTAGGTCGCTCGTTTCGAGCGATTTAATGCGAGAAACACGTTATCTGGTTGTTTTCACCACTCCACAGTGCGTTTGATATGCAGAACCGGCGTCATGTTGATTTTCGTGAGGTTTCAAGCTGAGATATGCATTTTTTAGATAATTTTGGTGAGACTTCTGTCCGAAGTATGCAGAATCATCGAGATCGCTCGTTTCGAGCTATTTAATGCGAGAAACACGTTATCTGGTGTTTTCACCACTCCACAGTGCGTTTGATATGCAGAACAGTAGATATCTTGGTTTTCGTAGGGTTTCAAGCTGAGATATGCATTTTGTACGATAAGCTTGGTGAGACATCTGTCCGAAGTATGCAGAAACATCGAGAGCGCTCTTTTCGAGCTATTTCATGCGAGAAACACGTTTTCTGGGGTTTTCACCACTCCACAGTTCTTTGGATATGCAAAACAGGAGATATCTTGGTTTGCGTGGGGTTTCAAGCAGAGATATGCATTTTCTGCGATAATCTTGGTGAGACATCTGTCCGAAGTATGCAGAAACATCGAGATCGCACTTTTCGAGCTATTTAATGCGAGAAACACGTTATCTGGTGTTTTCACCACTCCACAGTGCGTTTGATATGCAGAACCGGCGATATCTTGGTTTTCGTGGGGTTTCAAGCTGAGATATGCATATTCAGCGTTAATCTTGTTGAGACTTCTGTCCGAAGTATGCAGAATCATCGAGATCGCACTTTTCGAGCTATTTAATGCGAGAAACACGTTATCTGGTGTTTTCAGCACTCCACAGTGCGTTTGATATGCAGAACAGTAGATATCTTGGTTTTCGTAGGGTTTCAAGCTGAGATATGCATTTTCTGCGATAACCTTGTTGAGACTTCTGTCCGAAGTATGCTTAATCATCGAGATCGCTCGTTTCGAGTTATTTAATGAGAGAAACACGTTATCTGGTGTTTTCACCACTCCACAGTGCGTATGTTATGCAGAACCTGCGATATCTTGGTTTTCGTGGGGTTTCAAGCTCAGACATGCATTTTCTGCGATAATCTTGGTGAGACTTCTGTCCGAAGTATGAAGAATTATCGAGATCGCTCTATTCGAGCTATTTAATGCGAGAAACACGTTTTCTGGGGTTTTCACCACTCCACAGTTCGTTGGATATGCAGAACCGGAGGTATCTTGGTTTTCGTGGGGTTTCAAGCTGAGATATGCATTTTCTGCGATAATCTTGGTGAGACTTCTGTTCGAAGTATGCAGAATCATCGAGATCGCTCTTTTCGAGCTATTTAATGCGAGAAACAAGTTATCTGGTGTTTTCACCACTCCACAGTGCGTTTGATATGCAGAACCTGCGATATCTTGGTTTTCGTGGGGTTCAAGCTCAGATATGCATTTTCTGCGATTATCTTGGTGAGACTTCTGTCCGAAGTATGCAGAAACATCGAGAGCGCTCTTTTCGAGCTATTTAATGCGAGAAACTCGATTTCTGGGGTTTTCACCACTCCACAGTGCGTTGGATATGAAGAACCGGAGATATTTTGGTTTTCGTCGGGTTTCAAGCTGAGATATGCATTTCCTACGATAAGCTTGGTGAGACATCTGTCCGAAGTGTGCAGAAACATCGAGAGCGCTCTATTCGAGCTATTTAATGCGAGAAACTCGTTTTCTGGGGTTTTCACCACTCCACAGTTCGTTGGATATGCAGAACCGGAGATATCTTGGTTTTCGTAGGGTTTCAAGCTGAGATATGCATTTTCTGCGATAATCTTGGTGAGACTTCTGTCCGAAGTATGCAGAATCATCAAGATCGCTCTTTTCGAGCTATTTAATGCGAGAAACAAGTTATCTGGTGTTTTCACCACTCCACAGTGCGTTTGATATGCAGCACCTGCGATATCTTGGTTTTCGTGGGGTTTCAAGCTCAGATATGCATTTTCTGCGATAATCTTGGTGAGACTTCTGTCCGAAGTATGCAGAATCATCGAGATCGCACTTTTCGAGCTATTTAATGCGAGAAACACGTTATCTGGTGTTTTCACCACTCCACAGTGCGTTTGATATGCAGAACCGGCGATATCTTGGTATTTGTGGGGTTTCAAGCTGAGTTATGCATTTTTTACGATAATCTTGGTGAGACTTCTGTCCGAAGTATGCTTTATTATCGAGATCGCTCTATTCGAGCTATTTAATGCGAGAAACACGTTATCTGGTGTTTTCAGCACTCCACAGTGCGTTTGATATGCAGAACCAGCGATATCCTGGTTTTCGTGGGGATTCAAGCTGAGATATGCAAATTCTGCGATTATCTTGGTGAGACTTCTGTCCGAAGTATGCAGAATCATCGAGATCGCTCTTTTCGAGCTATTTAATGCGAGAAACAAGTTATCTGGTGTTTTCACCACTCCACAGTGCGTTTGATATGCAGAACCTGCGATATCTTGGTTTTCGTGGGGTTTCAAGCTCAGATATGCATTTTCAGCGATAATCTTGGTGAGACTTCTGTCCGAAGTATGAAGAATTATCGAGATCGCTCTATTCGAGCTATTTAATGCGAGAAACACGTTTTCTGGCGTTTTCGCCACTCCACAGTTCGTTGGATATGCAGAACAGTAGATATCTTGGTTTTCGTGGGGTTTCAAGCAGAGAATGCATTTTCTGCGATAATCTTGGTGAGACTTCTGTTAGAAGTATGCAGAATCATCGAGATCGCACTTTTCGAGCTATTTAATGCGAGAAACACGTTATCTGGTGTTTTCACCACTCCACAGTTGGTTTGATATGCAGAACCAGCGATATCTTGGCTTTCGTGGGGTTTCAAGCTGGGATATGCATTTTTTACGATAATCTTGTTGAGACTTCTGTCCGAAGTATGCAGAATCATCGAGATCGCACTTTTCGAGCTATTTAATGCGAGAAACACCTTATCCGGTGTTTTCACCACTCCACAGTGCGTTTGAAATGCAGAACAGTAGATATCTTGGTTTTCGTAGGGTTTCAAGCTGAGATATGCATTTTCTGCGATAATCTTGTTGAGACTTCTGTCCGAAGTATGCAGAAACATCGAGAGCGCTCTTTTCGAGCTATTTAATGCGCGAAACACGTTTTCTGGGGTTTTCACCACTCCACAGTTCTTTGGATATGCAGAACCGGCGATATCTTGGTTTTCGTGGGGTTTCAAGCTGAGATATGCATTTTCTGCGATAATCTTGGTGAGACTTCTGTCCGAAGTATGCTGTATCATCGAGATCGCTCTTTTCGAGCTAGTTAGTGCGAGAAACACGTTATGTGGTGTTTTCACCACTCCACAGTGCGTTTGATATGCAGAACAGTAGATATCTTGGTTTTCGTAGGGTTTCAAGCTGAGATATGCATTTTCAGCGATAATCTTGGTGAGACTTCTGTCCGAAGTATGCAGAATCATCGAGATCGCACTTTTCGAGCTATTTAATGCGAGAAACACGTTATCTGGTGTTTTCACCACTCCACAGTGCGTTTGATATGCAGAACCGGCGATATCTTGGTATTTGTGGGGTTTCAAGCTGAGTTATGCATTTTTTACGATAATCTTGGTGAGACTTCTGTCCGAAGTATGCTTTATCATCGAGATCGCTCTATTCGAGCTATTTAATGCGAGAAACACGTTATCTGGTGTTTTCAGCACTCCACAGTGCGTTTGATATGCAGAACCAGCGATATCCTGGTTTTCGTGGGGATTCAAGCTGAGATATGCAAATTCTGCGATAATCTTGGTGAGACTTCTGTCCGAAGTATGCAGAATCATCGAGATCGCTCTTTTCGAGCTATTTAATGCGAGAAACAAGTTATCTGGTGTTTTCACCACTCCACAGTGCGTTTGATATGCAGAACCTGCGATATCTTGGTTTTCGTGGGGTTTCAAGCTCAGATATGCATTTTCAGCGATAATCTTGGTGAGACTTCTGTCCGAAGTATGAAGAATTATCGAGATCGCTCTATTCGAGCTATTTAATGCGAGAAACACGTTTTCTGGCGTTTTCGCCACTCCACAGTTCGTTGGATATGCAGAACAGTAGATATCTTGGTTTTCGTGGGGTTTCAAGCAGAGAATGCATTTTCTGCGATAATCTTGGTGAGACTTCTGTTAGAAGTATGCAGAATCATCGAGAGCGCTCTTTTCGAGCTATTTAATGCGCGAAACACGTTTTCTGGGGTTTTCACCACTCCACAGTTCTTTGGATATGCAGAACCGGCGATATCTTGGTTTTCGTGGGGTTTCAAGCTGAGATATGCATTTTCTGCGATAATCTTGGTGAGACTTCTGTCCGAAGTATGCTGTATCATCGAGATCGCTCTTTTCGAGCTAGTTAGTGCGAGAAACACGTTATCTGGTGTTTTCACCACTCCACAGTGCGTTTGATATGCAGAACAGTAGATATCTTGGTTTTCGTAGGGTTTCAAGCTGAGATATGCATTTTCAGCGATAATCTTGTTGAAACTTCTGTCCGAAGTATGCAGAATCATCGAGATCGCTCGTTTCGAGCTATTTAATGCGAGAAACACGTTATCCGGTGTTTTCACAACTCCACAGTGCGTTTGATATGCAGAACAGTAGATATCTTGGTTTTCGTGGGGTTTCAAGCTGAGATATGCATTTTTTACGATAATCTTGTTGAGACTTCTGTCCGAAGTATGCAGAATCTTCGAGATCGCACTTTTCGAGCTATTTAATGCGAGAAACACGTTATCTGGTGTTTTGACCACTCCACAGTGCGTTTGATATGTAGAGACGCCGATAACTTGGTTTTCGTGGGGTTTCCAGCTGAAATATGCATTTTCTGCGATAATCTTGGTGTTTCATCTATGAGAAGTATGCAGAATCATCGAGAACGCTCTTTTCGAGCTAGCTAATGCGAGAAACACGTTTTCTGGTGTTTTCACCACGCCACAGTGCGTTTGATATGCAGAACAGTAGATATCTTGGTTTTCGTGGGGTTTCAAGCTGAGATATGCATTTTCTGCGTTAATCTTGGTGTGACTTCTGTTAGAAGTATGCAGAATCATCGAGATCGCACTTTTCGAGCTATTTAATGCGAGAATCACGTTATCTGGTGTTTTCTCCACTCCACAGTTGGTTTGATATGCAGAACCGGCGATATTTTGGTTTTCGTCGGGTTTCAAGCTGAGATATGCATTTTCTACGATAATCTAGGTGAAACATCTGTCCGAAGTATGCAGAAACATCGAGAGCGCTCTTTACGAGCTATTTAATGCGAGAAACACGTTTTCTGGGGTTTTCACCACTCCACAGTTAGTTGGATATGCAGAACCGGATATATCTTGGTTTTCGTGGCGTTTCAAGCTGAGATATGCATATCCTGCGATTATCTTGGTGAGACTTCTGTCCGAAGTAAGCTGAATCATCGAGATCGCTCTTTTCGAGCTAGTTAGTGCGAGAAACACGTTTTCTGGTGTTTTCACCACGCCACAGTGCGTTTGATATGCAGAACAGTAGATATCTTGGTTTTCGTGGGGTTTCCAGCAGAGATATGCATTTTCTGCGTTAATCTTGGTGTGACTTCTGTTAGAAGTATGCAGAATCATCGAGATCGCACTTTTCGAGCTATTTAATGCGAGAAACACGTTTTCTGGGGTTTTCACCACTCCACAGTTAGTTGGATATGCAGAACCGGCGATATTTTGGTTTTCGTCGGGTTTCAAGCTGAGATATGTATTTTCTACGATAATCTTGGTGAAACATCTGTCCGAAGTATGCAGAAACATCGAGAGCGCACTTTTCGAGCTATTTAATGCGAGAAACTCGTTTTCTGGGGTTTTCACCACTCCACAGTGCGTTTGATATGCAGAACAGTAGATATCTTGGTTTTCGTGGGGTTTCAAGCTGAGATATGCATTTTCTGCGATAATCTTGTTGAGCATTCTGTCCGAAGTAAGCAGAATCATCGAAATCGCTCGTTTCGAGATATTTAATGCGAGAAACACGTTATCTGGTGTTTTCACCACTCCACAGTGCTTATGTTATGCAGAACCGACGATATCTTGGTTTTCGTGGGGTTTCAAGCTCAGATATGCATTTTCTGCGATAATCTTGGTGAGATTTCTGTCCGAAGTATGCAGAGTCATCGAGATCGTACTTTTCGAGCTATTTAATGCGAGAAACACGTTTTCTGGGGTTTTCACCACTCCACAGTTCGTTGGATATGCAGAACTGGAGATATCTTGGTTTTCGTGGGGTTTCTAGTACAGATATGCATTTTCTGCGATAATCATGGTGAGACTTCTGTCCGAAGTATGCTTAATCATCGAGATCGCACTTTTCGAGCTATTTAATGCGAGAAACACGTTATCTGGTGTTTTCACCACTCCACAGTGCGTTTGATATGCAGAACCGACGATATCTTGGTTTTCGTGGGGTTTCAAGCTCAGATATGCATTTTCTGCGATAATCTTGGTGAGACTTCTGTCCGAAGTATGCAGAGTCATCGAGATCGTACTTTTCGAGCTATTTAATGCGAGAAACACGTTTTCTGGGGTTTTCCCCACTCCACAGTTCGTTGGATATGTAGAACAGGAGATATCTTGGTTTTCGTGGGGTTTCTAGCAGAGATATGCATTTTCTGCGATAATCATGGTGAGACTTCTGTCCGAAGTATGCTTAATCATCGAGATCGCACTTTTCGAGCTATTTAATGCGAGAAACACGTTATCTGGTGTTTTCACCACTCCACAGTGCTTCTGACATGCAGAACCGGCGATATCGTGGTTTTTGTGGGGTTTCAAGCTGAGTTATGCATTTTTTACGATAAGCTTGGTGAGACATCTGTCCGAAGTATGCAGAAACATCGAGAGCGCTCTTTTCGAGCTATTTAATGCGAGAAACTCGATTTCTGGGGTTTTCACCACACCACAGTGCGTTGGATATGAAGAACCGGAGATATTTTGGTTTTCTTCGGGTTTCAAGCTGAGATATGCATTTCCTACGATAAGCTTGGTGAGACATCTGTCCGAAGTGAGCAGAAACATCGAGAGCGCTCTATTCGAGCTATTTAATGCGAGAAACTCGTTTTCTGGGGTTTTCACCACTCCACAGTTCGTTGGATATGCAGAACCGGAGATATCTTGGTTTTCGTAGGTTTTCAAGCTGAGATATGCATTTTCTGCGATAATCTTGGTGAGACTTCTGTCCGAAGTATGCAGAATCATCGAGATCGCTCTTTTCGAGCTATTTAATGCGAGAAACAAGTTATCTGGTGTTTTCTCCACTCCACAGTGCGTTTGATATGCAGAACCTGCGATATCTTGGTTTTGGTGGGGTTTCAAGATCAGATATGCATTTTCTGCGATAATCTTGGTGAGACTTCTGTCCGAAGAATGCAGAATCATCGAGATCGCACTTTTCGAGCTATTTAATGCGAGAAACACGTTATCTGGTGTTTTCACCACTCCACAGTGCGTTTGATATGCAGAACCGGCGATATCTTGGTATTTGTGGGGTTTCAAGCTGAGTTATGCATTTTTTACGATAATCTTGGTGAGACTTCTGTCCGAAGTATGCTTTATCATCGAGATCGCTCTATTCGAGCTATTTAATGCGAGAAACACGTTATCTGGTGTTTTCAGCACTCCACAGTGCGTTTGATACGCAGAACCAGCGATATCCTGGTTTTCGTGGGGATTCAAGCTGAGATATGCAAATTCTGCGATAATCTTTGTGAGACCTCTGTCCGAAGTATGCTTAATCATCGACATCGCTCGTTTCGAGTTATTTAATTCGAGAAACACGTTATCTGGTGTTTTCACCACTCCACAGTGCGTATGTTATGCAGAACCGGAAAATATCTTGGTTTCGGTCGGGTTTCAAGCTGAGATATGCATTTTCTACGATAATCCTGGTGAGACTTCTGTCAGAAGTATGCAGAATCTTCGAGATCGCACTTTTCGAGCTATTTAATACACGAAACACGTTTTCTGGTGTTTTCACCACTCCACAGTACGTTTGACATGCAGAACCGGAAAATATCTTGGTTTCGGTCGGGTTTCAAGCTGAGATATGCATTTTCTACGATAATCCTGGTGAGACTTCTGTCAGAAGTATGCAGAATCTTCGAGATCGCACTTTTCGAGCTATTTAATGCAAGAAACACGTTATCTGGTGTTTTGACCACTCCACAGTGCGTTTGATATGTAGAGACGCCGATAACTTGGTTTTCGTGGGGTTTCCAGCTGAAATATGCATTTTCTGCGATAATCTTGGTGTTTCATCTATGAGAAGTATGCAGAATCATCGAGAACGCTCTTTTCGAGCTAGCTAATGCGAGAAACACGTTTTCTGGTGTTTTCACCACGCCACAGTGCGTTTGATATGCAGAACAGTAGATATCTTGGTTTTCGTGGGGTTTCAAGCTGAGATATGCATTTTCTGCGTTAATCTTGGTGTGACTTCTGTTAGAAGTATGCAGAATCATCGAGATCGCACTTTTCGAGCTATTTAATGCGAGAATCACGTTATCTGGTGTTTTCTCCACTCCACAGTTGGTTTGATATGCAGAACCGGCGATATTTTGGTTTTCGTCGGGTTTCAAGCTGAGATATGCATTTTCTACGATAATCTAGGTGAAACATCTGTCCGAAGTATGCAGAAACATCGAGAGCGCTCTTTACGAGCTATTTAATGCGAGAAACACGTTTTCTGGGGTTTTCACCACTCCACAGTTAGTTGGATATGCAGAACCGGATATATCTTGGTTTTCGTGGCGTTTCAAGCTGAGATATGCATATCCTGCGATTATCTTGGTGAGACTTCTGTCCGAAGTAAGCTGAATCATCGAGATCGCTCTTTTCGAGCTAGTTAGTGCGAGAAACACGTTTTCTGGTGTTTTCACCACGCCACAGTGCGTTTGATATGCAGAACAGTAGATATCTTGGTTTTCGTGGGGTTTCCAGCAGAGATATGCATTTTCTGCGTTAATCTTGGTGTGACTTCTGTTAGAAGTATGCAGAATCATCGAGATCGCACTTTTCGAGCTATTTAATGCGAGAAACACGTTTTCTGGGGTTTTCACCACTCCACAGTTAGTTGGATATGCAGAACCGGCGATATTTTGGTTTTCGTCGGGTTTCAAGCTGAGATATGTATTTTCTACGATAATCTTGGTGAAACATCTGTCCGAAGTATGCAGAAACATCGAGAGCGCACTTTTCGAGCTATTTAATGCGAGAAACTCGTTTTCTGGGGTTTTCACCACTCCACAGTGCGTTTGATATGCAGAACAGTAGATATCTTGGTTTTCGTGGGGTTTCAAGCTGAGATATGCATTTTCTGCGATAATCTTGTTGAGCATTCTGTCCGAAGTAAGCAGAATCATCGAAATCGCTCGTTTCGAGATATTTAATGCGAGAAACACGTTATCTGGTGTTTTCACCACTCCACAGTGCTTATGTTATGCAGAACCGACGATATCTTGGTTTTCGTGGGGTTTCAAGCTCAGATATGCATTTTCTGCGATAATCTTGGTGAGATTTCTGTCCGAAGTATGCAGAGTCATCGAGATCGTACTTTTCGAGCTATTTAATGCGAGAAACACGTTTTCTGGGGTTTTCACCACTCCACAGTTCGTTGGATATGCAGAACTGGAGATATCTTGGTTTTCGTGGGGTTTCTAGTACAGATATGCATTTTCTGCGATAATCATGGTGAGACTTCTGTCCGAAGTATGCTTAATCATCGAGATCGCACTTTTCGAGCTATTTAATGCGAGAAACACGTTATCTGGTGTTTTCACCACTCCACAGTGCGTTTGATATGCAGAACCGACGATATCTTGGTTTTCGTGGGGTTTCAAGCTCAGATATGCATTTTCTGCGATAATCTTGGTGAGACTTCTGTCCGAAGTATGCAGAGTCATCGAGATCGTACTTTTCGAGCTATTTAATGCGAGAAACACGTTTTCTGGGGTTTTCCCCACTCCACAGTTCGTTGGATATGCAGAACAGGAGATATCTTGGTTTTCGTGGGGTTTCTAGCAGAGATATGCATTTTCTGCGATAATCATGGTGAGACTTCTGTCCGAAGTATGCTTAATCATCGAGATCGCACTTTTCGAGCTATTTAATGCGAGAAACACGTTATCTGGTGTTTTCACCACTCCACAGTGCTTCTGACATGCAGAACCGGCGATATCGTGGTTTTTGTGGGGTTTCAAGCTGAGTTATGCATTTTTTACGATAAGCTTGGTGAGACATCTGTCCGAAGTATGCAGAAACATCGAGAGCGCTCTTTTCGAGCTATTTAATGCGAGAAACTCGATTTCTGGGGTTTTCACCACACCACAGTGCGTTGGATATGAAGAACCGGAGATATTTTGGTTTTCTTCGGGTTTCAAGCTGAGATATGCATTTCCTACGATAAGCTTGGTGAGACATCTGTCCGAAGTGAGCAGAAACATCGAGAGCGCTCTATTCGAGCTATTTAATGCGAGAAACTCGTTTTCTGGGGTTTTCACCACTCCACAGTTCGTTGGATATGCAGAACCGGAGATATCTTGGTTTTCGTAGGTTTTCAAGCTGAGATATGCATTTTCTGCGATAATCTTGGTGAGACTTCTGTCCGAAGTATGCAGAATCATCGAGATCGCTCTTTTCGAGCTATTTAATGCGAGAAACAAGTTATCTGGTGTTTTCTCCACTCCACAGTGCGTTTGATATGCAGAACCTGCGATATCTTGGTTTTGGTGGGGTTTCAAGCTCAGATATGCATTTTCTGCGATAATCTTGGTGAGACTTCTGTCCGAAGAATGCAGAATCATCGAGATCGCACTTTTCGAGCTATTTAATGCGAGAAACACGTTATCTGGTGTTTTCACCACTCCACAGTGCGTTTGATATGCAGAACCGGCGATATCTTGGTATTTGTGGGGTTTCAAGCTGAGTTATGCATTTTTTACGATAATCTTGGTGAGACTTCTGTCCGAAGTATGCTTTATCATCGAGATCGCTCTATTCGAGCTATTTAATGCGAGAAACACGTTATCTGGTGTTTTCAGCACTCCACAGTGCGTTTGATACGCAGAACCAGCGATATCCTGGTTTTCGTGGGGATTCAAGCTGAGATATGCAAATTCTGCGATAATCTTTGTGAGACCTCTGTCCGAAGTATGCTTAATCATCGACATCGCTCGTTTCGAGTTATTTAATTCGAGAAACACGTTATCTGGTGTTTTCACCACTCCACAGTGCGTATGTTATGCAGAACCGGAAAATATCTTGGTTTCGGTCGGGTTTCAAGCTGAGATATGCATTTTCTACGATAATCCTGGTGAGACTTCTGTCAGAAGTATGCAGAATCTTCGAGATCGCACTTTTCGAGCTATTTAATACACGAAACACGTTTTCTGGTGTTTTCACCACTCCACAGTACGTTTGACATGCAGAACCGGAAAATATCTTGGTTTCGGTCGGGTTTCAAGCTGAGATATGCATTTTCTACGATAATCCTGGTGAGACTTCTGTCAGAAGTATGCAGAATCTTCGAGATCGCACTTTTCGAGCTATTTAATGCAAGAAACACGTTATCTGGGGTTTTCACCACTCCACAGTTCGTTGGATATGCAGAACAGGAGATATCTTGGTTTTCGTGGGGTTTCTAGCAGAGATATGCATTTTCTGCGATAATCATGGTGAGACTTCTGTTAGAAGTATGCAGAATCTTCGAGAACGCTCGTTTCGAGCTACTTAATACACGAAACACGTTTTCTGGTGTTTTCACCACTCCACAGTACGTTTGACATGCAGAACCGGAAAATATCTTGGTTTCGGTCGGGTTTCAAGCTGAGATATGCATTTTCTACGATAATCCTGGTGAGACTTCTGTCAGAAGTATGCAGAATCTTCGAGATCGCACTTTTCGAGCTATTTAATGCGAGAAACACGTTATCCGGTGTTTTCACAACTCCACAGTGCGTTTGATATGCAGAACAGTAGATATCTTGGTATTCGTGGGGTTTCAAGCTGAGATATGCATTTTTTACGATAATCTTGTTGAGACTTCTGTCCGAAGTATGCAGAATCATCGAGAACGCTCTTTTCGAGCTAGCTAATGCGAGAAACAAGTTTTCTGGTGTTTTCACCACGCCACAGTGCGTTTGATATGCAGAACAGTAGATATCTTGGTTTTCGTGGGGTTTCAAGCTGAGATATGCATTTTCTGCGAAAAGCTTGGTGAAACATCTGTCCGAAGTATGCAGAAACATTGAGAGCGCTCTTTTCGAGCTATTTAATGCGAGAAACACGTTTTCTGGGGTTTTCACCACTCCACAGTTAGTTGGATATGCAGAACCGGAGATATCTTGGTTTTCGTGGCGTTTCAAGCTGAGATATGCATATCCTGCGATAATCTTGGTGAGACTTCTGTCCGAAGTATGCTGAATCATCTAGATCGCTCTTTTCGAGCTATTTAATGCGAGAAACACGTTATCTGGTGTTTTCACCACTCCACAGTGCGTTTGATATGCAGAACAGTAGATATCTTGGTTTTCGTGGGGTTTCAAGCAGAGATATGCATTTTCTGCGATAATGTTGGTGAGACTTCTGTCCGAAGTATGAAGAATTATCGAGGTCGCTCTATTCGAGCCATTTAATGCGAGAAACACGTTTTCTGGGGTTTTCAACACTCCACAGTTAGTTGGATATGCAGAACTGGAGATATCTTGGTTTTCGTGGGGTTTCTAGTACAGATATGCATTTTCTGCGATAATCTTGGTGGGTCTTTTGTCAGAAGTATGCAGAATCATCTAGATCGCTCGTTTCGAGCTACTTAATGCACGAAACACGTTTTCTGGTGTTTTCACCACTCCACAGTACGTTTGACATGCAGAACCGGAGATATCTTGGTTTCGGTCGGGTTTCAAGCTGAGATATGCATTTTCTACGATAATCTTGGTGAAACATCTGTCCGAAGTATGCAGAAACATCGAGAGCGCTCTTTTCGAGCTATTTAATGCGAGAAACTCGTTTTCTGGGGTTTTCACCACTCCACAGTTCGTTGGATATGCAGAACCGGAGATATCTTGGTTTTCGTGGGGTTTCAAGCTGAGATATGCATTTCCTGCGATAATCTTGGTGAGACTTCTGTCCGATGTATGCTGAATCATCGAGATCGCTCTTTTCGAGCTATTTAATGCGAGAAACACGTTCTCTGGTTGTTTTCACCACTCCACAGTGCGTTTGATATGCAGAACAGGCGATATCTTGATTTTGGTGGTGTTTCCAGCTGATATATGCATTTTCTGCGATAATCTTGGTGGGTCTTTTGTCAGAAGTATGCAGAATCATCTAGATCGCTCTTTTCGAGCTACTTAATGCACGAATCTCGTTTTCTGGTGTTTTCACCACTCCACAGTACGTTTGACATGCAGAACCGGAGATATCTTGGTTTCGGTCGGGTTTCAAGCTGAGATATGCATTTTCTACGATAATCCTGGTGAGACTTCTGTCAGAAGTATGCAGAATCTTCGAGAACGCTCGTTTCGAGCTACTTAATGCACGAAACACGTTTTCTGGTGTTTTCACCACTCCACAGTACGATTGACATGCAGAACCGGCGATATTTTGGTTTCGGTCGGGTTTCAAGCTGAGATATGCATTTTCTACGATAATCCTGGTGAGACTTCTGTCAGAAGTATGCAGAATCTTCGAGAACGCTCGTTTCGAGCTACTTAATGCACGAAACACGTTTTCTGGTGTTTTCACCACTCCACAGTACGATTGACATGCAGAACCGGCGATATTTTGGTTTTCGTCGGGTTTCAAGCTGAGATATGCATTTTCTACGATAAGCTTGGTGAAACATCTGTCAGAAGTGTGCAGAATCATCTAGATCGCTCTTTTCGAGCTACTTAATGCACGAATCTCGTTTTCTGGTGTTTTCACCACTCCACGGTACGTTTGATGTGCAGAACCGGAGATAACTCGGTTTTCGTCGGGTTTCAAGCTGAGATATGCATTTTCTGCGATAATCTTGGTGGGTCTTTTGTCAGAAGTATGCAGAATCATCTAGATCGCTCTTTTCGAGCTACTTAATGCACGAAACACGTTTTCTGGTGTTTTCACCACTCCACAGTACGTTTGACATGCAGAACCGGAGATATCTTGGTTTCGGTCGGGTTTCAAGCTGAGATATGCATTTTCTACGATAATCTTGGTGAAACATCTGTCCGAAGTATGCAGAAACATCGAGAGCGCTCTTTTCGAGCTATTTAATGCGAGAAACTCGTTTTCTGGGGTTTTCACCACTCCACAGTTCGTTGGATATGCAGAACCGGAGATAACTCGGTTTCGGTCGGGTTTCAAGCTGAGATATGCATTTTCTGCGATAATCTTGGCGAGACTTCTGTCCGAAGTATGCTGAATCATCGAGATCGCTCTTTTCGAGCTAGTTAATGCGAGAAACACGTTCTCTGGTTGTTTTCACCACTCCACAGTGCGTTTGATATGCAGAACAGGCGATATCTTGATTTTCGTGGTGTTTCCAGCTGAGATATGCATTTTCTGCGATAATCTTGGTGGGTCTTTTGTCAGAAGTATGCAGAATCAACTAGATCGCTCTTTTCGAGCTACTTAATGCACGAAACACGTTTTCTGGTGTTTTCACCACTCCACAGTACGTTTGACATGCAGAACCGGAGATATCTTGGTTTCGGTCGGGTTTCAAGCTGAGATATGCATTTTCTACGATAATCCTGGTGAGACTTCTGTCAGAAGTGTGCAGAATCTTCGAGAACGCTCTTTTCGAGCTACTTAATGCGCGAAACACGTTTTCTGGTGTTTTCACCACTCCACAGTGCGTATGATATGCAGAACCGGCGATATCTTGGTTTTCGTGGGGTTTCAAGCTGAGATATGCATTTCCTGCGATAACCTTGGTGAGACTTCTGTCCGAAGTATGCTGAATCATCGAGATCGCTCTTTTCGAGCTACTTAATGCACGAAACACGTTTTCTGGTGTTTACACCACTCCACAGTACGATTGACATGCAGAACCGGCGATATTTTGGTTTTCGTCGGGTTTCAAGCTGAGATATGCATTTCCTGCGATAATCTTGGTGAAACATCTGTCCGAAGTATGCAGAAACATCGAGAGCGCTCTTTTCGAGCTATTTAATGCAAGAAACTCGTTTTCTGGGGTTTTCACCACTCCACAGTTCGCGGGATATGCAGAACCGGAGATATCTTGGTTTTCGTGGGGTTTCAAGCTGAGATATGCATTTCCTGCGATAATCTTGGTGAGACTTCTGTCCGAAGTATGCTGAATCATCGAGATCGCTCTTTTCGAGCTATTTAATGCGAGAAACACGTTATCTGGTGTTTTCACCACTCCACAGTGCGTATGATATGCAGAACCGGCGATATCTTGGTTTTCGTGGGGTTTCAAGCTGAGATATGCATTTTCTGCGATAATCTTGGTGGGTCTTTTGTCAGAAGTATGCAGAATCATCCAGATCGCTCTTTTCGAGCTACTTAATGCACGAAACACGTTTTCTGGTGTTTTCACCACTCCACAGTACGTTTGACATGCAGAACCGGAGATATCTTGGTTTCGGTCGGGTTTCAAGCTGAGATATGCATTTTCTACGATAATCCTGGTGAGACTTCTGTCAGAAGTGTGCAGAATCTTCGAGAATGCTCTTTTCGAGCTACTTAATGCGCGAAACACGTTTTCTGGTGTTTTCACCACTCCACGGTACGTTTGATGTGCAGAACCGGAGATAACTCGGTTTTCGTCGGGTTTCAAGCTGAGATATGCATTTTCTGCGATAATCTTGGCGAGACTTCTGTCCGAAGTATGCTGAATCATCGAGATCGCTCTTTTCGAGCTAGTTAATGCGAGAAACTCGTTTTCTGGGGTTTTCACCACTCCACAGTTCGTTGGATATGCAGAACCGGAGATATCTTGGTTTTCGTGGGGTTTCAAGCTGAGATATGCATTTCCTGCGATAATCTTGGTGAGACTTCTGTCCGATGTATGCTGAATCATCGAGATCGCTCTTTTCGAGCTATTTAATGCGAGAAACACGTTCTCTGGTTGTTTTCACCACTCCACAGTGCGTTTGATATGCAGAACAGGCGATATCTTGATTTTGGTGGTGTTTCCAGCTGATATATGCATTTTCTGCGATAATCTTGGTGGGTCTTTTGTCAGAAGTGTGCAGAATCATCTAGATCGCTCTTTTCGAGCTACTTAATGCACAAATCACGTTTTCTGGTGTTTTCACCACTCCACAGTACGTTTGACATGCAGAACCGGAGATATCTTGGTTTCGGACGGGTTTCAAGCTGAGATATGCATTTTCTACGATAATCCTGGTGAGACTTCTGTCAGAAGTATGCAGAATCTAAGAGAACGCTCGTTTCGAGCTATTTAATGCACGAAACACGTTTTCTGGTGTTTTCACCACTCCACAGTACGATTGACATGCAGAACCGGCGATATTTTGGTTTTCGTCGGGTTTCAAGCTGAGATATGCATTTTCTACGATAAGCTTGGTGAAACATCTGTCAGAAGTGTGCAGAATCTTCGAGAACGCTCTTTTCGAGCTACTTAATGCGCGAAACACGTTTTCTGGTGTTTTCACCACTCCACGGTACGTTTGATGTGCAGAACCGGAGATAACTCGGTTTTCGTCGGGTTTCAAGATGTGATATGCATTTTCTGCGATAATCTTGGCGAGACTTCTGTCCGAAGTATGCTGAATCATCGAGATCGCTCTTTTCGAGCTACTTAATGCACGAAACACGTTTTCTGGTGTTTACACCACTCCACAGTACGATTGACATGCAGAACCGGCGATATTTTGGTTTTCGTCGTGTTTCAAGCTGAGATATGCATTTCCTGCGATAATCTTGGTGAAACATCTGTCCGAAGTATGCAGAAACATCGAGAGCGCTCTTTTCGAGCTATTTAATGCAAGAAACTCGTTTTCTGGGGTTTTCACCACTCCACAGTTCGCGGGATATGCAGAACCGGAGATATCTTGGTTTTCGTGGGGTTTCAAGCTGAGATATGCATTTCCTGCGATAATCTTGGTGAGAATTCTGTTCGAAGTATGCTGAATCATTGAGATCGCTCTTTTCGAGCTATTTAATGCGAGAAACACGTTCTCTGGTTGTTTTCACCACTCCACAGTGCGTTTGATATGCAGAACAGGCGATATCTTGATTTTGGTGGTGTTTCCAGCTGATATATGCATTTTCTGCGATAATCTTGGTGGGTCTTTTGTCAGAAGTATGCAGAATCATCTAGATCGCTCTTTTCGAGCTACTTAATGCACGAAACACGTTTTCTGGTGTTTTCACCACTCCACAGTACGTTTGACATGCAGAACCGGAGATATCTTGGTTTCGGTCGGGTTTCAAGCTGAGATATGCATTTTCTACGATAATCCTGGTGAGACTTCTGTCAGAAGTATGCAGAATCTTCGAGAACGCTCATTTCGAGCTACTTAATGCACGAAACACGTTTTCTGGTGTTTTCACCACTCCATAGTACGATTGACATGCAGAACCGGCGATATTTTGGTTTTCGTCGGGTTTCAAGCTGAGATATGCATTTTCTACGATAAGCTTGGTGAAACATCTGTCCAAAGTATGCAGAAACATCGAGAGCGCTCTATTCGAGCTATTTAATGCGAGAAACACGTTTTCTGGGGTTTTCACCACTCCACAGTTCGTTGGATATGCAGAACAGTAGATATCTTGGTTTTCGTGGGGTTTCAAGCTGAGATATGCATTTTCTACGATAATCCTGGTGAGACTTCTGTCAGAAGTATGCAGGATCTTCGAGAACGCTCTTTTCGAGCTATTTAATGCGAGAAACACGTTATCTGGTGTTTTCACCACTCCACAGTGCGTATGATATGCAGAACCGGCGATATCTTGGTTTTCGTGGGGTTTCAAGCTGAGATATGCATTTTCTGCGATAATCTTGGTGGGTCTTTTGTCAGAAGTATGCAGAATCATCCAGATAGCTCTTTTCGAGCTACTTAATGCACGAAACACGTTTTCTGGTGTTCTCACCACTCCACAGTGCGTTTGATATGCAGAACCGGCAATATCTTGGTTTTCGTGGGGTATCAATCTGAGATATGCATGTTTTACGATAATCTTGGTGAGACTTCTGTCAGAAGTGTGCAGAATCTTCGAGAACGCTCTTTTCGAGACACTTAATGCGCGAAACACGTTTTCTGGTGTTTTCACCACTCCACGGTACGTTTGATGTGCCGAACCGGAGATAACTCGGTTTTCGTCGAGTTTCAAGCTGAGATATGCATTTTCTACGATAATCTTGGTGAGACTTCTGTCAGAAGTATTCAGGATCTTCGAGAACGCTCTTTTCGAGCTACTTGAAGCGAGAAACACGTTTTCTGGTGTTTTCACCACTCCACAGTGCGTTTGATATGCAGAACCGGCGACATCTTGGTTTTCGTGGGGTATCAAGCTGAGATATGCATGTTTTACGATTAGCTTGGTGAAACATCTGTCCGAAGTATGCAGAATCATCGTGATCGCACTTTTCGAGCTACTTAATGCACGAAACACGTTTTCTGGTGTTTTCACCACTCCACAGTTCGTTGGATATGCAGAACCGGAGATATCTTGGTTTTCGTGGTGTTTCAAGCTGAGATATGCATTTCCTGCGATAATCTTGGTCAGACTTCTGTCCGAAGTATGCTGAATCATCGAGATCGCTCTTTTCGAGCTATTTAATGCGAGGAACACGTTCTCTGGTTGTTTTCACCACTCCACAGTGCGTTTGATATGCAGAACAGGCGATATCTTGATTTTCGTGGTGTTTCCAGCTGAGATATGCATTTTCTGCGATAATCTTGGTTGGTCTTTTGTCAGAAGTATGCAGAATCATCTAGATCGCTCTTTTCGAGCTACTTAATGCACGAAACACGTTTTCTGGTGTTTTCACCTCTCCACAGTACGTTTGACATGCAGAACCGGAGATATCTTGGTTTCGGTCGGGTTTTCAAGCTGAGATATGCATTTTCTACGATAATCCTGGTGAGACTTCTGTCAGAAGTATGCAGAATCTTCGAGAACGCTCTTTTCGAGCTACGTAATGCGCGTAACACGTTTTCTGGTGTTTTCACCACTCCACGGTACGTTTGATGTGCAGAACCGGAGATAACTCGGTTTTCGTCGGGTTTCAAGCTGAGATATGCTTTTCTACGATAATCTTGGTGAGACTTCTGTCCGAAGTATGCTGAATCATCGAGATCGCTCTTTTCGAGCTATTTAATGCGAGAAACACGTTCTCTGGTTGTTTTCACTACTCCACAGTGCGTTTGATATGCAGAACAGGCGATATCTTGATTTTCGTGGTGTGTCCAGCTGAGATATGTATTTTCTGCGATAATCTTGGTGGGTCTTTTATCAGAAGTATGCAGAATCATCTACATCGCTCTTTGAGAGCTACTTAATGCACGAAACACGTTTTCTGGTGTTTTCACTACTCCACAGTGCGTTTGATATGCAGAACCGGCGATATCTTGGTTTTCGTGGGGTTTCAAGCTGAGATATGCATTTTCTGCGATAATCTTGGTGAGACTTCTGTCCGAAGTATGCTGAATCATCGAGATCGCTCTTTTCGAGCTATTTAGTGCGAGAAACACGTTTTCTGGTGTTTTCACCACTCCGCAGTACGTTTGACATGCAGAACCGGAGATATCTTGGTTTCGGCCGGGTTTCAAGCTGAGATATGCATTTTCTACGATAATCCTGGTGAGACTTCTGTCAGAAGTATGCAGAACCTTCGAGATCGCACTTTTCGAGCTATTTAATGCGAGAAACACGTTAGCTTGTGTTTTGACCACTCCACAGTGCGTTTGATATGTAGAGACGCCGATAACTTGGTTTTCGTGTGGTTTTCAGCTGAGATATGCATTTTCTACGATAATATTGGTGAGAATTAAGTCAGAAGTATGCGGAATCATCTAGATCGCTCTTTTCGAGCTACTTAATGCAGGAAACACGTTTTCTGGTGTTTTCACCACTCCACAGTACGTTTGATATGCAGAACCGGCGATATCTTGATTTTCGTGGTGTTTTCAGCTGAGATATGCATTTTCTACGATAATGTTGGTGAGACTTCTGTCAGAAGTATGCAGAATCTTCGAGAACGCTCTTTTCGAGCTACTTAATGCACGAAACACGTTTTCTGGTGTTTTCACCACTCCACAGTACGTTTGACATGCAGAACCGGAGATATCTTGGTTTCGGCCGGGTTTCAAGCTGAGATATGCATTTTCTACGATAATCCTGGTGAGACTTCTGTCAGAAGTATGCAGGATCTTCGAGAACGCTCTTTTCGAGCTATTTAATGCGAGAAACACGTTATCTGGTGTTTTCACCACTCCACAGTGCGTAGGATACGCAGAACCGGCGATATCTTGGTTTTCGTGGGGTTTCAAGCTGAGATATGCATTTTCTGCGATAATCTTGGTGAGACTTCTGTCCGAAGTATGCTGAAACATCGAGATCGCTCTTTTCGAGCTAGTTAATGCAAGAAGAACCTTATCCGGTGTTTTCACTACTCCACAGTGCGTTTGATATGCAGAACAGGCGATATCTTGATTTTCGTGGTGTTTCCAGCTGAGATATGCATTTTCTGCGATAATCTTGGTGGGTCTTTTATCAGAAGTATGCAGAATCATCTACATCGCTCTTTGAGAGCTACTTAATGCACGAAACACGTTTTCTGGTGTTTTCCCCACTCCACAGTGCGTTTGATATGCAGAACCGGCGATATCTTGGTTTTCGTGGGGTTTCAAGCTGAGATATGCATTTTCTGCGATAATCTTGGTGAGACTTCTGTCCGAAGTATGCTGAATCATCGAGATCGCTCTTTTCGAGCTAGTTAGTGCGAGAAACACGTTTTCTGGAGTTTTCACCACTCCGCAGTACGTTTGACATGCAGAACCGGAGATATCTTGGTTTCGGCCGGGTTTCAAGCTGAGATATGCATTTTCTACGATAATCCTGGTGAGACTTCTGTCAGAAGTATGCAGAACCTTCGAGATCGCACTTTTCGAGCTATTTAATGCGAGAAACACGTTAGCTTGTGTTTTGACCACTCCACAGTGCGTTTGATATGTAGAGACGCCGATAACTTGGTTTTCGTGGGGTTTTCAGCTGAGATATGCATTTTCTACGATAATATTGGTTAGAATTAAGTCAGAAGTATGCGGAATCATCTAGATCGCTCTTTTCGAGCTACTTATTGCAGGAAACACGTATTCTGGTGTTTTCACCACTCCACAGTACGTTTGATATGCAGAACCGGCGATATCTTGATTTTCGTGGTGTTTTCAGCTGAGATATGCATTTTCTACGATAATGTTGGTGAGACTTCTGTCAGAAGTATGCAGAATCTTCGAGAACGCTCTTTTCGAGCTACTTAATGCACGAAACACGTTTTCTGGTGTTTTCACTACTCCACAGTGCGTTTGATATGCAGAACAGGCGATATTTTGGTTTTCGTGGGGTTTCAAGCTGAGATATGCATTTTTTACGATAATCTTGGTGAGACTTCTGTCCGAAGTATGCTTAACCATCGAGATCGCTCGTTTCGAGCTATTTAATGCGAGAAACACGTTATCTGGTGTTTTCACCACTCCACAGTGCGTATGATATGCAGAACCGGCGATATCTTGGTTTTCGTGTGGTTTCAAGCTGAGATATGCATTTTCTGCGATAATCTTGGTGAGACTTCTGTCCGAAGTATGCTGAAACATCGAGATCGCTCTTTTCGAGCTAGTTAATGCGAGAAAAACCTTATCCGGTGTTATCACCACTCCACAGTGCGTTTGATATGCAGAACCTGCGATATCTTGGTTTCGGTCGGGTTTCAAGCTGAGATATGCATTTTCTACGATAATCCTGGTGAGACTTCTGTCAGAAGTATGCAGGACCTTCGAGAACGCTCTTTTCGAGCTATTTAATGCGAGAAACACGTTATCTGGTGTTTTCACCACTCCACAGTGCGTATGATATGCAGAACCGGCGATATCTTGGTTTTCGTGGGGTTTCAAGCTGAGATATGCATTTTCTGCGATAATCTTGGTGAGACTTCTGTCCGAAGTATGCTGAAACATCGAGATCGCTCTTTTCGAGCTAGTTAATGCGAGAAAAACCTTATCCGGTGTTATCACCACTCCACAGTGCGTTTGATATGCAGAACCTGCGATATCTTGGTTTTCGTGGGGTTTCAAGCTGAGATATGCATTTTCTGCGATAATCTTGGTGAGACTTCTGTTAGAAGTATGCAGAATCATCGAGATCGCACTTTTCGAGCTATTTAATGCGAGAAACACGTTATCTGGTGTTTTCACCACTCCACAGTTGGTTTGATATGCAGAACCGGCGATATTTTGGTTTTCGTCGGGTTTCAAGCTGAGATATGCATTTTCTACGATAATCTTGGTGAAACATCTGTCCGAAGTATGCAGAAACGTCGAGAGCGCTCTTTTCGAGCTAATTAATGCGAGAAACTCGTTTTCTGGGGTTTTCACCACTCCACAGTTCGTTGGATATGCAGAACCGGAGATATCTTGGTTTTCGTGGTGTTTCAAGCTGAGATATGCATTTTCTGCGATAATCTTGGTGAGACTTCTGTCCGAAGTATGCTGAATCATCTAGATCGCTCTTTTCGTGCTAGTTAATGCGAGAAAAACCTTATCCGGTGTTATCACCACTCCACAGTGCGTTTGATATGTAGAGACGCCGATAACTTGGTTTTCGTGGGGTTTTCAGCTGAGATATGCATTTTCTACGATAATATTGGTGAGAATTAATTCAGAAGTATGCGGAATCATCTAGATCGCTCTTTTCGAGCTACTTAATGCAGGAAACACGTTTTCTGGTGTTTTCACCACTCCACAGTACGTTTGATATGCAGAACCGGCGATATCTTGATTTTCGTGGTGTTTTCAGCTGAGATATGCATTTTCTACGATAATGTTGGTGAGACTTCTGTCAGAAGTATGCAGAATCTTCGAGAACGCTCTTTTCGAGCTACTTAATGCACGAAACACGTTTTCTGGTGTTTTCACCACTCCACAGTACGTTTGACATGCAGAACCGGAGATATCTTGGTTTCGGCCGGGTTTCAAGCTGAGATATGCATTTTCTCCGATAATCCTGGTGAGACTTCTGTCAGAAGTATGCAGAACCTTCGAGATCGCACTTTTCGAGCTATTTAATGCGAGAAACACGTTAGCTGGTGTTTTGACCACTCCAGAGTGCGTTTGATATGTAGAGACGCCGATAACTTGGTTTTCGTGGGGTTTCCAGCTGAAATATGCATTTTCTGCGATAATCTTGGTGTTTCATCTATGAGAAGTATGCAGAATCATCGAGAACGCTCTTTTCGAGCTAGTTAATGCGAGAAACACGTTTTCTGGTGTTTTCACCACGCCACAGTGCGTTCGATATGCAGAACAGTAGATATCTTGGTTTTCGTGGGGTTTCAAGCTGAGATATGCATTTTCTGCGATAATCCTGGTGAGACTTCTGTCAGAAGTATGCAGAACCTTCGAGATCGCTCTTTTCGAGCTGGTTAGTGCGAGAAACACGTTTTCTGTGGTTTTGACCACTCCACAGTTCGTTGGATATGCAGAACAGTAGATATCTTGGTTTTCGTGGGGTTTCAAGCAGAGATATGCATTTTCTGCGATAATCTTGGTGTGACTTCTGTTAGAAGTATGCAGAATCATCGTGATCGCACTTTTCGAGCTACTTAATGCACGAAACACGTTTTCTGGTGTTTTCACCACTCCACAGTTCGTTGGATATGCAGAACCGTAGATATCTTGGTTTTCGTGGTGTTTCAAGCTGAGATATGCATTTCCTGCGATAATCTTGGTCAGACTTCTGTTAGAAGTATGCAGAATCATCGAGATCGCACTTTTCGAGCTATTTAATGCGAGAAACACGTTATCTGGTGTTTTCACCACTCCACAGTTGGTTTGATATGCAGAACCGGCGATATTTTGGTTTTCGTCGGGTTTCAAGCTGAGATATGCATTTTCTGCGATAATCTTGGTTGGTCTTTTGTCAGAAGTATGCAGAATCATCTAGATCGCTCTTTTCGAGCTACTTAATGCACGAAACACGTTTTCTGGTGTTTTCACCTCTCCACAGTACGTTTGACATGCAGAACCGGAGATATCTTGGTTTCGGTCGGGTTTTCAAGCTGAGATATGCATTTTCTACGATAATCCTGGTGAGACTTCTGTCAGAAGTATGCAGAATCTTCGAGAACGCTCTTTTCGAGCTACGTAATGCGCGTAACACGTTTTCTGGTGTTTTCACCACTCCACGGTACGTTTGAAGTGCAGAACCGGAGATAACTCGGTTTTCGTCGGGTTTCAAGCTGAGATATGCTTTTCTACGATAATCTTGGTGAGACTTCTGTCCGAAGTATGCTGAATCATCGAGATCGCTCTTTTCGAGCTATTTAATGCGAGAAACACGTTCTCTGGTTGTTTTCACTACTCCACAGTGCGTTTGATATGCAGAACAGGCGATATCTTGATTTTCGTGTTGTGTCCAGCTGAGATATGCATTTTCTGCGATAATCTTGGTGGGTCTTTTATCAGAAGTATGCAGAATCATCTACATCGCTCTTTGAGAGCTACTTAATGCACGAAACACTTTTTCTGGTGTTTTCACTACTCCACAGTGCGTTTGATATGCAGAACCGGCGATATCTTGGTTTTCGTGGGGTTTCAAGCTGAGATATGCATTTTCTGCGATAATCTTGGTGAGACTTCTGTCCGAAGTATGCAGAATCATCGATATCGCTCTATTCGAGCTATTTAATGCGACAAACACGTTATCTGGTGTTTTCAGCACCCCACAGTGCGTTTGATATGCAGAACCAGCGATATCTTGGTTTTCGTGGGGTTTCAAGCTGAGATATGCATTTTTTACCATAATCTTGGTGAGACTTCTGTCCGAAGTATGCTTAACCATCGAGATCGCTCGTTTCGAGCTATTTAATGCGAGAAACACGTTATCTGGTGTTTTCACCACTCCACAGTGCGTATGATATGCAGAACCGGCGATATCTTGGTTTTCGTGTGGTTTCAAGCTGAGATATGCATTTTCTGCGATAATCTTGGTGAGACTTCTGTCCGAAGTATGCTGAAACATCGAGATCGCTCTTTTCGAGCTAGTTAATGCAAGAAGAACCTTATCCGGTGTTTTCACTACTCCACAGTGCGTTTGATATGCAGAACCGGCGATATCTTGGTTTTCGTAGGGTTTCAAGCTGAGATATGCATTTTCTGCGATAATCTTGGTGAGACTTCTGTCCGAAGTATGCTGAATAATCGAGATCGCTCTTTTCGAGCTGGTTAGTGCGAGAAACACGTTTTCTGTGGTTTTCACCACTCCACAGTGCGTTTGATATGCAGTACCAGCGATATCTTGGTTTTCGTGGGGTTTCATGCTGAGATATGCATTTTTTACGATCATCTTGGTGAGACTTCTGTCCGAAGTATGCAGAATCATCGATATCGCTCTATTCGAGCTATTTAATGCGACAAACACGTTATCTGGTGTTTTCAGCACCCCACAGTGCGTTTGATATGCAGAACCAGCGATATCTTGGTTTTCGTGGGGTTTCAAGCTGAGATATGCATTTTTTACGATAATCTTGGTGAGACTTCTGTCCGAAGTATGCTTAACCATCGAGATCGCTCGTTTCGAGCTATTTAATGCGAGAAACACGTTATCTGGTGTTTTCACCACTCCACAGTGCGTATGATATGCAGAACCGGCGATATCTTGGTTTTCGTGTGGTTTCAAGCTGAGATATGCATTTTCTGCGATAATCATGGTGAGACTTCTGTCCGAAGTATGCTGAAACATCGAGATCGCTCTTTTCGAGCTAGTTAATGCGAGAAAAACCTTATCCCGTGTTATCACCACTTCATAGTGCGTTTGATATGCAGAACCTGCGATATCTTGTTTTTCGTGGGGTTTCAAGCTGAGATATGCATTTTCTGCGATAATCTTGGTGAGACTTCTGTCCGAAGTATGCTGAAACATCGAGATCGCTCTTTTCGAGCTACTTAATGCACGAAACACGTTATCTGGTGTTTTCACCACTCCACAGTGCGTATGATATGCAGAACCGGCGATATTTTGGTTTTCGTGGGGTTTCAAGCTGAGATATGCATTTTCTGCGATAATCTTGGTGAGACTTCTGTCCGAAGTATGCTGAAACATCGAGATCGCTCTTTTCGAGCTAGTTAATGCGACAAAAACCTTATCCGGTGTTATCACCACTTCATAGTGCGTTTGATATGCAGAACCGGCGATATTTTGGTTTTCGTCGGGTTTCAAGCTGAGATATGCATTTTCTACGATAATCTTGGTGAAACATCTGTCCGAAGTATGCAGAAACGTCGAGAGCGCTCTTTTCGAGCTAATTAATGCGAGAAACTCGTTTTCTGGGGTTTCAACCACTCCACAGTTCGTTGGATATGAGGAACCGGAGATATCTTGGTTTTCGTGGTGTTTCAAGTTGAGATATGCATTTCCTGCGATAATCTTGGTCAGACTTCTGTCCGAAGTATGCTGAATCATCGAGATCGCTCTTTTCGAGCTATTTAATGCGAGGAACACGTTCTCTGGTTGTTTTCACCACTCCACAGTGCGTTTGATATGCAGAACAGGCGATATCTTGATTTTCGTGGTGTTTCCAGCTGAGATATGCATTTTCTGCGATAATCTTGGTTGGTCTTTTGTCAGAAGTATGCAGAATCATCTAGATCGCTCTTTTCGAGCTACTTAATGCACGAAACACGTTTTCTGGTGTTTTCACCTCTCCACAGTACGTTTGACATGCAGAACCGGAGATATCTTGGTTTCGGTCGGGTTTTCAAGCTGAGATATGCATTTTCTACGATAATCCTGGTGAGATTTCTGTCAGAAGTATGCAGAATCTTCGAGAACGCTCTTTTCGAGCTACGTAATGCGCGTAACACGTTTTCTGGTGTTTTCACCACTCCACGGTACGTTTGAAGTGCAGAACCGGAGATAACTCGGTTTTCGTCGGGTTTCAAGCTGAGATATGCTTTTCTACGATAATCTTGGTGAGACTTCTGTCCGAAGTATGCTGAATCATCGAGATCGCTCTTTTCGAGCTATTTAATGCGAGAAACACGTTCTCTGGTTGTTTTCACTACTCCACAGTGCGTTTGATATGCAGAACAGGCGATATCTTGATTTTCGTGTTGTGTCCAGCTGAGATATGCATTTTCTGCGATAATCTTGGTGGGTCTTTTATCAGAAGTATGCAGAATCATCTACATCGCTCTTTGAGAGCTACTTAATGCACGAAACACTTTTTCTGGTGTTTTCACTACTCCACAGTGCGTTTGATATGCAGAACCGGCGATATCTTGGTTTTCGTGGGGTTTCAAGCTGAGATATGCATTTTCTGCGATAATCTTGGTGAGACTTCTGTCCGAAGTATGCAGAATCATCGATATCGCTCTATTCGAGCTATTTAATGCGACAAACACGTTATCTGGTGTTTTCAGCACCCCACAGTGCGTTTGATATGCAGAACCAGCGATATCTTGGTTTTCGTGGGGTTTCAAGCTGAGATATGCATTTTTTACCATAATCTTGGTGAGACTTCTGTCCGAAGTATGCTTAACCATCGAGATCGCTCGTTTCGAGCTATTTAATGCGAGAAACACGTTATCTGGTGTTTTCACCACTCCACAGTGCGTATGATATGCAGAACCGGCGATATCTTGGTTTTCGTGTGGTTTCAAGCTGAGATATGCATTTTCTGCGATAATCTTGGTGAGACTTCTGTCCGAAGTATGCTGAAACATCGAGATCGCTCTTTTCGAGCTAGTTAATGCAAGAAGAACCTTATCCGGTGTTTTCACTACTCCACAGTGCGTTTGATATGCAGAACCGGCGATATCTTGGTTTTCGTAGGGTTTCAAGCTGAGATATGCATTTTCTGCGATAATCTTGGTGAGACTTCTGTCCGAAGTATGCTGAATAATCGAGATCGCTCTTTTCGAGCTGGTTAGTGCGAGAAACACGTTTTCTGTGGTTTTCACCACTCCACAGTGCGTTTGATATGCAGTACCAGCGATATCTTGGTTTTCGTGGGGTTTCATGCTGAGATATGCATTTTTTACGATCATCTTGGTGAGACTTCTGTCCGAAGTATGCAGAATCATCGATATCGCTCTATTCGAGCTATTTAATGCGACAAACACGTTATCTGGTGTTTTCAGCACCCCACAGTGCGTTTGATATGCAGAACCAGCGATATCTTGGTTTTCGTGGGGTTTCAAGCTGAGATATGCATTTTTTACGATAATCTTGGTGAGACTTCTGTCCGAAGTATGCTTAACCATCGAGATCGCTCGTTTCGAGCTATTTAATGCGAGAAACACGTTATCTGGTGTTTTCACCACTCCACAGTGCGTATGATATGCAGAACCGGCGATATCTTGGTTTTCGTGTGGTTTCAAGCTGAGATATGCATTTTCTGCGATAATCATGGTGAGACTTCTGTCCGAAGTATGCTGAAACATCGAGATCGCTCTTTTCGAGCTAGTTAATGCGAGAAAAACCTTATCCCGTGTTATCACCACTTCATAGTGCGTTTGATATGCAGAACCTGCGATATCTTGTTTTTCGTGGGGTTTCAAGCTGAGATATGCATTTTCTGCGATAATCTTGGTGAGACTTCTGTCCGAAGTATGCTGAAACATCGAGATCGCTCTTTTCGAGCTACTTAATGCACGAAACACGTTATCTGGTGTTTTCACCACTCCACAGTGCGTATGATATGCAGAACCGGCGATATCTTGGTTTTCGTGGGGTTTCAAGCTGAGATATGCATTTTCTGCGATAATCTTGGTGAGACTTCTGTCCGAAGTATGCTGAAACATCGAGATCGCTCTTTTCGAGCTAGTTAATGCGACAAAAACCTTATCCGGTGTTATCACCACTTCATAGTGCGTTTGATATGCAGAACCGGCGATATTTTGGTTTTCGTCGGGTTTCAAGCTGAGATATGCATTTTCTACGATAATCTTGGTGAAACATCTGTCCGAAGTATGCAGAAACGTCGAGAGCGCTCTTTTCGAGCTAATTAATGCGAGAAACTCGTTTTCTGGGGTTTCAACCACTCCACAGTTCGTTGGATATGAGGAACCGGAGATATCTTGGTTTTCGTGGTGTTTCAAGCTGAGATATGCATTTCCTGCGATAATCTTGGTCAGACTTCTGTCCGAAGTATGCTGAATCATCGAGATCGCTCTTTTCGAGCTATTTAATGCGAGGAACACGTTCTCTGGTTGTTTTCACCACTCCACTAGTGCGTTTGATATGCAGAACAGGCGATATCTTGATTTTCGTGGTGTTTCCAGCTGAGATATGCATTTTCTGCGATAATCTTGGTGGGTCTTTTGTCAGAAGTATGCAGAATCATCTAGATCGCTCTTTTCGAGCTACTTAATGCACGAAACACGTTTTCTGGTGTTTTCACCTCTCCACAGTACGTTTGACATGCAGAACCGGAGATATCTTGGTTTCGGTCGGGTTTTCAAGCTGAGATATGCATTTTCTACGATAATCCTGGTGAGACTTCTGTCAGAAGTATGCAGAATCTTCGAGAACGCTCTTTTCGAGCTACGTAATGCGCGTAACACGTTTTCTGGTGTTTTCACCACTCCACGGTACGTTTGATGTGCAGAACCGGAGATAACTCGGTTTTCGTCGGGTTTCAAGCTGAGATATGCTTTTCTACGATAATCTTGGTGAGACTTCTGTCCGAAGTATGCTGCATCATCGAGATCGCTCTTTTCGAGCTATTTAATGCGAGAAACACGTTCTCTGGTTGTTTTCACTACTCCACAGTGCGTTTGATATGCAGAACAGGCGATATCTTGATTTTCGTGGTGTTTCCAGCTGAGATATGCATTTTCTGCGATAATCTTGGTGGGTCTTTTATCAGAAGTATGCAGAATCATCTACATCGCTCTTTGAGAGCTACTTAATGCACGAAACACGTTTTCTGGTGTTTTCACCACTCCACAGTGCGTTTGATATGCAGAACCGGCGATATCTTGGTTTTCGTGGGGTTTCAAGCTGAGATATGCATTTTCTGCGATAATCTTGGTGAGACTTCTGTCCGAAGTATGCTGAATCATCGAGATCGCTCTTTTCGAGCTAGTTAGTGCGAGAAACACGTTTTCTGGTGTTTTCACCACTCCGCAGTACGTTTGACATGCAGAACCGGAGATATCTTGGTTTCGGCCGGGTTTCAAGCTGAGATATGCATTTTCTACGATAATCCTGGTGAGACTTCTGTCAGAAGTATGCAGAACCTTCGAGATCGCACTTTTCGAGCTATTTAATGCGAGAAACACGTTAGCTTGTGTTTTGACCACTCCACAGTGCGTTTGATATGTAGAGACGCCGATAACTTGGTTTTCGTGGGGTTTTCAGCTGAGATATGCATTTTCTACGATAATATTGGTTAGAATTAAGTCAGAAGTATGCGGAATCATCTAGATCGCTCTTTTCGAGCTACTTAATGCAGGAAACACGTTTTCTGGTGTTTTCACCACTCCACAGTACGTTTGATATGCAGAACCGGCGATATCTTGGTTTTCGTGGTGTTTTCAGCTGAGATATGCATTTTCTACGATAATGTTGGTGAGACTTCTGTCAGAAGTATGCAGAATCTTCGAGAACGCTCTTTTCGAGCTACTTAATGCACGAAACACGTTTTCTGGTGTTTTCACTACTCCACAGTGCGTTTGATATGCAGAACAGGCGATATCTTGATTTTCGTGGTGTTTCCAGCTGAGATATGCATTTTCTGCGATAATCGTGGTGGGTCTTTTATCAGAAGCATGCAGAATCATCTACATCGCTCTTTGAGAGCTACTTAATGCACGAAACACGTTTTCTGATGTTTTCACCACTCCACAGTGCGTTTGATATGCAGAACCGGCGATATCTTGGTTTTCGTGGGGTTTCAAGCTGAGATATGCATTTTCTGCGATAATCTTGGTGAGACTTCTGTCCGAAGTATGCTGAATCATCGAGATCGCTCTTTTCGAGCTAGTTAGTGCGAGAAACACGTTTTCTGGTGTTTTCACCACTCCGCAGTACGTATGATATGCAGAACCGGCGATATCTTGGTTTTCGTGGGGTTTCATGCTGAGATATGCATTTTTTACGATCATCTTGGTGAGACTTCTGTCCGAAGTATGCTGAATAATCGAGATCGCTCTTTTCGAGCTGGTTAGTGCGAGAAACACGTTTTCTGTGGTTTTCACCACTCCACAGTTCGTTGGATATGCAGAACAGCAGATATCTTGGTTTTCGTGGTGTTTCCAGCTGAGATACGCATTTTCTGCGATAATCCTGGTGAGACTTCTGTCAGAAGTATGCAGAATCTTCGAGAACGCTCTTTTCGAGCTACGTAATGCGCGTAACACGTTTTCTGGTGTTTTCACCACTCCACGGTACGTTTGATGTGCAGAACCGGAGATAACTCGGTTTTCGTCGGGTTTCAAGCTGAGATATGCATTTTCTACGATAATCTTGGTGAGACTTCTGTCCGAAGTATGCTGAATCATCGAGATCGCTCTTTTCAAGCTATTTAATGCGAGAAACACGTTCTCTGGTTGTTTTCACCACTCCACAGTGCGTTTGATATGCAGAACAGGCGATATCTTGATTTTCGTGGTGCTTCCAGCTGAGATATGCATTTTCTGCGACAATCTTGGTGGGTCTTTTATCAGAAGTATGCAGAATCATCTACATCGCTCTTTTCGAGCTACTTAATGCACGAAACACGTTTTCTGGTGTTTTCACCACTCCACAGTGCGTTTGATATGCAGAACCGGCGATATCTTGGTTTTCGTGGGGTTTCAAGCTGAGATATGCATTTTCTGCGATAATCTTGGTGAGACTTCTGTCGGAAGTATGCTGAATCATCGAGATCGCTCTTTTCGAGCTAGTTAGTGCGAGAAACACGTTATCTGGTGTTTTCACCACTCCACAGTGCGTTTGATATGCAGAACAGTACATATCTTGGTTTTCGTGGGGTTTCAAGCTGAGATTTGTATTTTCTGCGATAATCTTGGTGGGTCTTTTGTCAGAAGAATGCAGAATCATCTAGATCGCTCTTTTCGAGCTACTTAATGCACGAAACACGTTTTCTGGTGTTTTCACCACTCCGCAGTACGTTTGTAATGCAGAACCGGAGATATCTTGGTTTCGGTCGGGTTTCAAGCTGAGATATGCATTTTCTACGATAATCTTGGTGAAACATCTGTCCGAAGTATGCAGAATCTTCGAGAACGCTCTTTTCGAGCTACTTAATGCACGAAACACGTTTTCTGGTGTTTTCACCACTCCACAGTACGTTTGACATGCAGAACCGGAGATATCTTGGTTTCGGCCGGGTTTCAAGCTGAGATATGCATTTTCTACGATAATCCTGGTGAGACTTCTGTCCGAAGTATGCAGGATCTTCGAGAACGCTCTTTTCGAGCTATTTAATGCGAGAAACACGTTATCTGGTGTTTTCACCACTCCACAGTGCGTATGATACGCAGAACCGGCGATATCTTGGTTTTCGTGGGGTTTCAAGCTGAGATATGCATTTTCTTCGATAATCTTGGTGAGACTTCTGTCCGAAGTATGCTGAAACATCGAGATCGCTCTTTTCGAGCTACTTAATGCACGAAACACGTTATCTGGTGTTTTCACCACTCCACAGTGCGTATGATATGCAGAACCGGCGATATCTTGGTTTTCGTGGGGTTTCAAGCTGAGATATGCATTTTCTGCGATAATCTTGGTGAGACTTCTGTCCGAAGTATGCTGAAACATCGAGATCGCTCTTTTCGAGCTAGTTAATGCGACAAAAACCTTATCCGGTGTTATCACCACTTCATAGTGCGTTTGATATGCAGAACCGGCGATATTGTGGTTTTCGTCGGGTTTCAAGCTGAGATATGCATTTTCTACGATAATCTTGGTGAAACATCTGTGCGAAGTATGCAGAAACGTCGAGAGCGCTCTTTTCGAGCTAATTAATGCGAGAAACTCGTTTTCTGGGGTTTCAACCACTCCACAGTTCGTTGGATATGAGGAACCGGAGATATCTTGGTTTTCGTGGTGTTTCAAGCTGAGATATGCATTTCCTGCGATAATCTTGGTCAGACTTCTGTCCGAAGTATGCTGAATCATCGAGATCGCTCTTTTCGAGCTATTTAATGCGAGGAACACGTTCTCTGGTTGTTTTCACCACTCCACTAGTGCGTTTGATATGCAGAACAGGCGATATCTTGATTTTCGTGGTGTTTCCAGCTGAGATATGCATTTTCTGCGATAATCTTGGTGGGTCTTTTGTCAGAAGTATGCAGAATCATCTAGATCGCTCTTTTCGAGCTACTTAATGCACGAAACACGTTTTCTGGTGTTTTCACCTCTCCACAGTACGTTTGACATGCAGAACCGGAGATATCTTGGTTTCGGTCGGGTTTTCAAGCTGAGATATGCATTTTCTACGATAATCCTGGTGAGACTTCTGTCAGAAGTATGCAGAATCTTCGAGAACGCTCTTTTCGAGCTACGTAATGCGCGTAACACTTTTTCTGGTGTTTTCACCACTCCACGGTACGTTTGATGTGCAGAACCGGAGATAACTCGGTTTTCGTCGGGTTTCAAGCTGAGATATGCTTTTCTACGATAATCTTGGTGAGACTTCTGTCCGAAGTATGCTGAATCATCGAGATCGCTCTTTTCGAGCTATTTAATGCGAGAAACACGTTTTCTGGTGTTTTCACCACTCCGCAGTACGTTTGACATGCAGAACCGGAGATATCTTGGTTTCGGCCGGGTTTCAAGCTGAGATATGCATTTTCTACGATAATCCTGGTGAGACTTCTGTCAGAAGTATGCAGAACCTTCGAGATCGCACTTTTCGAGCTATTTAATGCGAGAAACACGTTAGCTTGTGTTTTGACCACTCCACAGTGCGTTTGATATGTAGAGACGCCGATAACTTGGTTTTCGTGGGGTTTTCAGCTGAGATATGCATTTTCTACGATAATATTGGTTAGAATTAAGTCAGAAGTATGCGGAATCATCTAGATCGCTCTTTTCGAGCTACTTAATGCAGGAAACACGTTTTCTGGTGTTTTCACCACTCCACAGTACGTTTGATATGCAGAACCGGCGATATCTTGGTTTTCGTGGTGTTTTCAGCTGAGATATGCATTTTCTACGATAATGTTGGTGAGACTTCTGTCAGAAGTATGCAGAATCTTCGAGAACGCTCTTTTCGAGCTACTTAATGCACGAAACACGTTTTCTGGTGTTTTCACTACTCCACAGTGCGTTTGATATGCAGAACAGGCGATATCTTGATTTTCGTGGTGTTTCCAGCTGAGATATGCATTTTCTGCGATAATCTTGGTGGGTCTTTTATCAGAAGCATGCAGAATCATCTACATCGCTCTTTGAGAGCTACTTAATGCACGAAACACGTTTTCTGATGTTTTCACCACTCCACAGTGCGTTTGATATGCAGAACCGGCGATATCTTGGTTTTCGTGGGGTTTCAAGCTGAGATATGCATTTTCTGCGATAATCTTGGTGAGACTTCTGTCCGAAGTATGCTGAATCATCGAGATCGCTCTTTTCGAGCTAGTTAGTGCGAGAAACACGTTTTCTGGTGTTTTCACCACTCCGCAGTACGTATGATATGCAGAACCGGCGATATCTTGGTTTTCGTGGGGTTTCATGCTGAGATATGCATTTTTTACGATCATCTTGGTGAGACTTCTGTCCGAAGTATGCAGAATCATCGATATCGCTCTATTCGAGCTATTTAATGCGACAAACACGTTATCTGGTGTTTTCAGCACCCCACAGTGCGTTTGATATGCAGAACCAGCGATATCTTGGTTTTCGTGGGGTTTCAAGCTGAGATATGCATTTTTTACGATAATCTTGGTGAGACTTCTGTCCGAAGTATGCTTAACCATCGAGATCGCTCGTTTCGAGCTATTTAATGCGAGAAACACGTTATCTGGTGTTTTCACCACTCCACAGTGCGTATGATATGCAGAACCGGCGATATCTTGGTTTTCGTGTGGTTTCAAGCTGAGATATGCATTTTCTGCGATAATCTTGGTGAGACTTCTGTCCGAAGTATGCTGAAACATCGAGATCGCTCTTTTCGAGCTAGTTAATGCAAGAAGAACCTTATCCGGTGTTTTCACTACTCCACAGTGCGTTTGATATGCAGAACCGGCGATATCTTGGTTTTCGTAGGGTTTCAAGCTGAGATATGCATTTTCTGCGATAATCTTGGTGAGACTTCTGTCCGAAGTATGCTGAATAATCGAGATCGCTCTTTTCGAGCTGGTTAGTGCGAGAAACACGTTTTCTGTGGTTTTCACCACTCCACAGTGCGTTTGATATGCAGTACCAGCGATATCTTGGTTTTCGTGGGGTTTCATGCTGAGATATGCATTTTTTACGATCATCTTGGTGAGACTTCTGTCCGAAGTATGCAGAATCATCGATATCGCTCTATTCGAGCTATTTAATGCGACAAACACGTTATCTGGTGTTTTCAGCACCCCACAGTGCGTTTGATATGCAGAACCAGCGATATCTTGGTTTTCGTGGGGTTTCAAGCTGAGATATGCATTTTTTACGATAATCTTGGTGAGACTTCTGTCCGAAGTATGCTTAACCATCGAGATCGCTCGTTTCGAGCTATTTAATGCGAGAAACACGTTATCTGGTGTTTTCACCACTCCACAGTGCGTATGATATGCAGAACCGGCGATATCTTGGTTTTCGTGTGGTTTCAAGCTGAGATATGCATTTTCTGCGATAATCATGGTGAGACTTCTGTCCGAAGTATGCTGAAACATCGAGATCGCTCTTTTCGAGCTAGTTAATGCGAGAAAAACCTTATCCGGTGTTATCACCACTTCATAGTGCGTTTGATATGCAGAACCTGCGATATCTTGTTTTTCGTGGGGTTTCAAGCTGAGATATGCATTTTCTGCGATAATCTTGGTGAGACTTCTGTTAGAAGTATGCAGAATCATCGAGATCGCACTTTTCGAGCTATTTAATGCGAGAAACACGTTATCTGGTGTTTTCACCACTCCACAGTTGGTTTGATATGCAGAACCGGCGATATTTTGGTTTTCGTCGGGTTTCAAGCTGAGATATGCATTTTCTACGATAATCTTGGTGAAACATCTGTCCGAAGTATGCAGAATCTTCGAGAACGCTCTTTTCGAGCTACTTAATGCACGAAACACGTTTTCTGGTGTTTTCACCACTCCACAGTACGTTTGACATGCAGAACCGGAGATATCTTGGTTTCGGCCGGGTTTCAAGCTGAGATATGCATTTTCTACGATAATCCTGGTGAGACTTCTGTCAGAAGTATGCAGGATCTTCGAGAACGCTCTTTTCGAGCTATTTAATGCGAGAAACACGTTATCTGGTGTTTTCACCACTCCACAGTGCGTATGATACGCAGAACCGGCGATATCTTGGTTTTCGTGGGGTTTCAAGCTGAGATATGCATTTTCTGCGATAATCTTGGTGAGACTTCTGTCCGAAGTATGCTGAAACATCGAGATCGCTCTTTTCGAGCTAGTTAATGCAAGAAGAACCTTATCCGGTGTTTTCACTACTCCACAGTGCGTTTGATATGCAGAACCGGCGATATCTTGGTTTTCGTGGGGTTTCAAGCTGAGATATGCATTTTCTGCGATAATCTTGGTGAGACTTCTGTCCGAAGTATGCTGAATAATCGAGATCGCTCTTTTCGAGCTGGTTAGTCCGAGAAACACATTTCTGTGGTTTTCACCACTCCACAGTTCGTTGGATATGCAGAACAGCAGATATCTTGGTTTTCGTGGTGTTTCCAGCTGAGATACGCATTTTCTGCGATAATCCTGGTGAGACTTCTGACAGAAGTATGCAGAATCTTCGAGAACGCTCTTTTCGAGCTACGTAATGCGCGTAACACGTTTTCTGGTGTTTTCACCACTCCACGGTACGTTTGATGTGCAGAACCGGAGATAACTCGGTTTTCGTCGGGTTTCAAGCTGAGATATGCATTTTCTACGATAATCTTGGTGAGACTTCTGTCCGAAGTATGCTGAATCATCGAGATCGCTCTTTTCAAGCTATTTAATGCGAGAAACACGATCTCTGGTTGTTTTCACCACTCCACAGTGCGTTTGATATGCAGAACAGGCGATATCTTGATTTTCGTGGTGCTTCCAGCTGAGATATGCATTTTCTGCGACAATCTTGGTGGGTCTTTTATCAGAAGTATGCAGAATCATCTACATCGCTCTTTTCGAGCTACTTAATGCACGAAACACGTTTTCTGGTGTTTTCACCACTCCACAGTGCGTTTGATATGCAGAACAGGCGATATCTTGATTTTCGTGGTGCTTCCAGCTGAGATATGCATTTTCTGCGACAATCTTGGTGGGTCTTTTATCAGAAGTATGCAGAATCATCTACATCGCTCTTTTCGAGCTACTTAATGCACGATACACGTTTTCTGGTGTTTTCACCACTCCACAGTGCGTTTGATATGCAGAACCGGCGATATCTTGGTTTTCGTGGGGTTTCAAGCTGAGATATGCATTTTCTGCGATAATCTTGGTGAGACTTCTGTCGGAAGTATGCTGAATCATCGAGATCGCTCTTTTCGAGCTAGTTAGTGCGAGAAACACGTTATCTGGTGTTTTCACCACTCCACAGTGCGTTTGATATGCAGAACAGTACATATCTTGGTTTTCGTGGGGTTTCAAGCTGAGATTTGTATTTTCTGCGATAATCTTGGTGGGTCTTTTGTCAGAAGAATGCAGAATCATCTAGATCGCTCTTTTCGAGCTACTTAATGCACGAAACACGTTTTCTGGTGTTTTCACCACTCCGCAGTACGTTTGAAATGCAGAACCGGAGATATCTTGGTTTCGGTCGTGTTTCAAGCTGAGATATGCATTTTCTACGATAATCTTGGTGAAACATCTGTCCGAAGAATGCAGAATCTTCGAGAACGCTCTTTTCGAGCTACTTAATGCACGAAACACGTTTTCTGGTGTTTTCACCACTCCACAGTACGTTTGACATGCAGAACCGGAGATATCTTGGTTTCGGCCGGGTTTCAAGCTGAGATATGCATTTTCTACGATAATCCTGGTGAGACTTCTGTCAGAAGTATGCAGGATCTTCGAGAACGCTCTTTTCGAGCTATTTAATGCGAGAAACACGTTATCTGGTGTTTTCACCACTCCACAGTGCGTATGATACGCAGAACCGGCGATATCTTGGTTTTCGTGGGGTTTCAAGCTGAGATATGCATTTTCTGCGATAATCTTGGTGAGACTTCTGTCCGAAGTATGCTGAAACATCGAGATCGCTCTTTTCGAGCTACTTAATGCACGAAACACGTTATCTGGTGTTTTCACCACTCCACAGTGCGTATGATATGCAGAACCGGCGATATCTTGGTTTTCGTGGGGTTTCAAGCTGAGATATGCATTTTCTGCGATAATCTTGGTGAGACTTCTGTCCGAAGTATGCTGAAACATCGAGATCGCTCTTTTCGAGCTAGTTAATGCGACAAAAACCTTATCCGGTGTTATCACCACTTCATAGTGCGTTTGATATGCAGAACCGGCGATATTTTGGTTTTCGTCGGGTTTCAAGCTGAGATATGCATTTTCTACGATAATCTTGGTGAAACATCTGTCCGAAGTATGCAGAAACGTCGAGAGCGCTCTTTTCGAGCTAATTAATGCGAGAAACTCGTTTTCTGGGGTTTCAACCACTCCACAGTTCGTTGGATATGAGGAACCGGAGATATCTTGGTTTTCGTGGTGTTTCAAGCTGAGATATGCATTTCCTGCGATAATCTTGGTCAGACTTCTGTCCGAAGTATGCTGAATCATCGAGATCGCTCTTTTCGAGCTATTTAATGCGAGGAACACGTTCTCTGGTTGTTTTCACCACTCCACTAGTGCGTTTGATATGCAGAACAGGCGATATCTTGATTTTCGTGGTGTTTCCAGCTGAGATATGCATTTTCTGCGATAATCTTGGTGGGTCTTTTGTCAGAAGTATGCAGAATCATCTAGATCGCTCTTTTCGAGCTACTTAATGCACGAAACACGTTTTCTGGTGTTTTCACCTCTCCACAGTACGTTTGACATGCAGAACCGGAGATATCTTGGTTTCGGTCGGGTTTTCAAGCTGAGATATGCATTTTCTACGATAATCCTGGTGAGACTTCTGTCAGAAGTATGCAGAATCTTCGAGAACGCTCTTTTCGAGCTACGTAATGCGCGTAACACGTTTTCTGGTGTTTTCACCACTCCACGGTACGTTTGATGTGCAGAACCGGAGATAACTCGGTTTTCGTCGGGTTTCAAGCTGAGATATGCTTTTCTACGATAATCTTGGTGAGACTTCTGTCCGAAGTATGCTGAATCATCGAGATCGCTCTTTTCGAGCTATTTAATGCGAGAAACACGTTCTCTGGTTGTTTTCACTACTCCACAGTGCGTTTGATATGCAGAACAGGCGATATCTTGATTTTCGTGGTGTTTCCAGCTGAGATATGCATTTTCTGCGATAATCTTGGTGGGTCTTTTATCAGAAGTATGCAGAATCATCTACATCGCTCTTTGAGAGCTACTTAATGCACGAAACACGTTTTCTGGTGTTTTCACCACTCCACAGTGCGTTTGATATGCAGAACCGGCGATATCTTGGTTTTCGTGGGGTTTCAAGCTGAGATATGCATTTTCTGCGATAATCTTGGTGAGACTTCTGTCCGAAGTATGCTGAATCATCGAGATCGCTCTTTTCGAGCTAGTTAGTGCGAGAAACACGTTTTCTGGTGTTTTCACCACTCCGCAGTACGTTTGACATGCAGAACCGGAGATATCTTGGTTTCGGCCGGGTTTCAAGCTGAGATATGCATTTTCTACGATAATCCTGGTGAGACTTCTGTCAGAAGTATGCAGAACCTTCGAGATCGCACTTTTCGAGCTATTTAATGCGAGAAACACGTTAGCTTGTGTTTTGACCACTCCACAGTGCGTTTGATATGTAGAGACGCCGATAACTTGGTTTTCGTGGGGTTTTCAGCTGAGATATGCATTTTCTACGATAATATTGGTTAGAATTAAGTCAGAAGTATGCGGAATCATCTAGATCGCTCTTTTCGAGCTACTTAATGCAGGAAACACGTTTTCTGGTGTTTTCACCACTCCACAGTACGTTTGATATGCAGAACCGGCGATATCTTGGTTTTCGTGGTGTTTTCAGCTGAGATATGCATTTTCTACGATAATGTTGGTGAGACTTCTGTCAGAAGTATGCAGAATCTTCGAGAACGCTCTTTTCGAGCTACTTAATGCACGAAACACGTTTTCTGGTGTTTTCACTACTCCACAGTGCGTTTGATATGCAGAACAGGCGATATCTTGATTTTCGTGGTGTTTCCAGCTGAGATATGCATTTTCTGCGATAATCTTGGTGGGTCTTTTATCAGAAGCATGCAGAATCATCTACATCGCTCTTTGAGAGCTACTTAATGCACGAAACACGTTTTCTGGTGTTTTCACCACTCCACAGTGCGTTTGATATGCAGAACCGGCGATATCTTGGTTTTCGTGGGGTTTCAAGCTGAGATATGCATTTTCTGCGATAATCTTGGTGAGACTTCTGTCCGAAGTATGCTGAATCATCGAGATCGCTCTTTTCGAGCTAGTTAGTGCGAGAAACACGTTTTCTGGTGTTTTCACCACTCCGCAGTACGTATGATATGCAGAACCGGCGATATCTTGGTTTTCGTGGGGTTTCATGCTGAGATATGCATTTTTTACGATCATCTTGGTGAGACTTCTGTCCGAAGTATGCAGAATCATCGATATCGCTCTATTCGAGCTATTTAATGCGACAAACACGTTATCTGGTGTTTTCAGCACCCTACAGTGCGTTTGATATGCAGAACCAGCGATATCTTGGTTTTCGTGGGGTTTCAAGCTGAGATATGCATTTTTTACGATAATCTTGGTGAGACTTCTGTCCGAAGTATGCTTAACCATCGAGATCGCTCGTTTCGAGCTATTTAATGCGAGAAACACGTTATCTGGTGTTTTCACCACTCCACAGTGCGTATGATATGCAGAACCGGCGATATCTTGGTTTTCGTGTGGTTTCAAGCTGAGATATGCATTTTCTGCGATAATCTTGGTGAGACTTCTGTCCGAAGTATGCTGAAACATCGAGATCGCTCTTTTCGAGCTAGTTAATGCAAGAAGAACCTTATCCGGTGTTTTCACTACTCCACAGTGCGTTTGATATGCAGAACCGGCGATATCTTGGTTTTCGTAGGGTTTCAAGCTGAGATATGCATTTTCTGCGATAATCTTGGTGAGACTTCTGTCCGAAGTATGCTGAATAATCGAGATCGCTCTTTTCGAGCTGGTTAGTGCGAGAAACACGTTTTCTGTGGTTTTCACCACTCCACAGTGCGTTTGATATGCAGTACCAGCGATATCTTGGTTTTCGTGGGGTTTCATGCTGAGATATGCATTTTTTACGATCATCTTGGTGAGACTTCTGACCGAAGTATGCAGAATCATCGATATCGCTCTATTCGAGCTATTTAATGCGACAAACACGTTATCTGGTGTTTTCAGCACCCCACAGTGCGTTTGATATGCAGAACCAGCGATATCTTGGTTTTCGTGGGGTTTCAAGCTGAGATATGCATTTTTTACGATAATCTTGGTGAGACTTCTGTCCGAAGTATGCTTAACCATCGAGATCGCTCGTTTCGAGCTATTTAATGCGAGAAACACGTTATCTGGTGTTTTCACCACTCCACAGTGCGTATGATACGCAGAACCGGCGATATCTTGGTTTTCGTGGGGTTTCAAGCTGAGATATGCATTTTCTGCGATAATCTTGGTGAGACTTCTGTCCGAAGTATGCTGAAACATCGAGATCGCTCTTTTCGAGCTACTTAATGCACGAAACACGTTATCTGGTGTTTTCACCACTCCACAGTGCGTATGATATGCAGAACCGGCGATATCTTGGTTTTCGTGGGGTTTCAAGCTGAGATATGCATTTTCTACGATAATCTTGGTGAAACATCTGTCCGAAGTATGCAGAAACGTCGAGAGCGCTCTTTTCGAGCTAATTAATGCGAGGAACACGTTCTCTGGTTGTTTTCACCACTCCACTAGTGCGTTTGATATGCAGAACAGGCGATATCTTGATTTTCGTGGTGTTTCCAGCTGAGATATGCATTTTCTGCGATAATCTTGGTGAGTCTTTTGTCAGAAGTATGCAGAATCATCTAGATCGCTCTTTTCGAGCTACTTAATGCACGAAACACGTTTTCTGGTGTTTTCACCTCTCCACAGTACGTTTGACATGAAGAACCGGAGATATTATGGTTTCGGTCGGGTTTTCAAGCTGAGATATGCATTTTCTACGATAATCCTGGTGAGACTTCTGTCAGAAGTATGCAGAATCTTCGAGAACGCTCTTTTCGAGCTACGTAATGCGCGTAACACGTTTTCTGGTGTTTTCACCACTCCACGGTACGTTTGATGTGCAGAACCGGAGATAACTCGGTTTTCGTCGGGTTTCAAGCTGAGATATGCTTTTCTACGATAATCTTGGTGAGACTTCTGTCCGAAGTATGCTGAATCATCGAGATCGCTCTTTTCGAGCTATTTAATGCGAGAAACACGTTCTCTGGTTGTTTTCACTACTCCACAGTGCGTTTGATATGCAGAACAGGCGATATCTTGATTTTCGTGGTGTTTCCAGCTGAGATATGCATTTTCTGCGATAATCTTGGTGGGTCTTTTATCAGAAGTATGCAGAATCATCTACATCGCTCTTTGAGAGCTACTTAATGCACGAAACACGTTTTCTGGTGTTTTCACCACTCCACAGTGCGTTTGATATGCAGAACCGGCGATATCTTGGTTTTCGTGGGGTTTCAAGCTGAGATATGCATTTTCTGCGATAATCTTGGTGAGACTTCTGTCCGAAGTATGCTGAATCATCGAGATCGCTCTTTTCGAGCTAGTTAGTGCGAGAAACACGTTTTCTGGTGTTTTCACCACTCCGCAGTACGTTTGACATGCAGAACCGGAGATATCTTGGTTTCGGCCGGGTTTCAAGCTGAGATATGCATTTTCTACGATAATCCTGGTGAGACTTCTGTCAGAAGTATGCAGAACCTTCGAGATCGCACTTTTCGAGCTATTTAATGCGAGAAACACGTTAGCTTGTGTTTTGACCACTCCACAGTGCGTTTGATATGTAGAGACGCCGATAACTTGGTTTTCGTGGGGTTTTCAGCTGAGATATGCATTTTCTACGATAATATTGGTTAGAATTAAGTCAGAAGTATGCGGAATCATCTAGATCGCTCTTTTCGAGCTACTTAATGCAGGAAACACGTTTTCTGGTGTTTTCACCACTCCACAGTACGTTTGATATGCAGAACCGGCGATATCTTGGTTTTCGTGGTGTTTTCAGCTGAGATATGCATTTTCTACGATAATGTTGGTGAGACTTCTGTCAGAAGTATGCAGAATCTTCGAGAACGCTCTTTTCGAGCTACTTAATGCACGAAACACGTTTTCTGGTGTTTTCACTACTCCACAGTGCGTTTGATATGCAGAACAGGCGATATCTTGATTTTCGTGGTGTTTCCAGCTGAGATATGCATTTTCTGCGATAATCTTGGTGAGACTTCTGTCCGAAGTATGCTGAATCATCGAGATCGCTCTTTTCGAGCTAGTTAGTGCGAGAAACACGTTTTCTGGTGTTTTCACCACTCCGCAGTACGTTTGACATGCAGAACCGGAGATATCTTGGTTTCGGCCGGGTTTCAAGCTGAGATATGCATTTTCTACGATAATCCTGGTGAGACTTCTGTCAGAAGTATGCAGAACCTTCGAGATCGCACTTTTCGAGCTATTTAATGCGAGAAACACGTTTTCTGGTGTTTTCACCTCTCCACAGTACGTTTGACATGCAGAACCGGAGATATCTTGGTTTCGGTCGGGTTTTCAAGCTGAGATATGCATTTTCTACGATAATCCTGGTGAGACTTCTGTCAGAAGTATGCAGAATCTTCGAGAACGCTCTTTTCGAGCTACGTAATGCGCGTAACACGTTTTCTGGTGTTTTCACCACTCCACGGTACGTTTGATGTGCAGAACCGGAGATAACTCGGTTTTCGTCGGGTTTCAAGCTGAGATATGCTTTTCTACGATAATCTTGGTGAGACTTCTGTCCGAAGTATGCTGAATCATCGAGATCGCTCTTTTCGAGCTATTTAATGCGAGAAACACGTTCTCTGGTTGTTTTCACTACTCCACAGTGCGTTTGATATGCAGAACAGGCGATATCTTGATTTTCGTGGTGTTTCCAGCTGAGATATGCATTTTCTGCGATAATCTTGGTGGGTCTTTTATCAGAAGTATGCAGAATCATCTACATCGCTCTTTGAGAGCTACTTAATGCACGAAACACGTTTTCTGGTGTTTTCACCACTCCACAGTGCGTTTGATATGCAGAACCGGCGATATCTTGGTTTTCGTGGGGTTTCAAGCTGAGATATGCATTTTCTGCGATAATCTTGGTGAGACTTCTGTCCGAAGTATGCTGAATCATCGAGATCGCTCTTTTCGAGCTAGTTAGTGCGAGAAACACGTTTTCTGGTGTTTTCACCACTCCGCAGTACGTTTGACATGCAGAACCGGAGATATCTTGGTTTCGGCCGGGTTTCAAGCTGAGATATGCATTTTCTACGATAATCCTGGTGAGACTTCTGTCAGAAGTATGCAGAACCTTCGAGATCGCACTTTTCGAGCTATTTAATGCGAGAAACACGTTAGCTTGTGTTTTGACCACTCCACAGTGCGTTTGATATGTAGAGACGCCGATAACTTGGTTTTCGTGGGGTTTTCAGCTGAGATATGCATTTTCTACGATAATATTGGTTAGAATTAAGTCAGAAGTATGCGGAATCATCTAGATCGCTCTTTTCGAGCTACTTAATGCAGGAAACACGTTTTCTGGTGTTTTCACCACTCCACAGTACGTTTGATATGCAGAACCGGCGATATCTTGGTTTTCGTGGTGTTTTCAGCTGAGATATGCATTTTCTACGATAATGTTGGTGAGACTTCTGTCAGAAGTATGCAGAATCTTCGAGAACGCTCTTTTCGAGCTACTTAATGCACGAAACACGTTTTCTGGTGTTTTCACTACTCCACAGTGCGTTTGATATGCAGAACAGGCGATATCTTGATTTTCGTGGTGTTTCCAGCTGAGATATGCATTTTCTGCGATAATCTTGGTGGGTCTTTTATCAGAAGCATGCAGAATCATCTACATCGCTCTTTGAGAGCTACTTAATGCACGAAACACGTTTTCTGGTGTTTTCACCACTCCACAGTGCGTTTGATATGCAGAACCGGCGATATCTTGGTTTTCGTGGGGTTTCAAGCTGAGATATGCATTTTCTGCGATAATCTTGGTGAGACTTCTGTCCGAAGTATGCTGAATCATCGAGATCGCTCTTTTCGAGCTAGTTAGTGCGAGAAACACGTTTTCTGGTGTTTTCACCACTCCGCAGTACGTATGATATGCAGAACCGGCGATATCTTGGTTTTCGTGGGGTTTCATGCTGAGATATGCATTTTTTACGATCATCTTGGTGAGACTTCTGTCCGAAGTATGCAGAATCATCGATATCGCTCTATTCGAGCTATTTAATGCGACAAACACGTTATCTGGTGTTTTCAGCACCCTACAGTGCGTTTGATATGCAGAACCAGCGATATCTTGGTTTTCGTGGGGTTTCAAGCTGAGATATGCATTTTTTACGATAATCTTGGTGAGACTTCTGTCCGAAGTATGCTTAACCATCGAGATCGCTCGTTTCGAGCTATTTAATGCGAGAAACACGTTATCTGGTGTTTTCACCACTCCACAGTGCGTATGATATGCAGAACCGGCGATATCTTGGTTTTCGTGTGGTTTCAAGCTGAGATATGCATTTTCTGCGATAATCTTGGTGAGACTTCTGTCCGAAGTATGCTGAAACATCGAGATCGCTCTTTTCGAGCTAGTTAATGCAAGAAGAACCTTATCCGGTGTTTTCACTACTCCACAGTGCGTTTGATATGCAGAACCGGCGATATCTTGGTTTTCGTAGGGTTTCAAGCTGAGATATGCATTTTCTGCGATAATCTTGGTGAGACTTCTGTCCGAAGTATGCTGAATAATCGAGATCGCTCTTTTCGAGCTGGTTAGTGCGAGAAACACGTTTTCTGTGGTTTTCACCACTCCACAGTGCGTTTGATATGCAGTACCAGCGATATCTTGGTTTTCGTGGGGTTTCATGCTGAGATATGCATTTTTTACGATCATCTTGGTGAGACTTCTGACCGAAGTATGCAGAATCATCGATATCGCTCTATTCGAGCTATTTAATGCGACAAACACGTTATCTGGTGTTTTCAGCACCCCACAGTGCGTTTGATATGCAGAACCAGCGATATCTTGGTTTTCGTGGGGTTTCAAGCTGAGATATGCATTTTTTACGATAATCTTGGTGAGACTTCTGTCCGAAGTATGCTTAACCATCGAGATCGCTCGTTTCGAGCTATTTAATGCGAGAAACACGTTATCTGGTGTTTTCACCACTCCACAGTGCGTATGATACGCAGAACCGGCGATATCTTGGTTTTCGTGGGGTTTCAAGCTGAGATATGCATTTTCTGCGATAATCTTGGTGAGACTTCTGTCCGAAGTATGCTGAAACATCGAGATCGCTCTTTTCGAGCTACTTAATGCACGAAACACGTTATCTGGTGTTTTCACCACTCCACAGTGCGTATGATATGCAGAACCGGCGATATCTTGGTTTTCGTGGGGTTTCAAGCTGAGATATGCATTTTCTACGATAATCTTGGTGAAACATCTGTCCGAAGTATGCAGAAACGTCGAGAGCGCTCTTTTCGAGCTAATTAATGCGAGGAACACGTTCTCTGGTTGTTTTCACCACTCCACTAGTGCGTTTGATATGCAGAACAGGCGATATCTTGATTTTCGTGGTGTTTCCAGCTGAGATATGCATTTTCTGCGATAATCTTGGTGAGTCTTTTGTCAGAAGTATGCAGAATCATCTAGATCGCTCTTTTCGAGCTACTTAATGCACGAAACACGTTTTCTGGTGTTTTCACCTCTCCACAGTACGTTTGACATGAAGAACCGGAGATATTATGGTTTCGGTCGGGTTTTCAAGCTGAGATATGCATTTTCTACGATAATCCTGGTGAGACTTCTGTCAGAAGTATGCAGAATCTTCGAGAACGCTCTTTTCGAGCTACGTAATGCGCGTAACACGTTTTCTGGTGTTTTCACCACTCCACGGTACGTTTGATGTGCAGAACCGGAGATAACTCGGTTTTCGTCGGGTTTCAAGCTGAGATATGCTTTTCTACGATAATCTTGGTGAGACTTCTGTCCGAAGTATGCTGAATCATCGAGATCGCTCTTTTCGAGCTATTTAATGCGAGAAACACGTTCTCTGGTTGTTTTCACTACTCCACAGTGCGTTTGATATGCAGAACAGGCGATATCTTGATTTTCGTGGTGTTTCCAGCTGAGATATGCATTTTCTGCGATAATCTTGGTGGGTCTTTTATCAGAAGTATGCAGAATCATCTACATCGCTCTTTGAGAGCTACTTAATGCACGAAACACGTTTTCTGGTGTTTTCACCACTCCACAGTGCGTTTGATATGCAGAACCGGCGATATCTTGGTTTTCGTGGGGTTTCAAGCTGAGATATGCATTTTCTGCGATAATCTTGGTGAGACTTCTGTCCGAAGTATGCTGAATCATCGAGATCGCTCTTTTCGAGCTAGTTAGTGCGAGAAACACGTTTTCTGGTGTTTTCACCACTCCGCAGTACGTTTGACATGCAGAACCGGAGATATCTTGGTTTCGGCCGGGTTTCAAGCTGAGATATGCATTTTCTACGATAATCCTGGTGAGACTTCTGTCAGAAGTATGCAGAACCTTCGAGATCGCACTTTTCGAGCTATTTAATGCGAGAAACACGTTAGCTTGTGTTTTGACCACTCCACAGTGCGTTTGATATGTAGAGACGCCGATAACTTGGTTTTCGTGGGGTTTTCAGCTGAGATATGCATTTTCTACGATAATATTGGTTAGAATTAAGTCAGAAGTATGCGGAATCATCTAGATCGCTCTTTTCGAGCTACTTAATGCAGGAAACACGTTTTCTGGTGTTTTCACCACTCCACAGTACGTTTGATATGCAGAACCGGCGATATCTTGGTTTTCGTGGTGTTTTCAGCTGAGATATGCATTTTCTACGATAATGTTGGTGAGACTTCTGTCAGAAGTATGCAGAATCTTCGAGAACGCTCTTTTCGAGCTACTTAATGCACGAAACACGTTTTCTGGTGTTTTCACTACTCCACAGTGCGTTTGATATGCAGAACAGGCGATATCTTGATTTTCGTGGTGTTTCCAGCTGAGATATGCATTTTCTGCGATAATCTTGGTGAGACTTCTGTCCGAAGTATGCTGAATCATCGAGATCGCTCTTTTCGAGCTAGTTAGTGCGAGAAACACGTTTTCTGGTGTTTTCACCACTCCGCAGTACGTTTGACATGCAGAACCGGAGATATCTTGGTTTCGGCCGGGTTTCAAGCTGAGATATGCATTTTCTACGATAATCCTGGTGAGACTTCTGTCAGAAGTATGCAGAACCTTCGAGATCGCACTTTTCGAGCTATTTAATGCGAGAAACACGTTAGCTGGTGTATTGACCACTCCAGAGTGCGTTTGATATGTAGAGACGCCGATAACTTGGTTTTCGTGGGGTTTCCAGCTGAAATATGCATTTTCTGCGATAATCTTGGTGTTTCATCTATGAGAAGTATGCAGAATCATCGAGAACGCTCTTTTCGAGCTAGTTAATGCGAGAAACACGTTTTCTGGTGTTTTCACCACGCCACAGTGCGTTTGATATGCAGAACAGTAGATATCTTGGTTTTCGTGGGGTTTCAAGCTGAGATATGCATTTTCTGCGATAAGCTTGGTGAGACTTCTGTCCCAAGTATGCTGAATCATCTAGATCGCTCTTTTCGAGCTATTCAATGCGAGAAACACGTTATCTGGTGTTTTCACCACTCCTCAGTGCGTTTGATATGCAGAACCGGCGATATCTTGGTTTTCGTGGGGTTTCAAGCTGAGATATGCATTTTCTGCGATATTCCTGGTGAGACTTCTGTCAGAAGTATGAAGAATCTTCGAGAACGCCCTTTTCGAGCTACTTAATGCGCGAAACACGTTTTCTGGTGTTTTCACCACTCCACGGTACGTTTGATGTGCAGAACCGGAGATAACTCGGTTTTCGTCGGGTTTCAAGCTGAGATATGCATTTTCTGCGATAATCTTTGTGAGACTTCTGTCCGAAGTATGCAGAATCATCGAGATCGCTCTTTTCGAGCTATTTAATGCGAGAATCACGTTATCTGGTGTTTTCACCACTCCACAGTGCGTTTGATATGCAGTACCAGCGATATCTTGGTTTTCGTGGGGTTTCATGCTGAGATATGCATTTTTTACGATCATCTTGGTGAGACTTCTGTCCGAAGTATGCAGAATCATCGATATCGCTCTATTCGAGCTATTTAGTGCGACAAACACGTTATCTGGTGTTTTCAGCACACCACAGTGCGTTTGATATGCAGAACCAGCGATATCTTGGTTTTCGTGGGGTTTCAAGCTGAGATATGCATTTTTTACGATAATCTTGGTGAGACTTCTGTCCGAAGTATGCTTAACCATCGAGATCGCTCGTTTCGAGCTATTTAATGCGAGAAACACGTTATCTGGTGTTTTCACCACTCCACAGTGCGTTTGATATGCAGAAGCGGCGATATCTTGGTTTTTGTGCGGTTTCAAGCTGAGTTATGCATTTTTTACGATAAGCTTGGTGAGACTTCTGTCAGAAGTATACAGGATCTTCGAGAACGCTCTTTTCGAGCTATTTAATGCGAGAAACTCGTTTTCTGTGGTTTTCACCACTCCACAGTTCGTTGGATATGCAGAACCGGAGATATCTTGGTTTTCGTGGGGTTTCAAGCTGAGATATGCATTTTCTGCGATAATCTTGGTGAGACTTCTGTCCGAAGTATGCAGAATCATCGAGATCGCTCTTTTCGAGCTATTTAATGCGAGAAACAAGTTATCTGGTGTTTTCACCACTCCACAGTGCGTTTGATATGCAGAACCTGCGATATCTTGGTTTTCGTGGGGTTTCAAGCTCAGATATGCATTTTCTGCGATAATCTTGGTGAGACTTCTGTCCGAAGTATGCAAAGTCATCGAGATCGTACTTTTCGAGCTATTTAATGCGAGAAACACGTTTTCTGGGGTTTTGACCACTCCACAGTTCGTTGGATATGCACAACAGGAGATATCTTGGTTTTCGTGGGGTTTCTAGCAGAGATATGCATTTTCTGCGATAATCATGGTGAGACTTCTGTTAGAAGTATGCAGAATCATCGAGATCGCTCTTTTCGACATATTTAATGCGAGCAAACACGTTATCTGGTGTTTTCACCACGCCACAGTGCGTTTGATATGCAGAACCGGCAATGTTTGGTTTTCGTCGGGTTTCAAGCTGAGATATGCATTTTCTGCGATAATCATGGTGAGACTTCTGTCCGAAGTATGCAGAATCATCGAGATCGCACTTTTCGAGCTATTTAATGCGAGAAACACGTTATCTGGTGTTTTCACCACTCCACAGTGCGTTTGATATGCAGAACCGGCGATATCTTGGTTTTTGTGGGGTTTCAAGCTGAGATATGCATTTTCTGCGATAATCTTGTTGAGACTTCTGTCCGAAGTATGCAGAATCATCGAGATGGCTCTTTTCGAGCTATTTAATGCGAGAAGCACGTTCTCTGGTTGTTTTCACCACTCCACAGTGCGTTTGATGTGCAGAAACTGCGATATCATGATTTTCGTGGTGTTTCCAGCTGGGATATGCATTTTCTGCGATAATATTGGTGAGACGTCAGTCAGAAGTATGCAGAATCATCTAGATCGCTCTTTTCGAGCTACTTAATGCACGAAACTCGTTTTCTGGTGTTTTCACCACTCCACAGTACGTTTGACATGCAGAACCGGAGATATACTGGTTTCGGTCGGGTTTCAAGCTGAGCTATGCATTTTCTACGATAATCCTGGTGAGACTTCTGTCAGAAGTATGCAGAATCTTCGAGAACGCTCTTTTCGAGCTACTTAATGCGCGAAACACGTTTTCTGGTGTTTTCACCACTCCACGGTACGTTTGATGTGCAGAACCGGAGATAACGCGGTTTTCGTCGGGTTTCAAGCTGATATATGCATTTTCTACGATAATCTTGGTGAGACTTCTGTCAGAAGTATGCAGGAACTTCGAGAACGCTCTTTTCGAGCTACTTAATGCGAGAAACACGTTTTCTGGTGTTTTCATCACTCCACAGTGCGTTTGATATGCAGAACCGGCGACATCTTGGTTTTCGTGGGGTTTCAAGCTGAGATATGCATTTTCTACGATAATCCTGGTGAGACTTCTGTCAGAAGTATGCAGGACCTTCGAGAACGCTCTTTTCGAGCTATTTAATGCGAGAAACACGTTATCTGGTGTTTTCACCACTCCACAGTGCGTATGATATGCAGAACCGGCGATATCTTGGTTTTCGTGGGGTTTCAAGCTGAGATATGCATTTTCTGCGATAATCATGGTGAGACTTCTGTCCGAAGTATGCTGAAACATCGAGATCGCTCTTTTCGAGCTAGTTAATGCGAGAAAAACCTTATCCGGTGTTATCACCACTTCATAGTGCGTTTGATATGCAGAACCTGCGATATCTTGTTTTTCGTGGGGTTTCAAGCTGAGATATGCATTTTCTGCGATAATCTTGGTGAGACTTCTGTTAGAAGTATGCAGAATCATCGAGATCGCACTTTTCGAGCTATTTAATGCGAGAAACACGTTATCTGGTGTTTTCACCACTCCACAGTTGGTTTGATATGCAGAACCGGCGATATTTTGGTTTTCGTCGGGTTTCAAGCTGAGATATGCATTTTCTACGATAATCTTGGTGAAACATCTGTCCGAAGTATGCAGAAACGTCGAGAGCGCTCTTTTCGAGCTAATTAATGCGAGAAACTCGTTTTCTGGGGTTTTCACCACTCCACAGTTCGTTGGATATGCAGAACAGGCGATATCTTGATTTTCGTGGTGTTTCCAGCTGAGATATGCATTTTCTGCGATAATCTTGGTGAGACTTCTGTCCGAAGTATGCAGAATCATCGAGATCGCTCTTTTCGAGCTATTTAATGCGAGAATCACGTTATCTGGTGTTTTCACCACTCCACAGTGCGTTTGATATGCAGTACCAGCGATATCTTGGTTTTCGTGGGGTTTCATGCTGAGATATGCATTTTTTACGATCATCTTGGTGAGACTTCTGTCCGAAGTATGCAGAATCATCGATATCGCTCTATTCGAGCTATTTAATGCTACAAACACGTTATCTGGTGTTTTCAGCACCCCACAGTGCGTTTGATATGCAGAACCAGCGATATCTTGGTTTTCGTGGGGTTTCAAGCTGAGATATGCATTTTTTACGATAATCTTGGTGAGACTTCTGTCCGAAGTATGCTTAACCATCGAGATCGCTCGTTTCGAGCTATTTAATGCGAGAAACACGTTATCTGGTGTTTTCACCACTCCACAGTGCGTATGATATGCAGAACCGGCGATATCTTGGTTTTCGTGGGGATTCAAGCTGAGATATGCAATTTCTGCGATAATCTTGGTGAGACTTCTGTCCGAAGTATGCTTAATCATCGAGATCGCACTTTTCGAGCTATTTAATGCGAGAAACACGTTATCTGGTGTTTTCACCACTCCACAGTGCGTTTGATATGCAGAAGCGGCGATATCTTGGTTTTTGTGCGGTTTCAAGCTGAGTTATGCATTTTCTGCGATAATCTTGGTGTGACTTCTGTTAGAAGTATGCAGAATCATCGTGATCGCACATTTCGAGCTACTTAATGCACGAAACACGTTTTCTGGTGTTTTCACCACTCCACAGTTCGTTGGATATGCAGAACCGGAGATATCTTGGTTTTCGTGGTGTTTCAAGCTCAGATATGCATTTTCTGCGATAATCTTGGTGAGACTTCTGTCCGAAGTATGCTTAATCATCAAGATCGCTCTATTCGAGCTATTTAATGCGAGAAACACCTTATCTGGTGTTTTCAGCACCCCACAGTGCGTTTGATATGCAGAACCAGCGATATCTTGGTTTTCGTGGGGTTTCAAGCTGAGATATGCATTTTCTACGATAATCTTGGTGAAACATCTGTCCGAAGTATGCTGAAACATCGAGATCGCTCTTTTCGAGCTAGTTAATGCAAGAAGAACCTTATCCGGTGTTTTCACTACTCCACAGTGCGTTTGATATGCAGAAGCGGCGATATCTTGGTTTTTGTGCGGTTTCAAGCTGAGTTATGCATTTTCTGCGATAATCTTGGTGTGACTTCTGTTAGAAGTATGCAGAATCATCGTGATCGCACATTTCGAGCTACTTAATGCACGAAACACGTTTTCTGGTGTTTTCACCACTCCACAGTGCGTATGATATGCAGAACCGGCGATATCTTGGTTTTCGTGGGGATTCAAGCTGAGATATGCAATTTCTGCGATAATCTTGGTGAGACTTCTGTCCGAAGTATGCTTAATCATCGAGATCGCACTTTTCGAGCTATTTAATGCGAGAAACACGTTATCTGGTGTTTTCACCACTCCACAGTGCGTTTGATATGCAGAAGCGGCGATATCTTGGTTTTTGTGCGGTTTCAAGCTGAGTTATGCATTTTCTGCGATAATCTTGGTGTGACTTCTGTTAGAAGTATGCAGAATCATCGTGATCGCACATTTCGAGCTACTTAATGCACGAAACACGTTTTCTGGTGTTTTCACCACTCCACAGTTCGTTGGATATGCAGAACCGGAGATATCTTGGTTTTCGTGGGGTTTCATGCTGAGATATGCATTTTTTACGATCATCTTGGTGAGACTTCTGTCCGAAGTATGCAGAATCATCGATATCGCTCTATTCGAGCTATTTAATGCTACAAACACGTTATCTGGTGTTTTCAGCACCCCACAGTGCGTTTGATATGCAGAACCAGCGATATCTTGGTTTTCGTGGGGTTTCAAGCTGAGATATGCATTTTCTACGATAATCTTGGTGAAACATCTGTCCGAAGTATGCTGAAACATCGAGATCGCTCTTTTCGAGCTAGTTAATGCAAGAAGAACCTTATCCGGTGTTTTCACTACTCCACAGTGCGTTTGATATGCAGAACCGGCGATATCTTGGTTTTCGTAGGGTTTCAAGCTGAGATATGCATTTTCTGCGATAATCTTGGTGAGACTTCTGTCCGAAGTATGCTGAATAATCGAGATCGCTCTTTTCGAGCTGGTTAGTGCGAGAAACACGTTTTCTGTGGTTTTCACCACTCCACAGTTCGTTGGATATGCAGAACAGTAGATATCTTGGTTTTCGTGGGGTTTCAAGCAGAGATATGCATTTTCTGCGATAATCTTGGTGTGACTTCTGTTAGAAGTATGCAGAATCATCGTGATCGCACATTTCGAGCTACTTAATGCACGAAACACGTTTTCTGGTGTTTTCACCACTCCACAGTTCGTTGGATATGCAGAACCGGAGATATCTTGGTTTTCGTGGTGTTTCAAGCTCAGATATGCATTTTCTGCGATAATCTTGGTGAGACTTCTGTCCGAAGTATGCTTAATCATCAAGATCGCTCTATTCGAGCTATTTAATGCGAGAAACACCTTATCTGGTGTTTTCAGCACTCCACAGTGCGTTTGATATGCAGAACCAGCGATATCTTGGTTTTCGTGGGGATTCAAGCTGAGATATGCAATTTCTGCGATAATCTTGGTGAGACTTCTGTCCGAAGTATGCTTAATCATCGAGATCGCACTTTTCGAGCTATTTAATGCGAGAAACACGTTATCTGGTGTTTTCACCACTCCACAGTGCGTTTGATATGCAGAAGCGGCGATATCTTGGTTTTTGTGCGGTTTCAAGCTGAGTTATGCATTTTTTACGATAAGCTTGGTGAGACTTCTGTCAGAAGTATACAGGATCTTCGAGAACGCTCTTTTCGAGCTATTTAATGCGAGAAACTCGTTTTCTGTGGTTTTCACCACTCCACAGTTCGTTGGATATGCAGAACCGGAGATATCTTGGTTTTCGTGGGGTTTCAAGCTGAGATATGCATTTTCTGCGATAATCTTGGTGAGACTTCTGTCCGAAGTATGCAGAATCATCGTGATCGCTCTTTTCGAGCTATTTAATGCGAGAAACAAGTTATCTGGTGTTTTCACCACTCCACAGTGCGTTTGATATGCAGAACCTGCGATATCTTGGTTTTCGTGGGGTTTCAAGCTCAGATATGCATTTTCTGCGATAATCTTGGTGAGACTTCTGTCCGAAGTATGCAAAGTCATCGAGATCGTACTTTTCGAGCTATTTAATGCGAGAAACACGTTTTCTGGGGTTTTCACCACTCCACAGTTCGTTGGATATGCACAACAGGAGATATCTTGGTTTTCGTGGGGTTTCTAGCAGAGATATGCATTTTCTGCGATAATCATGGTGAGACTTCTGTTAGAAGTATGCAGAATCATCGAGATCGCTCTTTTCGACATATTTAATGCGAGCAAACACGTTATCTGGTGTTTTCACCACGCCACAGTGCGTTTGATATGCAGAACCGGCAATGTTTGGTTTTCGTCGGGTTTCAAGCTGAGATATGCATTTTCTGCGATAATCATGGTGAGACTTCTGTCCGAAGTATGCAGAATCATCGAGATCGCACTTTTCGAGCTATTTAATGCGAGAAACACGTTATCTGGTGTTTTCACCACTCCACAGTGCGTTTGATATGCAGAACCGGCGATATCTTGGTTTTTGTGGGGTTTCAAGCTGAGATATGCATTTTCTGCGATAATCTTGTTGAGACTTCTGTCCGAAGTATGCAGAATCATCGAGATGGCTCTTTTCGAGCTATTTAATGCGAGAAGCACGTTCTCTGGTTGTTTTCACCACTCCACAGTGCGTTAGATGTGCAGAAACTGCGATATCATGATTTTCGTGGTGTTTCCAGCTGGGATATGCATTTTCTGCGATAATATTGGTGAGACGTCAGTCAGAAGTATGCAGAATCATCTAGATCGCTCTTTTCGAGCTACTTAATGCACGAAACTCGTTTTCTGGTGTTTTCACCACTCCACAGTACGTTTGACATGCAGAACCGGAGATATACTGGTTTCGGTCGGGTTTCAAGCTGAGCTATGCATTTTCTACGATAATCCTGGTGAGACTTCTGTCAGAAGTATGCAGAATCTTCGAGAACGCTCTTTTCGAGCTACTTAATGCGCGAAACACGTTTTCTGGTGTTTTCACCACTCCACGGTACGTTTGATGTGCAGAACCGGAGATAACGCGGTTTTCGTCGGGTTTCAAGCTGATATATGCATTTTCTACGATAATCTTGGTGAGACTTCTGTCAGAAGTATGCAGGAACTTCGAGAACGCTCTTTTCGAGCTACTTAATGCGAGAAACACGTTTTCTGGTGTTTTCATCACTCCACAGTGCGTTTGATATGCAGAACCGGCGACATCTTGGTTTTCGTGGGGTTTCAAGCTGAGATATGCATTTTCTACGATAATCCTGGTGAGACTTCTGTCAGAAGTATGCAGGACCTTCGAGAACGCTCTTTTCGAGCTATTTAATGCGAGAAACACGTTATCTGGTGTTTTCACCACTCCACAGTGCGTATGATATGCAGAACCGGCGATATCTTGGTTTTCGTGGGGTTTCAAGCTGAGATATGCATTTTCTGCGATAATCATGGTGAGACTTCTGTCCGAAGTATGCTGAAACATCGAGATCGCTCTTTTCGAGCTAGTTAATGCGAGAAAAACCTTATCCGGTGTTATCACCACTTCATAGTGCGTTTGATATGCAGAACCTGCGATATCTTGTTTTTCGTGGGGTTTCAAGCTGAGATATGCATTTTCTGCGATAATCTTGGTGAGACTTCTGTTAGAAGTATGCAGAATCATCGAGATCGCACTTTTCGAGCTATTTAATGCGAGAAACACGTTATCTGGTGTTTTCACCACTCCACAGTTGGTTTGATATGCAGAACCGGCGATATTTTGGTTTTCGTCGGGTTTCAAGCTGAGATATGCATTTCCTGCGATAATCTTGGTCAGACTTCTGTCCGAAGTATGCTGAATCATCGAGATCGCTCTTTTCGAGCTATTTAATGCGAGGAACACGTTCTCTGGTTGTTTTCACCACTCCACTAGTGCGTTTGATATGCAGAACAGGCGATATCTTGATTTTCGTGGTGTTTCCAGCTGAGATATGCATTTTCTGCGATAATCTTGGTGGGTCTTTTGTCAGAAGTATGCAGAATCATCTAGATCGCTCTTTTCGAGCTACTTAATGCACGAAACACGTTTTCTGGTGTTTTCACCTCTCCACAGTACGTTTGACATGCAGAACCGGAGATATCTTGGTTTCGGTCGGGTTTTCAAGCTGAGATATGCATTTTCTACGATAATCCTGGTGAGAGTTCTGTCAGAAGTATGCAGAATCTTCGAGAACGCTCTTTTCGAGCTACGTAATGCGCGTAACACGTTTTCTGGTGTTTTCACCACTCCACGGTACGTTTGATGTGCAGAACCGGAGATAACTCGGTTTTCGTCGGGTTTCAAGCTGAGATATGCTTTTCTACGATAATCTTGGTGAGACTTCTGTCCGAAGTATGCTGAATCATCGAGATCGCTCTTTTCGAGCTATTTAATGCGAGAAACACGTTCTCTGGTTGTTTTCACTACTCCACAGTGCGTTTGATATGCAGAACAGGCGATATCTTGATTTTCGTGGTGTTTCCAGCTGAGATATGCATTTTCTGCGATAATCTTGGTGGGTCCTTTATCAGAAGTATGCAGAATCATCTACATCGCTCTTTGAGAGCTACTTAATGCACGAAACACGTTTTCTGGTGTTTTCACCACTCCACAGTGCGTTTGATATGCAGAACCGGCGATATCTTGGTTTTCGTGGGGTTTCAAGCTGAGATATGCATTTTCTGCGATAATCTTGGTGAGACTTCTGTCCGAAGTATGCTGAATAATCGAGATCGCTCTTTTCGAGCTGGTTAGTGCGAGAAACACGTTTTCTGTGGTTTTCACCACTCCACAGTTCGTTGGATATGCAGAACAGTAGATATCTTGGTTTTCGTGGGGTTTCAAGCAGAGATATGCATTTTCTGCGATAATCTTGGTGTGACTTCTGTTAGAAGTATGCAGAATCATCGTGATCGCACTTTTCGAGCTACTTAATGCACGAAACACGTTTTCTGGTGTTTTCACCACTCCACAGTTCGTTGGATATGCAGAACCGGAGATATCTTGGTTTTCGTGGTGTTTCAAGCTCAGATATGCATTTTCTGCGATAATCTTGGTGAGACTTCTGTCCGAAGTATGCTTAATCATCAAGATCGCTCTATTCGAGCTATTTAATGCGAGAAACACCTTATCTGGTGTTTTCAGCACTCCACAGTGCGTTTGATATGCAGAACCAGCGATATCTTGGTTTTCGTGGGGATTCAAGCTGAGATATGCAATTTCTGCGATAATCTTGGTGAGACTTCTGTCCGAAGTATGCTTAATCATCGAGATCGCACTTTTCGAGCTATTTAATGCGAGAAACACGTTATCTGGTGTTTTCACCACTCCACAGTGCGTTTGATATGCAGAAGCGGCGATATCTTGGTTTTTGTGCGGTTTCAAGCTGAGTTATGCATTTTTTACGATAAGCTTGGTGAGACTTCTGTCAGAAGTATACAGGATCTTCGAGAACGCTCTTTTCGAGCTATTTAATGCGAGAAACTCGTTTTCTGTGGTTTTCACCACTCCACAGTTCGTTGGATATGCAGAACCGGAGATATCTTGGTTTTCGTGGGGTTTCAAGCTGAGATATGCATTTTCTGCGATAATCTTGGTGAGACTTCTGTCCGAAGTATGCAGAATCATCGTGATCGCTCTTTTCGAGCTATTTAATGCGAGAAACAAGTTATCTGGTGTTTTCACCACTCCACAGTGCGTTTGATATGCAGAACCTGCGATATCTTGGTTTTCGTGGGGTTTCAAGCTCAGATATGCATTTTCTGCGATAATCTTGGTGAGACTTCTGTCCGAAGTATGCAAAGTCATCGAGATCGTACTTTTCGAGCTATTTAATGCGAGAAACACGTTTTCTGGGGTTTTCACCACTCCACAGTTCGTTGGATATGCACAACAGGAGATATCTTGGTTTTCGTGGGGTTTCTAGCAGAGATATGCATTTTCTGCGATAATCATGGTGAGACTTCTGTTAGAAGTATGCAGAATCATCGAGATCGCTCTTTTCGACATATTTAATGCGAGCAAACACGTTATCTGGTGTTTTCACCACGCCACAGTGCGTTTGATATGCAGAACCGGCAATGTTTGGTTTTCGTCGGGTTTCAAGCTGAGATATGCATTTTCTGCGATAATCATGGTGAGACTTCTGTCCGAAGTATGCAGAATCATCGAGATCGCACTTTTCGAGCTATTTAATGCGAGAAACACGTTATCTGGTGTTTTCACCACTCCACAGTGCGTTTGATATGCAGAACCGGCGATATCTTGGTTTTTGTGGGGTTTCAAGCTGAGATATGCATTTTCTGCGATAATCTTGTTGAGACTTCTGTCCGAAGTATGCAGAATCATCGAGATGGCTCTTTTCGAGCTATTTAATGCGAGAAGCACGTTCTCTGGTTGTTTTCACCACTCCACAGTGCGTTAGATGTGCAGAAACTGCGATATCATGATTTTCGTGGTGTTTCCAGCTGGGATATGCATTTTCTGCGATAATATTGGTGAGACGTCAGTCAGAAGTATGCAGAATCATCTAGATCGCTCTTTTCGAGCTACTTAATGCACGAAACTCGTTTTCTGGTGTTTTCACCACTCCACAGTACGTTTGACATGCAGAACCGGAGATATACTGGTTTCGGTAGGGTTTCAAGCTGAGCTATGCATTTTCTACGATAATCCTGGTGAGACTTCTGTCAGAAGTATGCAGAATCTTCGAGAACGCTCTTTTCGAGCTACTTAATGCGCGAAACACGTTTTCTGGTGTTTTCACCACTCCACGGTACGTTTGATGTGCAGAACCGGAGATAACGCGGTTTTCGTCGGGTTTCAAGCTGATATATGCATTTTCTACGATAATCTTGGTGAGACTTCTGTCAGAAGTATGCAGGAACTTCGAGAACGCTCTTTTCGAGCTACTTAATGCGAGAAACACGTTTTCTGGTGTTTTCATCACTCCACAGTGCGTTTGATATGCAGAACCGGCGACATCTTGGTTTTCGTGGGGTTTCAAGCTGAGATATGCATTTTCTACGATAATCCTGGTGAGACTTCTGTCAGAAGTATGCAGGACCTTCGAGAACGCTCTTTTCGAGCTATTTAATGCGAGAAACACGTTATCTGGTGTTTTCACCACTCCACAGTGCGTATGATATGCAGAACCGGCGATATCTTGGTTTTCGTGGGGTTTCAAGCTGAGATATGCATTTTCTGCGATAATCATGGTGAGACTTCTGTCCGAAGTATGCTGAAACATCGAGATCGCTCTTTTCGAGCTAGTTAATGCGAGAAAAACCTTATCCGGTGTTATCACCACTTCATAGTGCGTTTGATATGCAGAACCTGCGATATCTTGTTTTTCGTGGGGTTTCAAGCTGAGATATGCATTTTCTGCGATAATCTTGGTGAGACTTCTGTTAGAAGTATGCAGAATCATCGAGATCGCACTTTTCGAGCTATTTAATGCGAGAAACACGTTATCTGGTGTTTTCACCACTCCACAGTTGGTTTGATATGCAGAACCGGCGATATTTTGGTTTTCGTCGGGTTTCAAGCTGAGATATGCATTTCCTGCGATAATCTTGGTCAGACTTCTGTCCGAAGTATGCTGAATCATCGAGATCGCTCTTTTCGAGCTATTTAATGCGAGGAACACGTTCTCTGGTTGTTTTCACCACTCCACTAGTGCGTTTGATATGCAGAACAGGCGATATCTTGATTTTCGTGGTGTTTCCAGCTGAGATATGCATTTTCTGCGATAATCTTGGTGGGTCTTTTGTCAGAAGTATGCAGAATCATCTAGATCGCTCTTTTCGAGCTACTTAATGCACGAAACACGTTTTCTGGTGTTTTCACCTCTCCACAGTACGTTTGACATGCAGAACCGGAGATATCTTGGTTTCGGTCGGGTTTTCAAGCTGAGATATGCATTTTCTACGATAATCCTGGTGAGAGTTCTGTCAGAAGTATGCAGAATCTTCGAGAACGCTCTTTTCGAGCTACGTAATGCGCGTAACACGTTTTCTGGTGTTTTCACCACTCCACGGTACGTTTGATGTGCAGAACCGGAGATAACTCGGTTTTCGTCGGGTTTCAAGCTGAGATATGCTTTTCTACGATAATCTTGGTGAGACTTCTGTCCGAAGTATGCTGAATCATCGAGATCGCTCTTTTCGAGCTATTTAATGCGAGAAACACGTTCTCTGGTTGTTTTCACTACTCCACAGTGCGTTTGATATGCAGAACAGGCGATATCTTGATTTTCGTGGTGTTTCCAGCTGAGATATGCATTTTCTGCGATAATCTTGGTGGGTCCTTTATCAGAAGTATGCAGAATCATCTACATCGCTCTTTGAGAGCTACTTAATGCACGAAACACGTTTTCTGGTGTTTTCACCACTCCACAGTGCGTTTGATATGCAGAACCGGCGATATCTTGGTTTTCGTGGGGTTTCAAGCTGAGATATGCATTTTCTGCGATAATCTTGGTGAGACTTCTGTCCGAAGTATGCTGAATCATCGAGATCGCTCTTTTCGAGCTAGTTAGTGCGAGAAACACGTTTTCTGGTGTTTTCACCACTCCGCAGTACGTTTGACATGCAGAACCGGAGATATCTTGGTTTCGGCCGGGTTTCAAGCTGAGATATGCATTTTCTACGATAATCCTGGTGAGACTTCTGTCAGAAGTATGCAGAACCTTCGAGATCGCACTTTTCGAGCTATTTAATGCGAGAAACACGTTAGCTTGTGTTTTGACCACTCCACAGTGCGTTTGATATGTAGAGACGCCGATAACTTGGTTTTCGTGTGGTTTTCAGCTGAGATATGCATTTTCTACGATAATATTGGTTAGAATTAAGTCAGAAGTATGCGGAATCATCTAGATCGCTCTTTTCGAGCTACTTAATGCAGGAAACACGTTTTCTGGTGTTTTCACCACTCCACAGTACGTTTGATATGCAGAACCGGCGATATCTTGATTTTCGTGGTGTTTTCAGCTGAGATATACATTTTCTACGATAATGTTGGTGAGACTTCTGTCAGAAGTATGCAGAATCTTCGAGAACGCTCTTTTCGAGCTACTTAATGCACGAAACACGTTTTCTGGTGTTTTCACTACTCCACAGTGCGTTTGATATGCAGAACAGGCGATATCTTGATTTTCGTGGTGTTTCCAGCTGAGATATGCATTTTCTGCGATAATCTTGGTGGGTCTTTTATCAGAAGCATGCAGAATCATCTACATCGCTCTTTGAGAGCTACTTAATGCACGAAACACGTTTTCTGGTGTTTTCACCACTCCACAGTGCGTTTGATATGCAGAACCGGCGATATCTTGGTTTTCGTGGGGTTTCAAGCTGAGATATGCATTTTCTGCGATAATCTTGGTGAGACTTCTGTCCGAAGTATGCTGAATAATCGAGATCGCTCTTTTCGAGCTGGTTAGTGCGAGAAACACGTTTTCTGTGGTTTTCACCACTCCACAGTTCGTTGGATATGCAGAACAGTAGATATCTTGGTTTTCGTGGGGTTTCAAGCAGAGATATGCATTTTCTGCGATAATCTTGGTGTGACTTCTGTTAGAAGTATGCAGAATCATCGTGATCGCACTTTTCGAGCTACTTAATGCACGAAACACGTTTTCTGGTGTTTTCACCACTCCACAGTTCGTTGGATATGCAGAACCGGAGATATCTTGGTTTTCGTGGGGTTTCAAGCTGAGATATGCATTTTCTGCGATAATCTTGGTGAGACTTCTGTCCGAAGTATGCAGAATCATCGAGATCGCTCTTTTCGAGCTATTTAATGCGAGAAACAAGTTATCTGGTGTTTTCACCACTCCACAGTGCGTTTGATATGCAGAACCTGCGATATCTTGGTTTTCGTGGGGTTTCAAGCTCAGATATGCATTTTCTGCGATAATCTTGGTGAGACTTCTGTCCGAAGTATGCAAAGTCATCGAGATCGTACTTTTCGAGCTATTTAATGCGAGAAACACGTTTTCTGGGGTTTTCACCACTCCACAGTTCGTTGGATATGCACAACAGGAGATATCTTGGTTTTCGTGGGGTTTCTAGCAGAGATATGCATTTTCTGCGATAATCATGGTGAGACTTCTGTTAGAAGTATGCAGAATCATCGAGATCGCTCTTTTCGACATATTTAATGCGAGCAAACACGTTATCTGGTGTTTTCACCACGCCACAGTGCGTTTGATATGCAGAACCGGCAATGTTTGGTTTTCGTCGGGTTTCAAGCTGAGATATGCATTTTCTGCGATAATCATGGTGAGACTTCTGTCCGAAGTATGCAGAATCATCGAGATCGCACTTTTCGAGCTATTTAATGCGAGAAACACGTTATCTGGTGTTTTCACCACTCCACAGTGCGTTTGATATGCAGAACCGGCGATATCTTGGTTTTTGTGGGGTTTCAAGCTGAGATATGCATTTTCTGCGATAATCTTGTTGAGACTTCTGTCCGAAGTATGCAGAATCATCGAGATGGCTCTTTTCGAGCTATTTAATGCGAGAAGCACGTTCTCTGGTTGTTTTCACCACTCCACAGTGCGTTTGATGTGCAGAAACTGCGATATCATGATTTTCGTGGTGTTTCCAGCTGGGATATGCATTTTCTGCGATAATATTGGTGAGACGTCAGTCAGAAGTATGCAGAATCATCTAGATCGCTCTTTTCGAGCTACTTAATGCACGAAACTCGTTTTCTGGTGTTTTCACCACTCCACAGTACGTTTGACATGCAGAACCGGAGATATACTGGTTTCGGTCGGGTTTCAAGCTGAGCTATGCATTTTCTACGATAATCCTGGTGAGACTTCTGTCAGAAGTATGCAGAATCTTCGAGAACGCTCTTTTCGAGCTACTTAATGCGCGAAACACGTTTTCTGGTGTTTTCACCACTCCACGGTACGTTTGATGTGCAGAACCGGAGATAACTCGGTTTTCGTCGGGTTTCAAGCTGAGATATGCTTTTCTACGATAATCTTGGTGAGACTTCTGTCCGAAGTATGCTGAATCATCGAGATCGCTCTTTTCGAGCTAGTTAGTGCGAGAAACACGTTTTCTGGTGTTTTCACCACTCCGCAGTACGTTTGACATGCAGAACCGGAGATATCTTGGTTTCGGCCGGGTTTCAAGCTGAGATATGCATTTTCTACGATAATCCTGGTGAGACTTCTGTCAGAAGTATGCAGAACCTTCGAGATCGCACTTTTCGAGCTATTTAATGCGAGAAACACGTTAGCTTGTGTTTTGACCACTCCACAGTGCGTTTGATATGTAGAGACGCCGATAACTTGGTTTTCGTGTGGTTTTCAGCTGAGATATGCATTTTCTACGATAATATTGGTTAGAATTAAGTCAGAAGTATGCGGAATCATCTAGATCGCTCTTTTCGAGCTACTTAATGCAGGAAACACGTTTTCTGGTGTTTTCACCACTCCACAGTACGTTTGATATGCAGAACCGGAGATATCTTGGATTTCGTGGGGTTTCAAGCTGAGATATGCATTTTCTGCGATAATCTTGGTGAGACTTCTGTCCGAAGTATGCAGAATCATCGAGATCGCTCTTTTCGAGCTATTTAATGCGAGAAACAAGTTATCTGGTGTTTTCACCACTCCACAGTGCGTTTGATATGCAGAACCTGCGATATCTTGGTTTTCGTGGGGTTTCAAGCTCAGATATGCATTTTCTGCGATAATCTTGGTGAGACTTCTGTCCGAAGTATGCAAAGTCATCGAGATCGTACTTTTCGAGCTATTTAATGCGAGAAACACGTTTTCTGGGGTTTTCACCACTCCACAGTTCGTTGGATATGCACAACAGGAGATATCTTGGTTTTCGTGGGGTTTCTAGCAGAGATATGCATTTTCTGCGATAATCATGGTGAGACTTCTGTTAGAAGTATGCAGAATCATCGAGATCGCTCTTTTCGACATATTTAATGCGAGCAAACACGTTATCTGGTGTTTTCACCACGCCACAGTGCGTTTGATATGCAGAACCGGCAATGTTTGGTTTTCGTCGGGTTTCAAGCTGAGATATGCATTTTCTGCGATAATCATGGTGAGACTTCTGTCCGAAGTATGCAGAATCATCGAGATCGCACTTTTCGAGCTATTTAATGCGAGAAACACGTTATCTGGTGTTTTCACCACTCCACAGTGCGTTTGATATGCAGAACCGGCGATATCTTGGTTTTTGTGGGGTTTCAAGCTGAGATATGCATTTTCTGCGATAATCTTGTTGAGACTTCTGTCCGAAGTATGCAGAATCATCGAGATGGCTCTTTTCGAGCTATTTAATGCGAGAAGCACGTTCTCTGGTTGTTTTCACCACTCCACAGTGCGTTTGATGTGCAGAAACTGCGATATCATGATTTTCGTGGTGTTTCCAGCTGGGATATGCATTTTCTGCGATAATATTGGTGAGACGTCAGTCAGAAGTATGCAGAATCATCTAGATCGCTCTTTTCGAGCTACTTAATGCACGAAACTCGTTTTCTGGTGTTTTCACCACTCCACAGTACGTTTGACATGCAGAACCGGAGATATACTGGTTTCGGTCGGGTTTCAAGCTGAGCTATGCATTTTCTACGATAATCCTGGTGAGACTTCTGTCAGAAGTATGCAGAATCTTCGAGAACGCTCTTTTCGAGCTACTTAATGCGCGAAACACGTTTTCTGGTGTTTTCACCACTCCACGGTACGTTTGATGTGCAGAACCGGAGATAACGCGGTTTTCGTCGGGTTTCAAGCTGATATATTCATTTTCTACGATAATCTTGGTGAGACTTCTGTCAGAAGTATGCAGGAACTTCGAGAACGCTCTTTTCGAGCTACTTAATGCGAGAAACACGTTTTCTGGTGTTTTCATCACTCCACAGTGCGTTTGATATGCAGAACCGGCGACATCTTGGTTTTCGTGGGGTTTCAAGCTGAGATATGCATTTTCTGCGATAATCTTGGTGAGACTTCTGTCCGAAGTATGCAGAATCATCGAGATCGCTCTTTTCGCGCTATTTAATGCGAGAAACACGTTATCTGGTGTTTTCACCACTCCACAGTGCGTATGATATGCAGATCCGGCGATATCTTGTTTTCGTGGGGTTTCAAGCTCAGATATGCATTTTCTGCGATAATCTTGGTGAGACTTCTGTCCGAAGTATGCTGAATCATCGAGATCGCTCTTTTCGAGCTAGTTAGTGCGAGAAACACGTTTTCTGGGGTTTTCACCACTCCACAGTTCGTTGGATATGCAGAACCAACGATATCTTGGTTTTCGTGGGGTTTCAAGCTGAGATATGCATTTTCTGCGATAATATTGGTGAGACTTCAGTCAGAAGTATGCAGAATCATCTAGATCGCTCTTATCGAGCTACTTAATGCACGAAACACTTTTTCTGGTGTTTTCACCACTCCACAGTACGTTTGACATGCAGAACCGGAGATATCTTGGTTTCGGTCGGGTTTCAAGCTGAGATATGCATTTTCTACGATAATCCTGGTGAGACTTCTGTCAGAAGTATGCAGAATCTTCGAGATCGCACTTTTCGAGCTATTTCATGCGAGAAACACGTTATCTGGTGTTTTCACCACTCCACAGTGCGTTTGATATGCAGAACCGGCGATATCTTGGTTTTTGTGGGGTTTCAAGCTGAGATATGCATTTTCTGCGATAATCTTGTTGAGACTTCTGTCCGACGTATGCAGAATCATCGAGATGGCTCTTTTCGAGCTATTTAATGCGAGAAGCACGTTCTCTGGTTGTTCTCACCACTCCACAGTGCGTTTGATGTGCAGAACCTGCGATATCATGATTTTCGTGGTGTTTCCAGCTGGGATATGCATTTTCTGCGATAATATTGGTGAGACGTCAGTCAGAAGTATGCAGAATCATCTAGATCGCTCTTTTCGAGCTACCTAATGCGCGAAACTCGTTTTCTGGTGTTTTCACCACTCCACAGTACGTTTGACATGCAGAACCGGAGATATCTTGGTTTCGGTCGGGTTTCAAGCTGAGCTATGCATTTTCTACGATAATCCTGGTGAGACTTCTGTCAGAAGTATGCAGAATCTTCGAGAACGCTCTTTTCGAGCTACTTAATGCGCGAAACACGTTTTCTGGTGTTTTCACCACTCCACGGTACGTTTGATGTGCAGAACCGGAGATAACTCGGTTTTCATCGGGTTTCAAGCTGATATATGCATTTTCTACGATAATCTTGGTGAGACTTCTGTCCGAAGTATGCAGAATCATCGAGATCGCTCTTTTCGCGCTATTTAATGCGAGAAACACGTTATCTGGTGTTTTCACCACTCCACAGTGCGTATGATATGCAGATCCGGCGATATCTTGTTTTCGTGGGGTTTCAAGCTCAGATATGCATTTTCTGCGATAATCTTGGTGAGACTTCTGTCCGAAGTATGCTGAATCATCGAGATCGCTCTTTTCGAGCTAGTTAGTGCGAGAAACACGTTTTCTGGGGTTTTCACCACTCCACAGTTCGTTGGATATGCAGAACCAACGATATCTTGGTTTTCGTGGGGTTTCAAGCTGAGATATGCATTTTCTGCGATAATATTGGTGAGACTTCAGTCAGAAGTATGCAGAATCATCTAGATCGCTCTTATCGAGCTACTTAATGCACGAAACACTTTTTCTGGTGTTTTCACCACTCCACAGTACGTTTGACATGCAGAACCGGAGATATCTTGGTTTCGGTCGGGTTTCAAGCTGAGATATGCATTTTCTACGATAATCCTGGTGAGACTTCTGTCAGAAGTATGCAGAATCTTCGAGATCGCACTTTTCGAGCTATTTCATGCGAGAAACACGTTATCTGGTGTTTTCACCACTCCACAGTGCGTTTGATATGCAGAACCGGCGATATCTTGGTTTTTGTGGGGTTTCAAGCTGAGATATGCATTTTCTGCGATAATCTTGTTGAGACTTCTGTCCGACGTATGCAGAATCATCGAGATGGCTCTTTTCGAGCTATTTAATGCGAGAAGCACGTTCTCTGGTTGTTCTCACCACTCCACAGTGCGTTTGATGTGCAGAACCTGCGATATCATGATTTTCGAGGTGTTTCCAGCTGGGATATGCATTTTCTGCGATAATATTGGTGAGACGTCAGTCAGAAGTATGCAGAATCATCTAGATCGCTCTTTTCGAGCTACCTAATGCGCGAAACTCGTTTTCTGGTGTTTTCACCACTCCACAGTACGTTTGACATGCAGAACCGGAGATATCTTGGTTTCGGTCGGGTTTCAAGCTGAGCTATGCATTTTCTACGATAATCCTGGTAAGACTTCTGTCAGAAGTATGCAGAATCTTCGAGAACGCTCTTTTCGAGCTACTTAATGCGCGAAACACGTTTTCTGGTGTTTTCACCACTCCACGGTACGTTTGATGTGCAGAACCGGAGATAACTCGGTTTTCATCGGGTTTCAAGCTGATATATGCATTTTCTACGATAATCTTGGTGAGACTTCTGTCAGAAGTATGCAGGAACTTCGAGAACGCTCTTTTCGAGCTACTTAATGCGAGAAACACGTTTTCTGGTGTTTTCACCACTCCACAGTGCGTTTGATATGCAGAACCGGCGACATCTTGGTTTTCGTGGGGTTTCAAGCTGAGATATGCATTTTCTGCGATAATCTTGGTGAGACTTCTGTCCGAAGTATGCAGAATCATCGAGATCGCTCTTTTCGAGCTATTTAATGCGTGAAACACGTTATCTGGTGTTTTCACCACTCCACAGTGCGTTTGATATGCAGTACCAGCGATATCTTGGTTTTCGTGGGGTTTCAAGCTGAGATATGCATTTTTTACGATAATCTTGGTGAGACTTCTGTCCGAAGTATGCAGAATCATCGAGATCGCTCTATTCGAGCTATTTAATGCGAGAAACACGTTATCTGGTGTTTTCACCACTCCACAGTGCGAATGATATGCAGAACCGGCGATATCTTGTTTTCGTGGGGTTTCAAGCTGAGATATGCATTTTCTGCGATAATCTTGGTGAGACTTCTGTCCGAAGTATGCTGAAACATCGAGATCGCTCTTTTCGAGCTATTTAATGCGAGAAACAAGTTATCTGGTGTTTTCACCACTCCGCAGTGCGTTTGATATGCAGAACCAGCGAGATCTTGGTTTTCGTGGGGTTTCAAGCTCAGATATGCATTTTCTGCGATAATTTTGGTGAGACTTCTGTCCGAAGTATGCAGAGTCATCGAGATCGTACTTTTCGAGCTATTTAATGCGAGAAACTCGTTTTCTGTGGTTTTCACCTCTCCACCGTTCGTTGGATATGCAGAACCGGAGATATCTTGGTTTTCGTGGGGTTTCAAGCTGAGATATGCATTTTCTGCGATAATCTTGGTGAGACTTCTGTCCGAAGTATGCAGAATCATCGTGATCGCTCTTTTCGAGCTATTTAATGCGAGAAACAAGTTATCTGGTGTTTTCACCACTCCACAGTGCGTTTGATATGCAGAACCTGCGATATCTTGGTTTTCGTGGGGTTTCAAGCTCAGATATGCATTTTCTGCGATAATCTTGGTGAGACTTCTGTCCGAAGTATGCAAAGTCATCGAGATCGTACTTTTCGAGCTATTTAATGCGAGAAACACGTTTTCTGGGGTTTTCACCACTCCACAGTTCGTTGGATATGCACAACAGGAGATATCTTGGTTTTCGTGGGGTTTCTAGCAGAGATATGCATTTTCTGCGATAATCATGGTGAGACTTCTGTTAGAAGTATGCAGAATCATCGAGATCGCTCTTTTCGACATATTTAATGCGAGCAAACACGTTATCTGGTGTTTTCACCACGCCACAGTGCGTTTGATATGCAGAACCGGCAATGTTTGGTTTTCGTCGGGTTTCAAGCTGAGATATGCATTTTCTGCGATAATCATGGTGAGACTTCTGTCCGAAGTATGCAGAATCATCGAGATCGCACTTTTCGAGCTATTTAATGCGAGAAACACGTTATCTGGTGTTTTCACCACTCCACAGTGCGTTTGATATGCAGAACCGGCGATATCTTGGTTTTTGTGGGGTTTCAAGCTGAGATATGCATTTTCTGCGATAATCTTGTTGAGACTTCTGTCCGAAGTATGCAGAATCATCGAGATGGCTCTTTTCGAGCTATTTAATGCGAGAAGCACGTTCTCTGGTTGTTTTCACCACTCCACAGTGCGTTTGATGTGCAGAAACTGCGATATCATGATTTTCGTGGTGTTTCCAGCTGGGATATGCATTTTCTGCGATAATATTGGTGAGACGTCAGTCAGAAGTATGCAGAATCATCTAGATCGCTCTTTTCGAGCTACTTAATGCACGAAACTCGTTTTCTGGTGTTTTCACCACTCCACAGTACGTTTGACATGCAGAACCGGAGATATACTGGTTTCGGTCGGGTTTCAAGCTGAGCTATGCACTTTCTACGATAATCCTGGTGAGACTTCTGTCAGAAGTATGCAGAATCTTCGAGAACGCTCTTTTCGAGCTACTTAATGCGCGAAACACGTTTTCTGGTGTTTTCACCACTCCACGGTACGTTTGATGTGCAGAACCGGAGATAACGCGGTTTTCGTCGGGTTTCAAGCTGATATATGCATTTTCTACGATAATCTTGGTGAGACTTCTGTCAGAAGTATGCAGGAACTTCGAGAACGCTCTTTTCGAGCTACTTAATGCGAGAAACACGTTTTCTGGTGTTTTCATCACTCCACAGTGCGTTTGATATGCAGAACCGGCGACATCTTGGTTTTCGTGGGGTTTCAAGCTGAGATATGCATTTTCTACGATAATCCTGGTGAGACTTCTGTCAGAAGTATGCAGGACCTTCGAGAACGCTCTTTTCGAGCTATTTAATGCGAGAAACACGTTATCTGGTGTTTTCACCACTCCACAGTGCGTATGATATGCAGAACCGGCGATATCTTGGTTTTCGTGGGGTTTCAAGCTGAGATATGCATTTTCTGCGATAATCATGGTGAGACTTCTGTCCGAAGTATGCTGAAACATCGAGATCGCTCTTTTCGAGCTAGTTAATGCGAGAAAAACCTTATCCGGTGTTATCACCACTTCATAGTGCGTTTGATATGCAGAACCTGCGATATCTTGTTTTTCGTGGGGTTTCAAGCTGAGATATGCATTTTCTGCGATAATCTTGGTGAGACTTCTGTTAGAAGTATGCAGAATCATCGAGATCGCACTTTTCGAGCTATTTAATGCGAGAAACACGTTATCTGGTGTTTTCACCACTCCACAGTTGGTTTGATATGCAGAACCGGCGATATTTTGGTTTTCGTCGGGTTTCAAGCTGAGATATGCATTTTCTACGATAATCTTGCTGAAACATCTGTCCGAAGTATGCAGAAACGTCGAGAGCGCTCTTTTCGAGCTAATTAATGCGAGAAACTCGTTTTCTGGGGTTTTCACCACTCCACAGTTCGTTGGATATGAGGAACCGGAGATATCTTGGTTTTCGTGGTGTTTCAAGCTGAGATATGCATTTCCTGCGATAATCTTGGTCAGACTTCTGTCCGAAGTATGCTGAATCATCGAGATCGCTCTTTTCGAGCTATTTAATGCGAGGAACACGTTCTCTGGTTGTTTTCACCACTCCACTAGTGCGTTTGATATGCAGAACAGGCGATATCTTGATTTTCGTGGTGTTTCCAGCTGAGATATGCATTTTCTGCGATAATCTTGGTGGGTCTTTTGTCAGAAGTATGCAGAATCTTCGAGAACGCTCTTTTCGAGCTACTTAATGCGCGAAACACGTTTTCTGGTGTTTTCACCACTCCACGGTACGTTTGATGTGCAGAACCGGAGATAACTCGGTTTTCATCGGGTTTCAAGCTGATATATGCATTTTCTACGATAATCTTGGTGAGACTTCTGTCCGAAGTATGCAGAATCATCGAGATCGCTCTTTTCGCGCTATTTAATGCGAGAAACACGTTATCTGGTGTTTTCACCACTCCACAGTGCGTATGATATGCAGATCCGGCGATATCTTGTTTTCGTGGGGTTTCAAGCTCAGATATGCATTTTCTGCGATAATCTTGGTGAGACTTCTGTCCGAAGTATGCAGAATCATCGAGATCGCTCTTTTCGAGCTATTTAATGCGTGAAACACGTTATCTGGTGTTTTCACCACTCCACAGTGCGTTTGATATGCAGTACCAGCGATATCTTGGTTTTCGTGGGGTTTCAAGCTGAGATATGCATTTTTTACGATAATCTTGGTGAGACTTCTGTCCGAAGTATGCAGAATCATCGAGATCGCTCTATTCGAGCTATTTAATGCGAGAAACACGTTATCTGGTGTTTTCACCACTCCACAGTGCGTATGATATGCAGAACCGGCGATATCTTGTTTTCGTGGGGTTTCAAGCTGAGATATGCATTTTCTGCGATAATCTTGGTGAGACTTCTGTCCGAAGTATGCTGAAACATCGAGATCGCTCTTTTCGAGCTATTTAATGCGAGAAACAAGTTATCTGGTGTTTTCACCACTCCGCAGTGCGTTTGATATGCAGAACCAGCGAGATCTTGGTTTTCGTGGGGTTTCAAGCTCAGATATGCATTTTCTGCGATAATTTTGGTGAGACTTCTGTCCGAAGTATGCAGAGTCATCGAGATCGTACTTTTCGAGCTATTTAATGCGAGAAACTCGTTTTCTGTGGTTTTCACCTCTCCACCGTTCGTTGGATATGCAGAACCGGAGATATCTTGGTTTTCGTGGGGTTTCAAGCTGAGATATGCATTTTCTGCGATAATCTTGGTGAGACTTCTGTCCGAAGTATGCAGAATCATCGTGATCGCTCTTTTCGAGCTATTTAATGCGAGAAACAAGTTATCTGGTGTTTTCACCACTCCACAGTGCGTTTGATATGCAGAACCTGCGATATCTTGGTTTTCGTGGGGTTTCAAGCTCAGATATGCATTTTCTGCGATAATCTTGGTGAGACTTCTGTCCGAAGTATGCAAAGTCATCGAGATCGTACTTTTCGAGCTATTTAATGCGAGAAACACGTTTTCTGGGGTTTTCACCACTCCACAGTTCGTTGGATATGCACAACAGGAGATATCTTGGTTTTCGTGGGGTTTCTAGCAGAGATATGCATTTTCTGCGATAATCATGGTGAGACTTCTGTTAGAAGTATGCAGAATCATCGAGATCGCTCTTTTCGACATATTTAATGCGAGCAAACACGTTATCTGGTGTTTTCACCACGCCACAGTGCGTTTGATATGCAGAACCGGCAACGTTTGGTTTTCGTCGGGTTTCAAGCTGAGATATGCATTTTCTGCGATAATCATGGTGAGACTTCTGTCCGAAGTATGCAGAATCATCGAGATCGCACTTTTCGAGCTATTTAATGCGAGAAACACGTTATCTGGTGTTTTCACCACTCCACAGTGCGTTTGATATGCAGAACCGGCGATATCTTGGTTTTTGTGGGGTTTCAAGCTGAGATATGCATTTTCTGCGATAATCTTGTTGAGACTTCTGTCCGAAGTATGCAGAATCATCGAGATGGCTCTTTTCGAGCTATTTAATGCGAGAAGCACGTTCTCTGGTTGTTTTCACCACTCCACAGTGCGTTTGATGTGCAGAAACTGCGATATCATGATTTTCGTGGTGTTTCCAGCTGGGATATGCATTTTCTGCGATAATATTGGTGAGACGTCAGTCAGAAGTATGCAGAATCATCTAGATCGCTCTTTTCGAGCTACTTAATGCACGAAACTCGTTTTCTGGTGTTTTCACCACTCCACAGTACGTTTGACATGCAGAACCGGAGATATACTGGTTTCGGTCGGGTTTCAAGCTGAGCTATGCACTTTCTACGATAATCCTGGTGAGACTTCTGTCAGAAGTATGCAGAATCTTCGAGAACGCTCTTTTCGAGCTACTTAATGCGCGAAACACGTTTTCTGGTGTTTTCACCACTCCACGGTACGTTTGATGTGCAGAACCGGAGATAACGCGGTTTTCGTCGGGTTTCAAGCTGATATATGCATTTTCTACGATAATCTTGGTGAGACTTCTGTCAGAAGTATGCAGGAACTTCGAGAACGCTCTTTTCGAGCTACTTAATGCGAGAAACACGTTTTCTGGTGTTTTCATCACTCCACAGTGCGTTTGATATGCAGAACCGGCGACATCTTGGTTTTCGTGGGGTTTCAAGCTGAGATATGCATTTTCTACGATAATCCTGGTGAGACTTCTGTCAGAAGTATGCAGGACCTTCGAGAACGCTCTTTTCGAGCTATTTAATGCGAGAAACACGTTATCTGGTGTTTTCACCACTCCACAGTGCGTATGATATGCAGAACCGGCGATATCTTGGTTTTCGTGGGGTTTCAAGCTGAGATATGCATTTTCTGCGATAATCATGGTGAGACTTCTGTCCGAAGTATGCTGAAACATCGAGATCGCTCTTTTCGAGCTAGTTAATGCGAGAAAAACCTTATCCGGTGTTATCACCACTTCATAGTGCGTTTGATATGCAGAACCTGCGATATCTTGTTTTTCGTGGGGTTTCAAGCTGAGATATGCATTTTCTGCGATAATCTTGGTGAGACTTCTGTTAGAAGTATGCAGAATCATCGAGATCGCACTTTTCGAGCTATTTAATGCGAGAAACACGTTATCTGGTGTTTTCACCACTCCACAGTTGGTTTGATATGCAGAACCGGCGATATTTTGGTTTTCGTCGGGTTTCAAGCTGAGATATGCATTTTCTACGATAATCTTGCTGAAACATCTGTCCGAAGTATGCAGAAACGTCGAGAGCGCTCTTTTCGAGCTAATTAATGCGAGAAACTCGTTTTCTGGGGTTTTCACCACTCCACAGTTCGTTGGATATGAGGAACCGGAGATATCTTGGTTTTCGTGGTGTTTCAAGCTGAGATATGCATTTCCTGCGATAATCTTGGTCAGACTTCTGTCCGAAGTATGCTGAATCATCGAGATCGCTCTTTTCGAGCTATTTAATGCGAGGAACACGTTCTCTGGTTGTTTTCACCACTCCACTAGTGCGTTTGATATGCAGAACAGGCGATATCTTGATTTTCGTGGTGTTTCCAGCTGAGATATGCATTTTCTGCGATAATCTTGGTGGGTCTTTTGTCAGAAGTATGCAGAATCATCTAGATCGCTCTTTTCGAGCTACTTAATGCACGAAACACGTTTTCTGGTGTTTTCACCTCTCCACAGTACGTTTGACATGCAGAACCGGAGATATCTTGGTTTCGGTCGGGTTTTCAAGCTGAGATATGCATTTTCTACGATAATCCTGGTGAGACTTCTGTCAGAAGTATGCAGAATCTTCGAGAACGCTCTTTCCGAGCTACGTAATGCGCGTAACACGTTTTCTGGTGTTTTCACCACTCCACGGTACGTTTGATGTGCAGAACCGGAGATAACTCGGTTTTCGTCGGGTTTCAAGCTGAGATATGCTTTTCTACGATAATCTTGGTGAGACTTCTGTCCGAAGTATGCTGAATCATCGAGATCGCTCTTTTCGAGCTATTTAATGCGAGAAACACGTTCTCTGGTTGTTTTCACTACTCCACAGTGCGTTTGATATGCAGAACAGGCGATATCTTGATTTTCGTGGTGTTTCCAGCTGAGATATGCATTTTCTGCGATAATCTTGGTGGGTCCTTTATCAGAAGTATGCAGAATCATCTACATCGCTCTTTGAGAGCTACTTAATGCACGAAACACGTTTTCTGGTGTTTTCACCACTCCACAGTGCGTTTGATATGCAGAACCGGCGATATCTTGGTTTTCGTGGGGTTTCAAGCTGAGATATGCATTTTCTGCGATAATCTTGGTGAGACTTCTGTCCGAAGTATGCTGAATCATCGAGATCGCTCTTTTCGAGCTAGTTAGTGCGAGAAACACGTTTTCTGGTGTTTTCACCACTCCGCAGTACGTTTGACATGCAGAACCGGAGATATCTTGGTTTCGGCCGGGTTTCAAGCTGAGATATGCATTTTCTACGATAATCCTGGTGAGACTTCTGTCAGAAGTATGCAGAACCTTCGAGATCGCACTTTTCGAGCTATTTAATGCGAGAAACACGTTAGCTTGTGTTTTGACCACTCCACAGTGCGTTTGATATGTAGAGACGCCGATAACTTGGTTTTCGTGTGGTTTTCAGCTGAGATATGCATTTTCTACGATAATATTGGTTAGAATTAAGTCAGAAGTATGCGGAATCATCTAGATCGCTCTTTTCGAGCTACTTAATGCAGGAAACACGTTTTCTGGTGTTTTCACCACTCCACAGTACGTTTGATATGCAGAACCGGCGATATCTTGATTTTCGTGGTGTTTTCAGCTGAGATATGCATTTTCTACGATAATGTTGGTGAGACTTCTGTCAGAAGTATGCAGAATCTTCGAGAACGCTCTTTTCGAGCTACTTAATGCACGAAACACGTTTTCTGGTGTTTTCACTACTCCACAGTGCGTTTGATATGCAGAACAGGCGATATCTTGATTTTCGTGGTGTTTCCAGCTGAGATATGCATTTTCTGCGATAATCTTGGTGGGTCTTTTATCAGAAGCATGCAGAATCATCTACATCGCTCTTTGAGAGCTACTTAATGCACGAAACACGTTTTCTGGTGTTTTCACCACTCCACAGTGCGTTTGATATGCAGAACCGGCGATATCTTGGTTTTCGTGGGGTTTCAAGCTGAGATATGCATTTTCTGCGATAATCTTGGTGAGACTTCTGTCCGAAGTATGCTGAATAATCGAGATCGCTCTTTTCGAGCTGGTTAGTGCGAGAAACACGTTTTCTGTGGTTTTCACCACTCCACAGTTCGTTGGATATGCAGAACAGTAGATATCTTGGTTTTCGTGGGGTTTCAAGCAGAGATATGCATTTTCTGCGATAATCTTGGTGTGACTTCTGTTAGAAGTATGCAGAATCATCGTGATCGCACTTTTCGAGCTACTTAATGCACGAAACACGTTTTCTGGTGTTTTCACCACTCCACAGTTCGTTGGATATGCAGAACCGGAGATATCTTGGTTTTCGTGGGGTTTCAAGCTGAGATATGCATTTTCTGCGATAATCTTGGTGAGACTTCTGTCCGAAGTATGCAGAATCATCGAGATCGCTCTTTTCGAGCTATTTAATGCGAGAAACAAGTTATCTGGTGTTTTCACCACTCCACAGTGCGTTTGATATGCAGAACCTGCGATATCTTGGTTTTCGTGGGGTTTCAAGCTCAGATATGCATTTTCTGCGATAATCTTGGTGAGACTTCTGTCCGAAGTATGCAAAGTCATCGAGATCGTACTTTTCGAGCTATTTAATGCGAGAAACACGTTAGCTTGTGTTTTGACCACTCCACAGTGCGTTTGATATGTAGAGACGCCGATAACTTGGTTTTCGTGTGGTTTTCAGCTGAGATATGCATTTTCTACGATAATATTGGTTAGAATTAAGTCAGAAGTATGCGGAATCATCTAGATCGCTCTTTTCGAGCTACTTAATGCAGGAAACACGTTTTCTGGTGTTTTCACCACTCCACAGTACGTTTGATATGCAGAACCGGCGATATCTTGATTTTCGTGGTGTTTTCAGCTGAGATATGCATTTTCTACGATAATGTTGGTGAGACTTCTGTCAGAAGTATGCAGAATCTTCGAGAACGCTCTTTTCGAGCTACTTAATGCACGAAACACGTTTTCTGGTGTTTTCACTACTCCACAGTGCGTTTGATATGCAGAACAGGCGATATCTTGATTTTCGTGGTGTTTCCAGCTGAGATATGCATTTTCTGCGATAATCTTGGTGGGTCTTTTATCAGAAGCATGCAGAATCATCTACATCGCTCTTTGAGAGCTACTTAATGCACGAAACACGTTTTCTGGTGTTTTCACCACTCCACAGTGCGTTTGATATGCAGAACCGGCGATATCTTGGTTTTCGTGGGGTTTCAAGCTGAGATATGCATTTTCTGCGATAATCTTGGTGAGACTTCTGTCCGAAGTATGCTGAATAATCGAGATCGCTCTTTTCGAGCTGGTTAGTGCGAGAAACACGTTTTCTGTGGTTTTCACCACTCCACAGTTCGTTGGATATGCAGAACAGTAGATATCTTGGTTTTCGTGGGGTTTCAAGCAGAGATATGCATTTTCTGCGATAATCTTGGTGTGACTTCTGTTAGAAGTATGCAGAATCATCGTGATCGCACTTTTCGAGCTACTTAATGCACGAAACACGTTTTCTGGTGTTTTCACCACTCCACAGTTCGTTGGATATGCAGAACCGGAGATATCTTGGTTTTCGTGGGGTTTCAAGCTGAGATATGCATTTTCTGCGATAATCTTGGTGAGACTTCTGTCCGAAGTATGCAGAATCATCGAGATCGCTCTTTTCGAGCTATTTAATGCGAGAAACAAGTTATCTGGTGTTTTCACCACTCCACAGTGCGTTTGATATGCAGAACCTGCGATATCTTGGTTTTCGTGGGGTTTCAAGCTCAGATATGCATTTTCTGCGATAATCTTGGTGAGACTTCTGTCCGAAGTATGCAAAGTCATCGAGATCGTACTTTTCGAGCTATTTAATGCGAGAAACACGTTTTCTGGGGTTTTCACCACTCCACAGTTCGTTGGATATGCACAACAGGAGATATCTTGGTTTTCGTGGGGTTTCTAGCAGAGATATGCATTTTCTGCGATAATCATGGTGAGACTTCTGTTAGAAGTATGCAGAATCATCGAGATCGCTCTTTTCGACATATTTAATGCGAGCAAACACGTTATCTGGTGTTTTCACCACGCCACAGTGCGTTTGATATGCAGAACCGGCAATGTTTGGTTTTCGTCGGGTTTCAAGCTGAGATATGCATTTTCTGCGATAATCATGGTGAGACTTCTGTCCGAAGTATGCAGAATCATCGAGATCGCACTTTTCGAGCTATTTAATGCGAGAAACACGTTATCTGGTGTTTTCACCACTCCACAGTGCGTTTGATATGCTGAACCGGCGATATCTTGGTTTTTGTGGGGTTTCAAGCTGAGATATGCATTTTCTGCGATAATCTTGTTGAGACTTCTGTCCGAAGTATGCAGAATCATCGAGATGGCTCTTTTCGAGCTATTTAATGCGAGAAGCACGTTCTCTGGTTGTTTTCACCACTCCACAGTGCGTTTGATGTGCAGAAACTGCGATATCATGATTTTCGTGGTGTTTCCAGCTGGGATATGCATTTTCTGCGATAATATTGGTGAGACGTCAGTCAGAAGTATACAGAATCATCTAGATCGCTCTTTTCGAGCTACTTAATGCACGAAACTCGTTTTCTGGTGTTTTCACCACTCCACAGTACGTTTGACATGCAGAACCGGAGATATACTGGTTTCGGTCGGGTTTCAAGCTGAGCTATGCATTTTCTACGATAATCCTGGTGAGACTTCTGTCAGAAGTATGCAGAATCTTCGAGAACGCTCTTTTCGAGCTACTTAATGCGCGAAACACGTTTTCTGGTGTTTTCACCACTCCACGGTACGTTTGATGTGCAGAACCGGAGATAACGCGGTTTTCGTCGGGTTTCAAGCTGATATATGCATTTTCTACGATAATCTTGGTGAGACTTCTGTCAGAAGTATGCAGGAACTTCGAGAACGCTCTTTTCGAGCTACTTAATGCGAGAAACACGTTTTCTGGTGTTTTCATCACTCCACAGTGCGTTTGATATGCAGAACCGGCGACATCTTGGTTTTCGTGGGGTTTCAAGCTGAGATATGCATTTTCTACGATAATCCTGGTGAGACTTCTGTCAGAAGTATGCAGGACCTTCGAGAACGCTCTTTTCGAGCTATTTAATGCGAGAAACACGTTATCTGGTGTTTTCACCACTCCACAGTGCGTATGATATGCAGAACCGGCGATATCTTGGTTTTCGTGGGGTTTCAAGCTGAGATATGCATTTTCTGCGATAATCATGGTGAGACTTCTGTCCGAAGTATGCTGAAACATCGAGATCGCTCTTTTCGAGCTAGTTAATGCGAGAAAAACCTTATCCGGTGTTATCACCACTTCATAGTGCGTTTGATATGCAGAACCTGCGATATCTTGTTTTTCGTGGGGTTTCAAGCTGAGATATGCATTTTCTGCGATAATCTTGGTGAGACTTCTGTTAGAAGTATGCAGAATCATCGAGATCGCACTTTTCGAGCTATTTAATGCGAGAAACACGTTATCTGGTGTTTTCACCACTCCACAGTTGGTTTGATATGCAGAACCGGCGATATTTTGGTTTTCGTCGGGTTTCAAGCTGAGATATGCATTTTCTACGATAATCTTGGTGAAACATCTGTCCGAAGTATGCAGAAACGTCGAGAGCGCTCTTTTCGAGCTAATTAATGCGAGAAACTCGTTTTCTGGGGTTTTCACCACTCCACAGCTCGTTGGATATGAGGAACCGGAGATATCTTGGTTTTCGTGGTGTTTCAAGCTGAGATATGCATTTCCTGCGATAATCTTGGTCAGACTTCTGTCCGAAGTATGCTGAATCATCGAGATCGCTCTTTTCGAGCTATTTAATGCGAGGAACACGTTCTCTGGTTGTTTTCACCACTCCACTAGTGCGTTTGATATGCAGAACAGGCGATATCTTGATTTTCGTGGTGTTTCCAGCTGAGATATGCATTTTCTGCGATAATCTTGGTGGGTCTTTTGTCAGAAGTATGCAGAATCATCTAGATCGCTCTTTTCGAGCTACTTAATGCACGAAACACGTTTTCTGGTGTTTTCACCTCTCCACAGTATGTTTGACATGCAGAACCGGAGATATCTTGGTTTCGGTCGGGTTTTCAAGCTGAGATATGCATTTTCTACGATAATCCTGGTGAGACTTCTGTCAGAAGTATGCAGAATCTTCGAGAACGCTCTTTTCGAGCTACGTAATGCGCGTAACACGTTTTCTGGTGTTTTCACCACTCCACGGTACGTTTGATGTGCAGAACCGGAGATAACTCGGTTTTCGTCGGGTTTCAAGCTGAGATATGCTTTTCTACGATAATCTTGGTGAGACTTCTGTCCGAAGTATGCTGAATCATCGAGATCGCTCTTTTCGAGCTATTTAATGCGAGAAACACGTTCTCTGGTTGTTTTCACTACTCCACAGTGCGTTTGATATGCAGAACAGGCGATATCTTGATTTTCGTGGTGTTTCCAGCTGAGATATGCATTTTCTGCGATAATCTTGGTGGGTCCTTTATCAGAAGTATGCAGAATCATCTACATCGCTCTTTGAGAGCTACTTAATGCACGAAACACGTTTTCTGGTGTTTTCACCACTCCACAGTGCGTTTGATATGCAGAACCGGCGATATCTTGGTTTTCGTGGGGTTTCAAGCTGAGATATGCATTTTCTGCGATAATCTTGGTGAGACTTCTGTCCGAAGTATGCTGAATCATCGAGATCGCTCTTTTCGAGCTAGTTAGTGCGAGAAACACGTTTTCTGGTGTTTTCACCACTCCGCAGTACGTTTGACATGCAGAACCGCAGATATCTTGGTTTCGGCCGGGTTTCAAGCTGAGATATGCATTTTCTACGATAATCCTGGTGAGACTTCTGTCAGAAGTATGCAGAACCTTCGAGATCGCACTTTTCGAGCTATTTAATGCGAGAAACACGTTAGCTTGTGTTTTGACCACTCCACAGTGCGTTTGATATGTAGAGACGCCGATAACTTGGTTTTCGTGTGGTTTTCAGCTGAGATATGCATTTTCTACGATAATATTGGTTAGAATTAAGTCAGAAGTATGCGGAATCATCTAGATCGCTCTTTTCGAGCTACTTAATGCAGGAAACACGTTTTCTGGTGTTTTCACCACTCCACAGTGCGTTTGATATGCAGAACAGGCGATATCTTGATTTTCGTGGTGTTTCCAGCTGAGATATGCATTTTCTGCGATAATCTTGGTGGGTCTTTTATCAGAAGCATGCAGAATCATCTACATCGCTCTTTGAGAGCTACTTAATGCACGAAACACGTTTTCTGGTGTTTTCACCACTCCACAGTGCGTTTGATATGCAGAACCGGCGATATCTTGGTTTTCGTGGGGTTTCAAGCTGAGATATGCATTTTCTGCGATAATCTTGGTGAGACTTCTGTCCGAAGTATGCTGAATAATCGAGATCGCTCTTTTCGAGCTGGTTAGTGCGAGAAACACGTTTTCTGTGGTTTTCACCACTCCACAGTTCGTTGGATATGCAGAACAGTAGATATCTTGGTTTTCGTGGGGTTTCAAGCAGAGATATGCATTTTCTGCGATAATCTTGGTGTGACTTCTGTTAGAAGTATGCAGAATCATCGTGATCGCACTTTTCGAGCTACTTAATGCACGAAACACGTTTTCTGGTGTTTTCACCACTCCACAGTTCGTTGGATATGCAGAACCGGAGATATCTTGGTTTTCGTGGGGTTTCAAGCTGAGATATGCATTTTCTGCGATAATCTTGGTGAGACTTCTGTCCGAAGTATGCAGAATCATCGAGATCGCTCTTTTCGAGCTATTTAATGCGAGAAACAAGTTATCTGGTGTTTTCACCACTCCACAGTGCGTTTGATATGCAGAACCTGCGATATCTTGGTTTTCGTGGGGTTTCAAGCTCAGATATGCATTTTCTGCGATAATCTTGGTGAGACTTCTGTCCGAAGTATGCAAAGTCATCGAGATCGTACTTTTCGAGCTATTTAATGCGAGAAACACGTTTTCTGGGGTTTTCACCACTCCACAGTTCGTTGGATATGCACAACAGGAGATATCTTGGTTTTCGTGGGGTTTCTAGCAGAGATATGCATTTTCTGCGATAATCATGGTGAGACTTCTGTTAGAAGTATGCAGAATCATCGAGATCGCTCTTTTCGACATATTTAATGCGAGCAAACACGTTATCTGGTGTTTTCACCACGCCACAGTGCGTTTGATATGCAGAACCGGCAATGTTTGGTTTTCGTCGGGTTTCAAGCTGAGATATGCATTTTCTGCGATAATCATGGTGAGACTTCTGTCCGAAGTATGCAGAATCATCGAGATCGCACTTTTCGAGCTATTTAATGCGAGAAACACGTTATCTGGTGTTTTCACCACTCCACAGTGCGTTTGATATGCAGAACCGGCGATATCTTGGTTTTTGTGGGGTTTCAAGCTGAGATATGCATTTTCTGCGATAATCTTGTTGAGACTTCTGTCCGAAGTATGCAGAATCATCGAGATGGCTCTTTTCGAGCTATTTAATGCGAGAAGCACGTTCTCTGGTTGTTTTCACCACTCCACAGTGCGTTTGATGTGCAGAAACTGCGATATCATGATTTTCGTGGTGTTTCCAGCTGGGATATGCATTTTCTGCGATAATATTGGTGAGACGTCAGTCAGAAGTATGCAGAATCATCTAGATCGCTCTTTTCGAGCTACTTAATGCACGAAACTCGTTTTCTGGTGTTTTCACCACTCCACAGTACGTTTGACATGCAGAACCGGAGATATACTGGTTTCGGTCGGGTTTCAAGCTGAGCTATGCATTTTCTACGATAATCCTGGTGAGACTTCTGTCAGAAGTATGCAGAATCTTCGAGAACGCTCTTTTCGAGCTACTTAATGCGCGAAACACGTTTTCTGGTGTTTTCACCACTCCACGGTACGTTTGATGTGCAGAACCGGAGATAACGCGGTTTTCGTCGGGTTTCAAGCTGATATATGCATTTTCTACGATAATCTTGGTGAGACTTCTGTCAGAAGTATGCAGGAACTTCGAGAACGCTCTTTTCGAGCTACTTAATGCGAGAAACACGTTTTCTGGTGTTTTCATCACTCCACAGTGCGTTTGATATGCAGAACCGGCGACATCTTGGTTTTCGTGGGGTTTCAAGCTGAGATATGCATTTTCTGCGATAATCTTGGTGAGACTTCTGTCCGAAGTATGCAGAATCATCGAGATCGCTCTTTTCGAGCTATTTAATGCGAGAAACACGTTATCTGGTGTTTTCACCACTCCACAGTGCGTATGATATGCAGAACCGGCGATATCTTGTTTTCGTGGGGTTTCAAGCTCAGATATGCATTTTCTGCGATAATCTTGGTGAGACTTCTGTCCGAAGTATGCTGAATCATCGAGATCGCTCTTTTCGAGCTAGTTAGTGCGAGAAACACGTTTTCTGGGGTTTTCACCACTCCACAGTTCGTTGGATATGCAGAACCAACGATATCTTGGTTTTCGTGGGGTTTCAAGCTGAGATATGCATTTTCTGCGATAATCTTGGTGAGACTTCTGTCCGAAGTATGCAGAATCATCGAGATCGCTCTTTTCGAGCTATTTAATGCGTGAAACACGTTATCTGGTGTTTTCACCACTCCACAGTGCGTTTGATATGCAGTACCAGCGATATCTTGGTTTTCGTGGGGTTTCAAGCTGAGATATGCATTTTTTACGATAATCTTGGTGAGACTTCTGTCCGAAGTATGCAGAATCATCGAGATCGCTCTATTCGAGCTATTTAATGCGAGAAACACGTTATCTGGTGTTTTCACCACTCCACAGTGCGTATGATTTGCAGAACCGGCGATATCTTGTTTTCGTGGGGTTTCAAGCTGAGATATGCATTTTCTGCGATAATCTTGGTGAGACTTCTGTCCGAAGTATGCTGAAACATCGAGATCGCTCTTTTCGAGCTATTTAATGCGAGAAACAAGTTATCTGGTGTTTTCACCACTCCGCAGTGCGTTTGATATGCAGAACCAGCGAGATCTTGGTTTTCGTGGGGTTTCAAGCTCAGATATGCATTTTCTGCGATAATTTTGGTGAGACTTCTGTCCGAAGTATGCAGAGTCATCGAGATCGTACTTTTCGAGCTATTTAATGCGAGAAACACGTTTTCTGGGGTTTTCACCACTCCACAGTTCCTTGGATATGCAGAACAGGAGATATCTTGGCTTTCGTGGGGTTTCTAGCAGAGATATGCATTTTCTGCGATAATCATGGTGAGACTTCAGTTAGAAGTATGCAGAATCATCGAGATCGCTCTATTCGACATATTTAATGCGAGCAAACACGTTATCTGGTGTTTTCACCACGCCACAGTGCGTTTGATATGCAGAACCGGCAATGTTTGGTTTTCGTCGGGTTTCAAGCTGAGATATGCATTTTCTGCGATAATCATGGTGAGACTTCTGACCGAAGTATGCAGAGTCATCAAGATCGCACTTGTCGAGCTATTTAATGCGAGAAACACGTTATCTGGTGTTTTCACCACTCCACAGTGCGTTTGATTTGCAGAACCGGCGATATCTTGGTTTTTGTGGGGTTTCAAGCTGAGATATGCATTTTTTACGATAATCTTGGTGAGACTTCTGTCCGAAGTATGCTTAATCATCGAGATCGCTCTATTCGAGCTATTTAATGCGAGAAACACGTTATCTGGTGTTTTCAGCACTCCACAGTGCGTTTCATATGCAGAACCAGCGATATCCTGGTTTTCGTGGGGATTCAAGATGAGATATGCAATTTCTGCGATAATCTTGGTGAGACTTCTGTCCGAAGTATGCTTAATCATCGAGATCCCTCGTATCGAGCTATTTATTGCGAGAAACACGTTATCTGGTGTTTTCACCACTCCACAGTGCGTATGTTATGCAGAACCGACTATATCTTGGTTTTCGTGGGGTTTCAAGCTCAGATATGCATTTTCTGCGATTATCTTGGTGAGACTTCTGTCCGAAGTATGCTGAATCATCGAGATCGCTCTTTTCGAGCTAGTTAGTGCGAGAAACACGTTTTCTGGGGTTTTCACCACTCCACAGTTCGTTGGATATGCAGAACAGTAGATATCTTGGATTTCGTGGGGTTTCAAGCAGAGATATGCATTTTCTACGATAATCCTGGTGAGACTTCTGTCAGAAGTATGCAGAATCTTCGAGAACGCTCTTTTCGAGCTACTTAATGCGCGAAACACGTTTTCTGGTGTTTTCACCACTCCACGGTACGTTTGATGTGCAGAACCGGAGATAACTCGGTTTTCGTCGGGTTTCAAGCTGATATATGCATTTTCTACGATAATCTTGGTGAGACTTCTGTCAGAAGTATGCAGGAACTTCGAGAACGCTCTTTTCGAGCTACTTAATGCGAGAAACACGTTTTCTGGTGTTTTCACCACTCCACAGTGCGTTTGATATGCAGAACCGGCGACATCTTGGTTTTCGTGGGGTTTCAAGCTGAGATATGCATTTTCTGCGATAATCTTGGTGAGACTTCTGTCCGAAGTATGCAGAATCATCGAGATCGCTCTTTTCGAGCTATTTAATGCGTGAAACACGTTATCTGGTGTTTTCACCACTCCACAGTGCGTTTGATATGCAGTACCAGCGATATCTTGGTTTTCGTGGGGTTTCAAGCTGAGATATGCATTTTTTACGATAATCTTGGTGAGACTTCTGTCCGAAGTATGCAGAATCATCGAGATCGCTCTATTCGAGCTATTTAATGCGAGAAACACGTTATCTGGTGTTTTCACCACTCCACAGTGCGTATGATATGCAGAACCGGCGATATCTTGTTTTCGTGGGGTTTCAAGCTGAGATATGCATTTTCTGCGATAATTTTGGTGAGACTTCTGTCCGAAGTATGCAGAGTCATCGAGATCGTACTTTTCGAGCTATTTAATGCGAGAAACACGTTTTCTGGGGTTTTCACCACTCCACAGTTCGTTGGATATGCAGAACAGGAGATATCTTGGCTTTCGTGGGGTTTCTAGCAGAGATATGCATTTTCTGCGATAATCATGGTGAGACTTCAGTTAGAAGTATGCAGAATCATCGAGATCGCTCTATTCGACATATTTAATGCGAGCAAACACGTTATCTGGTGTTTTCACCACGCCACAGTGCGTTTGATATGCAGAACCGGCAATGTTTGGTTTTCGTCGGGTTTCAAGCTGAGATATGCATTTTCTGCGATAATCATGGTGAGACTTCTGACCGAAGTATGCAGAGTCATCAAGATCGCACTTGTCGAGCTATTTAATGCGAGAAACACGTTATCTGGTGTTTTCACCACTCCACAGTGCGTTTGATTTGCAGAACCGGCGATATCTTGGTTTTTGTGGGGTTTCAAGCTGAGATATGCATTTTTTACGATAATCTTTGTGAGACTTCTGTCCGAAGTATGCTTAATCATCGAGATCGCTCTATTCGAGCTATTTAATGCGAGAAACACGTTATCTGGTGTTTTCAGCACTCCACAGTGCGTTTCATATGCAGAACCAGCGATATCCTGGTTTTCGTGGGGATTCAAGCTGAGATATGCAATTTCTGCGATAATCTTGGTGAGACTTCTGTCCGAAGTATGCTTAATCATCGAGATCCCTCGTATCGAGCTATTTATTGCGAGAAACACGTTATCTGGTGTTTTCACCACTCCACAGTGCGTATGTTATGCAGAACCGACTATATCTTGGTTTTCGTGGGGTTTCAAGCTCAGATATGCATTTTCTGCGATAATCTTGGTGAGACTTCTGTCCGAAGTATGCTGAATCATCGAGATCGCTCTTTTCGAGCTAGTTAGTGCGAGAAACACGTTTTCTGGGGTTTTCACCACTCCACAGTGCGTATGTTATGCAGAACCGACGATATCTTGGTTTTCGTGGGGTTTCAAGCAGAGATATGCATTTTCTGCGATAATCTTGGTGTGACTTCTGTTAGAAGTATGCAGAATCATCGTGATCGCACTTTTCGAGCTACTTAATGCACGAAACACGTTTTCTGGTGTTTTCACCACTCCACAGTTCGTTGGATATGCAGAACCGGAGATATCTTGGTTTTCGTGGGGTTTCAAGCTGAGATATGCATTTTCTGCGATAATCTTGGTGAGACTTCTGTCCGAAGTATGCAGAATCATCGAGATCGCTCTTTTCGAGCTATTTAATGCGAGAAACAAGTTATCTGGTGTTTTCACCACTCCACAGTGCGTTTGATATGCAGAACCTGCGATATCTTGGTTTTCGTGGGGTTTCAAGCTCAGATATGCATTTTCTGCGATAATCTTGGTGAGACTTCTGTCCGAAGTATGCAAAGTCATCGAGATCGTACTTTTCGAGCTATTTAATGCGAGAAACACGTTTTCTGGGGTTTTCACCACTCCACAGTTCGTTGGATATGCACAACAGGAGATATCTTGGTTTTCGTGGGGTTTCTAGCAGAGATATGCATTTTCTGCGATAATCATGGTGAGACTTCTGTTAGAAGTATGCAGAATCATCGAGATCGCTCTTTTCGACATATTTAATGCGAGCAAACACGTTATCTGGTGTTTTCACCACGCCACAGTGCGTTTGATATGCAGAACCGGCAATGTTTGGTTTTCGTCGGGTTTCAAGCTGAGATATGCATTTTCTGCGATAATCATGGTGAGACTTCTGTCCGAAGTATGCAGAATCATCGAGATCGCACTTTTCGAGCTATTTAATGCGAGAAACACGTTATCTGGTGTTTTCACCACTCCACAGTGCGTTTGATATGCAGAACCGGCGATATCTTGGTTTTTGTGGGGTTTCAAGCTGAGATATGCATTTTCTGCGATAATCTTGTTGAGACTTCTGTCCGAAGTATGCAGAATCATCGAGATGGCTCTTTTCGAGCTATTTAATGCGATAAGCACGTTCTCTGGTTGTTTTCACCACTCCACAGTGCGTTTGATGTGCAGAAACTGCGATATCATGATTTTCGTGGTGTTTCCAGCTGGGATATGCATTTTCTGCGATAATATTGGTGAGACGTCAGTCAGAAGTATACAGAATCATCTAGATCGCTCTTTTCGAGCTACTTAATGCACGAAACTCGTTTTCTGGTGTTTTCACCACTCCACAGTACGTTTGACATGCAGAACCGGAGATATACTGGTTTCGGTCGGGTTTCAAGCTGAGCTATGCATTTTCTACGATAATCCTGGTGAGACTTCTGTCAGAAGTATGCAGAATCTTCGAGAACGCTCTTTTCGAGCTACTTAATGCGCGAAACACGTTTTCTGGTGTTTTCACCACTCCACGGTACGTTTGATGTGCAGAACCGGAGATAACGCGGTTTTCGTCGGGTTTCAAGCTGATATATGCATTTTCTACGATAATCTTGGTGAGACTTCTGTCAGAAGTATGCAGGAACTTCGAGAACGCTCTTTTCGAGCTACTTAATGCGAGAAACACGTTTTCTGGTGTTTTCATCACTCCACAGTGCGTTTGATATGCAGAACCGGCGACATCTTGGTTTTCGTGGGGTTTCAAGCTGAGATATGCATTTTCTACGATAATCCTGGTGAGACTTCTGTCAGAAGTATGCAGGACCTTCGAGAACGCTCTTTTCGAGCTATTTGATGCGAGAAACACGTTATCTGGTGTTTTCACCACTCCACAGTGCGTATGATATGCAGAACCGGCGATATCTTGGTTTTCGTGGGGTTTCAAGCTGAGATATGCATTTTCTGCGATAATCATGGTGAGACCTCTGTCCGAAGTATGCTGAAACATCGAGATCGCTCTTTTCGAGCTAGTTAATGCGAGAAAAACCTTATCCGGTGTTATCACCACTTCATAGTGCGTTTGATATGCAGAACCTGCGATATCTTGTTTTTCGTGGGGTTTCAAGCTGAGATATGCATTTTCTGCGATAATCTTGGTGAGACTTCTGTTAGAAGTATGCAGAATCATCGAGATCGCACTTTTCGAGCTATTTAATGCGAGAAACACGTTATCTGGTGTTTTCACCACTCCACAGTTGGTTTGATATGCAGAACCGGCGATATTTTGGTTTTCGTCGGGTTTCAAGCTGAGATATGCATTTTCTACGATAATCTTGGTGAAACATCTGTCCGAAGTATGCAGAAACGTCGAGAGCGCTCTTTTCGAGCTAATTAATGCGAGAAACTCGTTTTCTGGGGTTTTCACCACTCCACAGCTCGTTGGATATGAGGAACCGGAGATATCTTGGTTTTCGTGGTGTTTCAAGCTGAGATATGCATTTCCTGCGATAATCTTGGTCAGACTTCTGTCCGAAGTATGCTGAATCATCGAGATCGCTCTTTTCGAGCTATTTAATGCGAGGAACACGTTCTCTGGTTGTTTTCACCACTCCACTAGTGCGTTTGATATGCAGAACAGGCGATATCTTGATTTTCGTGGTGTTTCCAGCTGAGATATGCATTTTCTGCGATAATCTTGGTGGGTCTTTTGTCAGAAGTATGCAGAATCATCTAGATCGCTCTTTTCGAGCTACTTAATGCACGAAACACGTTTTCTGGTGTTTTCACCTCTCCACAGTATGTTTGACATGCAGAACCGGAGATATCTTGGTTTCGGTCGGGTTTTCAAGCTGAGATATGCATTTTCTACGATAATCCTGGTGAGACTTCTGTCAGAAGTATGCAGAATCTTCGAGAACGCTCTTTTCGAGCTACGTAATGCGCGTAACACGTTTTCTGGTGTTTTCACCACTCCACGGTACGTTTGATGTGCAGAACCGGAGATAACTCGGTTTTCGTCGGGTTTCAAGCTGAGATATGCTTTTCTACGATAATCTTGGTGAGACTTCTGTCCGAAGTATGCTGAATCATCGAGATCGCTCTTTTCGAGCTATTTAATGCGAGAAACACGTTCTCTGGTTGTTTTCACTACTCCACAGTGCGTTTGATATGCAGAACAGGCGATATCTTGATTTTCGTGGTGTTTCCAGCTGAGATATGCATTTTCTGCGATAATCTTGGTGGGTCCTTTATCAGAAGTATGCAGAATCATCTACATCGCTCTTTGAGAGCTACTTAATGCACGAAACACGTTTTCTGGTGTTTTCACCACTCCACAGTGCGTTTGATATGCAGAACCGGCGATATCTTGGTTTTCGTGGGGTTTCAAGCTGAGATATGCATTTTCTGCGATAATCTTGGTGAGAGTTCTGTCCGAAGTATGCAGAACCTTCGAGATCGCACTTTTCGAGCTATTTAATGCGAGAAACACGTTAGCTTGTGTTTTGACCACTCCACAGTGCGTTTGATATGTAGAGACGCCGATAACTTGGTTTTCGTGTGGTTTTCAGCTGAGATATGCATTTTCTACGATAATATTGGTTAGAATTAAGTCAGAAGTATGCGGAATCATCTAGATCGCTCTTTTCGAGCTACTTAATGCAGGAAACACGTTTTCTGGTGTTTTCACCACTCCACAGTGCGTTGGATATGCAGAACCGGAGATATCTTGGTTTTCGTGGGGTTTCAAGCTGAGATATGCATTTTCTGCGATAATCTTGGTGAGACTTCTGTCCGAAGTATGCAGAATCATCGAGATCGCTCTTTTCGAGCTATTTAATGCGAGAAACAAGTTATCTGGTGTTTTCACCACTCCACAGTGCGTTTGATATGCAGAACCTGCGATATCTTGGTTTTCGTGGGGTTTCAAGCTCAGATATGCATTTTCTGCGATAATCTTGGTGAGACTTCTGTCCGAAGTATGCAAAGTCATCGAGATCGTACTTTTCGAGCTATTTAATGCGAGAAACACGTTTTCTGGGGTTTTCACCACTCCACAGTTCGTTGGATATGCACAACAGGAGATATCTTGGTTTTCGTGGGGTTTCTAGCAGAGATATGCATTTTCTGCGATAATCATGGTGAGACTTCTGTTAGAAGTATGCAGAATCATCGAGATCGCTCTTTTCGACATATTTAATGCGAGCAAACACGTTATCTGGTGTTTTCACCACGCCACAGTGCGTTTGATATGCAGAACCGGCAATGTTTGGTTTTCGTCGGGTTTCAAGCTGAGATATGCATTTTCTGCGATAATCATGGTGAGACTTCTGTCCGAAGTATGCAGAATCATCGAGATCGCACTTTTCGAGCTATTTAATGCGAGAAACACGTTATCTGGTGTTTTCACCACTCCACAGTGCGTTTGATATGCAGAACCGGCGATATCTTGGTTTTTGTGGGGTTTCAAGCTGAGATATGCATTTTCTGCGATAATCTTGTTGAGACTTCTGTCCGAAGTATGCAGAATCATCGAGATGGCTCTTTTCGAGCTATTTAATGCGAGAAGCACGTTCTCTGGTTGTTTTCACCACTCCACAGTGCGTTTGATGTGCAGAAACTGCGATATCATGATTTTCGTGGTGTTTCCAGCTGGGATATGCATTTTCTGCGATAATATTGGTGAGACGTCAGTCAGAAGTATGCAGAATCATCTAGATCGCTCTTTTCGAGCTACTTAATGCACGAAACTCGTTTTCTGGTGTTTTCACCACTCCACAGTACGTTTGACATGCAGAACCGGAGATATACTGGTTTCGGTCGGGTTTCAAGCTGAGCTATGCATTTTCTACGATAATCCTGGTGAGACTTCTGTCAGAAGTATGCAGAATCTTCGAGAACGCTCTTTTCGAGCTACTTAATGCGCGAAACACGTTTTCTGGTGTTTTCACCACTCCACGGTACGTTTGATGTGCAGAACCGGAGATAACGCGGTTTTCGTCGGGTTTCAAGCTGATATATGCATTTTCTACGATAATCTTGGTGAGACTTCTGTCAGAAGTATGCAGGAACTTCGAGAACGCTCTTTTCGAGCTACTTAATGCGAGAAACACGTTTTCTGGTGTTTTCATCACTCCACAGTGCGTTTGATATGCAGAACCGGCGACATCTTGGTTTTCGTGGGGTTTCAAGCTGAGATATGCATTTTCTGCGATAATCTTGGTGAGACTTCTGTCCGAAGTATGCAGAATCATCGAGATCGCTCTTTTCGAGCTATTTAATGCGAGAAACACGTTATCTGGTGTTTTCACCACTCCACAGTGCGTATGATATGCAGAACCGGCGATATCTTGTTTTCGTGGGGTTTCAAGCTCAGATATGCATTTTCTGCGATAATCTTGGTGAGACTTCTGTTAGAAGTATGCAGAATCATCGAGATCGCTCTTTTCGACATATTTAATGCGAGCAAACACGTTATCTGGTGTTTTCACCACGCCACAGTGCGTTTGATATGCAGAACCGGCAATGTTTGGTTTTCGTCGGGTTTCAAGCTGAGATATGCATTTTCTGCGATAATCATGGTGAGACTTCTGTCCGAAGTATGCAGAATCATCGAGATCGCACTTTTCGAGCTATTTAATGCGAGAAACACGTTATCTGGTGTTTTCACCACTCCACAGTGCGTTTGATATGCAGAACCGGCGATATCTTGGTTTTTGTGGGGTTTCAAGCTGAGATATGCATTTTCTGCGATAATCTTGGTGAGACTTCTGTCCGAAGTATGCTGAATCATCGAGATCGCTCTTTTCGAGCTAGTTAGTGCGAGAAACACGTTTTCTGGGGTTTTCACCACTCCACAGTTCGTTGGATATGCAGAACCAACGATATCTTGGTTTTCGTGGGGTTTCAAGCTGAGATATGCATTTTCTGCGATAATATTGGTGAGACTTCAGTCAGAAGTATGCAGAATCATCTAGATCGCTCTTATCGAGCTACTTAATGCACGAAACACTTTTTCTGGTGTTTTCACCACTCCACAGTACGTTTGACATGCAGAACCGGAGATATCTTGGTTTCGGTCGGGTTTCAAGCTGAGATATGCATTTTCTACGATAATCCTGGTGAGACTTCTGTCAGAAGTATGCAGAATCTTCGAGATCGCACTTTTCGAGCTATTTCATGCGAGAAACACGTTATCTGGTGTTTTCACCACTCCACAGTGCGTTTGATATGCAGAACCGGCGATATCTTGGTTTTAGTGGGGTTTCAAGCTGAGATATGCATTTTCTGCGATAATCTTGTTGAGACTTCTGTCCGACGTATGCAGAATCATCGAGATGGCTCTTTTCGAGCTATTTAATGCGAGAAGCACGTTCTCTGGTTGTTCTCACCACTCCACAGTGCGTTTGATGTGCAGAACCTGCGATATCATGATTTTCGTGGTGTTTCCAGCTGGGATATGCATTTTCTGCGATAATATTGGTGAGACGTCAGTCAGAAGTATGCAGAATCATCTAGATCGCTCTTTTCGAGCTACCTAATGCGCGAAACTCGTTTTCTGGTGTTTTCACCACTCCACAGTACGTTTGACATGCAGAACCGGAGATATCTTGGTTTCGGTCGGGTTTCAAGCTGAGCTATGCATTTTCTACGATAATCCTGGTGAGACTTCTGTCAGAAGTATGCAGAATCTTCGAGAACGCTCTTTTCGAGCTACTTAATGCGCGAAACACGTTTTCTGGTGTTTTCACCACTCCACGGTACGTTTGATGTGCAGAACCGGAGATAACTCGGTTTTCGTCGGGTTTCAAGCTGATATATGCATTTTCTACGATAATCTTGGTGAGACTTCTGTCAGAAGTATGCAGGAACTTCGAGAACGCTCTTTTCGAGCTACTTAATGCGAGAAACACGTTTTCTGGTGTTTTCACCACTCCACAGTGCGTTTGATATGCAGAACCGGCGACATCTTGGTTTTCGTGGGGTTTCAAGCTGAGATATGCATTTTCTGCGATAATCTTGGTGAGACTTCTGTCCGAAGTATGCAGAATCATCTAGATCGCTCTTTTCGAGCTACTTAATGCACGAAACACGTTTTCTGGTGTTTTCACCTCTCCACAGTATGTTTGACATGCAGAACCGGAGATATCTTGGTTTCGGTCGGGTTTTCAAGCTGAGATATGCATTTTCTACGATAATCCTGGTGAGACTTCTGTCAGAAGTATGCAGAATCTTCGAGAACGCTCTTTTCGAGCTACGTAATGCGCGTAACACGTTTTCTGGTGTTTTCACCACTCCACGGTACGTTTGATGTGCAGAACCGGAGACAACTCGGTTTTCGTCGGGTTTCAAGCTGAGATATGCTTTTCTACGATAATCTTGGTGAGACTTCTGTCCGAAGTATGCTGAATCATCGAGATCGCTCTTTTCGAGCTATTTAATGCGAGAAACACGTTCTCTGGTTGTTTTCACTACTCCACAGTGCGTTTGATATGCAGAACAGGCGATATCTTGATTTTCGTGGTGTTTCCAGCTGAGATATGCATTTTCTGCGATAATCTTGGTGGGTCCTTTATCAGAAGTATGCAGAATCATCTACATCGCTCTTTGAGAGCTACTTAATGCACGAAACACGTTTTCTGGTGTTTTCACCACTCCACAGTGCGTTTGATATGCAGAACCGGCGATATCTTGGTTTTCGTGGGGTTTCAAGCTGAGATATGCATTTTCTGCGATAATCTTGGTGAGACTTCTGTCCGAAGTATGCAGAACCTTCGAGATCGCACTTTTCGAGCTATTTAATGCGAGAAACACGTTAGCTTGTGTTTTGACCACTCCACAGTGCGTTTGATATGTAGAGACGCCGATAACTTGGTTTTCGTGTGGTTTTCAGCTGAGATATGCATTTTCTACGATAATATTGGTTAGAATTAAGTCAGAAGTATGCGGAATCATCTAGATCGCTCTTTTCGAGCTACTTAATGCAGGAAACACGTTTTCTGGTGTTTTCACCACTCCACAGTGCGTTTGATATGCAGAACAGGCGATATCTTGATTTTCGTGGTGTTTCCAGCTGAGATATGCATTTTCTGCGATAATCTTGGTGGGTCTTTTATCAGAAGCATGCAGAATCATCTACATCGCTCTTTGAGAGCTACTTAATGCACGAAACACGTTTTCTGGTGTTTTCACCACTCCACAGTGCGTTTGATATGCAGAACCGGCGATATCTTGGTTTTCGTGGGGTTTCAAGCTGAGATATGCATTTTCTGCGATAATCTTGGTGAGACTTCTGTCCGAAGTATGCTGAATAATCGAGATCGCTCTTTTCGAGCTGGTTAGTGCGAGAAACACGTTTTCTGTGGTTTTCACCACTCCACAGTTCGTTGGATATGCAGAACAGTAGATATCTTGGTTTTCGTGGGGTTTCAAGCAGAGATATGCATTTTCTGCGATAATCTTGGTGTGACTTCTGTTAGAAGTATGCAGAATCATCGTGATCGCACTTTTCGAGCTACTTAATGCACGAAACACGTTTTCTGGTGTTTTCACCACTCCACAGTTCGTTGGATATGCAGAACCGGAGATATCTTGGTTTTCGTGGGGTTTCAAGCTGAGATATGCATTTTCTGCGATAATCTTGGTGAGACTTCTGTCCGAAGTATGCAGAATCATCGAGATCGCTCTTTTCGAGCTATTTAATGCGAGAAACAAGTTATCTGGTGTTTTCACCACTCCACAGTGCGTTTGATATGCAGAACCTGCGATATCTTGGTTTTCGTGGGGTTTCAAGCTCAGATATGCATTTTCTGCGATAATCTTGGTGAGACTTCTGTCCGAAGTATGCAAAGTCATCGAGATCGTACTTTTCGAGCTATTTAATGCGAGAAACACGTTTTCTGGGGTTTTCACCACTCCACAGTTTGTTGGATATGCACAACAGGAGATATCTTGGTTTTCGTGGGGTTTCTAGCAGAGATATGCATTTTCTGCGATAATCATGGTGAGACTTCTGTTAGAAGTATGCAGAATCATCGAGATCGCTCTTTTCGACATATTTAATGCGAGCAAACACGTTATCTGGTGTTTTCACCACGCCACAGTGCGTTTGATATGCAGAACCGGCAATGTTTGGTTTTCGTCGGGTTTCAAGCTGAGATATGCATTTTCTGCGATAATCATGGTGAGACTTCTGTCCGAAGTATGCAGAATCATCGAGATCGCACTTTTCGAGCTATTTAATGCGAGAAACACGTTATCTGGTGTTTTCACCACTCCACAGTGCGTTTGATATGCAGAACCGGCGATATCTTGGTTTTTGTGGGGTTTCAAGCTGAGATATGCATTTTCTGCGATAATCTTGTTGAGACTTCTGTCCGAAGTATGCAGAATCATCGAGATGGCTCTTTTCGAGCTATTTAATGCGAGAAGCACGTTCTCTGGTTGTTTTCACCACTCCACAGTGCGTTTGATGTGCAGAAACTGCGATATCATGATTTTCGTGGTGTTTCCAGCTGGGATATGCATTTTCTGCGATAATATTGGTGAGACGTCAGTCAGAAGTATGCAGAATCATCTAGATCGCTCTTTTCGAGCTACTTAATGCACGAAACTCGTTTTCTGGTGTTTTCACCACTCCACAGTACGTTTGACATGCAGAACCGGAGATATACTGGTTTCGGTCGGGTTTCAAGCTGAGCTATGCATTTTCTACGATAATCCTGGTGAGACTTCTGTCAGAAGTATGCAGAATCTTCGAGAACGCTCTTTTCGAGCTACTTAATGCGCGAAACACGTTTTCTGGTGTTTTCACCACTCCACGGTACGTTTGATGTGCAGAACCGGAGATAACGCGGTTTTCGTCGGGTTTCAAGCTGATATATGCATTTTCTACGATAATCTTGGTGAGACTTCTGTCAGAAGTATGCAGGAACTTCGAGAACGCTCTTTTCGAGCTACTTAATGCGAGAAACACGTTTTCTGGTGTTTTCATCACTCCACAGTGCGTTTGATATGCAGAACCGGCGACATCTTGGTTTTCGTGGGGTTTCAAGCTGAGATATGCATTTTCTGCGATAATCTTGGTGAGACTTCTGTCCGAAGTATGCAGAATCATCGAGATCGCTCTTTTCGAGCTATTTAATGCGAGAAACACGTTATCTGGTGTTTTCACCACTCCACAGTGCGTATGATATGCAGAACCGGCGATATCTTGTTTTCGTGGGGTTTCAAGCTCAGATATGCATTTTCTGCGATAATCTTGGTGAGACTTCTGTTAGAAGTATGCAGAATCATCGAGATCGCTCTTTTCGACATATTTAATGCGAGCAAACACGTTATCTGGTGTTTTCACCACGCCACAGTGCGTTTGATATGCAGAACCGGCAATGTTTGGTTTTCGTCGGGTTTCAAGCTGAGATATGCATTTTCTGCGATAATCATGGTGAGACTTCTGTCCGAAGTATGCAGAATCATCGAGATCGCACTTTTCGAGCTATTTAATGCGAGAAACACGTTATCTGGTGTTTTCACCACTCCACAGTGCGTTTGATATGCAGAACCGGCGATATCTTGGTTTTTGTGGGGTTTCAAGCTGAGATATGCATTTTCTGCGATAATCTTGTTGAGACTTCTGTCCGAAGTATGCAGAATCATCGAGATGGCTCTTTTCGAGCTATTTAATGCGAGAAGCACGTTCTCTGGTTGTTTTCACCACTCCACAGTGCGTTTGATGTGCAGAAACTGCGATATCATGATTTTCGTGGTGTTTCCAGCTGGGATATGCATTTTCTGCGATAATATTGGTGAGACGTCAGTCAGAAGTATGCAGAATCATCTAGATCGCTCTTTTCGAGCTACTTAATGCACGAAACTCGTTTTCTGGTGTTTTCACCACTCCACAGTACGTTTGACATGCAGAACCGGAGATATACTGGTTTCGGTCGGGTTTCAAGCTGAGCTATGCATTTTCTACGATAATCCTGGTGAGACTTCTGTCAGAAGTATGCAGAATCTTCGAGAACGCTCTTTTCGAGCTACTTAATGCGCGAAACACGTTTTCTGGTGTTTTCACCACTCCACGGTACGTTTGATGTGCAGAACCGGAGATAACGCGGTTTTCGTCGGGTTTCAAGCTGATATATGCATTTTCTACGATAATCTTGGTGAGACTTCTGTCAGAAGTATGCAGGAACTTCGAGAACGCTCTTTTCGAGCTACTTAATGCGAGAAACACGTTTTCTGGTGTTTTCATCACTCCACAGTGCGTTTGATATGCAGAACCGGCGACATCTTGGTTTTCGTGGGGTTTCAAGCTGAGATATGCATTTTCTGCGATAATCTTGGTGAGACTTCTGTCCGAAGTATGCAGAATCATCGAGATCGCTCTTTTCGAGCTATTTAATGCGAGAAACACGTTATCTGGTGTTTTCACCACTCCACAGTGCGTATGATATGCAGAACCGGCGATATCTTGTTTTCGTGGGGTTTCAAGCTCAGATATGCATTTTCTGCGATAATCTTGGTGAGACTTCTGTCCGAAGTATGCTGAATCATCGAGATCGCTCTTTTCGAGCTAGTTAGTGCGAGAAACACGTTTTCTGGGGTTTTCACCACTCCACAGTTCGTTGGATATGCAGAACCAACGATATCTTGGTTTTCGTGGGGTTTCAAGCTGAGATATGCATTTTCTGCGATAATATTGGTGAGACTTCAGTCAGAAGTATGCAGAATCATCTAGATCGCTCTTATCGAGCTACTTAATGCACGAAACACTTTTTCTGGTGTTTTCACCACTCCACAGTACGTTTGACATGCAGAACCGGAGATATCTTGGTTTCGGTCGGGTTTCAAGCTGAGATATGCATTTTCTACGATAATCCTGGTGAGACTTCTGTCAGAAGTATGCAGAATCTTCGAGATCGCACTTTTCGAGCTATTTCATGCGAGAAACACGTTATCTGGTGTTTTCACCACTCCACAGTGCGTTTGATATGCAGAACCGGCGATATCTTGGTTTTAGTGGGGTTTCAAGCTGAGATATGCATTTTCTGCGATAATCTTGGTGAGACTTCTGTCCGAAGTATGCAGAATCATCGAGATCGCTCTTTTCGAGCTATTTAATGCGTGAAACACGTTATCTGGTGTTTTCACCACTCCACAGTGCGTTTGATATGCAGTACCAGCGATATCTTGGTTTTCGTGGGGTTTCAAGCTGAGATATGCATTTTTTACGATAATCTTGGTGAGACTTCTGTCCGAAGTATGCAGAATCATCGAGATCGCTCTATTCGAGCTATTTAATGCGAGAAACACGTTATCTGGTGTTTTCACCACTCCACAGTGCGTATGATATGCAGAACCGGCGATATCTTGTTTTCGTGGGGTTTCAAGCTGAGATATGCATTTTCTGCGATAATCTTGGTGAGACTTCTGTCCGAAGTATGCTGAAACATCGAGATCGCTCTTTTCGAGCTATTTAATGCGAGAAACAAGTTATCTGGTGTTTTCACCACTCCGCAGTGCGTTTGATATGCAGAACCAGCGAGATCTTGGTTTTCGTGGGGTTTCAAGCTCAGATATGCATTTTCTGCGATAATTTTGGTGAGACTTCTGTCCGAAGTATGCAGAGTCATCGAGATCGTACTTTTCGAGCTATTTAATGCGAGAAACACGTTTTCTGGGGTTTTCACCACTCCACAGTTCCTTGGATATGCAGAACAGGAGATATCTTGGCTTTCGTGGGGTTTCTAGCAGAGATATGCATTTTCTGCGATAATCATGGTGAGACTTCAGTTAGAAGTATGCAGAATCATCGAGATCGCTCTATTCGACATATTTAATGCGAGCAAACACGTTATCTGGTGTTTTCACCACGCCACAGTGCGTTTGATATGCAGAACCGGCAATGTTTGGTTTTCGTCGGGTTTCAAGCTGAGATATGCATTTTCTGCGATAATCATGGTGAGACTTCTGACCGAAGTATGCAGAGTCATCAAGATCGCACTTGTCGAGCTATTTAATGCGAGAAACACGTTATCTGGTGTTTTCACCACTCCACAGTGCGTTTGATTTGCAGAACCGGCGATATCTTGGTTTTTGTGGGGTTTCAAGCTGAGATATGCATTTTTTACGATAATCTTGGTGATACTTCTGTCCGAAGTATGCTTAATCATCGAGATCGCTCTATTCGAGCTATTTAATGCGAGAAACACGTTATCTGGTGTTTTCAGCACTCCACAGTGCGTTTCATATGCAGAACCAGCGATATCCTGGTTTTCGTGGGGATTCAAGATGAGATATGCAATTTCTGCGATAATCTTGGTGAGACTTCTGTCCGAAGTATGCTTAATCATCGAGATCCCTCGTATCGAGCTATTTATTGCGAGAAACACGTTATCTGGTGTTTTCACCACTCCACAGTGCGTATGTTATGCAGAACCGACTATATCTTGGTTTTCGTGGGGTTTCAAGCTCAGATATGCATTTTCTGCGATAATCTTGGTGAGACTTCTGTCCGAAGTATGCTGAATCATCGAGATCGCTCTTTTCGAGCTAGTTAGTGCGAGAAACACGTTTTCTGGGGTTTTCACCACTCCACAGTTCGTTGGATATGCAGAACAGTAGATATCTTGGATTTCGTGGGGTTTCAAGCAGAGATATGCATTTTCTACGATAATCCTGGTGAGACTTCTGTCAGAAGTATGCAGAATCTTCGAGAACGCTCTTTTCGAGCTACTTAATGCGCGAAACACGTTTTCTGGTGTTTTCACCACTCCACGGTACGTTTGATGTGCAGAACCGGAGATAACTCGGTTTTCGTCGGGTTTCAAGCTGATATATGCATTTTCTACGATAATCTTGGTGAGACTTCTGTCAGAAGTATGCAGGAACTTCGAGAACGCTCTTTTCGAGCTACTTAATGCGAGAAACACGTTTTCTGGTGTTTTCACCACTCCACAGTGCGTTTGATATGCAGAACCGGCGACATCTTGGTTTTCGTGGGGTTTCAAGCTGAGATATGCATTTTCTGCGATAATCTTGGTGAGACTTCTGTCCGAAGTATGCAGAATCATCGAGATCGCTCTTTTCGAGCTATTTAATGCGTGAAACACGTTATCTGGTGTTTTCACCACTCCACAGTGCGTTTGATATGCAGTACCAGCGATATCTTGGTTTTCGTGGGGTTTCAAGCTGAGATATGCATTTTTTACGATAATCTTGGTGAGACTTCTGTCCGAAGTATGCAGAATCATCGAGATCGCTCTATTCGAGCTATTTAATGCGAGAAACACGTTATCTGGTGTTTTCACCACTCCACAGTGCGTATGATATGCAGAACCGGCGATATCTTGTTTTCGTGGGGTTTCAAGCTGAGATATGCATTTTCTGCGATAATCTTGGTGAGACTTCTGTCCGAAGTATGCTGAAACATCGAGATCGCTCTTTTCGAGCTATTTAATGCGAGAAACAAGTTATCTGGTGTTTTCACCACTCCGCAGTGCGTTTGATATGCAGAACCAGCGAGATCTTGGTTTTCGTGGGGTTTCAAGCTCAGATATGCATTTTCTGCGATAATTTTGGTGAGACTTCTGTCCGAAGTATGCAGAGTCATCGAGATCGTACTTTTCGAGCTATTTAATGCGAGAAACACGTTTTCTGGGGTTTTCACCACTCCACAGTTCGTTGGATATGCAGAACAGGAGATATCTTGGCTTTCGTGGGGTTTCTAGCAGAGATATGCATTTTCTGCGATAATCATGGTGAGACTTCAGTTAGAAGTATGCAGAATCATCGAGATCGCTCTATTCGACATATTTAATGCGAGCAAACACGTTATCTGGTGTTTTCACCACGCCACAGTGCGTTTGATATGCAGAACCGGCAATGTTTGGTTTTCGTCGGGTTTCAAGCTGAGATATGCATTTTCTGCGATAATCATGGTGAGACTTCTGACCGAAGTATGCAGAGTCATCAAGATCGCACTTGTCGAGCTATTTAATGCGAGAAACACGTTATCTGGTGTTTTCACCACTCCACAGTGCGTTTGATTTGCAGAACCGGCGATATCTTGGTTTTTGTGGGGTTTCAAGCTGAGATATGCATTTTTTACGATAATCTTGGTGAGACTTCTGTCCGAAGTATGCTTAATCATCGAGATCGCTCTATTCGAGCTATTTAATGCGAGAAACACGTTATCTGGTGTTTTCAGCACTCCACAGTGCGTTTCATATGCAGAACCAGCGATATCCTGGTTTTCGTGGGGATTCAAGCTGAGATATGCAATTTCTGCGATAATCTTGGTGAGACTTCTGTCCGAAGTATGCTTAATCATCGAGATCCCTCGTATCGAGCTATTTATTGCGAGAAACACGTTATCTGGTGTTTTCACCACTCCACAGTGCGTATGTTATGCAGAACCGACTATATCTTGGTTTTCGTGGGGTTTCAAGCTCAGATATGCATTTTCTGCGATAATCTTGGTGAGACTTCTGTCCGAAGTATGCTGAATCATCGAGATCGCTCTTTTCGAGCTAGTTAGTGCGAGAAACACGTTTTCTGGGGTTTTCACCACTCCACAGTGCGTATGTTATGCAGAACCGACGATATCTTGGTTTTCGTGGGGTTTCAAGCTCAGATATGCATTTTCTGCGATAATCTTGTTGAGACTTCTGTCCGAAGTATGCAGAATCATCGAGATGGCTCTTTTCGAGCTATTTAATGCGAGAAGCACGTTCTCTGGTTGTTCTCACCACTCCACAGTGCGTTTGATGTGCAGAACCTGCGATATCATGATTTTCGTGGTGTTTCCAGCTGGGATATGCATTTTCTGCGATAATATTGGTGAGACGTCAGTCAGAAGTATGCAGAATCATCTAGATCGCTCTTTTCGAGCTACTTAATGCACGAAACTCGTTTTCTGGTGTTTTCACCACTCCACGGTACGTTTGATGTGCAGAACCGGAGATAACTCGGTTTTCGTCGGGTTTCAAGCTGATATATGCATTTTCTACGATAATCTTGGTGAGACTTCTGTCAGAAGGACGCAGGAACTTCGAGAACGCTCTTTTCGAGCTACTTAATGCGAGAAACACGTTTTCTGGTGTTTTCACCACTCCACAGTGCGTTTGATATGCAGAACCGGCGACATCTTGGTTTTCGTGGGGTTTCATTCTGAGATATGCATTTTCTGCGATAATCTTGGTGAGACTTCTGTCCGAAGTATGCAGAATCATCGAGATCGCTCTTTTCGAGCTATTTAATGCGTGAAACACGTTATCTGGTGTTTTCACCACTCCACAGTGCGTTTGATATGCAGTACCAGCGATATCTTGGTTTTCGTGGGGTTTCAAGCTGAGATATGCATTTTTTACGATAATCTTGGTGAGACTTCTGTCCGAAGTATGCAGAATCATCGAGATCGCTCTATTCGAGCTATTTAATGCGAGAAACACGTTATCTGGTGTTTTCACCACTCCACAGTGCGTATGATATGCAGAACCGGCGATATCTTGTTTTCGTGGGGTTTCAAGCTGAGATATGCATTTTCTGCGATAATCTTGGTGAGACTTCTGTCCGAAGTATGCTGAAACATCGAGATCGCACTATTCGAGCTATTTAATGCGAGAAACACGTTATCTGGTGTTTTCACCACTCCACAGTGCGTATGATATGCAGAACCGGCGATATCTTGTTTTCGTGGGGTTTCAAGCTGAGATATGCATTTTCTGCGATAATCTTGGTGAGACTTCTGTCCGAAGTATGCAGAGTCATCGAGATCGTACTTTTCGAGCTATTTAATGCGAGAAACACGTTTTCTGGGGTTTTCACCACTCCACAGTTCGTTGGATATGCAGAACAGGAGATATCTTGGCTTTCGTGGGGTTTCTAGCAGAGATATGCATTTTCTGCGATAATCATGGTGAGACTTCAGTTAGAAGTATGCAGAATCATCGAGATCGCTCTATTCGACATATTTAATGCGAGCAAAGACGTTATCTGGTGTTTTCACCACGCCACAGTGCGTTTGATATGCAGAACCGGCAATGTTTGGTTTTCGTCGGGTTTCAAGCTGAGATATGCATTTTCTGCGATAATCATGGTGAGACTTCTGTCCGAAGTATGCAGAGTCATCAAGATCGCACTTGTCGAGCTATTTAATGCGAGAAACACGTTATCTGGTGTTTTCACCACTCCACAGTGCGTTTGATTTGCAGAACCGGCGATATCTTGGTTTTTGTGGGGTTTCAAGCTGAGATATGCATTTTTTACGATAATCTTGGTGAGACTTCTGTCCGAAGTATGCTTAATCATCGAGATCGCTCTATTCGAGCTATTTAATGCGAGAAACACGTTATCTGGTGTTTTCAGCACTCCACAGTGCGTTTCATATGCAGAACCAGCGATATCCTGGTTTTCGTGGGGATTCAAGCTGAGATATGCAATTTCTGCGATAATCTTGGTGAGACTTCTGTCCGAAGTATGCTTAATCATCGAGATCCCTCGTATCGAGCTATTTATTGCGAGAAACACGTTATCTGGTGTTTTCACCACTCCACAGTGCGTATGTTATGCAGAACCGACTATATCTTGGTTTTCGTGGGGTTTCAAGCTCAGATATGCATTTTCTGCGATAATCTTGGTGAGACTTCTGTCCGAAGTATGCTGAATCATCGAGATCGCTCTTTTCGAGCTAGTTAGTGCGAGAAACACGTTTTCTGGGGTTTTCACCACTCCACAGTTCGTTGGATATGCAGAACAGTAGATATCTTGGTTTTCGTGGGGTTTCAAGCAGAGATATGCATTTTCTGCGATAATCTTGGTGTGACTTCTGATAGAAGTATGCAGAATCATCGAGATCGCACTTTTCGAGCTAGCTAATGCGAGAAACACGTTTTCTGGTGTTTTCACCACTCCACAGTGCGTTTTATATGCAGAACAGTAGATATCTTGGTTTTCGTGGGGTTTCAAGCTGAGATATGCATTTTCTGCGATAATCTTGGTGAGACTTCTGTCCGAAGTATGCAGAATCATCGAGATCGCGCTTTTCGAGCTGTGTAATGCGAGAAACACGTTATCTGGTGTTTTCACCACTCCACAGTGCGTATGTTATGCAGAACCGACGATATCTTGGTTTTCGTGGGGTTTCAAGCTCAGATATGCATTTTCTGCGATAATCTTGGTGAGACTTCTGTCCGAAGTATGCTGAATCATCGAGATCGCTCTTTTCGAGATAGTTAGTGCGAGAAACACGTTTTCTGGGGTTTTCACCACTCCACAGTTCGTTGGATATGCAGAACAGTAGATATCTTGGTTTTCGTGGGGTTTCAAGCAGAGATATGCATTTTCTGCGATAATCTTGGTGTGACTTCTGTTAGAAGTATGCAGAATCATCGAGATCGCACTTTTCGAGCTAGCTAATGCGAGAAACACGTTTTCTGGTGTTTTCACCACTCCACAGTGCGTTTGATATGCAGAACAGTAGATATCTTGGTTTTCGTGGGGTTTCAAGCTGAGATATGCATTTTCTGCGATAATCTTGGTGAGACTTCTGTCCGAAGTATGCAGAATCATCGAGATCGAGCTTTTCGAGCTATGTAATGCGAGAAACACGTTATCTGGTGTTTTCACCACTCCACAGTTGGTCTGATATGCAGAACCAACGATATCTTGGTTTTCGTGGGGTTTCAAGCTGAGATATGCATTTTCTGCGATAATATATGTGAGACTTCATTCAGAAGTATGCAGAATCATCTAGATCGCTCTATTCGAGCTACTTAATGCACGAAACACGTTTTCTGGTTTATTCACCACTCCGCAGTACGTTTGACATGCAGAACCGGAGATATCTTGGTTTCGGTCGGGTTTCAAGCTGAGATATGCATTTTCTACGATAATCTTGGTGAAACATCTGTCCGAAGTATGCAGAAACATCGAGAGCGCTCATTTCGAGCTATTTAATGCGAGAAACTCGTTTTCTGGTGTTTTCACCACTCCACGGTACGTTTCATGTGCAGAACCGGAGATAACTCGGTTTTCGTGGTGTTTGTAGCTGAGATATGCATTTTCTGCGTTAATCTTGCTGGGTCTTTTGTCGGAAGTATGCAGAATCATCTAGATCGCTCTTTTCGAGCTACTTAATGCGCGAAGTACGTTTTCTGGTGTTTTCACCACTCCACGGTCCGTTGATGTGCAGAACCGGAGATAACTCGGTTTTCGTCGGGTTTCAAGCTGAGATATGCATTTTCTGCGATAATCTTGGTGAGACTTCTGTCCGAAGAATGCTGAAACATTGAGATCGCTCTTTTCGAGCTAGTTAATGCGAGAAACACGTTATCTGGTGTTTTCACCACTCCACAGTTGGTTTGATGTGCAGAACCGGCGATATTTTGGTTTTCGTCGGGTTTCAATCTGAGATATGCATTTTCTACGATAATCTTGCTGAAACATCTGTCCGAAGTATGCAGAAACATCGAGAGCGCTCGTTTCGAGCTATTTAATGCAAGAAACTCGTTTTCTGGGGTTTGCACCACTCCACAGTTCGTCGGATATGCAGAACCGGAGATATCTTGGTTTTCGTGGGGTTTCAAGCTGAGATATGCATTTCCTTTGATAATCTTGGTGAGACTCCTGTCCGAAATATGCTGAATCATCGAGATCGCTCTCTTCGAGCTATTTAATGCGAGAAACACGTTCTCTGGTTGTTTTCTCCACTCCACAGTGCGTTTGATATGCAGAACAGGCGATATCTTGATTTTCGCGGTGTTTCCAGCTGAGATATGCATTTTTTGCGATACTCTTGGTGAGACTTCTGTCCGAAGTATGCAGAATCATCGAGATCGCCCTTTTCGAGCTAGTTAATGCGAGAAAAAACTTATCCGCTGTTTTCACCACTCCACAGTGCGTTTGATATGCAGAACACAGCGATATCTTGGTATTCGTGTGGTTTCAAGCTGAGATATGCATCGTTTACGATAATTTTGGTGCGACTTCTGTCCGAAGTGTCCAGAATCATCGAGATCGCTCGTTTCGAGCTACTTAATGCGAGAAACACGGTATCTGGTGTTTTTACCACTCCACAGTGCGTTTGATATGCGGAACCGGCGATATCTTGGTTTTCGTGGGGTTTCAAGCTGAGATATGCATTTTCTGCGATAATCATTGTGAGACTTCTGTCCGAAGTATGCAGAATCATCGAGATCGCACTTTTCGAGCTATTTAATGCGAGAAACACGTTATCTGGTGTTTTCACCACTCCACAGTTCGTTGGATATGCAGAACAGGAGATATCTTGGTTTTCGTGGGGTTTCTAGCAGAGATATGCATTTTCTGCGATAATCATGGTGAGACTTCAGTTAGAAGTATGCAGAATCATCGAGATCGCTCTATTCGACATATTTAATGCGAGCAAACACGTTATCTGGTGTTTTCACCACGCCACAGTGCGTTTGATAAGCAGAACCGGCAATGTTTGGTTTTCGTCGGGTTTCAAGCTGAGATATGCATTTTCTGCGATAATCATGGTGAGACTTCTGTCCGAAGTATGCAGAGTCATCGAGATCGCTCTATTCGACATATTTAATGCGAGCAAAGACGTTATCTGGTGTTTTCACCACGCCACAGTGCGTTTGATATGCAGAACCGGCAATGTTTGGTTTTCGTCGGGTTTCAAGCTGAGATATGCATTTTCTGCGATAATCATGGTGAGACTTCTGTCCGAAGTATGCAGAGTCATCAAGATCGCACTTGTCGAGCTATTTAATGCGAGAAACACGTTATCTGGTGTTTTCACCACTCCACAGTGCGTTTGATTTGCAGAACCGGCGATATCTTGGTTTTTGTGGGGTTTCAAGCTGAGATATGCATTTTTTACGATAATCTTGGTGAGACTTCTGTCCGAAGTATGCTTAATCATCGAGATCGCTCTATTCGAGCTATTTAATGCGAGAAACACGTTATCTGGTGTTTTCAGCACTCCACAGTGCGTTTCATATGCAGAACCAGCGATATCCTGGTTTTCGTGGGGATTCAAGCTGAGATATGCAATTTCTGCGATAATCTTGGTGAGACTTCTGTCCGAAGTATGCTTAATCATCGAGATCCCTCGTATCGAGCTATTTATTGCGAGAAACACGTTATCTGGTGTTTTCACCACTCCACAGTGCGTATGTTATGCAGAACCGACTATATCTTGGTTTTCGTGGGGTTTCAAGCTCAGATATGCATTTTCTGCGATAATCTTGGTGAGACTTCTGTCCGAAGTATGCTGAATCATCGAGATCGCTCTTTTCGAGCTAGTTAGTGCGAGAAACACGTTTTCTGGGGTTTTCACCACTCCACAGTTCGTTGGATATGCAGAACAGTAGATATCTTGGTTTTCGTGGGGTTTCAAGCAGAGATATGCATTTTCTGCGATAATCTTGGTGTGACTTCTGATAGAAGTATGCAGAATCATCGAGATCGCACTTTTCGAGCTAGCTAATGCGAGAAACACGTTTTCTGGTGTTTTCACCACTCCACAGTGCGTTTTATATGCAGAACAGTAGATATCTTGGTTTTCGTGGGGTTTCAAGCTGAGATATGCATTTTCTGCGATAATCTTGGTGAGACTTCTGTCCGAAGTATGCAGAATCATCGAGATCGCGCTTTTCGAGCTGTGTAATGCGAGAAACACGTTATCTGGTGTTTTCACCACTCCACAGTGCGTATGTTATGCAGAACCGACGATATCTTGGTTTTCGTGGGGTTTCAAGCTCAGATATGCATTTTCTGCGATAATCTTGGTGAGACTTCTGTCCGAAGTATGCTGAATCATCGAGATCGCTCTTTTCGAGATAGTTAGTGCGAGAAACACGTTTTCTGGGGTTTTCACCACTCCACAGTTCGTTGGATATGCAGAACAGTAGATATCTTGGTTTTCGTGGGGTTTCAAGCAGAGATATGCATTTTCTGCGATAATCTTGGTGTGACTTCTGTTAGAAGTATGCAGAATCATCGAGATCGCACTTTTCGAGCTAGCTAATGCGAGAAACACGTTTTCTGGTGTTTTCACCACTCCACAGTGCGTTTGATATGCAGAACAGTAGATATCTTGGTTTTCGTGGGGTTTCAAGCTGAGATATGCATTTTCTGCGATAATCTTGGTGAGACTTCTGTCCGAAGTATGCAGAATCATCGAGATCGAGCTTTTCGAGCTATGTAATGCGAGAAACACGTTATCTGGTGTTTTCACCACTCCACAGTTGGTCTGATATGCAGAACCAACGATATCTTGGTTTTCGTGGGGTTTCAAGCTGAGATATGCATTTTCTGCGATAATATATGTGAGACTTCATTCAGAAGTATGCAGAATCATCTAGATCGCTCTATTCGAGCTACTTAATGCACGAAACACGTTTTCTGGTTTATTCACCACTCCGCAGTACGTTTGACATGCAGAACCGGAGATATCTTGGTTTCGGTCGGGTTTCAAGCTGAGATATGCATTTTCTACGATAATCTTGGTGAAACATCTGTCCGAAGTATGCAGAAACATCGAGAGCGCTCATTTCGAGCTATTTAATGCGAGAAACTCGTTTTCTGGTGTTTTCACCACTCCACGGTACGTTTCATGTGCAGAACCGGAGATAACTCGGTTTTCGTGGTGTTTGTAGCTGAGATATGCATTTTCTGCGTTAATCTTGCTGGGTCTTTTGTCGGAAGTATGCAGAATCATCTAGATCGCTCTTTTCGAGCTACTTAATGCGCGAAGTACGTTTTCTGGTGTTTTCACCACTCCACGGTCCGTTGATGTGCAGAACCGGAGATAACTCGGTTTTCGTCGGGTTTCAAGCTGAGATATGCATTTTCTGCGATAATCTTGGTGAGACTTCTGTCCGAAGAATGCTGAAACATTGAGATCGCTCTTTTCGAGCTAGTTAATGCGAGAAACACGTTATCTGGTGTTTTCACCACTCCACAGTTGGTTTGATGTGCAGAACCGGCGATATTTTGGTTTTCGTCGGGTTTCAATCTGAGATATGCATTTTCTACGATAATCTTGCTGAAACATCTGTCCGAAGTATGCAGAAACATCGAGAGCGCTCGTTTCGAGCTATTTAATGCAAGAAACTCGTTTTCTGGGGTTTTCACCACTCCACAGTTCGTCGGATATGCAGAACCGGAGATATCTTGGTTTTCGTGGGGTTTCAAGCTGAGATATGCATTTCCTTTGATAATCTTGGTGAGACTCCTGTCCGAAATATGCTGAATCATCGAGATCGCTCTCTTCGAGCTATTTAATGCGAGAAACACGTTCTCTGGTTGTTTTCTCCACTCCACAGTGCGTTTGATATGCAGAACAGGCGATATCTTGATTTTCGCGGTGTTTCCAGCTGAGATATGCATTTTTTGCGATACTCTTGGTGAGACTTCTGTCCGAAGTATGCAGAATCATCGAGATCGCCCTTTTCGAGCTAGTTAATGCGAGAAAAAACTTATCCGCTGTTTTCACCACTCCACAGTGCGTTTGATATGCAGAACACAGCGATATCTTGGTATTCGTGTGGTTTCAAGCTGAGATATGCATCGTTTACGATAATTTTGGTGCGACTTCTGTCCGAAGTGTCCAGAATCATCGAGATCGCTCGTTTCGAGCTACTTAATGCGAGAAACACGGTATCTGGTGTTTTTACCACTCCACAGTGCGTTTGATATGCAGAACCGGCGATATCTTGGTTTTCGTGGGGTTTCAAGCTGAGATATGCATTTTCTGCGATAATCATTGTGAGACTTCTGTCCGAAGTATGCAGAATCATCGAGATCGCACTTTTCGAGCTATTTAATGCGAGAAACACGTTATCTGGTGTTTTCACCACTCCACAGTTCGTTGGATATGCAGAACAGGAGATATCTTGGTTTTCGTGGGGTTTCTAGCAGAGATATGCATTTTCTGCGATAATCATGGTGAGACTTCAGTTAGAAGTATGCAGAATCATCGAGATCGCTCTATTCGACATATTTAATGCGAGCAAACACGTTATCTGGTGTTTTCACCACGCCACAGTGCGTTTGATAAGCAGAACCGGCAATGTTTGGTTTTCGTCGGGTTTCAAGCTGAGATATGCATTTTCTGCGATAATCATGGTGAGACTTCTGTCCGAAGTATGCAGAGTCATCGAGATCGCACTTTTCGAGCTATTTAATGCGAGAAACACGTTTTCTGGTGTTTTCACCACTCCACAGTGCGTTTGATATGCAGAACCGGCGACATCTTGGTTTTCGTGGGGTTTCAAGCTGAGATATGCATTTTCTGCGATAATCTTGGTGAGACTTCTGTCCGAAGTATGCAGAATCATCGAGATCGCTCTTTTCGAGCTATTTAATGCGTGAAACACGTTATCTGGTGTTTTCACCACTCCACAGTGCGTTTGATATGCAGTACCAGCGATATCTTGGTTTTCGTGGGGTTTCAAGCTGAGATATGCATTTTTTACGATAATCTTGGTGAGACTTCTGCCCGAAGTATGCAGAATCATCGAGATCGCTCTATTCGAGCTATTTAATGCGAGAAACACGTTATCTGGTGTTTTCACCACTCCACAGTGCGTATGATATGCAGAACCGGCGATATCTTGTTTTCGTGGGGTTTCAAGCTGAGATATGCATTTTCTGCGATAATCTTGGTGAGACTTCTGTCCGAAGTATGCTGAAACATCGAGATCGCTCTTTTCGAGCTATTTAATGCGAGAAACAAGTTATCTGGTGTTTTCACCACTCCGCAGTGCGTTTGATATGCAGAACCAGCGAGATCTTGGTTTTCGTGGGGTTTCAAGCTCAGATATGCATTTTCTGCGATAATCTCGGTGAGACTTCTGTCCGAAGTATGCTGATACATCGAGATCGCTCTTTTCGTGCTAGTTAATGCGAGAAAAACCTTATCCGGTGTTTTCACCACTCCACAGTGCGTTTGACATGCAGAACCGGAGATATCTTGGATTCGGTCGGGTTTCAAGCTGAGCTATGCATTTTCTGCGATAATCTTGGTGAGACTTCTGTCCGAAGTATGCTGAAACATCGAGATCGCTCTTTTCGAGCTATTTAATGCGAGAAACAAGTTATCTGGTGTTTTCACCACTCCGCAGTGCGTTTGATATGCAGAACCAGCGAGATCTTGGTTTTCGTGGGGTTTCAAGCTCAGATATGCATTTTCTGCGATAATCTCGGTGAGACTTCTGTCCGAAGTATGCAGAATCATCGAGATAGCTCTTTTCGAGCTATTTAATGCGAGAAGCACGTTCTCTGGTTGTTCTCACCACTCCACAGTGCGTTTGATGTGCAGAACCTGCGATATCATGATTTTCGTGGTGTTTCCAGCTGGGATATGCATTTTCTGCGATAATATTGGTGAGACGTCAGTCAGAAGTATGCAGAATCATCTAGATCGCTCTTTTCGAGCTACTTAATGCACGAAACTCGTTTTCTGGTGTTTTCACCACTCCACAGTACGTTTGACATGCAGAACCGGAGATATCTTGGTTTCGGTCGGGTTTCAAGCTGAGCTATGCATTTTCTACGATAATCCTGGTGAGACTTCTGCCAGAAGTATGCAGAATCTTCGAGAACGCTCTTTTCGAGCTACTTAATGCGCGAAACACGTTATCTGGTGTTTTCACCACTCCACAGTGCGTATGATATGCAGAACCGGCGATATCTTGTTTTCGTGGGGTTTCAAGCTGAGATATGCATTTTCTGCGATAATCTTGGTGAGACTTCTGTCCGAAGTATGCTGAAACATCGAGATCGCTCTTTTCGAGCTATTTAATGCGAGAAACAAGTTATCTGGTGTTTTCACCACTCCGCAGTGCGTTTGATATGCAGAACCAGCGAGATCTTGGTTTTCGTGGGGTTTCAAGCTCAGATATGCATTTTCTGCGATAATCTCGGTGAGACTTCTGTCCGAAGTATGCTGATACATCGAGATCGCTCTTTTCGTGCTAGTTAATGCGAGAAAAACCTTATCCGGTGTTTTCACCACTCCACAGTGCGTTTGACATGCAGAACCGGAGATATCTTGGATTCGGTCGGGTTTCAAGCTGAGCTATGCATTTTCTGCGATAATCTTGGTGAGACTTCTGTCCGAAGTATGCTGAAACATCGAGATCGCTCTTTTCGAGCTATTTAATGCGAGAAACAAGTTATCTGGTGTTTTCACCACTCCGCAGTGCGTTTGATATGCAGAACCAGCGAGATCTTGGTTTTCGTGGGGTTTCAAGCTCAGATATGCATTTTCTGCGATAATCTCGGTGAGACTTCTGTCCGAAGTATGCAGAATCATCGAGATAGCTCTTTTCGAGCTATTTAATGCGAGAAGCACGTTCTCTGGTTGTTCTCACCACTCCACAGTGCGTTTGATGTGCAGAACCTGCGATATCATGATTTTCGTGGTGTTTCCAGCTGGGATATGCATTTTCTGCGATAATATTGGTGAGACGTCAGTCAGAAGTATGCAGAATCATCTAGATCGCTCTTTTCGAGCTACTTAATGCACGAAACTCGTTTTCTGGTGTTTTCACCACTCCACAGTACGTTTGACATGCAGAACCGGAGATATCTTGGTTTCGGTCGGGTTTCAAGCTGAGCTATGCATTTTCTACGATAATCCTGGTGAGACTTCTGCCAGAAGTATGCAGAATCTTCGAGAACGCTCTTTTCGAGCTACTTAATGCGCGAAACACGTTTTCTGGTGTTTTCACCACTCCACGGTACGTTTGATGTGCAGAACCGGAGATAACTCGGTTTTCGTCGGGTTTCAAGCTGATATATGCATTTTCTACGATAATCTTGGTGAGACTTCTGTCAGAAGTATGCAGGAACTTCGAGAACGCTCTTTTCGAGCTACTTAATGCGAGAAACACGTTTTCTGGTGTTTTCACCACTCCACAGTGCGTATTATATGCAGAACCGGCGACATCTTGGTTTTCGTGGGGTTTCAAGCTGAGATATGCATTTTCTGCGATAATCTTGGTGAGACTTCTGTCCGAAGTATGCAGAATCATCGAGATCGCTCTTTTCGAGCTATTTAATGCGTGAAACACGTTATCTGGTGTTTTCACCACTCCACAGTGCGTCTGATATGCAGTACCAGCGATATCTTGGTTTTCGTGGGGTTTCAAGCTGAGATATGCATTTTTTACGATAATCTTGGTGAGACTTCTGTCCGAAGTATGCAGAATCATCGAGATCGCTCTATTCGAGCTATTTAATGCGAGAAACACGTTATCTGGTGTTTTCACCACTCCACAGTGCGTATGATATGCAGAACCGGCGATATCTTGTTTTCGTGGGGTTTCAAGCTGAGATATGCATTTTCTGCGATAATCTTGGTGAGACTTCTGTCCGAAGTATGCTGAAACATCGAGATCGCTCTTTTCGAGCTATTTAATGCGAGAAACAAGTTATCTGGTGTTTTCACCACTCCGCAGTGCGTTTGATATGCAGAACCAGCGAGATCGTGGTTTTCGTGGGGTTTCAAGCTCAGATATGCATTTTCTGCGATAATTTTGGTGAGACTTCTGTCCGAAGTATGCAGAGTCATCGAGATCGTACTTTTCGAGCTATTTAATGCGAGAAACACGTTTTCTGGGGTTTTCACCACTCCACAGTTCGTTGCATATGCAGAACAGGAGATATCTTGGCTTTCGTGGGGTTTCTAGCAGAGATATGCATTTTCTGCGATAATCATGGTGAGACTTCAGTTAGAAGTATGCAGAATCATCGAGATCGCTCTATTCGACATATTTAATGCGAGCAAACACGTTATCTGGTGTTTTCACCACGCCACAGTGCGTTTGATATGCAGAACCGGCAATGTTTGGTTTTCGTCGGGTTTCAAGCTGAGATATGCATTTTCTGCGATAATCATGGTGAGACTTCTGTCCGAAGTATGCAGAGTCATCAAGATCGCACTTGTCGAGCTATTTAATGCGAGAAACACGTTATTTGGTGTTTTCACCACTCCACAGTGCGTTTGATTTGCAGAACCGGCGATATCTTGGTTTTTGTGGGGTTTCAAGCTGAGATATGCATTTTTTACGATAATCTTGGTGAGACTTCTGTCCGAAGTATGCTTAATCATCGAGATCGCTCTATTCGAGCTATTTAATGCGAGAAACACGTTATCTGGTGTTTACAGCACTCCACAGTGCGTTTCATATGCAGAACCAGCGATATCCTGGTTTTCGTGGGGATTCAAGCTGAGATATGCAATTTCTGCGATAATCTTGGTGAGACTTCTGTCCGAAGTATGCTTAATCATCGAGATCCCTCGTATCGAGCTATTTATTGCGAGAAACACGTTATCTGGTGTTTTCACCACTCCACAGTGCGTATGTTATGCAGAACCGGCTATATCTTGGTTTTCGTGGGGTTTCAAGCAGAGATATGCATTTTCTGCGATAATCTTGGTGTGACTTCTGTTAGAAGTATGCAGAATCATCGAGATCGCACTTTTCGAGCTAGCTAATGCGAGAAACACGTTTTCTGGTGTTTTCACCACTCCACAGTGCGTTTTATATGCAGAACAGTAGATATCTTGGTTTTCGTGGGGTTTCAAGCTGAGATATGCATTTTCTGCGATAATCTTGGTGAGACTTCTGTCCGAAGTATGCAGAATCATCGAGATCGCTCTTTTCGAGCTATTTAATGCGAGAAACAAGTTATCTGGTGTTTTCACCACTCCGCAGTGCGTTTGATATGCAGAACCAGCGAGATCGTGGTTTTCGTGGGGTTTCAAGCTCAGATATGCATTTTCTGCGATAATTTTGGTGAGACTTCTGTCCGAAGTATGCAGAGTCATCGAGATCGTACTTTTCGAGCTATTTAATGCGAGAAACACGTTTTCTGGGGTTTTCACCACTCCACAGTTCGTTGCATATGCAGAACAGGAGATATCTTGGCTTTCGTGGGGTTTCTAGCAGAGATATGCATTTTCTGCGATAATCATGGTGAGACTTCAGTTAGAAGTATGCAGAATCATCGAGATCGCTCTATTCGACATATTTAATGCGAGCAAACACGTTATCTGGTGTTTTCACCACGCCACAGTGCGTTTGATATGCAGAACCGGCAATGTTTGGTTTTCGTCGGGTTTCAAGCTGAGATATGCATTTTCTGCGATAATCATGGTGAGACTTCTGTCCGAAGTATGCAGAGTCATCAAGATCGCACTTGTCGAGCTATTTAATGCGAGAAACAAGTTATCTGGTGTTTTCACCACTCCACAGTGCGTTTGATTTGCAGAACCGGCGATATCTTGGTTTTTGTGGGGTTTCAAGCTGAGATATGCATTTTTTACGATAATCTTGGTGAGACTTCTGTCCGAAGTATGCTTAAACATCGAGATCGCTCTATTCGAGCTATTTAATGCGAGAAACACGTTATCTGGTGTTTTCAGCACTCCACAGTGCGTTTCATATGCAGAACCAGCGATATCCTGGTTTTCGTGGGGATTCAAGCTGAGATATGCAATTTCTGCGATAATCTTGGTGAGACTTCTGTCCGAAGTATGCTTAATCATCGAGATCCCTCGTATCGAGCTATTTATTGCGAGAAACACGTTATCTGGTGTTTTCACCACTCCACAGTGCGTATGTTATGCAGAACCGACTATATCTTGGTTTTCGTGGGGTTTCAAGCTGAGATATGCATTTTCTGCGATAATCTTGGTGAGACTTCTGTCCGAAGTATGCAGAATCATCGAGATCGCGCTTTTCGAGCTGTGTAATGCGAGAAACACGTTATCTGGTGTTTTCACCACTCCACAGTGCGTATGTTATGCAGAACCGACGATATCTTGGTTTTCGTGGGGTTTCAAGCAGAGATATGCATTTTCGGCGATAATCTTGGTGTGACTTCTGTTAGAAGTATGCAGAATCATCGAGATCGCACTTTTCGAGCTAGCTAATGCGAGAAACACGTTTTCTGGTGTTTTCACCACTCCACAGTGCGTTTGATATGCAGAACAGTAGATATCTTGGTTTTCGTGGGGTTTCAAGCTGAGATATGCATTTTCTGCGATAATCTTGGTGAGACTTCTGTCCGAAGTATGCAGAATCATCGAGATCGCGCATTTCGAGCTATGTAATGCGAGAAACACGTTATCTGGTGTTTTCACCACTCCACAGTTGGTCTGATATGCAGAACCAACGATATCTTGGTTTTCGTGGGGTTTCAAGCTGAGATATGCATTTTCTGCGATAATATATGTGAGACTTCAGTCAGAAGTATGCAGAATCATCTAGATCGCTCTATTCGAGCTACTTAATGCACGAAACACGTTTTCTGGTTTATTCACCACTCCGCAGTACGTTTGACATGCAGAACCGGAGATATCATGGTTTCGGTCGGGTTTCAAGCTGAGATATGCATTTTCTACGATAATCTTGGTGAAACATCTGTCCGAAGTATGCAAAAACATCGAGAGCGCTCATTTCGAGCTATTTAATGCGAGAAACTCGTTTTCTGGTGTTTTCACCACTCCACGGTACGTTTGATGTGCAGAACCGGAGATAACTCGGTTTTCGTGGTGTTTGTAGCTGAGATATGCATTTTCTGCGTTAATCTTGCTGGGTCTTTTGTCGGAAGTATGCAGAATCATCTAGATCGCTCTTTTCGAGCTACTTAATGCGCGAAGTACGTTTTCTGGTGTTTTCACCACTCCACGGTCCGTTGATGTGCAGAACCGGAGATAACTCGGTTTTCGTCGGGTTTCAAGCTGAGATATGCATTTTCTGCGATAATCTTAGTGAGACTTCTGTCCGAAGAATGCTGAAACATCGAGATCGCTCTTTTCGAGCTAGTTAATGCGAGAAACTCGTTATCTGGTGTTTTCACCACTCCACAGTTGGTTTGATGTGCAGAACCGGCGATATTTTGGTTTTCGTCGGGTTTCAATCTGAGATATGCATTTTCTACGATAATCTTGCTGAAACATCTGTCCGAAGTATGCAGAAACATCGAGAGCGCTCGTTTCGAGCTATTTAATGCGAGAAACTCGTTTTCTGGGGTTTTCACCACTCCACAGTTCTTTGGATATGCAGAACCGGAGATATCTTGGTTTTCGTGGGGTTTCAAGCTGAGATATGCATTTCCTTTGATAATCTTGGTGAGACTCCTGTCCGAAATATGCTGAATCATCGAGATCGCTCTTTTCGAGCTATTTAATGCGAGAAACACGTTCTCTGGTTGTTTTCTCCACTCCACAGTGCGTTTGATATGCAGAACAGGCGATATCTTGATTTTCGTGGTGTTTCAAGCTGAGATATGCATTTTTTGCGATAATCTTGGTGAGACTTCTGTCCGAAGTATGCACAATCATCGAGATCGCCCTTTTCGAACTAGTTAATGCGAGAAAAAACTTATCCGCTGTTTTCACCACTCCACAGTGCGTTTGATATGCAGAACACAGCGATATCTTGGTATTCGTGTGGTTTCAAGCTGAGATATGCATCGTTTACGATAATTTTGGTGAGACTTCTGTCCGAAGTGTCCAGAATCATCGAGATCGCTCGTTTCGAGCTACTTAATGCGAGAAACACGGTATCTGGTGTTTTTACCACTCCACAGTGCGTTTGATATGCAGAACCGGCGATATCTTGGTTTTCGTGGGGTTTCAAGCTGAGATATGCATTTTCTGCGATAATCATTGTGAGACTTCTGTCCGAAGTATGCAGAATCATCGAGATCGCACTTTTCGAGCTATTTAATGCGAGAAACACGTTATCTGGTGTTTTCACCACTCCACAGTTCGTTGGATATGCAGAACAGGAGATATCTTGGTTTTCGTGGGGTAACTAGCAGAGATATGCATTTTCTGCGATAATCATGGTGAGACTTCAGTTAGAAGTATGCAGAATCATCGAGATCGCTCTATTCGACATATTTAATGCGAGCAAACACGTTATCTGGTGTTTTCACCACGCCACAGTGCGTTTGATAAGCAGAACCGGCAATGTTTGGTTTTCGTCGGGTTTCAAGCTGAGATATGCATTTTCTGCGATAATCATGGTGAGACTTCTGTCCGAAGTATGCAGAGTCATCGAGATCGCACTTTTCGAGCTATTTAATGCGAGAAACACGTTTTCTGGTGTTTTCACCACTCCACAGTGCGTTTGATATGCAGAACCGGCGACATCTTGGTTTTCGTGGGGTTTCAAGCTGAGATATGCATTTTCTGCGATAATCTTGGTGAGACTTCTGTCCGAAGTATGCAGAATCATCGAGATCGCTCTTTTCGAGCTATTTAATGCGTGAAACACGTTATCTGGTGTTTTCACCACTCCACAGTGCGTTTGATATGCAGTACCAGCGATATCTTGGTTTTCGTGGGGTTTCAAGCTGAGATATGCATTTTTTACGATAATCTTGGTGAGACTTCTGCCCGAAGTATGCAGAATCATCGAGATCGCTCTATTCGAGCTATTTAATGCGAGAAACACGTTATCTGGTGTTTTCACCACTCCACAGTGCGTATGATATGCAGAACCGGCGATATCTTGTTTTCGTGGGGTTTCAAGCTGAGATATGCATTTTCTGCGATAATCTTGGTGAGACTTCTGTCCGAAGTATGCTGAAACATCGAGATCGCTCTTTTCGAGCTATTTAATGCGAGAAACAAGTTATCTGGTGTTTTCACCACTCCGCAGTGCGTTTGATATGCAGAACCAGCGAGATCTTGGTTTTCGTGGGGTTTCAAGCTCAGATATGCATTTTCTGCGATAATTTTGGTGAGACTTCTGTCCGAAGTATGCAGAGTCATCGAGATCGTACTTTTCGAGCTATTTAATGCGAGAAACACGTGTTCTGGGGTTTTCACCACTCCACAGTTCGTTGGATATGCAGAACAGGAGATATCTTGGCTTTCGTGGGGTTTCTAGCAGAGATATGCATTTTCTGCGATAATCATGGTGAGACTTCAGTTAGAAGTATGCAGAATCATCGAGATCGCTCTATTCGACATATTTAATGCGAGCAAACACGTTATCTGGTGTTTTCACCACGCTACAGTGCGTTTGATATGCAGAACCGGCAATGTTTGGTTTTCGTCGGGTTTCAAGCTGAGATATGCATTTTCTGCGATAATCATGGTGAGACTTCTGTCCGAAGTATGCAGAGTCATCAAGATCGCACTTGTCGAGCTATTTAATGCGAGAAACACGTTATCTGGTGTTTTCACCACTCCACAGTGCGTTTGATTTGCAGAACCGGCGATATCTTGGTTTTTGTGGGGTTTCAAGCTGAGATATGCATTTTTTACGATAATCTTGGTGAGACTTCTGTCCGAAGTATGCTTAATCATCGAGATCGCTCTATTCGAGCTATTTAATGCGAGAAACACGTTATCTGGTGTTTTCAGCACTCCACAGTGCGTTTCATATGCAGAACCAGCGATATCCTGGTTTTCGTGGGGATTCAAGCTGAGATATGCAATTTCTGCGATAATCTTGGTGAGACTTCTGTCCGAAGTATGCTTAATCATCGAGATCCCTCGTATCGAGCTATTTATTGCGAGAAACACGTTATCTGGTGTTTTCACCACTCCACAGTGCGTATGTTATGCAGAACCGACTATATCTTGGTTTTCGTGGGGTTTCAAGCAGAGATATGCATTTTCTGCGATAATCTTGGTGTGACTTCTGTTAGAAGTATGCAGAATCATCGAGATCGCACTTTTCGAGCTAGCTAATGCGAGAAACACGTTTTCTGGTGTTTTCACCACTCCACAGTGCGTTTTATATGCAGAACAGTAGATATCTTGGTTTTCGTGGGGTTTCAAGCTGAGATATGCATTTTCTGCGATAATCTTGGTGAGACTTCTGTCCGAAGTATGCAGAATCATCGAGATCGCGCTTTTCGAGCTGTGTAATGCGAGAAACACGTTATCTGGTGTTTTCACCACTCCACAGTGCGTATGTTATGCAGAACCGACGATATCTTGGTTTTCGTGGGGTTTCAAGCTCAGATATGCATTTTCTGCGATAATCTTGGTGAGACGTCTGTCCGAAGTATGCTGAATCATCGACATCGCTCTTTTCGAGCTAGTTAGTGCGAGAAACACGTTTTCTGGGGTTTTCACCACTCCACAGTTCGTTGGATATGCAGAACAGTAGATATCTTGGTTTTCGTGGGGTTTCAAGCAGAGATATGCATTTTCTGCGATAATCTTGGTGTGACTTCTGTTAGAAGTATGCAGAATCATCGAGATCGCACTTTTCGAGCTAGCTAATGCGAGAAACACGTTTTCTGGTGTTTTCACCACTCCACAGTGCGTTTGATATGCAGAACAGTAGATATCTTGGTTTTCGTGGGGTTTCAAGCTGAGATATGCATTTTTTGCGATAATCTTGGTGAGACTTCTGTCCGAAGTATGCAGAATCATCGAGATTGCGCATTTCGAGCTATGTAATGCGAGAAACACGTTATCTGGTGTTTTCACCACTCCACAGTTGGTCTGATATGCAGAACCAACGATATCTTGGTTTTCGTGGGGTTTCAAGCTGAGATATGCATTTTCTGCGATAATATAAGTGAGACTTCAGTCAGAAGTATGCAGAATCATCTAGATCGCTCTATTCGAGCTACTTAATGCACGAAACACGTTTTCTGGTTTATTCACCACTCCGCAGTACGTTTGACATGCAGAACCGGAGATATCTTGGTTTCGGTCGGGTTTCAAGCTGAGATATGCATTTTCTACGATAATCTTGGTGAAACATCTGTCCGAAGTATGCAGAAACATCGAGAGCGCTCATTTCGAGCTATTTAATGCGAGAAACTCGTTTTCTGGTGTTTTCACCACTCCACGGTACGTTTGATGTGCAGAACCGGAGATAACTCGGTTTTCGTGGTGTTTGTAGCTGAGATATGCATTTTCTGCGTTAATCTTGCTGGGTCTTTTGTCGGAAGTATGCAGAATCATCTAGATCGCTCTTTTCGAGCTACTTAATGCGCGAAGTACGTTTTCTGGTGTTTTCACCACTCCACGGTCCGTTGATGTGCAGAACCGGAGATAACTCGGTTTTCGTCGGGTTTCAAGCTGAGATATGCATTTTCTGCGATAATCTTGGTGAGACTTCTGTCCGAAGAATGCTGAAACATCGAGATCGCTCTTTTCGAGCTAGTTAATGCGAGAAACTCGTTATCTGGTGTTTTCACCAATCCACAGTTGGTTTGATGTGCAGAACCGGCGATATTTTGGTTTTCGTCGGGTTTCAATCTGAGATATGCATTTTCTACGATAATCTTGCTGAAACATCTGTCCGAAGTATGCAGAAACATCGAGAGCGCTCGTTTCGAGCTATTTAATGCGAGAAACTCGTTTTCTGGGGTTTTCACCACTCCACAGTTCGTTGGATATGCAGAACCGGAGATATCTTGGTTTTCGTGGGGTTTCAAGCTGAGATATGCATTTCCTTTGATAATCTTGGTGAGACTCCTGTCCGAAATATGCTGAATCATCGAGATCGCTCTTTTCGAGCTATTTAATGCGAGAAACACGTTCTCTGGTTGTTTTCTCCACTCCACAGTGCGTTTGATATGCAGAACAGGCGATATCTTGATTTTCGTGGTGTTTCCAGCTGAGATATGCATTTTTTGCGATAATCTTGGTGAGACTTCTGTCCGAAGTATGCAGAATCATCGAGATCGCCCTTTTCGAGCTAGTTAATGCGAGAAAAAACTTATCCGCTGTTTTCACCACTCCACAGTGCGTTTGATATGCAGAACACAGCGATATCTTGGTATTCGTGTGGTTTCAAGCTGAGATATGCATCGTTTACGATAATTTTGGTGAGACTTCTGTCCGAAGTGTCCAGAATCATCGAGATTGCTCGTTTCGAGCTACTTAATGCGAGAAACACGGTATCTGGTGTTTTTACCACTCCACAGTGCGTTTGATATGCAGAACCGGCGATATTTTGGTTTTCGTGGGGTTTCAAGCTGAGATATGCATTTTCTGCGATAATCATTGTGAGACTTCTGTCCGAAGTATGCACAATCATCGAGATCGCACTTTTCGAGCTATTTAATGCGAGAAACACGTTATCTGGTGTTTTCACCACTCCACAGTTCGTTGGATATGCAGAACAGGAGATATCTTGGTTTTCGTGGGGTTTCTAGCAGAGATATGCATTTTCTGCGATAATCATGGTGAGACTTCAGTTAGAAGTATGCAGAATCATCGAGATCGCTCTATTCGACATATTTAATGCGAGCAAACACGTTATCTGGTGTTTTCACCACGCCACAGTGCGTTTGATAAGCAGAACCGGCAATGTTTGGTTTTCGTCGGGTTTCAAGCTGAGATATGCATTTTCTGCGATAATCATGGTGAGACTTCTGTCCGAAGTATGCAGAGTCATCGAGATCGCACTTTTCGAGCTATTTAATGCGAGAAACACGTTTTCTGGTGTTTTCACCACTCCACAGTGCGTTTGATATGCAGAACCGGCGACATCTTGGTTTTCGTGGGGTTTCAAGATGAGATATGCATTTTCTGCGATAATCTTGGTGAGACTTCTGTCCGAAGTATGCAGAATCATCGAGATCGCTCTTTTCGAGCTATTTAATGCGTGAAACACGTTATCTGGTGTTTTCACCACTCCACAGTGCGTTTGATATGCAGTACCAGCGATATCTTGGTTTTCGTGGGGTTTCAAGCTGAGATATGCATTTTTTACGATAATCTTGGTGAGACTTCTGCCCGAAGTATGCAGAATCATCGAGATCGCTCTATTCGAGCTATTTAATGCGAGAAACACGTTATCTGGTGTTTTCACCACTCCACAGTGCGTATGATATGCAGAACCGGCGATATCTTGTTTTCGTGGGGTTTCAAGCTGAGATATGCATTTTCTGCGATAATCTTGGTGAGACTTCTGTCCGAAGTATGCTGAAACATCGAGATCGCTCTTTTCGAGCTATTTAATGGGAGAAACAAGTTATCTGGTGTTTTCACCACTCCGCAGTGCGTTTGATATGCAGAACCAGCGAGATCTTGGTTTTCGTGGGGTTTCAAGCTCAGATATGCATTTTCTGCGATAATTTTGGTGAGACTTCTGTCCGAAGTATGCAGAAACATCGGGAGCGATCTTTTCGCGCTATTTAATGCGAGAAACACGTTTTCTGGGGTTTTCACCACTCCACAGTGCGTTTGATATGCAGAACCGGCGACATCTTGGTTTTCGTGGGGTTTCAAGCTGAGATATGCATTTTCTGCGATAATCTTGGTGAGACTTCTGTCCGAAGTATGCAGAATCATCGAGATCGCTCGTTTCGAGCTATTTAATGCGAGAAACACGTTATCCGGTGTTTTCACCACTCCACAGTGCGTTGGATATGCAGAACCGGAGATATTTTGGTTTTCGTCGGCTTTCAAGCTGAGATATGCATTTTTTACGATAATCTTGGTGAGACTTCTGTCCGAAGTATGCTTAATCATCGAGATCGCTCGGTTCGAGCTATTTAATGCAAGAAACACGTTATCTGGTGTTTTCACCACTCCACAGTTGGTTTGATATGCAGAACCGGCGATATCTTGGTTTTCGTGGGGTTTCAAGTTGAGATATGCATGTTCTGCGATAATCTTGGTGAGACTTCTGTCCGAAGTATGCTGAATCATCGAGATCGCACTTTTCGCGCTACTTAACGCACGAAACACGTTTTCTGGTGTTTTCACCACTCCATAGTATGTTTGACATGCAGAACCGGATGTATCTTGGTTTCGGTCGGGTATCAAGCTGAGATATGCATTTTCTACGATAATCCTGGTGAGACTTCTGTCAGAAGTATGCAGAATCTTCGAGAACGCTCTTTTCGAGCTATTTAATGCAAGAAACACGTTATCTGGTGTTTACACCACTCCACAGTGCGTTTGATATGCAGTACCAGCGACATCTTGGTTTTCGTGGGGTTTCAAGCTGAGATATGCATTTTCTGCGATAATCTTGGTGAGACTTCTGTCCGAAGTATGCAGAATCATCGATATCGCTCGTTTCGAGCTATTTAATGCGAGAAACACGTTATTTGGTGTTTTCACCCCTCCACAGTGCGTTGGATATGCACAACCGGAGATATTTTGGTTTTCGTCAGGTTTCAAGCTGAGATATGCATTTTTTACGATAATCTTGGTGAGACTTCTGTCCGAAGTATGCTTAATCATCGAGATCGCTCGTTTCGAACTATTTAATGCAAGAAACACGTTATCTGGTGTTTTCACCACTCCACAGTGCGTTTGATATGCAGTACCAGCGACATCTTGGTTTTCGTGGGGTTTCAAGCTGAGATATGCATTTTCTGCGATAATCTTAGTGAGACTTCTGTCCGAAGTATGCAGAATCATCGAGATCGCTCGTTTCGAGCTATTTAATGCGAGAATCACGTTATCTGGTGTTTTAACCGCTCCACAGTGCGTTGGATATGCAGAAACCGAGATATTATGGTTTTCGTCTGGTTTCAAGCTGAGATATGCATTTTCTACGATAAGCTTGGTGAGACATCTGTCCGAAGTATGCAGAAACATCGAGAGCGCTCTTTTCGAGCCATTTAATGCGAGAAACACGTTTTCTGGGGTTTTCACCACTCCACAGTTCTTTGGATATGCAGAACAGGAGATATCTTGGTTTGCGTGGGGTTTCAAGCAGAGATATGCATTTTCTGCGATAATCTTGTTGAGACTTCTGTCCGAAGTATGCAGAATCATCGAGATCGCTCTTTTCGAGATATTTAATGCGAGAAACACGTTATCTGGTGTTTTCACCTCTCCACAGTGCGTTGGATAAGCAGAACCGGAGATATTTTGGTTTTCGTCGGGTTTCAAGCTGAGATATGCATTTTCTACGATAAGCTTGGTGAAACATCTGTCCGAAGTATGCAGAAACGTCGAGAGCGCTCTTTTCGAGCTTTTTAATGCGAGAAACACGTTTTCTGGGGTTTTCACCACTCCACAGTTCGTTGGATATGCAGAACAGTAGATATCTTGGTTTTCGTGGGGTTTCAAGCAGAGATATGCATTTTCGGCGATAATCTTGGTGAGACTTCTGTCCGAAGTAAGCTGAAACATCGAGATCGCTCTTTTCGAGCTAGTTAATGCGAGAAAAACCTTATCCGGTGTTTTCACCACTCCACAGTGCGTTTGATATGCAGATCCAGCGATATCTTGGCTTTCGTGGGGTTTCAAGCTGAGATATGCATTTTTTACGATAATCTTGGTGAGACTTCTGTCCGAAGTATGCAGAATCATCGAGATCGCTCGTTTCGAACTATTTAATGCGAGAAACACGTTATCTGGTGTTTTCACCACTCCACAGTGCGTATGATATGCAGAATCGGCGATATCTTGGTTTTCGTGGGGTTTCAAGCTGAGATATGCATTTTTTACGATAATCTTGGTGAGACTTCTGTCCGAAGTATGCTTAATCATCGAGATCGCTCGTTTCGAGCTGTTTAATGCGAGAAACACGTTATCTGGTGTTTTCACCACTCCACAGTGCGTTTGATATGCAGAACAGTAGATATCTTGGTTTTCGTGGGGTTTCAAGCTGAGATATGCATTTTCTGCGATAATCTTGTTGAGACTTCTGTCCGAAGTATAAAGAATCATCGAGATCGCTCTTTTCGAGCTATTTAATGCGAGAAACACGTTATCTGGTGTTTTCACCTCTCCACAGTGCGTTGGATAAGCAGAACCGGAGATATTTTGGTTTTCGTCGGGTTTCAAGCTGAGATATGCATTTTCTACGATAAGCTTGGTGAAACATCTGTCCGAAGTATGCAGAAACGTCGAGAGCGCTCTTTTCGAGCTTTTTAATGCGAGAAACACGTTTTCTGGGGTTTTCACCACTCCACAGTTCGTTGGATATGCAGAACAGTAGATAGCTTGGTTTTCGTGGGGTTTCAAGCAGAGATATGCATTTTCGGCGATAATCTTGGTGAGACTTCTGTTAGAAGTATGCAGAATCATCGAGATCGCACTTTTCGAGCTATTTAATGCGAGAAACACGTTATCTGGTGTTTTCACCACTCCACAGTGCGTTGGATATGCAGAACCGGAGATATTTTGGTTTTCGTCTGGTTTCAAGCTGAGATATGCATTTTCTACGATAAGCTTGGTGAGACATCTGTCCGAAGTATGCAGAAACATCGGGAGCGATCTTTTCGCGCTATTTAATGCGAGAAACACGTTTTCTGGGGTTTTCACCACTCCACAGTTCTTTGGATATGCTGAACCGGCGACATCTTGGTTTTCGTGGGGTTTCAAGCTGAGATATGCATTTTCTGCGATAATCTTGGTGAGACTTCTGTCCGAAGTATGCAGAATCATCGAGATCGCTCGTTTCGAGCTATTTAATGCAAGAAACACGTTATCTGGTGTTTTCACCACTCCACAGTGCGTTTGATATGCAGTACCAGCGACATCTTGGTTTTCGTGGGGTTTCAAGTGGAGATATGCATTTTCTGCGATAATCTTGGTGAGACTTCTGTCCGAAGTATGCTGAAACATCGAGATCGCTCTTTTCGAGCTAGTTAATGCAAGAAAAACCTTATCCGGTGTTTTCACCACTCCACAGTGCGTTTGATATGCAGATCCAGCGATATCTTGGCTTTCGTGGGGTTTCAAGCTGAGATATGCATTTTTTACGATAATCTTGGTGAGACTTCTGTCCGAAGTATGCTTAATCATCGAGATAGCTCGTTTCGAGCTATCTAATGCGAGAAACACGTTATCTGGTGTTTTCACCACTCCACAGTGCGTTTGATATGCAGAACAGTAGATATCTTGGTTTTCGTGGGGTTTCAAGCTGAGATATGCATTTTCTGCGATAATCTTTTTGAGACTTCTGTCCGAAGTATAAAGAATCATCGAGATCGCTCTTTTCGAGCTATTTAATGCGAGAAACACGTTATCTGGTGTTTTCACCTCTCCACAGTGCGTTGGATAAGCAGAACCGCAGATATTTTGGTTTTCGTGGGGTTTCAAGCTGAGATATGCATTTTCTACGATAATCTTGGTGACACTTCTGTCAGAAGTATGCAGGATCTACGAGAACGCTCTTTTCGAGCTACTTAATATGAGAAACACGTTTTCTGGTGTTTTCACCACTCCACAGTGCGTTTGATATGCAGAACCGGCGACATCTTGGTTTTCGTGGGGTTTCAAGCTGAGATATGCATTTTCTGCGATAATCTTGGTGAGACTTCTGTCCGAAGTATGCAGAATCATCGAGATCGCTCGTTTCGAGCTATTTAATGCAAGAAACACGTTATCCGGTGTTTTCACCACTCCACAGTGCGTTTGATATGCAGATCTAGCGATATCTTGGCTTTCGTCGGGTTTCAAGCTGAGATATGCATTTTATACGATAATCTTGGTGAGACTTCTGTCCGAAGTATGCTTAATCATCGAGATCGCTCGTTTCGAGCTATTTAATGCAAGAAACACGTTATCTGGTGTTTTCACCACTCCACAGTGCGTTTGATATGCAGTACCAGCGACATCTTGGTTTTCGTGGGGTTTCAAGCTGAGATATGCATTTTCTGCGATAATCTTGGTGAGACTTCTGTCCGAAGTATGCAGAATCATCGAGATCGCTCGTTTCGAGCTATTTAATGCGAGAAACACGTTATTTGGTGTTTTCACCACTCCACAGTGCGTTGGATATGCAGAACCGGAGATATTTTGGTTTTCGTCGGGTTTCAAGCTGAGATATGCATTTTTTACGATAATCTTGGTGAGACTTCTGTCCGAAGTATGCAGAATCATCGAGATCGCTCGTTTCGAACTATTTAATGCGAGAAACACGTTATCTGGTGTTTTCACCACTCCACAGTGCGTATGATATGCAGAATCGGCGATATCTTGGTTTTCGTGGGGTTTCAAGCTGAGATATGCATTTTTTACGATAATCTTGGTGAGACTTCTGTCTGAAGTATGCTTAATCATCGAGATCACTCGTTTCGAGATGTTTAATGCGAGAAACACGTTATCTGGTGTTTTCACCACTCCACAGTGCGATTGATATGCAGAACAGTAGATATCTTGGTTTTCGTGGGGTTTCAAGCTGAGATATGCATTTTCTGCGATAATCTTGTTGAGACTTCTGTCCGAAGTATAAAGAATCATCGAGATCGCTCGTTTCGAGCTATTTAATGCGAGAATCACGTTATCTGGTGTTTTAACCACTCCACAGTGCGTTGGATATGCAGAACCGGAGATATTTTGGTTTTCGTCGGGTTTCAAGCTGAGATATGCATTTTGTACGATAAGCTTGGTGAGACATCTGTCCGAAGTATGCAGAAACATCGGGAGCGATCTTTTCGAGCTATTTAATGCGAGAAACACGTTTTCTGGGGTTTTCACCACTCCACAGTTCTTTGGATATGCAGAACAGGAGATATCTTGGTTTGCGTGGGGTTTCAGGCAGAGATATGCATTTTCTGCGATAATCTTGGTGAGACTTCTGTTAGAAGTATGCAGAATCATCGAGATCGCACTTTTCGAGCTATTTAATGCGAGAAACACGTTATCTGGTGTTTTCACCACTCCACAGTGCGTTTGATATGCAGAACCGGCGATATCTTGGTTTTCGTGGGGTTTCAAGCTGAGATATGCATTATCTACGATAAGCTTGGTGAGACATCTGTCCGAAGTATGCAGAAACATCGGGAGCGATCTTTTCGAGCGATTTAATGCGAGAAACACGTTTTCTGGGGTTTTCACCACTCCACAGTTCTTTGGATATGCAGAACAGGAGATATCTTGGTTTGCGTGGGGTTTCAGGCAGAGATATGCATTTTCTGCGATAATCTTGGTGAGACTTCTGTTAGAAGTATGCAGAATCATCGAGATCGCACTTTTCGAGCTATTTAATGCGAGAAACACGTTATCTGGTGTTTTCACCACTCCACAGTGCGTTTGATATGCAGAACCGGCGATATCTTGGTTTTCGTGGGGTTTCAAGCTGAGATATGCATTTTCTACGATAATCTTGGTGAGACTTCTGTCAGAAGTATGCAGGATCTACGAGAACGCTCTTTTCGAGCTACTTAATATGAGAAACACGTTTTCTGGTGTTTTCACCACTCCACAGTGCGTTTGATATGCAGAACTGGCGACATCTTGGTTTTCGTGGGGTTTCAAGCTCAGATATGCATTTTCTGCGATAATCTTGGTGAGACTTCTGTCCGAAGTATGCAGAAACATCGGGAGCGATCTTTTCGAGCGATTTAATGCGAGAAACACGTTTTCTGGGGTTTTCACCACTCCACAGTTCTTTGGATATGCAGAACAGGAGATATCTTGGTTTGCGTGGGGTTTCAGGCAGAGATATGCATTTTCTGCGATAATCTTGGTGAGACTTCTGTTAGAAGTATGCAGAATCATCGAGATCGCACTTTTCGAGCTATTTAATGCGAGAAACACGTTATCTGGTGTTTTCACCACTCCACAGTGCGTTTGATATGCAGAACCGGCGATATCTTGGTTTTCGTGGGGTTTCAAGCTGAGATATGCATTTTCTACGATAATCTTGGTGAGACTTCTGTCAGAAGTATGCAGAATCATCGAGATCGCACTTTTCGAGCTATTTAATGCGAGAAACACGTTATCTGGTGTTTTCACCACTCCACAGTGCGTTTGATATGCAGAACCGGCGATATCTTGGTTTTCGTGGGGTTTCAAGCTGAGATATGCATTTTCTACGATAATCTTGGTGAGACTTCTGTCAGAAGTATGCAGGATCTACGAGAACGCTCTTTTCGAGCTACTTAATATGAGAAACACGTTTTCTGGTGTTTTCACCACTCCACAGTGCGTTTGATATGCAGAACCGGCGATATCTTGGTTTTCGTGGGGTTTCCAGCTGAAATATGCATTTTCTGCGATAATCTTGGTGAGACTTCTGTCCGAAGTATGCTTAATCATCGAGATCGCTCGTTTCGAGCTATTTAATGCGAGAAACACGTTATCTGGTGTTTTCACCACTCCACAGTGCGTATGATATGCAGAACCGACGATATCTTGGTTTTCGTCGGGCTTCAAGCTGAGATATGCATTTTCTGCGATAATATTGGTGAGACTTCAATCAGAAGTATGCAGAATCATCAAGATCGCTCGTTTCGAGCTATTTAATGCAAGAAACACGTTTTCTGGGGTTTTCAGCACTCCACAGTGCGATTGATATGCAGAACCAGCGATATCTTGGTTTTCGTGGGGATTCAAGCTGAGATATGCAATTTCTGCGATAATCTTGGTGAGACTTCTGTCCGAAGTATGCTTAATCATCGAGATCGCTCGTTTCGAGCTATTTAATGCGGGAAACACGTTATCTGGTGTTTTCACCACACCACAGTGCGTATGATATGCAGAACCGACGATATCTTGGTTTTCGTGGGGTTTCAAGCTCAGATATGCATTTTATGCGATAATCTTGGTGAGACTTCTGTCCGAAGTATGCAGAGTCATCGAGATCGCACTTTTCGAGCTATTTAATGCGAGAAACACGTTTTCTGGGGTTTTCACCACTCCACAGTTCGTCGGATATGCAGAACAGGAGATATCTTGGTTTTCGTGGGGTTTCTAGCAGAGATATGCATTTTCTGCGATAATCATAGTGAGACTTCTGTTAGACGTATGCAGAATCATCGAGATCGCTCTTTTCGACCTATTTAATGCGAGCAAACACGTTATCTGGTGTTTTCACCACTCCACAGTGCGTTTGATATGCAGAACCGCCAATGTTTGGTTTTCGTCGGGTTTCAAGCTGGGATATGCATTTTCTGCGATAATCATGGTGAGACTTTTGTCCGAAGTATGCTTAATCATCGAGATCGCACTATTCGAGCTATTTAATGCGAGAAACACGTTATCTGGTGTTTTCAGCACTCCACAGTGCGTCTGATATGCAGAACCAGCGATATCTTGGTTTTCGTGGGGATTCAAGCTGAGATATGCAATTTCTGCGATAATCTTGGTGAGACTTCTGTCCGAAGTATGCTTAATCATCGAGATCGCTCGTTTCGAGCTATTTAATGCGAGAAACACGTTATCTGGTGTTTTCAGCACTCCACAGTGCGTTTGATATGTAGAACCAGCGATATCTGGGTTTTCGTGGGGTTTCAAGCTGAGATATGCATTTTCTACGATAATCTTGGTGAGACTTCTGTCCGAAGTGTGCAGAATCATCGAGATCGCTCTTTTCGAGCTATTTAATTCGAGAAACACGTTTTCTGGGGTTTTCACCACACCACAGTTCGTTGGAGGTGCAGAACCGGAGATATCTTGGTTTTCGTGGGGTTTCAAGCTGAGATATGCATTTTCTGCGATAATCTTGGTGAGACCTCTGTCCGACGTATGCTGAATCATCGAGATCGCACTTTTCCAGATAGTTAATGCGAGAAAAACCTTATCTGGTGTTTTCACCACTCCACAGTGCGTTTGATATGCAGAACCAGCGATATCTTGGCTTTCGTGGGGTTTCAAGCTGAGATATGCATTTTCTGTGATAATATTGGTGAGACTTCAGTCAGAAGTATGCAGAATCATCTAGATCGCTCGTTTCGAGCTATTTAATGCGAGAAACACGTTATCTCGTTGTTTTCACCACTCCACAGTGCGTTTGAAATGCAGAACCGGCGACATCGTGATTTTCGTGGTGTTTCCAGCTGAGATATGCATTTTCTGCGATAAGCGTGGTGAGTCTTCTGCCAGAAGTATGCAGAATCATCTAGATCGCTCTTTTCGTGCTATTTAATGCGAGAAACACGTTTTCTGGTGTTTTGACCACTCCACAGTGCGTTTGATGTGTAGAGCCGCCGATAACTTGGTTTTCGTGGTGTTTCCAGCTGAGATATGCATTTTCTGCGATAATCTTGGTGTTTCATCTATGAGAAGTATGCAGGATGATCTAGATCGCTCGTTTCGAGCTATTTAATGCGAAAAAACAAGTTTTCTGGTGTTTTCAACATTCCACAGTGCGTTTGATATGCAGAACCGGCGATATCTTGATTTTCGTGGTGTTTCCAGCTGAGATATGCATTTTCTGCGATAAGCTTGGTGAGTCTTCTGCCAGAAGTATGCAGAATCATCTAGATCGCTCTTTTCGTGCTATTTAATGCGAGCAACACGTTTTCTGGTGTATTCACCACTCCACAGTACGTTAGACATGCAGAACCGGAGATATCTTCGTTTCGGTCGGGTTTCAAGCTGAGATATGCATTTTCTACGATAATATTTGTGAGACCTCTGTCAGAAGTATGCAGAATCTTCGAGAACGCTCTTTTCGAGCTACTTAATGCGAGAAACACGTTTTCTGGTGTTTTCACCACTCCACAGTACGTTTGATGTGCAGAACCGGAGATATCTTGGTTTTCGCGTGGTTTCAAGCTGAGATATGCATTTTCAGCGATATTCTTGGTGTTTCATCTATGAGAAGTATGCAGAATCATCGAGAACTCTCTTTTCGAGCTATTTGATCCGAAAAAACAAGTTTTCTGGTGTTTTGACCACTCCACAGTGCGTTTGATGTGTAGAGCCGCCGATAACTTGGTTTTCGTGGTGTTTCCAGCTGAGATATGCATTTTCTGCGATAATCTTGGTGTTTCATCTATGAGAAGTATGCAGGATCATCTAGATCGCTCGTTTCGAGATATTTAATGCGAAAAAACAAGTTTTCTGGTGTTTTCAACATTCCACAGTGCGTTTGATATGCAGAACCGGCGATATCTTGATTTTCGTGGTGTTTCCAGCTGAGATATGCATTTTCTGCGATCATCTTGGTGAGTGTTCTGTCAGAAGTATGCAGAATCATCGAGATCGCTCTTTTCGAGCTATTTAAGGCGAAAAAGCAAGTTTTCTGGTGTTTTCACCACTCCATAGTGCGTTTGATATGCAGAACCGGCGACATCGTGATTTTCGTGAGGTTTCCAGCTGAGATATGCATTTTCTGCGATAATATTGGTGAGACTTCAGTCAGAAGTATGCAGAATCATCTAGATCGCGCGTTTCGAGCTATTTAATGCGAGAAACACGTTTTCTGGTGTATTCACCACTCCACAGTACGTTAGACATGCAGAACCGGAGATATCTTCGTTTCGGTCGGGTTTCAAGCTGAGATATGCATTTTCTGCGATCATCTTGGTGAGTGTTCTGTCAGAGGTATGCAGAATCATCGAGATCGCTCTTTTCGAGCTATTTAATGCGAAAAAACAAGTTTTCTGGTGTTTTTACCACTCCACAGTGCGTTTGATATGTAGAGCCGCCGATAACTTGGTTTTCGTGGGGTTTCCAGCTGAAATATGCATTTTCTGCGATAATCTTAGTGTTTCATCTATGAGAAATATGCAGAATCATCCAGAACGCTCTTTTCGTGCTAGTTAATGCGAGTAACACGTTTTCTGGTGTTTTCACCACTCCACGGTGCGTCTGTTATGCAGAACCGGCGATATCTTGGTTTTCGTGGGGTTTCCAGCTGAGATATGCATTTTCTGCGATAATCTTGGTGAGTCTTCTGTCAGAAGTATGCAGAATCATCTAGATCGCTCTTTTCGAGCTATTTAATGCGAGAAACACGTTTTCTGGTGTATTCACCACTCCACAGTAAGTTTGATATGCAGAACCGGCGACATCGTGATTTTCGTGAGGTTTCCAGCTGAGATATGCATTTTCTGCGATAATATTGGTGAGACTTCAGTCAGAAGTATGCAGAATCATCTAGATCGCGCGTTTCGAGCTATTTAATGCGAGAAACACGTTTTCTGGTGTATTCACCACTCCACAGTACGTTAGACATGCAGAACCGGAGATATCTTCGTTTCGGTCGGGTTTCAAGCTGAGATATGCATTTTCTGCGATCATCTTGGTGAGTGTTCTGTCAGAAGTATGCAGAATCATCGAGATCGCTCTTTTCGAGCTATTTAATGCGAAAAAACAAGTTTTCTGGTGTTTTTACCACTCCACAGTGCGTTTGATATGTAGAGCCGCCGATAACTTGGTTTTCGTGGGGTTTCCAGCTGAAATATGCATTTTCTGCGATAATCTTGGTGTTTCATCTATGAGAAGTATGCAGAAACATCAAGAACACTCTTTTCGAGCTATTTAATGCGAAAAGCAAGTTTTCTGGTGTTTTGACCACTCCACAGTGCGTTTGATATGTAGAGCCGCCGATAACTTGGTTTTCGTGGGGTTTCCAGCTGAAATATGCATTTTCTGCGATAATCTTGGTGAGACTTCTGTCCGAAGTATGCAGAGTCATCGAGATCGCACCTTTCGAGCTATTTAATGCGAGAAACACGTTTTCTGGGGTTTTCACCACTCCACAGTTCGTTGGATATGCAGAACAGGAGATATCTTGGTTTTCGTGGGGTTTCTAGCAGAGATATGCATTTTCTGCGATAATCATGGTGAGACTTCTGTTAGACGTATGCAGAATCATCCAGATCGCTCTTTTCGAGCTATTTAATGCGAGAAACACGTTTTCTGGGGTTTTCACCACTCCACAGTGCGTTTGATATGCAGAACCGGCGACATCGTGATTTTCGTGAGGTTTCCAGCTGAGATATGCATTTTCTGCGATAATATTGGTGAGACTTCAGTCAGAAGTATGCAGAATCATCTAGATCGCGCGTTTCGAGCTATTTAATGCGAGAAACACGTTTTCTGGTGTATTCACCTCTCCACAGTACGTTAGACATGCAGAACCGGAGATATCTTCGTTTCGGTCGGGTTTCAAGCTGAGATATGCATTTTCTGCGATCATCTTGGTGAGTGTTCTGTCAGAGGTATGCAGAATCATCGAGATCGCTCTTTTCGAGCTATTTAATGCGAAAAAACAAGTTTTCTGGTGTTTTTACCACTCCACAGTGCGTTTGATATGTAGAGCCGCCGATAACTTGGTTTTCGTGGGGTTTCCAGCTGAAATATGCATTTTCTGCGATAATCTTAGTGTTTCATCTATGAGAAATATGCAGAATCATCCAGAACGCTCTTTTCGTGCTAGTTAATGCGAGTAACACGTTTTCTGGTGTTTTCACCACTCCACGGTGCGTCTGTTATGCAGAACCGGCGATATCTTGGTTTTCGTGGGGTTTCCAGCTGAGATATGCATTTTCTGCGATAATCTTGGTGAGTCTTCTGTCAGAAGTATGCAAAATCATCTAGATCGCTCTTTTCGAGCTATTTAATGCGAGAAACACGTTTTCTGGTGTATTCACCACTCCACAGTAAGTTTGATATGCAGAACCGGCGACATCGTGATTTTCGTGAGGTTTCCAGCTGAGATATGCAATTTCTGCGATAATATTGGTGAGACTTCAGTCAGAAGTATGCAGAATCATCTAGATCGCGCGTTTCGAGCTATTTAATGCGAGAAACACGTTTTCTGGTGTATTCACCACTCCACAGTACGTTAGACATGCAGAACCGGAGATATCTTCGTTTCGGTCGGGTTTCAAGCTGAGATATGCATTTTCTGCGATCATCTTGGTGAGTGTTCTTTCAGAAGTATGCAGAATCATCGAGATCGCTCTTTTCGAGCTATTTAATGCGAAAAAACAAGTTTTCTGGTGTTTTTACCACTCCACAGTGCGTTTGATATGTAGAGCCGCCGATAACTTGGTTTTCGTGGGGTTTCCAGCTGAAATATGCATTTTCTGCGATAATCTTGGTGTTTCATCTATGAGAAGTATGCAGAAACATCAAGAACACTCTTTTCGAGCTATTTAATGCGAAAAGCAAGTTTTCTGGTGTTTTGACCACTCCACAGTGCGTTTGATATGTAGAGCCGCCGATAACTTGGTTTTCGTGGGGTTTCCAGCTGAAATATGCATTTTCTGCGATAATATTGGTGATACTTCTGTCCGAAGTATGCAGAATCATCGATATCGCTCTTTTCGAGCTATTTAATGCGAGAAACACGTTATCTAGTGATTTGACCACTCCACAGGGCGTTTGATATGCAGAACCGGCGATATCTTGGTTTTCGTGGGGTTTCCAGCTGAAATATGCATTTTCTGCGATAATCTTGGTGACACTTCTGTCCGAAGTATGCTTAATCATCGAGATCGCTCGTTTCGAGCTATTTAATGCGAGAAACACGTTATCTGGTGTTTTCACCACTCCACAGAGCGTATGATATGCAGAACCGACGATATCTTGGTTTTCGTCGGGCTTCAAGCTGAGATATGCATTTTATGCGATAATCTTGGTGAGACTTCTGTCCGAAGTATGCAGAGTCATCGAGATCGCACCTTTCGAGCTATTTAATGCGAGAAACACGTGTTCTGGGGTTTTCACCACTCCACAGTTCGTTGGATATGCAGAACAGGAGATATCTTGGTTTTCGTGGGGTTTCTAGCAGAGATATGCATTTTCTGCGATAATCATGGTGAGACTTCTGTTAGACGTATGCAGAATCATCCAGATCGCTCTTTTCGAGCTATTTAATGCGAGAAACACGTTTTCTGGGGTTTTCACCACTCCACAGTGCGTTTGATATGCAGAACCGGCAATGTTTGGTTTTCGTCGGGTTTCAAGCTGGGATATGCATTTTCTGCGATAATCATGGTGAGACTCCTGTCCGAAGTATGCTTAATCATCGAGATCGCTCTATTCGAGCTATTTTATGCGAGAAACACGTTATCTGGTGTTTTCAGCACTCCACAGTGCGTTTGATATGCAGAACCAGCGATATCTTGGTTTTCGTGGGGATTCAAGCTGAGATATGCAATTTCAGCGATAATCTTGGTGAGACTTCTGTCCGAAGTATGCTTAATCATCGAGATCGCTCTATTCGAGCTATTTTATGCGAGAAACACGTTATCTGGTGTTTTCAGCACTCCACAGTGCGTTTGATATGCAGAACCAGCGATATCTTGGTGTTCGTGGGGATTCAAGCTGAGATATGCAATTTCTGCGATAATCTTGGTGAGACTTCTGTCCGAAGTATGCTTAATCATCGAGATCGCTCGTTTCGAGCTATTTAATGCGAGAAACACGTTATCTGGTGTTTTCAGCACTCCACAGTGCGTTTGATATGTAGAACCAGCGATATCTGGGTTTTCGTGGGGTTTCAAGCTGAGATATGCATTTTCTACGATAATCTTGGTGAGACTTCTGTCCGAAGTGTGCAGAATCATCGAGATCGCTCTTTTCGAGCTATTTAATGCGAGAAACACGTTTTCTGGGGATTTCACCACACCACAGTTCGTTGGAGGTGCAGAACCGGAGATATCTTGGTTTTCGTGGGGTTTCAAGCTGAGATATGCATTTTCTGCGATAATCTTGGTGAGACCGCTGTCCGATGTATGCTGAATCATCGAGATCGCACTTTTCGAGATAGTTAATGCGAGAAAAACCTTATCTGGTGTTTTCACCACTCCACAGTGCGTTTGATATGCAGAACCAGCGATATCTTGGCTTTCGTGGGGTTTCAAGCTGAGATATGCATTTTCTGTGATAATATTGGTGAGACTTCAGTCAGAAGTATGCTTAATCATCGAGATCGCTCGTTTCGAGCTATTTAATGCGAGAAACACGTTATCTGGTGTTTTCAGCTCTCCACAGTGCGTTTGATATGTAGAGCCGCCGATAACTTGGTTTTCGTGGGGTTTCCAGCTGAAATATGCATTTTCTGCGATAATCTTAGTGTTTCATCTATGAGAAATATGCAGAATCATCCAGAACGCTCTATTCGTGCTAGTTAATGCGAGTAACACGTTTTCTGGTGTTTTCACCACTCCACGGTGCGTCTGTTATGCAGAACCGGCGATATCTTGGTTTTCGTGGGGTTTCCAGCTGAGATATGCATTTTCTGCGATAATCTTGGTGAGTCTTCTGTCAGAAGTATGCAGAATCATCTAGATCGCTCTTTTCGAGCTATTTAATGCGAGAAACACGTTTTCTGGTGTATTCACCACTCCACAGTAAGTTTGATATGCAGAACCGGCGACATCGTGATTTTCGTGAGGTTTCCAGCTGAGATATGCATTTTCTGCGATAATATTGGTGAGACTTCAGTCAGAAGTATGCAGAATCATCTAGATCGCGCGTTTCGAGCTATTTAATGCGAGAAACACGTTTTCTGGTGTATTCACCACTCCACAGTACGTTAGACATGCAGAACCGGAGATATCTTCGTTTCGGTCGGGTTTCCAGCTGAGATATGCATTTTCTGCGATCATCTTGGTGAGTGTTCTGTCAGAAGTATGCAGAATCATCGAGATCGCTCTTTTCGAGCTATTTAATGCGAAAAAACAAGTTTTCTGGTGTTTTTACCACTCCACAGTGCGTTTGATATGTAGAGCCGCCGATAACTTGGTTTTCGTGGGGTTTCCAGCTGAAATATGCATTTTCTGCGATAATCTTGGTGTTTCATCTATGAGAAGTATGCAGAAACATCAAGAACACTCTTTTCGAGCTATTTAATGCGAAAAGCAAGTTTTCTGGTGTTTTGACCACTCCACAGTGCGTTTGATATGTAGAGCCGCCGATAACTTGGTTTTCGTGGGGTTTCCAGCTGAAATATGCATTTTCTGCGATAATATTGGTGATACTTCTGTCCGAAGTATGCAGAATCATCGATATCGCTCTTTTCGAGCTATTTAATGCGAGAAACACGTTATCTAGTGATTTGACCACTCCACAGGGCGTTTGATATGCAGAACCGGCGATATGTTGGTTTTCGTGGGGTTTCCAGCTGAAATATGCATTTTCTGCGATAATCTTGGTGACACTTCTGTCCGAAGTATGCTTAATCATCGAGATCGCTCGTTTCGAGCTATTTAATGCGAGAAACACGTTATCTGGTGTTTTCACCACTCCACAGAGCGTATGATATGCAGAACCGACGATATCTTGGTTTTCGTCGGGCTTCAAGCTGAGATATGCATTTTATGCGATAATCTTGGTGAGACTTCTGTCCGAAGTATGCAGAGTCATCGAGATCGCACCTTTCGAGCTATTTAATGCGAGAAACACGTTTTCTGTGGTTTTCACCACTCCACAGTTCGTTGGATATGCAGAACAGGAGATATCTTGGTTTTCGTGGGGTTTCTAGCAGAGATATGCATTTTCTGCGATAATCATGGTGAGACTTCTGTTAGACGTATGCAGAATCATCCAGATCGCTCTTTTCGAGCTATTTAATGCGAGAAACACGTTTTCTGGGGTTTTCACCACTCCACAGTGCGTTTGATATGCAGAACCGGCAATGTTTGGTTTTCGTCGGGTTTCAAGCTGAGATATGCATTTTCTGTGATAATATTGGTGAGACTTCAGTCAGAAGTATGCAGAATCATCTAGATCGCTCGTTTCGAGCTATTTAATGCGAGAAACACGTTATCTCGTTGTTTTCACCACTCCACAGTGCGTTTGAAATGCAGAACCGGCGACATCGTGATTTTCGTGGTGTTTCCAGCTGAGATATGCATTTTCTGCGATAAGCGTGGTGAGTCTTCTGCCAGAAGTATGCAGAATCATCTAGATCGCTCTTTTCGTGCTATTTAATGCGAGAAACACGTTTTCTGGTGTATTCACCACTCCACAGTACGTTAGACATGCAGAACCGGAGATATCTTCGTTTCGGTCGGGTTTCAAGCTGAGATATGCATTTTCTACGATAATATTTGTGAGACCTCTGTCAGAAGTATGCAGAATCTTCGAGAACGCTCTTTTCGAGCTACTTAATGCGAGAAACACGTTTTCTGGTGTTTTCACCACTCCACAGTACGTTTGATGTGCAGAACCGGAGATATCTTGGTTTTCGCGTGGTTTCAAGCTGAGATATGCATTTTCAGCGATAATCTTGGTGTTTCATCTATGAGAAGTATGCAGAATCATCGAGAACTCTCTTTTCGAGCTATTTGATGCGAAAAAACAAGTTTTCTGGTGTTTTGACCACTCCACAGTGCGTTTGATGTGTAGAGCCGCCGATAACTTGGTTTTCGTGGTGTTTCCAGCTGGGATATGCATTTTCTGCGATAATCTTGGTGTTTCATCTATGAGAAGTATGCAGGATCATCTAGATCGCTCGTTTCGAGATATTTAATGCGAAAAAACAAGTTTTCTGGTGTTTTCAACATTCCACAGTGCGTTTGATATGCAGAACCGGCGATATCTTGATTTTCGTGGTGTTTCCAGCTGAGATATGCATTTTCTGCGATCATCTTGGTGAGTGTTCTGTCAGAAGTATGCAGAATCATCGAGATCGCTCTTTTCGAGCTATTTAAGGCGAAAAAACAAGTTTTCTGGTGTTTTCACCACTCCATAGTGCGTTTGATATGCAGAACCGGCGACATCGTGATTTTCGTGAGGTTTCCAGCTGAGATATGCATTTTCTGCGATAATATTGGTGAGACTTCAGTCAGAAGTATGCAGAATCATCTAGATCGCGCGTTTCGAGCTATTTAATGCGAGAAACACGTTTTCTGGTGTATTCACCACTCCACAGTACGTTAGACATGCAGAACCGGAGATATCTTCGTTTCGGTCGGGTTTCAAGCTGAGATATGCATTTTCTGCGATCACCTTGGTGAGTGTTCTGTCAGAGGTATGCAGAATCATCGAGATCGCTCTTTTCGAGCTATTTAATGCGAAAAAACAAGTTTTCTGGCGTTTTTACCACTCCACAGTGCGTTTGATATGTAGAGCCGCCGATAACTTGGTTTTCGTGGGGTTTCCAGCTGAAATATGCATTTTCTGCGATAATATTGATGATACTTCTGTCCGAAGTATGCAGAATCATCGATATCGCTCTTTTCGAGCTATTTAATGCGAGAAACACGTTATCTAGTGATTTGACCACTCCACAGGGCGTTTGATATGCAGAACCGGCGATATCTTGGTTTTCGTGGGGTTTCCAGCTGAAATATGCATTTTCTGCGATAATCTTGGTGACTCTTCTGTCCGAAGTATGCTTAATCATCGATATCGCTCGTTTCGAGCTATTTAATGCGAGAAACACGTTATCTGGTGTTTTCACCACTCCACAGAGCGTATGATATGCAGAACCGACGATATCTTGGTTTTCGTCGGGCTTCAAGCTGAGATATGCATTTTATGCGATAATCTTGGTGAGACTTCTGTCCGAAGTATGCAGAGTCATCGAGATCGCACCTTTCGAGCTATTTAATGCGAGAAACACGTTTTCTGGGGTTTTCACCACTCCACAGTTCGTTGGATATGCAGAACAGGAGATATCTTGGTTTTCGTGGGGTTTCTAGCAGAGATATGCATTTTCTGCGATAATCATGGTGAGACTTCTGTTAGACGTATGCAGAGTCATCCAGATCGCTCTTTTCGAGCTATTTAATGCGAGAAACACGTTTTCTGGGGTTTTCACCACTCCACAGTGCGTTTGATATGCAGAACCGGCAATGTTTGGTTTTCGTCGGGTTTCAAGCTGAGATATGCATTTTCTGTGATAATATTGGTGAGACTTCAGTCAGAAGTATGCAGAATCATCTAGATCGCTCGTTTCGAGCTATTTAATGCGAGAAACACGTTATCTCGTTGTTTTCACCACTCCACAGTGCGTTTGAAATGCAGAACCGGCGACATCGTGATTTTCGTGAGGTTTCCAGCTGAGATATGCATTTTCTGCGATAATATTGGTGAGACTTCAGTCAGAAGTATGCAGAATCATCTAGATCGCGCGTTTCGAGCTATTTAATGCGAGAAACACGTTTTCTGGTGTATTCACCACTCCACAGTACGTTAGACATGCAGAACCGGAGATATCTTCGTTTCGGTCGGGTTTCAAGCTGAGATATGCATTTTCTGCGATCATCTTGGTGAGTGTTCTGGCAGAAGTATGCAGAATCATCGAGATCGCTCTTTTCGAGCTATTTAATGCGAAAAAACAAGTTTTCTGGTGTTTTTACCACTCCACAGTGCGTTTGATATGTAGAGCCGCCGATAACTTGGTTTTCGTGGGGTTTCCAGCTGAAATATGCATTTTCTGCGATAATCTTGGTGTTTCATCTATGAGAAGTATGCAGAAACATCAAGAACACTCTTTTCGAGCTATTTAATGCGAAAAGCAAGTTTTCTGGTGTTTTGACCACTCCACAGTGCGTTTGATATGTAGAGCCGCCGATAACTTGGTTTTCGTGGGGTTTCCAGCTGAAATATGCATTTTCTGCGATAATATTGGTGATACTTCTGTCCGAAGTATGCAGAATCATCGATATTGCTCTTTTCGAGCTATTTAATGCGAGAAACACGTTATCTAGTGATTTGACCACTCCACAGGGCGTTTGATATGCAGAACCGGCGATATCTTGGTTTTCGTGGGGTTTCCAGCTGAAATATGCATTTTCTGCGATAATCTTGGTGACTCTTCTGTCCGAAGTATGCTTAATCATCGATATCGCTCGTTTCGAGCTATTTAATGCGAGAAACACGTTTTCTGGGATTTTCACCACTCCACAGTTCGTTGGATATGCAGAACAGGAGATATCTTGGTTTTCGTGGGGTTTCTAGCAGAGATATGCATTTTCTGCGATAATCATGGTGAGACTTCTGTTAGACGTATGCAGAATCATCCAGATCGCTCTTTTCGAGCTATTTAATGCGAGAAACACGTTTTCTGGGGTTTTCACCACTCCACAGTGCGTTTGATATGCAGAACCGGCAATGTTTGGTTTTCGTCGGGTTTCAAGCTGGGATATGCATTTTCTGCGATAATCATGGTGAGACTTCTGTCCGAAGTATGCTTAATCATCGAGATCGCTCTATTCGAGCTATTTTATGCGAGAAACACGTTATCTGGTGTTTTCAGCACTCCACAGTGCGTTTGATATGCAGAACCAGCGATATCTTGGTTTTCGTGGGGATTCAAGCTGAGATATGCAATTTCAGCGATAATCTTGGTGAGACTTCTGTCCGAAGTATGCTTAATCATCGAGATCGCTCTATTCGAGCTATTTAATGCGAGAAACACGTTTTCTGGGGATTTCACCACACCACAGTTCGTTGGAGGTGCAGAACCGGAGATATCTTGGTTTTCGTGGGGTTTCAAGCTGAGATATGCATTTTCTGCGATAATCTTGGTGAGACCTCTGTCCGAAGTATGCTGAATCATCGAGATCGCACTTTTCGAGATAGTTAATGCGAGAAAAACCTTATCTGGTGTTTTCACCACTCCACAGTGCGTTTGATATGCAGAACCAGCGATATCTTGGCTTTCGTGGGGTTTCAGGCTGAGATATGCATTTTCTGTGATAATATTGGTGAGACTTCAGTCAGAAGTATGCGTAATCATCGAGATCGCTCGTTTCGAGCTATTTAATGCGAGAAACACGTTATCTGGTGTTTTCAGCACTCCACAGTGCGTTTGATATGTAGAACCAGCGATATCTGGGTTTTCGTGGGGTTTCAAGCTGAGATATGCATTTTCTACGATAATCTTGGTGAGACTTCTGTCCGAAGTGTGCAGAATCATCGAGATCGCTCTTTTCGAGCTATTTAATGCGAGAAACACGTTTTCTGGGGTTTTCACCACACCACAGTTCGTTGGAGGTGCAGAACCGGAGATATCTTGGTTTTCGTGGGGGTTCAAGCTGAGATATGCATTTTCTGCGATAATATTTGTGAGACCTCTGTCAGAAGTATGCAGAATCTTCGAGAACGCTCTTTTCGAGCTACTTAATGCGAAAAAACAAGTTTTCTGGTGTTTTGACCACTCCACAGTGCGTTTGATGTGTAGAGCCGCCGATAACTTGGTTTTCGTGGTGTTTCCAGCTGAGATATGCATTTTCTGCGATAATCTTGGTGTTTCATCTATGAGAAGTATGCAGGATGATCTAGATCGCTCGTTTCGAGCTATTTAATGCGAAAAAACAAGTTTTCTGGTGTTTTCAACATTCCACAGTGCGTTTGGTATGCAGAACCGGCGATATCTTGATTTTCGTGGTGTTTCCAGCTGAGATATGCATTTTCAGCGATAATCTTGGTGTTTCATCTATGAGAAGTATGCAGAATCATCGAGAACTCTCTTTTCGAGCTATTTGATGCGAAAAAACAAGTTTTCTGGTGTGTTGACCACTCCACAGTGCGTTTGATGTCTAGAGCCGCCGATAACTTGGTTTTCGTGGTGTTTCCAGCTGAGATATGCATTTTCTGCGATAATCTTGGTGTTTCATCTATGAGAAGTATGCAGGATCATCTAGATCGCTCGTTTCGAGATATTTAATGCGAAAAAACAAGTTTTCTGGTGTTTTCAACATTCCACAGTGCGTTTGATATGCAGAACCGGCGATATCTTGATTTTCGTGGTGTTTCCAGCTGAGATATGCATTTTCTGCGATAAGCTTGGTGAGTCTTCTGCCAGAAGTATGCAGAATCATCTAGATCGCTCTTTTCGTGCTATTTAATGCGAGAAACACGTTTTCTGGTGTATTCACCACTCCACAGTACGTTAGACATGCAGAACCGGAGATATCTTCGTTTCGGTCGGGTTTCAAGCTGAGATATGCATTTTCTACGATAATATTTGTGAGACCTCTGTCAGAAGTATGCAGAATCTTCGAGAACGCAATTTTCGAGCTACTTAATGCGAGAAACACGTTTTCTGGTGTTTTCACCACACCACAGTTCGTTGGAGGTGCAGAACCGGAGATATCTTGGTTTTCGTGGGGTTTCAAGCTGAGATATGCATTTTCTGCGATAATCTTGGTGAGACCTCTGTCCGAAGTATGCTGAATCATCGAGATCGCACTTTTCGAGATAGTTAATGCGAGAAAAACCTTATCTGGTGTTTTCACCACTCCACAGTGCGTTTGATATGCAGAACCAGCGATATCTTGGCTTTCGTGGGGTTTCAAGCTGAGATATGCATTTTCTGTGATAATATTGGTGAGACTTCAGTCAGAAGTATGCTTAATCATCGAGATCGCTCGTTTCGAGCTATTTAATGCGAGAAACACGTTATCTGGTGTTTTCAGCACTCCACAGTGCGTTTGATATGCAGAACCAGCGATATCTTGGTTTTCGTGGGGATTCAAGCTGAGATATGCAATTTCAGCGATAATCTTGGTGAGACTTCTGTCCGAAGTATGCTTAATCATCGAGATCGCTCTATTCGAGCTATTTTATGCGAGAAACACGTTATCTGGTGTTTTCAGCACTCCACAGTGCGTTTGATATGCAGAACCAGCGATATCTTGGTTTTCGTGGGGATTCAAGCTGAGATATGCAATTTCTGCGATAATCTTGGTGAGACTTCTGTCCGAAGTATGCAGAGTCATCGAGATCGCACCTTTCGAGCTATTTAATGCGAGAAACACGTTTTCTGGTGTTTTCACCACACCACAGTTCGTTGGAGGTGCAGAACCGGAGATATCTTGGTTTTCGTGGGGTTTCAAGCTGAGATATGCATTTTCTGCGATAATCTTGGTGAGACCTCTGTCCGAAGTATGCTGAATCATCGAGATCGCACTTTTCGAGATAGTTAATGCGAGAAAAACCTTATCTGGTGTTTTCACCACTCCACAGTGCGTTTGATATGCAGAACCAGCGATATCTTGGCTTTCGTGGGGTTTCAAGCTGAGATATGCATTTTCTGTGATAATATTGGTGAGACTTCAGTCAGAAGTATGCTTAATCATCGAGATCGCTCGTTTCGAGCTATTTAATGCGAGAAACACGTTATCTGGTGTTTTCAGCACTCCACAGTGCGTTTGATATGCAGAACCAGCGATATCTTGGTTTTCGTGGGGATTCAAGCTGAGATATGCAATTTCTGCGATAATCTTGGTGAGACTTCTGTCCGAAGTATGCTTAATCATCGAGATCGCTCGTTTCGAGCTATTTAATGCGAGAAACACGTTATCTGGTGTTTTCAGCACTCCACAGTGCGTTTGATATGTAGAACCAGCGATATCTGGGTTTTCGTGGGGTTTCAAGCTGAGATATGCATTTTCTACGATAATCTTGGTGAGACTTCTGTCCGAAGTGTGCAGAATCATCGAGATCGCTCTTTTCGAGCTATTTAATGCGAGAACCACGTTTTCTGGGGTTTTCACCACACCACAGTTCGTTGGAGGTGCAGAACCGGAGATATCTTGGTTTTCGTGGGGTTTCAAGCTGAGATATGCATTTTCTGCGATAATCTTGGTGAGACCTCTGTCCGAAGTATGCTGAATCATCGAGATCGCACTTTTCGAGATAGTTAATGCGAGAAAAACCTTATCTGGTGTTTTCACCACTCCACAGTGCGTTTGATATGCAGAACCAGCGATATCTTGGCTTTCGTGGGGTTTCAAGCTGAGATATGCATTTTCTGTGATAATATTGGTGAGACTTCAGTCAGAAGTATGCTTAATCATCGAGATCGCTCGTTTCGAGCTATTTAATGCGAGAAACACGTTATCTGGTGTTTTCAGCACTCCACAGTGCGTTTGATATGTAGAACCAGCGATATCTGGGTTTTCGTGGGGTTTCAAGCTGAGATATGCATTTTCTACGATAATCTTGGTGAGACTTCTGTCCGAAGTGTGCAGAATCATCGAGATCGCTCTTTTCGAGCTATTTAATGCGAGAAACACGTTTTCTGGGGTTTTCACCACACCACAGTTCGTTGGAGGTGCAGAACCGGAGATATCTTGGTTTTCGTGGGGGTTCAAGCTGAGATATGCATTTTCTGCGATAATCTTGGTGAGACCTCTGTCCGAAGTATGCTGAATCATCGAGATCGCACTTTTCGAGATAGTTAATGCGAGAAAAACCTTATCTGGTGTTTTCACCACTCCACAGTGCGTTTGATATGCAGAACCAGCGATATCTTGGCTTTCGTGGGGTTTCATGCTGAGATATGCATTTTCTGTGATAATATTGGTGAGACTTCAGTCAGAAGTATGCAGAATCATCTAGATCGCTCGTTTCGAGCTATTTAATGCGAGAAACACGTTATCTCGTTGTTTTCACCACTCCACAGTGCGTTTGAAATGCACAACCGGCGACATCTTGATTTTCGTGAGGTTTCAAGCTGAGATATGCATTTTCTGCGATAATATTGGTGAGACTTCTCTCCAAAGTATGCAGAATCATCGATATCGCTCTTTTCGAGCTATTTAATGCGAGAAACACCTCATCTGGTGTTTTGACCACTCCACAGTGCGTTTGATATGTAGAGCCGCCGATAACTTGGTTTTCGTGGGGTTTCCAGCTGAAATATGCATTTTCTGCGATAATCTTGGTGTTTCATCTATGAGAAGTATGGAGAATCATCGAGAACTCTCTTTTCGAGCTATTTGATGCGAAAAAACAAGTTTTCTGGTGTTTTGACCACTCCACAGTGCGTTTGATGTGTAGAGCCGCCGATAACTTGGTTTTCGTGGTGTTTCCAGCTGAGATATGCATTTTCTGCGATAATATTGGTGAGACTTCAATCAGAAGTATGCAGAATCTTCAAGATCGCTCGTTTCGAGCTATTTAATGCAAGAAACACGTTATCTGGTGTTTTGACCACTCCACAGGGCGTTTGATGCGCAGAACCGGCGATATCTTGGTTTTCGTGGGGTTTCCAGCTGAAATATGCATTTTCTGCGATAATCTTGGTGTTTCATCTATGAGGAGTATGCAGAATCATCCAGAACGCTCTTTTCGAGCTAGTTAATGCGAGTAACACGTTTTCTGGTGTTTTCACCTCACCACAGTGCGTTTGATATGCAGAACCGGCGACATCTTGGTTTTCGTCGGGCTTCAAGCTGAGATATGCATTTTCTGCGATAATATTGGTGAGACTTCAATCAGAAGTATGCAGATTCATCAAGATCGCTCGTTTCGAGCTATTTAATGCAAGAAACACGTTATCTCGTTGTTTTCACCACTCCACAGTGCGTTTGAAATGCACAACCGGCGACATCTTGATTTTCGTGAGGTTTCAAGCTGAGATATGCATTTTCTGCGATAATATTGGTGAGACTTCTCTCCAAAGTATGCAGAATCATCGATATCGCTCTTTTCGAGCTATTTAATGCGAGAAACACGTCATCTGGTGTTTTGACCACTCCACAGTTCGTTGGATATGCAGAACAGTAGATATCTTGGTTTTCGTGGGATTTCAATCTGATATATGCATTTTCTGCGATAATCTTGGTGAGACTTCTGTCCGAAGTATGCTTAATCATCGAGATCGCTCTATTCGAGCTATTTAATGCGAGAAACACGTTATCTGGGGTTTTCACCACTCCACAGTGCGTATGATATGCAGAACCGACGATATCTTGGTTTTCGTGGGGTTTCATGCTCAGATATGCATTTTATGCGATAATCTTGGTGAGACTTCTGTCCGAAGTATGCAGAGTCATCGAGATCGTACTTTTCGAGCTATGTAATGCGAGAAACACGTTTTCTGGGGTTTTCACCACTCCACAGTTCGTTGGATATGCAGAACAGGAGATATCTTGGTTTTCGTGGGGTTTCTAGCAGAGATATTCATTTTCTGCGATAATCATGGTGAGACTTCCGTCCGAAGTATGCTTAATCATCGAGATCGCTCGTTTCGAGCTATTTAATGCGAGAAACACGTTATCTGGTGTTTTCACCACTCCACAGTGCGTATGATATGCAGTACCGACGATATCTTGGTTTTCGTGGGGTTTCATGCTCAGATATGCATTTTATGCGATAATCTTGGTGAGACTTCTGTCCGAAGTATGCTTAATCATCGAGATCGCCCGTTTCGAGCTATTTAATGCGAGAAACACGTTATCTGGTGTTTTCAGCACTCCACAGTGCGTTTGATATGTAGAACCAGCGATATCTGGGTTTTCGTGGGGTTTCAAGTTGAGATATGCATTTTCTACGATAATCTTGGTGAGACTTCTGTCCGAAGTGTGCAGAATCATCGAGATCGCTCTTTTCGAGCTATTTAATGCGAGAAACACGTTTTCTGGGGTTTTCACCACACCACAGTTTGTTGGAGGTGCAGAACCGGAGATATCTTGGTTTTCGTGGGGTTTCAAGCTGAGATATGCATTTTCTGCGATAATCTTGGTGAGACCTCTGCCCGAAGTATGCTGAATCATCGAGATCGCACTTTTCGAGATAGTTAATGCTAGAAAAACCTTATCCGGTGTTTTCACCACTCCACAGTGCGTTTGATATGCAGAACCAGCGATATCTTGGCTTTCGTGGGGTTTCAAGCTGAGATATGCATTTTCTGCGATAATATTGGTGAGATTTCAGTCAGAAGTATGCAGAATCATCTATATCGCTCGTTTCGAGCTATATAATGCGAGAAACACGTTATCTGGTGTTTTCAGCACTCCACAGTGCGTTTGATATGTAGAACCAGCGATATCTGGGTTTTCGTGGGGTTTCAAGTTGAGATATGCATTTTCTACGATAATCTTGGTGAGACTTCTGTCCGAAGTATGCAGAGTCATCGAGATCGTACTTTTCGAGCTATTTAATGCGAGAAACACGTTATCTGGTGTTTTCAGCACTCCACAGTGCGTTTGATATGCAGAACCAGCGATATCTTGGTTTTCGTGGGGATTCAAGCTGAGATATGCAATTTCAGCGATAATCTTGGTGAGACTTCTGTCCGAAGTATGCTTAATCATCGAGATCGCTCTATTCGAGCTATTTTATGCGAGAAACACGTTATCTGGTGTTTTCAGCACTCCACAGTGCGTTTGATATGCAGAACCAGCGATATCTTGGTTTTCGTGGGGATTCAAGCTGAGATATGCAATTTCTGCGATAATCTTGGTGAGACTTCTGTCCGAAGTATGCAGAGTCATCGAGATCGCACCTTTCGAGCTATTTAATGCGAGAAACACGTTTTCTGGGGTTTTCACCACACCACAGTTCGTTGGAGGTGCAGAACCGGAGATATCTTGGTTTTCGTGGGGGTTCAAGCTGAGATATGCATTTTCTGCGATAATATTTGTGAGACCTCTGTCAGAAGTATGCAGAATCTTCGAGAACGCTCTGTTCGAGCTACTTAATGCGAAAAAACAAGTTTTCTGGTGTTTTGACCACTCCACAGTGCGTTTGATGTGTAGAGCCGCCGATAACTTGGTTTTCGTGGTGTTTCCAGCTGAGATATGCATTTTCTGCGATAATCTTGGTGTTTCATCTATGAGAAGTATGCAGGATGATCTAGATCGCTCGTTTCGAGCTATTTAATGCGAAAAAACAAGTTTTCTGGTGTTTTCAACATTCCACAGTGCGTTTGGTATGCAGAACCGGCGATATCTTGATTTTCGTGGTGTTTCCAGCTGAGATATGCATTTTCAGCGATAATCTTGGTGTTTCATCTATGAGAAGTATGCAGAATCATCGAGAACTCTCTTTTCGAGCTATTTGATGCGAAAAAACAAGTTTTCTGGTGTGTTGACCACTCCACAGTGCGTTTGATGTCTAGAGCCGCCGATAACTTGGTTTTCGTGGTGTTTCCAGCTGAGATATGCATTTTCTGCGATAATCTTGGTGTTTCATCTATGAGAAGTATGCAGGATCATCTAGATCGCTCGTTTCGAGATATTTAATGCGAAAAAACAAGTTTTCTGGTGTTTTCAACATTCCACAGTGCGTTTGATATGCAGAACCGGCGATATCTTGATTTTCGTGGTGTTTCCAGCTGAGATATGCATTTTCTGCGATAAGCTTGGTGAGTCTTCTGCCAGAAGTATGCAGAATCATCTAGATCGCTCTTTTCGTGCTATTTAATGCGAGAAACACGTTTTCTGGTGTATTCACCACTCCACAGTACGTTAGACATGCAGAACCGGAGATATCTTCGTTTCGGTCGGGTTTCAAGCTGAGATATGCATTTTCTACGATAATATTTGTGAGACCTCTGTCAGAAGTATGCAGAATCTTCGAGAACGCAATTTTCGAGCTACTTAATGCGAGAAACACGTTTTCTGGTGTTTTCACCACACCACAGTTCGTTGGAGGTGCAGAACCGGAGATATCTTGGTTTTCGTGGGGTTTCAAGCTGAGATATGCATTTTCTGCGATAATCTTGGTGAGACCTCTGTCCGAAGTATGCTGAATCATCGAGATCGCACTTTTCGAGATAGTTAATGCGAGAAAAACCTTATCTGGTGTTTTCACCACTCCACAGTGCGTTTGATATGCAGAACCAGCGATATCTTGGCTTTCGTGGGGTTTCAAGCTGAGATTTGCATTTTCTGTGATAATATTGGTGAGACTTCAGTCAGAAGTATGCTTAATCATCGAGATCGCTCGTTTCGAGCTATTTAATGCGAGAAACACGTTATCTGGTGTTTTCAGCACTCCACAGTGCGTTTGATATGCAGAACCAGCGATATCTTGGTTTTCGTGGGGATTCAAGCTGAGATATGCAATTTCAGCGATAATCTTGGTGAGACTTCTGTCCGAAGTATGCTTAATCATCGAGATCGCTCTATTCGAGCTATTTTATGCGAGAAACACGTTATCTGGTGTTTTCAGCACTCCACAGTGCGTTTGATATGCAGAACCAGCGATATCTTGGTTTTCGTGGGGATTCAAGCTGAGATATGCAATTTCTGCGATAATCTTGGTGAGACTTCTGTCCGAAGTATGCTTAATCATCGAGATCGCTCGTTTCGAGCTATTTAATGCGAGAAACACGTTATCTGGTGTTTTCAGCACTCCACAGTGCGTTTGATATGTAGAACCAGCGATATCTGGGTTTTCGTGGGGTTTCAAGCTGAGATATGCATTTTCTACGATAATCTTGGTGAGACTTCTGTCCGAAGTGTGCAGAATCATCGAGATCGCTCTTTTCGAGCTATTTAATGCGAGAACCACGTTTTCTGGGGTTTTCACCACACCACAGTTCGTTGGAGGTGCAGAACCGGAGATATCTTGGTTTTCGTGGGGTTTCAAGCTGAGATATGCATTTTCTGCGATAATCTTGGTGAGACCTCTGTCCGAAGTATGCTGAATCATCGAGATCGCACTTTTCGAGATAGTTAATGCGAGAAAAACCTTATCTGGTGTTTTCACCACTCCACAGTGCGTTTGATATGCAGAACCAGCGATATCTTGGCTTTCGTGGGGTTTCAAGCTGAGATATGCATTTTCTGTGATAATATTGGTGAGACTTCAGTCAGAAGTATGCTTAATCATCGAGATCGCTCGTTTCGAGCTATTTAATGCGAGAAACACGTTATCTGGTGTTTTCAGCACTCCACAGTGCGTTTGATATGTAGAACCAGCGATATCTGGGTTTTCGTGGGGTTTCAAGCTGAGATATGCATTTTCTACGATAATCTTGGTGAGACTTCTGTCCGAAGTGTGCAGAATCATCGAGATCGCTCTTTTCGAGCTATTTAATGCGAGAAACACGTTTTCTGGGGTTTTCACCACACCACAGTTCGTTGGAGGTGCAGAACCGGAGATATCTTGGTTTTCGTGGGGGTTCAAGCTGAGATATGCATTTTCTGCGATAATCTTGGTGAGACCTCTGTCCGAAGTATGCTGAATCATCGAGATCGCACTTTTCGAGATAGTTAATGCGAGAAAAACCTTATCTGGTGTTTTCACCACTCCACAGTGCGTTTGATATGCAGAACCAGCGATATCTTGGCTTTCGTGGGGTTTCATGCTGAGATATGCATTTTCTGTGATAATATTGGTGAGACTTCAGTCAGAAGTATGCAGAACCATCTAGATCGCTCGTTTCGAGCTATTTAATGCGAGAAACACGTTATCTCGTTGTTTTCACCACTCCACAGTGCGTTTGAAATGCACAACCGGCGACATCTTGATTTTCGTGAGGTTTCAAGCTGAGATATGCATTTTCTGCGATAATATTGGTGAGACTTCTCTCCAAAGTATGCAGAATCATCGATATCGCTCTTTTCGAGCTATTTAATGCGAGAAACACCTCATCTGGTGTTTTGACCACTCCACAGTGCGTTTGATATGTAGAGCCGCCGATAACTTGGTTTTCGTGGGGTTTCCAGCTGAAATATGCATTTTCTGCGATAATCTTGGTGTTTCATCTATGAGAAGTATGGAGAATCATCGAGAACTCTCTTTTCGAGCTATTTGATGCGAAAAAACAAGTTTTCTGGTGTTTTGACCACTCCACAGTGCGTTTGATGTGTAGAGCCGCCGATAACTTGGTTTTCGTGGTGTTTCCAGCTGAGATATGCATTTTCTGCGATAATATTGGTGAGACTTCAATCAGAAGTATGCAGAATCTTCAAGATCGCTCGTTTCGAGCTATTTAATGCAAGAAACACGTTATCTGGTGTTTTGACCACTCCACAGGGCGTTTGATGTGCAGAACCGGCGATATCTTGGTTTTCGTGGGGTTTCCAGCTGAAATATGCATTTTCTGCGATAATCTTGGTGTTTCATCTATGAGGAGTATGCAGAATCATCCAGAACGCTCTTTTCGAGCTAGTTAATGCGAGTAACACGTTTTCTGGTGTTTTCACCTCACCACAGTGCGTTTGATATGCAGAACCGGCGACATCTTGGTTTTCGTCGGGCTTCAAGCTGAGATATGCATTTTCTGCGATAATATTGGTGAGACTTCAATCAGAAGTATGCAGATTCATCAAGATCGCTCGTTTCGAGCTATTTAATGCAAGAAACACGTTATCTCGTTGTTTTCACCACTCCACAGTGCGTTTGAAATGCACAACCGGCGACATCTTGATTTTCGTGAGGTTTCAAGCTGAGATATGCATTTTCTGCGATAATATTGGTGAGACTTCTCTCCAAAGTATGCAGAATCATCGATATCGCTCTTTTCGAGCTATTTAATGCGAGAAACACGTCATCTGGTGTTTTGACCACTCCACAGTTCGTTGGATATGCAGAACAGTAGATATCTTGGTTTTCGTGGGATTTCAATCTGATATATGCATTTTCTGCGATAATCTTGGTGAGACTTCTGTCCGAAGTATGCTTAATCATCGAGATCGCTCTATTCGAGCTATTTAATGCGAGAAACACGTTATCTGGGGTTTTCACCACTCCACAGTGCGTATGATATGCAGAACCGACGATATCTTGGTTTTCGTGGGGTTTCATGCTCAGATATGCATTTTATGCGATAATCTTGGTGAGACTTCTGTCCGAAGTATGCAGAGTCATCGAGATCGTACTTTTCGAGCTATGTAATGCGAGAAACACGTTTTCTGGGGTTTTCACCACTCCACAGTTCGTTGGATATGCAGAACAGGAGATATCTTGGTTTTCGTGGGGTTTCTAGCAGAGATATTCATTTTCTGCGATAATCATGGTGAGACTTCTGTCCGAAGTATGCTTAATCATCGAGATCGCTCGTTTCGAGCTATTTAATGCGAGAAACACGTTATCTGGTGTTTTCACCACTCCACAGTGCGTATGATATGCAGTACCGACGATATCTTGGTTTTCGTGGGGTTTCATGCTCAGATATGCATTTTATGCGATAATCTTGGTGAGACTTCTGTCCGAAGTATGCTTAATCATCGAGATCGCCCGTTTCGAGCTATTTAATGCGAGAAACACGTTATCTGGTGTTTTCAGCACTCCACAGAGCGTTTGATATGTAGAACCAGCGATATCTGGGTTTTCGTGGGGTTTCAAGTTGAGATATGCATTTTCTACGATAATCTTGGTGAGACTTCTGTCCGAAGTGTGCAGAATCATCGAGATCGCTCTTTTCGAGCTATTTAATGCGAGAAACACGTTTTCTGGGGTTTTCACCACACCACAGTTTGTTGGAGGTGCAGAACCGGAGATATCTTGGTTTTCGTGGGGTTTCAAGCTGAGATATGCATTTTCTGCGATAATCTTGGTGAGACCTCTGCCCGAAGTATGCTGAATCATCGAGATCGCACTTTTCGAGATAGTTAATGCTAGAAAAACCTTATCCGGTGTTTTCACCACTCCACAGTGCGTTTGATATGCAGAACCAGCGATATCTTGGCTTTCGTGGGGTTTCAAGCTGAGATATGCATTTTCTGCGATAATATTGGTGAGATTTCAGTCAGAAGTATGCAGAATCATCTATATCGCTCGTTTCGAGCTATATAATGCGAGAAACACGTTATCTGGTGTTTTCAGCACTCCACAGTGCGTTTGATATGTAGAACCAGCGATATCTGGGTTTTCGTGGGGTTTCAAGTTGAGATATGCATTTTCTACGATAATCTTGGTGAGACTTCTGTCCGAAGTATGCAGAGTCATCGAGATCGTACTTTTCGAGCTATTTAATGCGAGAAACACGTTTTCTGGGGTTTTCACCACTCCACAGTTCGTTTGATATGCAGAACAGGAGATATCTTGGTTGTCGTGGGGTTTCAAGCTGAGATATGCATTTTCTGCGATAATCTTGGTGAGACCTCTGTCCGAAGTATGCTGAATCATCGAGATCGCACTTTTCGAGATAGTTAATGCTAGAAAAACCTTATCTGGTGTTTTCACCACTCCACAGTGCGTTTGATATGCAGAACCAGCGATATCTTGGCTTTCGTGGGGTTTCAAGCTGAGATATGCATTTTCTGCGATAATATTGGTGAGATTTCAGTCAGAAGTATGCAGAATCATCTATATCGCTCGTTTCGAGCTATTTAATGCGAAAAAACAAGTTTTCTGGGGTTTTCACCACACCACAGTTTGTTGGAGGTGCAGAACCGGAGATATCTTGGTTTTCGTGGGGTTTCAAGCTGAGATATGCATTTTCTGCGATAATTTTGGTGAGACCTCTGTCCGAAGTATGCTTAATCATCGAGATCGCTCTATTCGAGCTATTTAATGCGAGAAACACGTTATCTGGTGTTTTCAGCACTCCACAGTGCGTTTGATATGCAGAACCAGCGATATCTTGGTTTTCGTGGGGATTCAAGCTGAGATATGCATTTTCTGCGATAATCTTGGTGAGTGTTCTGTCAGAAGTATGCAGAATCATCGAGATCGCTCGTTTCGAGCTATTTAATGCGAAAAAACAAGTTTTCTGGTGTTTTCAACATTCCACAGTGCGTTTGATATGCAGAACCGGCGATATCTTGATTTTCGTGGTGTTTCCAGCTGAGATATGCATTTTCTGCGATAATCTTGGTGTTTCATCTATGAGAAGTATGCAGAATCACCTAGATCGCTCGTTTAGAGCTATTTAATGCGAAAAAACAAGTTTTCTGGTGTTTTCACCACTCCATAGTGCGTTTGATATGCAGAACCGGCAACATCGTGATTTTCGTGAGGTTTCCAGCTGAGATATGCATTTTCTGCGATAATCTTGGTGAGACTTCAGTCAGAAGTATGCAGAATCACCTAGATTGCTCGTTTAGAGCTATTTAATGCGAAAAAACAAGTTTTCTGGTGTTTTCACCACTCCATAGTGCGTTTGATATGCAGAACCGGCGATATCTTGGTTTTCGTGGGGTTTCCAGCTGAAATATGCATTTTCTGCGATAATCTTGGTGTTTCATCTATGAGAAGTATGCAGAATCATCGAGAATTCTCTTTTCGAGCTATTTAATGCGAAAAGCAAGTTTTCTTGTGTTTTGACCACTCCACAGTGCGTTTGATATGTAGAGCCGCCGCTAACTTGGTTTTCGTGGGGTTTCCAGCTGAAATATGCATTTTCTGCGATAATCTTGGTGTTTCATCTATGAGAAGTATGCAGAATCATCCAGAACGCTCTTTTCGAGCTAGTCAATGCGAGTAACACGTTATCTCGTTGTTTTCACCACTCCACAGTGCGTTTGAAATGCAGAACCGGCGACATCTTGATTTTCGTGAGGTTTCAAGCTGAGATATGCATTTTCTGCGATAATATTGGTGAGACTTCTGTCCAAAGTATGCAGAATCATCGATATCGCTCTTTTCGAGCTATTTGATGCGAGAAACACGTCATCTGGTGTTTTGACCACTCCACAGTGCGTTTGATATGTAGAGCCGCCGATAACTTGGTTTTCGTGGGGTTTCCAGCTGAAATATGCATTTTCTGCGATAATCTTGGTGTTTCATCTATGAGAAGTATGCAGAATCATCGAGAACTCTCTTTTCGAGCTATTTGATGCGAAAAAACAAGTTCTCTGGTGTTTTGACCACTCCACAGTGCGTTTGATGTGTAGAGCCGCCGATAACTTGGTTTTCGTGGTGTTTCCAGCTGAGATATGCACTTTCTGCGATAATCTTGGTGTTTCATCTATGAGAAGTATGCAGGATCATCTAGATCGATCGTTTCGAGCTATTTACTGCGAAAAAACAAGTTTTCTGGTGTTTTCAACATTCCACAGTGCGTTTGATATGCAGAACCGGCGATATCTTGATTTTCGTGGTGTTTCCAGCTGAGATATGCATTTTCTGCGATAAGCATGGTGAGACCTCTGTCAGAAGTATGCAGAATCCTCGAGAACGCTCTTTTCGAGCTACTTAATGCGAGCAACACGTTTTCTGGTGTTTTCACCACTCCACAGTACGTTTGATGTGCAGAACCGGAGATATCTTGGTTTTCGTGAGGTTTCAAGCTGAGATATGCATTTTCAGTGATAATCTTGGTGTTTCATCTATAAGAAGTATGCAGAATCATCTAGATCGCTCGTTTCGAGCTATTTAATGCGAAAAAACTAGTTTTCTGGTGTTTTCAACATTCCACAGTGCGTTTGATATGCAGAACCGGCGATATCTTGATTTTCTTGGTGTTTCCAGCTGAGATATGCATTTTCTGCGATATGCTTGGTGAGACCTCTGTCAGAAGTATGCAGAATCGTCGAGAACGCTCATTTAGAGCTACTTAATGCGAGAAACACGTTTTCTGGTGTTTTCAGCACTCCACAGTGCGTTTGATATGCAGAACCGGCGACATCTTGATTTTCGTGATGTTTCTAGCTGAGATATGCATTTTCTGCGATAATATTGTTGAGACTTCAGTCCGAAGTATGCAGAATCATCTAGATCGCTCGTTTCGAGCTATTTAATGCGAAAAAAACATGTTTTCTGTTGTTTTGACCACGCCACAGTGCGTTTGATATGTAGAGCTGCCGATAACTTGGTTTTCGTGGGGTTTCCAGCTGAAATATGCATTTTCTGCGATAATCTTGGTGAATCTTCTGTCAGAAGTATGCAGAATCATCTAGATCGCTCTTTTCGAGCTATTTAATGCGAGAAACACGTTTGCTGGTGTATTCACCACTCCACAGTAAGTTTGATATGCAGAACCGGCGACATCGTCGTTTTCGTCGGGTTTCAAGCTGAGATATGCATTTTCTGCGATAATCTTGGTGAGACTTCTGTCCGAAGTATGCTTAATCATCGAGATCGCTCGTTTCGAGCTATTTAATGCGAGAAACACGTTATCTGGTGTTTTCAGCACTCCACAGTGCGTTTGATATGCAGAACCGGCGACATCTTGATTTTCGTGATGTTTCTAGCTGAGATATGCATTTTCTGCGATAATCTTGGTGAGACTACTGTCCGAAGTATGCTTACTCATCGAGATCGCTTGTTTCGAGCTATTTAATGCGAGAAACACGTTATCTGGTGTTTTCACCACTCCACAGTGCGTTTGATATGCAGAGCCGGCGATATCTTGATTTTCGTGGTGTTTCCAGCTGAGATATGCATTTTCTGCGATAATCTTGGTGTTTCATCTATGAGAAGTATGCAGAATCATCTAGATCGCTCGTTTCGAGCTATTTAATGCGAAAAAACAAGTTTTCTGGTGTTTTCAACATTCCACAGTGCGTTTGATATGCAGAACCGGCGATAACTTGGTTTTCGTGGGGTGTCCAGCTGAAATATGCATTTTCTGCGATAATCTTTGCGTTTCATCTATGAGAAATATGCAGAATCATCCAGAACGCTCTTTTCGTGCTAGTTAATGCGAGTAACACGTTTTCTGATGTTTTTACCACTCCACAGTGCGTTTGATATGTAGAGCCGCCGATAACTTGGTTTTCGTGGGGTGTCCAGCTGAAATATGCATTTTCTGCGATAATCTTTGTGTTTCATCTATGGGAAATATGCAGAATCATCCAGAACGCACTTTTCGTGCTAGTTAATGCGAGTAACACGTTTTCTGGTGTTTTTACCACTCCACAGTGCGTTTGATATGTAGAGCCGCCGATAACTTGGTTTTCGTGGGGTTTCCAGCTGAAATATGCATTTTCTGCGATAATCTTGGTGTTTCATCTATGAGAAGTATGCAGAATCATCGAGAACTCTCTTTTCGAGCTATTTAATGCGAAAAACACGTTTTCTGGTGTTTTCAGCACTCCACAGTGCGTTTGATATGCGGAAACTGCCATATCTTCGGTATCGTTGTTGTTTCCAGCTGAGATATGCATTTTCAGTGATAATCTTCATGATTCTGCTGTTACAAATGTGCAGAATCACTGAAATCGCTGTTTTCGTGCTATTGAATGCGAAAAACACGTTTTCTGGTGTTTTCAGCACTGCACAGTGCGTTTGATATGCGGAAGCTGAGATATCTTCGGTATCGTTGTTGTTTCCAGCTGGGATATGCATTTTCAGTGATAATCTTCATGATTCTGCTGTTACAAATGTGCAGAATCACCGATATCGCTGTTTTCGTGCTATTGAATGCGAAAAACACGTTTTCTGGTGTTTTCAGCACTCCACAGTGCGTTTGATATGCGGAAACTGCCATATCTTCGGTATCGTTGTTGTTTCCAGCTGAGATATGCATTTTCAGTGATAATCTTCATGATTCTGCTGTTACAAGTGTGCAGAATCACCGAAATCGCTGTTTTCGTGCTATTGAATGCGAAAAACACGTTTTCTGGTGTTTTCAGCACGCCACAGAACGTTTGACATGCGGAAACTGCGATATCTTCGGTATCGTTGTTGTTTCCAGCTGAGATATGCATTTTCAGTGATAATCTCCATGATTCTACTGTTACAAGTGTGCAGAATCACCGAAATCGCTGTTTTCGTGCTATTGAATGCGAAAAACACGTTTTCTGGTGTTTTCAGCACTGCACAGTGCGTTTGATATGCGGAAGCTGCGATATCTTCGGTATCGTTGTTGTCTCCAGCTGAGATATGCATTTTCAGTGATAATCTTCATGATTCTGCTGTTACAAATGTGCAGAATCACCGAAATCGCTGTTTTCGTGCTATTGAATGCGAAAAACACGTTTTCTGGTGTTTTCAGCACGCCACAGAACGTTTGACATGCGGAAACTGCGATATCTTCGGTATCGTTGTTGTTTCCAGCTGAGATATGCATTTTCAGTGATAATCTTCATGATTCTGCTGTTACAAGTGAGCAGCAACACCGAAGTCGCTGTTTTCGTGCTATTGAATATGAAAAACACGTTTTCTGGTGTTTTCAGCACTCCACAGTGCGTTTGATATGCGGAAGCTGCGATATCTTCGGTATCGTTGTTGTCTCCAGCTGAGATATGCATTTTCAGTGATAATCTTCATGATTCTGCTGTTACAAATGTGCAGAATCACCGAAATCGCTGTTTTCGTGCTATTGAATGCGAAAAACACGTTTTCTGGTGTTTTCAGCACGCCACAGAACGTTTGACATGCGGAAACTGCGATATCTTCGGTATCGTTGTTGTTTCCAGCTGAGATATGCATTTTCAGTGATAATCTTCATGATTCTGCTGTTACAAGTGAGCAGCAACACCGAAGTCGCTGTTTTCGTGCTATTGAATATGAAAAACACGTTTTCTGGTGTTTTCAGCACTCCACAGTGCGTTTGATATGCGGAAGCTGAGATATCTTCGGTATCGTTGTTGTTTCCAGCTGAGATATGCATTTTCAGTGATAATCTTCATGATTCTGCTGTTACAAGTGAGCAGCAAGACCGAAGTCGCTGTTTTCGTGCTATTGAATATGAAAAACACGTTTTCTGGTGTTTTCAGCACTCCACAGTGCGTTTGATATGCGGAAGCTGAGATATCTTCGGTATCGTTGTTGTTTCCAGCTGAGATATGCATTTTCAGTGATAATCTTCATGATTCTGCTGTTACAAGTGTGCAGAATCACCGAAATCGCTGTTTTCGTGCTATTGGATGCGAAAAACACGTTTTCTGGTGTATTCAGCACTCCACAGTGCGTTTGATATGCGGAAACTGCCATATCTTCGGTATCGTTGTTGTTTCCAGCTGAGATATGCATTTTCAGTGATAATCTTCATGATTCTGCTGTAAAAAGTGTTCAGAATCACCGAAATCGCTGTTTTCGTGCTATTGAATGCGAAAAACACGTTTTCTGGTGTTTTCAGCACGCCACAGAACGTTTGATATGCGGAAGCTGCGAAATCTTCGGTATCGTTGTTGTTTCCAGCTGAGATATGCATTTTCAGTGATAATCTTCATGATTCTGCTGTTACAAGTGTTCAGAATCACCGAAATCGCTGTTTTCGTGCTGTTGAATGCGAAAAACACGTTTTCTGGTGTTTTCAGCACTCCACAGTGCGCTTGATATGCGGAAGCTGCGATATCTTCGGTATCGTTGTTGTTTCCAGCTAAGATATGCATTTTCAGTGATAATCTTCATGATTCTGCTGTTACAAATGTGCAGAATCGCCGAAATCGCTGTTTTCGTGCTTTTGAATGCGAAAAACACGTTTTCTGGTGTTTTCAGCACGCCACAGAACGTTTGATATGCGGAAGCTGCGATATCTTCGGTATGGTTGTTGTTTCCAGCTGAGATATGCATTTTCAGTGATAATCTTCATGATTCTGCTGTTACAAGTGTTCAGAATCACCGAAATCGCTGTTTTCGTGCTGTTGAATGCGAAAAACACGTTTTCTGGTGTTTTCAGCACTCCACAGTGCGTTTGATATGCGGAAACTGCCATATCTTCGGTATCGTTGTTGTTTCCAGCTGAGATATGCATTTTCAGTGATAATCTTCATGATTCTGCTGTTACAAGTGTGCAGAATCACCGAAATCGCTGTTTTCGTGCTTTTGAATGCGAGAAACACGTTTTCTGGTGTTTTCAGCACGCCACAGAACGTTTGACATGCGGAAACTGCCATATCTTCGGTATCGTTGTTGTTTCCAGCTGAGATATGCATTTTCAGTGATAATCTTCGTGATTCTGCTGTTACAAGTGTGCAGAATCACCGAAATCGCTGTTTTCGTGCTATTGAATGCGAAAAACACGTTTCCTGGTGTTTTCAGCACTCCACAGTGCGTTTGATATGCGGAAACTGCCATATCTTCGGTATCGTTGTTGTTTCCAGCTGAGATATGCATTTCCAGTGATAATCTTCATGATTCTGCTGTTACAAGTGTTCAGAATCACCGAAATCGCTGTTTTCGTGCTATTGAATGCGAAAAACACGTTTTCTGGTGTTTTCAGCACGCCACAGAATGTTTGATTTGCGGAAGCTGCGAAGTCTTCGGTATCGTTGTTGTTTCCAGCTGAGATATGCATTTTCAGTGATAATCTTCATGATTCTGCTGTTACAAGTGTTCAGAATCACCGAAATCGCTGTTTTCGTGCTATTGAATGCGAAAATCACGTTTTCTGGTGTTTTCTGCACTCCACAGTGCGTTTGATATGCGGAAACTGCGATATCTTCGGTATCGTTGTTGTTTCCAGCTGAGATATGCATTATGAGTGATAATCTTCATGATTCTGCTGTTACAAGTGTGCAGAATCTCCGATATCGCTGTTTTCGTGCTATTGGATGCGAAAAACACGTTTTCTGGTGTTTTCAGCACTCCACAGTGCGCTTGATATGCGGAAGCTGCGATATCTTCGGTATCGTTGTTGTTTCCAGCTGAGATATGCATTTTCAGTGATAATCTTCATGATTCTGCTGTTACAAATGTGCAGAATCACCGAAATCGCTGTTTTCGTGCTTTTGAATGCGAAAAACACGTTTTCTGGTGTTTTCAGCACGCCACAGAACGTTTGATATGCGGAAGCTGCGATATCTTCGGTATCGTTGTTGTTTCCAGCTGAGATATGCATTTTCAGTGATGATCTTCCTGATTCTGCTGTTACAAGTGTGCAGAATCACCGAAATCGCTGTTTTCGTGCTATTGGATGCGAAAAACACGTTTTCTGGTGTTTTCAGCACTCCACAGTGTGTTTGATATGCGGAAGCTGCGATATCTTCGGTATCGTTGTTGTTTCCAGCTGAGATATGCATTATGAGTGATAATCATCATGATTCTGCTGTTACAAGTGTGCAGAATCACCGATATCGCTGTTTTCGTGCTATTGGATGCGAAAAACACGTTTTCTGGTGTTTTCAGCACTCCACAGTGCGCTTGATATGCGGAAGCTGCGATATCTTCGGTATCGTTGTTGTTTCCAGCTGAGATATGCATTTTCAGTGATAATCTTCATGATTCTGCTGTTACAAGTGTTCAGAATCACCGAAATCGCTGTTTTCGTGCTATTGAATGCGAAAAACACGTTTTCTGGTGTTTTCAGCACGCCACAGAACGTTTGATATGCGGAAGCTGCGATATCTTCGGTATCGTTGTTGTTTCCAGCTGAGATATGCATTTTCAGTGATGATCTTCCTGATTCTGCTGTTACAAGTGTGCAGAATCACCGAAATCGCTGTTATCGTGCTATTGGATGCGAAAAACACGTTTTCTGGTGTTTTCAGCACTCCACAGTGTGTTTGATATGCGGAAACTGCGATATCTTCGGCATCGTTGTTGTTTCCAGCTGAGATATGCATTTTCAGTGAGCATCTTCATGATTCTGCTGTTACAAGTGTGCAGAATCACCGAAATCGCTGTTTTCGTGCTATTGGATGCGAAAAACACGTTTTCTGGTGTTTTCAGCACTGCACAGTGCGTTTGATATGCGGAAGCTGCGATATCTTCGGTATCGTTGTTGTCTCCAGTTGAGATATGCATTTTCAGTGATAATCTTTATGATTCTGCAGTTACAAGTGTGCAGAATCACCGAAATCGCTGTTTTCGTGCTATTGGATGCGAAAAACACGTTTTCTGGTGTTTTCAGCACTCCACAGTGCGTTTGATATGCGGAAGCTGCGAAATCTTCGGTATCGTTGTTGTTTCCAGCTGAGATATGCATTTTCAGTGATAATCTTCATGATTCTGCTGTTACAAGTGTTCAGAATCACCGAAATCGCTGTTTTCGTGCTATTGAATGCGAAAATCACGTTTTCTGGTGTTTTCAGCACGCCACAGAACGTTTGACATGCGGAAACTGCCATATCTTCGGTATCGTTGTTGTTTCCAGCTGAGATATGCATTTTCAGTGATAATCTTCGTGATTCTGCTGTTACAAGTGTGCAGAATCACCGAAATCGCTGTTTTCGTGCTATTGAATGCGAAAAACACGTTTCCTGGTGTTTTCAGCACTCCACAGTGCGTTTGATATGCGGAAACTGCCATATCTTCGGTATCGTTGTTGTTTCCAGCTGAGATATGCATTTTCAGTGATAATCTTCATGATTCTGCTGTTACAAGTGTTCAGAATCACCGAAATCGCTGTTTTCGTGCTATTGAATGCGAAAAACACGTTTTCTGGTGTTTTCAGCACGCCACAGAACGTTTGACATGCGGAAACTGCCATATCTTCGGTATCGTCGTTGTTTCCAGCTGAGATAAGCATTTTCAGTGATAATCTTCGTGATTCTGCTGTTACAAGTGTGCAGAATCACCGAAATCGCTGTTTTCGTGCTATTGAATGCGAAAAACACGTTTCCTGGTGTTTTCAGCACTCCACAGTGCGTTTGATATGCGGAAACTGCCATATCTTCGGTATCGTTGTTGTTTCCAGCTGAGATATGCATTTTCAGTGATAATCTTCATGATTCTGCTGTTACAAGTGTTCAGAATCACCGAAATCGCTGTTTTCGTGCTATTGAATGCGAAAAACACGTTTTCTGGTGTTTTCAGCACGCCACAGAACGTTTGACATGCGGAAACTGCCATATCTTCGGTATCGTTGTTGTTTCCAGCTGAGATATGCATTTTCAGTGATAATCTTCGTGATTCTGCTGTTACAAGTGTGCAGAATCACCGAAATCGCTGTTTTCGTGCTATTGAATGCGAAAAACACGTTTTCTGGTGTTTTCAGCACGCCACAGAACGTTTGATATGCGGAAGCTGCGAAATCTTCGGTATCGTTGTTGTTTCCAGCTGAGATATGCATTTTCAGTGATAATCTTCATGATTCTGCTGTTACAAGTGTTCAGAATTACCGAAATCGCTGTTTTCGTGCTATTGAATGCGAAAATCACGTTTTCTGGTGTTTTCTGCACTCCACAGTGCGTTTGATATGCGGAAACTGCGATATCTTCGGTATCGTTGTTGTTTCCAGCTGAGATATGCATTATGAGTGATAATCTTCATGATTCTGCTGTTACAAGTGTGCAGAATCTCCGATATCGCTGTTTTCGTGCTATTGGATGCGAAAAACACGTTTTCTGGTGTTTTCAGCACTCCACAGTGCGCTTGATATGCGGAAGCTGCGATATCTTCGGTATCGTTGTTGTTTCCAGCTGAGATATGCATTTTCAGTGATAATCTTCATGATTCTGCTGTTACAAATGTGCAGAATCACCGAAATCGCTGTTTTCGTGCTTTTGAATGCGAAAAACACGTTTTCTGGTGTTTTCAGCACGCCACAGAACGTTTGATATGCGGAAGCTGCGATATCTTCGGTATCGTTGTTGTTTCCAGCTGAGATATGCATTTTCAGTGATGATCTTCCTGATTCTGCTGTTACAAGTGTGCAGAATCACCGAAATCGCTGTTTTCGTGCTATTGGATGCGAAAAAAACGTTTTCTGGTGTTTTAAGCACTCCACAGTGTGTTTGATATGCGGAAGCTGCGATATCTTCGGTATCGTTGTTGTTTCCAGCTGAGATATGCATTATGAGTGATAATCTTCATGATTCTGCTGTTACAAGTGTGCAGAATCACCGATATCGCTGTTTTCGTGCTATTGGATGCGAAAAACACGTTTTCTGGTGTTTTCAGCACTCCACAGTGCGCTTGATATGCGGAAGCTGCGATATCTTCGGTATCGTTGTTGTTTCCAGCTGAGATATGCATTTTCAGTGATAATCTTCATGATTCTGCTGTTACAAGTGTTCAGAATCACCGAAATCGCTGTTTTCGTGCTATTGAATGCGAAAAACACGTTTTCTGGTGTTTTCAGCACGCCACAGAACGTTTGGTATGCGGAAGCTGCGATATCTTCGGTATCGTTGTTGTTTCCAGCTGAGATATGCATTTTCAGTGATGATCTTCCTGATTCTGCTGTTACAAGTGTGCAGAATCACATAAATCGCTGTTTTCGTGCTATTGGATGCGAAAAACACGTTTTCTGGTGTTTTCAGCACTCCACAGTGTGTTTGATATGCGGAAGCTGCGATATCTTCGGTATCGTTGTTGTTTCCAGCTGAGATATGCATTTTCAGTGATAATCTTCATGATTCTGCTGTTACAAGTGTTCAGAATCACCGAAATCGCTGTTTTCGTGCTATTGAATGCGAAAAACACGTTTTGTGGTGTTTTCAGCACGCCACAGAACGTTTGATATGCGGAAGCTGCGAAATCTTCGGTATCGTTGTTGTTTCCAGCTGAGATAAGCATTTTCAGTGATAATCTTCATGATTCTGCTGTTACAAGTGTTCAGAATCACCGAAATCGCTGTTTTCGTGCTATTGGATGCGAAAAACACGCTTTCTGGTGTTTTCAGCACTCCACAGTGTGTTTGATATGCGGAAGCTGCGATATCTTCGGTATCGTTGTTGTTTCCAGCTGAGATATGCATTTTCAGTGATAATCTTCATGATTCTGCTGTTACAAGTGTGCAGAATCACCGAAATCGCTGTTTTCGTGCTTTTGAATGCGAAAAACACGTTTTATGGTGTTTTCAGCACTCCACAGTGCGTTTGATATGCGGAAACTGCCATATCTTCGGCATCGTTGTTGTTTCCAGCTGAGATATGCATTTTCAGTGAGCATCTTCATGATTCTGCTGTTACAAGTGTGCAGAATCACCGAAATCGCTGTTTTCGTGCTATTGGATGCGAAAAACACGTTTTCTGGTGTTTTCAGCACTGCACAGTTGCTTTGATATGCGGAAGCTGCGATATCTTCGGTATCGTTGTTGTCTCCAGTTGAGATATGCATTTTCAGTGATAATCTTTATGATTCTGCAGTTACAAGTGTGCAGAATCACCGAAATCGCTGTTTTCGTGCTATTGGATGCGAAAAACACGTTTTCTGGTGTTTTCAGCACTCCACAGTGCGTTTGATATGCGGAAGCTGCGAAATCTTCGGTATCGTTGTTGTTTCCAGCTGAGATATGCATTTTCAGTGATGATCTTCCAGATTCTGCTGTTACAAGTGTGCAGAATCACCGAAATCGCTGTTTTCGTGCTATTGGATGCGAAAAACACGCTTTCTGGTGTTTTCAGCACTCCACAGTGTGTTTGATATGCGGAAGCTGCGATATCTTCGGTATCGTTGTTGTTTCCAGCTGAGATATGCATTTTCAGTGATAATCTTCATGATTCTGCTGTTACAAGTGTGCAGAATCACCGAAATCGCTGTTTTCGTGCTATTGAATGCGAAAAACACGTTTTATGGTGTTTTCAGCACTCCACAGTGCGTTTGATATGCGGAAACTGCCATATCTTCGGCATCGTTGTTGTTTCCAGCTGAGATATGCATTTTCAGTGAGCATCTTCATGATTCTGCTGTTACAAGTGTGCAGAATCACCGAAATCGCTGTTTTCGTGCTATTGGATGCGAAAAACACGTTTTCTTGTGTTTTCAGCACTGCACAGAGCGTTTGATATGCGGAAGCTGCGATATCTTCGGTATCGTTGTTGTCTCCAGTTGAGATATGCATTTTCAGTGATAATCTTCATGATTCTGCAGTTACAAGTGTGCAGAATCACCGAAATCGCTGTTTTCGTGCTATTGGATGCGAAAAACACGTTTTCTGGTGTTTTCAGCACTCCACAGTGCGTTTGATATGCGGAAGCTGCGAAATCTTCGGTATCGTTGTTGTTTCCAGCTGAGATATGCATTTTCAGTGATAATCTTCATGATTCTGCTGTTACAAGTGTTCAGAATCACCGAAATCGCTGTTTTCGTGCTATTGAATGCGAAAATCACGTTTTCTGGTGTTTTCAGCACTCCACAGTGCGATTGATATGCGGAAGCTGCGATATCTTCGGTATCGTTGTTGTTTCCAGCTGAGATATGCATTTTCAGTGATAATCTTCATGATTCTGCTGTTACAAATGTGCAGAATCACCGAAATCGCTGTTTTCGTGCTTTTGAATGCGAAAAACACGTTTTCTGGTGTTTTCAGCACGCCACAGAACGTTTGATATGCGGAAGCTGCGATATCTTGGGTATCGTTGTTGTTTCCAGCTGAGATATGCATTTTCAGTGATGATCTTCCTGATTCTGCTGTTACAAGTGTGCAGAATCACCGAAATCGCTGTTTTCGTGCTATTGGATGCGAAAAACACGTTTTCTGGTGTTTTCAGCACTCCACAGTGTGTTTGATATGCGGAAGCTGCGATATCTTCGGTATCGTTGTTGTTTCCAGCTGAGATATGCATTTTCAGTGATAATCTTCATGATTCTGCTGTTACAAGTGAGCAGAATCACCGAAGTCGCTGTTTTCGTGCTATTGAATATGAAAAACACGTTTTCTGGTGTTTTCAGCACTCCACAGTGCGTTTGATATGCGGAAGCTGAGATATCTTCGGTATCGTTGGTGTTTCCAGCTGAGATATGCATTTTCAGTGATAATCTTCATGATTCTGCTGTTACAAGTGTGCAGAATCACCGAAATCGCTGTTTTCGTGCTATTGAATGCGAAAAACACGTTTTATGGTGTTTTCAGCACTCCACAGTGCGTTTGATATGCGGAAACTGCCATATCTTCGGCATCGTTGTTGTTTCCAGCTGAGATATGCATTTTCAGTGAGCATCTTCATGATTCTGCTGTTACAAGTGTGCAGAATCACCGAAATCGCTGTTTTCGTGCTATTGGATGCGAAAAACACGTTTTCTGGTGTTTTCAGCACTGCACAGAGCGTTTGATATGCGGAAGCTGCGATATCTTCGGTATCGTTGTTGTCTCCAGTTGAGATATGCATTTTCAGTGATAATCTTCATGATTCTGCAGTTACAAGTGTGCAGAATCACCGAAATCGCTGTTTTCGTGCTATTGGATGCGAAAAACACGTTTTCTGGTGTTTTCAGCACTCCACAGTGCGTTTGATATGCGGAAGCTGCGAAATCTTCGGTATCGTTGTTGTTTCCAGCTGAGATATGCATTTTCAGTGATAATCTTCATGATTCTGCTGTTACAAGTGTTCAGAATCACCGAAATCGCTGTTTTCGTGCTATTGAATGCGAAAATCACGTTTTCTGGTGTTTTCAGCACTCCACAGTGCGATTGATATGCGGAAGCTGCGATATCTTCGGTATCGTTGTTGTTTCCAGCTGAGATATGCATTTTCAGTGATAATCTTCATGATTCTGCTGTTACAAATGTGCAGAATCACCGAAATCGCTGTTTTCGTGCTTTTGAATGCGAAAAACACGTTTTCTGGTGTTTTCAGCACGCCACAGAACGTTTGATATGCGGAAGCTGCGATATCTTGGGTATCGTTGTTGTTTCCAGCTGAGATATGCATTTTCAGTGATGATCTTCCTGATTCTGCTGTTACAAGTGTGCAGAATCACCGAAATCGCTGTTTTCGTGCTATTGGATGCGAAAAACACGTTTTCTGGTGTTTTCAGCACTCCACAGTGTGTTTGATATGCGGAAGCTGCGATATCTTCGGTATCGTTGTTGTTTCCAGCTGAGATATGCATTTTCAGTGATAATCTTCATGATTCTGCTGTTACAAGTGAGCAGAATCACCGAAGTCGCTGTTTTCGTGCTATTGAATATGAAAAACACGTTTTCTGGTGTTTTCAGCACTCCACAGTGCGTTTGATATGCGGAAGCTGAGATATCTTCGGTATCGTTGGTGTTTCCAGCTGAGATATGCATTTTCAGTGATAATCTTCATGATTCTGCTGTTACAAGTGTGCAGAATCACCGAAATCGCTGTTTTCGTGCTATTGAATGCGAAAAACACGTTTTATGGTGTTTTCAGCACTCCACAGTGCGTTTGATATGCGGAAACTGCCATATCTTCGGCATCGTTGTTGTTTCCAGCTGAGATATGCATTTTCAGTGAGCATCTTCATGATTCTGCTGTTACAAGTGTGCAGAATCACCGAAATCGCTGTTTTCGTGCTATTGGATGCGAAAAACACGTTTTCTGGTGTTTTCAGCACTGCACAGAGCGTTTGATATGCGGAAGCTGCGATATCTTCGGTATCGTTGTTGTCTCCAGTTGAGATATGCATTTTCAGTGATAATCTTCATGATTCTGCAGTTACAAGTGTGCAGAATCACCGAAATCGCTGTTTTCGTGCTATTGGATGCGAAAAACACGTTTTCTGGTGTTTTCAGCACTCCACAGTGCGTTTGATATGCGGAAGCTGCGAAATCTTCGGTATCGTTGTTGTTTCCAGCTGAGATATGCATTTTCAGTGATAATCTTCATGATTCTGCTGTTACAAGTGTTCAGAATCACCGAAATCGCTGTTTTCGTGCTATTGAATGCGAAAATCACGTTTTCTGGTGTTTTCAGCACTCCACAGTGCGATTGATATGCGGAAGCTGCGATATCTTCGGTATCGTTGTTGTTTCCAGCTGAGATATGCATTTTCAGTGATAATCTTCATGATTCTGCTGTTACAAATGTGCAGAATCACCGAAATCGCTGTTTTCGTGCTTTTGAATGCGAAAAACACGTTTTCTGGTGTTTTCAGCACGCCACAGAACGTTTGATATGCGGAAGCTGCGATATCTTGGGTATCGTTGTTGTTTCCAGCTGAGATATGCATTTTCAGTGATGATCTTCCTGATTCTGCTGTTACAAGTGTGCAGAATCACCGAAATCGCTGTTTTCGTGCTATTGGATGCGAAAAACACGTTTTCTGGTGTTTTCAGCACTCCACAGTGTGTTTGATATGCGGAAGCTGCGATATCTTCGGTATCGTTGTTGTTTCCAGCTGAGATATGCATTTTCAGTGATAATCTTCATGATTCTGCTGTTACAAGTGAGCAGAATCACCGAAGTCGCTGTTTTCGTGCTATTGAATATGAAAAACACGTTTTCTGGTGTTTTCAGCACTCCACAGTGCGTTTGATATGCGGAAGCTGAGATATCTTCGGTATCGTTGGTGTTTCCAGCTGAGATATGCATTTTCAGTGATAATCTTCATGATTCTGCTGTTACAAGTGTTCAGAATCACCGAAATCGCTGTTTTCGTGCTATTGAAAGCGAAAAACACGTTTTCTGGTGTTTTCAGCACTCCACAGTGCGTTTGATATGCGGAAACTGCCATATCTTCGGTATCGTTGTTGTTTCCGGCTGAGATATGCATTTTCAGTGATAATCTTCATGATTCTGCTGTTACAAGTGTGCAGAATCACCGAAATCGCTGTTTTCGTGCTATTGAATGCGAAAAACACGTTTATTGGTGTTTTCAGCACTCCACAGTGCGTTTGATATGCGGAAACTGCCATATCTTCGGCATCGTTGTTGTTTCCAGCTGAGATATGCATTTTCAGTGATAATCTTCATGATTCTGCTGTTACAAATGTGCAGAATCTCCGAAATCGCTGTTTTCGTGCTATTGGATGCGAAAAACACGTTTTCTGGTGTTTTCAGCACTGCACAGTGCGTTTGATATGCGGAAGCTGCGATATCTTGGGTATCGTTGTTGTTTCCAGCTGAGATATGCATTTTCAGTGATGATCTTCCTGATTCTGCAGTTACAAGTGTGCAGAATCACCGAAATCGCTGTTTTCGTGCTATTGGATGCGAAAAACACGTTTTCTGGTGTTTTCAGCACTCCACAGTGCGTTTGATATGCGGAAGCTGCGATATCTTCGGTATCGTTGTTGTTTCCAGCTGAGATATGCATTTTCAGTGATAATCTTCATGATTCTGCTGTTACAAGTGTGCAGAATCACCGAAATCGCTGTTTTCGTGCTATTGAATGCGAAAAACACGTTTTCTGGTGTTTTCAGCACTCCACAGTGCGTTTGATATGCGGAAGCTGCGATATCTTCGGTATCGTTGTTGTTTTCAGCTGAGATATGCATTTTCAGTGATAATCTTCATGATTCTGCTGTTACAAATGTGCAGAATTACCGAAATCGCTGTTTTCGTGCTTTTGAATGCGAAAAACACGTTTTCTGGTGTTTTCACCACTCCGCAGTTGGTTGAATATGCAGAACCGGCGATATTTTGGTTTTCGTCGGGTTTCAAGCTGAGATATGCATTTTCTACGATAATCTTGGTGAAACATCTGTCAGAAGTATGCAGAATCTTCGAGAACGCTCTTTTCGAGCTACGTAATGCGCGTAACACGTTTTCTGGTGTTTTCACCACTCCACGGTACGTTTGATGTGCAGAACCGGAGATAACTCGGTTTTCGTCGGGTTTCAAGCTGAGATATGCATTTTCTACGATAATCTTGGTGAGACTTCTGTCCGAAGTATGCTGAATCATCGAGATCGCTCTTTTCGAGCTATTTAATGCGAGAAACACGTTCTCTGGTTGTTTTCACCACTCCACAGTGCGTTTGATATGCAGAACAGGCGATATCTTGATTTTCGTGGTGTTTCCAGCTGAGATATGCATTTTCTGCGATAATCTTGGTGGGTCTTTTATCAGAAGTATGCAGAATCATCTACATCGCTCTTTTCGAGCTGGTTAGTGCGAGAAACACGTTTTCTATGGTTTTCACCACTCCACAGTTCGTTGGATATGCAGAACAGTAGATATCTTGGTTTTCGTGGGGTTTCAAGCAGAGATATGCATTTTCTGCGATAATCTTGGTGTGACTTCTGTTAGAAGTATGCAGAATCATCGTGATCGCACTTTTCGAGCTATTTAATGCGAGAAACACGTTATCTGGTGTTTTCACCACTCCGCAGTTGGTTGAATATGCAGAACCGGCGATATTTTGGTTTTCGTCGGGTTTCAAGCTGAGATATGCATTTTCTACGATAATCTTGGTGAAACATCTGTCAGAAGTATGCAGAATCTTCGAGAACGCTCTTTTCGAGCTACGTAATGCGCGTAACACGTTTTCTGGTGTTTTCACCACTCCACGGTACGTTTGATGTGCAGAACCGGAGATAACTCGGTTTTCGTCGGGTTTCAAGCTGAGATATGCATTTTCTACGATAATCTTGGTGAGACTTCTGTCCGAAGTATGCTGAATCATCGAGATCGCTCTTTTCGCGCTATTTAATGCGAGAAACACGTTCTCTGGTTGTTTTCACCACTCCACAGTGCGATCGATATGCAGAACAGGCGATATCTTTATTTTCGTGGTGTTTCCAGCTGAGATATGCATTTTCTGCGATAATCTTGGTGGGTCTTTTATCAGAAGTATGCAGAATCATCTACATCGCTCTTTTCGAGCTACTTAATGCACGAAACACGTTTTCTGGTGTTTTCACCACTCCACAGTGCGTTTGATATGCATAACCAGCGATATCTTGTTTTTCGTGGGGTTTCAAGCTGAGATATGCATTTTCTGCGATAATCTTGGTGAGACATCTGTCCGAAGTATGCTGAATCATCGAGATCGCTCTTTTCGAGATAGTTAGTGCGAGAAACACGTTATCTGGTGTTTTCACCACTCCACAGTGCGTTTGATATGCAGAACAGTACATATCTTGGTTTTCGTGGGGATTCAAGCTGAGATTTGCATTTTCTGCGATAATCTTGGTGGGTCTTTTGTCAGAGGTATGCAGAATCATCTAGATCGCTCTTTTCGAGCTACTTAATGCAGGAAACACCTTTTCTGTTGTTTTCACCACTCCACAGTACGTTTGATATGCAGAACCGGCGATATCTTGATTTTCGTGGTGTTTTCAGCTGAGATATGCATTTTCTACGATAATGTTGGTGAGACTTCTGTCAGAAGTATGCAGAATCTTCGAGAACGCTCTTTTCGAGCTACTTAATGCACGAAACACGTTTTCTGGTGTTTTCACCACTCCACAGTACGTTTGACATGCAGAACCGGAGATATCTTGGTTTCGGCCGGGTTTCAAGCTGAGATATGCATTTTCTACGATAATCCTGGTGAGACTTCTGTCAGAAGTATGCAGAACCTTCGAGATCGCACTTTTCGAGCTATTTAATGCGAGAAACACGATAGCTGGTGTTTTGACCACTCCACAGTGCGTTTGATATGTAGAGACGCCGATAACTTGGTTTTCGTGGGGTTTCCAGCTGAAATATGCATTTTCTGCGATAATCTTGGTGTTTCATCTATGAGACGTATGCAGAATCATCGAGAACGCTCTTTTCGAGCTAGTTAATGCGAGAAACACGTTTTCTGGTGTTTTCACCACGCCACAGTGCGTTTGATATGCAGAACAGTAGATATCTTGGTTTTCGTGGGGTTTCAAGCTGAGATATGCATTTTCTGCGATAAGCTTGGTGAGACTTCTGTCCCAAGTATGCTGAATCATCTAGAGCGCTCTTTTCGAGCTATTTAATGCGAGAAACAGTTTATCTGGTGTTTTCACCACTCCACAGTGCGTTTGATATGCAGTACCAGCGATATCTTGGTTTTCGTGGGGTTTCAAGCTGAGATCTGCATTTTTTACGATAATCTTAGTGAGACTTCTGTCCGAAGTATGCAGAATCTTCGAGATCGCTCTATTCGAGCTATTTAATGCGAGAAACACGTTCTCTGGTTGTTTTCACCACTCCACAGTGCGTTTGATATGCAGAACAGGCGATATATTGATTTTCGTGGTGTTTCCAGCTGAGATATGCATTTTCTGCGATAATCTTGGTGGGTCTTTTGTCAGAAGTATACTGAATCATCGAGATCGCTCTTTTCGAGCTAGTTAGTGCGAGAAACACGTTATCTGGTGTTTTCACCACTCCACAGTGCGTTTGATATGCAGAACAGTAGATATCTTGGTTTTCGTGGGGTTTCAAGCGGATATATGCATTTTCTACGATAATCCTGGTGAGACTTCTGTCAGATGTATGCAGAATCTTCGAGAACGCTCTTTTCGAGCTACTTAAAGTGCGAAACACGTTTTCTGGTGTTTGCAACACTCCACGGTACGTTTGATGTGCAGAACCGGAGATAACTCGGTTTTCGTCGGGTTTCAAGCTGAGATATGCATTTTCTACGATAATCTTGGTGAGACTTCTGTCAGAAGTATGCAGGATCTTCGAGAACGCTCCTCTCGAGCTATTTAATGCGACAAACACGTTATCTGGTGTTTTCACCACTCCACAGTGCGTTTGATATGCAGTACAAGCGATATCTTGGTTTTGTGGGGTTTCAAGCTGAGATCTGCATTTTTTACGATAATCTTGGTGAGACTTCTGTCCGAAGTATGCAGAATCATCGAGATCGCTCTATTCGAGCTATTTAATGCGAGAAACACGTTCTCTGGTTGTTTTCACCACTCCACAGTGCGTTTGATATGCAGAACGGGCAACATCTTGATTTTCGTGAGGTTTCGAGCTGAGATATGCATTTTCTGCGATAATATTGGTGAGACTTCAGTCAGAAGGATGCAGAATCAGCTAGATCGCTCTTTTCGAGCTACTTAATGCACGAAACACGTTATCTGGTGTTTTCACCACTCCACAGTGCGTTGGATATGCAGAACTGGCGATATTTTGGTTTTCGTCGGGTTTCAAGCTGAGATTTGCATTTTCTACGATAAGCTTGGTGAAACATCTGTCCAAAGTATGCAGAAACATCGAGAGCGCTCTTTTCGAGCTATTTAATGCGAGAAACACGTTTTCTGGGGTTTTCACCACTCCACAGTTCGTTGGATATGCAGAACAGTAGATATCTTGGTTTTCGTGGGGTTTCAAGCTGAGATATGCATTTTCTACGATAATCCTGGTGAGACTTCTGTCAGATGTATGCAGAATCTTCGAGAACGCTCTTTTCGAGCTACTTAATGTGCGAAACACGTTTTCTGGTGTTTTCACCACTCCACGGTACGTTTGATGTGCAGAACCGAAGATAACTCGGTTTTCGTCGGGTTTCAAGCTGAGATATGCATTTTCTACGATAATCTTGGTGCGACTTCTGTCAGAAGGATGCAGGATCTTCGAGAACGCTCTTCTCGAGCTATTTAATGCGAGAAACACGTTATCTGGTGTTTTCACCACACCACAGTGCGTTTGATATGCAGTACCAGCGATACCTTGGTTTTCGTGGGGTTTCAAGCTGAGATCTGCATTTTTTACAATAATCTTTGTGAGACTTCTGTCCGAAGTATGCTGAAACATCGAGATCGCTCATTTCGAGCTAGTTAATGCGAGAAAAACCTTATCCGGTGTTTTCACCACTCCACAGTGCGTTTGATATGCAGATCCAGCGATATCTTGGCTTTCGTGGGGTTTCAAGCTGAGATATGCATTTTTTACGATAATCTTGGTGAGACTTCTGTCCGAAGTATGCTTAATCATCGAGATAGCTCGTTTCGAGCTATCTAATGCGAGAAACACGTTATCTGGTGTTTTCACCACTCCACAGTTGGTTTGATATGCAGAACCGGCGATATCTTGGTTTTCGTGGGGTTTCAAGTTGAGATATGCATTTTCTGCGATAATCTTGGTGAGACTTCTGTCCGAAGTATGCTGAATCATCGAGATCGCACTTTTCGAGCTACTTAATGCACGAAACACGTTTTCTGGTGTTTTCACCACTCCATAGTATGTTTGACATGCAGAACCGGAGGTATCTTGGTTTCGGTCGGGTATCAAGCTGAGATATGCATTTTCTACGATAATCCTGGTGAGACTTCTGTCAGAAGTATGCAGAATCTTCGAGAACGCTCTTTTCGAGCTACTTAATGCGCGAAACACGTTATCTGGTGTTTTCACCACTCCACAGTGCGTTTGATATGCAGTACCAGCGACATCTTGGTTTTCGTGGGGTTTCAAGCTGAGATATGCATTTTCTGCGATAATCTTGGTGAGACTTCTGTCCGAAGTATGCTGAATCATCGAGATCGCTCTTTTCGAGCTAGTTAGTGCCAGAAACACGTTATCTGGTGTTTTCACCACTCCACAGTGCGTTTGATATGCAGTACCAGCGACATCTTGGTTTTCGTGGGGTTTCAAGCTGAGATATGCATTTTCTGCGATAATCTTGGTGAGACTTCTGTCCGAAGTATGCAGAATCATCGATATCGCTCGTTTCGAGCTATTTAATGCGAGAAACACGTTATTTGGTGTTTTCACCCCTCCACAGTGCGTTGGATATGCAGAACCGGAGATATTTTGGTTTTCGTCGGGTTTCAAGCTGAGATATGCATTTTATACGATAATCTTGGTGAGACTTCTGTCCGAAGTATGCTTAATCATCGAGATCGCTCGTTTCGAGCTATTTAATGCAAGAAACACGTTATCTGGTGTTTTCACCACTCCACAGTGCGTTTGATATGCAGTACCAGCGACATCTTGGTTTTCGTGGGGTTTCAAGCTGAGATATGCATTTTCTGCGATAATCTTGGTGAGACTTCTGTCCGAAGTATGCAGAATCATCGACATCGCTCGTTTCGAGCTATGTAATGCGAGAAACACGTTATTTGGTGTTTTCACCACTCCACAGTGCGTTGGATATGCAGAACCGGAGATATTTTGGTTTTCGTCGGGTTTCAAGCTGAGATATGCATTTTTTACGATAATCTTGGTGAGACTTCTGTCCGAAGTATGCAGAATCATCGAGATCGCTCGTTTCGAACTATTTAATGCGAGAAACACGTTATCTGGTGTTTTCACCACTCCACAGTGCGATTGATATGCAGAACAGTAGATATCTTGGTTTTCGTGGGGTTTCAAGCTGAGATATGCATTTTCTGCGATAATCTTGGTGAGACTTCTGTCCGAAGTATGCAGAATCATCGACATCGCTCGTTTCGAGCTATGTAATGCGAGAAACACGTTATTTGGTGTTTTCACCCCTCCACAGTGCGTTGGATATGCAGAACCGGAGATATTTTGGTTTTCGTCGGGTTTCAAGCTGAGATATGCATTTTATACGATAATCTTGGTGAGACTTCTGTCCGAAGTATGCAGAATCATCGACATCGCTCGTTTCGAGCTATTTAATGCGAGAAACACGTTATTTGGTGTTTTCACCCCTCCACAGTGCGTTGGATATGCAGAACCGGAGATATTTTGGTTTTCGTCGGGTTTCAAGCTGAGATATGCATTTTTTACGATAATCTTGGTGAGACTTCTGTCCGAAGTATGCAGAATCATCGAGATCGCTCGTTTCGAGCTATTTAATGCGAGAATCACGTTATCTGGTGTTTTAACCACTCCACAGTGCGTTGGATATGCAGAACCGGAGATATTTTGGTATTCGTCGGGTTTCAAGCTGAGATATGCATTTTGTACGATAAGCTTGGTGAGACATCTGTCCGAAGTATGCAGAAACATCGGGATCGATCTTTTCGAGCTATTTAATGCGAGAAACACGTTTTCTGGGGTTTTCACCACTCCACAGTTCTTTGGATATGCAGAACAGGAGATATCTTGGTTTGCGTGGGGTTTCAGGCAGAGATATGCATTTTCTGCGATAATCTTGGTGAGACTTCTGTTAGAAGTATGCAGAATCATCGAGATCGCACTTTTCGAGCTATTTAATGCGAGAAACACGTTATCTGGTGTTTTCACCACTCCACAGTGCGTTTGATATGCAGAACCGGCGATATCTTGGTTTTCGTGGGGTTTCAAGCTGAGATATGCATTTTCTACGATAATCTTGGTGAGACTTCTGTCAGAAGTATGCAGGATCTACGAGAACGCTCTTTTCGAGCTACTTAATATGAGAAACACGTTTTCTGGTGTTTTCACCACTCCACAGTGCGTTTGATATGCAGAACCGGCGACATCTTGGTTTTCGTGGGGTTTCAAGCTGAGATATGCATTTTCTGCGATAATCTTGGTGAGACTTCTGTCCGAAGTATGCAGAATCATCGAGATCGCTCGTTTCGAGCTATTTAATGCAAGAAACACGTTATCTGGTGTTTTCACCACTCCACAGTTCGTTTGATATGCAGTACCAGCGACATCTTGGTTTTTGTGGGGTTTCAAGTGGAGATATGCATTTTCTGCGATAATCTTGGTGAGACTTCTGTCCGAAGTATGCTGAAACATCGAGATCGCTCTTTTCGAGCTAGTTAATGCGAGAAAAACCTTATCCGGTGTTTTCACCACTCCACAGTGCGTTTGATATGCAGATCCAGCGATATCTTGGCTTTCGTGGGGTTTCAAGCTGAGATATGCATTTTTTACGATAATCTTGGTGAGACTTCTGTCCGAAGTATGCTTAATCATCGAGATAGCTCGTTTCGAGCTATCTAATGCGAGAAACACGTTATCTGGTGTCTTCACCACTCCACAGTTGGTTTGATATGCAGAACCGGCGATATCTTGGTTTTCGTGGGGTTTCAAGTTGAGATATGCATTTTCTGCGATAATCTTGGTGAGACTTCTGTCCGAAGTATGCTGAATCATCGAGATCGCACTTTTCGAGCTACTTAATGCACGAAACACGTTTTCTGGTGTTTTCACCACTCCATAGTATGTTTGACATGCAGAACCGGAGATATCTTGGTTTCGGTCGGGTATCAAGCTGAGATATGCATTTTCTGCGATAATCCTGGTGAGACTTCTGTCAGAAGTATGCAGAATCTTCGAGAACGCTCTTTTCGAGCTAGTTAGTGCGAGAAACACGTTATCTGGTGTTTTCACCACTCCACAGTGCGTTTGATATGCAGAACAGTAGATATCTTGGTTTTCGTGGGGTTTCAAGCAGAGATATGCATTTTCTGCGATAATCTTGGTGAGACTTCTGTTAGAAGTATGCAGAATCATCGAGATCGCACTTTTCGAGCTATTTAATGCGAGAAACACGTTATCTGGTGTTTTCACCACTCCACAGTGCGTTTGATATGCAGAACCGGCGACATCTTGGTTTTCGTGGGGTTTCAAGCTGAGATATGCATTTTCTGCGATAATCTTGGTGAGACTTTTGTCCGAAGTATGCTGAAACATCGAGATCGCTCTTTTCGAGCAAGTTAATGCGAGAAAAACCTTATCCGGTGTCTTCACCACTCCACAGTTGGTTTGATATGCAGAACCGGCGATATCTTGGTTTTCGTGGGGTTTCAAGTTGAGATATGCATTTTCTGCGATAATCTTGGTGAGACTTCTGTCCGAAGTGTGCTGAATCATCGAGATCGCACTTTTCGAGCTACTTAATGCACGAAACACGTTTTCTGGTGTTTTCACCACTCCATAGTATGTTTGACATGCAGAACCGGAGATATCTTGGTTTCGGTCGGGTATCAAGCTGAGATATGCATTTTCTACGATAATCCTGGTGAGACTTCTGTCAGAAGTATGCAGAATCTTCGAGAACGCTCTTTTCGAGCTAGTTAGTGCGAGAAACACGTTATCTGGGGTTTTCACCACTCCACAGTTCTTTGGATATGCAGAACAGGAGATATCTTGGGTTGCGTGGGGTTTCAAGCAGAGATATGCATTTTCTGCGATAATCTTGGTGAGACTTCTGTTAGAAGTATGCAGAATCATCGAGATCGCACTTTTCGAGCTATTTAATGCGAGAAACACGTTATCTGGTGTTTTCACCACTCCACAGTGCGTTTGATATGCAGAACCGGCGACATCTTGGTTTTCGTGGGGTTTCAAGCTGAGATATGCATTTTCTGTGATAATCTTGGTGAGACTTCTGTCCGAAGTATGCTTAATCATCGAGATAGCTCGTTTCGAGCTATTTAATGCGAGAAACACGTTATCTGGTGTTTTCACCACTCCACAGTGCGTTTGATATGCAGAACCAGCGATATCTTGGCTTTCGTGGGGTTTCAAGCTGAGATATGCATTTTTTACGATAATCTTGGTGAGACTTCTGTCCGAAGTATGCTGAATCATCGAGATCGCTCTTGTCGAGCTAGTTAGTGCGAGAAACACGTTATCTGGTGTTTTCACCACTCCACAGTGCGTTTGATATGCAGAACAGTAGATATCTTGGTTTTCGTGGGGTTTCAAGCTGAGATATGCATTTACTGCGATAATCTTGTTGAGACTTCTGTCCGAAGTATGCAGAATCATCGAGATCGCTCTTTTCGAGCTATTTAATGCGAGAAACACCTTATCCGGTGTTTTCACCACTCCACAGTGCGTTTGGTATGCAGAACCAGCGATATCTCGGCTTTCGTGGGGTTTCAAGCTGAGATATGCATTTTGTACGATAATCTTGGTGAGACTTCTGTCCGAAGTATGCTTAATCATCGAGATCGCTCGTTTCGAGCTATTTAATGCGAGAAACACGATATCTAGTGTTTTTACCACTCCTCAGTGCGTATGATATGCAGAACCGGCGAAATCTTGGTTTTCGTGGGGTTTCAAGCTGAGATATGCATTCTCTGCGATAATCTTGGTGAGACTTTTGTCCGAAGTATGCTGAAACATCGAGATCGCTCTTTTCGAGCAAGTTAATGCGAGAAAAACCTTATCCGGTGTTTTCACCACTCCACAGTGCGTTTGATATGCAGAACCAGCGATATCTTGGCTTTCGTGGGGTTTCAAGCTGAGATATGCATTTTTTACGATAATCTTAGTGAGACTTCTGTCCGAAGTATGAAGAATCATTGAGATCGTTCTATTCGGGCTATTTAATGCGAGGAACACGTTTTCTGGGGTTTTCACCACTCCGCAGTGCGTTTGATATGCAGAACACAGCGATATCTTGGTTTTCGTGGGGTTTCAAGCTGAGATATGCATTTTTTACGATAATTTTGGTGAGACTTCTGTCCGAAGTATGCAGAATCATCGAGATCGCTCGTTTCGAGCTATTTAATGCGAGAAACACGTTATCTGGTGTTTTCACCACTCCACAGTTGGTTTGATATGCAGAACAGTAGATATCTTGGTTTTCGTGGGGTTTCAAGCAGAGATATGCATTTTCTGCGATAATCTTGGTGAGACTTCTGTTAGAAGTATGCAGAATCATCGAGATCGCACTTTTCGGGCCATTTAATGCGAGAAACACGTTATCTGGTGTTTTCACCACTCCACAGTTGGTTTGATATGCAGAACCGGCGATATTTTGGTTTTCGTCGGGTTTCAAGCTGAGATATGCATTTTCTACGATAATCTTGGTGAAACATCTGTCCGAAGTATGCAGAAACATCGAGAGCGCTCTTTTCGAACTATTTAATGCGAGAAACACGTTATCTGGTGTTTTCACCACTCCACAGTTGGTTTGATATGCAGAACAGTAGATATCTTGGTTTTCGTGGGGTTTCAAGCTGAGATATGCATTTTCTGCGATAATCTTGTTGAGACTTCTGTCCGAAGTATGCAGAATCATCGAGATCGTTCGTTTCGAGCTATTTAATGCGAGAAACACGTTATCTGCTGTTTTCACCACTCCACAGTGCGTTGGATATGCAGAACCGGAGATATTTTGGTTTTCGTCGGGTTTCAAGCTGAGATATGCATTTTCTACGATAAGCTTGGTGAGACATCTGTCCGAAGTATGCAGAAACATCGAGAACTCTCTTTTCGAGCTATTTAATGCGAAAAAACAAGTTTTCTGATGTTTTGACCACTCCACTGTGCGTTTGATGTGTAGAGCCGCCGATAACTTGGTTTTCGTGGGGTTTCCAGCTGAAATATGCATTTTCTGCGATAATCTTGGTGGTTCATCTATGAGAAGTATGCAGAATCATCGAGAACGCTCTTTTCGAGCTAGTTAATGCGATAAACACGTTTTCTGTTGTTTTCACCACTTCACAGTGCGTTTGATATGTAGAGCCGCCGATAACTTGGTTTTCGTGGGGTTTCCAGCTGAAATATGCATTTTCTGCGATAATCTTGGTGTTTCATCGATGAGAAGTATGCAGAATCATCGAGAACGCACTTTTCGAGCTATTTAATGCGAAAAAACAAGTTTTCTGGTGTTTTGACCACTCCACAGTGCGTTTGATGTGTAGAGCCGCCGATAACTTGGTTTTCGTGGGGTTTCCAGCTGAAATATGCATTTTCTGCGATAATCTTGGTGTTTCATCTATGAGAAGTATGCAGAATCATCGAGAACGCTCTTTTCGAGCTAGTTAATGCGATAAACACGTTTTCTGTTGTTTTCACCACTCCACAGTGCGTCTGATATGCAGAACCGGCGATATCTTGATTTTCGTGGTGTTTCCAGCTGAGATATGCATTTTCTGCGATAATCTTGGTGTTTCATCTATGAGAAGTATGCAGAATCATCTAGATCGCTCGTTTCGAGCTATTTACTGCGAAAAAACAAGTTTTCTGGTGTTTTCAACATTCCACAGTGCGTTTGATATGCAGAACCGGCGATATCTTGATTTTCGTGGGGTTTCAAGCTGAGATATGCATTTTTTACGATAATCTTGGTGAGACTTCTGTCCGAAGTATGCTCAATCATCGAGATCGCTCTATTCGAGCTATTTAATGCGAGAAACACGTTATCTGGTGTTTTCAGCACTCCACAGTGCGATTGATATGCAGAACCAGCGATATTTTGGTTTTCGTGGGGATTCAAGCTGAGATATGCAATTTCTGCGATAATCTTGGTGAGACTTCTGTCCGAAGTATGCTTAATCATCGAGATCGCTCGTTTCGAGATATTTAATGCGAGAAACACGTTATCTGGTGTTTTCAGCACTCCACAGTGCGTTTGATATGTAGAGCCGCCGATAACTTGGTTTTCGTGGGGTTTACAGCTGAAATATGCATTTTCTGCGATAATCTTGGTGTTTCATCTATGAGAAGTATGCAGAATCATCGAGAACTCTCTTTTCGAGCTATTTAATGCGAAAAAACAAGTTTTCTGGTGTTTTGACCACTCCACAGTGCGTTTGATGTGTAGAGCCGCCGATAACTTGGTTTTCGTGGGGTTTCCAGCTGAAATATGCATTTTCTGCGATAATCTTGGTGTTTAATCTATGAGAAGTATGCAGAATCATCGAGAACGCTCTTTTCGAGCTAGTTAATGCGATAAACACGTTTTCTGTTGTGTTCACCACTCCACAGTGCGTCTGATATGCAGAAACGGCGATATCTTGATTTTCGTGGTGTTTCCAGCTGAGATATGCATTTTCTGCGATAATCTTGGTGTTTCATCTATGAGAAGTATGCAGAATCATCTAGATCGCTCGTTTCGAGCTATTTACTGCGAAAAAACAAGTTTTCTGGTGTTTTCAACATTCCACAGTGCGTTTGATATGCAGAACCGGCGATATCTTGATTTTCGTGGGGTTTCAAGCTGAGATATGCATTTTTTACGATAATCTTGGTGAGACTTCTGTCCGAAGAATGCTCAATCATCGAGATCGCTCTATTCGAGCTATTTAATGCGAGAAACACGTTATCTGGTGTTTTCAGCACTCCACAGTGCGTTTGATATGCAGAACCAGCGATATCTTGGTTTTCGTGGGGATTCAAGCTGAGATATGCAATTTCTGCGATAATCTTGGTGAGACTTCTGTCCGAAGTATGCTTAATCATCGAGATCGCTCGTTTCGAGATATTTCATGCGAGAAACACGTTATCAGGTGTTTTCAGCACTCCACAGTGCGTTTGATATGTAGATCCAGCGATATCTGGGTTTTCGTGGGGTTTAAAGCTGAGATATGCATTTTCTGCGATAATCTTGGTGTTTCATCTATGAGAAGTATGCAGAATCATCGAGAACTCTCTTTTCGAGCTGTTTAATGCGAAAAAACAAGTTTTCTGGTGTTTTGACCACTCCACAGTGCGTTTGATGTGTAGAGCCGCCGATAACTTGGTTTTCGTGGGGTTTCCAGTTGAAATATGCATTTTCTGCGATAATCTTGGTGATTCATCTATGAGAAGTATGCAGAATCATCGAGAACGCTCGTTTCGAGCTATTGACTGCGAAAAAACAAGTTTTCTGGTGTTTTCAACATTCCACAGTGCGTTTGATATGCAGAACCGGCGATATCTTGATTTTCGTGGGGTTTCAAGCTGAGATATGCATTTTTTACGATAATCTTGGTGAGACTTCTGTCCGAAGTATGCTTAATCATCGAGATCGCTCTATTCGAGCTATTTAATGCGAGAAACACGTTATCTGGTGTTTTCAGCACTCCACAGTGCGTTTGATATGCAGAACCAGCGATATCTTGGTTTTCGTGGGGATTCAAGCTGAGATATGCAATTTCTGCGATAATCCTGGTGAGACTTCTGTCCGAAGTATGCTTAATCATCGAGATCGCTCGTTTCGAGATATTTCATGCGAGAAACACGTTATCTGGTGTTTTCAGCACTCCACAGTGCGTTTGATATGTAGATCCAGCGATATATGGGTTTTCGTGGGGTTTCAAGCTGAGATATGCATTTTCTGCGATAATCTTGGTGTTTCATCTATGAGAAGTATGCAGAATCATCGAGAACTCTCTTTTCGAGCTATTTAATGCGAAAAAACAAGTTTTCTGGTGTTTTGACCACTCCACAGTGCGTTTGATGTGTAGAGCCGCCAATAACTTGGTTTTCGTGGGGTTTCCAGTTGAAATATGCATTTTCTGCGATAATCTTGGTGTTTCATCTATGAGTAGTATGCAGAATCATCGAGAACGCTCTTTTCGATCTAGTTAATGCGATAAACACGTTTTCTGGTGTTTTCACCACTCCACAGTACGTTTGATGTGCAGAACCGGAGATATCTTGGTTTTCGTGAGGTTTCAAGCTGAGATATGCATTTTCAGTGATAATCTTGGTGTTTCATCTATGAGAAGTATGCAGAATCATCTAGATCGCTCGTTTCGAGCTATTTAATGCGAAAAAACAAGTTTTCTGGTGTTTTCAACATTCCACAGTGCGTTTGATATGCAGAACCGGCGATATCTTGATTTTCGGGGTGTTTCCAGCTAAGATATGCATTTTCTGCGATAATATTGGTGAGACTTCAGTCAGAAGTATGCAGAATCATCTAGATCGCGCGTTTCGAGCTATTTAATGCGAGAAACACGTTTTCTGGTGTATTCACCACTCCACAGTACGTTAGACATGCAGAAGCGGAGATATCTTCGTTTCGGTCGGGTTTCAAGCTGAGATATGCATTTTCTGCGATCATCTTGGTGAGTGTTCTGTCAGAAGTATGCAGAATCATCGAGATCGCTCTTTTCGAGCTATTTAATGCGAAAAAACAAGTTTTCTGGTGTTTTCACCACTCCATAGTGCGTTTGATATGCAGAACCGGCGACATCGTGATTTTCGTGAGGCTTCCAGCTGAGATATGCATTTTCTGCAATAATATTGGTGAGACTTCAGTCAGAAGTATGCAGAATCATCTAGATCGCGCGTTTCGAGCTGTTTAATGCGAGAAACACGTTTTCTGGTGTATTCACCACTCCACAGTACGTTAGACATGCAGAACCGGAGATATCTTCGTTTCGGTCGGCTTTCAAGCTGAGATATGCATTTTCTGCGATCATCTTGGTGAGTGTTCTGTCAGAAGTATGCAGAATCATCGAGATCGCTCTTTTCGAGCTATTTAATGCGAAAAAACAAGTTTTCTGCTGTTTTTACCACTCCACAGTGCGTTTGATATGTAGAGCCGCCGATAACTTGGTTTTCGTGGGGTTTCCAGCTGAAATATGCATTTTCTGCGATAATCTTGGTGTTTCATCTATGAGAAGTATGCAGAATCATCAAGAACACTCTTTTCGAGCTATTTAATGCGAAAAGCAAGTTTTCTGGTGTTTTGACCACTCCACAGTGCGTTTGATATGTAGAGCCGCCGATAACTTGGTTTTCGTGGGGTTTCCAGCTGAAATATGCATTTTCTGCGATAATATTGGTGATACTTCTGTCCGAAGTATGCAGAATCATCGATGTCGCTCTTTTCGAGCTATTTAATGCGAGAAACACGTTATCTGGTGATTTGACCACTCCACAGGGCGTTTGATATGCAGAACCGGCGATATCTTGGTTTTCGTGGGGTTTCCAGCTGAAATATGCATTTTCTGCGATAATCTTGGTGAGACTTCTGTCCGAAGTATGCTTAATCATCGAGATCGCTCGTTTCGAGCTATTTAATGCGAGAAACACGTTATCTGGTGTTTTCACCACTCCACAGTGCGTATGATATGCAGAACCGACGATATCTTGGTTTTCGTCGGGCTTCAAGCTGAGATATGCATTTTCTGCGATAATATTGGTGAGACTTCAATCAGAAGTATGCAGAATCATCAAGATCGCTCGTTTCGAGCTATTTAATGCAAGAAACACGTTTTCTGGGGTTTTCAGCACTCCACAGTGCGTTTGATATGCAGAACCAGCGATATCTTGGTTTTCGTGGGGATTCAAGCTGAGATATGCAATTTCTGCGATAATCTTGGTGAGACTTCTGTCCGAAGTATGCTTAATCATCGAGATCGCTCGTTTCGAGCTATTTAATGCGGGAAACACGTTATCTGGTGTTTTCACCACTCCACAGTGCGTATGATATGCAGAACCGACGATATCTTGGTTTTCGTGGGGTTTCAAGCTCAGATATGCATTTTATGCGATAATCTTGGTGAGACTTCTGTCCGAAGTATGCAGAGTCATCGAGATCGCACTTTTCGAGCTATTTAATGCGAGAAACACGTTTTCTGGGGTTTTCACCACTCCACAGTTCGTTGGATATGCAGAACAGGAGATATCTTGGTTTTCGTGGGGTTTCTAGCAGAGATATGCATTTTCTGCGATAATCATAGTGAGACTTCTGTTAGACGTATGCAGAATCATCGAGATCGCTCTTTTCGACCTATTTAATGCGAGCAAACACGTTATCTGGTGTTTTCACCACTCCACAGTACGTTTGATGTGCAGAACCGGAGATATCTTGGTTTTCGTGAGGTTTCAAGCTGAGATATGCATTTTCAGTGATAATCTTGGTGTTTCCTCTATGAGAAGTATGCAGAATCATCTAGATCGCTCGTTTCGAGCTATTTAATGCGAAAAAACAAGTTTTTTGGTGTTTTCAACATTCCACAGTGCGTTTGATATGCAGAACCGGCGATATCTTGATTTTCGGGGTGTTTCCAGCTAAGATATGCATTTTCTGCGATAATATTGGTGAGACTTCAGTCAGAAGTATGCAGAATCATCTAGATCGCGCGTTTCGAGCTATTTAATGCGAGAAACACGTTTTCTGGTGGATTCACCACTCCACAGTACGTTAGACATGCAGAAGCGGAGATATCTTCGTTTCGGTCGGGTTTCAAGCTGAGATATGCATTTTCTGCGATCATCTTGGTGAGTGTTCTGTCAGAAGTATGCAGAATCATCGAGATCGCTCTTTTCGAGCTATTTAATGCGAAAAAACAAGTTTTCTGGTGTTTTCACCACTCCATAGTGCGTTTGATATGCAGAACCGGCGACATCGTGATTTTCGTGAGGCTTCCAGCTGAGATATGCATTTTCTGCCATAATATTGGTGAGACTTCAGTCAGAAGTATGCAGAATCATCTAGAGCGCGCGTTTCGAGCTGTTTAATGCGAGAAACACGTTTTCTGGTGTATTCACCACTCCACAGTACGTTAGACATGCAGAACCGGAGATATCTTCGTTTCGGTCGGCTTTCAAGCTGAGATATGCATTTTCTGCGATCATCTTGGTGAGTGTTCTGTCAGAAGTATGCAGAATCATCGAGATCGCTCTTTTCGAGCTATTTAATGCGAGAAACACGTTTTCTGGGGTTTTCACCACTCCACAGTTCGTTGGATATGCAGAACAGGAGATATCTTGGTTTTCGTGGGGTTTCTAGCAGAGATATGCATTTTCTGCGATAATCATAGTGAGACTTCTGTTAGACGTATGCAGAATCATCGAGATCGCTCTTTTCGACCTATTTAATGCGAGCAAACACGTTATCTGGTGTTTTCACCACTCCACAGTGCGTTTGATATGCAGAACCGCCAATGTTTGGTTTTCGTCGGGTTTCAAGCTGGGATATGCATTTTCTGCGATAATCATGGTGAGACTTTTGTCCGAAGTATGCTTAATCATCGAGATCGCACTATTCGAGCTATTTAATGCGAGAAACACGTTATCTGGTGTTTTCAGCACTCCACAGTGCGTCTGATATGCAGAACCAGCGATATCTTGGTTTTCGTGGGGATTCAAGCTGAGATATGCAATTTCTGCGATAATCTTGGTGAGACTTCTGTCCGAAGTATGCTTAATCATCGAGATCGCTCGTTTCGAGCTATTTAATGCGAGAAACACGTTATCTGGTGTTTTCAGCACTCCACAGTGCGTTTGATATGCAGAACCAGCGATATCTGGGTTTTCGTGGGGTTTCAAGCTGAGATATGCATTTTCTACGATAATCTTGGTGAGACTTCTGTCCGAAGTGTGCAGAATCATCGAGATCGCTCTTTTCGAGCTATTTAATTCGAGAAACACGTTTTCTGGGGTTTTCACCACACCACAGTTCGTTGGAGGTGCAGAACCGGAGATATCTTGGTTTTCGTGGGGTTTCAAGTTGAGATATGCATTTTCTGCGATAATCTTGGTGAGACCTCTGTCCGAAGTATGCTGAATCATCGAGATCGCACTTTTCGAGATAGTTAATGCGAGAAAAACCTTATCTGGTGTTTTCACCACTCCACAGTGCGTTTGATATGCAGAACCAGCGATATCTTGGCTTTCGTGGGGTTTCAAGCTGAGATATGCATTTTCTGTGATAATATTGGTGAGACTTCAGTCAGAAGTATGCAGAATCATCTAGATCGCTCGTTTCGAGCTATTTAATGCGAGAAACACGTTATCTCGTTGTTTTCACCACTCCACAGTGCGTTTGAAATGCAGAACCGGCGACATCGTGATTTTCGTGGTGTTTCCAGCTGAGATATGCATTTTCTGCGATAAGCGTGGTGAGTCTTCTGCCAGAAGTATGCAGAATCATCTAGATCGCTCTTTTCGTGCTATTTAATGCGAGAAACACGTTTTCTGGTGTTTTTACCACTCCACAGTGCGTTTGATATGTAGAGCCGCCGATAACTTGGTTTTCGTGGGGTTTCCAGCTGAAATATGCATTTTCTGCGATAATCTTAGTGTTTCATCTTTGAGAAATATGCAGAATCATCCAGAACGCTCTTTTCGTGCTAGTTAATGCGAGTAACACGTTTTCTGGTGTTTTCACCACTCCACGGTGCGTCTGTTATGCAGAACCGGCGATATCTTGGTTTTCGTGGGGTTTCCAGCTGAGATATGCATTTTCTGCGATAATCTTGGTGAGTCTTCTGTCAGAAGTATGGAGAATCATCTAGATCGCTCTTTTCGAGCTATTTAATGCGAGAAACACGTTTTCTGGTGTATTCACCACTCCACAATAAGTTTGATATGCAGAACCGGCGACATCGTGATTTTCGTGAGGTTTCCAGCTGAGATATGCATTTTCTGCGATAATATTGGTGAGACTTCAGTCAGAAGTATGCAGAATCATCTAGATCGCGCGTTTCGAGCTATTTAATGCGAGAAACACGTTTTCTGGTGTATTCACCACTCCACAGTACGTTAGACATGCAGAACCGGAGATATCTTCGTTTCGGTCGGGTTTCAAGCTGAGATATGCATTTTCTGCGATCATCTTGGTGAGTGTTCTGTCAGAAGTATGCAGAATCATCGAGATCGCTCTTTTCGAGCTATTTAATGCGAAAAAACAAGTTTTCTGGTGTTTTTACCACTCCACAGTGCGTTTGATATGTAGAGCCGCCGATAACTTGGTTTTCGTGGGGTTTCCAGCTGAAATATGCATTTTCTGCGATAATCTTGGTGTTTCATCTATGAGAAGTATGCAGAAACATCAAGAACACTCTTTTCGAGCTATTTAATGCGAAAAGCAAGTTTTCTGGTGTTTTGACCACTCCACAGTGCGTTTGATATGTAGAGCCGCCGATAACTTGGTTTTCGTGGGGTTTCCAGCTGAAATATGCATTTTCTGCGATAATATTGGTGATACTTCTGTCCGAAGTATGCAGAATCATCGATATCGCTCTTTTCGAGCTATTTAATGCGAGAAACACGTTATCTAGTGATTTGACCACTCCACAGGGCGTTTGATATGCAGAACCGGCGATATCTTGGTTTTCGTGGGGTTTCCAGCTGAAATATGCATTTTCTGCGATAATCTTGGTGACACTTCTGTCCGAAGTATGCTTAATCATCGAGATCGCTCGTTTCGAGCTATTTAATGCGAGAAATACGTTATCTGGTGTTTTCACCACTCCACAGAGCGTATGATATGCAGAACCGACGATACCTTGGTTTTCGTCGGGCTTCAAGCTGAGTTATGCATTTTATGCGATAATCTTGGTGAGACTTCTGTCCGAAGTATGCAGAGTCATCGAGATCGCACCTTTCGAGCTATTTAATGCGAGAAACACGTTTTCTGGGGTTTTCACCGCTCCACAGTTCGTTGGAAATGCAGAACAGGAGATATCTTGGTTTTCGTGGGGTTTCTAGCAGAGATATGCATTTTCTGCGATAATCATGGTGAGACTTCTGTTAGACGTATGCAGAATCATCCAGATCGCTCTTTTCGAGCTATTTAATGCGAGAAACACGTTTTCTGGTGTTTTGACCACTCCACAGTGCGTTTGATATGTAGAGCCGCCGATAACTTGGTTTTCGTGGGGTTTCCAGCTGAAATATGCATTTTCTGCGATAATATTGGTGATACTTCTGTCCGAAGTATGCAGAATCATCGATATCGCTCTTTTCGAGTTATTAAATGCGAGAAACACGTTATCTAGTGATTTGACCACTCCACAGTGCGTTTGATATGCAGAACCGGCAATGCTTGGTTTTCGTCGGGTTTCAAGCTGAGATATGCATTTTCTGTGATAATATTGGTGAGACTTCAGTCAGAAGTATGCAGAATCATCTAGATCGCTCGTTTCGAGCTATTTAATGCGAGAAACACGTTATCTCGTTGTTTTCACCACTCCACAGTGCGTTTGAAATGCAGAACCGGCGACATCGTGATTTTCGTGGTGTTTCCAGCTGAGATATGCATTTTCTGCGATAAGCGTGGTGAGTCTTCTGCCAGAAGTATGCAGAATCATCTAGATCGCTCGTTTCGAGCTATTTAATGCGAGAAACACGTTATCTCGTTGTTTTCACCACTCCACAGTGCGTTTGAAATGCAGAACCGGCGACATCGTGATTTTCGTGGTGTTTCCAGCTGAGATATGCATTTTCTGCGATAAGCGTGGTGAGTCTTCTGCCAGAAGTATGCAGAATCATCTAGATCGCTCTTTTCGTGCTATTTAATGCGAGAAACACGTTTTCTGGTGTTTTTACCACTCCACAGTGCGTTTGATATGTAGAGCCGCCGATAACTTGGTTTTCGTGGGGTTTCCAGCTGAAATATGCATTTTCTGCGATAATCTTAGTGTTTCATCTTTGAGAAATATGCAGAATCATCCAGAACGCTCTTTTCGTGCTAGTTAATGCGAGTAACACGTTTTCTGGTGTTTTCACCACTCCACGGTGCGTCTGTTATGCAGAACCGGCGATATCTTGGTTTTCGTGGGGTTTCCAGCTGAGATATGCATTTTCTGCGATAATCTTGGTGAGTCTTCTGTCAGAAGTATGGAGAATCATCTAGATCGCTCTTTTCGAGCTATTTAATGCGAGAAACACGTTTTCTGGTGTATTCACCACTCCACAATAAGTTTGATATGCAGAACCGGCGACATCGTGATTTTCGTGAGGTTTCCAGCTGAGATATGCATTTTCTGCGATAATATTGGTGAGACTTCAGTCAGAAGTATGCAGAATCATCTAGATCGCGCGTTTCGAGCTATTTAATGCGAGAAACACGTTTTCTGGTGTATTCACCACTCCACAGTACGTTAGACATGCAGAACCGGAGATATCTTCGTTTCGGTCGGGTTTCAAGCTGAGATATGCATTTTCTGCGATCATCTTGGTGAGTGTTCTGTCAGAAGTATGCAGAATCATCGAGATCGCTCTTTTCGAGCTATTTAATGCGAAAAAACAAGTTTTCTGGTGTTTTTACCACTCCACAGTGCGTTTGATATGTAGAGCCGCCGATAACTTGGTTTTCGTGGGGTTTCCAGCTGAAATATGCATTTTCTGCGATAATCTTGGTGTTTCATCTATGAGAAGTATGCAGAAACATCAAGAACACTCTTTTCGAGCTATTTAATGCGAAAAGCAAGTTTTCTGGTGTTTTGACCACTCCACAGTGCGTTTGATATGTAGAGCCGCCGATAACTTGGTTTTCGTGGGGTTTCCAGCTGAAATATGCATTTTCTGCGATAATATTGGTGATACTTCTGTCCGAAGTATGCAGAATCATCGATATCGCTCTTTTCGAGCTATTTAATGCGAGAAACACGTTATCTAGTGATTTGACCACTCCACAGGGCGTTTGATATGCAGAACCGGCGATATCTTGGTTTTCGTGGGGTTTCCAGCTGAAATATGCATTTTCTGCGATAATCTTGGTGACACTTCTGTCCGAAGTATGCTTAATCATCGAGATCGCTCGTTTCGAGCTATTTAATGCGAGAAATACGTTATCTGGTGTTTTCACCACTCCACAGAGCGTATGATATGCAGAACCGACGATACCTTGGTTTTCGTCGGGCTTCAAGCTGAGTTATGCATTTTATGCGATAATCTTGGTGAGACTTCTGTCCGAAGTATGCAGAGTCATCGAGATCGCACCTTTCGAGCTATTTAATGCGAGAAACACGTTTTCTGGGGTTTTCACCGCTCCACAGTTCGTTGGAAATGCAGAACAGGAGATATCTTGGTTTTCGTGGGGTTTCTAGCAGAGATATGCATTTTCTGCGATAATCATGGTGAGACTTCTGTTAGACGTATGCAGAATCATCCAGATCGCTCTTTTCGAGCTATTTAATGCGAGAAACACGTTTTCTGGTGTTTTGACCACTCCACAGTGCGTTTGATATGTAGAGCCGCCGATAACTTGGTTTTCGTGGGGTTTCCAGCTGAAATATGCATTTTCTGCGATAATATTGGTGATACTTCTGTCCGAAGTATGCAGAATCATCGATATCGCTCTTTTCGAGTTATTAAATGCGAGAAACACGTTATCTAGTGATTTGACCACTCCACAGTGCGTTTGATATGCAGAACCGGCAATGCTTGGTTTTCGTCGGGTTTCAAGCTGAGATATGCATTTTCTGTGATAATATTGGTGAGACTTCAGTCAGAAGTATGCAGAATCATCTAGATCGCTCGTTTCGAGCTATTTAATGCGAGAAACACGTTATCTCGTTGTTTTCACCACTCCACAGTGCGTTTGAAATGCAGAACCGGCGACATCGTGATTTTCGTGGTGTTTCCAGCTGAGATATGCATTTTCTGCGATAAGCGTGGTGAGTCTTCTGCCAGAAGTATGCAGAATCATCTAGATCGCTCTTTTCGTGCTATTTAATGCGAGAAACACGTTTTCTGGTGTTTTGACCACTCCACAGTGCGTTTGATGTGTAGAGCCGCCGATAACTTGGTTTTCGTGGTGTTTCCAGCTGAGATATGCATTTTCTGCGATAATCTTGGTGTTTCATCTATGAGAAGTATGCAGGATGATCTAGATCGCACGTTTCGAGCTATTTAATGCGAAAAAACAAGTTTTCTGGTGTTTTCAACATTCCACAGTGCGTTTGATATGCAGAACCGGCGATATCTTGATTTTCGTGGTGTTTCCAGCTGAGATATGCATTTTCTGCGATAAGCTTGGTGAGTCTTCTGCCAGAAGTATGCAGAATCATCGAGATCGCTCGTTTCGAGCTACTGAATGCGAGAAACACGTTATCTGGTGTTTTCACCACTCCTCAGTGCGTTGGATATGCAGAACCGGAGATATTTTGGTTTTCGTCGGGTTTCAAGCTGAGATATGCATTTTCTACGATAAGCTTGGTGAAACATCTGTCCGAAGTATGCAGAATCGTCGAGAGCGCTCTTTTCGAGGTATTTAATGCGAGAAACACGTTTTCTGGGGTTTTCAACACTCCACAGTGCGTTGGATATGCAGAACCGGAGATATTTTGGTTTTCGTCGGGTTTCAAGCTGAGATATGCAATTCCTACGATAAGCTTGGTGAAACATCTGACCGAATTATGCAGAAACGTCGAGAGCGCACTTTTCGAGCTATTTAATGCGAGAAACACGTTTTCTGGGGATTTAACCACTCCACAGTTCGTTGGATATGCAGAACAGTAGATATCTTGGTTTTCGTGGGGTTTCAAGCAGAGATATGCATTTTCTGCGATAATCTTGGTGAGACTTCTGTTAGAAGGATGCAGAATCATCGAGATCGCACTTTTCGAGCTATTTAATGCGAGAAACACGTTATCTGGTGTTTTCACCACTCCACAGTTGCTTTGATATGCAGAACCGGCGATATTTTGGTTTTCGTCGGGTTTCAAGCTGAGATATGCATTTTCAACGATAATCTTGGTGAAACATCTGTCCGAAGTATGCAGAAACATCGAGAGCGCTCTTTTCGAGCTATTTAATGCGAGAAACACGTTATCTGGTATTTTAACCACTCAACAGTGCGTTTGATATGCAGAACAGTAGATATCTTGGTTTTCGTGGGGTTTCAAGCTGAGATATGCATTTTCTGCGATAATCTTGTTGAGACTTCTGTCCGAAGTATGCAGAATCATCGAGATCGCTCGTTTCGAGCTATTCAATGCGAGAAACACGTTATCTGGTGTTTTCACCACTCCACAGTGCGTTGGATATGCAGAACCGGAGATAACTCGGTTTTCGTCGGGTTTCAAGCTGAGATATGCATTTTCTACGATAATCTTTGTGAGACTTCTGTCCGAAGTATGAAGAATCATCGAGATCCCTCTATTCGAGCTATTTAATGCGAGAAACACGTTTTCTGGGGTTTTCACCACTCCACAGTTCGTTGGATATGCAGAACAGTAGATATCTTGGTTTTCGTGGGGTTTCAAGCAGAGATATGTATTTTCTGCGATAATCTAGTTGAGACTTCTGTCCGAAGTATGCAGAATCATCGAGATCGCTCGTTTCGAGCTATTTAATGCGAGAAACACGTTATCTGGTGTTTTAACCACTCCACAGTGCGTTTGATATGCAGAACAGTAGATATCTTGGTTTTCGTGGGGTTTCAAGCTGAGATATGCATTTTCTGCGATAATCTTGTTGAGACTTCTGTCCGAAGTATGCTGAATCATCGAGATCGCTCGTTTCGAGCTATTTAATGCGAGAAACACGTTATCTGGTGTTTTCACCACACCACAGTGCGTTGGATATGCAGAACCGGAGATATTTTGGTTTTCGTCGGGTTTCAAGCTGAGATATGCATTTTCTACGATAAGCTTGGTGAGACATCCGTCCGAAGTATGCAGAATCATCGAGAGCGCTCTTTTCGAGCTATTTAATGCGAGAAACACGTTATCTGGTGTTTTCACCACTCCACAGTTGGTTTGATATGCAGAACCGGCGATATTTAGGTTTTCGTCGGGTTTCAAGCTGAGATATGCATTTTCTACGATAATCTTGGTGAAACATCTGTCCGAAGTATGCGGAAACATCGAGAGCGCTCTTTTCGAGCAATTTAATGCGAGAAACACGTTATCTGGTGTTTTCACCACACCACAGTGCGTTGGATATGCAGAACCGGAGATATTTTGGTTTTCGTCGGGTTTCAAGCTGAGATATGCATTTTCTGCGATAATCTTGTTGAGACTTCTGTCCGAAGTATGCAGAATCATCGAGAGCGCTCTTTTCGAGCTATTTAATGCGAGAAACACGTTTTCTGGGGTTTTCACCACTCCACAGTTCGTTGGATATGCAGAACAGTAGATATCTTGGTTTTCGTGGGGTTTCAAGCTGAGATATGCATTTTCTACGATAATCTTGGTGAGACCTCTGTCCGAAGTATGAAGAATCATCGAGATCGCTCTATTCGAGCTATTTAATGCGAGAAACACGTTACCTGGTGTTTTTTTTTACCACTCCACAGTGCGTTTGATATGCAGAACAGTAGATATCTTGCTTTTCGTGGGGTTTCAAGCTGAGATATGCATTTTCTACGGTAATCCTGGTGAGACTTCTGTCAGGCGTATGCAGAATATTCGAGAACGCTCTTTTCGAGCTACTTAATGCGAGAAACACGTTATCTGGTGTTTTCACCACTCCACAGTGCGTATGATATGCAGAACCGACGATATCTTGGTTTTCGTGGGGTTTCAAGCTCAGATATTCATTTTTTGCGATAATCTTGGTGAGACTTCTATCCGAAGTATGCAGAGTCATCGAAATCGTACTTTTCGAGCTATTTAATGCGAGAAACACGTTTTCTGGGGTTTTCACCACTCCACAGTTCGTTGGATATGCAGAACAGGAGATATTTTGGTTTTCGTCGGGTTTCAAGCTGAGATATGCATTTTCTGCGATAATCTTGTTGAGACTTCTGTCCGAAGTATGCAGAATCATCGAGATCGCACTTTTCGAGCTATTTAATGCGAGAAACACGTTATCTGGTGTTTTCAGCACTCCACAGTGCGTTTGATATGTAGAACCAGCGAAATCTGGGTTTTCGTGGGGTTTCAAGCTGAGATATGCATTTTTTACGATAATCTTGGTGAGACTTCTGTCCGAAATATGCTTAATCATCGAGATCGCTCGTTTCGACCTATTTAATGCGAGAAACACGTTATCTGGTGTTTTCACCACTCCACAGTTCTTTGGATATGCAGAACAGAAGATATCTTGGTTTTCGTGGGGTTTCTAGCAGAGATATGCAATTTCTGCGATAATCTTGGTGAGACTTCTGTCCGAAGTATGCGGAAACATCGAGAGCGCTCTTTTCGAGCAATTTAATGCGAGAAACACGTTATCTGGTGTTTTCACCACACCACAGTGCGTTGGATATGCAGAACCGGAGATATTTTGGTTTTCGTCGGGTTTCAAGCTGAGATATGCATTTTCTGCGATAATCTTGTTGAGACTTCTGTCCGAAGTATGCAGAATCATCGAGATCGCACTTTTCGAGCTATTTAATGCGAGAAACACGTTATCTGGTGTTTTCAGCACTCCACAGTGCGTTTGATATGTAGAACCAGCGAAATCTGGGTTTTCGTGGGGTTTCAAGCTGAGATATGCATTTTTTACGATAATCTTGGTGAGACTTCTGTCCGAAATATGCTTAATCATCGAGATCGCTCGTTTCGACCTATTTAATGCGAGAAACACGTTATCTGGTGTTTTCACCACTCCACAGTTCTTTGGATATGCAGAACAGAAGATATCTTGGTTTTCGTGGGGTTTCTAGCAGAGATATGCAATTTCTGCGATAATCTTGGTGAGACTTCTGTCCGAAGGATGCAGAAACATCAAGAGCGCTCTTTTCGAGCTATTTAATGCGAGAAACACGTTATCTGGTGTTTTCACCACTCCACAGTGCGTATGATATGCAGAACCGACGATATCTTGGTTTTCGTGGGGTTTCAAGCTCAGATATTCATTTTTTGCGATAATCTTGGTGAGACTTCTATCCGAAGTATGCAGAGTCATCGAAATCGTACTTTTCGAGCTATTTAATGCGAGAAACACGTTTTCTGGGGTTTTCACCACTCCACAGTTCGTTGGATATGCAGAACAGGAGATATCTTGATTTTCGTAGGGTTTCTAGCAGAGATATGCATTTTCTGCGATAATCATGGTGAGACTTCTGTTAGAAGTATGCGGAATTATCGCGATCGCTCTTTTCGACCTATTTAATGCGAGCATACACGTTATCTGGTGTTTTCACCACTCCACAGTGCGTTTGATATGCAGAACCGGCAATGTTTGGTTTTCGTCGGGTTTCAAGCTGAGATATGCATTTTCTGCGATAATCATGGTGAGACTTCTGTTAGAAGTATGCAGAATCATCGAGATCGCACTTTTCGAGCTATTTAATGCGAGAAACACGTTATCTGGTGTTTTCAGCACTCCACAGTGCGTTTGATATGTAGAACCAGCGAAATCTGGGTTTTCGTGGGGTTTCAAGCTGAGATATGCATTTTTTACGATAATCTTGGTGAGACTTCTGTCCGAAATATGCTTAATCATCGAGATCGCTCGTTTCGACCTATTTAATGCGAGAAACACGTTATCTGGTGTTTTCACCACTCCACAGTTCTTTGGATATGCAGAACAGAAGATATCTTGGTTTTCGTGGGGTTTCTAGCAGAGATATGCAATTTCTGCGATAATCTTGGTGAGACTTCTGTCCGAAGGATGCAGAAACATCAAGAGCGCTCTTTTCGAGCTATTTAATGCAAGAAACACGTTTTCTGGGGTTTTCACCACACCACAGTTCGTTGGATGTGCAGAACCGGAGATATCTTGGTTTTCGTGGGGTTTCAAGCTGAGATATGCATTTTCTGCGATAATCTTGGTGAGACTTCTGTCCGAAGTATGCTGAAACATCGAGATCGCTCTTTTCGAGCTAGTTAATGCGAGAAAAACCTTATCCGGTGATTTCACCACTCCACAGTGCGTTTGATATGCAGAACCAGCGATATCTTGGCTTTCGTGGGGTTTCAAGCTGAGATATGCATTTTTAACGATAATCTTGGTGAGACTTCTGTCCGAAGTATGAAGAATCATCGAGATCGCTCTATTCGAGCTATTTAATGCGAGAAACACGTTATCTGGTGGTTTCACCACTCCACAGTTGCTTTGATATGCAGAACCGGCGATATTTTGGTTATCGTCGGGTTTCAAGCTGAGATATGCATTTTCAACGATAATCTTGGTGAAACATCTGTCCGAAGTATGCAGAAACATCGAGAGCGCTCTTTTCGAGCTATTTAATGCGAGAAACACGTTATCTGGTGTTTTCACCGGTCCACAGTGTGTTGGATATGCAGAACCGGAGATATTTAGGTTTTCGTCGGGTTTTAAGCTGAGATATGCATTTTCTACAATAAGCTTGGTGAGACATCTGTCCGAAGTATGCAGAAACGTCGAGAGCGCTCTTTTCGAGCTATTTAATGCGAGAAACACGTTTTCTGGGGTTTTCACCACTCCACAGTTCGTTGGATATGCAGAACAGTAGATATCTTGGTTTTCGTGGGGTTTCAAGCAGAGATATGCATTTTCTGCGATAATCTTGGTGAGACTTCTGTTAGAAGTATGCAGAATCATCGAGATCGCACTTTTCGAGCTATTTAATGCGAGAAACATGTTATCTGGTGTTTCCACCACTCCACAGTTGGTTTGATATGCAGAACCGGCGATATTTTGGTTTTCGCCGGGTTTCAAGCTGAGATATGCATTTTCTACGATAATCTTGGTGAAACATCTGTCCGAAGTATGCAGAAACATCGAGAGCGCTCTTTTCGAGCTATTTAATGCGAGAAACACGTTACCTGGTGTTTTCACCACTCCACAGTGCGTTTGATATGCAGAACAGTAGATATCTTGCTTTTCGTGGGGTTTCAAGCTGAGATATGCATTTTCTACGGTAATCCTGGTGAGACTTCTGTCAGGCGTATGCAGAATATTCGAGAACGCTCTTTTCGAGCTACTTAATGCGAGAAACACGTTTTCTGGTGTTTTCACCACTCCACAGTGCGTTTGATATGCAGAACCGGCGACATCTTGGTTTTCGTGGGGTTTCAAGCTGAGATATGAATTTTCTGTGATAATCTTGGTGAGACTTCTGTCCGAAGTATGCTGAAACATCGAGATCGCTCTGTTCGAGCTAGCTAATGCGAGAAAAACCGTATCCGGTGTTTTCACCACTCCACAGTGCGTTTGATATCCAGAACCTGCGATATCTTGGCTTTCGTGGGGTTTCAAGCTGAGATATGCATTTTGTACGATAATCTTGGTGAGACTTCTGTCCGAAGTTTGCTTAATCATCGAGATCGCTCGTTTGGAGCTATTTAATGCGAGAAACACGATATCTAGTGTTTTCACCACTCCTTAGTGCGTATGATATGCAGAACCGGCGATATCTTGGTTTTCGTGGGGTTTCAAGCTGAGATATGCATTTTCTGCGATAATCTTGGTGAGACTTCTGTCCGAAGTATGCTGAAACATCGAGATCGCTCTTTTCGAGCTAGCTAATGCGAGAAAAACCGTATCCGGTGTTTTCACCACTCCACAGTGCGTTTGATATCCAGAACCAGCGATATCTTGGATTTCGTGGGGTTTCAAGCTGAGATATGCATTTTGTACGATAATCTTGGTGAGACTTCTGTCCGAAGTTTGCTTAATCATCGAGATCGCTCGTTTGGAGCTATTTAATGCGAGAAACACGATATCTAGTGTTTTCACCACTCCTTAGTGCGTATGATATGCAGAACCGGCGATATCTTGGTTTTCGTGGGGTTTCAAGCTGAGATATGCATTTTCTGCGATAATCTTGGTGAGACTTCTGTCCGAAGTATGCTGAAACATCGAGATCGCTCTTTTCGAGCTAGCTGATGCGAGAAAAACCGTATCCGGTGTTTTCACCACTCCACAGTGCGTTTGATATCCAGAACCAGCGATATCTTGGCTTTCGTGGGGTTTCAAGCTGAGATATGCATTTTGTACGATAATCTTGGTGAGACTTCTGTCCGAAGTTTGCTTAATCATCGAGATCGCTCGTTTGGAGCTATTTAATGCGAGAAACACGATATCTAGTGTTTTCACCACTCCTTAGTGCGTATGATATGCAGAACCGGCGATATCTTGGTTTTCGTGGGGTTTCAAGCTGAGATATGCATTTTCTGCGATAATCTTGGTGAGACTTCTGTCCGAAGTATGCTGAAACATCGAGATCGCTCTTTTCGAGCTAGCTAATGCGAGAAAAACCGTATCCGGTGTTTTCACCACTCCACAGTGCGTTTGATATCCAGAACCAGCGATATCTTGGCTTTCGTGGGGTTTCAAGCTGAGATATGCATTTTGTACGATAATCTTGGTGAGACTTCTGTCCGAAGTTTGCTTAATCATCGAGATCGCTCGTTTGGAGCTATTTAATGCGAGAAACACGATATCTAGTGTTTTCACCACTCCTTAGTGCGTATGATATGCAGAACCGGCGATATCTTGGTTTTCGTGGGGTTTCAAGCTGAGATATGCATTTTCTGCGATAATCTTGGTGAGACTTCTGTCCGAAGTATGCTGAAACATCGAGATCGCTCTTTTCGAGCTAGCTAATGCGAGAAATACCGTATCCGGTGTTTTCACCACTCCACAGTGCGTTTGATATCCAGAACCAGCGATATCTTGGCTTTCGTGGGGTTTCAAGCTGAGATATGCATTTTGTACGATAATCTTGGTGAGACTTCTGTCCGAAGTTTGCTTAATCATCGAGATCGCTCGTTTGGAGCTATTTAATGCGAGAAACACGTTATCTGGTGTTTTCACCACTCCACAGTTAGTTTGATATGCAGAACAGTAGATATCTTGCTTTTCGTGCGGTTTCAAGCTGAGATATGCATTTTCTACGGTAATCCTGGTGAGACTTCTGTCAGGCGTATGCAGAATATTCGAGAACGCTCTTTTCGAGCTACTTAATGTGCGAAACACGTTTTCTGGTGTTTTCACCACTCCACGGAACGTTTGATGTGCAGAACCGGACATAACTCGGTTTTCGTCGGGTTTCAAGCTGAGATATGCATTTTCTACGATAATCTTGGTGAGACTTCTGTCAGAAGTATGCAGGATCTTCGAGAACGCTCTTTTCGAGCTATTTAATGCGAGGAAAACCTTATCCGGTGTTTTCACCACTCCACAGTGCGTTTGATATTCAGAACCAGCGATATCTCGGCTTTCGTGGGGTTTCAAGCTGAGATATGCATTTTGTACGATAATCTTGGTGAGACTTCTGTCCGAAGTTTGCTTAATCATCGAGATCGCTCGTTTCGAGCTATTTAATACGAGAAACACGATATCTAGTGTTTTCACCACTCCTCAGTGCGTATGATATGCAGAACCGGCGAAATCTTGGTTTTCGTGGGGTTTCAAGCTGAGATATGCATTTTCTGCGATAATCTTGGTGAGACTTCTGCCCGAAGTATGAAGAATCATCGAGATCGCTCTATTCGAGCTATTTAATGCGACGAACACGTTTTCTGGGGTTTTCACCACTCCACAGTGCGTTTGATATGCAGAACCGGCGATATCTTGGTTTTTGTGGGGTTTCAAGCTGAGATATGCATTTTTTACGATAATCTTGTTGAGACTTCTGTCCGAAGTATGCTGAATCATCGAGATCGGTCTTGTCGAGCTAGTTAGTGCGAGAAACACGTTATCTGGTGTTTTCACCACTCCACAGTGCGTTTGATATGCAGAACAGTAGATATCTTGGTTTTCGTGGGGTTTCAAGCTGAGATATGCATTTTCTGCGATAATCTTGTTGAGACTTCTGTCCGAAATATGCAGAATCATCCAGATCGCACTTTTCGAGCTATTTAATGCGAGAAACACGTTATCTGGTGTTTTCACCACTCCACAGTTAGTTTGATATGCAGAACAGTAGATATCTTGCTTTTCGTGGGGTTTCAAGCTGAGATATGCATTTTCTACGGTAATCCTGGTGAGACTTCTGTCAGGCGTATGCAGAATATTCGAGAACGCTCTTTTCGAGCTACTTAATGTGCGAAACACGTTTTCTGGTGTTTTCACCACTCCACGGAACGTTTGATGTGCAGAACCGGACATAACTCGGTTTTCGTCGGGTTTCAAGCTGAGATATGCATTTTCTACGATAATCTTGGTGAGACTTCTGTCAGAAGTATGCAGGATCTTCGAGAACGCTCTTTTCGAGCTATTTAATGCGAGGAAAACCTTATCCGGTGTTTTCACCACTCCACAGTGCGTTTGATATTCAGAACCAGCGATATCTCGGCTTTCGTGGGGTTTCAAGCTGAGATATGCATTTTGTACGATAATCTTGGTGAGACTTCTGTCCGAAGTTTGCTTAATCATCGAGATCGCTCGTTTCGAGCTATTTAATGCGAGAAACACGATATCTAGTGTTTTCACCACTCCTCAGTGCGTATGATATGCAGAACCGGCGAAATCTTGGTTTTCGTGGGGTTTCAAGCTGAGATATGCATTTTCTGCGATAATCTTGGTGAGACTTCTGCCCGAAGTATGAAGAATCATCGAGATCGCTCTATTCGAGCTATTTAATGCGACGAACACGTTTTCTGGGGTTTTCACCACTCCACAGTGCGTTTGATATGCAGAACCGGCGATATCTTGGTTTTTGTGGGGTTTCAAGCTGAGATATGCATTTTTTACGATAATCTTGTTGAGACTTCTGTCCGAAGTATGCTGAATCATCGAGATCGGTCTTGTCGAGCTAGTTAGTGCGAGAAACACGTTATCTGGTGTTTTCACCACTCCACAGTGCGTTTGATATGCAGAACAGTAGATATCTTGGTTTTCGTGGGGTTTCAAGCTGAGATATGCATTTTCTGCGATAATCTTGGTGAGACTTCTGCCCGAAGTATGAAGAATCATCGAGATCGCTCTATTCGAGCTATTTAATGCGAGAAACACGTTATCTGGTGTTTTCAGCACTCCACAGTGCGTTTGATATGCAGAACCAGCGATATCTTGGTTTTCGTGGGGTTTCAAGCTGAGATATGCAATTTCTGCGATAATCTTGGTGAGACTTCTGTTCGAAGTATGCTTAATCATCGAGATCGCTCATTTCGAGCTATTTAATGCGAGAAACACGTTATCTGGTGTTTTCACCACTCCACAGTGCGTATGATGTGCAGAACCGACGAAATCTTGGTTTTCGTGGGGTTTCAAGCTGAGATATGCATTTTCTGCGATAATCTTGGTGAGACTTCTGCCCGAAGTATGGTGAAACATCGAGATCGCTCTTTTCGAGCTAGTTCATGCGAGAAAAAGCTTATCCGGTGATTTCACCACTCCACAGTGCGTTTGATATGCAGAACCAGCGATATCTTGGCTTTCGTGGGGTTTCAAGCTGAGATATGCATTTTTTACGATAATCTTGGTGAGACTGCTGTCCGAAGTATGAAGAATCATCGAGATCGCTCTATTCGAGCTATTTAATGCGAGGAACACGTTTTCTGGGGTTTTCACCACTCCACAGTGCGTTTGATATGCAGAACCGGCGATATCTTGGTTTTTGTGGGGTTTCAAGCTGAGATATGCATTTTTTCGATAATCTTAGTGAGACTTCTGTCCGAAGTATGCTCAATCATCGAGATCGCTCTATTCGAGCTATTTAATGCGAGAAACACGTTATCTGGTGTTTTCAGCACTCCACAGTGCGTTTGATATGCAGAACCAGCGATATCTTGGTTTTCGTGGGGTTTCAAGCTGAGATATGCATTTTCTGCGATAATCTTGGTGAGACTTCTGTCCGAAGTATGCTTTATCATCGAGATCGCTCATTTCGAGCTATTTAATGCGAGAAACACGTTATCTGGAGTTTTCACCACTCCACAGTGCGTATGATGTGCAGAACCGACGATATCTTGGTTTTCGTGGGGTTTCAAGCTCAGATATGCATTTTCTGCGATAATCTTGGTGAGACTTCTATCCGAAGTATGCAGAGTCATCGAGATCGTATTTTTCGACCTATTTCATGCGAGAAACACGTTGTCTGGGGTTTTCACCACACCACAGTTCGTTGGATATGTAGAACCAGCGATATATGGGTTTTCGTGGGGTTTCAAGCTGAGATATGCATTTTTTACGATAATCTTGGTGAGACTTCGGTCCGAAATATGCTTAATCATCGAGATCGCTCGTTTCGACCTATTTAATGCGAGAAACACGTTATCTGGTGTTTTCACCACTCCACAGTTCGTTGGATATGCAGAACAGGAGATATCTTGGTTTTCGTGGGGTTTCTAGCAGAGATTTGCATTTTCTGCGATAATCTTGGTGAGACTTCTGTCCGAAGTATGAAGAATCATCGAGATCGCTCTATTCGAGCTATTTAATGCGAGGAACACGTTTTCTGGTGTTTTCACCACTCCACAGTGCGTTTGTTATGCAGAACCGGCGACATCTTGGTTTTCGTGGGGTTTCAAGCTGAGATATGAATTTTCTGTGATAATCTTGGTGAGACTTCTGTCCGAAGTATGCTGAAACATCGAGATCGCTCTGTTCGAGCTAGCTAATGCGAGAAAAACCGTATCCGGTGTTTTCACCACTCCACAGTGCGTTTGATATCCAGAACCAGCGATATCTTGGCTTTCGTGGGGTTTCAAGCTGAGATATGCATTTTGTACGATAATCTTGGTGAGACTTCTGTCCGAAGTTTGCTTAATCATCGAGATCGCTCGTTTCGAGCTATTTAATGCGAGAAACACGATATCTAGTGTTTTCACCACTCCTCAGTGCGTATGATATGCAGAACCGGCGAAATCTTGGTTTTCGTGGGGTTTCAAGCTGAGATATGCATTTTCTGCGATAATCTTGGTGAGACTTCTGCCCGAAGTATGAAGAATCATCGAGATCGCTCTATTCGAGCTATTTAATGCGACGAACACGTTTTCTGGGGTTTTCACCACTCCACAGTGCGTTTGATATGCAGAACCGGCGATATCTTGGTTTTTGTGGGGTTTCAAGCTGAGATATGCATTTTTTACGATAATCTTGTTGAGACTTCTGTCCGAAGTATGCTGAATCATCGAGATCGGTCTTGTCGAGCTAGTTAGTGCGAGAAACACGTTATCTGGTGTTTTCACCACTCCACAGTGCGTTTGATATGCAGAACAGTAGATATCTTGGTTTTCGTGGGGTTTCAAGCTGAGATATGCATTTTCTGCGATAATCTTGGTGAGACTTCTGCCCGAAGTATGAAGAATCATCGAGATCGCTCTATTCGAGCTATTTAATGCGAGAAACACGTTATCTGGTGTTTTCAGCACTCCACAGTGCGTTTGATATGCAGAACCAGCGATATCTTGGTTTTCGTGGGGTTTCAAGCTGAGATATGCAATTTCTGCGATAATCTTGGTGAGACTTCTGTTCGAAGTATGCTTAATCATCGAGATCGCTCATTTCGAGCTATTTAATGCGAGAAACACGTTATCTGGTGTTTTCACCACTCCACAGTGCGTATGATGTGCAGAACCGACGAAATCTTGGTTTTCGTGGGGTTTCAAGCTGAGATATGCATTTTCTGCGATAATCTTGGTGAGACTTCTGCCCGAAGTATGGTGAAACATCGAGATCGCTCTTTTCGAGCTAGTTCATGCGAGAAAAAGCTTATCCGGTGATTTCACCACTCCACAGTGCGTTTGATATGCAGAACCAGCGATATCTTGGCTTTCGTGGGGTTTCAAGCTGAGATATGCATTTTTTACGATAATCTTGGTGAGACTGCTGTCCGAAGTATGAAGAATCATCGAGATCGCTCTATTCGAGCTATTTAATGCGAGGAACACGTTTTCTGGGGTTTTCACCACTCCACAGTGCGTTTGATATGCAGAACCGGCGATATCTTGGTTTTTGTGGGGTTTCAAGCTGAGATATGCATTTTTTCGATAATCTTAGTGAGACTTCTGTCCGAAGTATGCTCAATCATCGAGATCGCTCTATTCGAGCTATTTAATGCGAGAAACACGTTATCTGGTGTTTTCAGCACTCCACAGTGCGTTTGATATGCAGAGCCAGCGATATCTTGGTTTTCGTGGGGTTTCAAGCTGAGATATGCATTTTCTGCGATAATCTTGGTGAGACTTCTGTCCGAAGTATGCTTTATCATCGAGATCGCTCATTTCGAGCTATTTAATGCGAGAAACACGTTATCTGGAGTTTTCACCACTCCACAGTGCGTATGATGTGCAGAACCGACGATATCTTGGTTTTCGTGGGGTTTCAAGCTCAGATATGCATTTTCTGCGATAATCTTGGTGAGACTTCTATCCGAAGTATGCAGAGTCATCGAGATCGTATTTTTCGACCTATTTCATGCGAGAAACACGTTGTCTGGGGTTTTCACCACACCACAGTTCGTTGGATATGTAGAACCAGCGATATATGGGTTTTCGTGGGGTTTCAAGCTGAGATATGCATTTTTTACGATAATCTTGGTGAGACTTCGGTCCGAAATATGCTTAATCATCGAGATCGCTCGTTTCGACCTATTTAATGCGAGAAACACGTTATCTGGTGTTTTCACCACTCCACAGTTCGTTGGATATGCAGAACAGGAGATATCTTGGTTTTCGTGGGGTTTCTAGCAGAGATTTGCATTTTCTGCGATAATCTTGGTGAGACTTCTGTCCGAAGTATGAAGAATCATCGAGATCGCTCTATTCGAGCTATTTAATGCGAGGAACACGTTTTCTGGTGTTTTCACCACTCCACAGTGCGTTTGTTATGCAGAACCGGCGACATCTTGGTTTTCGTGGGGTTTCAAGCTGAGATATGAATTTTCTGTGATAATCTTGGTGAGACTTCTGTCCGAAGTATGCTGAAACATCGAGATCGCTCTGTTCGAGCTAGCTAATGCGAGAAAAACCGTATCCGGTGTTTTCACCACTCCACAGTGCGTTTGATATCCAGAACCAGCGATATCTTGGCTTTCGTGGGGTTTCAAGCTGAGATATGCATTTTGTACGATAATCTTGGTGAGACTTCTGTCCGAAGTTTGCTTAATCATCGAGATCGCTCGTTTGGAGCTATTTAATGCGAGAAACACGATATCTAGTGTTTTCACCACTCCTTAGTGCGTATGATATGCAGAACCGGCGATATCTTGGTTTTCGTGGGGTTTCAAGCTGAGATATGCATTTTCTGCGATAATCTTGGTGAGACTTCTGTCCGAAGTATGCTGAAACATCGAGATCGCTCTTTTCGAGCTAGCTAATGCGAGAAAAACCGTATCCGGTGTTTTCACCACTCCACAGTGCGTTTGATATCCAGAACCAGCGATATCTTGGATTTCGTGGGGTTTCAAGCTGAGATATGCATTTTGTACGATAATCCTGGTGAGACTTCTGTCAGGCGTATGCAGAATATTCGAGAACGCTCTTTTCGAGCTACTTAATGTGCGAAACACGTTTTCTGGTGTTTTCACCACTCCACGGAACGTTTGATGTGCAGAACCGGACATAACTCGGTTTTCGTCGGGTTTCAAGCTGAGATATGCATTTTCTACGATAATCTTGGTGAGACTTCTGTCAGAAGTATGCAGGATCTTCGAGAACGCTCTTTTCGAGCTATTTAATGCGAGGAAAACCTTATCCGGTGTTTTCACCACTCCACAGTGCGTTTGATATTCAGAACCAGCGATATCTCGGCTTTCGTGGGGTTTCAAGCTGAGATATGCATTTTGTACGATAATCTTGGTGAGACTTCTGTCCGAAGTTTGCTTAATCATCGAGATCGCTCGTTTCGAGCTATTTAATGCGAGAAACACGATATCTAGTGTTTTCACCACTCCTCAGTGCGTATGATATGCAGAACCGGCGATATCTTGGTTTTTGTGGGGTTTCAAGCTGAGATATGCATTTTTTCGATAATCTTAGTGAGACTTCTGTCCGAAGTATGCTCAATCATCGAGATCGCTCTATTCGAGCTATTTAATGCGAGAAACACGTTATCTGGTGTTTTCAGCACTCCACAGTGCGTTTGATATGCAGAACCAGCGATATCTTGGTTTTCGTGGGGTTTCAAGCTGAGATATGCATTTTCTGCGATAATCTTGGTGAGACTTCTGTCCGAAGTATGCTTTATCATCGAGATCGCTCATTTCGAGCTATTTAATGCGAGAAACACGTTATCTGGAGTTTTCACCACTCCACAGTGCGTATGATGTGCAGAACCGACGATATCTTGGTTTTCGTGGGGTTTCAAGCTCAGATATGCATTTTCTGCGATAATCTTGGTGAGACTTCTATCCGAAGTATGCAGAGTCATCGAGATCGTATTTTTCGACCTATTTCATGCGAGAAACACGTTGTCTGGGGTTTTCACCACACCACAGTTCGTTGGATATGTAGAACCAGCGATATATGGGTTTTCGTGGGGTTTCAAGCTGAGATATGCATTTTTTACGATAATCTTGGTGAGACTTCGGTCCGAAATATGCTTAATCATCGAGATCGCTCGTTTCGACCTATTTAATGCGAGAAACACGTTATCTGGTGTTTTCACCACTCCACAGTTCGTTGGATATGCAGAACAGGAGATATCTTGGTTTTCGTGGGGTTTCTAGCAGAGATTTGCATTTTCTGCGATAATCTTGGTGAGACGTCTGTCCGAAGTATGAAGAATCATCGAGATCGCTCTATTCGAGCTATTTAATGCGAGGAACACGTTTTCTGGTGTTTTCACCACTCCACAGTGCGTTTGATATGCAGAACCGGCGACATCTTGGTTTTCGTGGGGTTTCCAGCTGAGATATGAATTTTCTGTGATAATCTTGGTGAGACTTCTGTCCGAAGTATGCTGAAACATCGAGATCGCTCTGTTCGAGCTAGCTAATGCGAGAAAAACCGTATCCGGTGTTTTCACCACTCCACAGTGCGTTTGATATCCAGAACCAGCGATATCTTGGCTTTCGTGGGGTTTCAAGCTGAGATATGCATTTTGTACGATAATCTTGGTGAGACTTCTGTCCGAAGTTTGCTTAATCATCGAGATCGCTCGTTTGGAGCTATTTAATGCGAGAAACACGATATCTAGTGTTTTCACCACTCCTTAGTGCGTATGATATGCAGAACCGGCGATATCTTGGTTTTCGTGGGGTTTCAAGCTGAGATATGCATTTTCTGCGATAATCTTGGTGAGACTTCTGTCCGAAGTATGCTGAAACATCGAGATCGCTCTTTTCGAGCTAGCTAATGCGAGAAAAACCGTATCCGGTGTTTTCACCACTCCACAGTGCGTTTGATATCCAGAACCAGCGATATCTTGGATTTCGTGGGGTTTCAAGCAGAGATATGCATTTTGTACGATAATCTTGGTGAGACTTCTGTCCGAAGTTTGCTTAATCATCGAGATCGCTCGTTTGGAGCTATTTAATGCGAGAAACACGATATCTAGTGTTTTCACCACTCCTTAGTGCGTATGATATGCAGAACCGGCGATATCTTGGTTTTCGTGGGGTTTCAAGCTGAGATATGCATTTTCTGCGATAATCTTGGTGAGACTTCTGTCCGAAGTATGCTGAAACATCGAGATCGCTCTTTTCGAGCTAGCTAATGCGAGAAAAACCGTATCCGGTGTTTTCACCACTCCACAGTGCGTTTGATATCCAGAACCAGCGATATCTTGGCTTTCGTGGGGTTTCAAGCTGAGATATGCATTTTGTACGATAATCTTGGTGAGACTTCTGTCCGAAGTTTGCTTAATCATCGAGATCGCTCGTTTGGAGCTATTTAATGCGAGAAACACGATATCTAGTGTTTTCACCACTCCTTAGTGCGTATGATATGCAGAACCGGCGATATCTTGGTTTTCGTGGGGTTTCAAGCTGAGATATGCATTTTCTGCGATAATCTTGGTGAGACTTCTGTCCGAAGTATGCTGAAACATCGAGATCGCTCTTTTCGAGCTAGCTAATGCGAGAAAAACCGTATCCGGTGTTTTCACCACTCCACAGTGCGTTTGATATCCAGAACCAGCGATATCTTGGCTTTCGTGGGGTTTCAAGCTGAGATATGCATTTTGTACGATAATCTTGGTGAGACTTCTGTCCGAAGTTTGCTTAATCATCGAGATCGCTCGTTTGGAGCTATTTAATGCGAGAAACACGTTATCTGGTGTTTTCACCACTCCACAGTTAGTTTGATATGCAGAACAGTAGATATCTTGCTTTTCGTGCGATTTCAAGCTGAGATATGCATTTTCTACGGTAATCCTGGTGAGACTTCTGTCAGGCGTATGCAGAATATTCGAGAACGCTCTTTTCGAGCTACTTAATGTGCGAAACACGTTTTCTGGTGTTTTCACCACTCCACGGAACGTTTGATGTGCAGAACCGGACATAACTCGGTTTTCGTCGGGTTTCAAGCTGAGATATGCATTTTCTACGATAATCTTGGTGAGACTTCTGTCAGAAGTATGCAGGATCTTCGAGAACGCTCTTTTCGAGCTATTTAATGCGAGGAAAACCTTATCCGGTGTTTTCACCACTCCACAGTGCGTTTGATATTCAGAACCAGCGATATCTCGGCTTTCGTGGGGTTTCAAGCTGAGATATGCATTTTGTACGATAATCTTGGTGAGACTTCTGTCCGAAGTTTGCTTAATCATCGAGATCGCTCGTTTCGAGCTATTTAATACGAGAAACACGATATCTAGTGTTTTCACCACTCCTCAGTGCGTATGATATGCAGAACCGGCGAAATCTTGGTTTTCGTGGGGTTTCAAGCTGAGATATGCATTTTCAGCGATAATCTTGGTGAGACTTCTGCCCGAAGTATGAAGAATCATCGAGATCGCTCTATTCGAGCTATTTAATGCGACGAACACGTTTTCTGGGGTTTTCACCACTCCACAGTGCGTTTGATATGCAGAACCGGCGATATCTTGGTTTTTGTGGGGTTTCAAGCTGAGATATGCATTTTTTACGATAATCTTGTTGAGACTTCTGTCCGAAGTATGCTGAATCATCGAGATCGGTCTTGTCGAGCTAGTTAGTGCGAGAAACACGTTATCTGGTGTTTTCACCACTCCACAGTGCGTTTGATATGCAGAACAGTAGATATCTTGGTTTTCGTGGGGTTTCAAGCTGAGATATGCATTTTCTGCGATAATCTTGTTGAGACTTCTGTCCGAAATATGCAGAATCATCCAGATCGCACTTTTCGAGCTATTTAATGCGAGAAACACGTTATCTGGTGTTTTCACCACTCCACAGTTAGTTTGATATGCAGAACAGTAGATATCTTGCTTTTCGTGGGGTTTCAAGCTGAGATATGCATTTTCTACGGTAATCCTGGTGAGACTTCTGTCAGGCGTATGCAGAATATTCGAGAACGCTCTTTTCGAGCTACTTAATGTGCGAAACACGTTTTCTGGTGTTTTCACCACTCCACGGAACGTTTGATGTGCAGAACCGGACATAACTCGGTTTTCGTCGGGTTTCAAGCTGAGATATGCATTTTCTACGATAATCTTGGTGAGACTTCTGTCAGAAGTATGCAGGATCTTCGAGAACGCTCTTTTCGAGCTATTTAATGCGAGGAAAACCTTATCCGGTGTTTTCACCACTCCACAGTGCGTTTGATATTCAGAACCAGCGATATCTCGGCTTTCGTGGGGTTTCAAGCTGAGATATGCATTTTGTACGATAATCTTGGTGAGACTTCTGTCCGAAGTTTGCTTAATCATCGAGATCGCTCGTTTCGAGCTATTTAATGCGAGGAACACGTTTTCTGGGGTTTTCACCACTCCACAGTGCGTTTGATATGCAGAACCGGCGATATCTTGGTTTCTGTGGGGTTTCAAGCTGAGATATGCATTTTTTCGATAATCTTAGTGAGACTTCTGTCCGAAGTATGCTCAATCATCGAGATCGCTCTATTCGAGCTATTTAATGCGAGAAACACGTTATCTGGTGTTTTCAGCACTCCACAGTGCGTTTGATATGCAGAACCAGCGATATCTTGGTTTTCGTGGGGTTTCAAGCTGAGATATGCATTTTCTGCGATAATCTTGGTGAGACATCTGTCCGAAGTATGCTTTATCATCGAGATCGCTCATTTCGAGCTATTTAATGCGAGAAACACGTTATCTGGAGTTTTCACCACTCCACAGTGCGTATGATGTGCAGAACCGACGATATCTTGGTTTTCGTGGGGTTTCAAGCTCAGATATGCATTTTCTGCGATAATCTTGGTGAGACTTCTATCCGAAGTATGCAGAGTCATCGAGATCGTATTTTTCGACCTATTTCATGCGAGAAACACGTTGTCTGGGGTTTTCACCACACCACAGTTCGTTGGATATGTAGAACCAGCGATATATGGGTTTTCGTGGGGTTTCAAGCTGAGATATGCATTTTTTACGATAATCTTGGTGAGACTTCGGTCCGAAATATGCTTAATCATCGAGATCGCTCGTTTCGACCTATTTAATGCGAGAAACACGTTATCTGGTGTTTTCACCACTCCACAGTTCGTTGGATATGCAGAACAGGAGATATCTTGGTTTTCGTGGGGTTTCTAGCAGAGATTTGCATTTTCTGCGATAATCTTGGTGAGACTTCTGTCCGAAGTATGAAGAATCATCGAGATCGCTCTATTCGAGCTATTTAATGCGAGGAACACGTTTTCTGGGGTTTTCACCACTCCACAGTGCGTTTGATATGCAGAACCGGCGATATCTTGGTTTTTGTGGGGTTTCAAGCTGAGATATGCATTTTTTCGATAATCTTAGTGAGACTTCTGTCCGAAGTATGCTCAATCATCGAGATCGCTCTATTCGAGCTATTTAATGCGAGAAACACGTTATCTGGTGTTTTCAGCACTCCACAGTGCGTTTGATATGCAGAACCAGCGATATCTTGGTTTTCGTGGGGTTTCAAGCTGAGATATGCATTTTCTGCGATAATCTTGGTGAGACTTCTGTCCGAAGTATGCAGAAACATCGAGATCGCTCTTTTCGACCTATTTCATGCGAGAAACACGTTGTCTGGGGTTTTCACCACACCACAGTTCGATGGATATGTAGAACCAGCGATATCTGGGTTTTCGTGGGGTTTCAAGCTGAGATATGCATTTTTTACGATAATCTTGGTGAGACTTCGGTCCGAAATATGCTTAATCATCGACATCGCTCGTTTCGACCTATTTAATGCGAGAAACACGTTATCTGGTGTTTTCACCACTCCACAGTTCGTTGGATATGCAGAACAGGAGATATCTTGGTTTTCGTGGGGTTTCTAGCAGAGATTTGCATTTTCTGCGATAATCTTGGTGAGACTTCTGTCCGAAGGATGCAGAAACATCAAGAGCGCTCTTTTCGAGCTATTTAATGCGAGAAACACGTTTTCTGGGGTTTTCACCACACCACAGTTCGGTGGATGTGCAGAACCGGAGATATCTTGGTTTTTGTGGGGTTTCAAGCTGAGATATGCATTTTTTACGATAATCTTGGTGAGACTTCTGTCCGAAGTATGCTTAATCACCTAGATCGCTCGTTTCGAGCTATTTAATGCGAGAAACACGTTATCTGGTGTTTTGACCACTCCACAGTGCGTTTGATATGGAGAACCGGCGATATCTAGGTTTTCGTAGGGTTTCTAGCTGAGATATGCATTTTCTGCGATAATATTGGTGTTTCATCTATGATAAGTATGCAGAATCATCAAGAACGCTCTTTTCGAGCTAGTTAATGCGAGAAACACGTTTTCTGGTGTTTTCAAAACTCCACAGTGCGTCTGATATGGAGAACCGGCGATATCTTGGTTTTCGTAGGGTTTCCAACTGAGATATGCATTTTCAGCGATAATCTTGGTGAGTCATCTGTCAGAAGTATGCAGAATCATCTAGATCGCTCGTTTCGAGGTATTTAATGCGAAAAAACCAGTTTTCTGGGGTTTTGACCATACCACAGTGCGTTTGATATGCAGAAATTGCGAAATCTTGGTTTTCGTCGGTTTTCATGCTGAGGTATGCATTTTCTGCGATAATCTTGATGCGACTTCTGTCAGAAGTATGCAGAATCATCGATATCGCTCTTTTCGAGCTATTTAATGCGAGAAACACGTTATCTGGTGTATTGACCACTCCACACTGTGTTTGATATGCAGAACCGGCAATATCTTGATTTTCGTGGTGTTTCCAGCTGAGATATGCATTTTCTGCGATAATCTTGGTGAGTCTTCTGTCCGAAGTATGCAGAATCATCGATATCGCTCTTTTCGAGCTATTTAATGCGAGAAACACGTTATCTGGTGTATTGACCACTCCACAGTGCGTTTGATATGCAGAACCGGCGATATCTAGGTTATCGTAGGGTTTCCAGCTGAGATATGCATTTTCTGCGATAATCTTGGTGACTCTTCTGTCAGAAGTATGCAGAATCATGTAGATCGCTCTTTTCGAGCTATTTATTGCGACAAACACGTTTTCTGGTTTTTTCTTCACCCAACAGTGCGTTTGATATGCAGAACCGGCGACATCTTGATTTTCGTGATGTTTCTAGCTGAGATATGCATTTTCTGCGATAATATTGGTGTTTCATCTATGATAAGTATGCAGAATCATCAAGAACGCTCTTTTCGAGCTAGTTAATGCGAGAAACACGTTTTCTGGTGTTTTCAAAACTCCACAGTGCGTCTGATATGGAGAACCGGCGATATCTTGGTTTTCGTAGGGTTTCCAACTGAGATATGCATTTTCAGCGATAATCTTGGTGAGTCATCTGTCAGAAGTATGCAGAATCATCTAGATCGCTCGTTTCGAGGTATTTAATGCGAAAAAACCAGTTTTCTGGGGTTTTGACCATACCACAATGCGTTTGATATGCAGAAATTGCGAAATCTTGGTTTTCGTCGGTTTTCATGCTGAGGTATGCATTTTCTGCGATAATCTTGGTGCGACTTCTGTCAGAAGTATGCAGAATCATCGATATCGCTCTTTTCGAGCTATTTAATGCGAGAAACACGTTATCTGGTGTATTGACCACTCCACACTGTGTTTGATATGCAGAACCGGCAATATCTTGATTTTCGTGGTGTTTCCAGCTGAGATATGCATTTTCTGCGATAATCTTGGTGAGTCTTCTGTCCGAAGTATGCTTTATCATCGATATCGCTCTTTTCGAGCTATTTAATGCGAGAAACACGTTATCTGGTGTATTGACCACTCCACAGTGCGTTTGATATGCAGAACCGGCGATATCTTGATTTTCGTGGTGTTTCCAGCTGAGATATGCATTTTCTGCGATAATCTTGGTGAGTCATCTGTCAGAAGTATGCAGAATCATCTAGATCGCTCTTTTCGAGCTATTTAATGCGAGAAACACGTTTTCTGGTGTATTCACCACCCCACAGTGCGTTTGATATGCAGAACCGGCGACATCGTGGATTTCGTCGGGTTTCAAGCTGAGATATGCATTTTCTGCGAAACTCTTGGTGTTTCTTCAGTGAGAAATATGCAGAATCGCCGAGATCGCTGGTTTAGTGCCATTTAATGCGAAAAAACCCGTTTTCTGCTGTTTCCACCACTTCGAAGTGCGTTTGATATGCTAAAACGGCGATATCTTGGTTTTCGTGAGGTTTCAAGCTCAGATATGCATTTTCTGCGATAATATTGGTGAGACTTCTGTCCGAAGTATGCAGAATCATCGATATCGCTCTTTTCGAGCTATTTAATGCGAGAAACACGTTATCTGGTGTTTTGACCACTCCACAATGCGTCCCATATGCAGAACCGGCGATATATTGGTTTTCGTCGCGTTTCAAGCTGAGATATGCATTTTCTACGATGAGATTGGTGAGACTTCTGTCAGAAGTATGCAGAATTATCGAGATCGCTCATTTCGAGCTAATTAATGCGAGAAACTCGTTATCTGCTGTTTTCACCACTCCACAGTGCGTTTGATATGCAGAACCGACGATATCTTGGTTGTCGTGGGGTTACAAGCTTAGATATGCATTTTCTGCTATAATCTTAGTGTTACTTCTGTGTGAGGTATGCAGAATCGCCGAGAACGCTGGATTAGTGGCATTTAATGCGAAAAAACACGTTTTCTGCTGTTTCCACCACTTCGAAGTGCGTTTGATATGCTAAAACGGCGATATCTTGGTTTTCGTCGGGTTTCAAGCTGAGATATGCATTTTCTGCGAAACTCTTGGTGTTTCTTCGGTGAGAGGTATGCAGAATCGCCGAGATCGCTGGTTTAGTGCCATTTAATGCGAGAAACACGTTATCTGGTGTTTTTACCACTTCGCAGTGCGTTTGGTATGTAGAACCGGCGATATATTGGATTTCGTCGGGTTTCCAGCTGGATATGCATTTTCTGCGAAACTCTTGGTGTTTCTTCAGTGAGAAATATGCAGAATCGCCGAGATCGCTGGTTTAGTGCCATTTAATGCGAAAAAACCCGTTTTCTGGTGTTTTCACCACTCCACAGTGCGTTTGATATGCAGAACAGGCGATATCTTGATTTTCGTGGTGTTTCCAGCTGAGATATGCATTTCCTGCGATAATCTTGGTGAGACTTCTGTCCGAAGAATGCTGAATCATCTAGATCGCTCTTTTCGAGCTATCTAATGCGAGAAACACGTTTTCTGGGGTTTTCACCACTCCACAGTTCGTTGGATATGCAGAACCGGAGATATCTTGGTTTTCGTGGGGTATCAAGCTGAGATATGCATTTCCTGCGATAATCTTGGTGAGACTTCAGTCAGAAGTATGCAGAATCATGTAGATCGCTCTTTTCGAGCTATCTAATGCGAGAAACACGGTTTCTGGGGTTTTCACCACTCCACAGTTCGTTGGACATGCAGAACCGGAGATATCTTGGTTTTCGTGGGGTTTCAAGCTGAGATATGCATTTCCTGCGATAATCTTGGTGCGACTTCAGTCAGAAGTATGCAGAATCATCTAGATCGCTCTTTTCGAGCTACTTAATGCACGAAACACGTTTTCTGGTGTTTTCACCACTCCACAGTACGTTTGACATGCAGAACCGGAGATATCTTGGTTTCGGTCGGGTTTCAAGCTGAGATATGCATTTTCTACGATAATCCTGGTGAGACTTCTTTCAGAAGTATGCAGAATCTTCGAGATCGCACTTTTCTAGCTATTTAATGCGAGAAACACGTTATCTGGTGTTTTCACCACTCCACAGTGCGTTTGATATGCAGTGCCAGCGATATCTTGGTTTTCGTGGGGTTTCAAGCTGAGATATGCATTTTTTACGATAATCTTGGTGAGACTTCTGTCCGAAGCATGCAGAATAATCGAGATCGCTCTATTCGAGCTATTTAATGCGAGAAACACGTTCTCTGGTTATTTTCACAACTCCACAGTGCGTTTGATATGCAGAACCGGCAACATCTTGATTTTCGTGAGGTTTCGAGCTGAGATATGCATTTTCTGCGATAATATTGGTGAGACTTCAGTCAGAAGTATGCAGAATCATCTAGATCGCTCTTTTCGAGCTACTTAATGCACGAAACACGTTTTCTGGTGTTTTCACCACTCCACAGTACGTTTGATATGCACAACCGGAGATATCTTGGTTTCGGTCGGGTTTCAAGCTGAGGTATGCATTTTCTACGATAACCCTGGTGAGACTTCTGTCAGAAGTATGCAGAATCTTCGAGAACGCTCGATTCGAGCTACTTAATGCGCGAAACACGTTTTCTGGTGTTTTCACCACTCCACGGTACGTTTGATGTGCAGAACCGGAGATAACTCGGTTTTCGTCGGGTTTCATGCTGAGATATGCATTTTCTGCGATAATCTTGGATATTCTTCTGTGAGAAGTATGCAGAATCACCGAAATCGCAGCTTTCGTGCTATTTAATGCGAAAAACACGTTTTCTGGTGTTTTCAGCACTTCACAGTGCGTTTGATATGCGGAAACTGCGATATCTTCGTTTTCGTGGGGTTTCCAGCTGTGACATGCATTTTCTGCGGTAATCTTGGATATTCTTCTGTGAGAAGTTTGCAGAATCACAGGAATCGCTCTATTCGAGCTATTTAATGCGAGAAACACGTTTTCTGGTGTTTTCACCACTCCACGGTACGTTTGATGTGCAGAACCGGAGATAACTCGGTTTTCGTCGGGTTTCATGCTGAGATATGCATTTTCTGCGATAATCTTGGATATTCTTCTGTGAGAAGTATGCAGAATCACCGAAATCGCAGCTTTCGTGCTATTTAATGCGAAAAACACGTTTTCTGGTGTTTTCAGCACTTCACAGTGCGTTTGATATGCCGAAACTGCGATATCTTCGATTTCGTGGGGTTTCCAGCTGAGACATGCATTTGCTATGATAATCTTGGATATTCTTCTGTGAGAAGTTTGCAGAATAACAGAAATCGCTGCTTTCGTGCTATTTAATGCGAAAAACTCGTTTTCTGGTGTGTTCAGCACTCCACAGTGCGTTTGATATGCGGAAACTGCGATATCTTCGGTTTCATTGGGTTTCCAGTTGAGATATGCATTTTCTACGATGAATTTGGATATTCTTGTGTGAGACGTTTGCATAATCACAGAAATCGCTCTATTCGCGCTGTTTAATGCGAGAAACACGTTATCTGGTTGTTTTCACCACTCCACAGTGCGTTTGATGTGCAGAACCGGCGACATCTTGATTTTCGTCGGGTTTCAAGCTGAGATATGCATTTTCTACGATAATCTGTGCGAGACTTCTGTCCGAAGTATGCAGAATCATCTAGATCGCTCTTTTCGAGATATTTAATGCGAAAAAATAAGTTTTCTGGTGTTTTCACCACTCCACAGTGCGTTTGATATGCAGAACCGGCGATATCTTGATTTTCGTGGTGTTTCCAGCTGATATATGCATTTTCAGCGATAATCGTGGTGAGTCTTTTGTCAGAAGTATACAGAATCATCTAGATCGCTCTTTTCGAGATATTTAATGCGAAAAAATAAGTTTTCTGGTGTTTTCACCACTCCACAGTGCGTTCGATATGCAGAACAGTTGATATCTTGGTTTTCGTGGGGTTTCAAGCTGAAATATGCATTTTCTGCGATAATCTTGTTGAGACTTCTGTCCGAAGTATGCAGAATCATCGAGATCGCTCGTTTCGAGCTATTTAATGCGAAAAAACAAGTTTTCTAGTATTTTGACCACTCCACAGTGCGTATGATATGCAGAACCGGCGATATCTTGGTTTTCGTGGAGTTTAAAGCTGAGATATGCATTTTTTACGATAATTTTGGTGAGACTTCTATCCGAAGTATGCCGAATCATCGAGATCGCTCGTTTCGAGCTATTTAATGCGAGAAACACGTTATCTGGTGTTTTCACCACTCCACAGTGCGTTTGATTTGCAGAACCGCCGATATCTTGGTTTTCGTGGGGTTTCAAGCTGAGATATGCATTTTCTGCGATAATCTTGGTGAGACTTCTGTCAGAAGTATGCAGAATCATCGGGATCGCTCTTTTCGAGATATTTACTGCGCAAAAAAAGTTTTCTGGTGTTTTCACCACTCCACAGTGCGTTTGATATGCAGAACGGGCGACATCTTGATTTTCGTGAGGTTTCAAGCTGAGATATGCATTTTCTGCGATAATCATGGTGAGACTTCAGTCAGAAGTATGCAGAATCATCTAGATCGCTCTTTTCGAGCTATTTAATGCGAGAAACACGTTATCTGGTGTTTTCACCACTCCACAGTGCGTTTGATATGCAGAACCAACGATATCTTGGTTTCGGTCGGGTTTCAAGCTGAGATATGCATTTTCTACTATAACCCTGGTGAGACTTCTGTCAGAAGTATGCAGAATCTTCGAGAACGCTCTTTTCGAGCTACTTAATGCGAGAAACACGTTATCTGGTGTTTTCACCACTCCACAGTGCGTTTGATATGCCGAAACTGCGATATCTTCGATTTCGTGGGGTTTCCAGCTGAGACATGCATTTGCTATGATAATCTTGGATATTCTTCTGTGAGAAGTTTGCAGAATAACAGAAATCGCTGCTTTCGTGCTATTTAATGCGAAAAACTTGTTTTCTGGTGTGTTCAGCACTCCACAGTGCGTTTGATATGCGGAAACTGCGATATCTTCGGTTTCATTGGGTTTCCGGTTGAGATATGCATTTTCTACGATGATCTTGGATATTCTTGTGTGAGACGTTTGCATAATCACAGAAATCGCTCTATTCGCGCTGTTTAATGCGAGAAACACGTTATCTGGTTGTTTTCACCACTCCACAGTGCGGTTGATGTGCAGAACCGGCGACATCTTGATTTTCGTGGGGATTCCAGCTGAAATATGCATTTTCTGCGATAATCTTGGTAAGACTTCAGTTAGAAGGATGCAGAATCATCTAAATCGCTCTTTTCGAGCTACTTAATGCACGAAACACGTTTTCTGGTGTCTTCACCACTCCACGGTACGTTTGATGTGCAGAACCGGAGATAACTCGGTTTTCGTCGGGTTTCAAGCTGAGATATGCATTTTCTACGATAATCTGTGCGAGACTTCTGTGAGAAGTATGCAGGATCTTCGAGAACGCTCTTTTCGTGCTATTTAATGCGAAAAACACGTTTTCTGGTGTTTTCAGCACGTCACAGTGCGTTTGATATGCTGAAACAGCGATATCTTCGTTTTCGTGGGATTTCCAGCTGAGACATGCATTTTCTGCGGTAATCTTGGATATTCTTCTGTGAGAAGTATGGAGAATCACCGAAATCGCAGTTTTCGTGCTATTGAATGCGAAAAACACGTTTTATGGTGTTTTCAGCACTCCACAGTGCGTTTGATATGCCGAAACTGCGATATCTTCGATTTCGTGGGGTTTCCAGCTGAGACATGCATTTGCAATGATAATCTTGGATATTCTTCTGTGAGAAGTTTGCAGAATCACAGAAATCGCTGCTTTCGTGCTATTTAATGCGAAAAACTCGTTTTCTGGTGTGTTCAGCACTCCACAGTGCGTTTGATATGCGGAAACTGCGATATCTTCGGTTTCATTGGGTTTCCAGATGAGATATGCATTTTCTATGATAATCTTGGATATTCTTGTGTGAGACGTTTGCAGAATCACAGAAATCGCTCTATTCGAGCTGTTTAATGCGAGAAACACGTTATCTGGTTGTTTTCACCACTCCACAGTGCGTTTGATGTGCAGAACCGGCGACATCTTGATTTTCGTGGGGTTTCCAGCTGAAATATGCATTTTCTGCGATAATCTTGGTGAGACTTCTGTCCGAAGTATGCTGAATCATCTAGATCGCTCTTTTCGAGCTACTTAATGCACGAAACACGGTTTCTGGTGTTTTCACCGCTCCACAGTGCGTTTGAAATGCAGAACCGGAGATATCTTGGTTTCGGTCGGGTTTCAAGCTGAGATATGCATTTTCTACGGTAATCCAGGTGAGAATTCTGTCAGAAGTATGCAGAATCTTCGAGATCGCCCTTTTCGAGCTATTTAATGCGAGAAACACGTTATCTGGTGTTTTGACCACTCCACAGTGTGTTTGATATGTAGAGCCGCCGATAACTTGGTTTTCCTGAGGTTTCCAGCTGAAATATGCATTTTCTGCGATAATATTGGTGTTTCATCTATGAGAAGTATGCAGAATCATCGAGAACGCTCTTTTCGAGCTATTTAATGCGAGAAACATGTTTTCTGGGGTTTTCACCACTCCACAGTTCGTTGGATATGCAGAACCGGAGATATCTTGGTTTTCGTGGGGTTTCAAGCTGAGATATGCATTTTCTGCGATAATCTTTTTGAGACTTCTGTCCGAAGTATGCAGAATCATCTAGATCGCTCTTTTCGAGATATTTAATGCGAAAAAATAAGTTTTCTGGTGTTTTCACCACTCCACAGTGCGTTTGATATGCAGAACCGGCGATATCTTGATTTTCGTGGTGTTTCCAGCTGATATATGCATTTTCAGCGATAATCGTGGTGAGTCTTTTGTCAGAAGTATACAGAATCATCTAGATCGCTCTTTTCGAGATATTTAATGCGAAAAAATAAGTTTTCTGGTGTTTTCACCACTCCGCAGTGCGTTCGATATGCAGAACAGTTGATATCTTGGATTTCGTGGGGTTTCAAGCTGAAATATGCATTTTCTGCGATAATCTTGTTGAGACTTCTGTCCGAAGTATGCAGAATCATCGAGATCGCTCGTTTCGAGCTATTTAATGCGAAAAAACAAGTTTTCTAGTGTTTTGACCACTCCACAGTGCGTATGATATGCAGAACCGGCGATATCTTGGTTTTCGTGGAGTTTAAAGCTGAGAAATGCATTTTTTACGATAATTTTGGTGAGACTTCTATCCGAAGTATGCCGAATCATCGAGATCGCTCGTTTCGAGCTATTTAATGCGAGAAACACGTTATCTGGTGTTTTCACCACTCCACAGTGCGTTTGATATGCAGAACCGCCGATATCTTGGTTTTCGTGGGGTTTCAAGCTGAGATATGCATTTTCTGCGATAATCTTGGTGAGACTTCTGTCAGATGTATGCAGAATCATCGGGATCGCTCTTTTCGAGATATTTACTGCGCAAAAAAAGTTTTCTGGTGTTTTCACCACTCCACAGTGCGTTTGATATGCAGAACGGGCGACATCTTGATTTTCGTGAGGTTTCAAGCTGAGATATGCATTTTCTGCGATAATCTTGGTGAGACTTCAGTCAGAAGTATGCAGAATCATGTAGATCGCACATTTCGAGCTATTTAATGCGAAAAAACAAGTTTTCTGGTGTTTTCAACATTCCACAGTGCGTTTGATATGCAGAACCGGCGACATCTTGGCTGTCGTTGGGTATCAAGCTCAGATATGCATTTTCTACGATAATCTTGGTGAGACTTCTGTCAGAAGTATGCAGAATCATCGGGATCGCTCTATTCGAGCTATTTATTGCGAGAAACGCGTTATCCGGTGTTTTCACCACTCCACAGTGCGTATGATATGCAGAACCGGCGATATCTTGGTTTTCGTGGAGTTTAAAGCTGAGATATGCATTTTTTACGATAATTTTGGTGAGACTTCTGTCCGAAGTATGCAGAATCATCGAGATCGCTCGTTTCGAGCTATTTAATGCGAGAAACACGTTATCTGGTGTTTTCACCACTCCACAGTGCGTTTGATATGCAGAACCGGCGACATCTTGATTTTCGTGAGGTTTCAAGCTGAGACATGCATTTTCTGCGATAATCTTGGTGAGACTTCAGTCAGAAGTATGCAGAATCATCTAGATCGCTCTTTTTGAGCTATTTGATGCGACAAACACGTTATCTGGTTGTTTTCACCACTCCACAGTGCGTTTGATATGCAGAACCGGCGATATCTTGTTTTTCGTGGTGTTTCCAGCTGATATATGCATTTTCAATGATAATCTTGGTGAGTCTTTTGTCAGAAGTATGCAGAATCATCTAGATTGCTCTTTTCGAGCTATTTAATGCGAAAAAATAAGTTTTCTGGTGTTTTCACCACTCCACAGTGCGTTTGATATGCAGAACAGTAGATATCTTGGATTTCTTGGGGTTTCAAGCTGAAATATGCATTTTCTGCGATAATCTTGTTGAGACTTCTGTCCGAAGTATGCAGAACCATCGAGATCGCACGTTTCGAGCTATTTAATGCGAGAAACACGTTATCTGGTGTTTTCACCACTCCACAGTGCGTATGATATGCAGAACCGGCGATATCTTGGTTTTCGTGGAGTTTCAAGCTGAGATATGCATTTTTTACGATAATTTTGGTGAGACTTCTGTCCGAAGTATGCAGAATCATCGAGATCGCTCGTTTCGAGCTATTTAATGCGAGAAACACGTTATCTGGTGTTTTCACCACTCCACAGTGCGTTTGATATGCAGAACCGCCGATATCTTGGTTTTCGTGGGGTTTCAAGCTGAGATATGCTTTTTTACGATAATCTTGATGAGACTTCTGTCCGAAGAATGCAGAATCATCGAGATCGCTCGTTTCGAGCTATTCAATGCGAGAAACACATTATCTGGTGTTTTCACCACTCCACAGTGCGTTTGATATGCAGAACCGGCGATATCTTGGTTTTCGTGGGGTTTCAAGCAGAGATATGCATTTTCTGCGATAATCTTTGTGAGACTTCCGTCCGAAGTATGCTGAATCATCGAGATCGCTCTTTTCGAGATAGTTAATGCGAGAAAAACCTTATCCGGTGTTTTCACCACTGCACAGTGCGTTTGATATGCAAAACAGTAGATATCTTGGTTTTCGTGGGGTTTCAAGCTGAGATATGCATTTTCTGCGACAATCTTGTTGAGACTTCTGTGCGAAGTATGCAGAATCATCGAGATCGCTCGTTTCGAGCTATTTAATGCGAGGAACACGTTATCGGGTGTTTTCACCACTCCACAGTGCGTTGGATATGCAGAACCGGAGATGTTTTGGTTTTCGTCGGGTTTCAAGCTGAGATATGCATTTTCTACGATAAGCTTGGTGAGACTTCTGTCCGAAGTATGCTGAAACTTCGAGATCGCTCTTTTCGAGCTAGTTAATGCGAGAAAAACCTTATCCGGTGTTTTTACCACTGCACAGTGCGTTTGATATGCAAAACAGTAGATATCTTGGTTTTCGTGGGGTTTCAAGCTGAGATATGCATTTTCTGCGACAATCTTGTTGAGACTTCTGTGCGAAGTATGCAGAATCATCGAGATCGCTCGTTTCGAGATATTTAATGCGAGAAACACGTTATCTGGTGTTTTCACCCCTCCACAGTGCGTTTGATATGCAGAACCGGCGATATCTTGGTTTTCGTGGGGTTTCAAGCAGATATATGCATTTTCTGCGATAATCTTTGTGAGACTTCTGTCCGAAGTATGCTGAATCATAGAGATCGCTCTTTACGAGATAGTTAGTGCGAGAAACACGTTATCTGGTGTTTTCACCACTCCACAGTGCGTTTGATATGCAGAACAGTAGATATCTTGGTTTTCGTGGGGTTTCAAGCTGAGGTATGCATTTTCTGCGATAATCTTGGTGAGACTTCTGTCCGAAGTATGCTGAAACATTGAGATCGCTCTTTTCGGGCTAGTTAATGCGAGAAAATCCTTATCCGGTGTTTTCACCACTCCACAGTGCGTTTGATATGCAGAACCAGCGATATCTTGGCTTTCGTGTGGTTTCAAGCTGAGATATGCATTTTCTACGATAAGCTTGGTGAGACTTCTGTCCGAAGTATGCTGAAACTTCGAGATCGCTCTTTTCGAGCTAGTTAATGCGAGAAAAACCTTATCCGGTGTTTTTACCACTGCACAGTGCGTTTGATATGCAAAACAGTAGATATCTTGGTTTTCGTGGGGTTTCAAGCTGAGATATGCATTTTCTGCGACAATCTTGTTGAGACTTCTGTGCGAAGTATGCAGAATCATCGAGATCGCTCGTTTCGAGATATTTAATGCGAGAAACACGTTATCTGGTGTTTTCACCCCTCCACAGTGCGTTTGATATGCAGAACCGGCGATATCTTGGTTTTCGTGGGGTTTCAAGCAGATATATGCATTTTCTGCGATAATCTTTGTGAGACTTCTGTCCGAAGTATGCTGAATCATAGAGATCGCTCTTTACGAGATAGTTAGTGCGAGAAACACGTTATCTGGTGTTTTCACCACTCCACAGTGCGTTTGATATGCAGAACAGTAGATATCTTGGTTTTCGTGGGGTTTCAAGCTGAGGTATGCATTTTCTGCGATAATCTTGGTGAGACTTCTGTCCGAAGTATGCTGAAACATTGAGATCGCTCTTTTCGGGCTAGTTAATGCGAGAAAATCCTTATCCGGTGTTTTCACCACTCCACAGTGCGTTTGATATGCAGAACCAGCGATATCTTGGCTTTCGTGGGGTTTCAAGCTGAGATATGCATTTTTTACGATAATCTTGGTGAGACTTCTGTCCGAAGTATGAAGAATCATCGAGATCGCTCTCTTCGAGCTATTTAATGCGAGAAACACGTTTTCTGGGGTGTTCACCACTCCACAGGGCGTTTGATATGCTGAACACAGCGATATCTTGGTTTTCGTGGGGTTTCAAGCTGAGATATGCATTTTCTGCGATAATCTTGGTGAGACTTCTGTCCGAAGTATGCTGAATCATCAAGATCGCTCTTTTCGAGCCAGTTAGTGCGAGAAACACGTTATCTGGTGTTGTCACCACTCCACAGTGCGTTTGATATGCAGAACAGTAGATATCTTGGTTTTCGTGGGGTTTCAAGCTGAGATATGCATTTTCTGCGATAATCTTGATGAGACTTCTGTCCGAAGTATGCAGAATCATCGAGATCGCTCGTTTCGAGCTATTCAATGCGAGAAACACGTTATCTGGTGTTTTCACCACTCCACAGTGCGTTTGATATGCAGAACCGGCGATATCTTGGTTTTCGTGGGGTTTCAAGCAGAGATATGCTTTTTCAGCGATAATCTTTGTGAGACTTCTGTCCGAAGGATGCTGAATCATCGAGATCGCTCTTTTCGAGCTAGTTAGTGCGAGAAACACGTTATCTGGTGATTTCACCACTCCACAGTGCGTTTGATATGCAGAACCGGCGATATCTTGGTTTTCGTGGGGTTTCAAGCTGAGATATGCATTTTCTACGATAATATTGGTGAGACTTCAGTCAGAAGTATGCAGAATCATCTAGATCGCTCTTATCGAGCTACTTAATGCAAGAAACAAGTTTTCTGCTGTTTTGACCACTCCACAGTGCGTTTGATATGTAGAGCCGCCGATAACTTGGTTTTCGTGGGGTTTCCAGCTCAAATATGCATTTTCTGCGATAATCTTGGTGTTTCATCTATGAGAAGTATGCAGAATCATCGAGGACGCTCTTTTCGAGCTAGCTAATGCGAGAAACATGTTTTCTGGTGTTTTCACCACTCCACAGTGCGTTTGATATGCAGAACCAGCGATATCTTGGTTTTCGTGGGGTTTCAAGCTGAGATATGCATTTCTTACGATAATCTTGGTGAGAGTTCTGTCCGAAGTATGCTTAATCATCGAGATCGCTCGTTTCGAGCTATTTAATGCGGGAAACACGTTATCTGGTGTTTTGACCACTCCACAGTGCGTATGATATGCAGAACCGGCGATATCTTGGTTTTCGTGGGGTTTCAAGCTGAGATATGCATTTCTTACGATAATCTTGGTGAGAGTTCTGTCCGAAGTATGCTTAATCATCGAGATCGCTCGTTTCGAGCTATTTAATGCGAAAAACTCGTTTTCTGGTGTTTTCAGCACTCCACCGTGCGTTTGATATGCGGAAACTGCGATATCTTCGGTTTCATTGGGTTTCCAGATGAGATATGCATTTTCCACGATAATCTTGGGTATTCTTCTGTGAGACGTTTGCAGAATCACAGATCTCGCTCTATTCGAGCAATTTAATGCGAGAAACACGTTATCCGGTTGTTTTCACCACTCCACAGTGCGTTTGATGTGCAGAACCGGCGACATCTTGATTTTCGTGATGTTTCTAGCTGAGATATGCATTTTCTGCGATAATATTGGTGAGACTTCAGTCAGAAGTATGCAGAATCATCTAGATCGCTCGTTTCGAGCTATTTAATGCGAAAAAACAAGTTTTCTGCTGTTTTGACCACTCCACAGTGCGTTTGATATGTAGAGCCGCCGACAACTTGGTTTTCGTGGGTTTTCCAGGTGAAATATGCATTTTCTGCGATAATATTGGTGAGACTTCAGTCAGAAGGATGCTGAATCATCGAGATCGCTCTTTTCGAGATAGTTAGTGCGAGAAACACGTTCTCTGGTTGTTTTCACCACTCCACAGTGCGTTTGATATGCAGAACAGGCGATATCTTGATTTTCGTGGTGTTTCCAGCAGAGATATGCATTTTCTGCGATAATCTTGGTGGGTCTTTTGTCAGAAGTATGCAGAATCAACTAGATCGCTCGTTTCGAGCTATTCAATGCGAGAAACACGTTATCTGGTGTTTTCACCACTCCACAGTGCGTTTGATATGCAGAACCGGCGATATCTTGGTTTCGGTCGGGTTTCAAGCTGAGATATGCATTTTCTACGGTAATCTTGGTGAAACATCTGTCCGTAGTATGCAGAAACATCGAGAGCGCTCCTTTCGAGCTATTTAATGCGAAAAACTCGTTTTCTGGGGTTTTCACCACTCCACAGTTCGTTGGATATGCAGAACCGGAGATATCTTGGTTTTCGTGGGGTTTCAAGTTGAGATATGCATTTTTTACGATAATCTTGGTGAGAGTTCTGTCCGAAGTATGCTTAATCATCGAGATCGCTCTATTCGAGCTATTTAATGCGACAAACATGTTATCTGGTGTTTTCAGCACCCCACAGTGCGTTTGATATGCAGAACCAGCGATATCTTGGTTTTCGTGGGGTTTCAAGCTGAGATATGCATTTCTTACGATAATCTTGGTGAGAGTTCTGTCCGAAGTATGCTTAATCATCGAGATCGCTCGTTTCGAGCTATTTAATGCGGGAAACACGTTATCTGGTGTTTTCACCACTCCACAGTGCGTATGATATGCAGAACCGGCGATATCTTGGTTTTCGTGGGGTTTCAAGATGAGATATGCATTTTCTGCGATAATCTTGGTGATACTTCTGTCCGAAGTATGCTGAAACTTCGAGATCGCTCTTTTTGAGCTAGTTAATGCGAGAAAAACCTTATCCGGTGTTTTCACCACTCCACAGAGCGTTGGATATGCAGAACCAGCGATATCTTGGCCTTCGTGGGGTTTCAAGCTGAGATATACATTTCCTGCGATAATCTTGGTGACACTTCTGTCCGAAGTATTCTGAATCATATAGATCGCTCTTTTCGAGCTATTTAATGCGAAAAACTCGTTTTCTGGTGTTTTCAGCACTCCACAGTGCGTTTGATACGCGGAAACTGCGATATCTTCGGTTTCATTGGGTTTCCAGATGAGATATGCATTTTCTACGATAATCTTGGACATTCTTCTGTGAGACGTTAGCAGAATCACAGCAATCGCTCTATTCGAGCTATTTAATGCGAGAAACACGTTATCCGGTTGTTTTCACCACTCCACAGTGCGTCTGATGTGCAGAACCGGCGACATCTTGATTTTCGTGATGTTTCTAGCTGAGATATGCATTTTCTGCGATAATATTGGTGAGGCTTCAGTCAGAAGTATGCAGAATCATCTAGATCGCTCGTTTCGAGCTATTTAATGCGAAAAAACAAGTTTTCTGCTGTTTTGACCACTCCACAGTGCGTTTGATATGTAGAGCCGTCGATAACTTGGTTTTCGTGGGGTTTCCAGCTGAAATATGCATTTTCTGCGATAATATTGGTGAGACTTCAGTCAGAAGTATGCAGAATCATCTAGATCGCTCGTTTCGAGCTATTTAATGCGAAAAAACAAGTTTTCTGCTGTTTTGACCACTCCACAGTGCGTTTGATATGTAGAGCCGCCGATAACTTGGTTTTCGTGGGGTTTCCAGCTGAAATATGCATTTTCTGCGATAAGCTTGGTGTTTCATCTATGAGAAGTATGCAGAATCATCGAGAACGCTCTTTTCGAGCTAGCTATTGCGAGAAACACGTTTTCTGGTGTTTTCACCACTCCACAGTGCGTTTGATATGCAGAACAGTAGATATCTTGGTTTTCGTGGGGTTTCAAGCTGAGATATGCATTTTCTGCGATAATCTTTTTGAGACTTCTGTCCGAAGTATGCAGAATCATCTAGATCGCTCTTTTCGAGATATTTAATGCGAAAAAATAAGTTTTCTGGTGTTTTCACCACTCCACAGTGCGTTTGATATGCAGAACCGGCGATATCTTGATTTTCGTGGTGTTTCCAGCTGATATATGCATTTTCAGCGATAATCGTGGTGAGACTTCTGTCCGAAGTATGCAGAATCATCGAGATCGCTCGTTTCGAGCTATTTAATGCGAGAAACACGTTATCTGGTGTTTTCACCACTCCACAGTGCGTTTGATATGCAGAACCGCCGATATCTTGGTTTTCGTGGTGTTTCAAGCTGAGATATGCATTTTCTGCGATAATCTTGGTGAGACTTCTGTCAGAAGTATGCAGAATCATCGGGATCGCTCTTTTCGAGATATTTACTGCGCAAAAAAAGTTTTCTGGTGTTTTCACCACTCCACAGTGCGTTTGATATGCAGAACGGGCGACATCTTGATTTTCGTGAGGTTTCAAGCTGAGATATGCATTTTCTGTGATAATCTTGGTGAGACTTCAGTCAGAAGTATGCAGAATCATGTAGATCGCACTTTTCGAGCTATTTAATGCGAAAAAACAAGTTTTCTGGTGTTTTCAACATTCCACAGTGCGTTTGATATGCAGAACCGGCGACATCTTGGTTTTCGTGGGGTTTCAAGCAGAGATATGCATTTTCTGCGATAATCTTTGTGAGACTTCCGTCCGAAGTATGCTGAATCATCGAGATCGCTCTTTTCGAGATAGTTAATGCGAGAAAAACCTTATCCGGTGTTTTCACCACTGCACAGTGCGTTTGATATGCAAAACAGTAGATATCTTGGTTTTCGTGGGGTTTCAAGCTGAGATATGCATTTTCTGCGACAATCTTGTTGAGACTTCTGTGCGAAGTATGCAGAATCATCGAGATCGCTCGTTTCGAGCTATTTAATGCGAGGAACACGTTATCTGGTGTTTTCACCACTCCACAGTGCGTTGGATATGCAGAACCGGAGATGTTTTGGTTTTCGTCGGGTTTCAAGCTGAGATATGCATTTTCTACGATAAGCTTGGTGAGACTTCTGTCCGAAGTATGCTGAAACTTCGAGATCGCTCTTTTCGAGCTAGTTAATGCGAGAAAAACCTTATCCGGTGTTTTTACCACTGCACAGTGCGTTTGATATGCAAAACAGTAGATATCTTGGTTTTCGTGGGGTTTCAAGCTGAGATATGCATTTTCTGCGACAATCTTGTTGAGACTTCTGTGCGAAGTATGCAGAATCATCGAGATCGCTCGTTTCGAGATATTTAATGCGAGAAACACGTTATCTGGTGTTTTCACCCCTCCACAGTGCGTTTGATATGCAGAACCGGCGATATCTTGGTTTTCGTGGGGTTTCAAGCAGATATATGCATTTTCTGCGATAATCTTTGTGAGACTTCTGTCCGAAGTATGCTGAATCATAGAGATCGCTCTTTACGAGATAGTTAGTGCGAGAAACACGTTATCTGGTGTTTTCACCACTCCACAGTGCGTTTGATATGCAGAACAGTAGATATCTTGGTTTTCGTGGGGTTTCAAGCTGAGGTATGCATTTTCTGCGATAATCTTGGTGAGACTTCTGTCCGAAGTATGCTGAAACATTGAGATCGCTCTTTTCGGGCTAGTTAATGCGAGAAAATCCTTATCCGGTGTTTTCACCACTCCACAGTGCGATTGATATGCAGAACCAGCGATATCTTGGCTTTCGTGGGGTTTCAAGCTGAGATATGCATTTTTTACGATAATCTTGGTGAGACTTCTGTCCGAAGTATGAAGAATCATCGAGATCGCTCTCTTCGAGATATTTAATGCGAGAAACACGTTTTCTGGGGTGTTCACCACTCCACAGGGCGTTTGATATGCTGTACACAGCGATATCTTGGTTTTCGTGGGGTTTCAAGCTGAGATATGCATTTTCTGCGATAATCTTGGTGAGACTTCTGTCCGAAGTATGCTGAATCATCAAGATCGCTCTTTTCGAGCCAGTTAGTGCGAGAAACACGTTATCTGGTGTTGTCACCACTCCACAGTGCGTTTGATATGCAGAACAGTAGATATCTTGGTTTTCGTGGGGTTTCAAGCTGAGATATGCATTTTCTGCGATAATCTTGATGAGACTTCTGTCCGAAGTATGCAGAATCATCGAGATCGCTCGTTTCGAGCTATTCAATGCGAGAAACACGTTATCTGGTGTTTTCACCACTCCACAGTGCGTTTGATATGCAGAACGGGCGACATCTTGATTTTCGTGAGGTTTCAAGCTGAGATATGCATTTTCTGTGATAATCTTGGTGAGACTTCAGTCAGAAGTATGCAGAATCATGTAGATCGCACTTTTCGAGCTATTTAATGCGAAAAAACAAGTTTTCTGGTGTTTTCAACATTCCACAGTGCGTTTGATATGCAGAACCGGCGACATCTTGGCTGTCGTTGGGTATCAAGCTCAGATATGCATTTTCTACGATAATCTTGGTGAGACTTCTGTCAGAAGTATGCAGAATCATCGGGATCGCTCTATTCGAGCTATTTATTGCGAGAAACACGTTATCCGGTGTTTTCACCACTCCACAGTGCGTATGATATGCAGAACCGGCGATATCTTGGTTTTCGTGGAGTTTCAAGCTGAGATATGCATTTTTTACGATAATTTTGGTGAGACTTCTGTCCGAAGTATGCAGAATCATCGAGATCGCTCGTTTCGAGCTATTTAATGCGAGAAACACGTTATCTGGTGTTTTCACCACTCCACAGTGCTTTTGATATGCAGAACCTGCGACATCTTGATTTTCGTGAGGTTTCAAGCTGAGACATGCATTTTCTGCGATAATCTTGGTAAGACTTCAGTCAGAAGTATGCAGAATCATCTAGATCGCTCTTTTCGAGCTATTTGATGCGACAAACACGTTATCTGGTTGTTTTCACCACTCCACAGTGCGTTTGATATGCAGAACCGGCGATATCTTGTTTTTCGTGGTGTTTCCAGCTGATATATGCATTTTCAATGATAATCTTGGTGAGTCTTTTGTCAGAAGTATGCAGAATCATCTAGATCGCTCTTTTCGAGCTATTTAATGCGAAAAAATAAGTTTTCTGGTGTTTTCACCACTCCACAGTGCGTTTGATATGCAGAACAGTAGATATCTTGGATTTCTTGGGGTTTCAAGCTGAAATATGCATTTTCTGCGATAATCTTGTTGAGACTTCTGTCCGAAGTATGCAGAATCATCGAGATCGCACGTTTCGAGCTATTTAATGCGAGAAACACGTTATCTGGTGTTTTCACCACTCCACAGTGCGTATGATATGCAGAACCGGCGATATCTTGGTTTTCGTGGAGTTTCAAGCTGAGATATGCATTTTTTACGATAATTTTGTTGAGACTTCTGTCCGAAGTATGCAGAATCATCGAGATCGCTCGTTTCGAGCTATTTAATGCGAGAAACACGTTATCTGGTGTTTTCACCACTCCACAGTGCGTTTGATATGCAGAACCGCCGATATCTTGGTTTTCGTGGGGTTTCAAGCTGAGATATGCTTTTTTACGATAAGCTTGGTGAGACTTCTGTCCGAAGTATGCTGAATCATCGAGATCGCTCTTTTCGAGATAGTTAATGCGAGAAAAACCTTATCCGGTGTTTCCACCACTGCACAGTGCGTTTGATATGCAAAACTGTAGATATCTTGGTTTTCGTGGGGTTTCAAGCTGAGATATGCATTTTCTGCGACAATCTTGTTGAGACTTCTGTGCGAAGTATGCAGAATCATCGAGATCGCTCGTTTCGAGCTATTTAATGCGAGGAACACGTTATCTGGTGTTTTCACCACTCCACAGTGCGTTGGATATGCAGAACCGGAGATGTTTTGGTTTTCGTCGGGTTTCAAGCTGAGATATACATTTTCTACGATAAGCTTGGTGAGACTTCTGTCCGAAGAATGCTGAAACTTCGAGATCGCTCTTTTCGAGCTAGTTAATGCGAGAAAAACCTTATCCGGTGTTTTCACCACTGCACAGTGCGTTTGATATGCAAAACAGTAGATATCTTGGTTTTCGTGGGGTTTCAAGCTGAGATATGCATTTTCTGCGACAATCTTGTTGAGACTTCTGTGCGAAGTATGCAGAATCATCGAGATCGCTCGTTTCGAGATATTTAATGCGAGAAACACGTTATCTGGTGTTTTCACCCCTCCACAGTGCGTTTGATATGCAGAACCGGCGATATCTTGGTTTTCGTGGGGTTTCAAGCAGATATATGCATTTTCTGCGATAATCTTTGTGAGACTTCTGTCCGAAGTATGCTGAATCATAGAGATCGCTCTTTTCGAGATAGTTAGTGCGAGAAACACGTTATCTGGTGTTTTCACCACTCCACAGTGCGTTTGATATGCAGAACAGTAGATATCTTGGTTTTCGTGGGGTTTCAAGCTGAGGTATGCATTTTCTGCGATAATCTTGGTGAGACTTCTGTCCGAAGTATGCTGAAACATTGAGATCGCTCTTTTCGGGCTAGTTAATGCGAGAAAATTCTTATCCGGTGTTTTCACCACTCCACAGTGCGTTTGATATGCAGAACCAGCGATATCTTGGCTTTCGTGGGGTTTCAAGCTGAGATATGCATTTTTTACGATAATCTTGGTGAGACTTCTGTCCGAAGTATGAAGAATCATCGAGCTCGCTCTCTTCGAGCTATTTAATGCGAGAAACACGTTTTCTGGGGTGTTCACCACTCCACAGGGCGTTTGATATGCTGAACACAGCGATATCTTGGTTTTCGTGGGGTTTCAAGCTGAGATATGCATTTTCTGCGATAATCTTGGTGAGACTTCTGTCCGAAGTATGCTGAATCATCAAGATCGCTCTTTTCGAGCCAGTTAGTGCGAGAAACACGTTATCTGGTGTTGTCACCACTCCACAGTGCGTTTGATATGCAGAACAGTAGATATCTTGGTTTTCGTGGGGTTTCAAGCTGAGATATGCATTTTCTGCGATAATCTTGATGAGACTTCTGTCCGAAGTATGCAGAATCATCGAGATCGCTCGTTTCGAGCTATTCAATGCGAGAAACACGTTATCTGGTGTTTTCACCACTCCACAGTGCGTTTGATATGCAGAACCGGCGATATCTTGGTTTTCGTGGGGTTTCAAGCAGAGATATGCTTTTTCAGCGATAATCTTTGTGAGACTTCTGTCCGAAGGATGCTGAATCATCGAGATCGCTCTTTTCGAGATAGTTAGTGCGAGAAACACGTTATCTGGTGTTTTGACCACTCCACAGTGCGTATGATATGCAGAACCGGCGATATCTTGGTTTTCGTGGGGTTTCAAGTTGAGATATGCATTTTGTACGATAATCTTGGTGAGAGTTCTGTCCGAAGTACGCTTAATCATCGAGATCGCTCTATTCGAGCTATTTAATGCGACAAACATGTTATCTGGTGTTTTCAGCACCCCACAGTGCGTTTGATATGCAGAACCAGCGATATCTTGGTTTTCGTGGGGTTTCAAGCTGAGATATGCATTTCTTACGATAATCTTGGTGAGAGTTCTGTCCGAAGTATGCTTAATCATCGAGATCGCTCTATTCGAGCTATTTAATGCGACAAACATGTTATCTGGTGTTTTCAGCACCCCACAGTGCGTTTGATATGCAGAACCAGCGATATCTTGGTTTTCGTGGGGTTTCAAGCTGAGATATGCATTTTCTACGATAATATTGGTGAGACTTCTGTCCGAAGTATGCTGAATCATCAAGATCGCTCTTTTCGAGCCAGTTAGTGCGAGAAACACGTTATCTGGTGTTGTCACCACTCCACAGTGCGTTTGATATGCAGAACAATAGATATCTTGGTTTTCGTGGGGTTTCAAGCTGAGATATGCATTTTCTACGATAATATTGGTGAGACTTCAGTCAGAAGTATGCAGAATCATCTAGATCGCTCTTATCGAGCTACTTAATGCAAGAAACAAGTTTTCTGCTGTTTTGACCACTCCACAGTGCGTTTGATATGTAGAGCCGCCGATAACTTGGTTTTCGTGGGGTTTCCAGCTCAAATATGCATTTTCTGCGATAATCTTGGTGTTTCATCTATGAGAAGTATGGAGAATCATCGAGGACGCTCTTTTCGAGCTAGCTAATGCGAGAAACACGTTTTCTGGTGTTTTCACCACTCCACAGTGCGTTTGATATGCAGAACAGTAGATATCTTGGTTTTCGTGGGGTTTCAAGTTGAGATATGCATTTTTTACGATAATCTTGGTGAGAGTTCTGTCCGAAGTACGCTTAATCATCGAGATCGCTCTATTCGAGCTATTTAATGCGACAAACATGTTATCTGGTGTTTTCAGCACCCCACAGTGCGTTTGATATGCAGAGCCAGCGATATCTTGGTTTTCGTGGGGTTTCAAGCTGAGATATGCATTTCTTACGATAATCTTGGTGAGAGTTCTGTCCGAAGTATGCTTAATCATCGAGATCGCTCGTTTCGAGCTATTTAATGCGGGAAACACGTTATCTGGTGTTTTGACCACTCCACAGTGCGTATGATATGCAGAACCGGCGATATCTTGGTTTTCGTGGGGTTTCAAGATGAGATATGCATTTTCTGCGATAATCTTGGTGATACTTCGGTCCGAAGTATGCTGAAACATCGAGATCGCTCTTTTTGAGTTACTTAATGCGAGAAACACGATATCTGGTGTTTTCACCACTCCACAGAGCGTTGGATATGCAGAACCAGCGATATCTTGGCTTTCGTGGGGTTTCCAGCTGAGATATGCATTTTCTGCGATAATCTTGGTGGGTCTTTTGTCAGAAGTATGCAGAATCAACTAGATCGCTCGTTTCGAGCTACTTAATGCACGAAACACGTTCTCTGGTTGTTTTCACCACTCCACAGTGCGTTTGACATGCAGAACAGGCGATATCTTGGTTTCGGTCGGGTTTCAAGCTGAGATATGCATTTTCTACGGTAATCTTGGTGAAACATCTGTCCGTAGTATGCAGAAACATCGAGAGCGCTCCTTTCGAGCTATTTAATGCGAGAAACTCGTTTTCTGGGGTTTTCACCACTCCACAGTTCGTTGGATATGCAGAACCGGAGATATCTTGGTTTTCGTGGGGTTTCAAGTTGAGATATGCATTTTTTACGATAATCTTGGTGAGAGTTCTGTCCGAAGTATGCTTAATCATCGAGATCGCTCTATTCGAGCTATTTAATGCGACAAACATGTTATCTGGTGTTTTCAGCACCCCACAGTGCGTTTGATATGCAGATCCAGCGATATCTTGGTTTTCGTGGGGTGACAAGCTGAGATATGCATTTCTTACGATAATCTTGGTGAGAGTTCTGTCCGAAGTATGCTTAATCATCGAGATCGCTCGTTTCGAGCTATTTAATGCGGGAAACACGTTATCTGGTGTTTTCACCACTCCACAGTGCGTATGATATGCAGAACCGGCGATATCTTGGTTTTCGTGGGGTTTCAAGATGAGATATGCATTTTCTGCTATAATCTTGGTGATACTTCTGTCCGAAGTATGCTGAAACATCGAGATCGCTCTTTTTGAGCTAGTTAATGCGAGAAAAACCTTATCCGGTGTTTTCACCACTCCACAGAGCGTTGGATATGCAGAACCAGCGATATCTTGGCTTTCGTGGGGTTTCAAGCTGAGATATGCATTTCCTGCGATAATCTTGGTGACACTTCTGTCCGAAGTATTCTGAATCATCTAGATCGCTCGTTTCGAGCTATTTAATGCGAAAAAACAAGTTTTCTGCTGTTTTGACCACTCCACAGTGCGTTTGATATGTAGAGCCGCCGATAACTTGCTTTTCGTGGGTTTTCCAGCTGAAATATGCATTTTCTGCGATAATATTGGTGAGACTTCAGTCAGAAGGATGCTGAATCATCGAGATCGCTCTTTTCGAGATAGTTAGTGCGAGAAACACGTTCTCTGGTTGTTTTCACCACTCCACAGTGCGTTTGATATGCAGAACAGGCGATATCTTGATTTTCGTGGTGTTTCCAGCTGAGATATGCATTTTCTGCGATAATATTGGTGAGACTTCAGTCAGAAGTATGCAGAATCATCTAGATCGCTCTTTTCGAGCTACTTAATGCGAGAAACTCGTTTTCTGGGGTTTTCACCACTCCACGGTACGTTTGATGTGCAGAACCGGAGATAACTCGGTTTTCGTCGGGTTTCAAGCTGAGATATGCATTTTCTACGATGATCTTGGTGAGACTTCTGTCAGAAGTATGCAGGATCTCCGAGATCGCTCTTCTCGAGCTATTTAATGCGAGAAACACGTTCTCTGGTTGTTTTCACCACTCCACAGTGCGTTTGATATGCAGATCAGGCGATATCTTGATTTTCGTGGTGTTTCCAGCTGAGATATGCATTTTCTACGATAATCCTGGTGAGACTTCTGTCAGAAGTATGCAGAATCTTCGAGAACGCTCTTTTCGAGCTACTTAATGCGCGAAACACGTTTTCTGGTGTTTTCACCACTCCACGGTACGTTTGATGTGCAGAACCGGAGATAACTCGGGTTTCGTCGGGTTTCAAGCTGAGATATGCATTTTCTACGATAATCTTGGTGAGACTTCTGTCAGAAGTATGCAGGATCTTCGAGAACGCTCTTTTCGAGCTATTCAATGCGAGAAACACGTAATCTGGTGATTTCACCACTCCACAGTGCGTATGATATGCAGAACCGGCGATATCTTGGTTTTCGTGGGGTTTCAAGGTGAGATATGCATTTTCTGCGATAATCTTGGTGAGACTTCTGTCCGAAGTATGCTGAAACGTCGAGATCGCTCTTTTCGTGCTAGGTAATGCGAGAAAAACCTTATCCGGTGTTTTCACCACACCACAGTGCGTTTGATATGCAGAACCGGCGATATTTTGGTTTTCGTCGGGTGTCAAGCTGAGATATGCATTTTCTACGATAATCTTGGTGAAACATCTGTCCGAAGTATGCAGAAACATCGAGAGCGCTCGTTTCGAGCTACTTAATGCGAGAAACACGTTATCTGGTGTTTTCACCACTCCACAGTGCGTTGGATATGCAGAACCGGCGATATTTTGGTTTTCGTCGGGTTTCAAGCTCAGATATGCATTTTCTACGATAAGCTTGGTGAAACATCTGTCCGAAGTATGCAGAAACATCAAGAGCGCTCCATTCGAGCTATTTAATGCGAGAAACACGTTTTCTGGGGTTTTCACCACTCCACAGTGCGTTTGATATGCAGAACAGGCGATATCTTGATTTTCGTGGTGTTTCCAGCTGAGATATGCATTTTCTGCGATAATCTTGGTGGGTCTTTTGTCAGAAGTATGCAGAATCAACTAGATCGCTCTTTTCGAGCTACTTAATGCACGAAACACGTTTTCTGGTGTTTTCACCACTCCACAGTACGTTTGACATGCAGAACCGGAGATATCTTGGTTTCGGTCGGGTTTAAAGCTGAGATATGCATTTTCTACGATAATCTTGGTGAAACATCTGTCCGAAGTATGCAGAAACATCGAGAGCGCTCCTTTCGAGATATTTAATGCGAGAAACTCGTTTTCTGGGGTTTTCACCACTCCACAGTTCGTTGGATATGCAGAACCGGAGATATCTTGGTTTTCGTGGGGATTCAAGATGAGATATGCATTTCCTGCGATAATCTTGGTGAGACTTCTGTCCGAAGTATGCTGAAACATCGAGATCGCTCTTTTCGAGCTAGTCAATGCGAGAAAAACCTTATCCGGTGTTTTCACCACTCCACAGTGCGTTTGATATGCAAAACCTGCGATATCTTGGTTTTGTGGGGTTTCAAGCTGAGATATGCATTTTCTGCGATAATCTTGGTGAGACTTCTGTTAGAAGTATGCAGAATCATCGAGATCGCACTTTTCGAGCTACTTAATGCGAGAAACACGTTATCTGGTGTTTTCACCACTCCACAGATGGTTTGATATGCAGAACCGGCGATATTTTGGTTTTCGTCGGGTTTCAAGCTGAGATATGCATTTTCTACGATAATCTTGGTGAAACATCTGTCCGAAGTATGCAGAAACATCGAGAGCGCTCTTTTCGAGCTATTTAATGTGAGAAACTCGTTTTCTGGGGTTTTCACCACTCCACAGTTCGTTGGATATGCAGAACCGGAGATATCTTGGTTTTCGTGGGGATTCAAGATGAGATATGCATTTTCTACGATGATCTTGGTGAGACTTCTGTCAGAAGTATGCAGGATCTCCGAGATCGCTCTTTTCGAGCTATTTAATGCGAGAAACACGTTCTCTGGTTGTTTTCACCACTCCACAGTGCGTTTGATATGCAGAACAGGCGATATCTTGATTTTCGTGGTGTTTCCAGCTGAGATATGCATTTTCTACGATAATCTTGGTGAGACTTCTGTCAGAAGTATGCAGGATCTCCAAGATCGCTCTTCTCGAGCTATTTAATGCGAGAAACACGTTCTCTGGTTGTTTTCAGCACTCCACAGTGCGTTTGATATGCAGAACCAGCGATATCTTGATTTTCGTGGGGTTTCAATCTGAGATATGCATTTTTTACGATAATATTGGTGAGACTTCGGTCCGAAGTATACTTAATCATCGAGATCGCTAGTTTCGAGCTATTTAATGCGAGAAACACGTTATCTGGCGTTTTCACCACTCCACAGTGCGTATGATATGCAGAACCGGCGATATCTTGGTTTTCGTGGGGTTTCAAGCTGAGATATGCATTTTCTGCGATAATCTTGGTGAGACTTCTGTCCGAAGTATGCTGAATCATCGAGATCGCTCTTTTCGAGCTAGCTAGTGCGAGAAACACGTTATCTGGTCTTTTCACCACTCCACAGTGCGTTTGATATGCAGAACAGTAGATACCTTGGTTTTCGTGGGGTTTCAAGCTGAGATATGCATTTTCTGCGATAATCTTGTTGAGACTTCTGTCCGAAGTATGCAGAATCATCGAGATCGCTCGTTTCGAGCTACTGAATGCGAGAAACACGTTATCTGGTGTTTTCACCACTCCACAGTGCGTTGGATATGCAGAACCGGAGATATTTTGGTTTTCTTCGGGTTTCAAGCTGAGATATGCATTTTCTACGATAAGCTTGGTAAAACATCTGTCCGAAGTATGCAGAAACATCGAGAGCGCTCTTTTCGAGCTATTTAATGCGAGAAACACGTTTTCTGGGGGTTTCACCACTCCACAGTTCGTTGGATATGCAGAACAGTAGATATCTTGGTTTTCGTGGGGTTTCAAGCAGAGATGTGCATTTTCTGCGATAATCTTGGTGAGACATCTGTTAGAAGTATGCAGAATCATCGAGATCGCGCTTTTCGAGCTATTTAATGCGAGAAACACGTTATCTGGTGTTTTCACCACTCCACAGTTGGTTTGATATGCAGAACCGGCGATATTTTGGTTTTCGTCGGTTTTCAAGTTGAGATATGCATTTTCTACAATAATCTTGGTGAAACATCTGTCCGAAGTATGCAGAAACATCGAGAGCGTTCTTTTCGAGCTATTTAATGCGAGAAACACGTTTTCTGGTGTTTTCACCACTCCACAGTGCGTTTGATATGCAGAACCGGCGACATCTTTGATTTCGTCGGGGTTCAAGTTGAGATATGCATTTTCTACGATAATCTTGTTGAGACTTCTGTCAGAAGTATGGAGAATCATCGTGATCGGACTTTTCGAGCTATTTAACGGGAGAAACACGTTCTCTGGTTGTTTTCACCACTCCACAGTGCGTTTGATATGCAGAACCGGCAACATCTTGATTTTCGTGAGGTTGCGAGCTGAGATATGCATTTTCTGCGATATTATTGGTGAGACTTCAGTCAGAAGTATGCAGAATCATCTAGATCGCTCTTTTCGAGCTACTTAATGCGCGAAACACGTTATCTGGTGTTTTTACCACTCCACAGTGCGTTGGATATGCAGAACCGGAGATATATTGGTTTTCGTCGGGTTTCAAGCTGAGATATGCATTTTCTACGATAAGCTTGGTGAAACATCTGTCCGAAGTATGCAGAAACATCGAGAGCGCTCTTTTCGAGCTATTTAATGCGAGAAACACGTTTTCTGGGGGTTTCACCACTCCACAGTTCGTTGGATATGCAGAACAGTAGATATGTTGGTTTTCGTGGGGTTTCAAGCAGAGATGTGCATTTTCTGCGATAATCTTGGTGAGACTTCTGTCAGAAGTATGCAGAATCTTCGAGATCGCTCTTTTCGAGCAACTTAATGCGAGAAACACGTTATCTGGTGTTTTAACCACTCCACTGTGCGTTTGATATGCAGAACCGGCGAAATCTTGGATTTCGTCGGGGTTCATGCTGAGATATGCATTTTCTACGATAATCTTGGTGAGACTTCTGTCAGAAGTATGCAGAATCATCAGGATCGCTCTTTTCGAGATATTTAATGCGAGATGCACGTTATCTGGTGTTTTCACCACTCCACAGTGCGTTTGATTTGCAGATCCGGCGAAATCTTGGATTTCGTCGGGGTTCAAGCTGAGATATGCCTTTTCTACGATAATTTTGGTGAGACTTCTGTCCGAAGTATGCAGAATCATCGATATCGCTCTTTTCGAGCTATTTAATGCGAGAAACACGTTATCTGGTGTTTTGACCACTCCACAGTGCGTTTGATATGTAGAGCCGCCGATAACCTGGTTTTCGTTGGGTTTCCAGCTGAAATATGCATTTTCTGCGATAATATTGGTGAGACTTCAGTCAGAAGTATGCAGAAACATCTAGATCGCTCGTTTCGAGCTATTTAATGCGAAAAAACAAGTTTTCTGGTGTTTTGACCACTCCACAGTGCGTTTGATATGTAGAGCCGCCGATAACTTGGTTTTCTTGGGGTTGCCAGCTGAAATATGCATTTCCTGCGATAATCTTGGTGAGACTTCAGTCAGAAGTATGCAGATTCATCTAGATCGCTCGTTTCGAGCTATTTAATGCGAGGAAACAAGTTTTCTGGTGTTTTGACCACTCCACAGTGCGTTTGATATGTAGAGCCACCGATAACTTGGTTTTCTTGGGGTTGCCAGCTGAGATATGCATTTTCTACGATAAGCTTGGTGAACCATCTGTCCGAAGTATGCAGAATCATCGAGATCGCTCTTTTCGAGCTATTTAATGCGAGAAACACGTTATCTGGTGTTTTCACCACTCCACAGTGCGTTTGATATGCAGTACCAGCGATATCTTGGTTTTCGTGGGTTTTCATGCTGAGATATGCATTTTTTTACGATAATCTTGGTGAGACTTCTGTCCGATGTATGCAGAATCATCGAGATCGCTCTATTCGAGCTATTGAATGCGACAAACACGTTATCTGGTGTTTTAAGCACTCCACAGTGCGTTTGATATGCAGAACCAGCGATATCTTGGTTTTCGTGGGGTTTCAATATGAGATATGCATTTTCTGCGATAATCTTGTTGAGACTTCTGTCCGAAGTATGCAGAATCATCGAGATCGCTCGTTTCGAGCTATTTAATGCGAGAAACACGTTATCTGGCGTTTTCACCACTCCACAGTGCGTTGGATATGCAGAACCGGAGATATTTTGGTTTTCTTCGGGTTTCAAGCTGAGATATGCATTTTCTACGATAAGCTTGGTAAAACATCTGTCCGAAGTATGCAGAAACATCGAGAGCGCTCTTTTCGAGCTATTTAATGCGAGAAACACGTTTTCTGGGGGTTTCACCACTCCACTGTTCGTTGGATATGCAGAACAGTAGATATCTTAGTTTTCGTGGGGTTTCAAGCAGAAATGTGCATTTTCTGCGATAATCTTGGTGAGACATCTGTTAGAAGTATGCAGAATCATCGAGATCGCGCTTTTCGAGCTATTTAATGCGAGAAACACGTTATCTGGTGTTTTCACCACTCCACAGTTGGTTTGATATGCAGAACCGGCGATATTTTGGTTTTCGTCGGGTTTCAAGCTGAGATATGCATTTTCTACAATAATCTTGGTGAAACTTCTGTCCGAAGTATGCAGAAACATCGAGAGCGTTCTTTCCGAGCTATTTAATGCGAGAAACACGTTATCTGGTGTTTTCACCACTCCACAGTATGTTTGATATGCAGAACCGGCGATATCTTGGTTTTCGTGCGGTTTCGAGCTGAGATATGCATTTTCTGCGATAATTTTTGTGTTTCCTCTATGAGAAGTATGCAGAATCATCCAGAACGCTCTTTTCGAGCTAGTTAATGCGAGAAACACGCTTTCTGGTGTTTTCACCACTCCACAGTGCGACTGATATGCAGAACCGGCGATATCTTGATTTTCGTGGTGTTTCCAGCTGAGATATGCATTTCCTGCGATAATCTTGGTGAGACTTCTGTCCGAAGTATGAAGAATCATCGAGATCGCTCTTTTCGAGCTATTTAATGCGAGAAACACGTTATCTGGTGTTTTCACCACTCCACAGTGCGTTTGATATGCAGTACCAGCGATATCTTGGTTTTCGTGGGTTTTCAAGCTGAGATATGCATTTTTTACGATAATCTTGGTGAGACTTCTGTCCGAAGTATGCAGAATCATCGAGATCGCTCTATTCGAGCTATTTAATGCGACAAACACGTTATCTAGTGTTTTAAGCACTCCACAGTGCGTTTGATATGCAGAACCAGCGATATCTTGGTTTTCGTGGGGTTTCAATCTGAGATATGCTTTTTTTATGATAATTTTGGTGAGACTTCGGTCCGAAGTATACTTAATCATCGAGATCGCTCGTTTCGAGCTATTTAATGCGAGAAACACGTTATCTGTGGTTTTCACCACTCCACTGTGCGTATGATATGCAGAACCGGCGATATCTTGGTTTTCGTGGGGTTTCAAGCTGAGTTATGCATTTTCTGCGATAATCTTGGTGGGACTTCTGTCCGAAGTACGCTGAATCATCGAGATCGCTCTTTTCGAGCTAGCTAGTGCGAGAAACACGTTATCTGGTCTTTTCACCACTCCACAGTGCGTTTGATATGCAGAACAGTAGATACCTTGGTTTTCGTGGGGTTTCAAGCTGAGATATGCATTTTCTGCGATAATCTTGTTGAGACTTCTGTCCGAAGTATGCAGAATCATCGAGATCGCTCGTTTCGAGCTACTGAATGCGAGAAACACGTTATCTGGTGTTTTCACCACTCCACAGTGCGTTGGATATGCAGAACCGGAGATATTTTGGTTTTCTTCGGGTTTCAAGCTGAGATATGCATTTTCTACGATAAGCTTGGTAAAACATCTGTCCGAAGTATGCAGAAACATCGAGAGCGCTCTTTTCGAGCTATTTAATGCGAGAAACACGTTTTCTGGGGGTTTGACCACTCCACAGTTCGTTGGATATGCAGAACAGTAGATATCTTGGTTTTCGTGGGGTTTCAAGCAGAGATGTGCATTTTCTGCGATAATCTTGGTGAGACATCTGTTAGAAGTATGCAGAATCATCGAGATCGCGCTTTTCGAGCTATTTAATGCGAGAAACACGTTATCTGGTGTTTTCACCACTCCACAGTTGGTTTGATATGCAGAACCGGCGATATTTTGGTTTTCGTCGGGTTTCAAGATGAGATATGCATTTTCTACAATAATCTTGGTGAAACTTCTGTCCGAAGTATGCAGAAACATCGAGAGCGTTCTTTCCGAGCTATTTAATGCGAGAAACACGTTATCTGGTGTTTTCACCACTCCACAGTATGTTTGATATGCAGAACCGGCGATATCTTGGTTTTCGTGCGGTTTCAAGCTGAGATATGCATTTTCCGCGATAATCTTGTTGAGACTTCTGTCCGAAGTATGCAGAATCATCGGGATCCCTCTTTTCGAGCTATTTAATGCGAGAAACACGTTAACTGGTGTTTTCACCACTCCACAGTGCGTTTGATATGCAGAACCGGCGAAATCTTGGATTTCGTCGGGTTTCAAGCAGAGATATGCATTTTCTGCGATAATCTTGGTGAGACTTCAGTCAGAAGTATGCAGAATCATCTAGATCGCTCGTTTCGAGCTATTTAATGCGAAAAAACAAGTTTTCTGCTGTTTTGACCACTCCACAGTGCGTTCGATATGTAGAGCCGCCGATAACTTGGTATTTGTGGGCTTTCCAGCTGAAATATGCATTTTCTGCGATAATCTTGGTGAGTCTTCTGTCAGAAGTATGCAGAATCATCGAGAACGCTCTTGTCGAGCTAGTTAATTCGAGAAACACGTTTTCTGGTGTTTTCACCACTCCACAGTGCGACTGATATGCAGAACCGGCGATATCTTGATTTTCGTGGTGTTTCCAGCTGAGATATGCATTTTCTGCGATAATCTTGGTGAAACTTCAGTCAGAAGTATGCAGAATCATCTAGATCGCTCGTTTCGAGCTATTTAATGCGAAAAAACAAGTTTTCTGGTGTTTTGACCACTCCACAGTGCGTTTGATATGTAGAGCCGCCGATAACTTGGTTTTCGTGGGGTTGCCAGCTGAAATATGCATTTTCTGCGATAATTTTTGTGTTTCCTCTATGAGAAGTATGCAGAATCATCCAGAACGCTCTTTTCGAGCTAGTTAATGCGAGAAACACGCTTTCTGGTGTTTTCACCACTCCACAGTGCGACTGATATGCAGAACCGGCGATATCTTGATTTTCGTGGTGTTTCCAGCTGAGATATGCATTTCCTGCGATAATCTTGGTGAGACTTCTGTCCGAAGTATGAAGAATCATCGAGATCGCTCTTTTCGAGCTATTTAATGCGAGAAACACGTTATCTGGTGTTTTCACCACTCCACAGTGCGTTTGATATGCAGTACCAGCGATATCTTGGTTTTCGTGGGTTTTCAAGCTGAGATATGCATTTTTTACGATAATCTTGGTGAGACTTCTGTCCGAAGTATGCAGAATCATCGAGATCGCTCTATTCGAGCTATTTAATGCGACAAACACGTTATCTAGTGTTTTAAGCACTCCACAGTGCGTTTGATATGCAGAACCAGCGATATCTTGGTTTTCGTGGGGTTTCAATCTGAGATATGCATTTTTTATGATAATTTTGGTGAGACTTCGGTCCGAAGTATACTTAATCATCGAGATCGCTCGTTTCGAGCTATTTAATGCGAGAAACACGTTATCTGTGGTTTTCACCACTCCACTGTGCGTATGATATGCAGAACCGGCGATATCTTGGTTTTCGTGGGGTTTCAAGCTGAGTTATGCATTTTCTGCGATAATCTTGGTGGGACTTCGGTCCGAAGTATGCTGAATCATCGAGATCGCTCTTCTCGATCTAGCTAGTGCGAGAAACACGTTATCTGGTGTTTTCACCACTCCACAGTGCGTTTGATATGCAGAACAGTAGATACCTTGGTTTTCGTGGGGTTTCAAGCTGAGATATGTATTTTCTGCGATAATCTTGTTGAGACTTCTGTCCGAAGTATGCAGAATCATCGAGATCGCTCGTTTCGAGCTACTGAATGCGAGAAACACGTTATCTGGTGTTTTCACCACTCCACAGTGCGTTGGATATGCAGAACCGGAGATATTTTGGTTTTCTTCGGGTTTCAAGCTGAGATATGCATTTTCTACGATAAGCTTGGTAAAACATCTGTCCGAAGTATGCAGAAACATCGAGAGCGCTCTTTTCGAGCTATTTAATGCGAGAAACACGTTTTTTGGGGGTTTGACCACTCCACAGTTCGTTGGATATGCAGAACAGTAGATATCTTGGTTTTCGTGGGGTTTCAAGCAGAGATGTGCATTTTCTGCGATAATCTTGGTGAGACATCTGTTAGAAGTATGCAGAATCATCGAGATCGCGCTTTTCGAGCTATTTAATGCGAGAAACACGTTATCTGGTGTTTTCACCACTCCACAGTTGGTTTGATATGCAGAACCGGCGATATTTTGGTTTTCGTCGGGTTTCAAGCTGAGATATGCATTTTCTACAATAATCTTGGTGAAACTTCTGTCCGAAGTATGCAGAAACATCGAGAGCGTTCTTTGCGAGCTATTTAATGCGAGAAACACGTTATCTGGTGTTTTCACCACTCCACAGTATGTTTGATATGCAGAACCGGCGATATCTTGGTTTTCGTGCGGTTTCAAGCTGAGATATGCATTTTCCGCGATAATCTTGTTGAGACTTCTGTCCGAAGTATGCAGAATCATCGAGATCCCTCTTTTCGAGCTATTTAATGCGAGAAACACGTTAACTGGTGTTTTCACCACTCCACAGTGCGTTTGATATGCAGAACCGGCGAAATCTTGGATTTCGTCGGGTTTCAAGCAGAGATATGCATTTTCTGCGATAATCTTGGTGAGACTTCAGTCAGAAGTATGCAGAATCATCTAGATCGCTCGTTTCGAGCTATTTAATGCGAGAAAACAAGTTTTCTGGTGTTTTGACCACTCCACAGTGCGTTGGATATGTAGAGCCGCCGATAACTTGGTTTTCGTGGGGTTGCCAGCTGAAATATGCATTTTCTGCGATAATTTTTGTGTTTCCTCTATGAGAAGTATGCAGAATCATCCAGAACGCTCTTTTCGAGCTAGTTAATGCGAGAAACACGCTTTCTGGTGTTTTCACCACTCCACAGTGCGACTGATATGCAGAACCGGCGATATCTTGATTTTCGTGGTGTTTCCAGCTGAGATATGCATTTCCTGCGATAATCTTTGTGAGACTTCTGTCCGAAGTATGAAGAATCATCGAGATCGCAATTTTCGAGCTATTTAATGCGAGAAACACGTTATCTGGTGTTTTCACCACTCCACAGTGCGTTTGATATGCAGTACCAGCGATATCTTGGTTTTCGTGGGTTTTCAAGCTGAGATGTGCATTTTTTACGATAATCTTGGTGAGACTTCTGTCCGAAGTATGCAGAATCATCGAGATCGCTCTATTCGAGCTATTTAATGCGACAAACACGTTATCTAGTGTTTTAAGCACTCCACAGTGCGTTTGATATGCAGAACCAGCGATATCTTGGTTTTCGTGGGGTTTCAATCTGAGATATGCATTTTTTATGATAATTTTGGTGAGACTTCGGTCAGAAGTATACTTAATCATCGAGATCGCTCGTTTCGAGCTATTTAATGCGAGAAACACGTTATCTGTGGTTTTCACCACTCCACTGTGCGTATGATATGCAGAACCGGCGATATCTTGGTTTTCGTGGGGTTTCAAGCTGAGTTATGCATTTTCTGCGATAATCTTGGTGGGACTTCTGTCCGAAGTATGCTGAATCATCGAGATCGCTCTTTTCGATCTAGCTAGTGCGAGAAACACGTTATCTGGTGTTTTCACCACTCCACAGTGCGTTTGATATGCAGAACAGTAGATACCTTGGTTTTCGTGGGGTTTCAAGCTGAGATATGCATTTTCTGCGATAATCTTGTTGAGACTTCTGTCCGAAGTATGCAGAATCATCGAGATCGCTCGTTTCGAGCTACTGAATGCGAGAAACACGTTATCTGGTGTTTTCACCACTCCACAGTGCGTTGGATATGCAGAACCGGAGATATTTTGGTTTTCTTCGGGTTTCAAGCTGAGATATGCATTTTCTACGATAAGCTTGGTAAAACATCTGTCCGAAGTATGCAGAAACATCGAGAGCGCTCTTTTCCAGCTATTTAATGCGAGAAACACGTTTTCTGGGGGTTTGACCACTCCACAGTTCGTTGGATATGCAGAACAGTAGATATCTTGGTTTTCGTGGGGTTTCAAGCAGAGATGTGCATTTTCTGCGATAATCTTGGTGAGACCTCTGTTAGAAGTATGCAGAATCATCGAGATCGCGCTTTTCGAGCTATTTAATGCGAGAAACACGTTATCTGGTGTTTTCACCACTCCACAGTTGGTTTGATATGCAGAACCGGCGATATTTTGGTTTTCGTCGGGTTTCAAGCTGAGATATGCATTTTCTACAATAATCTTGGTGAAACATATGTCCGAAGTATGCAGAAACATCGAGAGCGTTCATTTCGAGCTATTTAATGCGAGAAACACGTTATCTGGTGTTTTCACCACTCCACAGTGCGTTTGATATGCAGAACCGGCAATATCTTGGTTTTCGTGCGGTTTCAAGCTGAGATATGCATTTTCCGCGATAATATTGTTGAGACTTCTGTCCGAAGTATGCAGAATCATCGAGATCCCTCTTTTCGAGCTATTTAATGCGAGAAACACGTTAACTGGTGTTTTCACCACTCCACAGTGCGTTTGATATGCAGAACCGGCGAAATCTTGGTTTTCGTGGGTTTTCAAGCTGAGATATGCATTTTTTACGATAATCTTGGTGAGACTTCTGTCCGAAGTATGCAGAATCATCGAGATCGCTCTATTCGAGCTATTTAATGCGAGAAACACGTTTTCTGGGGGTTTCACCACTCCACAGTTCGTTGGATATGCAGAACAGTAGATACCTTGGTTTTCGTGGGGTTTCAAGCTGAGATATGCATTTTCTGCGATAATCTAGTTGAGACTTCTGTCCGAAGTATGCAGAATCATCGAGATCCCTATTTTCGAGCTATTTAATGCGAGAAACACGTTAACTGGTGTTTTCACCACTCCACAGTGCGTTTGATATGCAGAACCGGCGAAATCTTGGATTTCGTCGGGTTTCAAGCAGAGATATGCATTTTCTGCGATAATCTTGGTGAGACTTCAGTCAGAAGTATGCAGAATCATCTAGATCGCTCGTTTCGAGCTATTTAATGCGAGAAAACAAGTTTTCTGGTGTTTTGACCACTCCACAGTGCGTTCGATATGTAGAGCCGCCGATAACTTGGTATTTGTGGGCTTTCCAGCTGAAATATGCATTTTCTGCGATAATCTTGGTGAGTCTTCTGTCAGAAGTATGCAGAATCATCGAGATCGCTCTTGTCGAGCTAGTTAATTCGAGAAACACGTTTTCTTGTGTTTTCACCACTCCACAGTGCGACTGATATGCAGAACCGGCGATATCTTGATTTTCGTGGTGTTTCCAGCTGAGATATGCATTTTCTGCGATAATCTTGGTGAAACTTCAGTCAGAAGTATGCAGAATCATCTAGATCGCTCGTTTCGAGCTATTTAATGCGAAAAAACAAGTTTTCTGGTGTTTTGACCACTCCACAGTGCGTTTGATATGTTGAGCCGCCGATAACTTGGTTTTCGTGGGGTTGCCAGCTGAAATATGCAATTTCTGCTATAATTTTTGTGTTTCCTCTATGAGAAGTATGCAGAATCATCCAGAACGCTCTTTTCGAGCTAGTTAATGCGAGAAACACGCTTTCTGGTGTTTTCACCACTCCACAGTGCGACTGATATGCAGAACCGGCGATATCTTGATTTTCGTGGTGTTTCCAGCTGAGATATGCATTTCCTGCGATAATCTTGGTGAGACTTCTGTCCGAAGTATGAAGAATCATCGAGATCGCTCTTTTCGAGCTATTTAATGCGAGAAACACGTTATCTGGTGTTTTCACCACTCCACAGTGCGTTTGATATGCAGTACCAGCGATATCTTGGTTTTCGTGGGTTTTCAAGCTGAGATATGCATTTTTTACGATAATCTTGGTGAGACTTCTGTCCGAAGTATGCAGAATCATCGAGATCGCTCTATTCGAGCTATTTAATGCGACAAACACGTTATCTAGTGTTTTAAGCACTCCACAGTGCGTTTGATATGCAGAACCAGCGATATCTTGGTTTTCGTGGGGTTTCAATCTGAGATATGCATTTTTTATGATAATTTTGGTGAGACTTCGGTCCGAAGTATACTTAATCATCGAGATCGCTCGTTTCGAGCTATTTAATGCGAGAAACACGTTATCTGTGGTTTTCACCACTCCACTGTGCGTATGATATGCAGAACCGGCGATATCTTGGTTTTCGTGGGGTTTCAAGCTGAGTTATGCATTTTCTGCGATTATCTTGTTGAGACTTCTGTCCGAAGTATGCAGAATCATCGAGATCGCTCGTTTCGAGCTACTGAATGCGAGAAACACGTTATCTGGTGTTTTCACCACTCCACAGTGCGTTGGATATGCAGAACCGGAGATATTTTGGTTTTCTTCGGGTTTCAAGCTGAGATATGCATTTTCTACGATAAGCTTGGTAAAACATCTGTCCGAAGTATGCAGAAACATCGAGAGCGCTCTTTTCGAGCTATTTAAAGCGAGAAACACGTTTTCTGGGGGTTTCACCACTCCACAGTTCGTTGAATATGCAGAACAGTAGATATCTTGGTTTTCGTGGGGTTTCCTGCTGAAATATGCATTTTCTGCGATAATATTGGTGAGACTTCTGTCAGAAGTATGCAGAATCATCAGGATCGCTCTTTTCGAGATATTTAATGCGAGAAACACGTTATCTGGTGTTTTCACCACTCCACAGTGCGTTTGATATGCAGAACCGGCGATATCTTGATTTTCGTGGTGTTTCCAGCTGAGATATGCATGTTCTGCGATAATCTTGGTGAGTCTTCTTTCAGAAGTATGCAGAATCTTCGAGATCGCTCTTTTCGAGCTATTTATTGCGAGAAACACGTTATCCGGTGTTTTCACCACTCCACAGTGCGTTTGATATGCAGAACCGGCGACATGTTGGATTTCGTCGGGTTTCATGCTGAGATATGCATTTTCTACGATAACCTTGGTGAGACTTCAGTCAGAAGTATGCAGAATCTTCGAGATCGCTCTTTTCGAGCAACTTAATGCGAGAAACACGTTATCTGGTGTTTTAACCACTCCACAGTGAGTTTGATATGCAGAACCGGCGAAATCTTGGATTTCGTCGGGGTTCATGCTGAGATATGCATTTTCTACGATAATCTTGGTGAGACTTCTGTCAGAAGTATGCAGAATCATCAGGATCGCTCTTTTCGAGATATTTAATGCGAGAAACACGTTATCTGGTTGTTTTCACCACTCCACAGTGCGTTTGATATGTAGAGCCGCCGATAGCTTGGTTTTCGTGGGGTTTCCAGCTGAAATATGCATTTTCTGCGATAATATTTGTGAGACTTCAGTCAGAAGTATGCAGAAACATCTAGATCGCTCGTTTCGAGCTATTTAATGCGAAAAAACAAGTTTTCTGGTGTTTTGACCACTCCACAGTGCGTTTGATATGCAGAACCGGCGAAATCATGGATTTCGTCGGGGTTCAAGCTGAGATATGCATTTTCTACGATAATCTTGGTGAGACTTCTGTCAGAAGTATGCAGAATCATCAGGATCGCTCTTTTCGAGATATTTAATGCGAGAAACACGTTATCTGGTGTTTTCACCACTCCACAGTGCGTTTGACATGCAGAACCGGCGATATCTTGATTTTCGTGGTGTTTCCAGCTGAGATATGCATGTTCTGCGATAATCTTGGTGAGTCTTCTTTCAGAAGTATGCAGAATCTTCGAGATCGCTCTTTTCGAGATATTTAATGCGAGAAACACGTTATCTGGTTGTTTTCACCACTCCACAGTGCGTTTGATATGTAGAGCCGCCGATAGCTTGGTTTTTGTGGGGTTTCCAGCTGAAATATGCATTTTCTGCGATAATATTGGTGAGACTTCAGTCAGAAGTATGCAGAATCACCTAGATCGCTCGTTTCGAGCTATTTAATGCGAGTAACACGTTTTCTGCAGTTTTCACCACTCCACAGTGCGTTTGATATGCAGAACCGGCGTCATCTTGATTTTCGTGGTGTTTCCAGCTGAGATATGCATTTTCTGCGATAATCTTGGTGAGACTTCAGTCAGAAGTATGCAGAATCACCTAGATCGCTCGTTTCGAGCTATTTAATGCGAGTAACACGTTTTCTGCAGTTTTCACCACTCCACAGTGCGTTTGATATGCAGAACCGGCGATATCTTGATTTTCGTGGTGTTTCCAGCTGAGATATGCATGTTCTGCGATAATCTTGGTGAGTCTTCTTTCAGAAGTATGCAGAATCTTCGAGATCGCTCTTTTCGAGATATTTAATGCGAGAAACACGTTATCTGGTTGTTTTCACCACTCCACAGTGCGTTTGATATGTAGAGCCGCCGATAGCTTGGTTTTTGTGGGGTTTCCAGCTGAAATATGCATTTTCTGCGATAATATTTGTGAGACTTCAGTCAGAAGTATGCAGAAACATCTAGATCGCTCTTTTCGAGATATTTAATGCGAGAAACACGTTATCTGGTGTTTTCACCACTCCACAGTGCGTTTGATATGCAGAACCGGCGATATCTTGATTTTCGTGGTGTTTCCAGCTGAGATATGCATGTTCTGCGATAATCTTGGTGAGTCTTCTTTCAGAAGTATGCAGAATCTTCGAGATCGCTCTTTTCGAGATATTTAATGCGAGAAACACGTTATCTGGTTGTTTTCACCACTCCACAGTGCGTTTGATATGTAGAGCCGCCGATAGCTTGGTTTTTGTGGGGTTTCCAGCTGAAATATGCATTTTCTGCGATAATATTGGTGAGACTTCAGTCAGAAGTATGCAGAATCACCTAGATCGCTCGTTTCGAGCTAGTTAATGCGAGAAACACGCTTTCTGGTGTTTTCACCACTCCACAGTGCGACTGATATGCAGAACCGGCGATATCTTGATTTTCGTGGTGTTTCCAGCAGAGATATGCATTTTCTGCGATAATCTTGGTGAGACTTCAGTCAGAAGTATGCACAATCATCTAGATCGCTCGTTTCGAGCTATTTAATGCGAGAAAACAAGTTTTCTGGTGTTTTGACCACACCACCGTGCGTTTGATATGTAGAGCCGCCGATAACCTGGTTTTCGTTGGGTTTCCAGCTGAAATATGCATTTTCTGCGATAATATTTGTGAGACTTCAGTCAGAAGTATGCAGAAACATCTAGATCGCTCGTTTCGAGCTATTTAATGTGAAAAAACAAGTTTTCTGGTGTTTTGACCACTCCACAGTGCGTTTGATATGTAGAGCCGCCGATAACTTGGTTTTCGTGGGGTTTCCAGCTGAAATATGCATTTTCTGCGATAATCTTGGTGTTTCATCTATGGGAAGTATGCAGAATCATCGAGATCGCTCGTTTCGAGCTATTCAATGCGAGAAACACGTTATCTGGTGTTTTCACCACTCCACAGTGCGTTGGATATGCAGACCCGGAGATAACTCGGTTTTCGTCGGGTTTCAAGCTGAGATATGCATTTTCTACGATAATCTTGGTGAGACTTCTGTCCGAAGTATGAAGAATCATCGAGATCGCTCTATTCGAGCTATTTAATGCGAGAAACACGTTTTCTGGGGTTTTCACCACTCCACAGTTCGTTGGATATGCAGAACAGTAGATATCTTGGTTTTCGTGGGGTTTCAAGCAGAGATATGCATTATCTGCGATAATCTTGTTGAGACTTCTGTCCGAAGTATGCAGAATCATCGAGATCGCTCTATTCGAGCTATTTAATGCGAGAAACACGTTTTCTGGTGTTTTCACCACTCCACAGTGCGTTTGATATGCTGAACACAGCGATATCTTGGTTTTCGTGGGGTTTCAAGCTGAGATATGCATTTTCTGCGATAATCTTGTTGAGACTTCAGTCCGAAGTATGCAGAATCATCGAGATCGCTCGTTTCGAGCTATTCAATGCGAGAAACACGTTTTCTGGTGTTTTCACCACTCCACAGTGCGTTTGATATGCAGAACCAGCGACATCTTGGTTTTCGTGGGGTTTCAAGCTGAGATATGCATTTTCTACGATAATCTTGGTGAGACTTCTGTCCGAAGTATGAAGAATCATCGAGATCGCTCTATTCGAGCTATTTAATGCGAGAAACACGTTTTCTGGGGTTTTCACCACTCCACAGTTCGTTGGATATGCAGAACAGTAGATATCTTGGTTTTCGTGGGGTTTCAAGCAGAGATATGTATTTTCTGCGATAATCTTGTTGAGACTTCTGTCCGAAGTATGCAGGATCTTCGAGAACGCTCTTTTCGAGCTACTTAATGCGAGAAACACGTTTTCTGGTGTTTTCACCCCTCCACAGTGCGTTTGATATGCAGAACCAGCGACATCTTGGTAATCGTGGGGTTTCAAGCTGAGATATGCATTTTCTACGATAATCTAGGTGAGACCTCTGTCCGAAGTATGAAGAATCATCGAGATCGCTCTATTCGAGCTATTTAATGCGAGAAACACGTTTTCTGGGGTTTTCACCATTCCACAGTGCGTTTGATATGCTGAGCACAGCGATAATTTGGTTTTCGTGGGGTTTCAAGCAGAGATATGTATTTTCTGCGATAATCCTGGTGAGACTTCTGTCAGAAGTATGCAGAATCTTCGAGAACGCTATTTTCGAGCTACTTAATGCGCGAAACACGTTTTCTGGTGTTTTGGCCACTCCACGGTACGTTTGATGTGCAGAACCGGAGATAACTCGGTTTTCGTCGGGTTTCAAGCTGAGATATGCATTTTCTACGATAATCTTGGTGAGACCTCTGTCCGAAGTATGAAGAATCATCGAGATCGCTCTATTCGAGCTATTTAATGCGAGAAACACGTTTTCTGGGGTTTTCACCATTCCACAGTGCGTTTGATATGCTGAGCACAGCGATAATTTGGTTTTCGTGGGGTTTCAAGCTGAGATATGCATTTTTTACGATAATTTTGGTGAGACTTCTGTCCGAAGTATGAAGAATCATCGAGATCGCTCTATTCGAGCTATTTAATGCGAGAAACACGTTTTCTGGGGTTTTCACCACTCCACAGTTCGTTGGATATGCAGAACCGGAGATAACTCGGTTTTCGTCGGGTTTCAAGCTGAGATATGCATTTTCTACGATAATCTTGGTGAGACTTCTGTCCGAAGTATGCAGAATCATCGAGATCGCTCGTTTCGAGCTATTCAATGCGAGAAACACGTTATCTGGTGTTTTCACCACTCCACAGTGCGTTGGATATGCAGACCCGGAGATAACTCGGTTTTCGTCGGGTTTCAAGCTGAGATATGCATTTTCTACGATAATCTTGGTGAGACTTCTGTCCGAAGTATGAAGAACCATCGAGATCGCTCTATTCGAGCTATTTAATGCGAGAAAAACGTTTTCTGGGGTTTTCACCACTCCACAGTTCGTTGGATATGCAGAACAGTAGATATCTCATTTTCGTGGGGTTTCAAGCAGAGATATGTATTTTCTGCGATAATCTTGTTGAGACTTCTGTCCGAAGTATGCAGGATCTTCGAGAACGCTCTTTTCGAGCTACTTAATGCGAGAAACACGTCTACTGGTGTTTTCACCACTCCACAGTGCGTTTGATATGCAGAACCAGCGACATCTTGGTTTTCGTGGGGTTTCAAACTGAGATATGCATTTTCTGCGATAATCTTGGTGTGACTTCTGTCCGAAGTATGCTGAATCATCGAGATCGCTCTTTTCGAGCTAGTTAGTGCGAGAAACACGTTATCTGGTGTTTTCACCACTCCACAGTGCGTTTGATATGCAGAACAGTAGATATCTTGGTTTTCGTGGGGTTTCCAGCTGAGATATGCATTATCTGCGATAATCTTGTTCAGACTTCTGTCCGAAGTATGCAGAATCATCGAGATCGCTCTATTCGAGCTATTTAATGCGAGAAACACGTTTTCTGGTGTTTTCACCACTCCACAGTGCGTTTGATATGCTAAATACAGCGATATCTTGGTTTTCGTGGGGTTTCAAACTGAGATATGCATTTTCTGCGATAATCTTGTTGAGACTTCAGTCCGAAGTATGCAGAATCATCGAGATCGCTCGTTTCGAGCTATTCAATGCGAGAAACAAGTTATCTGGTGTTTTCACCACTCCACAGTGCGTTTGATATGCAGAACAGTAGATATCTTGGTTTTCGTGAGGTTTCAAGCTGAGATATGCATTTTCTGCGATACTCTTGTTGAGACTTCTGTCCGAAATATGCAGAATCATCGAGATCGCTCGTTTCGAGCTATTCAATGCGAGAAACACGTTATCTGGTGTTTTCACCACTCCACAGTGCGTTGGATATGCAGAACCGGAAATAACTCGGTTTTCGTCGGGTTTCAAGCTGAGATATGCATTTTCTACGATAATCTTGGTGAGACTTCTTTCCGAAGTATGAAGAATCATCGAGATCGCTCTATTCGAGCTATTTAATGCGAGAAACACGTTTTCTGTGGTTTTCACCACTCCACAGTTCGTTGGATATGCAGAACAGTAGATATCTTGGTTTTCGTGGGGTTTCAAGCAGAGATATGTATTTTCTGCGATAATCTTGTTGAGACTTCTGTCCGAAGTATGCAGGATCTTCGAGAACGCTCTTTTCGAGCTACTTAATGCGAGAAACACGTTTACTGGTGTTTTCACCACTCCACAGTGCGTTTGATATGCAGAACCAGCGACATCTTGGTTTTCGTGGGGTTTCAAGCTGAGATATGCATTTTCTGCGATAATCTTGGTGTGACTTCTGTCCGAAGTATGCTGAATCATCGAGATCGCTCTTTTCGAGCTAGTTAGTGCGAGAAACACGTTATCTGGTGTTTTCACCACTCCACAGTGCGTTTGTTATGCAGAACAGTAGATATCTTGGTTTTCGTGGGGTTTCAAGCTGAGATATGCATTTTCTGCGATAATCTTGTTGAGACTTCTGTCCGAAGTATGCAGAATCATCGAGATCGCTCGTTTCGAGCTATTCAATGCGAGAAACACGTTATCTGGTGTTTTCACCACTCCACAGTGCGTTGGATATGCAGAACCGGAGATAACTCGGTTTTCGTGGGGTTTCAAGCAGAGATATGTATTTTCTGCGATAATCTTGTTGAGACTTCTGTCCGAAGTATGCAGGATCTTCGAGAACGCTCTTTTCGAGCTACTTAATGCGAGAAACACGTTTACAGGTGTTTTCACCACTCCACAGTGCGTTTGATATGCAGAACCAGCGACATCTTGGTTTTCGTGGGGTTTCAAGCTGAGATATGCATTTTCTGCGATAATCTTGGTGTGACTTCTGTCCGAAGTATGCTGAATCATCGAGATCGCTCTTTTCGAGCTAGTTAGTGCGAGAAACACGTTATCTGGTGTTTTCACCACTCCACAGTGCGTTTGATATGCAGAACAGTAGATATCTTGGTTTTCGTGGGGTTTCAAGCTGAGATATGCATTATCAGCGATAATCTTGTTGAGACTTCTGTCCGAAGTATGCAGAATCATCGTGATCGCTCGTTTCGAGCTATTTAATGCGAGAAACACGTTTTCTGGGGTTTTCACCACTCCACAGTGCGTTTGATATGCTGAACACAGCGATATCTTGGTTTTCGTGGGGTTTCAAGGTGAGATATGCATTTTTTACGATAATTTTGGTGAGACTTCTGTCCGAAGTATGCAGAATCATCGAGATCAATCGTTTCGAGCTATTTAATGCGAGAAACACGTTATCTGGTGTTTTCACAACTCCACAGTGCGTTTGATATGCAGAACCGGCGATATCTTGGTTTTCGTGGGGTTTCAAGCTGAGATATGCATTTTCTGCGATAATCTTGGTGAGACTTCTGTCCGAAGTATGCAGAATCATCGAGATCGCTCGTTTCGAGCTACTGAATGCGAGAAACACGTTATCTGGTGTTTTCACCACTCTTCAGTGCGTTGGATATGCAGAACCGGAGATATTTTGGTTTTCGTCGGGTTTCAAGCTGAGATATGCATTTTCTACGATAAGCTTGGTGAAACATCTGACCGAAGTATCCAGAAACGTCGAGAGCGCACTTTTCGAGCTATTTAATGCGAGAAACACGTTTTCTGGGGTTTTCACCACTCCACAGTTCGTTGGATATGCAGAACCGGAGATATTTTGGTTTTCGTCGGGTTTCAAGCTGAGATATGCATTTTCTACGATAAGCTTGGTGAAACATCTGACCGAAGTATGCAGAAACGTCGAGAGCGCACTTTTCGAGCTATTTAATGCGAGAAACACGTTTTCTGGGGTTTTCACCACTCCACAGTTCGTTGGATATGCAGAACAGTAGATATCTTGGTTTTCGTGGGGTTTCAAGCAGAGATATGCATTTTCTGCGATAATCTTGGTGAGACTTCTGTTAGAAGGATGCAGAATCATCGAGATCGCACTTTTCGAGCTATTTAATGCGACAAACACGTTATCTGGTGTTTTCACCACTCCACAGTTGCTTTGATATGCAGAACCGGCGATATTTTGGTTTTCGTCGGGTTTCAAGCTGAGATATGCATTTTCAACGATAATCTTGGTGAAACATCTGTCCGAAGTATGCAGAAACATCGAGAGCGCTCTTTTCGAGCTATTTAATGCGAGAAACACGTTTTCTGGTGTTTTCACCACTCCACAGTGCGTTTGATATGCAGAACCAGCGACATCTTGGTTTTCGTGGGGTTTCAAGCTGAGATATGCATTTTCTGCGATAATCTTGGTGTGACTTCTGTCCGAAGTATGCTGAATCATCGAGATCGCTCTTTTCGAGCTAGTTAGTGCGAGAAACACGTTATCTGGTGTTTTCACCACTCCACAGTGCGTTTGTTATGCAGAACAGTAGATATCTTGGTTTTCGTGGGGTTTCAAGCTGAGATATGCATTTTCTGCGATAATCTTGTTGAGACTTCTGTCCGAAGTATGCAGAATCATCGAGATCGCTCGTTTCGAGCTATTCAATGCGAGAAACACGTTATCTGGTGTTTTCACCACTCCACAGTGCGTTGGATATGCAGAACCGGAGATAACTCGGTTTTCGTGGGGTTTCAAGCAGAGATATGTATTTTCTGCGATAATCTTGTTGAGACTTCTGTCCGAAGTATGCAGGATCTTCGAGAACGCTCTTTTCGAGCTACTTAATGCGAGAAACACGTTTACAGGTGTTTTCACCACTCCACAGTGCGTTTGATATGCAGAACCAGCGACATCTTGGTTTTCGTGGGGTTTCAAGCTGAGATATGCATTTTCTGCGATAATCTTGGTGTGACTTCTGTCCGAAGTATGCTGAATCATCGAGATCGCTCTTTTCGAGCTAGTTAGTGCGAGAAACACGTTATCTGGTGTTTTCACCACTCCACAGTGCGTTTGATATGCAGAACAGTAGATATCTTGGTTTTCGTGGGGTTTCAAGCTGAGATATGCATTATCAGCGATAATCTTGTTGAGACTTCTGTCCGAAGTATGCAGAATCATCGTGATCGCTCGTTTCGAGCTATTTAATGCGAGAAACACGTTTTCTGGGGTTTTCACCACTCCACAGTGCGTTTGATATGCTGAACACAGCGATATCTTGGTTTTCGTGGGGTTTCAAGGTGAGATATGCATTTTTTACGATAATTTTGGTGAGACTTCTGTCCGAAGTATGCAGAATCATCGAGATCAATCGTTTCGAGCTATTTAATGCGAGAAACACGTTATCTGGTGTTTTCACAACTCCACAGTGCGTTTGATATGCAGAACCGGCGATATCTTGGTTTTCGTGGGGTTTCAAGCTGAGATATGCATTTTCTGCGATAATCTTGGTGAGACTTCTGTCCGAAGTATGCAGAATCATCGAGATCGCTCGTTTCGAGCTACTGAATGCGAGAAACACGTTATCTGGTGTTTTCACCACTCTTCAGTGCGTTGGATATGCAGAACCGGAGATATTTTGGTTTTCGTCGGGTTTCAAGCTGAGATATGCATTTTCTACGATAAGCTTGGTGAAACATCTGACCGAAGTATCCAGAAACGTCGAGAGCGCACTTTTCGAGCTATTTAATGCGAGAAACACGTTTTCTGGGGTTTTCACCACTCCACAGTTCGTTGGATATGCAGAACCGGAGATATTTTGGTTTTCGTCGGGTTTCAAGCTGAGATATGCATTTTCTACGATAAGCTTGGTGAAACATCTGACCGAAGTATGCAGAAACGTCGAGAGCGCACTTTTCGAGCTATTTAATGCGAGAAACACGTTTTCTGGGGTTTTCACCACTCCACAGTTCGTTGGATATGCAGAACAGTAGATATCTTGGTTTTCGTGGGGTTTCAAGCAGAGATATGCATTTTCTGCGATAATCTTGGTGAGACTTCTGTTAGAAGGATGCAGAATCATCGAGATCGCACTTTTCGAGCTATTTAATGCGACAAACACGTTATCTGGTGTTTTCACCACTCCACAGTTGCTTTGATATGCAGAACCGGCGATATTTTGGTTTTCGTCGGGTTTCAAGCTGAGATATGCATTTTCAACGATAATCTTGGTGAAACATCTGTCCGAAGTATGCAGAAACATCGAGAGCGCTCTTTTCGAGCTATTTAATGCGAGAAACACGTTATCTGGTGTTTTAACCACTCCACAGAGCGTTTGATATGCAGAACAGTAGATATCTTGGTTTTCGTGGGGTTTCAAGCTGAGATATGCATTTTCTGCGATAATCTTGTTGAGACTTCTGTCTGAAGTATGCAGAATCATCGAGATCGCTCGTTTCGAGCTATTCAATGCGAGAAACACGTTATCTGGTGTTTTCACCACTCCACAGTGCGTTGGATATGCAGACCCGGAGATAACTCGGTTTTCGTCGGGTTTCAAGCTGAGATATGCATTTTCTACGATAATCTTGGTGAGACTTCTGTCCGAAGTATGCTGAACCATCGAGATCGCTCTATTCGAGCTATTTAATGCGAGAAACACGTTTTCTGGGGTTTTCACCACTCCACAGTTCGTTGGATATGCAGAACAGTAGATATCTTGGTTTTCGTGGGGTTTCAAGCAGAGATATGTATTTTCTGCGATAATCTTGTTGAGACTTCTGTCCGAAGTATGCAGGATCTTCGAGAACGCTCTTTTCGAGCTACTTAATGCGAGAAACACGTTTACTGGTGTTTTCACCACTCCACAGTGCGTTTGATATGCAGAACCAGCGACATCTTGGTTTTCGTGGGGTTTCAAGCTGAGATATGCATTTTCTGCGATAATCTTGGTGTGACTTCTGTCCGAAGTATGCTGAATCATCGAGATCGCTCTTTTCGAGCTAGTTAGTGCGAGAAACACGTTATCTGGTGTTTTCACCACTCCACAGTGCGTTTGATATGCAGAACAGTAGATATCTTGGTTTTCGTGGGGTTTCAAGCTGAGATATGCATTATCTGCAATAATCTTGTTGAGACTTCTGTCCGAAGTATGCAGAATCATCGAGATCGCCCTATTCGAGCTATTTAATGCGAGAAACACGTTTTCTGGTGTTTTCACCACTCCACAGTGCGTTTGATATGCTGAACACAGCGATATCTTGGTTTTCGTGGGGTTTCAAGCTGAGATATGCATTTTCTGCGATAATCTTGTTGAGACTTCAGTCCGAAGTATGCAGAATCATCGAGATCGCTCGTTTCGAGCTATTCAATGCGAGAAACAAGTTATCTGGTGTTTTCACCACTCCACAGTGCGTTTGTTATGCAGAACAGTAGATATCTTGGTTTTCGTGGGGTTTCAAGCTGAGATATGCATTTTCTGCGATGATCTTGTTGAGACTTCTGTCCGAAGGATGCAGAATCATCGAGATCGCTCGTTTCGAGCTATTCAATGCGAGAAACACGTTATCTGGTGTTTTCACCACTCCACAGTGCGTTGGATATGCAGAACCGGAGATAACTCGGTTTTCGTCGGGTTTCAAGCTGAGATATGCATTTTCTACGATAATCTTGGTGAGACTTCTGTCCGAAGTATGAAGAATCATCGAGATCGCTCTATTCGAGCTATTTAATGCGAGAAACACGTTTTCTGGGGTTTTCACCACTCCACAGTTCGTTGGATATGCAGAACAGTAGATATCTTGGTTTTCGTGGGGTTTCAAGCTGAGATATGCATTTTCTACGATAATCTTGGTGAGACCTCTGTCCGAAGTATGAAGAATCATCGAGATCGCTCTATTCGAGCTATTTAATGCGAGAAACACGTTTTCTGGGGTTTTCACCATTCCACAGTGCGTTTGATATGCTGAACACAGCGATAATTTGGTATTCGTGGGGTTTCAAGCTGAGATATGCATTTTCTGCGATAATCTTGTTGAGACTTCAGTCCGACGTATGCAGAATCATCGAGATCGCTCGTTTCGAGCTATTCAATGCGAGAAACAAGTTATCTGGTGTTTTCACCACTCCACAGTGCGTTTGTTATGCAGAACAGTAGATATCTTGGTTTTCGTGGGGTTTCAAGCTGAGATATGCATTTTCTGCGATGATCTTGTTGAGACTTCTGTCCGAAGGATGCAGAATCATCGAGATCGCTCGTTTCGAGCTATTCAATGCGAGAAACACGTTATCTGGTGTTTTCACCACTCCACAGTGCGTTGGATATGCAGAACCGGAGATAACTCGGTTTTCGTCGGGTTTCAAGCTGAGATATGCATTTTCTACGATAATCTTGGTGAGACTTCTGTCCGAAGTATGAAGAATCATCGAGATCGCTCTATTCGAGCTATTTAATGCGAGAAACACGTTTTCTGGGGTTTTCACCACTCCACAGTTCGTTGGATATGCAGAACAGTAGATATCTTGGTTTTCGTGGGGTTTCAAGCAGAGATATGTATTTTCTGCGATAATCTTGTTGAGACTTCTGTCCGAAGTATGCAGGATCTTCGAGAACGCTCTTTTCGAGCTACTTAATGCGAGAAACACGTTTACTGGTGTTTTCACCACTCCACAGTGCGTTTGATATGCAGAACCAGCGACATCTTGGTTTTCGTGGGGTTTCAAGCTGAGATATGCATTATCTGCGATAATCTTGGTGTGACTTCTGTCCGAAGTATGCTGAATCATCGATATCGCTCTTTTCGAGCTAGTTAGTGCGAGAAACACGTTATCTGGTGTTTTCACCACTCCACAGTGCGTTTGATATGCAGAACAGAAGATATCTTGGTTTTCGTGGGGTTTCAAGCTGAGATATGCATTATCTGCGATAATCGTGTTGAGACTTCTGTCCGAAGTATGCAGAATCATCGAGATCGCTCTATTCGAGCTATTTAATGCGAGAAACACGTTTTCTGGTGTTTTCACCACTCCACAGTGCGTTTGATATGCTGAACACAGCGATATCTTGGTTTTCGTGGGGTTTCAAGCTGAGATATGCATTTTCTGCGATAATCTTGTTGAGACTTCAGTCCGAAGTATGCAGAATCATCGAGATCGCTCGTTTCGAGCTATTCAATGCGAGAAACAAGTTATCTGGAGTTTTCACCACTCGACAGTGCGTTTGATATGCAGAACAGTAGATATCTTGGTTTTCGTGAGGTTTCAAGCTGAGATATGCATTTTCTGCGATAATCTTGTTGAGACTTCTGTCCGAAGTATGCAGAATCATCGAGATCGCTCGTTTCGAGCTATTCAATGCGAGAAACACGTTATCTGGTGTTTTCACCACACCACAGTGCGTTGGATATGCAGAACCGGAGATAACTCGGTTTTCGTCGGGTTTCAAGCTGAGATATGCATTTTCTACGATAATCTTGGTGAGACTTCAGTCCGAAGTATGAAGAATCATCGAGATCGCTCTATTCGAGCTATTTAATGCGAGAAACACGTTTTCTGGGGTTTTCACCACTCCACAGTGCGTTTGATATGCTGAACAGTAGATATCTTGGTTTTCGTGGGGTTTCAAGCTGAGATATGCATTATCTGCGATAATCTTGTTGAGACTTCTGTCCGAAGTATGCAGAATCATCGTGATCGCTCGTTTCGAGCTATTTAATGCGAGAAACACGTTTTCTGGGGTTTTCACCACTCCACAGTTCGTTGGATATGCAGAACAGTAGATATCTTGGTTTTCGTGGGGTTTCAAGCTGAGATATGCATTTTCTACGATAATCTTGGTGAGACCTCTGTCCGAAGTATGAAGAATCATCGACATCGCTCTATTCGAGCTATTTAATGCGAGAAACACGTTTTCTGGGGTTTCCACCATTCCACAGTGCGTTTGATATGCTGAACACAGCGATAATTTGGTATTCGTGGGGTTTCAAGCTGAGATATGCATTTTCTGCCATAATCTTGTTGAGACTTCAGTCCGACGTATGCAGAATCATCGAGATCGCTCGTTTCGAGCTATTCAATGCGAGAAACAAGTTATCTGGTGTTTTCACCACTCCACAGTGCGTTTGTTATGCAGAACAGTAGATATCTTGGTTTTCGTGGGGTTTCAAGCTGAGATATGCATTTTCTGCGATGATCTTGTTGAGACTTCTGTCCGAAGGATGCAGAATCATCGAGATCGCTCGTTTCGAGCTATTCAATGCAAGAAACACGTTATCTGGTGTTTTCACCACTCCACAGTGCGTTGGATATGCAGAACCGGAGATAACTCGGTTTTCGTCGGGTTTCAAGCTGAGATATGCATTTTCTACGATAATCTTGGTGAGACTTCTGTCCGAAGTATGAAGAATCATCGAGATCGCTCTATTCGAGCTATTTAATGCGAGAAACACGTTTTCTGGGGTTTTCACCACTCCACAGTTCGTTGGATATGCAGAACAGTAGATATCTTGGTTTTCGTGGGGTTTCAAGCAGAGATATGTATTTTCTGCGATAATCTTGTTGAGACTTCTGTCCGAAGTATGCAGGATCTTCGAGAACGCTCTTTTCGAGCTACTTAATGCGAGAAACACGTTTACTGGTGTTTTCACCACTCCACAGTGCGTTTGATATGCAGAACCAGCGACATCTTGGTTTTCGTGGGGTTTCAAGCTGAGATATGCATTATCTGCGATAATCTTGGTGTGACTTCTGTCCGAAGTATGCTGAATCATCGATATCGCTCTTTTCGAGCTAGTTAGTGCGAGAAACACGTTATCTGGTGTTTTCACCACTCCACAGTGCGTTTGATATGCAGAACAGAAGATATCTTGGTTTTCGTGGGGTTTCAAGCTGAGATATGCATTATCTGCGATAATCGTGTTGAGACTTCTGTCCGAAGTATGCAGAATCATCGAGATCGCTCTATTCGAGCTATTTAATGCGAGAAACACGTTTTCTGGTGTTTTCACCACTCCACAGTGCGTTTGATATGCTGAACACAGCGATATCTTGGTTTTCGTGGGGTTTCAAGCTGAGATATGCATTTTCTGCGATAATCTTGTTGAGACTTCAGTCCGAAGTATGCAGAATCATCGAGATCGCTCGTTTCGAGCTATTCAATGCGAGAAACAAGTTATCTGGAGTTTTCACCACTCGACAGTGCGTTTGATATGCAGAACAGTAGATATCTTGGTTTTCGTGAGGTTTCAAGCTGAGATATGCATTTTCTGCGATAATCTTGTTGAGACTTCTGTCCGAAGTATGCAGAATCATCGAGATCGCTCGTTTCGAGCTATTCAATGCGAGAAACACGTTATCTGGTGTTTTCACCACACCACAGTGCGTTGGATATGCAGAACCGGAGATAACTCGGTTTTCGTCGGGTTTCAAGCTGAGATATGCATTTTCTACGATAATCTTGGTGAGACTTCAGTCCGAAGTATGAAGAATCATCGAGATCGCTCTATTCGAGCTATTTAATGCGAGAAACACGTTTTCTGGGGTTTTCGCCACTCCACAGTTCGTTGGATATGCAGAACAGTAGATATCTTGGTTTTCGTGGGGTTTCAAGCAGAGATATGTATTTTCTGCGATAATCTTGTTGAGACTTCTGTCCGAAGTATGCAGGATCTTCGAGAACGCTCTTTTCGCGCTACTTAATGCGAGAAACACGTTTACTGGTGTTTTCACCACTCCACAGTGCGTTTGATATGCAGAACCAGCGACATCTTGGTTTCCGTGGGGTTTCAAGCTGAGATATGCATTTTCTGCGATAATCGTGGTGTGACCTCTGTCCGAAGTATGCAGAATCATCGTGATCGCTCGTTTCGAGCTATTTAATGCGAGAAACACGTTTTCTGGGGTTTTCACCACTCCACAGTTCGTTGGATATGCAGAACAGTAGATATCTTGGTTTTCGTGGGGTTTCAAGCTGAGATATGCATTTTCTACGATAATCTTGGTGAGACCTCTGTCCGAAGTATGAAGAATCATCGACATCGCTCTATTCGAGCTATTTAATGCGAGAAACACGTTTTCTGGGGTTTCCACCATTCCACAGTGCGTTTGATATGCTGAACACAGCGATAATTTGGTATTCGTGGGGTTTCAAGCTGAGATATGCATTTTCTGCGATAATCTTGTTGAGACTTCAGTCCGAAGTATGCAGAATCATCGAGATCGCTCGTTTCGAGCCATTCAATGCGAGAAACAAGTTATCTGGTGTTTTCACCACTCCACAGTGCGTTTGTTATGCAGAACAGTAGATATCTTGATTTTCGTGGGGTTTCAAGCTGAGATATGCATTTTCTGCGATAATCTTGTTGAGACTTCTGTCCGAAGGATGCAGAATCATCGAGATCGCTCGTTTCGAGCTACTGAATGCGAGAAACAGGTTATCTGGTGTTTTCACCACTCCACAGTGCGTTGGATATGCAGAACCGGAGATATTTTGGTTTTCTTCGGGTTTCAAGCTGAGATATAAATTTTCTACGATAAGCTTGGTAAAACATCTGTCCGAAGTATGCAGAAACATCGAGAGCGCTCTTTTCGAGCTATTTAATGCGAGAAACACGTTTTCTGGGGGTTTCACCACTCCACAGTTCGTTGGATATGCAGAACAGTAGATATCTTGGTTTTCGTGGGGGTTTCAAGCAGAGATGTGCATTTTCTGCGATAATCTTGGTGAGTCATCTGTTAGAAGTATGCAGAATCATCGAGATCGCTCTTTTCGAGCTATCTAGTGCGAGAAACACGTTATCTGGTGTTTTCACCACTCCACAGTGCGTTTGATATGCAGAACAGTAGATACCTTGGTTTTCGTGGGGTTTCAAGCTGAGATATGCATTTTCTGCGATAATCTTGTTGAGACTTCTATCCGAAGTATGCAGAATCATCGAGATCGTTCGTTTCGAGCTACTGAATGCGAGAAACACGTTATCTGGTGTTTTCACCACTCCACAGTGCGTTGGATATGCAGAACCGGAGATATTTTGGTTTTCTTCGGGTTTCAAGCTGAGATATGCATTTTCTACGATAAGCTTGGTAAAACATCTGTCCGAAGTATGCAGAAACATCGAGAGCGCTCTTTTCGAGCTATTTAATGCGAGAAACACGTTTTCTGGGGGTTTCACCACTCCACAGTTCGTTGGATATGCAGAACAGTAGATATGTTGGTTTTCGTGGGGTTTCAAGCAGAGATGTGCATTTTCTGCGATAATCTTGGTGAGACTTCTGTCAGAAGTATGCAGAATCTTCGAGATCGCTCTTTTCGAGCAACTTAATGCGAGAAACACGTTATCTGGTGTTTTCACCACTCCACAGTGCGTTTGATTTGCAGATCCGGCGAAATCTTGGATTTCGTCGGGGTTCAAGCTGAGATATGCCTTTTCTACGATAATTTTGGTGAGACTTCTGTCCGAAGTATGCAGAATCATCGATATCGCTCTTTTCGAGCTATTTAATGCGAGAAACACGTTATCTGGTGTTTTGACCACTCCACAGTGCGTTTGATATGTAGAGCCGCCGATAACCTGGTTTTCGTTGGGTTTCCAGCTGAAATATGCATTTTCTGCGATAATATTGGTGAGACTTCAGTCAGAAGTATGCAGAAACATCTAGATCGCTCGTTTCGAGCTATTTAATGCGAAAAAACAAGTTTTCTGGTGTTTTGACCACTCCACAGTGCGTTTGATATGTAGAGCCGCCGATAACTTGGTTTTCTTGGGGTTGCCAGCTGAAATATGCATTTTCTGCGATAATCTTGGTGAGACTTCAGTCAGAAGTATGCAGATTCATCTAGATCGCTCGTTTCGAGCTATTTAATGCGAGAAAACAAGTTTTCTGGTGTTTTGACCACTCCACAGTGCGTTTGATATGTAGAGCCGCCGATAACTTGGTTTTCTTGGGGTTGCCAGCTGAGATATGCATTTTCTACGATAAGCTTGGTGAACCATCTGTCCGAAGTATGCAGAATCATCGAGATCGCTCTTTTCGAGCTATTTAATGCGAGAAACACGTTATCTGGTGTTTTCACCACTCCACAGTGCGTTTGATATGCAGTACCAGCGATATCTTGGTTTTCGTGGGTTTTCATGCTGAGATATGCATTTTTTTACGATAATCTTGGTGAGACTTCTGTCCGATGTATGCAGAATCATCGAGATCGCTCTATTCGAGCTATTTAATGCGACAAACACGTTATCTGGTGTTTTAAGCACTCCACAGTGCGTTTGATATGCAGAACCAGCGATATCTTGGTTTTCGTGGGGTTTCAATATGAGATATGCATTTTCTGCGATAATCTTGTTGAGACTTCTGTCCGAAGTATGCAGAATCATCGAGATCGCTCGTTTCGAGCTATTTAATGCGAGAAACACGTTATCTGGCGTTTTCACCACTCCACAGTGCGTTGGATATGCAGAACCGGAGATATTTTGGTTTTCTTCGGGTTTCAAGCTGAGATATGCATTTTCTACGATAAGCTTGGTAAAACATCTGTCCGAAGTATGCAGAAACATCGAGAGCGCTCTTTTCGAGCTATTTAATGCGAGAAACACGTTTTCTGGGGGTTTCACCACTCCACTGTTCGTTGGATATGCAGAACAGTAGATATCTTGGTTTTCGTGGGGTTTCAAGCAGAGATGTGCATTTTCTGCGATAATCTTGGTGAGACATCTGTTAGAAGTATGCAGAATCATCGAGATCGCGCTTTTCGAGCTATTTAATGCGAGAAACACGTTATCTGGTGATTTCACCACTCCACAGTTGGTTTGATATGCAGAACCAGCGATATCTTGGTTTTCGTGGGGTTTCAATATGAGATATGCATTTTCTGCGATAATCTTGTTGAGACTTCTGTCCGAAGTATGCAGAATCATCGAGATCGCTCGTTTCGAGCTATTTAATGCGAGAAACACGTTATCTGGCGTTTTCACCACTCCACAGTATGTTTGATATGCAGAACCGGCGATATCTTGGTTTTCGTGCGGTTTCGAGCTGAGATATGCATTTTCCGCGATAATCTTGTTGAGACTTCTGTCCGAAGTATGCAGAATCATCGAGATCCCTCTTTTCGAGCTATTTAATGCGAGAAACACGTTAACTGGTGTTTTCACCACTCCACAGTGCGTTTGATATGCAGAACCGGCGAAATCTTGGATTTCGTCGGGTTTCAAGCAGAGATATGCATTTTCTGCGATAATCTTGGTGAGACTTCAGTCAGAAGTATGCAGAATCATCTAGATCGCTCGTTTCGAGCTATTTAATGCGAGAAAACAAGTTTTCTGGTGTTTTGACCACTCCACAGTGCGTTCGATATGCAGTACCAGCGATATCTTGGTTTTCGTGGGTTTTCAAGCTGAGATATGCATTTTTTACGATAATCTTGGTGAGACTTCTGTCCGAAGTATGCAGAATCATCGAGATCGCTCTATTCGAGCTATTTAATGCGACAAACACGTTATCTAGTGTTTTAAGCACTCCACAGTGCGTTTGATATGCAGAACCAGCGATATCTTGGTTTTCGTGGGGTTTCAATCTGAGATATGCTTTTTTTATGATAATTTTGGTGAGACTTCGGTCCGAAGTATACTTAATCATCGAGATCGCTCGTTTCGAGCTATTTAATGCGAGAAACACGTTATCTGTGGTTTTCACCACTCCACTGTGCGTATGATATGCAGAACCGGCGATATCTTGGTTTTCGTGGGGTTTCAAGCTGAGTTATGCATTTTCTGCGATAATCTTGGTGGGACTTCTGTCCGAAGTATGCTGAATCATCGAGATCGCTCTTTTCGATCTAGCTAGTGCGAGAAACACGTTATCTGGTGTTTTCACCACTCCACAGCGCGTTTGATATGCAGAACAGTAGATACCTTGGTTTTCGTGGGGTTTCAAGCTGAGATATGCATTTTCTGCGATAATCTTGTTGAGACTTCTGTCCGAAGTATGCAGAATCATCGAGATCGCTCGTTTCGAGCTACTGAATGCGAGAAACACGTTATCTGGTGTTTTCACCACTCCACAGTGCGTTGGATATGCAGAACCGGAGATATTTTGGTTTTCTTCGGGTTTCAAGCTGAGATATGCATTTTCTACGATAAGCTTGGTAAAACATCTGTCCGAAGTATGCAGAAACATCGAGAGCGCTCTTTTCGAGCTATTTAATGCGAGAAACACGTTTTCTGGGGGTTTGACCACTCCACAGTTCGTTGGATATGCAGAACAGTAGATATCTTGGTTTTCGTGGGGTTTCAAGCAGAGATGTGCATTTTCTGCGATAATCTTGGTGAGACATCTGTTAGAAGTATGCAGAATCATCGAGATCGCGCTTTTCGAGCTATTTAATGCGAGAAACACGTTATCTGGTGTTTTCACCACTCCACAGTTGGTTTGATATGCAGAACCGGCGATATTTTGGTTTTCGTCGGGTTTCAAGCTGAGATATGCATTTTCTACAATAATCTTGGTGAAACTTCTGTCCGAAGTATGCAGAAACATCGAGAGCGTTCTTTCCGAGCTATTTAATGCGAGAAACACGTTATCTGGTGTTTTCACCACTCCACGGTATGTTTGATATGCAGAACCGGCGATATCTTGGTTTTCGTGCGGTTTCAAGCTGAGATATGCATTTTCCGCGATAATCTTGTTGAGACTTCTGTCCGAAGTATGCAGAATCATCGAGATCCCTCTTTTCGAGCTATTTAATGCGAGAAACACGTTAACTGGTGTTTTCACCACTCCACAGTGCGTTTGATATGCAGAACCGGCGAAATCTTGGATTTCGTCGGGTTTCAAGCAGAGATATGCATTTTCTGCGATAATCTTGGTGAGACTTCAGTCAGAAGTATGCAGAATCATCTAGATCGCTCGTTTCGAGCTATTTAATGCGAGAAAACAAGTTTTCTGCTGTTTTGACCACTCCACAGTGCGTTCGATATGTAGAGCCGCCGATAACTTGGTATTTGTGGGGTTGCCAGCTGAAATATGCATTTTCTGAGATAATTTTTGTGTTTCCTCTATGAGAAGTATGCAGAATCATCCAGAACGCTCTTTTCGAGCTAGTTAATGCGAGAAACACGCTTTCTGGTGTTTTCACCACTCCACAGTGCGACTGATATGCAGAACCGGCGATATCTTGATTTTCGTGGTGTTTCCAGCTGAGATATGCATTTCCTGCGATAATCTTGGTGAGACTTCTGTCCGAAGTATGAAGAATCATCGAGATCGCTCTTTTCGAGCTATTTAATGCGAGAAACACGTTATCTGGTGTTTTCACCACTCCACAGTGCGTTTGATATGCAGTACCAGCGATATCTTGGTTTTCGTGGGTTTTCAAGCTGAGATATGCATTTTTTACGATAATCTTGGTGAGACTTCTGTCCGAAGTATGCAGAATCATCGAGATCGCTCTATTCGAGCTATTTAATGCGACAAACACGTTATCTAGTGTTTTAAGCACTCCACAGTGCGTTTGATATGCAGAACCAGCGATATCTTGGTTTTCGTGGGGTTTCAATCTGAGATATGCATTTTTTATGATAATTTTGGTGAGACTTCGGTCCGAAGTATACTTAATCATCGAGATCGCTCGTTTCGAGCTATTTAATGCGAGAAACACGTTATCTGTGGTTTTCACCACTCCACTGTGCGTATGATATGCAGAACCGGCGATATCTTGGTTTTCGTGGGGTTTCAAGCTGAGTTATGCATTTTCTGCGATAATCTTGGTGGGACTTCGGTCCGAAGTATGCTGAATCATCGAGATCGCTCTTTTCGATCTAGCTAGTGCGAGAAACACGTTATCTGGTGTTTTCACCACTCCACAGTGCGTTTGATATGCAGAACAGTAGATACCTTGGTTTTCGTGGGGTTTCAAGCTGAGATATGCATTTTCTGCGATAATCTTGTTGAGACTTCTGTCCGAAGTATGCAGAATCATCGAGATCGCTCGTTTCGAGCTACTGAATGCGAGAAACACGTTATCTGGTGTTTTCACCACTCCACAGTGCGTTGGATATGCAGAACCGGAGATATTTTGGTTTTCTTCGGGTTTCAAGCTGAGATATGCATTTTCTACGATAAGCTTGGTAAAACATCTGTCCGAAGTATGCCAAAAACATCGGGAGCGCTCTTTTCGAGCTATTTAATGCGAGAAACACGTTTTCTGGGGGTTTGACCACTCCACAGTTCGTTGGATATGCAGAACAGTAGATATCTTGGTTTTCGTGGGGTTTCAAGCAGAGATGTGCATTTTCTGCGATAATCTTGGTGAGACATCTGTTAGAAGTATGCAGAATCATCGAGATCGCGCTTTTCGAGCTATTTAATGCGAGAAACACGTTATCTGGTGTTTTCACCACTCCACAGTTGGTTTGATATGCAGAACCGGCGATATTTTGGTTTTCGTCGGGTTTCAAGCTGAGATATGCATTTTCTACAATAATCTTGGTGAAACTTCTGTCCGAAGTATGCAGAAACATCGAGAGCGTTCTTTCCGAGCTATTTAATGCGAGAAACACGTTATCTGGTGTTTTCACCACTCCACAGTATGTTTGATATGCAGAACCGGCGATATCTTGGTTTTCGTGCGGTTTCAAGCTGAGATATGCATTTTCCGCGATAATCTTGTTGAGACTTCTGTCCGAAGTATGCAGAATCATCGAGATCCCTCTTTTCGAGCTATTTAATGCGAGAAACACGTTAACTGGTGTTTTCACCACTCCACAGTGCGTTTGATATGCAGAACCGGCGAAATCTTGGATTTCGTCGGGTTTCAAGCAGAGATATGCATTTTCTGCGATAATCTTGGTGAGACTTCAGTCAGAAGTATGCAGAATCATCTAGATCGCTCGTTTCGAGCTATTTAATGCGAGAAAACAAGTTTTCTGCTGTTTTGACCACTCCACAGTGCGTTCGATATGTAGAGCCGCCGATAACTTGGTATTTGTGGGGTTGCCAGCTGAAATATGCATTTTCTGAGATAATTTTTGTGTTTCCTCTATGAGAAGTATGCAGAATCATCCAGAACGCTCTTTTCGAGCTAGTTAATGCGAGAAACACGCTTTCTGGTGTTTTCACCACTCCACAGTGCGACTGATATGCAGAACCGGCGATATCTTGATTTTCGTGGTGTTTCCAGCTGAGATATGCATTTCCTGCGATAATCTTGGTGAGACTTCTGTCCGAAGTATGAAGAATCATCGAGATCGCTCTTTTCGAGCTATTTAATGCGAGAAACACGTTATCTGGTGTTTTCACCACTCCACAGTGCGTTTGATATGCAGTACCAGCGATATCTTGGTTTTCGTGGGTTTTCAAGCTGAGATATGCATTTTTTACGATAATCTTGGTGAGACTTCTGTCCGAAGTATGCAGAATCATCGAGATCGCTCTATTCGAGCTATTTAATGCGACAAACACGTTATCTAGTGTTTTAAGCACTCCACAGTGCGTTTGATATGCAGAACCAGCGATATCTTGGTTTTCGTGGGGTTTCAATCTGAGATATGCATTTTTTATGATAATTTTGGTGAGACTTCGGTCCGAAGTATACTTAATCATCGAGATCGCTCGTTTCGAGCTATTTAATGCGAGAAACACGTTATCTGTGGTTTTCACCACTCCACTGTGCGTATGATATGCAGAACCGGCGATATCTTGGTTTTCGTGGGGTTTCAAGCTGAGTTATGCATTTTCTGCGATAATCTTGGTGGGACTTCGGTCCGAAGTATGCTGAATCATCGAGATCGCTCTTTTCGATCTAGCTAGTGCGAGAAACACGTTATCTGGTGTTTTCACCACTCCACAGTGCGTTTGATATGCAGAACAGTAGATACCTTGGTTTTCGTGGGGTTTCAAGCTGAGATATGCATTTTCTGCGATAATCTTGTTGAGACTTCTGTCCGAAGTATGCAGAATCATCGAGATCGCTCGTTTCGAGCTACTGAATGCGAGAAACACGTTATCTGGTGTTTTCACCACTCCACAGTGCGTTGGATATGCAGAACCGGAGATATTTTGGTTTTCTTCGGGTTTCAAGCTGAGATATGCATTTTCTACGATAAGCTTGGTAAAACATCTGTCCGAAGTATGCAGAAACATCGAGAGCGCTCTTTTCGAGCTATTTAATGCGAGAAACACGTTTTCTGGGGGTTTGACCACTCCACAGTTCGTTGGATATGCAGAACAGTAGATATCTTGGTTTTCGTGGGGTTTCAAGCAGAGATGTGCATTTTCTGCGATAATCTTGGTGAGACATCTGTTAGAAGTATGCAGAATCATCGAGATCGCGCTTTTCGAGCTATTTAATGCGAGAAACACGTTATCTGGTGATTTCACCACTCCACAGTTGGTTTGATATGCAGAACCGGCGATATTTTGGTTTTCGTCGGGTTTCAAGCTGAGATATGCATTTTCTACAATAATCTTGGTGAAACTTCTGTCCGAAGTATGCAGATACATCGAGAGCGTTCTTTGCGAGCTATTTAATGCGAGAAACACGTTATCTGGTGTTTTCACCACTCCACAGTATGTTTGATATGCAGAACCGGCGATATCTTGGTTTTCGTGCGGTTTCAAGCTGAGATATGCATTTTCCGCGATAATCTTGTTGAGACTTCTGTCCGAAGTATGCAGAATCATCGAGATCCCTATTTTCGAGCTATTTAATGCAAGAAACACGTTAACTGGTGTTTTCACCACTCCACAGTGCGTTTGATATGCAGAACCGGCGAAATCTTGGATTTCGTCGGGTTTCAAGCAGAGATATGCATTTTCTGCGATAATCTTGGTGAGACTTCAGTCAGAAGTATGCAGAATCATCTAGATCGCTCGTTTCGAGCTATTTAATGCGAGAAAACAAGTTTTCTGGTGTTTTGACCACTCCACAGTGCGTTCGATATGTAGAGCCGCCGATAACTTGGTATTTGTGGGCTTTCCAGCTGAAATATGCATTTTCTGCGATAATCTTGGTGAGTCTTCTGTCAGAAGTATGCAGAATCATCGAGAACGCTCTTGTCGAGCTAGTTAATTCGAGAAACACGTTTTCTGGTGTTTTCACCACTCCACAGTGCGACTGATATGCAGAACCGGCGATATCTTGATTTTCGTGGTGTTTCCAGCTGAGATATGCATTTCCTGCGATAATCTTGGTGAGACTTCTGTCCGAAGTATGAAGAATCATCGAGATCGCTCTTTTCGAGCTATTTAATGCGAGAAACACGTTATCTGGTGTTTTCACCACTCCACAGTGCGTTTGATATGCAGTACCAGCGATATCTTGGTTTTCGTGGGTTTTCAAGCTGAGATATGCATTTTTTACGATAATCTTGGTGAGACTTCTGTCCGAAGTATGCAGAATCATCGAGATCGCTCTATTCGAGCTATTTAATGCGAGAAACACGTTTTCTGGGGTTTTCACCACTCCACAGTTCGTTGGATATGCAGAACCAGCGATATCTTGGTTTTCCTGGGATTTCAAGCTGAGATATGCATTATCTGCGATAATCTTGTTGAGACTTCTGTCCGAAGTATGCAGAATCATCGAGATCGCTCTATTCGAGCTACTTAATGCGAGAAACACGTTTTCTGGTGTTTTCACCACTCCACAGTGCGTTTGATATGCAGAACCAGCGACATCTTGGTTTTCGTGGGGTTTCAAGCTGAGATATGCATTTTCTACGATAATCCTGGTGAGACTTCTGTCAGAAGTATGCAGAATCTTCGAGAACGCTATTTTCGAGCTACTTAATGCGCGAAACACGTTTTCTGGTGTTTTGGCCACTCCACGGTACGTTTGATGTGCAGAACCGGAGATAACTCGGTTTTCGTCGGGTTTCAGGCTGAGATATGCATTTTCTACGATAATCTTGGTGAGACCTCTGTCCGAAGTATGAAGAATCATCGAGATCGCTCTATTCGAGCTATCTAATGCGAGAAACACGTTTTCTGGGGTTTTCACCATTCCACAGTGCGTTTGATATGCTGAACACAGCGATAATTTGGTTTTCGTGGGGTTTCAAGCTGAGATATGCATTTTCTGCGATAATCTTGTTGAGACTTCAGTCCGAAGTATGCAGAATCATCGAGATCGCTCGTTTCGAGCTATTCAATGCGAGAAACTCGTTATCTGGTGTTTTCACCACTCCACAGTGCGTTGGATATGCAGAACCGGAGATAACTCGGTTTTCGTCGGGTTTCAAGCTGAGATATGCATTTTCTACGATAATCTTGGTGAGACTTCAGTCCGAAGTATGAAGAATCATCGAGATCGCTCTATTCGAGCTATTTAATGCGAGAAACACGTTTTCTGGGGTTTTCACCACTCCACAGTTCGTTGGATATGCAGAACAGTAGATATCTTGGTTTTCGTGGGGTTTCAAGCAGAGATATGTTTTTTCTGCGATAATCTTGTTGAGACTTCTGTCCGAAGTATGCAGGATCTTCGAGAACGCTCTTTTCGAGCTACTTAATGCGAGAAACACGTTTACTGGTGTTTTCACCACTCCACAGTGCGTTTGATATGCAGAACCAGCGACATCTTGGTTTTCGTGGGGTTTCAAGCTGAGATATGCATTATCTGCGATAATCTTGTTGAGACTTCTGTCCGAAGTATGCAGAATCATCGTGATCGCTCGTTTCGAGCTATTTAATGCGAGAAACACGTTTTCTGGGGTTTTCACCACTCCACAGTGCGTTTGATATGCTGAACACAGCGATATCTTGGTTTTCGTGGGGTTTCAAGGTGAGATATGCATTTTTTACGATAATTTTGGTGAGACTTCTGTCCGAAGTATGCACAATCATCGAGATCAATCGTTTCGAGCTATTTAATGCGATTAACACGTTATCTGGTGTTTTCACCACTCCACAGTGCGTTTGATATGCAGAACCGGCGATATCTTGGTTTTCGTGGGGTTTCAAGCTGAGATATGCATTTTCTGCGATAATCTTGGTGAGACTTCTGTCCGAAGTATGCAGAATCATCGAGATCGCTCGTTTCGAGCTACTGAATGCGAGAAACACGTTATCTTGTGTTTTCACCACTCCTCAGTGCGTTGGATATGCAGAACCGGAGATATTTTGGTTTTCGTCGGGTTTTAAGCTGAGATATGCATTTTCTACGATAAGCTTGGTGAAACATCTGTCCGAAGTATGCAGAAACGTCGAGAGCGCTCTTTTCGAGCTATTTAATGCGAGAAACACGTTATCTGGTGTTTTAACCACTCCACAGTGCGTTTGATATGCAGAACAGTAGATATCTTGGTTTTCGTGGGGTTTCAAGCTGAGATATGCATTTTCTGCGATAATCTTGTTGAGACTTCTGTCCGAAGTATGCAGAATCATCGAGATCGCTCGTTTCGAGCTATTCAATGCGAGAAACACGTTATCTGGTGTTTTCACCACTCCACAGTGCGTTGGATATGCAGACCCCGAGATAACTCGGTTTTCGTCGGGTTTCAAGCTGAGATATGCATTTTCTACGATAATCTTGGTGAGACTTCTGTCCGAAGTATGCTGAACCATCGAGATCGCTCTATTCGAGCTATTTAATGCGAGAAACACGTTTTCTGGGGTTTTCACCACTCCACAGTTCGTTGGATATGCAGAACAGTAGATATCTTGGTTTTCGTGGGGTTTCAAGCAGAGATATGTATTTTCTGCGATAGTCTTGTTGAGACTTCTGTCCGAAGTATGCAGGATCTTCGAGAACGCTCTTTTCGAGCTACTTAATGCGAGAAACACGTTTACTGGTGTTTTCACCACTCCACAGTGCGTTTGATATGCAGAACCAGCGACATCTTGGTTTTCGTGGGGTTTCAAGCTGAGATATGCATTTTCTGCGATAATCTTGGTGTGACTTCTGTCCGAAGTATGCTGAATCATCGAGATCGCTCTATTCGAGCTAGTTAGTGGGAGAAACACGTTATCTGGTGTTTTCACCACTCCACAGTGCGTTTGATATGCTGAACACAGCGATAATTTGGTTTTCGTGGGGTTTCAAGCTGAGATATGCATTTTCTGCGATAATCTTGTTGAGACTTCAGTCCGAAGTATGCAGAATCATCGAGATCGCTCGTTTCGAGCTACTGAATGCGAGAAACACGTTATCTGGTGTTTTCACCACTCCTCAGTGCGTTGGATATGCAGAACCGGAGATATTTTGGTTTTCGTCGGGTTTCAAGCTGAGATATGCATTTTCTACGATAAGCTTGGTGAAACATCCGTCCGAAGTATGCAGAAACGTCGAGAGCGCTCTTTTCGAGCTATTTAATGCGAGAAACACGTTTTCTGGGGTTTTCAACACTCCACAGTGCGTTGGATATGCAGAACCGGAGATATTTTGGTTTTCGTCGGGTTTCAAGCTGAGATATGCAATTCCTACGATAAGCTTGGTGAAACATCTGACCGAAGTATGCAGAAACGTCGAGAGCGCACTTTTCGAGCTATTTAATGCGAGAAACACGTTTTCTGGGGTTTTCACCACTCCACTGTTCGTTGGATATGCAGAACAGTAGATATCTTGGTTTTCGTGGGGTTTCAAGCAGAGATATGCATTTTCTGCGATAATCTTGGTGAGACTTCTGTTAGAAGGATGCAGAATCATCGAGATCGCACTTTTCGAGCTATTTAATGCGAGAAACACGTTATCTGGTGTTTTCACCACTCCACAGTTGCTTTGATATGCAGAACCGGCGATATTTTGGTTTTCGTCGGGTTTCAAGCTGAGATATGCATTTTCAACGATAATCTTGGTGAAACATCTGTCCGAAGTATGCAGAAACATCGAGAGCGCTCTTTTCGAGCTATTTAATGCGAGAAACACGTTATCTGGTGTTTTAACCACTCAACAGTGCGTTTGATATGCAGAACAGTAGATATCTTGGTTTTCGTGGGGTTTCAAGCTGAGATATGCATTTTCTGCGATAATCTTTGTGAGACTTCTGTCCGAAGTATGAAGAATCATCGAGATCGCTCTATTCGAGCTATTTAATGCGAGAAACACGTTATCTGGTGTTTTCACCACTCCACAGTGCGTTTGATATGCAGAACCGGCGATATCTTGGTTTACGTGGGGTTTCAAGCTGAGATATGCATTTTCTGCGATAATCTTGGTGAGACTTCTGTCCGAAGTATGCAGAATCATCGAGATCGCTCGTTTCGAGCTACTGAATGCGAGAAACACGTTATCTGGTGTTTTCACCACTCCTCAGTGCGTTGGATATGCAGAACCGGAGATATTTTGGTTTTCGTCGGGTTTCAAGCTGAGATATGCATTTTCTACGATAAGCTTGGTGAAACATCTGTCCGAAGTATGCAGAAACGTCGAGAGCGCTCTTTTCGAGGTATTTAATGCGAGAAACACGTTTTCTGGGGTTTTCAACACTCCACAGTGCGTTGGATATGCAGAACCGGAGATATTTTGGTTTTCGTCGGGTTTCAAGCTGAGATATGCAATTCCTACGATAAGCTTGGTGAAACATCTGACCGAAGTATGCAGAAACGTCGAGAGCGCACTTTTCGAGCTATTTAATGCGAGAAACACGTTTTCTGGGGTTTTCACCACTCCACAGTTCGTTGGATATGCAGAACAGTAGATATCGTGGTTTTCGTGGGGTTTCAAGTAGAGATATGCATTTTCTGCGATAATCTTGGTGAGACTTCTGTTAGAAGGATGCAGAATCATCGAGATCGCACTTTTCGAGCTATTTAATGCGAGAAACACGTTATCTGGTGTTTTCACCACTCCACAGTTGCTTTGATATGCAGAACCGGCGATATTTTGGTTTTCGTCGGGTTTCAAGCTGAGATATGCATTTTCAACGATAATCTTGGTGAAACATCTGTCCGAAGTATGCAGAAACATCGAGAGCGCTCTTTTCGAGCTATTTAATGCGAGAAACACGTTATCTGGTGTTTTAACCACTCAACAGTGCGTTTGATATGCAGAACAGTAGATATCTTGGTTTTCGTGGGGTTTCAAGCTGAGATATGCATTTTCTGCGATAATCTTGTTGAGACTTCTGTCCGAAGTATGCAGAATCATCGAGATCGCTCGTTTCGAGCTATTCAATGCGAGAAACACGTTATCTGGTGTTTTCACCACTCCACAGTGCGTTGGATATGCAGAACCGGAGATAACTCGGTTTTCGTCGGGTTTCAAGCTGAGATATGCATTTTCTACGATAATCTTTGTGAGACTTCTGTCCGAAGTATGAAGAATCATCGAGATCGCTCTATTCGAGCTATTTAATGCGAGAAACACGTTTTCTGGGGTTTTCACCACTCCACAGTTCGTTGGATATGCAGAACAGTAGATATCTTGGTTTTCGTGGGGTTTCAAGCAGAGATATGTATTTTCTGCGATAATCTTGTTGAGACTTCTGTCCGAAGTATGCAGAATCATCGAGATCGCTCGTTTCGAGCTATTTAATGCGAGAAACAAGTTATCTGGTGTTTTAAACACTCCACAGTGCGTTTGATATGCAGAACAGTAGATATCTTGGTTTTCGTGGGGTTTCAAGATGAGATATGCATTTTCTGCGATAATCTTGTTGAGACTTCTGTCCGAAGTATGCAGAATCATCGAGATCGCTCGTTTCGAGCTATTTAATGCGAGAAACACGTTATCTGGTGTTTTCACCACACCACAGTGCGTTGGATATGCAGAACCGGAGATATTTTGGTTTTCGTCGGGTTTCAAGCTGAGATATGCATTTTCTACGATAAGCTTGGTGAGACATCTGTCCGAAGTATGCAGAATCATCTAAAGCGCTCTTTTCGAGCTATTTAATGCGAGAAACACGTTTTCTGGGGTTTTCACCACTCCACAGTTCGTTGGATATGCAGAACAGTAGATATCTTGGTTTTCGTGGGGTTTCAAGCAGAGATATGCATTTTCTGCGATAATCTTGGTGAGACTTCTGTTAGAAGTATGCAGAATCATCGAGATCGCACTTTTCGAGCTATTTAATGCGAGAAACACGTTATCTGGTGTTTTCACCACTCCACAGTTGGTTTGATATGCAGAACCGGCGATATTTAGGTTTTCGTCGGGTTTCAAGCTGAGATATGCATTTTCTACGATAATCTTGGTGAAACATCTGTCCGAAGTATGCAGAAACATCGAGAGCGCTCTTTTCGAGCAATTCAATGCGAGAAACACGTTATCTGGTGTTTTCACCACTCCACAGTGCGTTTGATATGCAGAACAGTAGATATCTTGCTTTTCGTGGGGTTTCAAGCTGAGATATGCATTTTCTACGGTAATCCTGGTGAGACTTCTGTCACACGTATGCAGAATATTCGAGAACGCTCTTTTCGAGCTACTTAATGCGCGAAACACGTTTTCTGGTGTTTTCACCACTCCACGGTACGTTTGATATGCAGAACAGTAGATATCTTGGTTTTCGTGGGGTTTCAAGCTGAGATATGCATTTTCTGCGATAATCTTGGTGAGACTTCTGTCCGAAGTATGCTGAAAAATCGAGATCGCTCGTTTCGAGCTATTTAATGCGAGAAACACGATATCTAGTGTTTTCACCACTCCTCAGTGCGTATGATATGCAGAACCGGCGAAATCTTGGTTTTCGTGGGGTTTCAAGCTGAGATATGCATTTTCTGCGATAATCTTGGTGAGACTTCTGTCCGAAGTATGCTGAAACATCGAGATCGCTCTTTTCGAGCTAGTTAATGCGAGAAAAACCTTATCCGGTGATTTCACCACTCCACAGTGCGTTTGATATGCAGAACCAGCGATATCTTGGCTTTCGTGGGGTTTCAAGCTGAGATATGCATTTTTTACGATAATCTTGGTGAGACTTCTGTCCGAAGTATGAAGAATCATCGAGATCGCTCTATTCGAGCTATTTAATGCGAGGAACATGTTTTCTGGGGTTTTCACCACTCCACAGTGCGTTTGATATGCAGAACCGGCGATATCTTGGTTTTTGTGGGGTTTCAAGCTGAGATATGCAATTTCTGCGATAATCTTGGTGAGACTTCTGTCCGAAGAATGCTTAATCATCGAGATCGCTCATTTCGAGCTATTTAATGCGAGAAACACGTTATCTGGTGTTTTCACCACTCCACAGTGCGTATGATATGCAGAACCGACGATATCTTGGTTTTCGTGGGGTTTCAAGCTGAGATATGCATTTTCGGCGATAATCTTGGTGAGACTTCTGTCCGAAGTATGCAGAATCATCGAGATCGCTCGTTTCGAGCTACTGAATGCGAGATACACGTTATCTGGTGTTTTCACCACTCCTCAGTGCGTTGGATATGCAGAACCGGAGATATTTTGGTTTTCGTCGGGTTGCAAGCTGAGATATGCATTTTCTACGATAAGCTTGTTGAGACTTCTGTCCGAAGTATGCAGAATCATCGTGATCGCTCGTTTCGAGCTATTTAATGGGAGAAACACGTTTTCTGGGGTTTTCACCACTCCTCAGTGCGTAGGATATGCAGAACCGGAGATATTTTGGTTTTCGTCGGGTTTCAAGCTGAGATATGCATTTTCTACGATAAGCTTGGTGAAACATCTGTCCGAAGTATGCAGAAACGTCGAGATCGCTCGTTTCGAGCTACTGAATGCGAGAAACACGTTATCTGGTGTTTTCACCACTCCTCAGTGCGTTGGATATGCAGAACCGGAGATATTTTGGTTTTCGTCGGGTTTCAAGCTGAGATATGCATTTTTTACGATAATTTTGGTGAGACTTCTGTCCGAAGTATGCAGAATCATCGAGATCAATCGTTTCGAGCTATTTAATGCGAGAAACACGTTATCTGGTGTTTTCACCACTCCACAGTGCGGATGATATGCAGAACCGGCGATATCTTGGTTTTCGTGGGGTTTCAAGCTGAGATATGCATTTTCTGCGATAATCTTGGTGAGACTTCTGTCCGAAGTATGCAGAATCATCGAGATCGCTCGTTTCGAGCTACTGAATGCGAGAAACACGTTATCTGGTGTTTTCACCACTCCTCAGTGCGTTGGATATGCCGAACCGGAGATATTTTGGTTTTCGTCGGGTTTCAAGCTGAGATATGCATTTTCTACGATAAGCTTGGTGAAACATCTGTCCGAAGTATGCAGAAACGTCGAGAGCGCTCTTTTCGAGCTATTTAATGCGAGAAACACGTTTTCTGGGGTTTTCAACACTCCACAGTGCGTTGGATATGCAGAACCGGAGATATTTTGGTTTTCGTCGGGTTTCAAGCTGAGATATGCAATTCCTACGATAAGCTTGGTGAAACATCTGACCGAAGTATGCAGAAACGTCGAGAGCGCACTTTTCGAGCTATTTAATGCGAGAAACACGTTTTCTGGGGTTTTCACCACTCCACAGTTCGTTGGATATGCAGAACAGTAGATATCTTGGTTTTCGTGGGGTTTCAAGCAGAGATATGCATTTTCCGCGATAATCTTGGTGAGACTTCTGTTAGAAGGATGCAGAATCATCGAGATCGCACTTTTCGAGCTATTTAATGCGAGAAACACGTTATCTGGTGTTTTCACCACTCCACAGTTGCTTTGATATGCAGAACCGGCGATATTTTGGTTTTCGTCGGGTTTCAGGCTGAGATATGCATTTTCAACGATAATCTTGGTGAAACATCTGTCCGAAGTATGCAGAAACATCGAGAGCGCTCTTTTCGAGCTATTTAATGCGAGAAACACGTTATCTGGTGTTTTAACCACTCAACAGTGCGTTTGATATGCAGAACAGTAGATATCTTGGTTTTCGTGGGGTTTCAAGCTGAGATATGCATTTTCTGCGATAATCTTGTTGAGACTTCTGTCCGAAGTATGCAGAATCATCGAGATCGCTCGTTTCGAGCTATTCAATGCGAGAAACACGTTATCTGGTGTTTTCACCACTCCACAGTGCGTTGGATATGCAGAACCGGAGATAACTCGGTTTTCGTCGGGTTTCAAGCTGAGATATGCATTTTCTACGATAATCTTTGTGAGACTTCTGTCCGAAGTATGAAGAATCATCGAGATCGCTCTATTCGAGCTATTTAATGCGAGAAACACGTTATCTGGTGTTTTCACCACTCCACAGTGCGTTTGATATGCAGAACCGGCGATATCTTGGTTTACGTGGGGTTTCAAGCTGAGATATGCATTTTCTGCGATAATCTTGGTGAGACTTCTGTCCGAAGTATGCAGAATCATCGAGATCGCTCGTTTCGAGCTACTGAATGCGAGAAACACGTTATCTGGTGTTTTCACCACTCCTCAGTGCGTTGGATATGCAGAACCGGAGATATTTTGGTTTTCGTCGGGTTTCAAGCTGAGATATGCATTTTCTACGATAAGCTTGGTGAAACATCTGTCCGAAGTATGCAGAAACGTCGAGAGCGCTCTTTTCGAGGTATTTAATGCGAGAAACACGTTTTCTGGGGTTTTCAACACTCCACAGTGCGTTGGATATGCAGAACCGGAGATATTTTGGTTTTCGTCGGGTTTCAAGCTGAGATATGCAATTCCTACGATAAGCTTGGTGAAACATCTGACCGAAGTATGCAGAAACGTCGAGAGCGCACTTTTCGAGCTATTTAATGCGAGAAACACGTTTTCTGGGGTTTTCACCACTCCACAGTTCGTTCGATATGCAGAACAGTAGATATCGTGGTTTTCGTGGGGTTTCAAGTAGAGATATGCATTTTCTGCGATAATCTTGGTGAGACTTCTGTTAGAAGGATGCAGAATCATCGAGATCGCACTTTTCGAGCTATTTAATGCGAGAAACACGTTATCTGGTGTTTTCACCACTCCACAGTTGCTTTGATATGCAGAACCGGCGATATTTTGGTTTTCGTCGGGTTTCAAGCTGAGATATGCATTTTCAACGATAATCTTGGTGAAACATCCGTCCGAAGTATGCAGAAACATCGAGAGCGCTCTTTTCGAGCTATTTAATGCGAGAAACACGTTATCTGGTGTTTTAACCACTCAACAGTGCGTTTGATATGCAGAACAGTAGATATCTTGGTTTTCGTGGGGTTTCAAGCTGAGATATGCATTTTCTGCGATAATCTTGTTGAGACTTCTGTCCGAAGTATGCAGAATCATCGAGATCGCTCGTTTCGAGCTATTCAATGCGAGAAACACGTTATCTGGTGTTTTCACCACTCCACAGTGCGTTGGATATGCAGAACCGGAGATAACTCGGTTTTCGTCGGGTTTCAAGCTGAGATATGCATTTTCTACGATAATCTTTGTGAGACTTCTGTCCGAAGTATGAAGAATCATCGAGATCGCTCTATTCGAGCTATTTAATGCGAGAAACACGTTTTCTGGGGTTTTCACCACTCCACAGTTCGTTGGATATGCAGAACAGTAGATATCTTGGTTTTCGTGGGGTTTCAAGCAGAGATATGTATTTTCTGCGATAATCTTGTTGAGACTTCTGTCCGAAGTATGCAGAATCATCGAGATCGCTCGTTTCGAGCTATTCAATGCGAGAAACACGTTATCTGGTGTTTTCACCACTCCACAGTGCGTTGGATATGCAGAACCGGAGATAACTCGGTTTTCGTCGGGTTTCAAGCTGAGATATGCATTTTCTACGATAATCTTTGTGAGACTTCTGTCCGAAGTATGAAGAATCATCGAGATCGCTCTATTCGAGCTACTTAATGCGAGAAACACGTTTTCTGGGGTTTTCACCACTCCACAGTTCGTTGGATATGCAGAACAGTAGATATCTTGGTTTTCGTGGGGTTTCAAGCAGAGATATGCATTTTCTGCGATAATCTTGGTGAGACTTCTGTTAGAAGGATGCAGAATCATCGAGATCGCACTTTTCGAGCTATTTAATGCGAGAAACACGTTATCTGGTGTTTTCACCACTCCACAGTTGCTTTGATATGCAGAACCGGCGATATTTTGGTTTTCGTCGGGTTTCAAGCTGAGATATGCATTTTCAACGATAATCTTGGTGAAACATCTGTCCGAAGTATGCAGAAACATCGAGAGCGCTCTTTTCGAGCTATTTAATGCGAGAAACACGTTATCTGGTGTTTTAACCACTCAACAGTGCGTTTGATATGCAGAACAGTAGATATCTTGGTTTTCGTGGGGTTTCAAGCTGAGATATGCATTTTCTGCGATAATCTTGTTGAGACTTCTGTCCGAAGTATGCAGAATCATCGAGATCGCTCGTTTCGAGCTATTCAATGCGAGAAACACGTTATCTGGTGTTTTCACCACTCCACAGTGCGTTGGATATGCAGAACCGGAGATAACTCGGTTTTCGTCGGGTTTCAAGCTGAGATATGCATTTTCTACGATAATCTTTGTGAGACTTCTGTCCGAAGTATGAAGAATCATCGAGATCGCTCTATTCGAGCTATTTAATGCGAGAAACACGTTATCTGGTGTTTTCACCACTCCACAGTGCGTTTGATATGCAGAACCGGCGATATCTTGGTTTACGTGGGGTTTCAAGCTGAGATATGCATTTTCTGCGATAATCTTGGTGAGACTTCTGTCCGAAGTATGCAGAATCATCGAGATCGCTCGTTTCGAGCTACTGAATGCGAGAAACACGTTATCTGGTGTTTTCACCACTCCTCAGTGCGTTGGATATGCAGAACCGGAGATATTTTGGATTTCGTCGGGTTTCAAGCTGAGATATGCATTTTCTACGATAAGCTTGGTGAAACATCTGTCCGAAGTATGCAGAAACGTCGAGAGCGCTCTTTTCGAGGTATTTAATGCGAGAAACACGTTTTCTGGGGTTTTCAACACTCCACAGTGCGTTGGATATGCAGAACCGGAGATATTTTGGTTTTCGTCGGGTTTCAAGCTGAGATATGCAATTCCTACGATAAGCTTGGTGAAACATCTGACCGAAGTATGCAGAAACGTCGAGAGCGCACTTTTCGAGCTATTTAATGCGAGAAACACGTTTTCTGGGGTTTTCACCACTCCACAGTTCGTTGGATATGCAGAACAGTAGATATCGTGGTTTTCGTGGGGTTTCAAGTAGAGATATGCATTTTCTGCGATAATCTTGGTGAGACTTCTGTTAGAAGGATGCAGAATCATCGAGATCGCACTTTTCGAGCTATTTAATGCGAGAAACACGTTATCTGGTGTTTTAACCACTCAACAGTGCGTTTGATATGCAGAACAGTAGATATCTTGGTTTTCGTGGGGTTTCAAGCAGAGATATGCATTTTCTGCGATAATCTTGGTGAGACTTCTGTTAGAAGGATGCAGAATCATCGAGATCGCACTTTTCGAGCTATTTAATGCGAGAAACACGTTATCTGGTGTTTTCACCACTCCACAGTTGCTTTGATATGCAGAACCGGCGATATTTTGGTTTTCGTCGGGTTTCAAGCTGAGATATGCATTTTCAACGATAATCTTGGTGAAACATCTGTCCGAAGTATGCAGAAACATCGAGAGCGCTCTTTTCGAGCTATTTAATGCGAGAAACACGTTATCTGGTGTTTTAACCACTCAACAGTGCGTTTGATATGCAGAACAGTAGATATCTTGGTTTTCGTGGGGTTTCAAGCTGAGATATGCATTTTCTGCGATAATCTTTGTGAGACTTCTGTCCGAAGTATGAAGAATCATCGAGATCGCTCTATTCGAGCTATTTAATGCGAGAAACACGTTATCTGGTGTTTTCACCACTCCACAGTGCGTTTGATATGCAGAACCGGCGATATCTTGGTTTACGTGGGGTTTCAAGCTGAGATATGCATTTTCTGCGATAATCTTGGTGAGACTTCTGTCCGAAGTATGCAGAATCATCGAGATCGCTCGTTTCGAGCTACTGAATGCGAGAAACACGTTATCTGGTGTTTTCACCACTCCTCAGTGCGTTGGATATGCAGAACCGGAGATATTTTGGTTTTCGTCGGGTTTCAAGCTGAGATATGCATTTTCTACGATAAGCTTGGTGAAACATCTGTCCGAAGTATGCAGAAACGTCGAGAGCGCTCTTTTCGAGGTATTTAATGCGAGAAACACGTTTTCTGGGGTTTTCAACACTCCACAGTGCGTTGGATATGCAGAACCGGAGATATTTTGGTTTTCGTCGGGTTTCAAGCTGAGATATGCAATTCCTACGATAAGCTTGGTGAAACATCTGACCGAAGTATGCAGAAACGTCGAGAGCGCACTTTTCGAGCTATTTAATGCGAGAAACACGTTTTCTGGGGTTTTCACCACTCCACAGTTCGTTGGATATGCAGAACAGTAGATATCGTGGTTTTCGTGGGGTTTCAAGTAGAGATATGCATTTTCTGCGATAATCTTGGTGAGACTTCTGTTAGAAGGATGCAGAATCATCGAGATCGCACTTTTCGAGCTATTTAATGCGAGAAACACGTTATCTGGTGTTTTCACCACTCCACAGTTGCTTTGATATGCAGAACCGGCGATATTTTGGTTTTCGTCGGGTTTCAAGCTGAGATATGCATTTTCAACGATAATCTTGGTGAAACATCTGTCCGAAGTATGCAGAAACATCGAGAGCGCTCTTTTCGAGCTATTTAATGCGAGAAACACGTTATCTGGTGTTTTAACCACTCAACAGTGCGTTTGATATGCAGAACAGTAGATATCTTGGTTTTCGTGGGGTTTCAAGCTGAGATATGCATTTTCTGCGATAATCTTGTTGAGACTTCTGTCCGAAGTATGCAGAATCATCGAGATCGCTCGTTTCGAGCTATTCAATGCGAGAAACACGTTATCTGGTGTTTTCACCACTCCACAGTGCGTTGGATATGCAGAACCGGAGATAACTCGGTTTTCGTCGGGTTTCAAGCTGAGATATGCATTTTCTACGATAATCTTTGTGAGACTTCTGTCCGAAGTATGAAGAATCATCGAGATCGCTCTATTCGAGCTATTTAATGCGAGAAACACGTTTTCTGGGGTTTTCACCACTCCACAGTTCGTTGGATATGCAGAACAGTAGATATCTTGGTTTTCGTGGGGTTTCAAGCAGAGATATGTATTTTCTGCGATAATCTTGTTGAGACTTCTGTCCGAAGTATGCAGAATCATCGAGATCGCTCGTTTCGAGCTATTTAATGCGAGAAACAAGTTATCTGGTGTTTTAACCACTCCACAGTGCGTTTGATATGCAGAACAGTAGATATCTTGGTTTTCGTGGGGTTTCAAGATGAGATATGCATTTTCTGCGATAATCTTGTTGAGACTTCTGTCCGAAGTATGCAGAATCATCGAGATCGCTCGTTTCGAGCTATTTAATGCGAGAAACACGTTATCTGGTGTTTTCACCACACCACAGTGCGTTGGATATGCAGAACCGGAGATATTTTGGTTTTCGTCGGGTTTCAAGCTGAGATATGCATTTTCTACGATAAGCTTGGTGAGACATCTGTCCGAAGTATGCAGAATCATCGAAAGCGCTCTTTTCGAGCAATTCAATGCGAGAAACACGTTATCTGGTGTTTTCACCACTCCACAGTGCGTTTGATATGCAGAACAGTAGATATCTTGCTTTTCGTGGGGTTTCAAGCTGAGATATGCATTTTCTACGGTAATCCTGGTGAGACTTCTGTCACACGTATGCAGAATATTCGAGAACGCTCTTTTCGAGCTACTTAATGCGCGAAACACGTTTTCTGGTGTTTTCACCACTCCACGGTACGTTTGATATGCAGAACAGTAGATATCTTGGTTTTCGTGGGGTTTCAAGCTGAGATATGCATTTTCTGCGATAATCTTGGTGAGACTTCTGTCCGAAGTATGCTGAAAAATCGAGATCGCTCGTTTCGAGCTATTTAATGCGAGAAACACGATATCTAGTGTTTTCACCACTCCTCAGTGCGTATGATATGCAGAACCGGCGAAATCTTGGTTTTCGTGGGGTTTCAAGCTGAGATATGCATTTTCTGCGATAATCTTGGTGAGACTTCTGTCCGAAGTATGCTGAAACATCGAGATCGCTCTTTTCGAGATAGTTAATGCGAGAAAAACCTTATCCGGTGATTTCACCACTCCACAGTGCGTTTGATATGCAGAACCAGCGATATCTTGGCTTTCGTGGGGTTTCAAGCTGAGATATGCATTTTTTACGATAATCTTGGTGAGACTTCTGTCCGAAGTATGAAGAATCATCGAGATCGCTCTATTCGAGCTATTTAATGCGAGGAACATGTTTTCTGGGGTTTTCACCACTCCACAGTGCGTTTGATATGCAGAACCGGCGATATCTTGGTTTTTGTGGGGTTTCAAGCTGAGATATGCAATTTCTGCGATAATCTTGGTGAGACTTCTGTCCGAAGAATGCTTAATCATCGAGATCGCTCATTTCGAGCTATTTAATGCGAGAAACACGTTATCTGGTGTTTTCACCACTCCACAGTGCGTATGATATGCAGAACCGACGATATCTTGGTTTTCGTGGGGTTTCAAGCTGAGATATGCATTTTCGGCGATAATCTTGGTGAGACTTCTGTCCGAAGTATGCAGAATCATCGAGATCGCTCGTTTCGAGCTACTGAATGCGAGATACACGTTATCTGGTGTTTTCACCACTCCTCAGTGCGTTGGATATGCAGAACCGGAGATATTTTGGTTTTCGTCGGGTTGCAAGCTGAGATATGCATTTTCTACGATAAGCTTGTTGAGACTTCTGTCCGAAGTATGCAGAATCATCGTGATCGCTCGTTTCGAGCTATTTAATGGGAGAAACACGTTTTCTGGGGTTTTCACCACTCCTCAGTGCGTAGGATATGCAGAACCGGAGATATTTTGGTTTTCGTCGGGTTTCAAGCTGAGATATGCATTTTCTACGATAAGCTTGGTGAAACATCTGTCCGAAGTATGCAGAAACGTCGAGATCGCTCGTTTCGAGCTACTGAATGCGAGAAACACGTTATCTGGTGTTTTCACCACTCCTCAGTGCGTTGGATATGCAGAACCGGAGATATTTTGGTTTTCGTCGGGTTTCAAGCTGAGATATGCATTTTTTACGATAATTTTGGTGAGACTTCTGTCCGAAGTATGCAGAATCATCGAGATCAATCGTTTCGAGCTATTTAATGCGAGAAACACGTTATCTGGTGTTTTCACCACTCCACAGTGCGGATGATATGCAGAACCGGCGATATCTTGGTTTTCGTGGGGTTTCAAGCTGAGATATGCATTTTCTGCGATAATCTTGGTGAGACTTCTGTCCGAAGTATGCAGAATCATCGAGATCGCTCGTTTCGAGCTACTGAATGCGAGAAACACGTTATCTGGTGTTTTCACCACTCCTCAGTGCGTTGGATATGCCGAACCGGAGATATTTTGGTTTTCGTCGGGTTTCAAGCTGAGATATGCATTTTCTACGATAAGCTTGGTGAAACATCTGTCCGAAGTATGCAGAAACGTCGAGAGCGCTCTTTTCGAGCTATTTAATGCGAGAAACACGTTTTCTGGGGTTTTCAACACTCCACAGTGCGTTGGATATGCAGAACCGGAGATATTTTGGTTTTCGTCGGGTTTCAAGCTGAGATATGCAATTCCTACGATAAGCTTGGTGAAACATCTGACCGAAGTATGCAGAAACGTCGAGAGCGCACTTTTCGAGCTATTTAATGCGAGAAACACGTTTTCTGGGGTTTTCACCACTCCACAGTTCGTTGGATATGCAGAACAGTAGATATCTTGGTTTTCGTGGGGTTTCAAGCAGAGATATGCATTTTCCGCGATAATCTTGGTGAGACTTCTGTTAGAAGGATGCAGAATCATCGAGATCGCACTTTTCGAGCTATTTAATGCGAGAAACACGTTATCTGGTGTTTTCACCACTCCACAGTTGCTTTGATATGCAGAACCGGCGATATTTTGGTTTTCGTCGGGTTTCAGGCTGAGATATGCATTTTCAACGATAATCTTGGTGAAACATCTGTCCGAAGTATGCAGAAACATCGAGAGCGCTCTTTTCGAGCTATTTAATGCGAGAAACACGTTATCTGGTGTTTTAACCACTCAACAGTGCGTTTGATATGCAGAACAGTAGATATCTTGGTTTTCGTGGGGTTTCAAGCTGAGATATGCATTTTCTGCGATAATCTTGTTGAGACTTCTGTCCGAAGTATGCAGAATCATCGAGATCGCTCGTTTCGAGCTATTCAATGCGAGAAACACGTTATCTGGTGTTTTCACCACTCCACAGTGCGTTGGATATGCAGAACCGGAGATAACTCGGTTTTCGTCGGGTTTCAAGCTGAGATATGCATTTTCTACGATAATCTTTGTGAGACTTCTGTCCGAAGTATGAAGAATCATCGAGATCGCTCTATTCGAGCTATTTAATGCGAGAAACACGTTATCTGGTGTTTTCACCACTCCACAGTGCGTTTGATATGCAGAACCGGCGATATCTTGGTTTACGTGGGGTTTCAAGCTGAGATATGCATTTTCTGCGATAATCTTGGTGAGACTTCTGTCCGAAGTATGCAGAATCATCGAGATCGCTCGTTTCGAGCTACTGAATGCGAGAAACACGTTATCTGGTGTTTTCACCACTCCTCAGTGCGTTGGATATGCAGAACCGGAGATATTTTGGTTTTCGTCGGGTTTCAAGCTGAGATATGCATTTTCTACGATAAGCTTGGTGAAACATCTGTCCGAAGTATGCAGAAACGTCGAGAGCGCTCTTTTCGAGGTATTTAATGCGAGAAACACGTTTTCTGGGGTTTTCAACACTCCACAGTGCGTTGGATATGCAGAACCGGAGATATTTTGGTTTTCGTCGGGTTTCAAGCTGAGATATGCAATTCCTACGATAAGCTTGGTGAAACATCTGACCGAAGTATGCAGAAACGTCGAGAGCGCACTTTTCGAGCTATTTAATGCGAGAAACACGTTTTCTGGGGTTTTCACCACTCCACAGTTCGTTCGATATGCAGAACAGTAGATATCGTGGTTTTCGTGGGGTTTCAAGTAGAGATATGCATTTTCTGCGATAATCTTGGTGAGACTTCTGTTAGAAGGATGCAGAATCATCGAGATCGCACTTTTCGAGCTATTTAATGCGAGAAACACGTTATCTGGTGTTTTCACCACTCCACAGTTGCTTTGATATGCAGAACCGGCGATATTTTGGTTTTCGTCGGGTTTCAAGCTGAGATATGCATTTTCAACGATAATCTTGGTGAAACATCCGTCCGAAGTATGCAGAAACATCGAGAGCGCTCTTTTCGAGCTATTTAATGCGAGAAACACGTTATCTGGTGTTTTAACCACTCAACAGTGCGTTTGATATGCAGAACAGTAGATATCTTGGTTTTCGTGGGGTTTCAAGCTGAGATATGCATTTTCTGCGATAATCTTGTTGAGACTTCTGTCCGAAGTATGCAGAATCATCGAGATCGCTCGTTTCGAGCTATTCAATGCGAGAAACACGTTATCTGGTGTTTTCACCACTCCACAGTGCGTTGGATATGCAGAACCGGAGATAACTCGGTTTTCGTCGGGTTTCAAGCTGAGATATGCATTTTCTACGATAATCTTTGTGAGACTTCTGTCCGAAGTATGAAGAATCATCGAGATCGCTCTATTCGAGCTATTTAATGCGAGAAACACGTTTTCTGGGGTTTTCACCACTCCACAGTTCGTTGGATATGCAGAACAGTAGATATCTTGGTTTTCGTGGGGTTTCAAGCAGAGATATGTATTTTCTGCGATAATCTTGTTGAGACTTCTGTCCGAAGTATGCAGAATCATCGAGATCGCTCGTTTCGAGCTATTCAATGCGAGAAACACGTTATCTGGTGTTTTCACCACTCCACAGTGCGTTGGATATGCAGAACCGGAGATAACTCGGTTTTCGTCGGGTTTCAAGCTGAGATATGCATTTTCTACGATAATCTTTGTGAGACTTCTGTCCGAAGTATGAAGAATCATCGAGATCGCTCTATTCGAGCTACTTAATGCGAGAAACACGTTTTCTGGGGTTTTCACCACTCCACAGTTCGTTGGATATGCAGAACAGTAGATATCTTGGTTTTCGTGGGGTTTCAAGCAGAGATATGCATTTTCTGCGATAATCTTGGTGAGACTTCTGTTAGAAGGATGCAGAATCATCGAGATCGCACTTTTCGAGCTATTTAATGCGAGAAACACGTTATCTGGTGTTTTCACCACTCCACAGTTGCTTTGATATGCAGAACCGGCGATATTTTGGTTTTCGTCGGGTTTCAAGCTGAGATATGCATTTTCAACGATAATCTTGGTGAAACATCTGTCCGAAGTATGCAGAAACATCGAGAGCGCTCTTTTCGAGCTATTTAATGCGAGAAACACGTTATCTGGTGTTTTAACCACTCAACAGTGCGTTTGATATGCAGAACAGTAGATATCTTGGTTTTCGTGGGGTTTCAAGCTGAGATATGCATTTTCTGCGATAATCTTGTTGAGACTTCTGTCCGAAGTATGCAGAATCATCGAGATCGCTCGTTTCGAGCTATTCAATGCGAGAAACACGTTATCTGGTGTTTTCACCACTCCACAGTGCGTTGGATATGCAGAACCGGAGATAACTCGGTTTTCGTCGGGTTTCAAGCTGAGATATGCATTTTCTACGATAATCTTTGTGAGACTTCTGTCCGAAGTATGAAGAATCATCGAGATCGCTCTATTCGAGCTATTTAATGCGAGAAACACGTTATCTGGTGTTTTCACCACTCCACAGTGCGTTTGATATGCAGAACCGGCGATATCTTGGTTTACGTGGGGTTTCAAGCTGAGATATGCATTTTCTGCGATAATCTTGGTGAGACTTCTGTCCGAAGTATGCAGAATCATCGAGATCGCTCGTTTCGAGCTACTGAATGCGAGAAACACGTTATCTGGTGTTTTCACCACTCCTCAGTGCGTTGGATATGCAGAACCGGAGATATTTTGGTTTTCGTCGGGTTTCAAGCTGAGATATGCAATTCCTACGATAAGCTTGGTGAAACATCTGACCGAAGTATGCAGAAACGTCGAGAGCGCACTTTTCGAGCTATTTAATGCGAGAAACACGTTTTCTGGGGTTTTCACCACTCCACAGTTCGTTGGATATGCAGAACAGTAGATATCGTGGTTTTCGTGGGGTTTCAAGTAGAGATATGCATTTTCTGCGATAATCTTGGTGAGACTTCTGTTAGAAGGATGCAGAATCATCGAGATCGCACTTTTCGAGCTATTTAATGCGAGAAACACGTTATCTGGTGTTTTCACCACTCCACAGTTGCTTTGATATGCAGAACCGGCGATATTTTGGTTTTCGTCGGGTTTCAAGCTGAGATATGCATTTTCAACGATAATCTTGGTGAAACATCTGTCCGAAGTATGCAGAAACATCGAGAGCGCTCTTTTCGAGCTATTTAATGCGAGAAACACGTTATCTGGTGTTTTAACCACTCAACAGTGCGTTTGATATGCAGAACAGTAGATATCTTGGTTTTCGTGGGGTTTCAAGCTGAGATATGTATTTTCTGCGATAATCTTGTTGAGACTTCTGTCCGAAGTATGCAGAATCATCGAGATCGCTCGTTTCGAGCTATTCAATGCGAGAAACACGTTATCTGGTGTTTTCACCACTCCACAGTGCGTTGGATATGCAGAACCGGAGATAACTCGGTTTTCGTCGGGTTTCAAGCTGAGATATGCATTTTCTACGATAATCTTTGTGAGACTTCTGTCCGAAGTATGAAGAATCATCGAGATCGCTCTATTCGAGCTATTTAATGCGAGAAACACGTTTTCTGGGGTTTTCACCACTCCACAGTTCGTTGGATATGCAGAACAGTAGATATCTTGGTTTTCGTGGGGTTTCAAGCAGAGATATGTATTTTCTGCGATAATCTTGTTGAGACTTCTGTCCGAAGTATGCAGAATCATCGAGATCGCTCGTTTCGAGCTATTTAATGCGAGAAACAAGTTATCTGGTGTTTTAACCACTCCACAGTGCGTTTGATATGCAGAACAGTAGATATCTTGGTTTTCGTGGGGTTTCAAGATGAGATATGCATTTTCTGCGATAATCTTGTTGAGACTTCTGTCCGAAGTATGCAGAATCATCGAGATCGCTCGTTTCGAGCTATTTAATGCGAGAAACACGTTATCTGGTGTTTTCACCACACCACAGTGCGTTGGATATGCAGAACCGGAGATATTTTGGTTTTCGTCGGGTTTCAAGCTGAGATATGCATTTTCTACGATAAGCTTGGTGAGACATCTGTCCGAAGTATGCAGAATCATCGAGAGCGCTCTTTTCGAGCTATTTAATGCGAGAAACACGTTTTCTGGGGATTTCACCACTCCACAGTTCGTTGGATATGCAGAACAGTAGATATCTTGGTTTTCGTGGGGTTTCAAGCAGAGATATGCATTTTCTGCGATAATCTTGGTGAGACTTCTGTTAGAAGTATGCAGAATCATCGAGATCGCACTTTTCGAGCTATTTAATGCGAGAAACACGTTATCTGGTGTTTTCACCACTCCACAGTTGGTTTGATATGCAGAACCGGCGATATTTAGGTTTTCGTCGGGTTTCAAGCTGAGATATGCATTTTCTACGATAATCTTGGTGAAACATCTGTCCGAAGTATGCAGAAACATCGAGAGCGCTCTTTTCGAGCAATTCAATGCGAGAAACACGTTATCTGGTGTTTTCACCACTCCACAGTGCGTTTGATATGCAGAACAGTAGATATCTTGCTTTTCGTGGGGTTTCAAGCTGAGATATGCATTTTCTACGGTAATCCTGGTGAGACTTCTGTCACACGTATGCAGAATATTCGAGAACGCTCTTTTCGAGCTACTTAATGCGCGAAACACGTTTTCTGGTGTTTTCACCACTCCACGGTACGTTTGATATGCAGAACAGTAGATATCTTGGTTTTCGTGGGGTTTCAAGCTGAGATATGCATTTTCTGCGATAATCTTGGTGAGACTTCTGTCCGAAGTATGCTGAAAAATCGAGATCGCTCGTTTCGAGCTATTTAATGCGAGAAACACGATATCTAGTGTTTTCACCACTCCTCAGTGCGTATGATATGCAGAACCGGCGAAATCTTGGTTTTCGTGGGGTTTCAAGCTGAGATATGCATTTTCTGCGATAATCTTGGTGAGACTTCTGTCCGAAGTATGCTGAAACATCGAGATCGCTCTTTTCGAGCTAGTTAATGCGAGAAAAACCTTATCCGGTGATTTCACCACTCCACAGTGCGTTTGATATGCAGAACCAGCGATATCTTGGCTTTCGTGGGGTTTCAAGCTGAGATATGCATTTTTTACGATAATCTTGGTGAGACTTCTGTCCGAAGTATGAAGAATCATCGAGATCGCTCTATTCGAGCTATTTAATGCGAGGAACATGTTTTCTGGGGTTTTCACCACTCCACAGTGCGTTTGATATGCAGAACCGGCGATATCTTGGTTTTTGTGGGGTTTCAAGCTGAGATATGCATTTTTTCGATAATCTTAGTGAGACTTCTGTCCGAAGTATGCTCATTCATCGAGATCGCTCTATTCGAGCTATTTAATGCGAGAAACACGTTATCTGGTGTTTTCAGCACTCCACAGTGCGTTTGATATGCAGAACCAGCGATATCTTGGTTTTCGTGGGGTTTCAAGCTGAGATATGCAATTTCTGCGATAATCTTGGTGAGACTTCTGTCCGAAGAATGCTTAATCATCGAGATCGCTCATTTCGAGCTATTTAATGCGAGAAACACGTTATCTGGTGTTTTCACCACTCCACAGTGCGTATGATATGCAGAACCGACGATATCTTGGTTTTCGTGGGGTTTCAAGCTGAGATATGCATTTTCGGCGATAATCTTGGTGAGACTTCTGTCCGAAGTATGCAGAATCATCGAGATCGCTCGTTTCGAGCTACTGAATGCGAGATACACGTTATCAGGTGTTTTCACCACTCCTCAGTGCGTTGGATATGCAGAACCGGAGATATTTTGGTTTTCGTCGGGTTGCAAGCTGAGATATGCATTTTCTACGATAAGCTTGTTGAGACTTCTGTCCGAAGTATGCAGAATCATCGTGATCGCTCGTTTCGAGCTATTTAATTGGAGAAACACGTTTTCTGGGGTTTTCACCACTCCTCAGTGCGTAGGATATGCAGAACCGGAGATATTTTGGTTTTCGTCGGGTTTCAAGCTGAGATATGCATTTTCTACGATAAGCTTGGTGAAACATCTGTCCGAAGTATGCAGAAACGTCGAGATCGCTCGTTTCGAGCTACTGAATGCGAGAAACACGTTATCTGGTGTTTTCACCACTCCTCAGTGCGTTGGATATGCAGAACCGGAGATATTTTGGTTTTCGTCGGGTTTCAAGCTGAGATATGCATTTTTTACGATAATTTTGGTGAGACTTCTGTCCGAAGTATGCAGAATCATCGAGATCGCTCGTTTCGAGCTACTGAATGCGAGAAACACGTTATCTGGTGTTTTCACCACTCCTCAGTGCGTTGGATATGCCGAACCGGAGATATTTTGGTTTTCGTCGGGTTTCAAGCTGAGATATGCATTTTCTACGATAAGCTTGGTGAAACATCTGTCCGAAGTATGCAGAAACGTCGAGAGCGCTCTTTTCGAGCTATTTAATGCGAGAAACACGTTTTCTGGGGTTTTCAACACTCCACAGTGCGTTGGATATGCAGAACCGGAGATATTTTGGTTTTCGTCGGGTTTCAAGCTGAGATATGCATTTTCTACGGTAATCCTGGTGAGACTTCTGTCACACGTATGCAGAATATTCGAGAACGCTCTTTTCGAGCTACTTAATGCGCGAAACACGTTTTCTGGTGTTTTCACCACTCCACGGTACGTTTGATATGCAGAACAGTAGATATCTTGGTTTTCGTGGGGTTTCAAGCTGAGATATGCATTTTCTGCGATAATCTTGGTGAGACTTCTGTCCGAAGTATGCTGAAAAATCGAGATCGCTCGTTTCGAGCTATTTAATGCGAGAAACACGATATCTAGTGTTTTCACCACTCCTCAGTGCGTATGATATGCAGAACCGGCGAAATCTTGGTTTTCGTGGGGTTTCAAGCTGAGATATGCATTTTCTGCGATAATCTTGTTGAGACTTCTGTCCGAAGTATGCAGAATCATCGAGATCGCTCGTTTCGAGCTATTTAATGCGAGAAACAAGTTATCTGGTGTTTTAACCACTCCACAGTGCGTTTGATATGCAGAACAGTAGATATCTGGGTTTTCGTGGGGTTTCAAGATGAGATATGCATTTTCTGCGATAATCTTGTTGAGACTTCTGTCCGAAGTATGCAGAATCATCGAGATCGCTCGTTTCGAGCTATTTAATGCGAGAAACACGTTATCTGGTGTTTTCACCACACCACAGTGCGTTGGATATGCAGAACCGGAGATATTTTGGTTTTCGTCGGGTTTCAAGCTGAGATATGCATTTTCTACGATAAGCTTGGTGAGACATCTGTCCGAAGTATGCAGAATCATCGAGAGCGCTCTTTTCGAGCTATTTAATGCGAGAAACACGTTTTCTGGGGTTTTCACCACTCCACAGTTCGTTGGATATGCAGAACAGTAGATATCTTGGTTTTCGTGGGGTTTCAAGCAGAGATATGCATTTTCTACGATAAGCTTGGTTAGACATCTGTCCGAAGTATGCAGAATCATCGAGATCGCACTTTTCGAGCTATTTAATGCGAGAAACACGTTATCTGGTGTTTTCACCACTCCACAGTTGGTTTGATATGCAGAACCGGCGATATTTAGGTTTTCGTCGGGTTTCAAGCTGAGATATGCATTTTCTACGGTAATCCTGGTGAGACTTCTGTCAGAAGTATGCAGGATCTTCGAGATCGCTCTATTCGAGCTATTTAATGCGAGAAACACGTTATCTGGTGTTTTCACCACTCCACAGTTAGTTTGATATGCAGAACAGTAGATATCTTGCTTTTCGTGGGGTTTCAAGCTGAGATATGCATTTTCTACGGTAATCCTGGTGAGACTTCTGTCACACGTATGCAGAATATTCGAGAACGCTCTTTTCGAGCTACTTAATGCGCGAAACACGTTTTCTGGTGTTTTCTCCACTCCACGGTACGTTTGATATGCAGAACAGTAGATATCTTGGTTTTCGTGGGGTTTCAAGCTGAGATATGCATTTTCTGCGATAATCTTGTTGAGACTTCTGTCCGAAATATGCAGAATCATCGAGATCGCACTTTTCGAGCTATTTAATGCGAGAAACACGTTATCTGGTGTTTTCACCACTCCACAGTTAGTTTGATATGCAGAACCGGCGATATCTTGGTTTTCCTGGGATTTCAAGCTGAGATATGCATTTTCTGCGATAATCTTGGTGAGACTTCTGTCCGAAGTATGCTGAAAAATCGAGATCGCTCGTTTCGAGCTATTTAATGCGAGAAACACGATATCTAGTGTTTTCACCACTCCTCAGTGCGTATGATATGCAGAACCGGCGAAATCTTGGTTTTCGTGGGGTTTCAAGCTGAGATATGCATTTTCTGCGATAATCTTGGTGAGACTTCTGTCCGAAGTATGCTGAAACATCGAGATCGCTCTTTTCGAGCTAGTTAATGCGAGAAAAACCTTATCCGGTGATTTCACCACTCCACAGTGCGTTTGATATGCAGAACCAGCGATATCTTGGCTTTCGTGGGGTTTCAAGCTGAGATATGCATTTTTTACGATAATCTTGGTGAGACTTCTGTCCGAAGTATGAAGAATCATCGAGATCGCTCTATTCGAGCTATTTAATGCGAGGAACATGTTTTCTGGGGTTTTCACCACTCCACAGTGCGTTTGATATGCAGAACCGGCGATATCTTGGTTTTTGTGGGGTTTCAAGCTGAGATATGCATTTTTTCGATAATCTTAGTGAGACTTCTGTCCGAAGTATGCTCAATCATCGAGATCGCTCTATTCGAGCTATTTAATGCGAGAAACACGTTATCTGGTGTTTTCAGCACTCCACAGTGCGTTTGATATGCAGAACCAGCGATATCTTGGTATTCGTGGGGTTTCAATCTGAGATATGCAATTTCTGCGATAATCTTGGTGAGACTTCTGTCCGAAGAATGCTTAATCATCGAGATCGCTCATTTCGAGCTATTTAATGCGAGAAACACGTTATCTGGTGTTTTCACCACTCCACAGTGCGTATGATATGCAGAACCGACGATATCTTGGTTTTCGTGGGGTTTCAAGCTCAGATATGCATTTTCTGCGATAATCTTGGTGAGACTTCTATCCGAAGTATGCAGAGTCATCGAGATCGTATTTTTCGAGCTATTTAATGCGAGAAACACGTTTTCTGGAGTTTTCACCACACCACATTTCGTTGGATGTGCAGAACCGGAGATATTTTGATTTTCGTGGGGTTTCAAGCTGAGATATGCATTTTCTGCTATAATCTTGGTGAGACCTCTGTCCGAAGTATGCAGAAGCATCGAGATCGCTCTTTTCGACCTATTTCATGCGAGAAACACGTTTTCTGGGGTTTTCACCACACCACAGTTCGTTGGATGTGCAGAACCGGAGATATCTTGGTTTTCGTGGGGTTTCAAGCTGAGATATGCATTTTCTGCGATAATCTTGGTGAGACTTCTGTCCGAAGTATGCTGAAACATCGAGATCGCTCTTTTCGAGCTAGTTAATGCGAGAAAAACCTTATCCGGTGATTTCACCACTCCACAGTGCGTTTGATATGCAGAACCAGCGATATCTTGGCTTTCGTGGGGTTTCAAGCTGAGATATGCATTTTTTACGATAATCTTGGTGAGACTTCTGTCCGAAGTATGAAGAATCATCGAGATCGCTCTATTCGAGCTATTTAATGCGAGAAACACGTTATCTGGTGTTTTCACCACTCCACAGGTGCTTTGATATGCAGAACCGGCGATATTTTGGTTATCGTCGGGTTTCAAGCTGAGATATGCATTTTCAACGATAATCTTGGTGAAACATCTGTCCGAAGTATGCAGAAACATCGAGAGCGCTCTTTTCGAGCTATTTAATGCGAGAAACACGTTACCTGGTGTTTTCACCACTCCACAGTGCGTTTGATATGCAGAACAGTAGATATCTTGCTTTTCGTGGGGTTTCAAGCTGAGATATGCATTTTCTACGGTAATCCTGGTGAGACTTCTGTCAGAAGTATGCAGGATCTTCGAGAACGCTCTTTTCGAGCTACTTAATGCGAGAAACACGTTTTCTGGTGTTTTCACCACACCACAGTGCGTTTGATATGCAGAACCGGCGACATCTTGGTTTTCGTGGGGTTTCAAGCTGAGATATGCATTTTCTACGATAATCTTGGTGAGACTTCTGTCCGAAGTATGCTGAAACATCGAGATCGCTCTTTTCGAGCTACTTAATGCGAGAAACACGTTTTCTGGTGTTTTCACCACACCACAGTGCGTTTGATATGCAGAACCGGCGACATCTTGGTTTTCGTGGGGTTTCAAGCTGAGATATGCATTTTCTACGGTAATCCTGGTGAGACTTCTGTCAGGCGTATGCAGAATATTCGAGAACGCTCTTTTCGAGCTACTTAATGCGCGAAACACGTTTTCTGGTGTTTTCACCACTCCACGGAACGTTTGATGTGCAGAACCGGAGATAACTCGGTTTTCGTCGGGTTTCAAGCTGAGATATGCATTTTCTACGATAATCTTGGTGAGACTTCTGTCAGAAGTATGCAGGATCTTCGAGAACGCTCTTTTCGAGCTACTTAATGCGAGAAACACGTTTTCTGGTGTTCTCACCACACCACAGTGCGTTTGATATGCAGAACCGGCGACATCTTGGTTTTCGTGGGGTTTCAAGCTGAGATATGCATTTTCTACGATAATCTTGGTGAGACTTCTGTCCGAAGTATGCTGAAACATCGAGATCGCTCTTTTCGAGCTAGTTAATGCGAGGAAAACCTTATCCGGTGTTTTCACCACTCCACAGTGCGTTTGATATTCAGAACCAGCGATATCTCGGCTTTCGTGGGGTTTCAAGCTGAGATATGCATTTTGTACGATAATCTTGGTGAGACTTCTGTCCGAAGTTTGCTTAATCATCGAGATCGCTCGTTTCGAGCTATTTAATGCGAGAAACACGATATCTAGTGTTTTCACCACTCCTCAGTGCGTATGATATGCAGAACCGGCGATATCTTGGTTTTCGTGGGGTTTCAAGCTGAGATATGCATTTTCTACGATAATCTTGGTGAGACTTCTGTCCGAAGTATGCTGAAACATCGAGATCGCTCTTTTCGAGCTAGCTAATGCGAGAAAAACCGTATCCGGTGTTTTCACCACTCCACAGTGCGTTTGATATGCAGAACCAGCGATATCTTGGCTTTCGTGGGGTTTCCAGCTGAGATATGCATTTTTTACGATAATCTTGTTGAGACTTCTGTCCGAAGTATGCTGAATCATCGAGATCGGTCTTGTCGAGCTAGTTAGTGCGAGAAACACGTTATCTGGTGTTTTCACCACTCCACAGTGCGTTTGATATGCAGAACAGTAGATATCTTGGTTTTCGCGTGGTTTCAAGCTGAGATATGCATTTTCTGCGATAATCTTGTTGAGACTTCTGTCCGAAATATGCAGAATCATCGAGATCGCACTTTTCGAGCTATTTAATGCGAGAAACACGTTATCTGGTGTTTTCACCACTCCACAGTTAGTTTGATATGCAGAACAGTAGATATCTTGCTTTTCGTGGGGTTTCAAGCTGAGATATGCATTTTCTACGGTAATCCTGGTGAGACTTCTGTCAGGCGTATGCAGAATATTCGAGAACGCTCTTTTCGAGCTACTTAATGCGCGAAACACGTTTTCTGGTGTTTTCACCACTCCACGGAACGTTTGATGTGCAGAACCGGAGATAACTCGGTTTTCGTCGGGTTTCAAGCTGAGATATGCATTTTCTACGATAATCTTGGTGAGACTTCTGTCAGAAGCATGCAGGATCTTCGAAAACGCTCTTTTCGAGCTACTTAATGCGAGAAACACGTTTTCTGGTGTTTTCACCACTCCACAGTGCGTTTGATATGCAGAACCGGCGACATCTTGTTTTTCGTGGGGTTTCAAGCTGAGATATGCATTTCCTGTGATAATCTTTGTGAGACTTCTGTCCGAAGTATGCTGAAACATCGAGATCGCTCTTTTCGAGCTAGTTAATGCGAGAAAAACTTTATCCGGTGTTTTCACCACTCCACAGTGCGTTTGATATTCAGAACCAGCGATATCTCGGCTTTCGTGGGGTTTCAAGCTGAGATATGCATTTTGTACGATAATCTTGGTGAGACTTCTGTCCGAAGTTTGCTTAATCATCGAGATCGCTCGTTTCGAGCTATTTAATGCGAGAAACACGATATCTAGTGTTTTCACCACTCCTCAGTGCGTATGATATGCAGAACAGTAGATATCTTGGTTTTCGTGGGGTTTCAAGCTGAGATATGCATTTTCTGCGATAATCTTGTTGAGACTTCTGTCCGAAATATGCAGAATCATCGAGATCGCTCTTTTCGAGCTATTTAATGCGAGAAACACGTTATCTGGTGTTTTCACCACTCCACAGTTAGTTTGGTATGCAGAACCGGCGATATCTTGGTTTTCCTGGGATTTCAAGCTGAGATATGCATTTTCTGCGATAATCTTGGTGAGACTTCTGTCCGAAGTATGCTGAAACATCGAGATCGCTCGTTTCGAGCTATTTAATGCGAGAAACACGATATCTAGTGTTTTCACCACTCCTCAGTGCGTATAATATGCAGAACCGGCGAAATCTTGGTTTTCGTGGGGTTTCAAGCTGAGATATGCATTTTCTGCGATAATCTTGGTGAGACTTCTGCCCGAAGTATGAAGAATCATCGAGATCGCTCTGTTCGAGCTATTTAATGCGAGGAACACGTTTTCTGGGGTTTTCACCACTCCACAGTTCGTTGGATATGCAGAACAGTAGATATCTTGGTTTTCGTGGGGTTTCAAGCAGAGATATGTATTTTCTGCGATAATCTTGTTGAGACTTCTGTCCGAAGTATGCAGAATCATCGAGATCGCTCGTTTCGAGCTATTTAATGCGAGAAACACGTTATCTGGTGTTTTCACCACACCACAGTGCGTTGGATATGCAGAACCGGAGATATTTTGGTTTTCGTCGGGTTTCAAGCTGAGATATGCATTTTCTACGATAAGCTTGGTGAGACTTCTGTCCGAAGTATGCTCAATCATCGAGATCGCTCTATTCGAGCTATTTAATGCGAGAAACACGTTATCTGGTGTTTTCAGCACTCCACAGTGCGTTTGATATGCAGAACCAGCGATATCTTGGTTTTCGTGGGGTTTCAAGCTGAGATATGCATTTTCTGCGATAATCTTGGTGAGACTTCTGTCCGAAGTATGCTTTATCATCGAGATCGCTCATTTCGAGCTATTTAATGCGAGAAACACGTTATCTGGTGTTTTCACCACTCCACAGTGCGTATGATGTGCAGAACCGACGATATCTTGGTTTTCGTGGGGTTTCAAGCTCAGATATGCATTTTCTGCGATAATCTTGGTGAGACTTCTATCCGAAGTATGCAGAGTCATCGAGATCGTATTTTTCTACCTATTTCATGCGAGAAACTCGTTGTCTGGGGTTTTCACCACACCACAGTTCGTTGGATATGTAGAACCAGCGATATATGGGTTTTCGTGGGGTTTCAAGCTGAGATATGCATTTTTTACGATAATCTTGGTGAGACTTCGGTCCGAAATATGCTTAATCATCGAGATCGCTCGTTTCGACCTATTTAATGCGAGAAACACGTTATCTGGTGTTTTCACCACTCCACAGTTCGTTGGATATGCAGAACAGGAGATATCTTGGTTTTCGTGGGGTTTCTAGCAGAGATATGCATTTTTTGCGATAATCTTGGTGAGACTTCTGTCCGAAGTATGCTGAAACATCGAGAACGCTCTTTTCCAGCTATTTAATGCGAGAAACACGTTATCTGGTGTTTTCACCACTCCACAGTGCGTTGGATATGCAGAACCGGAGATAACTCGGTTTTCGTCGGGTTTCAAGCTGAGATATGCATTTTCTACGATACTCTTGGTGAGACTTCTGTCCGAAGTATGAAGAATCATCGAGATCGCTCTATTCGAGCTATTTAATGCGAGAAACACGTTTTCTGGGGTTTTCACCACTCCACAGTTCGTTGGATATGCAGAACAGTAGATATCTTGGTTTTCGTGGGGTTTCAAGCAGAGATATGTATTTTCTGCGATAATCTTGTTGAGACTTCTGTCCGAAGTATGCAGAATCATCGAGATCGCTCGTTTCGAGCTATTTAATGCGAGAAACACGTTTTCTGGGGTTTTCACCACTCCACAGTTCGTTGGATATGCAGAACAGTAGATATCTTGGTTTTCGTGGGGTTTCAAGCAGAGATATGTATTTTCTGCGATAATCTTGTTGAGACTTCTGTCCGAAGTATGCAGAATCATCGAGATCGCTCGTTTCGAGCTATTTAATGCGAGAAACACGTTATCTGGTGTTTTCACCACACCACAGTGCGTTGGATATGCAGAACCGGAGATATTTTGGTTTTCGTCGGGTTTCAAGCTGAGATATGCATTGTCTACGATACGCTTGGTGAGACATCTGTCCGAAGTATGCAGAATCATCGAGAGCGCTCTTTTCGAGCTATTTAATGCGAGAAACACGTTTTCTGGGGTTTTCACCACTCCACAGTTCGTTGGATATGCAGAACCGGCGACATCTTGGTTTTCGTGGGGTTTCAAGCTGAGATATGCATTTTCTGTGATAATCATGGTGAGACTTCTGTCCGAAGTATGCTGAAACATCGAGATCGCTCTTTTCGAGCTAGTAAATGCGAGAAACACGTTATCTGGTGTTTTCACCACTCCACAGTGCGTTTGATATGCAGAACCGACGATATCTTGGTTTTCGTGGGGTTTCAAGCTGAGATATGCATTTTCTGCGATAATCTTGGTGAGACTTCTGTCCGAAGTATGCAGAATCATCGAGATCGCTCGTTTCGAGCTACTGAATGCGAGAAACACGTTATCTGGTGTTTTCACCACTCCTCAGTGCGTTGGATATGCAGAACCGGAGATATTTTGGTTTTCGTCGGGTTTCAAGCTGAGATATGCATTTTCTACGATAAGCTTGGTGAAACATCTGTCCGAAGTATGCAGAAACGTCGAGAGCGCTCTTTTCGAGCTATTTAATGCGAGAAACACGTTTTCTGGGGGTTTCAACACTCCACAGTGCGTTGGATATGCAGAACCGGAGATATTTTGATTTCGTCGGGTTTCAAGCTGAGATATGCATTTTCTACGATAAGCTTGTTGAGATTTCTCTCCGAAGTATGCAGAATCATCGTGATCGCTCGTTTCGAGCTATTTAATGCGAGAAACACGTTTTCTGGGGTTTTCACCACACCTCAGTGCGTTGGATATGCAGAACCGGAGATATTTTGGTTTTCGTCGGGTTTCAAGCTGAGATATGCTTTTTCTACGATAAGATTGGTGAAACATCTGTCCGAAGTATGCAGAAACGTCGAGAGCTCACTTTTCGAGCTATTTAATGCGAGAAACACGTTATCTGGTGTTTTCACCACTCCACAGTGCGTTTGATATGCAGAACCGGCGATATCTTGGTTTTCGTGGGGTTTCAAGCTGAGATATGCATTTTCGGCGATAATCTTGGTGAGACTTCTGTCCGAAGTATGCAGAATCATCGAGATCGCTCGTTTCGAGCTACTGAATGCGAGAAACACGTTATCTGGTGTCTTCACCACTCCTCAGTGCGTTGGATATGCAGAACCGGAGATATTTTGGTTTTCGTCGGGTTGCAAGCTGAGATATGCATTTTCTACGATAAGCTTGTTGAGACTTCTGTCCGAAGTATACAGAATCATCGTGATCGCTCGTTTCGAGCTATATAATGGGAGAAACACGTTTTCTGGGGTTTTCACCACTCCTCAGTGCGTTGGATATGCAGAACCGGAGATATTTTGGTTTTCGTCGGGTTTCAAGCTGAGATATGCATTTTCTACGATAAGCTTGGTGAAACATCTGTCCGAAGTATGCAGAAACGTCGAGATCGTTCGTTTCGAGCTACTGAATGCGAGAAACACGTTATCTGGTGTTTTCACCACTCCTCAGTGCGTTGGATATGCAGAACCGGAGATATTTTGGTTTTCGTCGGGTTTCAAGCTGAGATATGCATTTTTTACGATAATTTTGGTGAGACTTCTGTCCGAAGTATGCAGAATCATCGAGATCAATCGTTTCGAGCTATTTAATGCGAGAAACACGTTATCTGGTGTTTTCACCACTCCACAGTGCGTTTGATATGCAGAACCGGCGATATCTTGGTTTTCGTGGGGTTTCAAGCTGAGATATGCATTTTCTGCGATAATCTTGGTGAGACTTCTGTCCGAAGTATGCAGAATCATCGAGATCGCTCGTTTCGAGCTACTGAATGCGAGAAACACGTTATCTGGTGTTTTCACCACTCCTCAGTGCGTTGGATATGCAGAACCGGAGATATTTTGGTTTTCGTCGGGTTTCAAGCTGAGATATGCATTTTCTACGATAAGCTTGGTGAAACATCTGTCCGAAGTATGCAGAAACGTCGAGAGCGCTCTTTTCGAGCTATTTAATGCGAGAAACACGTTTTCTGGGGTTTTCAACACTCCACAGTGCGTTGGATATGCAGAACCGGAGATATTTTGGTTTTCGTCGGGTTTCAAGCTGAGATATGCAATTCCTACGATAAGCTTGGTGAAACATCTGACCGAAGTATGCAGAAACGTCGAGAGCGCACTTTTCGAGCTATTTAATGCGAGAAACACGTTTTCTGGGGTTTTCACCAGTCCACAGTTCGTTGGATATGCAGAACAGTAGATATCTCGGTTTTCGTGGGGTTTCAAGCAGAGATATGCATTTTCTGCGATAATCTTGGTGAGACTTCTGTTAGAAGGATGCAGAATCATCGAGATCGCACTTTTCGAGCTATTTAATGCGAGAAGCACGTTATCTGGTGTTTCCACCACTCCACAGTTGCTTTGATATGCAGAACCGGCGATATTTTGGTTTTCGTCGGGTTTCAAGCTGAGATATGCATTTTCAACGATAATCTTGGTGAAACATCTGTCCGAAGTATGCAGAAACATCGAGAGCGCTCTTTTCGAGCTATTTAATGCGAGAAACACGTTATCTGGTGTTTTAACCACTCAACAGTGCGTTTGATATGCAGAACAGTAGATATCTTGGTTTTCGTGGGGTTTCAAGCTGAGATATGCATTTTCTGCGATAATCTTGTTGAGACTTCTGTCCGAAGTATGCAGAATCATCGAGATCGCTCGTTTCGAGCTATTCAATGCGAGAAACACGTTATCTGGTGTTTTCACCACTCCACAGTGCGTTGGATATGCAGAACCGGAGATAACTCGGTTTTCGTCGGGTTTCAAGCTGAGATATGCATTTTCTACGATAATCTTTGTGAGACTTCTGTCCGAAGTATGAAGAATCATCGAGATCGCTCTATTCGAGCTATTTAATGCGAGAAACACGTTATCTGGTGTTTTCACCACTCCACAGTGCGTTTGATATGCAGAACCGGCGATATCTTGGTTTTCGTGGGGTTTCAAGCTGAGATATGCATTTTCTGCGATAATCTTGGTGAGACTTCTGTCCGAAGTATGCAGAATCATCGAGATCGCTCGTTTCGAGCTACTGAATGCGAGAAACACGTTATCTGGTGTTTTCACCACTCCTCAGTGCGTTGGATATGCAGATCCGGAGATATTTTGGTTTTCGTCGGGTTTCAAGCTGAGATATGCATTTTCTACGATAAGCTTGGAGAAACATCTGTCCGAAGTATGCAGAAACGTCGAGAGCGCTCTTTTCGAGGTATTTAATGCGAGAAACACGTTTTCTGGGGTTTTCAACACTCCACAGTGCGTTGGATATGCAGAACCGGAGATATTTTGGTTTTCGTCGGGTTTCAAGCTGAGATATGCAATTCCTACGATAAGCTTGGTGAAACATCTGACCGAATTATGCAGAAACGTCGAGAGCGCACTTTTCGAGCTATTTAATGCGAGAAACACGTTTTCTGGGGATTTAACCACTCCACAGTTCGTTGGATATGCAGAACAGTAGATATCTTGGTTTTCTTGGGGTTTCAAGCAGAGATATGCATTTTCTGCGATAATCTTGGTGAGACTTCTGTTAGAAGGATGCAGAATCATCGAGATCGCACTTTTCGAGCTATTTAATGCGAGAAACACGTTATCTGGTGTTTTCACCACTCCACAGTTGCTTTGATATGCAGAACCGGCGATATTTTGGTTTTCGTCGGGTTTCAAGCTGAGATATGCATTTTCAACGATAATCTTGGTGAAACATCTGTCCGAAGTATGCAGAAACATCGAGAGCGCTCGTTTCGAGCTACTGAATGCGAGAAACACGTTATCTGGTGTCTTCACCACTCCTCAGTGCGTTGGATATGCAGAACCGGAGATATTTTGGTTTTCGTCGGGTTGCAAGCTGAGATATGCATTTTCTACGATAAGCTTGTTGAGACTTCTGTCCGAAGTATGCAGAATCATCGTGATCGCTCGTTTCGAGCTATATAATGGGAGAAACACGTTTTCTGGGGTTTTCACCACTCCTCAGTGCGTTGGATATGCAGAACCGGAGATATTTTGGTTTTCGTCGGGTTTCAAGCTGAGATATGCATTTTCTACGATAAGCTTGGTGAAACATCTGTCCGAAGTATGCAGAAACGTCGAGATCGTTCGTTTCGAGCTACTGAATGCGAGAAACACGTTATCTGGTGTTTTCACCACTCCTCAGTGCGTTGGATATGCAGAACCGGAGATATTTTGGTTTTCGTCGGGTTTCAAGCTGAGATATGCATTTTTTACGATAATTTTGGTGAGACTTCTGTCCGAAGTATGCAGAATCATCGAGATCAATCGTTTCGAGCTATTTAATGCGAGAAACACGTTATCTGGTGTTTTCACCACTCCACAGTGCGTTTGATATGCAGAACCGGCGATATCTTGGTTTTCGTGGGGTTTCAAGCTGAGATATGCATTTTCTGCGATAATCTTGGTGAGACTTCTGTCCGAAGTATGCAGAATCATCGAGATCGCTCGTTTCGAGCTACTGAATGCGAGAAACACGTTATCTGGTGTTTTCACCACTCCTCAGTGCGTTGGATATGCAGAACCGGAGATATTTTGGTTTTCGCCGGGTTTCAAGCTGAGATATGCATTTTCTACGATAAGCTTGGTGAAACATCTGTCCGAAGTATGCAGAAACGTCGAGAGCGCTCTTTTCGAGCTATTTAATGCGAGAAACACGTTTTCTGGGGTTTTCAACACTCCACAGTGCGTTGGATATGCAGAACCGGAGATATTTTGGTTTTCGTCGGGTTTCAAGCTGAGATATGCAATTCCTACGATAAGCTTGGTGAAACATCTGACCGAAGTATGCAGAAACGTCGAGAGCGCACTTTTCGAGCTATTTAATGCGAGAAACACGTTTTCTGGGGTTTTCACCAGTCCACAGTTCGTTGGATATGCAGAACAGTAGATATCTTGGTTTTCGTGGGGTTTCAAGCAGAGATATGCATTTTCTGCGATAATCTTGGTGAGACTTCTGTTAGAAGGATGCAGAATCATCGAGATCGCACTTTTCGAGCTATTTAATGCGAGAAACACGTTATCTGGTGTTTCCACCACTCCACAGTTGCTTTGATATGCAGAACCGGCGATATTTTGGTTTTCGTCGGGTTTCAAGCTGAGATATGCATTTTCAACGATAATCTTGGTGAAACATCTGTCCGAAGTATGCAGAAACATCGAGAGCGCTCTTTTCGAGCTATTTAATGCGAGAAACACGTTATCTGGTGTTTTAACCACTCAACAGTGCGTTTGATATGCAGAACAGTAGATATCTTGGTTTTCGTGGGGTTTCAAGCTGAGATATGCATTTTCTGCGATAATCTTGTTGAGACTTCTGTCCGAAGTATGCAGAATCATCGAGATCGCTCGTTTCGAGCTATTCAATGCGAGAAACACGTTATCTGGTGTTTTCACCACTCCACAGTGCGTTGGATATGCAGAACCGGAGATAACTCGGTTTTCGTCGGGTTTCAAGCTGAGATATGCATTTTCTACGATAATCTTTGTGAGACTTCTGTCCGAAGTATGAAGAATCATCGAGATCGCTCTATTCGAGCTATTTAATGCGAGAAACACGTTATCTGGTGTTTTCACCACTCCACAGTGCGTTTGATATGCAGAACCGGCGATATCTTGGTTTTCGTGGGGTTTCAAGCTGAGATATGCATTTTCTGCGATAATCTTGGTGAGACTTCTGTCCGAAGTATGCAGAATCATCGAGATCGCTCGTTTCGAGCTACTGAATGCGAGAAACACGTTATCTGGTGTTTTCACCACTCCTCAGTGCGTTGGATATGCAGAACCGGAGATATTTTGGTTTTCGTCGGGTTTCAAGCTGAGATATGCATTTTCTACGATAAGCTTGGAGAAACATCTGTCCGAAGTATGCAGAAACGTCGAGAGCGCTCTTTTCGAGGTATTTAATGCGAGAAACACGTTTTCTGGGGTTTTCAACACTCCACAGTGCGTTGGATATGCAGAACCGGAGATATTTTGGTTTTCGTCGGGTTTCAAGCTGAGATATGCAATTCCTACGATAAGCTTGGTGAAACATCTGACCGAATTATGCAGAAACGTCGAGAGCGCACTTTTCGAGCTATTTAATGCGAGAAACACGTTTTCTGGGGATTTAACCACTCCACAGTTCGTTGGATATGCAGAACAGTAGATATCTTGGTTTTCGTGGGGTTTCAAGCAGAGATATGCATTTTCTGCGATAATCTTGGTGAGACTTCTGTTAGAAGGATGCAGAATCATCGAGATCGCACTTTTCGAGCTATTTAATGCGAGAAACACGTTATCTGGTGTTTTCACCACTCCACAGTTGCTTTGATATGCAGAACCGGCGATATTTTGGTTTTCGTCGGGTTTCAAGCTGAGATATGCATTTTCAACGATAATCTTGGTGAAACATCTGTCCGAAGTATGCAGAAACATCGAGAGCGCTCTTTTCGAGCTATTTAATGCGAGAAACACGTTACCTGGTGTTTTCACCACTCCACAGTGCGTTTGATATGCAGAACAGTAGATATCTTGCTTTTCGTGGGGTTTCAAGCTGAGATATGCATTTTCTACAGTAATCCTGGTGAGACTTCTGTCAGGCGTATGCAGAATATTCGAGAACGCTCTTTTCGAGCTACTTAATGCGAGAAACACGTTTTCTGGTGTTTTCACCACTCCACAGTGCGTTTGATATGCAGAACCGGCGACATCTTGGTTTTCGTGGGGTTTCAAGCTGAGATATGCATTTTCTGCGATAATCTTGGTGAGACTTCTGTCCGAAGTATGCTGAAACATCGAGATCGCTCTTTTCGAGCTAGCTAATGCGAGAAAAACCGTATCCGGTGTTTTCACCACTCCACAGTGCGTTTGATATCCAGAACCAGCGATATCTTGGCTTTCGTGGGGTTTCAAGCTGAGATATGCATTTTTTACGATAATCTTGTTGAGACTTCTGTCCGAAGTATGCTGAATCATCGAGATCGGTCTTGTCGAGCTAGTTAGTGCGAGAAACACGTTACCTGGTGTTTTCACCACTCCACAGTGCGTTTGATATGCAGAACAGTAGATATCTTGCTTTTCGTGGGGTTTCAAGCTGAGATATGCATTTTGTACGATAATCTTGGTGAGACTTCTGTCCGAAGTTTGCTTAATCATCGAGATCGCTCGTTTGGAGCTATTTAATGCGAGAAACACGATATCTAGTGTTTTCACCACTCCTCAGTGCGTATGATATGCAGAACCGGCGATATCTTGGTTTTCGTGGGGTTTCAAGCTGAGATATGCATTTTCTGCGATAATCTTGGTGAGACTTCTGTCCGAAGTATGCTGAAACATCGAGATCGCTCTTTTCGAGCTAGCTAATGCGAGAAAAACCGTATCCGGTGTTTTCACCACTCCACAGTGCGTTTGATATCCAGAACCAGCGATATCTTGGCTTTCGTGGGGTTTCAAGCTGAGATATGCATTTTTTACGATAATCTTGTTGAGACTTCTGTCCGAAGTATGCTGAATCATCGAGATCGGTCTTGTCGAGCTAGTTAGTGCGAGAAACACGTTATCTGGTGTTTTCACCACTCCACAGTGCGTTTGATATGCAGAACAGTAGATATCTTGGTTTTCGTGGGGTTTCAAGCTGAGATATGCATTTTCTGCGATAATCTTGTTGAGACTTCTGTCCGAAATATGCAGAATCATCCAGATCGCACTTTTCGAGTTATTTAATGCGAGAAACACGTTATCTGGTGTTTTCACCACTCCACAGTTAGTTTGATATGCAGAACAGTAGATATCTTGCTTTTCGTGGGGTTTCAAGCTGAGATATGCATTTTCTACGGTAATCCTGGTGAGACTTCTGTCAGGCGTATGCAGAATATTCGAGAACGCTCTTTTCGAGCTACTTAATGCGCGAAACACGTTTTCTGGTGTTTTCACCACTCCACGGAACGTTTGATGTGCAGAACCGGAGATAACTCGGTTTTCGTCGGGTTTCAAGCTGAGATATGCATTTTCTACGATAATCTTGGTGAGACTTCTGTCAGAAGTATGCAGGATCTTCGAGAACGCTCTTTTCGAGCTACTTAATGCGAGAAACACGTTTTCTGGTGTTTTCACCACACCACAGTGCGTTTGATATGCAGAACCGGCGACATCTTGGTTTTCGTGGGGTTTCAAGCTGAGATATGCATTTTCTACGATAATCTTGGTGAGACTTCTGTCCGAAGTATGCTGAAACATCGAGATCGCTCTTTTCGAGCTAGTTAATGCGAGGAAAACCTTATCCGGTGTTTTCACCACTCCACAGTGCGTTTGATATTCAGAACCAGCGATATCTCGGCTTTCGTGGGGTTTCAAGCTGAGATATGCATGTTGTACGATAATCTTGGTGAGACTTCTGTCCGAAGTTTGCTTAATCATCGAGATCGCTCGTTTCGAGCTATTTAATGCGAGAAACACGATATCTAGTGTTTTCACCACTCCTCAGTGCGTATGATATGCAGAACCGGCGATATCTTGGTATTCGTGGGGTTTCAAGCTGAGATATGCATTTTCTACGATAATCTTGGTGAGACTTCTGTCCGAAGTATGCTGAAACATCGAGATCGCTCTTTTCGAGCTAGCTAATGCGAGGAAAACCTTATCCGGTGTTTTCACCACTCCACAGTGCGTTTGATATGCAGAACCAGCGATATCTTGGCTTTCGTGTGGTTTCAAGCTGAGATATGCATTTTTTACGATAATCTTGTTGAGACTTCTGTCCGAAGTATGCTGAATCATCGAGATCGGTCTTGTCGAGCTAGTTAGTGCGAGAAACACGTTATCTGGTGTTTTCACCACTCCACAGTGCGTTTGATATGCAGAACAGTAGATATCTTGGTTTTCGTGTGGTTTCAAGCTGAGATATGCATTTTCTGCGATAATCTTGTTGAGACTTCTGTCCGAAATATGCAGAATCATCGAGATCGCACTTTTCGAGCTATTTAATGCGAGAAACACGTTATCTGGTGTTTTCACCACTCCACAGTTAGTTTGATATGCAGAACAGTAGATATCTTGCTTTTCGTGGGGTTTCAAGCTGAGATATGCATTTCCTACGGTAATCCTGGTGAGACTTCTGTCAGGCGTATGCAGAATATTCGAGAACGCTCTTTTCGAGCTACTTAATGCGCGAAACACGTTTTCTGGTGTTTTCACCACTCCACGGAACGTTTGATGTGCAGAACCGGAGATAACTCGGTTTTCGTCGGGTTTCAAGCTGAGATATGCATTTTCTACGATAATCTTGGTGAGACTTCTGTCAGAAGCATGCAGGATCTTCGAAAACGCTCTTTTCGAGCTACTTAATGCGAGAAACACGTTTTCTGGTGTTTTCACCACTCCACAGTGCGTTTGATATGCAGAACCGGCGACATCTTGGTTTTCGTGGGGTATCAAGCTGAGATATGCATTTTCTGTGATAATCTTTGTGAGACTTCTGTCCGAAGTATGCTGAAACATCGAGATCGCTCTTTTCGAGCTAGTTAATGCGAGAAAAACCTTATCCGGTGTTTTCACCACTCCACAGTGCGTTTGATATTCAGAACCAGCGATATCTCGGCTTTCGTGGGGTTTCAAGCTGAGATATGCATTTTGTACGATAATCTTGGTGAGACTTCTGTCCGAAGTTTGCTTAATCATCGAGATCGCTCGTTTCGAGCTATTTAATGCGAGGAACACGATATCTAGTGTTTTCACCACTCCTCAGTGCGTATGATATGCAGAACAGTAGATATCTTGGTTTTCGTGGGGTTTCAAGCTGAGATATGCATTTTCTGCGATAATCTTGTTGAGACTTCTGTCCGAAATATGCAGAATCATCGAGATCGCTCTTTTCGAGCTATTTAATGCGAGAAACACGTTATCTGGTGTTTTCACCACTCCACAGTTAGTTTGGTATGCAGAACCGGCGATATCTTGGTTTTCCTGGGATTTCAAGCTGAGATATGCATTTTCTGCGATAATCTTGGTGAGACTTCTGTCCGAAGTATGTTGAAACATCGAGATCGGTCGTTTCGAGCTATTTAATGCGAGAAACACGATATCTAGTGTTTTCACCACTCCTCAGTGCGTATAATATGCAGAACCGGCGAAATCTTGGTTTTCGTGGGGTTTCAAGCTGAGATATGCATTTTCTACGATAATCTTGGTGAGACTTCTGTCAGAAGTATGCAGGATCTTCGAGAACGCTCTTTTCGAGCTACTTAATGCGAGAAACACGTTTTCTGGTGTTTTCACCACACCACAGTGCGTTTGATATGCAGAACCGGCGACATCTTGGTTTTCGTGGGGTTTCAAGCTGAGATATGCATTTTCTACGATAATCTTGGTGAGACTTCTGTCCGAAGTATGCTGAAACATCGAGATCGCTCTTTTCGAGCTAGTTAATGCGAGGAAAACCTTATCCGGTGTTTTCACCACTCCACAGTGCGTTTGATATTCAGAACCAGCGATATCTCGGCTTTCGTGGGGTTTCAAGCTGAGATATGCATTTTGTACGATAATCTTGGTGAGACTTCTGTCCGAAGTTTGCTTAATCATCGAGATCGCTCGTTTCGAGCTATTTAATGCGAGAAACACGATATCTAGTGTTTTCACCACTCCTCAGTGCGTATGATATGCAGAACCGGCGATATCTTGGTATTCGTGGGGTTTCAAGCTGAGATATGCATTTTCTACGATAATCTTGGTGAGACTTCTGTCCGAAGTATGCTGAAACATCGAGATCGCTCTTTTCGAGCTAGCTAATGCGAGGAAAACCTTATCCGGTGTTTTCACCACTCCACAGTGCGTTTGATATGCAGAACCAGCGATATCTTGGCTTTCGTGTGGTTTCAAGCTGAGATATGCATTTTTTACGATAATCTTGTTGAGACTTCTGTCCGAAGTATGCTGAATCATCGAGATCGGTCTTGTCGAGCTAGTTAGTGCGAGAAACACGTTATCTGGTGTTTTCACCACTCCACAGTGCGTTTGATATGCAGAACAGTAGATATCTTGGTTTTCGTGGGGTTTCAAGCTGAGATATGCATTTTCTGCGATAATCTTGTTGAGACTTCTGTCCGAAATATGCAGAATCATCCAGATCGCACTTTTCGAGTTATTTAATGCGAGAAACACGTTATCTGGTGTTTTCACCACTCCACAGTTAGTTTGATATGCAGAACAGTAGATATCTTGCTTTTCGTGGGGTTTCAAGCTGAGATATGCATTTTCTACGGTAATCCTGGTGAGACTTCTGTCAGGCGTATGCAGAATATTCGAGAACGCTCTTTTCGAGCTACTTAATGCGCGAAACACGTTTTCTGGTGTTTTCACCACTCCACGGAACGTTTGATGTGCAGAACCGGAGATAACTCGGTTTTCGTCGGGTTTCAAGCTGAGATATGCATTTTCTACGATAATCTTGGTGAGACTTCTGTCAGAAGTATGCAGGATCTTCGAGAACGCTCTTTTCGAGCTACTTAATGCGAGAAACACGTTTTCTGGTGTTTTCACCACACCACAGTGCGTTTGATATGCAGAACCGGCGACATCTTGGTTTTCGTGGGGTTTCAAGCTGAGATATGCATTTTCTACGATAATCTTGGTGAGACTTCTGTCCGAAGTATGCTGAAACATCGAGATCGCTCTTTTCGAGCTAGTTAATGCGAGGAAAACCTTATCCGGTGTTTTCACCACTCCACAGTGCGTTTGATATTCAGAACCAGCGATATCTCGGCTTTCGTGGGGTTTCAAGCTGAGATATGCATTTTGTACGATAATCTTGGTGAGACTTCTGTCCGAAGTTTGCTTAATCATCGAGATCGCTCGTTTCGAGCTATTTAATGCGAGAAACACGATATCTAGTGTTTTCACCACTCCTCAGTGCGTATGATATGCAGAACCGGCGATATCTTGGTATTCGTGGGGTTTCAAGCTGAGATATGCATTTTCTACGATAATCTTGGTGAGACTTCTGTCCGAAGTATGCTGAAACATCGAGATCGCTCTTTTCGAGCTAGCTAATGCGAGGAAAACCTTATCCGGTGTTTTCACCACTCCACAGTGCGTTTGATATGCAGAACCAGCGATATCTTGGCTTTCGTGTGGTTTCAAGCTGAGATATGCATTTTTTACGATAATCTTGTTGAGACTTCTGTCCGAAGTATGCTGAATCATCGAGATCGGTCTTGTCGAGCTAGTTAGTGCGAGAAACACGTTATCTGGTGTTTTCACCACTCCACAGTGCGTTTGATATGCAGAACAGTAGATATCTTGGTTTTCGTGTGGTTTCAAGCTGAGATATGCATTTTCTGCGATAATCTTGTTGAGACTTCTGTCCGAAATATGCAGAATCATCGAGATCGCACTTTTCGAGCTATTTAATGCGAGAAACACGTTATCTGGTGTTTTCACCACTCCACAGTTAGTTTGATATGCAGAACAGTAGGTATCTTGCTTTTCGTGGGGTTTCAAGCTGAGATATGCATTTTCTACGGTAATCCTGGTGAGACTTCTGTCAGGCGTATGCAGAATATTCGAGAACGCTCTTTTCGAGCTACTTAATGCGCGAAACACGTTTTCTGGTGTTTTCACCACTCCACGGAACGTTTGATGTGCAGAACCGGAGATAACTCGGTTTTCGTCGGGTTTCAAGCTGAGATATGCATTTTCTACGATAATCTTGGTGAGACTTCTGTCAGAAGCATGCAGGATCTTCGAAAACGCTCTTTTCGAGCTACTTAATGCGAGAAACACGTTTTCTGGTGTTTTCACCACTCCACAGTGCGTTTGATATGCAGAACCGGCGACATCTTGGTTTTCGTGGGGTATCAAGCTGAGATATGCATTTTCTGTGATAATCTTTGTGAGACTTCTGTCCGAAGTATGCTGAAACATCGAGATCGCTCTTTTCGAGCTAGTTAATGCGAGAAAAACCTTATCCGGTGTTTTCACCACTCCACAGTGCGTTTGATATTCAGAACCAGCGATATCTCGGCTTTCGTGGGGTTTCAAGCTGAGATATGCATTTTGTACGATAATCTTGGTGAGACTTCTGTCCGAAGTTTGCTTAATCATCGAGATCGCTCGTTTCGAGCTATTTAATGCGAGGAACACGATATCTAGTGTTTTCACCACTCCTCAGTGCGTATAATATGCAGAACCGGCGAAATCTTGGTTTTCGTGGGGTTTCAAGCTGAGATATGCATTTTCTACGATAATCTTGGTGAGACTTCTGTCAGAAGTATGCAGGATCTTCGAGAACGCTCTTTTCGAGCTACTTAATGCGAGAAACACGTTTTCTGGTGTTTTCACCACACCACAGTGCGTTTGATATGCAGAACCGGCGACATCTTGGTTTTCGTGGGGTTTCAAGCTGAGATATGCATTTTCTACGATAATCTTGGTGAGACTTCTGTCCGAAGTATGCTGAAACATCGAGATCGCTCTTTTCGAGCTAGTTAATGCGAGGAAAACCTTATCCGGTGTTTTCACCACTCCACAGTGCGTTTGATATTCAGAACCAGCGATATCTCGGCTTTCGTGGGGTTTCAAGCTGAGATATGCATTTTGTACGATAATCTTGGTGAGACTTCTGTCCGAAGTTTGCTTAATCATCGAGATCGCTCGTTTCGAGCTATTTAATGCGAGAAACACGATATCTAGTGTTTTCACCACTCCTCAGTGCGTATGATATGCAGAACCGGCGATATCTTGGTATTCGTGGGGTTTCAAGCGGAGATATGCATTTTCTACGATAATCTTGGTGAGACTTCTGTCCGAAGTATGCTGAAACATCGAGATCGCTCTTTTCGAGCTAGCTAATGCGAGGAAAACCTTATCCGGTGTTTTCACCACTCCACAGTGCGTTTGATATGCAGAACCAGCGATATCTTGGCTTTCGTGTGGTTTCAAGCTGAGATATGCATTTTTTACGATAATCTTGTTGAGACTTCTGTCCGAAGTATGCTGAATCATCGAGATCGGTCTTGTCGAGCTAGTTAGTGCGAGAAACACGTTATCTGGTGTTTTCACCACTCCACAGTGCGTTTGATATGCAGAACAGTAGATATCTTGGTTTTCGTGTGGTTTCAAGCTGAGATATGCATTTTCTGCGATAATCTTGTTGAGACTTCTGTCCGAAATATGCAGAATCATCGAGATCGCACTTTTCGAGCTATTTAATGCGAGAAACACGTTATCTGGTGTTTTCACCACTCCACAGTTAGTTTGATATGCAGAACAGTAGATATCTTGCTTTTCGTGGGGTTTCAAGCTGAGATATGCATTTTCTACGGTAATCCTTGTGAGACTTCTGTCAGGCGTATGCAGAATATTCGAGAACGCTCTTTTCGAGCTACTTAATGCGCGAAACACGTTTTCTGGTGTTTTCACCACTCCACGGAACGTTTGATGTGCAGAACCGGAGATAACTCGGTTTTCGTCGGGTTTCAAGCTGAGATATGCATTTTCTACGATAATCTTGGTGAGACTTCTGTCAGAAGCATGCAGGATCTTCGAAAACGCTCTTTTCGAGCTACTTAATGCGAGAAACACGTTTTCTGGTGTTTTCACCACTCCACAGTGCGTTTGATATGCAGAACCGGCGACATCTTGGTTTTCGTGGGGTATCAAGCTGAGATATGCATTTTCTGTGATAATCTTTGTGAGACTACTGTCCGAAGTATGCTGAAACATCGAGATCGCTCTTTTCGAGCTAGTTAATGCGAGAAAAACCTTATCCGGTGTTTTCACCACTCCACAGTGCGTTTGATATTCAGAACCAGCGATATCTCGGCTTTCGTGGGGTTTCAAGCTGAGATATGCATTTTGTACGATAATCTTGGTGAGACTTCTGTCCGAAGTTTGCTTAATCATCGAGATCGCTCGTTTCGAGCTATTTAATGCGAGGAACACGATATCTAGTGTTTTCACCACTCCTCAGTGCGTATGATATGCAGAACAGTAGATATCTTGGTTTTCGTGGGGTTTCAAGCTGAGATATGCATTTTCTGCGATAATCTTGTTGAGACTTCTGTCCGAAATATGCAGAATCATCGAGATCGCTCTTTTCGAGCTATTTAATGCGAGAAACACGTTATCTGGTGTTTTCACCACTCCACAGTTAGTTTGGTATGCAGAACCGGCGATATCTTGGTTTTCCTGGGATTTCAAGCTGAGATATGCATTTTCTGCGATAATCTTGGTGAGACTTCTGTCCGAAGTATGCTGAAACATCGAGATCGGTCGTTTCGAGCTATTTAATGCGAGAAACACGATATCTAGTGTTTTCACCACTCCTCAGTGCGTATAATATGCAGAACCGGCGAAATCTTGGTTTTCGTGGGGTTTCAAGCTGAGATATGCATTTTCTGCGATAATCTTGGTGAGACTTCTGCCCGAAGTATGAAGAATCATCGAGATCGCTCTATTCGAGCTATTTAATGCCAGGAACACGTTTTCTGGGGTTTTCACCACTCCACAGTGCGTTTGATATGCAGAACCGGCGATATCTTGGTTTTTGTGGGGTTTCAAGCTGAGATATGCATTTTTTCGATAATCTTAGTGAGACTTCTGTCCGAAGTATGCTCAATCATCGAGATCGCTCTATTCGAGCTATTTAATGCGAGAAACACGTTATCTGGTGTTTTCAGCACTCCACAGTGCGTTTGATATGCAGAACCAGCGATATCTTGGTTTTCGTGGGGTTTCAAGCTGAGATATGCAATTTCTGCGATAATCTTGGTGAGACTTCTGTCCGAAGTATGCTTAATCATCGAGATCGCTCATTTCGAGCTATTTAATGCGAGAAACACGTTATCTGGTGTTTTCACCACTCCACAGTGCGTATGATGTGCAGAACCGACGAAATCTTGGTTTTCGTGGGGTTTCAAGCTGAGATATGCATTTTCTGCGATAATCTTGGTGAGACTTCTGTCCGAAGTATGCTGAAACATCGAGATCGCTCTTTTCGAGCTAGTTCATGCGAGAAAAAGCTTATCCGGTGATTTCACCACTCCACAGTGCGTTTGATATGCAGAACCAGCGATAACTTGGCTTTCGTGGGGTTTCAAGCTGAGATATGCATTTTTTACGATAATCTTGGTGAGACTTCTGTCCGAAGTATGAAGAATCATCGAGATCGCTCTATTCGAGCTATTTAATGCGAGGAACACGTTTTCTGGGGTTTTCACCACTCCACAGTGCGTTTGATATGCAGAACCGGCGATATCTTGGTTTTTGTGGGGTTTCAAGCTGAGATATGCATTTTTTCGATAATCTTAGTGAGACTTCTGTCCGAAGTATGCTCAATCATCGAGATCGCTCTATTCGAGCTATTTAATGCGAGAAACACGTTATCTGGTGTTTTCAGCACTCCACAGTGCGTTTGATATGCAGAACCAGCGATATCTTGGTTTTCGTGGGGTTTCAAGCTGAGATATGCATTTTCTGCGATAATCTTGGTGAGACTTCTGTCCGAAGTATGCTTTATCTTCGAGATCGCTCATTTCGAGCTATTTAATGCGAGAAACACGTTATCTGGTGTTTTCACCACTCCACAGTGCGTATGATGTGCAGAACCGACGATATCTTGGTTTTCGTGGGGTTTCAAGCTCAGATATGCATTTTCTGCGATAATCTTGGTGAGACTTCTATCCGAGTATGCAGAGTCATCGAGATCGTATTTTTCGACCTATTTCATGCGAGAAACTCGTTGTCTGGGGTTTTCACCACACCACAGTTCGTTGGATATGTAGAACCAGCGATATATGGGTTTTCGTGGGGTTTCAAGCTGAGATATGCATTTTTTACGATAATCTTGGTGAGACTTCGGTCCGAAATATGCTTAATCATCGAGATCGCTCGTTTCGACCTATTTAATGCGAGAAACACGTTATCTGGTGTTTTCACCACTCCACAGTTCGTTGGATATGCAGAACAGGAGATATCTTGGTTTTCGTGGGGTTTCTAGCAGAGATTTGCATTTTCTGCGATAATCTTGGTGGGACTTCTGTCCGAAGGATGCAGAAACATCAAGAGCGCTCTTTTCGAGCTATTTAATGCGAGAAGCACGTTTTCTGGGGTTTTCACCACACCACAGTTCGGTGGATGTGCAGAACCGGAGATATCTTGGTTTTCGTGGGGTTTCAATCTGAGATATGCATTTTCTGCGATAATCTTGGTGAGACTTCTGTCCGAAGTATGCTGAAACATCGAGAACGCTCTTTTCCAGCTATTTAATGCGAGAAACACGTTATCTGGTGTTTTCACCACTCCACAGTGCGTTGGATATGCAGAACCGGAGATAACTCGGTTTTCGTCGGGTTTCAAGCTGAGATATGCATTTTCTACGATAATCTTGGTGAGACTTCTGTCCGAAGTATGAAGAATCATCGAGATCGCTCTATTCGAGCTATTTAATGCGAGAAACACGTTTTCTGGGGTTTTCACCACTCCACAGTTCGTTGGATATGCAGAACAGTAGATATCTTGGTTTTCGTGGGGTTTCAAGCAGAGATATGTATTTTCTGCGATAATCTTGTTGAGACTTCTGTCCGAAGTATGCAGAATCATCGAGATCGGTCGTTTCGAGCTATTTAATGCGAGAAACACGTTATCTGGTGTTTTCACCACACCACAGTGCGTTGGATATGCAGAACCGGAGATATTTTGGTTTTCGTCGGGTTTCAAGCTGAGATATGCATTTTCTACGATAATCTTGGTGAGACTTCTGTCCGAAGTATGCTCAATCATCGAGATCGCTCTATTCGAGCTATTTAATGCGAGAAACGAGTTATCTGGTGTTTTCAGCACTCCACAGTGCGTTTGATATGCAGAACCAGCGATATCTTGGTTTTCGTGGGGTTTCAAGCTGAGATATGCATTTTCTGCGATAATCTTGGTGAGACTTCTGTCCGAAGTATGCTTTATCATCGAGATCGCTCGTTTCGAGCTATTTAATGCGAGAAACACGTTATCTGGTGTTTTCACCACACCACAGTGCGTTGGATATGCAGAACCGGAGATATTTTGGTTTTCGTCGGGTTTCAAGCTGAGATATGCATTTTCTGCGATAATCTTGTTGAGACTTCAGTCCGAAGTATGCAGAATCATCGAGATCGCTCGTTTCGAGCTATTCAATGCGGGAAACAAGTTATCTGGTGTTTTCACCACTCCACAGTGCGTTTGTTATGCAGAACAGTAGATATCTTGGTTTTCGTGGGGTTTCAAGCTGAGATATGCATTTTCTGCGATAATCTTGTTGAGACTTCTGTCCGAAGCATGAAGAATCATCGAGATCGCTCTATTCGAGCTATTTAATGCGAGGAACACGTTTTCTGGGGTTTTCACCACTCCACAGTGCGTTTGATATGCAGAACCGGCGATATCTTGGTTTTTGTGGGGTTTCAAGCTGAGATATGCATTTTTTCGATAATCTTAGTGAGACTTCTGTCCGAAGTATGCTCAATCATCGAGATCGCTCTATTCGAGCTATTTAATGCGAGAAACACGTTATCTGGTGTTTTCAGCACTCCACAGTGCGTTTGATATGCAGAACCAGCGATATCTTGGTTTTCGTGGGGTTTCAAGCTGAGATATGCATTTTCTGCGATAATCTTGTTGAGACTTCAGTCCGAAGTATGCAGAATCATCGAGATCGCTCGTTTCGAGCTATTCAATGCGAGAAACTCGTTATCTGGTGTTTTCACCACTCCACAGTGCGTTGGATATGCAGAACCGGAGATAACTCGGTTTTCGTCGGGTTTCAAGCTGAGATATGCATTTTCTACGATAATCTTGGTGAGACTTCAGTCCGAAGTATGAAGAATCATCGAGATCGCTCTATTCGAGCTATTTAATGCGAGAAACACGTTTTCTGGGGTTTTCACCACTCCACGGAACGTTTGATGTGCAGAACCGGAGATAACTCGGTTTTCGTCGGGTTTCAAGCTGAGATATGCATTTTCTACGATAATCTTGGTGAGACTTCTGTCAGAAGTATGCAGGATCTTCGAGAACGCTCTTTTCGAGCTACTTAATGCGAGAAACACGTTTTCTGGTGTTTTCACCACACCACAGTGCGTTTGATATGCAGAACCGGCGACATCTTGGTTTTCGTGGGGTTTCAAGCTGAGATATGCATTTTCTACGATAATCTTGGTGAGACTTCTGTCCGAAGTATGCTGAAACATCGAGATCGCTCTTTTCGAGCTAGTTAATGCGAGGAAAACCTTATCCGGTGTTTTCACCACTCCACAGTGCGTTTGATATTCAGAACCAGCGATATCTCGGCTTTCGTGGGGTTTCAAGCTGAGATATGCATTTTGTACGATAATCTTGGTGAGACTTCTGTCCGAAGTTTGCTTAATCATCGAGATCGCTCGTTTCGAGCTATTTAATGCGAGAAACACGATATCTAGTGTTTTCACCACTCCTCAGTGCGTATGATATGCAGAACCGGCGATATCTTGGTATTCGTGGGGTTTCAAGCTGAGATATGCATTTTCTACGATAATCTTGGTGAGACTTCTGTCCGAAGTATGCTGAAACATCGAGATCGCTCTTTTCGAGCTAGCTAATGCGAGGAAAACCTTATCCGGTGTTTTCACCACTCCACAGTGCGTTTGATATGCAGAACCAGCGATATCTTGGCTTTCGTGTGGTTTCAAGCTGAGATATGCATTTTTTACGATAATCTTGTTGAGACTTCTGTCCGAAGTATGCTGAATCATCGAGATCGGTCTTGTCGAGCTAGTTAGTGCGAGAAACACGTTATCTGGTGTTTTCACCACTCCACAGTGCGTTTGATATGCAGAACAGTAGATATCTTGGTTTTCGTGTGGTTTCAAGCTGAGATATGCATTTTCTGCGATAATCTTGTTGAGACTTCTGTCCGAAATATGCAGAATCATCGAGATCGCACTTTTCGAGCTATTTAATGCGAGAAACACGTTATCTGGTGTTTTCACCACTCCACAGTTAGTTTGATATGCAGAACAGTAGGTATCTTGCTTTTCGTGGGGTTTCAAGCTGAGATATGCATTTTCTACGGTAATCCTGGTGAGACTTCTGTCAGGCGTATGCAGAATATTCGAGAACGCTCTTTTCGAGCTACTTAATGCGCGAAACACGTTTTCTGGTGTTTTCACCACTCCACGGAACGTTTGATGTGCAGAACCGGAGATAACTCGGTTTTCGTCGGGTTTCAAGCTGAGATATGCATTTTCTACGATAATCTTGGTGAGACTTCTGTCAGAAGCATGCAGGATCTTCGAAAACGCTCTTTTCGAGCTACTTAATGCGAGAAACACGTTTTCTGGTGTTTTCACCACTCCACAGTGCGTTTGATATGCAGAACCGGCGACATCTTGGTTTTCGTGGGGTATCAAGCTGAGATATGCATTTTCTGTGATAATCTTTGTGAGACTTCTGTCCGAAGTATGCTGAAACATCGAGATCGCTCTTTTCGAGCTAGTTAATGCGAGAAAAACCTTATCCGGTGTTTTCACCACTCCACAGTGCGTTTGATATTCAGAACCAGCGATATCTCGGCTTTCGTGGGGTTTCAAGCTGAGATATGCATTTTGTACGATAATCTTGGTGAGACTTCTGTCCGAAGTTTGCTTAATCATCGAGATCGCTCGTTTCGAGCTATTTAATGCGAGGAACACGATATCTAGTGTTTTCACCACTCCTCAGTGCGTATGATATGCAGAACAGTAGATATCTTGGTTTTCGTGGGGTTTCAAGCTGAGATATGCATTTTCTGCGATAATCTTGTTGAGACTTCTGTCCGAAATATGCAGAATCATCGAGATCGCTCTTTTCGAGCTATTTAATGCGAGAAACACGTTATCTGGTGTTTTCACCACTCCACAGTTAGTTTGGTATGCAGAACCGGCGATATCTTGGTTTTCCTGGGATTTCAAGCTGAGATATGCATTTTCTGCGATAATCTTGGTGAGACTTCTGTCCGAAGTATGCTGAAACATCGAGATCGGTCGTTTCGAGCTATTTAATGCGAGAAACACGATATCTAGTGTTTTCACCACTCCTCAGTGCGTATAATATGCAGAACCGGCGAAATCTTGGTTTTCGTGGGGTTTCAAGCTGAGATATGCATTTTCTACGATAATCTTGGTGAGACTTCTGTCAGAAGTATGCAGGATCTTCGAGAACGCTCTTTTCGAGCTACTTAATGCGAGAAACACGTTTTCTGGTGTTTTCACCACACCACAGTGCGTTTGATATGCAGAACCGGCGACATCTTGGTTTTCGTGGGGTTTCAAGCTGAGATATGCATTTTCTACGATAATCTTGGTGAGACTTCTGTCCGAAGTATGCTGAAACATCGAGATCGCTCTTTTCGAGCTAGTTAATGCGAGGAAAACCTTATCCGGTGTTTTCACCACTCCACAGTGCGTTTGATATTCAGAACCAGCGATATCTCGGCTTTCGTGGGGTTTCAAGCTGAGATATGCATTTTGTACGATAATCTTGGTGAGACTTCTGTCCGAAGTTTGCTTAATCATCGAGATCGCTCGTTTCGAGCTATTTAATGCGAGAAACACGATATCTAGTGTTTTCACCACTCCTCAGTGCGTATGATATGCAGAACCGGCGATATCTTGGTATTCGTGGGGTTTCAAGCTGAGATATGCATTTTCTACGATAATCTTGGTGAGACTTCTGTCCGAAGTATGCTGAAACATCGAGATCGCTCTTTTCGAGCTAGCTAATGCGAGGAAAACCTTATCCGGTGTTTTCACCACTCCACAGTGCGTTTGATATGCAGAACCAGCGATATCTTGGCTTTCGTGTGGTTTCAAGCTGAGATATGCATTTTTTACGATAATCTTGTTGAGACTTCTGTCCGAAGTATGCTGAATCATCGAGATCGGTCTTGTCGAGCTAGTTAGTGCGAGAAACACGTTATCTGGTGTTTTCACCACTCCACAGTGCGTTTGATATGCAGAACAGTAGATATCTTGGTTTTCGTGTGGTTTCAAGCTGAGATATGCATTTTCTGCGATAATCTTGTTGAGACTTCTGTCCGAAATATGCAGAATCATCGAGATCGCACTTTTCGAGCTATTTAATGCGAGAAACACGTTATCTGGTGTTTTCACCACTCCACAGTTAGTTTGATATGCAGAACAGTAGATATCTTGCTTTTCGTGGGGTTTCAAGCTGAGATATGCATTTTCTACGGTAATCCTTGTGAGACTTCTGTCAGGCGTATGCAGAATATTCGAGAACGCTCTTTTCGAGCTACTTAATGCGCGAAACACGTTTTCTGGTGTTTTCACCACTCCACGGAACGTTTGATGTGCAGAACCGGAGATAACTCGGTTTTCGTCGGGTTTCAAGCTGAGATATGCATTTTCTACGATAATCTTGGTGAGACTTCTGTCAGAAGCATGCAGGATCTTCGAAAACGCTCTTTTCGAGCTACTTAATGCGAGAAACACGTTTTCTGGTGTTTTCACCACTCCACAGTGCGTTTGATATGCAGAACCGGCGACATCTTGGTTTTCGTGGGGTATCAAGCTGAGATATGCATTTTCTGTGATAATCTTTGTGAGACTTCTGTCCGAAGTATGCTGAAACATCGAGATCGCTCTTTTCGAGCTAGTTAATGCGAGAAAAACCTTATCCGGTGTTTTCACCACTCCACAGTGCGTTTGATATTCAGAACCAGCGATATCTCGGCTTTCGTGGGGTTTCAAGCTGAGATATGCATTTTGTACGATAATCTTGGTGAGACTTCTGTCCGAAGTTTGCTTAATCATCGAGATCGCTCGTTTCGAGCTATTTAATGCGAGGAACACGATATCTAGTGTTTTCACCACTCCTCAGTGCGTATGATATGCAGAACAGTAGATATCTTGGTTTTCGTGGGGTTTCAAGCTGAGATATGCATTTTCTGCGATAATCTTGTTGAGACTTCTGTCCGAAATATGCAGAATCATCGAGATCGCTCTTTTCGAGCTATTTAATGCGAGAAACACGTTATCTGGTGTTTTCACCACTCCACAGTTAGTTTGGTATGCAGAACCGGCGATATCTTGGTTTTCCTGGGATTTCAAGCTGAGATATGCATTTTCTGCGATAATCTTGGTGAGACTTCTGTCCGAAGTATGCTGAAACATCGAGATCGGTCGTTTCGAGCTATTTAATGCGAGAAACACGATATCTAGTGTTTTCACCACTCCTCAGTGCGTATAATATGCAGAACCGGCGAAATCTTGGTTTTCGTGGGGTTTCAAGCTGAGATATGCATTTTCTGCGATAATCTTGGTGAGACTTCTGCCCGAAGTATGAAGAATCATCGAGATCGCTCTATTCGAGCTATTTAATGCCAGGAACACGTTTTCTGGGGTTTTCACCACTCCACAGTGCGTTTGATATGCAGAACCGGCGATATCTTGGTTTTTGTGGGGTTTCAAGCTGAGATATGCATTTTTTCGATAATCTTAGTGAGACTTCTGTCCGAAGTATGCTCAATCATCGAGATCGCTCTATTCGAGCTATTTAATGCGAGAAACACGTTATCTGGTGTTTTCAGCACTCCACAGTGCGTTTGATATGCAGAACCAGCGATATCTTGGTTTTCGTGGGGTTTCAAGCTGAGATATGCAATTTCTGCGATAATCTTGGTGAGACTTCTGTCCGAAGTATGCTTAATCATCGAGATCGCTCATTTCGAGCTATTTAATGCGAGAAACACGTTATCTGGTGTTTTCACCACTCCACAGTGCGTATGATGTGCAGAACCGACGAAATCTTGGTTTTCGTGGGGTTTCAAGCTGAGATATGCATTTTCTGCGATAATCTTGGTGAGACTTCTGTCCGAAGTATGCTGAAACATCGAGATCGCTCTTTTCGAGCTAGTTCATGCGAGAAAAAGCTTATCCGGTGATTTCACCACTCCACAGTGCGTTTGATATGCAGAACCAGCGATAACTTGGCTTTCGTGGGGTTTCAAGCTGAGATATGCATTTTTTACGATAATCTTGGTGAGACTTCTGTCCGAAGTATGAAGAATCATCGAGATCGCTCTATTCGAGCTATTTAATGCGAGGAACACGTTTTCTGGGGTTTTCACCACTCCACAGTGCGTTTGATATGCAGAACCGGCGATATCTTGGTTTTTGTGGGGTTTCAAGCTGAGATATGCATTTTTTCGATAATCTTAGTGAGACTTCTGTCCGAAGTATGCTCAATCATCGAGATCGCTCTATTCGAGCTATTTAATGCGAGAAACACGTTATCTGGTGTTTTCAGCACTCCACAGTGCGTTTGATATGCAGAACCAGCGATATCTTGGTTTTCGTGGGGTTTCAAGCTGAGATATGCATTTTCTGCGATAATCTTGGTGAGACTTCTGTCCGAAGTATGCTTTATCTTCGAGATCGCTCATTTCGAGCTATTTAATGCGAGAAACACGTTATCTGGTGTTTTCACCACTCCACAGTGCGTATGATGTGCAGAACCGACGATATCTTGGTTTTCGTGGGGTTTCAAGCTCAGATATGCATTTTCTGCGATAATCTTGGTGAGACTTCTATCCGAGTATGCAGAGTCATCGAGATCGTATTTTTCGACCTATTTCATGCGAGAAACTCGTTGTCTGGGGTTTTCACCACACCACAGTTCGTTGGATATGTAGAACCAGCGATATATGGGTTTTCGTGGGGTTTCAAGCTGAGATATGCATTTTTTACGATAATCTTGGTGAGACTTCGGTCCGAAATATGCTTAATCATCGAGATCGCTCGTTTCGACCTATTTAATGCGAGAAACACGTTATCTGGTGTTTTCACCACTCCACAGTTCGTTGGATATGCAGAACAGGAGATATCTTGGTTTTCGTGGGGTTTCTAGCAGAGATTTGCATTTTCTGCGATAATCTTGGTGGGACTTCTGTCCGAAGGATGCAGAAACATCAAGAGCGCTCTTTTCGAGCTATTTAATGCGAGAAGCACGTTTTCTGGGGTTTTCACCACACCACAGTTCGGTGGATGTGCAGAACCGGAGATATCTTGGTTTTCGTGGGGTTTCAATCTGAGATATGCATTTTCTGCGATAATCTTGGTGAGACTTCTGTCCGAAGTATGCTGAAACATCGAGAACGCTCTTTTCCAGCTATTTAATGCGAGAAACACGTTATCTGGTGTTTTCACCACTCCACAGTGCGTTGGATATGCAGAACCGGAGATAACTCGGTTTTCGTCGGGTTTCAAGCTGAGATATGCATTTTCTACGATAATCTTGGTGAGACTTCTGTCCGAAGTATGAAGAATCATCGAGATCGCTCTATTCGAGCTATTTAATGCGAGAAACACGTTTTCTGGGGTTTTCACCACTCCACAGTTCGTTGGATATGCAGAACAGTAGATATCTTGGTTTTCGTGGGGTTTCAAGCAGAGATATGTATTTTCTGCGATAATCTTGTTGAGACTTCTGTCCGAAGTATGCAGAATCATCGAGATCGGTCGTTTCGAGCTATTTAATGCGAGAAACACGTTATCTGGTGTTTTCACCACACCACAGTGCGTTGGATATGCAGAACCGGAGATATTTTGGTTTTCGTCGGGTTTCAAGCTGAGATATGCATTTTCTACGATAATCTTGGTGAGACTTCTGTCCGAAGTATGCTCAATCATCGAGATCGCTCTATTCGAGCTATTTAATGCGAGAAACGAGTTATCTGGTGTTTTCAGCACTCCACAGTGCGTTTGATATGCAGAACCAGCGATATCTTGGTTTTCGTGGGGTTTCAAGCTGAGATATGCATTTTCTGCGATAATCTTGGTGAGACTTCTGTCCGAAGTATGCTTTATCATCGAGATCGCTCGTTTCGAGCTATTTAATGCGAGAAACACGTTATCTGGTGTTTTCACCACACCACAGTGCGTTGGATATGCAGAACCGGAGATATTTTGGTTTTCGTCGGGTTTCAAGCTGAGATATGCATTTTCTGCGATAATCTTGTTGAGACTTCAGTCCGAAGTATGCAGAATCATCGAGATCGCTCGTTTCGAGCTATTCAATGCGGGAAACAAGTTATCTGGTGTTTTCACCACTCCACAGTGCGTTTGTTATGCAGAACAGTAGATATCTTGGTTTTCGTGGGGTTTCAAGCTGAGATATGCATTTTCTGCGATAATCTTGTTGAGACTTCTGTCCGAAGCATGAAGAATCATCGAGATCGCTCTATTCGAGCTATTTAATGCGAGGAACACGTTTTCTGGGGTTTTCACCACTCCACAGTGCGTTTGATATGCAGAACCGGCGATATCTTGGTTTTTGTGGGGTTTCAAGCTGAGATATGCATTTTTTCGATAATCTTAGTGAGACTTCTGTCCGAAGTATGCTCAATCATCGAGATCGCTCTATTCGAGCTATTTAATGCGAGAAACACGTTATCTGGTGTTTTCAGCACTCCACAGTGCGTTTGATATGCAGAACCAGCGATATCTTGGTTTTCGTGGGGTTTCAAGCTGAGATATGCATTTTCTGCGATAATCTTGTTGAGACTTCAGTCCGAAGTATGCAGAATCATCGAGATCGCTCGTTTCGAGCTATTCAATGCGAGAAACTCGTTATCTGGTGTTTTCACCACTCCACAGTGCGTTGGATATGCAGAACCGGAGATAACTCGGTTTTCGTCGGGTTTCAAGCTGAGATATGCATTTTCTACGATAATCTTGGTGAGACTTCAGTCCGAAGTATGAAGAATCATCGAGATCGCTCTATTCGAGCTATTTAATGCGAGAAACACGTTTTCTGGGGTTTTCACCACTCCACAGTTCGTTGGATATGCAGAACAGTAGATATCTTGGTTTTCGTGGGGTTTCAAGCAGAGATATGTTTAATCTTGGTGAGACTTCTGTCAGAAGCATGCAGGATCTTCGAAAACGCTCTTTTCGAGCTACTTAATGCGAGAAACACGTTTTCTGGTGTTTTCACCACTCCACAGTGCGTTTGATATGCAGAACCGGCGACATCTTGGTTTTCGTGGGGTATCAAGCTGAGATATGCATTTTCTGTGATAATCTTTGTGAGACTTCTGTCCGAAGTATGCTGAAACATCGAGATCGCTCTTTTCGAGCTAGTTAATGCGAGAAAAACCTTATCCGGTGTTTTCACCACTCCACAGTGCGTTTGATATTCAGTACCAGCGATATCTCGGCTTTCGAGGGGTTTCAAGCTGAGATATGCATTTTGTACGATAATCTTGGTGAGACTTCTGTCCGAAGTTTGCTTAATCATCGAGATCGCTCGTTTCGAGCTATTTAATGCGAGGAACACGATATCTAGTGTTTTCACCACTCCTCAGTGCGTATGATATGCAGAACCGGCGATATCTTGGTATTCGTGGGGTTTCAAGCTGAGATATGCATTTTCTCCGATAATCTTGGTGAGACTTCTGTCCGAAGTATGCTGAAACATCGAGATCGCTCTTTTCGAGCTAGCTAATGCGAGGAAAACCTTATCCGGTGTTTTCACCACTCCACAGTGCGTTTGATATGCAGAACCAGCGATATCTTGGCTTTCGTGTGGTTTCAAGCTGAGATATGCATTTTTTACGATAATCTTGTTGAGACTTCTGTCCGAAGTATGCTGAATCATCGAGATCGGTCTTGTCGAGCTAGTTAGTGCGAGAAACACGTTATCTGGTGTTTTCACCACTCCACAGTGCGTTTGATATGCAGAACAGTAGATATCTTGGTTTTCGTGTGGTTTCAAGCTGAGATATGCATTTTCTGCGATAATCTTGTTGAGACTTCTGTCCGAAATATGCAGAATCATCGAGATCGCACTTTTCGAGCTATTTAATGCGAGAAACACGTTATCTGGTGTTTTCACCACTCCACAGTTAGTTTGATATGCAGAACAGTAGATATCTTGCTTTTCGTGGGGTTTCAAGCTGAGATATGCATTTTCTACGGTAATCCTGGTGAGACTTCTGTCAGGCGTATGCAGAATATTCGAGAACGCTCTTTTCGAGCTACTTAATGCGCGAAACACGTTTTCTGGTGTTTTCACCACTCCACGGAACGTTTGATGTGCAGAACCGGAGATAACTCTGTTTTCGTCGGGTTTCAAGCTGAGATATGCATTTTCTACGATAATCTTGGTGAGACTTCTGTCAGAAGCATGCAGGATCTTCGAAAACGCTCTTTTCGAGCTACTTAATGCGAGAAACACGTTTTCTGGTGTTTTCACCACTCCACAGTGCGTTTGATATTCAGAACCAGCGATATCTCGGCTTTCGTGGGGTTTCAAGCTGAGATATGCATTTTGTACGATAATCTTGGTGAGACTTCTGTCCGAAGTTTGCTCAATCATCGAGATCGCTCGTTTCGAGCTATTTAATGCGAAGAACACGATATCTAGTGTTTTCACCACTCCTCAGTGCGTATGATATGCAGAACAGTAGATATCTTGGTTTTCGTGGGGTTTCAAGCTGAGATATGCATTTTCTGCGATAATCTTGTTGAGACTTCTGTCCGAAATATGCAGAATCATCGAGATCGCTCTTTTCGAGCTATTTAATGCGAGAAACACGTTATCTGGTGTTTTCACCACTCCACAGTTAGTTTGGTATGCAGAACCGGCGATATCTTGGTTTTCCTGGGATTTCAAGCTGAGATATGCATTTTCTGCGATAATCTTTGTGAGACTTCTGTCCGAAGTATGCTGAAACATCGAGATCGGTCGTTTCGAGCTATTTAATGCGAGAAACACGATATCTAGTGTTTTCACCACTCCTCAGTGCGTATAATATGCAGAACCGGCGAAATCTTGGTTTTCGTGGGGTTTCAAGCTGAGATATGCATTTTCTGCGATAATCTTGGTGAGACTTCTGCCCGAAGTATGAAGAATCATCGAGATCGCTCTATTCGAGCTATTTAATGCCAGGAACACGTTTTCTGGGGTTTTCACCACTCCACAGTGCGTTTGATATGCAGAACCGGCGATATCTTGGTTTTTGTGGGGTTTCAAGCTGAGATATGCATTTTTTCGATAATCTTAGTGAGACTTCTGTCCGAAGTATGCTCAATCATCGAGATCGCTCTATTCGAGCTATTTAATGCGAGAAACACGTTATCTGGTGTTTTCAGCACTCCACAGTGCGTTTGATATGCAGAACCAGCGATATCTTGGTTTTCGTGGGGTTTCAAGCTGAGATATGCAATTTCTGCGATAATCTTGGTGAGACTTCTGTCCGAAGTATGCTTAATCATCGAGATCGCTCATTTCGAGCTATTTAATGCGAGAAACACGTTATCTGGTGTTTTCACCACTCCACAGTGCGTATGATGTGCAGAACCGACGAAATCTTGGTTTTCGTGGGGTTTCAAGCTGAGATATGCATTTTCTGCGATAATCTTGGTGAGACTTCTGTCCGAAGTATGCTGAAACATCGAGATCGCTCTTTTCGAGCTAGTTCATGCGAGAAAAAGCTTATCCGGTGATTTCACCACTCCACAGTGCGTTTGATATGCAGAACCAGCGATAACTTGGCTTTCGTGGGGTTTCAAGCTGAGATATGCATTTTTTACGATAATCTTGGTGAGACTTCTGTCCGAAGTATGAAGAATCATCGAGATCGCTCTATTCGAGCTATTTAATGCGAGGAACACGTTTTCTGGGGGTTTCACCACTCCACAGTGCGTTTGATATGCAGAACCGGCGATATCTTGGTTTTTGTGGGGTTTCAAGCTGAGATATGCATTTTTTCGATAATCTTAGTGAGACTTCTGTCCGAAGTATGCTCAATCATCGAGATCGCTCTATTCGAGCTATTTAATGCGAGAAACACGTTATCTGGTGTTTTCAGCACTCCACAGTGCGTTTGATATGCAGAACCAGCGATATCTTGGTTTTCGTGGGGTTTCAAGCTGAGATATGCATTTTCTGCGATAATCTTGGTGAGACTTCTGTCCGAAGTATGCTTTATCTTCGAGATCGCTCATTTCGAGCTATTTAATGCGAGGAACACGTTATCTGGTGTTTTCACCACTCCACAGTGCGTATGATGTGCAGAACCGACGATATCTTGGTTTTCGTGGGGTTTCAAGCTCAGATATGCATTTTCTGCGATAATCTTGGTGAGACTTCTATCCGAGTATGCAGAGTCATCGAGATCGTATTTTTCGACCTATTTCATGCGAGAAACTCGTTGTCTGGGGTTTTCACCACACCACAGTTCGTTGGATATGTAGAACCAGCGATATATGGGTTTTCGTGGGGTTTCAAGCTGAGATATGCATTTTTTACGATAATCTTGGTGAGACTTCGGTCCGAAATATGCTTAATCATCGAGGTCGCTCGTTTCGACCTATTTAATGCGAGAAACACGTTATCTGGTGTTTTCACCACTCCACAGTTCGTTGGATATGCAGAACAGGAGATATCTTGGTTTTCGTGGGGTTTCTAGCAGAGATTTGCATTTTCTGCGATAATCTTGGTGGGACTTCTGTCCGAAGGATGCAGAAACATCAAGAGCGCTCTTTTCGAGCTATTTAATGCGAGAAGCACGTTTTCTGGGGTTTTCACCACACCACAGTTCGGTGGATGTGCAGAACCGGAGATATCTCGGTTTTCGTGGGGTTTCAATCTGAGATATGCATTTTCTGCGATAATCTTGGTGAGACTTCTGTCCGAAGTATGCTGAAACATCGAGAACGCTCTTTTCCAGCTATTTAATGCGAGAAACACGTTATCTGGTGTTTTCACCACTCCACAGTGCGTTGGATATGCAGAACCGGAGATAACTCGGTTTTCGTCGGGTTTCAAGCTGAGATATGCATTTTCTACGATAATCTTGGTGAGACTTCTGTCCGAAGTATGAAGAATCATCGAGATCGCTCTATTCGAGCTATTTAATGCGAGAAACACGTTTTCTGGGGTTTTCACCACTCCACAGTTCGTTGGATATGCAGAACAGTAGATATCTTGGTTTTCGTGGGGTTTCAAGCAGAGATATGTATTTTCTGCGATAATCTTGTTGAGACTTCTGTCCGAAGTATGCAGAATCATCGAGATCGGTCGTTTCGAGCTATTTAATGCGAGAAACACGTTATCTGGTGTTTTCACCACACCACAGTGCGTTGGATATGCAGAACCGGAGATATTTTGGTTTTCGTCGGGTTTCAAGCTGAGATATGCATTTTCTACGATAATCTTGGTGAGACTTCTGTCCGAAGTATGCTCAATCATCGAGATCGCTCTATTCGAGCTATTTAATGCGAGAAACGAGTTATCTGGTGTTTTCAGCACTCCACAGTGCGTTTGATATGCAGAACCAGCGATATCTTGGTTTTCGTGGGGTTTCAAGCTGAGATATGCATTTTCTGCGATAATCTTGGTGAGACTTCTGTCCGAAGTATGCTTTATCATCGAGATCGCTCGTTTCGAGCTATTTAATGCGAGAAACACGTTATCTGGTGTTTTCACCACACCACAGTGCGTTGGATATGCAGAACCGGAGATATTTTGGTTTTCGTCGGGTTTCAAGCTGAGATATGCATTTTCTGCGATAATCTTGTTGAGACTTCAGTCCGAAGTATGCAGAATCATCGAGATCGCTCGTTTCGAGCTATTCAATGCGGGAAACAAGTTATCTGGTGTTTTCACCACTCCACAGTGCGTTTGTTATGCAGAACAGTAGATATCTTGGTTTTCGTGGGGTTTCAAGCTGAGATATGCATTTTCTGCGATAATCTTGTTGAGACTTCTGTCCGAAGTATGCAGAATCATCGAGATCGCTCGTTTCGAGCTATTCAATGCGAGAAACACGTTATCTGGTGTTTTCACCACTCCACAGTGCGTTGGATATGCAGAACCGGAGATAACTCGGTTTTCGTCGGATTTCAAGCTGAGATATGCATTTTCTACGATAATCTTGGTGAGACTTCTGTCCGAAGTATGAAGAATCATCGAGATCGCTCTATTCGAGCTATTTAATGCGAGAAACACGTTTTCTGGGGTTTTCACCACTCCACAGTTCGTTGGATATGCAGAACAGTAGATATCTTGGTTTTCGTGGGGTTTCAAGCAGAGATATGTATTTTCTGCGATAATCTTGTTGAGACTTCTGTCCGAAGCATGAAGAATCATCGAGATCGCTCTATTCGAGCTATTTAATGCGAGGAACACGTTTTCTGGGGTTTTCACCACTCCACAGTGCGTTTGATATGCAGAACCGGCGATATCTTGGTTTTTGTGGGGTTTCAAGCTGAGATATGCATTTTTTCGATAATCTTAGTGAGACTTCTGTCCGAAGTATGCTCAATCATCGAGATCGCTCTATTCGAGCTATTTAATGCGAGAAACACGTTATCTGGTGTTTTCAGCACTCCACAGTGCGTTTGATATGCAGAACCAGCGATATCTTGGTTTTCGTGGGGTTTCAAGCTGAGATATGCATTTTCTGCGATAATCTTGGTGAGACTTCTGTCGGAAGTATGCTTTATCATCGAGATCGCTCATTTCGAGCTATTTAATGCAAGAAACACGTTATCTGGTGTTTTCACCACTCCACAGTGCGTATGATGTGCAGAACCGACGATATCTTGGTTTTCGTGGGGTTTCAAGCTCAGATATGCATTTTCTGCGATAATCTTGGTGAGACTTCTATCCGAAGTATGCAGAGTCATCGAGATCGTATTTTTCGACCTATTTCATGCGAGAAACACGTTGTCTGGGGTTTTCACCACACCACAGTTCGTTGGATATGTAGAACCAGCGATATATGGGTTTTCGTGGGGTTTCAAGCTGAGATATGCATTTTTTACGATAATCTTGGTGAGACTTCGGTCCGAAATATGCTTAATCATCGAGATCGCTCGTTTCGACCTATTTAATGCGAGAAACACGTTATCTGGTGTTTTCACCACTCCACAGTGCGTTTGATATGCTGAACACAGCGATAATTTGGTTTTCGTGGGGTTTCAAGCTGAGATATGCATTTTCTGCGATAATCTTGTTGAGACTTCAGTCCGAAGTATGCAGAATCATCGAGATCGCTCGTTTCGAGCTATTCAATGCGAGAAACAAGTTATCTGGTGTTTTCACCACTCCACAGTGCGTTTGTTATGCAGAACAGTAGATATCTTGGTTTTCGTGGGGTTTCAAGCTGAGATATGCATTTTCTGCGATAATCTTGTTGAGACTTCTGTCCGAAGTATGCAGAATCATCGAGATCGCTCGTTTCGAGCTATTCAATGCGAGAATCACGTTATCTGGTGTTTTCACCACTCCACAGTGCTTTGGATATGCAGAACCGGAGATAACTCGGTTTTCGTCGGGTTTCAAGCTGAGATATGCATTTTCTACGATAATCTTGGTGAGACTTCTGTCCGAAGTATGAAGAATCATCGAGATCGCTCTATTCGAGCTATTTAATGCGAGAAACACGTTTTCTGGGGTTTTCACCACTCCACAGTTCGTTGGATATGCAGAACAGTAGATATCTTGGTTTTAGTGGGGTTTCAAGCAGAGATATGTATTTTCTGCGATAATCTTGTTGAGACTTCTGTCCGAAGTATGCAGAATCATCGGGATCGCTCGTTTCGAGCTATTTAATGCGAGAAACACGTTATCTGGTGTTTTCACCACACCACAGTGCGTTGGATATGCAGAACCGGAGATATTTTGGTTTTCGTCGGGTTTCAAGCTGAGATATGCATTGTCTACGATAAGCTTGGTGAGACATCTGTCCGAAGTATGCAGAATCATCGAGAGCGCTCTTTTCGAGCTATTTAATGCGAGAAACACGTTTTCTGGGGGTTTCAACACTCCACAGTGCGTTGGATATGCAGAACCGGAGATATTTTGATTTCGTCGGGTTTCAAGCTGAGATATGCATTTTCTACGATAAGCTTGTTGAGATTTCTGTCCGAAGTATGCAGAATCATCGTGATCGCTCGTTTCGAGCTATTTAATGCGGGAAACACGTTTTCTGGGGTTTTCACCACACCTCAGTGCGTTGGATATGCAGAACCGGAGATATTTTGGTTTTCGTCGGGTTTCAAGCTGAGATATGCATTTTCTACGATAAGCTTGGTGAAACATCTGTCCGAAGTATGCAGAAACGTCGAGAGCTCACTTTTCGAGCTATTTAATGCGAGAAACACGTTATCTGGTGTTTTCACCACTCCACAGTGCGTTTGATATGCAGAACCGGCGATATCTTGGTTTTCGTGGGGTTTCAAGCTGAGATATGCATTTTCGGCGATAATCTTGGTGAGACTTCTGTCCGAAGTATGCAGAATCATCGAGATCGCTCGTTTCGAGCTACTGAATGCGAGAAACACGTTATCTGGTGTTTTCACCACTCCTCAGTGCGTTGGATATGCAGAACCGGAGATATCTTGGTTTTCGTGGGGTTTCAAGCTGAGATATGGATTTTCTGCGATAATCTTGGTGAGACTTCTGTCCGAAGTATGCAGAATCATCGAGATCGCTCGTTTCGAGCTACTGAATGCGAGAAACACGTTATTTGGTGTTTTCACCACTCCTCAGTGCGTTGGATATGCAGAACCGGAGATATTTTGGTTTTCGTCGGGTTTCAAGCTGAGATATGCATTTTCTACGATAAGCTTGGTGAAACATCTGTCCGAAGTATGCAGAAACGTCGAGAGCGCTCTTTTCGAGCTATTTAATGCGAGAAACACGTTTTCTGGGGTTTTCAACACTCCACAGTGCGTTGGATATGCAGAACCGGAGATATTTTGGTTTTCGTCGGGTTTCAAGCTGAGATATGCAATTCCTACGATAAGCTTGGTGAAACATCTGACCGAAGTATGCAGAAACGTCGAGAGCGCACTTTTCGAGCTATTTAATGCGAGAAACACGTTTTCTGGGGTTTTCACCAGTCCACAGTTCGTTGGATATGCAGAACAGTAGATATCTTGGTTTTCGTGGGGTTTCAAGCAGAGATATGCATTTTCTGCGATAATCTTGGTGAGACTTCTGTTAGAAGGATGCAGAATCATCGAGATCGCACTTTTCGAGCTATTTAATGCGAGAAACACGTTATCTGGTGTTTTCACCACTCCACAGTTGCTTTGATATGCAGAACCGGCGATATTTTGGTTTTCGTCGGGTTTCAAGCTGAGATATGCATTTTCAACGATAATCTTGGTGAAACATCTGTCCGAAGTATGCAGAAACATCGAGAGCGCTCTTTTCGAGCTATTTAATGCGAGAAACACGTTATCTGGTGTTTTAACCACTCAACAGTGCGTTTGATATGCAGAACAGTAGATATCTTGGTTTTCGTGGGGTTTCAAGCTGAGATATGCATTTTCTGCGATAATCTTGTTGAGACTTCTGTCCGAAGTATGCAGAATCATCGAGATCGCTCGTTTCGAGCTATTCAATGCGAGAAACACGTTATCTGGTGTTTTCACCACTCCACAGTGCGTTGGATATGCAGAACCGGAGATAACTCGGTTTTCGTCGGGTTTCAAGCTGAGATATGCATTTTCTACGATAATCTTTGTGAGACTTCTGTCCGAAGTATGAAGAATCATCGAGATCGCTCTATTCGAGCTATTTAATGCGAGAAACACGTTATCTGGTGTTTTCACCACTCCACAGTGCGTTTGATATGCAGAACCGGCGATATCTTGGTTTTCGTGGGGTTTCAAGCTGAGATATGCATTTTCTGCGATAATCTTGGTGAGACTTCTGTCCGAAGTATGCAGAATCATCGAGATCGCTCGTTTCGAGCTACTGAATGCGAGAAACCCGTTATCTGGTGTTTTCACCACTCCTCAGTGCGTTGGATATGCAGAACCGGAGATATTTTGGTTTTCGTCGGGTTTCAAGCTGAGATATGCATTTTCTACGATAAGCTTGGTGAAACATCTGTCCGAAGTATGCAGAAACGTCGAGAGCGCTCTTTTCGAGGTATTTAATGCGAGAAACACGTTTTCTGGGGTTTTCAACACTCCACAGTGCGTTGGATATGCAGAACCGGAGATATTTTGGTTTTCGTCGGGTTTCAAGCTGAGATATGCAATTCCTACGATAAGCTTGGTGAAACATCTGACCGAATTATGCAGAAACGTCGAGAGCGCACTTTTCGAGCTATTTAATGCGAGAAACACGTTTTCTGGGGATTTAACCACTCCACAGTTCGTTGGATATGCAGAACAGTAGATATCTTGGTTTTCGTGGGGTTTCAAGCAGAGATATGCATTTTCTGCGATAATCTTGGTGAGACTTCTGTTAGAAGGATGCAGAATCATCGAGATCGCACTTTTCGAGCTATTTAATGCGAGAAACACGTTATCTGGTGTTTTCACCACTCCACAGTTGCTTTGATATGCAGAACCGGCGATATTTTGGTTTTCGTCGGGTTTCAAGCTGAGATATGCATTTTCAACGATAATCTTGGTGAAACATCTGTCCGAAGTATGCAGAAACATCGAGAGCGCTCTTTTCGAGCTATTTAATGCGAGAAACACGTTATCTGGTGTTTTAACCACTCAACAGTGCGTTTGATATGCAGAACAGTAGATATCTTGGTTTTCGTGGGGTTTCAAGCTGAGATATGCATTTTCTGCGATAATCTTGTTGAGACTTCTGTCCGAAGTATGCAGAATCATCGAGATCGCTCGTTTCGAGCTATTCAATGCGAGAAACACGTTATCTGGTGTTTTCACCACTCCACAGTGCGTTGGATATGCAGAACCGGAGATAACCTGGTTTTCGTCGGGTTTCAAGCTGAGATATGCATTTTCTACGATAATCTTTGTGAGACTTCTGTCCGAAGTATGAAGAATCATCGAGATCGCTCTATTCGAGCTATTTAATGCGAGAAACACGTTTTCTGGGGTTTTCACCACTCCACAGTTCGTTGGATATGCAGAACAGTAGATATCTTGGTTTTCGTGGGGTTTCAAGCAGAGATATGTATTTTCTGCGATAATCTTGTTGGGACTTCTGTCCGAAGTATGCAGAATCATCGAGATCGCTCGTTTCGAGCTATTTAATGCGAGAAACACGTTATCTGGTGTTTTAACCACTCCACAGTGCGTTTGATATGCAGAACAGTAGATATCTTGGTTTTCGTGGGGTTTCAAGCTGAGATATGCATTTTCTGCGATAATCTTGTTGAGACTTCTGTCCGAAGTATGCAGAATCATCGAGATCGCTCGTTTCGAGCTATTTAATGCGAGAAACACGTTATCTGGTGTTTTCACCACACCACAGTGCGTTGGATATGCAGAACCGGAGATATTTTGGTTTTCGTCGGGTTTCAAGCTGAGATATGCATTTTCTACGATAAGCTTGGTGAGACATCTGTCCGAAGTATGCAGAATCATCGAGAGCGCTCTTTTCGAGCTATTTAATGCGAGAAACACGTTTTCTGGGGTTTTCACCACTCCACAGTTCGTTGGATATGCAGAACAGTAGATATCTTGGTTTTCGTGGGGTTTCAAGCAGAGATATGCATTTTCTGCGATAATCTTGGTGAGACTTCTGTTAGAAGTATGCAGAATCATCGAGATCGCACTTTTCGAGCTATTTAATGCGAGAAACACGTTATCTGGTGTTTTCACCACTCCACAGTTGGTTTGATATGCAGAACCGGCGATATTTAGGTTTTCGTCGGGTTTCAAGCTGAGATATGCATTTTCTACAATAATCTTGGTGAAACATCTGTCCGAAGTATGCAGAAACATCGAGAGCGCTCTTTTCGAGCAATTTAATGCGAGAAACACGTTATCTGGTGTTTTCACCACTCCACAGTGCGTTTGATATGCAGAACAGTAGATATCTTGCTTTTCGTGGGGTTTCAAGCTGAGATATGCATTTTCTACGGTAATCCTGGTGACACTTCTGTCACACGTATGCAGAATATTCGAGAACGCTCTTTTCGAGCTACTTAATGCGCGAAACACGTTTTCTGGTGTTTTCACCACTCCACGGTACGTTTGATATGCAGAACAGTAGATATCTTGGTTTTCGTGGGGTTTCAAGCTGAGATATGCATTCTCTGCGATAATCTTGTTGAGACTTCTGTCCGAAATATGCAGAATCATCGAGATCGCACTTTTCGAGCTATTTAATGCGAGAAACACGTTATCTGGTGTTTTCACCACTCCACAGTTAGTTTGATATGCAGAACCGGCGATATCTTGGTTTTCCTGGGATTTCAAGCTGAGATATGCATTTTCTGCGATAATCTTGGTGAGACTTCTGTCCGAAGTATGCTGAAACATCGAGATCGCTCGTTTCGAGCTATTTAATGCGAGAAACACGATATCTAGTGTTTTCACCACTCCTCAGTGCGTATGATATGCAGAACCGGCGAAATCTTGGTTTTCGTGGGGTTTCAAGCTGAGATATGCATTTTCTGCGATAATCTTGGTGAGACTTCAGTCCGAAGTATGCTGAAACATCGAGATCGCTCTTTTCGAGCTAGTTAATGCGAGAAAAACCTTATCCGGTGATTTCACCACTCCACAGTGCGTTTGATATGCAGAACCAGCGATATCTTGGCTTTCGTGGGGTTTCAAGCTGAGATATGCATTTTTTACGATAATCTTGGTGAGACTTCTGTCCGAAGTATGAAGAATCATCGAGATCGCTCTATTCGAGCTATTTAATGCGAGGAACATGTTTTCTGGGGTTTTCACCACTCCACAGTGCGTTTGATATGCAGAACCGGCGATATCTTGGTTTTTGTGGGGTTTCAAGCTGAGATATGCATTTTTTCGATAATCTTAGTGAGACTTCTGTCCGAAGTATGCTCAATCATCGAGATCGCTCTATTCGAGCTATTTAATGCGAGAAACACGTTATCTGGTGTTTTCAGCACTCCACAGTGCGTTTGATATGCAGAACCAGCGATATCTTGGTTTTCGTGGGGTTTCAAGCTGAGATATGCAATTTCTGCGATAATCTTGGTGAGACTTCTGTCCGAAGAATGCTTAATCATCGAGATCGCTCATTTCGAGCTATTTAATGCGAGAAACACGTTATCTGGTGTTTTCACCACTCCACAGTGCGTATGATATGCAGAACCGACGATATCTTGGTTTTCGTGGGGTTTCAAGCTCAGATATGCATTTTCTGCGATAATCTTGGTGAGACTTCTATCCGAAGTGTGCAGAGTCATCGAGATCGTATTTTTCGAGCTATTTAATGCGAGAAACACGTTTTCTGGAGTTTTCACCACACCACATTTCGTTGGATGTGCAGAACCGGAGATATTTTGATTTTCGTGGGGTTTCAAGCTGAGATATGCATTTTCTGCTATAATCTTGGTGAGACCTCTGTCCGAAGTATGCAGAAGCATCGAGATCGCTCTTTTCGACCTATTTCATGCGAGAAACACGTTGTCTGGGGTTTTCACCACACCACAGTTCGTTGGATATGTAGAACCAGCGATATCTGGGTTTTCGTGGGGTTTCAAGCTGAGATATGCATTTTTTACGATAATCTTGGTGAGACTTCGGTCCGAAATATGCTTAATCATCGAGATCGCTCGTTTCGACCTATTTAATGCGAGAAACACGTTATCTGGTGTTTTCACCACTCCACAGTGCGTTTGATATGCAGAACCGGCGATATCTTGGTTTTTGTGGGGTTTCAAGCTTAGATATCCATTTTTTACGATAATCTTGGTGAGACTTCTGTCCGAAGTATGCTTAATCATCGAGATCGCTCGTTTCGAGCTATTTAATGCGAGAAGCACGTTATCTGGTGTTTTCACCACTCCACAGTGCGTATGATATGCAGAACCGACGATATCTTGGTTTTCGTGGGGTTTCAAGCTCAGATATGCATTTTTTGCGATAATCTTGGTGAGACTTCTGTCCGAAGTATGCAGAGTCATCGAAATCGTACTTTTCGAGCTATTTAATGCGAGAAACACGTTTTCTGGGGTTTTCACCACTCCACAGTTCGTTGGATATGCAGAACAGGAGATATCTTGGTTTTCGTAGGGTTTCTAGCAGAGATATGCATTTTCTGCGATAATCATGGTGAGACTTCTGTTAGAAGTATGCGGAATTATCGCGATCGCTCTTTTCGACCTATTTAATGCGAGCATACACGTTATCTGGTGTTTTCACCACTCCACAGTGCGTTTGATATGCAGAACCGGCAATGTTTGGTTTTCGTCGGGTTTCAAGCTGAGATATGCATTTTCTGCGATAATCATGGTGAGACTTCTGTTAGCAGTATGCAGAATCATCGAGATCGCACTTTTCGAGCTATTTAATGCGAGAAACACGTTATCTGGTGTTTTCAGCACTCCACAGTGCGTTTGATATGTAGAACCAGCGAAATCTGGGTTTTCGTGGGGTTTCAAGCTGAGATATGCATTTTTTACGATAATCTTGGTGAGACTTCTGTCCGAAATATGCTTAATCATCGAGATCGCTCGTTTCGACCTATTTAATGCGAGAAACACGTTATCTGGTGTTTTCACCACTCCACAGTTCTTTGGATATGCAGAACAGAAGATATCTTGGTTTTCGTGGGGTTTCTAGCAGAGATATGCAATTTCTGCGATAATCTTGGTGAGACTTCTGTCCGAAGGATGCAGAAACATCAAGAGCGCTCTTTTCGAGCTATTTAATGCAAGAAACACGTTTTCTGGGGTTTTCACCACCCCACAGTTCGTTGGATGTGCAGAACCGGAGATATCTTGGTTTTCGTGGGGTTTCAAGCTGAGATATGCATTTTCTGCGATAATCTTGGTGAGACTTCTGTCCGAAGTATGCTGAAACATCGAGATCGCTCTTTTCGAGCTAGTTAATGCGAGAAAAACCTTATCCGGTGATTTCACCACTCCACAGTGCGTTTGATATGCAGAACCAGCGATATCTTGGCTTTCGTGGGGTTTCAAGCTGAGATATGCATTTTTAACGATAATCTTGGTGAGACTTCTGTCCGAAGTATGAAGAATCATCGAGATCGCTCTATTCGAGCTATTTAAAGCGAGAAACACGTTATCTGGTGGTTTCACCACTCCACAGTTGCTTTGATATGCAGAACCGGCGATATTTTGGTTATCGTCGGGTTTCAAGCTGAGATATGCATTTTCAACGATAATCTTGGTGAAACATCTGTCCGAAGTATGCAGAAACATCGAGAGCGCTCTTTTCGAGCTATTTAATGCGAGAAACACGTTACCTGGTGTTTTCACCACTCCACAGTGCGTTTGATATGCAGAACAGTAGATATCTTGGTTTTCGTGGGGTTTCAAGCAGAGATATGCATTTTCTGCGATAATCTTGGTGAGACTTCTGTTAGAAGTATGCAGAATCATCGAGATCGCACTTTTCGAGCTATTTAATGCGAGAAACATGTTATCTGGTGTTTCCACCACTCCACAGTTGGTTTGATATGCAGAACCGGCGATATTTTGGTTTTCGTCGGGTTTCAAGCTGAGATATGCATTTTCTACGATAATCTTGGTGAAACATCTGTCCGAAGTATGCAGAAACATCGAGAGCGCTCTTTTCGAGCTATTTAATGCGAGAAACACGTTACCTGGTGTTTTCACCACTCCACAGTGCGTTTGATATGCAGAACAGTAGATATCTTGCTTTTCGTGGGGTTTCAAGCTGAGATATGCATTTTCTACGGTAATCCTGGTGAGACTTCTGTCAGGCGTATGCAGAATATTCGAGAACGCTCTTTTCGAGCTACTTAATGCGAGAAACACGTTTTCTGGTGTTTTCACCACTCCACAGTGCGTTTGATATGCAGAACCGGCGACATCTTGGTTTTCGTGGGGTTTCAAGCTGAGATATGCATTTTCTGTGATAATCTTGGTGAGACTTCTGTCCGAAGTATGCTGAAACATCGAGATCGCTCTTTTCGAGCTAGCTAATGCGAGAAAAACCGTATCCGGTGTTTTCACCACTCCACAGTGCGTTTGATATGCAGAACCAGCGATATCTTGGTTTTCGTGGGGTTTCAAGCTGAGATATGCAATTTCTGCGATAATCTTGGTGAGACTTCTGTCCGAAGAATGCTTAATCATCGAGATCGCTCATTTCGAGCTATTTAATGCGAGAAACACGTTATCTGGTGTTTTCACCACTCCACAGTGCGTATGATATGCAGAACCGACGATATCTTGGTTTTCGTGGGGTTTCAAGCTCAGATATGCATTTTCTGCGATAATCTTGGTGAGACTTCTATCCGAAGTGTGCAGAGTCATCGAGATCGTATTTTTCGAGCTATTTAATGCGAGAAACACGTTTTCTGGAGTTTTCACCACACCACATTTCGTTGGATGTGCAGAACCGGAGATATTTTGATTTTCGTGGGGTTTCAAGCTGAGATATGCATTTTCTGCTATAATCTTGGTGAGACCTCTGTCCGAAGTATGCAGAAGCATCGAGATCGCTCTTTTCGACCTATTTCATGCGAGAAACACGTTGTCTGGGGTTTTCACCACACCACAGTTCGTTGGATATGTAGAACCAGCGATATCTGGGTTTTCGTGGGGTTTCAAGCTGAGATATGCATTTTTTACGATAATCTTGGTGAGACTTCGGTCCGAAATATGCTTAATCATCGAGATCGCTCGTTTCGACCTATTTAATGCGAGAAACACGTTATCTGGTGTTTTCACCACTCCACAGTGCGTTTGATATGCAGAACCGGCGATATCTTGGTTTTTGTGGGGTTTCAAGCTTAGATATCCATTTTTTACGATAATCTTGGTGAGACTTCTGTCCGAAGTATGCTTAATCATCGAGATCGCTCGTTTCGAGCTATTTAATGCGAGAAGCACGTTATCTGGTGTTTTCACCACTCCACAGTGCGTATGATATGCAGAACCGACGATATCTTGGTTTTCGTGGGGTTTCAAGCTCAGATATGCATTTTTTGCGATAATCTTGGTGAGACTTCTGTCCGAAGTATGCAGAGTCATCGAAATCGTACTTTTCGAGCTATTTAATGCGAGAAACACGTTTTCTGGGGTTTTCACCACTCCACAGTTCGTTGGATATGCAGAACAGGAGATATCTTGGTTTTCGTAGGGTTTCTAGCAGAGATATGCATTTTCTGCGATAATCATGGTGAGACTTCTGTTAGAAGTATGCGGAATTATCGCGATCGCTCTTTTCGACCTATTTAATGCGAGCATACACGTTATCTGGTGTTTTCACCACTCCACAGTGCGTTTGATATGCAGAACCGGCAATGTTTGGTTTTCGTCGGGTTTCAAGCTGAGATATGCATTTTCTGCGATAATCATGGTGAGACTTCTGTTAGCAGTATGCAGAATCATCGAGATCGCACTTTTCGAGCTATTTAATGCGAGAAACACGTTATCTGGTGTTTTCAGCACTCCACAGTGCGTTTGATATGTAGAACCAGCGAAATCTGGGTTTTCGTGGGGTTTCAAGCTGAGATATGCATTTTTTACGATAATCTTGGTGAGACTTCTGTCCGAAATATGCTTAATCATCGAGATCGCTCGTTTCGACCTATTTAATGCGAGAAACACGTTATCTGGTGTTTTCACCACTCCACAGTTCTTTGGATATGCAGAACAGAAGATATCTTGGTTTTCGTGGGGTTTCTAGCAGAGATATGCAATTTCTGCGATAATCTTGGTGAGACTTCTGTCCGAAGGATGCAGAAACATCAAGAGCGCTCTTTTCGAGCTATTTAATGCAAGAAACACGTTTTCTGGGGTTTTCACCACCCCACAGTTCGTTGGATGTGCAGAACCGGAGATATCTTGGTTTTCGTGGGGTTTCAAGCTGAGATATGCATTTTCTGCGATAATCTTGGTGAGACTTCTGTCCGAAGTATGCTGAAACATCGAGATCGCTCTTTTCGAGCTAGTTAATGCGAGAAAAACCTTATCCGGTGATTTCACCACTCCACAGTGCGTTTGATATGCAGAACCAGCGATATCTTGGCTTTCGTGGGGTTTCAAGCTGAGATATGCATTTTTAACGATAATCTTGGTGAGACTTCTGTCCGAAGTATGAAGAATCATCGAGATCGCTCTATTCGAGCTATTTAAAGCGAGAAACACGTTATCTGGTGGTTTCACCACTCCACAGTTGCTTTGATATGCAGAACCGGCGATATTTTGGTTATCGTCGGGTTTCAAGCTGAGATATGCATTTTCAACGATAATCTTGGTGAAACATCTGTCCGAAGTATGCAGAAACATCGAGAGCGCTCTTTTCGAGCTATTTAATGCGAGAAACACGTTACCTGGTGTTTTCACCACTCCACAGTGCGTTTGATATGCAGAACAGTAGATATCTTGGTTTTCGTGGGGTTTCAAGCAGAGATATGCATTTTCTGCGATAATCTTGGTGAGACTTCTGTTAGAAGTATGCAGAATCATCGAGATCGCACTTTTCGAGCTATTTAATGCGAGAAACATGTTATCTGGTGTTTCCACCACTCCACAGTTGGTTTGATATGCAGAACCGGCGATATTTTGGTTTTCGTCGGGTTTCAAGCTGAGATATGCATTTTCTACGATAATCTTGGTGAAACATCTGTCCGAAGTATGCAGAAACATCGAGAGCGCTCTTTTCGAGCTATTTAATGCGAGAAACACGTTACCTGGTGTTTTCACCACTCCACAGTGCGTTTGATATGCAGAACAGTAGATATCTTGCTTTTCGTGGGGTTTCAAGCTGAGATATGCATTTTCTACGGTAATCCTGGTGAGACTTCTGTCAGGCGTATGCAGAATATTCGAGAACGCTCTTTTCGAGCTACTTAATGCGAGAAACACGTTTTCTGGTGTTTTCACCACTCCACAGTGCGTTTGATATGCAGAACCGGCGACATCTTGGTTTTCGTGGGGTTTCAAGCTGAGATATGCATTTTCTGTGATAATCTTGGTGAGACTTCTGTCCGAAGTATGCTGAAACATCGAGATCGCTCTTTTCGAGCTAGCTAATGCGAGAAAAACCGTATCCGGTGTTTTCACCACTCCACAGTGCGTTTGATATCCAGAACCAGCGATATCTTGGTTTTCGTGGGGTTTCAAGCTGAGATATGCATTTTCTGCGATAATCTTGTTGAGACTTCTGTCCGAAATATGCAGAATCATCCAGATCGCACTTTTCGAGCTATTTAATGCGAGAAACACGTTATCTGGTGTTTTCACCACTCCACAGTTAGTTTGATATGCAGAACAGTAGATATCTTGCTTTTCGTGCGGTTTCAAGCTGAGATATGCATTTTCTACGGTAATCCTGGTGAGACTTCTGTCAGGCGTATGCAGAATATTCGGGAACGCTCTTTTCGAGCTACTTAATGTGCGAAACACGTTTTCTGGTGTTTTCACCACTCCACGGAACGTTTGATGTGCAGAACCGGACATAACTCGGTTTTCGTCGGGTTTCAAGCTGAGATATGCATTTTCTGCGATAATCTTGGTGAGTCATCTGTCAGAAGTATGCAGAATCATCTAGATCGCTCGTTTCGAGGTATTTAATGCGAAAAAACCAGTTTTCTGGGGTTTTGACCATACCACAGTGCGTTTGATATGCAGAAATTGCGAAATCTTGGTTTTCGTCGGTTTTCATGCTGAGGTATGCATTTTCTGCGATAATCTTGATGCGACTTCTGTCAGAAGTATGCAGAATCATCGATATCGCTCTTTTCGAGCTATTTAATGCGAGAAACACGTTATCTGGTGTATTGACCACTCCACACTGTGTTTGATATGCAGAACCGGCAATATCTTGATTTTCGTGGTGTTTCCAGCTGAGATATGCATTTTCTGCGATAATCTTGGTGAGTCTTCTGTCCGAAGTATGCAGAATCATCGATATCGCTCTTTTCGAGCTATTTAATGCGAGAAACACGTTATCTGGTGTATTGACCACTCCACAGTGCGTTTGATATGCAGAACCGGCGATATCTTGATTTTCGTGGTGTTTCCAGCTGAGATATGCATTTTCTTGCGATAATCTTGGTGAGTCATCTGTCAGAAGTATGCAGAATCATCTAGATCACTCTTTTCGAGCTATTTAATGCGAGAAACACGTTTTCTGGTGTATTCACCACCCCACAGTGCGTTTGATATGCAGAACCGGCGATATCTAGGTTTTCGTAGGGTTTCCAGCTGAGATATGCATTTTCTGCGATAATCTTGGTGAGTCTTCTGTCAGAAGTATGCAGAATCATGTAGATCGCTCTTTTCGAGCTATTTATTGCGAGAAACACGTTTTCTGGTTTTTTCTTCACCCCACAGTGCGTTTGATATGCAGAACCGGCGACATCTTGATTTTCGTGATGTTTCTAGCTGAGATATGCATTTTCTGCGATAATATTGGTGTTTCATCTATGATAAGTATGCAGAATCATCAAGAACGTTCTTTTCGAGCTAGTTAATGCGAGAAACACGTTTTCTGGTGTTTTCAAAACTCCACAGTGCGTCTGATATGGAGAACCGGCGATATCTTGGTTTTCGTAGGGTTTCCAACTGAGATATGCATTTTCAGCGATAATCTTGGTGAGTCATCTGTCAGAAGTATGCAGAATCATCTAGATCGCTCGTTTCGAGGTATTTAATGCGAAAAAACCAGTTTTCTGGGGTTTTGACCATACCACAGTGCGTTTGATATGCAGAAATTGCGAAATCTTGGTTTTCGTCAGTTTTCATGCTGAGGTATGCATTTTCTGCGATAATCTTGGTGCGACTTCTGTCAGAAGTATGCAGAATCATCGATATCGCTCTTTTCGAGCTATTTAATGCGAGAAACACGTTATCTGGTGTATTGACCACTCCACACTGTGTTTGATATGCAGAACCGGCAATATCTTGATTTTCGTGGTGTTTCCAGCTGAGATATGCATTTTCTGCGATAATCTTGGTGAGTCTTCTGTCCGAAGTATGCTTTATCATCGATATCGCTCTTTTCGAGCTATTTAATGCGAGAAACACGTTTTCTGGTGTATTCACCACCCCACAGTGCGTTTGATATGCAGAACCGGCGACATCGTGGTTTTCGTCGGGTTTCAAGCTGAGATATGCATTTTCTGCGAAACTCTTGGTGTTTCTTCAGTGAGAAATATGCAGAATCGCCGAGATCGCTGGTTTAGTGCCATTTAATGCGAAAAAACACGTTTTCTGCTGTTTCCACCACTTCGAAGTGCGTTTGATATGCTAAAACGGCGATATCTTGGTTTTCGTCGGGTTTCAAGCTGAGATATGCATTTTCTGCGAAACTCTTGGTGTTTCTTCGGTGAGAGGTATGCAGAATCGCCGAGATCGCTGGTTTAGTGCCATTTAATGCGAGAAACACGTTATCTGGTGTTTTTACCACTTCGCAGTGCGTTTGGTATGTAGAACCGGCGATATATTGGATTTCGTCGGGTTTCCAGCTGGATATGCATTTTCTGCGAAACTCTTGGTGTTTCTTCAGTGAGAAATATGCAGAATCGCCGAGATCGCTGGTTTAGTGCCATTTAATGCGAAAAAACCCGTTTTCTGGTGTTTTCACCACTCCACAGTGCGTTTGATATGCAGAACAGGCGATATCTTGATTTTCGTGGTGTTTCCAGCTGAGATATGCATTTCCTGCGATAATCTTGGTGAGACTTCTGTCCGAAGAATGCTGAATCATCTAGATCGCTCTTTTCGAGCTATCTAATGCGAGAAACACGTTTTCTGGGGTTTTCACCACTCCACAGTTCGTTGGATATGCAGAACCGGAGATATCTTGGTTTTCGTGGTGTTTCAAGCTGAGATATGCATTTCCTGCGATAATCTTGGTGAGACTTCAGTCAGAAGTATGCAGAATCATGTAGATCGCTCTTTTCGAGCTATCTAATGCGAGAAACACGGTTTCTGGGGTTTTCACCACTCCACAGTTCGTTGGATATGCAGAACCGGAGATATCTTGGTTTTCGTGGGGTTTCAAGCTGAGATATGCATTTCCTGCGATAATCTTGGTGCGACTTCAGTCAGAAGTATGCAGAATCATCTAGATCGCTCTTTTCGAGCTACTTAATGCACGAAACACGTTTTCTGGTGTTTTCACCACTCCACAGTACGTTTGACATGCAGAACCGGAGATATCTTGGTTTCGGTCGGGTTTCAAGCTGAGATATGCATTTTCTACGATAATCCTGGTGAGACTTCTTTCAGAAGTATGCAGAATCTTCGAGATCGCACTTTTCTAGCTATTTAATGCGAGAAACACGTTATCTGGTGTTTTCACCACTCCACAGTGCGTTTGATATGCAGTACCAGCGATATCTTGGTTTTCGTGGGGTTTCAAGCTGAGATATGCATTTTTTACGATAATCTTGTTGAGACTTCTGTCCGAAGCATGCAGAATAATCGAGATCGCTCTATTCGAGCTATTTAATGCGAGAAACACGTTCTCTGGTTATTTTCACAACTCCACAGTGCGTTTGATATGCAGAACCGGCAACATCTTGATTTTCGTGAGGTTTCGAGCTGAGATATGCATTTTCTGCGATAATATTGGTGAGACTTCAGTCAGAAGTATGCAGAATCATCTAGATCGCTCTTTTCGAGCTACTTAATGCACGAAACACGTTTTCTGGTGTTTTCACCACTCCACAGTACGTTTGATATGCACAACCGGAGATATCTTGGTTTCGGTCGGGTTTCAAGCTGAGGTATGCATTTTCTACGATAACCCTGGTGAGACTTCTGTCAGAAGTATGCAGAATCTTCGAGAACGCTCGATTCGAGCTACTTAATGCGCGAAACACGTTTTCTGGTGTTTTCACCACTCCACGGTACGTTTGATGTGCAGAACCGGAGATAACTCGGTTTTCGTCGGGTTTCATGCTGAGATATGCATTTTCTGCGATAATCTTGGATATTCTTCTGTGAGAAGTATGCAGAATCACCGAAATCGCAGCTTTCGTGCTATTTAATGCGAAAAACACGTTTTCTGGTGTTTTCAGCACTTCACAGTGCGTTTGATATGCGGAAACTGCGATATCTTCGTTTTCGTGGGGTTTCCAGCTGAGACATGCATTTTCTGCGGTAATCTTGGATATTCTTCTGTGAGAAGTTTTAAGAATCACAGGAATCGCTCTATTCGAGCTATTTAATGCGAGAAACACGTTATCTGGTTGTTTTCACCACTCCACAGTGCGTTTGATATGCAGAACAGGCGACATCATGATTTTCATGATGTTTCTAGCTGAGATACGCATTTTCTGCGATAATCTTGGTGAGACTTCTGTCCGAAGTAAGCTGAATCATCTAGATCGCTCTTTTCGAGCTATTTAATGCGAGAAACACGTTATCTGGTGTTTTCACCACTCCACAGTGCGTTTGATATGCAGAACCAACGATATCTTGGTTTCGGTCGGGTTTCAAGCTGAGATATGCATTTTCTACTATAACCCTGGTGAGACTTCTGTCAGAAGTATGCAGAATCTTCGAGAACGCTCTTTTCGAGCTACTTAATGCGAGAAACACGTTATCTGGTGTTTTCACCACTCCACAGTGCGTTTGATATGCCGAAACTGCGATATCTTCGATTTCGTGGGGTTTCCAGCTGAGACATGCATTTGCTATGATAATCTTGGATATTCTTCTGTGAGAAGTTTGCAGAATAACAGAAATCGCTGCTTTCGTGCTATTTAATGCGAAAAACTCGTTTTCTGGTGTGTTCAGCACTCCACAGTGCGTTTGATATGCGGAAACTGCGATATCTTCGGTTTCATTGGGTTTCCAGTTGAGATATGCATTTTCTACGATGATCTTGGATATTCTTGTGTGAGACGTTTGCATAATCACAGAAATCGCTCTATTCGCGCTGTTTAATGCGAGAAACACGTTATCTGGTTGTTTTCACCACTCCACAGTGCGTTTGATGTGCAGAACCGGCGACATCTTGATTTTCGTGGGGATTCCAGCTGAAATATGCATTTTCTGCGATAATCTTGGTAAGACTTCAGTTAGAAGTATGCAGAATCATCTAAATCGCTCTTTTCGAGCTACTTAATGCACGAAACACGTTTTCTGGTGTCTTCACCACTCCACGGTACGTTTGATGTGCAGAACCGGAGATAACTCGGTTTTCGTCGGGTTTCAAGCTGAGATATGCATTTTCTACGATAATCTGTGCGAGACTTCTGTGAGAAGTATGCAGGATCTTCGAGAACGCTCTTTTCGTGCTATTTAATGCGAAAAACACGTTTTCTGGTGTTTTCAGCACGTCACAGTGCGTTTGATATGCGGAAACAGCGATATCTTCGTTTTCGTGGGATTTCCAGCTGAGACATGCATTTTCTGCGGTAATCTTGGATATTCTTCTGTGAGAAGTATGGAGAATCACCGAAATCGCAGTTTTCGTGCTATTGAATGCGAAAAACACGTTTTATGGTGTTTTCAGCACTCCACAGTGCGTTTGATATGCCGAAACTGCGATATCTTCGATTTCGTGGGGTTTCCAGCTGAGACATGCATTTGCAATGATAATCTTGGATATTCTTCTGTGAGAAGTTTGCAGAATCACAGAAATCGCTGCTTTCGTGCTATTTAATGCGAAAAACTCGTTTTCTGGTGTGTTCAGCACTCCACAGTGCGTTTGATATGCGGAAACTGCGATATCTTCGGTTTCATTGGGTTTCCAGTTGAGATATGCATTTTCTACGGTAATCCAGGTGAGAATTCTGTCAGAAGTATGCAGAATCTTCGAGATCGCCCTTTTCGAGCTATTTAATGCGAGAAACACGTTATCTGGTGTTTTGACCACTCCACAGTGTGTTTGATATGTAGAGCCGCCGATAACTTGGTTTTCCTGAGGTTTCCAGCTGAAATATGCATTTTCTGCGATAATATTGGTGTTTCATCTATGAGAAGTATGCAGAATCATCTAGATCGCTCTTTTCGAGCTACTTAATGCACGAAACACGGTTTCTGGTGTTTTCACCGCTCCACAGTGCGTTTGAAATGCAGAACCGGAGATATCTTGGTTTCGGTCGGGTTTCAAGCTGAGATATGCATTTTCTACGGTAATCCAGGTGAGAATTCTGTCAGAAGTATGCAGAATCTTCGAGATCGCCCTTTTCGAGCTATTTAATGCGAGAAACACGTTATCTGGTGTTTTGACCACTCCACAGTGTGTTTGATATGTAGAGCCGCCGATAACTTGGTTTTCCTGAGGTTTCCAGCTGAAATATGCATTTTCTGCGATAATATTGGTGTTTCATCTATGAGAAGTATGCAGAATCATCGAGAACGCTCTTTTCGAGCTACTTAATGCGAGAAACACGTTATCTGGTGTTTTCACCACTCCACAGTGCGTTTGATATTCCGAAACTGCGATATCTTCGATTTCGTGGGGTTTCCAGCTGAGACATGCATTTGCTATGATAATCTTGGTGAGACTTCTGTCCGAAGTATGCTGAATCATCTAGATCGCTCTTTTCGAGCTACTTAATGCACGAAACACGGTTTCTGGTGTTTTCACCACTCCACAGTGCGTTTGAAATGCAGAACCGGAGATATCTTGGTTTCGGTCGGGTTTCAAGCTGAGATATGCATTTTCTACGGTAATCCAGGTGAGAATTCTGTCAGAAGTATGCAGAATCTTCGAGATCGCCCTTTTCGAGCTATTTAATGCGAGAAACACGTGATCTGGTGTTTTCACCACTCCACAGTGCGTTTGATATGCAGAACCGGCGATATCTTGGTTTTCGTGGGGTATCAAGCTGAGATATGCATTTTCTGCGACAATCTTGGTGGGTCTTTTATCAGAAGTATGCAGAATCATCTACATCGCTCTTTTCGAGCTACTTAATGCACGAAACACGTTTTCTGGTGTTTTCACCACTCCACAGTGCGTTTTATATGCAGAACAGGCGATATCTTGATTTTCGTGGTGTTTCCAGCTGGGATATGCATTTTCTGCGATAATCTTGGATATCCTTCTGTGAGAAGTGTGGAGAATCACCGAAATCGCAGTTTTCGTGCTATCGAATGCGAAAATCACGTTTTATGGTGTTTTCTGCACTCCACAGTGCGTTTGATATGCCGAAACTGCGATATCTTCGATTTCGTGGGGTTTGCAGCTGAGACATGCATTTTCTACGATAATCTTGGATATTCTTCTGTGAGAAGTTTGCAGAATCACAGAAATCGCTGCTTTCGTGCTATTTAATGCCAAAAACTCGTTTTCTGGTGTTTTCAGCACTCCACAGTGCGTTTGATATGCGGAAACTGCTATATCTTCGGTTTCATTGGGTTTCCAGATGAGATATGCATTTTCTACGATAATCTTGGATATTTTTGTGTGAGACGTTTGCAGAATCACAGAAATCGCTCTATTCGAGCTATTTAATGCGAGAAACACGTTATCTGGTTGTTTTCACCACTCCACAGTGCGTTTGATGTGCAGAACCGGCGACATCTTGATTTTCGTGATGTTTCTAGCTGAGATATGCATTTTCTGCGATAATATTGGTGTTTCATCTATGAGAAGTATGCAGAATCATCGAGAACGCTCTTTTCGAGCTAGCTAATGCGAGAAACACGTTTTCTGGTGTTTTCACCACTCCACAGTGCGTTTGATATGCAGAACAGTAGATATCTTGGTTTTCGTGGGGTTTCAAGCTGAGATATGCATTTTCTGCGATAATCTTTTTGAGACTTCTGTCCGAAGTATGCAGAATCATCGAGATCGCTCGTTTCGAGCTACTTAATGCGAGAAACACGTTATCTGGTGTTTTCACCACTCCACAGTGCGTTTGATATGCAGAACCGGCGATATCTTGGTTTCGGTCGGGTTTCAAGCTGAGATATGCATTTTCTACTATAACCCTGGTGAGACTTCTGTCAGAAGTATGCAGAATCTTCGAGAACGCTCTTTTCGAGCTACTTAATGCGAGAAACACGTTATCTGGTGTTTTCACCACTCCACAGTGCGTTTGATATGCCGAAACTGCGATATCTTCGATTTCGTGGGGTTTCCAGCTGAGACATGCATTTGCTATGACAATCTTGGATATTCTTCTGTGAGAAGTTTGCAGAATAACAGAAATCGCTGCTTTCGTGCTATTTAATGCGAAAAACTCGTTTTCTGGTGTGTTCAGCACTCCACAGTGCGTTTGATATGCGGAAACTGCGATATCTTCGGTTTCATTGGGTTTCCAGTTGAGATATGCATTTTCTACGATGATCTTGGATATTCTTGTGTGAGACGTTTGCATAATCACAGAAATCGCTCTATTCGCGCTGTTTAATGCGAGAAACACGTTATCTGGTTGTTTTCACCACTCCACAGTGCGTTTGATGTGCAGAACCGGCGACATCTTGATTTTCGTGGGGATTCCAGCTGAAATATGCATTTTCTGCGATAATCTTGGTAAGACTTCAGTTAGAAGTATGCAGAATCATCTAAATCGCTCTTTTCGAGCTACTTAATGCACGAAACACGTTTTCTGGTGTCTTCACCACTCCACGGTACGTTTGATGTGCAGAACCGGAGATAACTCGGTTTTCGTCGGGTTTCAAGCTGAGATATGCATTTTCTACGATAATCTGTGCGAGACTTCTGTGAGAAGTATGCAGGATCTTCGAGAACGCTCTTTTCGTGCTATTTAATGCGAAAAACACGTTTTCTGGTGTTTTCAGCACGTCACAGTGCGTTTGATATGCGGAAACAGCGATATCTTCGTTTTCGTGGGATTTCCAGCTGAGACATGCATTTTCTGCGGTAATCTTGGATATTCTTCTGTGAGAAGTATGGAGAATCACCGAAATCGCAGTTTTCGTGCTATTGAATGCGAAAAACACGTTTTATGGTGTTTTCAGCACTCCACAGTGCGTTTGATATGCCGAAACTGCGATATCTTCGATTTCGTGGGGTTTCCAGCTGAGACATGCATTTGCAATGATAATCTTGGATATTCTTCTGTGAGAAGTTTGCAGAATCACAGAAATCGCTGCTTTCGTGCTATTTAATGCGAAAAACTCGTTTTCTGGTGTGTTCAGCACTCCACAGTGCGTTTGATATGCGGAAACTGCGATATCTTCGGTTTCATTGGGTTTCCAGTTGAGATATGCATTTTCTACGGTAATCCAGGTGAGAATTCTGTCAGAAGTATGCAGAATCTTCGAGATCGCCCTTTTCGAGCTATTTAATGCGAGAAACACGTTATCTGGTGTTTTGACCACTCCACAGTGTGTTTGATATGTAGAGCCGCCGATAACTTGGTTTTCCTGAGGTTTCCAGCTGAAATATGCATTTTCTGCGATAATATTGGTGTTTCATCTATGAGAAGTATGCAGAATCATCTAGATCGCTCTTTTCGAGCTACTTAATGCACGAAACACGGTTTCTGGTGTTTTCACCGCTCCACAGTGCGTTTGAAATGCAGAACCGGAGATATCTTGGTTTCGGTCGGGTTTCAAGCTGAGATATGCATTTTCTACGGTAATCCAGGTGAGAATTCTGTCAGAAGTATGCAGAATCTTCGAGATCGCCCTTTTCGAGCTATTTAATGCGAGAAACACGTTATCTGGTGTTTTGACCACTCCACAGTGTGTTTGATATGTAGAGCCGCCGATAACTTGGTTTTCCTGAGGTTTCCAGCTGAAATATGCATTTTCTGCGATAATATTGGTGTTTCATCTATGAGAAGTATGCAGAATCATCGAGAACGCTCTTTTCGAGCTACTTAATGCGAGAAACACGTTATCTGGTGTTTTCACCACTCCACAGTGCGTTTGATATTCCGAAACTGCGATATCTTCGATTTCGTGGGGTTTCCAGCTGAGACATGCATTTGCTATGATAATCTTGGTGAGACTTCTGTCCGAAGTATGCTGAATCATCTAGATCGCTCTTTTCGAGCTACTTAATGCACGAAACACGGTTTCTGGTGTTTTCACCACTCCACAGTGCGTTTGAAATGCAGAACCGGAGATATCTTGGTTTCGGTCGGGTTTCAAGCTGAGATATGCATTTTCTACGGTAATCCAGGTGAGAATTCTGTCAGAAGTATGCAGAATCTTCGAGATCGCCCTTTTCGAGCTATTTAATGCGAGAAACACGTGATCTGGTGTTTTCACCACTCCACAGTGCGTTTGATATGCAGAACCGGCGATATCTTGGTTTTCGTGGGGTATCAAGCTGAGATATGCATTTTCTGCGACAATCTTGGTGGGTCTTTTATCAGAAGTATGCAGAATCATCTACATCGCTCTTTTCGAGCTACTTAATGCACGAAACACGTTTTCTGGTGTTTTCACCACTCCACAGTGCGTTTTATATGCAGAACAGGCGATATCTTGATTTTCGTGGTGTTTCCAGCTGGGATATGCATTTTCTGCGATAATCTTGGATATCCTTCTGTGAGAAGTGTGGAGAATCACCGAAATCGCAGTTTTCGTGCTATCGAATGCGAAAATCACGTTTTATGGTGTTTTCTGCACTCCACAGTGCGTTTGATATGCCGAAACTGCGATATCTTCGATTTCGTGGGGTTTGCAGCTGAGACATGCATTTTCTACGATAATCTTGGATATTCTTCTGTGAGAAGTTTGCAGAATCACAGAAATCGCTGCTTTCGTGCTATTTAATGCCAAAAACTCGTTTTCTGGTGTTTTCAGCACTCCACAGTGCGTTTGATATGCGGAAACTGCTATATCTTCGGTTTCATTGGGTTTCCAGATGAGATATGCATTTTCTACGATAATCTTGGATATTTTTGTGTGAGACGTTTGCAGAATCACAGAAATCGCTCTATTCGAGCTATTTAATGCGAGAAACACGTTATCTGGTTGTTTTCACCACTCCACAGTGCGTTTGATGTGCAGAACCGGCGACATCTTGATTTTCGTGATGTTTCTAGCTGAGATATGCATTTTCTGCGATAATATTGGTGTTTCATCTATGAGAAGTATGCAGAATCATCGAGAACGCTCTTTTCGAGCTAGCTAATGCGAGAAACACGTTTTCTGGTGTTTTCACCACTCCACAGTGCGTTTGATATGCAGAACAGTAGATATCTTGGTTTTCGTGGGGTTTCAAGCTGAGATATGCATTTTCTGCGATAATCTTTTTGAGACTTCTGTCCGAAGTATGCAGAATCATCGAGATCGCTCGTTTCGAGCTACTTAATGCGAGAAACACGTTATCTGGTGTTTTCACCACTCCACAGTGCGTTTGATATGCAGAACCGGCGATATCTTGGTTTCGGTCGGGTTTCAAGCTGAGATATGCATTTTCTACTATAACCCTGGTGAGACTTCTGTCAGAAGTATGCAGAATCTTCGAGAACGCTCTTTTCGAGCTACTTAATGCGAGAAACACGTTATCTGGTGTTTTCACCACTCCACAGTGCGTTTGATATGCCGAAACTGCGATATCTTCGATTTCGTGGGGTTTCCAGCTGAGACATGCATTTGCTATGATAATCTTGGTGAGACTTCTGTCCGAAGTATGCTGAATCATCTAGATCGCTCTTTTCGAGCTACTTAATGCACGAAACACGGTTTCTGGTGTTTTCACCACTCCACAGTGCGTTTGAAATGCAGAACCGGAGATATCTTGGTTTCGGTCGGGTTTCAAGCTGAGATATGCATTTTCTACGGTAATCCAGGTGAGAATTCTGTCAGAAGTATGCAGAATCTTCGAGATCGCCCTTTTCGAGCTATTTAATGCGAGAAACACGTGATCTGGTGTTTTCACCACTCCACAGTGCGTTTGATATGCAGAACCGGCGATATCTTGGTTTTCGTGGGGTATCAAGCTGAGATATGCATTTTTTTCGATAAGCTTGGTGAAACATCTGTCCGAAGTATGCAGAAACATCGTGAGCGCTCTTTTCGAGCTATTTAATGCGAGAAACACGTTTTCTGGTGTTTTCACCACTCCACAGTACGTTTGACATGCAGAACCGGAGATATCTTGGTTTCGGTCGGGTTTCAAGCTGAGATATGCATTTTCTGCGATAATATTGGTGAGAATTCTGTCAGAAGTATGCAGAATCTTCGAGATCGCCCTTTTCGAGCTATTTATTGCGAGAAACACGTTATCTCGTGTTTTCACCACTCCACAGTGCGTTTGATATGCAGAACCGGCGATATCTTGATTTTCGTGGTGTTTCCAGCTGAGATATGCATTTTCTACGATAATCTTAGTGAGACTTCTGTCCGAAGTATGCTGAATCATCTAGATCGCTCTTTTCGAGCTATTTAATGCGAGAAACACGTCATCTGGTGTTTTCACCACTCCACAGTGCGTTTGATATGCTGAACCGGCGATATCTTGGTTTTCGTGGGGTATCAAGCTGAGATATGCATGTTTTACGATAATCTTGGTGAGACTTCTGTCCGAAGTATGCAGAATCATCGAGATCGCGCTTTTCGAGCTATGTAATGCGAGAAACACGTTAACTGGTGTTTTCACCACTCCACAGTGCGTTTGATATGCAGAACCGGCGTCATCTTGATTTTCGTGAGCTTTCAAGCTCAGATATGCATTTTCTGCGATAATATGGGTGAGACTTCTGTCAGAAGTATGCAGAATTATCGAGATCGCTCATTTCGAGCTAATTAATGCGTGAAACACGTTATCTGCTGTTTTCACCACTCCACAGTGCGTTTGATATGCAGAACCGACGATATCTTGGTTGTCGTGGGGTTACAAGCTTAGATATGCATTTTCTGCTATAATCTTAGTGTTACTTCTGTGTGAGGTATGCAGAATCGCCGAGAACGCTGGATTAGTGGCATTTAATGCGAAAAATCACGTTTTCTGCTGTTTCCACCATTTCGAAGTGCGTTTGATATGCAGAAACGGCGATATCTTGGTTTTCGTCGGGTTTCAAGCTGAGATATGCATTTTCTGCGAAACTCTTGGTGTTTCTTCGGTGAGAAGTATGCAGAATCGCCGAGATCGCTGGTTTAGTGACATTTAATGCGAGAAACACGTTATCTGGTGTTTTTACCACTTCGCAGTGCGTTTGGTATGTAGAACCGGCGATATATTGGATTTCGTCGGGTTTCCAGCTGGATATGCATTTTCTGCGAAACTCTTGGTGTTTCTTCAGTGAGAAATATGCAGAATCGCCGAGATCGCTGGTTTAGTGCCATTTAATGCGAAAAAACCCGTTTTCTGGTGTTTTCACCACTCCACAGTGCGTTTTATATGCAGAACAGGCGATATCTTGATTTTCGTGGTGTTTCCAGCTGGGATATGCATTTTCTGCGATAATCTTGGATATCCTTCTGTGAGAAGTGTGGAGAATCACCGAAATCGCAGTTTTCGTGCTATCGAATGCGAAAATCACGTTTTATGGTGTTTTCTGCACTCCACAGTGCGTTTGATATGCCGAAACTGCGATATCTTCGATTTCGTGGGGTTTGCAGCTGAGACATGCATTTTCTACGATAATCTTGGATATTCTTCTGTGAGAAGTTTGCAGAATCACAGAAATCGCTGCTTTCGTGCTATTTAATGCCAAAAACTCGTTTTCTGGTGTTTTCAGCACTCCACAGTGCGTTTGATATGCGGAAACTGCTATATCTTCGGTTTCATTGGGTTTCCAGATGAGATATGCATTTTCTACGATAATCTTGGATATTTTTGTGTGAGACGTTTGCAGAATCACAGAAATCGCTCTATTCGAGCTATTTAATGCGAGAAACACGTTATCTGGTTGTTTTCACCACTCCACAGTGCGTTTGATGTGCAGAACCGGCGACATCTTGATTTTCGTGATGTTTCTAGCTGAGATATGCATTTTCTGCGATAATATTGGTGTTTCATCTATGAGAAGTATGCAGAATCATCGAGAACGCTCTTTTCGAGCTAGCTAATGCGAGAAACACGTTTTCTGGTGTTTTCACCACTCCACAGTGCGTTTGATATGCAGAACAGTAGATATCTTGGTTTTCGTGGGGTTTCAAGCTGAGATATGCATTTTCTGCGATAATCTTTTTGAGACTTCTGTCCGAAGTATGCAGAATCATCGAGATCGCTCGTTTCGAGCTACTTAATGCGAGAAACACGTTATCTGGTGTTTTCACCACTCCACAGTGCGTTTGATATGCAGAACCGGCGATATCTTGGTTTTCGTGGGGTTTCAGGCTGAGATATGCATTTTCTGCGATAATATTGGTGAGACTTCAGTCAGAAGTATGCAGCATCATCTAGATCGCTCTTTTCGAGCTACTTAATGCACGAAACACGTTTTCTGGTGTTTTCACCACTCCACAGTACGTTTGACATGCAGAACCGGAGATATCTTGGTTTCGGTCGGGTTTGAAGCTGAGATATGCATTTTCTACGATAATGTTGGTGAGACTTCTGTCAGTAGTATGCAGAATCTTCGAGAACGCTCTATTCGAGCTACTTAATGCGCGAAACACTTTTTCTGGTGTTTTCACCACTCCACAGTACGTTTGACATGCAGAACCGGAGATATCTTGGTTTCGGTCGGGTTTCAAGCTGAGATATGCATTTTCTACGATAATCCTGGTGAGACTTCTGTCAGAAGTATGCAGAATCTTCGCGACAGCAGTTTTCGAGCTATTTAATGCGAGAAACACGTTATCTGGTGTTTTCACCACTCCACAGTGCGTTTGATATGCAGTACCAGCGAAATCTTGGTTTTCGTGGCGTTTCATGGTGAGATATGCATTTTTTACGATAAGCTTGGTGAAACATCTGTCCGAAGTATGCAGAAACATCGTGAGCGCTCTTTTCGAGCTATTTAATGCGAGAAACACGTTTTCTGGGGTTTTCACCACTCCACAGTTCGTTGGATATGCAGAACCGGAGATATCTTGGTTTTCGTGGGGTTTCAAGCTGAGATATGCATTTCCTGCGATAATCTTGGTGAGACTTCTGTCCGAAGTATGCTGAAACATCGAGATCGCTCTTTTCGAGCTAGTTAATGCGAGAAAAACCTTATCCGGTGTTTTCACCACTCCACAGTGCGTTTGATATGCAGAACCAGCGATATCTTGGCTTTCGTGGGGTTTCAAGCTGAGATATGCATTCTTTACGATAATCTTGTTGAGACTTCTGTCCGAAGTATGAAGAATCATCGAGATCGGTCTATTCGAGCTACTTAATGCGAGAAACACGTTATCTGGTGATTTCACCACTCCACAGTGCGTTTGATATGCCGAAACTGCGATATCTTCGATTTCGTGGGGTTTCCAGCTGAGACATGCATTTGCTGTGATAATCTTGGTGAGACTTCTGTCCGAAGTATGCTGAATCATCTAGATCGCTCTTTTCGAGCTACTTAATGCACGAAACACGGTTTCTGCTGTTTTCACCACTCCACAGTGCGTTTGAAATGCAGAACCGGAGATATCTTGGTTTCGGTCGGGTTTCAAGCTGAGATATGCATTTTCTACGGTAATCCAGGTGAGAATTCTGTCAGAAGTATGCAGAATCTTCGAGATCGCCCTTTTCGAGCTATTTAATGCGAGAAACACGTTATCTGGTGTTTTCACCACTCCACAGTGCGTTTGATATGCAGAACCGGCGATATCTTGGTTTTCGTGGGGTATCAAGCTGAGATATGCATTTTTTTCGATAAGCTTGGTGAAACATCTGTCCGAAGTATGCAGAAACATCGTGAGCGCTCTTTTCGAGCTATTTAATGCGAGAAACACGTTTTCTGGTGTTTTCACCACTCCACAGTACGTTTGACATGCAGAACCGGAGATATCTTGGTTTCGGTCGGGTTTCAAGCTGAGATATGCATTTTCTGCGATAATATTGGTGAGAATTCTGTCAGAAGTATGCAGAATCTTCGAGATCGCCCTTTTCGAGCTATTTATTGCGAGAAACACGTTATCTGGTGTTTTCACCACTCCACAGTGCGTTTGATATGCAGAACCGGCGATATCTTGATTTTCGTGGTGTTTCCAGCTGAGATATGCATTTTCTACGATAATCTTAGTGAGACTTCTGTCCGAAGTATGCTGAATCTTCTAGATCGCTCTTTTCGAGCTATTTAATGCGAGAAACACGTCATCTGGTGTTTTCACCACTCCACAGTGCGTTTGATATGCTGAACCGGCGATATCTTGGTTTTCGTGGGGTATCAAGCTGAGATATGCATGTTTTACGATAATCTTGGTGAGACTTCTGTCCGAAGTATGCAGAATCATCGAGATCGCGCTTTTCGAGCTATGTAATGCGAGAAACACGTTAACTGGTGTTTTCACCACTCCACAGTGCGTTTGATATGCAGAACCGGCGTCATCTTGATTTTCGTGAGCTTTCAAGCTCAGATATGCATTTTCTGCGATAATATGGGTGAGACTTCTGTCAGAAGTATGCAGAATTATCGAGATCGCTCATTTCGAGCTAATTAATGCGTGAAACACGTTATCTGCTGTTTTCACCACTCCACAGTGCGTTTGATATGCAGAACCGACGATATCTTGGTTGTCGTGGGGTTACAAGCTTAGATATGCATTTTCTGCTATAATCTTAGTGTTACTTCTGTGTGAGGTATGCAGAATCGCCGAGAACGCTGGATTAGTGGCATTTAATGCGAAAAATCACGTTTTCTGCTGTTTCCACCATTTCGAAGTGCGTTTGATATGCAGAAACGGCGATATCTTGGTTTTCGTCGGGTTTCAAGCTGAGATATGCATTTTCTGCGAAACTCTTGGTGTTTCTTCGGTGAGAAGTATGCAGAATCGCCGAGATCGCTGGTTTAGTGCCATTTAATGCGAGAAACACGTTATCTGGTGTTTTTACCACTTCGCAGTGCGTTTGGTATGTAGAACCGGCGATATATTGGATTTCGTCGGGTTTCCAGCTGGATATGCATTTTCTGCGAAACTCTTGGTGTTTCTTCAGTGAGAAATATGCAGAATCGCCGAGATCGCTGGTTTAGTGCCATTTAATGCGAAAAAACCCGTTTTCTGGTGTTTTCACCACTCCACAGTGCGTTTTATATGCAGAACAGGCGATATCTTGATTTTCGTGGTGTTTCCAGCTGGGATATGCATTTTCTGCGATAATCTTGGATATCCTTCTGTGAGAAGTGTGGAGAATCACCGAAATCGCAGTTTTCGTGCTATCGAATGCGAAAATCACGTTTTATGGTGTTTTCTGCACTCCACAGTGCGTTTGATATGCCGAAACTGCGATATCTTCGATTTCGTGGGGTTTGCAGCTGAGACATGCATTTTCTACGATAATCTTGGATATTCTTCTGTGAGAAGTTTGCAGAATCACAGAAATCGCTGCTTTCGTGCTATTTAATGCCAAAAACTCGTTTTCTGGTGTTTTCAGCACTCCACAGTGCGTTTGATATGCGGAAACTGCTATATCTTCGGTTTCATTGGGTTTCCAGATGAGATATGCATTTTCTACGATAATCTTGGATATTTTTGTGTGAGACGTTTGCAGAATCACAGAAATCGCTCTATTCGAGCTATTTAATGCGAGAAACACGTTATCTGGTTGTTTTCACCACTCCACAGTGCGTTTGATGTGCAGAACCGGCGACATCTTGATTTTCGTGATGTTTCTAGCTGAGATATGCATTTTCTGCGATAATATTGGTGTTTCATCTATGAGAAGTATGCAGAATCATCGAGAACGCTCTTTTCGAGCTAGCTAATGCGAGAAACACGTTTTCTGGTGTTTTCACCACTCCACAGTGCGTTTGATATGCAGAACAGTAGATATCTTGGTTTTCGTGGGGTTTCAAGCTGAGATATGCATTTTCTGCGATAATCTTTTTGAGACTTCTGTCCGAAGTATGCAGAATCATCGAGATCGCTCGTTTCGAGCTACTTAATGCGAGAAACACGTTATCTGGTGTTTTCACCACTCCACAGTGCGTTTGATATGCAGAACCGGCGATATCTTGGTATTCGTGGGGTTTCAGGCTGAGATATGCATTTTCTGCGATAATATTGGTGAGACTTCAGTCAGAAGTATGCAGCATCATCTAGATCGCTCTTTTCGAGCTACTTAATGCACGAAACACGTTTTCTGGTGTTTTCACCACTCCACAGTACGTTTGACATGCAGAACCGGAGATATCTTGGTTTCGGTCGGGTTTGAAGCTGAGATATGCATTTTCTACGATAATGTTGGTGAGACTTCTGTCAGTAGTATGCAGAATCTTCGAGAACGCTCTATTCGAGCTACTTAATGCGCGAAACACTTTTTCTGGTGTTTTCACCACTCCACAGTACGTTTGACATGCAGAACCGGAGATATCTTGGTTTCGGTCGGGTTTCAAGCTGAGATATGCATTTTCTACGATAATCCTGGTGAGACTTCTGTCAGAAGTATGCAGAATCTTCGCGACAGCAGTTTTCGAGCTATTTAATGCGAGAAACACGTTATCTGGTGTTTTCACCACTCCACAGTGCGTTTGATATGCAGTACCAGCGAAATCTTGGTTTTCGTGGCGTTTCATGCTGAGATATGCATTTTTTACGATAAGCTTGGTGAAACATCTGTCCGAAGTATGCAGAAACATCGTGAGCGCTCTTTTCGAGCTATTTAATGCGAGAAACACGTTTTCTGGGGTTTTCACCACTCCACAGTTCGTTGGATATGCAGAACCGGAGATATCTTTGTTTTCGTGGGGTTTCAAGCTGAGATATGCATTTCCTGCGATAATCTTGGTGAGACTTCTGTCCAAAGTATGCTGAAACATCGAGATCGCTCTTTTCGAACTAGTTAATGCTAGAAAAACCTTATCCGGTGTTTTCACCACTCCACAGTGCGTTTGATGTGCAGAACCGGCGACATCTTGATTTTCGTGGGGTTTCCAGCTGAAATATGCATTTTCTGCGATAATCTTGGTGAGACTTCTGTCCGAAGTATGCTGAATCATCTAGATCGCGCTTTTCGAGCTATTTAATGCGAGAAACACGTTATCTGGTGTTTTCACCACTCCACAGTGCGTTTGAAATGCAGAACCGGAGATATCTTGGTTTCGGTCGGGTTTCAAGCTGAGATATGCATTTTCTACGGTAATCCTGGTGAGAATTCTGTCAGAAGTATGCAGAATCTTCGAGATCGCCCTTTTCGAGCTATTTAATGCGAGAAACACGTTATCTGGTGTTTTCACCACTCCACAGTGCGTTTGATATGCAGAACCGGCGATATCTTGGTTTTCGTGGGGTATCAAGCTGAGATATGCATGTTTTACGATAATCTTGGTGAGACTTCTGTCAGAAGTATGCAGAATCATCGAGATCGCGCTTTTCGAGCTATGTAATGCGAGAAACACGTTAACTGGTGTTTTCACCACTCCACAGTGCGTTTGATATGCAGAACCGGCGTCATCTTGATTTTCGTGAGGTTGCAAGCTCAGATATGCATTTTCTGCGATAATATGGGTGAGACTTCTGTCCGAAGTATGCAGAATCATCGATATCGCTCTTTTCGAGCTATTTAATGCGAGAAACACGTTATCTGGTGTTTTGACCACTCCACAATGCGTCCCATATGCAGAACCGGCGATATATTGGTTTTCGTCGCGTTTTAAGCTGAGATATGCATTTTCTACGATAAGATTGGTGAGACTTCTGTCAGAAGTATGCAGAATTATCGAGATCGCTCATTTCGAGCTAATTAATGCGAGAAACACGTTATCTGCTGTTTTCACCACTCCACAGTGCGTTTGATATGCAGAACCGACGATATCTTGGTTGTCGTGGGGTTACAAGCTTAGATATGCATTTTCTGCGAAACTCTTGGTGTTTCTTCGGTGAGAAGTATGCAGAATCGCCGAGATCGCTGGTTTAGTGCCATTTAATGCGAGAAACACGTTATCTGGTGTTTTTACCACTTCGCAGTGCGTTTGGTATGTAGAACCGGCGATATATTGGATTTCGTCGGGTTTCCAGCTTGATATGCATTTTCTGCGAAACTCTTGGTGTTTCTTCAGTGTGAAATATGCAGAATCGCCGAGATCGCTGGTTTAGTGCCATTTAATGCGAAAAAACCCGTTTTCTGGTGTTTTCACCACTCCACAGTGCGTTTTATATGCAGAACAGGCGATATCTTGATTTTCGTGGTGTTTCCAGCTGAGATATGCATTTTCTGCGATAATCTTGGATATCCTTCTGTGAGAAGTGTTGAGAATCACCGAAATCGCAGTGTTCGTGCTATCGAATGCGAAAAACACGTTTTATGGTGTTTTCTGCACTCCACAGTGCGTTTGATATGCCGAAACTGCGATACCTTCGATTTCGTGGGGTTTGCAGCTGAGACATGCATTTTCTACAATAATCTTGGATATTCTTCTGTGAGAAGTTTGCAGAATCACAGAAATCGCTGCTTTCGTGCTATTTAATGCCAAAAACTCGTTTTCTGGTGTTTTCAGCACTCCTCAGTGCGTTTGATATGCGGAAACTGCTATATCTTCGGTTTCATTGGGTTTCCAGATGAGATATGCATTTTCTACGATAATCTTGGAAATTCTTGTGTGAGACGTTTGCAGAATCACAGAAATCGCTCTATTCGAGCTATTTAATGCGAGAAACACGTTATCTGGTTGTTTTCACCACTCCACAGTGCGTTTGATGTGCAGAACCGGCGATATCTTGGTTTTCGTGGGGTTTCAGGCTGAGATATGCATTTTCTGCGATAATATTGGTGAGACTTCAGTCAGAAGTATGCAGCATCATCTAGATCGCTCTTTTCGAGCTACTTAATGCACGAAACACGTTTTCTGGTGTTTTCACCACTCCACAGTACGTTTGACATGCAGAACCGGAGATATCTTGGTTTCGGTCGGGTTTCAAGCTGAGATATGCATTTTCTACGATAATGTTGGTGAGACTTCTGTCAGTAGTATGCAGAATCTTCGAGAACGCTCTATTCGAGCTACTTAATGCGCGAAACACTTTTTCTGGTGTTTTCACCACTCCACAGTACGTTTGACATGCAGAACCGGAGATATCTTGGTTTCGGTCGGGTTTCAAGCTGAGATATGCATTTTCTACGATAATCCTGGTGAGACTTCTGTCAGAAGTATGCAGAATCTTCGCGATAGCACTTTTCGAGCTATTTAAAGCGAGAAACACGTTATCTGGTGTTTTCACCACTCCACAGTGCGTTTGATATGCAGTACCAGCGAAATCTTGGTTTTCGTGGCGTTTCATGCTGAGATATGCATTTTTTACGATAAGCTTGGGGAAACATCTGTCCGAAGTATGCAGAAACATCGTGAGCGCTCTTTTCGAGCTATTTAATGCGAGAAACACGTTTTCTGGGGTTTTCACCACTCCACAGTTCGTTGGATATGCAGAACCGGAGATATCTTGGTTTTCGTGGGGTTTCAAGCTGAGATATGCATTTCCTGCGATATTCTTGGTGAGACTTCTGTCCAATGTATGCTGAAACATCGAGATCGCTCTTTTCGAGCTAGTTAATGCGGAAAAACCTTATCCGGTGTTTTCACCACTCCACAGTGCGTTTGATATGCAGAACCGGCGATATCTTGGCTTTCGTGGGGTTTCAAGCTGAGATATGCATTCTTTACGATAATCTTGGTGAGACTTCTGTCAGAAGTATGCAGAATCATCGAGAGCGCTCGTTTCGAGCTACTTAATGCGAGAAACACGTTTTCTGGGGTTTTCACCACTCCACAGTTCGTTGGATATGCAGAACCGGAGATATCTTGGTTTTCGTGGGGTTTCAAGCTGAGACATGCATTTCCTGCGATAATCTTGGTGAGACTTCAGTCAGAAGTATGCAGAATCATCTAGATCGCTCTTTTCGAGCTATCTAATGCGAGAAACACAGTTTCTGGGGTTTTCACCACTCCACAGTTCGTTGGATATGCAGAACCGGAGATATCTTGGTTTTCGTGGGGTTTCAAGCTGAGATATGCATTTCCTGCGATAATCTTGGTGCGACTTCAGTCAGAAGTATGCAGAATCATCTAGATCGCTCTTTTCGAGCTACTTAATGCACGAAACACGTTTTCTGGTGTTTTCACCACTCCACAGTACGTTTGACATGCAGAACCGGAGATATCTTGGTTTCGGTCGGGTTTCAAGCTGAGATATGCATTTTCTACGATAATCCTGGTGAGACTTCTGTCAGAAGTATGCAGAATCTTCGAGATCGCACTTTTCTAGATATTTAATGCGAGAAACACGTTATCTGGTGTTTTCACCACTCCACAGTGCGTTTGATATGCAGTACCAGCGATATCTTGGTTTTCGTGGGGTATCAAGCTGAGATATGCATTTTTTACGATAATCTTGGTGAGACTTCTGTCCGAAGTATGCAGCATAATCGAGATCGCTCTATTCGAGCTATTTAATGCGAGAAACACGTTCTCTGGTTATTTTCACCACTCCACAGTGCGTTTGATATGCAGAACCGGCAACATCTTGATTTTCGTGAGGTTTCGAGCTGAGATATGCATTTTCTGCGATAATATTGGTGAGACTTCAGTCAGAAGTATGCGGAATCATCTAGATCGCTCTTTTCGAGCTACTTAATGCACGAAACACGTTTTCTGGTGTTTTCACCACTCCACAGTACGTTTGACATGCAGAACCGGAGATATCTTGGTTTCGGTCCTGGTTTCAAGCTGAGGTATGCATTTTCTACGATAACCCTGGTGAGACTTCTGTCAGAAGTATGCAGAATCTTCGAGAACGCTCGTTTCGAGCTACTTAATGCGCGAAACACGTTTTCTTGTGTTTTCACCACTCCACGGTACGTTTGATGTGCAGAACCGGAGATAACTCGGTTTTCGTCGGGTTTCATGCTGAGATATGCATTTTCTGCGATTATCTTGGATATTCTTCTATGAGAAGTATGCAGAATCACCGAAATCGCAGTTTTCGTGCTATTTAATGCGAAAAACACGTTTTCTGGTGTTTTCAGCACTTCACAGTGCGTTTGATATGCGGAAACTGCGATATCTACGTTTTCGTGGGGTATCCAGCTGAGACATGCATTTTCTGCGATAATCTTGGATATTCTTCTGTGAGAAGTTTGCAGAATCACAGGAATCGCTCTATTCGAGCTATTTAATGCGAGAAACACGTTATCTGGTTGTTTTAACCACTCCACAGTGCGTTTGATATGCAGAACCGGCGACATCTTGATTTTCATGATGTTTCTAGCTGAGATATGCATTTTCTGCGACAATATTGGTGAGACTTCAGTCAGAAGTATGCAGAATCATCTAGATCGCTCGTTTCGAGCTATTTAATGCGAAAAAACAAGTTTTCTGGTGTTGTGACCACTCCACAGTGCGTTTGATATGTAGAGCCGCCGATAACTTGGTTTTCATGGGGTTTCCAGCTGAAATATGCATTTTCTGCGATAATCTTGGTGTTTCATCTATGAGAAGTATGCAGAATCATCGAGAACGCTCGTTTCGAGCTATTCAATGCGAGAAACACGTTATCTGGTTTTTTCACCACTCCACAGTGCGTTTGATATGCAGAACCAGCGATATCTTGGTTATCGTGGGGTTTCAAGCTGAGATATGCATTCTTTACGATAATCTTGGTGAGACTTCTGTCCGAAGTATGCTTAATCATCGAGATCGCTTGTTTCGAGCTATTTAATGCGAGAAACACGTTATCTGGTGTTTTCACCACTCCACAGTGCGTTGGATATGCAGAACCGGAGATATTTTGGTTTTCGTCGGGTTTCAAGCTGAGATATGCATTTTCTACGATAAGCTTGGTGAAACATCTGTCCGAAGTATGCAGAAACATCGAGAGCACTCTTTTCCAGCTATTTAATGCGAGAAACACGTTTTCTGGGGTTTTCATCACTCCACAGTTCGTTGGATATGCAGAACCGGAGATATCTTGGTTTTCGTGGGGTTTCAAGCTGAGATATGCATTTCCTGCGAATATATTGGTGAGACTTCAGTCAGAAGTATGCTGAATCATCGAGATCGCTCTTTTCGAGCTATTTAATGCGCGAAACACGTTTTCTGGTGTTTTCACCACTCCACGGTTCGTTTGATGTGCAGAACCGGAGATAACTCGGTTTTCGTCGGGTTTCAAGCTGAGATATGCATTTTCTACGATAATATTGGTGAGACTTCTGTCAGAAGTATGCAGGATCTTCGAGAACGCTCTTTTCGAGCTATTTAATGCGAGAAACACGTTATCTGGTGTTTTCACCACTCCACAGTACGTTTGACATGCAGAACCGGCAAAATCTTGATTTTCGTGAGGTTTCGAGCTGAGATATGCATTTTCTGCGATTATCTTGGATATTCTTCTATGACAAGTATGCAGAATCACCGAAATCGCAGTTTTCGTACTATTTAATGCGAAAAACACGTTTTCTGGTGTTTTCAGCACTTCACAGTGCGTTTGATATGCGGAAACTGCGATATCTACGTTTTCGTGGGGTTTCCAGCTGAGACATGCATTTTCTGCGATAATCTTGGATATTCTTCTGTGAGAAGTTTGCAGAATCACAGGAATCGCTCTATTCGAGCTATTTAATGCGAGAAACACGTTATCTGGTTGTTTTCACCACTCCACAGTGCGTTTGATATGCAGAACCGGCGACATCTTGATTTTCATGATGTTTCTAGCTGAGATATGCATTTTCTGCGACAATATTGGTGAGACTTCAGTCAGAAGTATGCAGAATCATCTAGATCGCTCGTTTCGAGCTATTTAATGCGAAAAAACAAGTTTTCTGGTGTTGTGACCACTCCACAGTGCGTTTGATATGTAGAGCCGCCGATAACTTGGTTTTCATGGGGTTTCCAGCTGAAATATGCATTTTCTGCGATAATCTTGGTGTTTCATCTATGAGAAGTATGCAGAATCATCGAGAACGCTCGTTTCGAGCTATTCAATGCGAGAAACACGTTATCTGGTTTTTTCAGCACTCCACAGTGCGTTTGATATGCAGAACCAGCGATATCTTGGTTATCGTGGGGTTTCAAGCTGAGATATGCATTTTTTACGATAATCTTGGTGAGACTTCTGTCCGAAGTATGCTTAATCATCGAGATCGCTTGTTTCGAGCTATTTAATGCGAGAAACACGTTATCTGGTGTTTTCACCACTCCACAGTGCGTTGGATATGCAGAACCGGAGATATTTTGGTTTTCGTCGGGTTTCAAGCTGAGATATGCATTTTCTACGATAATCTTGGTGAGACTTCTGTCAGAAGTATGCAGGATCTTCGAGAACGCTCTTTTCGAGCTATTTAATGCGAGAAACACGTTATCTGGTGTTTTCACCACTCCACAGTACGTTTGACATGCAGAACCGGCAAAATCTTGATTTTCGTGAGGTTTCGAGCTGAGATATGCATTTTCTGCGATTATCTTGGATATTCTTCTATGACAAGTATGCAGAATCACCGAAATCGCAGTTTTCGTGCTATTTAATGCGAAAAACACGTTTTCTGGTGTTTTCAGCACTTCACAGTGCGTTTGATATGCGGACACTGCGATATCTACGTTATCGTGGGGTTTCCAGCTGAAACATGCATTTTCTGCGATAATCTTGGATATTCTTCTGTGAGAAGTTTGCAGAATCACAGGAATCGCTCTATTCGAGCTATTTAATGCGAGAAACACGTTATCTGGTTGTTTTCACCACTCCACAGTGCGTTTGATATGCAGAACCGGCGACATCTTGATTTTCATGATGTTTCTAGCTGAGATATGCATTTTCTGCGACAATATTGGTGAGACTTCAGTCAGAAGTATGCAGAATCATCTAGATCGCTCGTTTCGAGCTATTTAATGCGAGAAACACGTTATCTGGTGTTTTCACCACTCCACAGTGCGTTGGATATGCAGAACCGGAGATATTTTGGTTTTCGTCGTGTTTCAAGCTGAGATATGCATTTTCTACGATAATCTTGGTGAGACTTCTGTCAGAAGTATGCAGGATCTTCGAGAACGCTCTTTTGGAGCTATTTAATGCGAGAAACGCGTTATCTGGTGTTTTCACCACTCCACAGTACGTTTGACATGCAGAACCGGAGATATCTTGGTTTCGGTCGGGTTTCAAGCTGAGATATGCATTTTCTACGATAATCCTGGTGAGACTTCTGTCAGAAGTATGCAGAATCTTCGAGAACGCTCTTTTCGAGCTACTTAATGCGCGAAACACGTTTTCTGGTGTTTTCACCACTCCACAGTACGTTTGAAATGCAGAACCGGAGATAACACGGTTTTCGTCGGGTTTCAAGCTGAGATATGCATTTTCTACGATAATCTTGGTGAGACTTCTGTCAGAAGTATGCAGGATCTTCGAGAAGGCTCTTTTCGTGCTATTTAATGCGAGAAACACGTTATCTGGTGTTTTCACCACTCCACAGTGCGTTTGATATGCAGAACCGGCGATATCTTGATTTTCGTGGTGTTTCCCGCTGAGGTATGCATTTTCTGCGATAATCTTGGATATTCTTCTGTGAGAAGTATGCAGAATCACCGAAATCGCTGTTTTCGTGCTATTTAATGCGAAAAACACGTTTTCTGGTGTTTTCAGCACTTCACAGTGCGTTTGATATGCGGAAACTGCGAAATCTTCGTTTTCGTGGGGTTTCCAGCTGAGACATGCATTTTCTGCGATAATCTTGGATACTCTTCTGTGAGAAGTATGGAGAATCACCGAAATCGCAGTTTTCGTGCTATTGAATGCGAAAAACACGTTTTATGGTGTTTTCAGCAGTCCACAGTGCGTTTGATATGCCGAAACTGCGATATCTTCGATTTCGTGGGGTTTCCAGCTGAGACATGCATTTTCTGCGATAATCTTGGATACTCTTCTGTGAGAAGTATGGAGAATCACCGAAATCGCAGTTTTCGAGCTGTTTAATGCGAGAAACACGTTATCTGGTTGTTTTCACCTCTCCACAGTGCGTTTGATATGCAGAACCGGCGATATCTTGGTTTTCGTGGGGTATCAAGCTGAGATATGCATGTTTTACGATAATCTTGGTGAGACTTCTGTCAGAAGTATGCAGAATCATCGAGATCGCGCTTTTCGAGCTATTTAATGCGAGAAACACGTTATCTGGTGTTTTCACCACTCCACAGTGCGTTTGATATGCAGAACCAACGATATCTTGGTTTTCGTGGGGTTTCAGGCTGAGATATGCATTTTCTGCGATAATATTGGTGAGACTTCAGTCAGAAGTATGCAGCATCATCTAGATCGCTCTTTTCGAGCTACTTAATGCACGAAACACGTTTTCTGGTGTTTTCACCACTCCACAGTACGTTTGACATGCAGAACCGGAGATATCTTGGTTTCGGTCGGGTTTCAAGCTGAGATATGCATTTTCTGCGATAATATTGGTGAGACTTCAGTCAGAAGTATGCAGAATCATCTAGATCGATCTTTTCGAGCTACTTAATGCACGAAACACTTTTTCTGGTGTTTTCACCACTCCACAGTACGTTTGACATGCAGAACCGGAGATATCTTGGTTTCGGTCGGGTTTCAAGCTGAGATATGCATTTTCTACGATAATCCTGGTGAGACTTCTGTCAGAAGTATGCAGAATCTTCGCGATAGCACTTTTCGAGCTATTTAATGCGAGAATCACGTTATCTGGTGTTTTCACCACTCCACAGTACGTTTGACATGCAGAACCGTCAAAATCTTGATTTTCGTGAGGTTTCGAGCTGAGATATGCATTTTCTGCTAACATATTGGTGAGACTTCAGTCAGAAGTATGCAGAATCACCTAGATCGCTCTTTTCGAGCTACTTAATGCACGAAACACGTTTTCTGGTGTTTTCACCACTCCACAGTACATTTGAAATGCAGATCCGGAGATAACACGGTTTTCGTCGTGTTTCAAGCTGAGATATGCATTTTCTACGATAATCTTGGTGAGACTTCTGTCAGAAGTATGCAGGATCTTCGAGAACGCTCTTTTGGAGCTATTTAATGCGAGAAACGCGTTATCTGGTGTTTTCACCACTCCACAGTACGTTTGACATGCAGAACCGGAGATATCTTGGTTTCGGTCGGGTTTCAAGCTGAGATATGCATTTTCTACGATAATCCTGGTGAGACTTCTGTCAGAAGTATGCAGAATCTTCGAGAACGCTCTTTTCGAGCTACTTAATGCGCGAAACACGTTTTCTGGTGTTTTCACCACTCCACAGTACGTTTGAAATGCAGAACCGGAGATAACTCGGTTTTCGTGGGGTTTCAAGCTGAGATATGCATTTTCTACGATAACCCTGGTGAGACTTCTGTCAGAAGTATGCAGAATCTTCGAGAACGCTCTTTTCGAGCTACTTAATGCGCGAAACACGTTTTCTGGTGTTTTCACCACTCCAAGGTACGTTTGGTGTGCAGAACCGGAGATAACTTGGTTTTCGTGGGGTTTCCAGCTGAAATATGCATTTTCTGCGATAATCTTGGTGAGACTTCAGTCAGAAGTATGCACAATCATCTAGATCGCTGTTTTCGAGCTATTTAATGCGAGAAACAGGTTATCTGGTGTTTTGACCACTCCACAGTGCGTTTGATATGTAGAGCCGCCGGTAACTTGGTTTTCGTGGGGTTTCCAGCTGAAATATGCATTTTCTGCGATAATCTTGGTGAGACTTCAGTCAGAAGTATGCACAATCATCTAGATCGTTCGTTTCGAGCTATTTAATGCGAGAAACACGTTATCTGGTTGTTTTCACCACTCCATAGTGCGTTTGATATGCAGAACCGGCAACATCTTGATTTTCGTGAGGTTTCTAGCTGAGATATGCATTTTCTGCGATAATATAGTTGAGACTTCAGTCAGAAGTATGCAGAATCATCTAGATCGCTCGTTTCGAGCTATTTAATGCGAGAAACACGTTTTCTGGGGTATTCACCACTCCGCAGTACGTTAGACATGCAGAACCGGAGATATCTTCGTTTCGGTCGGGTTTCAAGCTGAGATATGCATTTCCTACGATAATATTGGTGAGACCTCTGTCAGAAGTATGCAGAATCTTCGAGAACGCTCTTTTCGAGCTACTTAATGCGAGAAACACGTTTTCTGGTGTTTTGACCACTCCACAGTGCGTTTGATATGTAGAGCCGCCGATAACTTGGTTTTCGTGGGGTTTCCAGCTGAAATATGCATTTTCTGCATTAACCTTGGTGTTTCATCTATGAGAAGTATGCAGAATCATCGAGAACGCTCTTTTCGAGCTAGTTAATGCGAGAAACACGTTTTCTGGTTTTTTCTCCACCCCACAGTGCGTTTGATATGCAGAACCGGCGTCATCTTGGTTTTCGTCGGGTTTCAAGCTGAGATATGCATTTTCTGCGATAATATTGGTAGGACTTGAGTCAGAAGTATGCAGAATCACCTAGATCGCTCGTTTCGAGCAATTTAATGCGAGAAACACGTTATCTGGTTGTTTTCACCACTCCACAGTGCGTTTGATATGCAGAACCGGCGTCATCTTGATTTTCGTGAGGTTTCAAGCTGAGATATGCATTTTCTGCGATAATATTGGTGAGACTTCTGTCCGAAGTATGCAGAATCATCGATATCGCTCTTTTCGAGCTATTTAATGCGAGAAACACGTTATCTGGTGTTTTGACCACTCCACAGTGCGTTTGATATGTAGAGCCGCCGATAACTTGGTTTTCGTGGGGTTTCCAGCTGAAATATGCATTTTCTGCTATAATCTTGGTGTTTCATCTATGAGAAGTATGCAGAATCATCGAGAACGCTCTTTTCGAGCTAGTTAATGCGAGAAACACGTTTTCTGGTGTTTTCACCACTCCACAGTGCGTCTGATATGCAGAACCGGCGATATCTTGATTTTCGTGGTGTTTCCAGCTGAGATATGCATTTTCTGTGATAATCTTGGTGAGACTTCAGTCAGAAGTATGCACAATCATCTAGATCGTTCGTTTCGAGCAATTTAATGCGAGAAACACGTTATCTGGTTGTTTTCACCACTCCATAGTGCGTTTGATATGCAGAACCGGCGACATCTTGATTTTCGTGAGGTTTCTAGCTGAGATATGCATTTTCTGCGATAATATTGGTGAGACTTCAGTCGGAAGTATGCAGAATCTTCGAGAACGCTCTTTTCGAGCTACTTAATGCGAGAATCACGTTTTCTGGTGTTTTCACCACTCCACAGTACGTTTGATGTGCAGAACCGGAGATATCTTGGTTTTCGTGGGGTTTCCAGCTGAAATATGCATTTTCTGCGATAATCTTGGTGTTTCATCTATGAGAAGTATGCAGAATCATCGAGAACGCTCTTTTCGAGCTAGTTAATGCGTGTAACACGTTTTCTGGTGTTTTCACCACTCCACAGTGCGTTTGATATGTAAAGCTGCCGATAACTTGGTTTTCGTGGGGTTTCCAGCTGAAATATGCATTTTCTGCGATAATCTTGGTGTTTCATCTATGAGAAGTATGCAGAATCATTGAGAACGCTCTTTTCGAGCTATTTAATGCGAGTAACACGTTTTCTGGTGTTTTCACCACCCCACAGTGCATTTGATATGCAGAACCGGCGACATCTTGGTTTTCGTGGTGTTTCCAGCTGAGATATGCATTTTCTGCGATAAGCTTGGTGAGTCTTCTGCCAGAAGTTTGCAGAATCATCTACATCGCTCTTTTCGAGTTGGTTAATGCGAGAAACACGTTATCTGGTGTTTTCACCACTCCACAGTGCGTTTGATATGCAGAACCGGCGATATCTTGATTTTCGTGGTGTTTCCCGCTGAGGTATGCATTTTCTGCGATAATCTTGGATATTCTTCTGTGAGAAGTATGCAGAATCACCGAAATCGCTGTTTTCGTGCTATTTAATGCGAAAAACACGTTTTCTGGTGTTTTCAGCACTTCACAGTGCGTTTGATATGCGGAAACTGCGATATCTTCGTTTTCGTGGGGTTTCCAGCTGAGACATGCATTTTCTGCGATAATCTTGGATACTCTTCTGTGAGAAGTATGGAGAATCACCGAAATCGCAGTTTTCGTGCTATTGAATGCGAAAAACACGTTTTATGGTGTTTTCAGCAGTCCACAGTGCGTTTGATATGCCGAAACTGCGATATCTTCGATTTCGTGGGGTTTCCAGCTGAGACATGCATTTTCTGCGATAATCTTGGATACTCTTCTGTGAGAAGTATGGAGAATCACCGAAATCGCAGTTTTCGAGCTGTTTAATGCGAGAAACACGTTATCTGGTAGTTTTCACCACTCCACAGTGCGTTTGATATGCAGAACCGGCGATATCTTGGTTTTCGTGGGGTATCAAGCTGAGATATGCATGTTTTACGATAATCTTGGTGAGACTTCTGTCAGAAGTATGCAGAATCATCGAGATCGCGCTTTTCGAGCTATTTAATGCGAGAAACACGTTATCTGGTGTTTTCACCACTCCACAGTGCGTTTGATATGCAGAACCAACGATATCTTGGTTTTCGTGGGGTTTCAGGCTGAGATATGCATTTTCTGCGATAATATTGGTGAGACTTCAGTCAGAAGTATGCAGCATCATCTAGATCGCTCTTTTCGAGCTACTTAATGCACGAAACACGTTTTCTGGTGTTTTCACCACTCCACAGTACGTTTGACATGCAGAACCGGAGATATCTTGGTTTCGGTCGGGTTTCAAGCTGAGATATGCATTTTCTGCGATAATATTGGTGAGACTTCAGTCAGAAGTATGCAGAATCATCTAGATCGATCTTTTCGAGCTACTTAATGCACGAAACACTTTTTCTGGTGTTTTCACCACTCCACAGTACGTTTGACATGCAGAACCGGAGATATCTTGGTTTCGGTCGGGTTTCAAGCTGAGATATGCATTTTCTACGATAATCCTGGTGAGACTTCTGTCAGAAGTATGCAGAATCTTCGCGATAGCACTTTTCGAGCTATTTAATGCGAGAATCACGTTATCTGGTGTTTTCACCACTCCACAGTACGTTTGACATGCAGAACCGTCAAAATCTTGATTTTCGTGAGGTTTCGAGCTGAGATATGCATTTTCTGCTAACATATTGGTGAGACTTCAGTCAGAAGTATGCAGAATCACCTAGATCGCTCTTTTCGAACTACTTAATGCACGAAACACGTTTTCTGGTGTTTTCACCACTCCACAGTACATTTGAAATGCAGATCCGGAGATAACCCGGTTTTCGTCGTGTTTCAAGCTGAGATATGCATTTTCTACGATAATCTTGGTGAGACTTCTGTCAGAAGTATGCAGGATCTTCGAGAACGCTCTTTTGGAGCTATTTAATGCGAGAAACGCGTTATCTGGTGTTTTCACCACTCCACAGTACGTTTGACATGCAGAACCGGAGATATCTTGGTTTCGGTCGGGTTTCAAGCTGAGATATGCATTTTCTACGATAATCCTGGTGAGACTTCTGTCAGAAGTATGCAGAATCTTCGAGAACGCTCTTTTCGAGCTACTTAATGCGCGAAACACGTTTTCTGGTGTTTTCACCACTCCACAGTACGTTTGAAATGCAGAACCGGAGATAACTCGGTTTTCGTGGGGTTTCAAGCTGAGATATGCATTTTCTACGATAACCCTGGTGAGACTTCTGTCAGAAGTATGCAGAATCTTCGAGAACGCTCTTTTCGAGCTACTTAATGCGCGAAACACGTTTTCTGGTGTTTTCACCACTCCAAGGTACGTTTGGTGTGCAGAACCGGAGATAACTTGGTTTTCGTGGGGTTTCCAGCTGAAATATGCATTTTCTGCGATAATCTTGGTGAGACTTCAGTCAGAAGTATGCACAATCATCTAGATCGCTGTTTTCGAGCTATTTAATGCGAGAAACAGGTTATCTGGTGTTTTGACCACTCCACAGTGCGTTTGATATGTAGAGCCGCCGATAACTTGGTTTTCGTGGGGTTTCCAGCTGAAATATGCATTTTCTGCGATAATCTTGGTGAGACTTCAGTCAGAAGTATGCACAATCATCTAGATCGTTCGTTTCGAGCTATTTAATGCGAGAAACACGTTATCTGGTTGTTTTCACCACTCCATAGTGCGTTTGATATGCAGAACCGGCAACATCTTGATTTTCGTGAGGTTTCTAGCTGAGATATGCATTTTCTGCGATAATATAGTTGAGACTTCAGTCAGAAGTATGCAGAATCATCTAGATCGCTCGTTTCGAGCTATTTAATGCGAGAAACACGTTTTCTGGGGTATTCACCACTCCGCAGTACGTTAGACATGCAGAACCGGAGATATCTTCGTTTCGGTCGGGTTTCAAGCTGAGATATGCATTTCCTACGATAATATTGGTGAGACCTCTGTCAGAAGTATGCAGAATCTTCGAGAACGCTCTTTTCGAGCTACTTAATGCGAGAAACACGTTTTCTGGTGTTTTGACCACTCCACAGTGCGTTTGATATGTAGAGCCGCCGATAACTTGGTTTTCGTGGGGTTTCCAGCTGAAATATGCATTTTCTGCATTAACCTTGGTGTTTCATCTATGAGAAGTATGCAGAATCATCGAGAACGCTCTTTTCGAGCTAGTTAATGCGAGAAACACGTTTTCTGGGGTATTCACCACTCCGCAGTACGTTAGACATGCAGAACCGGAGATATCTTCGTTTCGGTCGGGTTTCAAGCTGAGATATGCATTTCCTACGATAATATTGGTGAGACCTCTGTCAGAAGTATGCAGAATCTTCGAGAACGCTCTTTTCGAGCTACTTAATGCGAGAAACACGTTTTCTGGTGTTTTGACCACTCCACAGTGCGTTTGATATGTAGAGCCGCCGATAACTTGGTTTTCGTGGGGTTTCCAGCTGAAATATGCATTTTCTGCATTAACCTTGGTGTTTCATCTATGAGAAGTATGCAGAATCATCGAGAACGCTCTTTTCGAGCTAGTTAATGCGAGAAACACGTTTTCTGGTTTTTTCTCCACCCCACAGTGCGTTTGATATGCAGAACCGGCGTCATCTTGGTTTTCGTCGGGTTTCAAGCTGAGATATGCATTTTCTGCGATAATATTGGTAGGACTTGAGTCAGAAGTATGCAGAATCACCTAGATCGCTCGTTTCGAGCAATTTAATGCGAGAAACACGTTATCTGGTTGTTTTCACCACTCCACAGTGCGTTTGATATGCAGAACCGGCGTCATCTTGATTTTCGTGAGGTTTCAAGCTGAGATATGCATTTTCTGCGATAATATTGGTGAGACTTCTGTCCGAAGTATGCAGAATCATCGATATCGCTCTTTTCGAGCTATTTAATGCGAGAAACACGTTATCTGGTGTTTTGACCACTCCACAGTGCGTTTGATATGTAGAGCCGCCGATAACTTGGTTTTCGTGGGGTTTCCAGCTGAAATATGCATTTTCTGCTATAATCTTGGTGTTTCATCTATGAGAAGTATGCAGAATCATCGAGAACGCTCTTTTCGAGCTAGTTAATGCGAGAAACACGTTTTCTGGTGTTTTCACCACTCCACAGTGCGTCTGATATGCAGAACCGGCGATATCTTGATTTTCGTGGTGTTTCCAGCTGAGATATGCATTTTCTGTGATAATCTTGGTGAGACTTCAGTCAGAAGTATGCACAATCATCTAGATCGTTCGTTTCGAGCAATTTAATGCGAGAAACACGTTATCTGGTTGTTTTCACCACTCCATAGTGCGTTTGATATGCAGAACCGGCGACATCTTGATTTTCGTGAGGTTTCTAGCTGAGATATGCATTTTCTGCGATAATATTGGTGAGACTTCAGTCGGAAGTATGCAGAATCTTCGAGAACGCTCTTTTCGAGCTACTTAATGCGAGAATCACGTTTTCTGGTGTTTTCACCACTCCACAGTACGTTTGATGTGCAGAACCGGAGATATCTTGGTTTTCGTGGGGTTTCCAGCTGAAATATGCATTTTCTGCGATAATCTTGGTGTTTCATCTATGAGAAGTATGCAGAATCATCGAGAACGCTCTTTTCGAGCTAGTTAATGCGTGTAACACGTTTTCTGGTGTTTTCACCACTCCACAGTGCGTTTGATATGTAAAGCTGCCGATAACTTGGTTTTCGTGGGGTTTCCAGCTGAAATATGCATTTTCTGCGATAATCTTGGTGTTTCATCTATGAGAAGTATGCAGAATCATTGAGAACGCTCTTTTCGAGCTATTTAATGCGAGTAACACGTTTTCTGGTGTTTTCACCACCCCACAGTGCATTTGATATGCAGAACCGGCGACATCTTGGTTTTCGTGGTGTTTCCAGCTGAGATATGCATTTTCTGCGATAAGCTTGGTGAGTCTTCTGCCAGAAGTTTGCAGAATCATCTACATCGCTCTTTTCGAGTTGGTTAATGCGAGAAACACGTTATCTGGTGTTTTCACCACTCCACAGTGCGTTTGATATGCAGAACCGGCGATATCTTGATTTTCGTGGTGTTTCCCGCTGAGGTATGCATTTTCTGCGATAATCTTGGATATTCTTCTGTGAGAAGTATGCAGAATCACCGAAATCGCTGTTTTCGTGCTATTTAATGCGAAAAACACGTTTTCTGGTGTTTTCAGCACTTCACAGTGCGTTTGATATGCGGAAACTGCGATATCTTCGTTTTCGTGGGGTTTCCAGCTGAGACATGCATTTTCTGCGATAATCTTGGATACTCTTCTGTGAGAAGTATGGAGAATCACCGAAATCGCAGTTTTCGTGCTATTGAATGCGAAAAACACGTTTTATGGTGTTTTCAGCAGTCCACAGTGCGTTTGATATGCCGAAACTGCGATATCTTCGATTTCGTGGGGTTTCCAGCTGAGACATGCATTTTCTGCGATAATCTTGGATACTCTTCTGTGAGAAGTATGGAGAATCACCGAAATCGCAGTTTTCGAGCTGTTTAATGCGAGAAACACGTTATCTGGTAGTTTTCACCACTCCACAGTGCGTTTGATATGCAGAACCGGCGATATCTTGGTTTTCGTGGGGTATCAAGCTGAGATATGCATGTTTTACGATAATCTTGGTGAGACTTCTGTCAGAAGTATGCAGAATCATCGAGATCGCGCTTTTCGAGCTATTTAATGCGAGAAACACGTTATCTGGTGTTTTCACCACTCCACAGTGCGTTTGATATGCAGAACCAACGATATCTTGGTTTTCGTGGGGTTTCAGGCTGAGATATGCATTTTCTGCGATAATATTGGTGAGACTTCAGTCAGAAGTATGCAGCATCATCTAGATCGCTCTTTTCGAGCTACTTAATGCACGAAACACGTTTTCTGGTGTTTTCACCACTCCACAGTACGTTTGACATGCAGAACCGGAGATATCTTGGTTTCGGTCGGGTTTCAAGCTGAGATATGCATTTTCTGCGATAATATTGGTGAGACTTCAGTCAGAAGTATGCAGAATCATCTAGATCGATCTTTTCGAGCTACTTAATGCACGAAACACTTTTTCTGGTGTTTTCACCACTCCACAGTACGTTTGACATGCAGAACCGGAGATATCTTGGTTTCGGTCGGGTTTCAAGCTGAGATATGCATTTTCTACGATAATCCTGGTGAGACTTCTGTCAGAAGTATGCAGAATCTTCGCGATAGCACTTTTCGAGCTATTTAATGCGAGAATCACGTTATCTGGTGTTTTCACCACTCCACAGTACGTTTGACATGCAGAACCGTCAAAATCTTGATTTTCGTGAGGTTTCGAGCTGAGATATGCATTTTCTGCTAACATATTGGTGAGACTTCAGTCAGAAGTATGCAGAATCACCTAGATCGCTCTTTTCGAACTACTTAATGCACGAAACACGTTTTCTGGTGTTTTCACCACTCCACAGTACATTTGAAATGCAGATCCGGAGATAACCCGGTTTTCGTCGTGTTTCAAGCTGAGATATGCATTTTCTACGATAATCTTGGTGAGACTTCTGTCAGAAGTATGCAGGATCTTCGAGAACGCTCTTTTGGAGCTATTTAATGCGAGAAACGCGTTATCTGGTGTTTTCACCACTCCACAGTACGTTTGACATGCAGAACCGGAGATATCTTGGTTTCGGTCGGGTTTCAAGCTGAGATATGCATTTTCTACGATAATCCTGGTGAGACTTCTGTCAGAAGTATGCAGAATCTTCGAGAACGCTCTTTTCGAGCTACTTAATGCGCGAAACACGTTTTCTGGTGTTTTCACCACTCCACAGTACGTTTGAAATGCAGAACCGGAGATAACTCGGTTTTCGTGGGGTTTCAAGCTGAGATATGCATTTTCTACGATAACCCTGGTGAGACTTCTGTCAGAAGTATGCAGAATCTTCGAGAACGCTCTTTTCGAGCTACTTAATGCGCGAAACACGTTTTCTGGTGTTTTCACCACTCCAAGGTACGTTTGGTGTGCAGAACCGGAGATAACTTGGTTTTCGTGGGGTTTCCAGCTGAAATATGCATTTTCTGCGATAATCTTGGTGAGACTTCAGTCAGAAGTATGCACAATCATCTAGATCGCTGTTTTCGAGCTATTTAATGCGAGAAACAGGTTATCTGGTGTTTTGACCACTCCACAGTGCGTTTGATATGTAGAGCCGCCGATAACTTGGTTTTCGTGGGGTTTCCAGCTGAAATATGCATTTTCTGCGATAATCTTGGTGAGACTTCAGTCAGAAGTATGCACAATCATCTAGATCGTTCGTTTCGAGCTATTTAATGCGAGAAACACGTTATCTGGTTGTTTTCACCACTCCATAGTGCGTTTGATATGCAGAACCGGCAACATCTTGATTTTCGTGAGGTTTCTAGCTGAGATATGCATTTTCTGCGATAATATAGTTGAGACTTCAGTCAGAAGTATGCAGAATCATCTAGATCGCTCGTTTCGAGCTATTTAATGCGAGAAACACGTTTTCTGGGGTATTCACCACTCCGCAGTACGTTAGACATGCAGAACCGGAGATATCTTCGTTTCGGTCGGGTTTCAAGCTGAGATATGCATTTCCTACGATAATATTGGTGAGACCTCTGTCAGAAGTATGCAGAATCTTCGAGAACGCTCTTTTCGAGCTACTTAATGCGAGAAACACGTTTTCTGGTGTTTTGACCACTCCACAGTGCGTTTGATATGTAGAGCCGCCGATAACTTGGTTTTCGTGGGGTTTCCAGCTGAAATATGCATTTTCTGCATTAACCTTGGTGTTTCATCTATGAGAAGTATGCAGAATCATCGAGAACGCTCTTTTCGAGCTAGTTAATGCGAGAAACACGTTTTCTGGTTTTTTCTCCACCCCACAGTGCGTTTGATATGCAGAACCGGCGTCATCTTGGTTTTCGTCGGGTTTCAAGCTGAGATATGCATTTTCTGCGATAATATTGGTAGGACTTGAGTCAGAAGTATGCAGAATCACCTAGATCGCTCGTTTCGAGCAATTTAATGCGAGAAACACGTTATCTGGTTGTTTTCACCACTCCACAGTGCGTTTGATATGCAGAACCGGCGTCATCTTGATTTTCGTGAGGTTTCAAGCTGAGATATGCATTTTCTGCGATAATATTGGTGAGACTTCTGTCCGAAGTATGCAGAATCATCGATATCGCTCTTTTCGAGCTATTTAATGCGAGAAACACGTTATCTGGTGTTTTGACCACTCCACAGTGCGTTTGATATGTAGAGCCGCCGATAACTTGGTTTTCGTGGGGTTTCCAGCTGAAATATGCATTTTCTGCTATAATCTTGGTGTTTCATCTATGAGAAGTATGCAGAATCATCGAGAACGCTCTTTTCGAGCTAGTTAATGCGAGAAACACGTTTTCTGGTGTTTTCACCACTCCACAGTGCGTCTGATATGCAGAACCGGCGATATCTTGATTTTCGTGGTGTTTCCAGCTGAGATATGCATTTTCTGTGATAATCTTGGTGAGACTTCAGTCAGAAGTATGCACAATCATCTAGATCGTTCGTTTCGAGCAATTTAATGCGAGAAACACGTTATCTGGTTGTTTTCACCACTCCATAGTGCGTTTGATATGCAGAACCGGCGACATCTTGATTTTCGTGAGGTTTCTAGCTGAGATATGCATTTTCTGCGATAATATTGGTGAGACTTCAGTCGGAAGTATGCAGAATCTTCGAGAACGCTCTTTTCGAGCTACTTAATGCGAGAATCACGTTTTCTGGTGTTTTCACCACTCCACAGTACGTTTGATGTGCAGAACCGGAGATATCTTGGTTTTCGTGGGGTTTCCAGCTGAAATATGCATTTTCTGCGATAATCTTGGTGTTTCATCTATGAGAAGTATGCAGAATCATCGAGAACGCTCTTTTCGAGCTAGTTAATGCGTGTAACACGTTTTCTGGTGTTTTCACCACTCCACAGTGCGTTTGATATGTAAAGCTGCCGATAACTTGGTTTTCGTGGGGTTTCCAGCTGAAATATGCATTTTCTGCGATAATCTTGGTGTTTCATCTATGAGAAGTATGCAGAATCATTGAGAACGCTCTTTTCGAGCTATTTAATGCGAGTAACACGTTTTCTGGTGTTTTCACCACCCCACAGTGCATTTGATATGCAGAACCGGCGACATCTTGGTTTTCGTGGTGTTTCCAGCTGAGATATGCATTTTCTGCGATAAGCTTGGTGAGTCTTCTGCCAGAAGTTTGCAGAATCATCTACATCGCTCTTTTCGAGTTGGTTAATGCGAGAAACACGTTCTCTGGTGTTTTCACCACCCCACAGTGCGTTTGATATGCAGAACCGGCGACATCGTGGTTTTCGTCGGGTTTCAAGCTGAGATATGAATTTTCTGCGATAATATTGGTGAGTCTTCTGTCAGAAGTATGCAGAATCATCGATATCGCTCTTTTCGAGCTATTTAATGCGAGAAACACGTTATCTGGTGTTTTGACCACTCCACAGTGCGTTTGATATGTAGAGCCGCCGATAACTTGGTTTTCGTGGGGTTTCCAGATGAAATATGCATTTTCTGCGATAATCTTGGTGTTTCATCTATGAGAAGTATGCAGAATCATCGAGAACGCTCTTTTCGAGCTAGTTAATGCGAGAAACACGTTTTCTGGTTTTTTCTCCACCCCACAGTGCGTTTGATATGCAGAACCGGCGTCATCTTGGTTTTCGTCGGGTTTCATGCTGAGATATGCATTTTCTGCGATAATATTGGTGAGACTTCAGTCAGAAGTATGCAGAATCACCTAGATCGCTCGTTTCGAGCAATTTAATGCGAGAAACACGTTATCTGGTTGTTTTCACCACTCCACAGTGCGTTTGATATGCAGAACCGGCGTCATCTTGATTTTCGTGAGGTTTCAAGCTGAGATATGCATTTTCTGCGATAATATTGGTGAGACTTCTGTCCGAAGTATGCAGAATCATCGATATCGCTCTTTTCGAGCTATTTAATGCGAGAAACACGTTATCTGGTGTTTTGACCACTCCACAGTGCGTTTGATATGTAGAGCCGCCGATAACTTGGTTTTCGTGGGGTTTCCAGATAAAATATGCATTTTCTGCGATAATCTTGGTGTTTCATCTATGAGAAGTATGCAGAATCATCGAGAACGCTCTTTTCGAGCTAGTTAATGCGAGAAACACGTTTTCTGGTTTTTTCTCCACCCCACAGTGCATTTGATATGCAGAACCGGCGTCATCTTGGTTTTCGTCGGGTTTCAAGCTGAGATATGCATTTTCTGCGATAATATTGGTAGGACTTCAGTCAGAAGTATGCAGAATCACCTAGATCGCTCGTTTCGAGCAATTTAATGCGAGAAACACGTTATCTGGTTGTTTTCACCACTCCACAGTGCGTTTGATATGCAGAACCGGCGTCATCTTGATTTTCGTGAGGTTTCAAGCTGAGATATGCATTTTCTGCGATAATATTGGTGAGACTTCTGTCCGAAGTATGCAGAATCATCGATATCGCTCTTTTCGAGCTATTTAATGCGAGAAACCCGTTATCTGGTGTTTTGACCACTCCACAGTGCGTTTGATATGTAGAGCCGCCGATTACTTGGTTTTCGTGGGGTTTCCAGCTGAAATATGCATTTTCTGCTATAATCTTGGTGTTTCATGTATGAGAAGTATGCAGAATCATCGAGAACGCTCTTTTCGAGCTAGTTAATGCGAGAAACACGTTTTCTGGTGTTTTCAGCACTTCACAGTGCGTTTGATATGCGGAAACTGCGATATCTTCGTTTTCGTGGGGTTTCCAGCTGAGACATGCATTTTCTGCGATAATCTTGGATACTCTTCTGTGAGAAGTATGGAGAATCACCGAAATCGCAGTTTTCGTGCTATTGAATGCGAAAAACACGTTTTATGGTGTTTTCAGCAGTCCACAGTGCGTTTGATATGCCGAAACTGCGATATCTTCGATTTCGTGGGGTTTCCAGCTGAGACATGCATTTTCTGCGATAATCTTGGATACTCTTCTGTGAGAAGTATGGAGAATCACCGAAATCGCAGTTTTCGAGCTGTTTAATGCGAGAAACACGTTATCTGGTAGTTTTCACCACTCCACAGTGCGTTTGATATGCAGAACCGGCGATATCTTGGTTTTCGTGGGGTATCAAGCTGAGATATGCATGTTTTACGATAATCTTGGTGAGACTTCTGTCAGAAGTATGCAGAATCATCGAGATCGCGCTTTTCGAGCTATTTAATGCGAGAAACACGTTATCTGGTGTTTTCACCACTCCACAGTGCGTTTGATATGCAGAACCAACGATATCTTGGTTTTCGTGGGGTTTCAGGCTGAGATATGCATTTTCTGCGATAATATTGGTGAGACTTCAGTCAGAAGTATGCAGCATCATCTAGATCGCTCTTTTCGAGCTACTTAATGCACGAAACACGTTTTCTGGTGTTTTCACCACTCCACAGTACGTTTGACATGCAGAACCGGAGATATCTTGGTTTCGGTCGGGTTTCAAGCTGAGATATGCATTTTCTGCGATAATATTGGTGAGACTTCAGTCAGAAGTATGCAGAATCATCTAGATCGATCTTTTCGAGCTACTTAATGCACGAAACACTTTTTCTGGTGTTTTCACCACTCCACAGTACGTTTGACATGCAGAACCGGAGATATCTTGGTTTCGGTCGGGTTTCAAGCTGAGATATGCATTTTCTACGATAATCCTGGTGAGACTTCTGTCAGAAGTATGCAGAATCTTCGCGATAGCACTTTTCGAGCTATTTAATGCGAGAATCACGTTATCTGGTGTTTTCACCACTCCACAGTACGTTTGACATGCAGAACCGTCAAAATCTTGATTTTCGTGAGGTTTCGAGCTGAGATATGCATTTTCTGCTAACATATTGGTGAGACTTCAGTCAGAAGTATGCAGAATCTTCGCGATAGCACTTTTCGAGCTACTTAATGCACGAAACACTTTTTCTGGTGTTTTCACCACTCCACAGTACGTTTGACATGCAGAACCGGAGATATCTTGGTTTCGGTCGGGTTTCAAGCTGAGATATGCATTTTCTACGATAATCCTGGTGAGACTTCTGTCAGAAGTATGCAGAATCTTCGAGAACGCTCTTTTCGAGCTACTTAATGCGCGAAACACGTTTTCTGGTGTTTTCACCACTCCACAGTACGTTTGAAATGCAGAACCGGAGATAACTCGGTTTTCGTGGGGTTTCAAGCTGAGATATGCATTTTCTGCGATAATCTTGGTGAGACTTCAGTCAGAAGTATGCACAATCATCTAGATCGCTGTTTTCGAGCTATTTAATGCGAGAAACAGGTTATCTGGTGTTTTGACCACTCCACAGTGCGTTTGATATGTAGAGCCGCCGATAACTTGGTTTTCGTGGGGTTTCCAGCTGAAATATGCATTTTCTGCGATAATCTTGGTGAGACTTCAGTCAGAAGTATGCACAATCATCTAGATCGTTCGTTTCGAGCTATTTAATGCGAGAAACACGTTATCTGGTTGTTTTCACCACTCCATAGTGCGTTTGATATGCAGAACCGGCAACATCTTGATTTTCGTGAGGTTTCTAGCTGAGATATGCATTTTCTGCGATAATATAGTTGAGACTTCAGTCAGAAGTATGCAGAATCATCTAGATCGCTCGTTTCGAGCTATTTAATGCGAGAAACACGTTTTCTGGGGTATTCACCACTCCGCAGTACGTTAGACATGCAGAACCGGAGATATCTTCGTTTCGGTCGGGTTTCAAGCTGAGATATGCATTTCCTACGATAATATTGGTGAGACCTCTGTCAGAAGTATGCAGAATCTTCGAGAACGCTCTTTTCGAGCTACTTAATGCGAGAAACACGTTTTCTGGTGTTTTGACCACTCCACAGTGCGTTTGATATGTAGAGCCGCCGATAACTTGGTTTTCGTGGGGTTTCCAGCTGAAATATGCATTTTCTGCATTAACCTTGGTGTTTCATCTATGAGAAGTATGCAGAATCATCGAGAACGCTCTTTTCGAGCTAGTTAATGCGAGAAACACGTTTTCTGGTTTTTTCTCCACCCCACAGTGCGTTTGATATGCAGAACCGGCGTCATCTTGGTTTTCGTCGGGTTTCAAGCTGAGATATGCATTTTCTGCGATAATATTGGTAGGACTTGAGTCAGAAGTATGCAGAATCACCTAGATCGCTCGTTTCGAGCAATTTAATGCGAGAAACACGTTATCTGGTTGTTTTCACCACTCCACAGTGCGTTTGATATGCAGAACCGGCGTCATCTTGATTTTCGTGAGGTTTCAAGCTGAGATATGCATTTTCTGCGATAATATTGGTGAGACTTCTGTCCGAAGTATGCAGAATCATCGATATCGCTCTTTTCGAGCTATTTAATGCGAGAAACACGTTATCTGGTGTTTTGACCACTCCACAGTGCGTTTGATATGTAGAGCCGCCGATAACTTGGTTTTCGTGGGGTTTCCAGCTGAAATATGCATTTTCTGCTATAATCTTGGTGTTTCATCTATGAGAAGTATGCAGAATCATCGAGAACGCTCTTTTCGAGCTAGTTAATGCGAGAAACACGTTTTCTGGTGTTTTCACCACTCCACAGTGCGTCTGATATGCAGAACCGGCGATATCTTGATTTTCGTGGTGTTTCCAGCTGAGATATGCATTTTCTGTGATAATCTTGGTGAGACTTCAGTCAGAAGTATGCACAATCATCTAGATCGTTCGTTTCGAGCAATTTAATGCGAGAAACACGTTATCTGGTTGTTTTCACCACTCCATAGTGCGTTTGATATGCAGAACCGGCGACATCTTGATTTTCGTGAGGTTTCTAGCTGAGATATGCATTTTCTGCGATAATATTGGTGAGACTTCAGTCGGAAGTATGCAGAATCTTCGAGAACGCTCTTTTCGAGCTACTTAATGCGAGAATCACGTTTTCTGGTGTTTTCACCACTCCACAGTACGTTTGATGTGCAGAACCGGAGATATCTTGGTTTTCGTGGGGTTTCCAGCTGAAATATGCATTTTCTGCGATAATCTTGGTGTTTCATCTATGAGAAGTATGCAGAATCATCGAGAACGCTCTTTTCGAGCTAGTTAATGCGTGTAACACGTTTTCTGGTGTTTTCACCACTCCACAGTGCGTTTGATATGTAAAGCTGCCGATAACTTGGTTTTCGTGGGGTTTCCAGCTGAAATATGCATTTTCTGCGATAATCTTGGTGTTTCATCTATGAGAAGTATGCAGAATCATTGAGAACGCTCTTTTCGAGCTATTTAATGCGAGTAACACGTTTTCTGGTGTTTTCACCACCCCACAGTGCATTTGATATGCAGAACCGGCGACATCTTGGTTTTCGTGGTGTTTCCAGCTGAGATATGCATTTTCTGCGATAAGCTTGGTGAGTCTTCTGCCAGAAGTTTGCAGAATCATCTACATCGCTCTTTTCGAGTTGGTTAATGCGAGAAACACGTTCTCTGGTGTTTTCACCACCCCACAGTGCGTTTGATATGCAGAACCGGCGACATCGTGGTTTTCGTCGGGTTTCAAGCTGAGATATGAATTTTCTGCGATAATATTGGTGAGTCTTCTGTCAGAAGTATGCAGAATCATCGATATCGCTCTTTTCGAGCTATTTAATGCGAGAAACACGTTATCTGGTGTTTTGACCACTCCACAGTGCGTTTGATATGTAGAGCCGCCGATAACTTGGTTTTCGTGGGGTTTCCAGATGAAATATGCATTTTCTGCGATAATCTTGGTGTTTCATCTATGAGAAGTATGCAGAATCATCGAGAACGCTCTTTTCGAGCTAGTTAATGCGAGAAACACGTTTTCTGGTTTTTTCTCCACCCCACAGTGCGTTTGATATGCAGAACCGGCGTCATCTTGGTTTTCGTCGGGTTTCATGCTGAGATATGCATTTTCTGCGATAATATTGGTGAGACTTCAGTCAGAAGTATGCAGAATCACCTAGATCGCTCGTTTCGAGCAATTTAATGCGAGAAACACGTTATCTGGTTGTTTTCACCACTCCACAGTGCGTTTGATATGCAGAACCGGCGTCATCTTGATTTTCGTGAGGTTTCAAGCTGAGATATGCATTTTCTGCGATAATATTGGTGAGACTTCTGTCCGAAGTATGCAGAATCATCGATATCGCTCTTTTCGAGCTATTTAATGCGAGAAACACGTTATCTGGTGTTTTGACCACTCCACAGTGCGTTTGATATGTAGAGCCGCCGATAACTTGGTTTTCGTGGGGTTTCCAGATAAAATATGCATTTTCTGCGATAATCTTGGTGTTTCATCTATGAGAAGTATGCAGAATCATCGAGAACGCTCTTTTCGAGCTAGTTAATGCGAGAAACACGTTTTCTGGTTTTTTCTCCACCCCACAGTGCATTTGATATGCAGAACCGGCGTCATCTTGGTTTTCGTCGGGTTTCAAGCTGAGATATGCATTTTCTGCGATAATATTGGTAGGACTTCAGTCAGAAGTATGCAGAATCACCTAGATCGCTCGTTTCGAGCAATTTAATGCGAGAAACACGTTATCTGGTTGTTTTCACCACTCCACAGTGCGTTTGATATGCAGAACCGGCGTCATCTTGATTTTCGTGAGGTTTCAAGCTGAGATATGCATTTTCTGCGATAATATTGGTGAGACTTCTGTCCGAAGTATGCAGAATCATCGATATCGCTCTTTTCGAGCTATTTAATGCGAGAAACCCGTTATCTGGTGTTTTGACCACTCCACAGTGCGTTTGATATGTAGAGCCGCCGATTACTTGGTTTTCGTGGGGTTTCCAGCTGAAATATGCATTTTCTGCTATAATCTTGGTGTTTCATGTATGAGAAGTATGCAGAATCATCGAGAACGCTCTTTTCGAGCTAGTTAATGCGAGAAACATGTTTTCTGGTGTTTTCACCACTCCACAGTGCGTTTGATATGTAGAGCGGCCGATAACTTGGTTTTCGTGGGGTTTCCAGCTGAAATATGCATTTTCTGCGATAATCTTGGTGTTTCATCTATGAGAAGTATGCAGAATCATCGAGAACGCTCTTTTCGAGCTATTTAATGCGAGTAACATGTTTTCTGGTGTTTTCACCACCCCACAGTGCATTTGATATGCAGAACCGGCGACATCTTGGTTTTCGTGGTGTTTCCAGCTGAGATATGCATTTTCTTAGATAATCTTGTTGAGTCTTCTGTCAGAAGTATGCAGAATCATCGATATCGCTCTTTTCGAGCTATTTAATGCGAGAAACACGTTATCTGGTGTTTTGACCACTCCACAGTGCGTTTGATATGTAGAGCCGCCGATAACTTGGTTTTCGTGGGGTTTCCTGATGAAATATGCATTTTCTGCGATAATCTTGGTGTTTCATCTATGAGAAGTATGCAGAATCATCGAGAACGCTCTTTTCGAGCTAGTTAATGCGAGAAACACGTTTTCTGGTTTTTTCTCCACCCCACAGTGCGTTTGATATGCAGAACCGGCGTCATCTTGGTTTTCGTCGGGTTTCAAGCTGAGATATGCATTTTCGGCGTTAATATTGGTGAGACTTCAGTCTGAAGTATGCAGAATCACCTAGATCGCTCGTTTCGAGCAATTTAATGCGAGAAACACGTTATCTGGTTGTTTTCACCACTCCACAGTGCGTTTGATTTGCAGAACCGGCGTCATCTTGATTTTCGTGAGGTTTCAAGCTGAGATATGCATTTTCTGCGATAATATTGGTGAGACTTCTGTCCGAAGTATGCAGAATCATCGATATCGCTCTTTTCGAACTATTTAATGCGAGAAACACGTTATCTGGTGTTTTGACCACTCCACAGTGCGTTTGATATGTAGAGCCGCCGATAACTTGGTTTTCGTGGGGTTTCCAGCTGAAATATGCATTTTCTGCGATAATCTTGGTGTTTCATCTATGAGAAGTATGCAGAATCATCGAGAACGCTCTTTTCGAGCTAGTTAATGCGAGAAACACGTTTTCTGGTTTTTTCTCCACCCCACAGTGCGTTTGATATGCAGAACCGGCGTCATCTTGGTTTTCGTCGGGTTTCAAGCTGAGATATGCATTTTCTGCGATAATATTGGTGAGACTTCAGTCAGAAGTATGCAGAATCACCTAGATCGCTCGTTTCGAGCAATTTAATGCGAGAAACACGTTATCTGGTTGTTTTCACCACTCCACAGTGCGTTTGATATGCAGAACCGGCGTCATCGTGATTTTCGTGAGGTTTCAAGCTGAGATATGCATCTTCTGCGATAATATTGGTGAGACTTCTGTCCGAAGTATGCAGAATCATCGATAATGCTCTTTTCGAGCTATTTAATGCGAGAAACACGTTATCTGGTGTTTTGACCACTCCACAGTGCGTTTGATATGTAGAGCCGCCGATAACTTGGTTTTCGTGGGGTTTCCAGCTGAAATATGCATTTTCTGCTATAATCTTGGTGTTTCATGTATGAGAAGTATGCAGAATCATCGAGAACGCTCTTTTCGAGCTAGTTAATGCGAGAAACACGTTTTCTGGTGTTTTCACCACTCCACAGTGCGTTTGATATGTAGAGCTGCCGATAACTTGGTTTTCGTGGGGTTTCCAGCTGAAATATGCATTTTCTGCGATAATCTTGGTGTTCCATCTATGAGAAGTATGCAGAATCATCGAGAACGCTCTTTTCGAGCTACTTAATGCGAGAAACACGTTTTCTGGTGTTTTGACCACTCCACAGTGCGTTTGATATGTAGAGCCGCCGATAACTTGGTTTTCGTGGGGTTTCCAGCTGAAATATGCATTTTCAGCGATAATCTTGGCGAGACTTCAGTCAGAAGTATGCGCAATCATCTAGATCGCTGTTTTCGAGCTATTTAATGCGAGAAACAGGTTATCTGGTGTTTTGACCACTCCACAGTGCGTTTGATATGTAGAGCCGCCGATAACTTGGTTTTCGTGGGGTTTCCAGCTGAAATATGCATTTTCTGCGATAATCTTGGTGAGACTTCAGTCAGAAGTATGCACAATCATCTAGATCGTTCTTTTCGAGCTATTTAATGCGAGAAACACGTTATCTGGTTGTTTTCACCACTCCATAATACGTTTGATATGCAGAACCGGCAACATCTTGATTTTCGTGAGGTTTCTAGCTGAGATATGCATTTTCTGCGATAATATAGGTGAGACTTCAGTCAGAAGTATGCAGAATCATCTAGATCGCTCGTTTCGAGCTATTTAATGCGAGAAACACGTTTTCTGGGGTATTCACCACTCCGCAGTACGTTAGACATGCAGAACCGGAGATATCTTCGTTTCGGTCGGGTTTCAAGCTGAGATATGCATTTCCTACGATAATATTGGTGAGACCTCTGTCAGAAGTATGCAGAATCTTCGAGAACGCTCTTTTCGAGCTACTTAATGCGAGAAACACGTTTTCTGGTGTTTTGACCACTCCACAGTGCGTTTGATATGTAGAGCCGCCGATAACTTGGTTTTCGTGGGGTTTCCAGCTGAAATATGCATTTTCTGCATTAACCTTGGTGTTTCATCTATGAGAAGTATGCAGAATCATCGAGAACGCTCTTTTCGAGTTAGTTAATGCGAGAAACACGTTTTCTGGTGTTTTCAACATTCCACAGTGCGTCTGATATGCAGAACCGACGATATCTTGATTTTCGTGAGGTTTCAAGCTGAGATATGCATTTTCTGTGATAATATTGGTGAGACTTCTGTCCGAAGTATGCAGAATCATCGATATCGCTCTTTTCGAGCTATTTAATGCGAGAAACACGTTATCTGGTGTTTTGACCTCTCCAAAGTTCGTTTGATATGTAGAGCCGCCGATAACTTGGTTTTCGTGGGGTTTCCAGCTGAAATATGCATTTTCTGCGATAATCTTGGTGTTTCATCTATGAGAAGTATGCAGAATCATCGAGAACGCTCTTTTCGAGCTAGTTAATGCGTGTAACCCGTTTTCTGGTGTTTTCACCACTCCACAGTGCGTTTGATATGTAGAGCTGCCGATAACTTGGTTTTCGTGGGGTTTCCAGCTGAAATATGCATTTTCTGCGATAATCTTGGTGTTTCATCTATGAGAAGTATGCAGAATCATCGAGAACGCTCTTTTCGAGCTAGTTAATGCGAGAAACACGTTTTCTGGTTTTTTCTCCACCCCACAGTGCGTTTGATATGCAGAACCGGCGTCATCTTGGTTTTCGTCGGGTTTCAAGCTGAGATATGCATTTTCTGCGATAATATTGGTAGGACTTCAGTCAGAAGTATGCAGAATCACCTAGATCGCTCGTTTCGAGCAATTTAATGCGAGAAACACGTTATCTGGTTGTTTTCACCACTCCACAGTGCGTTTGATATGCAGAACCGGCGTCATCTTGATTTTCGTGAGGTTTCAAGCTGAGATATGCATTTTCTGCGATAATATTGGTGAGACTTCTGTCCGAAGTATGCAGAATCATCGATATCGCTCTTTTCGAGCTATTTAATGCGAGAAACACGTTATCTGGTGTTTTGACCACTCCACAGTGCGTTTGATATGTAGAGCCGCCGATAACTTGGTTTTCATGGGGTTTCCAGCTGAAATATGCATTTTCTGCGATAATATTGGTGAGACTTCAGTCGGAAGTATGCAGAATCTTCGAGAACGCTCTTTTCGAGCTACTTAATGCGAGAATCACGTTTTCTGGTGTTTTCACCACTCCACAGTACGTTTGATGTGCAGAACCGGAGATATCTTGGTTTTCGTGGGGTTTCCAGCTGAAATATGCATTTTCTGCGATAATCTTGGTGTTTCATCTATGAGAAGTATGCAGAATCATCGAGAACGCTCTTTTCGAGCTAGTTAATGCGTGGAACACGTTTTCTGGTGTTTTCACCACTCCACAGTGCGTTTGATATGTAAAGCTGCCGATAACTTGGTTTTCGTGGTGTTTCCAGCTGAGATATGCATTTTCTGCGATAAGCTTGGTGAGTCTTCTGCCAGAAGTTTGCAGAATCATCTACATCGCTCTTTTCGAGTTGGTTAATGCGAGAAACACGTTCTCTGGTGTTTTCACCACCCCACAGTGCGTTTGATACACAGAACCGGCGACATCGTGGTTTTCGTCGGGTTTCAAGCTGAGATATGCATTTTCTGCGATAATATTGGTGAGTCTTCTGTCAGAAGTATGCAGAATCATCGATATCGCTCTTTTCGAGCTATTTAATGCGAGAAACACGTTATCTGGTGTTTTGACCACTCCACAGTGCGTTTGATATGTAGAGCCGCCGATAACTTGGTTTTCGTGGGGTTTCCAGATGAAATATGCATTTTCTGCGATAATCTTGGTGTTTCATCTATGAGAAGTATGCAGAATCATCGAGAACGCTCTTTTCGAGCTAGTTAATGCGAGAAACACGTTTTCTGGTTTTTTCTCCACCCCACAGTGCATTTGATATGCAGAACCGGCGTCATCTTGGTTTTCGTCGGGTTTCAAGCTGAGATATGCATTTTCTGCGATAATATTGGTAGGACTTCAGTCAGAAGTATGCAGAATCACCTAGATCGCTCGTTTCGAGCAATTTAATGCGAGAAACACGTTATCTGGTTGTTTTCACCACTCCACAGTGCGTTTGATATGCAGAACCGGCGTCATCTTGATTTTCGTGAGGTTTCAAGCTGAGATATGCATTTTCTGCGATAATATTGGTGAGACTTCTGTCCGAAGTATGCAGAATCATCGATATCGCTCTTTTCGAGCTATTTAATGCGAGAAACACGTTATCTGGTGTTTTGACCACTCCACAGTGCGTTTGATATGTAGAGCCGCCGATTACTTGGTTTTCGTGGGGTTTCCAGCTGAAATATGCATTTTCTGCTATAATCTTGGTGTTTCATGTATGAGAAGTATGCAGAATCATCGAGAACGCTCTTTTCGAGCTAGTTAATGCGAGAAACACGTTTTCTGGTGTTTTCACCACTCCACAGTGCGTTTGATATGTAGAGCGGCCGATAACTTGGTTTTCGTGGGGTTTCCAGCTGAAATATGCATTTTCTGCGATAATCTTGGTGTTTCATCTATGAGAAGTATGCAGAATCATCGAGGACGCTCTTTTCGAGCTATTTAATGCGAGTAACATGTTTTCTGGTGTTTTCACCACCCCACAGTGCATTTGATATGCAGAACCGGCGACATCTTGGTTTTCGTGGTGTTTCCAGCTGAGATATGCATTTTCTTAGATAATCTTGTTGAGTCTTCTGTCAGAAGTATGCAGAATCATCGATATCGCTCTTTTCGAGCTATTTAATGCGAGAAACACGTTATCTGGTGTTTTGACCACTCCACAGTGCGTTTGATATGTAGAGCCGCCGATAACTTGGTTTTCGTGGGGTTTCCTGATGAAATATGCATTTTCTGCGATAATCTTGGTGTTTCATCTATGAGAAGTATGCAGAATCATCGAGAACGCTCTTTTCGAGCTAGTTAATGCGAGAAACACGTTTTCTGGTTTTTTCTCCACCCCACAGTGCGTTTGATATGCAGAACCGGCGTCATCTTGGTTTTCGTCGGGTTTCAAGCTGAGATATGCATTTTCTGCGTTAATATTGGTGAGACTTCAGTCTGAAGTATGCAGAATCACCTAGATCGCTCGTTTCGAGCAATTTAATGCGAGAAACACGTTATCTGGTTGTTTTCACCACTCCACAGTGCGTTTGATTTGCAGAACCGGCGTCATCTTGATTTTCGTGAGGTTTCAAGCTGAGATATGCATTTTCTGCGATAATATTGGTGAGACTTCTGTCCGAAGTATGCAGAATCATCGATATCGCTCTTTTCGAGCTATTTAATGCGAGAAACACGTTATCTGGTGTTTTGACCACTCCACAGTGCGTTTGATATTTAGAGCCGCCGAAAACTTGGTTTTCATGGGGTTTCCAGCTGAAATATGCATTTTCTGCTATAATCTTGGTGTTTCATCTATGAGAAGTATGCAGAATCATCGAGAACGCTCTTTTCGAGCTAGTTAATGCGAGAAACACGTTTTCTGGTGTTTTCACCACTCCACAGTGCGACTGATATGCAGAACCGGCGATATCTTGATTTTCGTGGTGTTTCCAGCTGAGATATGCATTTTCTGTGATAATCTTGGTGAGACTTCAGTCAGAAGTATGCACAATCATCTAGATCGTTCGTTTCGAGCAATTTAATGCGAGAAACACGTTATCTGGTTGTTTTCACCACTCCATAGTGCGTTTGATATGCAGATCCGGCGACATCTTGATTTTCGTGAGGTTTCTAGCTGAGATATGCATTTTCTGCGATAATATTGGTGAGACTTCAGTCGGAAGTATGCAGAATCTTCGAGAACGCTCTTTTCGAGCTACTTAATGCGAGAATCACGTTTTCTGGTGTTTTCACCACTCCACAGTACGTTTGATGTGCAGAACCGGAGATATCTTGGTTTTCGTGGGGTTTCCAGCTGAAATATGCATTTTCTGCGATAATCTTGGTGTTTCATCTATGAGAAGTATGCAGAATCATCGAGAATGCTCTTTTCGAGCTAGTTAATGCGTGTAACACGTTTTCTGGTGTTTTCACCACTCCACAGTGCGTTTGATATGTAGAGCTGCCGATAACTTGGTTTTCGTGGGGTTTCCAGCTGAAATATGCATTTTCTGCGATAATCTTGGTGTTTCATCTATGAGAAGTATGCAGAATCATTGAGAACGCTCTTTTCGAGCTATTTAATGCGAGTAACACGTTTTCTGGTGTTTTCACCACCCCACAGTGCATTTGATATGCAGAACCGGCGACATCTTGGTTTTCGTGGTGTTTCCAGCTGAGATATGCATTTTCTGCGATAAGCTTGGTGAGTCTTCTGCCAGAAGTTTGCAGAATCATCTACATCGCTCTTTTCGAGTTGGTTAATGCGAGAAACACGTTCTCTGGTGTTTTCACCACCCCACAGTGCGTTTGATATGCAGAACCGGCGACATCGTGGTTTTCGTCGGGTTTCAAGCTGAGATATGCATTTTCTGCGATAATATTGGTGAGTCTTCTGTCAGAAGTATGCAGAATCATCGATATCGCTCTTTTCGAGCTATTTAATGCGAGAAACACGTTATCTGGTGTTTTGACCACTCCACAGTGCGTTTGATATGTAGAGCCGCCGATAACTTGGTTTTCGTGGGGTTTCCAGATGAAATATGCATTTTCTGCGATAATCTTGGTGTTTCATCTATGAGAAGTATGCAGAATCATCGAGAACGCTCTTTTCGAGCTAGTTAATGCGAGAAACACGTTTTCTGGTTTTTTCTCCACCCCACAGTGCGTTTGATATGCAGAACCGGCGTCATCTTGGTTTTCGTCGGGTTTCAAGCTGAGATATGCATTTTCTGCGATAATATTGGTGAGACTTCAGTCAGAAGTATGCAGAATCACCTAGATCGCTCGTTTCGAGCAATTTAATGCGAGAAACACGTTATCTGGTTGTTTTCACCACTCCACAGTGCGTTTGATATGCAGAACCGGCGTCATCTTGATTTTCGTGAGGTTTCAAGCTGAGATATGCATTTTCTGCGATAATATTGGTGAGACTTCTGTCCGAAGTATGCAGAATCATCGATATCGCTCTTTTCGAGCTATTTAATGCGAGAAACACGTTATCTGGTGTTTTGACCACTCCACAGTGCGTTTGATATGTAGAGCCGCCGATAACTTGGTTTTCGTGGGGTTTCCAGCTGAAATATGCATTTTCTGCTATAATCTTGGTGTTTCATGTATGAGAAGTATGCAGAATCATCGAGAACGCTCTTTTCGAGCTAGTTAATGCGAGAAACACGTTTTCTGGTGTATTCACCACCCCACAGTGCATTTGATATGCAGAACCGGCGACATCTTGATTTTCGTGGTGTTTCCAGCTGAGATATGCATTTTCTGCGATAATCTTGTTGAGTCTTCTGTCAGAAGTATGCAGAATCATCGATATCGCTCTTTTCGAGCTATTTAATGCGAGAAACACGTTATCTGGTGTTTTGACCACTCCATAGTGCGTTTGATATGTAGAGCCGCCGATAACTTGGTTTTCGTGGGGTTTCCAGATGAAATATGCATTTTCTGCGATAATCTTGGTGTTTCATCTATGAGAAGTATGCAGAATCATCGAGAACGCTCTTTTCGAGCTAGTTGATGCGAGAAACACGTTTTCTGGTTTTTTCTCCACCCCACAGTGCGTTTGATATGCAGAACCGGCGTCATCTTGGTTTTCGTCGGGTTTCAAGCTGAGATATGCATTTTCTGCGATAATATTGGTGAGACTTCAGTCAGAAGTATGCAGAATCACCTAGATCGCTCGTTTCTAGCAATTTAATGCGAGAAACACGTTATCTGGTTGTTTTCAACAGTCCACAGTGCGTTTGATATGCAGAACCGGCGTCATCTTGATTTTCGTGAGGTTTCAAGCTGAGATATGCATTTTCTGCGATAATATTGGTGAGACTTCTGTCCGAAGTATGCTGAATCATCGATATCGCTCTTTTCGAGCTATTTAATGCGAGAAACACGTTATCTGGTGTTTTGACCACTCCACAGTGCGTTTGATATGTAGAGCCGCCGATAACTTGGTTTTCGTGGGGTTTCCAGCAGAAATATGCATTTTCTGCATTAACCTTGGTGTTTCATCTATGAGAAGTATGCAGAATCATCGAGAACGCTCTTTTCGAGTTAGTTAATGCGAGAAACACGTTTTCTGGTGTTTTCAACATTCCACAGTGCGTCTGATATGCAGAACCGACGATATCTTGATTTTCGTGAGGTTTCAAGCTGAGATATGCATTTTCTGTGATAATATTGGTGAGACTTCTGTCCGAAGTATGCAGAATCATCGATATCGCTCTTTTCGAGCTATTTAATGCGAGAAACACGTTATCTGGTGTTTTGACCACTCCAAAGTTCGTTTGATATGTAGAGCCGCCGATAACTTGGTTTTCGTGGGGTTTCCAGCTGAAATATGCATTTTCTGCGATAATCTTGGTGTTTCATCTATGAGAAGTATGCAGAATCATCGAGAACGCTCTTTTCGAGCTAGTTAATGCGTGTAACCCGTTTTCTGGTGTTTTCACCACTCCACAGTGCGTTTGATATGTAGAGCTGCCGATAACTTGGTTTTCGTGGGGTTTCCAGCTGAGATATGAATTTTCTGCGATAAGCTTGGTGAGTCTTCTGCCAGAAGTTTGCAGAATCATCTACATCGCTCTTTTCGAGTTGGTTAATGTGAGAAACACGTTCTCTGGTGTTTTCACCACCCCACAGTGCGTTTGATATGCAGAACCGGCGACATCGTGGTTTTCGTCGGGTTTCAAGCTGAGATATGCATTTTCTGCGATAATATTGGTGAGTCTTCTGTCAGAAGTATGCAGAATCATCGATATCGCTCTTTTCGAGCTATTTAATGCGAGAAACACGTTATCTGGTGTTTTGACCACTCCACAGTGCGTTTGATATGTAGAGCCGCCGATAACTTGGTTTTCGTGGGGTTTCCAGATGAAATATGCATTTTCTGCGATAATCTTGGTGTTTCATCTATGAGAAGTATGCAGAATCATCGAGAACGCTCTTTTCGAGCTAGTTAATGCGAGAAACACGTTTTCTGGTTTTTTCTCCACCCCACAGTGCATTTGATATGCAGAACCGGCGTCATCTTGGTTTTCGTCGGGTTTCAAGCTGAGATATGCATTTTCTGCGATAATATTGGTAGGACTTCAGTCAGAAGTATGCAGAATCACCTAGATCGCTCGTTTCGAGCAATTTAATGCGAGAAACACGTTATCTGGTTGTTTTCACCACTCCACAGTGCGTTTGATATGCAGAACCGGCGTCATCTTGATTTTCGTGAGGTTTCAAGCTGAGATATGCATTTTCTGCGATAATATTGGTGAGACTTCTGTCCGAAGTATGCAGAATCATCGATATCGCTCTTTTCGAGCTATTTAATGCGAGAAACACGTTATCTGGTGTTTTGACCTCTCCACAGTGCGTTTGATATGTAGAGCCGCCGATAACTTGGTTTTCGTGGGGTTTCCAGCTGAAATATGCATTTTCTGCTATAATCTTGGTGTTTCATGTATGAGAAGTATGCAGAATCATCGAGAACGCTCTTTTCGAGCTAGTTAATGCGAGAAACACGTTATCTGGTTGTTTTCACCACTCCACAGTGCGTTTGATATGCAGAACCGGCGTCATCTTGATTTTCGTGAGGTTTCAAGCTGAGATATGCATTTTCTGCGATAATATTGGTGAGACTTCTGTCCGAAGTATGCAGAATCATCGATATCGCTCTTTTCGAGCTATTTAATGCGAGAAACACGTTATCTGGTGTTTTGACCTCTCCACAGTGCGTTTGATATGTAGAGCCGCCGATAACTTGGTTTTCGTGGGGTTTCCAGCTGAAATATGCATTTTCTGCTATAATCTTGGTGTTTCATCTATGAGAAGTATGCAGAATCATCTAGATCGTTCGTTTCGAGCTATTTAATGCGAGAAACACGTTATCTGGTTGTTTTCACCACTCCATAGTGCGTTTGATATACAGAACCGGCGACATCTTGATTTTCGTGAGGTTTCTAGCTGAGATATGCATTTTCTGCGATACTATTGGTGAGACTTCAGTCGGAAGTATGCAGAATCTTCGAGAACGCTCTTTTCGAGCTACTTAACGCGAGAATCACGTTTTCTGGTGTTTTCACCACTCCGCAGTACGTTTGATGTGCAGAACCGGAGATATCTTGGTTTTCGTGGGGTTTCCAGCTGAAATATGCATTTTCTGCGATAATCTTGGTGTTTCATCTATGAGAAGTATGCAGAATCATCGAGAACGCTCTTTTCGAGCTAGTTAATGCGTGTAACACATTTCTGGTGTTTTCACCACTCCACAGTGCGTTTGATATGTAGAGCTGCCGATAACTTGGTTTTCGTGGGGTTTCCAGCTGAAATATGCATTTTCTGCGATAATCTTGGTGTTTCATCTATGAGAAGTATGCAGAATCATCGAGAACGCTCTTTTCGAGCTATTTAATGCGAGTAACATGTTTTCTGGTGTTTTCACCACCCCACAGTGCATTTGATATGCAGAACCGGCGACATCTTGGTTTTCGTGGTGTTTCCAGCTGAGATATGCATTTTCTTAGATAATCTTGTAGAGTCTTCTGTCAGAAGTATGCAGAATCATCGATATCGCTCTTTTCGAGCTATTTAATGCGAGAAACACGTTATCTGGTGTTTTGACCACTCCACAGTGCGTTTGATATGTATAGCCGCCGATAACTTGGTTTTCGTGGGGTTTCCTGATGAAATATGCATTTTCTGCGATAATCTTGGTGTTTCATCTATGAGAAGTATGCAGAATCATCGAGAACGCTCTTTTCGAGCTAGTTAATGCGAGAAACACGTTTTCTGGTTGTTTTCACCACTCCACAGTGCGTTTGATATGCAGAAACGGCGTCATCTTGATTTTCGTGAGGTTTCAAGCTGAGATATGCATTTTCTGCGATAATATTGGTGAGACTTCTGTCCGAAGTATGCAGAATCATCGATATCGCTCTTTTCGAGCTATTTAATGCGAGAAACACGTTATCTGGTGTTTTGACCACTCCACAGTGCGTTTGATATGTAGAGCCGCCGATAACTTGGTTTTCGTGGGGTTTCCAGCTGAAATATGCATTTTCTGCTATAATCTTGGTGTTTCATGTATGAGAAGTATGCAGAATCATCGAGAACGCTCTTATCGAGCTAGTTAATGCGAGAAACACGTTTTCTGGTGTTTTCACCATTCCACAGTGCGTCTGATATGCAGAACCGGCGATATCTTGATTTTCGTGGTGTTTCCAGCTGAGATATGCATTTTCTGCGATAATCTTGGTGAGACTTCAGTCAGAAGTATGCACAATCATCTAGATCGTTCGTTTCGAGCTATTTAATGCGAGAAACACGTTATCTGGTTGTTTTCACCACTCCATAGTGCGTTTGATATGCAGAACCGGCGACATCTTGATTTTCGTGAGGTTTCTAGCTGAGATATGTAATTTCTGCGATAATATTGGTGAGACTTCAGTCGGAAGTATGCAGAATCTTCCAGAACGCTCTTTTCGAGCTACTTAATGCGAGAATCACGTTTTCTGGTGTTTTCACCACTCCACAGTGCGTTTGATATGTAGAGCCGCCGATAACTTGTTTTTCGTGGGGTTTCCAGCTGAAATATGCATTTTCTGCGATAATCTTGGAGTTTCATTTATAAGACGTATGCAGAATCATCGAGAACGCTATTTTCGAGTTCGTTAATACGAGAAACAGGTTTTCTGGTGTTTTCAACATTCCACAGTGCGTGTGATATGCAGAACCGACGATATCTTGGTTTTCGTGGGGTTTCCAGCTGAGATATGCATTTTCTGCGATCATCTTGGTGTTTCATCTATGAGAGGTATGCAGAATCATCGAGAACGATCGTTTCGAGCTAGTTAATGCGAGAAACACGTTTTCTGGTGTTTTCACCACTCCACAGTGCGTTTGGTATGCAGAACCGGCGTCATCTTGATTTTCGTGAGGTTTCAAGCTGAGATATGCATTTTCTGCGATAATATTGGTGAGACTTCAGTCGGAAGTATGCAGAATCTTCGAGAACGCTCTTTTCGAGCTACTTAATGCGAGAATCACGTTTTCTGGTGTTTTCACCACTCCATAGTACGTTTGATGTGCAGAACCGGAGATATCTTGGTTTTCGTGGGGTTTCCAGCTGAAATATGCATTTTCTGCGATAATCTTGGTGTTTCATCTATGAGAAGTATGCAGAATCATCGAGAACGCTCTTTTCGAGCTAGGTAATGCGTGTAACACGTTTTCTGGTGTTTTCACCACTCCGCAGTGCGTTTGATATGTAGAGCTGCCGATAACTTGGTTTTCGTGGGGTTTCCAGCTGAAATATGCATTTTCTGCGATAATCTTGGTGTTTCATCTATGAGAAGTACGCAGAATCATCGAGAACGCTCTGTTCGAGCTAGTTAATGCGAGAAACACGTTTTCTAGTGTTTTCACCACTCCACAGTGCGTCTGATATGCAGAACAGGCGATATCTTGGTTTTCGTGGGGTTTCCAGATGAGATATGCTTTTTCTGCGATAATATTGGTGAGACTTCAGTCAGAAGTATGCAGAATCATCGATATCGCTATTTTCCAGATATTTAATGCGAGAAACGCGTTATCTGGTGTTTTGACCACTCCACAGTGCGTTTGATATGTAGAACCGCCGATAACGTGGTTTTCGTGGGGTTTCCAGCTGAAATATGCATTTTCTGCAATAATCTTGGTGTTTCATCTATGAGAGGTATGCAGAATCATCGAGAACGCTCTTTTCGAGCTAGTTAATGCGAGAAACACGTTTTCTAGAGTTTTCACCACTCCACAGTGCGTCTGATATGCAGAACAGGCGTTATCTTGGTTTTCGTGGGGTTTCCAGCTGAGATATGCATTTTCTGCGATAATATTGGTGAGACTTCTGTCCGAAGTATGCAGAATCATCGATATCGCTCTTTTCGAGCTATTTAATGCGAGAAACACGTTTTCTGCGGGTTTCACCACTACACAGTTCGTTGGATATGCACAACCGGCGATATCTTGATTTTCGTGGTGTTTCCAGCAGAGATATGCATTTTCTGCGATAATCCAAGTGAAACATCTGTCCGAAGTATGCAGAAACATCGAGAGCGCTCTTTTCGAGCTGTTTAATGCGAGAAACTCCTTTTCTGGGGTTTTCACCACTCCGCAGTACGTTTGACATGCAGAACCGGAGATATCTTGGTTTCGGTCGGGTTTCAAGCTGAGATATGCATTTTCTACGATAATCCTGGTGAAACTTCTGTCAGAATTATGCAGAATCTTCGAGAACGCTCTTTTCGAGCTACTTAATGCGCGAAACACGTTTTCTGGTGTTTTCACCACACCACGGTGCGTTTGATGTGCAGAACCGGAGATATATCGGTTTTCGTCGGGTTTCAAGCTGAGATATGCATTTTCTACGATAATCTTGGTGAGACTTCTGTCAGAAGTATGCAGGATCTTCGAGAACGCTCTTTTCGAGCTACTTAATGCGTGTAACACGTTTTCTGGTGTTTTCACCACTCCACAGTTCGTTTGATATGCAGAACCAGCGATATCTTGGTTTTCGTGGGGTTTCAAGATGAGATATGCATTTTCTGCGATAATATTGGTGAGACTTCAGTCAGAAGTATGCAGAATCATCTAGATCGCTCTTTTCGAGCTACTTAATGCACGAAACACGTTTTCCGGTGTTTTCACCACTCCACAGTACGTTTGACCTGCAGAACCGGAGATATGTTGGTTTCGGTCGGGTTTCAAGCTGAGATATGCATTTTCTGCGATAATCTTGGTGAGACTTCTGTCCGAAGTATGCTGTATCATCGAGATCGCTCTTTTCGAGCTAGTTAGTGCGAGAAACACGTTATCTGGTGTTTTCACCACTCCACAGTGCGTTTGATATGCAGAACAGTAGATATCTTGGTTTTCGTGGGGTTTCAAGCTGAGATATGCATTTTCTGCGATAATCTTGGTGAGACTTCTGTTAGAAGTACGCAGAATCATCGAGATCGCACTTTTCGAGCTATTTAATGCGAGAAACGCGTTATCTGGTGTTTTCACCACTCCACAGTTCTTTGGATGTGCAGAACAGGAGATATCTTGGTTTGCGTGGGGTTTCAAGCAGAGATATGCATTTTCTGAGATAATCTTGGTGAGACTTCTGTTAGAAGAATGCAGAATCATCGAGATCGCACTTTTCGAGCTATTTAATGCGAGAAACACGTTATCTGGTGTTTTCACCACTCCAGAGTGCGTTGGATATGCAGAACCGGAGATATTTTGGTTTTCGTCTGGTTTCAAGCTGAGATATGCATTTTCTACGATAATCGTGGTGAGACTTCTGTCCGAAGTATGCAGAAACATCGAGAGCGCACTTTTCGAGCTATTTAATGCGAGAAACTCGTTTTCTGGGGTTTTCACCACTCCACAGTGCGTTTGATATGCAGAACAGTAGATATCTTGGTTTTCGTGGGGTTTCAAGCAGAGATATGCATTTTCTGCGATAATCTTGGTGAGACTTCTGTTAGAAGTATGCAGAATCATCGAGATCGCACTTTTCGAGGTATTTAATGCGAGAAACACGTTGTCTGGTGTTTTCACCACTCCACAGTTGGTTCGATATGCAGAACCGGCGATATTTTGGTTTTCGTCGGGTTTCAAGCTGAGATATGCATTTTCTACGATAATCTTGGTGAAACATCTGTCCGAAGTATGCAGAAACATCGAGAGCGCACTTTTCGAGCTATTTAATGCGAGAAACTCGTTTTCTGGGGTTTTCACCACTCCACAGTGCGTTTGATATGCAGAACAGTAGATATTTTGGTTTTCGTGGGGTTTCAAGCTGAGATATGCATTTTCTGCGATAATCTTGTTGAGCATTCTGTCCGAAGTATGCAGAATCATCGAAATCGATCGTTTCGAGATATTTAATGCGAGAAACACGTTATCCGGTGTTTTCACCACTCCACAGTGCGTTCGAAATGCAGAACCGGCGATATCTTGGTTTTCGTGGGGTTTCAAGCAGAGATATGCATTTTCTACGATAATCGTGGTGAGACTTCTGTCCGAAGTATGAAGAATTATCGAGATCGCTCTATTCGAGCTATTTAATGTGACAAACACGTTTTCTGGGGTTTTCGCCACTCCACAGTTCGTTGGATATGCAAAACAGTAGATATCTTGGTTTTCGTGGGGTTTCAAGCAGAGATATGCATTTTCTGCGATAATCTTGGCGAGACTTCTGTTAGAAGTATGCAGAATCATCGAGATCGCACTTTTCGAGCTATTTAATGCGAGAAACACGTTATCTGGTGTTTTCACCACTCCACAGTTGGTTTGATATGCAGAACCGGCGATATTTTGGTTTTCGTCGGGTTTCCAGTTGAGATATGCATTTTCTGCGATAATCTTGGTGAGACTTCTGTCCGAAGTATGCAGAATCATCGAGATCGCTCGTTTCGAGCTATTTAATGCGAGAAACACCTTATCTGGTGTTTTCACCACGCCACAGTGCGTTGGATATGCAGAACCGGAGATATTTTGGTTTTCGTCGGGTTTCAAGCTGAGATATGTATTTTCTGCGATAATCTTGGTGAGGCTTCTGCTAGAAGTTTGCAGAATCATCGAGATCGCACTTTTCGAGCTATTTAATGCGAGAAACACGTAATCTGGTGTTTTCACCACTCCACAGTTGGTTTGATATGCAGAACCGGCGATATTTTGGTTTTCGTCGGGTTTCCAGTTGAGATATGCATTTTCTACGATAATCTTGGTGAAACATCTGTCCGAAGTATGCAGAAACATCGAGAGCGCACTTTTCGAGCTATTTAATGCGAGAAACTCGTTTTCTGGGGTTTTCAACACTCCACAGTTCGTTGGATATGCAGAACCGGAGATATCATGGTTTTCGTGGGGTTTCAAGCTGAGATATGCATTTCCTGCGATAATCTTGGTGAGACTTCTGTCCGAAGTATGCTGAATCATCTAGATCGCTCTTTTCGAGCTATTTAATGCGAGAAACACGTTATCTGGTGTTTTCACCACTTCACAGTGCGTTTGATATGCAGAACCAGCGACATCTTGGTTTTCGTGGGGTTTCAAGCTGAGATATGAATTTTCTGCGATAAGCTTGGTGAGACATCTGTCCGAAGTATGCAGAAACGTCGGGAGCGCTCTTTTCAAGGTATTTAATGCGAGAAACACGTTTTCTCGGGTTTTCACAACTCCACAGATCGTTGGATATGCAGAACAGTAGATATCTTGGTTTTCGTGGGGTTTCAAGCAGAGATATGCATTTTCTGCGATAATCTTGGTGATACTTCTGCTAGAAGTATGCAGAATCATCGAGATCGCACTTTTCGAGCTATTTAATGCGAGAAACACGTAATCTGGTGTTTTCACCACTCCACAGTTGGTTTGATATGCAGAACCGGCGATATTTTGGTTTTCGTCGGGTTTCCAGTTGAGATATGCATTTTCTACGATAATCTTGGTGAAACATCTGTCCGAAGTATGCAGAAGCATCGAAAGCGCTCTTTTCTAGCTATTTAATGCGAGAAACACGATATCTGGTGTTTTCACCACTCCACAGTGCGTTTGATATGCAGAACAGTAGATATCTTGGTTTTCGTGGGGTTTCAAGCTGAGATATGCATTTTCTGCGATAATCTTGGTGAGACTTCTGTTAGAAGTATGCAGAATCATCGAGATCGCACTTTTCGAGCTATTTGATGCGAGAAACACGTTATCTGGTGTTTTCACCACTCCACAGTGCGTTTGATATGCAGAACCGGCGAGATCTTGATTTTCGTGAGGTTTCTAGCTGAGATATGCATTTTTTGCGATAATATTGGAGAGACTTCAGTCAGAAGTATGCAGTATCATCTGGATCGCTCGTTTCGAGCTATTTAATTCGAAAAAACAAGTTTTCTGGTGTTTTCAACATTCCACAGTGCGTTTGATATGCAGAACCGGCGGTATCTTGATTTTCGTGGTGTTTCCAGCTGAGATATGCATTTTCTGCGATAAGCTTGGTGAGTCTTCTGCCAGAAGTATGCAGAATCATCTAGATCGCACTTTTCGAGCTACTTAATGCGAGAAACACGTTTTCTGGTGTATTCACCACTCCACAGTACGTTAGACATGCAGAACCGGAGATGTCTTCGTTTCGGTCGGGTTTCAAGCTGAGATATGCATTTTCTACGATAATATTGGTGAAACCTCTGTCAGAAGTATGCAGAATTTTCAAGAACGCTCTTTTAAAGCTACTGAATGCGAGAAACACGTTTTCTGGAGATTTCACCACTCCACAGTACGTTTGATGTACAGAACCGGAGATATCTTGGTTTTCGTGAGGTTTCAAGCTGATGTATGCATTTTCTGCGATAACCTTGATGAGACTTCAGTCAGAAGTATGCAGAATCATCTAGATCGTTCGTTTCGAGCTATTTAATGCGAGAAACACGTTATCTGGTTGTTTTCACCACTCCATAGTGCGTTTGATATGCAGAACCGGCGACATCTTGATTTTCGTGAGGTATCTAGCTGAGATATGCTTTTTCTGCGATAATATTGGTGAGACTTCAGTCAGAAGTATGCAGAATCATCGATATCGCTCTTTTCCAGCTATTTAATGCGAGAAACACGTTATCTGGTGTTTTGACCACTCCACAGTGCGTTTGATTTGTAGAGCCGCCGATAACTTGGTTTTCGTGGGGTTTCGAGCTGAGATATGCATTTTCTGCGATAACCTTGATGAGACTTCAGTCAGAAGTATGCAGAATCATCTAGATCGTTCGTTTCGAGCTAGTTAATGCGAGAAACACGTAATAGGGTTGTTTTCACCACTCCATAGTGCGTTTGATATGCAGAACCGGCGACATCTTGATTTTCGTGAGGTATCTAGCTGAGATATGCTTTTTCTGCGATAATATTGGTGAGACTTCAGTCAGAAGTATGCAGAATCATCGATATCGCTCTTTTCCAGCTATTTAATGCGAGAAACGCGTTATCTGGTGTTTTGACCACTCCACAGTGCGTTTGATATGTAGAGCCGCCGATAACTTGGTTTTCGTGGGGTTTCCAGCTGAAATATGCATTTTCTGCAATAATCTTGGTGTTTCATCTATGAGAGGTATGCAGAATCATCGAGAACGCTCTTTTCGAGCTAGTTAATGCGAGAAACACGTTTTCTAGAGTTTTCACCACTCCACAGTGCGTCTGATATGCAGAACAGGCGTTATCTTGGTTTTCGTGGGGTTTCCAGCTGAGATATGCATTTTCTGCGATAATATTGGTGAGACTTCTGTCCGAAGTATGCAGAATCATCGATATCGCTCTTTTCGAGCTATTTAATGCGAGAAACACGTTTTCTGCGGGTTTCACCACTACACAGTTCGTTGGATATGCAGAACCGGCGATATCTTGATTTTCGTGGTGTTTCCAGCAGAGATATGCATTTTCTGCGATAATCCAAGTGAAACATCTGTCCGAAGTATGCAGAAACATCGAGAGCGCTCTTTTCGAGCTGTTTAATGCGAGAAACTCCTTTTCTGGGGTTTTCACCACTCCACAGTACGTTTGACATGCAGAACCGGAGATATCTTGGTTTCGGTCGGGTTTCAAGCTGAGATATGCATTTTCTACGATAATCCTGGTGAAACTTCTGTCAGAATTATGCAGAATCTTCGAGAACGCTCTTTTCGAGCTACTTAATGCGCGAAACACGTTTTCTGGTGTTTTCACCACACCACGGTGCGTTTGATGTGCAGAACCGGAGATATATCGGTTTTCGTCGGGTTTCAAGCTGAGATATGCATTTTCTACGATAATCTTGGTGAGACTTCTGTCAGAAGTATGCAGGATCTTCGAGAACGCTCTTTTCGAGCTACTTAATGCGAGAAACACGTTTTCTGGTGTTTTCACCACTCCACAGTTCGTTTGATATGCAGAACCAGCGATATCTTGGTTTTCGTGGGGTTTCAAGATGAGATATGCATTTTCTGCGATAATATTGGTGAGACTTCAGTCAGAAGTATGCAGAATCATCTAGATCGCTCTTTTCGAGCTACTTAATGCACGAAACACGTTTTCCGGTGTTTTCACCACTCCACAGTACGTTTGACATGCAGAACCGGAGATATCTTGGTTTCGGTCGGGTTTCAAGCTGAGATATGCATTTTTTAGATAATTATGGTGAGACTTCTGTCCGAAGTATGCAGAATTATCGAGATCGCTTGGTTCCAGCTATGTAATGCGAGAAACACGTTATCTGGTGTTTTCACCACTCCACAGTGCGTTTGATATGCAGAACAGGCGATATCTTGGTTTTCGTGGGGTTTCAAGCTGAGATATGCATTTTCTGCGATAATCTTGGTGAGACTTCTGTCCGAAGTATGCTGTATCATCGAGATCGCTCTTTTCGAGCTAGTTAGTGCGAGAAACACGTTATCTGGTGTTTTCACCACTCCACAGTGCGTTTGATATGCAGAACAGTAGATATCTTGGTTTTCGTGGGGTTTCAAGCTGAGATATGCATTTTCTGCGATAATCTTGGTGAGACTTCTGTTAGAAGAATAAAGAATCATCGAGATCGCACTTTTCGAGCTATTTAATGCGAGAAACACGTTATCTGGTGTTTTCACCACTCCACAGTTGGTTTGATATGCAGAACCGGCGATATTTTGGTTTTCGTCGGGTTTCAAGCTGAGATATGCATTTTGTACGATAAGCTTGGTGAGACATCTGTCCGAAGTATGCAGAAACATCGAGAGCGCTCTTTTCGAGCTATTTCATGCGAGAAACACGTTTCTGGGGTTTTCACCACTCCACAGTTGGTTTGATATGCAGAACCGGCGATATTTTGGTTTTCGTCGGGTTTCCAGTTGAGATATGCATTTTCTGCGATAATCTTGGTGAGACTTCTGTTAGAAGTATGCAGAATCATCGAGATCGCACTTTTCGAGCTATTTAATGCGAGAAACACGTTATCTGGTGTTTTCACCACTCCACAGTTGGTTTGATATGCAGAACCGGCGATATTTTGGTTTTCGTCGGGTTTCAAGCTGAGATATGCATTTTGTACGATAAGCTTGGTGAGACATCTGTCCGAAGTATGCAGAAACATCGAGAGCGCTCTTTTCGAGCTATTTAATGAGAGAAACACGTTTTCTGGGGTTTTCACCACTCCACAGTTCTTTGGATATGCAGAACAGGAGATATCTTGGTTTGCGTGGGGTTTCAAGCAGAGATATGCATTTTCTGCGATAATCTTGGTGAGACTTCTGCTAGAAGTATGCAGAATCATCGAGATCGCACTTTTCGAGCTATTTAATGCGAGAAACACGTAATCTGGTGTTTTCACCACTCCACAGTTGGTTTGATATGCAGAACCGGCGATATTTTGGTTTTCGTCGGGTTTCCAGTTGAGATATGCATTTTCTACGATAATCTTGGTGAAACATCTGTCCGAAGTATGCAGAAGCATCGAGAGCGCTCTTTTCTAGCTATTTAATGCGAGAAACACGATATCTGGTGTTATCACCACTCCACAGTGCGTTTGATATGCAGAACAGTAGATATCTTGGTTTTCGTGGGGTTTCAAGCTGAGATATGCATTTTCTGCGATAATCTTGGTGAGACTTCTGTTAGAAGTATGCAGAATCATCGAGATCGCACTTTTCGAGCTATTTGATGCGAGAAACACGTTATCTGGTGTTTTCACCACTCCACAGTGCGTTTGATATGCAGAACCGGCGAGATCTTGATTTTCGTGAGGTTTCTAGCTGAGATATGCATTTTTTGCGATAATATTGGAGAGACTTCAGTCAGAAGTATGCAGTATCATCTGGATCGCTCGTTTCGAGCTATTTAATTCGAAAAAACAAGTTTTCTGGTGTTTTCAACATTCCACAGTGCGTTTGATATGCAGAACCGGCGGTATCTTGATTTTCGTGGTGTTTCCAGCTGAGATATGCATTTTCTGCGATAAGCTTGGTGAGTCTTCTGCCAGAAGTATGCAGAATCATCTAGATCGCACTTTTCGAGCTACTTAATGCGAGAAACACGTTTTCTGGTGTATTCACCACTCCACAGTACGTTAGACATGCAGAACCGGAGATGTCTTCGTTTCGGTCGGGTTTCAAGCTGAGATATGCATTTTCTACGATAATATTGGTGAAACCTCTGTCAGAAGTATGCAGAATTTTCAAGAACGCTCTTTTAAAGCTACTTAATGCGAGAAACACGTTTTCTGGAGATTTCACCACTCCACAGTACGTTTGATGTACAGAACCGGAGATATCTTGGTTTTCGTGAGGTTTCAAGCTGATGTATGCATTTTCTGCGATAATCTTGGTGAGACTTCAGTCAGAAGTATGCAGAATCATCTAGATCGCTCGTTTCGAACAATGTAATGCGAAAAAACCAGTTTTCTGGTGTTTTCAACATTCCACAGTGCGTTTGATATGCAGAACCGGCGACATCTTGATTTTCGTGAGGTTTCTAGCTGAGATATGCTTTTTCTGCGATAATATTGGTGAGACTTCAGTCAGAAGTATGCAGAATCATCGATATCGCTCTTTTCCAGCTATTTAATGCGAGAAACACGTTATCTGGTGTTTTGACCACTCCACAGTGCGTTTGATATGTAGAACCGGCGACATCTTGATTTTCGTGAGGTTTCTAGCTGAAATATGCATTTCCTGCAATAATCTTGGTGTTTCATCTATGAGAGGTATGCAGAATCATCGAGAACGCTCTTTTCGAGCTAGTTAATGCGAGAAACACGTTTTCTAGTGTTCTCACCACTCCACAGTGCGTCTGATATGCGTAACAGGCGATATCTTGGTTTTCGTGGGGTTTCCAGCTTAGATATGCTTTTTCTGCGATAATATTGGTGAGACTTCAGTCAGAAGTATGCAGAATCATCGATATCGCTCTTTTCCAGCTATTTAATTCGAGAAACACGTTATCTGGTGTTTTGACCACTCCACAGTGCGTTTGATATGTAGAACCGGAGACATCTTGATTTTCTTGAGGTTTCTAGCTGAAATATGCATTTTCCGCAATAATCTTGGTGTTTCATCTATGAGAGGTATGCAGAATCATCGAGAACGCTCTGTTCGAGCTAGTTAATGCGAGAAACACGTTTTCTAGTGTTTTCACCACTCCACAGTGCGTCTGATATGCAGAACAGGCGATATCTTGGTTTTCGTGGGGTTTCCAGCTGAGATATGCTTTTTCTGCGATAATATTGGTGAGACTTCAGTCAGAAGTATGCAGAATCATCGATATCGCTATTTTCCAGATATTTAATGCGAGAAACGCGTTATCTGGTGTTTTGACCACTCCACAGTGCGTTTGATATGTAGAGCCGCCGATAACTTGGTTTTCGTGGGGTTTCCAGCTGAAATATGCATTTTCTGCAATAATCTTGGTGTTTCATCTATGAGAGGTATGCAGAATCATCGAGAACGCTCTTTTCGAGCTAGTTAATGCGAGAAACACGTTTTCTAGAGTTTTCACCACTCCACAGTGCGTCTGATATGCAGAACAGGCGTTATCTTGGTTTTCGTGGGGTTTCCAGCTGAGATATGCATTTTCTGCGATAATATTGGTGAGACTTCTGTCCGAAGTATGCAGAATCATCGATATCGCTCTTTTCGAGCTATTTAATGCGAGAAACACGTTTTCTGCGGGTTTCACCACTACACAGTTCGTTGGATATGCAGAACCGGCGATATCTTGATTTTCGTGGTGTTTCCAGCAGAGATATGCATTTTCTGCGATAATCCAAGTGAAACATCTGTCCGAAGTATGCAGAAACATCGAGAGCGCTCTTTTCGAGCTGTTTAATGCGAGAAACTCCTTTTCTGGGGTTTTCACCACTCCACAGTACGTTTGACATGCAGAAGCGGAGATATCTTGGTTTCGGTCGGGTTTCAAGCTGAGATATGCATTTTCTACGATAATCCTGGTGAAACTTCTGTCAGAATTATGCAGAATCTTCGAGAACGCTCTTTTCGAGCTACTTAATGCGCGAAACACGTTTTCTGGTGTTTTCACCACACCACGGTGCGTTTGATATGCAGAACAGTAGATATCTTGGTTTTCGTGGGGTTTCAAGCTGAGATATGCATTTTCTGCGATAATCTTGGTGAGACTTCTGTTAGAAGTACGCAGAATCATCGAGATCGCACTTTTCGAGCTATTTAATGCGAGAAACACGTTATCTGGTGTTTTCACCACTCCACAGTTCTTTGGATGTGCAGAACAGGAGATATCTTGGTTTGCGTGTGGTTTCAAGCAGAGATATGCATTTTCTGAGATAATCTTGGTGAGACTTCTGTTAGAAGAATGCAGAATCATCGAGATTGCACTTTTCGAGCTATTTAATGCGAGAAACACGTTATCTGGTGTTTTCACCACTCCAGAGTGCGTTGGATATGCAGAACCGGAGATATTTTGGTTTTCGTCTGGTTTCAAGCTGAGATATGCATTTTCTACGATAATCGTGGTGAGACTTCTGTCCGAAGTATGCAGAAACATCGAGAGCGCACTTTTCGAGCTATTTAATGCGAGAAACTCGTTTTCTGGGGTTTTCACCACTCCACAGTGCGTTTGATATGCAGAACAGTAGATATCTTGGTTTTCGTGGGGTTTCAAGCAGAGATATGCATTTTCTGCGATAATCTTGGTGAGACTTCTGTTAGAAGTATGCAGAATCATCGAGATCGCTCTTTTCGAGCTATTTAATGCGAGAAACACGTTATCTGGTGTTTTCACCACTTCACAGTGCGTTTGATATGCAGAACCAGCGACATCTTGGTTTTCGTGGGGTTTCAAGCTGAGATATGAATTTTCTGCGATAAGCTTGGTGAGACATCTGTCCGAAGTATGCAGAAACGTCGGGAGCGCTCTTTTCAAGGTATTTAATGCGAGAAACACGTTTTCTCGGGTTTTCACAACTCCACAGATCGTTGGATATGCAGAACAGTAGATATCTTGGTTTGCGTGGGGTTTCAAGCAGAGATATGCATTTTCTGCGATAATCTTGGTGAGACTTCTGCTAGAAGTATGCAGAATCATCGAGATCGCACTTTTCGAGCTATTTAATGCGAGAAACACGTAATCTGGTGTTTTCACCACTCCACAGTTGGTTTGATATGCAGAACCGGCGATATTTTGGTTTTCGTCGGGTTTCCAGTTGAGATATGCATTTTCTACGATAATCTTGGTGAAACATCTGTCCGAAGTATGCAGAAGCATCGAGAGCGCTCTTTTCTAGCTATTTAATGCGAGAAACACGATATCTGGTGTTTTCACCACTCCACAGTGCGTTTGATATGCAGAACAGTAGATATCTTGGTTTTCGTGGGGTTTCAAGCTGAGATATGCATTTTCTGCGATAATCTTGGTGAGACTTCTGTTAGAAGTATGCAGAATCATCGAGATCGCACTTTTCGAGCTATTTGATGCGAGAAACACGTTATCTGGTGTTTTCACCACTCCACAGTGCGTTTGATATGCAGAACCGGCGAGATCTTGATTTTCGTGAGGTTTCTAGCTGATATATGCATTTTTTGCGATAATATTGGAGAGACTTCAGTCAGAAGTATGCAGTATCATCTGCATCGCTCGTTTCGAGCTATTTAATTCGAAAAAACAAGTTTTCTGGTGTTTTCAACATTCCACAGTGCGTTTGATATGCAGAACCGGCGGTATCTTGATTTTCGTGGTGTTTCCAGCTGAGATATGCATTTTCTGCGATAAGCTTGGTGAGTCTTCTGCCAGAAGTATGCAGAATCATCTAGATCGCACTTTTCGAGCTACTTAATGCGAGAAACACGTTTTCTGGTGTATTCACCACTCCACAGTACGTTAGACATGCAGAACCGGAGATGTCTTCGTTTCGGTCGGGTTTCAAGCTGAGATATGCATTTTCTACGATAATATTGGTGAAACCTCTGTCAGAAGTATGCAGAATTTTCAAGAACGCTCTTTTAAAGCTACTTAATGCGAGAAACACGTTTTCTGGAGATTTCACCACTCCACAGTACGTTTGATGTACAGAACCGGAGATATCTTGGTTTTCGTGAGGTTTCAAGCTGATGTATGCATTTTCTGCGATAATCTTGGTGAGACTTCAGTCAGAAGTATGCAGAATCATCTAGATCGCTCGTTTCGAACAATGTAATGCGAAAAAACCAGTTTTCTGGTGTTTTCAACATTCCACAGTGCGTTTGATATGCAGAACCGGCGACATCTTGATTTTCGTGAGGTTTCTAGCTGAGATATGCTTTTTCTGCGATAATATTGGTGAGACTTCAGTCAGAAGTATGCAGAATCATCGATATCGCTCTTTTCCAGCTATTTAATGCGAGAAACACGTTATCTGGTGTTTTGACCACTCCACAGTGCGTTTGATATGTAGAACCGGCGACATCTTGATTTTCGTGAGGTTTCTAGCTGAAATATGCATTTCCTGCAATAATCTTGGTGTTTCATCTATGAGAGGTATGCAGAATCATCGAGAACGCTCTTTTCGAGCTAGTTAATGCGAGAAACACGTTTTCTAGTGTTTTCACCACTCCACAGTGCGTCTGATATGCGTAACAGGCGATATCTTGGTTTTCGTGGGGTTTCCAGCTTAGATATGCTTTTTCTGCGATAATATTGGTGAGACTTCAGTCAGAAGTATGCAGAATCATCGATATCGCTCTTTTCCAGCTATTTAATTCGAGAAACACGTTATCTGGTGTTTTGACCACTCCACAGTGCGTTTGATATGTACAGCCGCCGATAACTTGGTTTTCGTGTGGTTTCCAGCTGCAATATGCATTTACTGCGATAATCTTGGAGTTTCATCTATGAGAAGTATGCAGAATCATCGAGAACGCTCTTATCGAGCTAGTTAATGCGAGAAACACGTTTTCTAGTGTTTTCATCACTCCACAGTGCGTCTGATATGCAGAACAGGCGATATCTTGGTTTTCGTGGGGTTTCCAGCTGAGATATGCATTTTCTGCGATAACCTTGATGAGACTTCAGTCAGAAGTATGCAGAATCATCTAGATCGTTCGTTTCGAGCTATTTAATGCGAGAAACACGTTATCTGGTTGTTTTCACCACTCCATAGTGCGTTTGATATGCAGAACCGGCGACATCTTGATTTTTGTGAGGTATCTAGCTGAGATATGCTTTTTCTGCGATAATATTGGTGAGACTTCAGTCAGAAGTATGCAGAATCATCGATATCGCTCTTTTCCAGCTATTTAATGCGAGAAACACGTTATCTGGTGTTTTGACCACTCCACAGTGCGTTTGATTTGTAGAGCCGCCGATAACTTGGTTTTCGTGGGGTTTCGAGCTGAGATATGCATTTTCTGCGATAACCTTGATGAGACTTCAGTCAGAAGTATGCAGAATCATCTAGATCGTTCGTTTCGAGCTATTTAATGCGAGAAACACGTAATAGGGTTGTTTTCACCACTCCATAGTGCGTTTGATATGCAGAACCGGCGACATCTTGATTTTCGTGAGGTATCTAGATGAGATATGCGTTTTCTGCGATAATATTGGTGAGACTTCAGTCAGAAGTATGCAGAATCATCGATATCGCTCTTTTCCAGCTATTTAATGCGAGAAACACGTTATCAGGTGTTTTGACCACTCCACAGTGCGTTTGATATGTAGAACCGGAGACATCTTGATTTTCGTGAGGTTTCTAGCTGAAATATGCATTTTCCGCAATAATCTTGGTGTTTCATCTATGAGAGGTATGCAGAATCATCGAGAACGCTCTGTTCGAGCTAGTTAATGCGAGAAACACGTTTTCTAGTGTTTTCACCACTCCACAGTGCGTCTGATATGCAGAACAGGCGATATCTTGGTTTTCGTGGGGTTTCCAGCTGAGATATGCTTTTTCTGCGATAATATTGGTGAGACTTCAGTCAGAAGTATGCAGAATCATCGATATCGCTATTTTCCAGATATTTAATGCGAGAAACGCGTTATCTGGTGTTTTGACCACTCCACAGTGCGTTTGATATGTAGAGCCGCCGATAACTTGGTTTTCGTGGGGTTTCCAGCTGAAATATGCATTTTCTGCAATAATCTTGGTGTTTCATCTATGAGAGGTATGCAGAATCATCGAGAACGCTCTTTTCGAGCTAGTTAATGCGAGAAACACGTTTTCTAGAGTTTTCACCACTCCACAGTGCGTCTGATATGCAGAACAGGCGTTATCTTGGTTTTCGTGGGGTTTCCAGCTGAGATATGCATTTTCTGCGATAATATTGGTGAGACTTCTGTCCGAAGTATGCAGAATCATCGATATCGCTCTTTTCGAGCTATTTAATGCGAGAAACACGTTTTCTGCGGGTTTCACCACTACACAGTTCGTTGGATATGCAGAACCGGCGATATCTTGATTTTCGTGGTGTTTCCAGCAGAGATATGCATTTTCTGCGATAATCCAAGTGAAACATCTGTCCGAAGTATGCAGAAACATCGAGAGCGCTCTTTTCGAGCTGTTTAATGCGAGAAACTCCTTTTCTGGGGTTTTCACCACTCCACAGTACGTTTGACATGCAGAAGCGGAGATATCTTGGTTTCGGTCGGGTTTCAAGCTGAGATATGCATTTTCTACGATAATCCTGGTGAAACTTCTGTCAGAATTATGCAGAATCTTCGAGAACGCTCTTTTCGAGCTACTTAATGCGCGAAACACGTTTTCTGGTGTTTTCACCACACCACGGTGCGTTTGATATGCAGAACAGTAGATATCTTGGTTTTCGTGGGGTTTCAAGCTGAGATATGCATTTTCTGCGATAATCTTGGTGAGACTTCTGTTAGAAGTACGCAGAATCATCGAGATCGCACTTTTCGAGCTATTTAATGCGAGAAACACGTTATCTGGTGTTTTCACCACTCCACAGTTCTTTGGATGTGCAGAACAGGAGATATCTTGGTTTGCGTGGGGTTTCAAGCAGAGATATGCATTTTCTGAGATAATCTTGGTGAGACTTCTGTTAGAAGAATGCAGAATCATCGAGATCGCACTTTTCGAGCTATTTAATGCGAGAAACACGTTATCTGGTGTTTTCACCACTCCAGAGTGCGTTGGATATGCAGAACCGGAGATATTTTGGTTTTCGTCTGGTTTCAAGCTGAGATATGCATTTTCTACGATAATCGTGGTGAGACTTCTGTCCGAAGTATGCAGAAACATCGAGAGCGCACTTTTCGAGCTATTTAATGCGAGAAACTCGTTTTCTGGGGTTTTCACCACTCCACAGTGCGTTTGATATGCAGAACAGTAGATATCTTGGTTTTCGTGGGGTTTCAAGCAGAGATATGCATTTTCTGCGATAATCTTGGTGAGACTTCTGTTAGAAGTATGCAGAATCATCGAGATCGCACTTTTCGAGCTATTTAATGCGAGAAACACGTTATCTGGTGTTTTCACCACTCCACAGTTGGTTTGATATGCAGAACCGGCGATATTTTGGTTTTCGTCGGGTTTCAAGCTGAGATATGCATTTTCTACGATATTCTTGGTGAAACATCTGTCCGTAGTATGCAGAAACATCGAAATCGATCGTTTCGAGATATTTAATGCGAGAAACACGTTATCCGGTGTTTTCACCACTCCACAGTGCGTTTGAAATGCAGAACAGTAGATATCTTGGTTTTCGTGGGGTTTCAAGCTGAGATATGCATTTTCTGCGATAATCTTGTTGAGCATTCTGTCCGAAGTATGCAGAATCATCGAAATCGATCGTTTCGAGATATTTAATGCGAGAAACACGTTATCCGGTGTTTTCACCACTCCACAGTGCGTTTGAAATGCAGAACCGGCGATATCTTGGTTTTCGTGGGGTTTCAAGCAGAGATATGCATTTTCTACGATAATCGTGGTGAGACTTCTGTCCGAAGTATGAAGAATTATCGAGATCGCTCTATTCGAGCTATTTAATGTGAGAAACACGTTTTCTGGGGTTTTCGCCACTCCACAGTTCGTTGGATATGCAGAACAGTAGACATCTTGGTTTTCGTGGGGTTTCAAGCAGAGATATGCATTTTCTGCGATAATCTTGGTGAGACTTCTGTTAGAAGTATGCAGAATCATCGTGATCGCACTTTTCGAGCTATTTAATGCGAGAAACACCTTATCTGGTGTTTTCACCACGCCACAGTGCGTTGGATATGCAGAACCGGAGATATTTTGGTTTTCGTCGTTTTTCAAGCTGAGATATGTATTTTCTGCGATAATCTTGGTGAGGCTTCTGCTAGAAGTTTGCAGAATCATCGAGATCGCACTTTTCGAGCTATTTAATGCGAGAAACACGTAATCTGGTGTTTTCACCACTCCACAGTTGGTTTGATATGCAGAACCGGCGATATTTTGGTTTTCGTCGGGTTTCCAGTTGAGATATGCATTTTCTACGATAATCTTGGTGAAACATCTGTCCGAAGTATGCAGAAACATCGAGAGCGCACTTTTCGAGCTATTTAATGCGAGAAACTCGTTTTCTGGGGTTTTCAACACTCCACAGTTCGTTGGATATGCAGAACCGGAGATATCATGGTTTTCGTGGGGTTTCAAGCTGAGATATGCATTTCCTGCGATAATCTTGGTGAGACTTCTGTCCGAAGTATGCTGAATCATCTAGATCGCTCTTTTCGAGCTATTTAATGCGAGAAACACGTTATCTGGTGTTTTCACCACTTCACAGTGCGTTTGATATGCAGAACCAGCGACATCTTGGTTGTCGTGGGGTTTCAAGCTGAGATATGAATTTTCTGCGATAAGCTTGGTGAGACATCTGTCCGAAGTATGCAGAAACGTCGGGAGCGCTCTTTTCCAGCTATTTAATGCGAGAAACACGTTTTCTCGGGTTTTCACAACTCCACAGATCGTTGGATATGCAGAACAGTACATATCTTGGTTTTCGTGGGGTTTCAAGCAGAGATATGCATTTTCTGCGATAATATTGGTGAGACTTCTATCCGAAGTATGCACAATCATCGATATCGCTCTTTTGGAGCTGTTTAATGCGAGAAACACGTCACCTGGTGTTTTGACCACTCCACAGTACGTTAGACATGCAGAACCGGAGATATCTTCGTTTCGGTCGGGTTTCAAGCTGAGATATGCATTTTCTACGATAATATTGGTGAGACTTCAGTCAGAAGTATGCAGAATCATCTAGATCGCACGTTTCGAGCTATTTAATGCGAAAAAACAAGTTTTCTGGTGTTTTCAACATTCCACAGTGCGTCTGATATGCGGAACCGGCGATATCTTGATTTTCGTGGTGTTTCCAGCTGAGATATACATTTTCTGCGATAAGCTTGGTGAGTCTTCTGCCAGAAGTATGCAGAATCATCTAGATCGCTCTTTTCGAGCTACTTAATGCGAGAAACACGTTTTCTGGTGTATTCACCACTCCACAGTACGTTAGACATGCAGAACCGGAGATGTCTTCGTTTCGGTCGGGTTTCAAGCTGAGATATGCATTTTCTGCGATCATCTTGGTGAGTCTTCTGTCAGAAGTATGCAGAATCATCGAGATCGCTCTATTCGAGCTATTTAATGCGAGAAACACGTTTTCTGGTGTTTTCACCACCCCACAGTGCGTTTGATATGTAGAGCCGCCGATAACTTGGTTTTCGTGGGGTTTCCAGAGGAAATATGCATTTTCTGCGATAATCTTGGTGCTTCATCTATGAGAAGTATGCAGAATCATCGAGATCGCTCTATTCGAGCTATTTAATGCGAGAAACACGTTTTCTGGTGTTTTCACCACCTCACAGTGCGTTTGATATGTAGAGCCGCCGATAACTTGGTTTTCGTGGGGTTTCCAGCTGAGATATGCATTTTCTGCGATCATCTTGGTGAGTCTTCTGTCAGAAGTATGCAGGATCATCGAGATCGCTCTATTCGAGCTATTAAATGCGAGAAACACGTTTTCTGGTGTTTTCACCACCCCACAGTGCGTTTGATATTCAGAACCGGCGACATCGTGGTTTTCGTCGGGCTTCAAGCTGAGATATGCATTTTCTGCGATAATATTGGTAAGACTTCAGTCAGAAGTATGCAGAATCATCTAGATCGCTCGTTTCGAGCTATTTAATGCGAGAAACACGTTATCTGGTTGTTTTCACCACTCCACAGTGCGTTTGATATGTAGAGCCGCCGATAACTTCGTTTTCGTAGGGTTTCCAGTTGAAATATGCATTTTCTGCGATAATCTTGGTGTTGCATCTATGAGAAGTATGCAGAATCATCGAGAACGCTCTTTTTGAGCTAGTTAATGAGAGAAACACGTTTTCTGGTGTTTTCACCACTCCACAGTGCGTCTGATATGCAGAACCGGAGATATCTTGGTTTCGGTCGAGTTTCAAGCTGAAATATGCATTTTCTACGATAATATTAGTGAGACCTCTGTCAGAAGTATGCAGAATCTTCGAGAACGCTCTTTTCGAGCTACTTAATGCGAGAAACACGTTTTCTGGTGTTTTCTCCACTCCACAGTACGTTTGATGTGCAGAACCGGAGATAACTTGGTTTTCGTGAGGTTTCAAGCTGAGATATGCATTTTCTGCGATAATCCTGGTGAGACTTCAGTCAGAAGTATGCTGAATCATCCAGAACGCTCTTTTCGAGCTAGTTAATGCGAGTAACACGTTTTCTGGTGTTTTCACCACTCCACAGTACGTTAGACATGCAGGACCGGAGATATCTTCGTTTCGGTCGGGTTTCAAGCTGAGATATGCATTTTCTACGATAACATTGGTGATACCTCTGTCAGAAGTATGCAGAATCTTCGAGAACGCTCTTTTCGAGCTACTTAATGCGAGAAACACGTTTTCTGGTGTTTTGACCACTCCACAGTGCGTTTGATATGTAGAGCCGCCGATAACTTGGTTTTCGTGGGGTTTCCAGCTGAAATATGCATTTTCTGCGATAATCTTGGTGTTGCATCTATGAGAAGTATGCAGAATCTTCGAGAACGCTCTTTTCGAGCTACTTAATGCGAGAAACACGTTCTCTGGTTGTTTTCACCACTCCACAGTGCGTTTGATATGCAGAACCGGCGATATCTGGATTTTCGTGGTGATTCCAGCTGAGATATGCATTTTCTACGATAATATTGGTGAGACTTCTGTCAGAAGTTTGCTGAATCATCCAGATCGCTCTTTTCGAGCTATTTAATGCGAGAAACACGTTTTCTGGTGTATTCACCACTCCACTGTACGTTTGACATGCAGAACCGGAGATATCTTGGTTTCGGTCGAGTTTCAAGCTGAGATATGCATTTTCTACGATAATATTGGTGAGACCTCTGTCAGAAGTATGCAGAATCTTCGAGAACGCTCTTTTCGAGCTACTTAATGCGAGTAACACGTTTTCTGGTGTTTTGAACACTCCACAGTGCGTTTGATATGTAGAGCCGCCGATAACTTGGTATTCGTGGGGTTTCCAGCTGAAATATGCATTTTCTGCGATAAACTTTGTGTTTCATCTATGAGAAGTATGCAGAATCATCGAGAACGCTCTTTTCGAGGTAGTTAATGCGAGAAACACGTTTTCTGGTGTTTTCACCACTCCACAGTGCGTCTGATATGCAGAACAGGCGATATCTTGGTTTTCGTGGGGTTTCCAGCTGAGATATGCATTTTCTGCGATAATCTTGGTGAGTCTTCTGTCAGAAGTATGCCGAATCATCGAGATCGCTCTTTTCGAGCTAGTTAATGCGAGAAACACGTTTTCTGGTGTATTGACCACTCCACGGTGCGTTTGATATGCAGAACCGGCGACATCTTGGTTTTCGTCGTGTTTCAAGCTGAGAAATGCATTTTCTGCGATAACATTGGTGAGAATTCAGTCAGAAGTATGCAGAATCCTCGATATCGCTCTTTTCGAGCTATATAATGCGAGAAACACGTTATCTGGTGATTTGACCACTCCACAGTGCGTTTGATATGTAGAGCCGCCGATAACTTGGTTCTCGTGGGGTTTCCAGCTGAAATATGCATTTTCTGCGATAATCTTGGTGTTTCATCTATGAGAAGTATGCAGAATCATCGAGAACGCTCTTTTCGAGCTAGTTAATGCGAGAAACACGTTTTCTGGTGTTTTGAGCACTCCACAGTACGTTTGACATGCAGAACCGGAGATATCTTGGTTTCGGTCGAGTTTCAAGCTGATATATGCATTTTCTACGATAATATTGGTGAGACCTCTGTCAGAAGTATGCAGAATCTTCGAGAACGCTCTTTTCGAGCTACTTAATGCGAGAAACACGTTTTCTGGTTGTTTTCACCACTCCACAGTGCGTTTGATATGCAGAACCGGCGGCATCTTGATTTTCGTGAGGTTTCTAACTGAGATATGCATTTTCTGCGATAATATTGGTGAGAATTCAGTCAGAAGTATGCAGAATCATCTAGATTGCTCGTTTCGAGCTATTTAATGCGAGAAACACGTTTTCTGGTGTATTCACCACTCCACAGTACGTTAGACATGCAGAACCGGAGATATCTTCGTTTCGGTCGGGTTTCGAGCTGAGATATGCATTTTCTACGATAACATTGGTGATACCTCTGTCAGAAGTATGCAGAATCTTCGAGAACGCTCTTTTCGAGCTACTTAATGCGAGAAACACGTTTTCTGGTGTTTTGACCACTCCACAGTGCGTTTGATATGTAGAGCCGCCGATAACTTGGTTTTCGTGGGGTTTCCAGCTGAAATATGCATTTTCTGCGATAATCTTGGTGTTTCATCTATGAGAAGTATGCAGAATCATCGAGAACGCTCTTTTCGAGCTAGTTAATGCGAGAAACACGTTTTCTGGTGTTTTGAGCACTCCACAGTACGTTTGACATGCAGAACCGGAGATATCTTGGTTTCGGTCGAGTTTCAAGCTGAAATATGCATTTTCTACGATAATATTGGTGAGACCTCTGTCAGAAGTATGCAGAATCTTCGAGAACGCTCTTTTCGAGCTACTTAATGCGAGAAACACGTTTTCTGGTGTTTTCTCCACTCCACAGTACGTTTGATGTGCAGAACCGGAGATAACTTGGTTTTCGTGAGGTTTCAAGCTGAGATATGCATTTTCTGCGATAATCCTGGTGAGACTTCAGTCAGAAGTATGCTGGATCATCCAGAACGCTCTTTTCGAGCTAGTTAATGCGAGTAACACGTTTTCTGGTGTTTTCACCACTCCACAGTACGTTAGACATGCAGGACCGGAGATATCTTCGTTTCGGTCGGGTTTCAAGCTGAGATATGCATTTTCTGCGATAATATTGTTGAGACTTCTGTCAGAAGTTTGCAGAATCATCTAGATCGCTCTTTTCGAGCTATTTAATGCGAGAAACACGTTTTCTGGTGTATTCACCACTCCACTGTACGTTTGACATGCAGAACCGGAGATATCTTGGTTTCGGTCGAGTTTCAAGCTGAGATATGCATTTTCTACGATAATATTGGTGAGACCTCTGTCAGAAGTATGCAGAATCTTCGAGAACGCTCTTTTCGAGCTACTTAATGCGAGAAACACGTTTTCTGGTGTTTTGAACACTCCACAGTGCGTTTGATATGTAGAGCCGCCGATAACTTGGTATTCGTGGGGTTTCCAGCTGAAATATGCATTTTCTGCGATAAACTTGGTGTTTCATCTATGAGAAGTATGCAGAATCATCGAGAACGCTCTTTTCGAGGTAGTTAATGCGAGAAACACGTTTTCTGGTGTTTTCACCACTCCACAGTGCGTCTGATATGCAGAACAGGCGATATCTTGGTTTTCGTGGGGTTTCCAGCTGAGATATGCATTTTCTGCGATAATCTTGGTGAGTCTTCTGTCAGAAGTATGCCGAACCATCGAGATCGCTCTTTTCGAGCTAGTTAATGCGAGAAACACGTTTTCTGGTGTATTGACCACTCCACGGTGCGTTTGATATGCAGAACCGGCGACATCTTGGTTTTCGTCGTGTTTCAAGCTGAGAAATGCATTTTCTGCGATAACATTGGTGAGAATTCAGTCAGAAGTATGCAGAATCCTCGATATCGCTCTTTTCGAGCTATATAATGCGAGAAACACGTTATCTGGTGATTTGACCACTCCACAGTGCGTTTGATATGTAGAGCCGCCGATAACTTGGTTCTCGTGGGGTTTCCAGCTGAAATATGCATTTTCTGCGATAATCTTGGTGTTTCATCTATGAGAAGTATGCAGAATCATCGAGAACGCTCTTTTCGAGCTAGTTAATGCGAGAAACACGTTTTCTGGTGTTTTCCCCACTCCACAGTACGTTTGATGTGCAGAACCGGAGATATATTGGTTTTCGTAGGGTTTCCAGCTGAGATATGAATTTTCTGCGATAATCTTGGTGAGTCTTCTGTCAGAAGTATGCAGAATCACCTAGATCGCTCGTTTCGAGCTATTTAATGCGAGAAACACGTTATCTGGTTGTTTTCACCACTCCACAGTGCGTTTGATATGTAGAGCCGCCGATAACTTCGTTTTCGTGGGGTTTCCAGTTGAAATATGCATTTTCTGCGATAATCTTGGTGTTTCATCTATGAGAAGTATGCAGAATCATCGAGAACGCTCTTTTCGAGCTAGTTAATGCGAGAAACACGTTTTCTGGTGTTTTCCCCACTCCACAGTACGTTTGATGTGCAGAACCGGAGATATATTGGTTTTCGTAGGGTTTCCAGCTGAGATATGAATTTTCTGCGATAATCTTGGTGAGTCTTCTGTCAGAAGTATGCAGAATCATCGAGAACGCTCTTTTCGAGCTAGCTAATGCGAGAAACACGTTTTCTGGTGTTTTCACCACTCCGCAGTGCGTTTGATATGCAGAACCGGAGATATCTTGGTATCGGTCGAGTTTCAAGCTGAGATATGCATTTTCTACGATAATATTGGTGAAACCTCTGTCAGAAGTATGCAGAATTTTCGAGAACGCTCTTTTAAAGCTACTTAATGCGAGAAACACGTTTTCTGGAGATTTCACCACTCCACAGTACGTTTGATGTACAGAACCGGAGATATCTTGGTTTTCGTGAGGTTTCAAGCTGATGTATGCATTTTCTGCGATAATCTTGGTGAGACTTCAGTCAGAAGTAAGCAGAATCATCTAGATCCCTCTTTTCGAGCTATTTAATGCGAAAAAACCAGTTTTCTGGTGTTTTCAACATTCCACAGTGCGTTTGATATGCAGATCCGGCGATATCTTGATTTTCGTCGGGTTTCAACCTGAGATATGCATTTTCTGCGATAATAATGGTGAGACTTCAGTCAGAAGTATGCAGAATCATCTAGATCGCTCATTTCGTGCTATTTAATGCGAAAAAACCAGTTCTCTGGTGTTGTCAACATTCCACAGTGCGTTTGATATGCAGAACCGGCGATATCTTGATTTTCGTCGGGTTTCAAGCTGAGATATGCATTTTCTGCGATAATATTGGTGAGACTTCTATCCGAAGTATGCACAATCATCGATATCGCTCTTTTGGAGCTGTTTAATGCGAGAAACACGTCATCTGGTGTTTTGACCACTCCACAGTACGTTAGACATGCAGAACCGGAGATATCTTCGTTTCGGTCGGGTTTCAAGCTGAGATATGCATTTTCTACGATAATATTGGTGAGACTTCAGTCAGAAGTATGCAGAATCATCTAGATCGCACGTTTCGAGCTATTTAATGCGAAAAAACAAGTTTTCTGGTGTTTTCAACATTCCACAGTGCGTTTGATATGCAGAACCGGCGATATCTTGATTTTCGTGGTGTTTCCAGCTGAGATATGCATTTTCTGCGATAAGCTTGGTGAGTCTTCTGCCGGAAGTAATCAGATTCATCTAGATCGCTCTTTTCGAGCTATTTAATGCGAGAAACACGTTTTCTGGTGTATTCACCACTCCACAGTACGTTAGACATGCAGAACCGGAGATATCTTCGTTTCGGTCGGGTTTCAAGCTTAGATATGCATTTTCTACGATCATATTGGTGAGACCTCTGTCAGAAGTATGCAGAATCTTCGAGAACTCTCTTTTCGAGCTACTTAATGCGAGAAACACGTTTTCTGGTGATTTCACCACTCCACAGTACGTTTGATGTGCAGAACCGGAGATATCTTGGTTTTCGTGAGGTTTCAACCTGAGATATGCATATTCTGCGATAATCTTGGTGAGACTTCAGTCAGAAGTATGCAGAATCATCTAGATCGCTCTTTTCGAGCTATTTAATGCGAAAAAAACAGTTTTCTGGTGTTTTCAACATTCCACAGTGCGTCTGAAATGCGGAACCGGCGATATCTTGATTTTCGTGGTGTTTCCAGCTGAGATATACATTTTCTGCGATAAGCTTGGTGAGTCTTCTGCCAGAAGTATGCAGAATCATCTAGATCGCTCTTTTCGAGCTACTTAATGCGAGAAACACGTTTTCTGGTGTATTCACCACTCCACAGTACGTTAGACATGCAGAACCGGAGATGTCTTCGTTTCGGTCGGGTTTCAAGCTGAGATATGCATTTTCTGCGATCATCTTGGTGAGTCTTCTGTCAGAAGTATGCAGAATCATCGAGATCGCTCTATTCGAGCTATTTAATGCGAGAAACACGTTTTCTGGTGTTTTCACCACCCCACAGTGCGTTTGATATTCAGAACCGGCGACATCGTGGTTTTCGTCGGGCTTCAAGCTGAGATATGCATTTTCTGCGATAATATTGGTAAGACTTCAGTCAGAAGTATGCAGAATCATCTAGATCGCTCGTTTCGAGCTATTTAATGCGAGAAACACGTTATCTGGTTGTTTTCACCACTCCACAGTGCGTTTGATGTGCAGAACCGGAGATAACTTGGTTTTCGTGAGGTTTCAAGCTGAGATATGCATTTTCTGCGATAATCCTGGTGAGACTTCAGTCAGAAGTATGCTGAATCATCCAGAACGCTCTTTTCGAGCTAGTTAATGCGAGTAACACGTTTTCTGGTGTTTTCACCACTCCACAGTACGTTAGACATGCAGGACCGGAGATATCTTCGTTTCGGTCGGGTTTCAAGCTGAGATATGCATTTTCTGCGATAATATTGGTGAGACTTTAGTCAGAAGTATGCAGAATCACCTAGATCGCTCGTTTCGAGCTATTTTATGCGAGAAACACGTTATCTGGTTGTTTTCACCACTACAAAGTGCGTTTGATATGCAGAACCGGCGATATCTGGATTTTCGTGGTGATTCCAGCTGAGATATGCATTTTCTACGATAATATTGGTGAGACTTCTGTCAGAAGTTAGCTGAATCATCCAGATCGCTCTTTTCGAGCTATTTAATGCGAGAAACACGTTTTCTGGTGTATTCACCACTCCACTGTACGTTTGACATGCAGAACCGGAGATATCTTGGTTTCGGTCGAGTTTCAAGCTGAGATATGCATTTTCTACGATAATATTGGTGAGACCTCTGTCAGAAGTATGCAGAATCTTCGAGAACGCTCTTTTCGAGCTACTTAATGCGAGTAACACGTTTTCTGGTGTTTTGAACACTCCACAGTGCGTTTGATATGTAGAGCCGCCGATAACTTGGTATGCGTGGGGTTTCCAGCTGAAATATGCATTTTCTGCGATAAACTTTGTGTTTCATCTATGAGAAGTATGCAGAATCATCGAGAACGCTCTTTTCGAGCTAGTTAATGCGAGAAACACGTTTTCTGGTGTTTTGAGCACTCCACAGTACGTTTGACATGCAGAACCGGAGATATCTTGGTTTCGGTCGAGTTTCAAGCTGAAATATGCATTTTCTACGATAATATTGGTGAGACCTCTGTCAGAAGTATGCAGAATCTTCGAGAACGCTCTTTTCGAGCTACTTAATGCGAGAAACACGTTTTCTGGTGTTTTCTCCACTCCACAGTACGTTTGATGTGCAGAACCGGAGATAACTTGGTTTTCGTGAGGTTTCAAGCTGAGATATGCATTTTCTACGATAATATTGGTGAGACCTCTGTCAGAAGTATGCAGAATCTTCGAGAACGCTCTTTTCGAGCTACTTAATGCGAGAAACACGTTTTCTGGTGTTTTGAACACTCCACAGTGCGTTTGATATGTAGAGCCGCCGATAACTTGGTATTCGTGGGGTTTCCAGCTGAAATATGCATTTTCTGCGATAAACTTGGTGTTTCATCTATGAGAAGTATGCAGAATCATCGAGAACGCTCTTTTCGAGGTAGTTAATGCGAGAAACACGTTTTCTGGTGTTTTCACCACTCCACAGTGCGTCTGATATGCAGAACAGGCGATATCTTGGTTTTCGTGGAGTTTCCAGCTGAGATATGCATTTTCTGCGATAATCTTGGTGAGTCTTCTGTCAGAAGTATGCCGAATCATCGAGATCGCTCTTTTCGAGCTAGTTAATGCGAGAAACACGTTTTCTGGTGTTTTCACCACTCCACAGTGCGTCTGATATGCAGAACCGGCGATATCTTGGTTTTCGTGGGGTTTCCAGCTGAGATATACATTTTCTGCGATAATCTTGGTGAGACTACAGTCAGAAGTATGCAGAATCATCTACATCGCTCTTTTCGAGCTATTTAATGCGAGAAACACGTTATCTGGTGTATTGACCACTCCACGGTGCGTTTGATATGCAGAACCGGCGACATCTTGGTTTTCGTCGTGTTTCAAGCTGAGAAATGCATTTTCTGCGATAACATTGGTGAGAATTCAGTCAGAAGTATGCAGAATCCTCGATATCGCTCTTTTCGAGCTATATAATGCGAGAAACACGTTATCTGGTGATTTGACCACTCCACAGTGCGTTTGATATGTAGAGCCGCCGATAACTTGGTTCTCGTGGGGTTTCCAGCTGAAATATGCATTTTCTGCGATAATCTTGGTGTTTCATCTATGAGAAGTATGCAGAATCATCGAGAACGCTCTTTTCGAGCTAGTTAATGCGAGAAACACGTTTTCTGGTGTTTTCCCCACTCCACAGTACGTTTGATGTGCAGAACCGGAGATATATTGGTTTTCGTAGGGTTTCCAGCTGAGATATCAATTTTCTGCGATAATCTTGGTGAGTCTTCTGTCAGAAGTATGCAGAATCATCTAGATCGCTCGTTTCGAGCTATTTAATGCGAGAAACACGTTATCTGGTTGTTTTCACCACTCCACAGTGCGTTTGATATGTAGAGCCGCCGATAACTTCGTTTTCGTGGGGTTTCCAGTTGAAATATGCATTTTCTGCGATAATCTTGGTGTTTCATCTATGAGAAGTATGCAGAATCATCGAGAACGCTCTTTTCGAGCTAGTTAATGCGAGAAACACGTTTTCTGGTGTTTTCCCCACTCCACAGTACGTTTGATGTGCAGAACCGGAGATATATTGGTTTTCGTAGGGTTTCCAGCTGAGATATGAATTTTCTGCGATAATCTTGGTGAGTCTTCTGTCAGAAGTATGCAGAATCATCGAGAACGCTCTTTTCGAGCTAGCTAATGCGAGAAACACGTTTTCTGGTGTTTTCACCACTCCGCAGTGCGTTTGATATGCAGAACCGGAGATATCTTGGTTTCGGTCGAGTTTCAAGCTGAGATATGCATTTTCTACGATAATCTTGGTGAGACTTCTGTCAGAAGTATGCAGGATCTTCGAGAACGCTCTTTTCGAGCTACTTAATGCGAGAAACACGTTTTCTGGTGTTTTCACCACTCCACAGTGCGTCTGATATGCAGAACCGGCGATATCTTGGTTTTCGTGGGGTTTCCAGCTGAGATATGCATTTTCTGCGATAATATTGGTGAGACTTCAGTCAGAAGTATGCAGAATCATCGATATCGCCCTTTTGGAGCTATTTAATGCGAGAAACACGTTATCTGGTGTTTTCACCACTCCACAGTGCGTCTGATATGCAGAACCGGCGATATCTTGGTTTTCGTGGGGTTTCCAGCTGAAATATGCATTTTCTGCGATATTCTTGGTGTTTCATCTATGAGAAGTATGCAGAATCATCGAGAACGCTCTTTTCGAGCTAGTTAATGCGAGAAACACGTTTTCTGGTGTTTTGAGCACTCCACAGTACGTTTGACATGCAGAACCGGAGATATCTTGGTTTCGGTCGAGTTTCAAGCTGAGATATGCATTTTCTACGATAATATTGGTGAGACCTCTGTCAGAAGTATGCAGAATATTCGAGAACGCTCTTTTCGAGCTACTTAATGCGAGAAACACGTTTTCTGGTGTTTTCCCCACTCCACAGTACGTTTGATGTGCAGAACCGGAGATATATTGGTTTTCGTAGGGTTTCCAGCTGAGATATGAATTTTCTGCGATAATCTTGGTGAGTCTTCTGTCAGAAGTATGCAGAATCATCTAGATCGCTCGTTTCGAGCTATTTAATGCGAAAAAACCAGTTTTCTGGTGTTTTGACCACACCACAGTGCGTTTGATATGCAGAAATGGCGAAATCTTGGTTTTCGTCGGTTTTCATGCTGAGGTATGCATTTTCGGCGATAATCTTGGTGTTTCATCTATGAGAAGTATGCAGAATCATCGAGAACGCTCTTTTCGAGCTAGCTAATGCGAGAAACACGTTTTCTGGTGTTTTCACCACTCCGCAGTGCGTTTGATATGCAGAACCGGAGATATCTTGGTTTCGGTCGAGTTTCAAGCTGAGATATGCATTTTCTGCGATAATATTGGTGAGAATTCAGTCAGAAGTATGCAGAATCATCTAGATTGCTCGTTTCGAGCTATTTAATGCGAGAAACACGTTTTCTGGTTTATTCACCACTCCACAGTACGTTAGACATGCAGAACCGGAGATATCTTCGTTTCGGTCGGGTTTCAAGCTGAGATATGCATTTTCTACGATAACATTGGTGAGACCTCTGTCAGAAGTATGCAGAATCTTCGAGAACGCTCTTATCGAGCTACTTAATGCGAGAAACACGTTTTCTGGTGTTTTGACCACTCCACAGTGCGTTTGATATGTAGAGCCGCCGATAACTTGGTTTTCGTGGGGTTTCCAGCTGAAATATGCATTTTCTGCGATAATCTTGGTGTTTCATCTATGAGAAGTATGCAGAATCATCGAGAACGCTCTTTTCGAGCTAGTTAATGCGAGAAACACGTTTTCTGGTGTTTTGAGCACTCCACAGTACGTTTGACATGCAGAACCGGAGATATCTTGGTTTCGGTCGAGTTTCAAGCTGAAATATGCATTTTCTACGATAATATTGGTGAGACCTCTGTCAGAAGTATGCAGAATCTTCGAGAACGCTCTTTTCGAGCTACTTAATGCGAGAAACACGTTTTCTGGTGTTTTCTCCACTCCACAGTACGTTTGATGTGCAGAACCGGAGATAACTTGGTTTTCGTGTGGTTTCAAGCTGAGATATGCATTTTCTGCGATAATCCTGGTGAGACTTCAGTCAGAAGTTTGCAGAATCATCTAGATCGCTCTTTTCGAGCTATTTAATGCGTGAAACACGTTTTCTGGTGTATTCACCACTCCACTGTACGTTTGACATGCAGAACCGGCGACATCTTGGTTTTCGTCGTGTTTCAAGCTGAGAAATGCATTTTCTGCGATAACATTGGTGAGAATTCAGTCAGAAGTATGCAGAATCCTCGATATCGCTCTTTTCGAGCTATATAATGCGAGAAACACGTTATCTGGTGATTTGACCACTCCACAGTGCGTTTGATATGTAGAGCCGCCGATAACTTGGTTCTCGTGGGGTTTCCAGCTGAAATATGCATTTTCTGCGATAATCTTGGTGTTTCATCTATGAGAAGTATGCAGAATCATCGAGAACGCTCTTTTCGAGCTAGTTAATGCGAGAAACACGTTTTCTGGTGTTTTCCCCACTCCACAGTACGTTTGATGTGCAGAACCGGAGATATATTGGTTTTCGTAGGGTTTCCAGCTGAGATATCAATTTTCTGCGATAATCTTGGTGAGTCTTCTGTCAGAAGTATGCAGAATCATCTACATCGCTCGTTTCGAGCTATTTAATGCGAGAAACACGTTATCTGGTTGTTTTCACCACTCCACAGTGCGTTTGATATGTAGAGCCGCCGATAACTTCGTTTTCGTGGGGTTTCCAGTTGAAATATGCATTTTCTGCGATAATCTTGGTGTTTCATCTATGAGAAGTATGCAGAATCATCGAGAACGCTCTTTTCGAGCTAGTTAATGCGAGAAACACGTTTTCTGGTGTTTTCCCCACTCCACAGTACGTTTGATGTGCAGAACCGGAGATATATTGGTTTTCGTAGGGTTTCCAGCTGAGATATGAATTTTCTGCGATAATCTTGGTGAGTCTTCTGTCAGAAGTATGCAGAATCATCGAGAACGCTCTTTTCGAGCTAGCTAATGCGAGAAACACGTTTTCTGGTGTTTTCACCACTCCGCAGTGCGTTTGATATGCAGAACCGGAGATATCTTGGTTTCGGTCGAGTTTCAAGCTGAGATATGCATTTTCTACGATAATCTTGGTGAGACTTCTGTCAGAAGTATGCAGGATCTTCGAGAACGCTCTTTTCGAGCTACTTAATGCGAGAAACACGTTTTCTGGTGTTTTCACCACTCCACAGTGCGTCTGATATGCAGAACCGGCGATATCTTGGTTTTCGTGGGGTTTCCAGCTGAGATATGCATTTTCTGCGATAATATTGGTGAGACTTCAGTCAGAAGTATGCAGAATCATCGATATCGCCCTTTTGGAGCTATTTAATGCGAGAAACACGTTATCTGGTGTTTTGACCACTCCACAGTGCGTTTGATATGTAGAGCCGCCGATAACTTGGTTTTCGTGGTGTTTCCAGCTGAAATATGCATTTTCTGCGATATTCTTGGTGTTTCATCTATGAGAAGTATGCAGAATCATCGAGAACGCTCTTTTCGAGCTAGTTAATGCGAGAAACACGTTTTCTGGTGTTTTGAGCACTCCACAGTACGTTTGACATGCAGAACCGGAGATATCTTGGTTTCGGTCGAGTTTCAAGCTGAGATATGCATTTTCTACGATAATATTGGTGAGACCTCTGTCAGAAGTATGCAGAATATTCGAGAACGCTCTTTTCGAGCTACTTAATGCGAGAAACACGTTTTCTGGTGTTTTCCCCACTCCACAGTACGTTTGATGTGCAGAACCGGAGATATATTGGTTTTCGTAGGGTTTCCAGCTGAGATATGAATTTTCTGCGATAATCTTGGTGAGTCTTCTGTCAGAAGTATGCAGAATCATCTAGATCGCTCGTTTCGAGCTATTTAATGCGAAAAAACCAGTTTTCTGGTGTTTTGACCACACCACAGTGCGTTTGATATGCAGAAATGGCGAAATCTTGGTTTTCGTCGGTTTTCATGCTGAGGTATGCATTTTCGGCGATAATCTTGGTGTTTCATCTATGAGAAGTATGCAGAATCATCGAGAACGCTCTTTTCGAGCTAGCTAATGCGAGAAACACGTTTTCTGGTGTTTTCACCACTCCGCAGTGCGTTTGATATGCAGAACCGGAGATATCTTGGTTTCGGTCGAGTTTCAAGCTGAGATATGCATTTTCTGCGATAATATTGGTGAGACTTCAGTCAGAAGTATGCAGAATCATCGATATCGCCCTTCTGGAGCTATTTAATGCGAGAAACACGTTATCTGGTGTTTTGACCACTCCACAGTGCGTTTGATATGTAGAGCCGCCGATAACTTGGTTTTCGTGGTGTTTCCAGCTGAAATATGCATTTTCTGCGATAAACTTGGTGTTTCATCTATGAGAAGTATGCAGAATCATCGAGAACGCTCTTTTCGAGCTAGCTAATGCGAGAAACACGTTTTCTGGTGTTTTCACCACTCCACAGTACGTTAGACATGCAGAACCGGAGATATCTTCGTTTCGGTCGGGTTTCAAGCTGAGATATGCATTTTCTACGATAACATTGGTGAGACCTCTGTCAGAAGTATGCAGAATCTTCGAGAACGCTCTTATCGAGCTACTTAATGCGAGAAACACGTTTTCTGGTGTTTTGACCACTCCACAGTGCGTTTGATATGTAGAGCCGCCGATAACTTGGTTTTCGTGGGGTTTCCAGCTGAAATATGCATTTTCTGCGATAATCTTGGTGTTTCATCTATGAGAAGTATGCAGAATCATCGAGAACGCTCTTTTCGAGCTAGCTAATGCGAGAAACACGTTTTCTGGTGTTTTCACCACTCCGCAGTGCGTTTGATATGCAGAACCGGAGATATCTTGGTTTCGGTCGAGTTTCAAGCTGAGATATGCATTTTCTACGATAATCTTGGTGAGACTTCTGTCAGAAGTATGCAGGATCTTCGAGAACGCTCTTTTCGAGCTACTTAATGCGAGAAACACGTTTTCTGGTGTTTTCACCACTCCACAGTGCGTCTGATATGCAGAACCGGCGATATCTTGGTTTTCGTGGGGTTTCCAGCTGAGATATGCATTTTCTGCGATAATATTTGTGAGACTTCTGTCCGAAGTATGCAGAATCATCGATATCGCTCTTTTCGAGCTATTTAATGCGAGAAACACGTTATCTGGTGTACTGACCACTCCACAGTGCGTTTGATATGCAGAACCGGCGATATCTTGGTTTTCGTGGGGTTTCCAGCTGAGATATGCATTTTCTGCGATAATATTGGTGAGACTTATGTCCGAAGTATGCAGAATCATCGATATCGCTCTTTTCAAACTAGTTAATGCGAGAAACACGTTTTCTGGTGTTTTCAGCACTCCACAGTGCGTCTGATATGCAGAACCGGCGATATCTTGATTTTCGTGGTGTTTCCAGCTGAGATATGCATTTTCTGCGATAATCTTGATGAGACTTCAGTCAGAAGTATGCAGAATCATCTAGATCGTTCGTTTCGAGCTATTTAATGCGAGAAACACGTTTTCTGGGGTTTTCACCACTCCACAGTACGTTTGACATGCAGAACCGGAGATATCTTGGTTTCGGTCGGGTTTCAAGCTGAGATATGCATTTTCTACGATAATCCAAGTGAAACATCTGTCCGAAGTATGCAGAAACATCGAGAGCGCTCTTTTCGAGCTGTTTAATGCGAGAAACTCGTTTTCTGGGGTTTTCACCACTCCACAGTACGTTTGACATGCAGAACCGGAGATATCTTGGTTTCGGTCGGGTTTCAAGCTGAGATATGCATTTTTTAGATAATTTTGGTGAGACTTCTGTCCGAAGTATGCAGAATCATCGAGATCGCTCGTTTCGAGCTATTTAATGCGAGAAACACGTTATCTGGTGTTTTCACCACTCCACAGTGCGTTTGATATGCAGAACAGTAGATATCTTGGTTTTCGTAGGGTTTCAAGCTGAGATATGCATTTTGTACGATAAGCTTGGTGAGACATCTGTCCGAAGTATGCAGAAACATCGAGAGCGCTCTTTTCGAGCTATTTCATGCGAGAAACACGTTTTCTGGGGTTTTCACCACTCCACAGTTCTTTGGATATGCAAAACAGGAGATATCTTGGTTTGCGTGGGGTTTCAAGCAGAGATATGCATTTTCTGCGATAATCTTGGTGAGACATCTGTCCGAAGTATGCAGAAACATCGAGATCGCACTTTTCGAGCTATTTAATGCGAGAAACACGTTATCTGGTGTTTTCACCACTCCACAGTGCGTTTGATATGCAGAACCGGCGATATCTTGGTTTTCGTGGGGTTTCAAGCTGAGATATGCATATTCAGCGATAATCTTGTTGAGACTTCTGTCCGAAGTATGCAGAATCATCGAGATCGCTCGTTTCGAGCTATTTAATGCGAGAAACACGTTATCCGGTGTTTTCACAACTCCACAGTGCGTTTGATATACAGAACCAGCGATATCTTGGCTTTCGTGGGGTTTCAAGCTGAGATATGCATTTTTTACGATAATCTTGTTGAGACTTCTGTCCGAAGTATGCAGAATCATCGAGATCGCACTTTTCGAGCTATTTAATGCGAGAAACACGTTATCTGGTGTTTTCACCACTCCACAGTTGGTTTGATATGCAGAACCAGCGATATCTTGGCTTTCGTGGGGTTTCAAGCTGAGATATGCATTTTTTACGATAATCTTGTTGAGACTTCTGTCCGAAGTATGCAGAATCATCGAGATCGCACTTTTCGAGCTATTTAATGCGAGAAACACGTTATCTGGTGTTTTCAGCACACCACAGTGCGTTTGATATGCAGAACAGTAGATATCTTGGTTTTCGTAGGGTTTCAAGCTGAGATATGCATTTTCTGCGATAACCTTGTTGAGACTTCTGTCCGAAGTATGCTTAATCATCGAGATCGCTCGTTTCGAGTTATTTAATGAGAGAAACACGTTATCTGGTGTTTTCACCACTCCACAGTGCGTATGTTATGCAGAACCTGCGATATCTTGGTTTTCGTGGGGTTTCAAGCTCAGATATGCATTTTCTGCGATAATCTTGGTGAGACTTCTGTCCGAAGTATGAAGAATTATCGAGATCGCTCTATTCGAGCTATTTAATGCGAGAAACACGTTTTCTGGGGTTTTCGCCACTCCACAGTTCGTTGGATATGCAGAACAGTAGATATCTTGGTTTTCGTGGGGTTTCAAGCAGAGATATGCATTTTCTGCGATAATCTTGGTGAGACTTCTGTTAGAAGTATGCAGAATCATCGAGATCGCACTTTTCGAGCTATTTAATGCGAGAAACACGTTATCTGGTGTTTTCACCACTCCACAGTTGGTTTGATATGCAGAACCGGCGATATTTTGGTTTTCGTCGGGTTTCAAGCTGAGATATGCATTTCCTACGATAAGCTTGGTGAGACATCTGTCCGAAGTGTGCAGAAACATCGAGAGCGCTCTATTCGAGCTATTTAATGCGAGAAACTCGTTTTCTGGGGTTTTCACCACTCCACAGTTCGTTGGATATGCAGAACCGGAGATATCTTGGTTTTCGTGGGGTTTCAAGCTGAGATATGCATTTTCTGCGATAATCTTGGTGAGACTTCTGTTCGAAGTATGCAGAATCATCGAGATCGCTCTTTTCGAGCTATTTAATGCGAGAAACAAGTTATCTGGTGTTTTCACCACTCCACAGTGCGTTTGATATGCAGAACCTGCGATATCTTGGTTTTCGTGGGGTTCAAGCTCAGATATGCATTTTCTGCGATTATCTTGGTGAGACTTCTGTCCGAAGTATGCAGAAACATCGAGAGCGCTCTTTTCGAGCTATTTAATGCGAGAAACTCGATTTCTGGGGTTTTCACCACTCCACAGTGCGTTGGATATGAAGAACCGGAGATATTTTGGTTTTCGTCGGGTTTCAAGCTGAGATATGCATTTCCTACGATAAGCTTGGTGAGACATCTGTCCGAAGTGTGCAGAAACACCGAGAGCGCTCTATTCGAGCTATTTAATGCGAGAAACTCGTTTTCTGGGGTTTTCACCACTCCACAGTTCGTTGGATATGCAGAACCGGAGATATCTTGGTTTTCGTAGGGTTTCAAGCTGAGATATGCATTTTCTGCGATAATCTTGGTGAGACTTCTGTCCGAAGTATGCAGAATCATCGAGATCGCTCTTTTCGAGCTATTTAATGCGAGAAACAAGTTATCTGGTGTTTTCACCACTCCACAGTGCGTTTGATATGCAGCACCTGCGATATCTTGGTTTTCGTGGGGTTTCAAGCTCAGATATGCATTTTCTGCGATAATCTTGGTGAGACTTCTGTCCGAAGTATGCAGAATCATCGAGATCGCACTTTTCGAGCTATTTAATGCGAGAAACACGTTATCTGGTGTTTTCACCACTCCACAGTGCGTTTGATATGCAGAACCGGCGATATCTTGGTATTTGTGGGGTTTCAAGCTGAGTTATGCATTTTTTACGATAATCTTGGTGAGACTTCTGTCCGAAGTATGCTTTATCATCGAGATCGCTCTATTCGAGCTATTTAATGCGAGAAACACGTTATCTGGTGTTTTCAGCACTCCACAGTGCGTTTGATATGCAGAACCAGCGATATCCTGGTTTTCGTGGGGATTCAAGCTGAGATATGCAAATTCTGCGATAATCTTGGTGAGACTTCTGTCCGAAGTATGCAGAATCATCGAGATCGCTCTTTTCGAGCTATTTAATGCGAGAAACAAGTTATCTGGTGTTTTCACCACTCCACAGTGCGTTTGATATGCAGAACCTGCGATATCTTGGTTTTCGTGGGGTTTCAAGCTCAGATATGCATTTTCAGCGATAATCTTGGTGAGACTTCTGTCCGAAGTATGAAGAATTATCGAGATCGCTCTATTCGAGCTATTTAATGCGAGAAACACGTTTTCTGGGGGTTTCGCCACTCCACAGTTCGTTGGATATGCAGAACAGTAGATATCTTGGTTTTCGTGGGGTTTCAAGCAGAGAATGCATTTTCTGCGATAATCTTGGTGAGACTTCTGTTAGAAGTATGCAGAATCATCGAGATCGCACTTTTCGAGCTATTTAATGCGAGAAACACGTTATCTGGTGTTTTCACAACTCCACAGTTGGTTTGATATGCAGAACCAGCGATATCTTGGCTTTCGTGGGGTTTCAAGCTGAGATATGCATTTTTTACGATAATCTTGTTGAGACTTCTGTCCGAAGTATGCAGAATCATCGAGATCGCACTTTTCGAGCTATTTAATGCGAGAAACACCTTATCCGGTGTTTTCACCACTCCACAGTGCGTTTGATATGCAGAACAGTAGATATCTTGGTTTTCGTAGGGTTTCAAGCTGAGATATGCATTTTCTGCGATAATCTTGTTGAGACTTCTGTCCGAAGTATGCAGAAACATCGAGAGCGCTCTTTTCGAGCTATTTAATGCGCGAAACACGTTTTCTGGGGTTTTCACCACTCCACAGTTCTTTGGATATGCAGAACCGGCGATATCTGGATTTTCGTGGTGATTCCAGCTGAGATATGCATTTTCTACGATAGTATTGGTGAGACTTCTGTCAGAAGTTTGCAGAATCATCTAGATCGCTCTTTTCGAGCTATTTAATGCGAGAATCACGTTTTCTGGTGTATTCACCACTCCACTGTACGTTTGACATGCAGAACCGGAGATATCTTGGTTTCGGTCGAGTTTCAAGCTGAGATATGCATTTTCTACGATAATATTGGTGAGACCTCTGTCAGAAGTATGCAGAATCTTCGATAACGTTCTTTTCGAGGTACTTAATGCGAGTAACACGTTTTCTGGTGTTTTGAACACTCCACAGTGCGTTTGATATGTAGAGCCGCCGATAACTTGGTATTCGTGGGGTTTCCAGCTGAAATATGCATTTTCTGCGATAAACTTGGTGTTTCATCTATGAGAAGTATGCAGAATCATCGAGAACGCTCTTTTCGAGGTAGTTAATGCGAGAAACACGTTTTCTGGTGTTTTCACCACTCCACAGTGCGTCTGATATGCAGAACAGGCGATATCTTGGTTTTCGTGGGGTTTCCAGCTGAGATATGCATTTTCTGCGATAATCTTGGTGAGTTTTCTGTCAGAAGTATGCCGAATCATCGAGATCGCTCTATTCGAGCTATTTAATGCGAGAAACACGTTATCTGGTTGTTTTCACCACTCCACAGTGCGTTTGATATGCAGAACCGGCGTCATCTTGATTTTCGTGAGGTTTCTAACTGAGATATGCATTTTCTGCGATAATATTGGTGAGAATTCAGTCAGAAGTATGCAGAATCATCTAGATTGCTCGTTTCGAGCTATTTAATGCGAGAAACACGTTTTCTGGTGTATTCACCACTCCACAGTACGTTAGACATGCAGAACCGGAGATATCTTCGTTTCGGTCGGGTTTCAAGCTGAGATATGCATTTTCTACGATAACATTGGTGAGACCTCTGTCAGAAGTATGCAGAATCTTCGAGAACGCTCTTTTCGAGCTACTTAATGCGAGAAACACGTTTTCTGGTGTTTTGACCACTCCACAGTGCGTTTGATATGTAGAGCCGCCGATAACTTGGTTTTCGTGGGGTTTCCAGCTGAAATATGCATTTTCTGCGATAATCTTGGTGTTTCATCTATGAGAAGTATGCAGAATCATCGAGAACGCTCTTTTCGAGCTAGTTAATGCGAGAAACACGTTTTCTGGTGTTTTGAGCACTCCACAGTACGTTTGACATGCAGAACCGGAGATATCTTGGTTTCGGTCGAGTTTCAAGCTGAAATATGCATTTTCTACGGTAATATTGGTGAGACCTCTGTCAGAAGTATGCAGAATATTCGAGAACGCTCTTTTCGAGCTATTTAATGCGAAAAAACCAGTTTTCTGGTGTTTTGACCACACCACAGTGCGTTTGATATGCAGAAATGGCGAAATCTTGGTTTTCGTCGGTTTTCATGCTGAGGTATGCATTTTCGGCGATAATCTTGGTGTTTCATCTATGAGAAGTATGCAGAATCATCGAGAACGCTCTTTTCGAGCTAGCTAATGCGAGAAACACGTTTTCTGGTGTTTTCACCACTCCGCAGTGCGTTTGATATGCAGAACCGGAGATATCTTGGTTTCGGTCGAGTTTCAAGCTGAGATATGCATTTTCTGCGATAATATTGGTGAGAATTCAGTCAGAAGTATGCAGAATCATCTAGATTGCTCGTTTCGAGCTATTTAATGCGAGAAACACGTTTTCTGGTGTATTCACCACTCCACAGTACGTTAGACATGCAGAACCGGAGATATCTTCGTTTCGGTCGGGTTTCAAGCTGAGATATGCATTTTCTACGATAACATTGGTGAGACCTCTGTCAGAAGTATGCAGAATCTTCGAGAACGCTCTTATCGAGCTACTTAATGCGAGAAACACGTTTTCTGGTGTTTTGACCACTCCACAGGGCGTTTGATATGTAGAGCCGCCGATAACTTGGTTTTCGTGGGGTTTCCAGCTGAAATATGCATTTTCTGCGATAATCTTGGTGTTTCATCTATGAGAAGTATGCAGAATCATCGAGAACGCTCTTTTCGAGCTAGTTAATGCGAGAAACACGTTTTCTGGTGTTTTGAGCACTCCACAGTACGTTTGACATGCAGAACCGGAGATATCTTGGTTTCGGTCGAGTTTCAAGCTGAAATATGCATTTTCTACGATAATATTGGTGAGACCTCTGTCAGAAGTATGCAGAATCTTCGAGAACGCTCTTTTCGAGCTACTTAATGCGAGAAACACGTTTTCTGGTGTTTTCTCCACTCCACAGTACGTTTGATGTGCAGAACCGGAGATAACTTGGTTTTCGTGTGGTTTCAAGCTGAGATATGCATTTTCTGCGATAATCTTGGTGTTTCATCTATGAGAAGTATGCAGAATCATCGAGAACGCTCTTTTCGAGCTAGTTATTGCGAGAAACACGTTTTCTGGTGTTTTGAGCACTCCACAGTACGTTTGACATGCAGAACCGGAGATATCTTGGTTTCGGTCGAGTTTCAAGCTGAAATATGCATTTTCTACGATAATATTGGTGAGACCTCTGTCAGAAGTATGCAGAATCTTCGAGAACGCTCTTTTCGAGCTACTTAATGCGAGAAACACGTTTTCTGGTGTTTTCTCCACTCCACAGTACGTTTGATGTGCAGAACCGGAGATAACTTGGTTTTCGTGAGGTTTCAAGCTGAGATATGCATTTTCTGCGATAATCCTGGTGAGACTTCAGTCAGAAGTATGCTGAATCATCCAGAACGCTCTTTTCGAGCTAGTTAATGCGAGTAACACGTTTTCTGGTGTTTTCACCACTCCACAGTACGTTAGACATGCAGGACCGGAGATATCTTCGTTTCGGTCGGGTTTCAAGCTGAGATATGCATTTTCTGCGATAATATTGGTGAGACTTCAGTCAGAAGTATGCAGAATCACCTAGATCGCTCGTTTCGAGCTATTTTATGCGAGAAACACGTTATCTGGTTGTTTTCACCACTCCACAGTGCGTTTGATATGCAGAACAGTAGATATCTTGGTTTTCGTAGGGTTTCAAGCTGAGATATGCATTTTCTGCGATAATCTTGTTGAGACTTCTGTCCGAAGTATGCAGAAACATCGAGAGCGCTCTTTTCGAGCTATTTAATGCGCGAAACACGTTTTCTGGGGTTTTCACCACACCACAGTTCTTTGGATATGCAGAACCGGCGATATCTGGATTTTCGTGGTGATTCCAGCTGAGATATGCATTTTCTACGATAATATTGGTGAGACTTCTGTCAGAAGTTTGCAGAATCATCTAGATCGCTCTTTTCGAGCTATTTAATGCGAGAAACACGTTTTCTGGTGTATTCACCACTCCACTGTACGTTTGACATGCAGAACCGGAGATATCTTGGTTTCGGTCGAGTTTCAAGCTGAGATATGCATTTTCTACGATAATATTGGTGAGACCTCTGTCAGAAGTATGCAGAATCTTCGAGAACGTTCTTTTCGAGCTACTTAATGCGAGTAACACGTTTTCTGGTGTTTTGAACACTCCACAGTGCGTTTGATATGTAGAGCCGCCGATAACTTGGTATTCGTGGGGTTTCCAGTTGAAATATGCATTTTCTGCGATAAACTTGGTGTTTCATCTATGAGAAGTATGCAGAATCATCGAGAACGCTCTTTTCGAGGTAGTTAATGCGAGAAACACGTTTTCTGGTGTTTTCACCACTCCACAGTGCGTCTGATATGCAGAACAGGCGATATCTTGGTTTTCGTGGGGTTTCCAGCTGAGATATGCATTTTCTGCGATAATCTTGGTGAGTTTTCTGTCAGAAGTATGCCGAATCATCGAGATCGCTCTATTCGAGCTATTTAATGCGAGAAACACGTTATCTGGTTGTTTTCACCACTCCACAGTGCGTTTGATATGCAGAACCGGCGTCATCTTGATTTTCGTGAGGTTTCTAACTGAGATATGCATTTTCTGCGATAATATTGGTGAGAATTCAGTCAGAAGTATGCAGAATCATCTAGATTGCTCGTTTCGAGCTATTTAATGCGAGAAACACGTTTTCTGGTGTATTCACCACTCCACAGTACGTTAGACATGCAGAACCGGAGATATCTTCGTTTCGGTCGGGTTTCAAGCTGAGATATGCATTTTCTACGATAACATTGGTGAGACCTCTGTCAGAAGTATGCAGAATCTTCGAGAACGCTCTTTTCGAGCTACTTAATGCGAGAAACACGTTTTCTGGTGTTTTGACCACTCCACAGTGCGTTTGATATGTAGAGCCGCCGATAACTTGGTTTTCGTGGGGTTTCCAGCTGAAATATGCATTTTCTGCGATAATCTTGGTGTTTCATCTATGAGAAGTATGCAGAAACATCGAGAACGCTCTTTTCGAGCTAGTTAATGCGAGAAACACGTTTTCTGGTGTTTTGAGCACTCCACAGTACGTTTGACATGCAGAACCGGAGATATCTTGGTTTCGGTCGAGTTTCAAGCTGAAATATGCATTTTCTACGGTAATATTGGTGAGACCTCTGTCAGAAGTATGCAGAATATTCGAGAACGCTCTTTTCGAGCTACTTAATGCGAGAAACACGTTTTCTGGTGTTTCCCCCACTCCACAGTACGTTTGATGTGCAGAACCGGAGATATATTGGTTTTCGTAGGGTTTCCAGCTGAGATATGAATTTTCTGCGATAATCTTGGTGAGTCTTCTGTCAGAAGTATGCAGAATCATCTAGATCGCTCGTTTCGAGCTATTTAATGCGAAAAAACCAGTTTTCTGGTGTTTTGACCACACCACAGTGCGTTTGATATGCAGAAATGGCGAAATCTTGGTTTTCGTCGGTTTTCATGCTGAGGTATGCATTTTCGGCGATAATCTTGGTGTTTCATCTATGAGAAGTATGCAGAATCATCGAGAACGCTCTTTTCGAGCTAGCTAATGCGAGAAACACGTTTTCTGGTGTTTTCACCACTCCGCAGTGCGTTTGATATGCAGAACCGGAGATATCTTGGTTTCGGTCGAGTTTCAAGCTGAGATATGCATTTTCTGCGATAATATTGGTGAGAATTCAGTCAGAAGTATGCAGAATCATCTAGATTGCTCGTTTCGAGCTATTTAATGCGAGAAACACGTTTTCTGGTGTATTCACCACTCCACAGTACGTTAGACATGCAGAACCGGAGATATCTTCGTTTCGGTCGGGTTTCAAGCTGAGATATGCATTTTCTACGATAACATTGGTGAGACCTCTGTCAGAAGTATGCAGAATCTTCGAGAACGCTCTTATCGAGCTACTTAATGCGAGAAACACGTTTTCTGGTGTTTTGACCACTCCACAGGGCGTTTGATATGTAGAGCCGCCGATAACTTGGTTTTCGTGGGGTTTCCAGCTGAAATATGCATTTTCTGCGATAATCTTGGTGTTTCATCTATGAGAAGTATGCAGAATCATCGAGAACGCTCTTTTCGAGCTAGCTAATGCGAGAAACACGTTTTCTGGTGTTTTCAACACTCCGCAGTGCGTTTGATATGCAGAACCGGAGATATCTTGGTTTCGGTCGAGTTTCAAGCTGAGATATGCATTTTCTACGATAATCTTGATGAGACTTCTGTCAGAAGTATGCAGGATCTTCGAGAACGCTCTTTTCGAGCTACTTAATGCGAGAAACACGTTTTCTGGTGTTTTCACCACTCCACAGTGCGTCTGATATGCAGAACCGGCGATATCTTGGTTTTCGTGGGGTTTCCAGCTGAGATATGCATTTTCTGCGATAATATTGGTGAGACTTCAGTCAGAAGTATGCAGAATCATCGATATCGCCCTTTTGGAGCTATTTAATGCGAGAAACACGTTATCTGGTGTTTTGACCACTCCACAGTGCGTTTGATATGTAGAGCCGCCGATAACTTGGTTTTCGTGGGGTTTCCAGCTGAAATATGCATTTTCTGCGATAATCTTGGTGTTTCATCTATGAGAAGTATGCAGAATCATCGAGAACGCTCTTTTCGAGCTAGTTATTGCGAGAAACACGTTTTCTGGTGTTTTGAGCACTCCACAGTACGTTTGACATGCAGAACCGGAGATATCTTGGTTTCGGTCGAGTTTCAAGCTGAAATATGCATTTTCTACGATAATATTGGTGAGACCTCTGTCAGAAGTATGCAGAATCTTCGAGAACGCTCTTTTCGAGCTACTTAATGCGAGAAACACGTTTTCTGGTGTTTTCTCCACTCCACAGTACGTTTGATGTGCAGAACCGGAGATAACTTGGTTTTCGTGAGGTTTCAAGCTGAGATATGCATTTTCTGCGATAATCCTGGTGAGACTTCAGTCAGAAGTATGCTGAATCATCCAGAACGCTCTTTTCGAGCTAGTTAATGCGAGTAACACGTTTTCTGGTGTTTTCACCACTCCACAGTACGTTAGACATGCAGGACCGGAGATATCTTCGTTTCGGTCGGGTTTCAAGCTGAGATATGCATTTTCTGCGATAATATTGGTGAGACTTCAGTCAGAAGTATGCAGAATCACCTAGATCGCTCGTTTCGAGCTATTTTATGCGAGAAACACGTTATCTGGTTGTTTTCACCACTCCACAGTGCGTTTGATATGCAGAACCGGCGATATCTGGATTTTCGTGGTGATTCCAGCTGAGATATGCATTTTCTACGATAATATTGGTGAGACTTCTGTCAGAAGTTTGCAGAATCATCTAGATCGCTCTTTTCGAGCTATTTAATGCGAGAAACACGTTTTCTGGTGTATTCACCACTCCACTGTACGTTTGACATGCAGAACCGGAGATATCTTGGTTTCGGTCGAGTTTCAAGCTGAGATATGCATTTTCTACGATAATATTGGTGAGACCTCTGTCAGAAGTATGCAGAATCTTCGAGAACGTTCTTTTCGAGGTACTTAATGCGAGTAACACGTTTTCTGGTGTTTTGAACACTCCACAGTGCGTTTGATATGTAGAGCCGCCGATAACTTGGTATTCGTGGGGTTTCCAGTTGAAATATGCATTTTCTGCGATAAACTTGGTGTTTCATCTATGAGAAGTATGCAGAATCATCGAGAACGCTCTTTTCGAGGTAGTTAATGCGAGAAACACGTTTTCTGGTGTTTTCACCATTCCACAGTGCGTCTGATATGCAGAACAGGCGATATCTTGGTTTTCGTGGGGTTTCCAGCTGAGATATGCATTTTCTGCGATAATCTTGGTGAGTTTTCTGTCAGAAGTATGCCGAATCATCGAGATCGCTCTATTCGAGCTATTTAATGCGAGAAACACGTTATCTGGTTGTTTTCACCACTCCACAGTGCGTTTGATATGCAGAACCGGCGTCATCTTGATTTTCGTGAGGTTTCTAACTGAGATATGCATTTTCTGCGATAATATTGGTGAGAATTCAGTCAGAAGTATGCAGAATCATCTAGATTGCTCGTTTCGAGCTATTTAATGCGAGAAACACGTTTTCTGGTGTATTCACCACTCCACAGTACGTTAGACATGCAGAACCGGAGATATCTTCGTTTCGGTCGGGTTTCAAGCTGAGATATGCATTTTCTACGATAACATTGGTGAGACCTCTGTCAGAAGTATGCAGAATCTTCGAGAACGCTCTTTTCGAGCTACTTAATGCGAGAAACACGTTTTCTGGTGTTTTGACCACTCCACAGTGCGTTTGATATGTAGAGCCGCCGATAACTTGGTTTTCGTGGGGTTTCCAGCTGAAATATGCATTTTCTGCGATAATCTTGGTGTTTCATCTATGAGAAGTATGCAGAAACATCGGGAACGCTCTTTTCGAGCTAGTTAATGCGAGAAACACGTTTTCTGGTGTTTTGAGCACTCCACAGTACGTTTGACATGCAGAACCGGAGATATCTTGGTTTCGGTCGAGTTTCAAGCTGAAATATGCATTTTCTACGGTAATATTGGTGAGACCTCTGTCAGAAGTATGCAGAATATTCGAGAACGCTCTTTTCGAGCTACTTAATGCGAGAAACACGTTTTCTGGTGTTTCCCCCACTCCACAGTACGTTTGATGTGCAGAACCGGAGATATATTGGTTTTCGTAGGGTTTCCAGCTGAGATATGAATTTTCTGCGATAATCTTGGTGAGTCTTCTGTCAGAAGTATGCAGAATCATCTAGATCGCTCGTTTCGAGCTATTTAATGCGAAAAAACCAGTTTTCTGGTGTTTTGACCACACCACAGTGCGTTTGATATGCAGAAATGGCGAAATCTTGGTTTTCGTCGGTTTTCATGCTGAGGTATGCATTTTCGGCGATAATCTTGGTGTTTCATCTATGAGAAGTATGCAGAATCATCGAGAACGCTCTTTTCGAGCTAGCTAATGCGAGAAACACGTTTTCTGGTGTTTTCACCACTCCGCAGTGCGTTTGATATGCAGAACCGGAGATATCTTGGTTTCGGTCGAGTTTCAAGCTGAGATATGCATTTTCTGCGATAATATTGGTGAGAATTCAGTCAGAAGTATGCAGAATCATCTAGATTGCTCGTTTCGAGCTATTTAATGCGAGAAACACGTTTTCTGGTGTATTCACCACTCCACAGTACGTTAGACATGCAGAACCGGAGATATCTTCGTTTCGGTCGGGTTTCAAGCTGAGATATGCATTTTCTACGATAACATTGGTGAGACCTCTGTCAGAAGTATGCAGAATCTTCGAGAACGCTCTTATCGAGCTACTTAATGCGAGAAACACGTTTTCTGGTGTTTTGACCACTCCACAGGGCGTTTGATATGTAGAGCCGCCGATAACTTGGTTTTCGTGGGGTTTCCAGCTGAAATATGCATTTTCTGCGATAATCTTGGTGTTTCATCTATGAGAAGTATGCAGAATCATCGAGAACGCTCTTTTCGAGCTAGCTAATGCGAGAAACACGTTTTCTGGTGTTTTCAACACTCCGCAGTGCGTTTGATATGCAGAACCGGAGATATATTGGTTTCGGTCGAGTTTCAAGCTGAGATATGCATTTTCTACGATAATCTTGATGAGACTTCTGTCAGAAGTATGCAGGATCTTCGAGAACGCTCTTTTCGAGCTACTTAATGCGAGAAACACGTTTTCTGGTGTTTTCACCACTCCACAGTGCGTCTGATATGCAGAACCGGCGATATCTTGGTTTTCGTGGGGTTTCCAGCTGAGATATGCATTTTCTGCGATAATATTGGTGAGACTTCAGTCAGAAGTATGCAGAATCATCGATATCGCCCTTTTGGAGCTATTTAATGCGAGAAACACGTTATCTGGTGTTTTGACCACTCCACAGTGCGTTTGATATGTAGAGCCGCCGATAACTTGGTTTTCGTGGGGTTTCCAGCTGAAATATGCATTTTCTGCGATAATCTTGGTGTTTCATCTATGAGAAGTATGCAGAATCATCGAGAACGCTCTTTTCGAGCTAGTTATTGCGAGAAACACGTTTTCTGGTGTTTTGAGCACTCCACAGTACGTTTGACATGCAGAACCGGAGATATCTTGGTTTCGGTCGAGTTTCAAGCTGAAATATGCATTTTCTACGATAATATTGGTGAGACCTCTGTCAGAAGTATGCAGAATCTTCGAGAACGCTCTTTTCGAGCTACTTAATGCGAGAAACACGTTTTCTGGTGTTTTCTCCACTCCACAGTACGTTTGATGTGCAGAACCGGAGATAACTTGGTTTTCGTGAGGTTTCAAGCTGAGATATGCATTTTCTGCGATAATCCTGGTGAGACTTCAGTCAGAAGTATGCTGAATCATCCAGAACGCTCTTTTCGAGCTAGTTAATGCGAGTAACACGTTTTCTGGTGTTTTCACCACTCCACAGTACGTTAGACATGCAGGACCGGAGATATCTTCGTTTCGGTCGGGTTTCAAGCTGAGATATGCATTTTCTGCGATAATATTGGTGAGACTTCAGTCAGAAGTATGCAGAATCACCTAGATCGCTCGTTTCGAGCTATTTTATGCGAGAAACACGTTATCTGGTTGTTTTCACCACTCCACAGTGCGTTTGATATGCAGAACCGGCGATATCTGGATTTTCGTGGTGATTCCAGCTGAGATATGCATTTTCTACGATAATATTGGTGAGACTTCTGTCAGAAGTTTGCAGAATCATCTAGATCGCTCTTTTCGAGCTATTTAATGCGAGAAACACGTTTTCTGGTGTATTCACCACTCCACTGTACGTTTGACATGCAGAACCGGAGATATCTTGGTTTCGGTCGAGTTTCAAGCTGAGATATGCATTTTCTACGATAATATTGGTGAGACCTCTGTCAGAAGTATGCAGAATCTTCGAGAACGTTCTTTTCGAGCTACTTAATGCGAGTAACACGTTTTCTGGTGTTTTGAACACTCCACAGTGCGTTTGATATGTAGAGCCGCCGATAACTTGGTATTCGTGGGGTTTCCAGTTGAAATATGCATTTTCTGCGATAAACTTGGTGTTTCATCTATGAGAAGTATGCAGAATCATCGAGAACGCTCTTTTCGAGGTAGTTAATGCGAGAAACACGTTTTCTGGTGTTTTCACCACTCCACAGTGCGTCTGATATGCAGAACAGGCGATATCTTGGTTTTCGTGGGGTTTCCAGCTGAGATATGCATTTTCTGCGATAATCTTGGTGAGTTTTCTGTCAGAAGTATGCCGAATCATCGAGATCGCTCTATTCGAGCTATTTAATGCGAGAAACACGTTATCTGGTTGTTTTCACCACTCCACAGTGCGTTTGATATGCAGAACCGGCGTCATCTTGATTTTCGTGAGGTTTCTAACTGAGATATGCATTTTCTGCGATAATATTGGTGAGAATTCAGTCAGAAGTATGCAGAATCATCTAGATTGCTCGTTTCGAGCTATTTAATGCGAGAAACACGTTTTCTGGTGTATTCACCACTCCACAGTACGTTAGACATGCAGAACCGGAGATATCTTCGTTTCGGTCGGGTTTCAAGCTGAGATATGCATTTTCTACGATAACATTGGTGAGACCTCTGTCAGAAGTATGCAGAATCTTCGAGAACGCTCTTTTCGAGCTACTTAATGCGAGAAACACGTTTTCTGGTGTTTTGACCACTCCACAGTGCGTTTGATATGTAGAGCCGCCGATAACTTGGTTTTCGTGGGGTTTCCAGCTGAAATATGCATTTTCTGCGATAATCTTGGTGTTTCATCTATGAGAAGTATGCAGAATCATCGAGAACGCTCTTTTCGAGCTAGTTAATGCGAGAAACACGTTTTCTGGTGTTTTGAGCACTCCACAGTACGTTTGACATGCAGAACCGGAGATATCTTGGTTTCGGTCGAGTTTCAAGCTGAAATATGCATTTTCTACGATAATATTGGTGAGACCTCTGTCAGAAGTATGCAGAATCTCCGAGAACGCTCTTTTCGAGCTACTTAATGCGAGAAACACGTTTTCTGGTGTTTTCTCCACTCCACAGTACGTTTGATGTGCAGAACCGGAGATAACTTGGTTTTCGTGAGGTTTCAAGCTGAGATATGCATTTTCTGCGATAATCCTGGTGAGACTTCAGTCAGAAGTTTGCAGAATCATCTAGATCGCTCTTTTCGAGCTATTTAATGCGTGAAACACGTTTTCTGGTGTTTTCACCACTCCACAGTACGTTAGACATGCAGGACCGGAGATATCTTCGTTTCGGTCGGGTTTCAAGCTGAGATATGCATTTTCTGCGATAATATTGGTGAGACTTCAGTCAGAAGTATGCAGAATCACCTAGATCGCTCGTTTCGAGCTATTTTATGCGAGAAACACGTTATCTGGTTGTTTTCACCACTCCACAGTGCGTTTGATATGCAGTACCAGCGACATCTTGGTTTTCGTGGGGTTTCAAGCTGAGATAGGCATTTTCTACGATAACATTGGTGAGACCTCTGTCAGAAGTATGCAGAATCTTCGAGAACGCTCTTTTCGAGCTACTTAATGCGAGAAACACGTTTTCTGGTGTTTTGACCACTCCACAGTGCGTTTGATATGTAGAGCCGCCGATAACTTGGTTTTCGTGGGGTTTCCAGCTGAAATATGCATTTTCTGCGATAATCTTGGTGTTTCATCTATGAGAAGTGTGCAGAATCATCGAGAACGCTCTTTTCGAGCTAGTTAATGCGAGAAACACGTTTTCTGGTGTTTTGAGCACTCCACAGTACGTTAGACCTGCAGGACCGGAGATATCTTCGTTTCGGTCGGGTTTCAAGCTGAGATATGCATTTTCTGCGTTAATATTGGTGAGACTTCAGTCAGAAGTATGCAGAATCACCTAGATCGCTCGTTTCGAGCTATTTTATGCGAGAAACACGTTATCTGGTTGTTTTCACCACTCCACAGTGCGTTTGATATGCAGAACCGGCGATATCTGGATTTTCGTGGTGTTTCCAGCTGAGATATGCATTTTCTACGATAATATTGTTGAGACTTCTGTCAGAAGTTTGCAGAATCATCTAGATCGCTCTTTTCGAGCTATTTAATGCGTGAAACACGTTTTCTGGTGTATTCACCACTCCACTGTACGTTTGACATGCAGAACCGGAGATATCTTGGTTTCGGTCGAGTTTCAAGCTGAGATATGCATTTTCTACGATAATATTGGTGAGACCTCTGTCAGAAGTATGCAGAATCTTCGAGAACGCTCTTTTCGAGCTACTTAATGCGAGAAACACGTTTTCTGGTGTTTTGAACACTCCACAGTGCGTTTGATATGTAGAGCCGCCGATAACTTGGTATTCGTGGGGTTTCCAGCTGAAATATGCATTTTCTGCGATAAACTTGGTGTTTCATCTATGAGAAGTATGCAGAATCATCGAGAACGCTCTTTTCGAGGTAGTTAATGCGAGAAACACGTTTTCTGGTGTTTTCACCAACACTCCGGAGTGCGTCTGATATGCAGAACAGGCGATATCTCGGTTTTCGTGGGGTTTCCAGCTGAGATATGCATTTTCTGCGATAATCTTGGTGAGACTTCTGTCCGAAGTATGCAGAATCATCGAGATCGCTCTGTTCGAGCTATTTAATGCGAGAAACACGTTATCTGGTGTTTTCACCACTCCACAGTGCGTTTCATATGCAGTACCAGCGATATCTTGGTTTTCGTGGGGTTTCAAACTGAGATATGCATTTTTTACGATAATCTTGGTGAGACTTCTGTCCGAAGTATGCAGACTCATCGAGATCGCTCTATTCGAGCTATTTAATGCGACAAACACGTTATCTGGTGTTTTCAGCACTCCACAGTGCGTATGATATGCAGAACCGGCGATATCTTGGTTTTCGTGGGGGTTCAAGCTTAGATATGCATTTTCTGCGATAATCTTGGTGAGACTTCTGTCCGAAGCATGCTGAATCATCGGGATCGCTCTTTTCGAGCTATTTAATGAGAGAAACACGTTCTCTGGTTGTTTTCACCACTCCACAGTGCGTTTGATGTGCAGAACCGGCGATAATCTTGTTTTCGTCGGGTTTCAAGCTGAGATATGCATTTTCTACGATAAGCTTGGTGAAACATCTGTCCGAAGTATGAAGAAACGTCGAGAGGGCTCTTTTCGAGCTATTTAATGCGAGAAACACGTTTTCTGGGGTTTTCACCACTCCACAGTTCCTTGGATATGCAGAACAGTAGATATCTTGGTTTTCGTGGGGTTTCAAGCTGAGATATGCACTTCCTGCGATAATCTTGGTGAGACTTCTGTCCGAAGTTTGCTGAATCATCGGGATCGCTCTTTTCGAGCTATTTAATGCGAGAAACACGTTCTCTGGTTGTTTTCACCACCCCACAGTGCGTTTGATATGCAGAACCGGCAACATCTTGATTTTCGTGAGGTTTCGAGCTGAGATATGCATTTTCTGCGATAATATTGGTGAGACTTCAGTCAGAAGTATGCAGAATCATCTAGATCGCTCTTTTCGAGCTACTTAATGCACGAAACAAGTTTTCTGGTGTTTTCACCACTCCACAGTACGTTTGACATGCAGAACCGGAGATATCTTGGTTTCGGTCGGGTTTCAAGCTGAGATATGCATTTTCTACGATAATCTTGGTGAAACATCTGTCCGAAGTATGCAGAAACATCGAGAGCGCTCTTTTCGAGCTATTTGATGCGAGAAACTCGTTTTCTGGGGTTTTCACCACTCCACAGTTCGTTGGATATGTAGAACCGGAGATATTTTGGTTTTCGTCGGGTTTCAAGCTGAGATATGCATTTTCTACGATAATCTTGGTGAAACATGTGTCCGAAGTATGCAGAAACATCAAGAGCGCTCTTTTCGAGCTATTTAATGCGAGAAACTCGTTTTCTGGGGTTTTCACCACTCCACAGTTCGTTGGATATGCAGAACCGGAGATATCTTGGTTTTCGTGGGGCTTCAAGCAGAGATATGCATTTACTGCGATAATCTTGGTGAGACTTCTGTTAGAAGTATGCAGAATCATCGAGATCGCACTTTTCGAGCTATTTAATGCGAGAAACACGTTATCTGGTGTTTTCACCACTCCACAGTTGGTTTGATATGTAGAACCGGCGATATTTTGGTTTTCGTCGGGTTTCAAGCTGAGATATGCATTTTCTACGATAATCTTGGTGAAACATGTGTCCGAAGTATGCAGAAACATCAAGGGCGCCCTTTTCGAGCTATTTAATGCGAGAAACTCGTTTTCTGGGGTTTTCACCACTCCACAGTTGGTTTGATATGCAGAACCGGCGATATTTTGGTTTTCGTGGTGTTTCCCGCTGAGATATGCATTTTCTGCGATAATCTTGGATATTCTTCTGTGAGAAGTATGCAGAATCACCGAAATCGCTGTTTTCGTGCTACTTAATGCGAAAAACAAGTTTTATGGTGTTTTCAGCACTCCACAGTGCGTTTGATATGCCGAAACTGCGATATCTTCGATTTCGTGGGGTTTCTAGCTGAGACATGCATTTTCTACGATTATCTTGGATATTCTTCTGTGAGAAGTTTGCAGAATCACAGAAATCGCTGTTTTCGTGCTATTTAATGCGAAAAACTCGTTTTCTGGTGTTTTCAGCACTCCACAGTGCGTTTGATATGCGGAAACTGCGATATCTTCGGTTTCATTGGGTTTCCAGATGAGATATGCATTTTCTACGATAATCTTGGATATTCTTCTGTGAGACGTTTGCAGAATCACAGAAATCGCTCTATTCGAGCAACTTAATGCGAGAAACACGTTATCCGGTTGTTTTCACCACTCCACAGTGCGTTTGATGTGCAGAACCGGCGACATCTTGATTTGCGTGATGTTTCTAGCTGAGATATGCATTTTCTGCGATAATATTGGTGAGACATCAGTCAGAAGTATGCAGAATCATCTAGATCGCTCGTTTTGAGCTATTTAATGCGAAAAAACAAGGTTTCTGGTGTTTTGATCACTCCACAGTGCGTTTGATATGTAGAGCCGACGATAACTTGGTTTTCGTGGGGTTTCCAGCTGAAATATGCATTTTCTGCGATAATCTTGGTGTTTCATCTATGAGAAGGATGCAGAATCATCGAGAACGCTCTTTTCGACCTAGCTAATGCGAGAAACACGCTTTCTGGTGTTTTCACCACTCCGCAGTGCGTTTGATATGCAGAACAGTAGATATCTTGGTTTTCGTGGGGTTTCAAGCTGAGATATGCATTTTCTGCGATAATCTTTTTGAGACTTCTGTCCGAAGTATGCAGAATCATCGAGATCGCTCGTTTCGAGCTACTTAATGCGAGAAACACGTTATCTGGTGTTTTCACCACTCCACAGTGCGTTGGATATGCAGAACCGGAGATATTTCGGTTTTCGTCGGGTTTCAAGCTGAGATATGCATTTTCTACGATAAGCTTGGTGAAACATCTGTCCGAAGTATGCAGAAACATCGAGAGCGCTCTTTTCGAGCTACTTAATGCGAGAAACACGTTTTCTGGGGTTTTCACCACTCCACAGTTCGTTGGATATGCAGAACCGGAGATAACTCTGTTTGGGTCGGGTTTCAAGCTGAGATATGCATTTGCTACGATAATCTTGGTGAGACTTCTGTCAGAAGTATGCTGAACCATCTAGATCGCTCTTTTCGAGCTACTTAATGCACGAAACACGTTTTCTGGTGTTTTCACCACTCCACGGTACGTTCGATGTGCAGAACCGGAGATAACTCGGTTTCGGTCGGGTTTCAAGCTGAGATATGCATTTGCTACGATAATCTTGGTGACACTTCTGTCAGAAGAATGCAGGATCTTCGAGAACGCTCTTTTCGAGCTACTTAATGCGAGAAACACGTTTTCTGGTGTTTTCACCACTCCACAGTGCGTTTAATATGCAGAACCGGAGACATCTTGGTTTTCGTGGTGTTTCAAGCTGAGATATGCATTTTCTGCGATAATCTTTTTGAGACTTCTGTCAGAAGTATGCTGAACCATCTAGATCGCTCTTTTCGAGCTACTTAATGCACGAAACACGTTTTCTGGTGTTTTCACCACTCCACGGTACGTTCGATGTGCAGAACCGGAGATAACTCGGTTTCGGTCGGGTTTCAAGCTGAGATATGCATTTGCTACGATAATCTTGGTGACACTTCTGTCAGAAGAATGCAGGATCTTCGAGAGCGCTCTTTTCGAGCTACTTAATGCGAGAAACACGTTTTCTGGGGTTTTCACCACTCCACAGTTCGTTGGATATGCAGAACCGGAGATAACTCTGTTTGGGTCGGGATTCAAGCTGAGATATGCATTTGCTACGATAATCTTGGTGAGACTTCTGTCAGAAGTATGCTGAACCATCTAGATCGCTCTTTTCGAGCTACTTAATGCGAGAAACACGTTTTCTGGTGTTTTGACCACTCCACAGTGCGTTTGATATACAGAACCGGCGTCATCTTGATTTTCGTGAGGTTTCAAGCTGAGATATGCATTTTCTGCGATAATATTGGTGAGACTTCTGTCCGAAGTATGCAGAATCATCGATATCGCTCTTTTCGAGCTATTTAATGCGAGAAACACGTTATCTGGTGTTTTGACCACTCCAAAGTTCGTTTGATATGTAGAGCCGCCGATAACTTGGTTTTCGTGTGGTTTCCAGCTGAAATATGCATTTTCTGCGATAATCTTGGTGTTTCATCTATGAGAAGTATGCAGAATCATCGATATCGCTCTTTTCGAGCTATATAATGCGAGAAACACGTTATCTGGTGTTTTGACCACTCCACAGTGTGTTTGATATGCAGAGCCGCCGATAACTTGGTTTTCGTGGGGTTTCCAGCTGAAATATGCATTTTCTGCGATAATCTTTGTGTTTCATCTATGAGAAGTATGCAGAATCATCGAGAACGCTATTTTCGAGTTCGTTAATACGAGAAACACGTTTTCTGGTGTTTTCAACATTCCACAGTGCGTGTGATATGCAGAACCGACGATATCTTGGTTTTCGTGGGGTTTCCAGCTGAGATATGCATTTTCTGCGATCATCTTGGTGAGTCTTCTGTCAGAAGTATGCAGAATCATCTAGGTCGCTCGTTTCGAGCGATTTAATGCGAGAAACACGTTATCTGGTTGTTTTCACCACTCCACAGTGCGTTTGATATGCAGAACCGGCGTCATGTTGATTTTCGTGAGGTTTCAAGCTGAGATATGCATTTTCTGCGATAATATTGGTGAGACTTCTGTTCGAAGTATGCAGAACCATCGATATCGCTCTTTTCGAGCTATTTAATGCGAGAAACACGTTATCTGGTGTTTTGACCACTCCACAGAGCGTTTGATATGTAGAGCCGCCGATAACTTGGTTTTCGTGGGGTTTCCAGCTGAAATATGCATTTTCTGCGATAATCTTGGAGTTTCATCTATAAGACGTATGCAGAATCATCGAGAACGCTCTTTTCGAGCTAGTTAATGCGAGAAACACGTTTTCTAGTGTTTTCACCACTCCACAGTGCGTCTTATATGCAGAACAGGCGATATCTTGGTTTTCGTGGGGTTTCCAGCTGAGATATGCTTTTTCTGCGATAATATTGGTGAGATTTCAGTCAGAAGTATGCAGAATCATCGATATCGCTCTTTTCCAGCTATTTAATGCGAGAAACACGTTATCTGGTGTTTTGACCACTCCACAGTGCGTTTGATATGTAGAACCGGCGACATCTTGATTATCGTGAGGTTTCTAGCTGAAATATTCATTTTCTGCATTAATCTTGGTGTTTCATCTATGAGAGGTATGCAGAATCATCGAGAACGCTCTTTTCGAGCTAGCTAATGCGAGAAACACGTTTCCTATTGTTTTCACCACTCCACAGTGCGTCTGATATGCAGAACAGGCGATATGTTGGTTTTCGTGGGGTTTCCAGCTGAGATATGCATTTTCTGCGATAATATTTGTGAGACTTCTGTCCGAAGTATGCAGAATCATCGATATCGCTCTTTTCGAGCTATTTAATGCGAGAAACACGTTATCTGGTGTACTGACCACTCCACAGTGCGTTTGATATGCAGAACCGGCGATATCTTGGTTTTCGTGGGGTTTCCAGCTGAGATATGCATTTTCTGCGATAATATTGGTGAGACTTATGTCCGAAGTATGCAGAATCATCGATATCGCTCTTTTCAAACTAGTTAATGCGAGAAACACGTTTTCTGGTGTTTTCAGCACTCCACAGTGCGTCTGATATGCAGAACCGGCGATATCTTGATTTTCGTGGTGTTTCCAGCTGAGATATGCATTTTCTGCGATAATCTTGATGAGACTTCAGTCAGAAGTATGCAGAATCATCTAGATCGTTCGTTTCGAGCTATTTAATGCGAGAAACACGTTTTCTGGGGTTTTCACCACTCCACAGTACGTTTGACATGCAGAACCGGAGATATCTTGGTTTCGGTCGGGTTTCAAGCTGAGATATGCATTTTCTACGATAATCCAAGTGAAACATCTGTCCGAAGTATGCAGAAACATCGAGAGCGCTCTTTTCGAGCTGTTTAATGCGAGAAACTCGTTTTCTGGGGTTTTCACCACTCCACAGTACGTTTGACATGCAGAACCGGAGATATCTTGGTTTCGGTCGGGTTTCAAGCTGAGATATGCATTTTTTAGATAATTTTGGTGAGACTTCTGTCCGAAGTATGCAGAATCATCGAGATCGCTCGTTTCGAGCTATTTAATGCGAGAAACACGTTATCTGGTGTTTTCACCACTCCACAGTGCGTTTGATATGCAGAACAGTAGATATCTTGGTTTTCGTAGGGTTTCAAGCTGAGATATGCATTTTCTGCGATCATCTTGGTGAGTCTTCTGTCAGAAGTATGCAGAATCATCTAGGTCGCTCGTTTCGAGCGATTTAATGCGAGAAACACGTTATCTGGTTGTTTTCACCACTCCACAGTGCGTTTGATATGCAGAACCGGCGTCATGTTGATTTTCGTGAGGTTTCAAGCTGAGATATGCATTTTTTAGATAATTTTGGTGAGACTTCTGTCCGAAGTATGCAGAATCATCGAGATCGCTCGTTTCGAGCTATTTAATGCGAGAAACACGTTATCTGGTGTTTTCACCACTCCACAGTGCGTTTGATATGCAGAACAGTAGATATCTTGGTTTTCGTAGGGTTTCAAGCTGAGATATGCATTTTGTACGATAAGCTTGGTGAGACATCTGTCCGAAGTACGCAGAAACATCGAGAGCGCTCTTTTCGAGCTATTTCATGCGAGAAACACGTTTTCTGGGGTTTTCACCACTCCACAGTTCTTTGGATATGCAAAACAGGAGATATCTTGGTTTGCGTGGGGTTTCAAGCAGAGATATGCATTTTCTGCGATAATCTTGGTGAGACATCTGTCCGAAGTATGCAGAAACATCGAGATCGCACTTTTCGAGCTATTTAATGCGAGAAACACGTTATCTGGTGTTTTCACCACTCCACAGTGCGTTTGATATGCAGAACCGGCGATATCTTGGTTTTCGTGGGGTTTCAAGCTGAGATATGCATATTCAGCGATAATCTTGTTGAGACTTCTGTCCGAAGTATGCAGAATCATCGAGATCGCTCGTTTCGAGCTATTTAATGCGAGAAACACGTTATCCGGTGTTTTCACAACTCCACAGTGCGTTTGATATACAGAACCAGCGATATCTTGGCTTTCGTGGGGTTTCAAGCTGAGATATGCATTTTTTACGATAATCTTGTTGAGACTTCTGTCCGAAGTATGCAGAATCATCGAGATCGCACTTTTCGAGCTATTTAATGCGAGAAACACGTTATCTGGTGTTTTCACCACTCCACAGTTGGTTTGATATGCAGAACCAGCGATATCTTGGCTTTCGTGGGGTTTCAAGCTGAGATATGCATTTTTTACGATAATCTTGTTGAGACTTCTGCCCGAAGTATGCAGAATCATCGAGATCGCACTTTTCGAGCTATTTAATGCGAGAAACACGTTATCTGGTGTTTTCAGCACTCCACAGTGCGTTTGATATGCAGAACAGTAGATATCTTGGTTTTCGTAGGGTTTCAAGCTGAGATATGCATTTTCTGCGATAACCTTGTTGAGACTTCTGTCCGAAGTATGCTTAATCATCGAGATCGCTCGTTTCGAGTTATTTAATGAGAGAAACACGTTATCTGGTGTTTTCACCACTCCACAGTGCGTATGTTATGCAGAACCTGCGATATCTTGGTTTTCGTGGGGTTTCAAGCTCAGATATGCATTTTCTGCGATAATCTTGGTGAGACTTCTGTCCGAAGTATGAAGAATTATCGAGATCGCTCTATTCGAGCTATTTAATGCGAGAAACACGTTTTCTGGGGTTTTCACCACTCCACAGTTCGTTGGATATGCAGAACCGGAGATATCTTGGTTTTCGTGGGGTTTCAAGCTGAGATATGCATTTTCTGCGATAATCTTGGTGAGACTTCTGTTCGAAGTATGCAGAATCATCGAGATCGCTCTTTTCGAGCTATTTAATGCGAGAAACAAGTTATCTGGTGTTTTCACCACTCCACAGTGCGTTTGATATGCAGAACCTGCGATATCTTGGTTTTCGTGGGGTTCAAGCTCAGATATGCATTTTCTGCGATTATCTTGGTGAGACTTCTGTCCGAAGTATGCAGAAACATCGAGAGCGCTCTTTTCGAGCTATTTAATGCGAGAAACTCGATTTCTGGGGTTTTCACCACTCCACAGTGCGTTGGATATGAAGAACCGGAGATATTTTGGTTTTCGTCGGGTTTCAAGCTGAGATATGCATTTCCTACGATAAGCTTGGTGAGACATCTGTCCGAAGTGTGCAGAAACATCGAGAGCGCTCTATTCGAGCTATTTAATGCGAGAAACTCGTTTTCTGGGGTTTTCACCACTCCACAGTTCGTTGGATATGCAGAACCGGAGATATCTTGGTTTTCGTAGGGTTTCAAGCTGAGATATGCATTTTCTGCGATAATCTTGGTGAGACTTCTGTCCGAAGTATGCAGAATCATCGAGATCGCTCTTTTCGAGCTATTTAATGCGAGAAACAAGTTATCTGGTGTTTTCACCACTCCACAGTGCGTTTGATATGCAGCACCTGCGATATCTTGGTTTTCGTGGGGTTTCAAGCTCAGATATGCATTTTCTGCGATAATCTTGGTGAGACTTCTGTCCGAAGTATGCAGAATCATCGAGATCGCACTTTTCGAGCTATTTAATGCGAGAAACACGTTATCTGGTGTTTTCACCACTCCACAGTGCGTTTGATATGCAGAACCGGCGATATCTTGGTATTTGTGGGGTTTCAAGCTGAGTTATGCATTTTTTACGATAATCTTGGTGAGACTTCTGTCCGAAGTATGCTTTATTATCGAGATCGCTCTATTCGAGCTATTTAATGCGAGAAACACGTTATCTGGTGTTTTCAGCACTCCACAGTGCGTTTGATATGCAGAACCAGCGATATCCTGGTTTTCGTGGGGATTCAAGCTGAGATATGCAAATTCTGCGATAATCTTGGTGAGACTTCTGTCCGAAGTATGCAGAATCATCGAGATCGCTCTTTTCGAGCTATTTAATGCGAGAAACAAGTTATCTGGTGTTTTCACCACTCCACAGTGCGTTTGATATGCAGAACCTGCGATATCTTGGTTTTCGTGGGGTTTCAAGCTCAGATATGCATTTTCAGCGATAATCTTGGTGAGACTTCTGTCCGAAGTATGAAGAATTATCGAGATCGCTCTATTCGAGCTATTTAATGCGAGAAACACGTTTTCTGGCGTTTTCGCCACTCCACAGTTCGTTGGATATGCAGAACAGTAGATATCTTGGTTTTCGTGGGGTTTCAAGCAGAGAATGCATTTTCTGCGATAATCTTGGTGAGACTTCTGTTAGAAGTATGCAGAATCATCGAGATCGCACTTTTCGAGCTATTTAATGCGAGAAACACGTTATCTGGTGTTTTCACCACTCCACAGTTGGTTTGATATGCAGAACCAGCGATATCTTGGCTTTCGTGGGGTTTCAAGCTGAGATATGCATTTTTTACGATAATCTTGTTGAGACTTCTGTCCGAAGTATGCAGAATCATCGAGATCGCACTTTTCGAGCTATTTAATGCGAGAAACACCTTATCCGGTGTTTTCACCACTCCACAGTGCGTTTGAAATGCAGAACAGTAGATATCTTGGTTTTCGTAGGGTTTCAAGCTGAGATATGCATTTTCTGCGATAATCTTGTTGAGACTTCTGTCCGAAGTATGCAGAAACATCGAGAGCGCTCTTTTCGAGCTATTTAATGCGCGAAACACGTTTTCTGGGGTTTTCACCACTCCAAGTTCTTTGGATATGCAGAACCGGCGATATCTTGGTTTTCGTGGGGTTTCAAGCTGAGATATGCATTTTCTGCGATAATCTTGGTGAGACTTCTGTCCGAAGTATGCTGTATCATCGAGATCGCTCTTTTCGAGCTAGTTAGTGCGAGAAACACGTTATCTGGTGTTTTCTCCACTCCACAGTGCGTTTGATATGCAGAACAGTAGATATCTTGGTTTTCGTAGGGTTTCAAGCTGAGATATGCATTTTCAGCGACAATCTTGGTGAGACTTCTGTCCGAAGTATGCAGAATCATCGAGATCGCACTTTTCGAGCTATTTAATGCGAGAAACACGTTATCTGGTGTTTTCACCACTCCACAGTGCGTTTGATATGCAGAACCGGCGATATCTTGGTATTTGTGGGGTTTCAAGCTGAGTTATGCATTTTTTACGATAATCTTGGTGAGACTTCTGTCCGAAGTATGCTTTATCATCGAGATCGCTCTATTCGAGCTATTTAATGCGAGAAACACGTTATCTGGTGTTTTCAGCACTCCACAGTGCGTTTGATATGCAGAACCAGCGATATCCTGGTTTTCGTGGGGATTCAAGCTGAGATATGCAAATTCTGCGATAATCTTGGTGAGACTTCTGTCCGAAGTATGCAGAATCATCGAGATCGCTCTTTTCGAGCTATTTAATGCGAGAAACAAGTTATCTGGTGTTTTCACCACTCCACAGTGCGTTTGATATGCAGAACCTGCGATATCTTGGTTTTCGTGGGGTTTCAAGCTCAGATATGCATTTTCAGCGATAATCTTGGTGAGACTTCTGTCCGAAGTATGAAGAATTATCGAGATCGCTCTATTCGAGCTATTTAATGCGAGAAACACGTTTTCTGGCGTTTTCGCCACTCCACAGTTCGTTGGATATGCAGAACAGTAGATATCTTGGTTTTCGTGGGGTTTCAAGCAGAGAATGCATTTTCTGCGATAATCTTGGTGAGACTTCTGTTAGAAGTATGCAGAATCATCGAGAGCGCTCTTTTCGAGCTATTTAATGCGCGAAACACGTTTTCTGGGGTTTTCACCACTCCACAGTTCTTTGGATATGCAGAACCGGCGATATCTTGGTTTTCGTGGGGTTTCAAGCTGAGATATGCATTTTCTGCGATAATCTTGGTGAGACTTCTGTCCGAAGTATGCTGTATCATCGAGATCGCTCTTTTCGAGCTAGTTAGTGCGAGAAACACGTTATCTGGTGTTTTCACCACTCCACAGTGCGTTTGATATGCAGAACAGTAGATATCTTGGTTTTCGTAGGGTTTCAAGCTGAGATATGCATTTTCAGCGATAATCTTGTTGAGACTTCTGTCCGAAGTATGCAGAATCATCGAGATCGCTCGTTTCGAGCTATTTAATGCGAGAAACACGTTATCCGGTGTTTTCACAACTCCACAGTGCGTTTGATATGCAGAACAGTAGATATCTTGGTTTTCGTGGGGTTTCAAGCTGAGATATGCATTTTTTACGATAATCTTGTTGAGACTTCTGTCCGAAGTATGCAGAATCTTCGAGATCGCACTTTTCGAGCTATTTAATGCGAGAAACACGTTATCTGGTGTTTTGACCACTCCACAGTGCGTTTGATATGTAGAGACGCCGATAACTTGGTTTTCGTGGGGTTTCCAGCTGAAATATGCATTTTCTGCGATAATCTTGGTGTTTCATCTATGAGAAGTATGCAGAATCATCGAGAACGCTCTTTTCGAGCTAGCTAATGCGAGAAACACGTTTTCTGGTGTTTTCACCACGCCACAGTGCGTTTGATATGCAGCACCTGCGATATCTTGGTTTTCGTGGGGTTTCAAGCTCAGATATGCATTTTCTGCGATAATCTTGGTGAGACTTCTGTCCGAAGTATGCAGAATCATCGAGATCGCACTTTTCGAGCTATTTAATGCGAGAAACACGTTATCTGGTGTTTTCACCACTCCACAGTGCGTTTGATATGCAGCACCTGCGATATCTTGGTTTTCGTGGGGTTTCAAGCTCAGATATGCATTTTCTGCGATAATCTTGGTGAGACTTCTGTCCGAAGTATGCAGAATCATCGAGATCGCACTTTTCGAGCTATTTAATGCGAGAAACACGTTATCTGGTGTTTTCACCACTCCACAGTGCGTTTGATATGCAGAACCGGCGATATCTTGGTATTTGTGGGGTTTCAAGCTGAGTTATGCATTTTTTACGATAATCTTGGTGAGACTTCTGTCCGAAGTATGCTTTATTATCGAGATCGCTCTATTCGAGCTATTTAATGCGAGAAACACGTTATCTGGTGTTTTCAGCACTCCACAGTGCGTTTGATATGCAGAACCAGCGATATCCTGGTTTTCGTGGGGATTCAAGCTGAGATATGCAAATTCTGCGATAATCTTGGTGAGACTTCTGTCCGAAGTATGCAGAATCATCGAGATCGCTCTTTTCGAGCTATTTAATGCGAGAAACAAGTTATCTGGTGTTTTCACCACTCCACAGTGCGTTTGATATGCAGAACCTGCGATATCTTGGTTTTCGTGGGGTTTCAAGCTCAGATATGCATTTTCAGCGATAATCTTGGTGAGACTTCTGTCCGAAGTATGAAGAATTATCGAGATCGCTCTATTCGAGCTATTTAATGCGAGAAACACGTTTTCTGGCGTTTTCGCCACTCCACAGTTCGTTGGATATGCAGAACAGTAGATATCTTGGTTTTCGTGGGGTTTCAAGCAGAGAATGCATTTTCTGCGATAATCTTGGTGAGACTTCTGTTAGAAGTATGCAGAATCATCGAGATCGCACTTTTCGAGCTATTTAATGCGAGAAACACGTTATCTGGTGTTTTCACCACTCCACAGTTGGTTTGATATGCAGAACCAGCGATATCTTGGCTTTCGTGGGGTTTCAAGCTGAGATATGCATTTTTTACGATAATCTTGTTGAGACTTCTGTCCGAAGTATGCAGAATCATCGAGATCGCACTTTTCGAGCTATTTAATGCGAGAAACACCTTATCCGGTGTTTTCACCACTCCACAGTGCGTTTGAAATGCAGAACAGTAGATATCTTGGTTTTCGTAGGGTTTCAAGCTGAGATATGCATTTTCTGCGATAATCTTGTTGAGACTTCTGTCCGAAGTATGCAGAAACATCGAGAGCGCTCTTTTCGAGCTATTTAATGCGCGAAACACGTTTTCTGGGGTTTTCACCACTCCAAGTTCTTTGGATATGCAGAACCGGCGATATCTTGGTTTTCGTGGGGTTTCAAGCTGAGATATGCATTTTCTGCGATAATCTTGGTGAGACTTCTGTCCGAAGTATGCTGTATCATCGAGATCGCTCTTTTCGAGCTAGTTAGTGCGAGAAACACGTTATCTGGTGTTTTCTCCACTCCACAGTGCGTTTGATATGCAGAACAGTAGATATCTTGGTTTTCGTAGGGTTTCAAGCTGAGATATGCATTTTCAGCGACAATCTTGGTGAGACTTCTGTCCGAAGTATGCAGAATCATCGAGATCGCACTTTTCGAGCTATTTAATGCGAGAAACACGTTATCTGGTGTTTTCACCACTCCACAGTGCGTTTGATATGCAGAACCGGCGATATCTTGGTATTTGTGGGGTTTCAAGCTGAGTTATGCATTTTTTACGATAATCTTGGTGAGACTTCTGTCCGAAGTATGCTTTATCATCGAGATCGCTCTATTCGAGCTATTTAATGCGAGAAACACGTTATCTGGTGTTTTCAGCACTCCACAGTGCGTTTGATATGCAGAACCAGCGATATCCTGGTTTTCGTGGGGATTCAAGCTGAGATATGCAAATTCTGCGATAATCTTGGTGAGACTTCTGTCCGAAGTATGCAGAATCATCGAGATCGCTCTTTTCGAGCTATTTAATGCGAGAAACAAGTTATCTGGTGTTTTCACCACTCCACAGTGCGTTTGATATGCAGAACCTGCGATATCTTGGTTTTCGTGGGGTTTCAAGCTCAGATATGCATTTTCAGCGATAATCTTGGTGAGACTTCTGTCCGAAGTATGAAGAATTATCGAGATCGCTCTATTCGAGCTATTTAATGCGAGAAACACGTTTTCTGGCGTTTTCGCCACTCCACAGTTCGTTGGATATGCAGAACAGTAGATATCTTGGTTTTCGTGGGGTTTCAAGCAGAGAATGCATTTTCTGCGATAATCTTGGTGAGACTTCTGTTAGAAGTATGCAGAATCATCGAGAGCGCTCTTTTCGAGCTATTTAATGCGCGAAACACGTTTTCTGGGGTTTTCACCACTCCACAGTTCTTTGGATATGCAGAACCGGCGATATCTTGGTTTTCGTGGGGTTTCAAGCTGAGATATGCATTTTCTGCGATAATCTTGGTGAGACTTCTGTCCGAAGTATGCTGTATCATCGAGATCGCTCTTTTCGAGCTAGTTAGTGCGAGAAACACGTTATCTGGTGTTTTCACCACTCCACAGTGCGTTTGATATGCAGAACAGTAGATATCTTGGTTTTCGTAGGGTTTCAAGCTGAGATATGCATTTTCAGCGATAATCTTGTTGAGACTTCTGTCCGAAGTATGCAGAATCATCGAGATCGCTCGTTTCGAGCTATTTAATGCGAGAAACACGTTATCCGGTGTTTTCACAACTCCACAGTGCGTTTGATATGCAGAACAGTAGATATCTTGGTTTTCGTGGGGTTTCAAGCTGAGATATGCATTTTTTACGATAATCTTGTTGAGACTTCTGTCCGAAGTATGCAGAATCTTCGAGATCGCACTTTTCGAGCTATTTAATGCGAGAAACACGTTATCTGGTGTTTTGACCACTCCACAGTGCGTTTGATATGTAGAGACGCCGATAACTTGGTTTTCGTGGGGTTTCCAGCTGAAATATGCATTTTCTGCGATAATCTTGGTGTTTCATCTATGAGAAGTATGCAGAATCATCGAGAACGCTCTTTTCGAGCTAGCTAATGCGAGAAACACGTTTTCTGGTGTTTTCACCACGCCACAGTGCGTTTGATATGCAGAACAGTAGATATCTTGGTTTTCGTGGGGTTTCAAGCTGAGATATGCATTTTCTGCGTTAATCTTGGTGTGACTTCTGTTAGAAGTATGCAGAATCATCGAGATCGCACTTTTCGAGCTATTTAATGCGAGAATCACGTTATCTGGTGTTTTCTCCACTCCACAGTTGGTTTGATATGCAGAACCGGCGATATTTTGGTTTTCGTCGGGTTTCAAGCTGAGATATGCATTTTCTACGATAATCTAGGTGAAACATCTGTCCGAAGTATGCAGAAACATCGAGAGCGCTCTTTACGAGCTATTTAATGCGAGAAACACGTTTTCTGGGGTTTTCACCACTCCACAGTTAGTTGGATATGCAGAACCGGATATATCTTGGTTTTCGTGGCGTTTCAAGCTGAGATATGCATATCCTGCGATTATCTTGGTGAGACTTCTGTCCGAAGTAAGCTGAATCATCGAGATCGCTCTTTTCGAGCTAGTTAGTGCGAGAAACACGTTTTCTGGTGTTTTCACCACGCCACAGTGCGTTTGATATGCAGAACAGTAGATATCTTGGTTTTCGTGGGGTTTCCAGCAGAGATATGCATTTTCTGCGTTAATCTTGGTGTGACTTCTGTTAGAAGTATGCAGAATCATCGAGATCGCACTTTTCGAGCTATTTAATGCGAGAAACACGTTTTCTGGGGTTTTCACCACTCCACAGTTAGTTGGATATGCAGAACCGGCGATATTTTGGTTTTCGTCGGGTTTCAAGCTGAGATATGCATTTTCTACGATAATCTTGGTGAAACATCTGTCCGAAGTATGCAGAGACATCGAGAGCGCACTTTTCGAGCTATTTAATGCGAGAAACTCGTTTTCTGGGGTTTTCACCACTCCACAGTGCGTTTGATATGCAGAACAGTAGATATCTTGGTTTTCGTGGGGTTTCAAGCTGAGATATGCATTTTCTGCGATAATCTTGTTGAGCATTCTGTCCGAAGTAAGCAGAATCATCGAAATCGCTCGTTTCGAGATATTTAATGCGAGAAACACGTTATCTGGTGTTTTCACCACTCCACAGTGCTTATGTTATGCAGAACCGACGATATCTTGGTTTTCGTGGGGTTTCAAGCTCAGATATGCATTTTCTGCGATAATCTTGGTGAGATTTCTGTCCGAAGTATGCAGAGTCATCGAGATCGTACTTTTCGAGCTATTTAATGCGAGAAACACGTTTTCTGGGGTTTTCACCACTCCACAGTTCGTTGGATATGCAGAACTGGAGATATCTTGGTTTTCGTGGGGTTTCTAGTACAGATATGCATTTTCTGCGATAATCATGGTGAGACTTCTGTCCGAAGTATGCTTAATCATCGAGATCGCACTTTTCGAGCTATTTAATGCGAGAAACACGTTATCTGGTGTTTTCACCACTCCACAGTGCGTTTGATATGCAGAACCGACGATATCTTGGTTTTCGTGGGGTTTCAAGCTCAGATATGCATTTTCTGCGATAATCTTGGTGAGACTTCTGTCCGAAGAATGCAGAATCATCGAGATCGCACTTTTCGAGCTATTTAATGCGAGAAACACGTTATCTGGTGTTTTCACCACTCCACAGTGCGTTTGATATGCAGAACCGGCGATATCTTGGTATTTGTGGGGTTTCAAGCTGAGTTATGCATTTTTTACGATAATCTTGGTGAGACATCTGTCCGAAGTATGCTTTATCATCGAGATCGCTCTATTCGAGCTATTTAATGCGAGAAACACGTTATCTGGTGTTTTCAGCACTCCACAGTGCGTTTGATACGCAGAACCAGCGATATCCTGGTTTTCGTGGGGATTCAAGCTGAGATATGCAAATTCTGCGATAATCTTTGTGAGACCTCTGTCCGAAGTATGCTTAATCATCGAGATCGCTCGTTTCGAGTTATTTAATTCGAGAAACACGTTATCTGGTGTTTTCACCACTCCACAGTGCGTATGTTATGCAGAACCGGAAAATATCTTGGTTTCGGTCGGGTTTCAAGCTGAGATATGCATTTTCTACGATAATCCTGGTGAGACTTCTGTCAGAAGTATGCAGAATCTTCGAGATCGCACTTTTCGAGCTATTTAATACACGAAACACGTTTTCTGGTGTTTTCACCACTCCACAGTACGTTTGACATGCAGAACCGGAAAATATCTTGGTTTCGGTCGGGTTTCAAGCTGAGATATGCATTTTCTACGATAATCCTGGTGAGACTTCTGTCAGAAGTATGCAGAATCTTCGAGATCGCACTTTTCGTGCTATTTAATGCAAGAAACACGTTATCTGGGGTTTTCACCACTCCACAGTTCGTTGGATATGCAGAACAGGAGATATCTTGGTTTTCGTGGGGTTTCTAGCAGAGATATGCATTTTCTGCGATAATCATGGTGAGACTTCTGTTAGAAGTATGCAGAATCTTCGAGAACGCTCGTTTCGAGCTACTTAATACACGAAACACGTTTTCTGGTGTTTTCACCACTCCACAGTACGTTTGACATGCAGAACCGGAAAATATCTTGGTTTCGGTCGGGTTTCAAGCTGAGATATGCATTTTCTACGATAATCCTGGTGAGACTTCTGTCAGAAGTATGCAGAATCTTCGAGATCGCACTTTTCGAGCTATTTAATGCGAGAAACACGTTATCCGGTGTTTTCACAACTCCACAGTGCGTTTGATATGCAGAACAGTAGATATCTTGGTTTTCGTGGGGTTTCAAGCTGAGATATGCATTTTTTACGATAATCTTGTTGAGACTTCTGTCCGAAGTATGCAGAATCATCGAGAACGCTCTTTTCGAGCTAGCTAATGCGAGAAACAAGTTTTCTGGTGTTTTCACCACGCCACAGTGCGTTTGATATGCAGAACAGTAGATATCTTGGTTTTCGTGGGGTTTCAAGCTGAGATATGCATTTTCTGCGAAAAGCTTGGTGAAACATCTGTCCGAAGTATGCAGAAACATTGAGAGCGCTCTTTTCGAGCTATTTAATGCGAGAAACACGTTTTCTGGGGTTTTCACCACTCCACAGTTAGTTGGATATGCAGAACCGGAGATATCTTGGTTTTCGTGGCGTTTCAAGCTGAGATATGCATATCCTGCGATAATCTTGGTGAGACTTCTGTCCGAAGTATGCTGAATCATCTAGATCGCTCTTTTCGAGCTATTTAATGCGAGAAACACGTTATCTGGTGTTTTCACCACTCCACAGTGCGTTTGATATGCAGAACAGTAGATATCTTGGTTTTCGTGGGGTTTCAAGCAGAGATATGCATTTTCTGTGATAATGTTGGTGAGACTTCTGTCCGAAGTATGAAGAATTATCGAGGTCGCTCTATTCGAGCTATTTAATGCGAGAAACACGTTTTCTGGGGTTTTCAACACTCCACAGTTAGTTGGATATGCAGAACTGGAGATATCTTGGTTTTCGTGGGGTTTCTAGTACAGATATGCATTTTCTGCGATAATCTTGGTGGGTCTTTTGTCAGAAGTATGCAGAATCATCTAGATCGCTCTTTTCGAGCTACTTAATGCACGAAACACGTTTTCTGGTGTTTTCACCACTCCACAGTACGTTTGACATGCAGAACCGGAGATATCTTGGTTTCGGTCGGGTTTCAAGCTGAGATATGCATTTTCTACGATAATCTTGGTGAAACATCTGTCCGAAGTATGCAGAAACATCGAGAGCGCTCTTTTCGAGCTATTTAATGCGAGAAACTCGTTTTCTGGGGTTTTCACCACTCCACAGTTCGTTGGATATGCAGAACCGGAGATATCTTGGTTTTCGTGGGGTTTCAAGCTGAGATATGCATTTCCTGCGATAATCTTGGTGAGACTTCTGTCCGATGTATGCTGAATCATCGAGATCGCTCTTTTCGAGCTATTTAATGCGAGAAACACGTTCTCTGGTTGTTTTCACCACTCCACAGTGCGTTTGATATGCAGAACAGGCGATATCTTGATTTTGGTGGTGTTTCCAGCTGATATATGCATTTTCTGCGATAATCTTGGTGGGTCTTTTGTCAGAAGTATGCAGAATCATCTAGATCGCTCTTTTCGAGCTACTTAATGCACGAATCTCGTTTTCTGGTGTTTTCACCACTCCACAGTACGATTGACATGCAGAACCGGCGATATTTTGGTTTTCGTCGGGTTTCAAGCTGAGATATGCATTTTCTACGATAAGCTTGGTGAAACATCTGTCAGAAGTATGCAGAATCTTCGAGAACGCTCGTTTCGAGCTACTTAATGCACGAAACACGTTTTCTGGTGTTTTCACCACTCCACGGTACGTTTGATGTGCAGAACCGGAGATAACTCGGTTTTCGTCGGGTTTCAAGCTGAGATATGCATTTTCTGCGATAATCTTGGTGGGTCTTTTGTCAGAAGTATGCAGAATCATCTAGATCGCTCTTTTCGAGCTACTTAATGCACGAAACACGTTTTCTGGTGTTTTCACCACTCCACAGTACGTTTGACATGCAGAACCGGAGATATCTTGGTTTCGGTCGGGTTTCAAGCTGAGATATGCATTTTCTACGATAATCTTGGTGAAACATCTGTCCGAAGTATGCAGAAACATCGAGAGCGCTCTTTTCGAGCTATTTAATGCGAGAAACTCGTTTTCTGGGGTTTTCACCACTCCACAGTTCGTTGGATATGCAGAACCGGAGATAACTCGGTTTCGGTCGGGTTTCAAGCTGAGATATGCATTTTCTGCGATAATCTTGGCGAGACTTCTGTCCGAAGTATGCTGAATTATCGAGATCGCTCTTTTCGAGCTAGTTAATGCGAGAAACACGTTCTGTGGTTGTTTTCACCACTCCACAGTGCGTTTGATATGCAGAACAGGCGATATCTTGATTTTCGTGGTGTTTCCAGCTGAGATATGCATTTTCTGCGATAATCTTGGTGGGTCTTTTGTCAGAAGTATGCAGAATCAACTAGATCGCTCTTTTCGAGCTACTTAATGCACGAAACACGTTTTCTGGTGTTTTCACCACTCCACAGTACGTTTGACATGCAGAACCGGAGATATCTTGGTTTCGGTCGGGTTTCAAGCTGAGATATGCATTTTCTACGATAATCCTGGTGAGACTTCTGTCAGAAGTGTGCAGAATCTTCGAGAACGCTCTTTTCGAGCTACTTAATGCGCGAAACACGTTTTCTGGTGTTTTCACCACTCCACAGTGCGTATGATATGCAGAACCGGCGATATCTTGGTTTTCGTGGGGTTTCAAGCTGAGATATGCATTTCCTGCGATAACCTTGGTGAGACTTCTGTCCGAAGTATGCTGAATCATCGAGATCGCTCTTTTCGAGCTACTTAATGCAAGAAACACGTTTTCTGGTGTTTACACCACTCCACAGTACGATTGACATGCAGAACCGGCGATATTTTGGTTTTCGTCGGGTTTCAAGCTGAGATATGCATTTCCTGCGATAATCTTGGTGAAACATCTGTCCGAAGTATGCAGAAACATCGAGAGCGCTCTTTTCGAGCTATTTAATGCAAGAAACTCGTTTTCTGGGGTTTTCACCACTCCACAGTTCGCGGGATATGCAGAACCGGAGATATCTTGGTTTTCGTGGGGTTTCAAGCTGAGATATGCATTTCCTGCGATAATCTTGGTGAGACTTCTGTCCGAAGTATGCTGAATCATCGAGATCGCTCTTTTCGAGCTATTTAATGCGAGAAACACGTTATCTGGTGTTTTCACCACTCCACAGTGCGTATGATATGCAGAACCGGCGATATCTTGGTTTTCGTGGGGTTTCAAGCTGAGATATGCATTTTCTGCGATAATCTTGGTGGGTCTTTTGTCAGAAGTATGCAGAATCATCCAGATCGCTCTTTTCGAGCTACTTAATGCACGAAACACGTTTTCTGGTGTTTTCACCACTCCACAGTACGTTTGACATGCAGAACCGGAGATATCTTGGTTTCGGTCGGGTTTCAAGCTGAGATATGCATTTTCTACGATAATCCTGGTGAGACTTCTGTCAGAAGTGTGCAGAATCTTCGAGAATGCTCTTTTCGAGCTACTTAATGCGCGAAACACGTTTTCTGGTGTTTTCACCACTCCACGGTACGTTTGATGTGCAGAACCGGAGATAACTCGGTTTTCGTCGGGTTTCAAGCTGAGATATGCATTTTCTGCGATAATCTTGGCGAGACTTCTGTCCGAAGTATGCTGAATCATCGAGATCGCTCTTTTCGAGCTAGTTAATGCGAGAAACTCGTTTTCTGGGGTTTTCACCACTCCACAGTTCGTTGGATATGCAGAACCGGAGATATCTTGGTTTTCGTGGGGTTTCAAGCTGAGATATGCATTTCCTGCGATAATCTTGGTGAGACTTCTGTCCGATGTATGCTGAATCATCGAGATCGCTCTTTTCGAGCTATTTAATGCGAGAAACACGTTCTCTGGTTGTTTTCACCACTCCACAGTGCGTTTGATATGCAGAACAGGCGATATCTTGATTTTGGTGGTGTTTCCAGCTGATATATGCATTTTCTGCGATAATCTTGGTGGGTCTTTTGTCAGAAGTGTGCAGAATCATCTAGATCGCTCTTTTCGAGCTACTTAATGCACAAATCACGTTTTCTGGTGTTTTCACCACTCCACAGTACGTTTGACATGCAGAACCGGAGATATCTTGGTTTCGGACGGGTTTCAAGCTGAGATATGCATTTTCTACGATAATCCTGGTGAGACTTCTGTCAGAAGTATGCAGAATCTAAGAGAACGCTCGTTTCGAGCTACTTAATGCACGAAACACGTTTTCTGGTGTTTTCACCACTCCACAGTACGATTGACATGCAGAACCGGCGATATTTTGGTTTTCGTCGGGTTTCAAGCTGAGATATGCATTTTCTACGATAAGCTTGGTGAAACATCTGTCAGAAGTGTGCAGAATCTTCGAGAACGCTCTTTTCGAGCTACTTAATGCGCGAAACACGTTTTCTGGTGTTTTCACCACTCCACGGTACGTTTGATGTGCAGAACCGGAGATAACTCGGTTTTCGTCGGGTTTCAAGATGAGATATGCATTTTCTGCGATAATCTTGGCGAGACTTCTGTCCGAAGTATGCTGAATCATCGAGATCGCTCTTTTCGAGCTAGTTAATGCGAGAAACACGTTCTCTGGTTGTTTTCACCACTCCACAGTGCGTATGATATGCAGAACCGGCGATATCTTGGTTTTCGTGGGGTTTCAAGCTGAGATATGCATTTCCTGCGATAACCTTGGTGAGACTTCTGTCCGAAGTATGCTGAATCATCGAGATCGCTCTTTTCGAGCTACTTAATGCACGAAACACGTTTTCTGGTGTTTACACCACTCCACAGTACGATTGACATGCAGAACCGGCGATATTTTGGTTTTCGTCGGGTTTCAAGCTGAGATATGCATTTCCTGCGATAATCTTGGTGAAACATCTGTCCGAAGTATGCAGAAACATCGAGAGCGCTCTTTTCGAGCTATTTAATGCAAGAAACTCGTTTTCTGGGGTTTTCACCACTCCACAGTTCGCGGGATATGCAGAACCGGAGATATCTTGGTTTTCGTGGGGTTTCAAGCTGAGATATGCATTTCCTGCGATAATCTTGGTGAGACTTCTGTCCGAAGTATGCTGAATCATTGAGATCGCTCTTTTCGAGCTATTTAATGCGAGAAACACGTTCTCTGGTTGTTTTCACCACTCCACAGTGCGTTTGATATGCAGAACAGGCGATATCTTGATTTTGGTGGTGTTTCCAGCTGATATATGCATTTTCTGCGATAATCTTGGTGGGTCTTTTGTCAGAAGTATGCAGAATCATCTAGATCGCTCTTTTCGAGCTACTTAATGCACGAAACACGTTTTCTGGTGTTTTCACCACTCCATAGTACGATTGACATGCAGAACCGGCGATATTTTGGTTTTCGTCGGGTTTCAAGCTGAGATATGCATTTTCTACGATAAGCTTGGTGAAACATCTGTCCAAAGTATGCAGAAACATCGAGAGCGCTCTATTCGAGCTATTTAATGCGAGAAACACGTTTTCTGGGGTTTTCACCACTCCACAGTTCGTTGGATATGCAGAACAGTAGATATCTTGGTTTTCGTGGGGTTTCAAGCTGAGATATGCATTTTCTACGATAATCCTGGTGAGACTTCTGTCAGAAGTATGCAGGATCTTCGAGAACGCTCTTTTCGAGCTATTTAATGCGAGAAACACGTTATCTGGTGTTTTCACCACTCCACAGTGCGTATGATATGCAGAACCGGCGATATCTTGGTTTTCGTGGGGTTTCAAGCTGAGATATGCATTTTCTGCGATAATCTTGGTGGGTCTTTTGTCAGAAGTATGCAGAATCATCCAGATAGCTCTTTTCGAGCCACTTAATGCACGAAACACGTTTTCTGGTGTTCTCACCACTCCACAGTGCGTTTGATATGCAGAACCGGCAATATCTTGTTTTTCGTGGGGTATCAATCTGAGATATGCATGTTTTACGATAATCTTGGTGAGACTTCTGTCAGAAGTGTGCAGAATCTTCGAGAACGCTCTTTTCGAGACACTTAATGCGCGAAACACGTTTTCTGGTGTTTTCACCACTCCACGGTACGTTTGATGTGCCGAACCGGAGATAACTCGGTTTTCGTCGGGTTTCAAGCTGAGATATGCATTTTCTACGATAATCTTGGTGAGACTTCTGTCAGAAGTATTCAGGATCTTCGAGAACGCTCTTTTCGAGCTACTTGAAGCGAGAAACACGTTTTCTGGTGTATTCACCACTCCACAGTGCGTTTGATATGCAGAACCGGCGACATCTTGGTTTTCGTGGGGTATCAAGCTGAGATATGCATGTTTTACGATTAGCTTGGTGAAACATCTGCCCGAAGTATGCAGAATCATCGTGATCGCACTTTTCGAGCTACTTAATGCACGAAACACGTTTTCTGGTGTTTTCACCACTCCACAGTTCGTTGGATATGCAGAACCGGAGATATCTTGGTTTTCGTGGTGTTTCAAGCTGAGATATGCATTTCCTGCGATAATCTTGGTCAGACTTCTGTTAGAAGTATGCAGAATCATCGAGATCGCACTTTTCGAGCTATTTAATGCGAGAAACACGTTATCTGGTGTTTTCACCACTCCACAGTTGGTTTGATATGCAGAACCGGCGATATTTTGGTTTTCGTCGGGTTTCAAGCTGAGATATGCATTTTCTACGATAATCTTGGTGAAACATCTGTCCGAAGTATGCAGAAACGTCGAGAGCGCTCTTTTCGAGCTAATTAATGCGAGAAACTCGTTTTCTGGGGTTTTCACCACTCCACAGTTCGTTGGATATGCAGAACCGGAGATATCTTGGTTTTCGTGGTGTTTCAAGCTGAGATATGCATTTCCTGCGATAATCTTGGTCAGACTTCTGTCCGAAGTATGCTGAATCATCGAGATCGCTCTTTTCGAGCTATTTAATGCGAGGAACACGTTCTCTGGTTGTTTTCACCACTCCACAGTGCGTTTGATATGCAGAACAGGCGATATCTTGATTTTCGTGGTGTTTCCAGCTGAGATATGCATTTTCTGCGATAATCTTGGTTGGTCTTTTGTCAGAAGTATGCAGAATCATCTAGATCGCTCTTTTCGAGCTACTTAATGCACGAAACACGTTTTCTGGTGTTTTCACCTCTCCACAGTACGTTTGACATGCAGAACCGGAGATATCTTGGTTTCGGTCGGGTTTTCAAGCTGAGATATGCATTTTCTACGATAATCCTGGTGAGACTTCTGTCAGAAGTATGCAGAATCTTCGAGAACGCTCTTTTCGAGCTACGTAATGCGCGTAACACGTTTTCTGGTGTTTTCACCACTCCACGGTACGTTTGATGTGCAGAACCGGAGATAACTCGGTTTTCGTCGGGTTTCAAGCTGAGATATGCTTTTCTACGATAATCTTGGTGAGACTTCTGTCCGAAGTATTCTGAATCATCGAGATCGCTCTTTTCGAGCTATTTAATGCGAGAAACACGTTCTCTGGTTGTTTTCACTACTCCACAGTGCGTTTGATATGCAGAACAGGCGATATCTTGATTTTCGTGGTGTGTCCAGCTGAGATATGCATTTTCTGCGATAATCTTGGTGGGTCTTTTATCAGAAGTATGCAGAATCATCTACATCGCTCTTTGAGAGCTACTTAATGCACGAAACACGTTTTCTGGTGTTTTCACTACTCCACAGTGCGTTTGATATGCAGAACCGGCGATATCTTGGTTTTCGTGGGGTTTCAAGCTGAGATATGCATTTTCTGCGATAATCTTGGTGAGACTTCTGTCCGAAGTATGCTGAATCATCGAGATCGCTCTTTTCGAGCTATTTAGTGCGAGAAACACGTTTTCTGGTGTTTTCACCACTCCGCAGTACGTTTGACATGCAGAACCGGAGATATCTTGGTTTCGGCCGGGTTTCAAGCTGAGATATGCATTTTCTACGATAATCCTGGTGAGACTTCTGTCAGAAGTATGCAGAACCTTCGAGATCGCACTTTTCGAGCTATTTAATGCGAGAAACACGTTAGCTTGTGTTTTGACCACTCCACAGTGCGTTTGATATGTAGAGACGCCGATAACTTGGTTTTCGTGTGGTTTTCAGCTGAGATATGCATTTTCTACGATAATATTGGTGAGAATTAAGTCAGAAGTATGCGGAATCATCTAGATCGCTCTTTTCGAGCTACTTAATGCAGGAAACACGTTTTCTGGTGTTTTCACCACTCCACAGTACGTTTGATATGCAGAACCGGCGATATCTTGATTTTCGTGGTGTTTTCAGCTGAGATATGCATTTTCTACGATAATGTTGGTGAGACTTCTGTCAGAAGTATGCAGAATCTTCGAGAACGCTCTTTTCGAGCTGCTTAATGCACGAAACACGTTTTCTGGTGTTTTCACCACTCCACAGTACGTTTGACATGCAGAACCGGAGATATCTTGGTTTCGGCCGGGTTTCAAGCTGAGATATGCATTTTCTACGATAATCCTGGTGAGACTTCTGTCAGAAGTATGCAGGATCTTCGAGAACGCTCTTTTCGAGCTATTTAATGCGAGAAACACGTTATCTGGTGTTTTCACCACTCCACAGTGCGTATGATACGCAGAACCGGCGATATCTTGGTTATCGTGGGGTTTCAAGCTGAGATATGCATTTTCTGCGATAATCTTGGTGAGACTTCTGTCCGAAGTATGCTGAAACATCGAGATCGCTCTTTTCGAGCTAGTTAATGCAAGAAGAACCTTATCCGGTGTTTTCACTACTCCACAGTGCGTTTGATATGCAGAACAGGCGATATCTTGATTTTCGTGGTGTTTCCAGCTGAGATATGCATTTTCTGCGATAATCTTGGTGGGTCTTTTATCAGAAGTATGCAGAATCATCTACATCGCTCTTTGAGAGCTACTTAATGCACGAAACACGTTTTCTGGTGTTTTCACCACTCCACAGTGCGTTTGATATGCAGAACCGGCGATATCTTGGTTTTCGTGGGGTTTCAAGCTGAGATATGCATTTTCTGCGATAATCTTGGTGAGACTTCTGTCCGAAGTATGCTGAATCATCGAGATCGCTCTTTTCGAGCTAGTTAGTGCGAGAAACACGTTTTCTGGAGTTTTCACCACTCCGCAGTACGTTTGACATGCAGAACCGGAGATATCTTGGTTTCGGCCGGGTTTCAAGCTGAGATATGCATTTTCTACGATAATCCTGGTGAGACTTCTGTCAGAAGTATGCAGAACCTTCGAGATCGCACTTTTCGAGCTATTTAATGCGAGAAACACGTTAGCTTGTGTTTTGACCACTCCACAGTGCGTTTGATATGTAGAGACGCCGATAACTTGGTTTTCGTGGGGTTTTCAGCTGAGATATGCATTTTCTACGATAATATTGGTTAGAATTAAGTCAGAAGTATGCGGAATCATCTAGATCGCTCTTTTCGAGCTACTTATTGCAGGAAACACGTATTCTGGTGTTTTCACCACTCCACAGTACGTTTGATATGCAGAACCGGCGATATCTTGATTTTCGTGGTGTTTTCAGCTGAGATATGCATTTTCTACGATAATGTTGGTGAGACTTCTGTCAGAAGTATGCAGAATCTTCGAGAACGCTCTTTTCGAGCTACTTAATGCACGAAACACGTTTTCTGGTGTTTTCACTACTCCACAGTGCGTTTGATATGCAGAACAGGCGATATCTTGATTTTCGTGGTGTTTCCAGCTGAGATATGCATTTTCTGCGATAATCTTGGTGGGTCTTTTATCAGAAGCATGCAGAATCATCTACATCGCTCTTTGAGAGCTACTTAATGCACGAAACACGTTTTCTGGTGTTTTCACCACTCCACAGTGCGTTTGATATGCAGAACCGGCGATATCTTGGTTTTCGTGGGGTTTCAAGCTGAGATATGCATTTTCTGCGATAATCTTGGTGAGACTTCTGTCCGAAGTATGCTGAATCATCGAGATCGCTCTTTTCGAGCTAGTTAGTGCGAGAAACACGTTTTCTGGTGTTTTCACCACTCCGCAGTACGTTTGACATGCAGAACCGGATATATCTTGGTTTCGGCCGGGTTTCAAGCTGAGATATGCATTTTCTACGATAATCCTGGTGAGACTTCTGTCAGAAGTATGCAGAACCTTCGAGATCGCACTTTTCGAGCTATTTAATGCGAGAAACACGTTAGCTGGTGTATTGACCACTCCAGAGTGCGTTTGATATGTAGAGACGCCGATAACTTGGTTTTCGTGGGGTTTCCAGCTGAAATATGCATTTTCTGCGATAATCTTGGTGTTTCATCTATGAGAAGTATGCAGAATCATCGAGAACGCTCTTTTCGAGCTAGTTAATGCGAGAAACACGTTTTCTGGTGTTTTCACCACGCCACAGTGCGTTTGATATGCAGAACAGTAGATATCTTGGTTTTCGTGGGGTTTCAAGCTGAGATATGCATTTTCTGCGATAAGCTTGGTGAGACTTCTGTCCCAAGTATGCTGAATCATCTAGATCGCTCTTTTCGAGCTATTCAATGCGAGAAACACGTTATCTGGTGTTTTCACCACTCCTCAGTGCGTTTGATATGCAGAACCGGCGATATCTTGGTTTTCGTGGGGTTTCAAGCTGAGATATGCATTTTCTGCGATATTCCTGGTGAGACTTCTGTCAGAAGTATGAAGAATCTTCGAGAACGCCCTTTTCGAGCTACTTAATGCGCGAAACACGTTTTCTGGTGTTTTCACCACTCCACGGTACGTTTGATGTGCAGAACCGGAGATAACTCGGTTTTCGTCGGGTTTCAAGCTGAGATATGCATTTTCTGCGATAATCTTGGTGAGACTTCTGTCCGAAGTATGCAGAATCATCGAGATCGCTCTTTTCGAGCTATTTAATGCGAGAATCACGTTATCTGGTGTTTTCACCACTCCACAGTGCGTTTGATATGCAGTACCAGCGATATCTTGGTTTTCGTGGGGTTTCATGCTGAGATATGCATTTTCTGCGATCATCTTGGTGAGACTTCTGTCCGAAGTATGCAGAATCATCGATATCGCTCTATTCGAGCTATTTAATGCGACAAACACGTTATCTGGTGTTTTCAGCACCCCACAGTGCGTTTGATATGCAGAACCAGCGATATATTGGTTTTCGTGGGGTTTCAAGCTGAGATATGCATTTTTTACGATAATCTTGGTGAGACTTCTGTCCGAAGTATGCTTAACCATCGAGATCGCTCGTTTCGAGCTATTTAATGCGAGAAACACGTTATCTGGTGTTTTCACCACTCCACAGTGCGTATGATATGCAGAACCGGCGATATCTTGGTTTTCGTGTGGTTTCAAGCTGAGATATGCATTTTCTGCGATAATCTTGGTGAGACTTCTGTCCGAAGTATGCTGAAACATCGAGATCGCTCTTTTCGAGCTAGTTAATGCGAGAAAAACCTTATCCGGTGTTATCACCACTCCACAGTGCGTTTGATATGCAGAACCTGCGATATCTTGGTTTCGGTCGGGTTTCAAGCTGAGATATGCATTTTCTACGATAATCCTGGTGAGACTTCTGTCAGAAGTATGCAGGACCTTCGAGAACGCTCTTTTCGAGCTATTTAATGCGAGAAACACGTTATCTGGTGTTTTCACCACTCCACAGTGCGTATGATATGCAGAACCGGCGATATCTTGGTTTTCGTGGGGTTTCAAGCTGAGATATGCATTTTCTGCGATAATCTTGGTGAGACTTCTGTCCGAAGTATGCTGAAACATCGAGATCGCTTTTTTCGAGCTAGTTAATGCGAGAAAAACCTTATCCGGTGTTATCACCACTCCACAGTGCGTTTGATATGCAGAACCTGCGATATCTTGGTTTTCGTGGGGTTTCAAGCTGAGATATGCATTTTCTGCGATAATCTTGGTGAGACTTCTGTTAGAAGTATGCAGAATCATCGAGATCGCACTTTTCGAGCTATTTAATGCGAGAAACACGTTATCTGGTGTTTTCACCACTCCACAGTTGGTTTGATATGCAGAACCGGCGATATTTTGGTTTTCGTCGGGTTTCAAGCTGAGATATGCATTTTCTACGATAATCTTGGTGAAACATCTGTCCGAAGTATGCAGAAACGTCGAGAGCGCTCTTTTCGAGCTAATTAATGCGAGAAACTCGTTTTCTGGGGTTTTCACCACTCCACAGTTCGTTGGATATGCAGAACCGGAGATATCTTGGTTTTCGTGGTGTTTCAAGCTGAGATATGCATTTTCTGCGATAATCTTGGTGAGACTTCTGTCCGAAGTATGCTGAATCATCTAGATCGCTCTTTTCGTGCTAGTTAATGCGAGAAAAACCTTATCCGGTGTTATCACCACTCCACAGTGCGTTTGATATGTAGAGACGCCGATAACTTGGTTTTCGTGGGGTTTTCAGCTGAGATATGCATTTTCTACGATAATATTGGTGAGAATTAATTCAGAAGTATGCGGAATCATCTAGATCGCTCTTTTCGAGCTACTTAATGCAGGAAACACGTTTTCTGGTGTTTTCACCACTCCACAGTACGTTTGATATGCAGAACCGGCGATATCTTGATTTTCGTGGTGTTTTCAGCTGAGATATGCATTTTCTACGATAATGTTGGTGAGACTTCTGTCAGAAGTATGCAGAATCTTCGAGAACGCTCTTTTCGAGCTACTTAATGCACGAAACACGTTTTCTGGTGTTTTCACCACTCCACAGTACGTTTGACATGCAGAACCGGAGATATCTTGGTTTCGGCCGGGTTTCAAGCTGAGATATGCATTTTCTCCGATAATCCTGGTGAGACTTCTGTCAGAAGTATGCAGAACCTTCGAGATCGCACTTTTCGAGCTATTTAATGCGAGAAACACGTTAGCTGGTGTTTTGACCACTCCAGAGTGCGTTTGATATGTAGAGACGCCGATAACTTGGTTTTCGTGGGGTTTCCAGCTGAAATATGCATTTTCTGCGATAATCTTGGTGTTTCATCTATGAGAAGTATGCAGAATCATCGAGAACGCTCTTTTCGAGCTAGTTAATGCGAGAAACACGTTTTCTGGTGTTTTCACCACGCCACAGTGCGTTCGATATGCAGAACAGTAGATATCTTGGTTTTCGTGGGGTTTCAAGCTGAGATATGCATTTTCTGCGATAATCCTGGTGAGACTTCTGTCAGAAGTATGCAGAACCTTCGAGATCGCTCTTTTCGAGCTGGTTAGTGCGAGAAACACGTTTTCTGTGGTTTTGACCACTCCACAGTTCGTTGGATATGCAGAACAGTAGATATCTTGGTTTTCGTGGGGTTTCAAGCAGAGATATGCATTTTCTGCGATAATCTTGGTGTGACTTCTGTTAGAAGTATGCAGAATCATCGTGATCGCACTTTTCGAGCTACTTAATGCACGAAACACGTTTTCTGGTGTTTTCACCACTCCACAGTTCGTTGGATATGCAGAACCGGAGATATCTTGGTTTTCGTGGTGTTTCAAGCTGAGATATGCATTTTCTGCGATAATCTTGGTTGGTCTTTTGTCAGAAGTATGCAGAATCATCTAGATCGCTCTTTTCGAGCTACTTAATGCACGAAACACGTTTTCTGGTGTTTTCACCTCTCCACAGTACGTTTGACATGCAGAACCGGAGATATCTTGGTTTCGGTCGGGTTTTCAAGCTGAGATATGCATTTTCTACGATAATCCTGGTGAGACTTCTGTCAGAAGTATGCAGAATCTTCGAGAACGCTCTTTTCGAGCTACGTAATGCGCGTAACACGTTTTCTGGTGTTTTCACCACTCCACGGTACGTTTGATGTGCAGAACCGGAGATAACTCGGTTTTCGTCGGGTTTCAAGCTGAGATATGCTTTTCTACGATAATCTTGGTGAGACTTCTGTCCGAAGTATGCTGAATCATCGAGATCGCTCTTTTCGAGCTATTTAATGCGAGAAACACGTTCTCTGGTTGTTTTCACTACTCCACAGTGCGTTTGATATGCAGAACAGGCGATATCTTGATTTTCGTGTTGTGTCCAGCTGAGATATGCATTTTCTGCGATAATCTTGGTGGGTCTTTTATCAGAAGTATGCAGAATCATCTACATCGCTCTTTGAGAGCTACTTAATGCACGAAACACTTTTTCTGGTGTTTTCACTACTCCACAGTGCGTTTGATATGCAGAACCGGCGATATCTTGGTTTTCGTGGGGTTTCAAGCTGAGATATGCATTTTCTGCGATAATCTTGGTGAGAATTAAGTCAGAAGTATGCGGAATCATCTAGATCGCTCTTTTCGAGCTACTTAATGCAGGAAACACGTTTTCTGGTGTTTTCACCACTCCACAGTACGTTTGATATGCAGAACCGGCGATATCTTGATTTTCGTGGTGTTTTCAGCTGAGATATGCATTTTCTGCGATAATCTTGGTGAGACTTCTGTCCGAAGTATGCAGAATCATCGATATCGCTCTATTCGAGCTATTTAATGCGACAAACACGTTATCTGGTGTTTTCAGCACCCCACAGTGCGTTTGATATGCAGAACCAGCGATATCTTGGTTTTCGTGGGGTTTCAAGCTGAGATATGCATTTTTTACGATAATCTTGGTGAGACTTCTGTCCGAAGTATGCTTAACCATCGAGATCGCTCGTTTCGAGCTATTTAATGCGAGAAACACGTTATCTGGTGTTTTCACCACTCCACAGTGCGTATGATATGCAGAACCGGCGATATCTTGGTTTTCGTGTGGTTTCAAGCTGAGATATGCATTTTCTGCGATAATCTTGGTGAGACTTCTGTCCGAAGTATGCTGAAACATCGAGATCGCTCTTTTCGAGCTAGTTAATGCAAGAAGAACCTTATCCGGTGTTTTCACTACTCCACAGTGCGTTTGATATGCAGAACCGGCGATATCTTGGTTTTCGTAGGGTTTCAAGCTGAGATATGCATTTTCTGCGATAATCTTGGTGAGACTTCTGTCCGAAGTATGCTGAATAATCGAGATCGCTCTTTTCGAGCTGGTTAGTGCGAGAAACACGTTTTCTGTGGTTTTCACCACTCCACAGTGCGTTTGATATGCAGTACCAGCGATATCTTGGTTTTCGTGGGGTTTCATGCTGAGATATGCATTTTTTACGATCATCTTGGTGAGACTTCTGTCCGAAGTATGCAGAATCATCGATATCGCTCTATTCGAGCTATTTAATGCGACAAACACGTTATCTGGTGTTTTCAGCACCCCACAGTGCGTTTGATATGCAGAACCAGCGATATCTTGGTTTTCGTGGGGTTTCAAGCTGAGATATGCATTTTTTACGATAATCTTGGTGAGACTTCTGTCCGAAGTATGCTTAACCATCGAGATCGCTCGTTTCGAGCTATTTAATGCGAGAAACACGTTATCTGGTGTTTTCACCACTCCACAGTGCGTATGATATGCAGAACCGGCGATATCTTGGTTTTCGTGTGGTTTCAAGCTGAGATATGCATTTTCTGCGATAATCATGGTGAGACTTCTGTCCGAAGTATGCTGAAACATCGAGATCGCTCTTTTCGAGCTAGTTAATGCGAGAAAAACCTTATCCCGTGTTATCACCACTTCATAGTGCGTTTGATATGCAGAACCTGCGATATCTTGTTTTTCGTGGGGTGTCAAGCTGAGATATGCATTTTCTGCGATAATCTTGGTGAGACTTCTGTTAGAAGTATGCAGAATCATCGAGATCGCACTTTTCGAGCTATTTAATGCGAGAAACACGTTATCTGGTGTTTTCACCACTCCACAGTTGGTTTGATATGCAGAACCGGCGATATTTTGGTTTTCGTCGGGTTTCAAGCTGAGATATGCATTTTCTACGATAATCTTGGTGAAACATCTGTCCGAAGTATGCAGAATTTTTCGAGAACGCTCTTTTCGAGCTACTTAATGCACGAAACACGTTTTCTGGTGTTTTCACCACTCCACAGTACGTTTGACATGCAGAACCGGAGATATCTTGGTTTCGGCCGGGTTTCAAGCTGAGATATGCATTTTCTACGATAATCCTGGTGAGACTTCTGTCAGAAGTATGCAGGATCTTCGAGAACGCTCTTTTCGAGCTATTTAATGCGAGAAACACGTTATCTGGTGTTTTCACCACTCCACAGTGCGTATGATACGCAGAACCGGCGATATCTTGGTTTTCGTGGGGTTTCAAGCTGAGATATGCATTTTCTGCGATAATCTTGGTGAGACTTCTGTCCGAAGTATGCTGAAACATCGAGATCGCTCTTTTCGAGCTAGTTAATGCAAGAAGAACCTTATCCGGTGTTTTCACTACTCCACAGTGCGTTTGATATGCTGAACCGGCGATATCTTGGTTTTCGTGGGGTTTCAAGCTGAGATATGCATTTTCTGCGATAATCTTGGTGAGACTTCTGTCCGAAGTATGCTGAATAATCGAGATCGCTCTTTTCGAGCTGGTTAGTGCGAGAAACACGTTTTCTGTGGTTTTCACCACTCCACAGTTCGTTGGATATGCAGAACAGCAGATATCTTGGTTTTCGTGGTGTTTCCAGCTGAGATACGCATTTTCTGCGATAATCCTGGTGAGACTTCTGTCAGAAGTATGCAGAATCTTCGAGAACGCTCTTTTCGAGCTACGTAATGCGCGTAACACGTTTTCTGGTGTTTTCACCACTCCACGGTACGTTTGATGTGCAGAACCGGAGATAACTCGGTTTTCGTCGGGTTTCAAGCTGAGATATGCATTTTCTACGATAATCTTGGTGAGACTTCTGTCCGAAGTATGCTGAATCATCGAGATCGCTCTTTTCAAGCTATTTAATGCGAGAAACACGTTCTCTGGTTGTTTTCACCACTCCACAGTGCGTTTGATATGCAGAACAGGCGATATCTTGATTTTCGTGGTGCTTCCAGCTGAGATATGCATTTTCTGCGATAATCTTGGTGGGTCTTTTATCAGAAGTATGCAGAATCATCTACATCGCTCTTTGAGAGCTACTTAATGCACGAAACACTTTTTCTGGTGTTTTCACTACTCCACAGTGCGTTTGATATGCAGAACCGGCGATATCTTGGTTTTCGTGGGGTTTCAAGCTGAGATATGCATTTTCTGCGATAATCTTGGTGAGAATTAAGTCAGAAGTATGCGGAATCATCTAGATCGCTCTTTTCGAGCTACTTAATGCAGGAAACACGTTTTCTGGTGTTTTCACCACTCCACAGTACGTTTGATATGCAGAACCGGCGATATCTTGATTTTCGTGGTGTTTTCAGCTGAGATATGCATTTTCTGCGATAATCTTGGTGAGACTTCTGTCCGAAGTATGCAGAATCATCGATATCGCTCTATTCGAGCTATTTAATGCGACAAACACGTTATCTGGTGTTTTCAGCACCCCACAGTGCGTTTGATATGCAGAACCAGCGATATCTTGGTTTTCGTGGGGTTTCAAGCTGAGATATGCATTTTTTACGATAATCTTGGTGAGACTTCTGTCCGAAGTATGCTTAACCATCGAGATCGCTCGTTTCGAGCTATTTAATGCGAGAAACACGTTATCTGGTGTTTTCACCACTCCACAGTGCGTATGATATGCAGAACCGGCGATATCTTGGTTTTCGTGTGGTTTCAAGCTGAGATATGCATTTTCTGCGATAATCTTGGTGAGACTTCTGTCCGAAGTATGCTGAAACATCGAGATCGCTCTTTTCGAGCTAGTTAATGCAAGAAGAACCTTATCCGGTGTTTTCACTACTCCACAGTGCGTTTGATATGCAGAACCGGCGATATCTTGGTTTTCGTAGGGTTTCAAGCTGAGATATGCATTTTCTGCGATAATCTTGGTGAGACTTCTGTCCGAAGTATGCTGAATAATCGAGATCGCTCTTTTCGAGCTGGTTAGTGCGAGAAACACGTTTTCTGTGGTTTTCACCACTCCACAGTGCGTTTGATATGCAGTACCAGCGATATCTTGGTTTTCGTGGGGTTTCATGCTGAGATATGCATTTTTTACGATCATCTTGGTGAGACTTCTGTCCGAAGTATGCAGAATCATCGATATCGCTCTATTCGAGCTATTTAATGCGACAAACACGTTATCTGGTGTTTTCAGCACCCCACAGTGCGTTTGATATGCAGAACCAGCGATATCTTGGTTTTCGTGGGGTTTCAAGCTGAGATATGCATTTTTTACGATAATCTTGGTGAGACTTCTGTCCGAAGTATGCTTAACCATCGAGATCGCTCGTTTCGAGCTATTTAATGCGAGAAACACGTTATCTGGTGTTTTCACCACTCCACAGTGCGTATGATATGCAGAACCGGCGATATCTTGGTTTTCGTGTGGTTTCAAGCTGAGATATGCATTTTCTGCGATAATCATGGTGAGACTTCTGTCCGAAGTATGCTGAAACATCGAGATCGCTCTTTTCGAGCTAGTTAATGCGAGAAAAACCTTATCCCGTGTTATCACCACTTCATAGTGCGTTTGATATGCAGAACCTGCGATATCTTGTTTTTCGTGGGGTGTCAAGCTGAGATATGCATTTTCTGCGATAATCTTGGTGAGACTTCTGTTAGAAGTATGCAGAATCATCGAGATCGCACTTTTCGAGCTATTTAATGCGAGAAACACGTTATCTGGTGTTTTCACCACTCCACAGTTGGTTTGATATGCAGAACCGGCGATATTTTGGTTTTCGTCGGGTTTCAAGCTGAGATATGCATTTTCTACGATAATCTTGGTGAAACATCTGTCCGAAGTATGCAGAATTTTTCGAGAACGCTCTTTTCGAGCTACTTAATGCACGAAACACGTTTTCTGGTGTTTTCACCACTCCACAGTACGTTTGACATGCAGAACCGGAGATATCTTGGTTTCGGCCGGGTTTCAAGCTGAGATATGCATTTTCTACGATAATCCTGGTGAGACTTCTGTCAGAAGTATGCAGGATCTTCGAGAACGCTCTTTTCGAGCTATTTAATGCGAGAAACACGTTATCTGGTGTTTTCACCACTCCACAGTGCGTATGATACGCAGAACCGGCGATATCTTGGTTTTCGTGGGGTTTCAAGCTGAGATATGCATTTTCTGCGATAATCTTGGTGAGACTTCTGTCCGAAGTATGCTGAAACATCGAGATCGCTCTTTTCGAGCTAGTTAATGCAAGAAGAACCTTATCCGGTGTTTTCACTACTCCACAGTGCGTTTGATATGCTGAACCGGCGATATCTTGGTTTTCGTGGGGTTTCAAGCTGAGATATGCATTTTCTGCGATAATCTTGGTGAGACTTCTGTCCGAAGTATGCTGAATAATCGAGATCGCTCTTTTCGAGCTGGTTAGTGCGAGAAACACGTTTTCTGTGGTTTTCACCACTCCACAGTTCGTTGGATATGCAGAACAGCAGATATCTTGGTTTTCGTGGTGTTTCCAGCTGAGATACGCATTTTCTGCGATAATCCTGGTGAGACTTCTGTCAGAAGTATGCAGAATCTTCGAGAACGCTCTTTTCGAGCTACGTAATGCGCGTAACACGTTTTCTGGTGTTTTCACCACTCCACGGTACGTTTGATGTGCAGAACCGGAGATAACTCGGTTTTCGTCGGGTTTCAAGCTGAGATATGCATTTTCTACGATAATCTTGGTGAGACTTCTGTCCGAAGTATGCTGAATCATCGAGATCGCTCTTTTCAAGCTATTTAATGCGAGAAACACGTTCTCTGGTTGTTTTCACCACTCCACAGTGCGTTTGATATGCAGAACAGGCGATATCTTGATTTTCGTGGTGCTTCCAGCTGAGATATGCATTTTCTGCGACAATCTTGGTGGGTCTTTTATCAGAAGTATGCAGAATCATCTACATCGCTCTTTTCGAGCTACTTAATGCACGAAACACGTTTTCTGGTGTTTTCACCACTCCACAGTGCGTTTGATATGCAGAACCGGCGATATCTTGGTTTTCGTGGGGTTTCAAGCTGAGATATGCATTTTCTGCGATAATCTTGGTGAGACTTCTGTCGGAAGTATGCTGAATCATCGAGATCGCTCTTTTCGAGCTAGTTAGTGCGAGAAACACGTTATCTGGTGTTTTCACCACTCCACAGTGCGTTTGATATGCAGAACAGTACATATCTTGGTTTTCGTGGGGTTTCAAGCTGAGATTTGTATTTTCTGCGATAATCTTGGTGGGTCTTTTGTCAGAAGAATGCAGAATCATCTAGATCGCTCTTTTCGAGCTACTTAATGCACGAAACACGTTTTCTGGTGTTTTCACCACTCCGCAGTACGTTTGAAATGCAGAACCGGAGATATCTTGGTTTCGGTCGGGTTTCAAGCTGAGATATGCATTTTCTACGATAATCTTGGTGAAACATCTGTCCGAAGTATGCAGAATCTTCGAGAACGCTCTTTTCGAGCTACTTAATGCACGAAACACGTTTTCTGGTGTTTTCACCACTCCACAGTACGTTTGACATGCAGAACCGGAGATATCTTGGTTTCGGCCGGGTTTCAAGCTGAGATATGCATTTTCTACGATAATCCTGGTGAGACTTCTGTCAGAAGTATGCAGGATCTTCGAGAACGCTCTTTTCGAGCTATTTAATGCGAGAAACACGTTATCTGGTGTTTTCACCACTCCACAGTGCGTATGATACGCAGAACCGGCGATATCTTGGTTTTCGTGGGGTTTCAAGCTGAGATATGCATTTTCTGCGATAATCTTGGTGAGACTTCTGTCCGAAGTATGCTGAAACATCGAGATCGCTCTTTTCGAGCTACTTAATGCACGAAACACGTTATCTGGTGTTTTCACCACTCCACAGTGCGTATGATATGCAGAACCGGCGATATCTTGGTTTTCGTGGGGTTTCAAGCTGAGATATGCATTTTCTGCGATAATCTTGGTGAGACTTCTGTCCGAAGTATGCTGAAACATCGAGATCGCTCTTTTCGAGCTAGTTAATGCGACAAAAACCTTATCCGGTGTTATCACCACTTCATAGTGCGTTTGATATGCAGAACCGGCGATATTTTGGTTTTCGTCGGGTTTCAAGCTGAGATATGCATTTTCTACGATAATCTTGGTGAAACATCTGTCCGAAGTATGCAGAAACGTCGAGAGCGCTCTTTTCGAGCTAATTAATGCGAGAAACTCGTTTTCTGGGGTTTCAACCACTCCACAGTTCGTTGGATATGAGGAACCGGAGATATCTTGGTTTTCGTGGTGTTTCAAGCTGAGATATGCATTTCCTGCGATAATCTTGGTCAGACTTCTGTCCGAAGTATGCTGAATCTTCGAGATCGCTCTTTTCGAGCTATTTAATGCGAGGAACACGTTCTCTGGTTGTTTTCACCACTCCACTAGTGCGTTTGATATGCAGAACAGGCGATATCTTGATTTTCGTGGTGTTTCCAGCTGAGATATGCATTTTCTGCGATAATCTTGGTGGGTCTTTTGTCAGAAGTATGCAGAATCATCTAGATCGCTCTTTTCGAGCTACTTAATGCACGAAACACGTTTTCTGGTGTTTTCACCTCTCCACAGTACGTTTGACATGCAGAACCGGAGATATCTTGGTTTCGGTCGGGTTTTCAAGCTGAGATATGCATTTTCTACGATAATCCTGGTGAGACTTCTGTCAGAAGTATGCAGAATCTTCGAGAACGCTCTTTTCGAGCTACGTAATGCGCGTAACACGTTTTCTGGTGTTTTCACCACTCCACGGTACGTTTGATGTGCAGAACCGGAGATAACTCGGTTTTCGTCGGGTTTCAAGCTGAGATATGCTTTTCTACGATAATCTTGGTGAAACATCTGTCCGAAGTATGCAGAAACGTCGAGAGCGCTCTTTTCGAGCTAATTAATGCGAGAAACTCGTTTTCTGGGGTTTCAACCACTCCACAGTTCGTTGGATATGAGGAACCGGAGATATCTTGGTTTTCGTGGTGTTTCAAGCTGAGATATGCATTTCCTGCGATAATCTTGGTCAGACTTCTGTCCGAAGTATGCTGAATCTTCGAGATCGCTCTTTTCGAGCTATTTAATGCGAGGAACACGTTCTCTGGTTGTTTTCACCACTCCACTAGTGCGTTTGATATGCAGAACAGGCGATATCTTGATTTTCGTGGTGTTTCCAGCTGAGATATGCATTTTCTGCGATAATCTTGGTGGGTCTTTTGTCAGAAGTATGCAGAATCATCTAGATCGCTCTTTTCGAGCTACTTAATGCACGAAACACGTTTTCTGGTGTTTTCACCTCTCCACAGTACGTTTGACATGCAGAACCGGAGATATCTTGGTTTCGGTCGGGTTTTCAAGCTGAGATATGCATTTTCTACGATAATCCTGGTGAGACTTCTGTCAGAAGTATGCAGAATCTTCGAGAACGCTCTTTTCGAGCTACGTAATGCGCGTAACACGTTTTCTGGTGTTTTCACCACTCCACGGTACGTTTGATGTGCAGAACCGGAGATAACTCGGTTTTCGTCGGGTTTCAAGCTGAGATATGCTTTTCTACGATAATCTTGGTGAGACTTCTGTCCGAAGTATGCTGAATCATCGAGATCGCTCTTTTCGAGCTATTTAATGCGAGAAACACGTTCTCTGGTTGTTTTCACTACTCCACAGTGCGTTTGATATGCAGAACAGGCGATATCTTGATTTTCGTGGTGTTTCCAGCTGAGATATGCATTTTCTGCGATAATCTTGGTGGGTCTTTTATCAGAAGTATGCAGAATCATCTACATCGCTCTTTGAGAGCTACTTAATGCACGAAACACGTTTTCTGGTGTTTTCACCACTCCACAGTGCGTTTGATATGCAGAACCGGCGATATCTTGGTTTTCGTGGGGTTTCAAGCTGAGATATGCATTTTCTGCGATAATCTTGGTGAGACTTCTGTCCGAAGTATGCTGAATCATCGAGATCGCTCTTTTCGAGCTAGTTAGTGCGAGAAACACGTTTTCTGGTGTTTTCACCACTCCGCAGTACGTTTGACATGCAGAACCGGAGATATCTTGGTTTCGGCCGGGTTTCAAGCTGAGATATGCATTTTCTACGATAATCCTGGTGAGACTTCTGTCAGAAGTATGCAGAACCTTCGAGATCGCACTTTTCGAGCTATTTAATGCGAGAAACACGTTAGCTTGTGTTTTGACCACTCCACAGTGCGTTTGATATGTAGAGACGCCGATAACTTGGTTTTCGTGGGGTTTTCAGCTGAGATATGCATTTTCTACGATAATATTGGTTAGAATTAAGTCAGAAGTATGCGGAATCATCTAGATCGCTCTTTTCGAGCTGCTTAATGCAGGAAACACGTTTTCTGGTGTTTTCACCACTCCACAGTACGTTTGATATGCAGAACCGGCGATATCTTGGTTTTCGTGGTGTTTCCAGCTGAGATATGCATTTTCTGCGATAATCTTGGTGGGTCTTTTATCAGAAGCATGCAGAATCATCTACATCGCTCTTTGAGAGCTACTTAATGCACGAAACACGTTTTCTGATGTTTTCACCACTCCACAGTGCGTTTGATATGCAGAACCGGCGATATCTTGGTTTTCGTGGGGTTTCAAGCTGAGATATGCATTTTCTACGATAATCTTGGTGAGACTTCTGTCCGAAGTATGCTGAATCATCGAGATCGCTCTTTTCAAGCTATTTAATGCGAGAAACACGTTCTCTGGTTGTTTTCACCACTCCACAGTGCGTTTGATATGCAGAACAGGCGATATCTTGATTTTCGTGGTGCTTCCAGCTGAGATATGCATTTTCTGCGACAATCTTGGTGGGTCTTTTATCAGAAGTATGCAGAATCATCTACATCGCTCTTTTCGAGCTACTTAATGCACGAAACACGTTTTCTGGTGTTTTCACCACTCCACAGTGCGTTTGATATGCAGAACCGGCGATATCTTGGTTTTCGTGGGGTTTCATGCTGAGATATGCATTTCTTACGATCATCTTGGTGAGACTTCTGTCCGAAGTATGCTGAGTAATCGAGATCGCTCTTTTCGAGCTGGTTAGTGCGAGAAACACGTTTTCTGTGGTTTTCACCACTCCACAGTTCGTTGGATATGCAGAACAGCAGATATCTTGGTTTTCGTGGTGTTTCCAGCTGAGATACGCATTTTCTGCGATAATCCTGGTGAGACTTCTGTCAGAAGTATGCAGAATCTTCGAGAACGCTCTTTTCGAGCTACGTAATGCGCGTAACACGTTTTCTGGTGTTTTCACCACTCCACGGTACGTTTGATGTGCAGAACCGGAGATAACTCGGTTTTCGTCGGGTTTCAAGCTGAGATATGCATTTTCTACGATAATCTTGGTGAGACTTCTGTCCGAAGTATGCTGAATCATCGAGATCGCTCTTTTCAAGCTATTTAATGCGAGAAACACGTTCTCTGGTTGTTTTCACCACTCCACAGTGCGTTTGATATGCAGAACAGGCGATATCTTGATTTTCGTGGTGCTTCCAGCTGAGATATGCATTTTCTGCGACAATCTTGGTGGGTCTTTTATCAGAAGTATGCAGAATCATCTACATCGCTCTTTTCGAGCTACTTAATGCACGAAACACGTTTTCTGGTGTTTTCACCACTCCACAGTGCGTTTGATATGCAGAACCGGCGATATCTTGGTTTTCGTGGGGTTTCAAGCTGAGATATGCATTTTCTGCGATAATCTTGGTGAGACTTCTGTCGGAAGTATGCTGAATCATCGAGATCGCTCTTTTCGAGCTACTTAATGCACGAAACACGTTTTCTGGTGTTTTCACCACTCCACAGTACGTTTGACATGCAGAACCGGAGATATCTTGGTTTCGGCCGGGTTTCAAGCTGAGATATGCATTTTCTACGATAATCCTGGTGAGACTTCTGTCAGAAGTATGCAGGATCTTCGAGAACGCTCTTTTCGAGCTATTTAATGCGAGAAACACGTTATCTGGTGTTTTCACCACTCCACAGTGCGTATGATACGCAGAACCGGCGATATCTTGGTTTTCGTGGGGTTTCAAGCTGAGATATGCATTTTCTGCGATAATCTTGGTGAGACTTCTGTCCGAAGTATGCTGAAACATCGAGATCGCTCTTTTCGAGCTACTTAATGCACGAAACACGTTATCTGGTGTTTTCACCACTCCACAGTGCGTATGATATGCAGAACCGGCGATATCTTGGTTTTCGTGGGGTTTCAAGCTGAGATATGCATTTTCTGCGATAATCTTGGTGAGACTTCTGTCCGAAGTATGCTGAAACATCGAGATCGCTCTTTTCGAGCTAGTTAATGCGACAAAAACCTTATCCGGTGTTATCACCACTTCATAGTGCGTTTGATATGCAGAACCGGCGATATTTTGGTTTTCGTCGGGTTTCAAGCTGAGATATGCTTTTTCTACGATAATCTTGGTGAAACATCTGTGCGAAGTATGCAGAAACGTCGAGAGCGCTCTTTTCGAGCTAATTAATGCGAGAAACTCGTTTTCTGGGGTTTCAACCACTCCACAGTTCGTTGGATATGAGGAACCGGAGATATCTTGGTTTTCGTGGTGTTTCAAGCTGAGATATGCATTTCCTGCGATAATCTTGGTCAGACTTCTGTCCGAAGTATGCTGAATCATCGAGATCGCTCTTTTCGAGCTATTTAATGCGAGGAACACGTTCTCTGGTTGTTTTCACCACTCCACTAGTGCGTTTGATATGCAGAACAGGCGATATCTTGATTTTCGTGGTGTTTCCAGCTGAGATATGCATTTTCTGCGATAATCTTGGTGGGTCTTTTGTCAGAAGTATGCAGAATCATCTAGATCGCTCTTTTCGAGCTACTTAATGCACGAAACACGTTTTCTGGTGTTTTCACCTCTCCACAGTACGTTTGACATGCAGAACCGGAGATATCTTGGTTTCGGTCGGGTTTTCAAGCTGAGATATGCATTTTCTACGATAATCCTGGTGAGACTTCTGTCAGAAGTATGCAGAATCTTCGAGAACGCTCTTTTCGAGCTACGTAATGCGCGTAACACGTTTTCTGGTGTTTTCACCACTCCACGGTACGTTTGATGTGCAGAACCGGAGATATCTTGGTTTTCGTGGGGTTTCAAGCTGAGATATGCATTTTCTGCGATAATCTTGGTGAGACTTCTGTCCGAAGTATGCTGAATCATCGAGATCGCTCTTTTCGAGCTAGTTAGTGCGAGAAACACGTTTTCTGGTGTTTTCACCACTCCGCAGTACGTTTGACATGCAGAACCGGAGATATCTTGGTTTCGGCCGGGTTTCAAGCTGAGATATGCATTTTCTACGATAATCCTGGTGAGACTTCTGTCAGAAGTATGCAGAACCTTCGAGATCGCACTTTTCGAGCTATTTAATGCGAGAAACACGTTAGCTTGTGTTTTGACCACTCCACAGTGCGTTTGATATGTAGAGACGCCGATAACTTGGTTTTCGTGGGGTTTTCAGCTGAGATATGCATTTTCTACGATAATATTGGTTAGAATTAAGTCAGAAGTATGCGGAATCATCTAGATCGCTCTTTTCGAGCTACTTAATGCAGGAAACACGTTTTCTGGTGTTTTCACCACTCCACAGTACGTTTGATATGCAGAACCGGCGATATCTTGGTTTTCGTGGTGTTTTCAGCTGAGATATGCATTTTCTACGATAATGTTGGTGAGACTTCTGTCAGAAGTATGCAGAATCTTCGAGAACGCTCTTTTCGAGCTACTTAATGCACGAAACACGTTTTCTGGTGTTTTCACTACTCCACAGTGCGTTTGATATGCAGAACAGGCGATATCTTGATTTTCGTGGTGTTTCCAGCTGAGATATGCATTTTCTGCGATAATCTTGGTGGGTCTTTTATCAGAAGCATGCAGAATCATCTACATCGCTCTTTGAGAGCTACTTAATGCACGAAACACGTTTTCTGATGTTTTCACCACTCCACAGTGCGTTTGATATGCAGAACCGGCGATATCTTGGTTTTCGTGGGGTTTCAAGCTGAGATATGCATTTTCTGCGATAATCTTGGTGAGACTTCTGTCCGAAGTATGCTGAATCATCGAGATCGCTCTTTTCGAGCTAGTTAGTGCGAGAAACACGTTTTCTGGTGTTTTCACCACTCCGCAGTACGTATGATATGCAGAACCGGCGATATCTTGGTTTTCGTGGGGTTTCATGCTGAGATATGCATTTTTTACGATCATCTTGGTGAGACTTCTGTCCGAAGTATGCAGAATCATCGATATCGCTCTATTCGAGCTATTTAATGCGACAAACACGTTATCTGGTGTTTTCACCACTCCACAGTGCGTATGATATGCAGAACCGGCGATATCTTGGTTTTCGTGTGGTTTCAAGCTGAGATATGCATTTTCTGCGATAATCTTGGTGAGACTTCTGTCCGAAGTATGCTGAAACATCGAGATCGCTCTTTTCGAGCTAGTTAATGCAAGAAGAACCTTATCCGGTGTTTTCACTACTCCACAGTGCGTTTGATATGCAGAACCGGCGATATCTTGGTTTTCGTAGGGTTTCAAGCTGAGATATGCATTTTCTGCGATAATCTTGGTGAGACTTCTGTCCGAAGTATGCTGAATAATCGAGATCGCTCTTTTCGAGCTGGTTAGTGCGAGAAACACGTTTTCTGTGGTTTTCACCACTCCACAGTGCGTTTGATATGCAGTACCAGCGATATCTTGGTTTTCGTGGGGTTTCATGCTGAGATTTGTATTTTCTGCGATAATCTTGGTGGGTCTTTTGTCAGAAGAATGCAGAATCATCTAGATCGCTCTTTTCGAGTTACTTAATGCACGAAACACGTTTTCTGGTGTTTTCACCACTCCGCAGTACGTTTGAAATGCAGAACCGGAGATATCTTGGTTTCGGTCGGGTTTCAAGCTGAGATATGCATTTTCTACGATAATCTTGGTGAAACATCTGTCCGAAGTATGCAGAATCTTCGAGAACGCTCTTTTCGAGCTACTTAATGCACGAAACACGTTTTCTGGTGATTTCACCACTCCACAGTACGTTTGACATGCAGAACCGGAGATATCTTGGTTTCGGCCGGGTTTCAAGCTGAGATATGAATTTTCTACGATAATCCTGGTGAGACTTCTGTCAGAAGTATGCAGGATCTTCGAGAACGCTCTTTTCGAGCTATTTAATGCGAGAAACACGTTATCTGGTGTTTTCACCACTCCACAGTGCGTATGATACGCAGAACCGGCGATATCTTGGTTTTCGTGGGGTTTCAAGCTGAGATATGCATTTTCTGCGATAATCTTGGTGAGACTTCTGTCCGAAGTATGCTGAAACATCGAGATCGCTCTTTTCGAGCTAGTTAATGCGAGAAACACGTTATCTGGTGTTTTCACCACTCCACAGTTGGTTTGATATGCAGAACCGGCGATATTTTGGTTTTCGTGGGGTTTCAAGCTGAGATATGCATTTTCTGCGATAATCTTGGTGAGACTTCTGTCCGAAGTATGCTGAATAATCGAGATCGCTCTTTTCGAGCTGGTTAGTGCGAGAAACACGTTTTCTGTGGTTTTCACCACTCCACAGTTCGTTGGATATGCAGAACAGCAGATATCTTGGTTTTCGTGGTGTTTCCAGCTGAGATACGCATTTTCTGCGATAATCCTGGTGAGACTTCTGTCAGAAGTATGCAGAATCTTCGAGAACGCTCTTTTCGAGCTACGTAATGCGCGTAACACGTTTTCTGGTGTTTTCACCACTCCACGGTACGTTTGATGTGCAGAACCGGAGATAACTCGGTTTTCGTCGGGTTTCAAGCTGAGATATGCATTTTCTACGATAATCTTGGTGAGACTTCTGTCCGAAGTATGCTGAATCATCGAGATCGCTCTTTTCAAGCTATTTAATGCGAGAAACACGTTCTCTGGTTGTTTTCACCACTCCACAGTGCGTTTGATATGCAGAACAGGCGATATCTTGATTTTCGTGGTGCTTCCAGCTGAGATATGCATTTTCTGCGACAATCTTGGTGGGTCTTTTATCAGAAGTATGCAGAATCATCTACATCGCTCTTTTCGAGCTACTTAATGCACGAAACACGTTTTCTGGTGTTTTCACCACTCCACAGTGCGTTTGATATGCAGAACCGGCGATATCTTGGTTTTCGTGGGGTTTCAAGCTGAGATATGCATTTTCTGCGATAATCTTGGTGAGACTTCTGTCGGAAGTATGCTGAATCATCGAGATCGCTCTTTTCGAGCTAGTTAGTGCGAGAAACACGTTATCTGGTGTTTTCACCACTCCACAGTGCGTTTGATATGCAGAACAGTACATATCTTGGTTTTCGTGGGGTTTCAAGCTGAGATTTGTATTTTCTGCGATAATCTTGGTGGGTCTTTTGTCAGAAGAATGCAGAATCATCTAGATCGCTCTTTTCGAGCTACTTAATGCACGAAACACGTTTTCTGGTGTTTTCACCACTCCGCAGTACGTTTGAAATGCAGAACCGGAGATATCTTGGTTTCGGTCGTGTTTCAAGCTGAGATATGCATTTTCTACGATAATCTTGGTGAAACATCTGTCCGAAGTATGCAGAATCTTCGAGAACGCTCTTTTCGAGCTACTTAATGCACGAAACACGTTTTCTGGTGTTTTCACCACTCCACAGTACGTTTGACATGCAGAACCGGAGATATCTTGGTTTCGGCCGGGTTTCAAGCTGAGATATGCATTTTCTACGATAATCCTGGTGAGACTTCTGTCAGAAGTATGCAGGATCTTCGAGAACGCTCTTTTCGAGCTATTTAATGCGAGAAACACGTTATCTGGTGTTTTCACCACTCCACAGTGCGTATGATACGCAGAACCGGCGATATCTTGGTTTTCGTGGGGTTTCAAGCTGAGATATGCATTTTCTGCGATAATCTTGGTGAGACTTCTGTCCGAAGTATGCTGAAACATCGAGATCGCTCTTTTCGAGCTACTTAATGCACGAAACACGTTATCTGGTGTTTTCACCACTCCACAGTGCGTATGATATGCAGAACCGGCGATATCTTGGTTTTCGTGGGGTTTCAAGCTGAGATATGCATTTTCTGCGATAATCTTGGTGAGACTTCTGTCCGAAGTATGCTGAAACATCGAGATCGCTCTTTTCGAGCTAGTTAATGCGACAAAAACCTTATCCGGTGTTATCACCACTTCATAGTGCGTTTGATATGCAGAACCGGCGATATTTTGGTTTTCGTCGGGTTTCAAGCTGAGATATGCATTTTCTACGATAATCTTGGTGAAACATCTGTCCGAAGTATGCAGAAACGTCGAGAGCGCTCTTTTCGAGCTAATTAATGCGAGAAACTCGTTTTCTGGGGTTTCAACCACTCCACAGTTCGTTGGATATGAGGAACCGGAGATATCTTGGTTTTCGTGGTGTTTCAAGCTGAGATATGCATTTCCTGCGATAATCTTGGTCAGACTTCTGTCCGAAGTATGCTGAATCATCGAGATCGCTCTTTTCGAGCTATTTAATGCGAGGAACACGTTCTCTGGTTGTTTTCACCACTCCACTAGTGCGTTTGATATGCAGAACAGGCGATATCTTGATTTTCGTGGTGTTTCCAGCTGAGATATGCATTTTCTGCGATAATCTTGGTGGGTCTTTTGTCAGAAGTATGCAGAATCATCTAGATCGCTCTTTTCGACCTACTTAATGCACGAAACACGTTTTCTGGTGTTTTCACCTCTCCACAGTACGTTTGACATGCAGAACCGGAGATATCTTGGTTTCGGTCAGGTTTTCAAGCTGAGATATGCATTTTCTACGATAATCCTGGTGAGACTTCTGTCAGAAGTATGCAGAATCTTCGAGAACGCTCTTTTCGAGCTACGTAATGCGCGTAACACGTTTTCTGGTGTTTTCACCACTCCACGGTACGTTTGATGTGCAGAACCGGAGATAACTCGGTTTTCGTCGGGTTTCAAGCTGAGATATGCTTTTCTACGATAATCTTGGTGAGACTTCTGTCCGAAGTATGCTGAATCATCGAGATCGCTCTTTTCGAGCTATTTAATGCGAGAAACACGTTCTCTGGTTGTTTTCACTACTCCACAGTGCGTTTGATATGCAGAACAGGCGATATCTTGATTTTCGTGGTGTTTCCAGCTGAGATATGCATTTTCTGCGATAATCTTGGTGGGTCTTTTATCAGAAGTATGCAGAATCATCTACATCGCTCTTTGAGAGCTACTTAATGCACGAAACACGTTTTCTGGTGTTTTCACCACTCCACAGTGCGTTTGATATGCAGAACCGGCGATATCTTGGTTTTCGTGGGGTTTCAAGCTGAGATATGCATTTTCTGCGATAATCTTGGTGAGACTTCTGTCCGAAGTATGCTGAATCATCGAGATCGCTCTTTTCGAGCTAGTTAGTGCGAGAAACACGTTTTCTGGTGTTTTCACCACTCCGCCGTACGTTTGACATGCAGAACCGGAGATATCTTGGTTTCGGCCGGGTTTCAAGCTGAGATATGCATTTTCTACGATAATCCTGGTGAGACTTCTGTCAGAAGTATGCAGAACCTTCGAGATCGCACTTTTCGAGCTATTTAATGCGAGAAACACGTTAGCTTGTGTTTTGACCACTCCACAGTGCGTTTGATATGTAGAGACGCCGATAACTTGGTTTTCGTGGGGTTTTCAGCTGAGATATGCATTTTCTACGATAATATTGGTTAGAATTAAGTCAGAAGTATGCGGAATCATCTAGATCGCTCTTTTCGAGCTACTTAATGCAGGAAACACGTTTTCTGGTGTTTTCACCACTCCACAGTACGTTTGATATGCAGAACCGGCGATATCTTGGTTTTCGTGGTGTTTTCAGCTGAGATATGCATTTTCTACGATAATGTTGGTGAGACTTCTGTCAGAAGTATGCAGAATCTTCGAGAACGCTCTTTTCGAGCTACTTAATGCACGAAACACGTTTTCTGGTGTTTTCACTACTCCACAGTGCGTTTGATATGCAGAACAGGCGATATCTTGATTTTCGTGGTGTTTCCAGCTGAGATATGCATTTTCTGCGATAATCTTGGTGGGTCTTTTATCAGAAGCATGCAGAATCATCTACATCGCTCTTTGAGAGCTACTTAATGCACGAAACACGTTTTCTGGTGTTTTCACCACTCCACAGTGCGTTTGATATGCAGAACCGGCGATATCTTGGTTTTCGTGGGGTTTCAAGCTGAGATATGCATTTTCTGCGATAATCTTGGTGAGACTTCTGTCCGAAGTATGCTGAATCATCGAGATCGCTCTTTTCGAGCTAGTTAGTGCGAGAAACACGTTTTCTGGTGTTTTCACCACTCCGCAGTACGTATGATATGCAGAACCGGCGATATCTTGGTTTTCGTGGGGTTTCATGCTGAGATATGCATTTTTTACGATCATCTTGGTGAGACTTCTGTCCGAAGTATGCAGAATCATCGATATCGCTCTATTCGAGCTATTTAATGCGACAAACACGTTATCTGGTGTTTTCAGCACCCTACAGTGCGTTTGATATGCAGAACCAGCGATATCTTGGTTTTCGTGGGGTTTCAAGCTGAGATATGCATTTTTTACGATAATCTTGGTGAGACTTCTGTCCGAAGTATGCTTAACCATCGAGATCGCTCGTTTCGAGCTATTTAATGCGAGAAACACGTTATCTGGTGTTTTCACCACTCCACAGTGCGTATGATATGCAGAACCGGCGATATCTTGGTTTTCGTGTGGTTTCAAGCTGAGATATGCATTTTCTGCGATAATCTTGGTGAGACTTCTGTCCGAAGTATGCTGAAACATCGAGATCGCTCTTTTCGAGCTAGTTAATGCAAGAAGAACCTTATCCGGTGTTTTCACTACTCCACAGTGCGTTTCTTATGCAGAACCGGCGATATCTTGGTTTTCGTAGGGTTTCAAGCTGAGATATGCATTTTCTGCGATAATCTTGGTGAGACTTCTGTCCGAAGTATGCAGAATCATCGATATCGCTCTATTCGAGCTATTTAATGCGACAAACACGTCATCTGGTGTTTTCAGCACCCCACAGTGCGTTTGATATGCAGAACCAGCGATATCTTGGTTTTCGTGGGGTTTCAAGCTGAGATATGCATTTTTTACGATAATCTTGGTGAGACTTCTGTCCGAAGTATGCTTAACCATCGATATCGCTCTATTCGAGCTATTTAATGCGACAAACACGTCATCTGGTGTTTTCAGCACCCCACAGTGCGTTTGATATGCAGAACCAGCGATATCTTGGTTTTCGTGGGGTTTCAAGCTGAGATATGCATTTTTTACGATAATCTTGGTGAGACTTCTGTCCGAAGTATGCTTAACCATCGAGATCGCTCGTTTCGAGCTATTTAATGCGAGAAACACGTTATCTGGTGTTTTCACCACTCCACAGTGCGTATGATATGCAGAACCGGCGATATCTTGGTTTTCGTGTGGTTTCAAGCTGAGATATGCATTTTCTGCGATAATCATGGTGAGACTTCTGTCCGAAGTATGCTGAAACATCGAGATCGCTCTTTTCGAGCTAGTTAATGCGAGAAAAACCTTATCCGGTGTTATCACCACTTCATAGTGCGTTTGATATGCAGAACCTGCGATATCTTGTTTTTCGTGGGGTTTCAAGCTGAGATATGCATTTTCTGCGATAATCTTGGTGAGACTTCTGTTAGAAGTATGCAGAATCATCGAGATCGCACTTTTCGAGCTATTTAATGCGAGAAACACGTTATCTAGTGTTTTCACCACTCCACAGTTGGTTTGATATGCAGAACCGGCGATATTTTGGTTTTCGTCGGGTTTCAAGCTGAGATATGCATTTTCTACGATAATCTTGGTGAAACATCTGTCCGAAGTATGCAGAATCTTCGAGAACGCTCTTTTCGAGCTACTTAATCCACGAAACACGTTTTCTGGTGTTTTCACCACTCCACAGTACGTTTGACATGCAGAACCGGAGATATCTTGGTTTCGGCCGGGTTTCAAGCTGAGATATGCATTTTCTACGATAATCCTGGTGAGACTTCTGTCAGAAGTATGCAGGATCTTCGAGAACGCTCTTTTCGAGCTATTTAATGCGAGAAACACGTTATCTGGTGTTTTCACCACTCCACAGTGCGTATGATACGCAGAACCGGCGATATCTTGGTTTTCGTGGGGTTTCAAGCTGAGATATGCATTTTCTGCGATAATCTTGGTGAGACTTCTGTCCGAAGTATGCTGAAACATCGAGATCGCTCTTTTCGAGCTAGTTAATGCAAGAAGAACCTTATCCGGTGTTTTCACTACTCCACAGTGCGTTTGATATGCAGAACCGGCGATATCTTGGTTTTCGTGGGGTTTCAAGCTGAGATATGCATTTTCTGCGATAATCTTGGTGAGACTTCTGTCCGAAGTATGCTGAATAATCGAGATCGCTCTTTTCGAGCTGGTTAGTGCGAGAAACACGTTTTCTGTGGTTTTCACCACTCCACAGTTCGTTGGATATGCAGAACAGCAGATATCTTGGTTTTCGTGGTGTTTCCAGCTGAGATACGCATTTTCTGCGATAATCCTGGTGAGACTTCTGTCAGAAGTATGCAGAATCTTCGAGAACGCTCTTTTCGAGCTACGTAATGCGCGTAACACGTTTTCTGGTGTTTTCACCACTCCACGGTACGTTTGATGTGCAGAACCGGAGATAACTCGGTTTTCGTCGGGTTTCAAGCTGAGATATGCATTTTCTACGATAATCTTGGTGAGACTTCTGTCCGAAGTATGCTGAATCATCGAGATCGCTCTTTTCAAGCTATTTAATGCGAGAAACACGTTCTCTGGTTGTTTTCACCACTCCACAGTGCGTTTGATATGCAGAACAGGCGATATCTTGATTTTCGTGGTGCTTCCAGCTGAGATATGCATTTTCTGCGACAATCTTGGTGGGTCTTTTATCAGAAGTATGCAGAATCATCTACATCGCTCTTTTCGAGCTACTTAATGCACGAAACACGTTTTCTGGTGTTTTCACCACTCCACAGTGCGTTTGATATGCAGAACCGGCGATATCTTGGTTTTCGTGGGGTTTCAAGCTGAGATATGCATTTTCTGCGATAATCTTGGTGAGACTTCTGTCGGAAGTATGCTGAATCATCGAGATCGCTCTTTTCGAGCTAGTTAGTGCGAGAAACACGTTATCTGGTGTTTTCACCACTCCACAGTGCGTTTGATATGCAGAACGGTACATATCTTGGTTTTCGTGGGGTTTCAAGCTGAGATTTGTATTTTCTGCGATAATCTTGGTGGGTCTTTTGTCAGAAGAATGCAGAATCATCTAGATCGCTCTGTTCGAGCTACTTAATGCACGAAACACGTTTTCTGGTGTTTTCACCACTCCGCAGTACGTTTGAAATGCAGAACCGGAGATATCTTGGTTTCGGTCGGGTTTCAAGCTGAGATATGCATTTTCTACGATAATCTTGGTGAAACATCTGTCCGAAGTATGCAGAATCTTCGAGAACGCTCTTTTCGAGCTACTTAATGCACGAAACACGTTTTCTGGTGTTTTCACCACTCCACAGTACGTTTGACATGCAGAACCGGAGATATCTTGGTTTCGGCCGGGTTTCAAGCTGAGATATGCATTTTCTACGATAATCCTGGTGAGACTTCTGTCAGAAGTATGCAGGATCTTCGAGAACGCTCTTTTCGAGCTATTTAATGCGAGAAACACGTTATCTGGTGTTTTCACCACTCCACAGTGCGTATGATACGCAGAACCGGCGATATCTTGGTTTTCGTGGGGTTTCAAGCTGAGATATGCATTTTCTGCGATAATCTTGGTGAGACTTCTGTCCGAAGTATGCTGAAACATCGAGATCGCTCTTTTCGAGCTACTTAATGCACGAAACACGTTATCTGGTGTTTTCACCACTCCACAGTGCGTATGATATGCAGAACCGGCGATATCTTGGTTTTCGTGGGGTTTCAAGCTGAGATATGCATTTTCTGCGATAATCTTGGTGAGACTTCTGTCCGAAGTATGCTGAAACATCGAGATCGCTCTTTTCGAGCTAGTTAATGCGACAAAAACCTTATCCGGTGTTATCACCACTTCATAGTGCGTTTGATATGCAGAACCGGCGATATTTTGGTTTTCGTCGGGTTTCAAGCTGAGATATGCATTTTCTACGATAATCTTGGTGAAACATCTGTCCGAAGTATGCAGAAACGTCGAGAGCGCTCTTTTCGAGCTAATTAATGCGAGGAACACGTTCTCTGGTTGTTTTCACCACTCCACTAGTGCGTTTGATATGCAGAACAGGCGATATCTTGATTTTCGTGGTGTTTCCAGCTGAGATATGCATTTTCTGCGATAATCTTGGTGAGTCTTTTGTCAGAAGTATGCAGAATCATCTAGATCGCTCTTTTCGAGCTACTTAATGCACGAAACACGTTTTCTGGTGTTTTCACCTCTCCACAGTACGTTTGACATGCAGAACCGGAGATATCTTGGTTTCGGTCGGGTTTTCAAGCTGAGATATGCATTTTCTACGATAATCCTGGTGAGACTTCTGTCAGAAGTATGCAGAATCTTCGAGAACGCTCTTTTCGAGCTACGTAATGCGCGTAACACGTTTTCTGGTGTTTTCACCACTCCACGGTACGTTTGATGTGCAGAACCGGAGATAACTCGGTTTTCGTCGGGTTTCAAGCTGAGATATGCTTTTCTACGATAATCTTGGTGAGACTTCTGTCCGAAGTATGCTGAATCATCGAGATCGCTCTTTTCGAGCTATTTAATGCGAGAAACACGTTCTCTGGTTGTTTTCACTACTCCACAGTGCGTTTGATATGCAGAACAGGCGATATCTTGATTTTCGTGGTGTTTCCAGCTGAGATATGCATTTTCTGCGATAATCTTGGTGGGTCTTTTATCAGAAGTATGCAGAATCATCTACATCGCTCTTTGAGAGCTACTTAATGCACGAAACACGTTTTCTGGTGTTTTCACCACTCCACAGTGCGTTTGATATGCAGAACCGGCGATATCTTGGTTTTCGTGGGGTTTCAAGCTGAGATATGCATTTTCTGCGATAATCTTGGTGAGACTTCTGTCCGAAGTATGCTGAATCATCGAGATCGCTCTTTTCGAGCTAGTTAGTGCGAGAAACACGTTTTCTGGTGTTTTCACCACTCCGCAGTACGTTTGACATGCAGAACCGGAGATATCTTGGTTTCGGCCGGGTTTCAAGCTGAGATATGCATTTTCTACGATAATCCTGGTGAGACTTCTGTCAGAAGTATGCAGAACCTTCGAGATCGCAATTTTCGAGCTATTTAATGCGAGAAACACGTTAGCTTGTGTTTTGACCACTCCACAGTGCGTTTGATATGTAGAGACGCCGATAACTTGGTTTTCGTGGGGTTTTCAGCTGAGATATGCATTTTCTACGATAATATTGGTTAGAATTAAGACAGAAGTATGCGGAATCATCTAGATCGCTCTTTTCGAGCTACTTAATGCAGGAAACACGTTTTCTGGTGTTTTCACCACTCCACAGTACGTTTGATATGCAGAACCGGCGATATCTTGGTTTTCGTGGTGTTTTCTGCTGAGATATGCATTTTCTACGATAATGTTGGTGAGACTTCTGTCAGAAGTATGCAGAATCTTCGAGAACGCTCTTTTCGAGCTACTTAATGCACGAAACACGTTTTCTGGTGTTTTCACTACTCCACAGTGCGTTTGATATGCAGAACAGGCGATATCTTGATTTTCGTGGTGTTTCCAGCTGAGATATGCATTTTCTGCGATAATCTTGGTGAGACTTCTGTCCGAAGTATGCTGAATCATCGAGATCGCTCTTTTCGAGCTAGTTAGTGCGAGAAACACGTTTTCTGGTGTTTTCACCACTCCGCAGTACGTTTGACATGCAGAACCGGAGATATCTTGGTTTCGGCCGGGTTTCAAGCTGAGATATGCATTTTCTACGATAATCCTGGTGAGACTTCTGTCAGAAGTATGCAGAACCTTCGAGATCGCACTTTTCGAGCTATTTAATGCGAGAAACACGTTAGCTGGTGTATTGACCACTCCAGAGTGCGTTTGATATGTAGAGACGCCGATAACTTGGTTTTCGTGGGGTTTCCAGCTGAAATATGCATTTTCTGCGATAATCTTGGTGTTTCATCTATGAGAAGTATGCAGAATCATCGAGAACGCTCTTTTCGAGCTAGTTAATGCGAGAAACACGTTTTCTGGTGTTTTCACCACGCCACAGTGCGTTTGATATGCAGAACAGTAGATATCTTGGTTTTCGTGGGGTTTCAAGCTGAGATATGCATTTTCTGCGATAAGCTTGGTGAGACTTCTGTCCCAAGTATGCTGAATCATCTAGATCGCTCTTTTCGAGCTATTCAATGCGAGAAACACGTTATCTGGTGTTTTCACCACTCCTCAGTGCGTTTGATATGCAGAACCGGCGATATCTTGGTTTTCGTGGGGTTTCAAGCTGAGATATGCATTTTCTGCGATATTCCTGGTGAGACTTCTGTCAGAAGTATGAAGAATCTTCGAGAACGCCCTTTTCGAGCTACTTAATGCGCGAAACACGTTTTCTGGTGTTTTCACCACTCCACGGTACGTTTGATGTGCAGAACCGGAGATAACTCGGTTTTCGTCGGGTTTCAAGCTGAGATATGCATTTTCTGCGATAATCTTTGTGAGACTTCTGTCCGAAGTATGCAGAATCATCGAGATCGCTCTTTTCGAGCTATTTAATGCGAGAATCACGTTATCTGGTGTTTTCACCACTCCACAGTGCGTTTGATATGCAGTACCAGCGATATCTTGGTTTTCGTGGGGTTTCATGCTGAGATATGCATTTTTTACGATCATCTTGGTGAGACTTCTGTCCGAAGTATGCAGAATCATCGATATCGCTCTATTCGAGCTATTTAGTGCGACAAACACGTTATCTGGTGTTTTCAGCACCCCACAGTGCGTTTGATATGCAGAACCAGCGATATCTTGGTTTTCGTGGGGTTTCAAGCTGAGATATGCATTTTTTACGATAATCTTGGTGAGACTTCTGTCCGAAGTATGCTTAACCATCGAGATCGCTCGTTTCGAGCTATTTAATGCGGGAAACACGTTATCTGGTGTTTTCACCACTCCACAGTGCGTTTGATGTGCAGAAGCGGCGATATCTTGGTTTTTGTGCGGTTTCAAGCTGAGTTATGCATTTTTTACGATAAGCTTGGTGAGACTTCTGTCAGAAGTATACAGGATCTTCGAGAACGCTCTTTTCGAGCTATTTAATGCGAGAAACTCGTTTTCTGTGGTTTTCACCACTCCACAGTTCGTTGGATATGCAGAATCGGAGATATCTTGGTTTTCGTGGGGTTTCAAGCTGAGATATGCATTTTCTGCGATAATCTTGGTGAGACTTCTGTCCGAAGTATGCAGAATCATCGAGATCGCTCTTTTCGAGCTATTTAATGCGAGAAACAAGTTATCTGGTGTTTTCACCACTCCACAGTGCGTTTGATATGCAGAACCTGCGATATCTTGGTTTTCGTGGGGTTTCAAGCTCAGATATGCATTTTCTGCGATAATCTTGGTGAGACTTCTGTCCGAAGTATGCAAAGTCATCGAGATCGTACTTTTCGAGCTATTTAATGCGAGAAACACGTTTTCTGGGGTTTTGACCACTCCACAGTTCGTTGGATATGCACAACAGGAGATATCTTGGTTTTCGTGGGGTTTCTAGCAGAGATATGCATTTTCTGCGATAATCATGGTGAGACTTCTGTTAGAAGTATGCAGAATCATCGAGATCGCTCTTTTCGACATATTTAATGCGAGCAAACACGTTATCTGGTGTTTTCACCACGCCACAGTGCGTTTGATATGCAGAACCGGCAATGTTTGGTTTTCGTCGGGTTTCAAGCTGAGATATGCATTTTCTGCGATAATCATGGTGAGACTTCTGTCCGAAGTATGCAGAATCATCGAGATCGCACTTTTCGAGCTATTTAATGCGAGAAACACGTTATCTGGTGTTTTCACCACTCCACAGTGCGTTTGATATGCAGAACCGGCGATATCTTGGTTTTTGTGGGGTTTCAAGCTGAGATATGCATTTTCTGCGATAATCTTGTTGAGACTTCTGTCCGAAGTATGCAGAATCATCGAGATGGCTCTTTTCGAGCTATTTAATGCGAGAAGCACGTTCTCTGGTTGTTTTCAGCACTCCACAGTGCGTTTGATGTGCAGAAACTGCGATATCATGATTTTCGTGGTGTTTCCAGCTGGGATATGCATTTTCTGCGATAATATTGGTGAGACGTCAGTCAGAAGTATGCAGAATCATCTAGATCGCTCTTTTCGAGCTACTTAATGCACGAAACTCGTTTTCTGGTGTTTTCACCACTCCACAGTACGTTTGACATGCAGAACCGGAGATATACTGGTTTCGGTCGGGTTTCAAGCTGAGCTATGCATTTTCTACGATAATCCTGGTGAGACTTCTGTCAGAAGTATGCAGAATCTTCGAGAACGCTCTTTTCGAGCTACTTAATGCGCGAAACACGTTTTCTGGTGTTTTCACCACTCCACGGTACGTTTGATGTGCAGAACCGGAGATAACGCGGTTTTCGTCGGGTTTCAAGCTGATATATGCATTTTCTACGATAATCTTGGTGAGACTTCTGTCAGAAGTATGCAGGAACTTCGAGAACGCTCTTTTCGAGCTACTTAATGCGAGAAACACGTTTTCTGGTGTTTTCATCACTCCACAGTGCGTTTGATATGCAGAACCGGCGACATCTTGGTTTTCGTGGGGTTTCAAGCTGAGATATGCATTTTCTACGATAATCCTGGTGAGACTTCTGTCAGAAGTATGCAGGACCTTCGAGAACGCTCTTTTCGAGCTATTTAATGCGAGAAACACGTTATCTGGTGTTTTCACCACTCCACAGTGCGTATGATATGCAGAACCGGCGATATCTTGGTTTTCGTGGGGTTTCAAGCTGAGATATGCATTTTCTGCGATAATCATGGTGAGACTTCTGTCCGAAGTATGCTGAAACATCGAGATCGCTCTTTTCGAGCTAGTTAATGCGAGAAAAACCTTATCCGGTGTTATCACCACTTCATAGTGCGTTTGATATGCAGAACCTGCGATATCTTGTTTTTCGTGGGGTTTCAAGCTGAGATATGCATTTTCTGCGATAATCTTGGTGAGACTTCTGTTAGAAGTATGCAGAATCATCGAGATCGCACTTTTCGAGCTATTTAATGCGAGAAACACGTTATCTGGTGTTTTCACCACTCCACAGTTGGTTTGATATGCAGAACCGGCGATATTTTGGTTTTCGTCGGGTTTCAAGCTGAGATATGCATTTTCTACGATAATCTTGGTGAAACATCTGTCCGAAGTATGCAGAAACGTCGAGAGCGCTCTTTTCGAGCTAATTAATGCGAGAAACTCGTTTTCTGGGGTTTTCACCACTCCACAGTTCGTTGGATATGCAGAACAGGCGATATCTTGATTTTCGTGGTGTTTCCAGCTGAGATATGCATTTTCTGCGATAATCTTGGTGGGTCTTTTATCAGAAGCATGCAGAATCATCTACATCGCTCTTTGAGAGCTACTTAATGCACGAAACACGTTTTCTGGTGTTTTCACCACTCCACAGTGCGTTTGATATGCAGAACCGGCGATATCTTGGTTTTCGTGGGGTTTCAAGCTGAGATATGCATTTTCTGCGATAATCTTGGTGAGACTTCTGTCCGAAGTATGCTGAATCATCGAGATCGCTCTTTTCGAGCTAGTTAGTGCGAGAATCACGTTTTCTGGTGTTTTCACCACTCCGCAGTACGTTTGACATGCAGAACCGGAGATATCTTGGTTTCGGCCGGGTTTCAAGCTGAGATATGCATTTTCTACGATAATCCTGGTGAGACTTCTGTCAGAAGTATGCAGAACCTTCGAGATCGCACTTTTCGAGCTATTTAATGCGAGAAACACGTTTGCTGGTGTATTGACCACTCCAGAGTGCGTTTGATATGTAGAGACGCCGATAACTTGGTTTTCGTGGGGTTTCCAGCTGAAATATGCATTTTCTGCGATAATCTTGGTGTTTCATCTATGAGAAGTATGCAGAATCATCGAGAACGCTCTTTTCGAGCTAGTTAATGCGAGAAACACGTTTTCTGGTGTTTTCACCACGCCACAGTGCGTTTGATATGCAGAACAGTAGATATCTTGGTTTTCGTGGGGTTTCAAGCTGAGATATGCATTTTTTACGATAATCTTGGTGAGACTTCTGTCCGAAGTATGCTTAACCATCGAGATCGCTCGTTTCGAGCTATTTAATGCGAGAAACACGTTATCTGGTGTTTTCACCACTCCACAGTGCGTATGATATGCAGAACCGGCGATATCTTGGTTTTCGTGTGGTTTCAAGCTGAGATATGCATTTTCTGCGATAATCATGGTGAGACTTCTGTCCGAAGTATGCTGAAACATCGAGATCGCTCTTTTCGAGCTAGTTAATGCGAGAAAAACCTTATCCGGTGTTATCACCACTTCATAGTGCGTTTGATATGCAGAACCTGCGATATCTTGTTTTTCGTGGGGTTTCAAGCTGAGATATGCATTTTCTGCGATAATCTTGGTGAGACTTCTGTTAGAAGTATGCAGAATCATCGAGATCGCACTTTTCGAGCTATTTAATGCGAGAAACACGTTATCTGGTGTTTTCACCACTCCACAGTTGGTTTGATATTCAGAACCGGCGATATTTTGGTTTTCGTCGGGTTTCAAGCTGAGATATGCATTTTCTACGATAATCTTGGTGAAACATCTGTCCGAAGTATGCAGAATCTTCGAGAACGCTCTTTTCGAGCTACTTAATCCACGAAACACGTTTTCTGGTGTTTTCACCACTCCACAGTACGTTTGACATGCAGAACCGGAGATATCTTGGTTTCGGCCGGGTTTCAAGCTGAGATATGCATTTTCTACGATAATCCTGGTGAGACTTCTGTCAGAAGTATGCAGGATCTTCGAGAACGCTCTTTTCGAGCTATTTAATGCGAGAAACACGTTATCTGGTGTTTTCACCACTCCACAGTGCGTATGATACGCAGAACCGGCGATATCTTGGTTTTCGTGGGGTTTCAAGCTGAGATATGCATTTTCTGCGATAATCTTGGTGAGACTTCTGTCCGAAGTATGCTGAAACATCGAGATCGCTCTTTTCGAGCTAGTTAATGCAAGAAGAACCTTATCCGGTGTTTTCACTACTCCACAGTGCGTTTGATATGCAGAACCGGCGATATCTTGGTTTTCGTGGGGTTTCAAGCTGAGATATGCATTTTCTGCGATAATCTTGGTGAGACTTCTGTCCGAAGTATGCTGAATAATCGAGATCGCTCTTTTCGAGCTGGTTAGTGCGAGAAACACGTTTTCTGTGGTTTTCACCACTCCACAGTTCGTTGGATATGCAGAACAGCAGATATCTTGGTTTTCGTGGTGTTTCCAGCTGAGATACGCATTTTCTGCGATAATCCTGGTGAGACTTCTGTCAGAAGTATGCAGAATCTTCGAGAACGCTCTTTTCGAGCTACGTAATGCGCGTAACACGTTTTCTGGTGTTTTCACCACTCCACGGTACGTTTGATGTGCAGAACCGGAGATAACTCGGTTTTCGTCGGGTTTCAAGCTGAGATATGCATTTTCTACGATAATCTTGGTGAGACTTCTGTCCGAAGTATGCTGAATCATCGAGATCGCTCTTTTCAAGCTATTTAATGCGAGAAACACGTTCTCTGGTTGTTTTCACCACTCCACAGTGCGTTTGATATGCAGAACAGGCGATATCTTGATTTTCGTGGTGCTTCCAGCTGAGATATGCATTTTCTGCGACAATCTTGGTGGGTCTTTTATCAGAAGTATGCAGAATCATCTACATCGCTCTTTTCGAGCTACTTAATGCACGAAACACGTTTTCTGGTGTTTTCACCACTCCACAGTGCGTTTGATATGCAGAACCGGCGATATCTTGGTTTTCGTGGGGTTTCAAGCTGAGATATGCATTTTCTGCGATAATCTTGGTGAGACTTCTGTCGGAAGTATGCTGAATCATCGAGATCGCTCTTTTCGAGCTAGTTAGTGCGAGAAACACGTTATCTGGTGTTTTCACCACTCCACAGTGCGTTTGATATGCAGAACGGTACATATCTTGGTTTTCGTGGGGTTTCAAGCTGAGATTTGTATTTTCTGCGATAATCTTGGTGGGTCTTTTGTCAGAAGAATGCAGAATCATCTAGATCGCTCTGTTCGAGCTACTTAATGCACGAAACACGTTTTCTGGTGTTTTCACCACTCCGCAGTACGTTTGAAATGCAGAACCGGAGATATCTTGGTTTCGGTCGGGTTTCAAGCTGAGATATGCATTTTCTACGATAATCTTGGTGAAACATCTGTCCGAAGTATGCAGAATCTTCGAGAACGCTCTTTTCGAGCTACTTAATGCACGAAACACGTTTTCTGGTGTTTTCACCACTCCACAGTACGTTTGACATGCAGAACCGGAGATATCTTGGTTTCGGCCGGGTTTCAAGCTGAGATATGCATTTTCTACGATAATCCTGGTGAGACTTCTGTCAGAAGTATGCAGGATCTTCGAGAACGCTCTTTTCGAGCTATTTAATGCGAGAAACACGTTATCTGGTGTTTTCACCACTCCACAGTGCGTATGATACGCAGAACCGGCGATATCTTGGTTTTCGTGGGGTTTCAAGCTGAGATATGCATTTTCTGCGATAATCTTGGTGAGACTTCTGTCCGAAGTATGCTGAAACATCGAGATCGCTCTTTTCGAGCTACTTAATGCACGAAACACGTTATCTGGTGTTTTCACCACTCCACAGTGCGTATGATATGCAGAACCGGCGATATCTTGGTTTTCGTGGGGTTTCAAGCTGAGATATGCATTTTCTGCGATAATCTTGGTGAGACTTCTGTCCGAAGTATGCTGAAACATCGAGATCGCTCTTTTCGAGCTAGTTAATGCGACAAAAACCTTATCCGGTGTTATCACCACTTCATAGTGCGTTTGATATGCAGAACCGGCGATATTTTGGTTTTCGTCGGGTTTCAAGCTGAGATATGCATTTTCTACGATAATCTTGGTGAAACATCTGTCCGAAGTATGCAGAAACGTCGAGAGCGCTCTTTTCGACCTAATTAATGCGAGGAACACGTTCTCTGGTTGTTTTCACCACTCCACTAGTGCGTTTGATATGCAGAACAGGCGATATCTTGATTTTCGTGGTGTTTCCAGCTGAGATATGCATTTTCTGCGATAATCTTGGTGAGTCTTTTGTCAGAAGTATGCAGAATCATCTAGATCGCTCTTTTCGAGCTACTTAATGCACGAAACACGTTTTCTGGTGTTTTCACCTCTCCACAGTACGTTTGACATGCAGAACCGGAGATATCTTGGTTTCGGTCGGGTTTTCAAGCTGAGATATGCATTTTCTACGATAATCCTGGTGAGACTTCTGTCAGAAGTATGCAGAATCTTCGAGAACGCTCTTTTCGAGCTACGTAATGCGCGTAACACGTTTTCTGGTGTTTTCACCACTCCACGGTACGTTTGATGTGCAGAACCGGAGATAACTCGGTTTTCGTCGGGATTCAAGCTGAGATATGCTTTTCTACGATAATCTTGGTGAGACTTCTGTCCGAAGTATGCTGAATCATCGAGATCGCTCTTTTCGAGCTATTTAATGCGAGAAACACGTTCTCTGGTTGTTTTCACTACTCCACAGTGCGTTTGATATGCAGAACAGGCGATATCTTGATTTTCGTGGTGTTTCCAGCTGAGATATGCATTTTCTGCGATAATCTTGGTGGGTCTTTTATCAGAAGTATGCAGAATCATCTACATCGCTCTTTGAGAGCTACTTAATGCACGAAACACGTTTTCTGGTGTTTTCACCACTCCACAGTGCGTTTGATATGCAGAACCGGCGATATCTTGGTTTTCGTGGGGTTTCAAGCTGAGATATGCATTTTCTGCGATAATCTTGGTGAGACTTCTGTCCGAAGTATGCTGAATCATCGAGATCGCTCTTTTCGAGCTAGTTAGTGCGAGAAACACGTTTTCTGGTGTTTTCACCACTCCGCAGTACGTTTGACATGCAGAACCGGAGATATCTTGGTTTCGGCCGGGTTTCAAGCTGAGATATGCATTTTCTACGATAATCCTGGTGAGACTTCTGTCAGAAGTATGCAGAACCTTCGAGATCGCAATTTTCGAGCTATTTAATGCGAGAAACACGTTAGCTTGTGTTTTGACCACTCCACAGTGCGTTTGATATGTAGAGACGCCGATAACTTGGTTTTCGTGGGGTTTTCAGCTGAGATATGCATTTTCTATGATAATATTGGTTAGAATTAAGACAGAAGTATGCGGAATCATCTAGATCGCTCTTTTCGAGCTACTTAATGCAGGAAACACGTTTTCTGGTGTTTTCACCACTCCACAGTACGTTTGATATGCAGAACCGGCGATATCTTGGTTTTCGTGGTGTTTTCTGCTGAGATATGCATTTTCTACGATAATGTTGGTGAGACTTCTGTCAGAAGTATGCAGAATCTTCGAGAACGCTCTTTTCGAGCTACTTAATGCACGAAACACGTTTTCTGGTGTTTTCACTACTCCACAGTGCGTTTGATATGCAGAACAGGCGATATCTTGATTTTCGTGGTGTTTCCAGCTGAGATATGCATTTTCTGCGATAATCTTGGTGAGACTTCTGTCCGAAGTATGCTGAATCATCGAGATCGCTCTTTTCGAGCTAGTTAGTGCGAGAAACACGTTTTCTGGTGTTTTCACCACTCCGCAGTACGTTTGACATGCAGAACCGGAGATATCTTGGTTTCGGCCGGGTTTCAAGCTGAGATATGCATTTTCTACGATAATCCTGGTGAGACTTCTGTCAGAAGTATGCAGAACCTTCGAGATCGCACTTTTCGAGCTATTTAATGCGAGAAACACGTTAGCTGGTGTATTGACCACTCCAGAGTGCGTTTGATATGTAGAGACGCCGATAACTTGGTTTTCGTGGGGTTTCCAGCTGAAATATGCATTTTCTGCGATAATCTTGGTGTTTCATCTATGAGAAGTATGCAGAATCATCGAGAACGCTCTTTTCGAGCTAGTTAATGCGAGAAACACGTTTTCTGGTGTTTTCACCACGCCACAGTGCGTTTGATATGCAGAACAGTAGATATCTTGGTTTTCGTGGGGTTTCAAGCTGAGATATGCATTTTCTGCGATAAGCTTGGTGAGACTTCTGTCCCAAGTATGCTGAATCATCTAGATCGCTCTTTTCGAGCTATTCAATGCGAGAAACACGTTATCTGGTGTTTTCACCACTCCTCAGTGCGTTTGATATGCAGAACCGGCGATATCTTGGTTTTCGTGGGGTTTCAAGCTGAGATATGCATTTTCTGCGATATTCCTGGTGAGACTTCTGTCAGAAGTATGAAGAATCTTCGAGAACGCCCTTTTCGAGCTACTTAATGCGCGAAACACGTTTTCTGGTGTTTTCACCACTCCACGGTACGTTTGATGTGCAGAACCGGAGATAACTCGGTTTTCGTCGGGTTTCAAGCTGAGATATGCATTTTCTGCGATAATCTTTGTGAGACTTCTGTCCGAAGTATGCAGAATCATCGAGATCGCTCTTTTCGAGCTATTTAATGCGAGAATCACGTTATCTGGTGTTTTCACCACTCCACAGTGCGTTTGATATGCAGTACCAGCGATATCTTGGTTTTCGTGGGGTTTCATGCTGAGATATGCATTTTTTACGATCATCTTGGTGAGACTTCTGTCCGAAGTATGCAGAATCATCGATATCGCTCTATTCGAGCTATTTAGTGCGACAAACACGTTATCTGGTGTTTTCAGCACCCCACAGTGCGTTTGATATGCAGAACCAGCGATATCTTGGTTTTCGTGGGGTTTCAAGCTGAGATATGCATTTTTTACGATAATCTTGGTGAGACTTCTGTCCGAAGTATGCTTAACCATCGAGATCGCTCGTTTCGAGCTATTTAATGCGGGAAACACGTTATCTGGTGTTTTCACCACTCCACAGTGCGTTTGATATGCAGAAGCGGCGATATCTTGGTTTTTGTGCGGTTTCAAGCTGAGTTATGCATTTTTTACGATAAGCTTGGTGAGACTTCTGTCAGAAGTATACAGGATCTTCGAGAACGCTCTTTTCGAGCTATTTAATGCGAGAAACTCGTTTTCTGTGGTTTTCACCACTCCACAGTTCGTTGGATATGCAGAATCGGAGATATCTTGGTTTTCGTGGGGTTTCAAGCTGAGATATGCATTTTCTGCGATAATCTTGGTGAGACTTCTGTCCGAAGTATGCAGAATCATCGAGATCGCTCTTTTCGAGCTATTTAATGCGAGAAACAAGTTATCTGGTGTTTTCACCACTCCACAGTGCGTTTGATATGCAGAACCTGCGATATCTTGGTTTTCGTGGGGTTTCAAGCTCAGATATGCATTTTCTGCGATAATCTTGGTGAGACTTCTGTCCGAAGTATGCAAAGTCATCGAGATCGTACTTTTCGAGCTATTTAATGCGAGAAACACGTTTTCTGGGGTTTTGACCACTCCACAGTTCGTTGGATATGCACAACAGGAGATATCTTGGTTTTCGTGGGGTTTCTAGCAGAGATATGCATTTTCTGCGATAATCATGGTGAGACTTCTGTTAGAAGTATGCAGAATCATCGAGATCGCTCTTTTCGACATATTTAATGCGAGCAAACACGTTATCTGGTGTTTTCACCACGCCACAGTGCGTTTGATATGCAGAACCGGCAATGTTTGGTTTTCGTCGGGTTTCAAGCTGAGATATGCATTTTCTGCGATAATCATGGTGAGACTTCTGTCCGAAGTATGCAGAATCATCGAGATCGCACTTTTCGAGCTATTTAATGCGAGAAACACGTTATCTGGTGTTTTCACCACTCCACAGTGCGTTTGATATGCAGAACCGGCGATATCTTGGTTTTTGTGGGGTTTCAAGCTGAGATATGCATTTTCTGCGATAATCTTGTTGAGACTTCTGTCCGAAGTATGCAGAATCATCGAGATGGCTCTTTTCGAGCTATTTAATGCGAGAAGCACGTTCTCTGGTTGTTTTCAGCACTCCACAGTGCGTTTGATGTGCAGAAACTGCGATATCATGATTTTCGTGGTGTTTCCAGCTGGGATATGCATTTTCTGCGATAATATTGGTGAGACGTCAGTCAGAAGTATGCAGAATCATCTAGATCGCTCTTTTCGAGCTACTTAATGCACGAAACTCGTTTTCTGGTGTTTTCACCACTCCACAGTACGTTTGACATGCAGAACCGGAGATATACTGGTTTCGGTCGGGTTTCAAGCTGAGCTATGCATTTTCTACGATAATCCTGGTGAGACTTCTGTCAGAAGTATGCAGAATCTTCGAGAACGCTCTTTTCGAGCTACTTAATGCGCGAAACACGTTTTCTGGTGTTTTCACCACTCCACGGTACGTTTGATGTGCAGAACCGGAGATAACGCGGTTTTCGTCGGGTTTCAAGCTGATATATGCATTTTCTACGATAATCTTGGTGAGACTTCTGTCAGAAGTATGCAGGAACTTCGAGAACGCTCTTTTCGAGCTACTTAATGCGAGAAACACGTTTTCTGGTGTTTTCATCACTCCACAGTGCGTTTGATATGCAGAACCGGCGACATCTTGGTTTTCGTGGGGTTTCAAGCTGAGATATGCATTTTCTACGATAATCCTGGTGAGACTTCTGTCAGAAGTATGCAGGACCTTCGAGAACGCTCTTTTCGAGCTATTTAATGCGAGAAACACGTTATCTGGTGTTTTCACCACTCCACAGTGCGTATGATATGCAGAACCGGCGATATCTTGGTTTTCGTGGGGTTTCAAGCTGAGATATGCATTTTCTGCGATAATCATGGTGAGACTTCTGTCCGAAGTATGCTGAAACATCGAGATCGCTCTTTTCGAGCTAGTTAATGCGAGAAAAACCTTATCCGGTGTTATCACCACTTCATAGTGCGTTTGATATGCAGAACCTGCGATATCTTGTTTTTCGTGGGGTTTCAAGCTGAGATATGCATTTTCTGCGATAATCTTGGTGAGACTTCTGTTAGAAGTATGCAGAATCATCGAGATCGCACTTTTCGAGCTATTTAATGCGAGAAACACGTTATCTGGTGTTTTCACCACTCCACAGTTGGTTTGATATGCAGAACCGGCGATATTTTGGTTTTCGTCGGGTTTCAAGCTGAGATATGCATTTTCTACGATAATCTTGGTGAAACATCTGTCCGAAGTATGCAGAAACGTCGAGAGCGCTCTTTTCGAGCTAATTAATGCGAGAAACTCGTTTTCTGGGGTTTTCACCACTCCACAGTTCGTTGGATATGCAGAACAGGCGATATCTTGATTTTCGTGGTGTTTCCAGCTGAGATATGCATTTTCTGCGATAATCTTGGTGGGTCTTTTATCAGAAGCATGCAGAATCATCTACATCGCTCTTTGAGAGCTACTTAATGCACGAAACACGTTTTCTGGTGTTTTCACCACTCCACAGTGCGTTTGATATGCAGAACCGGCGATATCTTGGTTTTCGTGGGGTTTCAAGCTGAGATATGCATTTTCTGCGATAATCTTGGTGAGACTTCTGTCCGAAGTATGCTGAATCATCGAGATCGCTCTTTTCGAGCTAGTTAGTGCGAGAATCACGTTTTCTGGTGTTTTCACCACTCCGCAGTACGTTTGACATGCAGAACCGGAGATATCTTGGTTTCGGCCGGGTTTCAAGCTGAGATATGCATTTTCTACGATAATCCTGGTGAGACTTCTGTCAGAAGTATGCAGAACCTTCGAGATCGCACTTTTCGAGCTATTTAATGCGAGAAACACGTTTGCTGGTGTATTGACCACTCCAGAGTGCGTTTGATATGTAGAGACGCCGATAACTTGGTTTTCGTGGGGTTTCCAGCTGAAATATGCATTTTCTGCGATAATCTTGGTGTTTCATCTATGAGAAGTATGCAGAATCATCGAGAACGCTCTTTTCGAGCTAGTTAATGCGAGAAACACGTTTTCTGGTGTTTTCACCACGCCACAGTGCGTTTGATATGCAGAACAGTAGATATCTTGGTTTTCGTGGGGTTTCAAGCTGAGATATGTATTTTCTGCGATAAGCTTGGTGAGACTTCTGTCCCAAGTATGCTGAATCATCTAGATCGCTCTTTTCGAGCTATTCAATGCGAGAAACACGTTATCTGGTGTTTTCACCACTCCTCAGTGCGTTTGATATGCAGAACCGGCGATATCTTGGTTTTCGTGGGGTTTCAAGCTGAGATATGCATTTTCTGCGATATTCCTGGTGAGACTTCTGTCAGAAGTATGAAGAATCTTCGAGAGCGCCCTTTTCGAGCTACTTAATGCGCGAAACACGTTTTCTGGTGTTTTCACCACTCCACGGTACGTTTGATGTGCAGAACCGGAGATAACTCGGTTTTCGTCGGGTTTCAAGCTGAGATATGCATTTTCTGCGATAATCTTGGTGAGACTTCTGTCCGAAGTATGCAGAATCATCGAGATCGCTCTTTTCGAGCTATTTAATGCGAGAATCACGTTATCTGGTGTTTTCACCACTCCACAGTGCGTTTGATATGCAGTACCAGCGATATCTTGGTTTTCGTGGGGTTTCATGCTGAGATATGCATTTTTTACGATCATCTTGGTGAGACTTCTGTCCGAAGTATGCAGAATCATCGATATCGCTCTATTCGAGCTATTTAATGCTACAAACACGTTATCTGGTGTTTTCAGCACCCCACAGTGCGTTTGATATGCAGAACCAGCGATATCTTGGTTTTCGTGGGGTTTCAAGCTGAGATATGCATTTTTTACGATAATCTTGGTGAGACTTCTGTCCGAAGTATGCTTAACCATCGAGATCGCTCGTTTCGAGCTATTTAATGCGAGAAACACGTTATCTGGTGTTTTCACCACTCCACAGTGCGTATGATATGCAGAACCGGCGATATCTTGGTTTTCGTGTGGTTTCAAGCTGAGATATGCATTTTCTGCGATAATCTTGGTGAGACTTCTGTCCGAAGTATGCTGAAACATCGAGATCGCTCTTTTCGAGCTAGTTAATGCAAGAAGAACCTTATCCGGTGTTTTCACTACTCCACAGTGCGTTTGATATGCAGAACCGGCGATATCTTGGTTTTCGTAGGGTTTCAAGCTGAGATATGCATTTTCTGCGATAATCTTGGTGAGACTTCTGTCCGAAGTATGCTGAATAATCGAGATCGCTCTTTTCGAGCTGGTTAGTGCGCGAAACACGTTTTCTGTGGTTTTCACCACTCCACAGTTCGTTGGATATGCAGAACAGTAGATATCTTGGTTTTCGTGGGGTTTCAAGCAGAGATATGCATTTTCTGCGATAATCTTGGTGTGACTTCTGTTAGAAGTATGCAGAATCATCGTGATCGCACTTTTCGAGCTACTTAATGCACGAAACACGTTTTCTGGTGTTTTCACCACTCCACAGTTCGTTGGATATGCAGAACCGGAGATATCTTGGTTTTCGTGGTGTTTCAAGCTCAGATATGCATTTTCTGCGATAATCTTGGTGAGACTTCTGTCCGAAGTATGCTTAATCATCAAGATCGCTCTATTCGAGCTATTTAATGCGAGAAACACCTTATCTGGTGTTTTCAGCACTCCACAGTGCGTTTGATATGCAGAACCAGCGATATCTTGGTTTTCGTGGGGATTCAAGCTGAGATATGCAATTTCTGCGATAATCTTGGTGAGACTTCTGTCCGAAGTATGCTTAATCATCGAGATCGCACTTTTCGAGCTATTTAATGCGAGAAACACGTTATCTGGTGTTTTCACCACTCCACAGTGCGTTTGATATGCAGAAGCGGCGATATCTTGGTTTTTGTGCGGTTTCAAGCTGAGTTATGCATTTTTTACGATAAGCTTGGTGAGACTTCTGTCAGAAGTATACAGGATCTTCGAGAACGCTCTTTTCGAGCTATTTAATGCGAGAAACTCGTTTTCTGTGGTTTTCACCACTCCACAGTTCGTTGGATATGCAGAACCGGAGATATCTTGGTTTTCGTGGGGTTTCAAGCTGAGATATGCATTTTCTGCGATAATCTTGGTGAGACTTCTGTCCGAAGTATGCAGAATCATCGTGATCGCTCTTTTCGAGCTATTTAATGCGAGAAACAAGTTATCTGGTGTTTTCACCACTCCACAGTGCGTTTGATATGCAGAACCTGCGATATCTTGGTTTTCGTGGGGTTTCAAGCTCAGATATGCATTTTCTGCGATAATCTTGGTGAGACTTCTGTCCGAAGTATGCAAAGTCATCGAGATCGTACTTTTCGAGCTATTTAATGCGAGAAACACGTTTTCTGGGGTTTTCACCACTCCACAGTTCGTTGGATATGCACAACAGGAGATATCTTGGTTTTCGTGGGGTTTCTAGCAGAGATATGCATTTTCTGCGATAATCATGGTGAGACTTCTGTTAGAAGTATGCAGAATCATCGAGATCGCTCTTTTCGACATATTTAATGCGAGCAAACACGTTATCTGGTGTTTTCACCACGCCACAGTGCGTTTGATATGCAGAACCGGCAATGTTTGGTTTTCGTCGGGTTTCAAGCTGAGATATGCATTTTCTGCGATAATCATGGTGAGACTTCTGTCCGAAGTATGCAGAATCATCGAGATCGCACTTTTCGAGCTATTTAATGCGAGAAACACGTTATCTGGTGTTTTCACCACTCCACAGTGCGTTTGATATGCAGAACCGGCGATATCTTGGTTTTTGTGGGGTTTCAAGCTGAGATATGCATTTTCTGCGATAATCTTGTTGAGACTTCTGTCCGAAGTATGCAGAATCATCGAGATGGCTCTTTTCGAGCTATTTAATGCGAGAATCACGTTCTCTGGTTGTTTTCACCACTCCACAGTGCGTTTGATGTGCAGAAACTGCGATATCATGATTTTCGTGGTGTTTCCAGCTGGGATATGCATTTTCTGCGATAATATTGGTGAGACGTCAGTCAGAAGTATGCAGAATCATCTAGATCGCTCTTTTCGAGCTACTTAATGCACGAAACTCGTTTTCTGGTGTTTTCACCACTCCACAGTACGTTTGACATGCAGAACCGGAGATATACTGGTTTCGGTCGGGTTTCAAGCTGAGCTATGCATTTTCTACGATAATCCTGGTGAGACTTCTGTCAGAAGTATGCAGAATCTTCGAGAACGCTCTTTTCGAGCTACTTAATGCGCGAAACACGTTTTCTGGTGTTTTCACCACTCCACGGTACGTTTGATGTGCAGAACCGGAGATAACGCGGTTTTCGTCGGGTTTCAAGCTGATATATGCATTTTCTACGATAATCTTGGTGAGACTTCTGTCAGAAGTATGCAGGAACTTCGAGAACGCTCTTTTCGAGCTACTTAATGCGAGAAACAGGTTTTCTGGTGTTTTCATCACTCCACAGTGCGTTTGATATGCAGAACCGGCGACATCTTGGTTTTCGTGGGGTTTCAAGCTGAGATATGCATTTTCTACGATAATCCTGGTGAGACTTCTGTCAGAAGTATGCAGGACCTTCGAGAACGCTCTTTTCGAGCTATTTAATGCGAGAAACACGTTATCTGGTGTTTTCACCACTCCACAGTGCGTATGATATGCAGAACCGGCGATATCTTGGTTTTCGTGGGGTTTCAAGCTGAGATATGCATTTTCTGCGATAATCATGGTGAGACTTCTGTCCGAAGTATGCTGAAACATCGAGATCGCTCTTTTCGAGCTAGTTAATGCGAGAAAAACCTTATCCGGTGTTATCACCACTTCATAGTGCGTTTGATATGCAGAACCTGCGATATCTTGTTTTTCGTGGGGTTTCAAGCTGAGATATGCATTTTCTGCGATAATCTTGGTGAGACTTCTGTCCGAAGTATGCAGAATCATCGAGATCGCACTTTTCGAGCTATTTAATGCGAGAAACACGTTATCTGGTGTTTTCACCACTCCACAGTGCGTATGATATGCAGAACCGGCGATATCTTGGTTTTCGTGGGGTTTCAAGCTGAGCTATGCATTTTCTACGATAATCCTGGTGAGACTTCTGTCAGAAGTATGCAGAATCTTCGAGAACGCTCTTTTCGAGCTACTTAATGCGCGAAACACGTTTTCTGGTGTTTTCACCACTCCACGGTACGTTTGATATGCAGAACCAGCGATATCTTGGTTTTCGTGGGGTTTCAAGCTGAGATATGCATTTTTTACGATAATCTTGGTGAGACTTCTGTCCGAAGTATGCTTAACCATCGAGATCGCTCGTTTCGAGCTATTTAATGCGAGAAACACGTTATCTGGTGTTTTCACCACTCCACAGTGCGTATGATATGCAGAACCGGCGATATTTTGGTTTTCGTCGGGTTTCAAGCTGAGATATGCATTTTCTACGATAATCTTGGTGAAACATCTGTCCGAAGTATGCAGAAACGTCGAGAGCGCTCTTTTCGAGCTAATTAATGCGAGAAACTCGTTTTCTGGGGTTTTCACCACTCCACAGTTCGTTGGATATGAGGAACCGGAGATATCTTGGTTTTCGTGGTGTTTCAAGCTGAGATATGCATTTCCTGCGATAATCTTGGTCAGACTTCTGTCCGAAGTATGCTGAATCATCGAGATCGCTCTTTTCGAGCTATTTAATGCGAGGAACACGTTCTCTGGTTGTTTTCACCACTCCACTAGTGCGTTTGATATGCAGAACAGGCGATATCTTGATTTTCGTGGTGTTTCCAGCTGAGATATGCATTTTCTGCGATAATCTTGGTGGGTCTTTTGTCAGAAGTATGCAGAATCATCTAGATCGCTCTTTTCGAGCTACTTAATGCACGAAACACGTTTTCTGGTGTTTTCACCTCTCCACAGTACGTTTGACATGCAGAACCGGAGATATCTTGGTTTCGGCCGGGTTTCAAGCTGAGATATGCATTTTCTACGATAATCCTGGTGAGACTTCTGTCAGAAGTATGCAGGATCTTCGAGAACGCTCTTTTCGAGCTATTTAATGCGAGAAACACGTTATCTGGTGTTTTCACCACTCCACAGTGCGTATGATACGCAGAACCGGCGATATCTTGGTTTTCGTGGGGTTTCAAGCTGAGATATGCATTTTCTGCGATAATCTTGGTGAGACTTCTGTCCGAAGTATGCTGAAACATCGAGATCGCTCTTTTCGAGCTACTTAATGCACGAAACACGTTATCTGGTGTTTTCACCACTCCACAGTGCGTATGATATGCAGAACCGGCGATATCTTGGTTTTCGTGGGGTTTCAAGCTGAGATATGCATTTTCTGCGATAATCTTGGTGAGACTTCTGTCCGAAGTATGCTGAAACATCGAGATCGCTCTTTTCGAGCTAGTTAATGCGACAAAAACCTTATCCGGTGTTATCACCACTTCATAGTGCGTTTGATATGCAGAACCGGCGATATTTTGGTTTTCGTCGGGTTTCAAGCTGAGATATGCATTTTCTACGATAATCTTGGTGAAACATCTGTCCGAAGTATGCAGAAACGTCGAGAGCGCTCTTTTCGAGCTAATTAATGCGAGGAACACGTTCTCTGGTTGTTTTCACCACTCCACTAGTGCGTTTGATATGCAGAACAGGCGATATCTTGATTTTCGTGGTGTTTCCAGCTGAGATATGCATTTTCTGCGATAATCTTGGTGAGTCTTTTGTCAGAAGTATGCAGAATCATCTAGATCGCTCTTTTCGAGCTACTTAATGCACGAAACACGTTTTCTGGTGTTTTCACCTCTCCACAGTACGTTTGACATGCAGAACCGGAGATATCTTGGTTTCGGTCGGGTTTTCAAGCTGAGATATGCATTTTCTACGATAATCCTGGTGAGACTTCTGTCAGAAGTATGCAGAATCTTCGAGAACGCTCTTTTCGAGCTACGTAATGCGCGTAACACGTTTTCTGGTGTTTTCACATCTCCACGGTACGTTTGATGTGCAGAACCGGAGATAACTCGGTTTTCGTCGGGTTTCAAGCTGAGATATGCTTTTCTACGATAATCTTGGTGAGACTTCTGTCCGAAGTATGCTGAATCATCGAGATCGCTCTTTTCGAGCTATTTAATGCGAGAAACACGTTCTCTGGTTGTTTTCACTACTCCACAGTGCGTTTGATATGCAGAACAGGCGATATCTTGATTTTCGTGGTGTTTCCAGCTGAGATATGCATTTTCTGCGATAATCTTGGTGGGTCTTTTATCAGAAGTATGCAGAATCATCTACATCGCTCTTTGAGAGCTGCTTAATGCACGAAACACGTTTTCTGGTGTTTTCACCACTCCACAGTGCGTTTGATATGCAGAACCGGCGATATCTTGGTTTTCGTGGGGTTTCAAGCTGAGATATGCATTTTCTGCGATAATCTTGGTGAGACTTCTGTCCGAAGTATGCTGAATCATCGAGATCGCTCTTTTCGAGCTAGTTAGTGCGAGAAACACGTTTTCTGGTGTTTTCACCACTCCGCAGTACGTTTGACATGCAGAACCGGAGATATCTTGGTTTCGGCCGGGTTTCAAGCTGAGATATGCATTTTCTACGATAATCCTGGTGAGACTTCTATCAGAAGTATGCAGAACCTTCGAGATCGCACTTTTCGAGCTATTTAATGCGAGAAACACGTTAGCTTGTGTTTTGACCACTCCACAGTGCGTTTGATATGTAGAGACGCCGATAACTTGGTTTTCGTGGGGTTTTCAGCTGAGATATGCATTTTCTACGATAATATTGGTTAGAATTAAGTCAGAAGTATGCGGAATCATCTAGATCGCTCTTTTCGAGCTACTTAATGCAGGAAACACGTTTTCTGGTGTTTTCACCACTCCACAGTACGTTTGATATGCAGAACTGGCGATATCTTGGTTTTCGTGGTGTTTTCAGCTGAGATATGCATTTTCTACGATAATGTTGGTGAGACTTCTGTCAGAAGTATGCAGAATCTTCGAGAACGCTCTTTTCGAGCTACTTAATGCACGAAACACGTTTTCTGGTGTTTTCACTACTCCACAGTGCGTTTGATATGCAGAACAGGCGATATCTTGATTTTCGTGGTGTTTCCAGCTGAGATATGCATTTTCTGCGATAATCTTGGTGAGACTTCTGTCCGAAGTATGCTGAATCATCGAGATCGCTCTTTTCGAGCTAGTTAGTGCGAGAAACACGTTTTCTGGTGTTTTCACCACTCCGCAGTACGTTTGACATGCAGAACCGGAGATATCTTGGTTTCGGCCGGGTTTCAAGCTGAGATATGCATTTTCTACGATAATCCTGGTGAGACTTCTGTCAGAAGTATGCAGAACCTTCGAGATCGCACTTTTCGAGCTATTTAATGCGAGAAACACGTTAGCTGGTGTATTGACCACTCCAGAGTGCGTTTGATATGTAGAGACGCCGATAACTTGGTTTTCGTGGGGTTTCCAGCTGAAATATGCATTTTCTGCGATAATCTTGGTGTTTCATCTATGAGAAGTATGCAGAATCATCGAGAACGCTCTTTTCGAGCTAGTTAATGCGAGAAACACGTTTTCTGGTGTTTTCACCACGCCACAGTGCGTTTGATATGCAGAACAGTAGATATCTTGGTTTTCGTGGGGTTTCAAGCTGAGATATGCATTTTCTGCGATAAGCTTGGTGAGACTTCTGTCCCAAGTATGCTGAATCATCTAGATCGCTCTTTTCGAGCTATTCAATGCGAGAAACACGTTATCTGGTGTTTTCACCACTCCTCAGTGCGTTTGATATGCAGAACCGGCGATATCTTGGTTTTCGTGGGGTTTCAAGCTGAGATATGCATTTTCTGCGATATTTCTGGTGAGACTTCTGTCAGAAGTATGAAGAATCTTCGAGAACGCCCTTTTCGAGCTACTTAATGCGCGAAACACGTTTTCTGGTGTTTTCACCACTCCACGGTACGTTTGATGTGCAGAACCGGAGATAACTCGGTTTTCGTCGGGTTTCAAGCTGAGATATGCATTTTCTGCGATAATCTTTGTGAGACTTCTGTCCGAAGTATGCAGAATCATCGAGATCGCTCTTTTCGAGCTATTTAATGCGAGAATCACGTTATCTGGTGTTTTCACCACTCCACAGTGCGTTTGATATGCAGTACCAGCGATATCTTGGTTTTCGTGGGGTTTCATGCTGAGATATGCATTTTTTACGATCATCTTGGTGAGACTTCTGTCCGAAGTATGCAGAATCATCGATATCGCTCTATTCGAGCTATTTAGTGCGACAAACACGTTATCTGGTGTTTTCAGCACCCCACAGTGCGTTTGATATGCAGAACCAGCGATATCTTGGTTTTCGTGGGGTTTCAAGCTGAGATATGCATTTTTTACGATAATCTTGGTGAGACTTCTGTCCGAAGTATGCTTAACCATCGAGATCGCTCGTTTCGAGCTATTTAATGCGAGAAACACGTTATCTGGTGTTTTCACCACTCCACAGTGCGTTTGATATGCAGAAGCGGCGATATCTTGGTTTTTGTGCGGTTTCAAGCTGAGTTATGCATTTTTTACGATAAGCTTGGTGAGACTTCTGTCAGAAGTATACAGGATCTTCGAGAACGCTCTTTTCGAGCTATTTAATGCGAGAAACTCGTTTTCTGTGGTTTTCACCACTCCACAGTTCGTTGGATATGCAGAACCGGAGATATCTTGGTTTTCGTGGGGTTTCAAGCTGAGATATGCATTTTCTGCGATAATCTTGGTGAGACTTCTGTCCGAAGTATGCAGAATCATCGAGATCGCTCTTTTCGAGCTATTTAATGCGAGAAACAAGTTATCTGGTGTTTTCACCACTCCACAGTGCGTTTGATATGCAGAACCTGCGATATCTTGGTTTTCGTGGGGTTTCAAGCTCAGATATGCATTTTCTGCGATAATCTTGGTGAGACTTCTGTCCGAAGTATGCAAAGTCATCGAGATCGTACTTTTCGAGCTATTTAATGCGAGAAACACGTTTTCTGGGGTTTTGACCACTCCACAGTTCGTTGGATATGCACAACAGGAGATATCTTGGTTTTCGTGGGGTTTCTAGCAGAGATATGCATTTTCTGCGATAATCATGGTGAGACTTCTGTTAGAAGTATGCAGAATCATCGAGATCGCTCTTTTCGACATATTTAATGCGAGCAAACACGTTATCTGGTGTTTTCACCACGCCACAGTGCGTTTGATATGCAGAACCGGCAATGTTTGGTTTTCGTCGGGTTTCAAGCTGAGATATGCATTTTCTGCGATAATCATGGTGAGACTTCTGTCCGAAGTATGCAGAATCATCGAGATCGCACTTTTCGAGCTATTTAATGCGAGAAACACGTTATCTGGTGTTTTCACCACTCCACAGTGCGTTTGATATGCAGAACCGGCGATATCTTGGTTTTTGTGGGGTTTCAAGCTGGGATATGCATTTTCTGCGATAATCTTGGTGAGACTTCTGTCAGAAGTATGCAGGAACTTCGAGAACGCTCTTTTCGAGCTACTTAATGCGAGAAACACGTTTTCTGGTGTTTTCATCACTCCACAGTGCGTTTGATATGCAGAACCGGCGACATCTTGGTTTTCGTGGGGTTTCAAGCTGAGATATGCATTTTCTACGATAATCCTGGTGAGACTTCTGTCAGAAGTATGCAGGACCTTCGAGAACGCTCTTTTCGAGCTATTTAATGCGAGAAACACGTTATCTGGTGTTTTCACCACTCCACAGTGCGTATGATATGCAGAACCGGCGATATCTTGGTTTTCGTGGGGTTTCAAGCTGAGATATGCATTTCCTGCGATAATCATGGTGAGACTTCTGTCCGAAGTATGCTGAAACATCGAGATCGCTCTTTTCGAGCTAGTTAATGCGAGAAAAACCTTATCCGGTGTTATCACCACTTCATAGTGCGTTTGATATGCAGAACCTGCGATATCTTGTTTGTCGTGGGGTTTCAAGCTGAGATATGCATTTTCTGCGATAATCTTGGTGAGACTTCTGTTAGAAGTATGCAGAATCATCGAGATCGCACTTTTCGAGCTATTTAATGCGAGAAACACGTTATCTGGTGTTTTCACCACTCCACAGTTGGTTTGATATGCAGAACCGGCGATATTTTGGTTTTCGTCGGGTTTCAAGCTGAGATATGCATTTTCTACGATAATCTTGGTGAAACATCTGTCCGAAGTATGCAGAAACGTCGAGAGCGCTCTTTTCGAGCTAATTAATGCGAGAAACTCGTTTTCTGGGGTTTTCACCACTCCACAGTTCGTTGGATATGCAGAACAGGCGATATCTTGATTTTCGTGGTGTTTCCAGCTGAGATATGCATTTTCTGCGATAATCTTGGTGGGTCTTTTATCAGAAGCATGCAGAATCATCTACATCGCTCTTTGAGAGCTACTTAATGCACGAAACACGTTTTCTGGTGTTTTCACCACTCCACAGTGCGTTTGATATGCAGAACCGGCGATATCTTGGTTTTCGTGGGGTTTCAAGCTGAGATATGCATTTTCTGCGATAATCTTGGTGAGACTTCTGTCCGAAGTATGCTGAATCATCGAGATCGCTCTTTTCGAGCTAGTTAGTGCGAGAATCACGTTTTCTGGTGTTTTCACCACTCCGCAGTACGTTTGACATGCAGAACCGGAGATATCTTGGTTTCGGCCGGGTTTCAAGCTGAGATATGCATTTTCTACGATAATCCTGGTGAGACTTCTGTCAGAAGTATGCAGAACCTTCGAGATCGCACTTTTCGAGCTATTTAATGCGAGAAACACGTTTGCTGGTGTATTGACCACTCCAGAGTGCGTTTGATATGTAGAGACGCCGATAACTTGGTTTTCGTGGGGTTTCCAGCTGAAATATGCATTTTCTGCGATAATCTTGGTGTTTCATCTATGAGAAGTATGCAGAATCATCGAGAACGCTCTTTTCGAGCTAGTTAATGCGAGAAACACGTTTTCTGGTGTTTTCACCACGCCACAGTGCGTTTGATATGCAGAACAGTAGATATCTTGGTTTTCGTGGGGTTTCAAGCTGAGATATGCATTTTCTGCGATAATCTTGGTGAGACTTCTGTCCGAAGTATGCAGAATCATCGAGATCGCTCTTTTCGAGCTATTTAATGCGTGAAACACGTTATCTGGTGTTTTCACCACTCCACAGTGCGTTTGATATGCAGTACCAGCGATATCTTGGTTTTCGTGGGGTTTCAAGCTGAGATATGCATTTTTTACGATAATCTTGGTGAGACTTCTGTCCGAAGTATGCAGAATCATCGAGATCGCTCTATTCGAGCTATTTAATGCGAGAAACACGTTATCTGGTGTTTTCACCACTCCACAGTGCGTATGATATGCAGAACCGGCGATATCTTGTTTTCGTGGGGTTTCAAGCTGAGATATGCATTTTCTGCGATAATCTTGGTGAGACTTCTGTCCGAAGTATGCTGAAACATCGAGATCGCTCTTTTCGAGCTATTTAATGCGAGAAACAAGTTATCTGGTGTTTTCACCACTCCGCAGTGCGTTTGATATGCAGAACCAGCGAGATCTTGGTTTTCGTGGGGTTTCAAGCTCAGATATGCATTTTCTGCGATAATTTTGGTGAGACTTCTGTCCGAAGTATGCAGAGTCATCGAGATCGTACTTTTCGAGCTATTTAATGCGAGAAACTCGTTTTCTGTGGTTTTCACCACTCCACCGTTCGTTGGATATGCAGAACCGGAGATATCTTGGTTTTCGTGGGGTTTCAAGCTGAGATATGCATTTTCTGCGATAATCTTGGTGAGACTTCTGTCCGAAGTATGCAGAATCATCGTGATCGCTCTTTTCGAGCTATTTAATGCGAGAAACAAGTTATCTGGTGTTTTCACCACTCCACAGTGCGTTTGATATGCAGAACCTGCGATATCTTGGTTTTCGTGGGGTTTCAAGCTCAGATATGCATTTTCTGCGATAATCTTGGTGAGACTTCTGTCCGAAGTATGCAAAGTCATCGAGATCGTACTTTTCGAGCTATTTAATGCGAGAAACACGTTTTCTGGGGTTTTCACCACTCCACAGTTCGTTGGATATGCACAACAGGAGATATCTTGGTTTTCGTGGGGTTTCTAGCAGAGATATGCATTTTCTGCGATAATCATGGTGAGACTTCTGTTAGAAGTATGCAGAATCATCGAGATCGCTCTTTTCGACATATTTAATGCGAGCAAACACGTTATCTGGTGTTTTCACCACGCCACAGTGCGTTTGATATGCAGAACCGGCAATGTTTGGTTTTCGTCGGGTTTCAAGCTGAGATATGCATTTTCTGCGATAATCATGGTGAGACTTCTGTCCGAAGTATGCAGAATCATCGAGATCGCACTTTTCGAGCTATTTAATGCGAGAAACACGTTATCTGGTGTTTTCACCACTCCACAGTGCGTTTGATATGCAGAACCGGCGATATCTTGGTTTTTGTGGGGTTTCAAGCTGAGATATGCATTTTCTGCGATAATCTTGTTGAGACTTCTGTCCGAAGTATGCAGAATCATCGAGATGGCTCTTTTCGAGCTATTTAATGCGAGAAGCACGTTCTCTGGTTGTTTTCACCACCCCACAGTGCGTTTGATGTGCAGAAACTGCGATATCATGATTTTCGTGGTGTTTCCAGCTGGGATATGCATTTTCTGCGATAATATTGGTGAGACGTCAGTCAGAAGTATGCAGAATCATCTAGATCGCTCTTTTCGAGCTACTTAATGCACGAAACTCGTTTTCTGGTGTTTTCACCACTCCACAGTACGTTTGACATGCAGAACCGGAGATATACTGGTTTCGGTCGGGTTTCAAGCTGAGCTATGCACTTTCTACGATAATCCTGGTGAGACTTCTGTCAGAAGTATGCAGAATCTTCGAGAACGCTCTTTTCGAGCTACTTAATGCGCGAATCACGTTTTCTGGTGTTTTCACCACTCCACGGTACGTTTGATGTGCAGAACCGGAGATAACGCGGTTTTCGTCGGGTTTCAAGCTGATATATGCATTTTCTACGATAATCTTGGTGAGACTTCTGTCAGAAGTATGCAGGAACTTCGAGAACGCACTTTTCGAGCTATTTAATGCGAGAAACACGTTTGCTGGTGTATTGACCACTCCAGAGTGCGTTTGATATGTAGAGACGCCGATAACTTGGTTTTCGTGGGGTTTCCAGCTGAAATATGCATTTTCTGCGATAATCTTGGTGTTTCATCTATGAGAAGTATGCAGAATCATCGAGAACGCTCTTTTCGAGCTAGTTAATGCGAGAAACACGTTTTCTGGTGTTTTCACCACGCCACAGTGCGTTTGATATGCAGAACAGTAGATATCTTGGTTTTCGTGGGGTTTCAAGCTGAGATATGCATTTTCTGCGATAATCTTGGTGAGACTTCTGTCCGAAGTATGCAGAATCATCGAGATCGCTCTTTTCGAGCTATTTAATGCGTGAAACACGTTATCTGGTGTTTTCACCACTCCACAGTGCGTTTGATATGCAGTACCAGCGATATCTTGGTTTTCGTGGGGTTTCAAGCTGAGATATGCATTTTTTACGATAATCTTGGTGAGACTTCTGTCCGAAGTATGCAGAATCATCGAGATCGCTCTATTCGAGCTATTTAATGCGAGAAACACGTTATCTGGTGTTTTCACCACTCCACAGTGCGTATGATATGCAGAACCGGCGATATCTTGTTTTCGTGGGGTTTCAAGCTGAGATATGCATTTTCTGCGATAATCTTGGTGAGACTTCTGTCCGAAGTATGCTGAAACATCGAGATCGCTCTTTTCGAGCTATTTAATGCGAGAAACAAGTTATCTGGTGTTTTCACCACTCCGCAGTGCGTTTGATATGCAGAACCAGCGAGATCTTGGTTTTCGTGGGGTTTCAAGCTCAGATATGCATTTTCTGCGATAATTTTGGTGAGACTTCTGTCCGAAGTATGCAGAGTCATCGAGATCGTACTTTTCGAGCTATTTAATGCGAGAAACTCGTTTTCTGTGGTTTTCACCACTCCACCGTTCGTTGGATATGCAGAACCGGAGATATCTTGGTTTTCGTGGGGTTTCAAGCTGAGATATGCATTTTCTGCGATAATCTTGGTGAGACTTCTGTCCGAAGTATGCAGAATCATCGTGATCGCTCTTTTCGAGCTATTTAATGCGAGAAACAAGTTATCTGGTGTTTTCACCACTCCACAGTGCGTTTGATATGCAGAACCTGCGATATCTTGGTTTTCGTGGGGTTTCAAGCTCAGATATGCATTTTCTGCGATAATCTTGGTGAGACTTCTGTCCGAAGTATGCAAAGTCATCGAGATCGTACTTTTCGAGCTATTTAATGCGAGAAACACGTTTTCTGGGGTTTTCACCACTCCACAGTTCGTTGGATATGCACAACAGGAGATATCTTGGTTTTCGTGGGGTTTCTAGCAGAGATATGCATTTTCTGCGATAATCATGGTGAGACTTCTGTTAGAAGTATGCAGAATCATCGAGATCGCTCTTTTCGACATATTTAATGCGAGCAAACACGTTATCTGGTGTTTTCACCACGCCACAGTGCGTTTGATATGCAGAACCGGCAATGTTTGGTTTTCGTCGGGTTTCAAGCTGAGATATGCATTTTCTGCGATAATCATGGTGAGACTTCTGTCCGAAGTATGCAGAATCATCGAGATCGCACTTTTCGAGCTATTTAATGCGAGAAACACGTTATCTGGTGTTTTCACCACTCCACAGTGCGTTTGATATGCAGAACCGGCGATATCTTGGTTTTTGTGGGGTTTCAAGCTGAGATATGCATTTTCTGCGATAATCTTGTTGAGACTTCTGTCCGAAGTATGCAGAATCATCGAGATGGCTCTTTTCGAGCTATTTAATGCGAGAAGCACGTTCTCTGGTTGTTTTCACCACCCCACAGTGCGTTTGATGTGCAGAAACTGCGATATCATGATTTTCGTGGTGTTTCCAGCTGGGATATGCATTTTCTGCGATAATATTGGTGAGACGTCAGTCAGAAGTATGCAGAATCATCTAGATCGCTCTTTTCGAGCTACTTAATGCACGAAACTCGTTTTCTGGTGTTTTCACCACTCCACAGTACGTTTGACATGCAGAACCGGAGATATACTGGTTTCGGTCGGGTTTCAAGCTGAGCTATGCACTTTCTACGATAATCCTGGTGAGACTTCTGTCAGAAGTATGCAGAATCTTCGAGAACGCTCTTTTCGAGCTACTTAATGCGCGAATCACGTTTTCTGGTGTTTTCACCACTCCACGGTACGTTTGATGTGCAGAACCGGAGATAACGCGGTTTTCGTCGGGTTTCAAGCTGATATATGCATTTTCTACGATAATCTTGGTGAGACTTCTGTCAGAAGTATGCAGGAACTTCGAGAACGCACTTTTCGAGCTATTTAATGCGAGAAACACGTTTGCTGGTGTATTGACCACTCCAGAGTGCGTTTGATATGTAGAGACGCCGATAACTTGGTTTTCGTGGGGTTTCCAGCTGAAATATGCATTTTCTGCGATAATCTTGGTGTTTCATCTATGAGAAGTATGCAGAATCATCGAGAACGCTCTTTTCGAGCTAGTTAATGCGAGAAACACGTTTTCTGGTGTTTTCACCACGCCACAGTGCGTTTGATATGCAGAACAGTAGATATCTTGGTTTTCGTGGGGTTTCAAGCTGAGATATGCATTTTCTGCGATAATCTTGGTGAGACTTCTGTCCGAAGTATGCAGAATCATCGAGATCGCTCTTTTCGAGCTATTTAATGCGTGAAACACGTTATCTGGTGTTTTCACCACTCCACAGTGCGTTTGATATGCAGTACCAGCGATATCTTGGTTTTCGTGGGGTTTCAAGCTGAGATATGCATTTTTTACGATAATCTTGGTGAGACTTCTGTCCGAAGTATGCAGAATCATCGAGATCGCTCTATTCGAGCTATTTAATGCGAGAAACACGTTATCTGGTGTTTTCACCACTCCACAGTGCGTATGATATGCAGAACCGGCGATATCTTGTTTTCGTGGGGTTTCAAGCTGAGATATGCATTTTCTGCGATAATCTTGGTGAGACTTCTGTCCGAAGTATGCTGAAACATCGAGATCGCTCTTTTCGAGCTATTTAATGCGAGAAACAAGTTATCTGGTGTTTTCACCACTCCGCAGTGCGTTTGATATGCAGAACCAGCGAGATCTTGGTTTTCGTGGGGTTTCAAGCTCAGATATGCATTTTCTGCGATAATTTTGGTGAGACTTCTGTCCGAAGTATGCAGAGTCATCGAGATCGTACTTTTCGAGCTATTTAATGCGAGAAACTCGTTTTCTGTGGTTTTCACCACTCCACCGTTCGTTGGATATGCAGAACCGGAGATATCTTGGTTTTCGTGGGGTTTCAAGCTGAGATATGCATTTTCTGCGATAATCTTGGTGAGACTTCTGTCCGAAGTATGCAGAATCATCGTGATCGCTCTTTTCGAGCTATTTAATGCGAGAAACAAGTTATCTGGTGTTTTCACCACTCCACAGTGCGTTTGATATGCAGAACCTGCGATATCTTGGTTTTCGTGGGGTTTCAAGCTCAGATATGCATTTTCTGCGATAATCTTGGTGAGACTTCTGTCCGAAGTATGCAAAGTCATCGAGATCGTACTTTTCGAGCTATTTAATGCGAGAAACACGTTTTCTGGGGTTTTCACCACTCCACAGTTCGTTGGATATGCACAACAGGAGATATCTTGGTTTTCGTGGGGTTTCTAGCAGAGATATGCATTTTCTGCGATAATCATGGTGAGACTTCTGTTAGAAGTATGCAGAATCATCGAGATCGCTCTTTTCGACATATTTAATGCGAGCAAACACGTTATCTGGTGTTTTCACCACGCCACAGTGCGTTTGATATGCAGAACCGGCAATGTTTGGTTTTCGTCGGGTTTCAAGCTGAGATATGCATTTTCTGCGATAATCATGGTGAGACTTCTGTCCGAAGTATGCAGAATCATCGAGATCGCACTTTTCGAGCTATTTAATGCGAGAAACACGTTATCTGGTGTTTTCACCACTCCACAGTGCGTTTGATATGCAGAACCGGCGATATCTTGGTTTTTGTGGGGTTTCAAGCTGAGATATGCATTTTCTGCGATAATCTTGTTGAGACTTCTGTCCGAAGTATGCAGAATCATCGAGATGGCTCTTTTCGAGCTATTTAATGCGAGAAGCACGTTCTCTGGTTGTTTTCACCACCCCACAGTGCGTTTGATGTGCAGAAACTGCGATATCATGATTTTCGTGGTGTTTCCAGCTGGGATATGCATTTTCTGCGATAATATTGGTGAGACGTCAGTCAGAAGTATGCAGAATCATCTAGATCGCTCTTTTCGAGCTACTTAATGCACGAAACTCGTTTTCTGGTGTTTTCACCACTCCACAGTACGTTTGACATGCAGAACCGGAGATATACTGGTTTCGGTCGGGTTTCAAGCTGAGCTATGCACTTTCTACGATAATCCTGGTGAGACTTCTGTCAGAAGTATGCAGAATCTTCGAGAACGCTCTTTTCGAGCTACTTAATGCGCGAATCACGTTTTCTGGTGTTTTCACCACTCCACGGTACGTTTGATGTGCAGAACCGGAGATAACGCGGTTTTCGTCGGGTTTCAAGCTGATATATGCATTTTCTACGATAATCTTGGTGAGACTTCTGTCAGAAGTATGCAGGAACTTCGAGAACGCTCTTTTCGAGCTACTTAATGCGAGAAACACGTTTTCTGGTGTTTTCATCACTCCACAGTGCGTTTGATATGCAGAACCGGCGACATCTTGGTTTTCGTGGGGTTTCAAGCTGAGATATGCATTTTCTACGATAATCCTGGTGAGACTTCTGTCAGAAGTATGCAGGACCTTCGAGAACGCTCTTTTCGAGCTATTTAATGCGAGAAACACGTTATCTGGTGTTTTCACCACTCCACAGTGCGTATGATATGCAGAACCGGCGATATCTTGGTTTTCGTGGGGTTTCAAGCTGAGATATGCATTTTCTGCGATAATCATGGTGAGACTTCTGTCCGAAGTATGCTGAAACATCGAGATCGCTCTTTTCGAGCTAGTTAATGCGAGAAAAACCTTATCCGGTGTTATCACCACTTCATAGTGCGTTTGATATGCAGAACCTGCGATATCTTGTTTTTCGTGGGGTTTCAAGCTGAGATATGCATTTTCTGCGATAATCTTGGTGAGACTTCTGTTAGAAGTATGCAGAATCATCGAGATCGCACTTTTCGAGCTATTTAATGCGAGAAACACGTTATCTGGTGTTTTCACCACTCCACAGTTGGTTTGATATGCAGAACCGGCGATATTTTGGTTTTCGTCGGGTTGCAAGCTGAGATATGCATTTTCTACGATAATCTTGGTGAAACATCTGTCCGAAGTATGCAGAAACGTCGAGAGCGCTCTTTTCGAGCTAATTAATGCGAGAAACTCGTTTTCTGGGGTTTTCACCACTCCACAGTTCGTTGGATATGAGGAACCGGAGATATCTTGGTTTTCGTGGTGTTTCAAGCTGAGATATGCATTTCCTGCGATAATCTTGGTCAGACTTCTGTCCGAAGTATGCTGAATCATCGAGATCGCTCTTTTCGAGCTATTTAATGCGTGGAACACGTTCTCTGGTTGTTTTCACCACTCCACTAGTGCGTTTGATATGCAGAACAGGCGATATCTTGATTTTCGTGGTGTTTCCAGCTGAGATATGCATTTTCTGCGATAATCTTGGTGGGTCTTTTGTCAGAAGTATGCAGAATCATCTAGATCGCTCTTTTCGAGCTACTTAATGCACGAAACACGTTTTCTGGTGTTTTCACCTCTCCACAGTACGTTTGACATGCAGAACCGGAGATATCTTGGTTTCGGTCGGGTTTTCAAGCTGAGATATGCATTTTCTACGATAATCCTGGTGAGACTTCTGTCAGAAGTATGCAGAATCTTCGAGAACGCTCTTTTCGAGCTACGTAATGCGCGTAACACGTTTTCTGGTGTTTTCACCACTCCACGGTACGTTTGATGTGCAGAACCGGAGATAACTCGGTTTTCGTCGGGTTTCAAGCTGAGATATGCTTTTCTACGATAATCTTGGTGAGACTTCTGTCCGAAGTATGCTGAATCATCGAGATCGCTCTTTTCGAGCTATTTAATGCGAGAAACACGTTCTCTGGTTGTTTTCACTACTCCACAGTGCGTTTGATATGCAGAACAGGCGATATCTTGATTTTCGTGGTGTTTCCAGCTGAGATATGCATTTTCTGCGATAATCTTGGTGGGTCCTTTATCAGAAGTATGCAGAATCATCTACATCGCTCTTTGAGAGCTACTTAATGCACGAAACACGTTTTCTGGTGTTTTCACCACTCCACAGTGCGTTTGATATGCAGAACCGGCGATATCTTGGTTTTCGTGGGGTTTCAAGCTGAGATATGCATTTTCTGCGATAATCTTGGTGAGACTTCTGTCCGAAGTATGCTGAATCATCGAGATCGCTCTTTTCGAGCTAGTTAGTGCGAGAAACACGTTTTCTGGTGTTTTCACCACTCCGCAGTACGTTTGACATGCAGAACCGGAGATATCTTGGTTTCGGCCGGGTTTCAAGCTGAGATATGCATTTTCTACGATAATCCTGGTGATACTTCTGTCAGAAGTATGCAGAACCTTCGAGATCGCACTTTTCGAGCTATTTAATGCGAGAAACACGTTAGCTTGTGTTTTGACCACTCCACAGTGCGTTTGATATGTAGAGACGCCGATAACTTGGTTTTCGTGTGGTTTTCAGCTGAGATATGCATTTTCTACGATAATATTGGTTAGAATTAAGTCAGAAGTATGCGGAATCATCTAGATCGCTCTTTTCGAGCTACTTAATGCAGGAAACACGTTTTCTGGTGTTTTCACCACTCCACAGTACGTTTGATATGCAGAACCGGCGATATCTTGATTTTCGTGGTGTTTTCAGCTGAGATATGCATTTTCTACGATAATGTTGGTGAGACTTCTGTCAGAAGTATGCAGAATCTTCGAGAACGCTCTTTTCGAGCTACTTAATGCACGAAACACGTTTTCTGGTGTTTTCACTACTCCACAGTGCGTTTGATATGCAGAACAGGCGATATCTTGATTTTCGTGGTGTTTCCAGCTGAGATATGCATTTTCTGCGATAATCTTGGTGGGTCTTTTATCAGAAGCATGCAGAATCATCTACATCGCTCTTTGAGAGCTACTTAATGCACGAAACACGTTTTCTGGTGTTTTCACCACTCCACAGTGCGTTTGATATGCAGAACCGGCGATATCTTGGTTTTCGTGGGGTTTCAAGCTGAGATATGCATTTTCTGCGATAATCTTGGTGAGACTTCTGTCCGAAGTATGCTGAATAATCGAGATCGCTCTTTTCGAGCTGGTTAGTGCGAGAAACACGTTTTCTGTGGTTTTCACCACTCCACAGTTCGTTGGATATGCAGAACAGTAGATATCTTGGTTTTCGTGGGGTTTCAAGCAGAGATATGCATTTTCTGCGATAATCTTGGTGTGACTTCTGTTAGAAGTATGCAGAATCATCGTGATCGCACTTTTCGAGCTACTTAATGCACGAAACACGTTTTCTGGTGTTTTCACCACTCCACAGTTCGTTGGATATGCAGAACCGGAGATATCTTGGTTTTCGTGGGGTTTCAAGCTGAGATATGCATTTTCTGCGATAATCTTGGTGAGACTTCTGTCCGAAGTATGCAGAATCATCGAGATCGCTCTTTTCGAGCTATTTAATGCGAGAAACAAGTTATCTGGTGTTTTCACCACTCCACAGTGCGTTTGATATGCAGAACCTGCGATATCTTGGTTTTCATGGGGTTTCAAGCTCAGATATGCATTTTCTGCGATAATCTTGGTGAGACTTCTGTCCGAAGTATGCAAAGTCATCGAGATCGTACTTTTCGAGCTATTTAATGCGAGAAACACGTTTTCTGGGGTTTTCACCACTCCACAGTTCGTTGGATATGCACAACAGGAGATATCTTGGTTTTCGTGGGGTTTCTAGCAGAGATATGCATTTTCTGCGATAATCATGGTGAGACTTCTGTTAGAAGTATGCAGAATCATCGAGATCGCTCTTTTCGACATATTTAATGCGAGCAAACACGTTATCTGGTGTTTTCACCACGCCACAGTGCGTTTGATATGCAGAACCGGCAATGTTTGGTTTTCGTCGGGTTTCAAGCTGAGATATGCATTTTCTGCGATAATCATGGTGAGACTTCTGTCCGAAGTATGCAGAATCATCAAGATCGCACTTTTCGAGCTATTTAATGCGAGAAACACGTTATCTGGTGTTTTCACCACTCCACAGTGCGTTTGATATGCAGAACCGGCGATATCTTGGTTTTTGTGGGGTTTCAAGCTGAGATATGCATTTTCTGCGATAATCTTGTTGAGACTTCTGTCCGAAGTATGCAGAATCATCGAGATGGCTCTTTTCGAGCTATTTAATGCGAGAAGCACGTTCTCTGGTTGTTTTCACCACTCCACAGTGCGTTTGATGTGCAGAAACTGCGATATCATGATTTTCGTGGTGTTTCCAGCTGGGATATGCATTTTCTGCGATAATATTGGTGAGACGTCAGTCAGAAGTATGCAGAATCATCTAGATCGCTCTTTTCGAGCTACTTAATGCACGAAACTCGTTTTCTGGTGTTTTCACCACTCCACAGTACGTTTGACATGCAGAACCGGAGATATACTGGTTTCGGTCGGGTTTCAAGCTGAGCTATGCATTTTCTACGATAATCCTGGTGAGACTTCTGTCAGAAGTATGCAGAATCTTCGAGAACGCTCTTTTCGAGCTACTTAATGCGCGAAACACGTTTTCTGGTGTTTTCACCACTCCACGGTACGTTTGATGTGCAGAACCGGAGATAACGCGGTTTTCGTCGGGTTTCAAGCTGATATATGCATTTTCTACGATAATCTTGGTGAGACTTCTGTCAGAAGTATGCAGGAACTTCGAGAACGCTCTTTTCGAGCTACTTAATGCGAGAAACACGTTTTCTGGTGTTTTCATCACTCCACAGTGCGTTTGATATGCAGAACCGGCGACATCTTGGTTTTCGTGGGGTTTCAAGCTGAGATATGCATTTTCTACGATAATCCTGGTGAGACTTCTGTCAGAAGTATGCAGGACCTTCGAGAACGCTCTTTTCGAGCTAATTAATGCGAGAAACTCGTTTTCTGGGGTTTTCACCACTCCACAGTTCGTTGGATATGAGGAACCGGAGATATCTTGGTTTTCGTGGTGTTTCAAGCTGAGATATGCATTTCCTGCGATAATCTTGGTCAGACTTCTGTCCGAAGCATGCTGAATCATCGAGATCGCTCTTTTCGAGCTATTTAATGCGAGGAACACGTTCTCTGGTTGTTTTCACCACTCCACTAGTGCGTTTGATATGCAGAACAGGCGATATCTTGATTTTCGTGGTGTTTCCAGCTGAGATATGCATTTTCTGCGATAATCTTGGTGGGTCTTTTGTCAGAAGTATGCAGAATCATCTAGATCGCTCTTTTCGAGCTACTTAATGCACGAAACACGTTTTCTGGTGTTTTCACCTCTCCACAGTATGTTTGACATGCAGAACCGGAGATATCTTGGTTTCGGTCGGGTTTTCAAGCTGAGATATGCATTTTCTACGATAATCCTGGTGAGACTTCTGTCAGAAGTATGCAGAATCTTCGAGAACGCTCTTTTCGAGCTACGTAATGCGCGTAACACGTTTTCTGGTGTTTTCACCACTCCACGGTACGTTTGATGTGCAGAACCGGAGATAACTCGGTTTTCGTCGGGTTTCAAGCTGAGATATGCTTTTCTACGCTAATCTTGGTGAGACTTCTGTCCGAAGTATGCTGAATCATCGAGATCGCTCTTTTCGAGCTATTTAATGCGAGAAACACGTTCTCTGGTTGTTTTCACTACTCCACAGTGCGTTTGATATGCAGAACAGGCGATATCTTGATTTTCGTGGTGTTTCCAGCTGAGATATGCATTTTCTGCGATAATCTTGGTGGGTCCTTTATCAGAAGTATGCAGAATCATCTACATCGCTCTTTGAGAGCTACTTAATGCACGAAACACGTTTTCTGGTGTTTTCACCACTCCACAGTGCGTTTGATATGCAGAACCGGCGATATCTTGGTTTTCGTGGGGTTTCAAGCTGAGATATGCATTTTCTGCGATAATCTTGGTGAGACTTCTGTCCGAAGTATGCTGAATCATCGAGATCGCTCTTTTCGAGCTAGTTAGTGCGAGAAACACGTTTTCTGGTGTTTTCACCACTCCGCAGTACGTTTGACATGCAGAACCGGAGATATCTTGGTTTCGGCCGGGTTTCAAGCTGAGATATACATTTTCTACGATAATCCTGGTGAGACTTCTGTCAGAAGTATGCAGAACCTTCGAGATCGCACTTTTCGAGCTATTTAATGCGAGAAACACGTTAGCTTGTGTTTTGACCACTCCACAGTGCGTTTGATATGTAGAGACGCCGATAACTTGGTTTTCGTGTGGTTTTCAGCTGAGATATGCATTTTCTACGATAATATTGGTTAGAATTAAGTCAGAAGTATGCGGAATCATCTAGATCGCTCTTTTCGAGCTACTTAATGCAGGAAACACGTTTTCTGGTGTTTTCACCACTCCACAGTGCGTTTGATATGCAGAACAGGCGATATCTTGATTTTCGTGGTGTTTCCAGCTGAGATATGCATTTTCTGCGATAATCTTGGTGGGTCTTTTATCAGAAGCATGCAGAATCATCTACATCGCTCTTTGAGAGCTACTTAATGCACGAAACACGTTTTCTGGTGTTTTCACCACTCCACAGTGCGTTTGATATGCAGAACCGGCGATATCTTGGTTTTCGTGGGGTTTCAAGCTGAGATATGCATTTTCTGCGATAATCTTGGTGAGACTTCTGTCCGAAGTATGCTGAATAATCGAGATCGCTCTTTTCGAGCTGGTTAGTGCGAGAAACACGTTTTCTGTGGTTTTCACCACTCCACAGTTCGTTGGATATGCAGAACAGTAGATATCTTGGTTTTCGTGGGGTTTCAAGCAGAGATATGCATTTTCTGCGATAATCTTGGTGTGACTTCTGTTAGAAGTATGCAGAATCATCGTGATCGCACTTTTCGAGCTACTTAATGCACGAAACACGTTTTCTGGTGTTTTCACCACTCCACAGTTCGTTGGATATGCAGAACCGGAGATATCTTGGTTTTCGTGGGGTTTCAAGCTGAGATATGCATTTTCTGCGATAATCTTGGTGAGACTTCTGTCCGAAGTATGCAGAATCATCGAGATCGCTCTTTTCGAGCTATTTAATGCGAGAAACAAGTTATCTGGTGTTTTCACCACTCCACAGTGCGTTTGATATGCAGAACCTGCGATATCTTGGTTTTCGTGGGGTTTCAAGCTCAGATATGCATTTTCTGCGATAATCTTGGTGAGACTTCTGTCCGAAGTATGCAAAGTCATCGAGATCGTACTTTTCGAGCTATTTAATGCGAGAAACACGTTTTCTGCGGTTTTCACCACTCCACAGTTCGTTGGATATGCACAACAGGAGATATCTTGGTTTTCGTGGGGTTTCTAGCAGAGATATGCATTTTCTGCGATAATCATGGTGAGACTTCTGTTAGAAGTATGCAGAATCATCGAGATCGCTCTTTTCGACATATTTAATGCGAGCAAACACGTTATCTGGTGTTTTCACCACGCCACAGTGCGTTTGATATGCAGAACCGGCAATGTTTGGTTTTCGTCGGGTTTCAAGCTGAGATATGCATTTTCTGCGATAATCATGGTGAGACTTCTGTCCGAAGTATGCAGAATCATCGAGATCGCACTTTTCGAGCTATTTAATGCGAGAAACACGTTATCTGGTGTTTTCACCACTCCACAGTGCGTTTGATATGCAGAACCGGCGATATCTTGGTTTTTGTGGGGTTTCAAGCTGAGATATGCATTTTCTGCGATAATCTTGTTGAGACTTCTGTCCGAAGTATGCAGAATCATCGAGATGGCTCTTTTCGAGCTATTTAATGCGAGAAGCACGTTCTCTGGTTGTTTTCACCACTCCACAGTGCGTTTGATGTGCAGAAACTGCGATATCATGATTTTCGTGGTGTTTCCAGCTGGGATATGCATTTTCTGCGATAATATTGGTGAGACGTCAGTCAGAAGTATGCAGAATCATCTAGATCGCTCTTTTCGAGCTACTTAATGCACGAAACTCGTTTTCTGGTGTTTTCACCACTCCACAGTACGTTTGACATGCAGAACCGGAGATATACTGGTTTCGGTCGGGTTTCAAGCTGAGCTATGCATTTTCTACGATAATCCTGGTGAGACTTCTGTCAGAAGTATGCAGAATCTTCGAGAACGCTCTTTTCGAGCTACTTAATGCGCGAAACACGTTTTCTGGTGTTTTCACCACTCCACGGTACGTTTGATGTGCAGAACCGGAGATAACGCGGTTTTCGTCGGGTTTCAAGCTGATATATGCATTTTCTACGATAATCTTGGTGAGACTTCTGTCAGAAGTATGCAGGAACTTCGAGAACGCTCTTTTCGAGCTACTTAATGCGAGAAACACGTTTTCTGGTGTTTTCATCACTCCACAGTGCGTTTGATATGCAGAACCGGCGACATCTTGGTTTTCGTGGGGTTTCAAGCTGAGATATGCATTTTCTGCGATAATCTTGGTGAGACTTCTGTCCGAAGTATGCAGAATCATCGAGATCGCTCTTTTCGAGCTATTTAATGCGAGAAACACGTTATCTGGTGTTTTCACCACTCCACAGTGCGTATGATATGCAGAACCGGCGATATCTTGTTTTCGTGGGGTTTCAAGCTCAGATATGCATTTTCTGCGATAATCTTGGTGAGACTTCTGTCCGAAGTATGCTGAATCATCGAGATCGCTCTTTTCGAGCTAGTTAGTGCGAGAAACACGTTTTCTGGGGTTTTCACCACTCCACAGTTCGTTGGATATGCAGAACCAACGATATCTTGGTTTTCGTGGGGTTTCAAGCTGAGATATGCATTTTCTGCGATAATATTGGTGAGACTTCAGTCAGAAGTATGCAGAATCATCTAGATCGCTCTTATCGAGCTACTTAATGCACGAAACACTTTTTCTGGTGTTTTCACCACTCCACAGTACGTTTGACATGCAGAACCGGAGATATCTTGGTTTCGGTCGGGTTTCAAGCTGAGATATGCATTTTCTACGATAATCCTGGTGAGACTTCTGTCAGAAGTATGCAGAATCTTCGAGATCGCACTTTTCGAGCTATTTCATGCGAGAAACACGTTATCTGGTGTTTTCACCACTCCACAGTGCGTTTGATATGCAGAACCGGCGATATCTTGGTTTTTGTGGGGTTTCAAGCTGAGATATGCATTTTCTGCGATAATCTTGTTGAGACTTCTGTCCGACGTATGCAGAATCATCGAGATGGCTCTTTTCGAGCTATTTAATGCGAGAAGCACGTTCTCTGGTTGTTCTCACCACTCCACAGTGCGTTTGATGTGCAGAACCTGCGATATCATGATTTTCGTGGTGTTTCCAGCTGGGATATGCATTTTCTGCGATAATATTGGTGAGACGTCAGTCAGAAGTATGCAGAATCATCTAGATCGCTCTTTTCGAGCTACCTAATGCGCGAAACTCGTTTTCTGGTGTTTTCACCACTCCACAGTACGTTTGACATGCAGAACCGGAGATATCTTGGTTTCGGTCGGGTTTCAAGCTGAGATATGCATTTTCTACGATAATCCTGGTGAGACTTCTGTCAGAAGTATGCAGAATCTTCGAGATCGCACTTTTCGAGCTATTTCATGCGAGAAACACGTTTTCTGGTGTTTTCACCACTCCACAGTGCGTTTGATATGCAGAACCGGCGACATCTTGGTTTTCGTGGGGTTTCAAGCTGAGATATGCATTTTCTGCGATAATCTTGGTGAGACTTCTGTCCGAAGTATGCAGAATCATCGAGATCGCTCTTTTCGAGCTATTTAATGCGTGAAACACGTTATCTGGTGTTTTCACCACTCCACAGTGCGTTTGATATGCAGTACCAGCGATATCTTGGTTTTCGTGGGGTTTCAAGCTGAGATATGCATTTTTTACGATAATCTTGGTGAGACTTCTGTCCGAAGTATGCAGTATCATCGAGATCGCTCTATTCGAGCTATTTAATGCGAGAAACACGTTATCTGGTGTTTTCACCACTCCACAGTGCGTATGATATGCAGAACCGGCGATATCTTGTTTTCGTGGGGTTTCAAGCTGAGATATGCATTTTCTGCGATAATCTTGGTGAGACTTCTGTCCGAAGTATGCTGAAACATCGAGATCGCTCTTTTCGAGCTATTTAATGCGAGAAACAAGTTATCTGGTGTTTTCACCACTCCGCAGTGCGTTTGATATGCAGAACCAGCGAGATCTTGGTTTTCGTGGGGTTTCAAGCTCAGATATGCATTTTCTGCGATAATTTTGGTGAGACTTCTGTCCGAAGTATGCAGAGTCATCGAGATCGTACTTTTCGAGCTATTTAATGCGAGAAACACGTTTTCTGGGGTTTTCACCACTCCACAGTTCCTTGGATATGCAGAACAGGAGATATCTTGGCTTTCGTGGGGTTTCTAGCAGAGATATGCATTTTCTGCGATAATCATGGTGAGACTTCAGTTAGAAGTATGCAGAATCATCGAGATCGCTCTATTCGACATATTTAATGCGAGCAAACACGTTATCTGGTGTTTTCACCACGCCACAGTGCGTTTGATATGCAGAACCGGCAATGTTTGGTTTTCGTCGGGTTTCAAGCTGAGATATGCATTTTCTGCGATAATCATGGTGAGACTTCTGACCGAAGTATGCAGAGTCATCAAGATCGCACTTGTCGAGCTATTTAATGCGAGAAACACGTTATCTGGTGTTTTCACCACTCCACAGTGCGTTTGATTTGCAGAACCGGCGATATCTTGGTTTTTGTGGGGTTTCAAGCTGAGATATGCATTTTTTACGATAATCTTGGTGAGACTTCTGTCCGAAGTATGCTTAATCATCGAGATCGCTCTATTCGAGCTATTTAATGCGAGAAACACGTTATCTGGTGTTTTCAGCACTCCACAGTGCGTTTCATATGCAGAACCAGCGATATCCTGGTTTTCGTGGGGATTCAAGATGAGATATGCAATTTCTGCGATAATCTTGGTGAGACTTCTGTCCGAAGTATGCTTAATCATCGAGATCCCTCGTATCGAGCTATTTATTGCGAGAAACACGTTATCTGGTGTTTTCACCACTCCACAGTGCGTATGTTATGCAGAACCGACTATATCTTGGTTTTCGTGGGGTTTCAAGCTCAGATATGCATTTTCTGCGATAATCTTGGTGAGACTTCTGTCCGAAGTATGCTGAATCATCGAGATCGCTCTTTTCGAGCTAGTTAGTGCGAGAAACACGTTTTCTGGGGTTTTCACCACTCCACAGTTCGTTGGATATGCAGAACAGTAGATATCTTGGATTTCGTGGGGTTTCAAGCAGAGATATGCATTTTCTACGATAATCCTGGTGAGACTTCTGTCAGAAGTATGCAGAATCTTCGAGAACGCTCTTTTCGAGCTACTTAATGCGCGAAACACGTTTTCTGGTGTTTTCACCACTCCACGGTACGTTTGATGTGCAGAACCGGAGATAACTCGGTTTTCGTCGGGTTTCAAGCTGATATATGCATTTTCTACGATAATCTTGGTGAGACTTCTGTCAGAAGTATGCAGGAACTTCGAGAACGCTCTTTTCGAGCTACTTAATGCGAGAAACACGTTTTCTGGTGTTTTCACCACTCCACAGTGCGTTTGATATGCAGAACCGGCGACATCTTGGTTTTCGTGGGGTTTCAAGCTGAGATATGCATTTTCTGCGATAATCTTGGTGAGACTTCTGTCCGAAGTATGCAGAATCATCGAGATCGCTCTTTTCGAGCTATTTAATGCGTGAAACACGTTATCTGGTGTTTTCACCACTCCACAGTGCGTTTGATATGCAGTACCAGCGATATCTTGGTTTTCGTGGGGTTTCAAGCTGAGATATGCATTTTTTACGATAATCTTGGTGAGACTTCTGTCCGAAGTATGCAGAATCATCGAGATCGCTCTATTCGAGCTATTTAATGCGAGAAACACGTTATCTGGTGTTTTCACCACTCCACAGTGCGCATGATATGCAGAACCGGCGATATCTTGTTTTCGTGGGGTTTCAAGCTGAGATATGCATTTTCTGCGATAATCTTGGTGAGACTTCTGTCCGAAGTATGCTGAAACATCGAGATCGCTCTTTTCGAGCTATTTAATGCGAGAAACAAGTTATCTGGTGTTTTCACCACTCCGCAGTGCGTTTGATATGCAGAACCAGCGAGATCTTGGTTTTCGTGGGGTTTCAAGCTCAGATATGCATTTTCTGCGATAATTTTGGTGAGACTTCTGTCCGAAGTATGCAGAATCATCTAGATCGCTCTTTTCGAGCTACTTAATGCGCGAAACACGTTTTCTGGTGTTTTCACCACTCCACGGTACGTTTGATGTGCAGAACCGGAGATAACTCGGTTTTCGTCGGGTTTCAAGCTGATATATGCATTTTCTACGATAATCTTGGTGAGACTTCTGTCAGAAGTATGCAGGAACTTCGAGAACGCTCTTTTCGAGCTACTTAATGCGAGAAACACGTTTTCTGGTGTTTTCACCACTCCACAGTGCGTTTGATATGCAGAACCGGCGACATCTTGGTTTTCGTGGGGTTTCAAGCTGAGATATGCATTTTCTGCGATAATCTTGGTGAGACTTCTGTCCGAAGTATGCAGAATCATCGAGATCGCTCTTTTCGAGCTATTTAATGCGTGAAACAAGTTATCTGGTGTTTTCACCACTCCGCAGTGCGTTTGATATGCAGAACCAGCGAGATCTTGGTTTTCGTGGGGTTTCAAGCTCAGATATGCATTTTCTGCGATAATTTTGGTGAGACTTCTGTCCGAAGTATGCAGAATCATCTAGATCGCTCTTTTCGAGCTACTTAATGCGCGAAACACGTTTTCTGGTGTTTTCACCACTCCACGGTACGTTTGATGTGCAGAACCGGAGATAACTCGGTTTTCGTCGGGTTTCAAGCTGATATATGCATTTTCTACGATAATCTTGGTGAGACTTCTGTCAGAAGTATGCAGGAACTTCGAGAACGCTCTTTTCGAGCTACTTAATGCGAGAAACACGTTTTCTGGTGTTTTCACCACTCCACAGTGCGTTTGATATGCAGAACCGGCGACATCTTGGTTTTCGTGGGGTTTCAAGCTGAGATATGCATTTTCTGCGATAATCTTGGTGAGACTTCAGTTAGAAGTATGCAGAATCATCGAGATCGCTCTATTCGACATATTTAATGCGAGCAAACACGTTATCTGGTGTTTTCACCACGCCACAGTGCGTTTGATATGCAGAACCGGCAATGTTTGGTTTTCGTCGGGTTTCAAGCTGAGATATGCATTTTCTGCGATAATCATGGTGAGACTTCTGACCGAAGTATGCAGAGTCATCAAGATCGCACTTGTCGAGCTATTTAATGCGAGAAACACGTTATCTGGTGTTTTCACCACTCCACAGTGCGTTTGATTTGCAGAACCGGCGATATCTTGGTTTTTGTGGGGTTTCAAGCTGAGATATGCATTTTTTACGATAATCTTGGTGAGACTTCTGTCCGAAGTATGCTTAATCATCGAGATCGCTCTATTCGAGCTATTTAATGCGAGAAACACGTTATCTGGTGTTTTCAGCACTCCACAGTGCGTTTCATATGCAGAACCAGCGATATCCTGGTTTTCGTGGGGATTCAAGCTGAGATATGCAATTTCTGCGATAATCTTGGTGAGACTTCTGTCCGAAGTATGCTTAATCATCGAGATCCCTCGTATCGAGCTATTTATTGCGAGAAACACGTTATCTGGTGTTTTCACCACTCCACAGTGCGTATGTTATGCAGAACCGACTATATCTTGGTTTTCGTGGGGTTTCAAGCTCAGATATGCATTTTCTGCGATAATCTTGGTGAGACTTCTGTCCGAAGTATGCTGAATCATCGAGATCGCTCTTTTCGAGCTAGTTAGTGCGAGAAACACGTTTTCTGGGGTTTTCACCACTCCACAGTGCGTATGTTATGCAGAACCGACGATATCTTGGTTTTCGTGGGGTTTCAAGCTCAGATATGCATTTTCTGCGATAATCTTGTTGAGACTTCTGTCCGAAGTATGCAGAATCATCGAGATGGCTCTTTTCGAGCTATTTAATGCGAGAAGCACGTTCTCTGGTTGTTCTCACCACTCCACAGTGCGTTTGATGTGCAGAACCTGCGATATCATGATTTTCGTGGTGTTTCCAGCTGGGATATGCATTTTCTGCGATAATATTGGTGAGACGTCAGTCAGAAGTATGCAGAATCATCTAGATCGCTCTTTTCGAGCTACTTAATGCACGAAACTCGTTTTCTGGTGTTTTCACCACTCCACAGTACGTTTGACATGCAGAACCGGAGATAACTCGGTTTTCGTCGGGTTTCAAGCTGATATATGCATTTTCTACGATAATCTTGGTGAGACTTCTGTCAGAAGTACGCAGGAACTTCGAGAACGCTCTTTTCGAGCTACTTAATGCGAGAAACACGTTTTCTGGTGTTTTCACCACTCCACAGTGCGTTTGATATGCAGAACCGGCGACATCTTGGTTTTCGTGGGGTTTCAAGCTGAGATATGCATTTTCTGCGATAATCTTGGTGAGACTTCTGTCCGAAGTATGCAGAATCATCGAGATCGCTCTTTTCGAGCTATTTAATGCGTGAAACACGTTATCTGGTGTTTTCACCACTCCACAGTGCGTTTGATATGCAGTACCAGCGATATCTTGGTTTTCGTGGGGTTTCAAGCTGAGATATGCATTTTGTACGATAATCTTGGTGAGACTTCTGTCCGAAGTATGCAGAATCATCGAGATCGCTCTATTCGAGCTATTTAATGCGAGAAACACGTTATCTGGTGTTTTCACCACTCCACAGTGCGTATGATATGCACAACCGGCGATATCTTGTTTTCGTGGGGTTTCAAGCTGAGATATGCATTTTCTGCGATAATCTTGGTGAGACTTCTGTCCGAAGTATGCTGAAACATCGAGATCGCACTATTCGAGCTATTTAATGCGAGAAACACGTTATCTGGTGTTTTCACCACTCCACAGTGCGTATGATATGCAGAACCGGCGATATCTTGTTTTCGTGGGGTTTCAAGCTGAGATATGCATTTTCTGCGATAATCTTGGTGAGACTTCTGTCCGAAGTATGCAGAGTCATCGAGATCGTACTTTTCGAGCTATTTAATGCGAGAAACACGTTTTCTGGGGTTTTCACCACTCCACAGTTCGTTGGATATGCAGAACAGGAGATATCTTGGCTTTCGTGGGGTTTCTAGCAGAGATATGCATTTTCTGCGATAATCATGGTGAGACTTCAGTTAGAAGTATGCAGAATCATCGAGATCGCTCGTTTCGAGCTATTTAATGCAAGAAACACGTTATCTGGTGTTTTCACCACTCCACAGTGCGTTTGATATGCAGTACCAGCGACATCTTGGTTTTCGTGGGGTTTCAAGTGGAGATATGCATTTTCTGCGATAATCTTGGTGAGACTTCTGTCCGAAGTATGCAGAATCATCGAGATCGCTCGTTTCGAGCTATTTAATGCGAGAAACACGTTATCCGGTGTTTTCACCACTCCACAGTGCGTTGGATATGCAGAACCGGAGATATTTTGGTTTTCGTCGGCTTTCAAGCTGAGATATGCATTTTTTACGATAATCTTGGTGAGACTTCTGTCCGAAGTATGCTTAATCATCGAGATCGCTCGGTTCGAGCTATTTAATGCAAGAAACACGTTATCTGGTGTTTTCACCACTCCACAGTTGGTTTGATATGCAGAACCGGCGATATCTTGGTTTTCGTGGGGTTTCAAGTTGAGATATGCATGTTCTGCGATAATCTTGGTGAGACTTCTGTCCGAAGTATGCTGAATCATCGAGATCGCACTTTTCGCGCTACTTAACGCACGAAACACGTTTTCTGGTGTTTTCACCACTCCATAGTATGTTTGACATGCAGAACCGGATGTATCTTGGTTTCGGTCGGGTATCAAGCTGAGATATGCATTTTCTACGATAATCCTGGTGAGACTTCTGTCAGAAGTATGCAGAATCTTCGAGAACGCTCTTTTCGAGCTATTTAATGCAAGAAACACGTTATCTGGTGTTTACACCACTCCACAGTGCGTTTGATATGCAGTACCAGCGACATCTTGGTTTTCGTGGGGTTTCAAGCTGAGATATGCATTTTCTGCGATAATCTTGGTGAGACTTCTGTCCGAAGTATGCAGAATCATCGAGATCGCTCGTTTCGAACTATTTAATGCGAGAAACACGTTATCTGGTGTTTTCACCACTCCACAGTGCGTATGATATGCAGAATCGGCGATATCTTGGTTTTCGTGGGGTTTCAAGCTGAGATATGCATTTTTTACGATAATCTTGGTGAGACTTCTGTCCGAAGTATGCTTAATCATCGAGATCACTCGTTTCGAGATGTTTAATGCGAGAAACACGTTATCTGGGGTTTTCACCACTCCACAGTTCTTTGGATATGCAGAACAGGAGATATCTTGGTTTGCGTGGGGTTTCAGGCAGAGATATGCATTTTCTGCGATAATCTTGGTGAGACTTCTGTTAGAAGTATGCAGAATCATCGAGATCGCACTTTTCGAGCTATTTAATGCGAGAAACACGTTATCTGGTGTTTTCACCACTCCACAGTGCGGTTGATATGCAGAACCGGCGATATCTTGGTTTTCGTGGGGTTTCAAGCTGAGATATGCATTTTCTACGATAATCTTGGTGAGACTTCTGTCAGAAGTATGCAGGATCTACGAGAACGCTCTTTTCGAGCTACTTAATATGAGAAACACGTTTTCTGGTGTTTTCACCACTCCACAGTGCGTTTGATATGCAGAACTGGCGACATCTTGGTTTTCGTGGGGTTTCAAGCTCAGATATGCATTTTCTGCGATAATCTTGGTGAGACTTCTGTCCGAAGTATGCAGAAACATCGGGAGCGATCTTTTCGAGCGATTTAATGCGAGAAACACGTTTTCTGGGGTTTTCACCACTCCACAGTTCTTTGGATATGCAGAACAGGAGATATCTTGGTTTGCGTGGGGTTTCAGGCAGAGATATGCATTTTCTGCGATAATCTTGGTGAGACTTCTGTTAGAAGTATGCAGAATCATCGAGATCGCACTTTTCGAGCTATTTAATGCGAGAAACACGTTATCTGGTGTTTTCACCACTCCACAGTGCGTTTGATATGCAGAACCGGCGATATCTTGGTTTTCGTGGGGTTTCAAGCTGAGATATGCATTTTCTACGATAATCTTGGTGAGACTTCTGTCAGAAGTATGCAGAATCATCGAGATCGCACTTTTCGAGCTATTTAATGCGAGAAACACGTTATCTGATGTTTTCACCACTCCACAGTGCGTTTGATATGCAGAACCGGCGATATGTCGGTTTTCGTGGGGTTTCAAGCTGAGATATGCATTTTCTACGATAATCTTGGTGAGACTTCTGTCAGAAGTATGCAGGATCTACGAGAACGCTCTTTTCGAGCTACTTAATATGAGAAACACGTTTTCTGGTGTTTTCACCACTCCACAGTGCGTTTGATATGCAGAACCGGCGATATCTTGGTTTTCGTGGGGTTTCCAGCTGAAATATGCATTTTCTGCGATAATCTTGGTGAGACTTCTGTCCGAAGTATGCTTAATCATCGAGATCGCTCGTTTCGAGCTATTTAATGCGAGAAACACGTTATCTGGTGTTTTCACCACTCCACAGTGCGTATGATATGCAGAACCGACGATATCTTGGTTTTCGTCGGGCTTCAAGCTGAGATATGCATTTTCTGCGATAATATTGGTGAGACTTCAATCAGAAGTATGCAGAATCATCAAGATCGCTCGTTTCGAGCTATTTAATGCAAGAAACACGTTTTCTGGGGTTTTCAGCACTCCACAGTGCGATTGATATGCAGAACCAGCGATATCTTGGTTTTCGTGGGGATTCAAGCTGAGATATGCAATTTCTGCGATAATCTTGGTGAGACTTCTGTCCGAAGTATGCTTAATCATCGAGATCGCTCGTTTCGAGCTATTTAATGCGGGAAACACGTTATCTGGTGTTTTCACCACTCCACAGTTCGTATGAAATGCAGAACCGACGATATCTTGGTTTTCGTGGGGTTTCAAGCTCAGATATGCATTTTATGCGATAATCTTGGTGAGACTTCTGTCCGAAGTATGCAGAGTCATCGAGATCGCACTTTTCGAGCTATTTAATGCGAGAAACACGTTTTCTGGGGTTTTCTCCACTCCACAGTTCGTTGGATATGCAGAACAGGAGATATCTTGGTTTTCGTGGGGTTTCTAGCAGAGATGTGCATTTTCTGCGATAATCATAGTGAGACTTCTGTTAGACGTATGCAGAATCATCGAGATCGCTCTTTTCGACCTATTTAATGCGAGCAAACACGTTATCTGGTGTTTTCACCACTCCACAGTGCGTTTGATATGCAGAACCGCCAATGTTTGGTTTTCGTCGGGTTTCAAGCTGGGATATGCATTTTCTGCGATAATCATGGTGAGACTTTTGTCCGAAGTATGCTTAATCATCGAGATCGCACTATTCGAGCTATTTAATGCGAGAAACACGTTATCTGGTGTTTTCAGCACTCCACAGTGCGTCTGATATGCAGAACCAGCGATATCTTGGTTTTCGTGGGGATTCAAGCTGAGATATGCAATTTCTGCGATAATCTTGGTGAGACTTCTGTCCGAAGTATGCTTAATCATCGAGATCGCTCGTTTCGAGCTATTTAATGCGAGAAACACGTTATCTGGTGTTTTCAGCACTCCACAGTGCGTTTGATATGTAGAACCAGCGATATCTGGGTTTTCGTGGGGTTTCAAGCTGAGATATGCATTTTCTACGATAATCTTGGTGATACTTCTGTCCGAAGTGTGCAGAATCATCGAGATCGCACTTTTCCAGATAGTTAATGCGAGAAAAACCTTATCTGGTGTTTTCACCACTCCACAGTGCGTTTGATATGCAGAACCAGCGATATCTTGGCTTTCGTGGGGTTTCAAGCTGAGATATGCATTTTCTGTGATAATATTGGAGAGACTTCAGTCAGAAGTATGCAGAATCATCTAGATCGCTCGTTTCGAGCTATTTAATGCGAGAAACACGTTATCTCGTTGTTTTCACCACTCCACAGTGCGTTTGAAATGCAGAACCGGCGACATCGTGATTTTCGTGGTGTTTCCAGCTGAGATATGCATTTTCTGCGATAAGCGTGGTGAGTCTTCTGCCAGAAGTATGCAGAATCATCTAGATCGCTCTTTTCGTGCTATTTAATGCGAGAAACACGTTTTCTGGTGTTTTGACCACTCCACAGTGCGTTTGATGTGTAGAGCCGCCGATAACTTGGTTTTCGTGGTGTTTCCAGCTGAGATATGCATTTTCTGCGATAATCTTGGTGTTTCATCTATGAGAAGTATGCAGGATGATCTAGATCGCTCGTTTCGAGCTATTTAATGCGAAAAAACAAGTTTTCTGGTGTTTTCAACATTCCACAGTGCGTTTGATATGCAGAACCGGCGATATCTTGATTTTCGTGGTGTTTCCAGCTGAGATATGCATTTTCTGCGATAAGCTTGGTGAGTCTTCTGCCAGAAGTATGCAGAATCATCTAGATCGCTCTTTTCGTGCTATTTAATGCGAGCAACACGTTTTCTGGTGTATTCACCACTCCACAGTACGTTAGACATGCAGAACCGGAGATATCTTCGTTTCGGTCGGGTTTCAAGCTGGGATATGCATTTTCTACGATAATATTTGTGAGACCTCTGTCAGAAGTATGCAGAATCTTCGAGAACGCTCTTTTCGAGCTACTTAATGCGAGAAACACGTTTTCTGGTGTTTTCACCACTCCACAGTACGTTTGATGTGCAGAACCGGAGATATCTTGGTTTTCGCGTGGTTTCAAGCTGAGATATGCATTTTCAGCGATATTCTTGGTGTTTCATCTATGAGAAGTATGCAGAATCATCGAGAACTCTCTTTTCGAGCTATTTGATCCGAAAAAACAAGTTTTCTGGTGTTTTGACCACTCCACAGTGCGTTTGATGTGTAGAGCCGCCGATAACTTGGTTTTCGTGGTGTTTCCAGCTGAGATATGCATTTTCTGCGATAATCTTGGTGTTTCATCTATGAGAAGTATGCAGGATCATCTAGATCGCTCGTTTCGAGATATTTAATGCGAAAAAACAAGTTTTCTGGTGTTTTCAACATTCCACAGTGCGTTTGATATGCAGAACCGGCGATATCTTGATTTTCGTGGTGTTTCCAGCTGAGATATGCATTTTCTGCGATCATCTTGGTGAGTGTTCTGTCAGAAGTATGCAGAATCATCGAGATCGCTCTTTTCGAGCTATTTAAGGCGAAAAAGCAAGTTTTCTGGTGTTTTCACCACTCCATAGTGCGTTTGATATGCAGAACCGGCGACATCGTGATTTTCGTGAGGTTTCCAGCTGAGATATGCATTTTCTGCGATAATATTGGTGAGACTTCAGTCAGAAGTATGCAGAATCATCTAGATCGCGCGTTTCGAGCTATTTAATGCGAGAAACACGTTTTCTGGTGTATTCACCACTCCACAGTACGTTAGACATGCAGAACCGGAGATATCTTCGTTTCGGTCGGGTTTCAAGCTGAGATATGCATTTTCTGCGATCATCTTGGTGAGTGTTCTGTCAGAGGTATGCAGAATCATCGAGATCGCTCTTTTCGAGCTATTTAATGCGAAAAAACAAGTTTTCTGGTGTTTTTACCACTCCACAGTGCGTTTGATATGTAGAGCCGCCGATAACTTGGTTTTCGTGGGGTTTCCAGCTGAAATATGCATTTTCTGCGATAATCTTAGTGTTTCATCTATGAGAAATATGCAGAATCATCCAGAACGCTCTTTTCGTGCTAGTTAATGCGAGTAACACGTTTTCTGGTGTTTTCACCACTCCACGGTGCGTCTGTTATGCAGAACCGGGTATATCTTGGTTTTCGTGGGGTTTCCAGCTGAGATATGCATTTTCTGCGATAATCTTGGTGAGTCTTCTGTCAGAAGTATGCAGAATCATCTAGATCGCTCTTTTCGAGCTATTTAATGCGAGAAACACGTTTTCTGGTGTATTCACCACTCCACAGTAAGTTTGATATGCAGAACCGGCGACATCGTGATTTTCGTGAGGTTTCCAGCTGAGATATGCATTTTCTGCGATAATATTGGTGAGACTTCAGTCAGAAGTATGCAGAATCATCTAGATCGCGCGTTTCGAGCTATTTAATGCGAGAAACACGTTTTCTGGTGTATTCACCACTCCACAGTGCGTATGATATGCAGAATCGGCGATATCTTGGTTTTCGTGGGGTTTCAAGCTGAGATATGCATTTTTTACGATAATCTTGGTGAGACTTCTGTCCGAAGTATGCTTAATCATCGAGATCACTCGTTTCGAGATGTTTAATGCGAGAAACACGTTATCTGGTGTTTTCACCACTCCACAGTGCGATTGATATGCAGAACAGTAGATATCTTGGTTTTCGTGGGGTTTCAAGCTGAGATATGCATTTTCTGCGATAATCTTGTTGAGACTTCTGTCCGAAGTATAAAGAATCATCGAGATCGCTCGTTTCGAGCTATTTAATGCGAGAATCACGTTATCTGGTGTTTTAACCACTCCACAGTGCGTTGGATATGCAGAACCGGAGATATTTTGGTTTTCGTCGGGTTTCAAGCTGAGATATGCATTTTGTACGATAAGCTTGGTGAGACATCTGTCCGAAGTATGCAGAAACATCGGGAGCGATCTTTTCGAGCTATTTAATGCGAGAAACACGTTTTCTGGGGTTTTCACCACTCCACAGTTCTTTGGATATGCAGAACAGGAGATATCTTGGTTTGCGTGGGGTTTCAGGCAGAGATATGCATTTTCTGCGATAATCTTGGTGAGACTTCTGTTAGAAGTATGCAGAATCATCGAGATCGCACTTTTCGAGCTATTTAATGCGAGAAACACGTTATCTGGTGTTTTCACCACTCCACAGTGCGTTTGATATGCAGAACCGGCGATATCTTGGTTTTCGTGGGGTTTCAAGCTGAGATATGCATTTTCTACGATAAGCTTGGTGAGACATCTGTCCGAAGTATGCAGAAACATCGGGAGCGATCTTTTCGAGCGATTTAATGCGAGAAACACGTTTTCTGGGGTTTTCACCACTCCACAGTTCTTTGGATATGCAGAACAGGAGATATCTTGGTTTGCGTGGGGTTTCAGGCAGAGATATGCATTTTCTGCGATAATCTTGGTGAGACTTCTGTTAGAAGTATGCAGAATCATCGAGATCGCACTTTTCGAGCTATTTAATGCGAGAAACACGTTATCTGGTGTTTTCACCACTCCACAGTGCGGTTGATATGCAGAACCGGCGATATCTTGGTTTTCGTGGGGTTTCAAGCTGAAATATGCATTTTCTGCGATAATCTTGGTGAGACTTCTGTCCGAAGTATGCTTAATCATCGAGATCGCTCGTTTCGAGCTATTTAATGCGAGAAACACGTTATCTGGTGTTTTCACCACTCCACAGTGCGTATGATATGCAGAACCGACGATATCTTGGTTTTCGTCGGGCTTCAAGCTGAGATATGCATTTTCTGCGATAATATTGGTGAGACTTCAATCAGAAGTATGCAGAATCATCAAGATCGCTCGTTTCGAGCTATTTAATGCAAGAAACACGTTTTCTGGGGTTTTCAGCACTCCACAGTGCGATTGATATGCAGAACCAGCGATATCTTGGTTTTCGTGGGGATTCAAGCTGAGATATGCAATTTCTGCGATAATCTTGGTGAGACTTCTGTCCGAAGTATGCTTAATCATCGAGATCGCTCGTTTCGAGCTATTTAATGCGGGAAACACGTTATCTGGTGTTTTCACCACTCCACAGTGCGTATGAAATGCAGAACCGACGATATCTTGGTTTTCGTGGGGTTTCAAGCTCAGATATGCATTTTATGCGATAATCTTGGTGAGACTTCTGTCCGAAGTATGCAGAGTCATCGAGATCGCACTTTTCGAGCTATTTAATGCGAGAAACACGTTTTCTGGGGTTTTCTCCACTCCACAGTTCGTTGGATATGCAGAACAGGAGATATCTTGGTTTTCGTGGGGTTTCTAGCAGAGATGTGCATTTTCTGCGATAATCATAGTGAGACTTCTGTTAGACGTATGCAGAATCATCGAGATCGCTCTTTTCGACCTATTTAATGCGAGCAAACACGTTATCTGGTGTTTTCACCACTCCACAGTGCGTTTGATATGCAGAACCGCCAATGTTTGGTTTTCGTCGGGTTTCAAGCTGGGATATGCATTTTCTGCGATAATCATGGTGAGACTTTTGTCCGAAGTATGCTTAATCATCGAGATCGCACTATTCGAGCTATTTAATGCGAGAAACACGTTATCTGGTGTTTTCAGCACTCCACAGTGCGTCTGATATGCAGAACCAGCGATATCTTGGTTTTCGTGGGGATTCAAGCTGAGATATGCAATTTCTGCGATAATCTTGGTGAGACTTCTGTCCGAAGTATGCAGAATCATCTAGATCGCTCGTTTCGAGCTATTTAATGCGAGAAACACGTTATCTCGTTGTTTTCACCACTCCACAGTGCGTTTGAAATGCAGAACCGGCGACATCGTGATTTTCGTGGTGTTTCCAGCTGAGATATGCATTTTCTGCGATAAGCGTGGTGAGTCTTCTGCCAGAAGTATGCAGAATCATCTAGATCGCTCTTTTCGTGCTATTTAATGCGAGAAACACGTTTTCTGGTGTTTTGACCACTCCACAGTGCGTTTGATGTGTAGAGCCGCCGATAACTTGGTTTTCGTGGTGTTTCCAGCTGAGATATGCATTTTCTGCGATAATCTTGGTGTTTCATCTATGAGAAGTATGCAGGATGATCTAGATCGCTCGTTTCGAGCTATTTAATGCGAAAAAACAAGTTTTCTGGTGTTTTCAACATTCCACAGTGCGTTTGATATGCAGAACCGGCGATATCTTGATTTTCGTGGTGTTTCCAGCTGAGATATGCATTTTCTGCGATAAGCTTGGTGAGTCTTCTGCCAGAAGTATGCAGAATCATCTAGATCGCTCTTTTCGTGCTATTTAATGCGAGCAACACGTTTTCTGGTGTATTCACCACTCCACAGTACGTTAGACATGCAGAACCGGAGATATCTTCGTTTCGGTCGGGTTTCAAGCTGAGATATGCATTTTCTACGATAATATTTGTGAGACCTCTGTCAGAAGTATGCAGAATCTTCGAGAACGCTCTTTTCGAGCTACTTAATGCGAGAAACACGTTTTCTGGTGTTTTCACCACTCCACAGTACGTTTGATGTGCAGAACCGGAGATATCTTGGTTTTCGCGTGGTTTCAAGCTGAGATATGCATTTTCAGCGATATTCTTGGTGTTTCATCTATGAGAAGTATGCAGAATCATCGAGAACTCTCTTTTCGAGCTATTTGATCCGAAAAAACAAGTTTTCTGGTGTTTTGACCACTCCACAGTGCGTTTGATGTGTAGAGCCGCCGATAACTTGGTTTTCGTGGTGTTTCCAGCTGAGATATGCATTTTCTGCGATAATCTTGGTGTTTCATCTATGAGAAGTATGCAGGATCATCTAGATCGCTCGTTTCGAGATATTTAATGCGAAAAAACAAGTTTTCTGGTGTTTTCAACATTCCACAGTGCGTTTGATATGCAGAACCGGCGATATCTTGATTTTCGTGGTGTTTCCAGCTGAGATATGCATTTTCTGCGATCATCTTGGTGAGTGTTCTGTCAGAAGTATGCAGAATCATCGAGATCGCTCTTTTCGAGCTATTTAAGGCGAAAAAGCAAGTTTTCTGGTGTTTTCACCACTCCATAGTGCGTTTGATATGCAGAACCGGCGACATCGTGATTTTCGTGAGGTTTCCAGCTGAGATATGCATTTTCTGCGATAATATTGGTGAGACTTCAGTCAGAAGTATGCAGAATCATCTAGATCGCGCGTTTCGAGCTATTTAATGCGAGAAACACGTTTTCTGGTGTATTCACCACTCCACAGTACGTTAGACATGCAGAACCGGAGATATCTTCGTTTCGGTCGGGTTTCAAGCTGAGATATGCATTTTCTGCGATCATCTTGGTGAGTGTTCTGTCAGAGGTATGCAGAATCATCGAGATCGCTCTTTTCGAGCTATTTAATGCGAAAAAACAAGTTTTCTGGTGTTTTTACCACTCCACAGTGCGTTTGATATGTAGAGCCGCCGATAACTTGGTTTTCGTGGGGTTTCCAGCTGAAATATGCATTTTCTGCGATAATCTTAGTGTTTCATCTATGAGAAATATGCAGAATCATCCAGAACGCTCTTTTCGTGCTAGTTAATGCGAGTAACACGTTTTCTGGTGTTTTCACCACTCCACGGTGCGTCTGTTATGCAGAACCGGGTATATCTTGGTTTTCGTGGGGTTTCCAGCTGAGATATGCATTTTCTGCGATAATCTTGGTGAGTCTTCTGTCAGAAGTATGCAGAATCATCTAGATCGCTCTTTTCGAGCTATTTAATGCGAGAAACACGTTTTCTGGTGTATTCACCACTCCACAGTAAGTTTGATATGCAGAACCGGCGACATCGTGATTTTCGTGAGGTTTCCAGCTGAGATATGCATTTTCTGCGATAATATTGGTGAGACTTCAGTCAGAAGTATGCAGAATCATCTAGATCGCGCGTTTCGAGCTATTTAATGCGAGAAACACGTTTTCTGGTGTATTCACCACTCCACAGTACGTTAGACATGCAGAACCGGAGATATCTTCGTTTCGGTCGGGTTTCAAGCTGAGATATGCATTTTCTGCGATCATCTTGGTGAGTGTTCTGTCAGAAGTATGCAGAATCATCGAGATCGCTCTTTTCGAGCTATTTAATGCGAAAAAACAAGTTTTCTGGTGTTTTTACCACTCCACAGTGCGTTTGATATGTAGAGCCGCCGATAACTTGGTTTTCGTGGGGTTTCCAGCTGAAATATGCATTTTCTGCGATAATCTTGGTGTTTCATCTATGAGAAGTATGCAGAAACATCAAGAACACTCTTTTCGAGCTATTTAATGCGAAAAGCAAGTTTTCTGGTGTTTTGACCACTCCACAGTGCGTTTGATATGTAGAGCCGCCGATAACTTGGTTTTCGTGGGGTTTCCAGCTGAAATATGCATTTTCTGCGATAATCTTGGTGAGACTTCTGTCCGAAGTATGCAGAGTCATCGAGATCGCACCTTTCGAGCTATTTAATGCGAGAAACACGTTTTCTGGGGTTTTCACCACTCCACAGTTCGTTGGATATGCAGAACAGGAGATATCTTGGTTTTCGTGGGGTTTCTAGCAGAGATATGCATTTTCTGCGATAATCATGGTGAGACTTCTGTTAGACGTATGCAGAATCATCCAGATCGCTCTTTTCGAGCTATTTAATGCGAGAAACACGTTTTCTGGGGTTCTCACCACTCCACAGTGCGTTTGATATGCAGAACCGGCAATGTTTGGTTTTCGTCGGGTTTCAAGCTGAGATATGCATTTTCTGTGATAATATTGGTGAGACTTCAGTCAGAAGTATGCAGAATCATCTAGATCGCTCGTTTCGAGCTATTTAATGCGAGAAACACGTTATCTCGTTGTTTTCACCACTCCACAGTGCGTTTGAAATGCAGAACCGGCGACATCGTGATTTTCGTGGTGTTTCCAGCTGAGATATGCATTTTCTGCGATAAGCGTGGTGAGTCTTCTGCCAGAAGTATGCAGAATCATCTAGATCGCTCTTTTCGTGCTATTTAATGCGAGAAACACGTTTTCTGGTGTTTTGACCACTCCACAGTGCGTTTGATGTGTAGAGCCGCCGATAACTTGGTTTTCGTGGTGTTTCCAGCTGAGATATGCATTTTCTGCGATAATCTTGGTGTTTCATCTATGAGAAGTATGCAGGATGATCTAGATCGCTCGTTTCGAGCTATTTAATGCGAAAAAACAAGTTTTCTGGTGTTTTCAACATTCCACAGTGCGTTTAATATGCAGAACCGGCGATATCTTGATTTTCGTGGTGTTTCCAGCTGAGATATGCATTTTCTGCGATAAGCTTGGTGAGTCTTCTGCCAGAAGTATGCAGAATCATCTAGATCGCTCTTTTCGTGCTATTTAATGCGAGAAACACGTTTTCTGGTGTATTCACCACTCCACAGTACGTTAGACATGCAGAACCGGAGATATCTTCGTTTCGGTCGGGTTTCAAGCTGAGATATGCATTTTCTACGATAATATTTGTGAGACCTCTGTCAGAAGTATGCAGAATCTTCGAGAACGCTCTTTTCGAGCTACTTAATGCGAGAAACACGTTTTCTGGTGTTTTCACCACTCCACAGTACGTTTGATGTGCAGAACCGGAGATATCTTGGTTTTCGCGTGGTTTCAAGCTGAGATATGCATTTTCAGCGATAATCTTGGTGTTTCATCTATGAGAAGTATGCAGAATCATCGAGAACTCTCTTTTCGAGCTATTTGATGCGAAAAAACAAGTTTTCTGGTGTTTTGACCACTCCACAGTGCGTTTGATGTGTAGAGCCGCCGATAACTTGGTTTTCGTGGTGTTTCCAGCTGGGATATGCATTTTCTGCGATAATCTTGGTGTTTCATCTATGAGAAGTATGCAGGATCATCTAGATCGCTCGTTTCGAGATATTTAATGCGAAAAAACAAGTTTTCTGGTGTTTTCAACATTCCACAGTGCGTTTGATATGCAGAACCGGCGATATCTTGATTTTCGTGGTGTTTCCAGCTGAGATATGCATTTTCTGCGATCATCTTGGTGAGTGTTCTGTCAGAAGTATGCAGAATCATCGAGATCGCTCTTTTCGAGCTATTTAAGGCGAAAAAACAAGTTTTCTGGTGTTTTCACCACTCCATAGTGCGTTTGATATGCAGAACCGGCGACATCGTGATTTTCGTGAGGTTTCCAGCTGAGATATGCATTTTCTGCGATAATATTGGTGAGACTTCAGTCAGAAGTATGCAGAATCATCTAGATCGCGCGTTTCGAGCTATTTAATGCGAGAAACACGTTTTCTGGTGTATTCACCTCTCCACAGTACGTTAGACATGCAGAACCGGAGATATCTTCGTTTCGGTCGGGTTTCAAGCTGAGATATGCATTTTCTGCGATAATCTTAGTGTTTCATCTATGAGAAATATGCAGAATCATCCAGAACGCTCTTTTCGTGCTAGTTAATGCGAGTAACACGTTTTCTGGTGTTTTCACCACTCCACGGTGCGTCTGTTATGCAGAACCGGCGATATCTTGGTTTTCGTGGGGTTTCCAGCTGAGATATGCATTTTCTGCGATAATCTTGGTGAGACGTCAGTCAGAAGTATGCAGAATCATCTAGATCGCTCTTTTCGAGCTACTTAATGCACGAAACTCGTTTTCTGGTGTTTTCACCACTCCACAGTACGTTTGACATGCAGAACCGGAGATATACTGGTTTCGGTCGGGTTTCAAGCTGAGCTATGCATTTTCTACGATAATCCTGGTGAGACTTCTGTCAGAAGTATGCAGAATCTTCGAGAACGCTCTTTTCGAGCTACTTAATGCGCGAAACACGTTTTCTGGTGTTTTCACCACTCCACGGTACGTTTGATGTGCAGAACCGGAGATAACGCGGTTTTCGTCGGGTTTCAAGCTGATATATGCATTTTCTACGATAATCTTGGTGAGACTTCTGTCAGAAGTATGCAGGAACTTCGAGAACGCTCTTTTCGAGCTACTTAATGCGAGAAACACGTTTTCTGGTGTTTTCATCACTCCACAGTGCGTTTGATATGCAGAACCGGCGACATCTTGGTTTTCGTGGGGTTTCAAGCTGAGATATGCATTTTCTACGATAATCCTGGTGAGACTTCTGTCAGAAGTATGCAGGACCTTCGAGAACGCTCTTTTCGAGCTATTTAATGCGAGAAACACGTTATCTGGTGTTTTCACCACTCCACAGTGCGTATGATATGCAGAACCGGCGATATCTTGGTTTTCGTGGGGTTTCAAGCTGAGATATGCATTTTCTGCGATAATCATGGTGAGACTTCTGTCCGAAGTATGCTGAAACATCGAGATCGCTCTTTTCGAGCTAGTTAATGCGAGAAAAACCTTATCCGGTGTTATCACCACTTCATAGTGCGTTTGATATGCAGAACCTGCGATATCTTGTTTTTCGTGGGGTTTCAAGCTGAGATATGCATTTTCTGCGATAATCTTGGTGAGACTTCTGTTAGAAGTATGCAGAATCATCGAGATCGCACTTTTCGAGCTATTTAATGCGAGAAACACGTTATCTGGTGTTTTCACCACTCCACAGTTGGTTTGATATGCAGAACCGGCGATATTTTGGTTTTCGTCGGGTTTCAAGCTGATATATGCATTTTCTACGATAATCTTGGTGAAACATCTGTCCGAAGTATGCAGAAACGTCGAGAGCGCTCTTTTCGAGCTAATTAATGCGAGAAACTCGTTTTCTGGGGTTTTCACCACTCCACAGTTCGTTGGATATGAGGAACCGGAGATATCTTGGTTTTCGTGGTGTTTCAAGCTGAGATATGCATTTCCTGCGATAATCTTGGTCAGACTTCTGTCCGAAGCATGCTGAATCATCGAGATCGCTCTTTTCGAGCTATTTAATACGAGGAACACGTTCTCTGGTTGTTTTCACCACTCCACTAGTGCGTTTGATATGCAGAACAGGCGATATCTTGATTTTCGTGGTGTTTCCAGCTGAGATATGCATTTTCTGCGATAATCTTGGTGGGTCTTTTGTCAGAAGTATGCAGAATCATCTAGATCGCTCTTTTCGAGCTACTTAATGCACGAAACACGTTTTCTGGTGTTTTCACCTCTTCACAGTATGTTTGACATGCAGAACCGGAGATATCTTGGTTTCGGTCGGGTTTTCAAGCTGAGATATGCATTTTCTACGATAATCCTGGTGAGACTTCTGTCAGAAGTATGCAGAATCTTCGAGAACGCTCTTTTCGAGCTACGTAATGCGCGTAACACGTTTTCTGGTGTTTTCACCACTCCACGGTACGTTTGATGTGCAGAACCGGAGATAACTCGGTTTTCGTCGGGTTTCAAGCTGAGATATGCTTTTCTACGATAATCTTGGTGAGACTTCTGTCCGAAGTATGCTGAATCATCGAGATCGCTCTTTTCGAGCTATTTAATGCGAGAAACACGTTCTCTGGTTGTTTTCACTACTCCACAGTGCGTTTGATATGCAGAACAGGCGATATCTTGATTTTCGTGGTGTTTCCAGCTGAGATATGCATTTTCTGCGATAATCTTGGTGGGTCCTTTATCAGAAGTATGCAGAATCATCTACATCGCTCTTTGAGAGCTACTTAATGCACGAAACACGTTTTCTGGTGTTTTCACCACTCCACAGTGCGTTTGATATGCAGAACCGGCGATATCTTGGTTTTCGTGGGGTTTCAAGCTGAGATATGCATTTTCTGCGATAATCTTGGTGAGACTTCTGTCCGAAGTATGCTGAATCATCGAGATCGCTCTTTTCGAGCTAGTTAGTGCGAGAAACACGTTTTCTGGTGTTTTCACCACTCCGCAGTACGTTTGACATGCAGAACCGGAGATATCTTGGTTTCGGCCGGGTTTCAAGCTGAGATATACATTTTCTACGATAATCCTGGTGAGACTTCTGTCAGAAGTATGCAGAACCTTCGAGATCGCACTTTTCGAGCTATTTAATGCGAGAAACACGTTAGCTTGTGTTTTGACCACTCCACAGTGCGTTTGATATGTAGAGACGCCGATAACTTGGTTTTCGTGTGGTTTTCAGCTGAGATATGCATTTTCTACGATAATATTGGTTAGAATTAAGTCAGAAGTATGCGGAATCATCTAGATCGCTCTTTTCGAGCTACTTAATGCAGGAAACACGTTTTCTGGTGTTTTCACCACTCCACAGTGCGTTTGATATGCAGAACAGGCGATATCTTGATTTTCGTGGTGTTTCCAGCTGAGATATGCATTTTCTGCGATAATCTTGGTGGGTCTTTTATCAGAAGCATGCAGAATCATCTACATCGCTCTTTGAGAGCTACTTAATGCACGAAACACGTTTTCTGGTGTTTTCACCACTCCACAGTGCGTTTGATATGCAGAACCGGCGATATCTTGGTTTTCGTGGGGTTTCAAGCTGAGATATGCATTTTCTGCGATAATCTTGGTGAGACTTCTGTCCGAAGTATGCTGAATAATCGAGATCGCTCTTTTCGAGCTGGTTAGTGCGAGAAACACGTTTTCTGTGGTTTTCACCACTCCACAGTTCGTTGGATATGCAGAACAGTAGATATCTTGGTTTTCGTGGGGTTTCAAGCAGAGATATGCATTTTCTGCGATAATCTTGGTGTGACTTCTGTTAGAAGTATGCAGAATCATCGTGATCGCACTTTTCGAGCTACTTAATGCACGAAACACGTTTTCTGGTGTTTTCACCACTCCACAGTTCGTTGGATATGCAGAACCGGAGATATCTTGGTTTTCGTGGGGTTTCAAGCTGAGATATGCATTTCTGCGATAATCTTGGTGAGACTTCTGTCCGAAGTATGCAGAATCATCGAGATCGCTCTTTTCGACATATTTAATGCGAGCAAACACGTTATCTGGTGTTTTCACCACGCCACAGTGCGTTTGATATGCAGAACCGGCAATGTTTGGTTTTCGTCGGGTTTCAAGCTGAGATATGCATTTTCTGCGATAATCATGGTGAGACTTCTGTCCGAAGTATGCAGAATCATCGAGATCGCACTTTTCGAGCTATTTAATGCGAGAAACACGTTATCTGGTGTTTTCACCACTCCACAGTGCGTTTGATATGCAGAACCGGCGATATCTTGGTTTTTGTGGGGTTTCAAGCTGAGATATGCATTTTCTGCGATAATCTTGTTGAGACTTCTGTCCGAAGTATGCAGAATCATCGAGATGGCTCTTTTCGAGCTATTTAATGCGAGAAGCACGTTCTCTGGTTGTTTTCACCACTCCACAGTGCGTTTGATGTGCAGAAACTGCGATATCATGATTTTCGTGGTGTTTCCAGCTGGGATATGCATTTTCTGCGATAATATTGGTGAGACGTCAGTCAGAAGTATGCAGAATCATCTAGATCGCTCTTTTCGAGCTACTTAATGCACGAAACTCGTTTTCTGGTGTTTTCACCACTCCACAGTACGTTTGACATGCAGAACCGGAGATATACTGGTTTCGGTCGGGTTTCAAGCTGAGCTATGCATTTTCTACGATAATCCTGGTGAGACTTCTGTCAGAAGTATGCAGAATCTTCGAGAACGCTCTTTTCGAGCTACTTAATGCGCGAAACACGTTTTCTGGTGTTTTCACCACTCCACGGTACGTTTGATGTGCAGAACCGGAGATAACGCGGTTTTCGTCGGGTTTCAAGCTGATATATGCATTTTCTACGATAATCTTGGTGAGACTTCTGTCAGAAGTATGCAGGAACTTCGAGAACGCTCTTTTCGAGCTACTTAATGCGAGAAACACGTTTTCTGGTGTTTTCATCACTCCACAGTGCGTTTGATATGCAGAACCGGCGACATCTTGGTTTTCGTGGGGTTTCAAGCTGAGATATGCATTTTCTGCGATAATCTTGGTGAGACTTCTGTCCGAAGTATGCAGAATCATCGAGATCGCTCTTTTCGAGCTATTTAATGCGAGAAACACGTTATCTGGTGTTTTCACCACTCCACAGTGCGTATGATATGCAGAACCGGCGATATCTTGTTTTCGTGGGGTTTCAAGCTCAGATATGCATTTTCTGCGATAATCTTGGTGAGACTTCTGTCCGAAGTATGCTGAATCATCGAGATCGCTCTTTTCGAGCTAGTTAGTGCGAGAAACACGTTTTCTGGGGTTTTCACCACTCCACAGTTCGTTGGATATGCAGAACCAACGATATCTTGGTTTTCGTGGGGTTTCAAGCTGAGATATGCATTTTCTGCGATAATATTGGTGAGACTTCAGTCAGAAGTATGCAGAATCATCTAGATCGCTCTTATCGAGCTACTTAATGCACGAAACACTTTTTCTGGTGTTTTCACCACTCCACAGTACGTTTGACATGCAGAACCGGAGATATCTTGGTTTCGGTCGGGTTTCAAGCTGAGATATGCATTTTCTACGATAATCCTGGTGAGACTTCTGTCAGAAGTATGCAGAATCTTCGAGATCGCACTTTTCGAGCTATTTCATGCGAGAAACACGTTATCTGGTGTTTTTACCACTCCACAGTGCGTTTGATATGCAGAACCGGCGATATCTTGGTTTTTGTGGGGTTTCAAGCTGAGATATGCATTTTCTGCGATAATCTTGTTGAGACTTCTGTCCGACGTATGCAGAATCATCGAGATGGCTCTTTTCGAGCTATTTAATGCGAGAAGCACGTTCTCTGGTTGTTCTCACCACTCCACAGTGCGTTTGATGTGCAGAACCTGCGATATCATGATTTTCGTGGTGTTTCCAGCTGGGATATGCATTTTCTGCGATAATATTGGTGAGACGTCAGTCAGAAGTATGCAGAATCATCTAGATCGCTCTTTTCGAGCTACCTAATGCGCGAAACTCGTTTTCTGGTGTTTTCACCACTCCACAGTACGTTTGACATGCAGAACCGGAGATATCTTGGTTTCGGTCGGGTTTCAAGCTGAGATATGCATTTTCTACGATAATCCTGGTGAGACTTCTGTCAGAAGTATGCAGAATCTTCGAGATCGCACTTTTCGAGCTATTTCATGCGAGAAACACGTTTTCTGGTGTTTTCACCACTCCACAGTGCGTTTGATATGCAGAACCGGCGACATCTTGGTTTTCGTGGGGTTTCAAGCTGAGATATGCATTTTCTGCGATAATCTTGGTGAGACTTCTGTCCGAAGTATGCAGAATCATCGAGATCGCTCTTTTCGAGCTATTTAATGCGTGAAACACGTTATCTGGTGTTTTCACCACTCCACAGTGCGTTTGATATGCAGTACCAGCGATATCTTGGTTTTCGTGGGGTTTCAAGCTGAGATATGCATTTTTTACGATAATCTTGGTGAGACTTCTGTCCGAAGTATGCAGTATCATCGAGATCGCTCTATTCGAGCTATTTAATGCGAGAAACACGTTATCTGGTGTTTTCACCACTCCACAGTGCGTATGATATGCAGAACCGGCGATATCTTGTTTTCGTGGGGTTTCAAGCTGAGATATGCATTTTCTGCGATAATCTTGGTGAGACTTCTGTCCGAAGTATGCTGAAACATCGAGATCGCTCTTTTCGAGCTATTTAATGCGAGAAACAAGTTATCTGGTGTTTTCACCACTCCGCAGTGCGTTTGATATGCAGAACCAGCGAGATCTTGGTTTTCGTGGGGTTTCAAGCTCAGATATGCATTTTCTGCGATAATTTTGGTGAGACTTCTGTCCGAAGTATGCAGAGTCATCGAGATCGTACTTTTCGAGCTATTTAATGCGAGAAACACGTTTTCTGGGGTTTTCACCACTCCACAGTTCCTTGGATATGCAGAACAGGAGATATCTTGGCTTTCGTGGGGTTTCTAGCAGAGATATGCATTTTCTGCGATAATCATGGTGAGACTTCAGTTAGAAGTATGCAGAATCATCGAGATCGCTCTATTCGACATATTTAATGCGAGCAAACACGTTATCTGGTGTTTTCACCACGCCACAGTGCGTTTGATATGCAGAACCGGCAATGTTTGGTTTTCGTCGGGTTTCAAGCTGAGATATGCATTTTCTGCGATAATCATGGTGAGACTTCTGACCGAAGTATGCAGAGTCATCAAGATCGCACTTGTCGAGCTATTTAATGCGAGAAACACGTTATCTGGTGTTTTCACCACTCCACAGTGCGTTTGATTTGCAGAACCGGCGATATCTTGGTTTTTGTGGGGTTTCAAGCTGAGATATGCATTTTTTACGATAATCTTGGTGAGACTTCTGTCCGAAGTATGCTTAATCATCGAGATCGCTCTATTCGAGCTATTTAATGCGAGAAACACGTTATCTGGTGTTTTCAGCACTCCACAGTGCGTTTCATATGCAGAACCAGCGATATCCTGGTTTTCGTGGGGATTCAAGATGAGATATGCAATTTCTGCGATAATCTTGGTGAGACTTCTGTCCGAAGTATGCTTAATCATCGAGATCCCTCGTATCGAGCTATTTATTGCGAGAAACACGTTATCTGGTGTTTTCACCACTCCACAGTGCGTATGTTATGCAGAACCGACTATATCTTGGTTTTCGTGGGGTTTCAAGCTCAGATATGCATTTTCTGCGATAATCTTGGTGAGACTTCTGTCCGAAGTATGCTGAATCATCGAGATCGCTCTTTTCGAGCTAGTTAGTGCGAGAAACACGTTTTCTGGGGTTTTCACCACTCCACAGTTCGTTGGATATGCAGAACAGTAGATATCTTGGATTTCGTGGGGTTTCAAGCAGAGATATGCATTTTCTACGATAATCCTGGTGAGACTTCTGTCAGAAGTATGCAGAATCTTCGAGAACGCTCTTTTCGAGCTACTTAATGCGCGAAACACGTTTTCTGGTGTTTTCACCACTCCACGGTACGTTTGATGTGCAGAACCGGAGATAACTCGGTTTTCGTCGGGTTTCAAGCTGATATATGCATTTTCTACGATAATCTTGGTGAGACTTCTGTCAGAAGTATGCAGGAACTTCGAGAACGCTCTTTTCGAGCTACTTAATGCGAGAAACACGTTTTCTGGTGTTTTCACCACTCCACAGTGCGTTTGATATGCAGAACCGGCGACATCTTGGTTTTCGTGGGGTTTCAAGCTGAGATATGCATTTTCTGCGATAATCTTGGTGAGACTTCTGTCCGAAGTATGCAGAATCATCGAGATCGCTCTTTTCGAGCTATTTAATGCGTGAAACACGTTATCTGGTGTTTTCACCACTCCACAGTGCGTTTGATATGCAGTACCAGCGATATCTTGGTTTTCGTGGGGTTTCAAGCTGAGATATGCATTTTTTACGATAATCTTGGTGAGACTTCTGTCCGAAGTATGCAGAATCATCGAGATCGCTCTATTCGAGCTATTTAATGCGAGAAACACGTTATCTGGTGTTTTCACCACTCCACAGTGCGCATGATATGCAGAACCGGCGATATCTTGTTTTCGTGGGGTTTCAAGCTGAGATATGCATTTTCTGCGATAATCTTGGTGAGACTTCTGTCCGAAGTATGCTGAAACATCGAGATCGCTCTTTTCGAGCTATTTAATGCGAGAAACAAGTTATCTGGTGTTTTCACCACTCCGCAGTGCGTTTGATATGCAGAACCAGCGAGATCTTGGTTTTCGTGGGGTTTCAAGCTCAGATATGCATTTTCTGCGATAATTTTGGTGAGACTTCTGTCCGAAGTATGCAGAGTCATCGAGATCGTACTTTTCGAGCTATTTAATGCGAGAAACACGTTTTCTGGGGTTTTCACCACTCCACAGTTCGTTGGATATGCAGAACAGGAGATATCTTGGCTTTCGTGGGGTTTCTAGCAGAGATATGCATTTTCTGCGATAATCATGGTGAGACTTCAGTTAGAAGAATGCAGAATCATCGAGATCGCTCTATTCGACATATTTAATGCGAGCAAACACGTTATCTGGTGTTTTCACCACGCCACAGTGCGTTTGATATGCAGAACCGGCAATGTTTGGTTTTCGTCGGGTTTCAAGCTGAGATATGCATTTTCTGCGATAATCATGGTGAGACTTCTGACCGAAGTATGCAGAGTCATCAAGATCGCACTTGTCGAGCTATTTAATGCGAGAAACACGTTATCTGGTGTTTTCACCACTCCACAGTGCGTTTGATTTGCAGAACCGGCGATATCTTGGTTTTTGTGGGGTTTCAAGCTGAGATATGCATTTTTTACGATAATCTTGGTGAGACTTCTGTCCGAAGTATGCTTAATCATCGAGATCGCTCTATTCGAGCTATTTAATGCGAGAAACACGTTATCTGGTGTTTTCAGCACTCCACAGTGCGTTTCATATGCAGAACCAGCGATATCCTGGTTTTCGTGGGGATTCAAGCTGAGATATGCAATTTCTGCGATAATCTTGGTGAGACTTCTGTCCGAAGTATGCTTAATCATCGAGATCCCTCGTATCGAGCTATTTATTGCGAGAAACACGTTATCTGGTGTTTTCACCACTCCACAGTGCGTATGTTATGCAGAACCGACTATATCTTGGTTTTCGTGGGGTTTCAAGCTCAGATATGCATTTTCTGCGATAATCTTGGTGAGACTTCTGTCCGAAGTATGCTGAATCATCGAGATCGCTCTTTTCGAGCTAGTTAGTGCGAGAAACACGTTTTCTGGGGTTTTGACCACTCCACAGTGCGTATGTTATGCAGAACCGACGATATCTTGGTTTTCGTGGGGTTTCAAGCTCAGATATGCATTTTCTGCGATAATCTTGTTGAGACTTCTGTCCGAAGTATGCAGAATCATCGAGATGGCTCTTTTCGAGCTATTTAATGCGAGAAGCACGTTCTCTGGTTGTTCTCACCACTCCACAGTGCGTTTGATGTGCAGAACCTGCGATATCATGATTTTCGTGGTGTTTCCAGCTGGGATATGCATTTTCTGCGATAATATTGGTGAGACGTCAGTCAGAAGTATGCAGAATCATCTAGATCGCTCTTTTCGAGCTAGTTAGTGCGAGAAACACGTTTTCTGGGGTTTTCACCACTCCACAGTGCGTATGTTATGCAGAACCGACGATATCTTGGTTTTCGTGGGGTTTCAAGCTCAGATATGCATTTTCTGCGATAATCTTGTTGAGACTTCTGTCCGAAGTATGCAGAATCATCGAGATGGCTCTTTTCGAGCTATTTAATGCGAGAAGCACGTTCTCTGGTTGTTCTCACCACTCCACAGTGCGTTTGATGTGCAGAACCTGCGATATCATGATTTTCGTGGTGTTTCCAGCTGGGATATGCATTTTCTGCGATAATATTGGTGAGACGTCAGTCAGAAGTATGCAGAATCATCTAGATCGCTCTTTTCGAGCTACTTAATGCACGAAACTCGTTTTCTGGTGTTTTCACCACTCCACAGTACGTTTGACATGCAGAACCGGAGATAACTCGGTTTTCGTCGGGTTTCAAGCTGATATATGCATTTTCTACGATAATCTTGGTGAGACTTCTGTCAGAAGTACGCAGGAACTTCGAGAACGCTCTTTTCGAGCTACTTAATGCGAGAAACACGTTTTCTGGTGTTTTCACCACTCCACAGTGCGTTTGATATGCAGAACCGGCGACATCTTGGTTTTCGTGGGGTTTCAAGCTGAGATATGCATTTTCTGCGATAATCTTGGTGAGACTTCTGTCCGAAGTATGCAGAATCATCGAGATCGCTCTTTTCGAGCTATTTAATGCGTGAAACACGTTATCTGGTGTTTTCACCACTCCACAGTGCGTTTGATATGCAGTACCAGCGATATCTTGGTTTTCGTGGGGTTTCAAGCTGAGATATGCATTTTGTACGATAATCTTGGTGAGACTTCTGTCCGAAGTATGCAGAATCATCGAGATCGCTCTATTCGAGCTATTTAATGCGAGAAACACGTTATCTGGTGTTTTCACCACTCCACAGTGCGTATGATATGCAGAACCGGCGATATCTTGTTTTCGTGGGGTTTCAAGCTGAGATATGCATTTTCTGCGATAATCTTGGTGAGACTTCTGTCCGAAGTATGCTGAAACATCGAGATCGCACTATTCGAGCTATTTAATGCGAGAAACACGTTATCTGGTGTTTTCACCACTCCACAGTGCGTAAGATATGCAGAACCGGCGATATCTTGTTTTCGTGGGGTTTCAAGCTGAGATATGCATTTTCTGCGATAATCTTGGTGAGACTTCTGTCCGAAGTATGCAGAGTCATCGAGATCGTACTTTTCGAGCTATTTAATGCGAGAAACACGTTTTCTGGGGTTTTCACCACTCCACAGTTCGTTGGATATGCAGAACAGGAGATATCTTGGCTTTCGTGGGGTTTCTAGCAGAGATATGCATTTTCTGCGATAATCATGGTGAGACTTCAGTTAGAAGTATGCAGAATCATCGAGATCGCTCGTTTCGAGCTATTTAATGCAAGAAACACGTTATCTGGTGTTTTCACCACTCCACAGTGCGTTTGATATGCAGTACCAGCGACATCTTGGTTTTCGTGGGGTTTCAAGTGGAGATATGCATTTTCTGCGATAATCTTGGTGAGACTTCTGTCCGAAGTATGCAGAATCATCGAGATCGCTCGTTTCGAGCTATTTAATGCGAGAAACACGTTATCCGGTGTTTTCACCACTCCACAGTGCGTTGGATATGCAGAACCGGAGATATTTTGGTTTTCGTCGGCTTTCAAGCTGAGATATGCATTTTTTACGATAATCTTGGTGAGACTTCTGTCCGAAGTATGCTTAATCATCGAGATCGCTCGGTTCGAGCTATTTAATGCAAGAAACACGTTATCTGGTGTTTTCACCACTCCACAGTTGGTTTGATATGCAGAACCGGCGATATCTTGGTTTTCGTGGGGTTTCAAGTTGAGATATGCATGTTCTGCGATAATCTTGGTGAGACTTCTGTCCGAAGTATGCTGAATCATCGAGATCGCACTTTTCGCGCTACTTAACGCACGAAACACGTTTTCTGGTGTTTTCACCACTCCATAGTATGTTTGACATGCAGAACCGGATGTATCTTGGTTTCGGTCGGGTATCAAGCTGAGATATGCATTTTCTACGATAATCCTGGTGAGACTTCTGTCAGAAGTATGCAGAATCTTCGAGAACGCTCTTTTCGAGCTATTTAATGCAAGAAACACGTTATCTGGTGTTTACACCACTCCACAGTGCGTTTGATATGCAGTACCAGCGACATCTTGGTTTTCGTGGGGTTTCAAGCTGAGATATGCATTTTCTGCGATAATCTTGGTGAGACTTCTGTCCGAAGTATGCAGAATCATCGATATCGCTCGTTTCGAGCTATTTAATGCGAGAAACACGTTATTTGGTGTTTTCACCCCTCCACAGTGCGTTGGATATGCACAACCGGAGATATTTTGGTTTTCGTCAGGTTTCAAGCTGAGATATGCATTTTTTACGATAATCTTGGTGAGACTTCTGTCCGAAGTATGCTTAATCATCGAGATCGCTCGTTTCGAACTATTTAATGCAAGAAACACGTTATCTGGTGTTTTCACCACTCCACAGTGCGTTTGATATGCAGTACCAGCGACATCTTGGTTTTCGTGGGGTTTCAAGCTGAGATATGCATTTTCTGCGATAATCTTAGTGAGACTTCTGTACGAAGTATGCAGAATCATCGAGATCGCTCGTTTCGAGCTATTTAATGCGAGAATCACGTTATCTGGTGTTTTAACCGCTCCACAGTGCGTTGGATATGCAGAAACCGAGATATTATGGTTTTCGTCTGGTTTCAAGATGAGATATGCATTTTCTACGATAAGCTTGGTGAGACATCTGTCCGAAGTATGCAGAAACATCGAGAGCGCTCTTTTCGAGCCATTTAATGCGAGAAACACGTTTTCTGGGGTTTTCACCACTCCACAGTTCTTTGGATATGCAGAACAGGAGATATCTTGGTTTGCGTGGGGTTTCAAGCAGAGATATGCATTTTCTGCGATAATCTTGTTGAGACTTCTGTCCGAAGTATGCAGAATCATCGAGATCGCTCTTTTCGAGATATTTAATGCGAGAAACACGTTATCTGGTGTTTTCACCTCTCCACAGTGCGTTGGATAAGCAGAACCGGAGATATTTTGGTTTTCGTCGGGTTTCAAGCTGAGATATGCATTTTCTACGATAAGCTTGGTGAAACATCTGTCCGAAGTATGCAGAAACGTCGAGAGCGCTCTTTTCGAGCTTTTTAATGCGAGAAACACGTTTTCTGGGGTTTTCACCACTCCACAGTTCGTTGGATATGCAGAACAGTAGATATCTTGGTTTTCGTGGGGTTTCAAGCAGAGATATGCATTTTCGGCGATAATCTTGGTGAGACTTCTGTCCGAAGTAAGCTGAAACATCGAGATCGCTCTTTTCGAGCTAGTTAATGCGAGAAAAACCTTATCCGGTGTTTTCACCACTCCACAGTGCGTTTGATATGCAGATCCAGCGATATCTTGGCTTTCGTGGGGTTTCAAGCTGAGATATGCATTTTTTACGATAATCTTGGTGAGACTTCTGTCCGAAGTATGCAGAATCATCGAGATCGCTCGTTTCGAACTATTTAATGCGAGAAACACGTTATCTGGTGTTTTCACCACTCCACAGTGCGTATGATATGCAGAATCGGCGATATCTTGGTTTTCGTGGGGTTTCAAGCTGAGATATGCATTTTTTACGAAAATCTTGGTGAGACTTCTGTCCGAAGTATGCTTAATCATCGAGATCGCTCGTTTCGAGCTGTTTAATGCGAGAAACACGTTATCTGGTGTTTTCACCACTCCACAGTGCGTTTGATATGCAGAACAGTAGATATCTTGGTTTTCGTGGGGTTTCAAGCTGAGATATGCATTTTCTGCGATAATCTTGTTGAGACTTCTGTCCGAAGTATAAAGAATCATCGAGATCGCTCTTTTCGAGCTATTTAATGCGAGAAACACGTTTTCTGGGGTTTTCACCACTCCACAGTTCGTTGGATATGCAGAACAGTAGATATGTTGGTTTTCGTGGGGTTTCAAGCAGAGATATGCATTTTCTGCGATAATCTTGGTGAGACTTCTGTCCGAAGTATGCAGAATCATCGAGATCGCTCGTTTCGAGCTATTTAATGCAAGAAACACGTTATCTGGTGTTTTCACCACTCCACAGTGCGTTTGATATGCAGTACCAGCGACATCTTGGTTTTCGTGGGGTTTCAAGTGGAGATATGCATTTTCTGCGATAATCTTGGTGAGACTTCTGTCCGAAGTATGCTGAAACATCGAGATCGCTCTTTTCGAGCTAGTTAATGCAAGAAAAACCTTATCCGGTGTTTTCACCACTCCACAGTGCGTTTGATATGCAGATCCAGCGATATCTTGGCTTTCGTGGGGTTTCAAGCTGAGATATGCATTTTTTACGATAATCTTGGTGAGACTTCTGTCCGAAGTATGCTTAATCATCGAGATAGCTCGTTTCGAGCTATCTAATGCGAGAAACACGTTATCTGGTGTTTTCACCACTCCACAGTGCGTTTGATATGCAGAACAGTAGATATCTTGGTTTTCGTGGGGTTTCAAGCTGAGATATGCATTTTCTGCGATAATCTTTTTGAGACTTCTGTCCGAAGTATAAAGAATCATCGAGATCGCTCTTTTCGAGCTATTTAATGCGAGAAACACGTTATCTGGTGTTTTCACCTCTCCACAGTGCGTTGGATAAGCAGAACCGGAGATATTTTGGTTTTCGTGGGGTTTCAAGCTGAGATATGCATTTTCTACGATAATCTTGGTGAGACTTCTGTCAGAAGTATGCAGGATCTACGAGAACGCTCTTTTCGAGCTACTTAATATGAGAAACACGTTTTCTGGTGTTTTCACCACTCCACAGTGCGTTTGATATGCAGATCTAGCGATATCTTGGCTTTCGTCGGGTTTCAAGCTGAGATATGCATTTTATACGATAATCTTGGTGAGACTTCTGTCCGAAGTATGCTTAATCATCGAGATCGCTCGTTTCGAGCTATTTAATGCAAGAAACACGTTATCTGGTGTTTTCACCACTCCACAGTGCGTTTGATATGCAGTACCAGCGACATCTTGGTTTTCGTGGGGTTTCAAGCTGAGATATGCATTTTCTGCGATAATCTTGGTGAGACTTCTGTCCGAAGTATGCAGAATCATCGAGATCGCTCGTTTCGAGCTATTTAATGCGAGAAACACGTTATTTGGTGTTTTCACCACTCCACAGTGCGTTGGATATGCAGAACCGGAGATATTTTGGTTTTCGTCGGGTTTCAAGCTGAGATATGCATTTTTTACGATAATCTTGGTGAGACTTCTGTCCGAAGTATGCAGAATCATCGAGATCGCTCGTTTCGAACTATTTAATGCGAGAAACACGTTATCTGGTGTTTTCACCACTCCACAGTGCGTATGATATGCAGAATCGGCGATATCTTGGTTTTCGTGGGGTTTCAAGCTGAGATATGCATTTTTTACGATAATCTTGGTGAGACTTCTGTCCGAAGTATGCTTAATCATCGAGATCACTCGTTTCGAGATGTTTAATGCGAGAAACACGTTATCTGGTGTTTTCACCACTCCACAGTGCGATTGATATGCAGAACAGTAGATATCTTGGTTTTCGTGGGGTTTCAAGCTGAGATATGCATTTTCTGCGATAATCTTGTTGAGACTTCTGTCCGAAGTATAAAGAATCATCGAGATCGCTCGTTTCGAGCTATTTAATGCGAGAATCACGTTATCTGGTGTTTTAACCACTCCACAGTGCGTTGGATATGCAGAACCGGAGATATTTTGGTTTTCGTCGGGTTTCAAGCTGAGATATGCATTTTGTACGATAAGCTTGGTGAGACATCTGTCCGAAGTATGCAGAAACATCGGGAGCGATCTTTTCGAGCTATTTAATGCGAGAAACACGTTTTCTGGGGTTTTCACCACTCAACAGTTCTTTGGATATGCAGAACAGGAGATATCTTGGTTTGCGTGGGGTTTCAGGCAGAGATATGCATTTTCTGCGATAATCTTGGTGAGACTTCTGTTAGAAGTATGCAGAATCATCGAGATCGCACTTTTCGAGCTATTTAATGCGAGAAACACGTTATCTGGTGTTTTCACCACTCCACAGTGCGTTTGATATGCAGAACCGGCGATATCTTGGTTTTCGTGGGGTTTCAAGCTGAGATATGCATTTTCTACGATAAGCTTGGTGAGACATCTGTCCGAAGTATGCAGAAACATCGGGAGCGATCTTTTCGAGCGATTTAATGCGAGAAACACGTTTTCTGGGGTTTTCACCACTCCACAGTTCTTTGGATATGCAGAACAGGAGATATCTTGGTTTGCGTGGGGTTTCAGGCAGAGATATGCATTTTCTGCGATAATCTTGGTGAGACTTCTGTTAGAAGTATGCAGAATGCTATTTAATGCGAGAAACACGTTATCTGGTGTTTTCACCACTCCACAGTGCGGTTGATATGCAGAACCGGCGATATCTTGGTTTTCGTGGGGTTTCAAGCTGAGATATGCATTTTCTACGATAATCTTGGTGAGACTTCTGTCAGAAGTATGCAGGATCTACGAGAACGCTCTTTTCGAGCTACTTAATATGAGAAACACGTTTTCTGGTGTTTTCACCACTCCACAGTGCGTTTGATATGCAGAACTGGCGACATCTTGGTTTTCGTGGGGTTTCAAGCTCAGATATGCATTTTCTGCGATAATCTTGGTGAGACTTCTGTCCGAAGTATGCAGAAACATCGGGAGCGATCTTTTCGAGCGATTTAATGCGAGAAACACGTTTTCTGGGGTTTTCACCACTCCACAGTTCTTTGGATATGCAGAACAGGAGATATCTTGGTTTGCGTGGGGTTTCAGGCAGAGATATGCATTTTCTGCGATAATCTTGGTGAGACTTCTGTTAGAAGTATGCAGAATCATCGAGATCGCACTTTTCGAGCTATTTAATGCGAGAAACACGTTATCTGGTGTTTTCACCACTCCACAGTGCGTTTGATATGCAGAACCGGCGATATCTTGGTTTTCGTGGGGTTTCAAGCTGAGATATGCATTTTCTACGATAATCTTGGTGAGACTTCTGTCAGAAGTATGCAGAATCATCGAGATCGCACTTTTCGAGCTATTTAATGCGAGAAACACGTTATCTGATGTTTTCACCACTCCACAGTGCGTTTGATATGCAGAACCGGCGATATCTCGGTTTTCGTGGGGTTTCAAGCTGAGATATGCATTTTCTACGATAATCTTGGTGAGACTTCTGTCAGAAGTATGCAGGATCTACGAGAACGCTCTTTTCGAGCTACTTAATATGAGAAACACGTTTTCTGGTGTTTTCACCACTCCACAGTGCGTTTGATATGCAGAACCGGCGATATCTTGGTTTTCGTGGGGTTTCCAGCTGAAATATGCATTTTCTGCGATAATCTTGGTGAGACTTCTGTCCGAAGTATGCTTAATCATCGAGATCGCTCGTTTCGAGCTATTTAATGCGAGAAACACGTTATCTGGTGTTTTCACCACTCCACAGTGCGTATGATATGCAGAACCGACGATATCTTGGTTTTCGTCGGGCTTCAAGCTGAGATATGCATTTTCTGCGATAATATTGGTGAGACTTCAATCAGAAGTATGCAGAATCATCAAGATCGCTCGTTTCGAGCTATTTAATGCAAGAAACACGTTTTCTGGGGTTTTCAGCACTCCACAGTGCGATTGATATGCAGAACCAGCGATATCTTGGTTTTCGTGGGGATTCAAGCTGAGATATGCAATTTCTGCGATAATCTTGGTGAGACTTCTGTCCGAAGTATGCTTAATCATCGAGATCGCTCGTTTCGAGCTATTTAATGCGGGAAACACGTTATCTGGTGTTTTCACCACTCCACAGTGCGTATGAAATGCAGAACCGACGATATCTTGGTTTTCGTGGGGTTTCAAGCTCAGATATGCATTTTATGCGATAATCTTGGTGAGACTTCTGTCCGAAGTATGCAGAGTCATCGAGATCGCACTTTTCGAGCTATTTAATGCGAGAAACACGTTTTCTGGGGTTTTCTCCACTCCACAGTTCGTTGGATATGCAGAACAGGAGATATCTTGGTTTTCGTGGGGTTTCTAGCAGAGATGTGCATTTTCTGCGATAATCATAGTGAGACTTCTGTTAGACGTATGCAGAATCATCGAGATCGCTCTTTTCGACCTATTTAATGCGAGCAAACACGTTATCTGGTGTTTTCACCACTCCACAGTGCGTTTGATATGCAGAACCGCCAATGTTTGGTTTTCGTCGGGTTTCAAGCTGGGATATGCATTTTCTGCGATAATCATGGTGAGACTTTTGTCCGAAGTATGCTTAATCATCGAGATCGCACTATTCGAGCTATTTAATGCGAGAAACACGTTATCTGGTGTTTTCAGCACTCCACAGTGCGTCTGATATGCAGAACCAGCGATATCTTGGTTTTCGTGGGGATTCAAGCTGAGATATGCAATTTCTGCGATAATCTTGGTGAGACTTCTGTCCGAAGTATGCTTAATCATCGAGATCGCTCGTTTCGAGCTATTTAATGCGAGAAACACGTTATCTGGTGTTTTCAGCACTCCACAGTGCGTTTGATATGTAGAACCAGCGATATCTGGGTTTTCGTGGGGTTTCAAGCTGAGATATGCATTTTCTACGATAATCTTGGTGATACTTCTGTCCGAAGTGTGCAGAATCATCGAGATCGCTCTTTTCGAGCTATTTAATTCGAGAAACACGTTTTCTGGGGTTTTCACCACACCACAGTTCGTTGGAGGTGCAGAACCGGAGATATCTTGGTTTTCGTGGGGTTTCAAGCTGAGATATGCATTTTCTGCGATAATCTTGGTGAGACCTCTGTCCGAAGTATGCTGAATCATCGAGATCGCACTTTTCCAGATAGTTAATGCGAGAAAAACCTTATCTGGTGTTTTCACCACTCCACAGTGCGTTTGATATGCAGAACCAGCGATATCTTGGCTTTCGTGGGGTTTCAAGCTGAGATATGCATTTTCTGTGATAATATTGGAGAGACTTCAGTCAGAAGTATGCAGAATCATCTAGATCGCTCGTTTCGAGCTATTTAATGCGAGAAACACGTTATCTCGTTGTTTTCACCACTCCACAGTGCGTTTGAAATGCAGAACCGGCGACATCGTGATTTTCGTGGTGTTTCCAGCTGAGATATGCATTTTCTGCGATAAGCGTGGTGAGTCTTCTGCCAGAAGTATGCAGAATCATCTAGATCGCTCTTTTCGTGCTATTTAATGCGAGAAACACGTTTTCTGGTGTTTTGACCACTCCACAGTGCGTTTGATGTGTAGAGCCGCCGATAACTTGGTTTTCGTGGTGTTTCCAGCTGAGATATGCATTTTCTGCGATAATCTTGGTGTTTCATCTATGAGAAGTATGCAGGATGATCTAGATCGCTCGTTTCGAGCTATTTAATGCGAAAAAACAAGTTTTCTGGTGTTTTCAACATTCCACAGTGCGTTTGATATGCAGAACCGGCGATATCTTGATTTTCGTGGTGTTTCCAGCTGAGATATGCATTTTCTGCGATAAGCTTGGTGAGTCTTCTGCCAGAAGTATGCAGAATCATCTAGATCGCTCTTTTCGTGCTATTTAATGCGAGCAACACGTTTTCTGGTGTATTCACCACTCCACAGTACGTTAGACATGCAGAACCGGAGATATCTTCGTTTCGGTCGGGTTTCAAGCTGAGATATGCATTTTCTACGATAATATTTGTGAGACCTCTGTCAGAAGTATGCAGAATCTTCGAGAACGCTCTTTTCGAGCTACTTAATGCGAGAAACACGTTTTCTGGTGTTTTCACCACTCCACAGTACGTTTGATGTGCAGAACCGGAGATATCTTGGTTTTCGCGTGGTTTCAAGCTGAGATATGCATTTTCAGCGATATTCTTGGTGTTTCATCTATGAGAAGTATGCAGAATCATCGAGAACTCTCTTTTCGAGCTATTTGATCCGAAAAAACAAGTTTTCTGGTGTTTTGACCACTCCACAGTGCGTTTGATGTGTAGAGCCGCCGATAACTTGGTTTTCGTGGTGTTTCCAGCTGAGATATGCATTTTCTGCGATAATCTTGGTGTTTCATCTATGAGAAGTATGCAGGATCATCTAGATCGCTCGTTTCGAGATATTTAATGCGAAAAAACAAGTTTTCTGGTGTTTTCAACATTCCACAGTGCGTTTGATATGCAGAACCGGCGATATCTTGATTTTCGTGGTGTTTCCAGCTGAGATATGCATTTTCTGCGATCATCTTGGTGAGTGTTCTGTCAGAAGTATGCAGAATCATCGAGATCGCTCTTTTCGAGCTATTTAAGGCGAAAAAGCAAGTTTTCTGGTGTTTTCACCACTCCATAGTGCGTTTGATATGCAGAACCGGCGACATCGTGATTTTCGTGAGGTTTCCAGCTGAGATATGCATTTTCTGCGATAATATTGGTGAGACTTCAGTCAGAAGTATGCAGAATCATCTAGATCGCGCGTTTCGAGCTATTTAATGCGAGAAACACGTTTTCTGGTGTATTCACCACTCCACAGTACGTTAGACATGCAGAACCAGAGATATCTTCGTTTCGGTCGGGTTTCAAGCTGAGATATGCATTTTCTGCGATCATCTTGGTGAGTGTTCTGTCAGAGGTATGCAGAATCATCGAGATCGCTCTTTTCGAGCTATTTAATGCGAAAAAACAAGTTTTCTGGTGTTTTTACCACTCCACAGTGCGTTTGATATGTAGAGCCGCCGATAACTTGGTTTTCGTGGGGTTTCCAGCTGAAATATGCATTTTCTGCGATAATCTTAGTGTTTCATCTATGAGAAATATGCAGAATCATCCAGAACGCTCTTTTCGTGCTAGTTAATGCGAGTAACACGTTTTCTGGTGTTTTCACCACTCCACGGTGCGTCTGTTATGCAGAACCGGGTATATCTTGGTTTTCGTGGGGTTTCCAGCTGAGATATGCATCTTCTGCGATAATCTTGGTGAGTCTTCTGTCAGAAGTATGCAGAATCATCTAGATCGCTCTTTTCGAGCTATTTAATGCGAGAAACACGTTTTCTGGTGTATTCACCACTCCACAGTAAGTTTGATATGCAGAACCGGCGACATCGTGATTTTCGTGAGGTTTCCAGCTGAGATATGCATTTTCTGCGATAATATTGGTGAGACTTCAGTCAGAAGTATGCAGAATCATCTAGATCGCGCGTTTCGAGCTATTTAATGCGAGAAACACGTTTTCTGGTGTATTCACCACTCCACAGTGCGTATGATATGCAGAATCGGCGATATCTTGGTTTTCGTGGGGTTTCAAGCTGAGATATGCATTTTTTACGATAATCTTGGTGAGACTTCTGTCCGAAGTATGCTTAATCATCGAGATCACTCGTTTCGAGATGTTTAATGCGAGAAACACGTTATCTGGTGTTTTCACCACTCCACAGTGCGATTGATATGCAGAACCGGCGATATCTTGGTTTTCGTGGGGTTTCAAGCTGAGATATGCATTTTCTACGATAATCTTGGTGAGACTTCTGTCAGAAGTATGCAGGATCTACGAGAACGCTCTTTTCGAGCTACTTAATATGAGAAACACGTTTTCTGGTGTTTTCACCACTCCACAGTGCGTTTGATATGTAGAGCCGCCGATAACTTGGTTTTCGTGGGGTTTCCAGCTGAAATATGCATTTTCTGCGATAATCTTGGTGAGACTTCTGTCCGAAGTATGCAGAGTCATCGAGATCGCACCTTTCGAGCTATTTAATGCGAGAAACACGTTTTCTGGGGTTTTCACCACTCCACAGTTCGTTGGATATGCAGAACAGGAGATATCTTGGTTTTCGTGGGGTTTCTAGCAGAGATATGCATTTTCTGCGATAATCATGGTGAGACTTCTGTTAGACGTATGCAGAATCATCCAGATCGCTCTTTTCGAGCTATTTAATGCGAGAAACACGTTTTCTGGGGTTTTCACCACTCCACAGTGCGTTTGATATGCAGAACCGGCAATGTTTGGTTTTCGTCGGGTTTCAAGCTGAGATATGCATTTTCTGTGATAATATTGGTGAGACTTCAGTCAGAAGTATGCAGAATCATCTAGATCGCTCGTTTCGAGCTATTTAATGCGAGAAACACGTTATCTCGTTGTTTTCACCACTCCACAGTGCGTTTGAAATGCAGAACCGGCGACATCGTGATTTTCGTGGTGTTTCCAGCTGAGATATGCATTTTCTGCGATAAGCGTGGTGAGTCTTCTGCCAGAAGTATGCAGAATCATCTAGATCGCTCTTTTCGTGCTATTTAATGCGAGAAACACGTTTTCTGGTGTTTTGACCACTCCACAGTGCGTTTGATGTGTAGAGCCGCCGATAACTTGGTTTTCGTGGTGTTTCCAGCTGAGATATGCATTTTCTGCGATAATCTTGGTGTTTCATCTATGAGAAGTATGCAGGATGATCTAGATCGCTCGTTTCGAGCTATTTAATGCGAAAAAACAAGTTTTCTGGTGTTTTCAACATTCCACAGTGCGTTTAATATGCAGAACCGGCGATATCTTGATTTTCGTGGTGTTTCCAGCTGAGATATGCATTTTCTGCGATAAGCTTGGTGAGTCTTCTGCCAGAAGTATGCAGAATCATCTAGATCGCTCTTTTCGTGCTATTTAATGCGAGAAACACGTTTTCTGGTGTATTCACCACTCCACAGTACGTTAGACATGCAGAACCGGAGATATCTTCGTTTCGGTCGGGTTTCAAGCTGAGATATGCATTTTCTACGATAATATTTGTGAGACCTCTGTCAGAAGTATGCAGAATCTTCGAGAACGCTCTTTTCGAGCTACTTAATGCGAGAAACACGTTTTCTGGTGTTTTCACCACTCCACAGTACGTTTGATGTGCAGAACCGGAGATATCTTGGTTTTCGCGTGGTTTCAAGCTGAGATATGCATTTTCAGCGATAATCTTGGTGTTTCATCTATGAGAAGTATGCAGAATCATCGAGAACTCTCTTTTCGAGCTATTTGATGCGAAAAAACAAGTTTTCTGGTGTTTTGACCACTCCACAGTGCGTTTGATGTGTAGAGCCGCCGATAACTTGGTTTTCGTGGTGTTTCCAGCTGGGATATGCATTTTCTGCGATAATCTTGGTGTTTCATCTATGAGAAGTATGCAGGATCATCTAGATCGCTCGTTTCGAGATATTTAATGCGAAAAAACAAGTTTTCTGGTGTTTTCAACATTCCACAGTGCGTTTGATATGCAGAACCGGCGATATCTTGATTTTCGTGGTGTTTCCAGCTGAGATATGCATTTTCTGCGATCATCTTGGTGAGTGTTCTGTCAGAAGTATGCAGAATCATCGAGATCGCTCTTTTCGAGCTATTTAAGGCGAAAAAACAAGTTTTCTGGTGTTTTCACCACTCCATAGTGCGTTTGATATGCAGAACCGGCGACATCGTGATTTTCGTGAGGTTTCCAGCTGAGATATGCATTTTCTGCGATAATATTGGTGAGACTTCAGTCAGAAGTATGCAGAATCATCTAGATCGCGCGTTTCGAGCTATTTAATGCGAGAAACACGTTTTCTGGTGTATTCACCTCTCCACAGTACGTTAGACATGCAGAACCGGAGATATCTTCGTTTCGGTCGGGTTTCAAGCTGAGATATGCATTTTCTGCGATCATCTTGGTGAGTGTTCTGTCAGAGGTATGCAGAATCATCGAGATCGCTCTTTTCGAGCTATTTAATGCGAAAAAACAAGTTTTCTGGTGTTTTTACCACTCCACAGTGCGTTTGATATGTAGAGCCGCCGATAACTTGGTTTTCGTGGGGTTTCCAGCTGAAATATGCATTTTCTGCGATAATCTTAGTGTTTCATCTATGAGAAATATGCAGAATCATCCAGAACGCTCTTTTCGTGCTAGTTAATGCGAGTAACACGTTTTCTGGTGTTTTCACCACTCCACGGTGCGTCTGTTATGCAGAACCGGCGATATCTTGGTTTTCGTGGGGTTTCCAGCTGAGATATGCATTTTCTGCGATAATCTTGGTGAGTCTTCTGTCAGAAGTATGCAAAATCATCTAGATCGCTCTTTTCGAGCTATTTAATGCGAGAAACACGTTTTCTGGTGTATTCACCACTCCACAGTAAGTTTGATATGCAGAACCGGCGACATCGTGATTTTCGTGAGGTTTCCAGCTGAGATATGCAATTTCTGCGATAATATTGGTGAGACTTCAGTCAGAAGTATGCAGAATCATCTAGATCGCGCGTTTCGAGCTATTTAATGCGAGAAACACGTTTTCTGGTGTATTCACCACTCCACAGTACGTTAGACATGCAGAACCGGAGATATCTTCGTTTCGGTCGGGTTTCAAGCTGAGATATGCATTTTCTGCGATCATCTTGGTGAGTGTTCTTTCAGAAGTATGCAGAATCATCGAGATCGCTCTTTTCGAGCTATTTAATGCGAAAAAACAAGTTTTCTGGTGTTTTTACCACTCCACAGTGCGTTTGATATGTAGAGCCGCCGATAACTTGGTTTTCGTGGGGTTTCCAGCTGAAATATGCATTTTCTGCGATAATCTTGGTGTTTCATCTATGAGAAGTATGCAGAAACATCAAGAACACTCTTTTCGAGCTATTTAATGCGAAAAGCAAGTTTTCTGGTGTTTTGACCACTCCACAGTGCGTTTGATATGTAGAGCCGCCGATAACTTGGTTTTCGTGGGGTTTCCAGCTGAAATATGCATTTTCTGCGATAATATTGGTGATACTTCTGTCCGAAGTATGCAGAATCATCGATATCGCTCTTTTCGAGCTATTTAATGCGAGAAACACGTTATCTAGTGATTTGACCACTCCACAGGGCGTTTGATATGCAGAACCGGCGATATCTTGGTTTTCGTGGGGTTTCCAGCTGAAATATGCATTTTCTGCGATAATCTTGGTGACACTTCTGTCCGAAGTATGCTTAATCATCGAGATCGCTCGTTTCGAGCTATTTAATGCGAGAAACACGTTATCTGGTGTTTTGACCACTCCACAGTGCGTTTGATGTGTAGAGCCGCCGATAACTTGGTTTTCGTGGTGTTTCCAGCTGGGATATGCATTCTCTGCGATAATCTTGGTGTTTCATCTATGAGAAGTATGCAGGATCATCTAGATCGCTCGTTTCGAGATATTTAATGCGAAAAAACAAGTTTTCTGGTGTTTTCAACATTCCACAGTGCGTTTGATATGCAGAACCGGCGATATCTTGATTTTCGTGGTGTTTCCAGCTGAGATATGCATTTTCTGCGATCATCTTGGTGAGTGTTCTGTCAGAAGTATGCAGAATCATCGAGATCGCTCTTTTCGAGCTATTTAAGGCGAAAAAACAAGTTTTCTGGTGTTTTCACCACTCCATAGTGCGTTTGATATGCAGAACCGGCGACATCGTGATTTTCGTGAGGTTTCCAGCTGAGATATGCATTTTCTGCGATAATATTGGTGAGACTTCAGTCAGAAGTATGCAGAATCATCTAGATCGCGCGTTTCGAGCTATTTAATGCGAGAAACACGTTTTCTGGTGTATTCACCTCTCCACAGTACGTTAGACATGCAGAACCGGAGATATCTTCGTTTCGGTCGGGTTTCAAGCTGAGATATGCATTTTCTGCGATCATCTTGGTGAGTGTTCTGTCAGAGGTATGCAGAATCATCGAGATCGCTCTTTTCGAGCTATTTAATGCGAAAAAACAAGTTTTCTGGTGTTTTTACCACTCCACAGTGCGTTTGATATGTAGAGCCGCCGATAACTTGGTTTTCGTGGGGTTTCCAGCTGAAATATGCATTTTCTGCGATAATCTTAGTGTTTCATCTATGAGAAATATGCAGAATCATCCAGAACGCTCTTTTCGTGCTAGTTAATGCGAGTAACACGTTTTCTGGTGTTTTCACCACTCCACGGTGCGTCTGTTATGCAGAACCGGCGATATCTTGGTTTTCGTGGGGTTTCCAGCTGAGATATGCATTTTCTGCGATAATCTTGGTGAGTCTTCTGTCAGAAGTATGCAGAATCATCTAGATCGCGCGTTTCGAGCTATTTAATGCGAGAAACACGTTTTCTGGTGTATTCACCTCTCCACAGTACGTTAGACATGCAGAACCGGAGATATCTTCGTTTCGGTCGGGTTTCAAGCTGAGATATGCATTTTCTGCGATCATCTTGGTGAGTGTTCTGTCAGAGGTATGCAGAATCATCGAGATCGCTCTTTTCGAGCTATTTAATGCGAAAAAACAAGTTTTCTGGTGTTTTTACCACTCCACAGTGCGTTTGATATGTAGAGCCGCCGATAACTTGGTTTTCGTGGGGTTTCCAGCTGAAATATGCATTTTCTGCGATAATCTTAGTGTTTCATCTATGAGAAATATGCAGAATCATCCAGAACGCTCTTTTCGTGCTAGTTAATGCGAGTAACACGTTTTCTGGTGTTTTCACCACTCCACGGTGCGTCTGTTATGCAGAACCGGCGATATCTTGGTTTTCGTGGGGTTTCCAGCTGAGATATGCATTTTCTGCGATAATCTTGGTGAGTCTTCTGTCAGAAGTATGCAAAATCATCTAGATCGCTCTTTTCGAGCTATTTAATGCGAGAAACACGTTTTCTGGTGTATTCACCACTCCACAGTAAGTTTGATATGCAGAACCGGCGACATCGTGATTTTCGTGAGGTTTCCAGCTGAGATATGCAATTTCTGCGATAATATTGGTGAGACTTCAGTCAGAAATATGCAGAATCATCTAGATCGCGCGTTTCGAGCTATTTAATGCGAGAAACACGTTTTCTGGTGTATTCACCACTCCACAGTACGTTAGACATGCAGAACCGGAGATATCTTCGTTTCGGTCGGGTTTCAAGCTGAGATATGCATTTTCTGCGATCATCTTGGTGAGTGTTCTTTCAGAAGTATGCAGAATCATCGAGATCGCTCTTTTCGAGCTATTTAATGCGAAAAAACAAGTTTTCTGGTGTTTTTACCACTCCACAGTGCGTTTGATATGTAGAGCCGCCGATAACTTGGTTTTCGTGGGGTTTCCAGCTGAAATATGCATTTTCTGCGATAATCTTGGTGTTTCATCTATGAGAAGTATGCAGAAACATCAAGAACACTCTTTTCGAGCTATTTAATGCGAAAAGCAAGTTTTCTGGTGTTTTGACCACTCCACAGTGCGTTTGATATGTAGAGCCGCCGATAACTTGGTTTTCGTGGGGTTTCCAGCTGAAATATGCATTTTCTGCGATAATATTGGTGATACTTCTGTCCGAAGTATGCAGAATCATCGATATCGCTCTTTTCGAGCTATTTAATGCGAGAAACACGTTATCTAGTGATTTGACCACTCCACAGGGCGTTTGATATGCAGAACCGGCGATATCTTGGTTTTCGTGGGGTTTCCAGCTGAAATATGCATTTTCTGCGATAATCTTGGTGACACTTCTGTCCGAAGTATGCTTAATCATCGAGATCGCTCGTTTCGAGCTATTTAATGCGAGAAACACGTTATCTGGTGTTTTCACCACTCCACAGAGCGTATGATATGCGGAACCGACGATATCTTGGTTTTCGTCGGGCTTCAAGCTGAGATATGCATTTTATGCGATAATCTTGGTGAGACTTCTGTCCGAAGTATGCAGAGTCATCGAGATCGCACCTTTCGAGCTATTTAATGCGAGAAACACGTGTTCTGGGGTTTTCACCACTCCACAGTTCGTTGGATATGCAGAACAGGAGATATCTTGGTTTTCGTGGGGTTTCTAGCAGAGATATGCATTTTCTGCGATAATCATGGTGAGACTTCTGTTAGACGTATGCAGAATCATCCAGATCGCTCTTTTCGAGCTATTTAATGCGAGAAACACGTTTTCTGGGGTTTTCACCACTCCACAGTGCGTTTGATATGCAGAACCGGCAATGTTTGGTTTTCGTCGGGTTTCAAGCTGGGATATGCATTTTCTGCGATAATCATGGTGAGACTCCTGTCCGAAGTATGCTTAATCATCGAGATCGCTCTATTCGAGCTATTTTATGCGAGAAACACGTTATCTGGTGTTTTCAGCACTCCACAGTGCGTTTGATATGCAGAACCAGCGATATCTTGGTTTTCGTGGGGATTCAAGCTGAGATATGCAATTTCAGCGATAATCTTGGTGAGACTTCTGTCCGAAGTATGCTTAATCATCGAGATCGCTCTATTCGAGCTATTTTATGCGAGAAACACGTTATCTGGTGTTTTCAGCACTCCACAGTGCGTTTGATATGCAGAACCAGCGATATCTTGGTTTTCGTGGGGATTCAAGCTGAGATATGCAATTTCTGCGATAATCTTGGTGAGACTTCTGTCCGAAGTATGCTTAATCATCGAGATCGCTCGTTTCGAGCTATTTAATGCGAGAAACACGTTATCTGGTGTTTTCAGCACTCCACAGTGCGTTTGATATGTAGAACCAGCGATATCTGGGTTTTCGTGGGGTTTCAAGCTGAGATATGCATTTTCTACGATAATCTTGGTGAGACTTCTGTCCGAAGTGTGCAGAATCATCGAGATCGCTCTTTTCGAGCTATTTAATGCGAGAAACACGTTTTCTGGGGATTTCACCACACCACAGTTCGTTGGAGGTGCAGAACCGGAGATATCTTGGTTTTCGTGGGGTTTCAAGCTGAGATATGCATTTTCTGCGATAATCTTGGTGAGACCGCTGTCCGAAGTATGCTGAATCATCGAGATCGCACTTTTCGAGATAGTTAATGCGAGAAAAACCTTATCTGGTGTTTTCACCACTCCACAGTGCGTTTGATATGCAGAACCAGCGATATCTTGGCTTTCGTGGGGTTTCAAGCTGAGATATGCATTTTCTGTGATAATATTGGTGAGACTTCAGTCAGAAGTATGCTTAATCATCGAGATCGCTCGTTTCGAGCTATTTAATGCGAGAAACACGTTATCTGGTGTTTTCAGCTCTCCACAGTGCGTTTGATATGTAGAGCCGCCGATAACTTGGTTTTCGTGGGGTTTCCAGCTGAAATATGCATTTTCTGCGATAATCTTAGTGTTTCATCTATGAGAAATATGCAGAATCATCCAGAACGCTCTTTTCGTGCTAGTTAATGCGAGTAACACGTTTTCTGGTGTTTTCACCACTCCACGGTGCGTCTGTTATGCAGAACCGGCGATATCTTGGTTTTCGTGGGGTTTCCAGCTGAGATATGCATTTTCTGCGATAATCTTGGTGAGTCTTCTGTCAGAAGTATGCAGAATCATCTAGATCGCTCTTTTCGAGCTATTTAATGCGAGAAACACGTTTTCTGGTGTATTCACCACTCCACAGTAAGTTTGATATGCAGAACCGGCGACATCGTGATTTTCGTGAGGTTTCCAGCTGAGATATGCATTTTCTGCGATAATATTGGTGAGACTTCAGTCAGAAGTATGCAGAATCATCTAGATCGCGCGTTTCGAGCTATTTAATGCGAGAAACACGTTTTCTGGTGTATTCACCACTCCACAGTACGTTAGACATGCAGAACCGGAGATATCTTCGTTTCGGTCGGGTTTCCAGCTGAGATATGCATTTTCTGCGATCATCTTGGTGAGTGTTCTGTCAGAAGTATGCAGAATCATCGAGATCGCTCTTTTCGAGCTATTTAATGCGAGAAACACGTTATCTAGTGATTTGACCACTCCACAGGGCGTTTGATATGCAGAACCGGCGATATGTTGGTTTTCGTGGGGTTTCCAGCTGAAATATGCATTTTCTGCGATAATCTTGGTGACACTTCTGTCCGAAGTATGCTTAATCATCGAGATCGCTCGTTTCGAGCTATTTAATGCGAGAAACACGTTATCTGGTGTTTTCACCACTCCACAGAGCGTATGATATGCAGAACCGACGATATCTTGGTTTTCGTCGGGCTTCAAGCTGAGATATGCATTTTATGCGATAATCTTGGTGAGACTTCTGTCCGAAGTATGCAGAGTCATCGAGATCGCACCTTTCGAGCTATTTAATGCGAGAAACACGTTTTCTGTGGTTTTCACCACTCCACAGTTCGTTGGATATGCAGAACAGGAGATATCTTGGTTTTCGTGGGGTTTCTAGCAGAGATATGCATTTTCTGCGATAATCATGGTGAGACTTCTGTTAGACGTATGCAGAATCATCCAGATCGCTCTTTTCGAGCTATTTAATGCGAGAAACACGTTTTCTGGGGTTTTCACCACTCCACAGTGCGTTTGATATGCAGAACCGGCAATGTTTGGTTTTCGTCGGGTTTCAAGCTGAGATATGCATTTTCTGTGATAATATTGGTGAGACTTCAGTCAGAAGTATGCAGAATCATCTAGATCGCTCGTTTCGAGCTATTTAATGCGAGAAACACGTTATCTCGTTGTTTTCACCACTCCACAGTGCGTTTGAAATGCAGAACCGGCGACATCGTGATTTTCGTGGTGTTTCCAGCTGAGATATGCATTTTCTGCGATAAGCGTGGTGAGTCTTCTGCCAGAAGTATGCAGAATCATCTAGATCGCTCTTTTCGTGCTATTTAATGCGAGAAACACGTTTTCTGGTGTTTTGACCACTCCACAGTGCGTTTGATGTGTAGAGCCGCCGATAACTTGGTTTTCGTGGTGTTTCCAGCTGAGATATGCATTTTCTGCGATAATCTTGGTGTTTCATCTATGAGAAGTATGCAGGATGATCTAGATCGCTCGTTTCGAGCTATTTAATGCGAAAAAACAAGTTTTCTGGTGTTTTCAACATTCCACAGTGCGTTTGATATGCAGAACCGGCGATATCTTGATTTTCGTGGTGTTTCCAGCTGAGATATGCATTTTCTGCGATAAGCTTGGTGAGTCTTCTGCCAGAAGTATGCAGAATCATCTAGATCGCTCTTTTCGTGCTATTTAATGCGAGAAACACGTTTTCTGGTGTATTCACCACTCCACAGTACGTTAGACATGCAGAACCGGAGATATCTTCGTTTCGGTCGGGTTTCAAGCTGAGATATGCATTTTCTACGATAATATTTGTGAGACCTCTGTCAGAAGTATGCAGAATCTTCGAGAACGCTCTTTTCGAGCTACTTAATGCGAGAAACACGTTTTCTGGTGTTTTCACCACTCCACAGTACGTTTGATGTGCAGAACCGGAGATATCTTGGTTTTCGCGTGGTTTCAAGCTGAGATATGCATTTTCAGCGATAATCTTGGTGTTTCATCTATGAGAAGTATGCAGAATCATCGAGAACTCTCTTTTCGAGCTATTTGATGCGAAAAAACAAGTTTTCTGGTGTTTTGACCACTCCACAGTGCGTTTGATGTGTAGAGCCGCCGATAACTTGGTTTTCGTGGTGTTTCCAGCTGGGATATGCATTTTCTGCGATAATCTTGGTGTTTCATCTATGAGAAGTATGCAGGATCATCTAGATCGCTCGTTTCGAGATATTTAATGCGAAAAAACAAGTTTTCTGGTGTTTTCAACATTCCACAGTGCGTTTGATGTGTAGAGCCGCCGATAACTTGGTTTTCGTGGTGTTTCCAGCTGAAATATGCATTTTCTGCGATAATATTGATGATACTTCTGTCCGAAGTATGCAGAATCATCGATATCGCTCTTTTCGAGCTATTTAATGCGAGAAACACGTTATCTAGTGATTTGACCACTCCACAGTGCGTTTGATATGCAGAACCGGCGATATCTTGATTTTCGTGGTGTTTCCAGCTGAGATATGCATTTTCTGCGATCATCTTGGTGAGTGTTCTGTCAGAAGTATGCAGAATCATCGAGATCGCTCTTTTCGAGCTATTTAAGGCGAAAAAGCAAGTTTTCTGGTGTTTTCACCACTCCATAGTGCGTTTGATATGCAGAACCGGCGACATCGTGATTTTCGTGAGGTTTCCAGCTGAGATATGCATTTTCTGCGATAATATTGGTGAGACTTCAGTCAGAAGTATGCAGAATCATCTAGATCGCGCGTTTCGAGCTATTTAATGCGAGAAACACGTTTTCTGGTGTATTCACCACTCCACAGTACGTTAGACATGCAGAACCGGAGATATCTTCGTTTCGGTCGGGTTTCAAGCTGAGATATGCATTTTCTGCGATCATCTTGGTGAGTGTTCTGTCAGAGGTATGCAGAATCATCGAGATCGCTCTTTTCGAGCTATTTAATGCGAAAAAACAAGTTTTCTGGTGTTTTTACCACTCCACAGTGCGTTTGATATGTAGAGCCGCCGATAACTTGGTTTTCGTGGGGTTTCCAGCTGAAATATGCATTTTCTGCGATAATCTTAGTGTTTCATCTATGAGAAATATGCAGAATCATCCAGAACGCTCTTTTCGTGCTAGTTAATGCGAGTAACACGTTTTCTGGTGTTTTCACCACTCCACGGTGCGTCTGTTATGCAGAACCGGGTATATCTTGGTTTTCGTGGGGTTTCCAGCTGAGATATGCATTTTCTGCGATAATCTTGGTGAGTCTTCTGTCAGAAGTATGCAGAATCATCTAGATCGCTCTTTTCGAGCTATTTAATGCGAGAAACACGTTTTCTGGTGTATTCACCACTCCACAGTAAGTTTGATATGCAGAACCGGCGACATCGTGATTTTCGTGAGGTTTCCAGCTGAGATATGCATTTTCTGCCATAATATTGGTGAGACTTCAGTCAGAAGTATGCAGAATCATCTAGATCGCGCGTTTCGAGCTATTTAATGCGAGAAACACGTTTTCTGGTGTATTCACCACTCCACAGTACGTTAGACATGCAGAACCGGAGATATCTTCGTTTCGGTCGGGTTTCAAGCTGAGATATGCATTTTCTGCGATCATCTTGGTGAGTGTTCTGTCAGAGGTATGCAGAATCATCGAGATCGCTCTTTTCGAGCTATTTAATGCGAAAAAACAAGTTTTCTGGTGTTTTTACCACTCCACAGTGCGTTTGATATGTAGAGCCGCCGATAACTTGGTTTTCGTGGGGTTTCCAGCTGAAATATGCATTTTCTGCGATAATCTTAGTGTTTCATCTATGAGAAATATGCAGAATCATCCAGAACGCTCTTTTCGTGCTAGTTAATGCGAGTAACACGTTTTCTGGTGTTTTCACCACTCCACGGTGCGTCTGTTATGCAGAACCGGGTATATCTTGGTTTTCGTGGGGTTTCCAGCTGAGATATGCATTTTCTGCGATAATCTTGGTGAGTCTTCTGTCAGAAGTATGCAGAATCATCTAGATCGCTCTTTTCGAGCTATTTAATGCGAGAAACACGTTTTCTGGTGTATTCACCACTCCACAGTAAGTTTGATATGCAGAACCGGCGACATCGTGATTTTCGTGAGGTTTCCAGCTGAGATATGCATTTTCTGCCATAATATTGGTGAGACTTCAGTCAGAAGTATGCAGAATCATCTAGATCGCGCGTTTCGAGCTATTTAATGCGAGAAACACGTTTTCTGGTGTATTCACCACTCCACAGTACGTTAGACATGCAGAACCGGAGATATCTTCGTTTCGGTCGGGTTTCAAGCTGAGATATGCATTTTCTGCGATCATCTTGGTGAGTGTTCTGTCAGAAGTATGCAGAATCATCGAGATCGCTCTTTTCGAGCTATTTAATGCGAAAAAACAAGTTTTCTGGTGTTTTTACCACTCCACAGTGCGTTTGATATGTAGAGCCGCCGATAACTTGGTTTTCGTGGGGTTTCCAGCTGAAATATGCATTTTCTGCGATAATCTTGGTGTTTCATCTATGAGAAGTATGCAGAAACATCAAGAACACTCTTTTCGAGCTATTTAATGCGAAAAGCAAGTTTTCTGGTGTTTTGACCACTCCACAGTGCGTTTGATATGTAGAGCCGCCGATAACTTGGTTTTCGTGGGGTTTCCATCTGAAATATGCATTTTCTGCGATAATCTTGGTGAGACTTCTGTCCGAAGTATGCAGAGTCATCGAGATCGCACCTTTCGAGCTATTTAATGCGAGAAACACGTTTTCTGGGGTTTTCACCACTCCACAGTTCGTTGGATATGCAGAACAGGAGATATCTTGGTTTTCGTGGGGTTTCTAGCAGAGATATGCATTTTCTGCGATAATCATGGTGAGACTTCTGTTAGACGTATGCAGAATCATCCAGATCGCTCTTTTCGAGCTATTTAATGCGAGAAACACGTTTTCTGGGGTTTTCACCACTCCACAGTGCGTTTGATATGCAGAACCGGCAATGTTTGGTTTTCGTCGGGTTTCAAGCTGAGATATGCATTTTCTGTGATAATATTGGTGAGACTTCAGTCAGAAGTATGCAGAATCATCTAGATCGCTCGTTTCGAGCTATTTAATGCGAGAAACACGTTATCTCGTTGTTTTCACCACTCCACAGTGCGTTTGAAATGCAGAACCGGCGACATCGTGATTTTCGTGGTGTTTCCAGCTGAGATATGCATTTTCTGCGATAAGCGTGGTGAGTCTTCTGCCAGAAGTATGCAGAATCATCTAGATCGCTCTTTTCGTGCTATTTAATGCGAGAAACACGTTTTCTGGTGTTTTGACCACTCCACAGTGCGTTTGATGTGTAGAGCCGCCGATAACTTGGTTTTCGTGGTGTTTCCAGCTGAGATATGCATTTTCTGCGATAATCTTGGTGTTTCATCTATGAGAAGTATGCAGGATGATCTAGATCGCTCGTTTCGAGCTATTTAATGCGAAAAAACAAGTTTTCTGGTGTTTTCAACATTCCACAGTGCGTTTAATATGCAGAACCGGCGATATCTTGATTTTCGTGGTGTTTCCAGCTGAGATATGCATTTTCTGCGATAAGCTTGGTGAGTCTTCTGCCAGAAGTATGCAGAATCATCTAGATCGCTCTTTTCGTGCTATTTAATGCGAGAAACACGTTTTCTGGTGTATTCACCACTCCACAGTACGTTAGACATGCAGAACCGGAGATATCTTCGTTTCGGTCGGGTTTCAAGCTGAGATATGCATTTTCTACGATAATATTTGTGAGACCTCTGTCAGAAGTATGCAGAATCTTCGAGAACGCTCTTTTCGAGCTACTTAATGCGAGAAACACGTTTTCTGGTGTTTTCACCACTCCACAGTACGTTTGATGTGCAGAACCGGAGATATCTTGGTTTTCGCGTGGTTTCAAGCTGAGATATGCATTTTCAGCGATAATCTTGGTGTTTCATCTATGAGAAGTATGCAGAATCATCGAGAACTCTCTTTTCGAGCTATTTGATGCGAAAAAACAAGTTTTCTGGTGTTTTGACCACTCCACAGTGCGTTTGATGTGTAGAGCCGCCGATAACTTGGTTTTCGTGGTGTTTCCAGCTGGGATATGCATTTTCTGCGATAATCTTGGTGTTTCATCTATGAGAAGTATGCAGGATCATCTAGATCGCTCGTTTCGAGATATTTAATGCGAAAAAACAAGTTTTCTGGTGTTTTCAACATTCCACAGTGCGTTTGATATGCAGAACCGGCGATATCTTGATTTTCGTGGTGTTTCCAGCTGAGATATGCATTTTCTGCGATCATCTTGGTGAGTGTTCTGTCAGAAGTATGCAGAATCATCGAGATCGCTCTTTTCGAGCTATTTAATGCGAAAAAACAAGTTTTCTGGTGTTTTTACCACTCCACAGTGCGTTTGATATGTAGAGCCGCCGATAACTTGGTTTTCGTGGGGTTTCCAGCTGAAATATGCATTTTCTGCGATAATCTTGGTGTTTCATCTATGAGAAGTATGCAGAAACATCAAGAACACTCTTTTCGAGCTATTTAATGCGAAAAGCAAGTTTTCTGGTGTTTTGACCACTCCACAGTGCGTTTGATATGTAGAGCCGCCGATAACTTGGTTTTCGTGGGGTTTCCAGCTGAAATATGCATTTTCTGCGATAATATTGGTGATACTTCTGTCCGAAGTATGCAGAATCATCGATATCGCTCTTTTCGAGCTATTTAATGCGAGAAACACGTTATCTAGTGATTTGACCACTCCACAGGGCGTTTGATATGCAGAACCGGCGATATCTTGGTTTTCGTGGGGTTTCCAGCTGAAATATGCATTTTCTGCGATAATCTTGGTGACACTTCTGTCCGAAGTATGCTTAATCATCGAGATCGCTCGTTTCGAGCTATTTAATGCGAGAAACACGTTATCTGGTGTTTTCACCACTCCACAGAGCGTATGATATGCGGAACCGACGATATCTTGGTTTTCGTCGGGCTTCAAGCTGAGATATGCATTTTATGCGATAATCTTGGTGAGACTTCTGTCCGAAGTATGCAGAGTCATCGAGATCGCACCTTTCGAGCTATTTAATGCGAGAAACACGTGTTCTGGGGTTTTCACCACTCCACAGTTCGTTGGATATGCAGAACAGGAGATATCTTGGTTTTCGTGGGGTTTCTAGCAGAGATATGCATTTTCTGCGATAATCATGGTGAGACTTCTGTTAGACGTATGCAGAATCATCCAGATCGCTCTTTTCGAGCTATTTAATGCGAGAAACACGTTTTCTGGGGTTTTCACCACTCCACAGTGCGTTTGATATGCAGAACCGGCAATGTTTGGTTTTCGTCGGGTTTCAAGCTGGGATATGCATTTTCTGCGATAATCATGGTGAGACTCCTGTCCGAAGTATGCTTAATCATCGAGATCGCTCTATTCGAGCTATTTTATGCGAGAAACACGTTATCTGGTGTTTTCAGCACTCCACAGTGCGTTTGATATGCAGAACCAGCGATATCTTGGTTTTCGTGGGGATTCAAGCTGAGATATGCAATTTCAGCGATAATCTTGGTGAGACTTCTGTCCGAAGTATGCTTAATCATCGAGATCGCTCTATTCGAGCTATTTTATGCGAGAAACACGTTATCTGGTATTTTCAGCACTCCACAGTGCGTTTGATATGCAGAACCAGCGATATCTTGGTTTTCGTGGGGATTCAAGCTGAGATATGCAATTTCTGCGATAATCTTGGTGAGACTTCTGTCCGAAGTATGCTTAATCATCGAGATCGCTCGTTTCGAGCTATTTAATGCGAGAAACACGTTATCTGGTGTTTTCAGCACTCCACAGTGCGTTTGATATGTAGAACCAGCGATATCTGGGTTTTCGTGGGGTTTCAAGCTGAGATATGCATTTTCTACGATAATCTTGGTGAGACTTCTGTCCGAAGTGTGCAGAATCATCGAGATCGCTCTTTTCGAGCTATTTAATGCGAGAAACACGTTTTCTGGGGATTTCACCACACCACAGTTCGTTGGAGGTGCAGAACCGGAGATATCTTGGTTTTCGTGGGGTTTCAAGCTGAGATATGCATTTTCTGCGATAATCTTGGTGAGACCGCTGTCCGAAGTATGCTGAATCATCGAGATCGCACTTTTCGAGATAGTTAATGCGAGAAAAACCTTATCTGGTGTTTTCACCACTCCACAGTGCGTTTGATATGCAGAACCAGCGATATCTTGGCTTTCGTGGGGTTTCAAGCTGAGATATGCATTTTCTGTGATAATATTGGTGAGACTTCAGTCAGAAGTATGCTTAATCATCGAGATCGCTCGTTTCGAGCTATTTAATGCGAGAAACACGTTATCTGGTGTTTTCAGCTCTCCACAGTGCGTTTGATATGTAGAGCCGCCGATAACTTGGTTTTCGTGGGGTTTCCAGCTGAAATATGCATTTTCTGCGATAATCTTAGTGTTTCATCTATGAGAAATATGCAGAATCATCCAGAACGCTCTTTTCGTGCTAGTTAATGCGAGTAACACGTTTTCTGGTGTTTTCACCACTCCACGGTGCGTCTGTTATGCAGAACCGGCGATATCTTGGTTTTCGTGGGGTTTCCAGCTGAGATATGCATTTTCTGCGATAATCTTGGTGAGTCTTCTGTCAGAAGTATGCAGAATCATCTAGATCGCTCTTTTCGAGCTATTTAATGCGAGAAACACGTTTTCTGGTGTATTCACCACTCCACAGTAAGTTTGATATGCAGAACCGGCGACATCGTGATTTTCGTGAGGTTTCCAGCTGAGATATGCATTTTCTGCGATAATATTGGTGAGACTTCAGTCAGAAGTATGCAGAATCATCTAGATCGCGCGTTTCGAGCTATTTAATGCGAGAAACACGTTTTCTGGTGTATTCACCACTCCACAGTACGTTAGACATGCAGAACCGGAGATATCTTCGTTTCGGTCGGGTTTCCAGCTGAGATATGCATTTTCTGCGATCATCTTGGTGAGTGTTCTGTCAGAAGTATGCAGAATCATCGAGATCGCTCTTTTCGAGCTATTTAATGCGAAAAAACAAGTTTTCTGGTGTTTTTACCACTCCACAGTGCGTTTGATATGTAGAGCCGCCGATAACTTGGTTTTCGTGGGGTTTCCAGCTGAAATATGCATTTTCTGCGATAATCTTGGTGTTTCATCTATGAGAAGTATGCAGAAACATCAAGAACACTCTTTTCGAGCTATTTAATGCGAAAAGCAAGTTTTCTGGTGTTTTGACCACTCCACAGTGCGTTTGATATGTAGAGCCGCCGATAACTTGGTTTTCGTGGGGTTTCCAGCTGAAATATGCATTTTCTGCGATAATATTGGTGATACTTCTGTCCGAAGTATGCAGAATCATCGATATCGCTCTTTTCGAGCTATTTAATGCGAGAAACACGTTATCTAGTGATTTGACCACTCCACAGGGCGTTTGATATGCAGAACCGGCGATATGTTGGTTTTCGTGGGGTTTCCAGCTGAAATATGCATTTTCTGCGATAATCTTGGTGACACTTCTGTCCGAAGTATGCTTAATCATCGAGATCGCTCGTTTCGAGCTATTTAATGCGAGAAACACGTTATCTGGTGTTTTCACCACTCCACAGAGCGTATGATATGCAGAACCGACGATATCTTGGTTTTCGTCGGGCTTCAAGCTGAGATATGCATTTTATGCGATAATCTTGGTGAGACTTCTGTCCGAAGTATGCAGAGTCATCGAGATCGCACCTTTCGAGCTATTTAATGCGAGAAACACGTTTTCTGTGGTTTTCACCACTCCACAGTTCGTTGGATATGCAGAACAGGAGATATCTTGGTTTTCGTGGGGTTTCTAGCAGAGATATGCATTTTCTGCGATAATCATGGTGAGACTTCTGTTAGACGTATGCAGAATCATCCAGATCGCTCTTTTCGAGCTATTTAATGCGAGAAACACGTTTTCTGGGGTTTTCACCACTCCACAGTGCGTTTGATATGCAGAACCGGCAATGTTTGGTTTTCGTCGGGTTTCAAGCTGAGATATGCATTTTCTGTGATAATATTGGTGAGACTTCAGTCAGAAGTATGCAGAATCATCTAGATCGCTCGTTTCGAGCTATTTAATGCGAGAAACACGTTATCTCGTTGTTTTCACCACTCCACAGTGCGTTTGAAATGCAGAACCGGCGACATCGTGATTTTCGTGGTGTTTCCAGCTGAGATATGCATTTTCTGCGATAAGCGTGGTGAGTCTTCTGCCAGAAGTATGCAGAATCATCTAGATCGCTCTTTTCGTGCTATTTAATGCGAGAAACACGTTTTCTGGTGTTTTGACCACTCCACAGTGCGTTTGATGTGTAGAGCCGCCGATAACTTGGTTTTCGTGGTGTTTCCAGCTGAGATATGCATTTTCTGCGATAATCTTGGTGTTTCATCTATGAGAAGTATGCAGGATGATCTAGATCGCTCGTTTCGAGCTATTTAATGCGAAAAAACAAGTTTTCTGGTGTTTTCAACATTCCACAGTGCGTTTGATATGCAGAACCGGCGATATCTTGATTTTCGTGGTGTTTCCAGCTGAGATATGCATTTTCTGCGATAAGCTTGGTGAGTCTTCTGCCAGAAGTATGCAGAATCATCTAGATCGCTCTTTTCGTGCTATTTAATGCGAGAAACACGTTTTCTGGTGTATTCACCACTCCACAGTACGTTAGACATGCAGAACCGGAGATATCTTCGTTTCGGTCGGGTTTCAAGCTGAGATATGCATTTTCTACGATAATATTTGTGAGACCTCTGTCAGAAGTATGCAGAATCTTCGAGAACGCTCTTTTCGAGCTACTTAATGCGAGAAACACGTTTTCTGGTGTTTTCACCACTCCACAGTACGTTTGATGTGCAGAACCGGAGATATCTTGGTTTTCGCGTGGTTTCAAGCTGAGATATGCATTTTCAGCGATAATCTTGGTTTTTCATCTATGAGAAGTATGCAGAATCATCGAGAACTCTCTTTTCGAGCTATTTGATGCGAAAAAACAAGTTTTCTGGTGTTTTGACCACTCCACAGTGCGTTTGATGTGTAGAGCCGCCGATAACTTGGTTTTCGTGGTGTTTCCAGCTGGGATATGCATTTTCTGCGATAATCTTGGTGTTTCATCTATGAGAAGTATGCAGGATCATCTAGATCGCTCGTTTCGAGATATTTAATGCGAAAAAACAAGTTTTCTGGTGTTTTCAACATTCCACAGTGCGTTTGATGTGTAGAGCCGCCGATAACTTGGTTTTCGTGGTGTTTCCAGCTGAAATATGCATTTTCTGCGATAATATTGATGATACTTCTGTCCGAAGTATGCAGAATCATCGATATCGCTCTTTTCGAGCTATTTAATGCGAGAAACACGTTATCTAGTGATTTGACCACTCCACAGGGCGTTTGATATGCAGAACCGGCGATATCTTGGTTTTCGTGGGGTTTCCAGCTGAAATATGCATTTTCTGCGATAATCTTGGTGACACTTCTGTCCGAAGTATGCTTAATCATCGATATCGCTCGTTTCGAGCTATTTAATGCGAGAAACACGTTATCTGGTGTTTTCACCACTCCACAGAGCGTATGATATGCAGAACCGACGATATCTTGGTTTTCGTCGGGCTTCAAGCTGAGATATGCATTTTATGCGATAATCTTGGTGAGACTTCTGTCCGAAGTATGCAGAGTCATCGAGATCGCACCTTTCGAGCTATTTAATGCGAGAAACACGTTTTCTGGGGTTTTCACCACTCCACAGTTCGTTGGATATGCAGAACAGGAGATATCTTGGTTTTCGTGGGGTTTCTAGCAGAGATATGCATTTTCTGCGATAATCATGGTGAGACTTCTGTTAGACGTATGCAGAGTCATCCAGATCGCTCTTTTCGAGCTATTTAATGCGAGAAACACGTTTTCTGGGGTTTTCACCACTCCACAGTGCGTTTGATATGCAGAACCGGCAATGTTTGGTTTTCGTCGGGTTTCAAGCTGAGATATGCATTTTCTGTGATAATATTGGTGAGACTTCAGTCAGAAGTATGCAGAATCATCTAGATCGCTCGTTTCGAGCTATTTAATGCGAGAAACACGTTATCTCGTTGTTTTCACCACTCCACAGTGCGTTTGAAATGCAGAACCGGCGACATCGTGATTTTCGTGGTGTTTCCAGCTGAGATATGCATTTTCTGCGATAAGCGTGGTGAGTCTTCTGCCAGAAGTATGCAGAATCATCTAGATCGCTCTTTTCGTGCTATTTAATGCGAGAAACACGTTTTCTGGTGTTTTGACCACTCCACAGTGCGTTTGATGTGTAGAGCCGCCGATAACTTGGTTTTCGTGGTGTTTCCAGCTGAGATAAGCATTTTCTGCGATAATCTTGGTGTTTCATCTATGAGAAGTATGCAGGATGATCTAGATCGCTCGTTTCGAGCTATTTAATGCGAAAAAACAAGTTTTCTGGTGTTTTCAACATTCCACAGTGCGTTTGATATGCAGAACCGGCGATATCTTGATTTTCGTGGTGTTTCCAGCTGAGATATGCATTTTCTGCGATAAGCTTGGTGAGTCTTCTGCCAGAAGTATGCAGAATCATCTAGATCGCTCTTTTCGTGCTATTTAATGCGAGAAACACGTTTTCTGGTGTATTCACCACTCCACAGTACGTCAGACATGCAGAACCGGAGATATCTTCGTTTCGGTCGGGTTTCCAGCTGAGATATGCATTTTCTGCGATAATCTTGGTGAGTCTTCTGTCAGAAGTATGCAGAATCATCTAGATCGCTCTTTTCGAGCTATTTAATGCGAGAAACACGTTTTCTGGTGTATTCACCACTCCACAGTAAGTTTGATATGCAGAACCGGCGACATCGTGATTTTCGTGAGGTTTCCAGCTGAGATATGCATTTTCTGCGATAATATTGGTGAGACTTCAGTCAGAAGTATGCAGAATCATCTAGATCGCGCGTTTCGAGCTATTTAATGCGAGAAACACGTTTTCTGGTGTATTCACCACTCCACAGTACGTTAAACATGCAGAACCGGAGATATCTTCGTTTCGGTCGGGTTTCAAGCTGAGATATGCATTTTCTGCGATCATCTTGGTGAGTGTTCTGGCAGAAGTATGCAGAATCATCGAGATCGCTCTTTTCGAGCTATTTAATGCGAAAAAACAAGTTTTCTGGTGTTTTTACCACTCCACAGTGCGTTTGATATGTAGAGCCGCCGATAACTTGGTTTTCGTGGGGTTTCCAGCTGAAATATGCATTTTCTGCGATAATCTTGGTGTTTCATCTATGAGAAGTATGCAGAAACATCAAGAACACTCTTTTCGAGCTATTTAATGCGAAAAGCAAGTTTTCTGGTGTTTTGACCACTCCACAGTGCGTTTGATATGTAGAGCCGCCGATAACTTGGTTTTCGTGGGGTTTCCAGCTGAAATATGCATTTTCTGCGATAATATTGGTGATACTTCTGTCCGAAGTATGCAGAATCATCGATATTGCTCTTTTCGAGCTATTTAATGCGAGAAACACGTTATCTAGTGATTTGACCACTCCACAGGGCGTTTGATATGCAGAACCGGCGATATCTTGGTTTTCGTGGGGTTTCCAGCTGAAATATGCATTTTCTGCGATAATCTTGGTGACACTTCTGTCCGAAGTATGCTTAATCATCGAGATCGCTCGTTTCGAGCTATTTAATGCGAGAAACACGTTATCTGGTGTTTTCACCACTCCACAGAGCGTATGATATGCAGAACCGACGATATCTTGGTTTTCGTCGGGCTTCAAGCTGAGATATGCATTTTATGCGATAATCTTGGTGAGACTTCTGTCCGAAGTATGCAGAGTCATCGAGATCGCACCTTTCGAGCTATTTAATGCGAGAAACACGTTTTCTGGGGTTTTCACCACTCCACAGTTCGTTGGATATGCAGAACAGGAGATATCTTGGTTTTCGTGGGGTTTCTAGCAGAGATATGCATTTTCTGCGATAATCATGGTGAGACTTCTGTTAGACGTATGCAGAATCATCCAGATCGCTCTTTTCGAGCTATTTAATGCGAGAAACACGTTTTCTGGGGTTTTCACCACTCCACAGTGCGTTTGATATGCAGAACCGGCAATGTTTGGTTTTCGTCGGGTTTCAAGCTGGGATATGCATTTTCTGCGATAATCATGGTGAGACTTCTGTCCGAAGTATGCTTAATCATCGAGATCGCTCTATTCGAGCTATTTAATGCGAGAAACACGTTTTCTGGGGATTTCACCACACCACAGTTCGTTGGAGGTGCAGAACCGGAGATATCTTGGTTTTCGTGGGGTTTCAAGCTGAGATATGCATTTTCTGCGATAATCTTGGTGAGACCTCTGTCCGAAGTATGCTGAATCATCGAGATCGCACTTTTCGAGATAGTTAATGCGAGAAAAACCTTATCTGGTGTTTTCACCACTCCACAGTGCGTTTGATATGCAGAACCAGCGATATCTTGGCTTTCGTGGGGTTTCAAGCTGAGATATGCATTTTCTGTGATAATATTGGTGAGACTTCAGTCAGAAGTATGCGTAATCATCGAGATCGCTCGTTTCGAGCTATTTAATGCGAGAAACACGTTATCTGGTGTTTTCAGCACTCCACAGTGCGTTTGATATGTAGAACCAGCGATATCTGGGTTTTCGTGGGGTTTCAAGCTGAGATATGCATTTTCTACGATAATCTTGGTGAGACTTCTGTCCGAAGTGTGCAGAATCATCGAGATCGCTCTTTTCGAGCTATTTAATGCGAGAAACACGTTTTCTGGGGTTTTCACCACACCACAGTTCGTTGGAGGTGCAGAACCGGAGATATCTTGGTTTTCGTGGGGGTTCAAGCTGAGATATGCATTTTCTGCGATAATATTTGTGAGACCTCTGTCAGAAGTATGCAGAATCTTCGAGAACGCTCTTTTCGAGCTACTTAATGCGAAAAAACAAGTTTTCTGGTGTTTTCAACATTCCACAGTGCGTTTGATATGCAGAACCGGCGATATCTTGATTTTCGTGGTGTTTCCAGCTGAGATATGCATTTTCAGCGACAATCTTGGTGTTTCATCTATGAGAAGTATGCAGAATCATCGAGAACTCTCTTTTCGAGCTATTTGATGCGAAAAAACAAGTTTTCTGGTGTGTTGACCACTCCACAGTGCGTTTGATGTCTAGAGCCGCCGATAACTTGGTTTTCGTGGTGTTTCCAGCTGAGATATGCATTTTCTGCGATAATCTTGGTGTTTCATCTATGAGAAGTATGCAGGATCATCTAGATCGCTCGTTTCGAGATATTTAATGCGAAAAAACAAGTTTTCTGGTGTTTTCAACATTCCACAGTGCGTTTGATATGCAGAACCGGCGATATCTTGATTTTCGTGGTGTTTCCAGCTGAGATATGCATTTTCTGCGATAAGCTTGGTGAGTCTTCTGCCAGAAGTATGCAGAATCATCTAGATCGCTCTTTTCGTGCTATTTAATGCGAGAAACACGTTTTCTGGTGTATTCACCACTCCACAGTACGTTAGACATGCAGAACCGGAGATATCTTCGTTTCGGTCGGGTTTCAAGCTGAGATATGCATTTTCTACGATAATATTTGTGAGACCTCTGTCAGAAGTATGCAGAATCTTCGAGAACGCAATTTTCGAGCTACTTAATGCGAGAAACACGTTTTCTGGTGTTTTCACCACACCACAGTTCGTTGGAGGTGCAGAACCGGAGATATCTTGGTTTTCGTGGGGTTTCAAGCTGAGATATGCATTTTCTGCGATAATCTTGGTGAGACCTCTGTCCGAAGTATGCTTAATCATCGAGATCGCTCGTTTCGAGCTATTTAATGCGAGAAACACGTTATCTGGTGTTTTCAGCACTCCACAGTGCGTTTGATATGCAGAACCAGCGATATCTTGGTTTTCGTGGGGATTCAAGCTGAGATATGCAATTTCAGCGATAATCTTGGTGAGACTTCTGTCCGAAGTATGCTTAATCATCGAGATCGCTCTATTCGAGCTATTTTATGCGAGAAACACGTTATCTGGTGTTTTCAGCACTCCACAGTGCGTTTGATATGCAGAACCAGCGATATCTTGGTTTTCGTGGGGATTCAAGCTGAGATATGCAATTTCTGCGATAATCTTGGTGAGACTTCTGTCCGAAGTATGCTTAATCATCGAGATCGCTCGTTTCGAGCTATTTAATGCGAGAAACACGTTATCTGGTGTTTTCAGCACTCCACAGTGCGTTTGATATGTAGAACCAGCGATATCTGGGTTTTCGTGGGGTTTCAAGCTGAGATATGCATTTTCTACGATAATCTTGGTGAGACTTCTGTCCGAAGTGTGCAGAATCATCGAGATCGCTCTTTTCGAGCTATTTAATGCGAGAACCACGTTTTCTGGGGTTTTCACCACACCACAGTTCGTTGGAGGTGCAGAACCGGAGATATCTTGGTTTTCGTGGGGTTTCAAGCTGAGATATGCATTTTCTGCGATAATCTTGGTGAGACCTCTGTCCGAAGTATGCTGAATCATCGAGATCGCACTTTTCGAGATAGTTAATGCGAGAAAAACCTTATCTGGTGTTTTCACCACTCCACAGTGCGTTTGATATGCAGAACCAGCGATATCTTGGCTTTCGTGGGGTTTCAAGCTGAGATATGCATTTTCTGTGATAATATTGGTGAGACTTCAGTCAGAAGTATGCTTAATCATCGAGATCGCTCGTTTCGAGCTATTTAATGCGAGAAACACGTTATCTGGTGTTTTCAGCACTCCACAGTGCGTTTGATATGTAGAACCAGCGATATCTGGGTTTTCGTGGGGTTTCAAGCTGAGATATGCATTTTCTACGATAATCTTGGTGAGACTTCTGTCCGAAGTGTGCAGAATCATCGAGATCGCTCTTTTCGAGCTATTTAATGCGAGAAACACGTTTTCTGGGGTTTTCACCACACCACAGTTCGTTGGAGGTGCAGAACCGGAGATATCTTGGTTTTCGTGGGGGTTCAAGCTGAGATATGCATTTTCTGCGATAATCTTGGTGAGACCTCTGTCCGAAGTATGCTGAATCATCGAGATCGCACTTTTCGAGATAGTTAATGCGAGAAACACGTCATCTGGTGTTTTGACCACTCCACAGTGCGTTTGATATGTAGAGCCGCCGATAACTTGGTTTTCGTGGGGTTTCCAGCTGAAATGTGCATTTTCTGCGATAATCTTGGTGTTTCATCTATGAGAAGTATGCAGAATCATCGAGAACTCTCTTTTCGAGCTATTTGATGCGAAAAAACAAGCTTTCTGGTGTTTTGACCACTCCACAGTGCGTTTGATGTGTAGAGCCGCCGATAACTTGGTTTTCGTGGTGTTTCCAGCTGAGATATGCATTTTCTGCGATAATCTTGGTGTTTCATCTATGAGAAGTATGCAGGATCATCTAGATCGCTCGTTTCGAGATATTTAATGCGAAAAAACAAGTTTTCTGGTGTTTTCAACATTCCACAGTGCGTTTGATATGCAGAACCAGCGATATCTTGGCTTTCGTGGGGTTTCAAGCTGAGATATGCATTTTCTGTGATAATATTGGTGAGACTTCAGTCAGAAGTATGCTTAATCATCGAGATCGCTCGTTTCGAGCTATTTAATGCGAGAAACACGTTATCTGGTGTTTTCAGCACTCCACAGTGCGTTTGATATGTAGAACCAGCGATATCTGGGTTTTCGTGGGGTTTCAAGCTGAGATATGCATTTTCTACGATAATCTTGGTGAGACTTCTGTCCGAAGTGTGCAGAATCATCGAGATCGCTCTTTTCGAGCTATTTAATGCGAGTAACACGTTTTCTGGTGTTTTCACCTCACCACAGTGCGTTTGATATGCAGAACCGGCGACATCTTGGTTTTCGTCGGGCTTCAAGCTGAGATATGCATTTTCTGCGATAATATTGGTGAGACTTCAATCAGAAGTATGCAGATTCATCAAGATCGCTCGTTTCGAGCTATTTAATGCAAGAAACACGTTATCTCGTTGTTTTCACCACTCCACAGTGCGTTTGAAATGCACAACCGGCGACATCTTGATTTTCGTGAGGTTTCAAGCTGAGATATGCATTTTCTGCGATAATATTGGTGAGACTTCTCTCCAAAGTATGCAGAATCATCGATATCGCTCTTTTCGAGCTATTTAATGCGAGAAACACGTCATCTGGTGTTTTGACCACTCCACAGTGCGTTTGATATGTAGAGCCGCCGATAACTTGGTTTTCGTGGGGTTTCCAGCTGAAATGTGCATTTTCTGCGATAATCTTGGTGTTTCATCTATGAGAAGTATGCAGAATCATCGAGAACTCTCTTTTCGAGCTATTTGATGCGAAAAAACAAGCTTTCTGGTGTTTTGACCACTCCACAGTGCGTTTGATGTGTAGAGCCGCCGATAACTTGGTTTTCGTGGTGTTTCCAGCTGAGATATGCATTTTCTGCGATAATCTTGGTGTTTCATCTATGAGAAGTATGCAGGATCATCTAGATCGCTCGTTTCGAGATATTTAATGCGAAAAAACAAGTTTTCTGGTGTTTTCAACATTCCACAGTGCGTTTGATATGCAGAACCGGCGATATCTTGATTTTCGTGGTGTTTCCAGCTGAGATATGCATTTTCTGCGATAAGCTTGGTGAGTCTTCTGCCAGAAGTATGCAGAATCATCTAGATCGCTCTTTTCGTGCTATATAATGCGAGAAACACGTTTTCTGGTGTTTTCACCACTCCACAGTACGTTTGATGTGCAGAACCGGAGATATCTTGGTTTTCGCGTGGTTTCAAGCTGAGATATACATTTTCTGCGATAATCTTGGTGTTTCATCTATGAGAAGTATGCAGAATCATCAGGAACCCTCTTTTCGAGCTAGTTAATGCGAGTAACACGTTTTCTGGTGTTTTCACCACACCACAGTGCGTTTAATATGCAGAACCGGCGACATCTTGGTTTTCGTCGGGCTTCAAGCTGAGATATGCATTTTCTGCGATAATATTGGTGAGACTTCAATCAGAAGTATGCAGAATCTTCAAGATCGCTCGTTTCGAGCTATTTAATGCAAGAAACACGTTATCTGGTGTTTTGACCACTCCACAGGGCGTTTGATGTGCAGAACCGGCGATATCTTGGTTTACGTGGGGTTTCCAGCTGAAATATGCATTTTCTGCGATAATCTTGGTGTTTCATCTATGAGGAGTATGCAGAATCATCCAGAACGCTCTTTTCGAGCTAGTTAATGCGAGTAACACGTTTTCTGGTGTTTTCACCTCACCACAGTGCGTTTGATATGCAGAACCGGCGACATCTTGGTTTTCGTCGGGCTTCAAGCTGAGATATGCATTTTCTGCGATAATATTGGTGAGACTTCAATCAGAAGTATGCAGATTCATCAAGATCGCTCGTTTCGAGCTATTTAATGCAAGAAACACGTTTTCTGGGGTTTTCACCACTCCACAGTTCGTTGGATATGCAGAACAGTAGATATCTTGGTTTTCGTGGGATTTCAATCTGATATATGCATTTTCTGCGATAATCTTGGTGAGACTTCTGTCCGAAGTATGCTTAATCATCGAGATCGCTCTATTCGAGCTATTTAATGCGAGAAACACGTTATCTGGTGTTTTCAGCACTCCACAGTGCGTTTGATATGCAGAACCAGCGATATCTTGGTTTTCGTGGGGATTCAATCTGAGATATGCAATTTCTGCGATAATCATGGTGAGACTTCTGTCCGAAGTATGCTTAATCATCGAGATCACTCGTTTCGAGCTATTTAATGCGAGAAACACGTTATCTGGTGTTTTCACCACTCCACAGTGCGTATGATATGCAGAACCGACGATATCTTGGTTTTCGTGGGGTTTCATGCTCAGATATGCATTTTATGCGATAATCTTGGTGAGACTTCTGTCCGAAGTATGCAGAGTCATCGAGATCGTACTTTTCGAGCTATGTAATGCGAGAAACACGTTTTCTGGGGTTTTCACCACTCCACAGTTCGTTGGATATGCAGAACAGGAGATATCTTGGTTTTCGTGGGGTTTCTAGCAGAGATATTCATTTTCTGCGATAATCATGGTGAGACTTCTGTCCGAAGTATGCTTAATCATCGAGATCGCTCGTTTCGAGCTATTTAATGCGAGAAACACGTTATCTGGTGTTTTCACCACTCCACAGTGCGTATGATATGCAGTACCGACGATATCTTGGTTTTCGTGGGGTTTCATGCTCAGATATGCATTTTATGCGATAATCTTGGTGAGACTTCTGTCCGAAGTATGCTTAATCATCGAGATCGCCCGTTTCGAGCTATTTAATGCGAGAAACACGTTATCTGGTGTTTTCAGCACTCCACAGTGCGTTTGATATGTAGAACCAGCGATATCTGGGTTTTCGTGGGGTTTCAAGTTGAGATATGCATTTTCTACGATAATCTTGGTGAGACTTCTGTCCGAAGTGTGCAGAATCATCGAGATCGCTCTTTTCGAGCTATTTAATGCGAGAAACACGTTTTCTGGGGTTTTCACCACACCACAGTTTGTTGGAGGTGCAGAACCGGAGATATCTTGGTTTTCGTGGGGTTTCAAGCTGAGATATGCATTTTCTGCGATAATCTTGGTGAGACCTCTGTCCGAAGTATGCTGAATCATCGAGATCGCACTTTTCGAGATAGTTAATGCTAGAAAAACCTTATCTGGTGTTTTCACCACTCCACAGTGCGTTTGATATGCAGAACCAGCGATATCTTGGCTTTCGTGGGGTTTCAAGCTGAGATATGCATTTTCTGCGATAATATTGGTGAGATTTCAGTCAGAAGTATGCAGAATCATCTATATCGCTCGTTTCGAGCTATTTAATGCGAAAAAACAAGTTTTCTGGGGTTTTCACCACACCACAGTTTGTTGGAGGTGCAGAACCGGAGATATCTTGGTTTTCGTGGGGTTTCAAGCTGAGATATGCATTTTCTGCGATAATCTTGGTGAGACCTCTGTCCGAAGTATGCTTAATCATCGAGATCGCTCTATTCGAGCTATTTAATGCGAGAAACACGTTATCTGGTGTTTTCAGCACTCCACAGTGCGTTTGATATGCAGAACCAGCGATATCTTGGTTTTCGTGGGGATTCAAGCTGAGATATGCATTTTCTGCGATAATCTTGGTGAGTGTTCTGTCAGAAGTATGCAGAATCATCGAGATCGCTCGTTTCGAGCTATTTAATGCGAAAAAACAAGTTTTCTGGTGTTTTCAACATTCCACAGTGCGTTTGATATGCAGAACCGGCGATATCTTGATTTTCGTGGTGTTTCCAGCTGAGATATGCATTTTCTGCGATAATCTTGGTGTTTCATCTATGAGAAGTATGCAGAATCACCTAGATCGCTCGTTTAGAGCTATTTAATGCGAGAAACACGTTTTCTGGTATTTTCTCCACCCCACAGTGCGTTTGATATGCAGAACCGGCGTCATCTTGGTTTTCGTCGGGTTTCAAGCTGAGATATGAATTTTCTGCGATAATATTGGTGAGACTTCAGTCAGAAGTATGCAGAATCACCTAGATCGCTCGTTTCGAGCAATTTAATGCGAGAAACACGTTATCTGGTTGTTTTCACCACTCCACAGTGCGTTTGATATGCAGAACCGGCGTCATCTTGATTTTCGTGAGGTTTCAAGCTGAGATATGCATTTTCTGCGATAATATTGGTGAGACTTCTGTCCGAAGTATGCAGAATCATCGATATCGCTCTTTTCGAGCTATTTAATGCGAGAAACACGTTATCTGGTGTTTTGACCACTCCACAGTGCGTTTGATATTTAGAGCCGCCGATAACTTGGTTTTCGTGGGGTTTCCAGCTGAAATATGCATTTTCTGCGATAATCTTGGTGTTTCATCTATGAGAAGTATGCAGAATCATCGAGAACGCTCTTTTCGAGCTAGTTAATGCGAGAAACACGTTTTCTGGTATTTTCTCCACCCCACAGTGCGTTTGATATGCAGAACCGGCGTCATCTTGGTTTTCGTCGGGTTTCAAGCTGAGATATGAATTTTCTGCGATAATATTGGTGAGACTTCAGTCAGAAGTATGCAGAATCACCTAGATCGCTCGTTTCGAGCAATTTAATGCGAGAAACACGTTATCTGGTTGTTTTCACCACTCCACAGTGCGTTTGATATGCAGAACCGGCGTCATCGTGATTTTCGTGAGGTTTCAAGCTGAGATATGCATTTTCTGCGATAATATTGGTGAGACTTCTGTCCGAAGTATGCAGAATCATCGATAATGCTCTTTTCGAGCTATTTAATGCGAGAAACACGTTATCTGGTGTTTTGACCACTCCACAGTGCGTTTGATATGTAGAGCCGCCGATAACTTGGTTTTCGTGGGGTTTCCAGCTGAAATATGCATTTTCTGCTATAATCTTGGTGTTTCATGTATGAGAAGTATGCAGAATCATCGAGAACGCTCTTTTCGAGCTAGTTAATGCGAGAAACACGTTTTCTGGTGTTTTCACCACTCCACAGTGCGTTTGATATGTAGAGCTGCCGATAACTTGGTTTTCGTGGGGTTTCCAGCTGAAATATGCATTTTCTGCGATAATCTTGGTGTTCCATCTATGAGAAGTATGCAGAATCATCGAGAACGCTCTTTTCGAGCTACTTAATGCGAGAAACACGTTTTCTGGTGTTTTGACCACTCCACAGTGCGTTTGATATGTAGAGCCGCCGATAACTTGGTTTTCGTGGGGTTTCCAGCTGAAATATGCATTTTCTGCGATAATCTTGGTGAGACTTCAGTCAGAAGTATGCACAATCATCTAGATCGTTCTTTTCGAGCTATTTAATGCGAGAAACACGTTATCTGGTTGTTTTCACCACTCCATAATGCGTTTGATATGCAGAACCGGCAACATCTTGATTTTCGTGAGGTTTCTAGCTGAGATATGCATTTTCTGCGATAATATAGGTGAGACTTCAGTCAGAAGTATGCAGAATCATCTAGATCGCTCGTTTCGAGCTATTTAATGCGAGAAACACGTTTTCTGGGGTATTCACCACTCCGCAGTACGTTAGACATGCAGAACCGGAGATATCTTCGTTTCGGTCGGGTTTCAAGCTGAGATATGCATTTCCTACGATAATATTGGTGAGACCTCTGTCAGAAGTATGCAGAATCTTCGAGAACGCTCTTTTCGAGCTACTTAATGCGAGAAACACGTTTTCTGGTGTTTTGACCACTCCACAGTGCGTTTGATATGTAGAGCCGCCGATAACTTGGTTTTCGTGGGGTTTCCAGCTGAGATATGCATTTTCAGCGATAATCTTGGTGTTTCATCTATGAGAAGTATGCAGAATCATCGAGAACTCTCTTTTCGAGCTATTTGATGCGAAAAAACAAGCTTTCTGGTGTTTTGACCACTCCACAGTGCGTTTGATGTGTAGAGCCGCCGATAACTTGGTTTTCGTGGTGTTTCCAGCTGAGATATGCATTTTCTGCGATAATCTTGGTGTTTCATCTATGAGAAGTATGCAGGATCATCTAGATCGCTCGTTTCGAGATATTTAATGCGAAAAAACAAGTTTTCTGGTGTTTTCAACATTCCACAGTGCGTTTGATATGCAGAACCGGCGATATCTTGATTTTCGTGGTGTTTCCAGCTGAGATATGCATTTTCTGCGATAAGCTTGGTGAGTCTTCTGCCAGAAGTATGCAGAATCATCTAGATCGCTCTTTTCGTGCTATATAATGCGAGAAACACGTTTTCTGGTGTATTCACCACTCCACAGTACGTTAGACATGCAGAACCGGAGATATCTTCGTTTCGGTCGGGTTTCAAGCTGAGATATGCATTTTCTACGATAATATTTGTGAGACCTCTGTCAGAAGTATGCAGAATCTTCGAGAACGCTCTTTTCGAGCTACTTAATGCGAGAAACACGTTTTCTGGTGTTTTCACCACTCCACAGTACGTTTGATGTGCAGAACCGGAGATATCTTGGTTTTCGCGTGGTTTCAAGCTGAGATATACATTTTCTGCGATAATCTTGGTGTTTCATCTATGAGAAGTATGCAGAATCATCAGGAACCCTCTTTTCGAGCTAGTTAATGCGAGTAACACGTTTTCTGGTGTTTTCACCACACCACAGTGCGTTTAATATGCAGAACCGGCGACATCTTGGTTTTCGTCGGGCTTCAAGCTGAGATATGCATTTTCTGCGATAATATTGGTGAGACTTCAATCAGAAGTATGCAGAATCTTCAAGATCGCTCGTTTCGAGCTATTTAATGCAAGAAACACGTTATCTGGTGTTTTGACCACTCCACAGGGCGTTTGATGTGCAGAACCGGCGATATCTTGGTTTACGTGGGGTTTCCAGCTGAAATATGCATTTTCTGCGATAATCTTGGTGTTTCATCTATGAGGAGTATGCAGAATCATCCAGAACGCTCTTTTCGAGCTAGTTAATGCGAGTAACACGTTTTCTGGTGTTTTCACCTCACCACAGTGCGTTTGATATGCAGAACCGGCGACATCTTGGTTTTCGTCGGGCTTCAAGCTGAGATATGCATTTTCTGCGATAATATTGGTGAGACTTCAATCAGAAGTATGCAGATTCATCAAGATCGCTCGTTTCGAGCTATTTAATGCAAGAAACACGTTTTCTGGGGTTTTCACCACTCCACAGTTCGTTGGATATGCAGAACAGTAGATATCTTGGTTTTCGTGGGATTTCAATCTGATATATGCATTTTCTGCGATAATCTTGGTGAGACTTCTGTCCGAAGTATGCTTAATCATCGAGATCGCTCTATTCGAGCTATTTAATGCGAGAAACACGTTATCTGGTGTTTTCAGCACTCCACAGTGCGTTTGATATGCAGAACCAGCGATATCTTGGTTTTCGTGGGGATTCAATCTGAGATATGCAATTTCTGCGATAATCATGGTGAGACTTCTGTCCGAAGTATGCTTAATCATCGAGATCACTCGTTTCGAGCTATTTAATGCGAGAAACACGTTATCTGGTGTTTTCACCACTCCACAGTGCGTATGATATGCAGAACCGACGATATCTTGGTTTTCGTGGGGTTTCATGCTCAGATATGCATTTTATGCGATAATCTTGGTGAGACTTCTGTCCGAAGTATGCAGAGTCATCGAGATCGTACTTTTCGAGCTATGTAATGCGAGAAACACGTTTTCTGGGGTTTTCACCACTCCACAGTTCGTTGGATATGCAGAACAGGAGATATCTTGGTTTTCGTGGGGTTTCTAGCAGAGATATTCATTTTCTGCGATAATCATGGTGAGACTTCTGTCCGAAGTATGCTTAATCATCGAGATCGCTCGTTTCGAGCTATTTAATGCGAGAAACACGTTATCTGGTGTTTTCACCACTCCACAGTGCGTATGATATGCAGTACCGACGATATCTTGGTTTTCGTGGGGTTTCATGCTCAGATATGCATTTTATGCGATAATCTTGGTGAGACTTCTGTCCGAAGTATGCTTAATCATCGAGATCGCCCGTTTCGAGCTATTTAATGCGAGAAACACGTTATCTGGTGTTTTCAGCACTCCACAGTGCGTTTGATATGCAGAACCAGCGATATCTTGGTTTTCGTGGGGATTCAATCTGAGATATGCAATTTCTGCGATAATCATGGTGAGACTTCTGTCCGAAGTATGCTTAATCATCGAGATCGCTCTTTTCGAGCTATTTAATGCGAGAAACACGTTTTCTGGGGTTTTCACCACTCCACAGTGCGTATGATATGCAGAACCGACGATATCTTGGTTTTCGTGGGGTTTCATGCTCAGATATGCATTTTATGCGATAATCTTGGTGAGACTTCTGTCCGAAGTATGCAGAGTCATCGAGATCGTACTTTTCGAGCTATGTAATGCGAGAAACACGTTTTCTGGGGTTTTCACCACTCCACAGTTCGTTGGATATGCAGAACAGGAGATATCTTGGTTTTCGTGGGGTTTCTAGCAGAGATATTCATTTTCTGCGATAATCATGGTGAGACTTCTGTCCGAAGTATGCTTAATCATCGAGATCGCTCGTTTCGAGCTATTTAATGCGAGAAACACGTTATCTGGTGTTTTCACCACTCCACAGTGCGTATGATATGCAGTACCGACGATATCTTGGTTTTCGTGGGGTTTCATGCTCAGATATGCATTTTATGCGATAATCTTGGTGAGACTTCTGTCCGAAGTATGCTTAATCATCGAGATCGCTCTTTTCGAGCTATTTAATGCGAGAAACACGTTTTCTGGGGTTTTCACCACACCACAGTTTGTTGGAGGTGCAGAACCGGAGATATCTTGGTTTTCGTGGGGTTTCAAGCTGAGATATGCATTTTCTGCGATAATCTTGGTGAGACCTCTGTCCGAAGTATGCTGAATCATCGAGATCGCACTTTTCGAGATAGTTAATGCTAGAAAAACCTTATCTGGTGTTTTCACCACTCCACAGTGCGTTTGATATGCAGAACCAGCGATATCTTGGCTTTCGTGGGGTTTCAAGCTGAGATATGCATTTTCTGCGATAATATTGGTGAGATTTCAGTCAGAAGTATGCAGAATCATCTATATCGCTCGTTTCGAGCTATTTAATGCGAAAAAACAAGTTTTCTGGGGTTTTCACCACACCACAGTTTGTTGGAGGTGCAGAACCGGAGATATCTTGGTTTTCGTGGGGTTTCAAGCTGAGATATGCATTTTCTGCGATAATCTTGGTGAGACCTCTGTCCGAAGTATGCTTAATCATCGAGATCGCTCTATTCGAGCTATTTAATGCGAGAAACACGTTATCTGGTGTTTTCAGCACTCCACAGTGCGTTTGATATGCAGAACCAGCGATATCTTGGTTTTCGTGGGGATTCAAGCTGAGATATGCATTTTCTGCGATAATCTTGGTGAGTGTTCTGTCAGAAGTAAGCAGAATCATCGAGATCGCTCGTTTCGAGCTATTTAATGCGAAAAAACAAGTTTTCTGGTGTTTTCAACATTCCACAGTGCGTTTGATATGCAGAACCGGCGATATCTTGATTTTCGTGGTGTTTCCAGCTGAGATATGCATTTTCTGCGATAATCTTGGTGTTTCATCTATGAGAAGTATGCAGAATCACCTAGATCGCTCGTTTAGAGCTATTTAATGCGAAAAAACAAGTTTTCTGGTGTTTTCACCACTCCATAGTGCGTTTGATATGCAGAACCGGCAACATCGTGATTTTCGTGAGGTTTCCAGCTGAGATATGCATTTTCTGCGATAATCTTGGTGAGACTTCAGTCAGAAGTATGCAGAATCACCTAGATTGCTCGTTTAGAGCTATTTAATGCGAAAAAACAAGTTTTCTGGTGTTTTCACCACTCCATAGTGCGTTTGATATGCAGAACCGGCGATATCTTGGTTTTCGTGGGGTTTCCAGCTGAAATATGCATTTTCTGCGATAATCTTGGTGTTTCATCTATGAGAAGTATGCAGAATCATCGAGAATTCTCTTTTCGAGCTATTTAATGCGAAAAGCAAGTTTTCTGGTGTTTTGACCACTCCACAGTGCGTTTGATATGTAGAGCCGCCGCTAACTTGGTTTTCGTGGGGTTTCCAGCTGAAATATGCATTTTCTGCGATAATCTTGGTGTTTCATCTATGAGAAGTATGCAGAATCATCCAGAACGCTCTTTTCGAGCTAGTCAATGCGAGTAACACGTTATCTCGTTGTTTTCACCACTCCACAGTGCGTTTGAAATGCAGAACCGGCGACATCTTGATTTTCGTGAGGTTTCAAGCTGAGATATGCATTTTCTGCGATAATATTGGTGAGACTTCTGTCCAAAGTATGCAGAATCATCGATATCGCTCTTTTCGAGCTATTTGATGCGAGAAACACGTCATCTGGTGTTTTGACCACTCCACAGTGCGTTTGATATGTAGAGCCGCCGATAACTTGGTTTTCGTGGGGTTTCCAGCTGAAATATGCATTTTCTGCGATAATCTTGGTGTTTCATCTATGAGAAGTATGCAGAATCATCGAGAACTCTCTTTTCGAGCTATTTGATGCGAAAAAACAAGTTCTCTGGTGTTTTGACCACTCCACAGTGCGTTTGATGTGTAGAGCCGCCGATAACTTGGTTTTCGTGGTGTTTCCAGCTGAGATATGCACTTTCTGCGATAATCTTGGTGTTTCATCTATGAGAAGTATGCAGGATCATCTAGATCGATCGTTTCGAGCTATTTACTGCGAAAAAACAAGTTTTCTGGTGTTTTCAACATTCCACAGTGCGTTTGATATGCAGAACCGGCGATATCTTGATTTTCGTGGTGTTTCCAGCTGAGATATGCATTTTCTGCGATAAGCATGGTGAGACCTCTGTCAGAAGTATGCAGAATCCTCGAGAACGCTCTTTTCGAGCTACTTAATGCGAGAAACACGTTTTCTGGTGTTTTCACCACTCCACAGTACGTTTGATGTGCAGAACCGGAGATATCTTGGTTTTCGTGAGGTTTCAAGCTGAGATATGCATTTTCAGTGATAATCTTGGTGTTTCATCTATAAGAAGTATGCAGAATCATCTAGATCGCTCGTTTCGAGCTATTTAATGCGAAAAAACTAGTTTTCTGGTGTTTTCAACATTCCACAGTGCGTTTGATATGCAGAACCGGCGATATCTTGATTTTCTTGGTGTTTCCAGCTGAGATATGCATTTTCTGCGATATGCTTGGTGAGACCTCTGTCAGAAGTATGCAGAATCGTCGAGAACGCTCATTTAGAGCTACTTAATGCGAGAAACACGTTTTCTGGTGTTTTCAGCACTCCACAGTGCGTTTGATATGCAGAACCGGCGACATCTTGATTTTCGTGATGTTTCTAGCTGAGATATGCATTTTCTGCGATAATATTGTTGAGACTTCAGTCCGAAGTATGCAGAATCATCTAGATCGCTCGTTTCGAGCTATTTAATGCGAAAAAAACATGTTTTCTGTTGTTTTGACCACGCCACAGTGCGTTTGATATGTAGAGCTGCCGATAACTTGGTTTTCGTGGGGTTTCCAGCTGAAATATGCATTTTCTGCGATAATCTTGGTGAATCTTCTGTCAGAAGTATGCAGAATCATCTAGATCGCTCTTTTCGAGCTATTTAATGCGAGAAACACGTTTGCTGGTGTATTCACCACTCCACAGTAAGTTTGATATGCAGAACCGGCGACATCGTCGTTTTCGTCGGGTTTCAAGCTGAGGTATGCAATTTCTGCGATAATCTTGGTGAGACTTCTGTCCGAAGTATGCTTAATCATCGAGATCGCTCGTTTCGAGCTATTTAATGCGAGAAACACGTTATCTGGTGTTTTCACCACTCCACAGTGCGTTTGATATGCAGAACCGGCGACATCTTGATTTTCGTGATGTTTCTAGCTGAGATATGCATTTTCTGCGATAATCTTGGTGAGACTACTGTCCGAAGTATGCTTACTCATCGAGATCGCTTGTTTCGAGCTATTTAATGCGAGAAACACGTTATCTGGTGTTTTCACCACTCCACAGTGCGTTTGATATGCAGAACCGGCGATATCTTGATTTTCGTGGTGTTTCCAGCTGAGATATGCATTTTCTGCGATAATCTTGGTGTTTCATCTATGAGAAGTATGCAGAATCATCTAGATCGCTCGTTGAGAGCTATTTAATGCGAAAAAACAAGTTTTCTGGTGTTTTCACCACTCCATAGTGCGTTTGATATGCAGAACCGGCGACATCGTGATTTTCGTGAGGTTTCCACCTGAGATATGCATTTTCTGCGATAATATTGGTGAGACTTCAGTCAGAAGTATCCAGAATCATCTAGATCGCTCGTTTCGGGCTATTTAATGCGAGAAACACGTTATCTGGTGTTTTCACCACTCCACAGTGCGTTTGATATGCAGAACCGGCGATATCTTGATTTTCGTGGTGTTTCCAGCTGAGATATGCATTTTCTGCGATAATCTTGGTGTTTCATCTATGAGAAGTATGCAGAATCATCTAGATCGCTCGTTGAGAGCTATTTAATGCGAAAAAACAAGTTTTCTGGTGTTTTCAACATTCCACAGTGCGTTTGATATGCAGAACCGGCGATAACTTGGTTTTCGTGGGGTGTCCAGCTGAAATATGCATTTTCTGCGATAATCTTTGCGTTTCATCTATGAGAAATATGCAGAATCATCCAGAACGCTCTTTTCGTGCTAGTTAATGCGAGTAACACGTTTTCTGATGTTTTTACCACTCCACAGTGCGTTTGATATGTAGAGCCGCCGATAACTTGGTTTTCGTGGGGTGTCCAGCTGAAATATGCATTTTCTGCGATAATCTTTGTGTTTCATCTATGGGAAATATGCAGAATCATCCAGAACGCACTTTTCGTGCTAGTTAATGCGAGTAACACGTTTTCTGGTGTTTTTACCACTCCACAGTGCGTTTGATATGTAGAGCCGCCGATAACTTGGTTTTCGTGGGGTTTCCAGCTGAAATATGCATTTTCTGCGATAATCTTGGTGTTTCATCTATGAGAAGTATGCAGAATCATCGAGAACTCTCTTTTCGAGCTATTTAATGCGAAAAACACGTTTTCTGGTGTTTTCAGCACTCCACAGTGCGTTTGATATGCGGAAACTGCCATATCTTCGGTATCGTTGTTGTTTCCAGCTGAGATATGCATTTTCAGTGATAATCTTCATGATTCTGCTGTTACAAATGTGCAGAATCACTGAAATCGCTGTTTTCGTGCTATTGAATGCGAAAAACACGTTTTCTGGTGTTTTCAGCACTGCACAGTGCGTTTGATATGCGGAAGCTGAGATATCTTCGGTATCGTTGTTGTTTCCAGCTGGGATATGCATTTTCAGTGATAATCTTCATGATTCTGCTGTTACAAATGTGCAGAATCACCGATATCGCTGTTTTCGTGCTATTGAATGCGAAAAACACGTTTTCTGGTGTTTTCAGCACTCCACAGTGCGTTTGATATGCGGAAACTGCCATATCTTCGGTATCGTTGTTGTTTCCAGCTGAGATATGCATTTTCAGTGATAATCTTCATGATTCTGCTGTTACAAGTGTGCAGAATCACCGAAATCGCTGTTTTCGTGCTATTGAATGCGAAAAACACGTTTTCTGGTGTTTTCAGCACGCCACAGAACGTTTGACATGCGGAAACTGCGATATCTTCGGTATCGTTGTTGTTTCCAGCTGAGATATGCATTTTCAGTGATAATCTCCATGATTCTACTGTTACAAGTGTGCAGAATCACCGAAATCGCTGTTTTCGTGCTATTGAATGCGAAAAACACGTTTTCTGGTGTTTTCAGCACTGCACAGTGCGTTTGATATGCGGAAGCTGCGATATCTTCGGTATCGTTGTTGTCTCCAGCTGAGATATGCATTTTCAGTGATAATCTTCATGATTCTGCTGTTACAAATGTGCAGAATCACCGAAATCGCTGTTTTCGTGCTATTGAATGCGAAAAACACGTTTTCTGGTGTTTTCAGCACGCCACAGAACGTTTGACATGCGGAAACTGCGATATCTTCGGTATCGTTGTTGTTTCCAGCTGAGATATGCATTTTCAGTGATAATCTTCATGATTCTGCTGTTACAAGTGAGCAGCAACACCGAAGTCGCTGTTTTCGTGCTATTGAATATGAAAAACACGTTTTCTGGTGTTTTCAGCACTCCACAGTGCGTTTGATATGCGGAAGCTGCGATATCTTGGGTATCGTTGTTGTCTCCAGCTGAGATATGCATTTTCAGTGATAATCTTCATGATTCTGCTGTTACAAATGTGCAGAATCACCGAAATCGCTGTTTTCGTGCTATTGAATGCGAAAAACACGTTTTCTGGTGTTTTCAGCACGCCACAGAACGTTTGACATGCGGAAACTGCGATATCTTCGGTATCGTTGTTGTTTCCAGCTGAGATATGCATTTTCAGTGATAATCTTCATGATTCTGCTGTTACAAGTGAGCAGCAACACCGAAGTCGCTGTTTTCGTGCTATTGAATATGAAAAACACGTTTTCTGGTGTTTTCAGCACTCCACAGTGCGTTTGATATGCGGAAGCTGAGATATCTTCGGTATCGTTGTTGTTTCCAGCTGAGATATGCATTTTCAGTGATAATCTTCATGATTCTGCTGTTACAAGTGAGCAGCAACACCGAAGTCGCTGTTTTCGTGCTATTGAATATGAAAAACACGTTTTCTGGTGTTTTCAGCACTCCACAGTGCGTTTGATATGCGGAAGCTGAGATATCTTCGGTATCGTTGTTGTTTCCAGCTGAGATATGCATTTTCAGTGATAATCTTCATGATTCTGCTGTTACAAGTGTTCAGAATCACCGAAATCGCTGTTTTCGTGCTATTGAATGCGAAAAACACGTTTTCTGGTGTTTTCAGCACGCCACAGAACGTTTGATATGCGGAAGCTGCGAAATCTTCGGTATCGTTGTTGTTTCCAGCTGAGATATGCATTTTCAGTGATAATCTTCATGATTCTGCTGTTACAAGTGTTCAGAATCACCGAAATCGCTGTTTTCGTGCTGTTGAATGCGAAAAACACGTTTTCTGGTGTTTTCAGCACTCCACAGTGCGCTTGATATGCGGAAGCTGCGATATCTTCGGTATCGTTGTTGTTTCCAGCTAAGATATGCATTTTCAGTGATAATCTTCATGATTCTGCTGTTACAAATGTGCAGAATCGCCGAAATCGCTGTTTTCGTGCTTTTGAATGCGAAAAACACGTTTTCTGGTGTTTTCAGCACTCCACAGTGCGTTTGATATGCGGAAACTGCCATATCTTCGGTATCGTTGTTGTTTCCAGCTGAGATATGCATTTCCAGTGATAATCTTCATGATTCTGCTGTTACAAGTGTTCAGAATCACCGAAATCGCTGTTTTCGTGCTATTGAATGCGAAAAACACGTTTTCTGGTGTTTTCAGCACGCCACAGAATGTTTGATATGCGGAAGCTGCGAAATCTTCGGTATCGTTGTTGTTTCCAGCTGAGATATGCATTTTCAGTGATAATCTTCATGATTCTGCTGTTACAAGTGTGCAGAATCACCGAAATCGCTGTTTTCGTGCTATTGAATGCGAAAAACACGTTTTCTGGTGTTTTCAGCACGCCACAGAACGTTTGACATGCGGAAACTGCCATATCTTCGGTATCGTTGTTGTTTCCAGCTGAGATATGCATTTTCAGTGATAATCTTCATGATTCTGCTGTTACAAGTGTTCAGAATCACCGAAATCGCTGTTTTCGTGCTATTGAATGCGAAAAACACGTTTTCTGGTGTTTTCAGCACGCCACAGTGCGCTTGATATGCGGAAGCTGCGATATCTTCGGTATCGTTGTTGTTTCCAGCTGAGATATGCATTTTCAGTGATAATCTTCATGATTCTGCTGTTACAAATGTGCAGAATCACCGAAATCGCTGTTTTCGTGCTTTTGAATGCGAAAAACACGTTTTCTGGTGTTTTCAGCACGCCACAGAACGTTTGATATGCGGAAGCTGCGATATCTTCGGTATCGTTGTTGTTTCCAGCTGAGATATGCATTTTCAGTGATGATCTTCCTGATTCTGCTGTTACAAGTGTGCAGAATAACCGAAATCGCTGTTTTCGTGCTATTGGATGCGAAAAACACGTTTTCTGGTGTTTTCAGCACTCCACAGTGTGTTTGATATGCGGAAGCTGCGATATCTTCGGTATCGTTGTTGTTTCCAGCTGAGATATGCATTATGAGTGATAATCATCATGATTCTGCTGTTACAAGTGTGCAGAATCACCGATATCGCTGTTTTCGTGCTATTGAATGCGAAAAACACGTTTCCTGGTGTTTTCAGCACTCCACAGTGCGTTTGATATGCGGAAACTGCCATATCTTCGGTATCGTTGTTGTTTCCAGCTGAGATATGCATTTTCAGTGATAATCTTCATGATTCTGCTGTTACAAGTGTTCAGAATCACCGAAATCGCTGTTTTCGTGCTGTTGAATGCGAAAAACACGTTTTCTGGTGTTTTCAGCACGCCACAGAACGTTTGACATGCGGAAACTGCCATATCTTCGGTATCGTTGTTGTTTCCAGCTGAGATATGCATTTTCAGTGATAATCTTCGTGATTCTGCTGTTACAAGTGTGCAGAATCACCGAAATCGCTGTTTTCGTGCTATTGAATGCGAAAAACACGTTTCCTGGTGTTTTCAGCACTCCACAGTGCGTTTGATATGCGGAAACTGCCATATCTTCGGTATCGTTGTTGTTTCCAGCTGAGATATGCATTTTCAGTGATAATCTTCATGATTCTGCTGTTACAAGTGTTCAGAATCACCGAAATCGCTGTTTTCGTGCTATTGAATGCGAAAAACACGTTTTCTGGTGTTTTCAGCACGCCACAGAACGTTTGACATGCGGAAACTGCCATATCTTCGGTATCGTTGTTGTTTCCAGCTGAGATATGCATTTTCAGTGATAATCTTCGTGATTCTGCTGTTACAAGTGTGCAGAATCACCGAAATCGCTGTTTTCGTGCTATTGAATGCGAAAAACACGTTTCCTGGTGTTTTCAGCACTCCACAGTGCGTTTGATATGCGGAAACTGCCATATCTTCGGTATCGTTGTTGTTTCCAGCTGAGATATGCATTTTCAGTGATAATCTTCATGATTCTGCTGTTACAAGTGTTCAGAATCACCGAAATCGCTGTTTTCGTGCTATTGAATGCGAAAAACACGTTTTCTGGTGTTTTCAGCACGCCACAGAACGTTTGATATGCGGAAGCTGCGAAATCTTCGGTATCGTTGTTGTTTCCAGCTGAGATATGCATTTTCAGTGATAATCTTCATGATTCTGCTGTTACAAGTGTTCAGAATTACCGAAATCGCTGTTTTCGTGCTATTGAATGCGAAAATCACGTTTTCTGGTGTTTTCTGCACTCCACAGTGCGTTTGATATACGGAAACTGCGATATCTTCGGTATCGTTGTTGTTTCCAGCTGAGATATGCATTATGAGTGATAATCTTCATGATTCTGCTGTTACAAGTGTGCAGAATCACCGATATCGCTGTTTTCGTGCTATTGGATGCGAAAAACACGTTTTCTGGTGTTTTCAGCACTCCACAGTGCGCTTGATATGCGGAAGCTGCGATATCTTCGGTATCGTTGTTGTTTCCAGCTGAGATATGCATTTTCAGTGATAATCTTCATGATTCTGCTGTTACAAATGTGCAGAATCACCGAAATCGCTGTTTTCGTGCTTTTGAATGCGAAAAACACGTTTTCTGGTGTTTTCAGCACGCCACAGAACGTTTGATATGCGGAAGCTGCGATATCTTCGGTATCGTTGTTGTTTCCAGCTGAGATATGCATTTTCAGTGATGATCTTCCTGATTCTGCTGTTACAAGTGTGCAGAATCACCGAAATCGCTGTTTTCGTGCTATTGGATGCGAAAAAAACGTTTTCTGGTGTTTTAAGCACTCCACAGTGTGTTTGATATGCGGAAGCTGCGATATCTTCGGTATCGTTGTTGTTTCCAGCTGAGATATGCATTATGAGTGATAATCTTCATGATTCTGCTGTTACAAGTGTGCAGAATCACCGATATCGCTGTTTTCGTGCTATTGGATGCGAAAAACACGTTTTCTGGTGTTTTCAGCACTCCACAGTGCGCTTGATATGCGGAAGCTGCGATATCTTCGGTATCGTTGTTGTTTCCAGCTGAGATATGCATTTTCAGTGATAATCTTCATGATTCTGCTGTTACAAGTGTTCAGAATCACCGAAATCGCTGTTTTCGTGCTATTGAATGCGAAAAACACGTTTTCTGGTGTTTTCAGCACGCCACAGAACGTTTGGTATGCGGAAGCTGCGATATCTTCGGTATCGTTGTTGTTTCCAGCTGAGATATGCATTTTCAGTGATGATCTTCCTGATTCTGCTGTTACAAGTGTGCAGAATCACCGAAATAGCTGTTTTCGTGCTATTGGATGCGAAAAACACGTTTTCTGGTGTTTTCAGCACTCCACAGTGTGTTTGATATGCGGAAGCTGCGATATCTTCGGTATCGTTGTTGTTTCCAGCTGAGATATGCATTTTCAGTGATAATCTTCATGATTCTGCTGTTACAAGTGTTCAGAATCACCGAAATCGCTGTTTTCGTGCTATTGAATGCGAAAAACACGTTTTGTGGTGTTTTCAGCACGCCACAGAACGTTTGATATGCGGAAGCTGCGAAATCTTCGGTATCGTTGTTGTTTCCAGCTGAGATATGCATTTTCAGTGATAATCTTCATGATTCTGCTGTTACAAGTGTTCAGAATCACCGAAATCGCTGTTTTCGTGCTATTGGATGCGAAAAACACGCTTTCTGGTGTTTTCAGCACTCCACAGTGTGTTTGATATGCGGAAGCTGCGATATCTTCGGTATCGTTGTTGTTTCCAGCTGAGATATGCATTTTCAGTGATAATCTTCATGATTCTGCTGTTACAAGTGTGCAGAATCACCGAAATCGCTGTTTTCGTGCTTTTGAATGCGAAAAACACGTTTTATGGTGTTTTCAGCACTCCACAGTGCGTATGATATGCGGAAACTGCCATATCTTCGGCATCGTTGTTGTTTCCAGCTGAGATATGCATTTTCAGTGAGCATCTTCATGATTCTGCTGTTACAAGTGTGCAGAATCACCGAAATCGCTGTTTTCGTGCTATTGGATGCGAAAAACACGTTTTCTGGTGTTTTCAGCACTGCACAGTTGCTTTGATATGCGGAAGCTGCGATATCTTCGGTATCGTTGTTGTCTCCAGTTGAGATATGCATTTTCAGTGATAATCTTTATGATTCTGCAGTTACAAGTGTGCAGAATCACCAAAATCGCTGTTTTCGTGCTATTGGATGCGAAAAACACGTTTTCTGGTGTTTTCAGCACTCCACAGTGCGTTTGATATGCGGAAGCTGCGAAATCTTCGGTATCGTTGTTGTTTCCAGCTGAGATATGCATTTTCAGTGATAATCTTCATGATTCTGCTGTTACAAGTGTTCAGAATCACCGAAATCGCTGTTTTCGTGCTATTGGATGCGAAAAACACGCTTTCTGGTGTTTTCAGCACTCCACAGTGTGTTTGATATGCGGAAGCTGCGATATCTTCGGTATCGTTGTTGTTTCCAGCTGAGATATGCATTTTCAGTGATAATCTTCATGATTCTGCTGTTACAAGTGTGCAGAATCACCGAAATCGCTGTTTTCGTGCTTTTGAATGCGAAAAACACGTTTTATGGTGTTTTCAGCACTCCACAGTGCGTATGATATGCGGAAACTGCCATATCTTCGGCATCGTTGTTGTTTCCATCTGAGATATGCATTTTCAGTGAGCATCTTCATGATTCTGCTGTTACAAGTGTGCAGAATCACCGAAATCGCTGTTTTCGTGCTATTGGATGCGAAAAACACGTTTTCTGGTGTTTTCAGCACTGCACAGTTGCTTTGATATGCGGAAGCTGCGATATCTTCGGTATCGTTGTTGTCTCCAGTTGAGATATGCATTTTCAGTGATAATCTTTATGATTCTGCAGTTACAAGTGTGCAGAATCACCGAAATCGCTGTTTTCGTGCTATTGGATGCGAAAAACACGTTTTCTGGTGTTTTCAGCACTCCACAGTGCGTTTGATATGCGGAAGCTGCGAAATCTTCGGTATCGTTGTTGTTTCCAGCTGAGATATGCATTTTCAGTGATGATCTTCCAGATTCTGCTGTTACAAGTGTGCAGAATCACCGAAATCGCTGTTTTCGTGCTATTGGATGCGAAAAACACGCTTTCTGGTGTTTTCAGCACTCCACAGTGTGTTTGATATGCGGAAGCTGCGATATCTTCGGTATCGTTGTTGTTTCCAGCTGAGATATGCATTTTCAGTGATAATCTTCATGATTCTGCTGTTACAAGTGTGCAGAATCACCGAAATCGCTGTTTTCGTGCTATTGAATGCGAAAAACACGTTTTATGGTGTTTTCAGCACTCCACAGTGCGTTTGATATGCGGAAACTGCCATATCTTCGGCATCGTTGTTGTTTCCAGCTGAGATATGCATTTTCAGTGAGCATCTTCATGATTCTGCTGTTACAAGTGTGCAGAATCACCGAAATCGCTGTTTTCGTGCTATTGGATGCGAAAAACACGTTTTCTGGTGTTTTCAGCACTGCACAGAGCGTTTGATATGCGGAAGCTGCGATATCTTCGGTATCGTTGTTGTCTCCAGTTGAGATATGCATTTTCAGTGATAATCTTCATGATTCTGCAGTTACAAGTGTGCAGAATCACCGAAACCGCTGTTTTCGTGCTATTGGATGCGAAAAACACGTTTTCTGGTGTTTTCAGCACTCCACAGTGCGTTTGATATGCGGAAGCTGCGAAATCTTCGGTATCGTTGTTGTTTCCAGCTGAGATATGCATTTTCAGTGATAATCTTCATGATTCTGCTGTTACAAGTGTTCAGAATCACCGAAATCGCTGTTTTCGTGCTATTGAATGCGAAAATCACGTTTTCTGGTGTTTTCAGCACTCCACAGTGCGATTGATATGCGGAAGCTGCGATATCTTCGGTATCGTTGTTGTTTCCAGCTGAGATATGCATTTTCAGTGATAATCTTCATGATTCTGCTGTTACAAATGTGCAGAATCACCGAAATCGCTGTTTTCGTGCTTTTGAATGCGAAAAACACGTTTTCTGGTGTTTTCAGCACGCCACAGAACGTTTGATATGCGGAAGCTGCGATATCTTGGGTATCGTTGTTGTTTCCAGCTGAGATATGCATTTTCAGTGATGATCTTCCTGATTCTGCTGTTACAAGTGTGCAGAATCACCGAAATCGCTGTTTTCGTGCTATTGGATGCGAAAAACACGTTTTCTGGTGTTTTCAGCACTCCACAGTGTGTTTGATATGCGGAAGCTGCGATATCTTCGGTATCGTTGTTGTTTCCAGCTGAGATATGCATTTTCAGTGATAATCTTCATGATTCTGCTGTTACAAGTGAGCAGAATCACCGAAGTCGCTGTTTTCGTGCTATTGAATATGAAAAACACGTTTTCTGGTGTTTTCAGCACTCCACAGTGCGTTTGATATGCGGAAGCTGAGATATCTTCGGTATCGTTGGTGTTTCCAGCTGAGATATGCATTTTCAGTGATAATCTTCATGATTCTGCTGTTACAAGTGTTCAGAATCACCGAAATCGCTGTTTTCGTGCTATTGAAAGCGAAAAACACGTTTTCTGGTGTTTTCAGCACTCCACAGTGCGTTTGATATGCGGAAACTGCCATATCTTCGGTATCGTTGTTGTTTCCAGCTGAGATATGCATTTTCAGTGATAATCTTCATGATTCTGCTGTTACAAGTGTGCAGAATCACCGAAATCGCTGTTTTCGTGCTATTGAATGCGAAAAACACGTTTATTGGTGTTTTCAGCACTCCACAGTGCGTTTGATATGCGGAAACTGCCATATCTTCGGCATCGTTGTTGTTTCCAGCTGAGATATGCATTTTCAGTGATAATCTTCATGATTCTGCTGTTACAAATGTGCAGAATCACCGAAATCGCTGTTTTCGTGCTATTGGATGCGAAAAACACGTTTTCTGGTGTTTTCAGCACTGCACAGTGCGTTTGATATACGGAAGCTGCGATATCTTGGGTATCGTTGTTGTTTCCAGCTGAGATATGCATTTTCAGTGATGATCTTCCTGATTCTGCTGTTACAAGTGTGCAGAATCACCGAAATAGCTGTTTTCGTGCTATTGGATGCGAAAAACACGTTTTCTGGTGTTTTCAGCACTCCACAGTGTGTTTGATATGCGGAAGCTGCGATATCTTCGGTATCGTTGTTGTTTCCAGCTGAGATATGCATTTTCAGTGATAATCTTCATGATTCTGCTGTTACAAGTGTTCAGAATCACCGAAATCGCTGTTTTCGTGCTATTGAATGCGAAAAACACGTTTTCTGGTGTTTTCAGCACGCCACAGAACGTTTGGTATGCGGAAGCTGCGATATCTTCGGTATCGTTGTTGTTTCCAGCTGAGATATGCATTTTCAGTGATGATCTTCCTGATTCTGCTGTTACAAGTGTGCAGAATCACCGAAATAGCTGTTTTCGTGCTATTGGATGCGAAAAACACGTTTTCTGGTGTTTTCAGCACTCCACAGTGTGTTTGATATGCGGAAGCTGCGATATCTTCGGTATCGTTGTTGTTTCCAGCTGAGATATGCATTTTCAGTGATAATCTTCATGATTCTGCTGTTACAAGTGTTCAGAATCACCGAAATCGCTGTTTTCGTGCTATTGAATGCGAAAAACACGTTTTGTGGTGTTTTCAGCACGCCACAGAACGTTTGATATGCGGAAGCTGCGAAATCTTCGGTATCGTTGTTGTTTCCAGCTGAGATATGCATTTTCAGTGATAATCTTCATGATTCTGCTGTTACAAGTGTTCAGAATCACCGAAATCGCTGTTTTCGTGCTATTGGATGCGAAAAACACGCTTTCTGGTGTTTTCAGCACTCCACAGTGTGTTTGATATGCGGAAGCTGCGATATCTTCGGTATCGTTGTTGTTTCCAGCTGAGATATGCATTTTCAGTGATAATCTTCATGATTCTGCTGTTACAAGTGTGCAGAATCACCGAAATCGCTGTTTTCGTGCTTTTGAATGCGAAAAACACGTTTTATGGTGTTTTCAGCACTCCACAGTGCGTATGATATGCGGAAACTGCCATATCTTCGGCATCGTTGTTGTTTCCAGCTGAGATATGCATTTTCAGTGATAATCTTCGTGATTCTGCTGTTACAAGTGTGCAGAATCACCGAAATCGCTGTTTTCGTGCTATTGAATGCGAAAAACACGTTTCCTGGTGTTTTCAGCACTCCACAGTGCGTTTGATATGCGGAAACTGCCATATCTTCGGTATCGTTGTTGTTTCCAGCTGAGATATGCATTTTCAGTGATAATCTTCATGATTCTGCTGTTACAAGTGTTCAGAATCACCGAAATCGCTGTTTTCGTGCTATTGAATGCGAAAAACACGTTTTCTGGTGTTTTCAGCACGCCACAGAACGTTTGATATGCGGAAGCTGCGAAATCTTCGGTATCGTTGTTGTTTCCAGCTGAGATATGCATTTTCAGTGATAATCTTCATGATTCTGCTGTTACAAGTGTTCAGAATTACCGAAATCGCTGTTTTCGTGCTATTGAATGCGAAAATCACGTTTTCTGGTGTTTTCTGCACTCCACAGTGCGTTTGATATACGGAAACTGCGATATCTTCGGTATCGTTGTTGTTTCCAGCTGAGATATGCATTATGAGTGATAATCTTCATGATTCTGCTGTTACAAGTGTGCAGAATCACCGATATCGCTGTTTTCGTGCTATTGGATGCGAAAAACACGTTTTCTGGTGTTTTCAGCACTCCACAGTGCGCTTGATATGCGGAAGCTGCGATATCTTCGGTATCGTTGTTGTTTCCAGCTGAGATATGCATTTTCAGTGATAATCTTCATGATTCTGCTGTTACAAGTGTTCAGAATCACCGAAATCGCTGTTTTCGTGCTATTGAATGCGAAAAACACGTTTTCTGGTGTTTTCAGCACGCCACAGAACGTTTGATATGCGGAAGCTGCGAAATCTTCGGTATCGTTGTTGTTTCCAGCTGAGATATGCATTTTCAGTGATAATCTTCATGATTCTGCTGTTACAAGTGTTCAGAATTACCGAAATCGCTGTTTTCGTGCTATTGAATGCGAGAAACACGTTTTCTGGTGTTTTCAGCACTTCACAGTGCGTTTGATATGCGGAAACTGCGATATCTTCGTTTTCGTGGGGTTTCCAGCTGAGAAATGCATTTTCTGCGATAATCTTGGATATTCTTCTGTGAGAAGTATGCAGAATCACCGAAATCGCAGTTTTCGTGCTATTGAATGCGAAAAACACGATTTATGGTGTTTTCAGCACTCCACAGTGCGTTTGATATGCCGAAGCTGCGATATCTTCGTTTTCGTGGGGTTTCCAGCTGAGATATGCATTTTCTACGATAATCTTGGATATTCTTCTGTGAGAAGTTTGCAGAATCACAGAAATCGATCTATTCGAGCTATTTAATGCGAGAAACACGTTTTCTGGTGTTTTCAACATTCCACAGTGCGTTTGATATGCAGAACCGGCGATATCTTGATTTTCGTGGTGTTTCCAGCTGAGATATGCATTTTCCGCGATAAGCTTGGTGAGACCTCTGTCAGAAGTATGCAGAATCTTCGAGAACGCTCATTTCGAGCTACTTAATGCGAGAAACACGTTTTCTGGTGTTTTCAGCACTTCACAGTGCGTTTGATATGCGGAAACTGCGATATTTTCGTTTTCGTGGGGTTTCCAGCTGAGACATGCATTTTCTGCGATAATCTTGGATATTCGTCTGTGAGAAGTATGCAGAATCACCGAAATCGCAGTTTTCGTGCAATTGAATGCGAAAAACACGATTTATGGTGTTTTCAGAACTCCACAGTGCGTTTGATATGCCGAAGCTGCGATATCTTCGTTTTCGTGGGGTTTCCAGCTGAGATATGCATTTCCTACGATAATCTTGGATATTCTTCTGTGAGAAGTTTGCAGAATCACAGAAATCGATCTATTCGAGCTATTTAATGCGAGAAACACGTTATCTGGTTGTTTTCAACACTCCACAGTGCGTTTGATATGCAGAACCGGCGACATCTTGATTTTCGTGATGTTTCTAGCTGAGATATGCATTTTCTGCGATAATATTGTTGAGACTTCAGTCAGAAGTATGCAGAATCATCTAGATCGCTCGTTTCGAGCTATTTAATGCGAAAAAAACAAGTTTTCTGGTGTTTTGACCACGCCACAGTGCGTTTGATATGTAGAGCCGCCGATAACTTGGTTTTCGTGGGGTTTCCAGCTGAAATATGCATTTTCTGCGATAATCTTGGTGAGTCTTCTGTCAGAAGTATCCAGAATCATCTAGATCGCTCTTTTCGAGCTATTTAATGCGAGAAACACGTTTTCTGGTGTATTCACCACTCCACAGTAAGTTTGATATGCAGAACAGGCGACATCGTCGTTTTCGTCGGGTTTCAAGCTGAGATATGCATTTTCTGCGATTATATTGGTGAGACTTCAGTCAGAAGTATGCAGAATCATCTAGATCGCTCGTCTCGAGCTAGTTAATGCGAGAAAAACGTTTTCTGGTGTTTTCACCACTCCACAGTGCGTCTGATATGCAGAACCGGCGATATCTTGGTTTTCGTGGGGTTTCCAGCTGAGATATGCATTTTCTGCGATAATCTTGGTGAGACTTCTGTCCGAAGTATGCTTAATCATCGAGATCGCTCGTTTCGTGCTATTTAATGCGAGAAACACGTTATCTGGTGTTTTCACCACTCCACAGTGCGTTTGATATGCAGAACAGTAGATATCTTGGTTTTCGTGGGATTTGCATTTGAGATATGCATTTTCTGCGATAATCTTGGTGAGACTTCTGTCCGAAGTATGCAGAATCATCAAGATCGCACTTTTCGAGATATTTAATGCGAGCAACACGTTATCTGGTGTTTTCACCACTCCACAGTGTGTTTGATATGCAGAACCGGCGATATCTTGATTTTCGTGGAGATTCCAGCTGAGATATGCATTTTCTGCGATAATCTTGGTGAGACTTCAGTTAGAAGTATGCAGAATCATCTAGATCGCTCGTCTCGAGCTAGTTAATGCGAGAAAACCGTTTTCTGGTGTTTTCTCCACTCCACAGTGCGTCTGATATGCAGAACCGGCGATATCTTGGTTTTTGTGGGGTTTCAAGCTGAGATATGCATTTTTTACGATAATATTGGTGAGACTTCAATCAGAAGTATGCAGAATCATCAAGATCGCTCGTTTCGAGCTATTTAATGCAAGAAACACGTTTTCTGGGGTTTTCACCACTCCACAGTTCGTTGGATATGCAGAACAGTAGATATCTTGGTTTTCGTGGGATTTGAATCTGAGATATGCATTTTCTGCGATAATCTTGGTGAGACTTCAGTCAGAAGTTTGCAGAATCATCTAGATCGCTCGTTCCGAGCTATTTAATGCGAAAAAAGAAGTTTTCTGGTGTTTTCAACATTCCACAGTGCGTTTGATATGCAGAACCGGCGATATCTTGATTTTCGTGGTGTTTCCAGCTGAGATATGCATTTTCTGCGATAATCATGGTGAGACTTCTGTCCGAAGTATGCAGAATCATCGAGATCGCACTTTTCGAGTTACTTAATGCGAGAAACACGTTTTCTGGTGTTTTCACCACTCCACAGTACGTTTGATGTGCAGAACCGGCGACATCTTGGTTTTCGTCGGGCTTCAAGCTGAGATATGCATTTTCTGCGATAATATTGGTGAGACTTCTGTCCAAAGTATGCAGAATCATCGATATCGCTCTTTTCGAGCTATTTAATGCGAGAAACACGTCATCTGGTGTTTTGACCACTCCACAGTGCGTTTGATATGTAGAGCCGCCGATAACTTGGTTTTCGTGGGGTTTCCAGCTGAGATATGCATTTTGTGCGATAATCTTGGTGTTTCATCTATGAGAAGTATGCAGGATCATCTAGATCGCTCGGTTCGAGCTATTTAATGCGAAAAAACAAGTTTTCTGGTGTTTTCAACATTCCACAGTGCGTTTGATATGCAGAACCGGCGATATCTTCATTTTCGTGGGGTTTCCAGCTGAAATATGCATTTTCTGCGATAATCTTGGTGAGACTTCAGTCAGAAGTATGCAGAATCATCTAGATCGCTCGTTTAGAGCTACTCAATGCGAAAAAACAAGTTTTCTGGTGTTTTTACCACTCCACAGTGCGTTTGATATGTAGAGCCGCCGATAACTAGGTTTTCGTGGGGTTTCCAGCTGAAATATGCATTTTCTGCGATAATCTTGGTGTTTCACCTATGAGAAGTATGCAGAATCATCGAGAACTCTCTTTTCGAGCTATTTAATGCGAAAAGCAAGTTTTCTGGTGTTTTGACCACTCCACAGTGCGTTTGATATGTAGAGCCACCGATAACTTGGTTTTCGTGGGGTTTCCAGCTGAAATATGCATTTTCTGCGATAATCTTGGTGTTTCATCTATGAGAAGTATGCAGATTCATCGAGAACTCTCTTTTCGAGCAATTTAATGCGAAAAGCAAGTTTTCTGGTGTTTTGACCACTCCACAGTGCGTTTGATATGTAGAGCCGCCGATAACTTGGTTTTCGTGGTGTTTCCAGCTGAGATATGCATTTTGTGCGATAATCTTGGTGTTTCATCTATGAGAAGTATGCAGGATCATCTAGATCGCTCGTTTCGAGCTATTTAATGCGATAAAACAAGTTTTCTGGTGTTTTGACCACTCCACAGTGCGTTTGATGTGTAGAGCCGCCGATAACTTGGTTTTCGTTGTGTTTCCAGCTGAGACATGCATTTTCTCTGATAATCTTTGTGTTTCATCTATGAGAAGTATGCAGAATCATCGAGAACTCTCTTTTCGAGCTATTTAATGCGAAAAAACAAGTTTTCTGGTGTTTTCACCACTCCACAGTGCGTCTGATATGCAGAACCGGCGATATCTTGATTTTCGTGGTGTTTCCAGCTGAGATATGCATTTTCTGCGATAATGTTGGTGTTTCATCTATGAGAAGTATGCAGAATCATCTAGATCGCTCGTTTCGAGCTATTTACTGCGAAAAAACAAGTTTTCTGGTGTTTTCAACATTCCACAGTGCGTTTGATATGCAGAACCGGCGATATCTTGATTTTCGTGGTGTTTCCAGCTGAGATATGCATTTTCCGCGATAAGCTTGGTGAGACCTCTGTCAGAAGTATGCAGAATCTTCGAGAACGCTCATTTCGAGCTACTTAATGCGAGAAACACGTTTTCTGGTGTTTTCAGCACTTCACAGTGCGTTTGATATGCGGAAACTGCGATATCTTCGTTTTCGTGGGGTTTCCAGCTGAGAAATGCATTTTCTGCGATAATCTTGGATATTCTTCTGTGAGAAGTATGCAGAATCACCGAAATCGCAGTTTTCGTGCTATTGAATGCGAAAAACACGATTTATGGTGTTTTCAGCACTCCACAGTGCGTTTGATATGCCGAAGCTGCGATATCTTCGTTTTCGTGGGGTTTCCAGCTGAGATATGCATTTTCTACGATAATCTTGGATATTCTTCTGTGAGAAGTTTGCAGAATCACAGAAATCGATCTATTCGAGCTATTTAATGCGAGAAACACGTTTTCTGGTGTTTTCAACATTCCACAGTGCGTTTGATATGCAGAACCGGCGATATCTTGATTTTCGTGGTGTTTCCAGCTGAGATATGCATTTTCCGCGATAAGCTTGGTGAGACCTCTGTCAGAAGTATGCAGAATCTTCGAGAACGCTCATTTCGAGCTACTTAATGCGAGAAACACGTTTTCTGGTGTTTTCAGCACTTCACAGTGCGTTTGCTATGCGGAAACTGCGATATTTTCGTTTTCGTGGGGTTTCCAGCTGAGACATGCATTTTCTGCGATAATCTTGGATATTCGTCTGTGAGAAGTATGCAGAATCACCGAAATCGCAGTTTTCGTGCTATTGAATGCAAAAAACACGATTTATGGTGTTTTCAGCACTCCACAGTGCGTTTGATATGCCGAAGCTGCGATATCTTCGTTTTCGTGGGGTTTCCAGCTGAGATATGCATTTCCTACGATAATCTTGGATATTCTTCTGTGAGAAGTTTGCAGAATCACAGAAATCGATCTATTCGAGCTATTTAATGCGAGAAACACGTTATCTGGTTGTTTGCAACACTCCACAGTGCGTTTGATATGCAGAACCGGCGACATCTTGATTTTCGTGATGTTTCTAGCTGAGATATGCATTTTCTGCGATAATATTGTTGAGACTTCAGTCAGAAGTATGCAGAATCATCTAGATCGCTCGTTTCGAGCTATTTAATGCGAAAAAAACAAGGTTTCTGGTGTTTTGACCACGCCACAGTGCGTTTGATATGTAGAGCCGCCGATAACTTGGTTTTCGTGGGGTTTCCAGCTGAAATATGCATTTTCTGCGATAATCTTGGTGAGTCTTCTGTCAGAAGTATCCAGAATCATCTAGATCGCTCTTTTCGAGCTATTTAATGCGGGAAACACGTTTTCTGGTGTATTCACCACTCCACAGTAAGTTTGATATGCAGAACAGGCGACATCGTCGTTTTCGTCGGGTTTCAAGCTGAGATATGCATTTTCTGCGATTATATTGGTGAGACTTCAGTCAGAAGTATGCAGAATCATCTAGATCGCTCGTCTCGAGCTAGTTAATGCGAGAAACACGTTATCTGGTGTTTTCACCACTCCACAGTGCGTTTGATATGCAGAACCGGCAACATCTTGATTTTCGTGAGGTTTCGAGCTGAGATATGCATTTTCTGCGATAATATTGGTGAGACTTCAGTCAGAAGTATGCAGAATCATCTAGATCGCTCTTTTCGAGCTATTTAATGCGAAAAAACAAGTTTTCTGGTGTTTTCACCACTCCACAGTGCGTTTGATATGCAGAACCGGCAACATCTTGATTTTCGTGAGGTTTCGAGCTGAGATATGCATTTTCTGCGATAATATTGGTGAGACTTCAGTCAGAAGTATGCAGAATCATCTAGATCGCTCTTTTCGAGCTATTTAATGCGAAAAAACAAGTTTTCTGGTGTTTTCAACATTCCACAGTGCGTTTGATATGCAGAACCGGCGATATCTTGATTTTCGTGGTGTTTCCAGCTAAGATATGCATTTTCTGCGATAATCTTGGTGAGACTTCAGTCAGAAGTATGCAGAATCATCTAGATCGCTCGTTGAGAGCTATTTAATGCGAAAAAACAAGTTTTCTGGTGTTTTCACCACTCCATAGTGCGTTTGATATGCAGAACCGGCGACATCGTGATTTTCGTGAGGTTTCCACCTGAGATATGCATTTTCTGCGATAATATTGGTGAGACTTCAGTCAGAAGTATCCAGAATCATCTAGATCGCTCGTTTCGGGCTATTTAATGCGAGAAACACGTTTTCTGGTGTATTCACCACTCCACAGTACGTTAGACATGCAGAACCGGAGATATCTTCGTTTCGGTCGGGTTTCAAGCTGAGATATGCATTTTCTGCGATAATCTTGGTGAGTGTTCTGTCAGAAGTATGCAGAACCATCCAGATCGCTCTTTTCGAGCTATTTAATGCGAGAAAAACGTTTTCTGGTGTTTTCACCACTCCACAGTGCGTCTGATATGCAGAACCGGCGATATCTTGGTTTTCGTGGGGTTTCCAGCTGAGATATGCATTTTCTGCGATAATCTTGGTGAGACTTCTGTCCGAAGTATGCTTAATCATCGAGATCGCTCGTTTCGAGCTATTTAATGCGAGAAACACGTTTTCTGGTGTTTTTACCACTCCACAGTGCGTTTGATATGTAGAGCCGCCGATAACTTGGTTTTCGTGGGGTTTCCAGCTGAAATATGCATTTTCTGCGATAATCTTGGTGTTTCATCTATGAGAAGTATGCAGAATCATCGAGAACTCTCTTTTCGAGCTATTTAATGCGAAAAGCAAGTTTGCTGGTGTTTTGACCACTCCACAGTGCGTTTGATATGTAGAGCCGCCGATAACTTGGTTTTCGTGGGGTTTCCAGCTGAAGTATGCATTTTCTGCGATAATATTGGTGAGACTTCTGTCCGAAGAATGCAGAATCATCGACAGCGCTCTTTTCGAGCCATTTAATGCGAGAAACAAGTTTTCTGGGGTTTTCACCACTCCACAGTTCTTTGGATATGCAGAACAGGAGATATCTTGGGTTGCGTGGGGTTTCAAGCAGAGATATGCATTTTCTGCGATAATCTTGGTGAGACTTCTGTTAGAAGTATGCAGAATCATCGAGATCGCACTTTTCGAGCTATTTAATGCGAGAAACACGTTATCTGGTGTTTTCACCACTCCACAGTGCGTTTGATATGCAGAACCGGCGACATCTTGGTTTTCGTGGGGTTTCAAGCTGAGATATGCATTTTCTGTGATAATCTTGGTGAGACTTCTGTCCGAAGTATGCTTAATCATCGAGATAGCTCGTTTCGAGCTATTTAATGCGAGAAACACGTTATCTGGTGTTTTCACCACTCCACAGTGCGTATGATATGCAGAACCGGCGATATCTTGGTTTTCGTGGGGTTTCAAGCTGAGATATGCATTTTCTGCGATAATCTTGGTGAGACTTCTGTCCGAAGTATGCAGAATCATCGAGATCGCTCTTTTCGAGCTATTTAATGCGAGAAAAACCTTATCCGGTGTTTTCACCACTCCACAGTGCGTTTGATATGCAGAACCAGCGTTATCTTGGCTTTCGTGGGGTTTCAAGCTGAGATATGCATATTTTACGATAATCTTGGTGAGACTTCTGTCCGAAGTATGCTGAATCATCGAGATCGCTCTTGTCGAGCAAGTTAGTGCGAGAAACACGTTATCTGGTGTTTTCACCACTCCACAGTGCGTTTGATATGCAGAAAAGTAGATATCTTGGTTTTCGTGGGGTTTCAAGCTGAGATATGCATTTACTGCGATAATCTTGTTGAGACTTCTGTCCGAAGTATGCAGAATCATCGAGATCGCTCTTTTCGAGCTATTTAATGCGAGAAACACGTTATCTGGTGTTTTCACCACTCCACAGTTGGTTTGATATGCAGAACCGGCGATATCTTAGTTTTCCTGGGGTTTCAAGCTGAGATATGCATTTTCTGCGATAATCTTGGTGAGACTTCTGTCCGAAGTTTGTTGAAACATCGAGATCGCTCTTTTCGAGCTAGTTAATGCGAGAAAAACCTTATCCGGTGTTTTCACCACTCCACAGTGCGTTTGGTATGCAGAACCAGCGATATCTCGGCTTTCGTGGGGTTTCAAGCTGAGATATGCATTTTTTACGATAATCTTGGTGAGACTTCTGTCCGAAGTATGAAGAATCATCGAGATCGCTCTATTCGGGCTATTTAATGCGAGGAACACGTTTTCTGGGGTTTTCACCACTCCACAGTGCGTTTGATATGCAGAACACAGCGATATCTTGGTTTTCGTGGGGTTTCAATCTGAGATATGCATTTTTTACGATAATTTTGGTGAGACTTCTGTCCGAAGTATGCAGAATCATCGAGATCGCTCGTTTCGAGCTATTTAATGCGAGAAACACGTTATCTGGTGTTTTCACCACTCCACAGTTGGTTTGATATGCAGAACCGGCAATATCTTGGCTTTCGTGGTGTTTCAAGCTGAGATATGCATTTTTTACGATAATCTTGGTGAGACTTCTGTCCGAAGTATGAAGAATCATCGAGATCGCTCTATTCGAGCTATTTAATGCGAGGATCACGTTTTCTGGGGTTTTCACCACTCCACAGTGCGTTTGATATGCAGAACAGTAGATATCTTGGTTTTCGTGGGGTTTCAAGCTGAGATATGCATTTTCTGGGATAATCTTGTTGAGACTTCTGTCCGAAGTATGCAGAATCATCGAGATCGCACTTTTCGAGCTATTTAATGCGAGAAAAACCTTATACGGTGTTTTCACCACTCCACAGTGCGTTTGATATGCAGAACCAGCGATATCTTGGCTTTCGTGGGGTTTCAAGCTGAGATATGCATTTTTTACGATAATCTTGGTGAAACATCTGTCCGAAGTATGCAGAAACGTCGAGAGCGCTCTTTTCGTGCTATTTAATGCGAGAAACACATTTTCTGGGGTTTTCACCACTCCACAGTTCGTTGGATATGCAGAACAGTAGATATCTTGGTTTTCGTGGGGTTTCAAGCAGAGATATGCATTTTCTGCGATAATCTTGGTGAGACTTCTGTTAGAAGTATGCAGAATCATCGAGATCGCACTTTTCGGGCTATTTAATGCGAGAAACACGTTATCTGGTGTTTTCACCACTCCACAGTTGGTTTGATATGCAGAACCGGCGATATTTTGGTTTTCGTCGGGTTTCAAGCTGAGATATGCATTTTCTACGATAATCTTGGTGAAACATCTGTCCGAAGTATGCAGAAACATCGAGAGCGCTCTTTTCGAACTATTTAATGCGAGAAACACGTTATCTGGTGTTTTAACCACTCCATAGTGCGTTTGATATGCAGAACAGTAGATATCTTGGTTTTCGTGGGGTTTCAAGCTGAGATATGCATTTTCTGCGATAATCTTGTTGAGACTTCTGTCCGAAGTATGCAGAATCATCGAGATCGCTCGTTTCGAGCTATTTAATGCGAGAAACACGTTATCTGCTGTTTTCACCACTCCACAGTGCGTTGGATATGCAGAACCGGAGATATTTTGGTTTTCGTCGGGTTTCAAGCTGAGATATGCATTTTCTACGATAAGCTTGGTGAGACATCTGTTCGAAGTATGCAGAAACATCGAGATCGCTCTATTCGTGCTATTTAATGCGAGGAACACGTTTTCTGGGGTTTTCACCACTCCACAGTGCGTTTGATATGCAGAACACAGCGATATCTTGGTTTTCGTGGGGTTTCATGCTGAGATATGCATTTTTTACGATAATTTTGGTGAGACTTCTGTCCGAAGTATGCTTAATCATCGAGATCGCTCGTTTCGAGCTATTTAATGCAAGAAACACGTTATCTGGTGTTTTCACCACTCCACAGTGCGTTTGATATGCAGTACCAGCGACATCTTGGTTTTCGTGGGGTTTCAAGCTGAGATATGCATTTTCTGCGATAATCTTGGTGAGACTTCTGTCCGAAGTATGCAGAATCATCGAGATCGCTCTTTTCGAGCTATTTAATGCGAGAAAAACCTTATCCGGTGTTTTCACCACTCCACAGTGCGTTTGATATGCAGAACCAGCGTTATCTTGGCTTTCGTGGGGTTTCAAGCTGAGATATGCATATTTTACGATAATCTTGGTGAGACTTCTGTCCGAAGTATGCTGAATCATCGAGATCGCTCTTGTCGAGCAAGTTAGTGCGAGAAACACGTTATCTGGTGTTTTCACCACTCCACAGTGCGTTTGATATGCAGAAAAGTAGATAACTCGGTTTTCGTGGGGTTTCAAGCAGAGATATGTATTTTCTGCGATAATCTTGTTGAGACTTCTGTCCGAAGTATGCAGGATCTTCGAGAACGCTCTTTTCGAGCTACTTAATGCGAGAAACACGTTTACAGGTGTTTTCACCACTCCACAGTGCGTTTGATATGCAGAACCAGCGACATCTTGGTTTTCGTGGGGTTTCAAGCTGAGATATGCATTTTCTGTGATAATCTTGGTGAGACTTCTGTCCGAAGTATGCTTAATCATCGAGATAGCTCGTTTCGAGCTATTTAATGCGAGAAACACGTTATCTGGTGTTTTCACCACTCCACAGTGCGTATGATATGCAGAACCGGCGATATCTTGGTTTTCGTGGGGTTTCAAGCTGAGATATGCATTTTCTGCGATAATCTTGGTGAGACTTCTGTCCGAAGTATGCAGAATCATCGAGATCGCTCTTTTCGAGCTATTTAATGCGAGAAAAACCTTATCCGGTGTTTTCACCACTCCACAGTGCGTTTGATATGCAGAACCAGCGTTATCTTGGCTTTCGTGGGGTTTCAAGCTGAGATATGCATATTTTACGATAATCTTGGTGAGACTTCTGTCCGAAGTATGCTGAATCATCGAGATCGCTCTTGTCGAGCAAGTTAGTGCGAGAAACACGTTATCTGGTGTTTTCACCACTCCACAGTGCGTTTGATATGCAGAAAAGTAGATATCTTGGTTTTCGTGGGGTTTCAAGCTGAGATATGCATTTACTGCGATAATCTTGTTGAGACTTCTGTCCGAAGTATGCAGAATCATCGAGATCGCTCTTTTCGAGCTATTTAATGCGAGAAACACGTTATCTGGTGTTTTCACCACTCCACAGTTGGTTTGATATGCAGAACCGGCGATATCTTAGTTTTCCTGGGGTTTCAAGCTGAGATATGCATTTTCTGCGATAATCTTGGTGAGACTTCTGTCCGAAGTTTGTTGAAACATCGAGATCGCTCTTTTCGAGCTAGTTAATGCGAGAAAAACCTTATCCGGTGTTTTCACCACTCCACAGTGCGTTTGGTATGCAGAACCAGCGATATCTCGGCTTTCGTGGGGTTTCAAGCTGAGATATGCATTTTTTACGATAATCTTGGTGAGACTTCTGTCCGAAGTATGAAGAATCATCGAGATCGCTCTATTCGGGCTATTTAATGCGAGGAACACGTTTTCTGGGGTTTTCACCACTCCACAGTGCGTTTGATATGCAGAACACAGCGATATCTTGGTTTTCGTGGGGTTTCAATCTGAGATATGCATTTTTTACGATAATTTTGGTGAGACTTCTGTCCGAAGTATGCAGAATCATCGAGATCGCTCGTTTCGAGCTATTTAATGCGAGAAACACGTTATCTGGTGTTTTCACCACTCCACAGTTGGTTTGATATGCAGAACCGGCAATATCTTGGCTTTCGTGGTGTTTCAAGCTGAGATATGCATTTTTTACGATAATCTTGGTGAGACTTCTGTCCGAAGTATGCAGAATCATCGAGATCGCTCTATTCGAGCTATTTAATGCGAGGATCACGTTTTCTGGGGTTTTCACCACTCCACAGTGCGTTTGATATGCAGAACAGTAGATATCTTGGTTTTCGTGGGGTTTCAAGCTGAGATATGCATTTTCTGGGATAATCTTGTTGAGACTTCTGTCCGAAGTATGCAGAATCATCGAGATCGCACTTTTCGAGCTATTTAATGCGAGAAAAACCTTATACGGTGTTTTCACCACTCCACAGTGCGTTTGATATGCAGAACCAGCGATATCTTGGCTTTCGTGGGGTTTCAAGCTGAGATATGCATTTTTTACGATAATCTTGGTGAAACATCTGTCCGAAGTATGCAGAAACGTCGAGAGCGCTCTTTTCGTGCTATTTAATGCGAGAAACACATTTTCTGGGGTTTTCACCACTCCACAGTTCGTTGGATATGCAGAACAGTAGATATCTTGGTTTTCGTGGGGTTTCAAGCAGAGATATGCATTTTCTGCGATAATCTTGGTGAGACTTCTGTTAGAAGTATGCAGAATCATCGAGATCGCACTTTTCGGGCTATTTAATGCGAGAAACACGTTATCTGGTGTTTTCACCACTCCACAGTTGGTTTGATATGCAGAACCGGCGATATTTTGGTTTTCGTCGGGTTTCAAGCTGAGATATGCATTTTCTACGATAATCTTGGTGAAACATCTGTCCGAAGTATGCAGAAACATCGAGAGCGCTCTTTTCGAACTATTTAATGCGAGAAACACGTTATCTGGTGTTTTAACCACTCCATAGTGCGTTTGATATGCAGAACAGTAGATATCTTGGTTTTCGTGGGGTTTCAAGCTGAGATATGCATTTTCTGCGATAATCTTGTTGAGACTTCTGTCCGAAGTATGCAGAATCATCGAGATCGCTCGTTTCGAGCTATTTAATGCGAGAAACACGTTATCTGCTGTTTTCACCACTCCACAGTGCGTTGGATATGCAGAACCGGAGATATTTTGGTTTTCGTCGGGTTTCAAGCTGAGATATGCATTTTCTACGATAAGCTTGGTGAGACATCTGTTCGAAGTATGCAGAAACATCGAGATCGCTCTATTCGTGCTATTTAATGCGAGGAACACGTTTTCTGGGGTTTTCACCACTCCACAGTGCGTTTGATATGCAGAACACAGCGATATCTTGGTTTTCGTGGGGTTTCATGCTGAGATATGCATTTTTTACGATAATTTTGGTGAGACTTCTGTCCGAAGTATGCTTAATCATCGAGATCGCTCGTTTCGAGCTATTTAATGCAAGAAACACGTTATCTGGTGTTTTCACCACTCCACAGTGCGTTTGATATGCAGTACCAGCGACATCTTGGTTTTCGTGGGGTTTCAAGCTGAGATATGCATTTTCTGCGATAATCTTGGTGAGACTTCTGTCCGAAGTATGCAGAATCATCGAGATCGCTCGTTTCGAGCTATATAATGCGAGAAACACGTTATTTGGTGTTTTCACCACTCCACAGTGCGTTGGATATGCAGAACCGGAGATATTTTGGTTTTCGTAGGGTTTCAAGCTGAGATATGCATTTTTTACGATAATCTTGGTGAGACTTCTGTCCGAAGTATGCTTAATCATCGAGATCGCTCTTTTCGAGCTATTTAATGCAAGAAACACGTTATCTGGTGTTTTCACCACTCCACAGTGCGTTTGATATGCAGTACCAGCGATATCTTGGATTTCGTGGGGTTTCAAGCTGAGATATGCATTTTCTGCGATAATCTTGTTGAGACTTCTGTCCGAAGTATGCAGAATCATCGAGATCGCTCGTTTCGAGCGATTTAATGCGAGAAACACGTTATCTGGTATTTTAACCAGTCCACAGTTCTTTGGATATGCAGAACAGGAGATATCTTGGTTTGCGTGGGGTTTCAAGCAGAGATATGCATTTTCTGCGATAATCTTGGTGAGACTTCTGTTAGAAGTATGCAGAATCATCGAGATCGCACTTTTCGAGCTACTTAATGCGAGAAACACGTTATCTGGTGTTTTCACCACTCCACAGTGCGTTTGATATGCAGAACCGGCGATATCTTGGTTTTCGTGGGGTTTGAAGCTGAGATATGCATTTTCTACGATAATCTTGAAGAGACTTGTTTCAGAAGTATGCAGGATCTTCGAGAACGCTCTTTTCGAGCTACTTAATATGAGAAACACGTTTTCTGGTGTTTTCACCACTCCACAGTTCGTTTGATATGCAGAACCGGCGACATCTTGGTTTTCGTGGGGTTTCAAGCTGAGATATGCATTTTCTGCGATAATCTTGGTGAGACTTCTGTCCGAAGTATGCAGAATCATCGAGATCGCTCTTTTCGAGCTATTTAATGCAAGAAACACGTTATCTGGTGTTTTCACCACTCCACAGTGCGTTTGATATGCAGTACCAGCGACATCTTGGTTTTCGTGGGGTTTCAAGCTGAGATATGCATTTTCTGCGATAATCTTGGTGAGACTTCTGTACGAAGTATGCAGGATCATCGAGATCGCTCGTTTCGAGCTATTTAATGCGAGAAACACGTTATTTGGAGTTTTCACCACTCCACAGTGCGTTGGATATGCAGAACCGGAGATATCTTGGTTTTCGTCGGGTTTCAAGCTGAGATATGCATTTTTTACGATAATCTTGGTGAGACTTCTGTCCGAAGTATGCTTAATCATCGAGATCGCTCGTTTCGAGCTATTTAATGCAAGAAACACGTTATCTGGTGTTTACACCACTCCACAGTGCGTTTGATATGCAGTACCAGCGACATCTTGGTTTTCGTGGGGTTTCAAGCTGAGATATGCATTTTCTGCGATAATCTTGGTGAGACTTCCGTCCGAAGTATGCAGAATCATCGAGAACGCTCGTTTCGAGCTATTTAATGCGAGAAACACGTTATTTGGTGTTTTCACCAATCCACAGTGCGTTGGATATGCAGAACCGGAGATATTTTGGTTTTCGTCGGGTTTCAAGCTGAGATATGCATTTTCTACGATAAGCTTGGTGAGACATCTGTTCGAAGTATGCAGAAACATCGAGATCGCTCTATTCGTGCTATTTAATGCGAGGAACACGTTTTCTGGGGTTTTCACCACTCCACAGTGCGTTTGATATGCAGAACACAGCGATATCTTGGTTTTCGTGGGGTTTCATGCTGAGATATGCATTTTTTACGATAATTTTGGTGAGACTTCTGTCCGAAGTATGCTTAATCATCGAGATCGCTCGTTTCGAGCTATTTAATGCAAGAAACACGTTATCTGGTGTTTTCACCACTCCACAGTGCGTTTGATATGCAGTACCAGCGACATCTTGGTTTTCGTGGGGTTTCAAGCTGAGATATGCATTTTCTGCGATAATCTTGGTGAGACTTCTGTCCGAAGTATGCAGAATCATCGAGATCGCTCGTTTCGAGCTATTTAATGCGAGAAACACGTTATCTGGTATTTTAACCAGTCCACAGTTCTTTGGATATGCAGAACAGGAGATATCTTGGTTTGCGTAGGGTTTCAAGCAGAGATATGCATTTTCTGCGATAATCTTGGTGAGACTTCTGTTAGAAGTATGCAGAATCATCGAGATCGCACTTTTCGAGCTATTTAATGCGAGAAACACGTTATCTGGTGTTTTCACCACTCCACAGTGCGTTTGATATGCAGAACCGGCGACATCTTGGTTTTCGTGGGGTTTCAAGCTGACATATGCATTTTCTGTGATAATCTTGGTGAGACTTCTGTCCGAAGTATGCTTAATCATCGAGATAGCTCGTTTCGAGCTATTTAATGCGAGAAACACGTTATCTGGTGTTTTCACCACTCCACAGTGCGTATGATATGCAGAACCGGCGATATCTTGGTTTTCGTGGGGTTTCAAGCTGAGATATGCATTTTCTGCGATAATCTTGGTGAGACTTCTGTCCGAAGTATGCAGAATCATCGAGATCGCTCTTTTCGAGCTATTTAATGCGAGAAAAACCTTATCCGGTGTTTTCACCACTCCACAGTGCGTTTGATATGCAGAACCAGCGATATCTTGGCTTTCGTGGGGTTTCAAGCTGAGATATGCATTTTTTACGATAATCTTGGTGAGACTTCTGTCCGAAGTATGCTGAATCATCGAGATCGCTCTTGTCGAGCTAGTTAGTGCGAGAAACACGTTATCTGGTGTTTTCACCACTCCACAGTGCGTTTGGTATGCAGAACCAGCGATATCTCGGCTTTCGTGGGGTTTCAAGCTGAGATATGCATTTTGTACGATAATCTTGGTGAGACTTCTGTCCGAAGTATGCTTAATCATCGAGATCGCTCGTTTCGAGCTATTTAATGCGAGAAACACGATATCTAGTGTTTTTACCACTCCTCAGTGCGTATGATATGCAGAACCGGCGAAATCTTGGTTTTCGTGGGGATCCAAGCTGAGATATGCATTTTCTGCGATAATCTTGGTGAGACTTTTGTCCGAAGTATGCTGAAACATCGAGATCGCTCTTTTCGAGCAAGTTAATGCGAGAAAAACCTTATCCGGTGTTTTCACCACTCCACAGAGCGTTTGATATGCAGAACCAGCGATATCTTGGCTTTCGTGGGGTTTCAAGCTGAGATATGCATTTTTTACGATAATCTTGGTGAGACTTCTGTCCGAAGTATGAAGAATCATCGAGATCGCTCTATTCGGGCTATTTAATGCGAGGAACACGTTTTCTGGGGTTTTCACCACTCCACAGTGCGTTTGATATGCAGAACACAGCGATATCTTGGTTTTCGTGGGGTTTCAAGCTGAGATATGCATTTTTACGATAATTTTGGTGAGACTTCTGTCCGAAGTATGCAGAATCATCGAGATCGCTCGTTTCGAGCTATTTAATGCGAGAAACACGTTATCTGGTGGTTTCACCACTCCACAGGTGGTTTGATATGCAGAACCGGCAATATCTTGGTTTTCCTAGGGTTTCAAGCTGAGATATGCATTTTCTGCGATAATCTTGGTGAGACTTCTGTCCGAAGTATGCTGAAACATCGAGATCGCTCTTTTCGAGCTAGTTAATGCGAGAAAAACCTTATCCGGTGTTTTCACCACTCCACAGTGCGTTTGATATGCAGAACAGTAGATATCTTGGTTTTCGTGGGGTTTCAAGCTGAGATATGCATTTTCTGGGATAATCTTGTTGAGACTTCTGTCCGAAGTATGCAGAATCATCGAGAACGCACTTTTCGAGCTATTTAATGCGAGAAAAACCTTATACGGTGTTTTCACCACTCCGCAGTGCGTTTGATATGCAGAACCAGCGATATCTTGGCTTTCGTGGGGTTTCAAGCTGAGATATGCATTTTTTACGATAATCTTGGTGAAACATCTGTCCGAAGTATGCAGAAACGTCGAGAGCGCTCTTTTCGAGCTATTTAATGCGAGAAACACGTTTTATGGGGTTTTCACCACTCCACAGTTCGTTGGATATGCAGAACAGTAGATATCTTGGTTTTCGTGGGGTTTCAAGCAGAGATATGCATTTTCTGCGATAATCTTGGTGAGACTTCTGTTAGAAGTATGCAGAATCATCCAGATCGCACTTTTCGGGCCATTTAATGCGAGAAACACGTTATCTGGTGTTTTCACCACTCCACAGTTGGCTTGATATGCAGAACCGGCGATATTTTGGTTTTCGTCGGGTTTCAAGCTGAGATATGCATTTTCTACGATAATCTTGGTGAAACATCTGTCCGAAGTATGCAGAAACATCGAGAGCGCTCTTTTCGAACTATTTAATGCGAGAAACACGTTATCTGGTGTTTTAACCACTCCATAGTGCGTTTGATATGCAGAACAGTAGATATCTTGGTTTTCGTGGGGTTTCAAGCTGAGATATGCATTTTCTGCGATAATCTTGTTGAGACTTCTGTCCGAAGTATGCAGAATCATCGAGATCGCTCGTTTCGAGCTATTTAATGCGAGAAACACGTTATCTGCTGTTTTCACCACTCCACAGTGCGTTGGATATGCAGAACCGGATATAACTCGGTTTTCGTCGGGTTTCAAGCTGAGATATGCATTTTCTGCGACAATCTTGTTGAGACTTCTGTCAGACGTATGCAGAATATTCGAGAACGCTCTTTTCGAGCTACTTAATGCGAGAAACACGTTATCTGCTGTTTTCACCACTCCACAGTGCGTTGGATATGCAGAACCGGAGATATTTTGGTTTTCGTCGGGTTTCAAGCTGAGATATGCATTTTCTACGATAAGCTTGGTGAGACATCTGTCCGAAGTATGCAGAAACATCGAGAGCGCTCTTTTCGAGCCATTTAATGCGAGAAACACGTTTTCTGGGGTTTTCACCACTCCACAGTTCTTTGGATATGCAGAACAGGAGATATCTTGGTTTGCGTGGGGTTTCAAGCTGAGATATGCATTTTCTACGATAATCCTGGTGAGACTTCTGTCAGACGTATGCAGAATATTCGAGAACGCTCTTTTCGAGCTACTTAATGCGCGAAACACGTTTTCTGGTGTTTTCACCACTCCACGGTACGTTTGATGTGCAGAACCGGATATAACTCGGTTTTCGTCGGGTTTCAAGCTGAGATATGCATTTTCTACGATAATCTTGGTGAGACTTCTGTCCGAAGTATGCTTAATCATCGAGATAGCTCGTTTCGAGCTATTTAATGCGAGAAACACGTTATCTGGTGTTTTCACCACTCCACAGTGCGTATGATATGCAGAACCGGCGATATCTTTGTTTTCGTGGGTTTTCAAGACGAGATATGCATTTTCTGCGATAATCTTGGTGTTTCATCTATGCGAAGTATGCAGAATCATCTAGATCGCTCGTTTAGAGCTATTTACTGCGAAAATACAAGTTTTCTGGTATTTTCAACATTCCACAGTGCGTTTGATATGCAGAACAGGAGATATCTTGGTTTGCGTGGTGTTTCCAGCTGAGATATGCATTTTCTGCGATAAGCATGGTGAGACCTCTGTCAGAAGTATGCAGAATCTTCGAGAACGCTCTTTTCGATCTACTTAATGCGAGAAACATGTTTTCTGGTGTTTTCACCACTCCACAGTACGTTTGATGTGCAGAACCGGAGATATCTTGATTTTCGTGAGGTTTCAAGCTGAGATATGCATTTTCTACGATAAGCTTGGTGAAACATCTGTCCGAAGTATGCAGAAACGTCGAGAGCGCTCGTTTCGAGCTATTTAATGCGAGAAACACGTTATCTGGTGTATTCACCACTCCACTGTACGTTTGACATGCAGAACCGGAGATATCTTGGTTTCGGTCGAGTTTCAAGCTGAGATATGCACTTTCTACGATAATATTGATGAGACCTCTGTCAGAAGTATGCAGAATCTTCGAGAACGCTCTTTTCGAGCTACTTAATGCGAGAAACACGTTTTCTGGTGTTTTCACGACTCCACAGTACGTTTGATATGCAGAACCGGCGACATCTTGATTTTCGTGTGGTTTCAAGCTGAGATATGCATTTTCTGCGATAATCCTGGTGAGACTTCAGTCAGAAGTATGCAGAATCATCCAGAACGCTCTTTTCGAGCTAGTTAATGCGAGAAACCCGTTTTCTGGTGTTTTCACCACTCCACAGTGCGTCTGATATGCAGAACCGGCGATATCTTGGTTTTCGTGGGGTTTCCAGCTGAGATATGCATTTTCTGCGATAATATTGGTGAGACTTCAGTCAGAAGTATGTAGAATCATCGATATCGCCCTTTTCGAGCTATTTAATGCGAGAAACACCTTATCTGGTGTTTTGACCATTCCACAGTGCGTTTGATATGTAGAGCCGCCGATAACTTGGTTTTCGTGGGGTTTCCAGCTGAAATATGCATTTTCTGCGATAATCTTGGTGAGACTTCTGTCCGAAGTATGCTGAATCATCGAGATCGCTCTTTTCGAGCTAGTTAGTGCGAGAAACACGTTATCTGGTGTTTTCACCATTCCACAGTATGTTGGATATGCAGAACCGGAGATATTTTGGTTTTCGTCGGGTTTCGAGCTGAGATATGCATTTTCTGCGATAATATTGGTGAGACTTCAGTAAGAAGTATGCAGAATCATCTAGATCGCCCTTTTCGAGCTACTTAATGCGAGAAACACGTTATCTGCTGTTTTCACCACTCCACAGTGCGTTGGATATGCAGAACCGGAGATATTTTGGTTTTCGTCGGGTTTCAAGCTGAGATATGCATTTTCTACGATAAGCTTGGTGAGACATCTGTCCGAAGTATGCAGAAACATCGAGAGCGCTCTTTTCGAGCCATTTAATGCGAGAAACACGTTTTCTGGGGTTTTCACCACTCCACAGTTCTTTGGATATGCAGAACAGGAGATATCTTGGTTTGCGTGGGGTTTCAAGCTGAGATATGCATTTTCTACGATAATCCTGGTGAGACTTCTGTCAGACGTATGCAGAATATTCGAGAACGCTCTTTTCGAGCTACTTAATGCGCGAAACACGTTTTCTGGTGTTTTCACCACTCCACGGTACGTTTGATGTGCAGAACCGGATATAACTCGGTTTTCGTCGGGTTTCAAGCTGAGATATGCATTTTCTACGATAATCTTGGTGAGACTTCTGTCCGAAGTATGCTTAATCATCGAGATAGCTCGTTTCGAGCTATTTAATGCGAGAAACACGTTATCTGGTGTTTTCACCACTCCACAGTGCGTATGATATGCAGAACCGGCGATATCTTTGTTTTCGTGGGGTTTCAAGACGAGATATGCATTTTCTGCGATAATCTTGGTGTTTCATCTATGCGAAGTATGCAGAATCATCTAGATCGCTCGTTTAGAGCTATTTACTGCGAAAATACAAGTTTTCTGGTATTTTCAACATTCCACAGTGCGTTTGATATGCAGAACAGGAGATATCTTGGTTTGCGTGGTGTTTCCAGCTGAGATATGCATTTTCTGCGATAAGCATGGTGAGACCTCTGTCAGAAGTATGCAGAATCTTCGAGAACGCTCTTTTCGATCTACTTAATGCGAGAAACATGTTTTCTGGTGTTTTCACCACTCCACAGTACGTTTGATGTGCAGAACCGGAGATATCTTGATTTTCGTGAGGTTTCAAGCTGAGATATGCATTTTCTACGATAAGCTTGGTGAAACATCTGTCCGAAGTATGCAGAAACGTCGAGAGCGCTCGTTTCGAGCTATTTAATGCGAGAAACACGTTATCTGGTGTATTCACCACTCCACTGTACGTTTGACATGCAGAACCGGAGATATCTTGGTTTCGGTCGAGTTTCAAGCTGAGATATGCACTTTCTACGATAATATTGATGAGACCTCTGTCAGAAGTATGCAGAATCTTCGAGAACGCTCTTTTCGAGCTACTTAATGCGAGAAACACGTTTTCTGGTGTTTTCACGACTCCACAGTACGTTTGATATGCAGAACCGGCGATATCTTGGTTTTCGTGGGGTTTCCAGCTGAGATATGCATTTTCTGCGATAATATTGGTGAGACTTCAGTCAGAAGTATGCAGAATCATCCAGAACGCTCTTTTCGAGCTAGTTAATGCGAGAAACCCGTTTTCTGGTGTTTTCACCACTCCACAGTGCGTCTGATATGCAGAACCGGCGATATCTTGGTTTTCGTGGGGTTTCCAGCTGAGATATGCATTTTCTGCGATAATATTGGTGAGACTTCAGTCAGAAGTATGTAGAATCATCGATATCGCCCTTTTCGAGCTATTTAATGCGAGAAACACCTTATCTGGTGTTTTGACCATTCCACAGTGCGTTTGATATGTAGAGCCGCCGATAACTTGGTTTTCGTGGGGTTTCCAGCTGAAATATGCATTTTCTGCGATAATCTTGGTGAGACTTCTGTCCGAAGTATGCTGAATCATCGAGATCGCTCTTTTCGAGCTAGTTAGTGCGAGAAACACGTTATCTGGTGTTTTCACCATTCCACAGTATGTTGGATATGCAGAACCGGAGATATTTTGGTTTTCGTCGGGTTTCGAGCTGAGATATGCATTTTCTGCGATAATATTGGTGAGACTTCAGTAAGAAGTATGCAGAATCATCTAGATCGCCCTTTTCGAGCTACTTAATGCACGAAACACGTTTTCTGGTGTTTTCACCACTCCACAGTGCGTTTGATATGCAGAACAGTAGATATTTTGGTTTTCGTGGGGTTTCAAGCAGAGATATGCATTTTCTGCGATAATCTTGGTGAGACTTCTGTCCGAAGTATGCTGAATCATCGAGATCGCTCTTTTCGAGCTAGTTAGTGCGAGAAACACGTTATCTGGTGTTTTCACCACTCCACAGTGCGTTTGATATGCAGAACAGTAGATATCTTGGTTTTCGTGGGGTTTCAAGCTGAGATTTGCATTTTCTGCGATAATCTTGTTGAGACATCTGTACGAAGTATGCTGAATCATCGAGATCGCTCGTTTCGAGCTATTTAATGGGAGAAACACGTTATCTGGTGTTTTCACCATTCCACAGTATGTTGGATATGCAGAACCGGAGATATTTTGGTTTTCGTCGGGTTTCAAGTTGAGATATGCATTTTCTACGATAAGCTTGGTGAAACATCTGTCCGAAGTATGCAGAAACGTCGAGAGCGCTCTTTTCGAGCTATTTAATGCGAGAAACACGTTTTCTGGTGTTTTCAGCACTCCACAGTGCGTTTGATATGCAGAACTGGCGATATCTTGGTTTTCGTGCGGTTTCAAGCTGAGATATGCGTTTTCTGAGATCATCTTGGTGAGACTTCTGTCCGAAGTATGCTGAATCATCGAGATCGCTCTTTTCGAGCTAGTTAGTGCGAGAAACACGTTATCTGGTGTTTTCACCACTCCACAGTGCGTTTGATATGCAGAACAGTAGATATCTTGGTTTTCGTGGGGTTTCAAGTAGAGATATGCATTTTCTGCGATAATCTTGGTGAGACTTCTGTTAGAAGTATGCAGAATCATCGAGATCGCGCTTTTCGAGCTATTTAATGCGAGAAACACGGTATCTGGTGTTTTCACCACTCCACAGTGCGTTTGACATGCACAACAGTAGATATCTTGGTTTTCGTGGGGTTTCAAGCTGAGATATGCATTTTCTGCGATAATATTGGTGAGACTTCAGTCAGAAGTATGCAGAATCATCTAGATCGCTCTTTTCGAGCTACTTAATGCACGAAACACGTTTTCTAGTGTTTTCACCACTAAACAGTTCGTTGGATATGCAGAACCGGAGATATCTTGGTTTTCGTGGGGTTTCAAGCTGAGATATGCATTTTCTGAGATCATCTTGGTGAGTCTTCTGTCCGAAGTATGCTGAATCATCGAGATCGCTCTTTTCGAGCTAGTTAGTGCGAGAAACACGTTATCTGGTGTTTTCACCACTCCATAGTGCGTTTGATATGTAGAACAGTAGATATCTTGGTTTTCGTGGGGTTTCAAGCTGAGATATGCATTTTCTGCGATAAACTTGGTGAGACTTCTGTCCGAAGTATGGAGAATCATCGAGATCGCTCGTTTCGAGCTATTCAATGCGAGAAACACGTTATTTGGTGTTTTCACCACTCCACAGTGCGTTTGAAATGCAGAACCGGCGATAACTTGGTTTTCGTGGGGTTTCAAGCAGAGATATGCATTTTCTGCGATAATCTTGGTGAGACTTCTGTCCGAAGTATGCTGAATCATTGAGATCGCTCTATTCGAGCGATTTAATGCGAGAAACACGTTTTCTGGGGTGTTCACCACTCCACAGTGCGTTTGATATGCTGAACACAGCGATATCTTGGTTTTCGTGGGGTTTCAAGCTGAGATATGCATTTTCTGCGATAATCTTGTTGAGACTTCTGTCCGAAGTATGCAGAATCATCGAGATCGCTTGTTTCGAGCTATTTAATGCGAGAAACACGTTATCTGGTGTTTTCACCACTCCACAGTGCGTTGGATATGCAGAACCGGAGATATTTTGGTTTTCGTGGGGTTTCAACCTGAGATATGCATTTTCTGCGATACTATTGGTGAGACTTCAGTCAGAAGTATGCAGAATCATCTAGATCGCTCTTTTCGAGCTACTTAATGCACGAAACACGTTTTCTGGTGTTTTCACAACTCCACAGTGCGTTCGATATGCAGAACAGTAGATATCTTGGTTTTCGTGGGGTTTCAAGCTGAGATATGCATTTTCTGCGATAATCTTGTTGATACTTCTGTCCGAAGTATGCAGAATCATCCAGATCGCTCGTTTCGAGCTATTTAATGCGAGAAACACGTTATCTGGTGTTTTCACCACTCCACAGTGCGCTGGATATGCAGAACAGTAGATATCTTGGTTTTCGTGGGGTTTCAAGCTGAGATATGCATTTTCTACGATAAGCTTGGTGAAACATCTGTCCGAAGTATGCAGAAACGTCGAGAGCGCTCTTTTCGAGCTATTTAATGCGAGAAACACGTTTTCTGGTGTTTTCAGCACTCCACAGTGCGTTTGACATGCAGAACTGGCGATATCTTGGTTTTCGTGCGGTTTCAAGCTGAGATATGCATTTTCTGCGATAATCTTGGTGAGACATCTGTCCGAAGTATCCTGAATCATCGAGATCGCTCTATTCGAGCTAGTTAGTGCGAGAAACACGTTATCTGGTGTTTTCACCACTCCACAGTGCGTTTGATATGCAGAACAGTAGATATCTTGGTTTTCGTGGTGTTTCAAGAAGAGATATGCATTTTCTGCGATAATCTTGGTGAGACTTCTGTCCGAAGTATGCTGAATCATCGAGATCGCTCTTTTCGAGCTAGTTAGTGCGAGAAACACGTTATCTGGTGTTTTCACCACTCCGCAGTGCGTTTGATATGCAGAACAGTAGATATCTTGGTTTTCGTGGGGTTTCAAGCTGAGATATGCATTTTCTGCGATAATCTTGTTGAGACTTCTGTCAGAAGTATGCAGAATCATCGAGATCGCTCGTTTCGAGCTGCTTAATGCGCGAAACACGTTTTCTGGTGTTTTCACCACTCCACAGTGCGTTTGATATCCAGAACCGGCGATATCTTGGTTTTCGTGGGGTTTCAAGCTGAGATATGCATTTTCTGCGATAATCTTGTTGAGACTTCTGTACGAAGTATGCAGAATCATCGAGATCGCTCGTTTCGAGCTATTTAATGCGAGAAACACGTTATCTGGTGTTTTCACCACTCCACGGTACGTTTGATGTGCAGAACCGGAGATTGATCGGTTTTCGTCGGGTTTCAAGCTGAGATATGCATTTTCTACGATAATCTTGGTGAGACTTCTGTCAGAAGTATGCAGGATCTTCGAGAACGCTCTTTTCGAGCTACTTAATGCGAGAAACACGTTTTCTGGTGTTTTCACCACTCCACAGTGCGTTCGATATGCAGAACAGTAGAGATCTTGGTTTTCGTGGGGTTTCAAGCTGAGATATGCATTTTCTGCGATAAGCTGGTTGAGACTTCTGTCCGAAGCATGCAGAATCATCCAGATCGCTCGTTTCGAGCTATTTAATGCGAGAAACACGTTATCTGGTGTTTTCACCACTCCACAGTGCGTTGGATATGCAGAACCGGAGATATTTTGGTTTTCGTCGGGTTTCAAGCTGAGATATGCATTTTCTACGATAAGCTTGGTGAAACATCTGTCCGAAGTATGCAGAAACGTCGAGAGCTCTCTTTTCGAGCTATTTAATGCGAGAAACACGTTTTCTGGTGTTTTCACCACTCCACAGTGCGTTTGATATGCAGAACTGGCGACATCTTGGTTTTCGTGGGGTTTCAGGCTGAGATATGCATTTTCTGCGATAATCTTGGTGAGACTTCTGTCCGAAGTATGCTGAATCATCGAGATCGCTCTTTTCGAGCTAGTTAGTGCGAGAAACACGTTATCAGGTGTTTTCACCATTCCACAGTATGTTGGATATGCAGAACCGGAGATACTTTGGTTTTCGTCGGGTTTCGAGCTGAGATATGCATTTTCTGCGATAATCTTGTTGAGACTTCTGTCAGAAGTATGCAGAATCATCGAGATCGCTCGTTTCGAGCTGCTTAATGCGCGAAACACGTTTTCTGGTGTTTTCACCACTCCACAGTGCGTTTGATATCCAGAACCGGCGATATCTTGGTTTTCGTGGGGTTTCAAGCTGAGATATGCATTTTCTGCGATAATCTTGTTGAGACTTCTGTACGAAGTATGCAGAATCATCGAGATCGCTCGTTTCGAGCTATTTAATGCGAGAAACACGTTATCTGGTGTTTTCACCACTCCACGGTACGTTTGATGTGCAGAACCGGAGATTGATCGGTTTTCGTCGGGTTTCAAGCTGAGATATGCATTTTCTACGATAATCTTGGTGAGACTTCTGTCAGAAGTATGCAGGATCTTCGAGAACGCTCTTTTCGAGCTACTTAATGCGAGAAACACGTTTTCTGGTGTTTTCACCACTCCACAGTGCGTTCGATATGCAGAACAGTAGAGATCTTGGTTTTCGTGGGGTTTCAAGCTGAGATATGCATTTTCTGCGATAAGCTGGTTGAGACTTCTGTCCGAAGCATGCAGAAACATCTAGATCGCCCTTTTCGAGCTACTTAATGCACGAAACACGTTTTCTGGTGTTTTCACCACTCCACAGTACGTTTGACATGCAGAACAGTAGATATCTTGGTTTTCGTGGGGTTTCAAGCTGAGATATGCATTTTCTACGATAAGCTTGGTGAAACATCTGTCCGAAGTATGCAGAAACGTCGAGAGCGCTCTTTTCGAGCCAGTTAGTGCGAGAAACACGTTATCTGGTGTTTTCACCACTCCACAGTGCGTTTGATATGCAGAACAGTAGATATCTTGGTTTTCGTGGGGTTTCAAGCAGAGATATGCATTTTCTGCGATAATCTTGGTGAGACTTCTGTCCGAAGTATGCTGAATCATCGTGATCGCTCATTTCGAGATAGTTAGTGCGAGAAACACGTTATCTGGTGTTTTCACCACTCCACAGTGCGTTTGATATGCAGAACAGTAGATATGTTAGTTTTCGTGGGGTTTCAAGCTGAGATATGCATTTTCTGCGATAATCTTGTTGAGACTTCTGTCAGAAGTATGCAGAATCATCGAGATCGCTCGTTTCGAGCTGCTTAATGCGCGAAACACGTTTTCTGGTGTTTTCACCACTCCACAGTGCGTTTGATATGCAGAACCGGCGACATCTTGGTTTTCGTGGGGTTTCCAGCTGAGATATGCATTTTCTGCGATAATCTTGTTGAGACTTCTGTCCGAAGTATGCAGAAACGTCGAGAGCGCTCTTTTCGAGCTATTTAATGCGAGAAACACGTTATCTGGTGTTTTCACCACTCCACAGTGCGTTTGATATGCAGAACCGGCGATATCTTGGTTTTCGTGGGGTTTCAAGCTGAGATATGCATTTTCTGCGATAATCTTGGTGAGTCTTCTGTCCGAAGTATGCTGAATCATCGAGATCGCTCTTTTCGAGCTAGTTAGTGCGAGAAACACGTTAGCTGGTGTTTTCACCACTCCACAGTGCGTTTGATATGCAGAACAGTAGATATCTTGGTTTTCGTGGGGTTTCAAGCTGAGATATGCATTTTCTGCAATAATCTTGTTGAGACTTCTGTACGAAGTATGCTGAATCATCGAGATCGCTCGTTTCGAGCTATTTAATGGGAGAAACACGTTATCTGGTGTTTTCACCATTCCACAGCATGTTGGATATGCAGAACCGGAGATATTTTGGTTTTCGTCGGGTTTCAAGTTGAGATATGCATTTTCTACGATAAGCTTGGTGAAACATCTGTCCGAAGTATGCAGAAACATCGAGATCGCTCTTTTCGACCTATTTAATGCGAGAAACACGTTTTCTGGGGTTTTCACCACTCCACAGTTCGTTGGATATGCAGAACAGTAGATATCTTGGTTTTCGTGGGGTTTCAAGCAGAGATATGCATTTTCTGCGATAATCTTGGTGAGACTTCTGTTAGAAGTATGCAGAATCATCGAGATCGCGCTTTTCGAGCTATTTAATGCGAGAAACACGGTATCTGGTGTTTTCACCACTCCACAGTGCGTTTGACATGCACAACAGTAGATATCTTGGTTTTCGTGGGGTTTCAAGCTGAGATATGCATTTTCTGCGATAATATTGGTGAGACTTCAGTCAGAAGTATGCAGAATCATCTAGATCGCTCTTTTCGAGCTACTTAATGCACGAAACACGTTTTCTGGTGTTTTCACCACTAAACTGTTCGTTGGATATGCAGAACCGGAGATATCTTGGTTTTCGTGGGGTTTCAAGCTGAGATATGCATTTTCTGCGATAATCTTGGTGAGTCTTCTGTCCGAAGTATGCTGAATCATCGAGATCGCTCTTTTCGAGCTAGTTAGTGCGAGAAACACGTTATCTGGTGTTTTCACCACTCCACAGTGCGTTCGATATGCAGAACAGTAGAGATCTTGGTTTTCGTGGGGTTTCAAGCTGAGATATGCATTTTCTGCGATAATCTTGTTGAGACTTCTGTCCGAAGTATGCAGAATCATCGAGATCGCTCGTTTCGAGCTATTTAATGCGAGAAACACGTTATCTGGTGTTTTCACCACTCCACAGTGCGTTGGATATGCAGAACCGGAGATATTTTGGTTTTCGTCGGGTTTCAAGCTGAGATATGCATTTTCTACGATAAGCTTGGTGAGACTTCTGTCCGAAGTATGCTGAAACTTCGAGATCGCTCTTTTCGAGCTAGTTAATGCGAGAAACACGTTATCTGGTGTTTTCACCACTCCACAGTTCTTTGGATATGCAGAACAGGAGATATCTTGGTTTGCGTGGGGTTTCAAGCAGAGATATGCATTTTCTGCGATAGTCTTGGTGAGACTTCTGTTAGAAGTATGCAGAATCATCGAGATCGCACTTTTCAAGCTATTTAATGCGAGAAACACGTAATAATTTTATTAAGTAGATTTATTTCTAAAATAGGATTGATTTTAATAATTTTATTTGTTTTAATTCAAAATATTTTAGTAATTTTAGAATTGTGTATATCATTTATTCAAGCTTATGTATTTTCAACTTTAAGAGTATTGTATTTTTCAGAATTTAAATATATAAAATGATAATAAGAAATTTTCCTTTTCATTTAGTAACAGTTAGACCATGACCTTTTTTGATATCTATGAGATTAATAAATTCAATATTAGGTTTTATTAATTGATTTTATTTAAATGATTTTGAATTTATTTTTTTTAATTTATTTATTAATTTATTAATTATATATCAATGATGACGAGATATTATTCGAGAGAGTTTATATCAAGGATTTCATACTTTTATAGTTTATGGGTTTTTAAAGTTTAGGATAATTTTATTTATTATTTCAGAAATATTTTTTTTTATTTCTGTTTTTTGAACTTATTTTCATAGATGTATTTCTTTGAGAATTGAATTAGGATATATTTGACCTCCTAAAATAATTAGTCAATTTAATCCTTATGATATTCCTTTATTAAATTCTGTTATTTTAATTTCTTCAGGATTATCAGTTTCTTGAAGTCATTATAGATTGTTAAATAATAATTTTAATATAGTTAATTTAAGATTATTTTTTACAGTTATTTTAGGTATTTATTTTACTTTAATTCAATTTATTGAATATTTAGAATCTTCTTTTAGAATTAATGATGGAATTTTTGGTTCTATTTTTTATATAAGGACTGGATTTCATGGTCTTCATGTTATTGTAGGAACTTTAATATTGATATTTTCTTTATTTCGATTGAATATAAATCATTTTAGAAAAATTCATCATTTTAATTTTGAAGGTTCTTTATGATATTGACATTTTGTTGATGTTATTTGATTATTTTTATATATTTTTATTTATTGATGAATATATTATATATATAGTATAATTTAATACAGTTAACTTCCAATTAACAAATTTCTATTTTAGTAATATATATAGTGATGGTAATGGTGTTATCTTATATTAGATTAATTTTTTTATTTATAATTTTAATTTATTTATTAAATGTGTTTTCTTCTGTTTTTAAGATTTCTGATAAGGAAAAGAAAAGTTCTTATGAATGTGGGTTTAATTCAATTACTAAGGCTTTTATTCCATTTTCAGTACCTTTTTATTTAATAGCTTTAATATTTTTAGTATTTGATATTGAAATTATTTTAATTATTCCATTTATTTTATTAGTTAAGTATATAGGTTTTAGTTACATATTTATTATTTTTTTATTATTTTTTTTTATTATACCTTTTTCTTTAGTTTGTGAATGATGTATAAATTATTTATTGTGAATATTTTAATTTGAATATATGGATTATTAGTTAATCAATATTTAAGTCGAAATTAAATTGTAATTTTTTACTTCATATATTATTTAATTTATATAATTTAATATAAATTTTAATTAAAGCCAAATAGAGGCATTTTATTGTTAATAAGATTATTGAATAATTTATTCTAATTAAAGAAATAATTGAAAATAGAATTTCTAATTCTGTAGAGATATTAATTTATCATATTTCTTTTAATAGGTTTATATAGTTTAATTAAAACTTTATATTTTCAGTATAAAAATATTAATATACATATTTATTTATAAATAAATGTATAAAGATATATATATATATTTAAAAATAATAAATTATTTCTTTAATATTTTCAATATTATGCTCTTATATAAGCTATTTAAATTTAATAGATAAATAATATTAATAATATAAATAGAAAAAAAGAGGAAATTATATAGTTGAAGTTAAATATACTAAATTTAATAATTGTTAAATAATATAGAATATTTTTTATTAATTTTCCTATAAGTATTTCAAATAATCTTATTTCAATAAATTTTTCATAGTTTAAAATGATTTTTACTGGTATTTTATAAATATGGGTATAGAAGATATTTATAAGTATTATTCTTTCAGTTAAATTAATTAATAGATAATTTTTTTTATTTGATTTAAAGATTTGATAGCCAATAATTATACCAATAATTAATAATTTAATAATTATTAATTTATATACTTTAGGTAGATTAATATTATAATCTAAGTAAATTATATTTAGATAAATTTTCCTAAAAAATAGTGATATAATAAATATAATTAATATTCTAAAATTTATTATATTATTTTCTTTTAAATTTAAATTATTGTAGAAAGGTAAATTTTGGGGTAGTAAAGTTAAAATTAAACGAGTTGAATATGCAACTGTAAAGATAGTTCCAAGTATTAAATTTAATAATCTTATAAAATTTAATTTATTATAAAAAAAAATTCTATAATTAAGTCTTTGGAGTAAAATCCACATAAAAATGGGAATCCACATAGAGATAAAATTGAAAATATTATAATTAATCTTTTAAATGGGTAGATTATAAATATTCCTTTATAATCACGTATATCTTGACTTCTATTTATATAATGAATAAATCTTCCTGAACATAGAAATATTAAAGATTTAAATATTGCATGAATGATTAAATGAAAAAAGGCTAAGTTTTCTAAACCTAGAAATAAAATTCTTATTATAAATCCTAGTTGTCTTAAGGTAGATAAAGCAATATTTTTTTTAAATCTATTTCAAATATAGCTATTAATCCGGCAATTAGTATAGTTAATCTTGAAATAATTAATAAATATTTATTTAAATTTGTATTTATAATTAAAGTATTGTATCGAATTAAGATATATACTCCGGCAGTTACTAATGTAGATGAATGAACTAAAGAAGATACAGGAGTGGGAGCTATTATAGCAGCAGGTAATCAATTTCTAAAAGCAATTTGTGCTCTTTTTGTAAAGGTTATAATTACAATAAGAATAAATATTGGTAAATTTAAATTATAAAGTATTAAGTTTCATGAATTAAATTTTATTATAAAACAAATTAATATTAAAAGACAAATATCTCCAATTCGATTTAAAATAATAGTTAATAATCCTGCTCTATAAGCTTTATTGTTATTATAATAAATAATTAAACAATAAGAGATTAATCCTAAACCATCTCATCCTAATAAAATAGTTAATATATTAGGTCTTAAAATTATAAATACTATTGATAAATAAAATAATAAAGTTAAGTATAAAAATTTATTTATAAGATTGTTATTTAATTTTATATATTCAGTTCTATAAATTAGAACTATTGCTGTAATTAATCTGACTATTATAATAAAAAATAATGTTTTATTATCAATTAAAATAAATAAATTAAATTTTATTGAATTAAAATTTAAGATTAATCATTCAATAATAATAATTTTATTAATTATAATTAAATAACAAGCAGTTATAAAAGATAAGATTCTTCATATTGTTAAAATGATTCTAAAAATTATTATTTTGATAATAATTTAAAGTAATATATATATATATACATTTTTGATATCACAAATCAATATTTTAGTTAAATTATTTAAATAAATAATATTTAAATTTATAATTATTAGATTGATTGGAATTCAATGTAATATTAAAGTAAGAAAATTAATTAATTTATTAATTTTGATAGTATAAAAATTTAATATATTAGTAAATCCATGTTGAATATATCTATATAAGTATAAAGTATAAATAAATCTTATTAAACAATATATAATTATAATATAAATTAAATATTTACATCAATTAAATAATCTAATTAGTAAAGTGATTTCACTAATTAAATTTAAAGATATAGGAGCAGCTATATTTGATGATCTTAATAAGAATCATATTAAAGCTATAGAAAGTATAAGAATTATTATACCTTTATTTAAAATTATTAATCGTCTATTAGTTTGTCTATAGATAATATTAATTAGATAAAAAAGTCCTGATGAACATAAACCATGAGCAATTATTATATAAATACCTCCTTTTATTCCAATATAAGATAGTGTTATTATTCCTCTAATTATTAAAGCTATATGAATAATTGAAGATATAGCAACAATGATTTTTATATCAATTTGTCGTAAACATGAAAGTCTTAAAATTAATCTTCCAATTATTCTTAAGTAAATTAAATAAATTCTTAATTTATTTAAATTTTTTAAAATTATAATTATTCGTAATAAGCCATATCTTCCAAGTTTTAATATGATAGAAGCTAAAATTATAGATCCAATATATGAAGCTTCTACATGAGCTTTTAATAATCAATTGTGAAGTGTAAATATAGGAATTTTTACTATAAAAGATATTAGTAAATAAATTAAAATATATATAGATAATTTAAGTTTTTTAATTTCTATATAAGGAAAAGATAAATTTTTTCTATATTTTAATATGTAAAATATAATTATTAATAATGGTAATGATAAAACTAAAGTATAAAATATTAAATAATAACTTGCTAATATTCGAAATATACCATATCCTCAGAAAATAACTATAAAGAAAATTAATAATAAATTTATTTCAAATATTAAATAAAAAATAAAAAAATTTATAGCTATGAAATTTAAGATTAAGGATATTAATATTATTATAGTTAAATTGGCGTATATATTTATATTATTTTCGTACTTTATATTTATTATAATTATTCTGAAAATTCATAAAGTTAAAATAATTAAATTATAAGAATATATATTAAATCTTAAATTATTAGAAATTATTCATCAATTTATTAAATTTAGTTTAAATAATATAATAAATGTTAATATATAAGAATTATTTCTTAATAGATATAAACATTTATTTATATTAAATTGTATCATTATATAAGTAATGAATATAATTATTTCGAACATAAATTTATTAAATTAATGTTTTGATGGCCATGTGTATAATTTATTCTAATTAGTAAAGCTAATCCTACAATAGATTCACATACTGCGAAAATAATATAGATAATAAAAATTCATCTATTTAAATTATTTAATAGAATAATAATAATTAAAGTTAAAATAAAATATTCTAAAGTAATTAAAAAGTTAATAAATTGTTTTCTAGATTTTCAAAGAATTAAGGTGATAATAACTAATAAAATAATTATGTAAATAAATTTAAAATATTATATAATTTAAGTTAAAATAATAATTTTGTAAATTATTAATGAATTGTGAATATTCTATAATAAAGTTTAAATTTCAAAAAAAATTAATATAAATTTTTTATAATTCCCAGAATTATTGTTTTATGAATAAACTATTTTTTGTTTAAATTAATGTTTTATTAATTATAATTTTATTTTATTTATAATATGATAATATATATATATATATATATATATAATAAAATTTTTTATATAATAAAATATATATATACAATTTTTATGTTAGACGAGAATTAAGCCTCAAAAAAATGTGTTTTTGGTTAGTTTTATTAAATAAATAAATCAAAAATTAAAAATTATATAAAATGTCCATAGAATTTCTAAATTATATATTAAAGTTTTTTTTAATATTTTTATATTTTTTATCTTTATATTTGATTTTTTTTATTTTAATTACTGGGGATAAAATTCATCCTATAAAGAATTTAATATATTTTTTATTATATATAGTTATTTTATGTTTAATTTTATATTTATTTAAATTTAAATCTTTATTTATTTATATAATTATAATTATTTTTATTAGAGGGTTAATAATTTTATTTGCTTATTTTGTTAGATTAAATAATCAATCTATGATGAATTATTTTAAATATATAAATTTTTTTATTATTGGTTTATTAATAATTAATATTATATATTTCTTTTCTAATTATTTAATTGAAAATTTTGATAGAATAATTTATTCAATAAATCTATATCGGGATAAAAATATTAATTTATCTTTTATTTATCAATATTCAAATTTGTTTTTATTATTTTTTATAATTCTATTTTTAGTTTTTGTTTTAATTATAAGATATAAAATAAGATATCCTAAAAAAAAAGCTTATCAATCTAAATCTAAATTTTTAGAAGAGTTAGATAAAAAATATAAGTTTTAAACTTTATCCTGTTAATTTGTTTTATTTAATTTTAATGTCAATAAAATTTTTAAGTTTATTAAATAAAGATAAAATTCTTAATATATTTTTTTATTCATTATTGATATTACCTACTCCCTTTAATATTAATATTTGATGAAATTTTGGATCAATATTAGGGGTATTTTTGGTAATTCAAATTCTGTCTGGATTATTTTTATCAATACATTATTGTCCTAATATTGATTAGGCTTTTAATAGAATTATTCATATTATAAAAGATGTTAATTCTGGTTGATTAATTCGTTTAATTCATATAAATGGAGCATCTTTTTATTTTATTATAATATATATTCATATTAGACGAAATATTTATTATCAATCTTTTAAATTAGTTCATGTATGATTAATTGGAGTTAGAATTTTATTTTTGTCAATAGCAACAGCTTTTATAGGATATGTTTTACCTTGAGGGCAAATATCTTTTTGAGGAGCAACTGTTATTACTAATTTAATATCCGCTATTCCTTATATTGGGCAATTATTAGTTGAATGAATTTGAGGGGGTTATTCTATTAATAATGCTACATTAAATCGATTTTTTTCTATTCATTTTATTTTACCTTTAATTATTTTATTAATAGTAGTTTTACATATTTTTTTTTTTACATTTAACAGGTTCTACTAATCCTTTAGGATTTTCTAGAAATTTGTATAAAGTTCCTTTTCATCCTTATTTTGTTATTAAAGATGTTTTTATATTTATTTGAATTCTAATAATTTTTATATTATTAATTTGTCAATTACCTTATTTTTTAGGAGATCCTGATAATTTTAAAATTGCTAATAGAATAAGGACACCAGTTCATATTAAACCAGAGTGATATTTTTTATTTGCTTATTCAATTTTACGGGCAATTCCTAATAAATTGGGGGGGGGTATTTATATTATTATTATCTATTTTAATTTTATATTTTATACCTTTATATAAAAATAATATTAAAACAAATAAATTTTATCCATTAAGTCAATTATTTTATTCATTTTTTATTAATAGATTTATTATATTAACTTGATTAGGTGGTCAGTTAATTGAATATCCTTATATTCAATTGAATAATATATTTACAATTATATATTTTTTTTTCTTTATTGTTTCTCCTGGATTATATTATTATTGAGATAATATTATTTATTAAATTAATAAATAGTTAATGAACTTGAATAAGTTTATATTTTGAAAATATATCATAGAAATAGTATTTTCTATTAACTTTTTAATTTTATTTTAAATATGTATAAAAATTACTTTTGTTATATATACAAATATATTATAAATTAATACTAAAATTAAAAAATCAGTTCAACATATGTATATTAAATTATCATAACGGATTCGTGGTAATACACCTCGTAATCATAAAATTAAAATTATATGAATATTTATAAAAATTAAAAATTTTATTCTAGGTATTTTAAAACCTATAAATATTAAAGTTATAATAAATCTTATAAATAAAATATTTGAATATTCTGATAAAAAAATTAATACAAAAAATCTTCTATAGTATTCTACATTAAATCCTGAAACTAATTCAGATTCTCCTTCAATTAGGTCAAAAGGGGTTCGATTTAATTCAATTAATATACTAATAAAAAAGATTATATAAATTGGTGTTAATAAAATTCTAAATTTTATATATTCTTGATATTAATATAATTGATTTAATGAATAACCTTCAGTCAAAATTATAATTAAAGAAAATATTAAAAAAAGACTAATTTCAAATGAAATTATTTGTGCTAAAGATCGAATAGCCCCTAGTATAGAATAATTATTATTTGAAATTCACCCAATTAAAATAATTGGATAAGTATTAAGACCTAATAAAGTGATAAAGAATATTAAATTGTAATTTGTTATTATTAAATTAGTTCAAGGATATAAAATTCATAATAATATGGCAAATATAAATATAAATATTGGTCTTAATATATAAATTAAATAATTTAAATTTAAAAATAGTCATTCTTTAGAGATTAATTTAATAGCATCTGAAAAAGGTTGAAGCATTCCTTTATATCCTACTTTATTAGGTCCTTTTCGTGTTTGAATATATCTTAAGATTTTTCGTTCTAATAAGGTTAAAAAAGCTACTCTAAGTAATATACAAATTATAGTTAAAATTATAATAATTACAAAGATTATTACCTATATATAATTTATTATATGTATATATATTATTAAATTCTAACTTTAATGCACTTTTCTGCCAAGATAATTTTTAATAAATATTAATTTAATTAAATGATTATATTTATATAAATAATTTTAGTCCTTTCGTACAAAAAATTATAGGTTTTTTATAGATAGAAACCGATCTGACTTACGTCGATCTGAACTCAAATCATGTAAGATTTTAAAAGTCGAACAGACTTAATTTTTAAACTCCTGCATTTAAATTATATCTTAATTCAACATCGAGGTCGTAATCATCTTTATAAATTTGGTCTTTCAAAAGATATTACGCTGTTATCCCTAAGGTAATTTATTTTTTTAATTTTTAATAAAAGATCTTTTAAATTTTCTATAATTTAAGACTTTTTAAATTAAAGTTTTTTAAATTTAATAACCCTCCCAGTTAAATATGTTATAATTATTATTATTTAGAATAAAATTTAAATTTATAATAATTATAAATATGAAATTCTATAGGGTCTTATCGTCCCATAAAAAAATTTAAGAATTTTAACTTAAAACTTAATTTCTTAAAATAATATTGAGACAGTATATATTTCATTAATTCTTTCATACAAGTCTTTAATTAGAAGACAATTTATTATGCTACCTTTGTACAGTCAGGTATACTGCAGCCATTTAATAAGAATCATTGGGCAGATTTATCTAAAATTATTATTTCTATAGACAATGTTTTTGTTAAACAGTTGAATGTATTATTTTAATTTGCCTAATTCCTTAAATATATATATTATTTCTTTAATAATTTTTACAATTTTTACTATTTATTTAATCATTATAAAATTAATTTATTTATTTAATTAGTTTTTTTATAATTATTTTTATATTAATATTTTAAATTTTTAAGTAATATTTTTAAATTATAAAATATTTTATTATAATTTCAAATTTTAAGAATATAATAATAGTTGGATTTTAAAATTAATAATAATTTAAATTTAAAGGTTATCCCTTAAATTTTTTAATTAAATAAATTTATAAAATTTTAAAATTTTAATAATTTTTTATTTATTTATGAATTAAATTCATTTCTAAAAAAACCAGATATTTTAAAAATCGTATAACATCTAATTTCTAAATATATATTTATAGTTTTTTTGTAACAAAAAAAATTATATATATTTAGTTCTTTTTATTTCGGGATTAATATATATAAATAATTTAATTTGATTAACCCTGATACAAAAGGTACTAAATTTATTTAAAATTTTTTAAATTTAAATAAGTTCATTTACATTACTTTTAACTTTTAAAAAAATTATTTTTTAATAAATAATTACTGAAATAATTGTTATTTGATAAAATTTTATTTATATAAAATTGATTAATTTATAATATTTTTTATTATTTTAATTAAAATAGAATTTTAATTAAATTAATCTTTTCAGTGTAAATGAAAAATTTTATTTCAGTTTAAACTAAAATTTTTAGTTCCTAATTACACTTTCCAGTACAATTACTATGTTACGACTTATTTCATTTTGGTGAAATTGACGGGCGATTTGTACGCTTATTAGCATATAGTTCAATTTAATTAATTAAAGTAAATTTACTTTTAAATTTTCTTTCAAAATAATTTTAAAATTATTTATTCAAAATATAATATTATATTATAACTCTTAATATCTTAAATGCACTACATATTTACTTGAATTTTAATTTATTAAAATTTATTAACATTATCAATTAAAAAAAATTTGTAAACAGCTATATATAAATGTAATTTAAGTGAGTCTTATCGTGGAATATCGATTAAATTATAAGTTCCTCTAATGGAATTAATAAGCCGCCATATTTATTAATTTTAATGATTTACATTTAATAGTTAATTTTTTATTTAATTTTATAGTAGGGTATCTAATCCTAGTTTTTTTATAAAATTTATCAATTAATTTAATAATAAATTTTAATTATTTGAACTAAATTGTATATTTCACTAAAAATTTAATTTTTTAATTAAAATATATTAATTTTTAAGTAATTAAAATATTATGATTAATTAGTTTATAAAATTGGTTTAACCGCTGTTGCTGGCACCGAAATTTACCATTATTAAAATTTATTTCCGAATAAAATTTTTATTTAGTGTTGCAGATTTTATTATTAATAAAAAATTATTTTTTAATTTAATTATATATATAAAATAAACTTAATTAATTTGTAACTTAAATTCAATTTTATTGACTTAAATTTATTTAAAAATTTTAAATACATTAAAGCTTTGATTTTTCTATAGAAGGTATCAATTTCTATAATGTAATTAATTTTTTAATTAAATATACAAAGATTAATCTATCTATAGGTAAATCTAATCTTTATAATAGTTAACCCCCCAATTAACTATTTAAAGCTTTGATTTTTCTATAGAAGGTATCAATTTCTATAATGTAATTAATTTTTTAATTTAATATACAAAGATTAATCTATCTATAGGTAAATCTAATCTTTATAATAGTTAACCCCCCAATTAACTATTTAAAGCTTTGATTTTTCTATAGAAGGTATCAATTTCTATAATGTAATTAATTTTTTAATTAAATATACAAAGATTAATCTATCTATAGGTAAATCTAATCTTTATAATAGTTAACCCCCCAATTAACTATTTAAAGCTTTGATTTTTCTATAGAAGGTATCAATTTCTATAATGTAATTAATTTTTTAATTAAATATACAAAGATTAATCTATCTATAGGTAAATCTAATCTTTATAATAGTTAACCCCTTAATTAACTATTTAAAGCTTTGATTTTTCTATAGAAAATTATAAATAATAAAAAAATTAATTTTTATATAAAAAAAATTATATAGAAATAAATTGTTATTAAATAGCCCTAAAATATTATTAATTATATTAGATTAAAATTTTAATACAAAATTTTTAATAATAAAAACTTATTATGGTAGTAGTATATATATATATATTAATTAATAAATTATTTATATATATATACATCTTAATATTAATATATATAATATATATCTATTAATTAATAAATTATTTATATATATATATATATTTATATATTATTATAGATAGATGGAGGCCAACTGATAAATATATATACATTTTATATATAACAAAATATATATATAAATTTTACAATATATAAATCTGAGAATATATATACATTTATAAATATATCCTAAGGTAGGATTAAATTATGATTATTTATGCTTTCATATAATTTATAAATTATTTAATAACTTATAAATGCACTATATTTAATAAATTGATTAATATTTAATAAATATATATATATGTATATATATAGATTTATACAGGGTGTCCCAGAACTAGTGTAACATCTGGAAATGGGGGGTAGCTGAGGTGATTCTGAACAACCTTTTCCTTTACCAAAATGTTGTTTGAAGCTTCGTTTTCGAGTTATTAACGAAAAACACTGACCAATCACAGCGCCCAGAGACCGCGGGCTCAACCACGTATGCACGGCTTTTATACACGGGCGCTCGGTCGGGCTCCCGGCACACGTTCTGGCACAGCATAGGTATCGCGGCAAATGTTATGTCATTTTAAATTAAAAATAATGTTAAATTATTCGCTATTCATGAATTACAAATAAATTAGTAAGTCGTTTAATAACTGTGTTCGATACTTTTATTCGTTATCCGAAAGGAATAAAACGTTTTATTAATTATGAAAAAATGTTCTTTTTTAACACTTTGACGTCTACACGTGTGATAGAAAACCTTTCGTCTGTCGCCGGTATGTCTCGTGTACATTCTAGTATCTGTTACCAGTCTTTTTCGCACGATCGTTCATATTGTAATTACAATGTACCGTACCAAGGCATGAAAATTTTAATAATTCTTACTTGATACTGTCACCCGATTTACACGAAATTTCGAGGATCTGTATAAATAGATGTAAGCTTTTTTATTACAATAGAAATATTTCTAGGCGACACCAACGTGGAGTCATTGGACGGCATAGTGTTAACAGCACATTTTCAGGTGAATAAATTGTTTTAAGAAAAACGATTTGTATAACTAGTGTTAGAAAAAAATAATTAAACTTAACCATTCGTCCACGAATTAACCTGCTTCGATGGAAATGGATCGTTAACACTGGATCCTCGGTGTCGATCCTGACCTATCCAGGCAATCCTCAACAGCTGATGTTACGGCTGGGTCGGTGAACTCACTTCACTGCACGATCGATAATTCACTGATCGATAATTTTCAGTGACTTCTTACAGACTACAGATTTTGTTTATTCTCCGTGCCTTCTTCGTTCGCCGGGATGCACTTCGCGGTACCGAGCAGCGGCAACTCTCGCATTGCCATTGCATTGCGCGAATATAAAAAACATTTCATAATACTCGGCGTTTCTACGTGACATGTTGCTCGTCTAGTTAGCAAAATAAATCTGAGAGTTTAAGAGTTTTGGGGATCTTAGATGGACGTTCGGTAAGGAAGGGGAATGTTACAATACAACGGAAAAGAAATGTTTATTGTACTGCCATGAGACGACGTAGAAACTCGAGCCGTTTCAAATAAACATCAAATAAACCGACGGCGCAAAACGTCGCGCCCGGCAAGAATCAAAACCAATACGTCGGAAACCTCTGAGGACTGCCGGGGCCGGGCGTGAGCAAGCGTGCGTGTGTGTGTGTGTTGATGTGTGCGTGTAAGTGCCTACAAAGTAAGCGAGGCAAGTCGCCGAAAAGGCAAATGATGGTCTGAATGTGTTGTAAAAATCATCCCGGCGAACAAGCACCAAGCACGGCAGTCTTCCGCTAGAGAAGCGCACCGAAGGCATGGAGAATAAACAAAATCGGCAGTCTCTAAGAAGTCACCGAAAATTATCGATCGTGAGTTCACCGACCCGGCCGTAACATCAGCTGTTGAGGATTGCCTGGATAGGTCAGGATCGACACCGAGGATCCAGTGTTAACGATCCATTTCCATCGAAGCAGGTTATTTCGTGGACGAATGGTTAAGTTCAATTATTTTTTTCTAACACTAGTTATACAAATCGTTTTTCTTAAAACAATTTGTTCACCTGAAAATGTGCTGTTAACACTATGCCGTCCAATGACTCCACGTTGGTATCGCGTAGAAATATTTCTATTGTAATAAAAAAGCTTACATCTATTTATACAGATCCTCGAAATTTCGTGTAAATCGGGTGACAGTATCAAGTAAGAATTATTAAAATTTTCATGCCTTGGTACGGTACATTGTAATTACAATATGAACGATCGTGCGAAAAAGACTGGTAACAGATACTAGAATGTACACGAGACATACCGGCGACAGACGAAAGGTTTTCTATCACACGTGTAGACGTCAAAGTGTTAAAAAAGAACATTTTTTCATAATTAATAAAACGTTTTATTCCTTTCGGATAACGAATAAAAGTATCGAACGCAGTTATTAAACGACTTACTAATTTATTTGTAATTCATGAATAGCGAATAATTTAACATTATTTTTAATTTAAAATGACATAACATTTGCCGCGATACCTATGCTGTGCCAGAACGTGTGCCGGGAGCCCGACCGAGCGCCCGTGTATAAAAGCCGTGCATACGTGGTTGAGCCCGCGGTCTCTGGGCGCTGTGATTGGTCAGTGTTTTTCGTTAATAACTCGAAAACGAAGCTTCAAACAACATTTTGGTAAAGGATAAGGTTGTTCAGAATCACCTCAGCTACCCCCCATTTCCGGATGTTACACTAGTTCTGGGACACCCTGTATATATATATATATAAATATTTATTAATTAATAAATAATTTTTATATTTATATTTATATTTCTTTTCTTTTCAATAATTTATTATAATCTAATGTATTCATAATATAATTTACATATATTATAGATATAAAATAATATATATAATTATATAAATATTTAATTAATTAATATTAATATTAATATATAAAGGTTAATATAATCTTTTATAAATTTTGGAACCCACCTATGATTTATATATATATAAATATATTGGTTAATAAATTATTTATATATATATATACATTTTAATATTAATATATATATATATATTAATAAAAATTTTTTCAAATTAAAAATTAATTTTATTTACTTATATTTAAATTTATTATGTAATAAAATTATAGTTTAATATTATTAATAAGATTATAGCGTTACTTAATAACAAAAAAAAATTAAAAATTTTTATTTATGAATTAAATAAAATTATTAATTATTGGGGGGGGTATTTATATATAATTTATATATAATTTATAATTAAATTTGTATCTTAGATAATTTAATTAATAAATAAATTTATTATTAATAGTCGATTTTAGTTTATTTCAATGGCTTTATTTTTCCCTTAAAGATGAATATATTGAAATAAACCTTTCAATTCTACTTTAGTTTGAATTTATTTAAATAGTTTTATTTGTTTCTATAAGTAGAGAATTTAATTAATAAATAAATTTATTATTAATAGTCGATTTTAGTTTATTTCAATGGCTTTATTTTTCCCTTAAAGATGAATATATTGAAATAAACCTTTCAATTCTACTTTAGTTTGAATTTATTTAAATAGTTTTATTTGTTTTTATATGTAGAGAATTTAATTAATAAATAAATTTATTATTAATAGTCGATTTTAGTTTATTTCAATGGTTTCATTCTTTCCCTAAGAATGAATATATTGAAATAAACCTTTCAATTCTACTTTAGTTTGAATTTATTTAAATAGTTTTATTTGTTTTTTATAAGTAGAGAATTTAATTAATAAATAAATTTATTATTAATAGTTGATTTTAGTTTATTTCAATGGCTTTATTTTTCCCTTAAAGATGAATATATTGAAATAAACCTTTCAATTCTACTTTAGTTTGAATTTATTTAAATAGTTTTATTTTTGTTTTTATAAGTAGAGAATTTAATTAATAAATAAATTTATTATTAATAGTCGATTTTAGTTTATTTCAATGGCTTCACTCTTTCCCTAAGGATGAATATATTGAAATAAACCTTTCAATTCTACTTTAGCTTGAATTTATTTAAATAGCTTCATTTGTCCCTTGTAAGTAGAGGAATTGGATATTAACCTTTCGAATTTACATTAGCTTTAGTTTATTTCAATGGCTTCACTCTTTCCCTAAGGATGAATATATTGAAATAAACCTTTCAATTTTACTTTAGCTTGAATTTATTTAAATAGCCTCATTTGTCCCTTGCAAGTAGAGGATTTGGATATTAACCTTTCGAATTTATATTAGCTTTAGTTTATTTCAATGGTTTCATTCTTTCCCTAAGGATGAATATATTGAAATAAACCTTTCAATTCTACTTTAGCTTGAATTTATTTAAATAGCCTCATTTGTCCCTTGCAAGTAGAGGATTTGGATATTAACCTTTCGAATTTATATTAGCTTTAGTTTATTTCAATGGCTTCATTCTTTCCCTAAGGATGAATATATTGAAATAAACCTTTCAATTCTACTTTAGCTTGAATTTATTTAAATAGCCTCATTTGTCCCTTGCAAGTAGAGGATTTGGATATTAACCTTTCGAATTTACATTAGCTTTAGTTTATTTCAATGGCTTCACTCTTTTCCTAAGGATGAATATATTGAAATAAACCTTTCAATTCTACTTTAGCTTGAATTTATTTAAATAGCCTCATTTGTCCCTTGCAAGTAGAGGATTTTTGGATATTAACCTTTCGAATTTACTTTAGCTTTAGTTTATTTCAATGGCTTCACTCTTTCCCTAAGGATGAATATATTGAAATAAACCTTTCAATTCTACTTTAGCTTGAATTTATTTAAATAGCCTCATTTGTCCCTTGCAAGTAGAGGATTTTTGGATATTAACCTTTCGAATTTATATTAGCTTTAGTTTATTTCAATGGCTTCATTCTTTCCCTAAGGATGAATATATTGAAATAAACCTTTCAATTCTACTTTAGCTTGAATTTATTTAAATAGCCTCATTTGTCCCTTGCAAGTAGAGGATTTGGATATTAACCTTTCGAATTTACTTTAGCTTTAGTTTATTTCAATGGCTTCACTCTTTCCCTAAGGATGAATATATTGAAATAAACCTTTCAATTCTACTTTAGCTTGAATTTATTTAAATAGCCTCATTTGTCCCTTGCAAGTAGAGGATTTGGATATTAACCTTTCGAATTTACTTTAGCTTTAGTTTATTTCAATGGCTTCACTCTTTCCCTAAGGATGAATATATTGAAATAAACCTTTCAATTCTACTTTAGCTTGAATTTATTTAAATAGCCTCATTTGTTCCTTGCAAGTATAGGATTTTTGGATATTAACCTTTCGAATTTACTTTAGCTTTAGTTTATTTCAATGGCTTCACTCTTTCCTTAAGGATGAATATAAATATATATATATCTTTAAATGGATATTAGTTAATTTTAATTTATAATATTTAATTTGCAATTAAAAGTAATTTTTAAATATATCTATATAAATAAGCTAAGTTTAAAGCTGTTAGGTTCATACCCTAGTTATAGATAATATGTATCTTTTATATATTTTATATATATATATATATATATGTATTAAAGTAATATGCCTGATTAAAGGATTATTTTGATCAGATACTTAAATAAATTTTATATTTATTGTTACTAATTGATTTTTTTATATTTATTAATTTTATTAATACTTTAAATTTCAAAAATTTATGTGCTTTGACACTAAAATATAATAGGTAAAAATTTTAGTATTATAAACTATTTAATTTTTAATTAAAAGATAATTTTGAATTGGTTTTTTGTGAAGAAAATAATATTTAAAAATGTAATATGTCTTAGATATATTATTATTAATTATTTAATCATTCTTTTTGTAAGAGATTTATTTTTTATGTGATTAATTTATGAAGTTATAACATTAGTTTTAATTATTTATATAAATTTAACTAGAGATTCAAAATATGCTAGTGTTTTTTATTATATAGTATCAGTAGTAAGAAGGTTAGTTTTTATTATAAGATTGTATTTTTATGTATCTATGAAAGAAGTAAGAGTTTTTCTTGAAATTTTTATTCAATTAATTATGTTAGTAAAATTAGGAATATTTCCTTTTCATCAATGATCTATTTATATTCATAGATATATGTGTTGAACAAGAATTTTTATATTTTCAACAGTTATAAAAATAGTACCTATATATTTTTTAGCTAATGTGAGTGGTATAAATTTTTTTTTATAGGTTGAATTTTATTAAATTTAATTTTTATTCCTATTATTATGAAAGTTTATAATTCTATAAAAATATTTATTAGATGTTCTTCTATTATTCAATCAACTTTTTTATTAATAATTATATATGTAAATGTAAAAATTTATTTGGTATATTTTTCTTTTTATGCAGTTATTTTTTATATATTGTTATATTTTTTTGAAAAATTTGATGTGGTAACTTTTAATGATTTGGGGTTTTTATTAGTTGATAAATATTTGAAGGTATATTTTATTATTATAGTTTTAATTTATTCATCTTTACCTCCATTTTTGTCTTTAGTGTTAAAGTGAATTTTGAATTATTATTTTTTAGAGGATTATGTTAATTTTTATGTTTTATTATTTATTATGATATTAGCATCAGTTATAATTATTTGAAATTATTTTAGATTATTATTATATATTAGTAGGAATTATACTAGAGCTAAAAAATATTTTTGTAAGAGTTATATATTTAAGTCTTATATTGTTTTATTTATTATTATGTTATTTTTTTCTAGGTTTTTATTGGTTAATGTTTATGTTACTTAAAGGTTTCAATTTAATATGATTTAAGTATTGATCAATTTGTTAAATTTAATATAGTGTGAGATATTTATGATTAATATTTTCTAATAATTATTTATATTTTAAAATTTGCAATTTTAAGTTTTTTATAAACTATAGAAAATTAGTATCAGTAAGTTTTTCTTACATGTTTAAATTTACAATTTAATTCTTTTATCAGACATGATACTTTTTTTGATTTGAAGATTTTAAGTTAAAATAAACTTTTAATTTTCATAGTTAAATATATATATATATTGATTTATTATAAATCTTATAATATATAAATATATTTATCAATATTTAAATATTATATAATTATGTTTTATTTATGTTTGATAAATGATTTTATTCTACTAATCATAAAAATATTGGTATAATTTATTTTGTGTTTGCTTTATGATCAGGGATAATTGGAACTTCTATGAGAATAATTATTCGTATGGAGTTAAGTACCCCAGGTATATGAATTAATAATGATCAAGTTTATAATTCAATTGTTACTGTTCATGCATTTTTAATAATTTTTTTTATAGTAATACCATTTATAATTGGTGGATTTGGTAATTGATTAGTTCCATTAATATTAGGATCTCCAGATATGGCATTTCCTCGTATAAATAATATTAGATTTTGATTATTACCGCCATCATTAATATTATTACTTTTAAGAAATTTATTTCAAGTTAGACCAGGGACTGGTTGAACGGTTTATCCTCCTTTATCTTCATATTTATTTCATTCTTCTCCTTCTGTTGATATTACTATTTTTTCTTTACATTTATCAGGAATTTCTTCAATTATTGGGGCAATAAATTTTATAGTAACTATTATAATAATAAAAAATTTATCTTTAAATTATGATCAAATAGCTTTATTTCCTTGACCAGTGTTTATTACAGCTATTTTATTATTATTATCATTGCCAGTTTTAGCTGGAGCAATTACAATATTAATTTTTGATCGAAATATTAATACTTCGTTTTTTGATCCTTTAGGGGGAGGTGATCCAATTTTATATCAACATTTATTTTGATTTTTTGGGCATCCTGAAGTTTATATTTTAATTTTACCGGGGTTTGGTTTGATTTCACATATTATTATAAATGAGAGTGGTAAAAAAGAGGTATTTGGTAATTTAGGAATGATTTATGCTATATTAGGAATTGGATTTCTAGGATTTATTGTATGAGCTCATCATATATTTACAGTTGGGTTAGATGTAGATACTCGAGCTTATTTTACTTCAGCAACTATAGTTATTGCAGTTCCTACAGGAATTAAAGTTTTTAGTTGATTAGCTACTTATCATGGAGCTAAATTAGGTTATAATAATTCAATTTTATGATCATTAGGGTTTGTTATAACATTTATTATTGGTGGATTGACGGGTATTGTATTATCAAATTCTTCTATTGATATTATTTTACATGATACTTATTATGTTGTTGGTCATTTTCATTATGTTTTATCTATAGGAGCAGTTTTTGCAATTGTTGGAAGATTTATTCATTGATTTCCTTTAATTTTTGGTGTTGTTATACATCAGAATTGATTGAAAATTCAGTTTTATATAATGTTTATTGGTGTTAATATAACTCTTTTTCCTCAACATTTTTTAGGATTAATGGGTATACCTCGACGATATTCAGATTATCCTGATGCATATTATTGTTGGAATTTATTTTCTTCAATTGGTTCATTAATTTCTTTAAATAGATTAATTTTATTAATTTTTTTAATTTTAGAAAGATTTATTTCAAAACGGTTAGTAGTTTTTAAATTTAATAGTTCATTAGAATGAATTGGTTTTATACCTCCTTTAGATCATGTATATTTAGAAGTACCTATTGTGTTAAATAATAAAAAGGAATTATTTTTGAATATTTAATAATGTTGAGTTTTAATGATTCATTTAATTTTTATTTTTAATATTTTATTTTATTTAATATGGCAGATAAGTGCGATAGATTTAAGATTTATTTATAAAAATATATTATTTTTTATTAAAAATTGCAACATGATTTATATATAGATTTCAAGATTCTAATTCACCTTATTCTGACAATTTAATTTCTTTTCATAATTCAGTTAAAATATTAATGTTAGTTATTATTGTATTTTCAAGATTAATTATTTTAGATATTATTACTAATAAGTATGTTAATCGGCATTTATTGAAGAATCATTTATTGGAAATTATTTGAACTATTATTCCAATTTTTATTTTAATAACAATTTGTTTTCCTTCTTTAAAGATTCTATATTATATTGATGAAATTTTAAATCCTTATTTTACAATTAAAATTATAGGTCATCAGTGATTTTGGTCTTATGAATATTCAGAATTTAAAGATTTGGAATTTGATTCTTATATATTATCTGATAGGGTTATGAATAGTTTTCGTTTATTAGATGTTGATAATCGTATGGTCATTCCAATAAATTTTCCGATTCGATTATTATTATCATCAACTGATGTAATTCATTCATGAGCTATTCAATCAGTTGGAATTAAAGTTGATGCTGTTCCTGGACGTATTAATCAATCAAATTTATATTGTATGCGACCAGGATTATTTTTTTAAGATTTTGTTTTCACCACTCCACAGTGCGTTTGATATGCAGAACCGGCGACATCTTTGATTTCGTCGGGGTTCAAGCTGAGATATGCATTTTCTACGATAATCCTGGTGAGACTTCTGTCAGAAGTATGCAGGATCTTCGAGAACGCTCTTTTCGAGCTATTAAATGCGAGAAACACGTTATCTGGTGTTTTCACCACTCCACAGTACGTTTGACATGCAGAATCGGAGATATCTTGGTTTCGGTCGGGTTTCAAGCTGAGATATGCATTTTCTACGATAATCCTGGTGAGACTTCTGTCAGAAGTATGCAGGATCTTCGAGAACGCTCTTTTCGAGCTACTTAATGCGAGAAACACGTTTTCTGGTGTTTTTACCACTCCACAGTGCGTTTGATATGCAGAACCGGCGACATCTTGGTTTTCGTGGGGTTTCAAGCTGAGATATGCATTTTCTGCGATAATCTTGGTGAGACTTCTGTCCGAAGTATGCAGAATCATCGAGATCGCTCTTTTCGAGCTATTTAATGCGAGAAACACGTTATCTGGTGTTTTCACCACTCCACAGTGCGTTTGATATGCAGTACCAGCGATATCTTGGTTTTCGTGGGGTTTCAAGCTGAGATATGCATTTTTTACGATAATCTTGGTGAGACTTCTGTCCGAAGTATGCAGAATCATCGAGATCGCTCTATTCGAGCTATTTAAAGCGACAAACACGTTATCTGGTGTTTTCAGCACTCCACAGTGCGTTTGATATGCAGAACCAGCGATATCTTGGTTTTCGTGGGGTTTCAAGCTGAGATATGCATTTTTTACGATAATCTTGGTGAGACTTCTGTCCGAAGTATGCTTAATCATCGAGATCGCTCGTTTCGAGCTATTTAATGCGAGAAACACGTTATCTGGTGTTTTCACCACTCCACAGTGCGTATGATATGCAGAACCGGCGATATCTTGGTTTTCGTGGGGTTTCAAGCTGAGATATGCATTTTCTGCGATAATCTTGGTGAGACTTCTGTCCGAAGTATGCTGAAACATCGAGATCGCTCTTTTCGAGCTATTTAATGCGAGAAACACGTTATCTGGTGTTTTCACCACTCCACAGTGCGTTTGATATGCAGTACCAGCGATATCTTGGTTTTCGTGGGGTTTCAAGCTGAGATATGCATTTTTTACGATAATCTTGGTGAGACTTCTGTCAGAAGTATGCAGAATCATCGAGATCGCTCTATTCGAGCTATTTAAAGCGACAAACACGTTATCTGGTGTTTTCAGCACTCCACAGTGCGTTTGATATGCAGAACCAGCGATATCTTGGTTTTCGTGGGGTTTCAAGCTGAGATATGCATTTTTTACGATAATCTTGGTGAGACTTCTGTCCGAAGTATGCTTAATCATCGAGATCGCTCGTTTCGAGCTATTTAATGCGAGAAACACGTTATCTGGTGTTTTCACCACTCCACAGTGCGTATGATATGCAGAACCGGCGATATCTTGGTTTTCGTGGGGTTTCAAGCTGAGATATGCATTTTCTGCGATAATCTTGGTGAGACTTCTGTCAGAAGTATGCTGAAACATCGAGATCGCTCTTTTCGAGCTACTTAATGCGAGAAACACGTTTTCTGGTTGTTTTCACCACTCCACAGTGCGTTTGATATGCAGAACAGGCAATATCTTGATTTTCGTGGTGTTTCCAGCTGAGATATGCATTTTCTGCGATAATCTTGGTGGGTCTTTTGTCAGAAGTATGCTTAATCATCGAGATCGCTCGTTTCGAGCTATTTAATGCGAGAAACACGTTATCTGGTGTTTTCACCACTCCACAGTGCGTTTGATATGCACAACAGTATATATCTTGGTTTTCGTGGGGTTTCAAGCTGAGATATGCATTTTCTACGATAATCTTGTTGAGACTTCTGTCCGAAGTATGCAGAATCATCGAGATCGTTCGTTTCGAGCTATTTAATGCGAGAAACACGTCATCCGGTGTTTTCACCACTCCACAGTGCGTTTGATATGCAGAACCAGCGATATCTTGGCTTTCGTGGGGTTTCAAGCTGAGATATGCATTTTTTACGATAATCTTGTTGAGACTTCTGTCCGACGTATGCAGAATCATCGAGATCGCACTTTTCGAGCTATTTAATGCGAGATACACGTTATCTGGTGTTTTCACCACTCCACAGTGCGTTTGATATGCAGAACCAGCGATATATTGGCTTTCGTGGGGTTTCATGCTGAGATATGCATTTTTTACGATAATCTTGGTGAGACTTCTGTCAGAAGTATGCAGGAACTTCGAGAACGCTCTTTTCGAGCTACTTAATATGAGAAACACGTTTTCTGGTGTTTTCACCACTCCACAGTGCGTTTGATATGCGAACCGGCGACATCTTGGTTTTCGTGGGGTTTCAAGCTGAGATATGCATTTTCTGCGATAATCTTGGTGAGACTTCTGTCCGAAGTATGCAGAATCATCGAGATCGCTCTTTTCGAGCTATTTAATGCAAGAAACACGTTATCTGGTGTTTTCACCACTCCACAGTGCGTTTGATATGCAGTACCAGCGACATCTTGGTTTTCGTGGGGTTTCAAGCTGAGATATGCATTTTCTGCGATAATCTTGGTGAGACTTCTGTCCGAAGTATGCAGAATCATCGAGATCGCTCGTTTCGAGCTATTTAATGCGAGAAACACGTTATTTGGTGTTTTCACCACTCCACAGTGCGTTGGATATGCAGAACCGGAGATATTTTGGTTTTCGTCGGGTTTCAAGCTGAGATATGCATTTTTTACGATAATCTTGGTGACACTTCTGTCCGAAGTATGCTTAATCATCGAGATCGCTCGTTTCGAGCTATTTAATGCGAGAAACACGTTATCTGGTGTTTTCACCACTCCACAGTGCGTTTGATATGCAGTACCAGCGATATCTTGGTTTTCGTGGGGTTTCAAGCTGAGATATGCATTTTTTACGATAATCTTGGTGAGACTTCTGTCAGAAGTATGCAGAATCATCGAGATCGCTCTATTCGAGCTATTTAAAGCGACAAACACGTTATCTGGTGTTTTCAGCACTCCACAGTGCGTTTGATATGCAGAACCAGCGATATCTTGGTTTTCGTGGGGTTTCAAGCTGAGATATGCATTTTTTACGATAATCTTGGTGAGACTTCTGTCCGAAGTATGCTTAATCATCGAGATCGCTCGTTTCGAGCTATTTAATGCGAGAAACACGTTATCTGGTGTTTTCACCACTCCACAGTGCGTATGATATGCAGAACCGGCGATATCTTGGTTTTCGTGGGGTTTCAGCTGAGATATGCATTTTCTGCGATAATCTTGGTGAGACTTCTGTCAGAAGTATGCAGAATCATCGAGATCGCTCTATTCGAGCTATTTAAAGCGACAAACACGTTATCTGGTGTTTTCAGCACTCCACAGTGCGTTTGATATGCAGAACCAGCGATATCTTGGTTTTCGTGGGGTTTCAAGCTGAGATATGCATTTTTTACGATAATCTTGGTGAGACTTCTGTCCGAAGTATGCTGAAACATCGAGATCGCTCTTTTCGAGCTATTTAATGCGAGAAACACGTTATCTGGTGTTTTCACCACTCCACAGTGCGTATGATATGCAGAACCGGCGATATCTTGGTTTTCGTGGGGTATCAAGCTGAGATATGCATTTTCTGCGATAATCTTGCTGAGACTTCTGTCCGAAGTATGCTGAAACATCGAGATCGCTCTTTTCGAGCTACTTAATGCGAGAAACACGTTTTCTGGTTGTTTTCACCACTCCACAGTGCGTTTGATATGCAGAACAGGCAATATCTTGATTTTCGTGGTGTTTCCAGCTGAGATATGCATTTTCTGCGATAATCTTGGTGGGTCTTTTGTCAGAAGTATGCTTAATCATCGAGATCGCTCGTTTCGAGCTATTTAATGCGAGAAACACGTTATCTGGTGTTTTCACCACTCCACAGTGCGTTTGATATGCACAACAGTATATATCTTGGTTTTCGTGGGGTTTCAAGCTGAGATATGCATTTTCTACGATAATCTTGTTGAGACTTCTGTCCGAAGTATGCAGAATCATCGAGATCGTTCGTTTCGAGCTATTTAATGCGAGAAACACGTCATCCGGTGTTTTCACCACTCCACAGTGCGTTTGATATGCAGAACCAGCGATATCTTGGCTTTCGTGGGGTTTCAAGCTGAGATATGCATTTTTTACGATAATCTTGTTGAGACTTCTGTCCGACGTATGCAGAATCATCGAGATCGCACTTTTCGAGCTATTTAATGCGAGATACACGTTATCTGGTGTTTTCACCACTCCACAGTGCGTTTGATATGCAGAACCAGCGACATCTTGGTTTTCGTGGGGTTTCAAGCTGAGATATGCATTTTCTGCGATAATCTTGGTGAGACTTCTGTCCGAAGTATGCAGAATCATCGAGATCGCTCTTTTCGAGCTATTTAATGCAAGAAACACGTTATCTGGTGTTTTCACCACTCCACAGTGCGTTTGATATGCAGTACCAGCGACATCTTGGTTTTCGTGGGGTTTCAAGCTGAGATATGCATTTTCTGCGATAATCTTGGTGAGACTTCTGTCCGAAGTATGCAGAATCACCGAGATCGCTCGTTTCGAGCTATTTAATGCGAGAAACACGTTATTTGGTGTTTTCACCACTCCACAGTGCGTTGGATATGCAGAACCGGAGATATTTTGGTTTTCGTCGGGTTTCAAGCTGAGATATGCATTTCTTACGATAATCTTGGTGACACTTCTGTCCGAAGTATGCTTAATCATCGAGATCGCTCGTTTCGAGCTATTTAATGCAAGAAACACGTTATCTGGTGCTTTCACCATTCCACAGTGCGTTTGATATGCAGTACCAGCGATATCTTGGTTTTCGTGGGGTTTCAAGCTGAGATATGCATTTTTTACGATAATCTTGGTGAGACTTCTGTCCGAAGTATGCAGAATCATCGAGATCGCTCTTTTCGAGCTAGTTAATGCGAGAAACACGTTATCTGGTGTCTTCACCACTCCACAGTGCGTTTGATATGCAGAACAGTAGATATCTTGGTTTTCGTAGGGTTTCAAGCTGAGATATGCATTTTCTGCGATAATCTTGGTGAGACTTCTGTCCGAAGTATGCAGAATCATCGAGATCGCTCGTTTGGAGCTATTTAATGCGAGAAACACGTTACTTGGTGTTTTCACCACTCCACAGTGCGTTGGATATGCAGAACCGGAGATATTTTGGTTTTCGTCGGGTTTCAAGCTGAGATATGCATTTTTTACGATAATCTTGGTGAGACTTCTGTCCGAAGTATGCTTAATCATCGAGATCGCTCGATTCGAGCTATTTAATGCAAGAAACACGTTATCTGGTGTTTTCACCACTCCACAGTGCGTTTGATATGCAGTACCAGCGATATCTTGGTTTTCGTGGGGTTTCAAGCTGAGATATGCATTTTTTACGATAATCTTGGTGAGACTTCTGTCCGAAGTATGCAGAATCATCGAGATCGCTCTATTCGAGCTATTTAAAGCGACAAACACGTTATCTGGTGTTTTGAGCACTCCACAGTGCGTTTGATATGCAGAACCAGCGATATCTTGGTTTTCGTGGGGTTTCAAGCTGAGATATGCATTTTTTACGATAATCTTGGTGAGACTTCTGTCCGAAGTATGCTTAATCATCCAGATCGCTCGTTTCGAGCTATTTAATGCGAGAAACACGTTATCTGGTGTTTTCACCACTCCACAGTGCGTTGGATATGCAGAACCGGAGATATTTTGGTTTTCGTCGGGTTTCAAGCTGAGATATGCATTTTTTACGATAATCTTGGTGAGACTTCTGTCCGAAGTATGCTTAATCATCGAGATCGCTCGATTCGAGCTATTTAATGCAAGAAACACGTTATCTGGTGTTTTCACCACTCCACAGTGCGTTTGATATGCAGAACCAGCGATATCTTGGTTTTCGTGGGGTTTCAAGCTGAGATATGCATTTTTTACGATAATCTTGGTGAGACTTCTGTCCGAAGTATGCAGAATCATCGAGATCGCTCTATTCGAGCTATTTAAAGCGACAAACACGTTATCTGGTGTTTTGAGCACTCCACAGTGCGTTTGATATGCAGAACCAGCGATATCTTGGTTTTCGTGGGGTTTCAAGCTGAGATATGCATTTTTTACGATAATCTTGGTGAGACTTCTGTCCGAAGTATGCTTAATCATCGAGATCGCTCGTTTCGAGCTATTTAATGCGAGAAACACGTTATCTGGTGTTTTCACCACTCCACAGTGCGTATGATATGCAGAACCGGCGATATCTTGGTTTTCGTGGGGTTTCAAGCTGAGATATGCATTTTCTGCGATAATCTTGGTGAGACTTCTGTCCGAAGTATGCTGAAACATCGAGATCGCTCTTTTCGAGCTAGTTAATGCGAGAAAAAACTTATCCGCTGTTTTCACCACTCCACAGTGCGTTTGATATGCAGAACCAGCGATATCTTGGCTTTCGTGGAGTTCCAAGCTGAGATATGCATTTTTTACGATAATCTTGGTGAGACTTCTGTCCGAAGTATGCTGAATCATCGAGATCGCTCTTTTCGAGCTAGCTAGTGCGAGAAACACGTTATCTGGTGTTTTCACCACTCCACAGTGCGTTTGATATGCAGAACAGTAGATACCTTGGTTTTCGTGGGGTTTCAAGCTGAGATATGCATTTTCTGCGATAATCTTGTTGAGACTTCTGTCCGAAGTATGCAGAATCATCGAGATCGCTCGTTTCGGGCTACTGAATGCGAGAAACACGTTATCTGGTGTTTTCACAACTCCACAGTAGGTTTGATATGCAGAACCGGCGATATTTTGGTTTTCGTCGGGTTTCAAGCTGAGATATGCATTTTCTACGATAATCTTGGTGAAACATCTGTCCGAAGTATGCAGAAACATCGAGAGCGCTCTTTTCGAGCTATTTAATGCGAGAAACTCGTTTTCAGTGGTTTTTACCACTCCACAGTTCGTTGGATATTCAGAACCGGAGATATCTTGGTTTTCGTGGGGTTTCAAGCTGGGATATGCATTTCCTGCGATAATCTTGGTGAGACTTCTGTCCGAAGTATGCTGAATCATCTAGAACGCTCTTTTCGAGCTATTTAATGCGAGAAACACGTTATCTGGTGATTTCACCACTCCACAGTGCGTTGGACATGCAGAACCAGCGATATCTTGGTTTTCGCGGGGTTTCAAGCTGAGATATGCATTTTCTGCGATAATATTGGTGAGACTTCAGTCAGAAGTATGCAGAATCATCTAGATTGCTCTTTTCGAGCTACTTACTGCACGAAACACGTTTTCTGGTGTTTTCACCACTCCACAGTACCTTTGACATGCAGAACCGGAGATATCTTGGTTTCGGTCGGGTTTCAAGCTGAGATATGCATTTTCTACGATAATCCTGGTGAGACTTCTGTCAGAATTATGCAGAATCTTCGAGAACGCTCTTTTCGAGCTACTTAATGCGAGAAACACGTTTTCTGGTTGTTTTCACCACTCCACAGTGCGTTTGATATGCAGAACAGGCGATATCTTGATTTTCGTGGTGTTTCCAGCTGAGATATGCATTTTCTGCGATAATCTTGGTGGGTCTTTTGTCAGAAGTATGCAGAATCAACTAGATCGCTCTTTTCGAGCTATTTAATGCGAGAAACACGTTATCTGGTGTTTTCACCACTCCACAGTGCGTTTGATATGCAGAACCAACGATATCTTGGCTTTCGTGGGGTTTCAAGCTGAGATATGCATTTTTTACGATAATCTTGTTGAGACTTCTGTCCGACGTATGCAGAATCATCGAGATCGCACTTTTCGAGCTATTTAATGCGAATAACACGTTTTCTGGGGTTTTCACCACTCGAACAGTTCTTTGGATATGCAGAACAGGAGATATCTTGGTTTGCGTGGGGTTTCAAGCAGAGATATGCATTTTCTGCGATAATCTTGGTGAGACTTCTGTCCGAAGTATGCAGAATCATCGAGATCGCTCTTTTCGAGCTATTTAATGCAAGAAACACGTTTTCTGGTGTTTTCACCACTCCACAGTGCGTTTGATATGCAGAACAGGCGATATCTTGATTTTCGTGGTGTTTCCAGCTGAGATATGCATTTTCTGCGATAATCTTGGTGGGTCTTTTGTCAGAAGTATGCAGAATCAACTAGATCGCTCTTTTCGAGCTATTTAATGCGAGAAACACGTTATCTGGTGTTTTCACCACTCCACAGTGCGTTTGATATGCAGAACCAACGATATCTTGGCTTTCGTGGGGTTTCAAGCTGAGATATGCATTTTTTACGATAATCTTGTTGAGACTTCTGTCCGACGTATGCAGAATCATCGAGATCGCACTTTTCGAGCTACTTAATGCGAGAAACACGTTTTCTGGTTGTTTTCACCACTCCACAGTGCGTTTGATATGCAGAACAGGCGATATCTTGGTTTTCGTGGGGTTTCAAGCTGAGATATGCATTTTCTACGATAATCTTGTTGAGACTTCTGTCCGAAGTATGCAGAATCATCGAGATCGTTCGTTTCGAGCTATTTAATGCGAGAAACACGTTATCCGGTGTTTTCACCACTCCACAGTGCGTTTGATATGCAGAACCAACGATATCTTGGCTTTCGTGGGGTTTCAAGCTGAGATATGCATTTTTTACGATAATCTTGTTGAGACTTCTGTCCGACGTATGCAGAATCATCGAGATCGCACTTTTCGAGCTATTTAATGCGAATAACACGTTTTCTGGGGTTTTCACCACTCGAACAGTTCTTTGGATATGCAGAACAGGAGATATCTTGGTTTGCGTGGGGTTTCAAGCAGAGATATGCATTTTCTGCGATAAGCTTGGTGAGACTTCTGTCCGAAGTATGCAGAATCATCGAGATCGCTCTTTTCGAGCTATTTAATGCAAGAAACACGTTTTCTGGTGTTTTCACCACTCCACAGTGCGTTTGATATGCGAACCGGCGACATCTTGGTTTTCGTGGGGTTTCAAGCTGAGATATGCATTTTCTGCGATAATCTTGGTGAGACTTCTGTCCGAAGTATGCAGAATCATCGAGATCGCTCTTTTCGAGCTATTTAATGCAAGAAACACGTTATCTGATGTTTTCACCACTCCACAGTGCGGTTGATATGCAGTACCAGCGACATCTTGGTTTTCGTGGGATTTCAAGCTGAGATATGCATTTTCTGCGATAATCTTGGTGAGACTTCTGTCCGAAGTATGCAGAATCTTCGAGAACTCTCTTTTCGAGCTACTTAATTCGAGAAACACGTTTTCTGGTTGTTTTCACCACTCCACAGTGCGTTTGATATGCAGAACAGGCGATATCTTGATTTTCGTGGTGTTTCCAGCTGAGATATGCATTTTCTGCGATAATCTTGGTGGGTCTTTTGTCAGAAGTATGCAGAATCAACTAGATCGCTCTTTTCGAGCTATTTAATGCGAGAAACACGTTATCCGGTGTTTTCACCACTCCACAGTGCGTTTGTATGCAGAACCAGCGATATCTTGGCTTTCGTGGGGTTTCAAGCTGAGATATGCATTTTTTACGATAATCTTGGTGAGACTTCTGTCCGAAGTATGCTTAATCATCGAGATCGCTCGTTTCGATCTATTTAATGCGAGAAACACGTTATCTGGTGTTTTCACCACTCCACAGTGCGTTTGATATGCACAACAGTATATATCTTGGTTTTCGTGGGGTTTCAAGCTGAGATATGCGTTTTCTACGATAATCTTGTTGAGACTTCTGTCCGAAGTATGCAGAATCATCGAGATCGTTCGTTTCGAGCTATTTAATGCGAGAAACACGTTATCCGGTGTTTTCACCACTCCACAGTGCGTTTGATATGCAGAACCAGCGATATCTTGGCTTTCGTGGGATTTCAAGCTGAGATATGCATTTTTTACGATAATCTTGTTGAGACTTCTGTCAGAAGTATGCAGGATCTTCGAGAACGCTCTTTTCGAGCTACTTAATATGAGAAACACGTTTTCTGGTGTTTTCACCACTCCACAGTGCGTTTGATATGCGAACCGGCGACATCTTGGTTTTCGTGGGGTTTCAAGCTGAGATATGCATTTTCTGCGATAATGTTGGTGAGACTTCTGTCCGAAGTATGCAGAATCATCGAGATCGCTCTTTTCGAGCTATTTAATGCGAATAACACGTTTTCTGGGGTTTTCACCACTCCACAGTTCTTTGGATATGCAGAACAGGAGATATCTTGGTTTGCGTGGGGTTTCCAGCAGAGATATGCATGTTCTGCGATAATCTTGGTGAGACTTCTGTCCGAAGTATAAAGAATCATCGAGATCGCTCGTTTCGACCTGTTTAATGCGAGAAACACGTTATCTGGTGTTTTCACCACTCCACAGTGCGTTTGATATGCAGAACAGTAGATATCTTGGTTTTCGTGGGGTTTCAAGCTGAGATATGCATTTTCTGCGATAATCTTGTTGAGACTTCTGTCCGAAGTATAAAGAATCATCGAGATCGCTCGTTTCGAGCTATTTAATGCGAGAATCACGTTATCTGGTGTTTTAACCACTCCACAGTGCGTTGGATATGCAGAACCGGAGATATTTTGGTTTTCGTCGGGTTTCAAGCTGAGATATGCATCTTGTACGATAAGCTTGGTGAGACATCTGTCCGAAGTATGCAGAAACATCGGGAGCGATCTTTTCGAGCTATTTGATGCGAGAAACACGTTTTCTGGGGTTTTCACCACTCCACAGTTCTTTGGATATGCAGAACAGGAGATATCTTGGTTTGCGTGGGGTTTCAAGCAGAGATATGCATTTTCTGCGATAATCTTGGTGAGACTTCTGTTAGAAGTATGCAGAATCATCGAGATCGCACTTTTCGAGCTATTTAATGCGAGAAACACGTTATCTGGTGTTTACACCACTCCACAGTGCGTTTGATATGCAGTACCAGCGACATCTTGGTTTTCGTGGGGTTTCAAGCTGAGATATGTATTTTCTGCGATATTCTTGGTGAGACTTCTGGCCGAAGTATGCAGAATCATCGAGATCGCTCGTTTCGAGCTATTTAATGCGAGAAACACGTTATTTGGTGTTTTCACCACTCCACAGTGCGTTGGATATGCAGAACCGGAGATATTTTTCTTTTCGTCGGGTTTCAAGCTGAGATATGCATTTTTTACGATAATCTTGGAGAGACTTCTGTCCGAAGTATGCTTAATCATCGAGATCGCTCGTTTCGACCTGTTTAATGCGAGAAACACGTTATCTGGTGTTTTCACCACTCCACAGTGCGTTTGATATGCAGAACAGTAGATATCTTGGTTTTCGTGGGGTTTCAAGCTGAGATATGCATTTTCTGCGATAATCTTGTTGAGACTTCTGTCCGAAGTATAAAGAATCATCGAGATCGCTCGTTTCGAGCTATTTAATGCGAGAATCACGTTATCTGGTGTTTTAACCACTCCACAGTGCGTTGGATATGCAGAACCGGAGATATTTTGGTTTTCGTCGGGTTTCAAGCTGAGATATGCATTTTGTACGATAAGCTTGGTGAGACATCTGTCCGAAGTATGCAGAAACATCGGGAGCGATCTTTTCGAGCTATTTGATGCGAGAAACACGTTTTCTGGGGTTTTCACCACTCCACAGTTCTTTGGATATGCAGAACAGGAGATATCTTGGTTTGCGTGGGGTTTCAAGCAGAGATATGCATTTTCTGCGATAATCTTGGTGAGACTTCTGTTAGAAGTATGCAGAATCATCGAGATCGCACTTTTCGAGCTATTTAATGCGAGAAACACGTTATCTGGTGTTTTCACCACTCCACAGTGCGTATGATATGCAGAACTGGCAAAATCTTGGATTTCGTCGGGTTTCAAGCTGAGATATGCATTTTCTACGATAATCTTGGTGAGACTTCTGTCCGAAGTATGCAGAATCATCGAGATCGCTCGTTTCGGGCTACTGAATGCGAGAAACACGTTATCTGGTGTTTTCACAACTCCACAGTAGGTTTGATATGCAGAACCGGCGATATTTTGGTTTTCGTCGGGTTTCAAGCTGAGATATGCATTTTCTACGATAATCTTGGTGAAACATCTGTCCGAAGTATGCAGAAACATCGAGAGCGCTCTTTTCGAGCTATTTAATGCGAGAAACTCGTTTTCAGTGGTTTTTACCACTCCACAGTTCGTTGGATATTCAGAACCGGAGATATCTTGGTTTTCGTGGGGTTTCAAGCTGGGATATGCATTTCCTGCGATAATCTTGGTGAGACTTCTGTCCGAAGTATGCTGAATCATCTAGAACGCTCTTTTCGAGCTATTTAATGCGAGAAACACGTTATCTGGTGATTTCACCACTCCACAGTGCGTTGGACATGCAGAACCAGCGATATCTTGGTTTTCGCGGGGTTTCAAGCTGAGATATGCATTTTCTGCGATAATATTGGTGAGACTTCAGTCAGAAGTATGCAGAATCATCTAGATTGCTCTTTTCGAGCTACTTACTGCACGAAACACGTTTTCTGGTGTTTTCACCACTCCACAGTACCTTTGACATGCAGAACCGGAGATATCTTGGTTTCGGTCGGGTTTCAAGCTGAGATATGCATTTTCTACGATAATCCTGGTGAGACTTCTGTCAGAATTATGCAGAATCTTCGAGAACGCTCTTTTCGAGCTACTTAATGCGAGAAACACGTTTTCTGGTTGTTTTCACCACTCCACAGTGCGTTTGATATGCAGAACAGGCGATATCTTGATTTTCGTGGTGTTTCCAGCTGAGATATGCATTTTCTGCGATAATCTTGGTGGGTCTTTTGTCAGAAGTATGCAGAATCAACTAGATCGCTCTTTTCGAGCTATTTAATGCGAGAAACACGTTATCTGGTGTTTTCACCACTCCACAGTGCGTTTGATATGCAGAACCAACGATATCTTGGCTTTCGTGGGGTTTCAAGCTGAGATATGCATTTTTTACGATAATCTTGTTGAGACTTCTGTCCGACGTATGCAGAATCATCGAGATCGCACTTTTCGAGCTATTTAATGCGAATAACACGTTTTCTGGGGTTTTCACCACTCGAACAGTTCTTTGGATATGCAGAACAGGAGATATCTTGGTTTGCGTGGGGTTTCAAGCAGAGATATGCATTTTCTGCGATAATCTTGGTGAGACTTCTGTCCGAAGTATGCAGAATCATCGAGATCGCTCTTTTCGAGCTATTTAATGCAAGAAACACGTTTTCTGGTGTTTTCACCACTCCACAGTGCGTTTGATATGCAGAACAGGCGATATCTTGATTTTCGTGGTGTTTCCAGCTGAGATATGCATTTTCTGCGATAATCTTGGTGGGTCTTTTGTCAGAAGTATGCAGAATCAACTAGATCGCTCTTTTCGAGCTATTTAATGCGAGAAACACGTTATCTGGTGTTTTCACCACTCCACAGTGCGTTTGATATGCAGAACCAACGATATCTTGGCTTTCGTGGGGTTTCAAGCTGAGATATGCATTTTTTACGATAATCTTGTTGAGACTTCTGTCCGACGTATGCAGAATCATCGAGATCGCACTTTTCGAGCTACTTAATGCGAGAAACACGTTTTCTGGTTGTTTTCACCACTCCACAGTGCGTTTGATATGCAGAACAGGCGATATCTTGGTTTTCGTGGGGTTTCAAGCTGAGATATGCATTTTCTACGATAATCTTGTTGAGACTTCTGTCCGAAGTATGCAGAATCATCGAGATCGTTCGTTTCGAGCTATTTAATGCGAGAAACACGTTATCCGGTGTTTTCACCACTCCACAGTGCGTTTGATATGCAGAACCAACGATATCTTGGCTTTCGTGGGGTTTCAAGCTGAGATATGCATTTTTTACGATAATCTTGTTGAGACTTCTGTCCGACGTATGCAGAATCATCGAGATCGCACTTTTCGAGCTATTTAATGCGAATAACACGTTTTCTGGGGTTTTCACCACTCGAACAGTTCTTTGGATATGCAGAACAGGAGATATCTTGGTTTGCGTGGGGTTTCAAGCAGAGATATGCATTTTCTGCGATAAGCTTGGTGAGACTTCTGTCCGAAGTATGCAGAATCATCGAGATCGCTCTTTTCGAGCTATTTAATGCAAGAAACACGTTTTCTGGTGTTTTCACCACTCCACAGTGCGTTTGATATGCGAACCGGCGACATCTTGGTTTTCGTGGGGTTTCAAGCTGAGATATGCATTTTCTGCGATAATCTTGGTGAGACTTCTGTCCGAAGTATGCAGAATCATCGAGATCGCTCTTTTCGAGCTATTTAATGCAAGAAACACGTTATCTGATGTTTTCACCACTCCACAGTGCGGTTGATATGCAGTACCAGCGACATCTTGGTTTTCGTGGGATTTCAAGCTGAGATATGCATTTTCTGCGATAATCTTGGTGAGACTTCTGTCCGAAGTATGCAGAATCTTCGAGAACTCTCTTTTCGAGCTACTTAATTCGAGAAACACGTTTTCTGGTTGTTTTCACCACTCCACAGTGCGTTTGATATGCAGAACAGGCGATATCTTGATTTTCGTGGTGTTTCCAGCTGAGATATGCATTTTCTGCGATAATCTTGGTGGGTCTTTTGTCAGAAGTATGCAGAATCAACTAGATCGCTCTTTTCGAGCTATTTAATGCGAGAAACACGTTATCCGGTGTTTTCACCACTCCACAGTGCGTTTGTATGCAGAACCAGCGATATCTTGGCTTTCGTGGGGTTTCAAGCTGAGATATGCATTTTTTACGATAATCTTGGTGAGACTTCTGTCCGAAGTATGCTTAATCATCGAGATCGCTCGTTTCGATCTATTTAATGCGAGAAACACGTTATCTGGTGTTTTCACCACTCCACAGTGCGTTTGATATGCACAACAGTATATATCTTGGTTTTCGTGGGGTTTCAAGCTGAGATATGCGTTTTCTACGATAATCTTGTTGAGACTTCTGTCCGAAGTATGCAGAATCATCGAGATCGTTCGTTTCGAGCTATTTAATGCGAGAAACACGTTATCCGGTGTTTTCACCACTCCACAGTGCGTTTGATATGCAGAACCAGCGATATCTTGGCTTTCGTGGGATTTCAAGCTGAGATATGCATTTTTTACGATAATCTTGTTGAGACTTCTGTCAGAAGTATGCAGGATCTTCGAGAACGCTCTTTTCGAGCTACTTAATATGAGAAACACGTTTTCTGGTGTTTTCACCACTCCACAGTGCGTTTGATATGCGAACCGGCGACATCTTGGTTTTCGTGGGGTTTCAAGCTGAGATATGCATTTTCTGCGATAATGTTGGTGAGACTTCTGTCCGAAGTATGCAGAATCATCGAGATCGCTCTTTTCGAGCTATTTAATGCGAATAACACGTTTTCTGGGGTTTTCACCACTCCACAGTTCTTTGGATATGCAGAACAGGAGATATCTTGGTTTGCGTGGGGTTTCCAGCAGAGATATGCATGTTCTGCGATAATCTTGGTGAGACTTCTGTCCGAAGTATAAAGAATCATCGAGATCGCTCGTTTCGACCTGTTTAATGCGAGAAACACGTTATCTGGTGTTTTCACCACTCCACAGTGCGTTGGATATGCAGAACCGGAGATATTTTGGTTTTCGTCGGGTTTCAAGCTGAGATATGCATTTTTTACGATAATCTTGGAGAGACTTCTGTCCGAAGTATGCTTAATCATCGAGATCGCTCGTTTCGACCTGTTTAATGCGAGAAACACGTTATCTGGTGTTTTCACCACTCCACAGTGCGTTTGATATGCAGAACAGTAGATATCTTGGTTTTCGTGGGGTTTCAAGCTGAGATATGCATTTTCTGCGATAATCTTGTTGATACTTCTGTCCGAAGTATAAAGAATCATCGAGATCGCTCGTTTCGAGCTATTTAATGCGAGAATCACGTTATCTGGTGTTTTAACCACTCCACAGTGCGTTGGATATGCAGAACCGGAGATATTTTGGTTTTCGTCGGGTTTCAAGCTGAGATATGCATTTTGTACGATAAGCTTGGTGAGACATCTGTCCGAAGTATGCAGAAACATCGGGAGCGATCTTTTCGAGCTATTTAATGCGAGAAACACGTTTTCTGGGGTTTTCACCACTCCACAGTTCTTTGGATATGCAGAACAGGAGATATCTTGGTTTGCGTGGGGTTTCAAGTTGAGATATGCATTTTCTGCGATAATCTTGTTGAGACTTCTGTCCGAAGTATAAAGAATCATCGAGATCGCTCGTTTCGAGCTATTTAATGCGAGAATCACGTTATCTGGTGTTTTAACCACTCCACAGTGCGTTGGATATGCAGAACCGGAGATATTTTGGTTTTCGTCGGCTTTCAAGCTGAGATATGCATTTTTTACGATAATCTTGGTGAGACTTCTGTCCGAAGTATGCTTAATCATCGAGATCGCTCGGTTCGAGCTATTTAATGCAAGAAACACGTTATCTGGTGTTTTCACCACTCCACAGTTGGTTTGATATGCAGAACCGGCGATATCTTGGTTTTCGTGGGGTTTCAAGTTGTGATATGCATTTTCTGCGATAATCTTGGTGAGACTTCTGTCCGAAGTATGCTGAATCATCGAGATCGCACTTTTCGAGCTACTTAATGCACTAAACACGTTTTCTGGTGTTTTCACCACTCCATAGTATGTTTGACATGCAGAACCGGAGGTATCTTGGTTTCGGTCGGGTATCAAGCTGAGATATGCATTTTCTACGATAATCCAGGTGAGACTTCTGTCAGAAGTATGCAGAATCTTCGAGAACGCTCTTTTCGAGCTACTTAATGCGCGAAACACGTTATCTGGTGTTTTCACCACTCCACAGTGCCTTCGATATGCAGTACCAGCGACATCTTGGTTTTCGTGGGGTTTCAAGCTGAGATATGCATTTTCTGCGATAATCTTGGTGAGACTTCTGTCCGAAGTATGCTGAATCATCGAGATCGCTCTTTTCGAGCTAGTTAGTGCGAGAAACACGTTATCTGGTGATTTCACCACTCCACAGTGCGTTTGATATGCAGAACAGTAGATATCTTGGTTTTCGTGGGGTTTCAAGCTGAGATATGCATTTTCTGCGATAATCTTGGTGAGATTTCTGCCCGAAGTATGCAGAATCTTCGAGAACGCTCTTTTCGAGCTATTTAATGCAAGAAACACGTTATCTGGTGTTTACACCACTCCACAGTGCGTTTGATATGCAGTACCAGCGACATCTTGGTTTTCGTGGGGTTTCAAGCTGAGATATGCATTTTCTGCGATAATCTTGGTGAGACTTCTGTCCGAAGTATGCAGAATCATCGATATCGCTCGTTTCGAGCTATTCAATGCGAGAAACACGTTATTTGGTGTTTTCACCCCTCCACAGTGCGTTGGATATGCACAACCGGAGATAGTTTGGTTTTCGTCGGGTTTCAAGCTGAGATATGCATTTTTTACGATAATCTTGGTGAGACTTCTGTCCGAAGTATGCTTAATCATCGAGATCGCTCGTTTCGAACTATTTAATGCAAGAAACACGTCATCTGGTGTTTTCACCACTCCACAGTGCGTTTGATATGCAGTACCAGCGACATCTTGGTTTTCGTGGGGTTTCAAGCTGAGATATGCATTTTCTGCGATAATCTTAGTGAGACTTCTGTCCGAAGTATGCAGAATCATCGAGATCGCTCGTTTCGAGCTATTTAATGCGAGAAACACGTTATTTGGTGTTTTCACCACTCCACAGTGCGTTGGATATGCAGAACCGGAGATATTTTGGTTTTCGTCGGGTTTCAAGCTGAGATATGCATTTTTTACGATAATCTTGGTGAGACTTCTGTCCGAAGTATGCAGAATCATCGAGATCGCTCGTTTCGAACTATTTAATGCGAGAAACACGTTATCTGGTGTTTTCACCACTCCACAGTGCGTAAGATATGCAGAATCGGCGATATCTTGGTTTTCGTGGGGTTTCAAGCTGAGATCTGCATTTTTTACGATAATCTTGGTGAGACTTCTGTCCGAAGTATGCTTAATCATCGAGATCGCTCGTTTCGAGCTGTTTAATGCGAGAAACACGTTATCTGGTGTTTTCACCACTCCACAGTGCGTTTGATATGCAGAACAGTAGATATCTTGGTTTTCGTGGGGTTTCAAGCTGAGATATGCATTTTCTGCGATAATCTTGTTGAGACTTCTGTCCGAAGTATGAAGAATCATCGAGATCGCTCGTTTCGAACTATTTAATGCGAGAAACACGTTATCTGGTGTTTTCACCACTCCACAGTGCGTATGATATGCAGAATCGGCGATATCTTGGTTTTCGTGGGGTTTCAAGCTGAGATATGCATTTTTTACGATAATCTTGGTGAGACTTCTGTCCGAAGTATGCAGAATCATCGAGATCGCTCGTTTCGAGCTATTTAATGCAAGAAACACGTTATCTGGTGTTTTCACCACTCCACAGTGCGTTTGATATGCAGTACCAGCGACATCTTGGTTTTCGTCGGGTTTCAAGCTGAGATATGCATTTTTTACGATAATCTTGGTTAGACTTCTGTTAGAAGTATGCAGAATCATCGAGATCGCACTTTTCGAGCTATTTAATGCGAGAAACACGTTATCTGGTGTTTTCACCACTCCACAGTGCGTTTGATATGCAGAACCGGCAAAATCTTGGATTTCGTCGGGTTTCAAGCTGAGATATGCATTTTCTACGATAATCTTGGTGAGACTTCTGTCAGAAGTATGCAGAATCATCGGGATCGCTCGTTTCGAGCGATTTAATGCGAGAAACACGTTATCTGGTGTTTTAACCACTCCACAGTGCGTTGGATATGCAGAACCGGAGATCTTTTGGTTTTCGTCGGGTTTCAAGCTGAGATATGCATTTTGTACGATAAGCTTGGTGAGACATCTGTCCGAAGCATGCAGAAACATCGGGAGCGCTCTTTTCGAGCTATATAATGCGAGAAACACGTTTTCTGGGGTTTTCACCACCCCACAGTTCTTTGGATATGCAGAACAGGAGATATCATGGATTGCGTGGGGTTTCAAGCAGAGATATGCATTTTCTGCGATAATCTTGGTGAGACTTCTGTTAGAAGTATGCAGAATCATCGAGATCGCCCTTTTCGAGCTATTTAATGCGAGAAACACGTTATCTGGTGTTTTCACCACTCCACAGTGCGTTTGATATGCAGAACCGGCGATATCTTGGTTTTCGTGGGGTTTGAAGCTGAGATATGCATTTTCTACGATAATCTTGGTGAGACTTGTTTCAGAAGTATGCAGGGTCTTCGAGAACGTTCTTTTCGAGCTACTTAATATGAGAAACACGTTTTCTGGTGTTTTCACCACTCCACAGTTCGTTTGATATGCAGAACCGGCGACATCTTGGTTTTCGTGGGGTTTCAAGCTGAGATATGCATTTTCTGCGATAATCTTGGTGAGACTTCTGTCCGAAGTATGCAGAATCATCGAGATCGCTCGTTTCGAGCTATTTAATGCAAGAAACACGTTATCTGGTGTTTTCACCACTCCACAGTGCGTTTGATATGCAGTACCAGCGACATCTTGGTTTTCGTGGGGTTTCAAGCTGAGATATGCATTTTCTGCGATAATCTTGGTGAGACTTCTGTCCGAAGTATGCAGGATCATCGAGATCGCTCGTTTCGAGCTATTTAATGCGCGAAACACGTTATTTGGTGTTTTCACCACTCCACAGTGCGTTGGATATGCAGAACCGGAGATATTTTGGTTTTCGTCGGGTTTCAAGCTGAGATATGCATTTTTTACGATAATCTTGGTGAGACTTCTGTCCGAAGTATGCTTAATCATCCAGATCGCTCGTTTCGAGCTATTTAATGCAAGAAACACGTTATCTGGTGTTTACACCACTCCACAGTGCGTTTGATATGCAGTACCAGCGACATCTTGGTTTTCGTGGGGTTTCAAGCTGAGATATGCATTTTCTGCGATAATCTTGGTGAGACTTCTGTCCGATGTATGCAGAATCATCGAGATCGCTCGTTTCGAGCTATTTAATGCGAGAAACACGTTATTTGGTGTTTTCACCACTCCACAGTGCGTTGGATATGCAGAACCGGAGATATTTTGGTTTTCGTCGGGTTTCAAGCTGAGATATGCATTTTTTACGATAATCTTGGAGAGACTTCTGTCCGAAGTATGCTTAATCATCGAGATCGCTCGTTTCGACCTGTTTAATGCGAGAAACACGTTATCTGGTGTTTTCACCACTCCACAGTGCGTTTGATATGCAGAACAGTAGATATCTTGGTTTTCGTGGGGTTTCAAGCTGAGATATGCATTTTCTGCGATAATCTTGTTGATACTTCTGTCCGAAGTATAAAGAATCATCGAGATCGCTCGTTTCGAGCTATTTAATGCGAGAATCACGTTATCTGGTGTTTTAACCACTCCACAGTGCGTTGGATATGCAGAACCGGAGATATTTTGGTTTTCGTCGGGTTTCAAGCTGAGATATGCATTTTGTACGATAAGCTTGGTGAGACATCTGTCCGAAGTATGCAGAAACATCGGGAGCGATCTTTTCGAGCTATTTAATGCGAGAAACACGTTTTCTGGGGTTTTCACCACTCCACAGTTCTTTGGATATGCAGAACAGGAGATATCTTGGTTTGCGTGGGGTTTCAAGTTGAGATATGCATTTTCTGCGATAATCTTGTTGAGACTTCTGTCCGAAGTATAAAGAATCATCGAGATCGCTCGTTTCGAGCTATTTAATGCGAGAATCACGTTATCTGGTGTTTTAACCACTCCACAGTGCGTTGGATATGCAGAACCGGAGATATTTTGGTTTTCGTCGGCTTTCAAGCTGAGATATGCATTTTTTACGATAATCTTGGTGAGACTTCTGTCCGAAGTATGCTTAATCATCGAGATCGCTCGGTTCGAGCTATTTAATGCAAGAAACACGTTATCTGGTGTTTTCACCACTCCACAGTTGGTTTGATATGCAGAACCGGCGATATCTTGGTTTTCGTGGGGTTTCAAGTTGTGATATGCATTTTCTGCGATAATCTTGGTGAGACTTCTGTCCGAAGTATGCTGAATCATCGAGATCGCACTTTTCGAGCTACTTAATGCACTAAACACGTTTTCTGGTGTTTTCACCACTCCATAGTATGTTTGACATGCAGAACCGGAGGTATCTTGGTTTCGGTCGGGTATCAAGCTGAGATATGCATTTTCTACGATAATCCAGGTGAGACTTCTGTCAGAAGTATGCAGAATCTTCGAGAACGCTCTTTTCGAGCTACTTAATGCGCGAAACACGTTATCTGGTGTTTTCACCACTCCACAGTGCCTTCGATATGCAGTACCAGCGACATCTTGGTTTTCGTGGGGTTTCAAGCTGAGATATGCATTTTCTGCGATAATCTTGGTGAGACTTCTGTCCGAAGTATGCTGAATCATCGAGATCGCTCTTTTCGAGCTAGTTAGTGCGAGAAACACGTTATCTGGTGATTTCACCACTCCACAGTGCGTTTGATATGCAGAACAGTAGATATCTTGGTTTTCGTGGGGTTTCAAGCTGAGATATGCATTTTCTGCGATAATCTTGGTGAGATTTCTGCCCGAAGTATGCAGAATCTTCGAGAACGCTCTTTTCGAGCTATTTAATGCAAGAAACACGTTATCTGGTGTTTACACCACTCCACAGTGCGTTTGATATGCAGTACCAGCGACATCTTGGTTTTCGTGGGGTTTCAAGCTGAGATATGCATTTTCTGCGATAATCTTGGTGAGACTTCTGTCCGAAGTATGCAGAATCATCGATATCGCTCGTTTCGAGCTATTCAATGCGAGAAACACGTTATTTGGTGTTTTCACCCCTCCACAGTGCGTTGGATATGCACAACCGGAGATAGTTTGGTTTTCGTCGGGTTTCAAGCTGAGATATGCATTTTTTACGATAATCTTGGTGAGACTTCTGTCCGAAGTATGCTTAATCATCGAGATCGCTCGTTTCGAACTATTTAATGCAAGAAACACGTCATCTGGTGTTTTCACCACTCCACAGTGCGTTTGATATGCAGTACCAGCGACATCTTGGTTTTCGTGGGGTTTCAAGCTGAGATATGCATTTTCTGCGATAATCTTAGTGAGACTTCTGTCCGAAGTATGCAGAATCATCGAGATCGCTCGTTTCGAGCTATTTAATGCGAGAAACACGTTATTTGGTGTTTTCACCACTCCACAGTGCGTTGGATATGCAGAACCGGAGATATTTTGGTTTTCGTCGGGTTTCAAGCTGAGATATGCATTTTTTACGATAATCTTGGTGAGACTTCTGTCCGAAGTATGCAGAATCATCGAGATCGCTCGTTTCGAACTATTTAATGCGAGAAACACGTTATCTGGTGTTTTCACCACTCCACAGTGCGTAAGATATGCAGAATCGGCGATATCTTGGTTTTCGTGGGGTTTCAAGCTGAGATCTGCATTTTTTACGATAATCTTGGTGAGACTTCTGTCCGAAGTATGCTTAATCATCGAGATCGCTCGTTTCGAGCTGTTTAATGCGAGAAACACGTTATCTGGTGTTTTCACCACTCCACAGTGCGTTTGATATGCAGAACAGTAGATATCTTGGTTTTCGTGGGGTTTCAAGCTGAGATATGCATTTTCTGCGATAATCTTGTTGAGACTTCTGTCCGAAGTATGAAGAATCATCGAGATCGCTCGTTTCGAACTATTTAATGCGAGAAACACGTTATCTGGTGTTTTCACCACTCCACAGTGCGTATGATATGCAGAATCGGCGATATCTTGGTTTTCGTGGGGTTTCAAGCTGAGATATGCATTTTTTACGATAATCTTGGTGAGACTTCTGTCCGAAGTATGCAGAATCATCGAGATCGCTCGTTTCGAGCTATTTAATGCAAGAAACACGTTATCTGGTGTTTTCACCACTCCACAGTGCGTTTGATATGCAGTACCAGCGACATCTTGGTTTTCGTGGGGTTTCAAGTGGAGATATGCATTTTCTGCGATAATCTTGGTGAGACTTCTGTCCGAAGTATGCTGAAACATCGAGATCGCTCTTTTCGAGCTAGTTAATGCGAGAAAAACTTTATCCGGTGTTTTCACCACTCCACAGTGCGTTTGATATGCAGATCCAGCGATATCTTGGCTTTCGTGGGGTTTCAAGCTGAGATATGCATTTTTTACGATAAGCTTGGTGAAACATCTGTCCGAAGTATGCAGAAACATCGGGAGCGATCTTTTCGCGCTATTTAATGCGAGAAACACGTTTTCTGGGGTTTTCACCACTCCACAGTTCTTTGGATATGCAGAACAGGAGATATCTTGGTTTGCGTGGGGTTTCAGACAGAGATATGCATTTTCTGCGATAATCTTGGTGAGACTTCTGTCAGAAGCATGCAGGATCTACGAGAACGCTCTTTTCGAGCTACTTAATATGAGAAACACGTTTTCTGGTGTTTTCACCATTCCACAGTGCGTTTGATATGCAGAACCGCGACATCTTGGTTTTCGTGGGGTTTCAAGCTGAGATATGCATTTTCTGCGATAATCTTGGTGAGACTTCTGTCCGAAGTATGCTGAAACATCGAGATCGCTCGTTTCGAACTATTTAATGCGAGAAACACGTTATCTGGTGTTTTCACCACTCCACAGTGCGTATGATATGCAGAATCGGCGATATCTTGGTTTTCGTGGGGTTTCAAGCTGAGATATGCATTTTTTACGATAATCTTGTTGAGACTTCTGTCCGAAGTATAAAGAATCATCGAGATCGCTCTTTTCGAGCTATTTAATGCGAGAAACACGTTATCTGGTATTTTCACCTCTCCACAGTGCGTTGGATAAGCAGAACCGGAGATATTTTGGTTTTCGTCGGGTTTCAAGCTGAGATATGCATTTTCTACGATAAGCTTGGTGAAACATCTGTCCGAAGTATGCAGAAACGTCGAGAGCGCTCTTTTCGAGCTTTTTAATGCGAGAAACACGTTTTCTGGGGTTTTCACCACTCCACAGTTCGTTGGATATGCAGAACAGTAGATATCTTGGTTTTCGTGGGGTTTCAAGCAGAGATATGCATTTTCGGCGATAATCTTGGTGAGACTTCTGTTAGAAGTATGCAGAATCATCGAGATCGCACTTTTCGAGCTATTTAATGCGAGAAACACGTTATCTGGTGTTTTCACCACTCCACAGTGCGTTGGATATGCAGAACCGGAGATATTTTGGTTTTCGTCTGGTTTCAAGCTGAGATATGCATTTTCTACGATAAGCTTGGTGGGACATCTGTCCGAAGTATGCAGAAACATCAGGAGCGATCTTTTCGCGCTATTTAATGCGAGAAACACGTTTTCTGGGGTTTTCACCACTCCACAGTTCTTTGGATATGCAGAACAGGAGATATCTTGGTTTGCGTGGGGTTTCAGGCAGAGATATGCATTTTCTGCGATAATCTTGGTGAGACTTCTGTTAGAAGTATGCAGAATCATCGAGATCGCACTTTTCGAGCTATTTAATGCGAGAAACACGTTATCTGGTGTTTTCACCACTCCACAGTGCGTTTGATATGCAGAACCGGCGATATCTTGGTTTTCGTGGGGTTTCAAGCTGAGATATGCATTTTCTACGATAATCTTGGTGAGACTTCTGTCAGAAGTATGCAGGATTTACGAGAACGCTCTTTTCGAGATACTTAATATGAGAAACACGTTTTCTGGTGTTTTCACCACTCCACAGTGCGTTTGATATGCAGAACCGGCGACATCTTGGTTTTCGTGGGGTTTCAAGCTGAGATATGCATTTTCTGCGATAATCTTGGTGAGACTTCTGTCCGAAGTATGCAGAATCATCGAGATCGCTCGTTTCGAGCTATTTAATGCAAGAAACACGTTATCTGGTGTTTTCACCACTCCACAGTGCGTTTGATATGCAGTACCAGCGACATCTTGGTTTTCGTGGGATTTCAAGTGGAGATATGCATTTTCTGCGATAATCTTGGTGAGACTTCTGTCCGAAGTATGCTGAAACATCGAGATCGCTCTTTTCGAGCTAGTTAATGCGAGAAAAACCTTATCCGGTGTTTTCACCACTCCACAGTGCGTTTGATATGCAGATCCAGCGATATCTTGGCTTTCGTGGGGTTTCAAGCTGAGATATGCATTTTTTACGATAATCTTGGTGAGACTTCTGTCCGAAGTATGCAGAATCATCGAGATCGCTCGTTTCGAACTATCTAATGCGAGAAACACGTTATCTGGTGTTTTCACCACTCCACAGTTGGTTTGATATGCAGAACCGGCGATATCTTGGTTTTCGTGGGGTTTCAAGTTGAGATATGCATTTTCTGCGATAATCTTGGTGAGACTCCTGTCCGAAGTATGCTGAATCATCGAGATCGCACTTTTCGAGCTACTTAATGCACGAAACACGTTTTCTGGTGTTTTCACCACTCCATAGTATGTTTGACATGCAGTACCAGCGACATCTTGGTTTTCGTGGGGTTTCAAGCTGAGATATGCATTTTCTGCGATAATCTTGGTGAGACTTCTGTCCGAAGTATGCTGAATCATCGAGATCGCTCTTTTCGAGCTAGTTAGTGCCAGAAACACGTTATCTGGTGTTTTCACCACTCCACAGTGCGTTTGATATGCAGAACAGTAGATATCTTGGTTTTCGTGGGGTTTCAAGCTGAGATATGCATTTTCTGCGATAATCTTGGTAAGACTTCTGTCCGAAGTATGCAGAATCATAGAGATCGTTCTTTTCGAGCTATTTAATGCAAGAAACACGTTATCTGGTGTTTTCACCACTCCACAGTGCGTTTGATATGCAGTACCAGCGACATCTTGGTTTTCGTGGGGTTTCAAGCTGAGATATGCATTTTCTGCGATAATCTTGGTGAGACTTCTGTCCGAAGTATGCAGGATCATCGAGATCGCTCGTTTCGAGCTATTTAATGCGAGAAACACATTATTTGGTGTTTTCACCACTCCACAGTGCGTTGGATATGCAGAACCGGAGATATTTTGGTTTTCGTCGGGTTTCAAGCTGAGATATGCATTTTTTACGATAATCTTGGTGAGACTTCTGTCCGAAGTATGCTTAATCATAGAGATCGTTCTTTTCGAGCTATTTAATGCAAGAAACACGTTATCTGGTGTTTTCACCACTCCACAGTGCGTTTGATATGCAGTACCAGCGACATCTTGGTTTTCGTGGGGTTTCAAGCTGAGATATGCATTTTCTGCGATAATCTTGGTGAGACTTCTGTCCGAAGTATGCAGGATCATCGAGATCGCTCGTTTCGAGCTATTTAATGCGAGAAACACATTATCTGGTGTTTTCACCACTCCACAGTGCGTTTGATATGCGGAAGCTGCGATATCTTCGGTATCGTTGTTGTTTCCAGCTGCGATATGCATTATCAGTGATAATCTTCATGATTCTGCTGTTACAAGTGTGCAGAATCACCGAAATCGCTCTTTTCGTGCTATTGAATGCGAAAAACACGTTTTCTGGTGTTTTCAGCACTCCACAGTTCGTTTGATATGCGAAAACTGCCATATCTTCGGTATCGTTGTTGTTTCCAGCTGAGATATGCATTTTCAGTGATATTCTTCATGATTCCGCTGTTACAAGTGTTCAGAATCACCGAAATCGCTGTTTTCGTGCTATTGAATGCGAAAAACACGTTTTCTGGTGTTTTCTGCACTCCACAGTGCGTTTGTTATGTGGAACCTGCGATATCTTTGGTATCGTTGTTGTTTCCAGCTGAGATATGCATTTTCAGTGATAATCTTCATGATTCTGCTGTTACAAGTGTTCAGAATCACCGAAATCGCTGTTTTCGTGCTATTGAATGCGAAAAACACGTTTTCTGGAGTTTTCAGCACTCCACAGTTCGTTTGATATGCGGAAACTGCCATATCTTCGGTATCGTTGTTGTTTCCAGCTGAGATATGCATTTTCAGTGATAATCTTCATGATTCTGCTGTTACAAGTGTTCAGAATCACCGAAATCGCTGTTTTCGTGCTATTGAATGCGAAAAACACGTTTTCTGGTGTTTTCAGCACTCCACAGTTCGTTTGATATGCGAAAACTGCCATATCTTCGGTATCGTTGTTGTTTCCAGCTGAGATATGCATTTTCAGTGATATTCTTCATGATTCCGCTGTTACAAGTGTTCAGAATCACCGAAATCGCTGTTTTCGTGCTATTGAATGCGAAAAACACGTTTTCTGGTGTTTTCTGCACTCCACAGTTCGTTTGATATGCGGGAACCGCCATATCTTCGGTATCGTTGTTGTTTCCAGCTGAGATATGCATTTTCAGTGATAATCTTCATGATTCTGCTGTTACAAGAGTGCAGAATCACCGAAATCGCTGTTTTCGTGCTATTGGATGCGAAAAACACGTTTTCTGGTGTTTTCAGCACTCCACAGTGCGTTTGATATGCGGAAGCTGCGATATCTTCGGTATCGTTGTTGTTTCCAGCTGAGATATGCATTTTCAGTGATAATCTTCATGATTCTGCTGTTACAAATGTGCAGAATCACCGAAATCGCTGTTTTCGTGCTTTTGAATGCGAAAAACACGTTTTCTGGTGTTTTCAGCACGCCGCAGAACGTTTGGTATGCGGAAGCTGCGATATCTTCGGTATCGTTGTTGTTCCCAGCTGAGAAATGCATTTTCAGTGATAATCTTCATGATTCTGCTGTTACAAGTGTTCAGAATAACCGAAATCGCTGTTTTCGTACTATTGAATGCGAAAAACACGTTTTCTGGTGTTTTCAGCACTCCACAGTGCGTTTGATATGCGGAAACTGCCATATCTTCGGTATCGTTGTTGTTTCCAGCTGAGATATGCATTTTCAGTGATAATCTTCATGATTCTGCTGTTACAAGTGTGCAGAATCACCGAAATCGCTGTTTTCGTGCTATTGAATGCGAAAAACACGTTTTCAGGCGTTTTCAGCACTCCACAGTGCGTTTGTTATGCGGAAACTGCGATATCTTCGGTATCGTTGTTGTTTCCAGCTGAGATATGCATTTTCAGTGATAATCTTCATGATTCCGCTGTTACAAGTGTTCAGAATCACCGAAATCGCTGTTTTCGTGCTATTGAATGCGAAAAACACGTTTTCTGGTGTTTTCTGCACTCCACAGTTCGTTTGATATGCGGGAACCGCCATATCTTCGGTATCGTTGTTGTTTCCAGCTGAGATATGCATTTTCAGTGATAATCTTCATGATTCTGCTGTTACAAGAGTGCAGAATCACCGAAATCGCTGTTTTCGTGCTATTGGATGCGAAAAACACGTTTTCTGGTGTTTTCAGCACTCCACAGTGCGTTTGATATGCGGAAGCTGCGATATCTTCGGTATCGTTGTTGTTTCCAGCTGAGATATGCATTTTCAGTGATAATCTTCATGATTCTGCTGTTACAAATGTGCAGAATCACCGAAATCGCTGTTTTCGTGCTTTTGAATGCGAAAAACACGTTTTCTGGTGTTTTCAGCACGCCGCAGAACGTTTGGTATGCGGAAGCTGCGATATCTTCGGTATCGTTGTTGTTCCCAGCTGAGAAATGCATTTTCAGTGATAATCTTCATGATTCTGCTGTTACAAGTGTTCAGAATAACCGAAATCGCTGTTTTCGTACTATTGAATGCGAAAAACACGTTTTCTGGTGTTTTCAGCACTCCACAGTGCGTTTGATATGCGGAAACTGCCATATCTTCGGTATCGTTGTTGTTTCCAGCTGAGATATGCATTTTCAGTGATAATCTTCATGATTCTGCTGTTACAAGTGTGCAGAATCACCGAAATCGCTGTTTTCGTGCTATTGAATGCGAAAAACACGTTTTCAGGCGTTTTCAGCACTCCACAGTGCGTTTGTTATGCGGAAACTGCGATATCTTCGGTATCGTTGTTGTTTCCAGCTGAGATATGCATTTTCAGTGATAATCTTCATGATTCCGCTGTTACAAGTGTTCAGAATCACCGAAATCGCTGTTTTCGTGCTATTGAATGCGAAAAACACGTTTTCTGGTGTTTTCAGCACTCCACAGTTCGTTTGATATGCGGGAACCGCCATATCTTCGGTATCGTTGTTGTTTCCAGCTGAGATATGCATTTTCAGTGATAATCTTCATGATTCTGCTGTTACAAATGTGCAGAATCACCGAAATCGCTGTTTTCGTGCTATTGAATGCGAAAAACACGTTTTCTGGTGCTTTCAGCACTCCACAGTGCGTTTGTTATGCGGAAACTGCGATATCTTCGGTATCGTTGTTGTTTCCAGCTGAGATATGCATTTTCAGTGATAATCTTCCTGATTCTGCTGTTACAAGTGTGCAGAATCACCGAAATCGCTGTTTTCGTGCTATTGGATGCGAAAAACACGTTTTCTGGTGTTTTCAGCACTCCACAGTGCGTTTGATATGCGGAAGCTGCGATATCTTCGGTATCGTTGTTGTTTCCAGCTGAGATATGCATTTTCAGTGATAATCTTCATGATTCTGCTGTTACAAATGTGCAGAATCACCGAAATCGCTGTTTTCGTGCTTTTGAATGCGAAAAACTCGTTTTCTGGTGTTTTCAGCACGCCGCAGAACGTTTGATATGCGGAAGCTGCGATATCTTTGGTATCGTTGTTGTTCCCAGCTGAGATATGCATTTTCAGTGATAATCTTCATGATTCTGCTGTTACAAGTGTGCAGAATCACCGAAATCGCTGTTTTCGTGCTATTGAATGCGAAAAACTCGTTTTCAGGTGTTTTCAGCACTCCACAGTGCGTTTGTTATGCGGAACCTGCGATATCTTCGGTATCGTTGTTGTTTCCAGCTGAGATATGCATTTTCAGTGATAATCTTCATGATTCTGCTGTTACAAGTGTTCAGAATCACCGAAATCGCTGTTTTCGTGCTATTGAATGCGAAAAACACGTTTTCTGGTGTTTTCAGCACTCCACAGTTCGTTTGATATGCGGAAACTGCCATATCTTCGGTATCGTTGTTGTTTCCAGCTGAGATATGCATTTTCAGTGATAATCTTCATGATTCTGCTGTTACAAGTGTGCAGAATCACCGAAATCGCTGTTTTCGTGCTATTGAATGCGAAAAACACGTTTTCTGGTGTTTTCAGCACTGCACAGTGCGTTTGATATGCGGAAGCTGCAATATCTTCGGTATCGTTGTTGTCTCCAGCTGAGATATGCATTTTCAGTGATAATCTTCATGATTCTGCTGTTACAAGTGTGCAGAATCACCGAAATCGCTGTTTTCGTGCTATTGGATGCGAAAGACACGTTTTCAGGTGTTTTCAGCACTCCAAGGTGCGTTTGATATGCGGAAACTGCGATATCTTCGGTATCGTTGTTGTTTCCAGCTGAGATATGCATTTTCAGTGATAATCTTCATGATTCTGCTGTTACAAGTGTGCAGAATCACCGAAATCGCTGTTTTCGTGCTATTGAATGCGAACAACACGTTTTCTGGTGTTTTCAGCACTCCACAGTGCGTTTGTTATGCGGAAACTGCGATATCTTCGGTATCGTTGTTGTTTCCAGCTGAGATATGCATTTTCAGTGATAATCTTCCTGATTCTGCTGTTACAAGTGTGCAGAATCACCGAAATCGCTGTTTTCGTGCTTTTGAATGCGAAAAACACGTTTTCTGGTGTTTTCAGCACGCCACAGAACGTTTGACATGCGGAAACTGCGATATCTTCGGTATCGTTGTTGTTTCCAGCTGAGATATGCATTTTCAGTGATAATCTTCATGATTCTGCTGTTACAAGTGTGCAGAATCACCGAAATCGCTGTTTTCGTGCTATTCAATGCGAAAAACACGTTTTCTGGTGTTTTCAGCACTCCACAGTGCGTTTGTTATGCGGAAACTGCGATATCTTCGGTATCGTTGTTGTTTCCAGCTGAGATATGCATATTCAGTGATAATCTTCATGATTCTGCTGTTACAAGTGTTCAGAATCACCGAAATCGCTGTTTTCGTGCTATTGAATGCGAAAAACACGTTTTCTGTTGTTTTCAGCACTCCACAGTTCGTTTGATATGCGGAAACTGCCATATCTTCGGTATCGTTGTTGTTTCCAGCTGAGATATGCATTTTCAGTGATAATCTTCATGATTCTGCTGTTACAAGAGTGCAGAATCACCGAAATCGCTGTTTTCGTGCTATTGAATGCGAAAAACACGTTTTCTGGTGTTTTCAGCACTGCACAGTGCGTTTGATATGCGGAAGCTGCGATATCTTCGGTATCGTTGTTGTCTCCAGCTGAGATATGCATTTTCAGTGATAATCTTCATGATTCTGATGTTACAAGTGTGCAGAATCACCGAAATCGCTGATTTCGTGCTATTGGATGCGAAAGACACGTTTTCAGGTGTTTTCAGCACTCCACAGTGCGTTTGATATGCGGAAACTGCGATATCTTCGGTATCGTTGTTGTTTCCAGCTGAGATATGCATTTTCAGTGATAATCTTCATGATTCTGCTGTTACAAGTGTGCAGAATCACCGAAATCGCTGTTTTCGTGCTATTGAATGCGAAAAACACGTTTTCTGGTGTTTTCAGCACTCCACAGTGCGATTGTTATGCGGAAACTGTGATATCTTCGGTATCGTTGTTGTTTCCAGCGGAGATATGCATTTTCAGTGATAATCTTCCTGATTCTGCTGTTACAAGTGTGCAGAATCACCGAAATCGCTGTTTTCGTGCTATTGGATGCGAAAAACACGTTTTCTGGTGTTTTCAGCACTCCACAGTGCGTTTGATATGCGGAAGCTGCGATATCTTCGGTATCGTTGTTGTTTCCAGCTGAGATATGCATTTTCAGTGATAATCTTCATGATTCTGCTGTTACAAATGTGCAGAATCACCGAAATCGCTGTTTTCGTGCTTTTGAATGCGAAAAACACGTTTTCTGGTGTTTTCAGCACGCCGCAGAACGTTTGATATGCGGAAGCTGCGATATGTTCGGTATCGTTGTTGTTCCCAGCTGAGATATGCATTTTCAGTGATAATCTTCATGATTCTGCTGTTACAAATGTGCAGAATCACCGAAATCGCTGTTTTCGTGCTATTGAATGCGAAAAACACGTTTTCTGGTGTTTTCAGCACTCCACAGTGCGTTTGTTATGCGGAAACTGCGATATCTTCGGTATCGCTGTTGTTTCCAGCTGAGATATGCATTTTCAGTGATAATCTTCCTGATTCTGCTGTTACAAGTGTGCAGAATCACCGAAATCGCTGTTTTCGTGCTATTGGATGCGAAAAACACGTTTTCTGGTGTTTTCAGCACTCCACAGTGCGTTTGATATGCGGAAGCTGCGATATCTTCGGTATCGTTGTTGTTTCCAGCTGAGATATGCATTTTCAGTGATAATCTTCATGATTCTGCTGTTACAAATGTGCAGAATCACCGAAATCGCTGTTTTCGTGCTTTTGAATGCGAAAAACACGTTTTCTGGTGTTTTCAGCACTCCACAGTGCGATTGTTATGCGGAAACTGTGATATCTTCGGTATCGTTGTTGTTTCCAGCGGAGATATGCATTTTCAGTGATAATCTTCCTGATTCTGCTGTTACAAGTGTGCAGAATCACCGAAATCGCTGTTTTCGTGCTATTGGATGCGAAAAACACGTTTTCTGGTGTTTTCAGCACGCCGCAGAACGTTTGATATGCGGAAGCTGCGATATCTTCGGTATCGTTGTTGTTCCCAGCTGAGATATGCATTTTCAGTGATAATCTTCATGATTCTGCTGTTACAAGTGTTCAGAATCACCGAAATCGCTGTTTTCGTGCTATTGAATGCGAAAAACACGTTTTCTGGTGTTTTCAGCACTCCACAGTTCGTTTGATATGCGGGAACCGCCATATCTTCGGTATCGTTGTTGTTTCCAGCTGAGATATGCATTTTCAGTGATAATCTTCATGATTCTGCTGTTACAAATGTGCAGAATCACCGAAATCGCTGTTTTCGTGCTATTGAATGCGAAAAACACGTTTTCTGGTGTTTTCAGCACTCCACAGTGCGTTTGTTATGCGGAAACTGCGATATCTTCGGTATCGTTGTTGTTTCCAGCTGAGATATGCATTTTCAGTGATAATCTTCCTGATTCTGCTGTTACAAGTGTGCAGAATCACCGAAATCGCTGTTTTCGTGCTATTGAATGCGAAAAACACGTTTTCTGGTGTTTTCAGCACTCCACAGTGCGTTTGTTATGCGGAAACTGCGATATCTTCGGTATCGTTGTTGTTTCCAGCTGAGATATGCATTTTCTACGATAATATTTGTGAGACCTCTGTCAGAAGTATGCAGAATCTTCGAGAACGCTCTTTTCGAGCTACTTAATGCGAGAAACACGTTTTCTGGTGTTTTCACCACACCACAGTTCGTTGGAGGTGCAGAACCGGAGATATCTTGGTTTTCGTGGGGTTTCAAGCTGAGATATGCATTTTCTGCGATAATCTTGGTGAGACCTCTGTCCGAAGTATGCTGAATCATCGAGATCGCACTTTTCGAGATAGTTAATGCGAGAAAAACCTTATCTGGTGTTTTCACCACTCCACAGTGCGTTTGATATGCAGAACCAGCGATATCTTGGCTTTCGTGGGGTTTCAAGCTGAGATATGCATTTTCTGTGATAATATTGGTGAGACTTCAGTCAGAAGTATGCTTAATCATCGAGATCGCTCGTTTCGAGCTATTTAATGCGAGAAACACGTTATCTGGTGTTTTCAGCACTCCACAGTGCGTTTGATATGCAGAACCAGCGATATCTTGGTTTTCGTGGGGATTCAAGCTGAGATATGCAATTTCAGCGATAATCTTGGTGAGACTTCTGTCCGAAGTATGCTTAATCATCGAGATCGCTCTATTCGAGCTATTTTATGCGAGAAACACGTTATCTGGTGTTTTCAGCACTCCACAGTGCGTTTGATATGCAGAACCAGCGATATCTTGGTTTTCGTGGGGATTCAAGCTGAGATATGCAATTTCTGCGATAATCTTGGTGAGACTTCTGTCCGAAGTATGCTTAATCATCGAGATCGCTCGTTTCGAGCTTTATAATGCGAGAAACACGTTATCTGGTGTTTTCAGCACTCCACAGTGCGTTTGATATGTAGAACCAGCGATATCTGGGTTTTCGTGGGGTTTCAAGCTGAGATATGCATTTTCTACGATAATCTTGGTGAGACTTCTGTCCGAAGTGTGCAGAATCATCGAGATCGCTCTTTTCGAGCTATTTAATGCGAGAAACACGTTTTCTGGAGTTTTCACCACACCACAGTTCGTTGGAGGTGCAGAACCGGAGATATCTTGGTTTTCGTGGGGTTTCAAGCTGAGATATGCATTTTCTGCGATAATCTTGGTGAGACCTCTGTCCGAAGTATGCTGAATCATCGAGATCGCACTTTTCGAGATAGTTAATGCGAGAAAAACCTTATCTGGTGTTTTCACCACTCCACAGTGCGTTTGATATGCAGAACCAGCGATATCTTGGCTTTCGTGGGGTTTCAAGCTGAGATATGCATTTTCTGTGATAATATTGGTGAGACTTCAGTCAGAAGTATGCTTAATCATCGAGATCGCTCGTTTCGAGCTATTTAATGCGAGAAACACGTTATCTGGTGTTTTCAGCACTCCACAGTGCGTTTGATATGTAGAACCAGCGATATCTGGGTTTTCGTGGGGTTTCAAGCTGAGATATGCATTTACTACGATAATCTTGGTGAGACTTCTGTCCGAAGTGTGCAGAATCATCGAGATCGCTCTTTTCGAGCTATTTAATGCGAGAAACACGTTTTCTGGGGTTTTCACCACACCACAGTTCGTTGGAGGTGCAGAACCGGAGATATCTTGGTTTTCGTGGGGGTTCAAGCTGAGATATGCATTTTCTGCGATAATCTTGGTGAGACCTCTGTCCGAAGTATGCTGAATCATCGAGATCGCACTTTTAGAGATAGTTAATGCGAGAAAAACCTTATCTGGTGTTTTCACCACTCCACAGTGCGTTTGATATGCAGAACCAGCGATATCTTGGCTTTCGTGGGGTTTCAAGCTGAGATATGCATTTTCTGTGATAATATTGGTGAGACTTCAGTCAGAAGTATGCAGAATCATCTAGATCGCTCGTTTCGAGCTATTTAATGCGAGAAACACGTTATCTCGTTGTTTTCACCACTCCACAGTGCGTTTGAAATGCACAACCGGCGACATCTTGATTTTCGTGAGGTTTCAAGCTGAGATATGCATTTTCTGCGATAATATTGGTGAGACTTCTCTCCAAAGTATGCAGAATCATCGATATCGCTCTTTTCGAGCTATTTAATGCGAGAAACACGTCATCTGGTGTTTTGACCACTCCACAGTGCGTTTGATATGTAGAGCCGCCGATAACTTGGTTTTCGTGGGGTTTCCAGCTGAAATATGCATTTTCTGCGATAATCTTGGTGTTTCATCTATGAGAAGTATGGAGAATCATCGAGAACTCTCTTTTCGAGCTATTTGATGCGAAAAAACAAGTTTTCTGGTGTTTTGACCACTCCACAGTGCGTTTGATGTGTAGAGCCGCCGATAACTTGGTTTTCGTGGTGTTTCCAGCTGAGATATGCAGTTTCTGCGATAATCTTGGTGTTTCATCTATGAGAAGTATGCAGGATGATCTAGATCGCTCGTTTCGAGCTATTTAATGCGAAAAAACAAGTTTTCTGGTGTTTTCAACATTCCACAGTGCGTTTGATATGCAGAACCGGCGATATCTTGATTTTCGTGGTGTTTCCAGCTGAGATATGCATTTTCAGCGATAATCTTGGTGTTTCATCTATGAGAAGGATGCAGAATCATCGAGAACTCTCTTTTCGAGCTATTTGATGCGAAAAAACAAGCTTTCTGGTGTTATGACCACTCCACAGTGCGTTTGATGTGTAGAGCCGCCGATAACTTGGTTTTCGTGGTGTTTCCAGCTGAGATATGCATTTTCTGCGATAATCTTGGTGTTTCATCTATGAGAAGTATGCAGGATCATCTAGATCGCTCGTTTCGAGATATTTAATGCGAAAAAACAAGTTTTCTGGTGTTTTCAACATTCCACAGTGCGTTTGATATGCAGAACCGGCGATATCTTGATTTTCGTGGTGTTTCCAGCTGAGATATGCATTTTCTGCGATAAGCTTGGTGAGTCTTCTGCCAGAAGTATGCAGAATCATCTAGATCGCTCTTTTCGTGCTATATAATGCGAGAAACACGTTTTCTGGTGTATTCACCACTCCACAGTACGTTAGACATGCAGAACCGGAGATATCTTCGTTTCGGTCGGGTTTCAAGCTGAGATATGCATTTTCTACGATAATATTTGTGAGACCTCTGTCAGAAGTATGCAGAATCTTCGAAAACGCTCTTTTCGAGCTACTTAATGCGAGAAACACGTTTTCTGGTGTTTTCACCACTCCACAGTACGTTTGATGTGCAGAACCGGAGATATCTTGGTTTTCGCGTGGTTTCAAGCTGAGATATACATTTTCTGCGATAATCTTGGTGTTTCATCTATGAGAAGTATGCAGAATCATCAGGAACCCTCTTTTCGAGCTAGTTAATGCGAGTAACACGTTTTCAGGTGTTTTCAGCACTCCACAGTGCGTTTGTTATGCGGAAACTGCGATATCTTCGGTATCGTGGTTGTTTCCAGCTGAGATATGCATTTTCAGTGATAATCTTCATGATTCCGCTGTTACAAGTGTTCAGAATCACCGAAATCGCTGTTTTCGTGCTATTGAATGCGAAAAACACGTTTTCTGGTGTTTTCTGCACTCCACAGTTCGTTTGATATGCGGGAACCGCCATATCTTCGGTATCGTTGTTGTTTCCAGCTGAGATATGCATTTTCAGTGATAATCTTCATGATTCTGCTGTTACAAGTGTGCAGAATCACCGAAATCGCTGTTTTCGTGCCTTTGAATGCGAAAAACACGTTTTCTGGTGTTTTCAGCACTCCACAGTGCGTTTGTTATGCGGAAACTGCGATATCTTCGGTATCGTTGTTGTTTCCAGCTGAGATATGCATTTTCAGTGATAATCTTCCTGATTCTGCTGTTACAAGTGTGCAGAATCACCGAAATCGCTGTTTTCGTGCTATTGAATGCGAAAAACACGTTTTCTGGTGTTTTCAGCACTCCACAGTGCGTTTGTTATGCGGAAACTGCGATATCTTCGGTATCGTTGTTGTTTCCAGCTGAGATATGCATTTTCAGTGATAATCTTCCTGATTCTGCTGTTACAAGTGTGCAGAATCATCGAAATCGCTGTTTTCGTGCTATTGGATGCGAAAAACACGTTTTCTGGTGTTTTCAGCACTCCACAGTGCGTTTGATATGCGGAAGCTGCGATATCTTCGGTATCGTTGTTGTTTCCAGCTGAGATATGCATTTTCAGTGATAATCTTCATGATTCTGCTGTTACAAATGTGCAGAATCACCGAAATCGCTGTTTTCGTGCTTTTGAATGCGAAAAACTCGTTTTCTGGTGTTTTCAGCACGCCGCAGAACGTTTGATATGCGGAAGCTGCGATATCTTTGGTATCGTTGTTGTTCCCAGCTGAGATATGCATTTTCAGTGATAATCTTCATGATTCTGCTGTTACAAGTGTTCAGAATCACCGAAATCGCTGTTTTCGTGCTTTTGAATGCGAAAAACACGTTTTCTGGTGTTTTCAGCACTCCACAGTGCGTTTGATATGCGGAAACTGCCATATCTTCGGTATCGTTGTTGTTTCCAGCTGAGATATGCATTTTCAGTGATAATCTTCATGATTCTGCTGTTACAAGTGTGCAGAATCACCGAAATCGCTGTTTTCGTGCTATTGAATGCGAAAAACACGTTTTCAGGCGTTTTCAGCACTCCACAGTGCGTTTGTTATGCGGAAACTGCGATATCTTCGGTATCGTTGTTGTTTCCAGCTGAGATATGCATTTTCAGTGATAATCTTCCTGATTCTGCTGTTACAAGTGTTCAGAATAACCGAAATCGCTGTTTTCGTACTATTGAATGCGAAAAACACGTTTTCTGGTGTTTTCAGCACGCCGCAGAACGTTTGATATGCGGAAGCTGCGATATCTTTGGTATCGTTGTTGTTCCCAGCTGAGATATGCATTTTCAGTGATAATCTTCATGATTCTGCTGTTACAAGTGTTCAGAATCACCGAAATCGCTGTTTTCGTACTATTGAATGCGAAAAACACGTTTTCTGGTGTTTTCAGCACTCCACAGTGCGTTTGATATGCGGAAACTGCCATATCTTCGGTATCGTTGTTGTTCCCAGCTGAGATATGCATTTTCAGTGATAATCTTCATGATTCTGCTGTTACAAGTGTGCAGAATCACCGAAATCGCTGTTTTCGTGCTATTGAATGCGAAAAACACGTTTTCAGGTGTTTTCAGCACTCCACAGTGCGTTTGTTATGCGGAAACTGCGATATCTTCGGTATCGTTGTTGTTTCCAGCTGAGATATGCATTTTCAGTGATAATCTTCATGATTCCGCTGTTACAAGTGTTCAGAATCACCGAAATCGCTGTTTTCGTGCTATTGAATGCGAAAAACACGTTTTCTGGTGTTTTCTGCACTCCACAGTTCGTTTGATATGCGGGAACCGCCATATCTTCGGTATCGTTGATGTTTCCAGCTGAGATATGCATTTTCAGTGATAATCTTCATGATTCTGCTGTTACAAATGTGCAGAATCACCGAAATCGCTGTTTTCGTGCTATTGAATGCGAAAAACACGTTTTCTGGTGTTTTCAGCACTCCACAGTGCGTTTGTTATGCGGAAACTGCGATATCTTCGGTATCGTTGTTGTTTCCAGCTGAGATATGCATTTTCAGTGATAATCTTCCTGATTCTGCTGTTACAAGTGTGCAGAATCACCGAAATCGCTGTTTTCGTGCTATTGAATGCGAAAAACACGTTTTCTGGTGTTTTCAGCACTCCACAGTGCGTTTGTTATGCGGAAACTGCGATATCTTCGGTATCGTTGTTGTTTCCAGCTGAGATATGCATTTTCAGTGATAATCTTCCTGATTCTGCTGTTACAAGTGTGCAGAATCACCGAAATCGCTGTTTTCGTGCTATTGGATGCGAAAAACACGTTTTCTGGTGTTTTCAGCACTCCACAGTGCGTTTGATATGCGGAAGCTGCGATATCTTCGGTATCGTTGTTGTTTCCAGCTGAGATATGCATTTTCAGTGATAATCTTCATGATTCTGCTGTTACAAGTGTGCAGAATCATCGAAATCGCTGTTTTCGTGCTATTGAATGCGAAAAACACGTTTTCAGGTGTTTTCAGCACTTCACAGTGCGTTTGTTATGCGGAAACTGCGATATCTTCGGTATCGTTGTTGTTTCCAGCTGAGATATGCATTTTCAGTGATAATCTTCATGATTCCGCTGTTACAAGTGTTCAGAATCACCGAAATCGCTGTTTTCGTGCTATTGAATGCGAAAAACACGTTTTCTGGTGTTTTCTGCACTCCACAGTTCGTTTGATATGCGGGAACCGCCATATCTTCGGTATCGTTGTTGTTTCCAGCTGAGATATGCATTTTCAGTGATAATCTTCATGATTCTGCTGTTACAAGTGTGCAGAATCACCGAAATCGCTGTTTTCGTGCTATTGGATGCGAAAAACACGTTTTCTGGTGTTTTCAGCACTCCACAGTGCGTTTGATATGCGGAAGCTGCGATATCTTCGGTATCGTTGTTGTTTCCAGCTGAGATATGCATTTTCAGTGATAATCTTCATGATTCTGCTGTTACAAATGTGCAGAATCACCGAAATCGCTGTTTTCGTGCTTTTGAATGCGAAAAACTCGTTTTCTGGTGTTTTCAGCACGCCGCAGAACGTTTGATATGCGGAAGCTGCGATATCTTTGGTATCGTTGTTGTTCCCAGCTGAGATATGCATTTTCAGTGATAATCTTCATGATTCTGCTGTTACAAGTGTTCAGAATCACCGAAATCGCTGTTTTCGTGCTATTGAATGCGAAAAACACGTTTTCTGGTGTTTTCAGCACTCCACAGTGCGTTTGATATGCGGAAACTGCCATATCTTCGGTATCGTTGTTGTTTCCAGCTGAGATATGCATTTTCAGTGATAATCTTCATGATTCTGCTGTTACAAGTGTGCAGAATCACCGAAATCGCTGTTTTCGTGCTATTGAATGCGAAAAACACGTTTTCAGGTGTTTTCAGCACTCCACAGTGCGTTTGTTATGCGGAACCTGCGATATCTTCGGTATCGTTGTTGTTTCCAGCTGAGATATGCATTTTCAGTGATAATCTTCATGATTCTGCTGTTACAAGTGTTCAGAATCACCGAAATCGCTTTTTTCGTGCTATTGAATGCGAAAAACACGTTTTCTGGAGTTTTCAGCACTCCACAGTTCGTTTGATATGCGGAAACTGCCATATCTTCGGTATCGTTGTTGTTTCCAGCTGAGATATGCATTTTCAGTGATAATCTTCATGATTCTGCTGTTACAAGTGTGCAGAATCATCGAAATCGCTGTTTTCGTGCTATTGAATGCGAAAAACACGTTTTCAGGTGTTTTCAGCACTCCACAGTGCGTTTGTTATGCGGAAACTGCGATATCTTCGGTATCGTTGTTGTTTCCAGCTGAGATATGCATTTTCAGTGATAATCTTCATGATTCCGCTGTTACAAGTGTTCAGAATCACCGAAATCGCTGTTTTCGTGCTATTGAATGCGAAAAACACGTTTTCTGGTGTTTTCTGCACTCCACAGTTCGTTTGATATGCGGGAACCGCCATATCTTCGGTATCGTTGTTGTTTCCAGCTGAGATATGCATTTTCAGTGATAATCTTCATGATTCTGCTGTTACAAGTGTGCAGAATCACCGAAATCGCTGTTTTCGTGCTATTGGATGCGAAAAACACGTTTTCTGGTGTTTTCAGCACTCCACAGTGCGTTTGATATGCGGAAGCTGCGATATCTTCGGTATCGTTGTTGTTTCCAGCTGAGATATGCATTTTCAGTGATAATCTTCATGATTCTGCTGTTACAAATGTGCAGAATCACCGAAATCGCTGTTTTCGTGCTTTTGAATGCGAAAAACTCGTTTTCTGGTGTTTTCAGCACGCCGCAGAACGTTTGATATGCGGAAGCTGCGATATCTTTGGTATCGTTGTTGTTCCCAGCTGAGATATGCATTTTCAGTGATAATCTTCATGATTCTGCTGTTACAAGTGTTCAGAATCACCGAAATCGCTGTTTTCGTGCTATTGAATGCGAAAAACACGTTTTCTGGTGTTTTCAGCACTCCACAGTGCGTTTGATATGCGGAAACTGCCATATCTTCGGTATCGTTGTTGTTTCCAGCTGAGATATGCATTTTCAGTGATAATCTTCATGATTCTGCTGTTACAAGTGTGCAGAATCACCGAAATCGCTGTTTTCGTGCTATTGAATGCGAAAAACACGTTTTCAGGTGTTTTCAGCACTCCACAGTGCGTTTGTTATGCGGAACCTGCGATATCTTCGGTATCGTTGTTGTTTCCAGCTGAGATATGCATTTTCAGTGATAATCTTCATGATTCTGCTGTTACAAGTGTTCAGAATCACCGAAATCGCTTTTTTCGTGCTATTGAATGCGAAAAACACGTTTTCTGGAGTTTTCAGCACTCCACAGTTCGTTTGATATGCGGAAACTGCCATATCTTCGGTATCGTTGTTGTTTCCAGCTGAGATATGCATTTTCAGTGATAATCTTCATGATTCTGCTGTTACAAATGTGCAGAATCACCGAAATCGCTGTTTTCGTGCTTTTGAATGCGAAAAACACGTTTTCTGGTGTTTTCAGCACGCCACAGAACGTTTGACATGCGGAAACTGCGATATCTTCGTTATCGTTGTTGTTTCCAGCTGAGATATGCATTTTCAGTGATAATCTCCATGATTCTGCTGTTACAAGTGTGCAGAATCACCGAAATCGCTGTTTTCGTGCTATTGAATGCGAAAAACACGTTTTCTGGTGTTTTCATCACTCCACAGTGCGTTTGATATGCGGAAACTGCCATATCTTCGGTATCGTTGTTGGTTCCAGCTGAGATATGCATTTTCAGTGATAATCTTCATGATTCTGCTGTTACAAGTGTTCAGAATCACCGAAATCGCTGTTTTCGTGCTATTGAATGCGAAAAACACGTTTTCTGGTGTTTTCAGCACTCCACAGTGCGTTTGTTATGCGGAAACTGCGATATCTTCGGTATCGTTGTTGTTTCCAGCTGACATATGCATTTTCAGTGATAATCTTCATGATTCTGCTGTTACAAGTGTGCAGAATCACCGAAATCGCTGTTTTCGTGCTATTGAATGCGAAAAACTCGTTTTCAGGTGTTTTCAGCACTCCACAGTGCGTTTGTTATGCGGAACCTGCGATATCTTCGGTATCGTTGTTGTTTCCAGCTGAGATATGCATTTTCAGTGATAATCTTCATGATTCTGCTGTTACAAGTGTTCAGAATCACCGAAATCGCTGTTTTCGTGCTATTGAATGCGAAAAACACGTTTTCTGGTGTTTTCAACACTCCACAGTTCGTTTGATATGCGGAAACTGCCATATCTTCGGTATCGTTGTTGTTTCCAGCTGAGATATGCATTTTCAGTGATAATCTTCATGATTCTGCTGTTACAAGTGTGCAGAATCACCGAAATCGCTGTTTTCGTGCTATTGAATGCGAAAAACACGTTTTCTGGTGTTTTCAGCACTGCACAGTGCGTTTGATATGCGGAAGCTGCAATATCTTCGGTATCGTTGTTGTCTCCAGCTGAGATATGCATTTTCAGTGATAATCTTCATGATTCTGCTGTTACAAGTGTGCAGAATCACCGAAATCGCTGTTTTCGTGCTATTGAATGCGAAAAACACGTTTTCTGGTGTTTTCAGCACTCCACAGTGCGTTTGATATGCGGAAGCTGCGATATCTTCGGTATCGTTGTTGTTTCCAGCTGAGATATGCATTTTCAGTGATAATCTTTATGATTATGCTGTTACAAGTGTGCAGAATCACCGAAATCGCTGTTTTCGTGCTATTGGATGCGAAAGACACGTTTTCAGGTGTTTTCAGCACTCCACAGTGCGTTTCATATGCGGAAACTGCCATATCTTCGGTATCGTTGTTGTTTCCAGCTGAGATATGCATTTTCAGTGATAATCTTCATGATTCTGCTGTTACAAGTGTGCAGAATCACCGAAATCGCTGTTTTCGTGCTATTGAATGCGAAAAACACGTTTTCAGGTGTTTTCAGCACTCCACAGTGCGTTTGTTATGCGGAACCTGCGATATCTTCGGTATCGTTGTTGTTTCCAGCTGAGATATGCATTTTCAGTGATAATCTTCATGATTCTGCTGTTACAAGTGTTCAGAATCACCGAAATCGCTGTTTTCGTGCTATTGAATGCGAAAAACACGTTTTCTGGAGTTTTCAGCACTCCACAGTTCGTTTGATATGCGGAAACTGCCATATCTTCGGTATCGTTGTTGTTTCCAGCTGAGATATGCATTTTCAGCGATAATCTTCCTGATTCTGCTGTTACAAGTGTGCAGAATCACCGAAATCGCTGTTTTCGTGCTATTGGATGCGAAAAACACGTTTTCTGGTGTTTTCAGCACTCCACAGTGCGTTTGATATGCGGAAGCTGCGATATCTTCGGTATCGTTGTTGTTTCCAGCTGAGATATGCATTTTCAGTGATAATCTTCATGATTCTGCTGTTACAAATGTGCAGAATCACCGAAATCGCTGTTTTCGTGCTTTTGAATGCGAAAAACACGTTTTCTGGTGTTTTCAGCACGCCGCAGAACGTTTGGTATGCGGAAGCTGCGATATCTTCGGTATCGTTGTTGTTCCCAGCTGAGAAATGCATTTTCAGTGATAATCTTCATGATTCTGCTGTTACAAGTGTTCAGAATAACCGAAATCGCTGTTTTCGTACTATTGAATGCGAAAAACACGTTTTCTGGTGTTTTCAGCACTCCACAGTGCGTTTGATATGCGGAAACTGCCATATCTTCGGTATCGTTGTTGTTTCCAGCTGAGATATGCATTTTCAGTGATAATCTTCATGATTCTGCTGTTACAAGTGTGCAGAATCACCGAAATCGCTGTTTTCGTGCTATTGAATGCGAAAAACACGTTTTCAGGTGTTTTCAGCACTCCACAGTGCGTTTGTTATGCGGAAACTGCGATATCTTCGGTATCGTTGTTGTTTCCAGCTGAGATATGCATTTTCAGTGATAATCTTCATGATTCCGCTGTTACAAGTGTTCAGAATCACCGAAATCGCTGTTTTCGTGCTATTGAATGCGAAAAACACGTTTTCTGGTGTTTTCAGCACTCCACAGTTCGTTTGATATGCGGGAACCGCCATATCTTCGGTATCGTTGTTGTTTCCAGCTGAGATATGCATTTTCAGTGATAATCTTCATGATTCTGCTGTTACAAATGTGCAGAATCACCGAAATCGCTGTTTTCGTGCTATTGAATGCGAAAAACACGTTTTCTGGTGTTTTCAGCACTCCACAGTGCGTTTGTTATGCGGAAACTGCGATATCTTCGGTATCGTTGTTGTTTCCAGCTGAGATATGCATTTTCAGTGATAATCTTCCTGATTCTGCTGTTACAAGTGTGCAGAATCACCGAAATCGCTGTTTTCGTGCTATTGGATGCGAAAAACACGTTTTCTGGTGTTTTCAGCACTCCACAGTGCGTTTGATATGCGGAAGCTGCGATATCTTCGGTATCGTTGTTGTTTCCAGCTGAGATATGCATTTTCAGTGATAATCTTCATGATTCTGCTGTTACAAATGTGCAGAATCACCGAAATCGCTGTTTTCGTGCTTTTGAATGCGAAAAACTCGTTTTCTGGTGTTTTCAGCACGCCGCAGAACGTTTGATATGCGGAAGCTGCGATATCTTTGGTATCGTTGTTGTTCCCAGCTGAGATATGCATTTTCAGTGATAATCTTCATGATTCTGCTGTTACAAGTGTGCAGAATCACCGAAATCGCTGTTTTCGTGCTATTGAATGCGAAAAACTCGTTTTCAGGTGTTTTCAGCACTCCACAGTGCGTTTGTTATGCGGAACCTGCGATATCTTCGGTATCGTTGTTGTTTCCAGCTGAGATATGCATTTTCAGTGATAATCTTCATGATTCTGCTGTTACAAGTGTTCAGAATCACCGAAATCGCTGTTTTCGTGCTATTGAATGCGAAAAACACGTTTTCTGGTGTTTTCAACACTCCACAGTTCGTTTGATATGCGGAAACTGCCATATCTTCGGTATCGTTGTTGTTTCCAGCTGAGATATGCATTTTCAGTGATAATCTTCATGATTCTGCTGTTACAAGTGTGCAGAATCACCGAAATCGCTGTTTTCGTGCTATTGAATGCGAAAAACACGTTTTCTGGTGTTTTCAGCACTGCACAGTGCGTTTGATATGCGGAAGCTGCAATATCTTCGGTATCGTTGTTGTCTCCAGCTGAGATATGCATTTTCAGTGATAATCTTCATGATTCTGCTGTTACAAGTGTGCAGAATCACCGAAATCGCTGTTTTCGTGCTATTGAATGCGAAAAACACGTTTTCTGGTGTTTTCAGCACTCCACAGTGCGTTTGATATGCGGAAGCTGCGATATCTTCGGTATCGTTGTTGTTTCCAGCTGAGATATGCATTTTCAGTGATAATCTTTATGATTATGCTGTTACAAGTGTGCAGAATCATCGAAATCGCTGTTTTCGTGCTATTGGATGCGAAAAACACGTTTTCTGGTGTTTTCAGCACTGCACAGTGCGTTTGATATGCGGAAGCTGCAATATCTTCGGTATCGTTGTTGTCTCCAGCTGAGATATGCATTTTCAGTGATAATCTTCATGATTCTGCTGTTACAAGTGTGCAGAATCACCGAAATCGCTGTTTTCGTGCTATTGGATGCGAAAGACACGTTTTCAGGTGTTTTCAGCACTCCACAGTGCGTTTGATATGCGGAAACTGCGATATCTTCGGTATCGTTGTTGTTTCCAGTTGAGATATGCATTTTCAGTGATAATCTTCATGATTCTGCTGTTACAAGTGTGCAGAATCACCGAAATCGCTGTTTTCGTGCTATTGAATGCGAACAACACGTTTCCTGGTGTTTTCAGCACTCCACAGTGCGTTTGTTATGCGGAAACTGCGATATCTTCGGTATCGTTGTTGTTTCCAGCTGAGATATGCATTTTCAGTGATAATCTTCCTGATTCTGCTGTTACAAGTGTGCAGAATCACCGAAATCGCTGTTTTCGTGCTATTGGATGCGAAAAACACGTTTTCTGGTGTTTTCAGCACTCCACAGTGCGTTTGATATGCGGAAGCTGCGATATCTTCGGTATCGTTGTTGTTTCCAGCTGAGATATGCATTTTCAGTGATAATCTTCATGATTCTGCTGTTACAAATGTGCAGAATCACCGAAATCGCTGTTTTCGTGCTTTTGAATGCGAAAAACACGTTTTCTGGAGTTTTCAGCACTCCACAGTTCGTTTGATATGCGGAAACTGCCATATCTTCGGTATCGTTGTTGTTTCCAGCTGAGATATGCATTTTCAGTGATAATCTTCATGATTCTGCTGTTACAAATGTGCAGAATCACCGAAATCGCTGTTTTCGTGCTTTTGAATGCGAAAAACACGTTTTCTGGTGTTTTCAGCACGCCACAGAACGTTTGACATGCGGAAACTGCGATATCTTCGGTATCGTTGTTGTTTCCAGCTGAGATATGCATTTTCAGTGATAATCTTCATGATTCTGCTGTTACAAGTGTGCAGAATCACCGAAATCGCTGTTTTCGTGCTATTCAATGCGAAAAACACGTTTTCTGATGTTTTCAGCACTCCACAGTGCGTTTGTTATGCGGAAACTGCGATATCTTCGGTATCGTTGTTGTTTCCAGCTGAGATATGCATTTTCAGTGATAATCTTCATGATTCTGCTGTTACAAGTGTTCAGAATCACCGAAATCGCTGTTTTCGTGCTATTGAATGCGAAAAACACGTTTTCTGTTGTTTTCAGCACTCCACAGTTCGTTTGATATGCGGAAACTGCCATATCTTCGGTATCGTTGTTGTTTCCAGCTGAGATATGCATTTTCAGTGATAATCTTCATGATTCTGCTGTTACAAGTGTGCAGAATCACCGAAATCGCTGTTTTCGTGCTATTGAATGCGAAAAACACGTTTTCTGGTGTTTTCAGCACTGCACAGTGCGTTTGATATGCGGAAGCTGCGATATCTTCGGTATCGTTGTTGTCTCCAGCTGAGATATGCATTTTCAGTGATAATCTTCATGATTCTGCTGTTACAAGTGTGCAGAATCACCGAAATCGCTGATTTCGTGCTATTGGATGCGAAAGACACGTTTTCAGGTGTTTTCAGCACTCCACAGTGCGTTTGATATGCGGAAACTGCGATATCTTCGGTATCGTTGTTGTTTCCAGCTGAGATATGCATTTTCAGTGATAATCTTCATGATTCTGCTGTTACAAGTGTGCAGAATCACCGAAATCGCTGTTTTCGTGCTATTGAATGCGAAAAACACGTTTTCTGGTGTTTTCAGCACTCCACAGTGCGTTTGTTATGCGGAAACTGTGATATCTTCGGTATCGTTGTTGTTTCCAGCGGAGATATGCATTTTCAGTGATAATCTTCCTGATTCTGCTGTTACAAGTGTGCAGAATCACCGAAATCGCTGTTTTCGTGCTATTGGATGCGAAAAACACGTTTTCTGGTGTTTTCAGCACTCCACAGTGCGTTTGATATGCGGAAGCTGCGATATCTTCGGTATCGTTGTTGTTTCCAGCTGAGATATGCATTTTCAGTGATAATCTTCATGATTCTGCTGTTACAAATGTGCAGAATCACCGAAATCGCTGTTTTCGTGCTTTTGAATGCGAAAAACACGTTTTCTGGTGTTTTCAGCACGCCGCAGAACGTTTGATATGCGGAAGCTGCGATATGTTCGGTATCGTTGTTGTTCCCAGCTGAGATATGCATTTTCAGTGATAATCTTCATGATTCTGCTGTTACAAATGTGCAGAATCACCGAAATCGCTGTTTTCGTGCTATTGAATGCGAAAAACACGTTTTCTGGTGTTTTCAGCACTCCACAGTGCGTTTGTTATGCGGAAACTGCGATATCTTCGGTATCGCTGTTGTTTCCAGCTGAGATATGCATTTTCAGTGATAATCTTCCTGATTCTGCTGTTACAAGTGTGCAGAATCACCGAAATCGCTGTTTTCGTGCTATTGGATGCGAAAAACACGTTTTCTGGTGTTTTCAGCACTCCACAGTGCGTTTGATATGCGGAAGCTGCGATATCTTCGGTATCGTTGTTGTTTCCAGCTGAGATATGCATTTTCAGTGATAATCTTCATGATTCTGCTGTTACAAATGTGCAGAATCACCGAAATCGCTGTTTTCGTGCTTTTGAATGCGAAAAACACGTTTTCTGGTGTTTTCAGCACGCCGCAGAACGTTTGATATGCGGAAGCTGCGATATCTTCGGTATCGTTGTTGTTCCCAGCTGAGATATGCATTTTCAGTGATAATCTTCATGATTCTGCTGTTACAAGTGTTCAGAATCACCGAAATCGCTGTTTTCGTGCTATTGAATGCGAAAAACACGTTTTCTGGTGTTTTCAGCACTCCACAGTTCGTTTGATATGCGGGAACCGCCATATCTTCGGTATCGTTGTTGTTTCCAGCTGAGATATGCATTTTCAGTGATAATCTTCATGATTCTGCTGTTACAAATGTGCAGAATCACCGAAATCGCTGTTTTCGTGCTATTGAATGCGAAAAACACGTTTTCTGGTGTTTTCAGCACTCCACAGTGCGTTTGTTATGCGGAAACTGCGATATCTTCGGTATCGTTGTTGTTTCCAGCTGAGATATGCATTTTCAGTGATAATCTTCCTGATTCTGCTGTTACAAGTGTGCAGAATCACCGAAATCGCTGTTTTCGTGCTATTGAATGCGAAAAACACGTTTTCTGGTGTTTTCAGCACTCCACAGTGCGTTTGTTATGCGGAAACTGCGATATCTTCGGTATCGTTGTTGTTTCCAGCTGAGATATGCATTTTCTACGATAATATTTGTGAGACCTCTGTCAGAAGTATGCAGAATCTTCGAGAACGCTCTTTTCGAGCTACTTAATGCGAGAAACACGTTTTCTGGTGTTTTCACCACACCACAGTTCGTTGGAGGTGCAGAACCGGAGATATCTTGGTTTTCGTGGGGTTTCAAGCTGAGATATGCATTTTCTGCGATAATCTTGGTGAGACCTCTGTCCGAAGTATGCTGAATCATCGAGATCGCACTTTTCGAGATAGTTAATGCGAGAAAAACCTTATCTGGTGTTTTCACCACTCCACAGTGCGTTTGATATGCAGAACCAGCGATATCTTGGCTTTCGTGGGGTTTCAAGCTGAGATATGCATTTTCTGTGATAATATTGGTGAGACTTCAGTCAGAAGTATGCTTAATCATCGAGATCGCTCGTTTCGAGCTATTTAATGCGAGAAACACGTTATCTGGTGTTTTCAGCACTCCACAGTGCGTTTGATATGCAGAACCAGCGATATCTTGGTTTTCGTGGGGATTCAAGCTGAGATATGCAATTTCAGCGATAATCTTGGTGAGACTTCTGTCCGAAGTATGCTTAATCATCGAGATCGCTCTATTCGAGCTATTTTATGCGAGAAACACGTTATCTGGTGTTTTCAGCACTCCACAGTGCGTTTGATATGCAGAACCAGCGATATCTTGGTTTTCGTGGGGATTCAAGCTGAGATATGCAATTTCTGCGATAATCTTGGTGAGACTTCTGTCCGAAGTATGCTTAATCATCGAGATCGCTCGTTTCGAGCTATTTAATGCGAGAAACACGTTATCTGGTGTTTTCAGCACTCCACAGTGCGTTTGATATGTAGAACCAGCGATATCTGGGTTTTCGTGGGGTTTCAAGCTGAGATATGCATTTTCTACGATAATCTTGGTGAGACTTCTGTCCGAAGTGTGCAGAATCATCGAGATCGCTCTTTTCGAGCTATTTAATGCGAGAAACACGTTTTCTGGGGTTTTCACCACACCACAGTTCGTTGGAGGTGCAGAACCGGAGATATCTTGGTTTTCGTGGGGTTTCAAGCTGAGATATGCATTTTCTGCGATAATCTTGGTGAGACCTCTGTCCGAAGTATGCTGAATCATCGAGATCGCACTTTTCGAGATAGCTAATGCGAGAAAAACCTTATCTGGTGTTTTCACCACTCCACAGTGCGTTTGATATGCAGAACCAGCGATATCTTGGCTTTCGTGGGGTTTCAAGCTGAGATATGCATTTTCTGTGATAATATTGGTGAGACTTCAGTCAGAAGTATGCTTAATCATCGAGATCGCTCGTTTCGAGCTATTTAATGCGAGAAACACGTTATCTGGTGTTTTCAGCACTCCACAGTGCGTTTGATATGTAGAACCAGCGATATCTGGGTTTTCGTGGGGTTTCAAGCTGAGATATGCATTTTCTACGATAATCTTGGTGAGACTTCTGTCCGAAGTGTGCAGAATCATCGAGATCGCTCTTTTCGAGCTATTTAATGCGAGAAACACGTTTTCTGGGGTTTTCACCACACCACAGTTCGTTGGAGGTGCAGAACCGGAGATATCTTGGTTTTCGTGGGGGTTCAAGCTGAGATATGCATTTTCTGCGATAAGCTTGGTGAGACCTCTGTCCGAAGTATGCTGAATCATCGAGATCGCACTTTTCGAGATAGTTAATGCGAGAAAAACCTTATCTGGTGTTTTCACCACTCCACAGTGCGTTTGATATGCAGAACCAGCGATATCTTGGCTTTCGTGGGGTTTCAAGCTGAGATATGCATTTTCTGTGATAATATTGGTGAGACTTCAGTCAGAAGTATGCAGAATCATCTAGATCGCTCGTTTCGAGCTATTTAATGCGAGAAACACGTTATCTCGTTGTTTTCACCACTCCACAGTGCGTTTGAAATGCACAACCGGCGACATCTTGATTTTCGTGAGGTTTCAAGCTGAGATATGCATTTTCTGCGATAATATTGGTGAGACTTCTCTCCAAAGTATGCAGAATCATCGATATCGCTCTTTTCGAGCTATTTAATGCGAGAAACACGTCATCTGGTGTTTTGACCACTCCACAGTGCGTTTGATATGTAGAGCCGCCGATAACTTGGTTTTCGTGGGGTTTCCAGCTGAAATATGCATTTTCTGCGATAATCTTGGTGTTTCATCTATGAGAAGTATGGAGAATCATCGAGTACTCTCTTTTCGAGCTATTTGATGCGAAAAAACAAGCTTTCTGGTGTTATGACCACTCCACAGTGCGTTTGATGTGTAGAGCCGCCGATAACTTGGTTTTCGTGGTGTTTCCAGCTGAGATATGCATTTTCTGCGATAATCTTGGTGTTTCATCTATGAGAAGTATGCAGGATGATCTAGATCGCTCGTTTCGAGCTATTTAATGCGAAAAAACAAGTTTTCTGGTGTTTTCAACATTCCACAGTGCGTTTGATATGCAGAACCGGCGATATCTTGATTTTCGTGGTGTTTCCAGCTGAGATATGCATTTTCAGCGATAATCTTGGTGTTTCATCTATGAGAAGTATGCAGAATCATCGAGAACTCTCTTTTCGAGCTATTTGATGCGAAAAAACAAGCTTTCTGGTGTTATGACCACTCCACAGTGCGTTTGATGTGTAGAGACGCCGATAACTTGGTTTTCGTGGTGTTTCCAGCTGAGATATGCATTTTCTGCGATAATCTTGGTGTTTCATCTATGAGAAGTATGCAGGATCATCTAGATCGCTCGTTTCGAGATATTTAATGCGAAAAAACAAGTTTTCTGGTGTTTTCAACATTCCACAGTGCGTTTGATATGCAGAACCGGCGATATCTTGATTTTCGTGGTGTTTCCAGCTGAGATATGCATTTTCTGCGATAAGCTTGGTGAGTCTTCTGCCAGAAGTATGCAGAATCATCTAGATCGCTCTTTTCGTGCTATATAATGCGAGAAACACGTTTTCTGGTGTATTCACCACTCCACAGTACGTTAGACATGCAGAACCGGAGATATCTTCGTTTCGGTCGGGTTTCAAGCTGAGATATGCATTTTCTACGATAATATTTGTGAGACCTCTGTCAGAAGTATGCAGAATCTTCGAGAACGCTCTTTTCGAGCTACTTAAATCGAGAAACACGTTTTCTGGTGTTTTCACCACTCCACAGTACGTTTGATGTGCAGAACCGGAGATATCTTGGTTTTCGCGTGGTTTCAAGCTGAGATATACATTTTCTGCGATAATCTTGGTGTTTCATCTATGAGAAGTATGCAGAATCATCAGGAACCCTCTTTTCGAGCTAGTTAATGCGAGTAACACGTTTTCTGGTGTTCTCACCACACCACAGTGCGTTTAATATGCAGAACCGGCGACATCTTGGTTTTCGTCGGGCTTCAAGCTGAGATATGCATTTTCTGCGATAATATTGGTGAGACTTCAATCAGAAGTATGCAGAATCTTCAAGATCGCTCGTTTCGAGCTATTTAATGCAAGAAACACGTTATCTGGTGTTTTGACCACTCCACAGGGCGTTTGATGTGCAGAACCGGCGATATCTTGGTTTTCGTGGGGTTTCCAGCTGAAATATGCATTTTCTGCGATAATCTTGGTGTTTCATCTATGAGGAGTATGCAGAATCATCCAGAACTCTCTTTTCGAGCTATTTGATGCGAAAAAACAAATTCTCTGGTGTTTTGACCACTCCACAGTGCGTTTGATGTGTAGAGCCGCCGATAACTTGGTTTTCGTGGTGTTTCCAGCTGAGATATGCACTTTCTGCGATAATCTTGGTGTTTCATCTATGAGAAGTATGCAGGATCATCTAGATCGATCGTTTCGAGCTATTTACTGCGACAAAACAAGTTTTCTGGTGTTTTCAACATTCCACAGTGCGTTTGATATGCAGAACCGGCGATATCTTGATTTTCGTGGTGTTTCCAGCTGAGATATGCATTTTCTGCGATAAGCATGGTGAGACCTCTGTCAGAAGTATGCAGAATCCTCGAGAACGCTCTTTTCGAGCTACTTAATGCGAGAAACACGTTTTCTGGTGTTTTCACCACTCCACAGTACGTTTGATGTGCAGAACCGGAGATATCTTGGTTTTCGTGAGGTTTCAAGCTGAGATATGCATTTTCAGTGATAATCTTGGTGTTTCATCTATAAGAAGTATGCAGAATCATCTAGATCGCTCGTTTCGAGCTATTTAATGCGAAAAAACTAGTTTTCTGGTGTTTTCAACATTCCACAGTGCGTTTGATATGTAGAACCAGCGATATCTGGGTTTTCGTGGGGTTTCAAGCTGAGATATGCATTTTCTACGATAATCTTGGTGAGACTTCTGTCCGAAGTGTGCAGAATCATCGAGATCGCTCTTTTCGAGCTATTTAATGCGAGAAACACGTTTTCTGGGGTTTTCACCACACCACAGTTCGTTGGAGGTGCAGAACCGGAGATATCTTGGTTTTCGTGGGGTTTCAAGCTGAGATATGCATTTTCTGCGATAATCTTGGTGAGACCTCTGTCCGAAGTATGCTGAATCATCGAGATCGCACTTTTCGAGATAGTTAATGCGAGAAAAACCTTATCTGGTGTTTTCACCACTCCACAGTGCGTTTGATATGCAGAACCAGCGATATCTTGGCTTTCGTGGGGTTTCAAGCTGAGATATGCATTTTCTGTGATAATATTGGTGAGACTTCAGTCAGAAGTATGCTTAATCATCGAGATCGCTCGTTTCGAGCTATTTAATGCGAGAAACACGTTATCTGGTGTTTTCAGCACTCCACAGTGCGTTTGATATGTAGAACCAGCGATATCTGGGTTTTCGTGGGGTTTCAAGCTGAGATATGCATTTTCTACGATAATCTTGGTGAGACTTCTGTCCGAAGTGTGCAGAATCATCGAGATCGCTCTTTTCGAGCTATTTAATGCGAGAAACACGTTTTCTGGGGTTTTCACCACACCACAGTTCGTTGGAGGTGCAGAACCGGAGATATCTTGGTTTTCGTGGGGGTTCAAGCTGAGATATGCATTTTCTGCGATAATCTTGGTGAGACCTCTGTCCGAAGTATGCTGAATCATCGAGATCGCACTTTTCGAGATAGTTAATGCGAGAAAAACCTTATCTGGTGTTTTCACCACTCCACAGTGCGTTTGATATGCAGAACCAGCGATATCTTGGCTTTCGTGGGGTTTCAAGCTGAGATATGCATTTTCTGTGATAATATTGGTGAGACTTCAGTCAGAAGTATGCAGAATCATCTAGATCGCTCGTTTCGAGCTATTTAATGCGAGAAACACGTTATCTCGTTGTTTTCACCACTCCACAGTGCGTTTGAAATGCACAACCGGCGACATCTTGATTTTCGTGAGGTTTCAAGCTGAGATATGCATTTTCTGCGATAATATTGGGGAGACTTCTCTCCAAAGTATGCAGAATCATCGATATCGCTCTTTTCGAGCTATTTAATGCGAGAAACACGTCATCTGGTGTTTTGACCACTCCACAGTGCGTTTGATATGTAGAGCCGCCGATAACTTGGTTTTCGTGGGGTTTCCAGCTGAAATATGCATTTTCTGCGATAATCTTGGTGTTTCATCTATGAGAAGTATGGAGAATCATCGAGAACTCTCTTTTCGAGCTATTTGATGCGAAAAAACAAGTTTTCTGGTGTTTTGACCACTCCACAGTGCGTTTGATGTGTAGAGCCGCCGATAACTTGGTTTTCGTGGTGTTTCCAGCTGAGATATGCATTTTCTGCGATAATCTTGGTGTTTCATCTATGACAAGTATGCAGGATGATCTAGATCGCTCGTTTCGAGCTATTTAATGCGAAAAAACAAGTTTTCTGGTGTTTTCAACATTCCACAGTGCGTTTGATATGCAGAACCGGCGATATCTTGATTTTCGTGGTGTTTCCAGCTGAGATATGCATTTTCAGCGATAATCTTGGTGTTTCATCTATGAGAAGTATGCAGAATCATCGAGAACTCTCTTTTCAAGCTATTTGATGCGAAAAAACAAGCTTTCTGGTGTTATGACCACTCCACAGTGCGTTTGATGTGTAGAGCCGCCGTTAACTTGGTTTTCGTGGTGTTTCCAGCTGAGATATGCATTTTCTGCGATAATCTTGGTGTTTCATCTATGAGAAGTATGCAGGATCATCTAGATCGCTCGTTTCGAGATATTTAATGCGAAAAAACAAGTTTTCTGGTGTTTTCAACATTCCACAGTGCGTTTGATATGCAGAACCGGCGATATCTTGATTTTCGTGGTGTTTCCAGCTGAGATATGCATTTTCTGCGATAAGCTTGGTGAGTCTTCTGCCAGAAGTATGCAGAATCATCTAGATCGCTCTTTTCGTGCTATATAATGCGAGAAACACGTTTTCTGGTGTATTCACCACTCCACAGTACGTTAGACATGCAGAACCGGAGATATCTTCGTTTCGGTCGGGTTTCAAGCTGAGATATGCATTTTCTACGATAATATTTGTGAGACCTCTGTCAGAAGTATGCAGAATCTTCGAGAACGCTCTTTTCGAGCTACTTAATGCGAGAAACACGTTTTCTGGTGTTTTCACCACTCCACAGTACGTTTGATGTGCAGAACCGGAGATATCTTGGTTTTCGCGTGGTTTCAAGCTGAGATATACATTTTCTGCGATAATCTTGGTGTTTCATCTATGAGAAGTATGCAGAATCATCAGGAACCCTCTTTTCGAGCTAGTTAATGCGAGTAACACGTTTTCTGGTGTTTTCACCACACCACAGTGCGTTTAATATGCAGAACCGGCGACATCTTGGTTTTCGTCGGGCTTCAAGCTGAGATATGCATTTTCTGCGATAATATTGGTGAGACTTCAATCAGAAGTATGCAGAATCTTCAAGATCGCTCGTTTCGAGCTATTTAATGCAAGAAACACGTTATCTGGTGTTTTGACCACTCCACAGGGCGTTTGATGTGCAGAACCGGCGATATCTTGGTTTTCGTGGGGTTTCCAGCTGAAATATGCATTTTCTGCGATAAGCTTGGTGTTTCATCTATGAGGAGTATGCAGAATCATCCAGAACGCTCTTTTCGAGCTAGTTAATGCGAGTAACACGTTTTCTGGTGTTTTCACCTCACCACAGTGCGTTTGATATGCAGAACCGGCGACATCTTGGTTTTCGTCGGGCTTCAAGCTGAGATATGCATTTTCTGCGATAATATTGGTGAGACTTCAATCAGAAGTATGCAGATTCATCAAGATCGCTCGTTTCGAGCTATTTAATGCAAGAAACACGTTTTCTGGGGTTTTCACCACTCCACAGTTCGTTGGATATGCAGAACAGTAGATATCTTGGTTTTCGTGGGATTTCAATCTGATATATGCATTTTCTGCGATAATCTTGGTGAGACTTCTGTCCGAAGTATGCTTAATCATCGAGATCGCTCTATTCGAGCTATTTAATGCGAGAAACACGTTATCTAGTGTTTTCAGCACTCCACAGTGCGTTTGATATGCAGAACCAGCGATATCTTGGTTTTCGTGGGGATTCAAGCTGAGATATGCAATTTCTGCGATAATCATGGTGAGACTTCTGTCCGAAGTATGCTTAATCATCGAGATCGCTCGTTTCGAGCTATTTAATGCGAGAAACACGTTATCTGGTGTTTTCACCTCTCCACAGTGCGTATGATATGCAGAACCGACGATATCTTGGTTTTCGTGGGGTTTCATGCTCAGATATGCATTTTATGCGATAATCTTGGTGAGACTTCTGTCCGAAGTATGCAGAGTCATCGAGATCGTACTTTTCGAGCTATGTAATGCGAGAAACACGTTTTCTGGGGTTTTCACCACTCCACAGTTCGTTGGATATGCAGAACAGGAGATATCTTGGTTTTCGTGGGGTTTCTAGCAGAGATATTCATTTTCTGCGATAATCATGGTGAGACTTCTGTCCGAAGTATGCTTAATCATCGAGATCGCTCGTTTCGAGCTATTTAATGCGAGAAACACGTTATCTGGTGTTTTCACCACTCCACAGTGCGTATGATATGCAGAACCGACGATATCTTGGTTTTCGTGGGGTTTCATGCTCAGATATGCATTTTATGCGATAATCTTGGTGAGACTTCTGTCCGAAGTATGCTTAATCATCGAGATCGCCCGTTTCGAGCTATTTAATGCGAGAAACACGTTATCTGGTGTTTTCAGCACTCCACAGTGCGTTTGATATGTAGAACCAGCGATATCTGGGTTTTCGTGGGGTTTCAAGTTGAGATATGCATTTTCTACGATAATCTTGGTGAGACTTCTGTCCGAAGTGTGCAGAATCATCGAGATCGCTCTTTTCGAGCTATTTAATGCGAGAAACACGTTTTCTGGGGTTTTCACCACACCACAGTTTGTTGGAGGTGCAGAACCGGAGATATCTTGGTTTTCGTGGGGTTTCAAGCTGAGATATGCATTTTCTGCGATAATCTTGGTGAGACCTCTGCCCGAAGTATGCTGAATCATCGAGATCGCACTTTTCGAGATAGTTAATGCTAGAAAAACCTTATCTGGTGTTTTCACCACTCCACAGTGCGTTTGATATGCAGAACCAGCGATATCTTGGCTTTCGTGGGGTTTCAAGCTGAGATATGCATTTTCTGCGATAATATTGGTGAGATTTCAGTCAGAAGTATGCAGAATCATCTATATCGCTCGTTTCGAGCTATTTAATGCGAGAAACACGTTATCTGGTGTTTTCAGCACTCCACAATGCGTTTGATATGTAGAACCAGCGATATCTGGGTTTTCGTGGGGTTTCAAGTTGAGATATGCATTTTCTACGATAATCTTGGTGAGACTTCTGTCCGAAGTATGCAGAGTCATCGAGATCGTACTTTTCGAGCTATTTAATGCGAGAAACACGTTTTCTGGGGTTTTCACCACTCCACAGTTCGTTTGATATGCAGAACAGGAGATATCTTGGTTGTCGTGGGGTTTCAAGCTGAGATATGCATTTTCTGCGATAATCTTGGTGAGACCTCTGTCCGAAGTATGCTGAATCATCGAGATCGCACTTTTCGAGATAGTTAATGCTAGAAAAACCTTATCTGGTGTTTTCACCACTCCACAGTGCGTTTGATATGCAGAACCAGCGATATCTTGGCTTTCGTGGGGTTTCAAGCTGAGATATGCATTTTCTGCGATAATATTGGTGAGATTTCAGTCAGAAGTATGCAGAATCATCTATATCGCTCGTTTCGAGCTATTTAATGCGAAAAAACAAGTTTTCTGGGGTTTTCACCACACCACAGTTTGTTGGAGGTGCAGAACCGGAGATATCTTGGTTTTCGTGGGGTTTCAAGCTGAGATATGCATTTTCTGCGATAATCTTGGTGAGACCTCTGTCCGAAGTATGCTTAATCATCGAGATCGCTCTATTCGAGCTATTTAATGCGAGAAACACGTTATCTGGTGTTTTCAGCACTCCACAGTGCGTTTGATATGCAGAACCAGCGATATCTTGGTTTTCGTGGGGATTCAAGCTGAGATATGCATTTTCTGCGATAATCTTGGTGAGTGTTCTGTCAGGAGTATGCAGAATCATCGAGATCGCTCGTTTCGAGCTATTTAATGCGAAAAAACAAGTTTTCTGGTGTTTTCAACATTCCACAGTGCGTTTGATATGCAGAACCGGCGATATCTTGATTTTCGTGGTGTTTCCAGCTGAGATATGCATTTTCTGCGATAATCTTGGTGTTTCATCTATGAGAAGTATGCAGAATCACCTAGATCGCTCGTTTAGAGCTATTTAATGCGAAAAAACAAGTTTTCTGGTGTTTTCACCACTCCATAGTGCGTTTGATATGCAGAACCGGCGACATCGTGATTTTCGTGAGGTTTCCAGCTGAGATATGCATTTTCTGCGATAATCTTGGTGAGACTTCAGTCAGAAGTATGCAGAATCACCTAGATTGCTCGTTTAGAGCTATTTAATGCGAAAAAACAAGTTTTCTGGTGTTTTCACCACTCCATAGTGCGTTTGATATGCAGAACCGGCGATATCTTGGTTTTCGTGGGGTTTCCAGCTGAAATATGCATTTTCTGCGATAATCTTGGTGTTTCATCTATGAGAAGTATGCAGAATCATCGAGAATTCTCTTTTCGAGCTATTTAATGCGAAAAGCAAGTTTTCTGGTGTTTTGACCACTCCACAGTGCGTTTGATATGTAGAGCCGCCGCTAACTTGGTTTTCGTGGGGTTTCCAGCTGAAATATGCATTTTCTGCGATAATCTTGGTGTTTCATCTATGAGAAGTATGCAGAATCATCCAGAACGCTCTTTTCGAGCTAGTCAATGCGAGTAACACGTTATCTCGTTGTTTTCACCACTCCACAGTGCGTTTGAAATGCAGAACCGGCGACATCTTGATTTTCGTGAGGTTTCAAGCTGAGATATGCATTTTCTGCGATAATATTGGTGAGACTTCTGTCCAAAGTATGCTTAATCATCGAGATCGCTCTATTCGAGCTATTTAATGCGAGAAACACGTTATCTGGTGTTTTCAGCACTCCACAGTGCGTTTGATATGCAGAACCAGCGATATCTTGGTTTTCGTGGGGTTTCCAGCTGAAATATGCATTTTCTGCGATAATCTTGGTGTTTCATCTATGAGAAGTATGCAGAATCATCGAGAACTCTCTTTTCGAGCTATTTGATGCGAAAAAACAAGTTCTCTGGTGTTTTGACCACTCCACAGTGCGTTTGATGTGTAGAGCCGCCGATAACTTGGTTTTCGTGGTGTTTCCAGCTGAGATATGCACTTTCTGCGATAATCTTGGTGTTTCATCTATGAGAAGTATGCAGGATCATCTAGATCGATCGTTTCGAGCTATTTACTGCGAAAAAACAAGTTTTCTGGTGTTTTCAACATTCCACAGTGCGTTTGATATGCAGAACCGGCGATATCTTGATTTTCTTGGTGTTTCCAGCTGAGATATGCATTTTCTGCGATATGCTTGGTGAGACCTCTGTCAGAAGTATGCAGAATCGTCGAGAACGCTCATTTAGAGCTACTTAATGCGAGAAACACGTTTTCTGGTGTTTTCAGCACTCCACAGTGCGTTTGATATGCAGAACCGGCGACATCTTGATTTTCGTGATGTTTCTAGCTGAGATATGCATTTTCTGCGATAATATTGTTGAGACTTCAGTCCGAAGTATGCAGAATCATCTAGATCGCTCGTTTCGCGCTATTTAATGCGAAAAAAACATGTTTTCTGTTGTTTTGACCACGCCACAGTGCGTTTGATATGTAGAGCTGCCGATAACTTGGTTTTCGTGGGGTTTCCAGCTGAAATATGCATTTTCTGCGATAATCTTGGTGAATCTTCTGTCAGAAGTATGCAGAATCATCTAGATCGCTCTTTTCGAGCTATTGAATGCGAGAAACACGTTTGCTGGTGTATTCACCACTCCACAGTAAGTTTGATATGCAGAACCGGCGACATCGTCGTTTTCGTCGGGTTTCAAGCTGAGATATGCATTTTCTGCGATAATCGTGGTGAGACTTCTGTCCGAAGTATGCTTAATCATCGAGATCGCTCGTTTCGAGCTATTTAATGCGAGAAACACGTTATCTGGTGTTTTCACCACTCCACAGTGCGTTTGATATGCAGAACCGGCGACATCTTGATTTTCGTGATGTTTCTAGCTGAGATATGCATTTTCTGCGATAATCTTGGTGAGACTACTGTCCGAAGTATGCTTACTCATCGAGATCGCTTGTTTCGAGCTATTTAATGCGAGAAACACGTTATCTGGTGTTTTCACCACTCCACAGTGCGTTTGATATGCAGAACCGGCGATATCTTGATTTTCGTGGTGTTTCCAGCTGAGATATGCATTTTCTGCGATAATCTTGGTGTTTCATCTATGAGAAGTATGCAGAATCATCTAGATCGCTCGTTTCGAGCTATTTAATGCGAAAAAACAAGTTTTCTGGTGTTTTCAACATTCCACAGTGCGTTTGATATGCAGAACCGGCGATAACTTGGTTTTCGTGGGGTGTCCAGCTGAAATATGCATTTTCTGCGATAATCTTGGTGTTTCATCTATGAGAAGTATGCAGAATCATCGAGAACCCTCTTTTCGAGCTATTTAATGCGAAAAACACGTTTTCTGGTGTTTTCAGCACTCCACAGTGCGTTTGATATGCGGAAACTGCCATATCTTCGGTATCGTGGTTGTTTCCAGCTGAGATATGCATTTTCAGTGATAATCTTCATGATTCTGCTGTTACAAATGTGCAGAATCACTGAAATCGCTGTTTTCGTGCTATTGAATGCGAAAAACACGTTTTCTGGTGTTTTCAGCACTCCACAGTGCGTTTGATATGCGGAAACTGCCATATCTTCGGTATCGTTGTTGTTTCCAGCTGAGATATGCATTTTCAGTGATGATCTTCCTGATTCTGCTGTTACAAGTGTGCAGAATCACCGAAATCGCTGTTTTCGTGCTATTGGATGCGAAAAACACGTTTTCTGGTGTTTTCAGCACTCCACAGTGTGTTTGATATGCGGAAACTGCGATATCTTCGGCATCGTTGTTGTTTCCAGCTGAGATATGCATTTTCAGTGAGCATCTTCATGATTCTGCTGTTACAAGTGTGCAGAATCACCGAAATCGCTGTTTTCGTGCTATTGGATACGAAAAACACGTTTTCTGGTGTTTTCAGCACTGCACAGTGCGTTTGATATGCGGAAGCTGCGATATCTTCGGTATCGTTGTTGTCTCCAGTTGAGATATGCATTTTCAGAGATAATCTTTATGATTCTGCAGTTACAAGTGTGCAGAATCACCGAAATCGCTGTTTTCGTGCTATTGGATGCGAAAAACACGTTTTCTGGTGTTTTCAGCACTCCACAGTGCGTTTGATATGCGGAAGCTGCGAAATCTTCGGTATCGTTGTTGTCTCCAGCTGAGATATGCATTTTCAGTGATAATCTTCATGATTCTGCTGTTACAAGTGTTCAGAATCACCGAAATCGCTGTTTTCGTGCTATTGAATGCGAAAATCACGTTTTCTGGTGTTTTCAGCACGCCACAGAACGTTTGACATGCGGAAACTGCCATATCTTCGGTATCGTTGTTGTTTCCAGCTGAGATATGCATTTTCAGTGATAATCTTCGTGATTCTGCTGTTACAAATGTGCAGAATCACCGAAATCGCTGTTTTCGTGCTATTGAATGCGAAAAACACGTTTTCTGGTGTTTTCAGCACGCCACAGAACGTTTGACATGCGGAAACTGCGATATCTTCGGTATCGTTGTTGTTTCCAGCTGAGATATGCATTTTCAGTGATAATCTTCGTGATTCTGCTGTTACAAGTGTGCAGAATCACCGAAATCGCTGTTTTCGTGCTATTGAATGCGAAAAACACGTTTCCTGGTGTTTTCAGCACTCCACAGTGCGCTTGATATGCGGAAGCTGCGATATCTTCGGTATCGTTGTTGTTTCCAGCTGAGATATGCATTTTCAGTGATAATCTTCATGATTCTGCTGTTACAAGTGTTCAGAATCACCGAAATCGCTGTTTTCGTGCTATTGAATGCGAAAAACACGTTTTCTCGTGTTTTCAGCACGCCACAGAACGTTTGATATGCGGAAGCTGCGATATCTTCGGTATCGTTGTTGTTTCCAGCTGAGATATGCATTTTCAGTGATGATCTTCCTGATTCTGCTGTTACAAGTGTGCAGTATCACCGAAATCGCTGTTTTCGTGCTATTGGATGCGAAAAACACGTTTTCTGGTGTTTTCAGCACTCCACAGTGTGTTTGATATGCGGAAACTGCGATATCTTCGGCATCGTTGTTGTTTCCAGCTGAGATATGCATTTTCAGTGAGCATCTTCATGATTCTGCTGTTACAAGTGTGCAGAATCACCGAAATCGCTGTTTTCGTGCTATTGGATGCGAAAAACACGTTTTCTGGTGTTTTCAGCACTGCACAGTGCGTTTGATATGCGGAAGCTGCGATATCTTCGGTATCGTTGTTGTCTCCAGTTGAGATATGCATTTTCTGTGATAATCTTTATGATTCTGCAGTTACAAGTGTGCAGAATCACCGAAATCGCTGTTTTCGTGCTATTGGATGCGAAAAACACGTTTTCTGGTGTTTTCAGCACTCCACAGTGCGTTTGATATGCGGAAGCTGCGAAATCTTCGGTATCGTTGTTGTTTCCAGCTGAGATATGCATTTTCAGTTATAATCTTCATGATTCTGCTGTTACAAGTGTTCAGAATCACCGAAATCGCTGTTTTCGTGCTATTGAATGCGAAAATCACGTTTTCTGGTGTTTTCAGCACGCCACAGAACGTTTGACATGCGGAAACTGCCATATCTTCGGTATCGTTGTTGTTTCCAGCTGAGATATGCATTTTCAGTGATAATCTTCGTGATTCTGCTGTTACAAGTGTGCAGAATCACCGAAATCGCTGTTTTCGTGCTATTGAATGCGAAAAACACGTTTCCTGGTGTTTTCAGCACTCCACAGTGCGTTTGATATGCGGAAACTGCCATATCTTCGGTATCGTTGTTGTTTCCAGCTGAGATATGCATTTTCAGTGATAATCTTCATGATTCTGCTGTTACAAGTGTTCAGAATCACCGAAATCGCTGTTTTCGTGCTATTGAATGCGAAAAACACGTTTTCTGGTGTTTTCAGCACGCCACAGAACGTTTGACATGCGGAAACTGCCATATCTTCGGTATCGTTGTTGTTTCCAGCTGAGATATGCATTTTCAGTGATAATCTTCGTGATTCTGCTGTTACAAGTGTGCAGAATCACCGAAATCGCTGTTTTCGTGCTATTGAATGCGAAAAACACGTTTCCTGGTGTTTTCAGCACTCCACAGTGCGTTTGATATGCGGAAACTGCCATATCTTCGGTATCGTTGTTGTTTCCAGCTGAGATATGCATTTTCAGTGATAATCTTCATGATTCTGCTGTTGCAAGTGTTCAGAATCACCGAAATCGCTGTTTTCGTGCTATTGAATGCGAAAAACACGTTTTCTGGTGTTTTCAGCACGCCACAGAACGTTTGATATGCGGAAGCTGCGAAATCTTCGGTATCGTTGTTGTTTCCAGCTGAGATATGCATTTTCAGTGATAATCTTCATGATTCTGCTGTTACAAGTGTTCAGAATCACCGAAATCGCTGTTTTCGTGCTATTGAATGCGAAAATCACGTTTTCTGGTGTTTTCTGCACTCCACAGTGCGTTTGATATGCGGAAACTGCGATATCTTCGGTATCGTTGTTGTTTCCAGCTGAGATATGCATTATGAGTGATAATCTTCATGATTCTGCTGTTACAAGTGAGCAGCAACACCGAAGTCGCTGTTTTCGTGCTATTGAATATGAAAAACACGTTTTCTGGTGTTTTCAGCACGCCACAGAACGTTTGACATGCGGAAACTGCGATATCTTCGGTATCGTTGTTGTTTCCAGCTGAGATATGCATTTTCAGTGATAATCTCCATGATTCTACTGTTACAAGTGTGCAGAATCACCGAAATCGCTGTTTTCGTGCTATTGAATGCGAAAAACACGTTTTCTGGTGTTTTCAGCACTGCACAGTGCGTTTGATATGCGGAAGCTGCGATATCTTCGGTATCGTTGTTGTCTCCAGCTGAGATATGCATTTTCAGTGATAATCTTCATGATTCTGCTGTTACAAATGTGCAGAATCACCGAAATCGCTGTTTTCGTGCTATTGAATGCGAAAAACACGTTTTCTGGTGTTTTCAGCACGCCACAGAACGTTTGACATGCGGAAACTGCGATATCTTCGGTATCGTTGTTGTTTCCAGCTGAGATATGCATTTTCAGTGATAATCTTCATGATTCTGCTGTTACAAATGTGCAGAATCACCGATATCGCTGTTTTCGTGCTATTGAATGCGAAAAACACGTTTTCTGGTGTTTTCAGCACTCCACAGTGCGTTTGATATGCGGAAACTGCCATATCTTCGGTATCGTTGTTGTTTCCAGCTGAGATATGCATTTTCAGTGATAATCTTCATGATTCTGCTGTTACAAGTGTGCAGAATCACCGAAATCGCTGTTTTCGTGCTATAGAATGCGAAAAACACGTTTTCTGGTGTTTTCAGCACGCCACAGAACGTTTGACATGCGGAAACTGCGATATCTTCGGTATCGTTGTTGTTTCCAGCTGAGATATGCATTTTCAGTGATAATCTCCATGATTCTACTGTTACAAGTGTGCAGAATCACCGAAATCGCTGTTTTCGTGCTATTGAATGCGAAAAACACGTTTTCTGGTGTTTTCAGCACTGCACAGTGCGTTTGATATGCGGAAGCTGCGATATCTTCGGTATCGTTGTTGTCTCCAGCTGAGATATGCATTTTCAGTGATAATCTTCATGATTCTGCTGTTACAAATGTGCAGAATGACCGAAATCGCTGTTTTCGTGCTATTGAATGCGAAAAACACGTTTTCTGGTGTTTTCAGCACGCCACAGAACGTTTGACATGCGGAAACTGCGATATCTTCGGTATCGTTGTTGTTTCCAGCTGAGATATGCATTTTCAGTGATAATCTTCATGATTCTGCTGTTACAAGTGAGCTGCAACACCGAAGTCGCTGTTTTCGTGCTATTGAATAAGAAAAACACGTTTTCTGGTGTTTTCAGCACTCCACAGTGCGTTTGATATGCGGAAGCTGCGATATCTTCGGTATCGTTGTTGTCTCCAGCTGAGATATGCATTTTCAGTGATAATCTTCATGATTCTGCTGTTACAAATGTGCAGAATCACCGAAATCGCTGTTTTCGTGCTATTGAATGCGAAAAACACGTTTTCTGGTGTTTTCAGCACGCCACAGAACGTTTGACATGCGGAAACTGCGATATCTTCGGTATCGTTGTTGTTTCCAGCTGAGATATGCATTTTCAGTGATAATCTTCATGATTCTGCTGTTACAAGTGAGCAGCAACACCGAAGTCGCTGTTTTCGTGCTATTGAATATGAAAAACACGTTTTCTGGTGTTTTCAGCACTCCACAGTGCGTTTGATATGCGGAAGCTGAGATATCTTCGGTATCGTTGTTGTTTCCAGCTGAGATATGCATTTTCAGTGATAATCTTCATGATTCTGCTGTTACAAGTGAGCAGCAACACCGAAGTCGCTGTTTTCGTGCTATTGAATATGAAAAACACGTTTTCTGGTGTTTTCAGCACTCCACAGTGCGTTTGATATGCGGAAGCTGAGATATCTTCGGTATCGTTGTTGTTTCCAGCTGAGATATGCATTTTCAGTGATAATCTTCATGATTCTGCTGTTACAAGTGTGCAGAATCACCGAAATCGCTGTTTTCGTGCTATTGGATGCGAAAAACACGTTTTCTGGTGTTTTCAGCACTCCACAGTGCGTTTGATATGCGGAAACTGCCATATCTTCGGTATCGTTGTTGTTTCCAGCTGAGATATGCATTTTCAGTGATAATCTTCATGATTCTGCTGTTACAAGTGTTCAGAATCACCGAAATCGCTGTTTTCGTGCTATTGAATGCGAAAAACACGTTTTCTGGTGTTTTCAGCACGCCACAGAACGTTTGATATGCGGAAGCTGCGAAATCTTCGGTATCGTTGTTGTTTCCAGCTGAGATATGCATTTTCAGTGATAATCTTCATGATTCTGCTGTTACAAGTGTTCAGAATCACCGAAATCGCTGTTTTCGTTGCTATTGAATGCGAAAATCACGTTTTCTGGTGTTGTCAGCACTCCACAGTGCGTTTGATATGCGGAAACTGCGATATCTTCGGTATCGTTGTTGTTTCCAGCTGAGATATGCATTATGAGTGATAATCTTCATGATTCTGCTGTTACAAGTGTGCAGAATCACCGAAATCGCTGTTTTCGTGCTTTTGAATGCGAAAAACACGGTTTCTGGTGTTTTCAGCACGCCACAGAACGTTTGATATGCGGAAGCTGCGATATCTTCGGTATGGTTGTTGTTTCCAGCTGAGATATGCATTTTCAGTGATAATCTTCATGATTCTGCTGTTACAAGTGTTCAGAATCACCGAAATCGCTGTTTTCGTGCTGTTGAATGCGAAAAACACGTTTTCTGGTGTTTTCAGCACGCCACAGAACGTTTGACATGCGGAAACTGCCATATCTTCGGTATCGTTGTTGTTTCCAGCTGAGATATGCATTTTCAGTGATAATCTTCGTGATTCTGCTGTTACAAGTGTGCAGAATCACCGAAATCGCTGTTTTCGTGCTATTGAATGCGAAAAACACGTTTCCTGGTGTTTTCAGCACTCCACAGTGCGCTTGATATGCGGAAGCTGCGATATCTTCGGTATCGTTGTTGTTTCCAGCTGAGATATGCATTTTCAGTGATAATCTTCATGATTCTGCTGTTACAAGTGTTCAGAATCACCGAAATCGCTGTTTTCGTGCTATTGAATGCGAAAAACACGTTTTCTCGTGTTTTCAGCACGCCACAGAACGTTTGATATGCGGAAGCTGCGATATCTTCGGTATCGTTGTTGTTTCCAGCTGAGATATGCATTTTCAGTGATGATCTTCCTGATTCTGCTGTTACAAGTGTGCAGAATCACCGAAATCGCTGTTTTCGTGCTATTGGATGCGAAAAACACGTTTTCTGGTGTTTTCAGCACTCCACAGTGTGTTTGATATGCGGAAACTGCGATATCTTCGGCATCGTTGTTGTTTCCAGCTGAGATATGCATTTTCAGTGAGCATCTTCATGATTCTGCTGTTACAAGTGTGCAGAATCACCGAAATCGCTGTTTTCGTGCTATTGGATGCGAAAAACACGTTTTCTGGTGTTTTCAGCACTGCACAGTGCGTTTGATATGCGGAAGCTGCGATATCTTCGGTATCGTTGTTGTCTCCAGTTGAGATATGCATTTTCAGTGATAATCTTTATGATTCTGCAGTTACAAGTGTGCAGAATCACCGAAATCGCTGTTTTCGTGCTATTGGATGCGAAAAACACGTTTTCTGGTGTTTTCAGCACTCCACAGTGCGTTTGATATGCGGAAGCTGCGAAATCTTCGGTATCGTTGTTGTTTCCAGCTGAGATATGCATTTTCAGTGATAATCTTCATGATTCTGCTGTTACAAGTGTTCAGAATCACCGAAATCGCTGTTTTCGTGCTTTTGAATGCGAAAATCACGTTTTCTGGTGTTTTCAGCACGCCACAGAACGTTTGACATGCGGAAACTGCCATATCTTCGGTATCGTTGTTGTTTCCAGCTGAGATATGCATTTTCAGTGATAATCTTCGTGATTCTGCTGTTACAAGTGTGCAGAATCACCGAAATCGCTGTTTTCGTGCTATTGAATGCGAAAAACACGTTTCCTGGTGTTTTCAGCACTCCACAGTGCGTTTGATATGCGGAAACTGCCATATCTTCGGTATCGTTGTTGTTTCCAGCTGAGATATGCATTTTCAGTGATAATCTTCATGATTCTGCTGTTACAAGTGTTCAGAATCACCGAAATCGCTGTTTTCGTGCTATTGAATGCGAAAAACACGTTTTCTGGTGTTTTCAGCACGCCACAGAACGTTTGACATGCGGAAACTGCCATATCTTCGGTATCGTTGTTGTTTCCAGCTGAGATATGCATTTTCAGTGATAATCTTCGTGATTCTGCTGTTACAAGTGTGCAGAATCACCGAAATCGCTGTTTTCGTGCTATTGAATGCGAAAAACACGTTTCCTGGTGTTTTCAGCACTCCACAGTGCGTTTGATATGCGGAAACTGCCATATCTTCGGTATCGTTGTTGTTTCCAGCTGAGATATGCATTTTCAGTGATAATCTTCATGATTCTGCTGTTACAAGTGTTCAGAATCACCGAAATCGCTGTTTTCGTGCTATTGAATGCGAAAAACACGTTTTCTGGTGTTTTCAGCACGCCACAGAACGTTTGATATGCGGAAGCTGCGAAATCTTCGGTATCGTTGTTGTTTCCAGCTGAGATATGCATTTTCAGTGATAATCTTCATGATTCTGCTGTTACAAGTGTTCAGAATCACCGAAATCGCTGTTTTCGTGCTATTGAATGCGAAAATCACGTTTTCTGGTGTTTTCTGCACTCCACAGTGCGTTTGATATGCGGAAACTGCGATATCTTCGGTATCGTTGTTGTTTCCAGCTGAGATATGCATTATGAGTGATAATCTTCATGATTCTGCTGTTACAAGTGTGCAGAATCTCCGATATCGCTGTTTTCGTGCTATTGGATGCGAAAAACACGTTTTCTGGTGTTTTCAGCACTCCACAGTGCGCTTGATATGCGGAAGCTGCGATATCTTCGGTATCGTTGTTGTTTCCAGCTGAGATATGCATTTTCAGTGATAATCTTCATGATTCTGCTGTTACAAATGTGCAGAATCACCGAAATCGCTGTTTTCGTGCTTTTGAATGCGAAAAACACGTTTTCTGGTGTTTTCAGCACGCCACAGAACGTTTGATATGCGGAAGCTGCGATATCTTCGGTATCGTTGTTGTTTCCAGCTGTGATATGCATTTTCAGTGATGATCTTCCTGATTCTGCTGTTACAAGTGTGCAGAATCACCGAAATCGCTGTTTTCGTGCTATTGGATGCGAAAAACACGTTTTCTGGTGTTTTCAGCACTCCACAGTGTGTTTGATATGCGGAAGCTGCGATATCTTCGGTATCGTTGTTGTTTCCAGCTGAGATATGCATTATGAGTGATAATCTTCATGATTCTGCTGTTACAAGTGTGCAGAATCACCGATATCGCTGTTTTCGTGCTATTGGATGCGAAAAACACGTTTTCTGGTGTTTTCAGCACTCCACAGTGCGCTTGATATGCGGAAGCTGCGATATCTTCGGTATCGTTGTTGTTTCCAGCTGAGATATGCATATTCAGTGATAATCTTCATGATTCTGCTGTTACAAGTGTTCAGAATCACCGAAATCGCTGTTTTCGTGCTATTGAATGCGAAAAACACGTTTTCTGGTGTTTTCAGCACGCGACAGAACGTTTGATATGCGGAAGCTGCGATATCTTCGGTATCGTTGTTGTTTCCAGCTGAGATATGCATTTTCAGTGATGATCTTCCTGATTCTGCTGTTACAAGTGTGCAGAATCACCGAAATCGCTGTTTTCGTGCTATTGGATGCGAAAAACACGTTTTCTGGTGTTTTCAGCACTCCACAGTGTGTTTGATATGCGGAAGCTGCGATATCTTCGGTATCGTTGTTGTTTCCAGCTGAGATATGCATTATGAGTGATAATCTTCATGATTCTGCTGTTACAAGTGTGCAGAATCACCGATATCGCTGTTTTCGTGCTATTGGATGCGAAAAACACGTTTTCTGGTGTTTTCAGCACTCCATAGTGCGCTTGATATGCGGAAGCTGCGATATCTTCGGTATCGTTGTTGTTTCCAGCTGAGATATGCATTTTCAGTGATAATCTTCATGATTCTGCTGTTACAAATGTGCAGAATCACCGAAATCGCTGTTTTCGTGCTTTTGAATGCGAAAAACACGTTTTCTGGTGTTTTCAGCACGCCACAGAACGTTTGATATGCGGAAGCTGCGATATCTTCGGTATCGTTGTTGTTTCCAGCTGAGATATGCATTTTCAGTGATGATCTTCCTGATTCTGCTGTTACAAGTGTGCAGAATCACCGAAATCGCTGTTTTCGTGCTATTGGATGCGAAAAACACGTTTTCTGGTGTTTTCAGCACTCCACAGTGTGTTTGATATGCGGAAGCTGCGATATCTTCGGTATCGTTGTTGTTTCCAGCTGAGATATGCATTTTCAGTGATAATCTTCATGATTCTGCTGTTACAAGTGTGCAGAATCACCGAAATCGCTGTTTTCGTGCTATTGAATGCGAAAAACACGTTTTCTGGTGTTTTCAGCACTCCACAGTGCGTTTGTTATGCGGAAACTACGATATCTTCGGTATCGTTGTTGTTTCCAGCTGAGATATGCATTTTCAGTGATGATCTTCCTGATTCTGCTGTTACAAGTGTGCAGAATCACCGAAATCGCTGTTTTCGTGCTATTGGATGCGAAAAACACGCTTTCTGGTGTTTTCAGCACTCCACAGTGTGTTTGATATGCGGAAGCTGCGATATCTTCGGTATCGTTGTTGTTTCCAGCTGAGATATGCATTTTCAGTGATAATCTTCATGATTCTGCTGTTACAAGTGTGCAGAATCACCGAAATCGCTGTTTTCGTGCTTTTGAATGCGAAAAACACGTTTTATGGTGTTTTCAGCACTCCACAGTGCGTTTGATATGCGGAAACTGCCATATCTTCGGCATCGTTGTTGTTTCCAGCTGAGATATGCATTTTCAGTGAGCATCTTCATGATTCTGCTGTTACAAGTGTGCAGAATCACCGAAATCGCTGTTTTCGTGCTATTGGATGCGAAAAACACGTTTTCTGGTGTTTTCAGCACTGCACAGTTGCTTTGATATGCGGAAGCTGCGATATCTTCGGTATCGTTGTTGTCTCCAGTTGAGATATGCATTTTCAGTGATAATCTTTATGATTCTGCAGTTACAAGTGTGCAGAATCACCGAAATCGCTGTTTTCGTGCTATTGGATGCGAAAAACACGTTTTCTGGTGTTTTCAGCACTCCACAGTGCGTTTGATATGCGGAAGCTGCGAAATCTTCGGTATCGTTGTTGTTTCCAGCTGAGATATGCATTTTCAGTGATAATCTTCATGATTCTGCTGTTACAAGTGTTCAGAATCACCGAAATCGCTGTTTTCGTGCTATTGAATGCGAAAATCACGTTTTCTGGTGTTTTCAGAACTCCACAGTGCGATTGATATGCGGAAGCTGCGATATCTTCGGTATCGTTGTTGTTTCCAGCTGAGATATGCATTTTCAGTGATAATCTTCATGATTCTGCTGTTACAAGTGTGCAGAATCACCGAAATCGCTGTTTTCGTGCTATTGGATGCGAAAAACACGTTTTCTGGTGTTTTCAGCACTCCACAGTGCGTTTGTTATGCGGAAACTACGATATCTTCGGTATCGTTGGTGTTTCCAGCTGAGATATGCATTTTCTGCGATAATCTTGGTGAAACTTCAGTCAGAAGTATGCAGAATCATCTAGATCGCTCGTTTCGAGCTATTTAATGCGAAAAAACAAGTTTTCTGGTGTTTTGACCACTCCACAGTGCGTTTGATATGTAGAGCCGCCGATAACTTGGTTTTCGTGGGGTTGCCAGCTGAAATATGCAATTTCTGCTATAATTTTTGTGTTTCCTCTATGAGAAGTATGCAGAATCATCCAGAACGCTCTTTTCGAGCTAGTTAATGCGAGAAACACGCTTTCTGGTGTTTTCACCACTCCACAGTGCGACTGATATGCAGAACCGGCGATATCTTGATTTTCGTGGTGTTTCCAGCTGAGATATGCATTTCCTGCGATAATCTTGGTGAGACTTCTGTCCGAAGTATGAAGAATCATCGAGATCGCTCTTTTCGAGCTATTTAATGCGAGAAACACGTTATCTGGTGTTTTCACCACTCCACAGTGCGTTTGATATGCAGTACCAGCGATATCTTGGTTTTCGTGGGTTTTCAAGCTGAGATATGCATTTTTTACGATAATCTTGGTGAGACTTCTGTCCGAAGTATGCAGAATCATCGAGATCGCTCTATTCGAGCTATTTAATGCGACAAACACGTTATCTAGTGTTTTAAGCACTCCACAGTGCGTTTGATATGCAGAACCAGCGATATCTTGGTTTTCGTGGGTTTTCAAGCTGAGATATGCATTTTTTACGATAATCTTGGTGAGACTTCTGTCCGAAGTATGCAGAATCATCTAGATCGCTCGTTTCGAGCTACTGAATGCGAGAAACACGTTATCTGGTGTTTTCACCACTCCACAGTGCGTTGGATATGCCGAACCGGAGATATTTTGGTTTTCTTCGGGTTTCAAGCTGAGATATGCATTTTCTACGATAAGCTTGGTAAAACATCTGTCCGAAGTATGCAGAAACATCGAGAGCGCTCTTTTCGAGCTATTTAAAGCGAGAAACACGTTTTCTGGGGGTTTCACCACTACACAGTTCGTTGAATATGCAGAACAGTAGATATCTTGGTTTTCGTGGGGTTTCCTGCTGAAATATGCATTTTCTGCGATAATATTGGTGAGACTTCTGTCAGAAGTATGCAGAATCATCAGGATCGCTCTTTTCGAGATATTTAATGCGAGAAACACGTTATCTGGTGTTTTCACCACTCCACAGTGCGTTTGATATGCAGAACCGGCGATATCTTGATTTTCGTGGTGTTTCCAGCTGAGATATGCATGTTCTGCGATAATCTTGGTGAGTCTTCTTTCAGAAGTATGCAGAATCTTCGAGATCGCTCTTTTCGAGCTATTTATTGCGAGAAACACGTTATCCGGTGTTTTCACCACTCCACAGTGCGTTTGATATGCAGAACCGGCGACATGTTGGATTTCGTCGGGTTTCATGCTGAGATATGCATTTTCTACGATAACCTTGGTGAGACTTCAGTCAGAAGTATGCAGAATCTTCGAGATCGCTCTTTTCGAGCAACTTAATGCGAGAAACACGTTATCTGGTGTTTTAACCACTCCACAGTGAGTTTGATATGCAGAACCGGCGAAATCTTGGATTTCGTCGGGGTTCATGCTGAGATATGCATTTTCTACGATAATCTTGGTGAGACTTCTGTCAGAAGTATGCAGAATCATCAGGATCGCTCTTTTCGAGATATTTAATGCGAGAAACACGTTATCTGGTTGTTTTCACCACTCCACAGTGCGTTTGATATGTAGAGCCGCCGATAGCTTGGTTTTCGTGGGGTTTCCAGCTGAAATATGCATTTTCTGCGATAATATTTGTGAGACTTCAGTCAGAAGTATGCAGAAACATCTAGATCGCTCGTTTCGAGCTATTTAATGCGAAAAAACAAGTTTTCTGGTGTTTTGACCACTCCACAGTGCGTTTGATATGCAGAACCGGCGAAATCATGGATTTCGTCGGGGTTCAAGCTGAGATATGCATTTTCTACGATAATCTTGGTGAGACTTCTGTCAGAAGTATGCAGAATCATCAGGATCGCTCTTTTCGAGATATTTAATGCGAGAAACACGTTATCTGGTGTTTTCACCACTCCACAGTGCGTTTGATATGCAGAACCGGCGATATCTTGATTTTCGTGGTGTTTCCAGCTGAGATATGCATGTTCTGCGATAATCTTGGTGAGTCTTCTTTCAGAAGTATGCAGAATCTTCGAGATCGCTCTTTTCGAGATATTTAATGCGAGAAACACGTTATCTGGTTGTTTTCACCACTCCACAGTGCGTTTGATATGTAGAGCCGCCGATAGCTTGGTTTTTGTGGGGTTTCCAGCTGAAATATGCATTTTCTGCGATAATATTGGTGAGACTTCAGTCAGAAGTATGCAGAATCACCTAGATCGCTCGTTTCGAGCTATTTAATGCGAGTAACACGTTTTCTGCAGTTTTCACCACTCCACAGTGCGTTTGATATGCAGAACCGGCGTCATCTTGATTTTCGTGGTGTTTCCAGCTGAGATATGCATTTTCTGCGATAATCTTGGTGAGACTTCAGTCAGAAGTATGCAGAATCATCTAGATCGCTCGTTTCGAGCTATTTAATGCGAGAAAACAAGTTCTCTGGTGTTTTGACAACTCCACAGTGTGTTCGATATGTAGAGCCGCCGATAACTTGGTATTTGTGGGCTTTCCAGCTGAAATATGCATTTTCTGCGATAATTTTTGTGTTTCCTCTATGAGAAGTATGCAGAATCATCCAGAACTCTCTTTTCGAGCTAGTTAATGCGAGAAACACGCTTTCTGGTTTTTTCACCACTCCACAGTGCGACTGATATGCAGAACCGGCGATATCTTGATTTTCGTGGTGTTTCCAGCAGAGATATGCATTTTCTGCGATAATCTTGGTGTTTCATCTATGGGAAGTATGCAGAATCATCGAGATCGCTCGTTTCGAGCTATTTAATGCGAGAAACACGTTTTCTGGGGTTTTCACCATTCCACAGTGCGTTTGATATGCTGAGCACAGCGATAATTTGGTTTTCGTGGGGTTTCAAGCTGAGATATGCATTTTTTACGATAATTTTGGTGAGACTTCTGTCCGAAGTATGAAGAATCATCGAGATCGCTCTATTCGAGCTAGTTAATGCGAGAAACACGTTTTCTGGGGTTTTCACCACTCCACAGTTCGTTGGATATGCAGAACCGGAGATAACTCGGTTTTCGTCGGGTTTCAAGCTGAGATATGCATTTTCTACGATAATCTTGGTGAGACTTCTGTCCGAAGTATGCAGAATCATCGAGATCGCTCGTTTCGAGCTATTCAATGCGAGAAACAAGTTATCTGGTGTTTTCACCACTCCACAGTGCGTTTGATATGCAGAACAGTAGATATCTTGGTTTTCGTGAGGTTTCAAGCTGAGATATGCATTTTCTGCGATACTCTTGTTGAGACTTCTGTCCGAAATATGCAGAATCATCGAGATCGCTCGTTTCGAGCTATTCAATGCGAGAAACACGTTATCTGGTGTTTTCACCACTCCACAGTGCGTTGGATATGCTAAATACAGCGATATCTTGGTTTTCGTGGGGTTTCAAACTGAGATATGCATTTTCTGCGATAATCTTGTTGAGACTTCAGTCCGAAGTATGCAGAATCATCGAGATCGCTCGTTTCGAGCTATTCAATGCGAGAAACAAGTTATCTGGTGTTTTCACCACTCCACAGTGCGTTTGATATGCAGAACAGTAGATATCTTGGTTTTCGTGAGGTTTCAAGCTGAGATATGCATTTTCTGCGATACTCTTGTTGAGACTTCTGTCCGAAATATGCAGAATCATCGAGATCGCTCGTTTCGAGCTATTCAATGCGAGAAACACGTTATCTGGTGTTTTCACCACTCCACAGTGCGTTGGATATGCAGAACCGGAAATAACTCGGTTTTCGTCGGGTTTCAAGCTGAGATATGCATTTTCTACGATAATCTTGGTGAGACTTCTTTCCGAAGTATGAAGAATCATCGAGATCGCTCTATTCGAGCTATTTAATGCGAGAAACACGTTTTCTGTGGTTTTCACCACTCCACAGTTCGTTGGATATGCAGAACAGTAGATATCTTGGTTTTCGTGGGGTTTCAAGCAGAGATATGTATTTTCTGCGATAATCTTGTTGAGACTTCTGTCCGAAGTATGCAGGATCTTCGAGAACGCTCTTTTCGAGCTACTTAATGCGAGAAACACGTTTACTGGTGTTTTCACCACTCCACAGTGCGTTTGATATGCAGAACCAGCGACATCTTGGTTTTCGTGGGGTTTCAAGCTGAGATATGCATTTTCTGCGATAATCTTGGTGTGACTTCTGTCCGAAGTATGCTGAATCATCGAGATCGCTCTTTTCGAGCTAGTTAGTGCGAGAAACACGTTATCTGGTGTTTTCACCACTCCACAGTGCGTTTGTTATGCAGAACAGTAGATATCTTGGTTTTCGTGGGGTTTCAAGCTGAGATATGCATTTTCTGCGATAATCTTGTTGAGACTTCTGTCCGAAGTATGCAGAATCATCGAGATCGCTCGTTTCGAGCTATTCAATGCGAGAAACACGTTATCTGGTGTTTTCACCACTCCACAGTGCGTTGGATATGCAGAACCGGAGATAACTCGGTTTTCGTGGGGTTTCAAGCAGAGATATGTATTTTCTGCGATAATCTTGTTGAGACTTCTGTCCGAAGTATGCAGGATCTTCGAGAACGCTCTTTTCGAGCTACTTAATGCGAGAAACACGTTTACAGGTGTTTTCACCACTCCACAGTGCGTTTGATATGCAGAACCAGCGACATCTTGGTTTTCGTGGGGTTTCAAGCTGAGATATGCATTTTCTGCGATAATCTTGGTGTGACTTCTGTCCGAAGTATGCTGAATCATCGAGATCGCTCTTTTCGAGCTAGTTAGTGCGAGAAACACGTTATCTGGTGTTTTCACCACTCCACAGTGCGTTTGATATGCAGAACAGTAGATATCTTGGTTTTCGTGGGGTTTCAAGCTGAGATATGCATTATCTGCGATAATCTTGTTGAGACTTCTGTCCGAAGTATGCAGAATCATCGTGATCGCTCGTTTCGAGCTATTTAATGCGAGAAACACATTTTCTGGGGTTTTCACCACTCCACAGTGCGTTTGATATGCTAAATACAGCGATATCTTGGTTTTCGTGGGGTTTCAAACTGAGATATGCATTTTCTGCGATAATCTTGTTGAGACTTCAGTCCGAAGTATGCAGAATCATCGAGATCGCTGGTTTCGAGCTATTCAATGCGAGAAACAAGTTATCTGGTGTTTTCACCACTCCACAGTGCGTTTGATATGCAGAACAGTAGATATCTTGGTTTTCGTGAGGTTTCAAGCTGAGATATGCATTTTCTGCGATAATCTTGTTGAGACTTCTGTCCGAAGTATGCAGAATCATCGAGATCGCTCGTTTCGAGCTATTCAATGCGAGAAACACGTTATCTGGTGTTTTCACCACTCCACAGTGCGTTGGATATGCAGAACCGGAGATAACTCGGTTTTCGTGGGGTTTCAAGCAGAGATATGTATTTTCTGCGATAATCTTGTTGAGACTTCTGTCCGAAGTATGCAGGATCTTCGAGAACGCTCTTTTCGAGCTACTTAATGCGAGAAACACGTCTACTGGTGTTTTCACCACTCCACAGTGCGTTTGATATGCAGAACCAGCGACATCTTGGTTTTCGTGGGGTTTCAAACTGAGATATGCATTTTCTGCGATAATCTCGGTGTGACTTCTGTCCGAAGTATGCTGAATCATCGAGATCGCTCTTTTCGAGCTAGTTAGTGCGAGAAACACGTTATCTGGTGTTTTCACCACTCCACAGTGCGTTTGATATGCAGAACAGTAGATATCTTGGTTTTCGTGGGGTTTCAAGCTGAGATATGCATTTTCTGCGATAATCTTGTTGAGACTTCAGTCCGAAGTATGCAGAATCATCGAGATCGCTCGTTTCGAGCTATTCAATGCGAGAAACAAGTTATCTGGTGTTTTCACCACTCCACAGTGCGTTTGATATGCAGAACAGTAGATATCTTGGTTTTCGTGAGGTTTCAAGCTGAGATATGCATTTTCTGCGATACTCTTGTTGAGACTTCTGTCCGAAATATGCAGAATCATCGAGATCGCTCGTTTCGAGCTATTCAATGCGAGAAACACGTTATCTGGTGTTTTCACCACTCCACAGTGCGTTGGATATGCAGAACCGGAAATAACTCGGTTTTCGTCGGGTTTCAAGCTGAGATATGCATTTTCTACGATAATCTTGGTGAGACTTCTTTCCGAAGTATGAAGAATCATCGAGATCGCTCAATTCGAGCTATTTAATGCGAGAAACACGTTTTCTGTGGTTTTCACCACTCCACAGTTCGTTGGATATGCAGAACAGTAGATATCTTGGTTTTCGTGGGGTTTCAAGCAGAGATATGTATTTTCTGCGATAATCTTGTTGAGACTTCTGTCCGAAGTATGCAGGATCTTCGAGAACGCTCTTTTCGAGCTACTTAATGCGAGAAACACGTTTACTGGTGTTTTCACCACTCCACAGTGCGTTTGATATGCAGAACCAGCGACATCTTGGTTTTCGTGGGGTTTCAAGCTGAGATATGCATTTTCTGCGATAATCTTGGTGTGACTTCTGTCCGAAGTATGCTGAATCATCGAGATCGCTCTTTTCGAGCTAGTTAGTGCGAGAAACACGTTATCTGGTGTTTTCACCACTCCACAGTGCGTTTGTTATGCAGAACAGTAGATATCTTGGTTTTCGTGGGGTTTCAAGCTGAGATATGCATTTTCTGCGATAATCTTGTTGAGACTTCTGTCCGAAGTATGCAGAATCATCGAGATCGCTCGTTTCGAGCTATTCAATGCGAGAAACACGTTATCTGGTGTTTTCACCACTCCACAGTGCGTTGGATATGCAGAACCGGAGATAACTCGGTTTTCGTGGGGTTTCAAGCAGAGATATGTATTTTCTGCGATAATCTTGTTGAGACTTCTGTCCGAAGTATGCAGGATCTTCGAGAACGCTCTTTTCGAGCTACTTAATGCGAGAAACACGTTTACAGGTGTTTTCACCACTCCACAGTGCGTTTGATATGCAGAACCAGCGACATCTTGGTTTTCGTGGGGTTTCAAGCTGAGATATGCATTTTCTGCGATAATCTTGGTGTGACTTCTGTCCGAAGTATGCTGAATCATCGAGATCGCTCTTTTCGAGCTAGTTAGTGCGAGAAACACGTTATCTGGTGTTTTCACCACTCCACAGTGCGTTTGATATGCAGAACAGTAGATATCTTGGTTTTCGTGGGGTTTCAAGCTGAGATATGCATTATCTGCGATAATCTTGTTGAGACTTCTGTCCGAAGTATGCAGAATCATCGTGATCGCTCGTTTCGAGCTATTTAATGCGAGAAACACATTTTCTGGGGTTTTCACCACTCCACAGTGCGTTTGATATGCTGAACACAGCGATATCTTGGTTTTCGTGGGGTTTCAAGGTGAGATATGCATTTTTTACGATAATTTTGGTGAGACTTCTGTCCGAAGTATGCAGAATCATCGAGATCAATCGTTTCGAGCTATTTAATGCGAGAAACACGTTATCTGGTGTTTTCACAACTCCACAGTGCGTTTGATATGCAGAACCGGCGATATCTTGGTTTTCGTGGGGTTTCAAGCTGAGATATGCATTTTCTGCGATAATCTTGGTGAGACTTCTGTCCGAAGTATGCAGAATCATCGAGATCGCTCGTTTCGAGCTACTGAATGCGAGAAACACGTTATCTGGTGTTTTCACCACTCTTCAGTGCGTTGGATATGCAGAACCGGAGATATTTTGGTTTTCGTCGGGTTTCAAGCTGAGATATGCATTTTCTACGATAAGCTTGGTGAAACATCTGACCGAAGTATCCAGAAACGTCGAGAGCGCACTTTTCGAGCTATTTAATGCGAGAAACACGTTTTCTGGGGTTTTCACCACTCCACAGTTCGTTGGATATGCAGAACCGGAGATATTTTGGTTTTCGTCGGGTTTCAAGCTGAGATATGCATTTTCTACGATAAGCTTGGTGAAACATCTGACCGAAGTATGCAGAAACGTCGAGAGCGCACTTTTCGAGCTATTTAATGCGAGAAACACGTTTTCTGGGGTTTTCACCACTCCACAGTTCGTTGGATATGCAGAACAGTAGATATCTTGGTTTTCGTGGGGTTTCAAGCAGAGATATGCATTTTCTGCGATAATCTTGGTGAGACTTCTGTTAGAAGGATGCAGAATCATCGAGATCGCACTTTTCGAGCTATTTAATGCGAGAAACACGTTATCTGGTGTTTTCACCACTCCACAGTTGCTTTGATATGCAGAACCGGCGATATTTTGGTTTTCGTCGGGTTTCAAGCTGAGATATGCATTTTCAACGATAATCTTGGTGAAACATCTGTCCGAAGTATGCAGAAACATCGAGAGCGCTCTTTTCGAGCTATTTAATGCGAGAAACACGTTATCTGGTGTTTTAACCACTCCACAGAGCGTTTGATATGCAGAACAGTAGATATCTTGGTTTTCGTGGGGTTTCAAGCTGAGATATGCATTTTCTGCGATAATCTTGTTGAGACTTCTGTCCGAAGTATGCAGAATCATCGAGATCGCTCGTTTCGAGCTATTCAATGCGAGAAACACGTTATCTGGTGTTTTCACCACTCCACAGTGCGTTGGATATGCAGACCCGGAGATAACTCGGTTTTCGTCGGGTTTCAAGCTGAGATATGCATTTTCTACGATAATCTTGGTGAGACTTCTGTCCGAAGTATGCTGAACCATCGAGATCGCTCTATTCGAGCTATTTAATGCGAGAAACACGTTTTCTGGGGTTTTCACCACTCCACAGTTCGTTGGATATGCAGAACAGTAGATATCTTGGTTTTCGTGGGGTTTCAAGCAGAGATATGTATTTTCTGCGATAATCTTGTTGAGACTTCTGTCCGAAGTATGCAGGATCTTCGAGAACGCTCTTTTCGAGCTACTTAATGCGAGAAACACGTTTACTGGTGTTTTCACCACTCCACAGTGCGTTTGATATGCAGAACCAGCGACATCTTGGTTTTCGTGGGGTTTCAAGCTGAGATATGCATTTTCTGCGATAATCTTGGTGTGAATTCTGTCCGAAGTATGCTGAATCATCGAGATCGCTCTTTTCGAGCTAGTTAGTGCGAGAAACACGTTATCTGGTGTTTTCACCACTCCACAGTGCGTTTGATATGCAGAACAGTAGATATCTTGGTTTTCGTGGGGTTTCAAGCTGAGATATGCATTATCTGCAATAATCTTGTTGAGACTTCTGTCCGAAGTATGCAGAATCATCGAGATCGCTCTATTTGAGCTATTTAATGCGAGAAACACGTTTTCTGGTGTTTTCACCACTCCACAGTGCGTTTGATATGCTGAACACAGCGATATCTTGGTTTTCGTGGGGTTTCAAGCTGAGATATGCATTTTCTGCGATAATCTTGTTGAGACTTCAGTCCGAAGTATGCAGAATCATCGAGATCGCTCGTTTCGAGCTATTCAATGCGAGAAACAAGTTATCTGGTGTTTTCACCACTCCACAGTGCGTTTGTTATGCAGAACAGTAGATATCTTGGTTTTCGTGGGGTTTCAAGCTGAGATATGCATTTTCTGCGATGATCTTGTTGAGACTTCTGTCCGAAGGATGCAGAATCATCGAGATCGCTCGTTTCGAGCTATTCAATGCGAGAAACACGTTATCTGGTGTTTTCACCACTCCACAGTGCGTTGGATATGCAGACCCGGAGATAACTCGGTTTTCGTCGGGTTTCAAGCTGAGATATGCATTTTCTACGATAATCTTGGTGAGACTTCTGTCCGAAGTATGAAGAATCATCGAGATCGCTCTATTCGAGCTATTTAATGCGAGAAACACGTTTTCTGGGGTTTTCACCACTCCACAGTTCGTTGGATATGCAGAACAGTAGATATCTTGGTTTTCGTGGGGTTTCAAGCTGAGATATGCATTTTCTACGATAATCTTGGTGAGACCTCTGTCCGAAGTATGAAGAATCATCGAGATCGCTCTATTCGAGCTATTTAATGCGAGAAACACGTTTTCTGGGGTTTTCACCATTCCACAGTGCGTTTGATATGCTGAACACAGCGATAATTTGGTATTCGTGGGGTTTCAAGCTGAGATATGCATTTTCTGCGATAATCTTGTTGAGACTTCAGTCCGACGTATGCAGAATCATCGAGATCGCTCGTTTCGAGCTATTCAATGCGAGAAACAAGTTATCTGGTGTTTTCACCACTCCACAGTGCGTTTGTTATGCAGAACAGTAGATATCTTGGTTTTCGTGGGGTTTCAAGCTGAGATATGCATTTTCTGCGATGATCTTGTTGAGACTTCTGTCCGAAGGATGCAGAATCATCGAGATCGCTCGTTTCGAGCTATTCAATGCGAGAAACACGTTATCTGGTGTTTTCACCACTCCACAGTGCGTTGGATATGCAGAACCGGAGATAACTCGGTTTTCGTCGGGTTTCAAGCTGAGATATGCATTTTCTACGATAATCTTGGTGAGACTTCTGTCCGAAGTATGAAGAATCATCGAGATCGCTCTATTCGAGCTATTTAATGCGAGAAACACGTTTTCTGGGGTTTTCACCACTCCACAGTTCGTTGGATATGCAGAACAGTAGATATCTTGGTTTTCGTGGGGTTTCAAGCAGAGATATGTATTTTCTGCGATAATCTTGTTGAGACTTCTGTCCGAAGTATGCAGGATCTTCGAGAACGCTCTTTTCGAGCTACTTAATGCGAGAAACACGTTTACTGGTGTTTTCACCACTCCACAGTGCGTTTGATATGCAGAACCAGCGACATCTTGGTTTTCGTGGGGTTTCAAGCTGAGATATGCATTATCTGCGATAATCTTGGTGTGACTTCTGTCCGAAGTATGCTGAATCATCGAGATCGCTCTTTTCGAGCTAGTTAGTGCGAGAAACACGTTATCTGGTGTTTTCACCACTCCACAGTGCGTTTGATATGCAGAACAGAAGATATCTTGGTTTTCGTGGGGTTTCAAGCTGAGATATGCATTATCTGCGATAATCGTGTTGAGACTTCTGTCCGAAGTATGCAGAATCATCGAGATCGCTCTATTCGAGCTATTTAATGCGAGAAACACGTTTTCTGGTGTTTTCACCACTCCACAGTGCGTTTGATATGCTGAACACAGCGATATCTTGGTTTTCGTGGGGTTTCAAGCTGAGATATGCATTTTCTGCGATAATCTTGTTGAGACTTCAGTCCGAAGTATGCAGAATCATCGAGATCGCTCGTTTCGAGCTATTCAATGCGAGAAACAAGTTATCTGGAGTTTTCACCACTCGACAGTGCGTTTGATATGCAGAACAGTAGATATCTTGGTTTTCGTGAGGTTTCAAGCTGAGATATGCATTTTCTGCGATAATCTTGTTGAGACTTCTGTCCGAAGTATGCAGAATCATCGAGATCGCTCGTTTCGAGCTATTCAATGCGAGAAACACGTTATCTGGTGTTTTCACCACACCACAGTGCGTTGGATATGCAGAACCGGAGATAACTCGGTTTTCGTCGGGTTTCAAGCTGAGATATGCATTTTCTGCGATAATCTTGGTGTGACCTCTGTCCGAAGTATGCTGAATCATCGAGATCGCTCTTTTCGAGCTAGTTAGTGCGAGAAACACGTTATCTGGTGTTTTCACCACTCCACAGTGCGTTTGATATGCTGAACAGTAGATATCTTGGTTTTCGTGGGGTTTCAAGCTGAGATATGCATTATCTGCGTTAATCTTGTTGAGACTTCTGTCCGAAGTATGCAGAATCATCGTGATCGCTCGTTTCGAGCTATTTAATGCGAGAAACACGTTTTCTGGGGTTTTCACCACTCCACAGTTCGTTGGATATGCAGAACAGTAGATATCTTGGTTTTCGTGGGGTTTCAAGCTGAGATATGCATTTTCTACGATAATCTTGGTGAGACCTCTGTCCGAAGTATGAAGAATCATCGAGATCGCTCTATTCGAGCTATTTAATGCGAGAAACACGTTTTCTGGGGTTTCCACCATTCCACAGTGCGTTTGATATGCTGAACACAGCGATAATTTGGTATTCGTGGGGTTTCAAGCTGAGATATGAATTTTCTGCGATAATCTTGTTGAGACTTCAGTCCGAAGTATGCAGAATCATCGAGATCGCTCGTTTCGAGCCATTCAATGCGAGAAACAAGTTATCTGGTGTTTTCACCACTCCACAGTGCGTTTGTTATGCAGAACAGTAGATATCTTGATTTTCGTGGGGTTTCAAGCTGAGATATGCATTTTCTGCGATAATCTTGTTGAGACTTCTGTCCGAAGGATGCAGAATCATCGAGATCGCTCGTTTCGAGCTACTGAATGCGAGAAACAGGTTATCTGGTGTTTTCACCACTCCACAGTGCGTTGGATATGCAGAACCGGAGATATTTTGGTTTTCTTCGGGTTTCAAGCTGAGATATAAATTTTCTACGATAAGCTTGGTAAAACATCTGTCCGAAGTATGCAGAAACATCGAGAGCGCTCTTTTCGAGCTATTTAATGCGAGAAACACGTTTTCTGGGGGTTTCACCACTCCACAGTTCGTTGGATATGCAGAACAGTAGATATCTTGGTTTTCGTGGGGGTTTCAAGCAGAGATGTGCATTTTCTGCGATAATCTTGGTGAGTCATGTGTTAGAAGTATGCAGAATCATCGAGATCGCTCTTTTCGAGCTATTTAATGCGAGAAACTCGTTTTCTGGGGTTTTCACCACTCCACAGTTCGTTGGATATGCAGAACCGGAGATATCTTGGTTTTCGTGGGGTATCAAGCTGAGATATGCATTTCCTGCGATAATCTTGGTGAAACATCTGTCTGAAGTATGCAGAAACATCGAGAGCGCTCTTTTCGAGCTATTTAATGCGAGAAACTCGTTTTCTGGGGTTTTCACCACTCCACAGTTCGTTGGATATGCAGAACAGTAGATATCTTGGTTTTCGTGGGGGTTTCAAGCAGAGATGTGCATTTTCTGCGATAATCTTGGTGAGTCATCTGTTAGAAGTATGCAGAATCATCGAGATCGCTCTTTTCGAGCTATCTAGTGCGAGAAACACGTTATCTGGTGTTTTCACCACTCCACAGTGCGTTTGATATGCAGAACAGTAGATACCTTGGTTTTCGTGGGGTTTCAAGCTGAGATATGCATTTTCTGCGATAATCTTGTTGAGACTTCTATCCGAAGTATGCAGAATCATCGAGATCGTTCGTTTCGAGCTACTGAATGCGAGAAACACGTTATCTGGTGTTTTCACCACTCCACAGTGCGTTGGATATGCAGAACCGGAGATATTTTGGTTTTCTTCGGGTTTCAAGCTGAGATATGCATTTTCTACGATAAGCTTGGTAAAACATCTGTCCGAAGTATGCAGAAACATCGAGAGCGCTCTTTTCGAGCTATTTAATGCGAGAAACACGTTTTCTGGGGGTTTCACCACTCCACAGTTCGTTGGATATGCAGAACAGTAGATATGTTGGTTTTCGTGGGGTTTCAAGCAGAGATGTGCATTTTCTGCGATAATCTTGGTGAGACTTCTGTCAGAAGTATGCAGAATCTTCGAGATCGCTCTTTTCGAGCAACTTAATGCGAGAAACACGTTATCTGGTGTTTTAACCACTCCACTGTGCGTTTGATATGCAGAACCGGCGAAATCTTGGATTTCGTCGGGGTTCATGCTGAGATATGCATTTTCTACGATAATCTTGGTGAGACTTCTGTCAGAAGTATGCAGAATCATCAGGATCGCTCTTTTCGAGATATTTAATGCGAGATGCACGTTATCTGGTGTTTTCACCACTCCACAGTGCGTTTGATTTGCAGATCCGGCGAAATCTTGGATTTCGTCGGGGTTCAAGCTGAGATATGCCTTTTCTACGATAATTTTGGTGAGACTTCTGTCCGAAGTATGCAGAATCATCGATATCGCTCTTTTCGAGCTATTTAATGCGAGAAACACGTTATCTGGTGTTTTGACCACTCCACAGTGCGTTTGATATGTAGAGCCGCCGATAACCTGGTTTTCGTTGGGTTTCCAGCTGAAATATGCATTTTCTGCGATAATATTGGTGAGACTTCAGTCAGAAGTATGCAGAAACATCTAGATCGCTCGTTTCGAGCTATTTAATGCAAAAAAACAAGTTTTCTGGTGTTTTGACCACTCCACAGTGCGTTTGATATGTAGAGCCGCCGATAACTTGGTTTTCTTGGGGTTGCCAGCTGAAATATGCATTTTCTGCGATAATCTTGGTGAGACTTCAGTCAGAAGTATGCAGATTCATCTAGATCGCTCGTTTCGAGCTATTTAATGCGAGAAAACAAGTTTTCTGGTGTTTTGACCACTCCACAGTGCGTTTGATATGTAGAGCCGCCGATAACTTGGTTTTCTTGGGGTTGCCAGCTGAGATATGCATTTTCTACGATAAGCTTGGTGAACCATCTGTCCGAAGTATGCAGAATCATCGAGATCGCTCTTTTCGAGCTATTTAATGCGAGAAACACGTTATCTGGTGTTTTCACCACTCCACAGTGCGTTTGATATGCAGTACCAGCGATATCTTGGTTTTCGTGGGTTTTCATGCTGAGATATGCATTTTTTTACGATAATCTTGGTGAGACTTCTGTCCGATGTATGCAGAATCATCGAGATCGCTCTATTCGAGCTATTTAATGCGACAAACACGTTATCTGGTGTTTTAAGCACTCCACAGTGCGTTTGATATGCAGAACCAGCGATATCTTGGTTTTCGTGGGGTTTCAATATGAGATATGCATTTTCTGCTATAATCTTGTTGAGACTTCTGTCCGAAGTATGCAGAATCATCGAGATCGCTCGTTTCGAGCTATTTAATGCGAGAAACACGTTATCTGGCGTTTTCACCACTCCACAGTGCGTTGGATATGCAGAACCGGAGATATTTTGGTTTTCTTCGGGTTTCAAGCTGAGATATGCATTTTCTACGATAAGCTTGGTAAAACATCTGTCCGAAGTATGCAGAAACATCGAGAGCGCTCTTTTCGAGCTATTTGATGCGAGAAACACGTTTTCTGGGGGTTTCACCACTCCACTGTTCGTTGGATATGCAGAACAGTAGATATCTTGGTTTTCGTGGGGTTTCAAGCAGAGATGTGCATTTTCTGCGATAATCTTGGTGAGACATCTGTTAGAAGTATGCAGAATCATCGAGATCGCGCTTTTCGAGCTATTTAATGCGAGAAACACGTTATCTGGTGATTTCACCACTCGACAGTTGGTTTGATATGCAGAACCAGCGATATCTTGGTTTTCGTGGGGTTTCAATATGAGATATGCATTTTCTGCGATAATCTTGTTGAGACTTCTGTCCGAAGTATGCAGAATCATCGAGATCGCTCGTTTCGAGCTATTTAATGCGAGAAACACGTTATCTGGCGTTTTCACCACTCCACAGTATGTTTGATATGCAGAACCGGCGATATCTTGGTTTTCGTGCGGTTTCGAGCTGAGATATGCATTTTCCGCGATAATCTTGTTGAGACTTCTGTCCGAAGTATGCAGAATCATCGAGATCCCTCTTTTCGAGCTATTTAATGCGAGAAACACGTTAACTGGTGTTTTCACCACTCCACAGTGCGTTTGATATGCAGAACCGGCGAAATCTTGGATTTCGTCGGGTTTCAAGCAGAGATATGCATTTTCTGCGATAATCTTGGTGAGACTTCAGTCAGAAGTATGCAGAATCATCTAGATCGCTCGTTTCGAGCTATTTAATGCGAGAAAACAAGTTTTCTGGTGTTTTGACCACTCCACAGTGCGTTCGATATGCAGTACCAGCGATATCTTGGTTTTCGTGGGTTTTCAAGCTGAGATATGCATTTTTTACGATAATCTTGGTGAGACTTCTGTCCGAAGTATGCAGAATCATCGAGATCGCTCTATTCGAGCTATTTAATGCGACAAACACGTTATCTAGTGTTTTAAGCACTCCACAGTACGTTTGATATGCAGAACCAGCGATATCTTGGTTTTCGTGGGGTTTCAAGCTGAGTTATGCATTTTCTGCGATAATCTTGGTGGGACTTCTGTCCGAAGTATGCTGAATCATCGAGATCGCTCTTTTCGATCTAGCTAGTGCGAGAAACACGTTATCTGGTGTTTTCACCACTCCACAGTGCGTTTGATATGCAGAACAGTAGATACCTTGGTTTTCGTGGGGTTTCAATCTGAGATATGCATTTTCTGCGATAATCTTGTTGAGACTTCTGTCCGAAGTATGCAGAATCATCGAGATCGCTCGTTTCGAGCTACTGAATGCGAGAAACACGTTATCTGGTGTTTTCACCACTCCACAGTGCGTTGGATATGCAGAACCGGAGATATTTTGGTTTTCTTCGGGTTTCAAGCTGAGATATGCATTTTCCGCGATAATCTTGTTGAGACTTCTGTCCGAAGTATGCAGAATCATCGAGATCCCTCTTTTCGAGCTATTTAATGCGAGAAACACGTTAACTGGTGTTTTCACCACTCCACAGTGCGTTTGATATGCAGAACCGGCGAAATCTTGGATTTCGTCGGGTTTCAAGCAGAGATATGCATTTTCTGCGATAATCTTGGTGAGACTTCAGTCAGAAGTATGCAGAATCATCTAGATCGCTCGTTTCGAGCTATTTAATGCGAGAAAACAAGTTTTCTGCTGTTTTGACCACTCCACAGTGCGTTCGATATGTAGAGCCGCCGATAACTTGGTATTTGTGGGGTTGCCAGCTGAAATATGCATTTTCTGAGATAATTTTTGTTTCCTCTATGAGAAGTATGCAGAATCATCCAGAACGCTCTTTTCGAGCTAGTTAATGCGAGAAACACGCTTTCTGGTGTTTTCACCACTCCACAGTGCGACTGATATGCAGAACCGGCGATATCTTGATTTTCGTGGTGTTTCCAGCTGAGATATGCATTTCCTGCGATAATCTTGGTGAGACTTCTGTCCGAAGTATGAAGAATCATCGAGATCGCTCTTTTCGAGCTATTTAATGCGAGAAACACGTTATCTGGTGTTTTCACCACTCCACAGCGCGTTTGATATGCAGTACCAGCGATATCTTGGTTTTCGTGGGTTTTCAAGCTGAGATATGCATTTTTTACGATAATCTTGGTGAGACTTCTGTCCGAAGTATGCAGAATCATCGAGATCGCTCTATTCGAGCTATTTAATGCGACAAACACGTTATCTAGTGTTTTAAGCACTCCACAGTGCGTTTGATATGCAGAACCAGCGATATCTTGGTTTTCGTGGGGTTTCAATCTGAGATATGCATTTTTTATGATAATTTTGGTGAGACTTCGGTCCGAAGTATACTTAATCATCGAGATCGCTCGTTTCGAGCTATTTAATGCGAGAAACACGTTATCTGTGGTTTTCACCACTCCACTGTGCGTATGATATGCAGAACCGGCGATATCTTGGTTTTCGTGGGGTTTCAAGCTGAGTTATGCATTTTCTGCGATAATCTTGGTGGGACTTCGGTCCGAAGTATGCTGAATCATCGAGATCGCTCTTTTCGACCTAGCTAGTGCGAGAAACACGTTATCTGGTGTTTTCACCACTCCACAGTGCGTTTGATATGCAGAACAGTAGATACCTTGGTTTTCGTGGGGTTTCAAGCTGAGATATGCATTTTCTGCGATAATCTTGTTGAGACTTCTGTCCGAAGTATGCAGAATCATCGAGATCGCTCGTTTCGAGCTACTGAATGCGAGAAACACGTTATCTGGTGTTTTCACCACTCCACAGTGCGTTGGATATGCAGAACCGGAGATATTTTGGTTTTCTTCGGGTTTCAAGCTGAGATATGCATTTTCTACGATAAGCTTGGTAAAACATCTGTCCGAAGTATGCAGAAACATCGAGAGCGCTCTTTTCGAGCTATTTAATGCGAGAAACACGTTTTCTGGGGGTTTGACCACTCCACAGTTCGTTGGATATGCAGAACAGTAGATATCTTGGTTTTCGTGGGGTTTCAAGCAGAGATGTGCATTTTCTGCGATAATCTTGGTGAGACATCTGTTAGAAGTATGCAGAATCATCGAGATCGCGCTTTTCGAGCTATTTAATGCGAGAAACACGTTATCTGGTGTTTTCACCACTCCACAGTATGTTTGATATGCAGAACCGGCGATATCTTGGTTTTCGTGCGGTTTCAAGCTGAGATATGCATTTTCCGCGATAATCTTGTTGAGACTTCTGTCCGAAGTATGCAGAATCATCGAGATCCCTATTTTCGAGCTATTTAATGCGAGAAACACGTTAACTGGTGTTTTCACCACTCCACAGTGCGTTTGATATGCAGAACCGGCGAAATCTTGGATTTCGTCGGGTTTCAAGCAGAGATATGCATTTTCTGCGATAATCTTGGTGAGACTTCAGTCAGAAGTATGCAGAATCATCTAGATCGCTCGTTTCGAGCTATTTAATGCGAGAAAACAAGTTTTCTGGTGTTTTGACCACTCCACAGTGCGTTCGATATGTAGAGCCGCCGATAACTTGGTATTTGTGGGCTTTCCAGCTGAAATATGCATTTTCTGCGATAATCTTGGTGAGTCTTCTGTCAGAAGTATGCAGAATCATCGAGAACGCTCTTGTCGAGCTAGTTAATTCGAGAAACACGTTTTCTGGTGTTTTCACCACTCCACAGTGCGACTGATATGCAGAACCGGCGATATCTTGATTTTCGTGGTGTTTCCAGCTGAGATATGCATTTCCTGCGATAATCTTGGTGAGACTTCTGTCCGAAGTATGAAGAATCATCGAGATCGCTCTTTTCGAGCTATTTAATGCGAGAAACACGTTATCTGGTGTTTTCACCACTCCACAGTGCGTTTGATATGCAGTACCAGCGATATCTTGGTTTTCGTGGGTTTTCAAGCTGAGATATGCATTTTTTACGATAATCTTGGTGAGACTTCTGTCCGAAGTATGCAGAATCATCGAGATCGCTCTATTCGAGCTATTTAATGCGACAAACACGTTATCTAGTGTTTTAAGCACTCCACAGTGCGTTTGATATGCAGAACCAGCGATATCTTGGTTTTCGTGGGGTTTCAATCTGAGATATGCATTTTTTATGATAATTTTGGTGAGACTTCGGTCCGAAGTATACTTAATCATCGAGATCGCTCGTTTCGAGCTATTTAATGCGAGAAACACGTTATCTGTGGTTTTCACCACTCCACTGTGCGTATGATATGCAGAACCGGCGATATCTTGGTTTTCGTGGGGTTTCAAGCTGAGTTATGCATTTTCTGCGATAATCTTGGTGGGACTTCTGTCCGAAGTATGCTGAATCATCGAGATCGCTCTTTTCGATCTAGCTAGTGCGAGAAACACGTTATCTGGTGTTTTCACCACTCCACAGTGCGTTTGATGTGCAGAACAGTAGATACCTTGGTTTTCGTGGGGTTTCAAGCTGAGATATGCATTTTCTGCGATAATCTTGTTGAGACTTCTGACCGAAGTATGCAGAATCATCGAGATCGCTCGTTTCGAGCTACTGAATGCGAGAAACACGTTATCTGGTGTTTTCACCACTCCACAGTGCGTTGGATATGCAGAACCGGAGATATTTTGGTTTTCTTCGGGTTTCAAGCTGAGATATGCATTTTCTACGATAAGCTTGGTAAAACATCTGTCCGAAGTATGCAGAAACATCGAGAGCGCTCTTTTCGAGCTATTTAAAGCGAGAAACACGTTTTCTGGGGGTTTCACCACTCCACAGTTCGTTGAATATGCAGAACAGTAGATATCTTGGTTTTCGTGGGGTTTCCTGCTGAAATATGCATTTTCTGCGATAATATTGGTGAGACTTCTGTCAGAAGTATGCAGAATCATCAGGATCGCTCTTTTCGAGATATTTAATGCGAGAAACACGTTATCTGGTGTTTTCACCACTCCACAGTGCGTTTGATATGCAGAACCGGCGATATCTTGATTTTCGTGGTGTTTCCAGCTGAGATATGCATGTTCTGCGATAATCTTGGTGAGTCTTCTTTCAGAAGTATGCAGAATCTTCGAGATCGCTCTTTTCGAGCTATTTATTGCGAGAAACACGTTATCCGGTGTTTTCACCACTCCACAGTGCGTTTGATATGCAGAACCGGCGACATGTTGGATTTCGTCGGGTTTCATGCTGAGATATGCATTTTCTACGATAACCTTGGTGAGACTTCAGTCAGAAGTATGCAGAATCTTCGAGATCGCTCTTTTCGAGCAACTTAATGCGAGAAACACGTTATCTGGTGTTTTAACCACTCTACAGTGAGTTTGATATGCAGAACCGGCGAAATCTTGGATTTCGTCGGGGTTCATGCTGAGATATGCATTTTCTACGATAATCTTGGTGAGACTTCTGTCAGAAGTATGCAGAATCATCAGGATCGCTCTTTTCGAGATATTTAATGCGAGAAACACGTTATCCGGTTGTTTTCACCACTCCACAGTGCGTTTGATATGTAGAGCCGCCGATAGCTTGGTTTTCGTGGGGTTTCCAGCTGAAATATGCATTTTCTGCGATAATATTTGTGAGACTTCAGTCAGAAGTATGCAGAAACATCTAGATCGCTCGTTTCGAGCTATTTAATGCGAAAAAACAAGTTTTCTGGTGTTTTGACCACTCCACAGTGCGTTTGATATGCAGAACCGGCGAAATCATGGATTTCGTCGGGGTTCAAGCTGAGATATGCATTTTCTACGATAATCTTGGTGAGACTTCTGTCAGAAGTATGCAGAATCATCAGCATCGCTCTTTTCGAGATATTTAATGCGAGAAACACGTTATCTGGTGTTTTCACCACTCCACAGTGCGTTTGATATGCAGAACCGGCGATATCTTGATTTTCGTGGTGTTTCCAGCTGAGATATGCATGTTCTGCGATAATCTTGGTGAGTCTTCTTTCAGAAGTATGCAGAATCTTCGAGATCGCTCTTTTCGAGATATTTAATGCGAGAAACACGTTATCTGGTTGTTTTCACCACTCCACAGTGCGTTTGATATGTAGAGCCGCCGATAGCTTGGTTTTTGTGGGGTTTCCAGCTGAAATATGCATTTTCTGCGATAATATTGGTGAGACTTCAGTCAGAAGTATGCAGAATCACCTAGATCGCTCGTTTTGAGCTATTTAATGTGAAAAAACAAGTTTTCTGGTGTTTTGACCACACCACCGTGCGTTTGATATGTAGAGCCGCCGATAACCTGGTTTTCGTTGGGTTTCCAGCTGAAATATGCATTTTCTGCGATAATTTTTGTGTTTCCTCTATGAGAAGTATGCAGAATCATCCAGAACTCTCTTTTCGAGCTAGTTAATGCGAGAAACACGCTTTCTGGTGTTTTCACCACTCCACAGTGCGACTGATATGCAGAACCGGCGATATCTTGATTTTCGTGATGTTTCCAGCAGAGATATGCATTTTCTGCGATAATCTTGGTCAGACTTCAGTCAGAAGTATGCACAATCATCTAGATCGCTCGTTTCGAGCTATTTAATGCGAGAAAACAAGTTTTCTGGTGTTTTGACCACACCACCGTGCGTTTGATATGTAGAGCCGCCGATAACCTGGTTTTCGTTGGGTTTCCAGCTGAAATATGCATTTTCTGCGATAATCTTGGTCAGACTTCAGTCAGAAGTATGCACAATCATCTAGATCGCTCGTTTCGAGCTATTTAATGCGAGAAAACAAGTTTTCTGGTGTTTTGACCACTCCACAGTGCGTTTGATATGTAGAGCCGCCGATAACTTGGTTTTCGTGGGGTTTCCAGCTGAAATATGCATTTTCTGCGATAATCTTGGTGTTTCATCTATGGGAAGTATGCAGAATCATCGAGATCGCTCGTTTCGAGCTATTCAATGCGAGAAACACGTTATCTGGTGTTTTCACCACTCCACAGTGCGTTGGATATGCAGACCCGGAGATAACTCGGTTTTCGTGGGGTTTCAAGCAGAGATATGTATTTTCTGCGATAATCTTGTTGAGACTTCAGTCCGAAGTATGCAGAATCATCGAGATCGCTCGTTTCGAGCTATTCAATGCGAGAAACACGTTTTCTGGTGTTTTCACCACTCCACAGTGCGTTTGATATGCAGAACCAGCGACATCTTGGTTTTCGTGGGGTTTCAAGCTGAGATATGCATTTTCTACGATAATCTTGGTGAGACTTCTGTCCGAAGTATGAAGAATCATCGAGATCGCTCTATTCGAGCTATTTAATGCGAGAAACACGTTTTCTGGGGTTTTCACCACTCCACAGTTCGTTGGATATGCAGAACAGTAGATATCTTGGTTTTCGTGGGGTTTCAAGCAGAGATATGTATTTTCTGCGATAATCTTGTTGAGACTTCTGTCCGAAGTATGCAGGATCTTCGAGAACGCTCTTTTCGAGCTACTTAATGCGAGAAACACGTTTTCTGGTGTTTTCACCACTCCACAGTGCGTTTGATATGCAGAACCAGCGACATCTTGGTTATCGTGGGGTTTCAAGCTGAGATATGCATTTTCTACGATAATCCTGGTGAGACTTCGGTCAGAAGTATGCAGAATCTTCGAGAACGCTATTTTCGAGCTACTTAATGCGCGAAACACGTTTTCTGGTGTTTTGGCCACTCCACGGTACGTTTGATGTGCAGAACCGGAGATAACTCGGTTTTCGTCGGGTTTCAAGCTGAGATATGCATTTTCTACGATAATCTTGGTGAGACCTCTGTCCGAAGTATGAAGAATCATCGAGATCGCTCTATTCGAGCTATTTAATGCGAGAAACACGTTTTCTGGGGTTTTCACCATTCCACAGTGCGTTTGATATGCTGAGCACAGCGATAATTTGGTTTTCGTGGGGTTTCAAGCTGAGATATGCATTTTTTACGATAATTTTGGTGAGACTTCTGTCCGAAGTATGAAGAATCATCGAGATCGCTCTTTTCGAGCTACTTAATGCGAGAAACACGTCTACTGGTGTTTTCACCACTCCACAGTGCGTTTGATATGCAGAACCAGCGACATCTTGGTTTTCGTGGGGTTTCAAACTGAGATATGCATTTTCTGCGATAATCTTGGTGTGACTTCTGTCCGAAGTATGCTGAATCATCGAGATCGCTCTTTTCGAGCTAGTTAGTGCGAGAAACACGTTATCTGGTGTTTTCACCACTCCACAGTGCGTTTGATATGCAGAACAGTAGATATCTTGGATTTCGTGGGGTTTCAAGCTGAGATATGCATTATCTGCGATAATCTTGTTGAGACTTCTGTCCGAAGTATGCAGAATCATCGAGATCGCTCTATTCGAGCTATTTAATGCGAGAAACACGTTTTCTGGTGTTTTCACCACTCCACAGTGCGTTTGATATGCAGAACAGTAGATATCTTGGTTTTCGTGAGGTTTCAAGCTGAGATATGCATTTTCTGCGATAATCTTGTTGAGACTTCTGTCCGAAATATGCAGAATCATCGAGATCGCTCGTTTCGAGCTATTCAATGCGAGAAACACGTTATCTGGTGTTTTCACCACTCCACAGTGCGTTGGATATGCAGAACCGGAGATAACTCGGTTTTCGTCGGGTTTCAAGCTGAGATATGCATTTTCTACGATAATCTTGGTGAGACTTCTTTCCGAAGTATGAAGAATCATCGAGATCGCTCTATTCGAGCTATTTAATGCGAGAAACACGTTTTCTGGGGTTTTCACCACTCCACAGTTCGTTGGATATGCAGAACAGTAGATATCTTGGTTTTCGTGGGGTTTCAAGCAGAGATATGTATTTTCTGCGATAATCTTGTTGAGACTTCTGTCCGAAGTATGCAGGATCTTCGAGAACGCTCTTTTCGAGCTACTTAATGCGAGAAACACGTTTACTGGTGTTTTCACCACTCCACAGTGCGTTTGATATGCAGAACCAGCGACATCTTGGTTTTCGTGGGGTTTCAAGCTGAGATATGCATTTTCTGCGATAATCTTGGTGTGACTTCTGTCCGAAGTATGCTGAATCATCGAGATCGCTCTTTTCGAGCTAGTTAGTGCGAGAAACACGTTATCTGGTGTTTTCACCACTCCACAGTGCGTTTGTTATGCAGAACAGTAGATATCTTGGTTTTCGTGGGGTTTCAAGCTGAGATATGCATTTTCTACGATAATCTTGGTGAGACTTCTGTCCGAAGTATGCTGAACCATCGAGATCGCTCTATTCGAGCTATTTAATGCGAGAAACACGTTTTCTGGGGTTTTCACCACTCCACAGTTCGTTGGATATGCAGAACAGTAGATATCTTGGTTTTCATGGGGTTTCAAGCAGAGATATGTATTTTCTGCGATAATCTTGTTGAGACTTCTGTCCGAAGTATGCAGGATCTTCGAGAACGCTCTTTTCGAGCTACTTAATGCGAGAAACACGTTTACTGGTGTTTTCACCACTCCACAGTGCGTTTGATATGCAGAACCAGCGACATCTTGGTTTTCGTGGGGTTTCAAGCTGAGATATGCATTTTCTGCGATAATCTTGGTGTGACTTCTGTCCGAAGTATGCTGAATCATCGAGATCGCTCTTTTCGAGCTAGTTAGTGCGAGAAACACGTTATCTGGTGTTTTCACCACTCCACAGTGCGTTTGATATGCAGAACAGTAGATATCTTGGTTTTCGTGGGGTTTCAAGCTGAGATATGCATTTTCTGCGATAATCTTGTTGAGACTTCAGTCCGAAGTATGCAGAATCATCGAGATCGCTCTTTTCGAGCTAGTTAGTGCGAGAAACACGTTATCTGGTGTTTTCACCACTCCACAGTGCGTTTGTTATGCAGAACAGTAGATATCTTGGTTTTCGTGGGGTTTCAAGCTGAGATATGCATTTTCTACGATAATCTTGGTGAGACTTCTGTCCGAAGTATGCTGAACCATCGAGATCGCTCTATTCGAGCTATTTAATGCGAGAAACACGTTTTCTGGGGTTTTCACCACTCCACAGTTCGTTGGATATGCAGAACAGTAGATATCTTGGTTTTCATGGGGTTTCAAGCAGAGATATGTATTTTCTGCGATAATCTTGTTGAGACTTCTGTCCGAAGTATGCAGGATCTTCGAGAACGCTCTTTTCGAGCTACTTAATGCGAGAAACACGTTTACTGGTGTTTTCACCACTCCACAGTGCGTTTGATATGCAGAACCAGCGACATCTTGGTTTTCGTGGGGTTTCAAGCTGAGATATGCATTTTCTGCGATAATCTTGGTGTGACTTCTGTCCGAAGTATGCTGAATCATCGAGATCGCTCTTTTCGAGCTAGTTAGTGCGAGAAACACGTTATCTGGTGTTTTCACCACTCCACAGTGCGTTTGATATGCAGAACAGTAGATATCTTGGTTTTCGTGGGGTTTCAAGCTGAGATATGCATTATCTGCAATAATCTTGTTGAGACTTCTGTCCGAAGTATGCAGAATCATCGAGATCGCTCTATTCGAGCTATTTAATGCGAGAAACACGTTTTCTGGTGTTTTCACCACTCCACAGTGCGTTTGATATGCTGAACACAGCGATATCTTGGTTTTCGTGGGGTTTCAAGCTGAGATATGCATTTTCTGCGATAATCTTGTTGAGACTTCAGTCCGAAGTATGCAGAATCATCGAGATCGCTCGTTTCGAGCTATTCAATGCGAGAAACAAGTTATCTGGTGTTTTCACCACTCCACAGTGCGTTTGATATGCAGAACAGTAGATATCTTGGTTTTCGTGAGGTTTCAAGCTGAGATATGCATTTTCTGCGATAATCTTGTTGAGACTTCAGTCCGAAGTATGCAGAATCATCGAGATCGCTCGTTTCGAGCTATTCAATGCGAGAAACAAGTTATCTGGTGTTTTCACCACTCCACAGTGCGTTTGATATGCAGAACAGTAGATATCTTGGTTTTCGTGAGGTTTCAAGCTGAGATATGCATTTTCTGCGATAATCTTGTTGAGTCTTCTCTCCGAAGTATGCAGAATCATCGAGATCGCACGTTTCGAGCTATTCAATGCGAGAAACACGTTATCTGGTGTTTTCACCACTCCACAGTGCGTTGGATATGCAGAACCGGAGATAACTCGGTTTTCGTCGGGTTTCAAGCTGAGATATGCATTTTCTACGATAATCTTGGTGAGACTTCTGTCCGAAGTATGAAGAATCATCGAGATCGCTCTATTCGAGCTATTTAATGCGAGAATCACGTTTTCTGGGGTTTTCACCACTCCACAGTTCGTTGGATATGCAGAACAGTAGATATCTTGGTTTTCGTGGGGTTTCAAGCTGAGATATGCATTTTCTACGATAATCTTGGTGAGACCTCTGTCCGAAGTATGAAGAATCATCGAGATCGCTCTATTCGAGCTATTTAATGCGAGAAACACGTTTTCTGGGGTTTTCACCATTCCACAGTGCGTTTGATATGCTGAACACAGCGATAATTTGGTATTCGTGGGGTTTCAAGCTGAGATATGCATTTTCTGCGATAATCTTGTTGAGACTTCAGTCCGACGTATGCAGAATCATCGAGATCGCTCGTTTCGAGCTATTCAATGCGAGAAACAAGTTATCTGGTGTTTTCACCACTCCACAGTGCGTTTGTTATGCAGAACAGTAGATATCTTGGTTTTCGTGGGGTTTCAAGCTGAGATATGCATTTTCTGCGATAATCTTGTTGAGACTTCTGTCCGAAGGATGCAGAATCATCGAGATCGCTCGTTTCGAGCTATTCAATGCGAGAAACACGTTATCTGGTGTTTTCACCACTCCACAGTGCGTTGGATATGCAGAACCGGAGATAACTCGGTTTTCGTCGGGTTTCAAGCTGAGATATGCATTTTCTACGATAATCTTGGTGAGACTTCTGTCCGAAGTATGAAGAATCATCGAGATCGCTCTATTCGAGCTATTTAATGCGAGAAACACGTTTTCTGGGGTTTTCACCACTCCACAGTTCGTTGGATATGCAGAACAGTAGATATCTTGGTTTTCGTGGGGTTTCAAGCAGAGATATGTATTTTCTGCGATAATCTTGTTGAGACTTCTGTCCGAAGTATGCAGGATCTTCGAGAACGCTCTTTTCGAGCTACTTAATGCGAGAAACACGTTTACTGGTGTTTTCACCACTCCACAGTGCGTTTGATATGCAGAACCAGCGACATCTTGGTTTTCGTGGGGTTTCAAGCTGAGATATGCATTATCTGCGATAATCTTGGTGTGACTTCTGTCCGAAGTATGCTGAATCATCGAGATCGCTCTTTTCGAGCTAGTTAGTGCGAGAAACACGTTATCTGGTGTTTTCACCACTCCACAGTGCGTTTGATATGCAGAACAGTAGATATCTTGGTTTTCGTGGGGTTTCAAGCTGAGATATGCATTATCTGCGATAATCGTGTTGAGACTTCTGTCCGAAGTATGCAGAACCATCGAGATCGCTCTATTCGAGCTATTTAATGCGAGAAACACGTTTTCTGGTGTTTTCACCACTCCACAGTGCGTTTGATATGCTGAACACAGCGATATCTTGGTTTTCGTGGGGTTTCAAGCTGAGATATGCATTTTCTGCGATAATCTTGTTGAGACTTCAGTCCGAAGTATGCAGAATCATCGAGATCGCTCGTTTCGAGCTATTCAATGCGAGAAACAAGTTATCTGGAGTTTTCACCACTCGACAGTGCGTTTGATATGCAGAACAGTAGATATCTTGGTTTTCGGGAGGTTTCAAGCTGAGATATGCATTTTCTGCGATAATCTTGTTGAGACTTCTGTCCGAAGTATGCAGAATCATCGAGATCGCTCGTTTCGAGCTATTCAATGCGAGAAACACGTTATCTGGTGTTTTCACCACACCACAGTGCGTTGGATATGCAGAACCGGAGATAACTCGGTTTTCGTCGGGTTTCAAGCTGAGATATGCATTTTCTACGATAATCTTGGTGTGACTTCTGTCCGAAGTATGCTGAATCATCGAGATCGCTCTTTTCGAGCTAGTTAGTGCGAGAAACACGTTATCTGGTGTTTTCACCACTCCACAGTGCGTTTGATATGCTGAACAGTAGATATCTTGGTTTTCGTGGGGTTTCAAGCTGAGATATGCATTATCTGCGATAATCTTGTTGAGACTTCTGTCCGAAGTATGCAGAATCATCGTGATCGCTCGTTTCGAGCTATTTAATGCGAGAAACACGTTTTCTGGGGTTTTCACCACTCCACAGTTCGTTGGATATGCAGAACAGTAGATATCTTGGTTTTCGTGGGGTTTCAAGCTGAGATATGCATTTTCTACGATAATCTTGGTGAGACCTCTGTCCGAAGTATGAAGAATCATCGAGATCGCTCTATTCGAGCTATTTAATGCGAGAAACACGTTTTCTGGGGTTTCCACCATTCCACAGTGCGTTTGATATGCTGAACACAGCGATAATTTGGTATTCGTGGGGTTTCAAGCTGAGATATGCATTTTCTGCGATAATCTTGTTGAGACTTCAGTCCGAAGTATGCAGAATCATCGAGATCGCTCGTTTCGAGCTATTCAATGCGAGAAACAAGTTATCTGGTGTTTTCACCACTCCACAGTGCGTTTGTTATGCAGAACAGTAGATATCTTGGTTTTCGTGGGGTTTCAAGCTGAGATATGCATTTTCTGCGATAATCTTGTTGAGACTTCTGTCCGAAGGATGCAGAACCATCGAGATCGCTCGTTTCGAGCTATTCAATGCGAGAAACACGTTATCTCGTGTTTTCACCACTCCACAGTGCGTTGGATATGCAGAACCGGAGATAACTCGGTTTTCGTCGGGTTTCAAGCTGAGATATGCATTTTCTACGATAATCTTGGTGAGACTTCTGTCCGAAGTATGAAGAATCATCGAGATCGCTCTATTCGAGCTATTTAATGCGAGAAACACGTTTTCTGGGGTTTTCACCACTCCACAGTTCGTTGGATATGCAGAACAGTAGATATCTTGGTTTTCGTGGGGTTTCAAGCAGAGATATGTATTTTCTGCGATAATCTTGTTGAGACTTCTGTCCGAAGTATGCAGGATCTTCGAGAACGCTCTTTTCGAGCTACTTAATGCGAGAAACACGTTTACTGGTGTTTTCACCACTCCACAGTGCGTTTGATATGCAGAACCAGCGACATCTTGGTTTTCGTGGGGTTTCAAGCTGAGATATGCATTATCTGCGATAATCTTGGTGTGACTTCTGTCCGAAGTATGCTGAATCATCGAGATCGCTCTTTTCGAGCTAGTTAGTGCGAGAAACACGTTATCTGGTGTTTTCACCACTCCACAGTGCGTTTGATATGCAGAACAGTAGATATCTTGGTTTTCGTGGGGTTTCAAGCTGAGATATGCATTATCTGCGATAATCGTGTTGAGACTTCTGTCCGAAGTATGCAGAATCATCGAGATCGCTCTATTCGAGCTATTTAATGCGAGAAACACGTTTTCTGGTGTTTTCACCACTCCACAGTGCGTTTGATATGCTGAACACAGCGATATCTTGGTTTTCGTGGGGTTTCAAGCTGAGATATGCATTTTCTGCGATAATCTTGTTGAGACTTCAGTCCGAAGTATGCAGAATCATCGAGATCGCTCGTTTCGAGCTATTCAATGCGAGAAACAAGTTATCTGGAGTTTTCACCACTCGACAGTGCGTTTGATATGCAGAACAGTAGATATCTTGGTTTTCGTGAGGTTTCAAGCTGAGATATGCATTTTCTGCGATAATCTTGTTGAGACTTCTGTCCGAAGTATGCAGAATCATCGAGATCGCTCGTTTCGAGCTATTCAATGCGAGAAACACGTTATCTGGTGTTTTCACCACACCACAGTGCGTTGGATATGCAGAACCGGAGATATTTTGGTTTTCGTCGGGTTTCAAGCTGAGATATGCATTTTCTACGATAAGCTTGGTGAAACATCTGCCCGAAGTATGCAGAAACGTCGAGAGCGCACTTTTCGAGCTATTTAATGCGAGAAACACGTTTTCTGGGGTTTTCACCAGTCCACAGTTCGTTGGATATGCAGAACAGTAGATATCTTGGTTTTCGTGGGGTTTCAAGCAGAGATATGCATTTTCTGCGATAATCTTGGTGAGACTTCTGTTAGAAGGATGCAGAATCATCGAGATCGCACTTTTCGAGCTATTTAATGCGAGAAACACGTTATCTGGTGTTTTCACCACTCCACAGTTGCTTTGATATGCAGAACCGGCGATATTTTGGTTTTCGTCGGGTTTCAAGCTGAGATATGCATTTTCCACGATAATCTTGGTGAAACATCTGTCCGAAGTATGCAGAAACATCGAGAGCGCTCTTTTCGAGCTATTTAATGCGAGAAACACGTTATCTGGTGTTTTAACCACTCCACAGTGCGTTTGATATGCAGAACAGTAGATATCTTGGTTTTCGTGGGGTTTCAAGCTGAGATATGCATTTTCTGCGATAATCTTGTTGAGACTTCTGTCCGAAGTATGCAGAATCATCGAGATCGCTCGTTTCGAGCTATTCAATGCGAGAAACACGTTATCTGGTTTTTTCACCACTCCACAGTGCGTTGGATATGCAGACCCCGAGATAACTCGGTTTTCGTCGGGTTTCAAGCTGAGATATGCATTTTCTACGATAATCTTGGTGAGACTTCTGTCCGAAGTATGCTGAACCATCGAGATCGCTCTATTCGAGCTATTTAATGCGAGAAACACGTTTTCTGGGGTTTTCACCACTCCACAGTTCGTTGGATATGCAGAACAGTAGATATCTTGGTTTTCGTGGGGTTTCAAGCAGAGATATGTATTTTCTGCGATAATCTTGTTGAGACTTCTGTCCGAAGTATGCAGGATCTTCGAGAACGCTCTTTTCGAGCTACTTAATGCGAGAAACACGTTTACTGGTGTTTTCACCACTCCACAGTGCGTTTGATATGCAGAACCAGCGACATCTTGGTTTTCGTGGGGTTTCAAGCTGAGATATGCATTTTCTGCGATAATCTTGGTGTGACTTCTGTCCGAAGTATGCTGAATCATCGAGATCGCTCTTTTCGAGCTAGTTAGTGGGAGAAACACGTTATCTGGTGTTTTCACCACTCCACAGTGCGTTTGATATGCAGAACAGTAGATATCTTGGTTTTCGTGGGGTTTCAAGCTGAGATATGCATTATCTGCGATAATCTTGTTGAGACTTCTGTCCGAAGTATGCAGAATCATCGAGATCGCTCTATTCGAGCTATTTAATGCGAGAAACACGTTTTCTGGTGTTTTCACCACTCCACAGTGCGTTTGATATGCTGAACACAGCGATAATTTGGTTTTCGTGGGGTTTCAAGCTGAGATATGCATTTTCTGCGATAATCTTGTTGAGACTTCAGTCCGAAGTATGCAGAATCATCGAGATCGCTCGTTTCGAGCTATTCAATGCGAGAAACAAGTTATCTGGTGTTTTCACCACTCCACAGTGCGTTTGTTATGCAGAACAGTAGATATCTTGGTTTTCGTGGGGTTTCAAGCTGAGATATGCATTTTCTGCGATAATCTTGTTGAGACTTCTGTCCGAAGTATGCAGAATCATCGAGATCGCTCGTTTCGAGCTATTCAATGCGAGAAACACGTTATCTGGTGTTTTCACCACTCCACAGTGCGTTGGATATGCAGAACCGGAGATAACTCGGTTTTCGTCGGGTTTCAAGCTGAGATATGCATTTTCTACGATAATCTTGGTGAGATTTCTGTCCGAAGTATGAAGAATCATCGAGATCGCTCTTTTCGAGCTACTTAATGCGAGAAACACGTTTACTGGTGTTTTCACCACTCCACAGTGCGTTTGATATGCAGAACCAGCGACATCTTGGTTTTCGTGGGGTTTCAAGCTGAGATATGCATTTTCTGCGATAATCTTGGTGAGACTTCTGTCCGAAGTATGCTGAACCATCGAGATCGCTCTATTCGAGCTATTTAATGCGAGAAACACGTTTTCTGGGGTTTTCACCACTCCACAGTTCGTTGGATATGCAGAACAGTAGATATCTTGGTTTTCGTGGGGTTTCAAGCAGAGATATGTATTTTCTGCGATAATCTTGTTGAGACTTCTGTCCGAAGTATGCAGGATCTTCGAGAACGCTCTTTTCGAGCTACTTAATGCGAGAAACACGTTTACTGGTGTTTTCACCACTCCACAGTGCGTTTGATATGCAGAACCAGCGACATCTTGGTTTTCGTGGGGTTTCAAGCTGAGATATGCATTTTCTGCGATAATCTTGGTGTGACTTCTGTCCGAAGTATGCTGAATCATCGAGATCGCTCTTTTCGAGCTAGTTAGTGGGAGAAACACGTTATCTGGTGTTTTCACCACTCCACAGTGCGTTTGATATGCAGAACAGTAGATATCTTGGTTTTCGTGGGGTTTCAAGCTGAGATATGCATTATCTGCGATAATCTTGTTGAGACTTCTGTCCGAAGTATGCAGAATCATCGAGATCGCTCTATTCGAGCTATTTAATGCGAGAAACACGTTTTCTGGTGTTTTCACCACTCCACAGTGCGTTTGATATGCTGAACACAGCGATAATTTGGTTTTCGTGGGGTTTCAAGCTGAGATATGCATTTTCTGCGATAATCTTGTTGAGACTTCAGTCCGAAGTATGCAGAATCATCGAGATCGCTCGTTTCGAGCTATTCAATGCGAGAAACAAGTTATCTGGTGTTTTCACCACTCCACAGTGCGTTTGTTATGCAGAACAGTAGATATCTTGGTTTTCGTGGGGTTTCAAGCTGAGATATGCATTTTCTGCGATAATCTTGTTGAGACTTCTGTCCGAAGTATGCAGAATCATCGAGATCGCTCGTTTCGAGCTATTCAATGCGAGAAACACGTTATCTGGTGTTTTCACCACTCCACAGTGCGTTGGATATGCAGAACCGGAGATAACTCGGTTTTCGTCGGGTTTCAAGCTGAGATATGCATTTTCTACGATAATCTTGGTGAGACTTCTGTCCGAAGTATGCTGAAACATCGAGATCGTTCTTTTCGAGCTAGTTAATGCGAGAAACACGTTTTCTGGGGTTTTCACCACTCCACAGTTCGTTGGATATGCAGAACCAGCGATATCTTGATTTTCCTGGGATTTCAAGCTGAGATATGCATTATCTGCGATAATCTTGTTGAGACTTCTGTCCGAAGTATGCAGAATCATCGAGATCGCTCTATTCGAGCTATTTAATGCGAGAAACACGTTTTCTGGTGTTTTCACCACTCCTCAGTGCGTTGGATATGCAGAACCGGAGATATTTTGGTTTTCGTCGGGTTGCAAGCTGAGATATGCATTTTCTACGATAAGCTTGTTGAGACTTCTGTCCGAAGTATGCAGAATCATCGTGATCGCTCGTTTCGAGCTATTTAATGGGAGAAACACGTTTTCTGGGGTTTTCACCACTCCTCAGTGCGTAGGATATGCAGAACCGGAGATATTTTGGTTTTCGTCGGGGTTCAAGCTGAGATATGCATTTTCTGCGATAATCTTGGTGAGACTTCTGTCCGAAGTATGCAGAATCATCGAGATCGCTCGTTTCGAGCTACTGAATGCGAGAAACACGTTATCTGGTGTTTTCACCACTCCTCAGTGCGTTGGATATGCAGAACCGGAGATATTTTGGTTTTCGTCGGGTTTCAAGCTGAGATATGCATTTTCTACGATAAGCTTGGTGAAACATCCGTCCGAAGTATGCAGAAACGTCGAGAGCGCTCTTTTCGAGCTATTTAATGCGAGAAACACGTTTTCTGGGGTTTTCAACACTCCACAGTGCGTTGGATATGCAGAACCGGAGATATTTTGGTTTTCGTCGGGTTTCAAGCTGAGATATGCAATTCCTACGATAAGCTTGGTGAAACATCTGACCGAAGTATGCAGAAACGTCGAGAGCGCACTTTTCGAGCTATTTAATGCGAGAAACACGTTTTCTGGGGTTTTCACCACTCCACAGTTCGTTGGATATGCAGAACAGTAGATATCTTGGTTTTCGTGGGGTTTCAAGCAGAGATATGCATTTTCTGCGATAATCTTGGTGAGACTTCTGTTAGAAGGATGCAGAATCATCGAGATCGCACTTTTCGAGCTATTTAATGCGAGAAACACGTTATCTGGTGTTTTCACCACTCCACAGTTGCTTTGATATGCAGAACCGGCGATATTTTGGTTTTCGTCGGGTTTCAAGCTGAGATATGCATTTTCAACGATAATCTTGGTGAAACATCTGTCCGAAGTATGCAGAAACATCGAGAGCGCTCTTTTCGAGCTATTTAATGCGAGAAACACGTTATCTGGTGTTTTAACCACTCAACAGTGCGTTTGATATGCAGAACAGTAGATATCTTGGTTTTCGTGGGGTTTCAAGCTGAGATATGCATTTTCTGCGATAATCTTGTTGAGACTTCTGTCCGAAGTATGCAGAATCATCGAGATCGCTCGTTTCGAGCTATTCAATGCGAGAAACACGTTATCTGGTGTTTTCACCACTCCACAGTGCGTTGGATATGCAGAACCGGAGATAACTCGGTTTTCGTCGGGTTTCAAGCTGAGATATGCATTTTCTACGATAATCTTTGTGAGACTTCTGTCCGAAGTATGAAGAATCATCGAGATCGCTCTATTCGAGCTATTTAATGCGAGAAACACGTTATCTGGTGTTTTCACCACTCCACAGTGCGTTTGATATGCAGAACCGGCGATATCTTGGTTTACGTGGGGTTTCAAGCTGAGATATGCATTTTCTGCGATAATCTTGGTGAGACTTCTGTCCGAAGTATGCAGAATCATCGAGATCGCTCGTTTCGAGCTACTGAATGCGAGAAACACGTTATCTGGTGTTTTCACCACTCCTCAGTGCGTTGGATATGCAGAACCGGAGATATTTTGGTTTTCGTCGGGTTTCAAGCTGAGATATGCATTTTCTACGATAAGCTTGGTGAAACATCTGTCCGAAGTATGCAGAAACGTCGAGAGCGCTCTTTTCGAGGTATTTAATGCGAGAAACACGTTTTCTGGGGTTTTCAACACTCCACAGTGCGTTGGATATGCAGAACCGGAGATATTTTGGTTTTCGTCGGGTTTCAAGCTGAGATATGCAATTCCTACGATAAGCTTGGTGAAACATCTGACCGAAGTATGCAGAAACGTCGAGAGCGCACTTTTCGAGCTATTTAATGCGAGAAACACGTTTTCTGGGGTTTTCACCACTCCACAGTTCGTTGGATATGCAGAACAGTAGATATCGTGGTTTTCGTGGGGTTTCAAGTAGAGATATGCATTTTCTGCGATAATCTTGGTGAGACTTCTGTTAGAAGGATGCAGAATCATCGAGATCGCACTTTTCGAGCTATTTAATGCGAGAAACACGTTATCTGGTGTTTTCACCACTCCACAGTTGCTTTGATATGCAGAACCGGCGATATTTTGGTTTTCGTCGGGTTTCAAGCTGAGATATGCATTTTCAACGATAATCTTGGTGAAACATCTGTCCGAAGTATGCAGAAACATCGAGAGCGCTCTTTTCGAGCTATTTAATGCGAGAAACACGTTATCTGGTGTTTTAACCACTCAACAGTGCGTTTGATATGCAGAACAGTAGATATCTTGGTTTTCGTGGGGTTTCAAGCTGAGATATGCATTTTCTGCGATAATCTTGTTGAGACTTCTGTCCGAAGTATGCAGAATCATCGAGATCGCTCGTTTCGAGCTATTCAATGCGAGAAACACGTTATCTGGTGTTTTCACCACTCCACAGTGCGTTGGATATGCAGAACCGGAGATAACTCGGTTTTCGTCGGGTTTCAAGCTGAGATATGCATTTTCTACGATAATCTTTGTGAGACTTCTGTCCGAAGTATGAAGAATCATCGAGATCGCTCTATTCGAGCTATTTAATGCGAGAAACACGTTTTCTGGGGTTTTCACCACTCCACAGTTCGTTGGATATGCAGAACAGTAGATATCTTGGTTTTCGTGGGGTATCAAGCAGAGATATGTATTTTCTGCGATAATCTTGTTGAGACTTCTGTCCGAAGTATGCAGAATCATCGAGATCGCTCGTTTCGAGCTATTTAATGCGAGAAACAAGTTATCTGGTGTTTTAACCACTCCACAGTGCGTTTGATATGCAGAACAGTAGATATCTTGGTTTTCGTGGGGTTTCAAGATGAGATATGCATTTTCTGCGATAATCTTGTTGAGACTTCTGTCCGAAGTATGCAGAATCATCGAGATCGCTCGTTTCGAGCTATTTAATGCGAGAAACACGTTATCTGGTGTTTTCACCACACCACAGTGCGTTGGATATGCAGAACCGGAGATATTTTGGTTTTCGTCGGGTTTCAAGCTGAGATATGCATTTTCTACGATAAGCTTGGTGAGACATCTGTCCGAAGTATGCAGAATCATCGAGAGCGCTCTTTTCGAGCTATTTAATGCGAGAAACACGTTTTCTGGGGTTTTCACCACTCCACAGTTCGTTGGATATGCAGAACAGTAGATATCTTGGTTTTCGTGGGGTTTCAAGCAGAGATATGCATTTTCTGCGATAATCTTGGTGAGACTTCTGTTAGAAGTATGCAGAATCATCGAGATCGCACTTTTCGAGCTATTTAATGCGAGAGACACGTTATCTGGTGTTTTCACCACTCCACAGTTGGTTTGATATGCAGAACCGGCGATATTTAGGTTTTCGTCGGGTTTCAAGCTGAGATATGCATTTTCTACGATAATCTTGGTGAAACATCTGTCCGAAGTATGCAGAAACATCGAGAGCGCTCTTTTCGAGCAATTCAATGCGAGAAACACGTTATCTGGTGTTTTCACCACTCCACAGTGCGTTTGATATGCAGAACAGTAGATATCTTGCTTTTCGTGGGGTTTCAAGCTGAGATATGCATTTTCTACGGTAATCCTGGTGAGACTTCTGTCACACATATGCGGAATATTCGAGAACGCTCTTTTCGAGCTACTTAATGCGCGAAACACGTTTTCTGGTGTTTTCACCACTCCACGGTACGTTTGATATGCAGAACAGTAGATATCTTGGTTTTCGTGGGGTTTCAAGCTGAGATATGCATTTTCTGCGATAATCTTGGTGAGACTTCTGTCCGAAGTATGCTGAAAAATCGAGATCGCTCGTTTCGAGCTATTTAATGCGAGAAACACGATATCTAGTGTTTTCACCACTCCTCAGTGCGTATGATATGCAGAACCGGCGAAATCTTGGTTTTCGTGGGGTTTCAAGCTGAGATATGCATTTTCTGCGATAATCTTGGTGAGACTTCTGTCCGAAGTATGCTGAAGCATCGAGATCGCTCTTTTCGAGCTAGTTAATGCGAGAAAAACCTTATCCGGTGATTTCACCACTCCACAGTGCGTTTGATATGCAGAACCAGCGATATCTTGGCTTTCGTGGGGTTTCAAGCTGAGATATGCATTTTCTACGATAAGCTTGGTGAAACATCTGTCCGAAGTATGCAGAAACGTCGAGAGCGCTCTTTTCGAGGTATTTAATGTGAGAAACACGTTTTCTGGGGTTTTCAACACTCCACAGTGCGTTGGATATGCAGAACCGGAGATATTTTGGTTTTCGTCGGGTTTCAAGCTGAGATATGCAATTCCTACGATAAGCTTGGTGAAACATCTGACCGAAGTATGCAGAAACGTCGAGAGCGCACTTTTCGAGCTATTTAATGCGAGAAACACGTTTTCTGGGGTTTTCACCACTCCACAGTTCGTTGGATATGCAGAACAGTAGATATCGTGGTTTTCGTGGGGTTTCAAGTAGAGATATGCATTTTCTGCGATAATCTTGGTGAGACTTCTGTTAGAAGGATGCAGAATCATCGAGATCGCACTTTTCGAGCTATTTAATGCGAGAAACACGTTATCTGGTGTTTTCACCACTCCACAGTTGCTTTGATATGCAGAACCGGCGATATTTTGGTTTTCGTCGGGTTTCAAGCTGAGATATGCAATTTCAACGATAATCTTGGTGAAACATCTGTCCGAAGTATGCAGAAACATCGAGAGCGCTCTTTTCGAGCTATTTAATGCGAGAAACACGTTATCTGGTGTTTTAACCACTCAACAGTGCGTTTGATATGCAGAACAGTAGATATCTTGGTTTTCGTGGGGTTTCAAGCTGAGATATGCATTTTCTGCGATAATCTTGTTGAGACTTCTGTCCGAAGTATGCAGAATCATCGAGATCGCTCGTTTCGAGCTATTCAATGCGAGAAACACGTTATCTGGTGTTTTCACCACTCCACAGTGCGTTGGATATGCAGAACCGGAGATAACTCGGTTTTCGTCGGGTTTCAAGCTGAGATATGCATTTTCTACGATAATCTTTGTGAGACTTCTGTCCGAAGTATGAAGAATCATCGAGATCGCTCTATTCGAGCTATTTAATGCGAGAAACACGTTTTCTGGGGTTTTCACCACTCCACAGTTCGTTGGATATGCAGAACAGTAGATATCTTGGTTTTCGTGGGGTATCAAGCAGAGATATGTATTTTCTGCGATAATCTTGTTGAGACTTCTGTCCGAAGTATGCAGAATCATCGAGATCGCTCGTTTCGAGCTATTTAATGCGAGAAACAAGTTATCTGGTGTTTTAACCACTCCACAGTGCGTTTGATATGCAGAACAGTAGATATCTTGGTTTTCGTGGGGTTTCAAGATGAGATATGCATTTTCTGCGATAATCTTGTTGAGACTTCTGTCCGAAGTATGCAGAATCATCGAGATCGCTCGTTTCGAGCTATTTAATGCGAGAAACACGTTATCTGGTGTTTTCACCACACCACAGTGCGTTGGATATGCAGAACCGGAGATATTTTGGTTTTCGTCGGGTTTCAAGCTGAGATATGCATTTTCTACGATAAGCTTGGTGAGACATCTGTCCGAAGTATGCAGAATCATCGAGAGCGCTCTTTTCGAGCTATTTAATGCGAGAAACACGTTTTCTGGGGTTTTCACCACTCCACAGTTCGTTGGATATGCAGAACAGTAGATATCTTGGTTTTCGTGGGGTTTCAAGCAGAGATATGCATTTTCTGCGATAATCTTGGTGAGACTTCTGTCAGAAGTATGCAGAATCTTCTAGAACGCTCTTTTCGAGCTATTTAATGCGAGAAACACGTTATCTGGTGTTTTCACCACTCCACAGTTGGTTTGATATGCAGAACCGGCGATATTTAGGTTTTCGTCGGGTTTCAAGCTGAGATATGCATTTTCTACGATAATCTTGGTGAAACATCTGTCCGAAGTATGCAGAAACATCGAGAGCGCTCTTTTCGAGCAATTCAATGCGAGAAACACGTTATCTGGTGTTTTCACCACTCCACAGTGCGTTTGATATGCAGAACAGTAGATATCTTGCTTTTCGTGGGGTTTCAAGCTGAGATATGCATTTTCTACGGTAATCCTGGTGAGACTTCTGTCACACGTATGCGGAATATTCGAGAACGCTCTTTTCGAGCTACTTAATGCGCGAAACACGTTTTCTGGTGTTTTCACCACTCCACGGTACGTTTGATATGCAGAACAGTAGATATCTTGGTTTTCGTGGGGTTTCAAGCTGAGATATGCATTTTCTGCGATAATCTTGGTGAGACTTCTGTCCGAAGTATGCTGAAAAATCGAGATCGCTCGTTTCGAGCTATTTAATGCGAGAAACACGATATCTAGTGTTTTCACCACTCCTCAGTGCGTATGATATGCAGAACCGGCGAAATCTTGGTTTTCGTGGGGTTTCAAGCTGAGATATGCATTTTCTGCGATAATCTTGGTGAGACTTCTGTCCGAAGTATGCTGAAGCATCGAGATCGCTCTTTTCGAGCTAGTTAATGCGAGAAAAACCTTATCCGGTGATTTCACCACTCCACAGTGCGTTTGATATGCAGAACCAGCGATATCTTGGCTTTCGTGGGGTTTCAAGCTGAGATATGCATTTTTTACGATAATCTTGGTGAGACTTCTGTCCGAAGTATGAAGAATCATCGAGATCGCTCTATTCGAGCTATTTAATGCGAGGAACATGTTTTCTGGGGTTTTCACCACTCCACAGTGCGTTTGATATGCAGAACCGGCGATATCTTGGTTTTTGTGGGGTTTCAAGCTGAGATATGCATTTTTTCGATAATCTTAGTGAGACTTCTGTCCGAAGTATGCTCAATCATCGAGATCGCTCTATTCGAGCTATTTAATGCGAGAAACACGTTATCTGGTGTTTTCAGCACTCCACAGTGCGTTTGATATGCAGAACCAGCGATATCTTGGTTTTCGTGGGGTTTCAAGCTGAGATATGCAATTTCTGCGATAATCTTGGTGAGACTTCTGTCCGAAGAATGCTTAATCATCGAGATCGCTCATTTCGAGCTATTTAATGCGAGAAACACGTTATCTGGTGTTTTCACCACTCCACAGTGCGTATGATATGCAGAACCGACGATATCTTGGTTTTCGTGGGGTTTCAAGCTGAGATATGCATTTTCGGCGATAATCTTGGTGAGACTTCTGTCCGAAGTATGCAGAATCATCGAGATCGCTCGTTTCGAGCTACTGAATGCGAGATACACGTTATCTGGTGTTTTCACCACTCCTCAGTGCGTAGGATATGCAGAACCGGAGATATTTTGGTTTTCGTCGGGTTTCAAGCTGAGATATGCATTTTTTACGATAATTTTGGTGAGACTTCTGTCCGAAGTATGCAGAATCATCGAGATCAATCGTTTCGAGCTATTTAATGCGAGAAACACGTTATCTGGTGTTTTCACCACTCCACAGTGCGTTTGATATGCAGAACCGGCGATATCTTGGTTTTCGTGGGGTTTCAAGCTGAGATATGCATTTTCTGCGATAATCTTGGTGAGACTTCTGTCCGAAGTATGCAGAATCATCGTGATCGCTCGTTTCGAGCTATTTAATGGGAGAAACACGTTTTCTGGGGTTTTCACCACTCCTCAGAGCGTAGGATATGCAGAACCGGAGATATTTTGGTTTTCGTCGGGTTTCAAGCTGAGATATGCATTTTCTACGATAAGCTTGGTGAAACATCTGTCCGAAGTATGCAGAAACGTCGAGATCGCTCGTTTCGAGCTACTGAATGCGAGAAACACGTTATCTGGTGTTTTCACCACTCCTCAGTGCGTTGGATATGCAGAACCGGAGATATTTTGGTTTTCGTCGGGTTTCAAGCTGAGATATGCATTTTTTACGATAATTTTGGTGAGACTTCTGTCCGAAGTATGCAGAATCATCGAGATCAATCGTTTCGAGCTATTTAATGCGAGAAACACGTTATCTGGTGTTTTCACCACTCCACAGTGCGTTTGATATGCAGAACCGGCGATATCTTGGTTTTCGTGGGGTTTCAAGCTGAGATATGCATTTTCTGCGATAATCTTGGTGAGACTTCTGTCCGAAGTATGCAGAATCATCGAGATCGCTCGTTTCGAGCTACTGAATGCGAGAAACACGTTATCTGGTGTTTTCACCACTCCTCAGTGCGTTGGATATGCCGAACCGGAGATATTTTGGTTTTCGTCGGGTTTCAAGCTGAGATATGCATTTTCTACGATAAGCTTGGTGAAACATCTGTCCGAAGTATGCAGAAACGTCGAGAGCGCTCTTTTCGAGCTATTTAATGCGAGAAACACGTTTTCTGGGGTTTTCAACACTCCACAGTGCGTTGGATATGCAGAACCGGAGATATTTTGGTTTTCGTCGGGTTTCAAGCTGAGATATGCAATTCCTACGATAAGCTTGGTGAAACATCTGACCGAAGTATGCAGAAACGTCGAGAGCGCACTTTTCGAGCTATTTAATGCGAGAAACACGTTTTCTGGGGTTTTCACCACTCCACAGTTCGTTGGATATGCAGAACAGTAGATATCTTGGTTTTCGTGGGGTTTCAAGCAGAGATATGCATTTTCCGCGATAATCTTGGTGAGACTTCTGTTAGAAGGATGCAGAATCATCGAGATCGCACTTTTCGAGCTATTTAATGCGAGAAACACGTTATCTGGTGTTTTCACCACTCCACAGTTGCTTTGATATGCAGAACCGGCGATATTTTGGTTTTCGTCGGGTTTCAGGCTGAGATATGCATTTTCAACGATAATCTTGGTGAAACATCTGTCCGAAGTATGCAGAAACATCGAGAGCGCTCTTTTCGAGCTATTTAATGCGAGAAACACGTTATCTGGTGTTTTAACCACTCAACAGTGCGTTTGATATGCAGAACAGTAGATATCTTGGTTTTCGTGGGGTTTCAAGCTGAGATATGCATTTTCTGCGATAATCTTGTTGAGACTTCTGTCCGAAGTATGCAGAATCATCGAGATCGCTCGTTTCGAGCTATTCAATGCGAGAAACACGTTATCTGGTGTTTTCACCACTCCACAGTGCGTTGGATATGCAGAACCGGAGATAACTCGGTTTTCGTCGGGTTTCAAGCTGAGATATGCATTTTCTACGATAATCTTTGTGAGACTTCTGTCCGAAGTATGAAGAATCATCGAGATCGCTCTATTCGAGCTATTTAATGCGAGAAACACGTTATCTGGTGTTTTCACCACTCCACAGTGCGTTTGATATGCAGAACCGGCGATATCTTGGTTTACGTGGGGTTTCAAGCTGAGATATGCATTTTCTGCGATAATCTTGGTGAGACTTCTGTCCGAAGTATGCAGAATCATCGAGATCGCTCGTTTCGAGCTACTGAATGCGAGAAACACGTTATCTGGTGTTTTCACCACTCCTCAGTGCGTTGGATATGCAGAACCGGAGATATTTTGGTTTTCGTCGGGTTTCAAGCTGAGATATGCATTTTCTACGATAAGCTTGGTGAAACATCTGTCCGAAGTATGCAGAAACGTCGAGAGCGCTCTTTTCGAGGTATTTAATGCGAGAAACACGTTTTCTGGGGTTTTCAACACTCCACAGTGCGTTGGATATGCAGAACCGGAGATATTTTGGTTTTCGTCGGGTTTCAAGCTGAGATATGCAATTCCTACGATAAGCTTGGTGAAACATCTGACCGAAGTATGCAGAAACGTCGAGAGCGCACTTTTCGAGCTATTTAATGCGAGAAACACGTTTTCTGGGGTTTTCACCACTACACAGTTCGTTCGATATGCAGAACAGTAGATATCGTGGTTTTCGTGGGGTTTCAAGTAGAGATATGCATTTTCTGCGATAATCTTGGTGAGACTTCTGTTAGAAGGATGCAGAATCATCGAGATCGCACTTTTCGAGCTATTTAATGCGAGAAACACGTTATCTGGTGTTTTCACCACTCCACAGTTGCTTTGATATGCAGAACCGGCGATATTTTGGTTTTCGTCGGGTTTCAAGCTGAGATATGCATTTTCAACGATAATCTTGGTGAAACATCCGTCCGAAGTATGCAGAAACATCGAGAGCGCTCTTTTCGAGCTATTTAATGCGAGAAACACGTTATCTGGTGTTTTAACCACTCAACAGTGCGTTTGATATGCAGAACAGTAGATATCTTGGTTTTCGTGGGGTTTCAAGCTGAGATATGCATTTTCTGCGATAATCTTGTTGAGACTTCTGTCCGAAGTATGCAGAATCATCGAGATCGCTCGTTTCGAGCTATTCAATGCGAGAAACACGTTATCTGGTGTTTTCACCACTCCACAGTGCGTTGGATATGCAGAACCGGAGATAACTCGGTTTTCGTCGGGTTTCAAGCTGAGATATGCATTTTCTACGATAATCTTTGTGAGACTTCTGTCCGAAGTATGAAGAATCATCGAGATCGCTCTATTCGAGCTATTTAATGCGAGAAACACGTTTTCTGGGGTTTTCACCACTCCACAGTTCGTTGGATATGCAGAACAGTAGATATCTTGGTTTTCGTGGGGTTTCAAGCAGAGATATGTATTTTCTGCGATAATCTTGTTGAGACTTCTGTCCGAAGTATGCAGAATCATCGAGATCGCTCGTTTCGAGCTATTCAATGCGAGAAACACGTTATCTGGTGTTTTCACCACTCCACAGTGCGTTGGATATGCAGAACCGGAGATAACTCGGTTTTCGTCGGGTTTCAAGCTGAGATATGCATTTTCTACGATAATCTTTGTGAGACTTCTGTCCGAAGTATGAAGAATCATCGAGATCGCTCTATTCGAGCTACTTAATGCGAGAAACACGTTTTCTGGGGTTTTCACCACTCCACAGTTCGTTGGATATGCAGAACAGTAGATATCTTGGTTTTCGTGGGGTTTCAAGCAGAGATATGCATTTTCTGCGATAATCTTGGTGAGACTTCTGTTAGAAGGATGCAGAATCATCGAGATCGCACTTTTCGAGCTATTTAATGCGAGAAACACGTTATCTGGTGTTTTCACCACTCCACAGTTGCTTTGATATGCAGAACCGGCGATATTTTGGTTTTCGTCGGGTTTCAAGCTGAGATATGCATTTTCAACGATAATCTTGGTGAAACATCTGTCCGAAGTATGCAGAAACATCGAGAGCGCTCTTTTCGAGCTATTTAATGCGAGAAACACGTTATCTGGTGTTTTAACCACTCAACAGTGCGTTTGATATGCAGAACAGTAGATATCTTGGTTTTCGTGGGGTTTCAAGCTGAGATATGCATTTTCTGCGATAATCTTGTTGAGACTTCTGTCCGAAGTATGCAGAATCATCGAGATCGCTCGTTTCGAGCTATTCAATTCGAGAAACACGTTATCTGGTGTTTTCACCACACCACAGTGCGTTGGATATGCTGAACCGGAGATAACTCGGTTTTCGTCGGGTTTCAAGCTGAGATATGCATTTTCTACGATAATCTTTGTGAGACTTCTGTCCGAAGTATGAAGAATCATCGAGATCGCTCTATTCGAGCTATTTAATGCGAGAAACACGTTATCTGGTGTTTTCACCACTCCACAGTGCGTTTGATATGCAGAACCGGCGATATCTTGGTTTACGTGGGGTTTCAAGCTGAGATATGCATTTTCTGCGATAATCTTGGTGAGACTTCTGTCCGAAGTATGCAGAATCATCGAGATCGCTCGTTTCGAGCTACTGAATGCGAGAAACACGTTATCTGGTGTTTTCACCACTCCTCAGTGCGTTGGATATGCAGAACCGGAGATATTTTGGTTTTCGTCGGGTTTCAAGCTGAGATATGCATTTTCTACGATAAGCTTGGTGAAACATCTGTCCGAAGTATGCAGAAACGTCGAGAGCGCTCTTTTCGAGGTATTTAATGCGAGAAACACGTTTTCTGGGGTTTTCAACACTCCACAGTGCGTTGGATATGCAGAACCGGAGATATTTTGGTTTTCGTCGGGTTTCAAGCTGAGATATGCAATTCCTACGATAAGCTTGGTGAAACATCTGACCGAAGTATGCAGAAACGTCGAGAGCGCACTTTTCGAGCTATTTGATGCGAGAAACACGTTTTCTGGGGTTTTCACCACTCCACAGTTCGTTGGATATGCAGAACAGTAGATATCGTGGTTTTCGTGGGGTTTCAAGTAGAGATATGCATTTTCTGCGATAATCTTGGTGAGACTTCTGTTAGAAGGATGCAGAATCATCGAGATCGCACTTTTCGAGCTATTTAATGCGAGAAACACGTTATCTGGTGTTTTCACCACTCCACAGTTGCTTTGATATGCATAACCGGCGATATTTTGGTTTTCGTCGGGTTTCAAGCTGAGATATGCATTTTCAACGATAATCTTGGTGAAACATCTGTCCGAAGTATGCAGAAACATCGAGAGCGCTCTTTTCGAGCTATTTAATGCGAGAAACACGTTATCTGGTGTTTTAACCACTCAACAGTGCGTTTGATATGCAGAACAGTAGATATCTTGGTTTTCGTGGGGTTTCAAGCTGAGATATGCATTTTCTGCGATAATCTTGTTGAGACTTCTGTCCGAAGTATGCAGAATCATCGAGATCGCTCGTTTCGAGCTATTCAATGCGAGAAACACGTTATCTGGTGTTTTCACCACTCCACAGTGCGTTGGATATGCAGAACCGGAGATAACTCGGTTTTCGTCGGGTTTCAAGCTGAGATATGCATTTTCTACGATAATCTTTGTGAGACTTCTGTCCGAAGTATGAAGAATCATCGAGATCGCTCTATTCGAGCTATTTAATGCGAGAAACACGTTTTCTGGGGTTTTCACCACTCCACAGTTCGTTGGATATGCAGAACAGTAGATATCTTGGTTTTCGTGGGGTTTCAAGCAGAGATATGTATTTTCTGCGATAATCTTGTTGAGACTTCTGTCCGAAGTATGCAGAATCATCGAGATCGCTCGTTTCGAGCTATTTAATGCGAGAAACAAGTTATCTGGTGTTTTAACCACTCCACAGTGCGTTTGATATGCAGAACAGTAGATATCTTGGTTTTCGTGGGGTTTCAAGATGAGATATGCATTTTCTGCGATAATCTTGTTGAGACTTCTGTCCGAAGTATGCAGAATCATCGAGATCGCTCGTTTCGAGCTATTTAATGCGAGAAACACGTTATCTGGTGTTTTCACCACACCACAGTGCGTTGGATATGCAGAACCGGAGATATTTTGGTTTTCGTCGGGTTTCAAGCTGAGATATGCATTTTCTACGATAAGCTTGGTGAGACATCTGTCCGAAGTATGCAGAATCATCGAGAGCGCTCTTTTCGAGCTATTTAATGCGAGAAACACGTTTTCTGGGGATTTCACCACTCCACAGTTCGTTGGATATGCAGAACAGTAGATATCTTGGTTTTCGTGGGGTTTCAAGCAGAGACATGCATTTTCTGCGATAATCTTGGTGAGACTTCTGTCCGAAGTATGCTGAAACATCGAGATCGCACTTTTCGAGCTATTTAATGCGAGAAACACGTTATCTGGTGTTTTCACCACTCCACAGTTGGTTTGATATGCAGAACCGGCGATATTTAGGTTTTCGTCGGGTTTCAAGCTGAGATATGCATTTTCTACGATAATCTTGGTGAAACATCTGTCCGAAGTATGCAGAAACATCGAGAGCGCTCTTTTCGAGCAATTCAATGCGAGAAACACGTTATCTGGTGTTTTCACCACTCCACAGTGCGTTTGATATGCAGAACAGTAGATATCTTGCTTTTCGTGGGGTTTCAAGCTGAGATATGCATTTTCTACGGTAATCCTGGTGAGACTTCTGTCACACGTATGCAGAATATTCGAGAACGCTCTTTTCGAGCTACTTAATGCGCGAAACACGTTTTCTGGTGTTTTCACCACTCCACGGTACGTTTGATATGCAGAACAGTAGATATCTTGGTTTTCGTGGGGTTTCAAGCTGAGATATGCATTTTCTGCGATAATCTTGGTGAGACTTCTGTCCGAAGTATGCTGAAAAATCGAGATCGCTCGTTTCGAGCTATTTAATGCGAGAAACACGATATCTAGTGTTTTCACCACTCCTCAGTGCGTATGATATGCAGAACCGGCGAAATCTTGGTTTTCGTGGGGTTTCAAGCTGAGATATGCATTTTCTGCGATAATCTTGGTGAGACTTCTGTCCGAAGTATGCTGAAACATCGAGATCGCTCTTTTCGAGCTAGTTAATGCGAGAAAAACCTTATCCGGTGATTTCACCACTCCACAGTGCGTTTGATATGCAGAACCAGCGATATCTTGGCTTTCGTGGGGTTTCAAGCTGAGATATGCATTTTTTACGATAATCTTGGTGAGACTTCTGTCCGAAGTATGAAGAATCATCGAGATCGCTCTATTCGAGCTATTTAATGCGAGGAACATGTTTTCTGGGGTTTTCACCACTCCACAGTGCGTTTGATCTGCAGAACCGGCGATATCTTGGTTTTTGTGGGGTTTCAAGCTGAGATATGCATTTTTTCGATAATCTTATTGAGACTTCTGTCCGAAGTATGCTCATTCATCGAGATCGCTCTATTCGAGCTATTTAATGCGAGAAACACGTTATCTGGTGTTTTCAGCACTCCACAGTGCGTTTGATATGCAGAACCAGCGATATCTTGGTTTTCGTGGGGTTTCAAGCTGAGATATGCAATTTCTGCGATAATCTTGGTGTGACTTCTGTCCGAAGAATGCTTAATCATCGAGATCGCTCATTTCGAGCTATTTAATGCGAGAAACACGTTATCTGGTGTTTTCACCACTCCACAGTGCGTATGATATGCAGAACCGACGATATCTTGGTTTTCGTGGGGTTTCAAGCTGAGATATGCATTTTCGGCGATAATCTTGGTGAGACTTCTGTCCGAAGTATGCAGAATCATCGAGATCGCTCGTTTCGAGCTACTGAATGCGAGATACACGTTATCTGGTGTTTTCACCACTCCACAGTGCGTATGATATGCAGAACCGACGATATCTTGGTTTTCGTGGGGTTTCAAGCTGAGATATGCATTTTTTACGATAATCTTGGTGAGACTTCTGTCCGAAGTATGAAGAATCATCGAGATCGCTCTATTCGAGCTATTTAATGCGAGAAACACGTTATCTGGTGTTTTCACCACTCCACAGGTGCTTTGATATGCAGAACCGGCGATATTTTGGTTATCGTCGGGTTTCAAGCTGAGATATGCATTTTCAACGATAATCTTGGTGAAACATCTGTCCGAAGTATGCAGAAACATCGTGATCGCTCGTTTCGAGCTATTTAATGGGAGAAACACGTTTTCTGGGGTTTTCACCACTCCTCAGTGCGTAGGATATGCAGAACCGGAGATATTTTGGTTTTCGTCGGGTTTCAAGCTGAGATATGCATTTTCTACGATAAGCTTGGTGAAACATCTGTCCGAAGTATGCAGAAACGTCGAGATCGCTCGTTTCGAGCTACTGAATGCGAGAAACACGTTATCTGGTGTTTTCACCACTCCTCAGTGCGTTGGATATGCAGAACCGGAGATATTTTGGTTTTCGTCGGGTTTCAAGCTGAGATATGCATTTTTTACGATAATTTTGGTGAGACTTCTGTCCGAAGTATGCAGAATCATCGAGATCAATCGTTTCGAGCTATTTAATGCGAGAAACACGTTATCTGGTGTTTTCACCACTCCACAGTGCGTTTGATATGCAGAACCGGCGATATCTTGGTTTTCGTGGGGTTTCAAGCTGAGATATGCATTTTCTGCGATAATCTTGGTGAGACTTCTGTCCGAAGTATGCAGAATCATCGAGATCGCTCGTTTCGAGCTACTGAATGCGAGAAACACGTTATCTGGTGTTTTCACCACTCCTCAGTGCGTTGGATATGCCGAACCGGAGATATTTTGGTTTTCGTCGGGTTTCAAGCTGAGATATGCATTTTCTACGATAAGCTTGGTGAAACATCTGTCCGAAGTATGCAGAAACGTCGAGAGCGCTCTTTTCGAGCTATTTAATGCGAGAAACACGTTTTCTGGGGTTTTCAACACTCCACAGTGCGTTGGATATGCAGAACCGGAGATATTTTGGTTTTCGTCGGGTTTCAAGCTGAGATATGCAATTCCTACGATAAGCTTGGTGAAACATCTGACCGAAGTATGCAGAAACGTCGAGAGCGCACTTTTCGAGCTATTTAATGCGAGAAACACGTTTTCTGGGGTTTTCACCACTCCACAGTTCGTTGGATATGCAGAACAGTAGATATCTTGGTTTTCGTGGGGTTTCAAGCAGAGATATGCATTTTCCGCGATAATCTTGGTGAGACTTCTGTTAGAAGGATGCAGAATCATCGAGATCGCACTTTTCGAGCTATTTAATGCGAGAAACACGTTATCTGGTGTTTTCACCACTCCACAGTTGCTTTGATATGCAGAACCGGCGATATTTTGGTTTTCGTCGGGTTTCAGGCTGAGATATGCATTTTCAACGATAATCTTGGTGAAACATCTGTCCGAAGTATGCAGAACCATCGAGAGCGCTCTTTTCGAGCTATTTAATGCGAGAAACACGTTATCTGGTGTTTTAACCACTCAACAGTGCGTTTGATATGCAGAACAGTAGATATCTTGGTTTTCGTGGGGTTTCAAGCTGAGATATGCATTTTCTGCGATAATCTTGTTGAGACTTCTGTCCGAAGTATGCAGAATCATCGAGATCGCTCGTTTCGAGCTATTCAATGCGAGAAACACGTTATCTGGTGTTTTCACCACTCCACAGTGCGTTGGATATGCAGAACCGGAGATAACTCGGTTTTCGTCGGGTTTCAAGCTGAGATATGCATTTTCTACGATAATCTTTGTGAGACTTCTGTCCGAAGTATGAAGAATCATCGAGATCGCTCTATTCGAGCTATTTAATGCGAGAAACACGTTATCTGGTGTTTTCACCACTCCACAGTGCGTTTGATATGCAGAACCGGCGATATCTTGGTTTACGTGGGGTTTCAAGCTGAGATATGCATTTTCTGCGATAATCTTGGTGAGACTTCTGTCCGAAGGATGCAGAATCATCGAGATCGCTCGTTTCGAGCTGCTGAATGCGAGAAACACGTTATCTGGTGTTTTCACCACTCCTCAGTGCGTTGGATATGCAGAACCGGAGATATTTTGGTTTTCGTCGGGTTTCAAGCTGAGATATGCATTTTCTACGGTAATCCTGGTGAGACTTCTGTCACACGTATGCAGAATATTCGAGAACGCTCTTTTCGAGCTACTTAATGCGCGAAACACGTTTTCTGGTGTTTTCACCACTCCACGGTACGTTTGATATGCAGAACAGTAGATATCTTGGTTTTCGTGGGGTTTCAAGCTGAGATATGCATTTTCTGCGATAATCTTGTTGAGACTTCTGTCCGAAATATGCAGAATCATCGAGATCGCACTTTTCGAGCTATTTAATGCGAGAAACTCGTTATCTGGTGTTTTCACCACTCCACAGTTAGTTTGATATGCAGAACCGGCGATATCTTGGTTTTCCTGGGATTTCAAGCTGAGATATGCATTTTCTGCGATAATCTTGGTGAGACTTCTGTCCGAAGTATGCTGAAAAATCGAGATCGCTCGTTTCGAGCTATTTAATGCGAGAAACACGATATCTAGTGTTTTCACCACTCCTCAGTGCGTATGATATGCAGAACCGGCGAAATCTTGGTTTTCGTGGGGTTTCAAGCTGAGATATGCATTTTCTGCGATAATCTTGGTGAGACTTCTGTCCGAAGTATGCTGAAACATCGAGATCGCTCTTTTCGAGCTAGTTAATGCGAGAAAAACCTTATCCGGTGATTTCACCACTCCACAGTGCGTTTGATATGCAGAACCAGCGATATCTTGGCTTTCGTGGGGTTTCAAGCTGAGATATGCATTTTTTACGATAATCTTGGTGAGACTTCTGTCCGAAGTATGAAGAATCATCGAGATCGCTCTATTCGAGCTATTTAATGCGAGGAACATGTTTTCTGGGGTTTTCACCACTCCACAGTGCGTTTGATATGCAGAACCGGCGATATCTTGGTTTTTGTGGGGTTTCAAGCTGAGATATGCATTTTTTCGATAATCTTAGTGAGACTTCTGTCCGAAGTATGCTCAATCATCGAGATCGCTCTATTCGAGCTATTTAATGCGAGAAACACGTTATCTGGTGTTTTCAGCACTCCACAGTGCGTTTGATATGCAGAACCAGCGATATCTTGGTATTCGTGGGGTTTCAATCTGAGATATGCAATTTCTGCGATAATCTTGGTGAGACTTCTGTCCGAAGAATGCTTAATCATCGAGATCGCTCATTTCGAGCTATTTAATGCGAGAAACACGTTATCTGGTGTTTTCACCACTCCACAGTGCGTATGATATGCAGAACCGACGATATCTTGGTTTTCGTGGGGTTTCAAGCTCAGATATGCATTTTCTGCGATAATCTTGGTGAGACTTCTATCCGAAGTATGCAGAGTCATCGAGATCGTATTTTTCGAGCTATTTAATGCGAGAAACACGTTTTCTGGAGTTTTCACCACACCACATTTCGTTGGATGTGCAGAACCGGAGATATTTTGATTTTCGTGGGGTTTCAAGCTGAGATATGCATTTTCTGCTATAATCTTGGTGAGACCTCTGTCCGAAGTATGCAGAAGCATCGAGATCGCTCTTTTCGACCTATTTCATGCGAGAAACACGTTTTCTGGGGTTTTCACCACACCACAGTTCGTTGGATGTGCAGAACCGGAGATATCTTGGTTTTCGTGGGGTTTCAAGCTGAGATATGCATTTTCTGCGATAATCTTGGTGAGACTTCTGTCCGAAGTATGCTGAAACATCGAGATCGCTCTTTTCGAGCTAGTTAATGCGAGAAAAACCTTATCCGGTGATTTCACCACTCCACAGTGCGTTTGATATGCAGAACCAGCGATATCTTGGCTTTCGTGGGGTTTCAAGCTGAGATATGCATTTTTTACGATAATCTTGGTGAGACTTCTGTCCGAAGTATGAAGAATCATCGAGATCGCTCTATTCGAGCTATTTAATGCGAGAAACACGTTATCTGGTGTTTTCACCACTCCACAGGTGCTTTGATATGCAGAACCGGCGATATTTTGGTTTTCGTCGGGTTTCAAGCTGAGATATGCATTTTTTCGATAATCTTAGTGAGACTTCTGTCCGAAGTATGCTCAATCATCGAGATCGCTCTATTCGAGCTATTTAATGCGAGAAACACGTTATCTGGTGTTTTCAGCACTCCACAGTGCGTTTGATATGCAGAACCAGCGATATCTTGGTATTCGTGGGGTTTCAATCTGAGATATGCAATTTCTGCGATAATCTTGGTGAGACTTCTGTCCGAAGAATGCTTAATCATCGAGATCGCTCATTTCGAGCTATTTAATGCGAGAAACACGTTATCTGGTGTTTTCACCACTCCACAGTGCGTATGATATGCAGAACCGACGATATCTTGGTTTTCGTGGGGTTTCAAGCTCAGATATGCATTTTCTGCGATAATCTTGGTGAGACTTCTATCCGAAGTATGCAGAGTCATCGAGATCGTATTTTTCGAGCTATTTAATGCGAGAAACACGTTTTCTGGAGTTTTCACCACACCACATTTCGTTGGATGTGCAGAACCGGAGATATTTTGATTTTCGTGGGGTTTCAAGCTGAGATATGCATTTTCTTCGATAATCTTGGTGAGACTTCTGTTAGAAGTATGCAGAATCATCGAGATCGCACTTTTCGAGCTACTTAATGCGAGAAACATGTTATCCGGTGATTTCACCACTCCACAGTGCGTTTGATATGCAGAACCAGCGATATCTTGGCTTTCGTGGGGTTTCAAGCTGAGATATGCATTTTTTACGATAATCTTGGTGAGACTTCTGTCAGAAGTATGCAGGATCTTCGAGAACGCTCTTTTCGAGCTACTTAATGCGAGAAACACGTTTTCTGGTGTTTTCACCACACCACAGTGCGTTTGATATGCAGAACCGGCGACATCTTGGTTTTCGTGGGGTTTCAAGCTGAGATATGCATTTTCTACGATAATCTTGGTGAGACTTCTGTCCGAAGTATGCTGAAACATCGAGATCGCTCTTTTCGAGCTACTTAATGCGAGAAACACGTTTTCTGGTGTTTTCACCACACCACAGTGCGTTTGATATGCAGAACCGGCGACATCTTGGTTTTCGTGGGGTTTCAAGCTGAGATATGCATTTTCTACGGTAATCCTGGTGAGACTTCTGTCAGGCGTATGCAGAATATTCGAGAACGCTCTTTTCGAGCTACTTAATGCGCGAAACACGTTTTCTGGTGTTTTCACCACTCCACGGAACGTTTGATGTGCAGAACCGGAGATAACTCGGTTTTCGTCGGGTTTCAAGCTGAGATATGCATTTTCTACGATAATCTTGGTGAGACTTCTGTCAGAAGTATGCAGGATCTTCGAGAACGCTCTTTTCGAGCTACTTAATGCGAGAAACACGTTTTCTGGTGTTCTCACCACACCACAGTGCGTTTGATATGCAGAACCGGCGACATCTTGGTTTTCGTGGGGTTTCAAGCTGAGATATGCATTTTCTACGATAATCTTGGTGAGACTTCTGTCCGAAGTATGCTGAAACATCGAGATCGCTCTTTTCGAGCTAGTTAATGCGAGGAAAACCTTATCCGGTGTTTTCACCACTCCACAGTGCGTTTGATATTCAGAACCAGCGATATCTCGGCTTTCGTGGGGTTTCAAGCTGAGATATGCATTTTGTACGATAATCTTGGTGAGACTTCTGTCCGAAGTTTGCTTAATCATCGAGATCGCTCGTTTCGAGCTATTTAATGCGAGAAACACGATATCTAGTGTTTTCACCACTCCTCAGTGCGTATGATATGCAGAACCGGCGATATCTTGGTTTTCGTGGGGTTTCAAGCTGAGATATGCATTTTCTACGATAATCTTGGTGAGACTTCTGTCCGAAGTATGCTGAAACATCGAGATCGCTCTTTTCGAGCTAGCTAATGCGAGAAAAACCGTATCCGGTGTTTTCACCACTCCACAGTGCGTTTGATATGCAGAACCAGCGATATCTTGGCTTTCGTGGGGTTTCCAGCTGAGATATGCATTTTTTACGATAATCTTGTTGAGACTTCTGTCCGAAGTATGCTGAATCATCGAGATCGGTCTTGTCGAGCTAGTTAGTGCGAGAAACACGTTATCTGGTGTTTTCACCACTCCACAGTGCGTTTGATATGCAGAACAGTAGATATCTTGGTTTTCGTGTGGTTTCAAGCTGAGATATGCATTTTCTGCGATAATCTTGTTGAGACTTCTGTCCGAAATATGCAGAATCATCGAGATCGCACTTTTCGAGCTATTTAATGCGAGAAACACGTTATCTGGTGTTTTCACCACTCCACAGTTAGTTTGATATGCAGAACAGTAGATATCTTGCTTTTCGTGGGGTTTCAAGCTGAGATATGCATTTTCTACGGTAATCCTGGTGAGACTTCTGTCAGGCGTATGCAGAATATTCGAGAACGCTCTTTTCGAGCTACTTAATGCACGAAACACGTTTTCTGGTGTTTTCACCACTCCACGGAACGTTTGATGTGCAGAACCGGAGATAACTCGGTTTTCGTCGGGTTTCAAGCTGAGATATGCATTTTCTACGATAATCTTGGTGAGACTTCTGTCAGAAGCATGCAGGATCTTCGAAAACGCTCTTTTCGAGCTACTTAATGCGAGAAACACGTTTTCTGGTGTTTTCACCACTCCACAGTGCGTTTGATATGCAGAACCGGCGACATCTTGTTTTTCGTGGGGTTTCAAGCTGAGATATGCATTATCTGTGATAATCTTTGTGAGACTTCTGTCCGAAGTATGCTGAAACATCGAGATCGCTCTTTTCGAGCTAGTTAATGCGAGAAAAACTTTATCCGGTGTTTTCACCACTCCACAGTGCGTTTGATATTCAGAACCAGCGATATCTCGGCTTTCGTGGGGTTTCAAGCTGAGATATGCATTTTGTACGATAATCTTGGTGAGACTTCTGTCCGAAGTTTGCTTAATCATCGAGATCGCTCGTTTCGAGCTATTTAATGCGAGAAACACGATATCTAGTGTTTTCACCACTCCTCAGTGCGTATGATATGCAGAACAGTAGATATCTTGGTTTTCGTGGGGTTTCAAGCTGAGATATGCATTTTCTGCGATAATCTTGTTGAGACTTCTGTCCGAAATATGCAGAATCATCGAGATCGCTCTTTTCGAGCTATTTAATGCGAGAAACACGTTATCTGGTGTTTTCACCACTCCACAGTTAGTTTGGTATGCAGAACCGGCGATATCTTGGTTTTCCTGGGATTTCAAGCTGAGATATGCATTTTCTGCGATAATCTTGGTGAGACTTCTGTCCGAAGTATGCTGAAACATCGAGATCGCTCGTTTCGAGCTATTTAATGCGAGAAACACGATATCTAGTGTTTTCACCACTCCTCAGTGCGTATAATATGCAGAACCGGCGAAATCTTGGTTTTCGTGGGGTTTCAAGCTGAGATATGCATTTTCTGCGATAATCTTGGTGAGACTTCTGCCCGAAGTATGAAGAATCATCGAGATCGCTCTATTCGAGCTATTTAATGCGAGGAACACGTTTTCTGGGGTTTTCACCACTCCACAGTGCGTTTGATATGCAGAACCGGCGATATCTTGGTTTTTGTGGGGTTTCAAGCTGAGATATGCATTTTTTCGATAATCTTAGTGAGACTTCTGTCCGAAGTATGCTCAATCATCGAGATCGCTCTATTCGAGCTATTTAATGCGAGAAACACGTTATCTGGTGTTTTCAGCACTCCACAGTGCGTTTGATATGCAGAACCAGCGATATCTTGGTTTTCGTGGGGTTTCAAGCTGAGATATGCAATTTCTGCGATAATCTTGGTGAGACTTCTGTCCGAAGTATGCTTAATCATCGAGATCGCTCATTTCGAGCTATTTAATGCTAGAAACACGTTATCTGGTGTTTTCACCACTCCACAGTGCGTATGATGTGCAGAACCGACGAAATCTTGGTTTTCGTGGGGTTTCAAGCTGAGATATGCATTTTCTGCGATAATCTTGGTGAGACTTCTGTCCGAAGTATGCTGAAACATCGAGATCGCTCTTTTCGAGCTAGTTCATGCGAGAAAAAGCTTATCCGGTGATTTCACCACTCCACAGTGCGTTTGATATGCAGAACCAGCGATATCTTGGCTTTCTTGGGGTTTCAAGCTGAGATATGCATTTTTTACGATAATCTTGGTGAGACTTCTGTCCGAAGTATGAAGAATCATCGAGATCGCTCTATTCGAGCTATTTAATGCGAGGAACACGTTATCTGGTGTTTTCACCACTCCACAGTTCGTTGGATATGCAGAACAGGAGATATCTTGGTTTTCGTGGGGTTTCTAGCAGAGATTTGCATTTTCTGCGATAATCTTGGTGGGACTTCTGTCCGAAGGATGCAGAAACATCAAGAGCGCTCTTTTCGAGCTATTTAATGCGAGAAGCACGTTTTCTGGGGTTTTCACCACACCACAGTTCGGTGGATGTGCAGAACCGGAGATATCTTGGTTTTCGTGGGGTTTCAAGCTGAGATATGCATTTTCTGCGATAATCTTGGTGAGACTTCTGTCCGAAGTATGCTGAAACATCGAGAACGCTCTTTTCCAGCTATTTAATGCGAGAAACACGTTATCTGGTGTTTTCAGCACTCCACAGTGCGTTTGATATGCAGAACCAGCGATATCTTGGTTTTCGTGGGGTTTCAAGCTGAGATATGCATTTTCTGCGATAATCTTGGTGAGACTTCTGTCCGAAGTATGCTTTATCATCGAGATCGCTCATTTCGAGCTATTTAATGCGAGAAACACGTTATCTGGTGTTTTCACCACTCCACAGTGCGTATGATGTGCAGAACCGACGATATCTTGGTTTTCGTGGGGTTTCAAGCTCAGATATGCATTTTCTGCGATAATCTTGGTGAGACTTCTATCCGAAGTATGCAGAGTCATCGAGATCGTATTTTTCGACCTATTTCATGCGAGAAACTCGTTGTCTGGGGTTTTCACCACACCACAGTTCGTTGGATATGTAGAACCAGCGATATATGGGTTTTCGTGGGGTTTCAAGCTGAGATATGCATTTTTTACGATAATCTTGGTGAGACTTCGGTCCGAAATATGCTTAATCATCGAGATCGCTCGTTTCGACCTATTTAATGCGAGAAACACGTTATCTGGTGTTTTCACCACTCCACAGTTCGTTGGATATGCAGAACAGGAGATATCTTGGTTTTCGTGGGGTTTCTAGCAGAGATTTGCATTTTCTGCGATAATCTTGGTGGGACTTCTGTCCGAAGGATGCAGAAACATCAAGAGCGCTCTTTTCGAGCTATTTAATGCGAGAAGCACGTTTTCTGGGGTTTTCACCACACCACAGTTCGGTGGATGTGAAGAACCGGAGATATCTTGGTTTTCGTGGGGTTTCAAGCTGAGATATGCATTTTCTGCGATAATCTTGGTGAGACTTCTGTCCGAAGTATGCTGAAACATCGAGAACGCTCTTTTCCAGCTATTTAATGCGAGAAACACGTTATCTGGTGTTTTCACCACTCCACAGTGCGTTGGATATGCAGAACCGGAGATAACTCGGTTTTCGTCGGGTTTCAAGCTGAGATATGCATTTTCTACGATAATCTTGGTGAGACTTCTGTCCGAAGTATGAAGAATCATCGAGATCGCTCTATTCGAGCTATTTAATGCGAGAAACACGTTTTCTGGGGTTTTCACCACTCCACAGTTCGTTGGATATGCAGAACAGTAGATATCTTGGTTTTCGTGGGGTTTCAAGCAGAGATATGTATTTTCTGCGATAATCTTGTTGAGACTTCTGTCCGAAGTATGCAGAATCATCGAGATCGCTCGTTTCGAGCTATTTAATGCGAGAAACACGTTATCTGGTGTTTTCACCACACCACAGTGCGTTGGATATGCAGAACCGGAGATATTTTGGTTTTCGTCGGGTTTCAAGCTGAGATATGCATTTTCTACGATAAGCTTGGTGAGACTTCTGTCCGAAGTATGCTCAATCATCGAGATCGCTCTATTCGAGCTATTTAATGCGAGAAACACGTTATCTGGTGTTTTCAGCACTCCACAGTGCGTTTGATATGCAGAACCAGCGATATCTTGGTTTTCGTGGGGTTTCAAGCTGAGATATGCAATTTCTGCGATAATCTTGGTGAGACTTCTGTCCGAAGTATGCGTAATCATCGAGATCGCTCATTTCGAGCTATTTAATGCTAGAAACACGTTATCTGGTGTTTTCACCACTCCACAGTGCGTATGATGTGCAGAACCGACGAAATCTTGGTTTTCGTGGGGTTTCAAGCTGAGATATGCATTTTCTGCGATAATCTTGGTGAGACTTCTGTCCGAAGTATGCTGAAACATCGAGATCGCTCTTTTCGAGCTAGTTCATGCGAGAAAAAGCTTATCCGGTGATTTCACCACTCCACAGTGCGTTTGATATGCAGAACCAGCGATATCTTGGCTTTCTTGGGGTTTCAAGCTGAGATATGCATTTTTTACGATAATCTTGGTGAGACTTCTGTCCGAAGTATGAAGAATCATCGAGATCGCTCTATTCGAGCTATTTAATGCGAGGAACACGTTATCTGGTGTTTTCACCACTCCACAGTTCGTTGGATATGCAGAACAGGAGATATCTTGGTTTTCGTGGGGTTTCTAGCAGAGATTTGCATTTTCTGCGATAATCTTGGTGGGACTTCTGTCCGAAGGATGCAGAAACATCAAGAGCGCTCTTTTCGAGCTATTTAATGCGAGAAACACGTTATCTGGTGTTTTCAGCACTCCACAGTGCGTTTGATATGCAGAACCAGCGATATCTTGGTTTTCGTGGGGTTTCAAGCTGAGATATGCATTTTCTGCGATAATCTTGGTGAGACTTCTGTCCGAAGTATGCTTTATCATCGAGATCGCTCATTTCGAGCTATTTAATGCGAGAAACACGTTATCTGGTGTTTTCACCACTCCACAGTGCGTATGATGTGCAGAACCGACGATATCTTGGTTTTCGTGGGGTTTCAAGCTCAGATATGCATTTTCTGCGATAATCTTGGTGAGACTTCTATCCGAAGTATGCAGAGTCATCGAGATCGTATTTTTCGACCTATTTCATGCGAGAAACTCGTTGTCTGGGGTTTTCACCACACCACAGTTCGTTGGATATGTAGAACCAGCGATATATGGGTTTTCGTGGGGTTTCAAGCTGAGATATGCATTTTTTACGATAATCTTGGTGAGACTTCGGTCCGAAATATGCTTAATCATCGAGATCGCTCGTTTCGACCTATTTAATGCGAGAAACACGTTATCTGGTGTTTTCACCACTCCACAGTTCGTTGGATATGCAGAACAGGAGATATCTTGGTTTTCGTGGGGTTTCTAGCAGAGATTTGCATTTTCTGCGATAATCTTGGTGGGACTTCTGTCCGAAGGATGCAGAAACATCAAGAGCGCTCTTTTCGAGCTATTTAATGCGAGAAGCACGTTTTCTGGGGTTTTCACCACACCACAGTTCGGTGGATGTGAAGAACCGGAGATATCTTGGTTTTCGTGGGGTTTCAAGCTGAGATATGCATTTTCTGCGATAATCTTGGTGAGACTTCTGTCCGAAGTATGCTGAAACATCGAGAACGCTCTTTTCCAGCTATTTAATGCGAGAAACACGTTATCTGGTGTTTTCACCACTCCACAGTGCGTTGGATATGCAGAACCGGAGATAACTCGGTTTTCGTCGGGTTTCAAGCTGAGATATGCATTTTCTACGATAATCTTGGTGAGACTTCTGTCCGAAGTATGAAGAATCATCGAGATCGCTCTATTCGAGCTATTTAATGCGAGAAACACGTTTTCTGGGGTTTTCACCACTCCACAGTTCGTTGGATATGCAGAACAGTAGATATCTTGGTTTTCGTGGGGTTTCAAGCAGAGATATGTATTTTCTGCGATAATCTTGTTGAGACTTCTGTCCGAAGTATGCAGAATCATCGAGATCGCTCGTTTCGAGCTATTTAATGCGAGAAACACGTTATCTGGTGTTTTCACCACACCACAGTGCGTTGGATATGCAGAACCGGAGATATTTTGGTTTTCGTCGGGTTTCAAGCTGAGATATGCATTTTCTACGATAAGCTTGGTGAGACATCTGTCCGAAGTATGAAGAATCATCGAGATCGCTCTATTCGAGCTATTTAATGCGAGAAACACGTTTTCTGGGGTTTTCACCACTCCACAGTTCGTTGGATATGCAGAACAGTAGATATCTTGGTTTTCGTGGGGTTTCAAGCAGAGATATGTATTTTCTGCGATAATCTTGTTGAGACTTCTGTCCGAAGTATGAAGCATCATCGAGATCGCTCTATTCGAGCTACTTAATGCGAGGAACACGTTTTCTGGGGTTTTCACCACTCCACAGTGCGTTTGATATGCAGAACCGGCGATATCTTGGTTTTTGTGGGGTTTCAAGCTGAGATATGCATTTTTTCGATAATCTTAGTGAGACTTCTGTCCGAAGTATGCTCAATCATCGAGATCGCTCTATTCGAGCTATTTAATGCGAGAAACACGTTATCTGGTGTTTTCAGCACTCCACAGTGCGTTTGATATGCAGAACCAGCGATATCTTGGTTTTCGTGGGGTTTCAAGCTGAGATATGCATTTTCTGCGATAATCTTGGTGAGACTTCTGTCCGAAGTATGCTTTATCATCGAGATCGCTCATTTCGAGGTATTTAATGCAAGAAACACGTTATCTGGTGTTTTCACCACTCCACAGTGCGTATGATGTGCAAAACCGACGATATCTTGGTTTTCGTGGGGTTTCAAGCTCAGATATGCATTTTCTGCGATAATCTTGGTGAGACTTCTATCCGAAGTATGCAGAGTCATCGAGATCGTATTTTTCGACCTATTTCATGCGAGAAACACGTTGTCTGGGGTTTTCACCACACCACAGTTCGTTGGATATGTAGAACCAGCGATATATGGGTTTTCGTGGGGTTTCAAGCTGAGATATGCATTTTTTACGATAATCTTGGTGAGACTTCGGTCCGAAATATGCTTAATCATCGAGATCGCTCGTTTCGACCTATTTAATGCGAGAAACACGTTATCTGGTGTTTTCACCACTCCACAGTGCGTTTGATATGCTGAACACAGCGATAATTTGGTTTTCGTGGGGTTTCAAGCTGAGATATGCATTTTCTGCGATAATCTTGTTGAGACTTCAGTCCGAAGTATGCAGAATCATCGAGATCGCTCGTTTCGAGCTATTCAATGCGAGAAACACGTTATCTGGTGTTTTCACCACTCCACAGTGCGTTGGATATGCAGAACCGGAGATAACTCGGTTTTCGTCGGGTTTCAAGCTGAGATATGCATTCTCTACGATAATCTTGGTGAGACTTCTGTCCGAAGTATGAAGAATCATCGAGATCGCTCTATTCGAGCTATTTAATGCGAGAAACACGTTTTCTGGGGTTTTCACCACTCCACAGTTCGTTGGATATGCAGAACAGTAGATATCTTGGTTTTCGTGGGGTTTCAAGCAGAGATATGTATTTTCTGCGATAATCTTGTTGAGACTTCTGTCCGAAGTATGCAGAATCATCGAGATCGCTCGTTTCGAGCTATTTAATGCGAGAAACACGTTATCTGGTGTTTTCACCACACCACAGTGCGTTGGATATGCAGAACCGGAGATATTTTGGTTTTCGTCGGGTTTCAAGCTGAGATATGCATTGTCTACGATACGCTTGGTGAGACATCTGTCCGAAGTATGCAGAATCATCGAGAGCGCTCTTTTCGAGCTATTTAATGCGAGAAACACGTTTTCTGGGGTTTTCACCACTCCACAGTTCGTTGGATATGCAGAACCGGCGACATCTTGGTTTTCGTGGGGTTTCAAGCTGAGATATGCATTTTCTGTGATAATCATGGTGAGACTTCTGTCCGAAGTATGCTGAAACATCGAGATCGCTCTTTTCGAGCTAGTAAATGCGAGAAACACGTTATCTGGTGTTTTCACCACTCCACAGTGCGTTTGATATGCAGAACCGACGATATCTTGGTTTTCGTGGGGTTTCAAGCTGAGATATGCATTTTCTGCGATAATCTTGGTGAGACTTCTGTCCGAAGTATGCAGAATCATCGAGATCGCTCTATTCGAGCTATTTAATGCGAGGAACACGTTATCTGGTGTTTTCACCACTCCACAGTGCGTTTGATATGCAGAACCAGCGATATCTTGGCTTTCTTGGGGTTTCAAGCTGAGATATGCATTTTTTACGATAATCTTGGTGAGACTTCTGTCCGAAGTATGAAGAATCATCGAGATCGCTCTATTCGAGCTATTTAATGCGAGGAACACGTTATCTGGTGTTTTCACCACTCCACAGTTCGTTGGATATGCAGAACAGGAGATATCTTGGTTTTCGTGGGGTTTCTAGCAGAGATTTGCATTTTCTGCGATAATCTTGGTGGGACTTCTGTCCGAAGGATGCAGAAACATCAAGAGCGCTCTTTTCGAGCTATTTAATGCGAGAAGCACGTTTTCTGGGGTTTTCACCACACCACAGTTCGGTGGATGTGCAGAACCGGAGATATCTTGGTTTTCGTGGGGTTTCAAGCTGAGATATGCATTTTCTGCGATAATCTTGGTGAGACTTCTGTCCGAAGTATGCTGAAACATCGAGAACGCTCTTTTCCAGCTATTTAATGCGAGAAACACGTTATCTGGTGTTTTCAGCACTCCACAGTGCGTTTGATATGCAGAACCAGCGATATCTTGGTTTTCGTGGGGTTTCAAGCTGAGATATGCATTTTCTGCGATAATCTTGGTGAGACTTCTGTCCGAAGTATGCTTTATCATCGAGATCGCTCATTTCGAGCTATTTAATGCGAGAAACACGTTATCTGGTGTTTTCACCACTCCACAGTGCGTATGATGTGCAGAACCGACGATATCTTGGTTTTCGTGGGGTTTCAAGCTCAGATATGCATTTTCTGCGATAATCTTGGTGAGACTTCTATCCGAAGTATGCAGAGTCATCGAGATCGTATTTTTCGACCTATTTCATGCGAGAAACTCGTTGTCTGGGGTTTTCACCACACCACAGTTCGTTGGATATGTAGAACCAGCGATATATGGGTTTTCGTGGGGTTTCAAGCTGAGATATGCATTTTTTACGATAATCTTGGTGAGACTTCGGTCCGAAATATGCTTAATCATCGAGATCGCTCGTTTCGACCTATTTAATGCGAGAAACACGTTATCTGGTGTTTTCACCACTCCACAGTTCGTTGGATATGCAGAACAGGAGATATCTTGGTTTTCGTGGGGTTTCTAGCAGAGATTTGCATTTTCTGCGATAATCTTGGTGGGACTTCTGTCCGAAGGATGCAGAAACATCAAGAGCGCTCTTTTCGAGCTATTTAATGCGAGAAGCACGTTTTCTGGGGTTTTCACCACACCACAGTTCGGTGGATGTGAAGAACCGGAGATATCTTGGTTTTCGTGGGGTTTCAAGCTGAGATATGCATTTTCTGCGATAATCTTGGTGAGACTTCTGTCCGAAGTATGCTGAAACATCGAGAACGCTCTTTTCCAGCTATTTAATGCGAGAAACACGTTATCTGGTGTTTTCACCACTCCACAGTGCGTTGGATATGCAGAACCGGAGATAACTCGGTTTTCGTCGGGTTTCAAGCTGAGATATGCATTTTCTACGATAATCTTGGTGAGACTTCTGTCCGAAGTATGAAGAATCATCGAGATCGCTCTATTCGAGCTATTTAATGCGAGAAACACGTTTTCTGGGGTTTTCACCACTCCACAGTTCGTTGGATATGCAGAACAGTAGATATCTTGGTTTTCGTGGGGTTTCAAGCAGAGATATGTATTTTCTGCGATAATCTTGTTGAGACTTCTGTCCGAAGTATGCAGAATCATCGAGATCGCTCGTTTCGAGCTATTTAATGCGAGAAACACGTTATCTGGTGTTTTCACCACACCACAGTGCGTTGGATATGCAGAACCGGAGATATTTTGGTTTTCGTCGGGTTTCAAGCTGAGATATGCATTTTCTACGATAAGCTTGGTGAGACATCTGTCCGAAGTATGAAGAATCATCGAGATCGCTCTATTCGAGCTATTTAATGCGAGAAACACGTTTTCTGGGGTTTTCACCACTCCACAGTTCGTTGGATATGCAGAACAGTAGATATCTTGGTTTTCGTGGGGTTTCAAGCAGAGATATGTATTTTCTGCGATAATCTTGTTGAGACTTCTGTCCGAAGTATGAAGAATCATCGAGATCGCTCTATTCGAGCTACTTAATGCGAGGAACACGTTTTCTGGGGTTTTCACCACTCCACAGTGCGTTTGATATGCAGAACCGGCGATATCTTGGTTTTTGTGGGGTTTCAAGCTGAGATATGCATTTTTTCGATAATCTTAGTGAGACTTCTGTCCGAAGTATGCTCAATCATCGAGATCGCTCTATTCGAGCTATTTAATGCGAGAAACACGTTATCTGGTGTTTTCAGCACTCCACAGTGCGTTTGATATGCAGAACCAGCGATATCTTGGTTTTCGTGGGGTTTCAAGCTGAGATATGCATTTTCTGCGATAATCTTGGTGAGACTTCTGTCCGAAGTATGCTTTATCATCGAGATCGCTCATTTCGAGGTATTTAATGCAAGAAACACGTTATCTGGTGTTTTCACCACTCCACAGTGCGTATGATGTGCAAAACCGACGATATCTTGGTTTTCGTGGGGTTTCAAGCTCAGATATGCATTTTCTGCGATAATCTTGGTGAGACTTCTATCCGAAGTATGCAGAGTCATCGAGATCGTATTTTTCGACCTATTTCATGCGAGAAACACGTTGTCTGGGGTTTTCACCACACCACAGTTCGTTGGATATGTAGAACCAGCGATATATGGGTTTTCGTGGGGTTTCAAGCTGAGATATGCATTTTTTACGATAATCTTGGTGAGACTTCGGTCCGAAATATGCTTAATCATCGAGATCGCTCGTTTCGACCTATTTAATGCGAGAAACACGTTATCTGGTGTTTTCACCACTCCACAGTGCGTTTGATATGCTGAACACAGCGATAATTTGGTTTTCGTGGGGTTTCAAGCTGAGATATGCATTTTCTGCGATAATCTTGTTGAGACTTCAGTCCGAAGTATGCAGAATCATCGAGATCGCTCGTTTCGAGCTATTCAATGCGAGAAACACGTTATCTGGTGTTTTCACCACTCCACAGTGCGTTGGATATGCAGAACCGGAGATAACTCGGTTTTCGTCGGGTTTCAAGCTGAGATATGCATTCTCTACGATAATCTTGGTGAGACTTCTGTCCGAAGTATGAAGAATCATCGAGATCGCTCTATTCGAGCTATTTAATGCGAGAAACACGTTTTCTGGGGTTTTCACCACTCCACAGTTCGTTGGATATGCAGAACAGTAGATATCTTGGTTTTCGTGGGGTTTCAAGCAGAGATATGTATTTTCTGCGATAATCTTGTTGAGACTTCTGTCCGAAGTATGCAGAATCATCGAGATCGCTCGTTTCGAGCTATTTAATGCGAGAAACACGTTATCTGGTGTTTTCACCACACCACAGTGCGTTGGATATGCAGAACCGGAGATATTTTGGTTTTCGTCGGGTTTCAAGCTGAGATATGCATTGTCTACGATACGCTTGGTGAGACATCTGTCCGAAGTATGCAGAATCATCGAGAGCGCTCTTTTCGAGCTATTTAATGCGAGAAACACGTTTTCTGGGGTTTTCACCACTCCACAGTTCGTTGGATATGCAGAACCGGCGACATCTTGGTTTTCGTGGGGTTTCAAGCTGAGATATGCATTTTCTGTGATAATCATGGTGAGACTTCTGTCCGAAGTATGCTGAAACATCGAGATCGCTCTTTTCGAGCTAGTAAATGCGAGAAACACGTTATCTGGTGTTTTCACCACTCCACAGTGCGTTTGATATGCAGAACCGACGATATCTTGGTTTTCGTGGGGTTTCAAGCTGAGATATGCATTTTCTGCGATAATCTTGGTGAGACTTCTGTCCGAAGTATGCAGAATCATCGAGATCGCTCGTTTCGAGCTACTGAATGCGAGAAACACGTTATCTGGTGTTTTCACCACTCCTCAGTGCGTTGGATATGCAGAACCGGAGATATTTTGGTTTTCGTCGGGTTTCAAGCTGAGATATGCATTTTCTACGATAAGCTTGGTGAAACATCTGTCCGAAGTATGCAGAAACGTCGAGAGCGCTCTTTTCGAGCTATTTAATGCGAGAAACACGTTTTCTGGTGGTTTCAACACTCCACAGTGCGTTGGATATGCAGAACCGGAGATATTTTGATTTCGTCGGGTTTCAAGCTGAGATATGCATTTTCTACGATAAGCTTGGTGAAACATCTGTCCGAAGTATGCAGAAACGTCGAGATCGTTCGTTTCGAGCTACTGAATGCGAGAAACACGTTATCTGGTGTTTTCACCACTCCTCAGTGCGTTGGATATGCAGAACCGGAGATATTATGGTTTTCGTCGGGTTTCAAGCTGAGATATGCATTTTTTACGATAATTTTGGTGAGACTTCTGTCCGAAGTATGCAGAATCATCGAGATCAATCGTTTCGAGCTATTTAATGCGAGAAACACGTTATCTGGTGTTTTCACCACTCCACAGTGCGTTTGATATGCAGAACCGGCGATATCTTGGTTTTCGTGGGGTTTCAAGCTGAGATATGCATTTTCTGCGATAATCTTGGTGAGACTTCTGTCCGAAGTATGCAGAATCATCGAGATCGCTCGTTTCGAGCTACTGAATGCGAGAAACACGTTATCTGGTGTTTTCACCACTCCTCAGTGCGTTGGATATGCAGAACCGGAGATATTTTGGTTTTCGTCGGGTTTCAAGCTGAGATATGCATTTTCTACGATAAGCTTGGTGAAACATCTGTCCGAAGTATGCAGAAACGTCGAGAGCGCTCTTTTCGAGCTATTTAATGCGAGAAACACGTTTTCTGGGGTTTTCAACACTCCACAGTGCGTTGGATATGCAGAACCGGAGATATCTTGGTTTTCGTGGGGTTTCAAGCTGAGATATGCATTTTCTGCGATAATCTTGTTGAGACTTCTGTCCGAAGTATGCAGAATCATCGAGATCGCTCGTTTCGAGCTATTCAATGCGAGAAACACGTTATCTGGTGTTTTCACCACTCCACAGTGCGTTGGATATGCAGAACCGGAGATAACTCGGTTTTCGTCGGGTTTCAAGCTGAGATATGCATTTTCTACGATAATCTTTGTGAGACTTCTGTCCGAAGTATGAAGAATCATCGAGATCGCTCTATTCGAGCTATTTAATGCGAGAAACACGTTATCTGGTGTTTTCACCACTCCACAGTGCGTTTGATATGCAGAACCGGCGATATCTTGGTTTTCGTGGGGTTTCAAGCTGAGATATGCATTTTCTGCGATAATCTTGGTGAGACTTCTGTCCGAAGTATGCAGAATCATCGAGATCGCTCGTTTCGAGCTACTGAATGCGAGAAACACGTTATCTGGTGTTTTCACCACTCCTCAGTGCGTTGGATATGCAGAACCGGAGATATTTTGGTTTTCGTCGGGTTTCAAGCTGAGATATGCATTTTCTACGATAAGCTTGGAGAAACATCTGTCCGAAGTATGCAGAAACGTCGAGAGCGCTCTTTTCGAGGTATTTAATGCGAGAAACACGTTTTCTGGGGTTTTCACCACTCCACAGTGCGTTTGATATGCAGAACAGTAGATATCTTGCTTTTCGTGGGGTTTCAAGCTGAGATATGCATTTTCTACAGTAATCCTGGTGAGACTTCTGTCAGGCGTATGCAGAATATTCGAGAACGCTCTTTTCGAGCTACTTAATGCGAGAAACACGTTTTCTGGTGTTTTCACCACTCCACAGTGCGTTTGATATGCAGAACCGGCGACATCTTGGTTTTCGTGGGGTTTCAAGCTGAGATATGCATTTTCTGTGATAATCTTGGTGAGACTTCTGTCCGAAGTATGCTGAAACATCGAGATCGCTCTTTTCGAGCTAGTTAATGCGAGAAAAACCTTATCCGGTGTTTTCACCACTCCACAGTGCGTTTGATATTCAGAACCAGCGATATCTCGGCTTTCGTGGGGTTTCAAGCTGAGATATGCATTTTGTACGATAATCTTGGTGAGACTTCTGTCCGAAGTTTGCTTAATCATCGAGATCGCTCGTTTGGAACTATTTAATGCGAGAAACACGATATCTAGTGTTTTCACCACTCCTCAGTGCGTATGATATGCAGAACCGGCGATATCTTGGTTTTCGTGGGGTTTCAAGCTGAGATATGCATTTTCTGCGATAATCTTGGTGAGACTTCTGTCCGAAGTATGCTGAAACATCGAGATCGCTCTTTTCGAGCTAGCTAATGCGAGAAAAACCGTATCCGGTGTTTTCACCACTCCACAGTGCGTTTGATATCCAGAACCAGCGATATCTTGGCTTTCGTGGGGTTTCAAGCTGAGATATGCATTTTTTACGATAATCTTGTTGAGACTTCTGTCCGAAGTATGCTGAATCATCGAGATCGGTCTTGTCGAGCTAGTTAGTGCGAGAAACACGTTATCTGGTGTTTTCACCACTCCACAGTGCGTTTGATATGCAGAACAGTAGATATCTTGGTTTTCGTGGGGTTTCAAGCTGAGATATGCATTTTCTGCGATAATCTTGTTGAGACTTCTGTCCGAAATATGCAGAATCATCCAGATCGCACTTTTCGAGCTATTTAATGCGAGAAACACGTTATCTGGTGTTTTCACCACTCCACAGTTAGTTTGATATGCAGAACAGTAGATATCTTGCTTTTCGTGGGGTTTCAAGCTGAGATATGCATTTTCTACGGTAATCCTGGTGAGACTTCTGTCAGGCGTATGCAGAATATTCGAGAACGCTCTTTTCGAGCTACTTAATGCGCGAAACACGTTTTCTGGTGTTTTCACCACTCCACGGAACGTTTGATGTGCAGAACCGGAGATAACTCGGTTTTCGTCGGGTATCAAGCTGAGATATGCATTTTCTACGATAATCTTGGTGAGACTTCTGTCAGAAGTATGCAGGATCTTCGAGAACGCTCTTTTCGAGCTACTTAATGCGAGAAACACGTTTTCTGGTGTTTTCACCACACCACAGTGCGTTTGATATGCAGAACCGGCGACATCTTGGTTTTCGTGGGGTTTCAAGCTGAGATATGCATTTTCTACGATAATCTTGGTGAGACTTCAGTCCGAAGTATGCTGAAACATCGAGATCGCTCTTTTCGAGCTAGTTAATGCGAGGAAAACCTTATCCGGTGTTTTCACCACTCCACAGTGCGTTTGATATTCAGAACCAGCGATATCTCGGCTTTCGTGGGTTTCAAGCTGAGATATGCATTTTGTACGATAATCTTGGTGAGACTTCTGTCCGAAGTTTGCTTAATCATCGAGATCGCTCGTTTCGAGCTATTTAATGCGAGAAACACGATATCTAGTGTTTTCACCACTCCTCAGTGCGTATGATATGCAGAACCGGCGATATCTTGGTTTTCGTGGGGTTTCAAGCTGAGATATGCATTTTCTACGATAATCTTGGTGAGACTTCTGTCCGAAGTATGCTGAAACATCGAGATCGCTCTTTTCGAGCTAGCTAATGCTAGGAAAACCTTATCCGGTATTTTCACCACTCCACAGTGCGTTTGATATGCAGAACCAGCGATATCTTGGCTTTCGTGTGGTTTCAAGCTGAGATATGCATTTTTTACGATAATCTTGTTGAGACTTCTGTCCGAAGTATGCTGAATCATCGAGATCGGTCTTGTCGAGCTAGTTAGTGCGAGAAACACGTTATCTGGTGTTTTCACCACTCCACAGTGCGTTTGATATGCAGAACAGTAGATATCTTGGTTTTCGTGTGGTTTCAAGCTGAGATATGCATTTTCTGCGATAATCTTGTTGAGACTTCTGTCCGAAATATGCAGAATCATCGAGATCGCACTTTTCGAGCTATTTAATGCGAGAAACACGTTATCTGGTGTTTTCACCACTCCACAGTTAGTTTGATATGCAGAACAGTAGATATCTTGCTTTTCGTGGGGTTTCAAGCTGAGATATGCATTTTCTACGGTAATCCTGGTGAGACTTCTGTCAGGCGTATGCAGAATATTCGAGAACGCTCTTTTCGAGCTACTTAATGCGCGAAACACGTTTTCTGGTGTTTTCACCACTCCACGGAACGTTTGATGTGCAGAACCGGAGATAACTCGGTTTTCGTCGGGTTTCAAGCTGAGATATGCATTTTCTACGATAATCTTGGTGAGACTTCTGTCAGAAGCATGCAGGATCTTCGAAAACGGTCTTTTCGAGCTACTTAATGCGAGAAACACGTTTTCTGGTGTTTTCACCACTCCACAGTGCGTTTGATATGCAGAACCGGCGACATCTTGGTTTTCGTGGGGTATCAAGCTGAGATATGCATTTTCTGTGATAATCTTTGTGAGACTTCTGTCCGAAGTATGCTGAAACATCGAGATCGCTCTTTTCGAGCTAGTTAATGCGAGAAAAACCTTATCCGGTGTTTTCACCACTCCACAGTGCGTTTGATATTCAGAACCAGCGATATCTCGGCTTTCGTGGGGTTTCAAGCTGAGATATGCATTTTGTACGATAATCTTGGTGAGACTTCTGTCCGAAGTTTGCTTAATCATCGAGATCGCTCGTTTCGAGCTATTTAATGCGAGGAACACGATATCTAGTGTTTTCACCACTCCTCAGAACGTATGATATGCAGAACAGTAGATATCTTGGTTTTCGTGGGGTTTCAAGCTGAGATATGCATTTTCTGCGATAATCTTGTTGAGACTTCTGTCCGAAATATGCAGAATCATCGAGATCGCTCTTTTCGAGCTATTTAATGCGAGAAACACGTTATCTGGTGTTTTCACCACTCCACAGTTAGTTTGGTATGCAGAACCGGCGATATCTTGGTTTTCCTGGGATTTCAAGCTGAGATATGCATTTTCTGCGATAATCTTGGTGAGACTTCTGTCCGAAGTATGCTGAAACATCGAGATCGGTCGTTTCGAGCTATTTAATGCGAGAAACACGATATCTAGTGTTTTCACCACTCCTCAGTGCGTATAATATGCAGAACCGGCGAAATCTTGGTTTTCGTGGGGTTTCAAGCTGAGATATGCATTTTCTGCGATAATCTTGGTGAGACTTCTGCCCGAAGTATGAAGAATCATCGAGATCGCTCTATTCGAGCTATTTAATGCCAGGAACACGTTTTCTGGGGTTTTCACCACTCCACAGTGCGTTTGATATGCAGAACCGGCGATATCTTGGTTTTTGTGGGGTTTCAAGCTGAGATATGCATTTTTTCGATAATCTTAGTGAGACTTCTGTCCGAAGTATGCTCAATCATCGAGATCGCTCTATTCGAGCTATTTAATGCGAGAAACACGTTATCTGGTGTTTTCAGCACTCCACAGTGCGTTTGATATGCAGAACCAGCGATATCTTGGTTTTCGTGGGGTTTCAAGCTGAGATATGCAATTTCTGCGATAATCTTGGTGAGACTTCTGTCCGAAGTATGCTTAATCATCGAGATCGCTCATTTCGAGCTATTTAATGCGAGAAACACGTTATCTGGTGTTTTCACCACTCCACAGTGCGTATGATGTGCAGAACCGACGAAATCTTGGTTTTCGTGGGGTTTCAAGCTGAGATATGCATTTTCTGCGATAATCTTGGTGAGACTTCTGTCCGAAGTATGCTGAAACATCGAGATCGCTCTTTTCGAGCTAGTTCATGCGAGAAAAAGCTTATCCGGTGATTTCACCACTCCACAGTGCGTTTGATATGCAGAACCAGCGATAACTTGGCTTTCGTGGGGTTTCAAGCTGAGATATGCATTTTTTACGATAATCTTGGTGAGACTTCTGTCCGAAGTATGAAGAATCATCGAGATCGCTCTATTCGAGCTATTTAATGCGAGGAACACGTTTTCTGGGGTTTTCACCACTCCACAGTGCGTTTGATATGCAGAACCGGCGATATCTTGGTTTTTGTGGGGTTTCAAGCTGAGATATGCATTTTTTCGATAATCTTAGTGAGACTTCTGTCCGAAGTATGCTCAATCATAGAGATCGCTCTATTCGAGCTATTTAATGCGAGAAACACGTTATCTGGTGTTTTCAGCACTCCACAGTGCGTTTGATATGCAGAACCAGCGATATCTTGGTTTTCGTGGGGTTTCAAGCTGAGATATGCATTTTCTGCGATAATCTTGGTGAGACTTCTGTCCGAAGTATGCTTTATCTTCGAGATCGCTCATTTCGAGCTATTTAATGCGAGAAACACGTTATCTGGTGTTTTCACCACTCCACAGTGCGTATGATGTGCAGAACCGACGATATCTTGGTTTTCGTGGGGTTTCAAGCTCAGATATGCATTTTCTGCGATAATCTTGGTGAGACTTCTATCCGAGTATGCAGAGTCATCGAGATCGTATTTTTCGACCTATTTCATGCGAGAAACTCGTTGTCTGGGGTTATCACCACACCACAGTTCGTTGGATATGTAGAACCAGCGATATATGGGTTTTCGTGGGGTTTCAAGCTGAGATATGCATTTTTTACGATAATCTTGGTGAGACTTCGGTCCGAAATATGCTTAATCATCGAGATCGCTCGTTTCGACCTATTTAATGCGAGAAACACGTTATCTGGTGTTTTCACCACTCCACAGTTCGTTGGATATGCAGAACAGGAGATATCTTGGTTTTCGTGGGGTTTCTAGCAGAGATTTGCATTTTCTGCGATAATCTTGGTGGGACTTCTGTCCGAAGGATGCAGAAACATCAAGAGCGCTCTTTTCGAGCTATTTAATGCGAGAAGCACGATTTCTGGGGTTTTCACCACACCACAGTTCGGTGGATGTGCAGAACCGGAGATATCTTGGTTTTCGTGGGGTTTCAATCTGAGATATGCATTTTCTGCGATAATCTTGGTGAGACTTCTGTCCGAAGTATGCTGAAACATCGAGAACGCTCTTTTCCAGCTATTTAATGCGAGAAACACGTTATCTGGTGTTTTCACCACTCCACAGTGCGTTGGATATGCAGAACCGGAGATAACTCGGTTTTCGTCGGGTTTCAAGCTGAGATATGCATTTTCTACGATAATCTTGGTGAGACTTCCGTCCGAAGTATGAAGAATCATCGAGATCGCTCTATTCGAGCTATTTAATGCGAGAAACACGTTTTCTGGGGTTTTCACCACTCCACAGTTCGTTGGATATGCAGAACAGTAGATATCTTGGTTTTCGTGGGGTTTCAAGCAGAGATATGTATTTTCTGCGATAATCTTGTTGAGACTTCTGTCCGAAGTATGCAGAATCATCGAGATCGGTCGTTTCGAGCTATTTAATGCGAGAAACACGTTATCTGGTGTTTTCACCACACCACAGTGCGTTGGATATGCAGAACCGGAGATATTTTGGTTTTCGTCGGGTTTCAAGCTGAGATATGCATTTTCTACGATAATCTTGGTGAGACTTCTGTCCGAAGTATGCTCAATCATCGAGATCGCTCTATTCGAGCTATTTATTGCGAGAAACAAGTTATCTGGTGTTTTCAGCACTCCACAGTGCGTTTGATATGCAGAACCAGCGATATCTTGGTTTTCGTGGGGTTTCAAGCTGAGATATGCATTTTCTGCGATAATCTTGGTGAGACTTCTGTCCGAAGTATGCTTTATCATCGAGATCGCTCGTTTCGAGCTATTTAATGCGAGAAACACGTTATCTGGTGTTTTCACCACACCACAGTGCGTTGGATATGCAGAACCGGAGATATTTTGGTTTTCGTCGGGTTTCAAGCTGAGATATGCATTTTCTGCGATAATCTTGTTGAGACTTCAGTCCGAAGTATGCAGAATCATCGAGATCGCTCGTTTCGAGCTATTCAATGCGAGAAACAAGTTATCTGGTGTTTTCACCACTCCACAGTGCGTTTGTTATGCAGAACAGTAGATATCTTGGTTTTCGTGGGGTTTCAAGCTGAGATATGCATTTTCTGCGATAATCTTGTTGAGACTTCTGTCCGAAGTATGCAGAATCATCGAGATCGCTCGTTTCGAGCTATTCAATGCGAGAAACACGTTATCTGGTGTTTTCACCACTCCACAGTGCGTTGGATATGCAGAACCGGAGATAACTCGGTTTTCGTCGGGTTTCAAGCTGAGATATGCATTTTCTACGATAATCTTGGTGAGACTTCTGTCCGAAGTATGAAGAATCATCGAGATCGCTCTATTCGAGCTATTTAATGCGAGGAACACGTTTTCTGGGGTTTTCACCACTCCACAGTGCGTTTGATATGCAGAACCAGCGATATCTTGGTTTTCGTGGGGTTTCAAGCTGAGATATGCATTTTCTGCGATAATCTTGGTGAGACTTCTGTCCGAAGTATGCTTTATCATCGAGATCGCTCATTTCGAGCTATTTAATGCAAGAAACACGTTATCTGGTGTTTTCACCACTCCACAGTGCGTATGATGTGCAGAACCGACGATATCTTGGTTTTCGTGGGGTTTCAAGCTCAGATATGCATTTTCTGCGATAATCTTGGTGAGACTTCTATCCGAAGTATGCAGAGTCATCGAGATCGTATTTTTCGACCTATTTCATGCGAGAAACACGTTGTCTGGGGTTTTCACCACACCACAGTTCGTTGGATATGTAGAACCAGCGATATATGGGTTTTCGTGGGGTTTCAAGCTGAGATATGCATTTTTTACGATAATCTTGGTGAGACTTCGGTCCGAAATATGCTTAATCATCGAGATCGCTCGTTTCGACCTATTTAATGCGAGAAACACGTTATCTGGTGTTTTCACCACTCCACAGTGCGTTTGATATGCTGAACACAGCGATAATTTGGTTTTCGTGGGGTTTCAAGCTGAGATATGCATTTTCTGCGATAATCTTGTTGAGACATCAGTCCGAAGTATGCAGAATAATCGAGATCGCTCGTTTCGAGCTATTCAATGCGAGAAACAAGTTATCTGGTGTTTTCACCACTCCACAGTGCGTTTGTTATGCAGAACAGTAGATATCTTGGTTTTCGTGGGGTTTCAAGCTGAGATATGCATTTTCTGCGATAATCTTGTTGAGACTTCTGTCCGAAGTATGCAGAATCATCGAGATCGCTCGTTTCGAGCTATTCAATGCGAGAATCACGTTATCTGGTGTTTTCACCACTCCACAGTGCTTTGGATATGCAGAACCGGAGATAACTCGGTTTTCGTCGGGTTTCAAGCTGAGATATGCATTTTCTACGATAATCTTGGTGAGACTTCTGTCCGAAGTATGAAGAATCATCGAGATCGCTCTATTCGAGCTATTTAATGCGAGAAACACGTTTTCTGGGGTTTTCACCACTCCACAGTTCGTTGGATATGCAGAACAGTAGATATCTTGGTTTTAGTGGGGTTTCAAGCAGAGATATGTATTTTCTGCGATAATCTTGTTGAGACTTCTGTCCGAAGTATGCAGAATCATCGAGATCGCTCGTTTCGAGCTATTTAATGCGAGAAACACGTTATCTGGTGTTTTCACCACACCACAGTGCGTTGGATATGCAGAACCGGAGATATTTTGGTTTTCGTCGGGTTTCAAGCTGAGATATGCATTGTCTACGATAAGCTTGGTGAGACATCTGTCCGAAGTATGCAGAATCATCGAGAGCGCTCTTTTCGAGCTATTTAATGCGAGAAACACGTTTTCTGGGGGTTTCAACACTCCACAGTGCGTTGGATATGCAGAACCGGAGATATTTTGATTTCGTCGGGTTTCAAGCTGAGATATGCATTTTCTACGATAAGCTTGTTGAGATTTCTGTCCGAAGTATGCAGAATCATCGTGATCGCTCGTTTCGAGCTATTTAATGCGGGAAACACGTTTTCTGGGGTTTTCACCACACCTCAGTGCGTTGGATATGCAGAACCGGAGATATTTTGGTTTTCGTCGGGTTTCAAGCTGAGATATGCATTTTCTACGATAAGCTTGGTGAAACATCTGTCCGAAGTATGCAGAAACGTCGAGAGCTCACTTTTCGAGCTATTTAATGCGAGAAACACGTTATCTGGTGTTTTCACCACTCCACAGTGCGTTTGATATGCAGAACCGGCGATATCTTGGTTTTCGTGGGGTTTCAAGCTGAGATATGCATTTTCGGCGATAATCTTGGTGAGACTTCTGTCCGAAGTATGCAGAATCATCGAGATCGCTCGTTTCGAGCTACTGAATGCGAGAAACACGTTATCTGGTGTTTTCACCACTCCTCAGTGCGTTGGATATGCAGAACCGGAGATATTTTGGTTTTCGTCGGGTTGCAAGCTGAGATATGCATTTTCTACGATAAGCTTGTTGAGACTTCTGTCCGAAGTATGCAGAATCATCGTGATCGCTCGTTTCGAGCTATTTAATGGGAGAAACACGTTTTCTGGGGTTTTCACCACTCCTCAGTGCGTTGGATATGCAGACCCGGAGATATTTTGGTTTTCGTCGGGTTTCAAGCTGAGATATGCATTTTCTACGATAAGCTTGGTGAAACATCTGTCCGAAGTATGCAGAAACGTCGAGATCGCTCGTTTCGAGCTACTGAATGCGAGAAACACGTTATCTGGTGTTTTCACCACTCCTCAGTGCGTTGGATATGCAGAACCGGAGATATTTTGGTTTTCGTCGGGTTTCAAGCTGAGATATGCATTTTTTACGATAATTTTGGTGAGACTTCTGTCCGAAGTATGCAGAATCATCGAGATCGCTCGTTTCGAGCTACTGAATGCGAGAAACACGTTATCTGGTGTTTTCACCACTCCTCAGTGCGTTGGATATGCAGAACCGGAGATATTTTGGTTTTCGTCGGGTTTCAAGCTGAGATATGCATTTTCTACGATAAGCTTGGTGAAACATCTGTCCGAAGTATGCAGAAACGTCGAGAGCGCTCTTTTCGAGCTATTTAATGCGAGAAACACGTTTTCTGGGGTTTTCAACACTCCACAGTGCGTTGGATATGCAGAACCGGAGATATTTTGGTTTTCGTCGGGTTTCAAGCTGAGATATGCAATTCCTACGATAAGCTTGGTGAAACATCTGACCGAAGTATGCAGAAACGTCGAGAGCGCACTTTTCGAGCTATTTAATGCGAGAAACACGTTTTCTGGGGTTTTCACCAGTCCACAGTTCGTTGGATATGCAGAACAGTAGATATCTTGGTTTTCGTGGGGTTTCAAGCAGAGATATGCATTTTCTGCGATAATCTTGGTGAGACTTTTGTTAGAAGGATGCAGAATCATCGAGATCGCACTTTTCGAGCTATTTAATGCGAGAAACACGTTATCTGGTGTTTTCACCACTCCACAGTTGCTTTGATATGCAGAACCGGCGATATTTTGGTTTTCGTCGGGTTTCAAGCTGAGATATGCATTTTCAACGATAATCTTGGTGAAACATCTGTCCGAAGTATGCAGAAACATCGAGAGCGCTCTTTTCGAGCTATTTAATGCGAGAAACACGTTATCTGCTGTTTTAACCACTCAACAGTGCGTTTGATATGCAGAACAGTAGATATCTTGGTTTTCGTGGGGTTTCAAGCTGAGATATGCATTTTCTGCGATAATCTTGTTGAGACTTCTGTCCGAAGTATGCAGAATCATCGAGATCGCTCGTTTCGAGCTATTCAATGCGAGAAACACGTGATCTGGTGTTTTCACCACTCCTCAGTGCGTTGGATATGCAGAACCGGAGATAACTCGGTTTTCGTCGGGTTTCAAGCTGAGATATGCATTTTCTACGATAATCTTTGTGAGACTTCTGTCCGAAGTATGAAGAATCATCGAGATCGCTCTATTCGAGCTATTTAATGCGAGAAACACGTTATCTGGTGTTTTCACCACTCCACAGTGCGTTTGATATGCAGAACCGGCGATATCTTGGTTTTCGTGGGGTTTCATGCTGAGATATGCATTTTCTGCGATAATCTTGGTGAGACTTCTGTCCGAAGTATGCAGAATCATCGAGATCGCTCGTTTCGAGCTACTGAATTCGAGAAACACGTTATCTGGTGTTTTCACCACTCCTCAGTGCGTTTGATATGCAGAACAGTAGATATCTTGGTTTTCGTGGGGTTTCAAGCTGAGATATGCATTTTCTGCGATAATCTTGTTGAGACTTCTGTCCGAAGTATGCAGAATCATCGAGATCGCTCGTTTCGAGCTATTTAATGCGAGAAACACGTTATCTGGTGTTTTCACCACACCACAGTGCGTTGGATATGCAGAACCGGAGATATTTTGGTTTTCGTCGGGTTTCAAGCTGAGATATGCATTTTCTACGATAAGCTTGGTGAGACATCTGTCCGAAGTATGCAGAATCATCGAGAGCGCTCTTTTCGAGCTATTTAATGCGAGAAACACGTTTTCTGGGGTTTTCACCACTCCACAGTTCGTTGGATATGCAGAACAGTAGATATCTTGGTTTTCGTGGGGTTTCAAGCAGAGATATGCATTTTCTGCGATAATCTTGGTGAGACTTCTGTTAGAAGTATGCAGAATCATCGATATCGCACTTTTCGAGCTATTTAATGCGAGAAACACGTTATCTGGTGTTTTCACCACTCCACAGTTGGTTTGATATGCAGAACCGGCGATATTTAGGTTTTCGTCGGGTTTCAAGCTGAGATATGCATTTTCTACAATAATCTTGGTGAAACATCTGTCCGAAGTATGCAGAAACATCGAGAGCGCTCTTTTCGAGCAATTTAATGCGAGAAACACGTTATCTGGTGTTTTCACCACTCCACAGTGCGTTTGATATGCAGAACAGTAGATATCTTGCTTTTCGTGGGGTTTCAAGCTGAGATATGCATTTTCTACGGTAATCCTGGTGACACTTCTGTCACACGTATGCAGAATATTCGAGAACGCTCTTTTCGAGCTACTTAATGCGCGAAACACGTTTTCTGGTGTTTTCACCACTCCACGGTACGTTTGATATGCAGAACAGTAGATATCTTGGTTTTCGTGGGGTTTCAAGCTGAGATATGCATTTTCTGCGATAATCTTGTTGAGACTTCTGTCCGAAATATGCAGAATCATCGAGATCACACTTTTCGAGCTATTTAATGCGAGAAACACGTTATCTGGTGTTTTCACCACTCCACAGTTAGTTTGATATGCAGAACCGGCGATATCTTGGTTTTCCTGGGATTTCAAGCTGAGATATGCATTTTCTGCGATAATCTTGGTGAGACTTCTGTCCGAAGTATGCTGAAACATCGAGATCGCTCGTTTCGAGCTATTTAATGCGAGAAACACGATATCTAGTGTTTTCACCACTCCTCAGTGCGTATAATATGCAGAACCGGCGAAATCTTGGTTTTCGTGGGGTTTCAAGCTGAGATATGCATTTTCTGCGATAATCTTGGTGAGACTTCAGTCCGAAGTATGCTGAAACATCGAGATCGCTCTTTTCGAGCTAGTTAATGCGAGAAAAACCTTATCCGGTGATTTCACCACTCCACAGTGCGTTTGATATGCAGAACCAGCGATATCTTGGCTTTCGTGGGGTTTCAAGCTGAGATATGCATTTTTTACGATAATCTTGGTGAAACATCTGTCCGAAGTATGCAGAAACGTCGAGAGCTCACTTTTCGAGCTATTTAATGCGAGAAACACGTTATCTGGTGTTTTCACCACTCCACAGTGCGTTTGATATGCAGAACCGGCGATATCTTGGTTTTCGTGGGGTTTCAAGCTGAGATATGCATTTTCGGCGATAATCTTGGTGAGACTTCTGTCCGAAGTATGCAGAATCATCGAGATCGCTCGTTTCGAGCTACTGAATGCGAGAAACACGTTATCTGGTGTTTTCACCACTCCTCAGTGCGTTGGATATGCAGAACCGGAGATATTTTGGTTTTCGTCGGGTTGCAAGCTGAGATATGCATTTTCTACGATAAGCTTGTTGAGACTTCTGTCCGAAGTATGCAGAATCATCGTGATCGCTCGTTTCGAGCTATTTAATGGGAGAAACACGTTTTCTGGGGTTTTCACCACTCCTCAGTGCGTTGGATATGCAGACCCGGAGATATTTTGGTTTTCGTCGGGTTTCAAGCTGAGATATGCATTTTCTACGATAAGCTTGGTGAAACATCTGTCCGAAGTATGCAGAAACGTCGAGATCGCTCGTTTCGAGCTACTGAATGCGAGAAACACGTTATCTGGTGTTTTCACCACTCCTCAGTGCGTTGGATATGCAGAACCGGAGATATTTTGGTTTTCGTCGGGTTTCAAGCTGAGATATGCATTTTTTACGATAATTTTGGTGAGACTTCTGTCCGAAGTATGCAGAATCATCGAGATCGCTCGTTTCGAGCTACTGAATGCGAGAAACACGTTATCTGGTGTTTTCACCACTCCTCAGTGCGTTGGATATGCAGAACCGGAGATATTTTGGTTTTCGTCGGGTTTCAAGCTGAGATATGCATTTTCTACGATAAGCTTGGTGAAACATCTGTCCGAAGTATGCAGAAACGTCGAGAGCGCTCTTTTCGAGCTATTTAATGCGAGAAACACGTTTTCTGGGGTTTTCAACACTCCACAGTGCGTTGGATATGCAGAACCGGAGATATTTTGGTTTTCGTCGGGTTTCAAGCTGAGATATGCAATTCCTACGATAAGCTTGGTGAAACATCTGACCGAAGTATGCAGAAACGTCGAGAGCGCACTTTTCGAGCTATTTAATGCGAGAAACACGTTTTCTGGGGTTTTCACCAGTCCACAGTTCGTTGGATATGCAGAACAGTAGATATCTTGGTTTTCGTGGGGTTTCAAGCAGAGATATGCATTTTCTGCGATAATCTTGGTGAGACTTTTGTTAGAAGGATGCAGAATCATCGAGATCGCACTTTTCGAGCTATTTAATGCGAGAAACACGTTATCTGGTGTTTTCACCACTCCACAGTTGCTTTGATATGCAGAACCGGCGATATTTTGGTTTTCGTCGGGTTTCAAGCTGAGATATGCATTTTCAACGATAATCTTGGTGAAACATCTGTCCGAAGTATGCAGAAACATCGAGAGCGCTCTTTTCGAGCTATTTAATGCGAGAAACACGTTATCTGGTGTTTTAACCACTCAACAGTGCGTTTGATATGCAGAACAGTAGATATCTTGGTTTTCGTGGGGTTTCAAGCTGAGATATGCATTTTCTGCGATAATCTTGTTGAGACTTCTGTCCGAAGTATGCAGAATCATCGAGATCGCTCGTTTCGAGCTATTCAATGCGAGAAACACGTGATCTGGTGTTTTCACCACTCCACAGTGCGTTGGATATGCAGAACCGGAGATAACTCGGTTTTCGTCGGGTTTCAAGCTGAGATATGCATTTTCTACGATAATCTTTGTGAGACTTCTGTCCGAAGTATGAAGAATCATCGAGATCGCTCTATTCGAGCTATTTAATGCGAGAAACACGTTATCTGGTGTTTTCACCACTCCACAGTGCGTTTGATATGCAGAACCGGCGATATCTTGGTTTTCGTGGGGTTTCAAGCTGAGATATGCATTTTCTGCGATAATCTTGGTGAGACTTCTGTCCGAAGTATGCAGAATCATCGAGATCGCTCGTTTCGAGCTACTGAATTCGAGAAACACGTTATCTGGTGTTTTCACCACTCCTCAGTGCGTTTGATATGCAGAACAGTAGATATCTTGGTTTTCGTGGGGTTTCAAGCTGAGATATGCATTTTCTGCGATAATCTTGTTGAGACTTCTGTCCGAAGTATGCAGAATCATCGAGATCGCTCGTTTCGAGCTATTTAATGCGAGAAACACGTTATCTGGTGTTTTCACCACACCACAGTGCGTTGGATATGCAGAACCGGAGATATTTTGGTTTTCGTCGGGTTTCAAGCTGAGATATGCATTTTCTACGATAAGCTTGGTGAGACATCTGTCCGAAGTATGCAGAATCATCGAGAGCGCTCTTTTCGAGCTATTTAATGCGAGAAACACGTTTTCTGGGGTTTTCACCACTCCACAGTTCGTTGGATATGCAGAACAGTAGATATCTTGGTTTTCGTGGGGTTTCAAGCAGAGATATGCATTTTCTGCGATAATCTTGGTGAGACTTCTGTTAGAAGTATGCAGAATCATCGATATCGCACTTTTCGAGCTATTTAATGCGAGAAACACGTTATCTGGTGTTTTCACCACTCCACAGTTGGTTTGATATGCAGAACCGGCGATATTTAGGTTTTCGTCGGGTTTCAAGCTGAGATATGCATTTTCTACAATAATCTTGGTGAAACATCTGTCCGAAGTATGCAGAAACATCGAGAGCGCTCTTTTCGAGCAATTTAATGCGAGAAACACGTTATCTGGTGTTTTCACCACTCCACAGTGCGTTTGATATGCAGAACAGTAGATATCTTGCTTTTCGTGGGGTTTCAAGCTGAGATATGCATTTTCTACGGTAATCCTGGTGACACTTCTGTCACACGTATGCAGAATATTCGAGAACGCTCTTTTCGAGCTACTTAATGCGCGAAACACGTTTTCTGGTGTTTTCACCACTCCACGGTACGTTTGATATGCAGAACAGTAGATATCTTGGTTTTCGTGGGGTTTCAAGCTGAGATATGCATTTTCTGCGATAATCTTGTTGAGACTTCTGTCCGAAATATGCAGAATCATCGAGATCACACTTTTCGAGCTATTTAATGCGAGAAACACGTTATCTGGTGTTTTCACCACTCCACAGTTAGTTTGATATGCAGAACCGGCGATATCTTGGTTTTCCTGGGATTTCAAGCTGAGATATGCATTTTCTGCGATAATCTTGGTGAGACTTCTGTCCGAAGTATGCTGAAACATCGAGATCGCTCGTTTCGAGCTATTTAATGCGAGAAACACGATATCTAGTGTTTTCACCACTCCTCAGTGCGTATAATATGCAGAACCGGCGAAATCTTGGTTTTCGTGGGGTTTCAAGCTGAGATATGCATTTTCTGCGATAATCTTGGTGAGACTTCAGTCCGAAGTATGCTGAAACATCGAGATCGCTCTTTTCGAGCTAGTTAATGCGAGAAAAACCTTATCCGGTGATTTCACCACTCCACAGTGCGTTTGATATGCAGAACCAGCGATATCTTGGCTTTCGTGGGGTTTCAAGCTGAGATATGCATTTTTTACGATAATCTTGGTGAGACTTCTGTCCGAAGTATGAAGAATCATCGAGATCGCTCTATTCGAGCTATTTAATGCGAGGAACATGTTTTCTGGGGTTTTCACCACTCCACAGTGCGTTTGATATGCAGAACCGGCGATATCTTGGTTTTTGTGGGGTTTCAAGCTGAGATATGCATTTTTTCGATAATCTTAGTGAGACTTCTGTCCGAAGTATGCTCAATCATCGAGATCGCTCTATTCGAGCTATTTAATGCGAGAAACACGTTATCTGGTGTTTTCAGCACTCCACAGTGCGTTTGATATGCAGAACCAGCGATATCTTGGTTTTCGTGGGGTTTCAAGCTGAGATATGCAATTTCTGCGATAATCTTGGTGAGACTTCTGTCCGAAGAATGCTTAATCATCGAGATCGCTCATTTCGAGCTATTTAATGCGAGAAACACGTTATCTGGTGTTTTCACCACTCCACAGTGCGTATGATATGCAGAACCGACGATATCTTGGTTTTCGTGGGGTTTCAAGTTCAGATATGCATTTTCTGCGATAATCTTGGTGAGACTTCTATCCGAAGTGTGCAGAGTCATCGAGATCGTATTTTTCGAGCTATTTAATGCGAGAAACACGTTTTCTGGAGTTTTCACCACACCACATTTCGTTGGATGTGCAGAACCGGAGATATTTTGATTTTCGTGGGGTTTCAAGCTGAGATATGCATTTTCTGCTATAATCTTGGTGAGACCTCTGTCCGAAGTATGCAGAAGCATCGAGATCGCTCTTTTCGACCTATTTCATGCGAGAAACACGTTGTCTGGGGTTTTCACCACACCACAGTTCGTTGGATATGTAGAACCAGCGATATCTGGGTTTTCGTGGGGTTTCAAGCTGAGATATGCATTTTTTACGATAATCTTGGTGAGACTTCGGTCCGAAATATGCTTAATCATCGAGATCGCTCGTTTCGACCTATTTAATGCGAGAAACACGTTATCTGGTGTTTTCACCACTCCACAGTGCGTTTGATATGCAGAACCGGCGATATCTTGGTTTTTGTGGGGTTTCAAGCTTAGATATCCATTTTTTACGATAATCTTGGTGAGACTTCTGTCCGAAGTATGCTTAATCATCGAGATCGCTCGTTTCGAGCTATTTAATGCGAGAAACACGTTATCTGGTGTTTTCACCACTCCACAGTGCGTATGATATGCAGAACCGACGATATCTTGGTTTTCGTGGGGTTTCAAGCTCAGATATGCATTTTTTGCGATAATCTTGGTGAGACTTCTGTCCGAAGTATGCAGAGTCATCGAAATCGTACTTTTCGAGCTATTTAATGCGAGAAACACGTTTTCTGGGGTTTTCACCACTCCACAGTTCGTTGGATATGCAGAACAGGAGATATCTTGGTTTTCGTAGGGTTTCTAGCAGAGATATGCATTTTCTGCGATAATCATGGTGAGACTTCTGTTAGAAGTATGCGGAATTATCGCGATCGCTCTTTTCGACCTATTTAATGCGAGCATACACGTTATCTGGTGTTTTCACCACTCCACAGTGCGTTTGATATGCAGAACCGGCAATGTTTGGTTTTCGTCGGGTTTCAAGCTGAGATATGCATTTTCTGCGATAATCATGGTGAGACTTCTGTTAGAAGTATGCAGAATCATCGAGATCGCACTTTTCGAGCTATTTAATGCGAGAAACACGTTATCTGGTGTTTTCAGCACTCCACAGTGCGTTTGATATGTAGAACCAGCGAAATCTGGGTTTTCGTGGGGTTTCAAGCTGAGATATGCATTTTTTACGATAATCTTGGTGAGACTTCTGTCCGAAATATGCTTAATCATCGAGATCGCTCGTTTCGACCTATTTAATGCGAGAAACACGTTATCTGGTGTTTTCACCACTCCACAGTTCTTTGGATATGCAGAACAGAAGATATCTTGGTTTTCGTGGGGTTTCTAGCAGAGATATGCAATTTCTGCGATAATCTTGGTGAGACTTCTGTCCGAAGGATGCAGAAACATCAAGAGCGCTCTTTTCGAGCTATTTAATGCAAGAAACACGTTTTCTGGGGTTTTCACCACTCCACAGTGCGTTTGATATGCAGAACCGGCGATATCTTGGTTTTCGTGGGGTTTCAAGCTGAGATATGCATTTTCGGCGATAATCTTGGTGAGACTTCTGTCCGAAGTATGCAGAATCATCGAGATCGCTCGTTTCGAGCTATTCAATGCGAGAATCACGTTATCTGGTGTTTTCACCACTCCACAGTGCTTTGGATATGCAGAACCGGAGATAACTCGGTTTTCGTCGGGTTTCAAGCTGAGATATGCATTTTCTACGATAATCTTGGTGAGACTTCTGTCCGAAGTATGAAGAATCATCGAGATCGATCTATTCGAGCTATTTAATGCGAGAAACACGTTTTCTGGGGTTTTCACCACTCCACAGTTCGTTGGATATGCAGAACAGTAGATATCTTGGTTTTAGTGGGGTTTCAAGCAGAGATATGTATTTTCTGCGATAATCTTGTTGAGACTTCTGTCCGAAGTATGCAGAATCATCGAGATCGCTCGTTTCGAGCTATTTAATGCGAGAAACACGTTATCTGGTGTTTTCACCACACCACAGTGCGTTGGATATGCAGAACCGGAGATATTTTGGTTTTCGTCGGGTTTCAAGCTGAGATATGCATTGTCTACGATAAGCTTGGTGAGACATCTGTCCGAAGTATGCAGAATCATCGAGAGCGCTCTTTTCGAGCTATTTAATGCGAGAAACACGTTTTCTGGGGGTTTCAACACTCCACAGTGCGTTGGATATGCAGAACCGGAGATATTTTGATTTCGTCGGGTTTCAAGCTGAGATATGCATTTTCTACGATAAGCTTGTTGAGATTTCTGTCCGAAGTATGCAGAATCATCGTGATCGCTCGTTTCGAGCTATTTAATGCGGGAAACACGTTTTCTGGGGTTTTCACCACTCAACAGTGCGTTTGATATGCAGAACCGGCGATATTTTGGTTTTCGTCGGGTTTCAAGCTGAGATATGCATTTTCAACGATAATCTTGGTGAAACATCTGTCCGAAGTATGCAGAAACATCGAGAGCGCTCTTTTCGAGCTATTTAATGCGAGAAACACGTTATCTGGTGTTTTAACCACTCAACAGTGCGTTTGATATGCAGAACAGTAGATATCTTGGTTTTCGTGGGGTTTCAAGCTGAGATATGCATTTTCTGCGATAATCTTGTTGAGACTTCTGTCCGAAGTATGCAGAATCATCGAGATCGCTCGTTTCGAGCTATTCAATGCGAGAAACACGTTATCTGGTGTTTTCACCACTCCACAGTGCGTTGGATATGCAGAACCGGAGATAACTCGGTTTTCGTCGGGTTTCAAGCTGAGATATGCATTTTCTACGATAATCTTTGTGAGACTTCTGTCCGAAGTATGAAGAATCATCGAGATCGCTCTATTCGAGCTATTTAATGCGAGAAACACGTTTTCTGGGGTTTTCACCACTCCACAGTTCGTTGGATATGCAGAACAGTAGATATCTTGGTTTTCGTGGGGTTTCAAGCAGAGATATGTATTTTCTGCGATAATCTTGTTGAGACTTCTGTCCGAAGTATGCAGAATCATCGAGATCGCTCGTTTCGAGCTATTTAATGCGAGAAACACGTTATCTGGTGTTTTAACCACTCCACAGTGCGTTTGATATGCAGAACAGTAGATATCTTGGTTTTCGTGGGGTTTCAAGCTGAGATATGCATTTTCTGCGATAATCTTGTTGAGACTTCTGTCCGAAGTATGCAGAATCATCGAGATCGCTCGTTTCGAGCTATTCAATGCGAGAAACACGTTATCTGGTGTTTTCACCACTCCACAGTGCGTTGGATATGCAGAACCGGAGATAACTCGGTTTTCGTCGGGTTTCAAGCTGAGATATGAATTTTCTACGATAATCTTTGTGAGACTTCTGTCCGAAGTATGAAGAATCATCGAGATCGCTCTATTCGAGCTATTTAATGCGAGAAACACGTTATCTGGTGTTTTCACCACTCCACAGTGCGTTTGATATGCAGAACCGGCGATATCTTGGTTTTCGTGGGGTTTCAAGCTGAGATATGCATTTTCTGCGATAATCTTGGTGAGACTTCTGTCCGAAGTATGCAGAATCATCGAGATCGCTCGTTTCGAGCTACTGAATGCGAGAAACACGTTATCTGGTGTTTTCACCACTCCTCAGTGCGTTGGATATGCAGAACCGGAGATATTTTGGTTTTCGTCGGGTTTCAAGCTGAGATATGCATTTTCTACGATAAGCTTGGTGAAACATCTGTCCGAAGTATGCAGAAACGTCGAGAGCGCTCTTTTCGAGGTATTTAATGCGAGAAACACGTTTTCTGGGGTTTTCAACACTCCACAGTGCGTTGGATATGCAGAACCGGAGATATTTTGGTTTTCGTCGGGTTTCAAGCTGAGATATGCAATTCCTACGATAAGCTTGGTGAAACATCTGACCGAATTATGCAGAAACGTCGAGAGCGCACTTTTCGAGCTATTTAATGCGAGAAACACGTTTTCTGGGGATTTAACCACTCCACAGTTCGTTGGATATGCAGAACAGTAGATATCTTGGTTTTCGTGGGGTTTCAAGCAGAGATATGCATTTTCTGCGATAATCTTGGTGAGACTTCTGTTAGAAGGATGCAGAATCATCGAGATCGCACTTTTCGAGCTATTTAATGCGAGAAACACGTTATCTGGTGTTTTCACCACTCCACAGTTGCTTTGATATGCAGAACCGGCGATATTTTGGTTTTCGTCGGGTTTCAAGCTGAGATATGCATTTTCAACGATAATCTTGGTGAAACATCTGTCCGAAGTATGCAGAAACATCGAGAGCGCTCTTTTCGAGCTATTTAATGCGAGAAACACGTTATCTGGTGTTTTAACCACTCAACAGTGCGTTTGATATGCAGAACAGTAGATATCTTGGTTTTCGTGGGGTTTCAAGCTGAGATATGCATTTTCTGCGATAATCTTGTTGAGACTTCTGTCCGAAGTATGCAGAATCATCGAGATCGCTCGTTTCGAGCTATTCAATGCGAGAAACACGTTATCTGGTGTTTTCACCACTCCACAGTGCGTTGGATATGCAGAACCGGAGATAACTCGGTTTTCGTCGGGTTTCAAGCTGAGATATGCATTTTCTACGATAATCTTTGTGAGACTTCTGTCCGAAGTATGAAGAATCATCGAGATCGCTCTATTCGAGCTATTTAATGCGAGAAACACGTTATCTGGTGTTTTCACCACTCCACAGTGCGTTTGATATGCAGAACCGGCGATATCTTGGTTTTCGTGGGGTTTCAAGCTGAGATATGCATTTTCGGCGATAATCTTGGTGAGACTTCTGTCCGAAGTATGCAGAATCATCGAGATCGCTCGTTTCGAGCTATTTAATGCGAGAAACACGTTATCTGGTGTTTTAACCACTCCACAGTGCGTTTGATATGCAGAACAGTAGATATCTTGGTTTTCGTGGGGTTTCAAGCTGAGATATGCATTTTCTGCGATAATCTTGTTGAGACTTCTGTCCGAAGTATGCAGAATCATCGAGATCGCACGTTTCGAGCTATTTAATGCGAGAAACACGTTATCTGGTGTTATCACCACACCACAGTGCGTTGGATATGCAGAACCGGAGATATTTTGGTTTTCGTCGGGTTTCAAGCTGAGATATGCATTTTCTACGATAAGCTTGGTGAGACATCTGTCCGAAGTATGCAGAATCATCGAGAGCGCTCTTTTCGAGCTATTTAATGCGAGAAACACGTTTTCTGGGGTTTTCACCACTCCACAGTTCGTTGGATATGCAGAACAGTAGATATCTTGGTTTTCGTGGGGTTTCAAGCAGAGATATGCATTTTCTGCGATAATCTTGGTGAGACTTCTGTTAGAAGTATGCAGAATCATCGAGATCGCACTTTTCGAGCTATTTAATGCGAGAAACACGTTATCTGGTGTTTTCACCACTCCACAGTTGGTTTGATATGCAGAACCGGCGATATTTAGGTTTTCGTCGGGTTTCAAGCTGAGATATGCATTTTCTACAATAATCTTGGTGAAACATCTGTCCGAAGTATGCAGAAACATCGAGAGCGCTCTTTTCGAGCAATTTAATGCGAGAAACACGTTATCTGGTGTTTTCACCACTCCACAGTGCGTTTGATATGCAGAACAGTAGATATCTTGCTTTTCGTGGGGTTTCAAGCTGAGATATGCATTTTCTACGGTAATCCTGGTGACACTTCTGTCACACGTATGCAGAATATTCGAGAACGCTCTTTTCGAGCTACTTAATGCGCGAAACACGTTTTCTGGTGTTTTCACCACTCCACGGTACGTTTGATATGCAGAACAGTAGATATCTTGGTTTTCGTGGGGTTTCAAGCTGAGATATGCATTTTCAGCGATAATCTTGTTGAGACTTCTGTCCGAAATATGCAGAATCATCGAGATCGCACTTTTCGAGCTATTTAATGCGAGAAACACGTTATCTGGTGTTTTCACCACTCCACAGTTAGTTTGATATGCAGAACCGGCGATATCTTGGTTTTCCTGGGATTTCAAGCTGAGATATGCATTTTCTGCGATAATCTTGGTGAGACTTCTGTCCGAAGTATGCTGAAACATCGAGATCGCTCGTTTCGAGCTATTTAATGCGAAAAACACGATATCTAGTGTTTTCACCACTCCTCAGTGCGTATGATATGCAGAACCGGCGAAATCTTGGTTTTCGTGGGGTTTCAAGCTGAGATATGCATTTTCTGCGATAATCTTGGTGAGACTTCAGTCCGAAGTATGCTGAAACATCGAGATCGCTCTTTTCGAGCTAGTTAATGCGAGAAAAACCTTATCCGGTGATTTCACCACTCCACAGTGCGTTTGATATGCAGAACCAGCGATATCTTGGCTTTCGTGGGGTTTCAAGCTGAGATATGCATTTTTTACGATAATCTTGGTGAGACTTCTGTCCGAAGTATGAAGAATCATCGAGATCGCTCTATTCGAGCTATTTAATGCGAGGAACATGTTTTCTGGGGTTTTCACCACTCCACAGTGCGTTTGATATGCAGAACCGGCGATATCTTGGTTTTTGTGGGGTTTCAAGCTGAGATATGCATTTTTTCGATAATCTTAGTGAGACTTCTGTCCGAAGTATGCTCAATCATCGAGATCGCTCTATTCGAGCTATTTAATGCGAGAAACACGTTATCTGGTGTTTTCAGCACTCCACAGTGCGTTTGATATGCAGAACCAGCGATATCTTGGTTTTCGTGGGGTTTCAAGCTGAGATATGCAATTTCTGCGATAATCTTGGTGAGACTTCTGTCCGAAGAATGCTTAATCATCGAGATCGCTCATTTCGAGCTATTTAATGCGAGAAACACGTTATCTGGTGTTTTCACCACTCCACAGTGCGTATGATATGCAGAACCGACGATATCTTGGTTTTCGTGGGGTTTCAAGCTCAGATATGCATTTTCTGCGATAATCTTGGTGAGACTTCTATCCGAAGTGTGCAGAGTCATCGAGATCGTATTTTTCGAGCTATTTAATGCGAGAAACACGTTTTCTGGAGTTTTCACCACACCACATTTCGTTGGATGTGCAGAACCGGAGATATTTTGATTTTCGTGGGGTTTCAAGCTGAGATATGCATTTTCTGCTATAATCTTGGTGAGACCTCTGTCCGAAGTATGCAGAAGCATCGAGATCGCTCTTTTCGACCTATTTCATGCGAGAAACACGTTGTCTGGGGTTTTCACCACACCACAGTTCGTTGGATATGTAGAACCAGCGATATCTGGGTTTTCGTGGGGTTTCAAGCTGAGATATGCATTTTTTACGATAATCTTGGTGAGACTTCGGTCCGAAATATGCTTAATCATCGAGATCGCTCGTTTCGACCTATTTAATGCGAGAAACACGTTATCTGGTGTTTTCACCACTCCACAGTGCGTTTGATATGCAGAACCGGCGATATCTTGGTTTTTGTGGGGTTTCAAGCTTAGATATCCATTTTTTACGATAATCTTGGTGAGACTTCTGTCCGAAGTATGCTTAATCATCGAGATCGCTCGTTTCGAGCTATTTAATGCGAGAAACACGTTATCTGGTGTTTTCACCACTCCACAGTGCGTATGATATGCAGAACCGACGATATCTTGGTTTTCGTGGGGTTTCAAGCTCAGATATGCATTTTTTGCGATAATCTTGGTGAGACTTCTGTCCGAAGTATGCAGAGTCATCGAAATCGTACTTTTCGAGCTATTTAATGCGAGAAACACGTTTTCTGGGGTTTTCACCACTCCACAGTTCGTTGGATATGCAGAACAGGAGATATCTTGGTTTTCGTAGGGTTTCTAGCAGAGATATGCATTTTCTGCGATAATCATGGTGAGACTTCTGTTAGAAGTATGCGGAATTATCGCGATCGCTCTTTTCGACCTATTTAATGCGAGCATACACGTTATCTGGTGTTTTCACCACTCCACAGTGCGTTTGATATGCAGAACCGGCAATGTTTGGTTTTCGTCGGGTTTCAAGCTGAGATATGCATTTTCTGCGATAATCATGGTGAGACTTCTGTTAGAAGTATGCAGAATCATCGAGATCGCACTTTTCGAGCTATTTAATGCGAGAAACACGTTATCTGGTGTTTTCAGCACTCCACAGTGCGTTTGATATGTAGAACCAGCGAAATCTGGGTTTTCGTGGGGTTTCAAGCTGAGATATGCATTTTTTACGATAATCTTGGTGAGACTTCTGTCCGAAATATGCTTAATCATCGAGATCGCTCGTTTCGACCTATTTAATGCGAGAAACACGTTATCTGGTGTTTTCACCACTCCACAGTTCTTTGGATATGCAGAACAGAAGATATCTTGGTTTTCGTGGGGTTTCTAGCAGAGATATGCAATTTCTGCGATAATCTTGGTGAGACTTCTGTCCGAAGGATGCAGAAACATCAAGAGCGCTCTTTTCGAGCTATTTAATGCAAGAAACACGTTTTCTGGGGTTTTCACCACACCACAGTTCGTTGGATGTGCAGAACCGGAGATATCTTGGTTTTCGTGGGGTTTCAAGCTGAGATATGCATTTTCTGCGATAATCTTGGTGAGACTTCTGTCCGAAGTATGCTGAAACATCGAGATCGCTCTTTTCGAGCTAGTTAATGCGAGAAAAACCTTATCCGGTGATTTCACCACTCCACAGTGCGTTTGATATGCAGAACCAGCGATATCTTGGCTTTCGTGGGGTTTCAAGCTGAGATATGCATTTTTAACGATAATCTTGATGAGACTTCTGTCCGAAGTATGAAGAATCATCGAGATCGCTCTATTCGAGCTATTTAAAGCGAGAAACACGTTATCTGGTGGTTTCACCACTCCACAGTTGCTTTGATATGCAGAACCGGCGATATTTTGGTTATCGTCGGGTTTCAAGCTGAGATATGCATTTTCAACGATAATCTTGGTGAAACATCTGTCCGAAGTATGCAGAAACATCGAGAGCGCTCTTTTCGAGCTATTTAATGCGAGAAACACGTTATCTGGTGTTTTCACCGGTCCACAGTGTGTTGGATATGCAGAACCGGAGATATTTAGGTTTTCGTCGGGTTTTAAGCTGAGATATGCATTTTCTACGATAAGCTTGGTGAGACATCTGTCCGAAGTATGCAGAAACGTCGAGAGCGCTCTTTTCGAGCTATTTAATGCGAGAAACACGTTTTCTGGGGTTTTCACCACTCCACAGTTCGTTGGATATGCAGAACAGTAGATATCTTGGTTTTCGTGGGGTTTCAAGCAGAGATATGCATTTTCTGCGATAATCTTGGTGAGACTTCTGTTAGAAGTATGCAGAATCATCGAGATCGCACTTTTCGAGCTATTTAATGCGAGAAACATGTTATCTGGTGTTTCCACCACTCCACAGTTGGTTTGATATGCAGAACCGGCGATATTTTGGTTTTCGTCGGGTTTCAAGCTGAGATATGCATTTTCTACGATAATCTTGGTGAAACATCTGTCCGAAGTATGCAGAAACATCGAGAGCGCTCTTTTCGAGCTATTTAATGCGAGAAACACGTTACCTGGTGTTTTCACCACTCCACAGTGCGTTTGATATGCAGAACAGTAGATATCTTGCTTTTCGTGGGGTTTCAAGCTGAGATATGCATTTTCTACGGTAATCCTGGTGAGACTTCTGTCAGGCGTATGCAGAATATTCGAGAACGCTCTTTTCGAGCTACTTAATGCGAGAAACACGTTTTCTGGTGTTTTCACCACTCCACAGTGCGTTTGATATGCAGAACCGGCGACATCTTGGTTTTCGTGGGGTTTCAAGCTGAGATATGCATTTTCTGTGATAATCTTGGTGAGACTTCTGTCCGAAGTATGCTGAAACATCGAGATCGCTCTTTTCGAGCTAGCTAATGCGAGAAAAACCGTATCCGGTGTTTTCACCACTCCACAGTGCGTTTGATATCCAGAACCAGCGATATCTTGGCTTTCGTGGGGTTTCAAGCTGAGATATGCATTTTGTACGATAATCTTGGTGAGACTTCTGTCCGAAGTTTGCTTAATCATCGAGATCGCTCGTTTGGAGCTATTTAATGCGAGAAACACGATATCTAGTGTTTTCACCACTCCTTAGTGCGTATGATATGCAGAACCGGCGATATCTTGGTTTTCGTGGGGTTTCAAGCTGAGATATGCATTTTCTGCGATAATCTTGGTGAGACTTCTGTCCGAAGTATGCTGAAACATCGAGATCGCTCTTTTCGAGCTAGCTAATGCGAGAAAAACCGTATCCGGTGTTTTCACCACTCCACAGTGCGTTTGATATCCAGAACCAGCGATATCTTGGCTTTCGTGGGGTTTCAAGCTGAGATATGCATTTTTACGATAATCTTGTTGAGACTTCTGTCCGAAGTATGCTGAATCATCGAGGTCGGTCTTGTCGAGCTAGTTAGTGCGAGAAACACGTTATCTGGTGTTTTCACCACTCCACAGTGCGTTTGATATGCAGAACAGTAGATATCTTGGTTTTCGTGGGGTTTCAAGCTGAGATATGCATTTTCTGCGATAATCTTGTTGAGACTTCTGTCCGAAATATGCAGAATCATCCAGATCGCACTTTTCGAGCTATTTAATGCGAGAAACACGTTATCTGGTGTTTTCACCACTCCACAGTTAGTTTGATATGCAGAACAGTAGATATCTTGCTTTTCGTGCGGTTTCAAGCTGAGATATGCATTTTCTACGGTAATCCTGGTGAGACTTCTGTCAGGCGTATGCAGAATATTCGAGAACGCTCTTTTCGAGCTACTTAATGTGCGAAACACGTTTTCTGGTGTTTTCACCACTCCACGGAACGTTTGATGTGCAGAACCGGACATAACTCGGTTTTCGTCGGGTTTCAAGCTGAGATATGCATTTTCTGCGATAATCTTGGTGAGTCATCTGTCAGAAGTATGCAGAATCATCTAGATCGCTCGTTTCGAGGTATTTAATGCGAAAAAACCAGTTTTCTGGGGTTTTGACCATACCACAGTGCGTTTGATATGCAGAAATTGCGAAATCTTGGTTTTCGTCGGTTTTCATGCTGAGGTATGCATTTTCTGCGATAATCTTGATGCGACTTCTGTCAGAAGTATGCAGAATCATCGATATCGCTCTTTTCGAGCTATTTAATGCGAGAAACACGTTATCTGGTGTATTGACCACTCCACACTGTGTTTGATATGCAGAACCGGCAATATCTTGATTTTCGTGGTGTTTCCAGCTGAGATATGCATTTTCTGCGATAATCTTGGTGAGTCTTCTGTCCGAAGTATGCAGAATCATCGATATCGCTCTTTTCGAGCTATTTAATGCGAGAAACACGTTATCTGGTGTATTGACCACTCCACAGTGCGTTTGATATGCAGAACCGGCGATATCTTGATTTTCGTGGTGTTTCCAGCTGAGATATGCATTTTCTGCGATAATCTTGGTGAGTCATCTGTCAGAAGTATGCAGAATCATCTAGATCACTCTTTTCGAGCTATTTAATGCGGGAAACACGTTTTCTGGTGTATTCACCACCCCACAGTGCGTTTGATATGCAGAACCGGCGATATCTAGGTTTTCGTAGGGTTTCCAGCTGAGATATGCATTTTCTGCGATAATCTTGGTGAGTCTTCTGTCAGAAGTATGCAGAATCATGTAGATCGCTCTTTTCGAGCTATTTATTGCGAGAAACACGTTTTCTGGTTTTTTCTTCACCCCACAGTGCGTTTGATATGCAGAACCGGCGACATCTTGATTTTCGTGATGTTTCTAGCTGAGATATGCATTTTCTGCGATAATATTGGTGTTTCATCTATGATAAGTATGCAGAATCATCAAGAACGCTCTTTTCGAGCTAGTTAATGCGAGAAACACGTTTTCTGGTGTTTTCAAAACTCCACAGTGCGTCTGATATGGAGAACCGGCGATATCTTGGTTTTCGTAGGGTTTCCAACTGAGATATGCATTTTCAGCGATAATCTTGGTGAGTCATCTGTCAGAAGTATGCAGAATCATCTAGATCGCTCGTTTCGAGGTATTTAATGCGAAAAAACCAGTTTTCTGGGGTTTTGACCATACCACAGTGCGTTTGATATGCAGAAATTGCGAAATCTTGGTTTTCGTCAGTTTTCATGCTGAGGTATGCATTTTCTGCGATAATCTTGGTGCGACTTCTGTCAGAAGTATGCAGAATCATCGATATCGCTCTTTTCGAGCTATTTAATGCGAGAAACACGTTATCTGGTGTATTGACCACTCCACACTGTGTTTGATATGCAGAACCGGCAATATCTTGATTTTCGTGGTGTTTCCAGCTGAGATATGCATTTTCTGCGATAATCTTGGTGAGTCTTCTGTCCGAAGTATGCTTTATCATCGATATCGCTCTTTTCGAGCTATTTAATGCGAGAAACACGTTATCTGGTGTATTGACCACTCCACAGTGCGTTTGATATGCAGAACCGGCGATATCTTGATTTTCGTGGTGTTTCCAGCTGAGATATGCATTTTCTGCGATAATCTTGGTGAGTCATCTGTCAGAAGTATGCAGAATCATCTAGATCGCTCTTTTCGAGCTATTTAATGCGAGAAACACGTTTTCTGGTGTATTCACCACCCCACAGTGCGTTTGATATGCAGAACCGGCGACATCGTGGTTTTCGTCGGGTTTCAAGCTGAGATATGCATTTTCTGCGAAACTCTTGGTGTTTCTTCAGTGAGAAATATGCAGAATCGCCGAGATCGCTGGTTTAGTGCCATTTAATGCGAAAAAACACGTTTTCTGCTGTTTCCACCACTTCGAAGTGCGTTTGATATGCTAAAACGGCGATATCTTGGTTTTCGTCGGGTTTCAAGCTGAGATATGCATTTTCTGCGAAACTCTTGGTGTTTCTTCGGTGAGAGGTATGCAGAATCGCCGAGATCGCTGGTTTAGTGCCATTTAATGCGAGAAACACGTTATCTGGTGTTTTTACCACTTCGCAGTGCGTTTGGTATGTAGAACCGGCGATATATTGGATTTCGTCGGGTTTCCAGCTGGATATGCATTTTCTGCGAAACTCTTGGTGTTTCTTCAGTGAGAAATATGCAGAATCGCCGAGATCGCTGGTTTAGTGCCATTTAATGCGAAAAAACCCGTTTTCTGGTGTTTTCACCACTCCACAGTGCGTTTGATATGCAGAACAGGCGATATCTTGATTTTCGTGGTGTTTCCAGCTGAGATATGCATTTCCTGCGATAATCTTGGTGAGACTTCTGTCCGAAGAATGCTGAATCATCTAGATCGCTCTTTTCGAGCTATCTAATGCGAGAAACACGTTTTCTGGGGTTTTCACCACTCCACAGTTCGTTGGATATGCAGAACCGGAGATATCTTGGTTTTCGTGGGGTTTCAAGCTGTGATATGCATTTCCTGCGATAATCTTGGTGAGACTTCAGTCAGAAGTATGCAGAATCATGTAGATCGCTCTTTTCGAGCTATCTAATGCGAGAAACACGGTTTCTGGGGTTTTCACCACTCCACAGTTCGTTGGATATGCAGAACCGGAGATATCTTGGTTTTCGTGGGGTTTCAAGCTGAGATATGCATTTCCTGCGATAATCTTGGTGCGACTTCAGTCAGAAGTATGCAGAATCATCTAGATCGCTCTTTTCGAGCTACTTAATGCACGAAACACGTTTTCTGGTGTTTTCACCACTCCACAGTACGTTTGACATGCAGAACCGGAGATATCTTGGTTTCGGTCGGGTTTCAAGCTGAGGTATGCATTTTCTACGATAATCCTGGTGAGACTTCTTTCAGAAGTATGCAGAATCTTCGAGATCGCACTTTTCTAGCTATTTAATGCGAGAAACACGTTATCTGGTGTTTTCACCACTCCACAGTGCGTTTGATATGCAGTACCAGCGATATCTTGGTTTTCGTGGGGTTTCAAGCTGAGATATGCATTTTTTACGATAATCTTGTTGAGACTTCTGTCCGAAGCATGCAGAATAATCGAGATCGCTCTATTCGAGCTATTTAATGCGAGAAACACGTTCTCTGGTTATTTTCACAACTCCACAGTGCGTTTGATATGCAGAACCGGCAACATCTTGATTTTCGTGAGGTTTCGAGCTGAGATATGCATTTTCTGCGATAATATTGGTGAGACTTCAGTCAGAAGTATGCAGAATCATCTAGATCGCTCTTTTCGAGCTACTTAATGCACGAAACACGTTTTCTGGTGTTTTCACCACTCCACAGTACGTTTGATATGCACAACCGGAGATATCTTGGTTTCGGTCGGGTTTCAAGCTGAGGTATGCATTTTCTACGATAACCCTGGTGAGACTTCTGTCAGAAGTATGCAGAATCTTCGAGAACGCTCGATTCGAGCTACTTAATGCGCGAAACACGTTTTCTGGTGTTTTCACCACTCCACGGTACGTTTGATGTGCAGAACCGGAGATAACTCGGTTTTCGTCGGGTTTCATGCTGAGATATGCATTTTCTGCGATAATCTTGGATATTCTTCTGTGAGAAGTATGCAGAATCACCGAAATCGCAGCTTTCGTGCTATTTAATGCGAAAAACACGTTTTCTGGTGTTTTCAGCACTTCACAGTGCGTTTGATATGCGGAAACTGCGATATCTTCGTTTTCGTGGGGTTTCCAGCTGAGACATGCATTTTCTGCGGTAATCTTGGATATTCTTCTGTGAGAAGTTTTAAGAATCACAGGAATCGCTCTATTCGAGCTATTTAATGCGAGAAACACGTTATCTGGTTGTTTTCACCACTCCACAGTGCGTTTGATATGCAGAACAGGCGACATCATGATTTTCATGATGTTTCTAGCTGAGATACGCATTTTCTGCGATAATCTTGGTGAGACTTCTGTCCGAAGTAAGCTGAATCATCTAGATCGCTCTTTTCGAGCTATTTAATGCGAGAAACACGTTATCTGGTGTTTTCACCACTCCACAGTGCGTTTGATATGCAGAACCAACGATATCTTGGTTTCGGTCGGGTTTCAAGCTGAGATATGCATTTTCTACTATAACCCTGGTGAGACTTCTGTCAGAAGTATGCAGAATCTTCGAGAACGCTCTTTTCGAGCTACTTAATGCGAGAAACACGTTATCTGGTGTTTTCACCACTCCACAGTGCGTTTGATATGCCGAAACTGCGATATCTTCGATTTCGTGGGGTTTCCAGCTGAGACATGCATTTGCTATGATAATCTTGGATATTCTTCTGTGAGAAGTTTGCAGAATAACAGAAATCGCTGCTTTCGTGCTATTTAATGCGAAAAACTCGTTTTCTGGTGTGTTCAGCACTCCACAGTGCGTTTGATATGCGGAAACTGCGATATCTTCGGTTTCATTGGGTTTCCAGTTGAGATATGCATTTTCTACGATGATCTTGGATATTCTTGTGTGAGACGTTTGCATAATCACAGAAATCGCTCTATTCGCGCTGTTTAATGCGAGAAACACGTTATCTGGTTGTTTTCACCACTCCACAGTGCGTTTGATGTGCAGAACCGGCGACATCTTGATTTTCGTGGGGATTCCAGCTGAAATATGCATTTTCTGCGATAATCTTGGTAAGACTTCAGTTAGAAGTATGCAGAATCATCTAAATCGCTCTTTTCGAGCTACTTAATGCACGAAACACGTTTTCTGGTGTCTTCACCACTCCACGGTACGTTTGATGTGCAGAACCGGAGATAACTCGGTTTTCGTCGGGTTTCAAGCTGAGATATGCATTTTCTACGATAATCTGTGCGAGACTTCTGTGAGAAGTATGCAGGATCTTCGAGAACGCTCTTTTCGTGCTATTTAATGCGAAAAACACGTTTTCTGGTGTTTTCAGCACGTCACAGTGCGTTTGATATGCGGAAACAGCGATATCTTCGTTTTCGTGGGATTTCCAGCTGAGACATGCATTTTCTGCGGTAATCTTGGATATTCTTCTGTGAGAAGTATGGAGAATCACCGAAATCGCAGTTTTCGTGCTATTGAATGCGAAAAACACGTTTTATGGTGTTTTCAGCACTCCACAGTGCGTTTGATATGCCGAAACTGCGATATCTTCGATTTCGTGGGGTTTCCAGCTGAGACATGCATTTGCAATGATAATCTTGGATATTCTTCTGTGAGAAGTTTGCAGAATCACAGAAATCGCTGCTTTCGTGCTATTTAATGCGAAAAACTCGTTTTCTGGTGTGTTCAGCACTCCACAGTGCGTTTGATATGCGGAAACTGCGATATCTTCGGTTTCATTGGGTTTCCAGATGAGATATGCATTTTCTACGATAATCTTGGATATTCTTGTGTGAGACGTTTGCAGAATCACAGAAATCGCTCTATTCGAGCTGTTTAATGCGAGAAACACGTTATCTGGTTGTTTTCACCACTCCACAGTGCGTTTGATGTGCAGAACCGGCGACATCTTGATTTTCGTGGGGTTTCCAGCTGAAATATGCATTTTCTACGATAATCTTGGTGAGACTTCTGTCCGAAGTATGCTGAATCATCTAGATCGCTCTTTTCGAGCTACTTAATGCACGAAACACGGTTTCTGGTGTTTTCACCGCTCCACAGTGCGTTTGAAATGCAGAACCGGAGATATCTTGGTTTCGGTCGGGTTTCAAGCTGAGATATGCATTTTCTACGGTAATCCAGGTGAGAATTCTGTCAGAAGTATGCAGAATCTTCGAGATCGCCCTTTTCGAGCTATTTAATGCGAGAAACACGTTATCTGGTGTTTTGACCACTCCACAGTGTGTTTGATATGTAGAGCCGCCGATAACTTGGTTTTCCTGAGGTTTCCAGCTGAAATATGCATTTTCTGCGATAATATTGGTGTTTCATCTATGAGAAGTATGCAGAATCATCGAGAACGCTCTTTTCGAGCTATTTAATGCGAGAAACACGTTTTCTGGGGTTTTCACCACTCCACAGTTCGTTGGATATGCAGAACCGGAGATATCTTGGTTTTCGTGGGGTTTCAAGCTGAGATATGTATTTCCTGCGATAATCTTGGTGAGACTTCTGTCCGAAGTAAGCTGAATCATCTAGATCGCTCTTTTCGAGCTATTTAATGCGAGAAACACGTTATCTGGTGTTTTCACCACTCCACAGTGCGTTTGATATGCAGAACCAACGATATCTTGGTTTCGGTCGGGTTTCAAGCTGAGATATGCATTTTCTACTATAACCCTGGTGAGACTTCTGTCAGAAGTATGCAGAATCTTCGAGAACGCTCTTTTCGAGCTACTTAATGCGAGAAACACGTTATCTGGTGTTTTCACCACTCCACAGTGCGTTTGATATGCCGAAACTGCGATATCTTCGATTTCGTGGGGTTTCCAGCTGAGACATGCATTTGCTATGATAATCTTGGATATTCTTCTGTGAGAAGTTTGCAGAATAACAGAAATCGCTGCTTTCGTGCTATTTAATGCGAAAAACTCGTTTTCTGGTGTGTTCAGCACTCCACAGTGCGTTTGATATGCGGAAACTGCGATATCTTCGGTTTCATTGGGTTTCCAGTTGAGATATGCATTTTCTACGATGATGTTGGATATTCTTGTGTGAGACGTTTGTATAATCACAGAAATCGCTCTATTCGAGCTGTTTAATGCGAGAAACACGTTAGCTGGTTGTTTTCACCACTCCACAGTGCGTTTGATGTGCAGAACCGGCGACATCTTGATTTTCGTGGGGATTCCAGCTGAAATATGCATTTTCTGCGATAATCTTGGTAAGACTTCAGTTAGAAGTATGCAGAATCATCTAGATCGCTCTTTTCGAGCTACTTAATGCACGAAACACGTTTTCTGCTGTCTTCACCACTCCACGGTACGTTTGATGTGCAGAACCGGAGATAACTCGGTTTTCGTCGGGTTTCAAGCTGAGATATGCATTTTCTACGATAATCTTTGTGAGACTTCTGTGAGAAGTATGCAGGATCTTCGAGAACGCTCTTTTCGTGCTATTTAATGCGAAAAACACGTTTTCTGGTGTTTTCAGCACGTCACAGTGCGTTTGATATGCGGAAACAGCGATATCTTCGTTTTCGTGGGATTTCCAGCTGAGACATGCATTTTCTGCGGTAATCTTGGATATTCTTCAGTGAGAAGTATGGAGAATCACCGAAATCGCAGTTTTCGTGCTATTGAATGCGAAAAACACGTTTTATGGTGTTTTCAGCACTCCACAGTGCGTTTGATATGCCGAAACTGCGATATCTTCGATTTCGTGGGGTTTCCAGCTGAGACATGCATTTGCAATGATAATCTTGGATATTCTTCTGTGAGAAGTTTGCAGAATCACAGAAATCGCTGCTTTCGTGCTATTTAATGCGAAAAACTCGTTTTCTGGTGTGTTCAGCACTCCACAGTGCGTTTGATATGCGGAAACTGCGATATCTTCGGTTTCATTGGGTTTCCAGATGAGATATGCATTTTCTACGATAATCTTGGATATTCTTGTGTGAGACGTTTGCAGAATCACAGAAATCGCTCTATTCGAGCTGTTTAATGCGAGAAACACGTTTTCTGGGGTTTTCACCACTCCACAGTGCGTTTGATATGCAGAACCAACGATATCTTGGTTTCGGTCGGGTTTCAAGCTGAGATATGCATTTTCTACTATAACCCTGGTGAGACTTCTGTCAGAAGTATGCAGAATCTTCGAGAACGCTCTTTTCGAGCTACTTAATGCGAGAAACACGTTATCTGGTGTTTTCACCACTCCACAGTGCGTTTGATATGCCGAAACTGCGATATCTTCGATTTCGTGGGGTTTCCAGCTGAGACATGCATTTGCTATGATAATCTTGGTGAGACTTCTGTCCGAAGTATGCTGAATCATCTAGATCGCTCTTTTCGAGCTACTTAATGCACGAAACACGGTTTCTGGTGTTTTCACCACTCCACAGTGCGTTTGAAATGCAGAACCGGAGATATCTTGGTTTCGGTCGGGTTTCAAGCTGAGATATGCATTTTCTACGGTAATCCAGGTGAGAATTCTGTCAGAAGTATGCAGAATCTTCGAGATCGCCCTTTTCGAGCTATTTAATGCGAGAAACACGTGATCTGGTGTTTTCACCACTCCACAGTGCGTTTGATATGCAGAACCGGCGATATCTTGGTTTTCGTGGGGTATCAAGCTGAGATATGCATTTTTTTCGATAAGCTTGGTGAAACATCTGTCCGAAGTATGCAGAAACATCGTGAGCGCTCTTTTCGAGCTATTTAATGCGAGAAACACGTTTTCTGGTGTTTTCACCACTCCACAGTACGTTTGACATGCAGAACCGGAGATATCTTGGTTTCGGTCGGGTTTCAAGCTGAGATATGCATTTTCTGCGATAATATTGGTGAGAATTCTGTCAGAAGTATGCAGAATCTTCGAGATCGCCCTTTTCGAGCTATTTATTGCGAGAAACACGTTATCTGGTGTTTTCACCACACCACAGTGCGTTTGATATGCAGAACCGGCGATATCTTGATTTTCGTGGTGTTTCCAGCTGAGATATGCATTTTCTACGATAATCTTAGTGAGACTTCTGTCCGAAGTATGCTGAATCATCTAGATCGCTCTTTTCGAGCTATTTAATGCGAGAAACACGTCATCTGGTGTTTTCACCACTCCACAGTGCGTTTGATATGCTGAACCGGCGATATCTTGGTTTTCGTGGGGTATCAAGCTGAGATATGCATGTTTTACGATAATCTTGGTGAGACTTCTGTCCGAAGTATGCAGAATCATCGAGATCGCGCTTTTCGAGCTATGTAATGCGAGAAACACGTTAACTGGTGTTTTCACCACTCCACAGTGCGTTTGATATGCAGAACCGGCGTCATCTTGATTTTCGTGAGCTTTCAAGCTCAGATATGCATTTTCTGCGATAATATGGGTGAGACTTCTGTCAGAAGTATGCAGAATTATCGAGATCGCTCATTTCGAGCTAATTAATGCGTGAAACACGTTATCTGCTGTTTTCACCACTCCACAGTGCGTTTGATATGCAGAACCGACGATATCTTGGTTGTCGTGGGGTTACAAGCTTAGATATGCATTTTCTGCTATAATCTTAGTGTTACTTCTGTGTGAGGTATGCAGAATCGCCGAGAACGCTGGATTAGTGGCATTTAATGCGAAAAATCACGTTTTCTGCTGTTTCCACCATTTCGAAGTGCGTTTGATATGCAGAAACGGCGATATCTTGGTTTTCGTCGGGTTTCAAGCTGAGATATGCATTTTCTGCGAAACTCTTGGTGTTTCTTCGGTGAGAAGTATGCAGAATCGCCGAGATCGCTGGTTTAGTGCCATTTAATGCGAGAAACACGTTTTCTGGTGTTTTCACCACTCCACAGTACGTTTGACATGCAGAACCGGAGATATCTTGGTTTCGGTCGGGTTTCAAGCTGAGATATGCATTTTCTGCGATAATATTGGTGAGAATTCTGTCAGAAGTATGCAGAATCTTCGAGATCGCCCTTTTCGAGCTATTTATTGCGAGAAACACGTTATCTGGTGTTTTCACCACTCCACAGTGCGTTTGATATGCAGAACCGGCGATATCTTGATTTTCGTGGTGTTTCCAGCTGAGATATGCATTTTCTACGATAATCTTAGTGAGACTTCTGTCCGAAGTATGCTGAATCATCTAGATCGCTCTTTTCGAGCTATTTAATGCGAGAAACACGTCATCTGGTGTTTTCACCACTCCACAGTGCGTTTGATATGCTGAACCGGCGATATCTTGGTTTTCGTGGGGTATCAAGCTGAGATATGCATGTTTTACGATAATCTTGGTGAGACTTCTGTCCGAAGTATGCAGAATCATCGAGATCGCGCTTTTCGAGCTATGTAATGCGAGAAACACGTTAACTGGTGTTTTCACCACTCCACAGTGCGTTTGATATGCAGAACCGGCGTCATCTTGATTTTCGTGAGCTTTCAAGCTCAGATATGCATTTTCTGCGATAATATGGGTGAGACTTCTGTCAGAAGTATGCAGAATTATCGAGATCGCTCATTTCGAGCTAATTAATGCGTGAAACACGTTATCTGCTGTTTTCACCACTCCACAGTGCGTTTGATATGCAGAACCGACGATATCTTGGTTGTCGTGGGGTTACAAGCTTAGATATGCATTTTCTGCTATAATCTTAGTGTTACTTCTGTGTGAGGTATGCAGAATCGCCGAGAACGCTGGATTAGTGGCATTTAATGCGAAAAATCACGTTTTCTGCTGTTTCCACCATTTCGAAGTGCGTTTGATATGCAGAAACGGCGATATCTTGGTTTTCGTCGGGTTTCAAGCTGAGATATGCATTTTCTGCGAAACTCTTGGTGTTTCTTCGGTGAGAAGTATGCAGAATCGCCGAGATCGCTGGTTTAGTGCCATTTAATGCGAGAAACACGTTATCTGGTGTTTTTACCACTTCGCAGTGCGTTTGGTATGTAGAACCGGCGATATATTGGATTTCGTCGGGTTTCCAGCTGGATATGCATTTTCTGCGAAACTCTTGGTGTTTCTTCAGTGAGAAATATGCAGAATCGCCGAGATCGCTGGTTTAGTGCCATTTAATGCGAAAAAACCCGTTTTCTGGTGTTTTCACCACTCCACAGTGCGTTTTATATGCAGAACAGGCGATATCTTGATTTTCGTGGTGTTTCCAGCTGGGATATGCATTTTCTGCGATAATCTTGGATATCCTTCTGTGAGAAGTGTGGAGAATCACCGAAATCGCAGTTTTCGTGCTATCGAATGCGAAAATCACGTTTTATGGTGTTTTCTGCACTCCACAGTGCGTTTGATATGCCGAAACTGCGATATCTTCGATTTCGTGGGGTTTGCAGCTGAGACATGCATTTTCTACGATAATCTTGGATATTCTTCTGTGAGAAGTTTGCAGAATCACAGAAATCGCTGCTTTCGTGCTATTTAATGCCAAAAACTCGTTTTCTGGTGTTTTCAGCACTCCACAGTGCGTTTGATATGCGGAAACTGCTATATCTTCGGTTTCATTGGGTTTCCAGATGAGATATGCATTTTCTACGATAATCTTGGATATTTTTGTGTGAGACGTTTGCAGAATCACAGAAATCGCTCTATTCGAGCTATTTAATGCGAGAAACACGTTATCTGGTTGTTTTCACCACTCCACAGTGCGTTTGATGTGCAGAACCGGCGACATCTTGATTTTCGTGATGTTTCTAGCTGAGATATGCATTTTCTGCGATAATATTGGTGTTTCATCTATGAGAAGTATGCAGAATCATCGAGAACGCTCTTTTCGAGCTAGCTAATGCGAGAAACACGTTTTCTGGTGTTTTCACCACTCCACAGTGCGTTTGATATGCAGAACAGTAGATATCTTGGTTTTCGTGGGGTTTCAAGCTGAGATATGCATTTTCTGCGATAATCTTTTTGAGACTTCTGTCCGAAGTATGCAGAATCATCGAGATCGCTCGTTTCGAGCTACTTAATGCGAGAAACACGTTATCTGGTGTTTTCACCACTCCACAGTGCGTTTGATATGCAGAACCGGCGATATCTTGGTTTTCGTGGGGTTTCAGGCTGAGATATGCATTTTCTGCGATAATATTGGTGAGACTTCAGTCAGAAGTATGCAGCATCATCTAGATCGCTCTTTTCGAGCTACTTAATGCACGAAACACGTTTTCTGGTGTTTTCACCACTCCACAGTACGTTTGACATGCAGAACCGGAGATATCTTGGTTTCGGTCGGGTTTGAAGCTGAGATATGCATTTTCTACGATAATGTTGGTGAGACTTCTGTCAGTAGTATGCAGAATCTTCGAGAACGCTCTATTCGAGCTACTTAATGCGCGAAACACTTTTTCTGGTGTTTTCACCACTCCACAGTACGTTTGACATGCAGAACCGGAGATATCTTGGTTTCGGTCGGGTTTCAAGCTGAGATATGCATTTTCTACGATAATCCTGGTGAGACTTCTGTCAGAAGTATGCAGAATCTTCGCGACAGCAGTTTTCGAGCTATTTAATGCGAGAAACACGTTATCTGGTGTTTTCACCACTCCACAGTGCGTTTGATATGCAGTACCAGCGAAATCTTGGTTTTCGTGGCGTTTCATGCTGAGATATGCATTTTTTACGATAAGCTTGGTGAAACATCTGTCCGAAGTATGCAGAAACATCGTGAGCGCTCTTTTCGAGCTATTTAATGCGAGAAACACGTTTTCTGGGGTTTTCACCACTCCACAGTTCGTTGGATATGCAGAACCGGAGATATCTTGGTTTTCGTGGGGTTTCAAGCTGAGATATGCATTTCCTGCGATAATCTTGGTGAGACTTCTGTCCGAAGTATGCTGAAACATCGAGATCGCTCTTTTCGAGCTAGTTAATGCGAGAAAAACCTTATCCGGTGTTTTCACCACTCCACAGTGCGTTTGATATGCAGAACCAGCGATATCTTGGCTTTCGTGGGGTTTCAAGCTGAGATATGCATTCTTTACGATAATCTTGTTGAGACTTCTGTCCGAAGTATGAAGAATCATCGAGATCGGTCTATTCGAGCTACTTAATGCGAGAAACACGTTATCTGGTGTTTTCACCACTCCACAGTGCGTTTGATATGCCGAAACTGCGATATCTTCGATTTCGTGGGGTTTCCAGCTGAGACATGCATTTGCTGTGATAATCTTGGTGAGACTTCTGTCCGAAGTATGCTGAATCATCTAGATCGCTCTTTTCGAGCTACTTAATGCACGAAACACGGTTTCTGGTGTTTTCACCACTCCACAGTGCGTTTGAAATGCAGAACCGGAGATATCTTGGTTTCGGTCGGGTTTCAAGCTGAGATATGCATTTTCTACGGTAATCCAGGTGAGAATTCTGTCAGAAGTATGCAGAATCTTCGAGATCGCCCTTTTCGAGCTATTTAATGCGAGAAACACGTTATCTGGTGTTTTCACCACTCCACAGTGCGTTTGATATGCAGAACCGGCGATATCTTGGTTTTCGTGGGGTATCAAGCTGAGATATGCATTTTTTTCGATAAGCTTGGTGAAACATCTGTCCGAAGTATGCAGAAACATCGTGAGCGCTCTTTTCGAGCTATTTAATGCGAGAAACACGTTTTCTGGTGTTTTCACCACTCCACAGTACGTTTGACATGCAGAACCGGAGATATCTTGGTTTCGGTCGGGTTTCAAGCTGAGATATGCATTTTCTGCGATAATATTGGTGAGAATTCTGTCAGAAGTATGCAGAATCTTCGAGATCGCCCTTTTCGAGCTATTTATTGCGAGAAACACGTTATCTGGTGTTTTCACCACTCCACAGTGCGTTTGATTTGCAGAACCGGCGATATCTTGATTTTCGTGGTGTTTCCAGCTGAGATATGCATTTTCTACGATAATCTTAGTGAGACTTCTGTCCGAAGTATGCTGAATCATCTAGATCGCTCTTTTCGAGCTATTTAATGCGAGAAACACGTCATCTGGTGTTTTCACCACTCCACAGTGCGTTTGATATGCTGAACCGGCGATATCTTGGTTTTCGTGGGGTATCAAGCTGAGATATGCATGTTTTACGATAATCTTGGTGAGACTTCTGTCCGAAGTATGCAGAATCATCGAGATCGCGCTTTTCGAGCTATGTAATGCGAGAAACACGTTAACTGGTGTTTTCACCACTCCACAGTGCGTTTGATATGCAGAACCGGCGTCATCTTGATTTTCGTGAGCTTTCAAGCTCAGATATGCATTTTCTGCGATAATATGGGTGAGACTTCTGTCAGAAGTATGCAGAATTATCGAGATCGCTCATTTCGAGCTAATTAATGCGTGAAACACGTTATCTGCTGTTTTCACCACTCCACAGTGCGTTTGATATGCAGAACCGACGATATCTTGGTTGTCGTGGGGTTACAAGCTTAGATATGCATTTTCTGCTATAATCTTAGTGTTACTTCTGTGTGAGGTATGCAGAATCGCCGAGAACGCTGGATTAGTGGCATTTAATGCGAAAAATCACGTTTTCTGCTGTTTCCACCATTTCGAAGTGCGTTTGATATGCAGAAACGGCGATATCTTGGTTTTCGTCGGGTTTCAAGCTGAGATATGCATTTTCTGCGAAACTCTTGGTGTTTCTTCGGTGAGAAGTATGCAGAATCGCCGAGATCGCTGGTTTAGTGCCATTTAATGCGAGAAACACGTTATCTGGTGTTTTTACCACTTCGCAGTGCGTTTGGTATGTAGAACCGGCGATATATTGGATTTCGTCGGGTTTCCATCTGGATATGCATTTTCTGCGAAACTCTTGGTGTTTCTTCAGTGAGAAATATGCAGAATCGCCGAGATCGCTGGTTTAGTGCCATTTAATGCGAAAAAACCCGTTTTCTGGTGTTTTCACCACTCCACAGTGCGTTTTATATGCAGAACAGGCGATATCTTGATTTTCGTGGTGTTTCCAGCTGGGATATGCATTTTCTGCGATAATCTTGGATATCCTTCTGTGAGAAGTGTGGAGAATCACCGAAATCGCAGTTTTCGTGCTATCGAATGCGAAAATCACGTTTTATGGTGTTTTCTGCACTCCACAGTGCGTTTGATATGCCGAAACTGCGATATCTTCGATTTCGTGGGGTTTGCAGCTGAGACATGCATTTTCTACGATAATCTTGGATATTCTTCTGTGAGAAGTTTGCAGAATCACAGAAATCGCTGCTTTCGTGCTATTTAATGCCAAAAACTCGTTTTCTGGTGTTTTCAGCACTCCACAGTGCGTTTGATATGCGGAAACTGCTATATCTTCGGTTTCATTGGGTTTCCAGATGAGATATGCATTTGCTACGATAATCTTGGATATTTTTGTGTGAGACGTTTGCAGAATCACAGAAATCGCTCTATTCGAGCTATTTAATGCGAGAAACACGTTATCTGGTTGTTTTCACCACTCCACAGTGCGTTTGATGTGCAGAACCGGCGACATCTTGATTTTCGTGATGTTTCTAGCTGAGATATGCATTTTCTGCGATAATATTGGTGTTTCATCTATGAGAAGTATGCAGAATCATCGAGAACGCTCTTTTCGAGCTAGCTAATGCGAGAAACACGTTTTCTGGTGTTTTCACCACTTCACAGTGCGTTTGATATGCAGAACAGTAGATATCTTGGTTTTCGTGGGGTTTCAAGCTGAGATATGCATTTTCTGCGATAATCTTTTTGAGACTTCTGTCCGAAGTATGCAGAATCATCGAGATCGCTCGTTTCGAGCTACTTAATGCGAGAAACACGTTATCTGGAGTTTTCACCACTCCACAGTGCGTTTGATATGCAGAACCGGCGATATCTTGGTTTTCGTGGGGTTTCAGGCTGAGATATGCATTTTCTGCGATAATATTGGTGAGACTTCAGTCAGAAGTATGCAGCATCATCTAGATCGCTCTATTCGAGCTACCTAATGCGCGAAACACTTTTTCTGGTGTTTTCACCACTCCACAGTACGTTTGACATGCAGAACCGGAGATATCTTGGTTTCGGTCGGGTTTCAAGCTGAGATATGCATTTTCTACGATAATCCTGGTGAGACTTCTGTCAGAAGTATGCAGAATCTTCGCGACAGCAGTTTTCGAGCTATTTAATGCGAGAAACACGTTATCTGGTGTTTTCACCACTCCACAGTGCGTTTGATATGCAGTACCAGCGAAATCTTGGTTTTCGTGGCGTTTCATGCTGAGATATGCATTTTTTACGATAAGCTTGGTGAAACATCTGTCCGAAGTATGCAGAAACATCGTGAGCGCTCTTTTCGAGCTATTTAATGCGAGAAACACGTTTTCTGGGGTTTTCACCACTCCACAGTTCGTTGGATATGCAGAACCGGAGATATCTTGGTTTTCGTGGGGTTTCAAGCTGAGATATGCATTTCCTGCGATAATCTTGGTGAGACTTCTGTCCGAAGTATGCTGAAACATCGAGATCGCTCTTTTCGAGCTAGTTAATGCGAGAAAAACCTTATCCGGTGTTTTCACAACTCCACAGTGCGTTTGATATGCAGAACCAGCGATATCTTGGCTTTCGTGGGGTTTCAAGCTGAGATATGCATTCTTTACGATAATCTTGTTGAGACTTCTGTCCGAAGTATGAAGAATCATCGAGATCGGTCTATTCGAGCTATTTAATGCGAGAAACACGTTTTCTGGGGTTTTCACCACTCCACAGTTCGTTGGATATGCAGAACCGGAGATATCTTGGTTTTCGTGGGGTTTCAAGCTGAGATATGCATTTCCTGCGATAATCTTGGTGAGACTTCTGTCCAAAGTATGCTGAAACATCGAGATCGCTCTTTTCGAACTAGTTAATGCTAGAAAAACCTTATCCGGTGTTTTCACCACTCCACAGTGCGTTTGATGTGCAGAACCGGCGACATCTTGATTTTCGTGGGGTTTCCAGCTGAAATATGCATTTTCTGCGATAATCTTGGTGAGACTTCTGTCCGAAGTATGCTGAATCATCTAGATCGCGCTTTTCGAGCTATTTAATGCGAGAAACACGTTATCTGGTGTTTTCACCACTCCACAGTGCGTTTGAAATGCAGAACCGGAGATATCTTGGTTTCGGTCGGGTTTCAAGCTGAGATATGCATTTTCTACGGTAATCCTGGTGAGAATTCTGTCAGAAGTATGCAGAATCTTCGAGATCGCCCTTTTCGAGCTATTTAATGCGAGAAACACGTTATCTGGTGTTTTCACCACTCCACAGTGCGTTTGATATGCAGAACCGGCGATATCTTGGTTTTCGTGGGGTATCAAGCTGAGATATGCATGTTTTACGATAATCTTGGTGAGACTTCTGTCAGAAGTATGCAGAATCATCGAGATCGCGCTTTTCGAGCTATGTAATGCGAGAAACACGTTAACTGGTGTTTTCACCACTCCACAGTGCGTTTGATATGCAGAACCGGCGTCATCTTGATTTTCGTGAGGTTTCAAGCTCAGATATGCATTTTCTGCGATAATATGGGTGAGACTTCTGTCCGAAGTATGCAGAATCATCGATATCGCTCTTTTCGAGCTATTTAATGCGAGAAACACGTTATCTGGTGTTTTGACCACTCCACAATGCGTCCCATATGCAGAACCGGCGATATATTGGTTTTCGTCGCGTTTTAAGCTGAGATATGCATTTTCTACGATAAGATTGGTGAGACTTCTGTCAGAAATATGCAGAATTATCGAGATCGCTCATTTCGAGCTAATTAATGCGAGAAACACGTTATCTGCTGTTTTCACCACTCCACAGTGCGTTTGATATGCAGAACCGACGATATCTTGGTTGTCGTGGGGTTACAAGCTTAGATATGCATTTTCTGCGAAACTCTTGGTGTTTCTTCGGTGAGAAGTATGCAGAATCGCCGAGATCGCTGGTTTAGTGCCATTTAATGCGAGAAACACGTTATCTGGTGTTTTTACCACTTCGCAGTGCGTTTGGTATGTAGAACCGGCGATATATTGGATTTCGTCGGGTTTCCAGCTTGATATGCATTTTCTGCGAAACTCTTGGTGTTTCTTCAGTGTGAAATATGCAGAATCGCCGAGATCGCTGGTTTAGTGCCATTTAATGCGAAAAAACCCGTTTTCTGGTGTTTTCACCACTCCACAGTGCGTTTTATATGCAGAACAGGCGATATCTTGATTTTCGTGGTGTTTCCAGCTGAGATATGCATTTTCTGCGATAATCTTGGATATCCTTCTGTGAGAAGTGTGGAGAATCACCGAAATCGCAGTGTTCGTGCTATCGAATGCGAAAAACACGTTTTATGGTGTTTTCTGCACTCCACAGTGCGTTTGATATGCCGAAACTGCGATACCTTCGATTTCGTGGGGTTTGCAGCTGAGACATGCATTTTCTACAATAATCTTGGATATTCTTCTGTGAGAAGTTTGCAGAATCACAGAAATCGCTGCTTTCGTGCTATTTAATGCCAAAAACTCGTTTTCTGGTGTTTTCAGCACTCCTCAGTGCGTTTGATATGCGGAAACTGCTATATCTTCGGTTTCATTGGGTTTCCAGATGAGATATGCATTTTCTACGATAATCTTGGAAATTCTTGTGTGAGACGTTTGCAGAATCACAGAAATCGCTCTATTCGAGCTATTTAATGCGAGAAACACGTTATCTGGTTGTTTTCTACACTCCACAGTGCGTTTGATGTGCAGAACCGGCGATATCTTGGTTTTCGTGGGGTTTCAGGCTGAGATATGCATTTTCTGCGATAATATTGGTGAGACTTCAGTCAGAAGTATGCAGCATCATCTAGATCGCTCTTTTCGAGCTACTTAATGCACGAAACACGTTTTCTGGTGTTTTCACCACTCCACAGTACGTTTGACATGCAGAACCGGAGATATCTTGGTTTCGGTCGGGTTTCAAGCTGAGATATGCATTTTCTACGATAATGTTGGTGAGACTTCTGTCAGTAGTATGCAGAATCTTCGAGAACGCTCTATTCGAGCTACTTAATGCGCGAAACACTTTTTCTGGTGTTTTCACCACTCCACAGTACGTTTGACATGCAGAACCGGAGATATCTTGGTTTCGGTCGGGTTTCAAGCTGAGATATGCATTTTCTACGATAATCCTGGTGAGACTTCTGTCAGAAGTATGCAGAATCTTCGCGATAGCACTTTTCGAGCTATTTAAAGCGAGAAACACGTTATCTGGTGTTTTCACCACTCCACAGTGCGTTTGATATGCAGTACCAGCGAAATCTTGGTTTTCGTGGCGTTTCATGCTGAGATATGCATTTTTTACGATAAGCTTGGTGAAACATCTGTCCGAAGTATGCAGAAACATCGTGAGCGCTCTTTTCGAGCTATTTAATGCGGGAAACACGTTTTCTGGGGTTTTCACCACTCCACAGTTCGTTGGATATGCAGAACCGGAGATATCTTGGTTTTCGTGGGGTTTCAAGCTGAGATATGCATTTCCTGCGATATTCTTGGTGAGACTTCTGTCCAATGTATGCTGAAACATCGAGATCGCTCTTTTCGAGCTAGTTAATGCGGAAAAACCTTATCCGGTGTTTTCACCACTCCACAGTGCGTTTGATATGCAGAACCAGCGATATCTTGGCTTTCGTGGGGTTTCAAGCTGAGATATGCATTCTTTACGATAATCTTGGTGAGACTTCTGTCAGAAGTATGCAGAATCATCGAGAACGCTCGTTTCGAGCTACTTAATGCGAGAAACACGTTTTCTGGGGTTTTCACCACTCCACAGTTCGTTGGATATGCAGAACCGGAGATATCTTGGTTTTCGTGGGGTTTCAAGCTGAGACATGCATTTCCTGCGATAATCTTGGTGAGACTTCAGTCAGAAGTATGCAGAATCATCTAGATCGCTCTTTTCGAGCTATCTAATGCGAGAAACACGGTTTCTGGGGTTTTCACCACTCCACAGTTCGTTGGATATGCAGAACCGGAGATATCTTGGTTTTCGTGGGGTTTCAAGCTGAGATATGCATTTCCTGCGATAATCTTGGTGCGACTTCAGTCAGAAGTATGCAGAATCATCTAGATCGCTCTTTTCGAGCTACTTAATGCACGAAACACGTTTTCTGGTGTTTTCACCACTCCACAGTACGTTTGACATGCAGAACCGGAGATATCTTGGTTTCGGTCGGGTTTCAAGCTGAGATATGCATTTTCTACGATAATCCTGGTGAGACTTCTGTCAGAAGTATGCAGAATCTTCGAGATCGCACTTTTCTAGATATTTAATGCGAGAAACACGTTATCTGGTGTTTTCACCACTCCACAGTGCGTTTGATATGCAGTACCAGCGATATCTTGGTTTTCGTGGGGTATCAAGCTGAGATATGCATTTTTTACGATAATCTTGGTGAGACTTCTGTCTGAAGTATGCAGCATAATCGAGATCGCTCTATTCGAGCTATTTAATGCGAGAAACACGTTCTCTGGTTATTTTCACCACTCCACAGTGCGTTTGATATGCAGAACCGGCAACATCTTGATTTTCGTGAGGTTTCGAGATGAGATATGCATTTTCTGCGATAATATTGGTGAGACTTCAGTCAGAAGTATGCGGAATCATCTAGATCGCTCTTTTCGAGCTACTTAATGCACGAAACACGTTTTCTGCTGTTTTCACCACTCCACAGTACGTTTGACATGCAGAACCGGAGATATCTTGGTTTCGGTCCTGGTTTCAAGCTGAGGTATGCATTTTCTACGATAACCCTGGTGAGACTTCTGTCAGAAGTATGCAGAATCTTCGAGAACGCTCGTTTCGAGCTACTTAATGCGCGAAACACGTTTTCTTGTGTTTTCACCACTCCACGGTACGTTTGATGTGCAGAACCGGAGATAACTCGGTTTTCGTCGGGTTTCAGGCTGAGATATGCATTTTCTGCGATTATCTTGGATATTCTTCTATGAGAAGTATGCAGAATCACCGAAATCGCAGTTTTCGTGCTATTTAATGCGAAAAACACGTTTTCTGGTGTTTTCAGCACTTCACAGTGCGTTTGATATGCGGAAACTGCGATATCTACGTTTTCGTGGGGTTTCCAGCTGAGACATGCATTTTCTGCGATAATCTTGGATATTCTTCTGTGAGAAGTTTGCAGAATCACAGGAATCGCTCTATTCGAGCTATTTAATGCGAGAAACACGTTATCTGGTTGTTTTAACCACTCCACAGTGCGTTTGATATGCAGAACCGGCGACATCTTGATTTTCATGATGTTTCTAGCTGAGATATGCATTTTCTGCGACAATATTGGTGAGACTTCAGTCAGAAGTATGCAGAATCATCTAGATCGCTCGTTTCGAGCTATTTAATGCGAAAAAACAAGTTTTCTGGTGTTGTGACCACTCCACAGTGCGTTTGATATGTAGAGCCGCCGATAACTTGGTTTTCATGGGGTTTCCAGCTGAAATATGCATTTTCTGCGATAATCTTGGTGTTTCATCTATGAGAAGTATGCAGAATCATCGAGAACGCTCGTTTCGAGCTATTCAATGCGAGAAACACGTTATCTGGTTTTTTCACCACTCCACAGTGCGTTTGATATGCAGAACCAGCGATATCTTGGTTATCGTGGGGTTTCAAGCTGAGATATGCATTCTTTACGATAATCTTGGTGAGACTTCTGTCCGAAGTATGCTTAATCATCGAGATCGCTTGTTTCGAGCTATTTAATGCGAGAAACACGTTATCTGGTGTTTTCACCACTCCACAGTGCGTTGGATATGCAGAACCGGAGATATTTTGGTTTTCGTCGGGTTTCAAGCTGAGATATGCATTTTCTACGATAATCTTGGTGAGACTTCTGTCAGAAGTATGCAGGATCTTCGAGAACGCTCTTTTCGAGCTATTTAATGCGAGAAACACGTTATCTGGTGTTTTCACCACTCCACAGTACGTTTGACATGCAGAACCGGCAAAATCTTGATTTTCGTGAGGTTTCGAGCTGAGATATGCATTTTCTGCTAACATATTGGTGAGACTTCAGTCAGAAGTATGCAGAATCACCTAGATCGCTCTTTTCGAGCTATTTAATGCGAGAAACACGTTATCTGGTGTTTTCACCACTCCACAGTACGTTTGACATGCAGAACCGGCAAAATCTTGATTTTCGTGAGGTTTCGAGCTGAGATATGCATTTTCTGCGATTATCTTGGATATTCTTCTATGACAAGTATGCAGAATCACCGAAATCGCAGTTTTCGTGCTATTTAATGCGAAAAACACGTTTTCTGGTGTTTTCAGCACTTCACAGTGCGTTTGATATGCGGACACTGCGATATCTACGTTTTCGTGGGGTTTCCAGCTGAGACATGCATTTTCTGCGATAATCTTGGATATTCTTCTGTGAGAAGTTTGCAGAATCACAGGAATCGCTCTATTCGAGCTATTTAATGCGAGAAACACGTTATCTGGTTGTTTTCACCACTCCACAGTGCGTTTGATATGCAGAACCGGCGACATCTTGATTTTCATGATGTTTCTAGCTGAGATATGCATTTTCTGCGACAATATTGGTGAGACTTCAGTCAGAAGTATGCAGAATCATCTAGATCGCTCGTTTCGAGCTATTTAATGCGAGAAACACGTTATCTGGTGTTTTCACCACTCCACAGTGCGTTGGATATGCAGAACCGGAGATATTTTGGTTTTCGTCGTGTTTCAAGCTGAGATATGCATTTTCTACGATAATCTTGGTGAGACTTCTGTCAGAAGTATGCAGGATCTTCGAGAACGCTCTTTTGGAGCTATTTAATGCGAGAAACGCGTTATCTGGTGTTTTCACCACTCCACAGTACGTTTGACATGCAGAACCGGAGATATCTTGGTTTCGGTCGGGTTTCAAGCTGAGATATGCATTTTCTACGATAATCCTGGTGAGACTTCTGTCAGAAGTATGCAGAATCTTCGAGAACGCTCTTTTCGAGCTACTTAATGCGCGAAACACGTTTTCTGGTGTTTTCACCACTCCACAGTACGTTTGAAATGCAGAACCGGAGATAACTCGGTTTTCGTGGGGTTTCAAGCTGAGATATGCATTTTCTACGATAACCCTGGTGAGACTTCTGTCAGAAGTATGCAGAATCTTCTAGAACGCTCTTTTCGAGCTACTTAAAGCGCGAAACACGTTTTCTGGTGTTTTCACCACTCCAAGGTACGTTTGGTGTGCAGAACCGGAGATAACACGGTTTTCGTCGGGTTTCAAGCTGAGATATGCATTTTCTACGATAATCTTGGTGAGACTTCTGTCAGAAGTATGCAGGATCTTCGAGAAGGCTCTTTTCGTGCTATTTAATGCGAGAAACACGTTATCTGGTGTTTTCACTACTCCACAGTGCGTTTGATATGCAGAACCGGCGATATCTTGATTTTCGTGGTGTTTCCCTCTGAGGTATGCATTTTCTGCGATAATCTTGGATATTCTTCTGTGAGAAGTATGCAGAATCACCGAAGTCGCTGTTTTCGTGCTATTTAATGCGAAAAACACGTTTTCTGGTGTTTTCAGCACTTCACAGTGCGTTTGATATGCGGAAACTGCGATATCTTCGTTTTCGTGGGGTTTCCAGCTGAGACATGCATTTTCTGCGATAATCTTGGATACTCTTCTGTGAGAAGTATGGAGAATCACCGAAATCGCAGTTTTCGTGCTATTGAATGCGAAAAACACGTTTTATGGTGTTTTCAGCAGTCCACAGTGCGTTTGATATGCCGAAACTGCGATATCTTCGATTTCGTGGGGTTTCCAGCTGAGACATGCATTTTCTGCGATAATCTTGGATACTCTTCTGTGAGAAGTATGGAGAATCACCGAAATCGCAGTTTTCGAGCTGTTTAATGCGAGAAACACGTTATCTGGTTGTTTTCACCACTCCACAGTGCGTTTGATATGCAGAACCGGCGATATCTTGGTTTTCGTGGGGTATCAAGCTGAGATATGCATGTTTTACGATAATCTTGGTGAGACTTCTGTCAGAAGTATGCAGAATCATCGAGATCGCGCTTTTCGAGCTATTTAATGCGAGAAACACGTTATCTGGTGTTTTCACCACTCCACAGTGCGTTTGATATGCAGAACCAACGATATCTTGGTTTTCGTGGGGTTTCAGGCTGAGATATGCATTTTCTGCGATAATATTGGTGAGACTTCAGTCAGAAGTATGCAGCATCATCTAGATCGCTCTTTTCGAGCTACTTAATGCGCGAAACACTTTTTCTGGTGTTTTCACCACTCCACAGTACGTTTGACATGCAGAACCGGAGATATCTTGGTTTCGGTCGGGTTTCAAGCTGAGATATGCATTTTCTACGATAATCCTGGTGAGACTTCTGTCAGAAGTATGCAGAATCTTCGCGATAGCACTTTTCGAGCTATTTAAAGCGAGAAACACGTTATCTGGTGTTTTCACCACTCCACAGTGCGTTTGATATGCAGTACCAGCGAAATCTTGGTTTTCGTGGCGTTTCATGCTGAGATATGCATTTTTTACGATAAGCTTGGTGAAACATCTGTCCGAAGTATGCAGAAACATCGTGAGCGCTCTTTTCGAGCTATTTAATGCGGGAAACACGTTTTCTGGGGTTTTCACCACTCCACAGTTCGTTGGATATGCAGAACCGGAGATATCTTGGTTTTCGTGGGGTTTCAAGCTGAGATATGCATTTCCTGCGATATTCTTGGTGAGACTTCTGTCCAATGTATGCTGAAACATCGAGATCGCTCTTTTCGAGCTAGTTAATGCGGAAAAACCTTATCCGGTGTTTTCACCACTCCACAGTGCGTTTGATATGCAGAACCAGCGATATCTTGGCTTTCGTGGGGTTTCAAGCTGAGATATGCATTCTTTACGATAATCTTGGTGAGACTTCTGTCAGAAGTATGCAGAATCATCGAGAACGCTCGTTTCGAGCTACTTAATGCGAGAAACACGTTTTCTGGGGTTTTCACCACTCCACAGTTCGTTGGATATGCAGAACCGGAGATATCTTGGTTTTCGTGGGGTTTCAAGCTGAGACATGCATTTCCTGCGATAATCTTGGTGAGACTTCAGTCAGAAGTATGCAGAATCATCTAGATCGCTCTTTTCGAGCTATCTAATGCGAGAAACACGGTTTCTGGGGTTTTCACCACTCCACAGTTCGTTGGATATGCAGAACCGGAGATATCTTGGTTTTCGTGGGGTTTCAAGCTGAGATATGCATTTCCTGCGATAATCTTGGTGCGACTTCAGTCAGAAGTATGCAGAATCATCTAGATCGCTCTTTTCGAGCTACTTAATGCACGAAACACGTTTTCTGGTGTTTTCACCACTCCACAGTACGTTTGACATGCAGAACCGGAGATATCTTGGTTTCGGTCGGGTTTCAAGCTGAGATATGCATTTTCTACGATAATCCTGGTGAGACTTCTGTCAGAAGTATGCAGAATCTTCGAGATCGCACTTTTCTAGATATTTAATGCGAGAAACACGTTATCTGGTGTTTTCACCACTCCACAGTGCGTTTGATATGCAGTACCAGCGATATCTTGGTTTTCGTGGGGTATCAAGCTGAGATATGCATTTTTTACGATAATCTTGGTGAGACTTCTGTCTGAAGTATGCAGCATAATCGAGATCGCTCTATTCGAGCTATTTAATGCGAGAAACACGTTCTCTGGTTATTTTCACCACTCCACAGTGCGTTTGATATGCAGAACCGGCAACATCTTGATTTTCGTGAGGTTTCGAGATGAGATATGCATTTTCTGCGATAATATTGGTGAGACTTCAGTCAGAAGTATGCGGAATCATCTAGATCGCTCTTTTCGAGCTACTTAATGCACGAAACACGTTTTCTGGTGTTTTCACCACTCCACAGTACGTTTGACATGCAGAACCGGAGATATCTTGGTTTCGGTCCTGGTTTCAAGCTGAGGTATGCATTTTCTACGATAACCCTGGTGAGACTTCTGTCAGAAGTATGCAGAATCTTCGAGAACGCTCGTTTCGAGCTACTTAATGCGCGAAACACGTTTTCTTGTGTTTTCACCACTCCACGGTACGTTTGATGTGCAGAACCGGAGATAACTCGGTTTTCGTCGGGTTTCAGGCTGAGATATGCATTTTCTGCGATTATCTTGGATATTCTTCTATGAGAAGTATGCAGAATCACCGAAATCGCAGTTTTCGTGCTATTTAATGCGAAAAACACGTTTTCTGGTGTTTTCAGCACTTCACAGTGCGTTTGATATGCGGAAACTGCGATATCTACGTTTTCGTGGGGTTTCCAGCTGAGACATGCATTTTCTGCGATAATCTTGGATATTCTTCTGTGAGAAGTTTGCAGAATCACAGGAATCGCTCTATTCGAGCTATTTAATGCGAGAAACACGTTATCTGGTTGTTTTAACCACTCCACAGTGCGTTTGATATGCAGAACCGGCGACATCTTGATTTTCATGATGTTTCTAGCTGAGATATGCATTTTCTGCGACAATATTGGTGAGACTTCAGTCAGAAGTATGCAGAATCATCTAGATCGCTCGTTTCGAGCTATTTAATGCGAAAAAACAAGTTTTCTGGTGTTGTGACCACTCCACAGTGCGTTTGATATGTAGAGCCGCCGATAACTTGGTTTTCATGGGGTTTCCAGCTGAAATATGCATTTTCTGCGATAATCTTGGTGTTTCATCTATGAGAAGTATGCAGAATCATCGAGAACGCTCGTTTCGAGCTATTCAATGCGAGAAACACGTTATCTGGTTTTTTCACCACTCCACAGTGCGTTTGATATGCAGAACCAGCGATATCTTGGTTATCGTGGGGTTTCAAGCTGAGATATGCATTCTTTACGATAATCTTGGTGAGACTTCTGTCCGAAGTATGCTTAATCATCGAGATCGCTTGTTTCGAGCTATTTAATGCGAGAAACACGTTATCTGGTGTTTTCACCACTCCACAGTGCGTTGGATATGCAGAACCGGAGATATTTTGGTTTTCGTCGGGTTTCAAGCTGAGATATGCATTTTCTACGATAATCTTGGTGAGACTTCTGTCAGAAGTATGCAGGATCTTCGAGAACGCTCTTTTCGAGCTATTTAATGCGAGAAACACGTTATCTGGTGTTTTCACCACTCCACAGTACGTTTGACATGCAGAACCGGCAAAATCTTGATTTTCGTGAGGTTTCGAGCTGAGATATGCATTTTCTGCTAACATATTGGTGAGACTTCAGTCAGAAGTATGCAGAATCACCTAGATCGCTCTTTTCGAGCTATTTAATGCGAGAAACACGTTATCTGGTGTTTTCACCACTCCACAGTACGTTTGACATGCAGAACCGGCAAAATCTTGATTTTCGTGAGGTTTCGAGCTGAGATATGCATTTTCTGCGATTATCTTGGATATTCTTCTATGACAAGTATGCAGAATCACCGAAATCGCAGTTTTCGTGCTATTTAATGCGAAAAACACGTTTTCTGGTGTTTTCAGCACTTCACAGTGCGTTTGATATGCGGACACTGCGATATCTACGTTTTCGTGGGGTTTCCAGCTGAGACATGCATTTTCTGCGATAATCTTGGATATTCTTCTGTGAGAAGTTTGCAGAATCACAGGAATCGCTCTATTCGAGCTATTTAATGCGAGAAACACGTTATCTGGTTGTTTTCACCACTCCACAGTGCGTTTGATATGCAGAACCGGCGACATCTTGATTTTCATGATGTTTCTAGCTGAGATATGCATTTTCTGCGACAATATTGGTGAGACTTCAGTCAGAAGTATGCAGAATCATCTAGATCGCTCGTTTCGAGCTATTTAATGCGAGAAACACGTTATCTGGTGTTTTCACCACTCCACAGTGCGTTGGATATGCAGAACCGGAGATATTTTGGTTTTCGTCGTGTTTCAAGCTGAGATATGCATTTTCTACGATAATCTTGGTGAGACTTCTGTCAGAAGTATGCAGGATCTTCGAGAACGCTCTTTTGGAGCTATTTAATGCGAGAAACGCGTTATCTGGTGTTTTCACCACTCCACAGTACGTTTGACATGCAGAACCGGAGATATCTTGGTTTCGGTCGGGTTTCAAGCTGAGATATGCATTTTCTACGATAATCCTGGTGAGACTTCTGTCAGAAGTATGCAGAATCTTCGAGAACGCTCTTTTCGAGCTACTTAATGCGCGAAACACGTTTTCTGGTGTTTTCACCACTCCACAGTACGTTTGAAATGCAGAACCGGAGATAACTCGGTTTTCGTGGGGTTTCAAGCTGAGATATGCATTTTCTACGATAACCCTGGTGAGACTTCTGTCAGAAGTATGCAGAATCTTCTAGAACGCTCTTTTCGAGCTACTTAAAGCGCGAAACACGTTTTCTGGTGTTTTCACCACTCCAAGGTACGTTTGGTGTGCAGAACCGGAGATAACACGGTTTTCGTCGGGTTTCAAGCTGAGATATGCATTTTCTACGATAATCTTGGTGAGACTTCTGTCAGAAGTATGCAGGATCTTCGAGAAGGCTCTTTTCGTGCTATTTAATGCGAGAAACACGTTATCTGGTGTTTTCACTACTCCACAGTGCGTTTGATATGCAGAACCGGCGATATCTTGATTTTCGTGGTGTTTCCCTCTGAGGTATGCATTTTCTGCGATAATCTTGGATATTCTTCTGTGAGAAGTATGCAGAATCACCGAAGTCGCTGTTTTCGTGCTATTTAATGCGAAAAACACGTTTTCTGGTGTTTTCAGCACTTCACAGTGCGTTTGATATGCGGAAACTGCGATATCTTCGTTTTCGTGGGGTTTCCAGCTGAGACATGCATTTTCTGCGATAATCTTGGATACTCTTCTGTGAGAAGTATGGAGAATCACCGAAATCGCAGTTTTCGTGCTATTGAATGCGAAAAACACGTTTTATGGTGTTTTCAGCAGTCCACAGTGCGTTTGATATGCCGAAACTGCGATATCTTCGATTTCGTGGGGTTTCCAGCTGAGACATGCATTTTCTGCGATAATCTTGGATACTCTTCTGTGAGAAGTATGGAGAATCACCGAAATCGCAGTTTTCGAGCTGTTTAATGCGAGAAACACGTTATCTGGTTGTTTTCACCACTCCACAGTGCGTTTGATATGCAGAACCGGCGATATCTTGGTTTTCGTGGGGTATCAAGCTGAGATATGCATGTTTTACGATAATCTTGGTGAGACTTCTGTCAGAAGTATGCAGAATCATCGAGATCGCGCTTTTCGAGCTATTTAATGCGAGAAACACGTTATCTGGTGTTTTCACCACTCCACAGTGCGTTTGATATGCAGAACCAACGATATCTTGGTTTTCGTGGGGTTTCAGGCTGAGATATGCATTTTCTGCGATAATATTGGTGAGACTTCAGTCAGAAGTATGCAGCATCATCTAGATCGCTCTTTTCGAGCTACTTAATGCACGAAACACGTTTTCTGGTGTTTTCACCACTCCACAGTACGTTTGACATGCAGAACCGGAGATATCTTGGTTTCGGTCGGGTTTCAAGCTGAGATATGCATTTTCTGCGATAATATTGGTGAGACTTCAGTCAGAAATATGCAGAATCATCTAGATCGATCTTTTCGAGCTACTTAATGCACGAAACACTTTTTCTGGTGTTTTCACCACTCCACAGTACGTTTGACATGCAGAACCGGAGATATCTTGGTTTCGGTCGGGTTTCAAGCTGAGATATGCATTTTCTACGATAATCCTGGTGAGACTTCTGTCAGAAGTATGCAGAATCTTCGCGATAGCACTTTTCGAGCTATTTAATGCGAGAATCACGTTATCTGGTGTTTTCACCACTCCACAGTACGTTTGACATGCAGAACCGTCAAAATCTTGATTTTCGTGAGGTTTCGAGCTGAGATATGCATTTTCTGCTAACATATTGGTGAGACTTCAGTCAGAAGTATGCAGAATCACCTAGATCGCTCTTTTCGAACTACTTAATGCACGAAACACGTTTTCTGGTGTTTTCACCACTCCACAGTACATTTGAAATGCAGATCCGGAGATAACCCGGTTTTCGTCGTGTTTCAAGCTGAGATATGCATTTTCTACGATAATCTTGGTGAGACTTCTGTCAGAAGTATGCAGGATCTTCGAGAACGCTCTTTTGGAGCTATTTAATGCGAGAAACGCGTTATCTGGTGTTTTCACCACTCCACAGTACGTTTGACATGCAGAACCGGAGATATCTTGGTTTCGGTCGGGTTTCAATCTGAGATATGCATTTTCTACGATAATCCTGGTGAGACTTCTGTCAGAAGTATGCAGAATCTTCGAGAACGCTCTTTTCGAGCTACTTAATGCGCGAAACACGTTTTCTGGTGTTTTCACCACTCCACAGTACGTTTGAAATGCAGAACCGGAGATAACTCGGTTTTCGTGGGGTTTCAAGCTGAGATATGCATTTTCTACGATAACCCTGGTGAGACTTCTGTCAGAAGTATGCAGAATCTTCGAGAACGCTCTTTTCGAGCTACTTAATGCGCGAAACACGTTTTCTGGTGTTTTCACCACTCCAAGGTACGTTTGGTGTGCAGAACCGGAGATAACTTGGTTTTCGTGGGGTTTCCAGCTGAAATATGCATTTTCTGCGATAATCTTGGTGAGACTTCAGTCAGAAGTATGCACAATCATCTAGATCGCTGTTTTCGAGCTATTTAATGCGAGAAACAGGTTATCTGGTGTTTTGACCACTCCACAGTGCGTTTGATATGTAGAGCCGCCGATAACTTGGTTTTCGTGGGGTTTCCAGCTGAAATATGCATTTTCTGCGATAATCTTGGTGAGACTTCAGTCAGAAGTATGCACAATCATCTAGATCGTTCGTTTCGAGCTATTTAATGCGAGAAACACGTTATCTGGTTGTTTTCACCACTCCATAGTGCGTTTGATATGCAGAACCGGCAACATCTTGATTTTCGTGAGGTTTCTAGCTGAGATATGCATTTTCTGCGATAATATAGTTGAGACTTCAGTCAGAAGTATGCAGAATCATCTAGATCGCTCGTTTCGAGCTATTTAATGCGAGAAACACGTTTTCTGGGGTATTCACCACTCCGCAGTACGTTAGACATGCAGAACCGGAGATATCTTCGTTTCGGTCGGGTTTCAAGCTGAGATATGCATTTCCTACGATAATATTGGTGAGACCTCTGTCAGAAGTATGCAGAATCTTCGAGAACGCTCTTTTCGAGCTACTTAATGCGAGAAACACGTTTTCTGGTGTTTTGACCACTCCACAGTGCGTTTGATATGTAGAGCCGCCGATAACTTGGTTTTCGTGGGGTTTCCAGCTGAAATATGCATTTTCTGCATTAACCTTGGTGTTACATCTATGAGAAGTATGCAGAATCATCGAGAACGCTCTTTTCGAGCTAGTTAATGCGAGAAACACGTTTTCTGGTTTTTTCTCCACCCCACAGTGCGTTTGATATGCAGAACCGGCGTCATCTTGGTTTTCGTCGGGTTTCAAGCTGAGATATGCATTTTCTGCGATAATATTGGTAGGACTTGAGTCAGAAGTATGCAGAATCACCTAGATCGCTCGTTTCGAGCAATTTAATGCGAGAAACACGTTATCTGGTTGTTTTCACCACTCCACAGTGCGTTTGATATGCAGAACCGGCGTCATCTTGATTTTCGTGAGGTTTCAAGCTGAGATATGCATTTTCTGCGATAATATTGGTGAGACTTCTGTCCGAAGTATGCAGAATCATCGATATCGCTCTTTTCGAGCTATTTAATGCGAGAAACACGTTATCTGGTGTTTTGACCACTCCACAGTGCGTTTGATATGTAGAGCCGCCGATAACTTGGTTTTCGTGGGGTTTCCAGCTGAAATATGCATTTTCTGCTATAATCTTGGTGTTTCATCTATGAGAAGTATGCAGAATCATCGAGAACGCTCTTTTCGAGCTAGTTAATGCGAGAAACACGTTTTCTGGTGTTTTCACCACTCCACAGTGCGTCTGATATGCAGAACCGGCGATATCTTGATTTTCGTGGTGTTTCCAGCTGAGATATGCATTTTCTGTGATAATCTTGGTGAGACTTCAGTCAGAAGTATGCACAATCATCTAGATCGTTCGTTTCGAGCAATTTAATGCGAGAAACACGTTATCTGGTTGTTTTCACCACTCCATAGTGCGTTTGATATGCAGAACCGGCGACATCTTGATTTTCGTGAGGTTTCTAGCTGAGATATGCATTTTCTGCGATAATATTGGTGAGACTTCAGTCGGAAGTATGCAGAATCTTCGAGAACGCTCTTTTCGAGCTACTTAATGCGAGAATCACGTTTTCTGGTGTTTTCACCACTCCACAGTACGTTTGATGTGCAGAACCGGAGATATCTTGGTTTTCGTGGGGTTTCCAGCTGAAATATGCATTTTCTGCGATAATCTTGGTGTTTCATCTATGAGAAGTATGCAGAATCATCGAGAACGCTCTTTTCGAGCTAGTTAATGCGTGTAACACGTTTTCTGGTGTTTTCACCACTCCACAGTGCGTTTGATATGTAAAGCTGCCGATAACTTGGTTTTCGTGGGGTTTCCAGCTGAAATATGCATTTTCTGCGATAATCTTGGTGTTTCATCTATGAGAAGTATGCAGAATCATTGAGAACGCTCTTTTCGAGCTATTTAATGCGAGAAACACGTTTTCTGGTGTTTTCACCACTCCACAGTGCGTCTGATATGCAGAACCGGCGACATCTTGGTTTTCGTGGTGTTTCCAGCTGAGATATGCATTTTCTGCGATAAGCTTGGTGAGTCTTCTGCCAGAAGTTTGCAGAATCATCTACATCGCTCTTTTCGAGTTGGTTAATGCGAGAAACACGTTCTCTGGTGTTTTCACCACCCCACAGTGCGTTTGATATGCAGAACCGGCGACATCGTGGTTTTCGTCGGGTTTCAAGCTGAGATATGCATTTTCTGCGATAATATTGGTGAGTCTTCTGTCAGAAGTATGCAGAATCATCGATATCGCTCTTTTCGAGCTATTTAATGCGAGAAACACGTTATCTGGTGTTTTGACCACTCCACAGTGCGTTTGATATGTAGAGCCGCCGATAACTTGGTTTTCGTGGGGTTTCCAGATGAAATATGCATTTTCTGCGATAATCTTGGTGTTTCATCTATGAGAAGTATGCAGAATCATCGAGAACGCTCTTTTCGAGCTAGTTAATGCGAGAAACACGTTTTCTGGTTTTTTCTCCACCCCACAGTGCGTTTGATATGCAGAACCGGCGTCATCTTGGTTTTCGTCGGGTTTCATGCTGAGATATGCATTTTCTGCGATAATATTGGTGAGACTTCAGTCAGAAGTATGCAGAATCACCTAGATCGCTCGTTTCGAGCAATTTAATGCGAGAAACACGTTATCTGGTTGTTTTCACCACTCCACAGTGCGTTTGATATGCAGAACCGGCGTCATCTTGATTTTCGTGAGGTTTCAAGCTGAGATATGCATTTTCTGCGATAACATTGGTGAGACTTCTGTCCGAAGTATGCAGAATCATCGATATCGCTCTTTTCGAGCTATTTAATGCGAGAAACACGTTATCTGGTGTTTTGACCACTCCACAGTGCGTTTGATATGTAGAGCCGCCGATAACTTGGTTTTCGTGGGGTTTCCAGATAAAATATGCATTTTCTGCGATAATCTTGGTGTTTCATCTATGAGAAGTATGCAGAATCATCGAGAACGCTCTTTTCGAGCTAGTTAATGCGAGAAACACGTTTTCTGGTTTTTTCTCCACCCCACAGTGCATTTGATATGCAGAACCGGCGTCATCTTGGTTTTCGTCGGGTTTCAAGCTGAGATATGCATTTTCTGCGATAATATTGGTAGGACTTCAGTCAGAAGTATGCAGAATCACCTAGATCGCTCGTTTCGAGCAATTTAATGCGAGAAACACGTTATCTGGTTGTTTTCACCACTCCACAGTGCGTTTGATATGCAGAACCGGCGTCATCTTGATTTTCGTGAGGTTTCAAGCTGAGATATGCATTTTCTGCGATAATATTGGTGAGACTTCTGTCCGAAGTATGCAGAATCATCGATATCGCTCTTTTCGAGCTATTTAATGCGAGAAACACGTTATCTGGTGTTTTGACCACTCCACAGTGCGTTTGATATGTAGAGCCGCCGATTACTTGGTTTTCGTGGGGTTTCCAGCTGAAATATGCATTTTCTGCTATAATCTTGGTGTTTCATGTATGAGAAGTATGCAGAATCATCGAGAACGCTCTTTTCGAGCTAGTTAATGCGAGAAACACGTTTTCTGGTGTTTTCACCACTCCACAGTGCGTTTGATATGTAGAGCGGCCGATAACTTGGTTTTCGTGGGGTTTCCAGCTGAAATATGCATTTTCTGCGATAATCTTGGTGTTTCATCTATGAGAAGTATGCAGAATCATCGAGAACGCTCTTTTCGAGCTATTTAATGCGAGTAACATGTTTTCTGGTGTTTTCACCACCCCACAGTGCATTTGATATGCAGAACCGGCGACATCTTGGTTTTCGTGGTGTTTCCAGCTGAGATATGCATTTTCTTAGATAATCTTGTTGAGTCTTCTGTCAGAAGTATGCAGAATCATCGATATCGCTCTTTTCGAGCTATTTAATGCGAGAAACACGTTATCTGGTGTTTTGACCACTCCACAGTGCGTTTGATATGTAGAGCCGCCGATAACTTGGTTTTCGTGGGGTTTCCTGATGAAATATGCATTTTCTGCGATAATCTTGGTGTTTCATCTATGAGAAGTATGCAGAATCATCGAGAACGCTCTTTTCGAGCTAGTTAATGCGAGAAACACGTTTTCTGGTTTTTTCTCCACCCCACAGTGCGTTTGATATGCAGAACCGGCGTCATCTTGGTTTTCGTCGGGTTTCAAGCTGAGATATGCATTTTCGGCGTTAATATTGGTGAGACTTCAGTCTGAAGTATGCAGAATCACCTAGATCGCTCGTTTCGAGCAATTTAATGCGAGAAACACGTTATCTGGTTGTTTTCACCACTCCACAGTGCGTTTGATTTGCAGAACCGGCGTCATCTTGATTTTCGTGAGGTTTCAAGCTGAGATATGCATTTTCTGCGTTAATATTGGTGAGACTTCTGTCCGAAGTATGCAGAATCATCGATATCGCTCTTTTCGAACTATTTAATGCGAGAAACACGTTATCTGGTGTTTTGACCACTCCACAGTGCGTTTGATATGTAGAGCCGCCGATAACTTGGTTTTCGTATGGTTTCCAGCTGAAATATGCATTTTCTGCGATAATCTTGGTGTTTCATCTATGAGAAGTATGCAGAATCATCGAGAACGCTCTTTTCGAGCTAGTTAATGCGAGAAACACGTTTTCTGGTTTTTTCTCCACCCCACAGTGCGTTTGATATGCAGAACCGGCGTCATCTTGGTTTTCGTCGGGTTTCAAGCTGAGATATGCATTTTCTGCGATAATATTGGTGAGACTTCAGTCAGAAGTATGCAGAATCACCTAGATCGCTCGTTTCGAGCAATTTAATGCGAGAAACACGTTATCTGGTTGTTTTCACCACTCCACAGTGCGTTTGATATGCAGAACCGGCGTCATCGTGATTTTCGTGAGGTTTCAAGCTGAGATATGCATTTTCTGCGATAATATTGGTGAGACTTCTGTCCGATGTATGCAGAATCATCGATAATGCTCTTTTCGAGCTATTTAACGCGAGAAACACGTTATCTGGTGTTTTGACCACTCCACAGTGCGTTTGATATGTAGAGCCGCCGATAACTTGGTTTTCGTGGGGTTTCCAGCTGAAATATGCATTTTCTGCTATAATCTTGGTGTTTCATGTATGAGAAGTATGCAGAATCATCGAGAACGCTCTTTTCGAGCTAGTTAATGCGAGAAACACGTTTTCTGGTGTTTTCACCACTCCACAGTGCGTTTGATATGTAGAGCTGCCGATAACTTGGTTTTCGTGGGGTTTCCAGCTGAAATATGCATTTTCTGCGATAATCTTGGTGTTCCATCTATGAGAAGTATGCAGAATCATCGAGAACGCTCTTTTCGAGCTACTTAATGCGAGAAACACGTTTTCTGGTGTTTTGACCACTCCACAGTGCGTTTGATATGTAGAGCCGCCGATAACTTGGTTTTCGTGGGGTTTCCAGCTGAAATATGCATTTTCAGCGATAATCTTGGTGAGACTTCAGTCAGAAGTATGCGCAATCATCTAGATCGCTGTTTTCGAGCTATTTAATGCGAGAAACAGGTTATCTGGTGTTTTGACCACTCCACAGTGCGTTTGATATGTATAGCCGCCGATAACTTGGTTTTCGTGGGGTTTCCAGCTGAAATATGCATTTTCTGCGATAATCTTGGTGAGACTTCAGTCAGAAGTATGCACAATCATCTAGATCGTTCTTTTCGAGCTATTTAATGCGAGAAACACGTTATCTGGTTGTTTTCACCACTCCATAATGCGTTTGATATGCAGAACCGGCAACATCTTGATTTTCGTGAGGTTTCTAGCTGAGATATGCATTTTCTGCGATAATATAGGTGAGACTTCAGTCAGAAGTATGCAGAATCATCTAGATCGCTCGTTTCGAGCTATTTAATGCGAGAAACACGTTTTCTGGGGTATTCACCACTCCGCAGTACGTTAGACATGCAGATCCGGAGATATCTTCGTTTCGGTCGGGTTTCAAGCTGAGATATGCATTTCCTACGATAATATTGGTGAGACCTCTGTCAGAAGTATGCAGAATCTTCGAGAACGCTCTTTTCGAGCTACTTAATGCGAGAAACACGTTTTCTGGTGTTTTGACCACTCCACAGTGCGTTTGATATGTAGAGCCGCCGATAACTTGGTTTTCGTGGGGTTTCCAGCTGAAATATGCATTTTCTGCATTAACCTTGGTGTTTCATCTATGAGAAGTATGCAGAATCATCGAGAACGCTCTTTCCGAGCTAGTTAATGCGAGAAACACGTTTTCTGGTGTTTTCAACATTCCACAGTGCGTCTGATATGCAGAACCGACGATATCTTGATTTTCGTGAGGTTTCAAGCTGAGATATGCATTTTCTGTGATAATATTGGTGAGACTTCTGTCCGAAGTATGCAGAATCATCGATATCGCTCTTTTCGAGCTATTTAATGCGAGAAACACGTTATCTGGTGTTTTGACCACTCCAAAGTTCGTTTGATATGTAGAGCCGCCGATAACTTGGTTTTCGTGGGGTTTCCAGCTGAAATATGCATTTTCTGCGATAATCTTGGTGTTTCATCTATGAGAAGTATGCAGAATCATCGAGAATGCTCTTTTCGAGCTAGTTAATGCGTGTAACACGTTTTCTGGTGTTTTCACCACTCCACAGTGCGTTTGATATGTAGAGCTGCCGATAACTTGGTTTTCGTGGGGTTTCCAGCTGAAATATGCATTTTCTGCGATAATCTTGGTGTTTCATCTATGAGAAGTATGCAGAATCATTGAGAACGCTCTTTTCGAGCTATTTAATGCGAGTAACACGTTTTCTGGTGTTTTCACCACCCCACAGTGCATTTGATATGCAGAACCGGCGACATCTTGGTTTTCGTGGTGTTTCCAGCTGAGATATGCATTTTCTGCGATAAGCTTGGTGAGTCTTCTGCCAGAAGTTTGCAGAATCATCTACATCGCTCTTTTCGAGTTGGTTAATGCGAGAAACACGTTCTCTGGTGTTTTCACCACCCCACAGTGCGTTTGATATGCAGAACCGGCGACATCGTGGTTTTCGTCGGGTTTCAAGCTGAGATATGCATTTTCTGCGATAATATTGGTGAGTCTTCTGTCAGAAGTATGCAGAATCATCGATATCGCTCTTTTCGAGCTATTTAATGCGAGAAACACGTTATCTGGTGTTTTGACCACTCCACAGTGCGTTTGATATGTAGAGCCGCCGATAACTTGGTTTTCGTGGGGTTTCCAGATGAAATATGCATTTTCTGCGATAATCTTGGTGTTTCATCTATGAGAAGTATGCAGAATCATCGAGAACGCTCTTTTCGAGCTAGTTAATGCGAGAAACACGTTTTCTGGTTTTTTCTCCACCCCACAGTGCGTTTGATATGCAGAACCGGCGTCATCTTGGTTTTCGTCGGGTTTCAAGCTGAGATATGCATTTTCTGCGATAATATTGGTGAGACTTCAGTCAGAAGTATGCAGAATCACCTAGATCGCTCGTTTCGAGCAATTTAATGCGAGAAACACGTTATCTGGTTGTTTTCACCACTCCACAGTGCGTTTGATATGCAGAACCGGCGTCATCTTGATTTTCGTGAGGTTTCAAGCTGAGATATGCATTTTCTGCGATAATATTGGTGAGACTTCTGTCCGAAGTATGCAGAATCATCGATATCGCTCTTTTCGAGCTATTTAATGCGAGAAACACGTTATCTGGTGTTTTGACCACTCCACAGTGCGTTTGATATGTAGAGCCGCCGATAACTTGGTTTTCGTGGGGTTTCCAGATGAAATATGCATTTTCTGCGATAATCTTGGTGTTTCATCTATGAGAAGTATGCAGAATCATCGAGAACGCTCTTTTCGAGCTAGTTAATGCGAGAAACACGTTTTCTGGTTTTTTCTCCACCCCACAGTGCATTTGATATGCAGAACCGGCGTCATCTTGGTTTTCGTCGGGTTTCAAGCTGAGATATGCATTTTCTGCGATAATATTGGTAGGACTTCAGTCAGAAGTATGCAGAATCACCTAGATCGCTCGTTTCGAGCAATTTAATGCGAGAAACACGTTATCTGGTTGTTTTCACCACTCCACAGTGCGTTTGATATGCAGAACCGGCGTCATCTTGATTTTCGTGAGGTTTCAAGCTGAGATATGCATTTTCTGCGATAATATTGGTGAGACTTCTGTCCGAAGTATGCAGAATCATCGATATCGCTCTTTTCGAGCTATTTAATGCGAGAAACACGTTATCTGGTGTTTTGACCACTCCACAGTGCGTTTGATATGTAGAGCCGCCGATAACTTGGTTTTCGTGGGGTTTCCAGCTGAAATATGCATTTTCTGCTATAATCTTGGTGTTTCATGTATGAGAAGTATGCAGAATCATCGAGAACGCTCTTTTCGAGCTAGTTAATGCGAGAAACACGTTTTCTGGTGTTTTCACCACCCCACAGTGCATTTGATATGCAGAACCGGCGACATCTTGATTTTCGTGGTGTTTCCAGCTGAGATATGCATTTTCTGCGATAATCTTGTTGAGTCTTCTGTCAGAAGTATGCAGAATCATCGATATCGCTCTTTTCGAGCTATTTAATGCGAGAAACACGTTATCTGGTGTTTTGACCACTCCATAGTGCGTTTGATATGTAGAGCCGCCGATAACTTGGTTTTCGTGGGGTTTCCAGATGAAATATGCATTTTCTGCGATAATCTTGGTGTTTCATCTATGAGAAGTATGCAGAATCATCGAGAACGCTCTTTTCGAGCTAGTTAATGCGAGAAACACGTTTTCTGGTTTTTTCTCCACCCCACAGTGCGTTTGATATGCAGAACCGGCGTCATCTTGGTTTTCGTCGGGTTTCAAGCTGAGATATGCATTTTCTGCGATAATATTGGTGAGACTTCAGTCAGAAGTATGCAGAATCACCTAGATCGCTCGTTTCGAGCAATTTAATGCGAGAAACACGTTATCTGGTTGTTTTCAACACTCCACAGTGCGTTTGATATGCAGAACCGGCGTCATCTTGATTTTCGTGAGGTTTCAAGCTGAGATATGCATTTTCTGCGATAATATTGGTGAGACTTCTGTCCGAAGTATGCTGAATCATCGATATCGCTCTTTTCGAGCTATTTAATGCGAGAAACACGTTATCTGGTGTTTTGACCACTCCACAGTGCGTTTGATATGTAGAGCCGCCGATAACTTGGTTTTCGTGGGGTTTCCAGCTGAAATATGCATTTTCTGCATTAACCTTGGTGTTTCATCTATGAGAAGTATGCAGAATCATCGAGAACGCTCTTTTAGAGTTAGTTAATGCGAGAAACACGTTTTCTGGTGTTTTCAACATTCCACAGTGCGTCTGATATGCAGAACCGACGATATCTTGATTTTCGTGAGGTTTCAAGCTGAGATATGCATTTTCTGTGATAATATTGGTGAGACTTCTGTCCGAAGTATGCAGAATCATCGATATCGCTCTTTTCGAGCTATTTAATGCGAGAAACACGTTATCTGGTGTTTTGACCACTCCAAAGTTCGTTTGATATGTAGAGCCGCCGATAACTTGGTTTTCGTGGGGTTTCCAGCTGAAATATGCATTTTCTGCGATAATCTTGGTGTTTCATCTATGAGAAGTATGCAGAATCACCTAGATCGCTCGTTTCGAGCAATTTAATGCGAGAAACACGTTATCTGGTTGTTTTCAACACTCCACAGTGCGTTTGATATGCAGAACCGGCGTCATCTTGATTTTCGTGAGGTTTCAAGCTGAGATATGCATTTTCTGCGATAATATTGGTGAGACTTCTGTCCGAAGTATGCAGAATCATCGAGAACGCTCTTTTCGAGCTAGTTAATGCGTGTAACCCGTTTTCTGGTGTTTTCACCACCCCACAGTGCATTTGATATGCAGAACCGGCGACATCTTGGTTTTCGTGGTGTTTCCAGCTGAGATATGAATTTTCTGCGATAAGCTTGGTGAGTCTTCTGCCAGAAGTTTGCAGAATCATCTACATCGCTCTTTTCGAGTTGGTTAATGCGAGAAACACGTTCTCTGGTGTTTTCACCACCCCACAGTGCGTTTGATATGCAGAACCGGCGACATCGTGGTTTTCGTCGGGTTTCAAGCTGAGATATGCATTTTCTGCGATAATATTGGTGAGTCTTCTGTCAGAAGTATGCAGAATCATCGATATCGCTCTTTTCGAGCTATTTAATGCGAGAAACACGTTATCTGGTGTTTTGACCACTCCACAGTGCGTTTGATATGTAGAGCCGCCGATAACTTGGTTTTCGTGGGGTTTCCAGATGAAATATGCATTTTCTGCGATAATCTTGGTGTTTCATCTATGAGAAGTATGCAGAATCATCGAGAACGCTCTTTTCGAGCTAGTTAATGCGAGAAACACGTTTTCTGGTTTTTTCTCCACCCCACAGTGCGTTTGATATGCAGAACCGGCGTCATCTTGGTTTTCGTCGGGTTTCAAGCTGAGATATGCATTTTCTGCGATAATATTGGTGAGACTTCAGTCAGAAGTATGCAGAATCACCTAGATCGCTCGTTTCGAGCAATTTAATGCGAGAAACACGTTATCTGGTTGTTTTCACCACTCCACAGTGCGTTTGATATGCAGAACCGGCGTCATCTTGATTTTCGTGAGGTTTCAAGCTGAGATATGCATTTTCTGCGATAATATTGGTTAGACTTCTGTCCGAAGTATGCAGAATCATCGATATCGCTCTTTTCGAGCTATTTAATGCGAGAAAAACGTTATCTGGTGTTTTGACCACTCCACAGTGCGTTTGATATGTAGAGCCGCCGATAACTTGGTTTTCGTGGGGTTTCCAGATGAAATATGCATTTTCTGCGATAATCTTGGTGTTTCATCTATGAGAAGTATGCAGAATCATCGAGAACGCTCTTTTCGAGCTAGTTAATGCGAGAAACACGTTTTCTGGTTTTTTCTCCACCCCACAGTGCATTTGATATGCAGAACCGGCGTCATCTTGGTTTTCGTCGGGTTTCAAGCTGAGATATGCATTTTCTGCGATAATATTGGTAGGACTTCAGTCAGAATTATGCAGAATCACCTAGATCGCTCGTTTCGAGCAATTTAATGCGAGAAACACGTTATCTGGTTGTTTTCACCACTCCACAGTGCGTTTGATATGCAGAACCGGCGTCATCTTGATTTTCGTGAGGTTTCAAGCTGAGATATGCATTTTCTGCGATAATATTGGTGAGACTTCTGTCCGAAGTATGCAGAATCATCGATATCGCTCTTTTCGAGCTATTTAATGCGAGAAACACGTTATCTGGTGTTTTGACCTCTCCACAGTGCGTTTGATATGTAGAGCCGCCGATAACTTGGTTTTCGTGGGGTTTCCAGCTGAAATATGCATTTTCTGCTATAATCTTGGTGTTTCATGTATGAGAAGTATGCAGAATCATCGAGAACGCTCTTTTCGAGCTAGTTAATGCGAGAAACACGTTTTCTGGTGTTTTCACCACCCCACAGTGCATTTGATATGCAGAACCGGCGACATCTTGATTTTCGTGGTGTTTCCAGCTGAGATATGCATTTTCTGCGATAATCTTGTTGAGTCTTCTGTCAGAAGTATGCAGAATCATCGATATCGCTCTTTTCGAGCTATTTAATGCGAGAAACACGTTATCTGGTGTTTTGACCACTCCATAGTGCGTTTGATATGTAGAGCCGCCGATAACTTGGTTTTCGTGGGGTTTCCAGATGAAATATGCATTTTCTGCGATAATCTTGGTGTTTCATCTATGAGAAGTATGCAGAATCATCGAGAACGCTCTTTTCGAGCTAGTTAATGCGAGAAACACGTTTTCTGGTTTTTTCTCCACCCCACAGTGCGTTTGATATGCAGAACCGGCGTCATCTTGGTTTTCGTCGGGTTTCAAGCTGAGATATGCATTTTCTGCGATAATATTGGTGAGACTTCAGTCAGAAGTATGCAGAATCACCTAGATCGCTCGTTTCGAGCAATTTAATGCGAGAAACACGTTATCTGGTTGTTTTCAACACTCCACAGTGCGTTTGATATGCAGAACCGGCGTCATCTTGATTTTCGTGAGGTTTCAAGCTGAGATATGCATTTTCTGCGATAATATTGGTGAGACTTCTGTCCGAAGTATGCTGAATCATCGATATCGCTCTTTTCGAGCTATTTAATGCGAGAAACACGTTATCTGGTGTTTTGACCACTCCACAGTGCGTTTGATATGTAGAGCCGCCGATAACTTGGTTTTCGTGGGGTTTCCAGCTGAAATATGCATTTTCTGCTATAATCTTGGTGTTTCATCTATGAGATGTATGCAGAATCATCGAGAACGCTCTTTTCGAGCTAGTTAATGCGAGAAACACGTTTTCTGGTGTTTTCACCACTCCACAGTGCGTCTGATATGCAGAACCGGCGATATCTTGATTTTCGTGGTGTTTCCAGCTGAGATATGCATTTTCTGCGATAATCTTGGTGAGACTTCAGTCAGAAGTATGCACAATCATCTAGATCGTTCGTTTCGAGCTATTTAATGCGAGAAACACGTTATCTGGTTGTTTTCACCACTCCATAGTGCGTTTGATATACAGAACCGGCGACATCTTGATTTTCGTGAGGTTTCTAGCTGAGATATGCATTTTCTGCGATAATATTGGTGAGACTTCAGTCGGAAGTATGCAGAATCTTCGAGAACGCTCTTTTCGAGCTACTTAACGCGAGAATCACGTTTTCTGGTGTTTTCACCACTCCACAGTACGTTTGATGTGCAGAACCGGAGATATCTTGGTTTTCGTGGGGTTTCCAGCTGAAATATGCATTCTCTGCGATAATCTTGGTGTTTCATCTATGAGAAGTATGCAGAATCATCGAGAACGCTCTTTTCGAGCTAGTTAATGCGTGTAACACGTTTTCTGGTGTTTTCACCACTCCACAGTGCGTTTGATATGTAGAGCTGCCGATAACTTGGTTTTCGTGGGGTGTCCAGCTGAAATATGCATTTTCTGCGATAATCTTGGTGTTTCATCTATGAGAAGTATGCAGAATCATCGAGAACGCTCTTTTCGAGCTATTTAATGCGAGTAACATGTTTTCTGGTGTTTTCACCACCCCACAGTGCATTTGATATGCAGAACCGGCGACATCTTGGTTTTCGTGGTGTTTCCAGCTGAGATATGCATTTTCTTAGATAATCTTGTAGAGTCTTCTGTCAGAAGTATGCAGAATCATCGATATCGCTCTTTTCGAGCTATTTAATGCGAGAAACACGTTATCTGGTGTTTTGACCACTCCACAGTGCGTTTGATATGTAGAGCCGCCGATAACTTGGTTTTCGTGGGGTTTCCTGATGAAATATGCATTTTCTGCGATAATCTTGGTGTTTCATCTATGAGAAGTATGCAGAATCATCGAGAACGCTCTTTTCGAGCTAGTTAATGCGAGAAACACGTTTTCTGGTTTTTTCTCCACCCCACAGTGCATTTGATATGCAGAACCGGCGTCATCTTGGTTTTCGTCGGGTTTCAAGCTGAGATATGCATTTTCTGCGATAATATTGGTAGGACTTCAGTCAGAATTATGCAGAATCACCTAGATCGCTCGTTTCGAGCAATTTAATGCGAGAAACACGTTATCTGGTTGTTTTCACCACTCCACAGTGCGTTTGATATGCAGAACCGGCGTCATCTTGATTTTCGTGAGGTTTCAAGCTGAGATATGCATTTTCTGCGATAATATTGGTGAGACTTCTGTCCGAAGTATGCAGAATCATCGATATCGCTCTTTTCGAGCTATTTAATGCGAGAAACACGTTATCTGGTGTTTTGACCTCTCCACAGTGCGTTTGATATGTAGAGCCGCCGATAACTTGGTTTTCGTGGGGTTTCCAGCTGAAATATGCATTTTCTGCTATAATCTTGGTGTTTCATGTATGAGAAGTATGCAGAATCATCGAGAACGCTCTTTTCGAGCTAGTTAATGCGAGAAACACGTTTTCTGGTGTTTTCACCACCCCACAGTGCATTTGATATGCAGAACCGGCGACATCTTGATTTTCGTGGTGTTTCCAGCTGAGATATGCATTTTCTGCGATAATCTTGTTGAGTCTTCTGTCAGAAGTATGCAGAATCATCGATATCGCTCTTTTCGAGCTATTTAATGCGAGAAACACGTTATCTGGTGTTTTGACCACTCCATAGTGCGTTTGATATGTAGAGCCGCCGATAACTTGGTTTTCGTGGGGTTTCCAGATGAAATATGCATTTTCTGCGATAATCTTGGTGTTTCATCTATGAGAAGTATGCAGAATCATCGAGAACGCTCTTTTCGAGCTAGTTAATGCGAGAAACACGTTTTCTGGTTTTTTCTCCACCCCACAGTGCGTTTGATATGCAGAACCGGCGTCATCTTGGTTTTCGTCGGGTTTCAAGCTGAGATATGCATTTTCTGCGATAATATTGGTGAGACTTCAGTCAGAAGTATGCAGAATCACCTAGATCGCTCGTTTCGAGCAATTTAATGCGAGAAACACGTTATCTGGTTGTTTTCAACACTCCACAGTGCGTTTGATATGCAGAACCGGCGTCATCTTGATTTTCGTGAGGTTTCAAGCTGAGATATGCATTTTCTGCGATAATATTGGTGAGACTTCTGTCCGAAGTATGCTGAATCATCGATATCGCTCTTTTCGAGCTATTTAATGCGAGAAACACGTTATCTGGTGTTTTGACCACTCCACAGTGCGTTTGATATGTAGAGCCGCCGATAACTTGGTTTTCGTGGGGTTTCCAGCTGAAATATGCATTTTCTGCTATAATCTTGGTGTTTCATCTATGAGATGTATGCAGAATCATCGAGAACGCTCTTTTCGAGCTAGTTAATGCGAGAAACACGTTTTCTGGTGTTTTCACCACTCCACAGTGCGTCTGATATGCAGAACCGGCGATATCTTGATTTTCGTGGTGTTTCCAGCTGAGATATGCATTTTCTGCGATAATCTTGGTGAGACTTCAGTCAGAAGTATGCACAATCATCTAGATCGTTCGTTTCGAGCTATTTAATGCGAGAAACACGTTATCTGGTTGTTTTCACCACTCCATAGTGCGTTTGATATACAGAACCGGCGACATCTTGATTTTCGTGAGGTTTCTAGCTGAGATATGCATTTTCTGCGATAATATTGGTGAGACTTCAGTCGGAAGTATGCAGAATCTTCGAGAACGCTCTTTTCGAGCTACTTAACGCGAGAATCACGTTTTCTGGTGTTTTCACCACTCCACAGTACGTTTGATGTGCAGAACCGGAGATATCTTGGTTTTCGTGGGGTTTCCAGCTGAAATATGCATTCTCTGCGATAATCTTGGTGTTTCATCTATGAGAAGTATGCAGAATCATCGAGAACGCTCTTTTCGAGCTAGTTAATGCGTGTAACACGTTTTCTGGTGTTTTCACCACTCCACAGTGCGTTTGATATGTAGAGCTGCCGATAACTTGGTTTTCGTGGGGTGTCCAGCTGAAATATGCATTTTCTGCGATAATCTTGGTGTTTCATCTATGAGAAGTATGCAGAATCATCGAGAACGCTCTTTTCGAGCTATTTAATGCGAGTAACATGTTTTCTGGTGTTTTCACCACCCCACAGTGCATTTGATATGCAGAACCGGCGACATCTTGGTTTTCGTGGTGTTTCCAGCTGAGATATGCATTTTCTTAGATAATCTAGTAGAGTCTTCTGTCAGAAGTATGCAGAATCATCGATATCGCTCTTTTCGAGCTATTTAATGCGAGAAACACGTTATCTGGTGTTTTGACCACTCCACAGTGCGTTTGATATGTAGAGCCGCCGATAACTTGGTTTTCGTGGGGTTTCCTGATGAAATATGCATTTTCTGCGATAATCTTGGTGTTTCATCTATGAGAAGTATGCAGAATCATCGAGAACGCTCTTTTCGAGCTAGTTAATGCGAGAAACACGTTTTCTGGTTGTTTTCACCACTCCACAGTGCGTTTGATATGCAGAAACGGCGTCATCTTGATTTTCGTGAGGTTTCAAGCTGAGATATGCATTTTCTGCGATAATATTGGTGAGACTTCTGTCCGAAGTATGCAGAATCATCGATATCGCTCTTTTCGAGCTATTTAATGCGAGAAACACGTTATCTGGTGTTTTGACCACTCCACAGTGCGTTTGATATGTAGAGCCGCCGATAACTTGGTTTTCGTGGGGTTTCCAGCTGAAATATGCATTTTCTGCTATAATCTTGGTGTTTCATGTATGAGAAGTATGCAGAATCATCGAGAACGCTCTTATCGAGCTAGTTAATGCGAGAAACACGTTTTCTGGTGTTTTCACCATTCCACAGTGCGTCTGATATGCAGAACCGGCGATATCTTGATTTTCGTGGTGTTTCCAGCTGAGATATGCATTTTCTGCGATAATCTTGGTGAGACTTCAGTCAGAAGTATGCACAATCATCTAGATCGTTCGTTTCGAGCTATTTAATGCGAGAAACACGTTATCTGGTTGTTTTCACCACTCCATAGTGCGTTTGATATGCAGAACCGGCGACATCTTGATTTTCGTGAGGTTTCTAGCTGAGATATGCAATTTCTGCGATAATATTGGTGAGACTTCAGTCGGAAGTATGCAGAATCTTCCAGAACGCTCTTTTCGAGCTACTTAATGCGAGAATCACGTTTTCTGGTGTTTTCACCACTCCACAGTGCGTTTGATATGTAGAGCCGCCGATAACTTGTTTTTCGTGGGGTTTCCAGCTGAAATATGCATTTTCTGCGATAATCTTGGAGTTTCATCTATAAGACGTATGCAGAATCATCGAGAACGCTATTTTCGAGTTCGTTAATTCGAGAAACAGGTTTTCTGGTGTTTTCAACATTCCACAGTGCGTGTGATATGCAGAACCGACGATATCTTGGTTTTCGTGGGGTTTCCAGCTGAGATATGCATTTTCTGCGATCATCTTGGTGTTTCATCTATGAGAGGTATGCAGAATCATCGAGAACGATCGTTTCGAGCTAGTTAATGCGAGAAACACGTTTTCTGGTGTTTTCACCACTCCACAGTGCGTTTGGTATGCAGAACCGGCGTCATCTTGATTTTCGTGAGGTTTCAAGCTGAGATATGCATTTTCTGCGATAATATTGGTGAGACTTCAGTCGGAAGTATGCAGAATCTTCGAGAACGCTCTTTTCGAGCTACTTAACGCGAGAATCACGTTTTCTGGTGTTTTCACCACTCCATAGTACGTTTGATGTGCAGAACCGGAGATATCTTGGTTTTCGTGGGGTTTCCAGCTGAAATATGCATTTTCTGCGATAATCTTGGTGTTTCATCTATGAGAAGTATGCAGAATCATCGAGAACGCTCTTTTCGAGCTAGGTAATGCGTGTAACACGTTTTCTGGTGTTTTCACCACTCCGCAGTGCGTTTGATATGTAGAGCTGCCGATAACTTGGTTTTCGTGGGGTTTCCAGCTGAAATATGCATTTTCTGCGATAATCTTGGTGTTTCATCTATGAGAAGTATGCAGAATCATCGAGAACGCTCTGTTCGAGCTAGTTAATGCGAGAAACACGTTTTCTAGTGTTTTCACCACTCCACAGTGCGTCTGATATGCAGAACAGGCGATATCTTGGTTTTCGTGGGGTTTCCAGATGAGATATGCTTTTTCTGCGATAATATTGGTGAGACTTCAGTCAGAAGTATGCAGAATCATCGATATCGCTATTTTCCAGATATTTAATGCGAGAAACGCGTTATCTGGTGTTTTGACCACTCCACAGTGCGTTTGATATGTAGAGCCGCCGATAACGTGGTTTTCGTGGGGTTTCCAGCTGAAATATGCATTTTCTGCAATAATCTTGGTGTTTCATCTATGAGAGGTATGCAGAATCATCGAGAACGCTCTTTTCGAGCTAGTTAATGCGAGAAACACGTTTTCTAGAGTTTTCACCACTCCACAGTGCGTCTGATATGCAGAACAGGCGTTATCTTGGTTTTCGTGGGGTTTCCAGCTGAGATATGCATTTTCTGCGATAATATTGGTGAGACTTCTGTCCGAAGTATGCAGAATCATCGATATCGCTCTTTTCGAGCTATTTAATGCGAGAAACACGTTTTCTGCGGGTTTCACCACTACACAGTTCGTTGGATATGCAGAACCGGCGATATCTTGATTTTCGTGGTGTTTCCAGCAGAGATATGCATTTTCTGCGATAATCCAAGTGAAACATCTGTCCGAAGTATGCAGAAACATCGAGAACACTCTTTTCGAGCTACTTAATGCGCGAAACACGTTTTCTGGTGTTTTCACCACACCACGGTGCGTTTGATGTGCAGAACCGGAGATATATCGGTTTTCGTCGGGTTTCAAGCTGAGATATGCATTTTCTACGATAATCTTGGTGAGACTTCTGTCAGAAGTATGCAGGATCTTCGAGAACGCTCTTTTCGAGCTACTTAATGCGAGAAACACGTTTTCTGGTGTTTTCACCACTCCACAGTTCGTTTGATATGCAGAACCAGCGATATCTTGGTTTTCGTGGGGTTTCAAGATGAGATATGCATTTTCTGCGATAATATTGGTGAGACTTCAGTCAGAAGTATGCAGAATCATCTAGATCGCTCTTTTCGAGCTACTTAATGCACGAAACACGTTTTCCGGTGTTTTCACCACTCCACAGTACGTTTGACCTGCAGAACCGGAGATATGTTGGTTTCGGTCGGGTTTCAAGCTGAGATATGCATTTTTTAGATAATTTTGGTGAGACTTCTGTCCGAAGTATGCAGAATTATCGAGATCGCTTGTTTCGAGCTATGTAATGCGAGAAACACGTTATCTGGTGTTTTCACCACTCCACAGTGCGTTTGATATGCAGAACAGGCGATATCTTGGTTTTCGTGGGGTTTCAAGCTGAGATATGCATTTTCTGCGATAATCTTGGTGAGACTTCTGTCCGAAGTATGCTGTATCATCGAGATCGCTCTTTTCGAGCTAGTTAGTGCGAGAAACATGTTATCTGGTGTTTTCACCACTCCACAGTGCGTTTGATATGCAGAACAGTAGATATCTTGGTTTTCGTGGGGTTTCAAGCTGAGATATGCATTTTCTGCGATAATCTTGGTGAGACTTCTGTTAGAAGAATAAAGAATCATCGAGATCGCACTTTTCGAGCTATTTAATGCGAGAAACACGTTATCTGGTGTTTTCACCACTCCACAGTGCGTTTGATATGCAGAACCGGCGATATCTTGGTTTTCGTGGGGTTTCAAGCTGAGATATGCATTTTCTGCGATAATCTTGGTGAGACTTCTGTCCGAAGTATGCTGTATCATCGAGATCGCTCTTTTCGAGCTAGTTAGTGCGAGAAACACGTTATCTGGTGTTTTCACCACTCCACAGTTTTTTGGATGTGCAGAACAGGAGATATCTTGGTTTGCGTGGGTTTTCAAGCAGAGATATGCATTTTCTGAGATAATCTTGGTGAGACTTCTGTTAGAAGAATGCAGAATCATCGAGATCGCACTTTTCGAGCTATTTAATGCGAGAAACACGTTATCTGGTGTTTTCACCACTCCAGAGTGCGTTGGATATGCAGAACCGGAGATATTTTGGTTTTCGTCTGGTTTCAAGCTGAGATATGCATTTTCTACGATAATCGTGGTGAGACTTCTGTCCGAAGTATGCAGAAACATCGAGAGCGCACTTTTCGAGCTATTTAATGCGAGAAACTCGTTTTCTGGGGTTTTCACCACTCCACAGTGCGTTTGATATGCAGAACAGTAGATATCTTGGTTTTCGTGGGGTTTCAAGCAGAGATATGCATTTTCTGCGATAATCTTGGTGAGACTTCTGTTAGAAGTATGCAGAATCATCGAGATCGCACTTTTCGAGGTATTTAATGCGAGAAACACGTTATCTGGTGTTTTCACCACTCCACAGTTGGTTCGATATGCAGAACCGGCGATATTTTGGTTTTCGTCGGGTTTCAAGCTGAGATATGCATTTTCTACGATAATCTTGGTGAAACATCTGTCCGAAGTATGCAGAAACATCGAGAGCGCACTTTTCGAGCTATTTAATGCGAGAAACTCGTTTTCTGGGGTTTTCACCACTCCACAGTGCGTTTGATATGCAGAACAGTAGATATTTTGGTTTTCGTGGGGTTTCAAGCTGAGATATGCATTTTCTGCGATAATCTTGTTGAGCATTCTGTCCGAAGTATGCAGAATCATCGAAATCGATCGTTTCGAGATATTTAATGCGAGAAACACGTTATCCGGTGTTTTCACCACTCCACAGTGCGTTCGAAATGCAGAACCGGCGATATCTTGGTTTTCGTGGGGTTTCAAGCAGAGATATGCATTTTCTACGATAATCGTGGTGAGACTTCTGTCCGAAGTATGAAGAATTATCGAGATCGCTCTATTCGAGCTATTTAATGTGAGAAACACGTTTTCTGGGGTTTTCGCCACTCCACAGTTCGTTGGATATGCAAAACAGTAGATATCTTGGTTTTCGTGGGGTTTCAAGCAGAGATATGCATTTTCTGCGATAATCTTGGTGAGACTTCTGTTAGAAGTATGCAGAATCATCGAGATCGCACTTTTCGAGCTATTTAATGCGAGAAACACGTTATCTGGTGTTTTCACCACTCCACAGTTGGTTTGATATGCAGAACCGGCGATATTTTGGTTTTCGTCGGGTTTCCAGTTGAGATATGCATTTTCTGCGATAATCTTGGTGAGACTTCTGTCCGAAGTATGCAGAATCATCGAGATCGCTCGTTTCGAGCTATTTAATGCGAGAAACACCTTATCTGGTGTTTTCACCACGCCACAGTGCGTTGGATATGCAGAACCGGAGATATTTTGGTTTTCGTCGGGTTTCAAGCTGAGATATGTATTTTCTGCGATAATCTTGGTGAGGCTTCTGCTAGAAGTTTGCAGAATCATCGAGATCGCACTTTTCGAGCTATTTAATGCGAGAAACACGTAATCTGGTGTTTTCACCACTCCACAGTTGGTTTGATATGCAGAACCGGCGATATTTTGGTTTTCGTCGGGTTTCCAGTTGAGATATGCATTTTCTACGATAATCTTGGTGAAACATCTGTCCGAAGTATGCAGAAACATCGAGAGCGCACTTTGCGAGCTATTTAATGCGAGAAACTCGTTTTCTGGGGTTTTCAACACTCCACAGTTCGTTGGATATGCAGAACCGGAGATATCATGGTTTTCGTGGGGTTTCAAGCTGAGATATGCATTTCCTGCGATAATCTTGGTGAGACTTCTGTCCGAAGTATGCTGAATCATCTAGATCGCTCTTTTCGAGCTATTTAATGCGAGAAACACGTTATCTGGTGTTTTCACCACGCCACAGTGCGTTGGATATGCAGAACCGGAGATATTTTGGTTTTCGTCGGGTTTCAAGCTGAGATATGCATTTTCTACGATAATCTTGGTGAAACATCTGTCCGAAGTATGCAGAAACATCGAGAGCGCACTTTTCGAGCTACTTAATGCGAGAAACACGTTTTCTGGTGTATTCACCACTCCACAGTACGTTAGACATGCAGAACCGGAGATGTCTTCGTTTCGGTCGGGTTTCAAGCTGAGATATGCATTTTCTACGATAATATTGGTGAAACCTCTGTCAGAAGTATGCAGAATTTTCAAGAACGCTCTTTTAAAGCTACTGAATGCGAGAAACACGTTTTCTGGAGATTTCACCACTCCACAGTACGTTTGATGTACAGAACCGGAGATATCTTGGTTTTCGTGAGGTTTCAAGCTGATGTATGCATTTTCTGCGATAACCTTGATGAGACTTCAGTCAGAAGTATGCAGAATCATCTAGATCGTTCGTTTCGAGCTATTTAATGCGAGAAACACGTTATCTGGTTGTTTTCACCACTCCATAGTGCGTTTGATATGCAGAACCGGCGACATCTTGATTTTCGTGAGGTATCTAGCTGAGATATGCTTTTTCTGCGATAATATTGGTGAGACTTCAGTCAGAAGTATGCAGAATCATCGATATCGCTCTTTTCCAGCTATTTAATGCGAGAAACACGTTATCTGGTGTTTTGACCACTCCACAGTGCGTTTGATTTGTAGAGCCGCCGATAACTTGGTTTTCGTGGGGTTTCGAGCTGAGATATGCATTTTCTGCGATAACCTTGATGAGACTTCAGTCAGAAGTATGCAGAATCATCTAGATCGTTCGTTTCGAGCTAGTTAATGCGAGAAACACGTAATAGGGTTGTTTTCACCACTCCATAGTGCGTTTGATATGCAGAACCGGCGACATCTTGATTTTCGTGAGGTATCTAGCTGAGATATGCTTTTTCTGCGATAATATTGGTGAGACTTCAGTCAGAAGTATGCAGAATCATCGATATCGCTCTTTTCCAGCTATTTAATGCGAGAAACGCGTTATCTGGTGTTTTGACCACTCCACAGTGCGTTTGATATGTAGAGCCGCCGATAACTTGGTTTTCGTGGGGTTTCCAGCTGAAATATGCATTTTCTGCAATAATCTTGGTGTTTCATCTATGAGAGGTATGCAGAATCATCGAGAACGCTCTTTTCGAGCTAGTTAATGCGAGAAACACGTTTTCTAGAGTTTTCACCACTCCACAGTGCGTCTGATATGCAGAACAGGCGTTATCTTGGTTTTCGTGGGGTTTCCAGCTGAGATATGCATTTTCTGCGATAATATTGGTGAGACTTCTGTCCGAAGTATGCAGAATCATCGATATCGCTCTTTTCGAGCTATTTAATGCGAGAAACACGTTTTCTGCGGGTTTCACCACTACACAGTTCGTTGGATATGCAGAACCGGCGATATCTTGATTTTCGTGGTGTTTCCAGCAGAGATATGCATTTTCTGCGATAATCCAAGTGAAACATCTGTCCGAAGTATGCAGAAACATCGAGAGCGCTCTTTTCGAGCTGTTTAATGCGAGAAACTCCTTTTCTGGGGTTTTCACCACTCCACAGTACGTTTGACATGCAGAACCGGAGATATCTTGGTTTCGGTCGGGTTTCAAGCTGAGATATGCATTTTCTACGATAATCCTGGTGAAACTTCTGTCAGAATTATGCAGAATCTTCGAGAACGCTCTTTTCGAGCTACTTAATGCGCGAAACACGTTTTCTGGTGTTTTCACCACACCACGGTGCGTTTGATGTGCAGAACCGGAGATATATCGGTTTTCGTCGGGTTTCAAGCTGAGATATGCATTTTCTACGATAATCTTGGTGAGACTTCTGTCAGAAGTATGCAGGATCTTCGAGAACGCTCTTTTCGAGCTACTTAATGCGAGAAACACGTTTTCTGGTGTTTTCACCACTCCACAGTTCGTTTGATATGCAGAACCAGCGATATCTTGGTTTTCGTGGGGTTTCAAGATGAGATATGCATTTTCTGCGATAATATTGGTGAGACTTCAGTCAGAAGTATGCAGAATCATCTAGATCGCTCTTTTCGAGCTACTTAATGCACGAAACACGTTTTCCGGTGTTTTCACCACTCCACAGTACGTTTGACATGCAGAACCGGAGATATCTTGGTTTCGGTCGGGTTTCAAGCTGAGATATGCATTTTTTAGATAATTATGGTGAGACTTCTGTCCGAAGTATGCAGAATTATCGAGATCGCTTGGTTCCAGCTATGTAATGCGAGAAACACGTTATCTGGTGTTTTCACCACTCCACAGTGCGTTTGATATGCAGAACAGGCGATATCTTGGTTTTCGTGGGGTTTCAAGCTGAGATATGCATTTTCTGCGGTAATCTTGGTGAGACTTCTGTCCGAAGTATGCTGTATCATCGAGATCGCTCTTTTCGAGCTAGTTAGTGCGAGAAACACGTTATCTGGTGTTTTCACCACTCCACAGTGCGTTTGATATGCAGAACAGTAGATATCTTGGTTTTCGTGGGGTTTCAAGCTGAGATATGCATTTTCTGCGATAATCTTGGTGAGACTTCTGTTAGAAGAATAAAGAATCATCGAGATCGCACTTTTCGAGCTATTTAATGCGAGAAACACGTTATCTGGTGTTTACCACCACTCCACAGTTGGTTTGATATGCAGAACCGGCGATATTTTGGTTTTCGTCGGGTTTCAAGCTGAGATATGCATTTTGTACGATAAGATTGGTGAGACATCTGTCCGAAGTATGCAGAAACATCGAGAGCGCTCTTTTCGAGCTATTTCATGCGAGAAACACGTTTCTGGGGTTTTCACCACTCCACAGTTGGTTTGATATGCAGAACCGGCGATATTTTGGTTTTCGTCGGGTTTCCAGTTGAGATATGCATTTTCTGCGATAATCTTGGTGAGACTTCTGTTAGAAGTATGCAGAATCATCAAGATCGCACTTTTCGAGCTATTTAATGCGAGAAACACGTTATCTGGTGTTTTCACCACTCCACAGTTGGTTTGATATGCAGAACCGGCGATATTTTGGTTTTCGTCGGGTTTCAAGCTGAGATATGCATTTTGTACGATAAGCTTGGTGAGACATCTGTCCGAAGTATGCAGAAACATCGAGAGCGCTCTTTTCGAGCTATTTAATGCGAGAAACACGTTTTCTGGGGTTTTCACCACTCCACAGTTCTTTGGATATGCAGAACAGGAGATATCTTGGTTTGCGTGGGGTTTCAAGCAGAGATATGCATTTTCTGCGATAATCTTGGTGAGACTTCTGCTAGAAGTATGCAGAATCATCGAGATCGCACTTTTCGAGCTATTTAATGCGAGAAACACGTAATCTGGTGTTTTCACCACTCCACAGTTGGTTTGATATGCAGAACCGGCGATATTTTGGTTTTCGTCGGGTTTCCAGTTGAGATATGCATTTTCTACGATAATCTTGGTGAAACATTTGTCCGAAGTATGCAGAAGCATCGAGAGCGCTCTTTTCTAGCTATTTAATGCGAGAAACACGATATCTGGTGTTTTCACCACTCCACAGTGCGTTTGATATGCAGAACAGTAGATATCTTGGTTTTCGTGGGGTTTCAAGCTGAGATATGCATTTTCTGCGATAATCTTGGTGAGACTTCTGTTAGAAGTATGCAGAATCATCGAGATCGCACTTTTCGAGCTATTTGATGCGAGAAACACGTTATCTGGTGTTTTCACCACTCCACAGTGCGTTTGATATGCAGAACCGGCGAGATCTTGATTTTCGTGAGGTTTCTAGCTGAGATATGCATTTTTTGCGATAATATTGGAGAGACTTCAGTCAGAAGTATGCAGTATCATCTGGATCGCTCGTTTCGAGCTATTTAATTCGAAAAAACAAGTTTTCTGGTGTTTTCAACATTCCACAGTGCGTTTGATATGCAGAACCGGCGGTATCTTGATTTTCGTGGTGTTTCCAGCTGAGATATGCATTTTCTGCGATAAGCTTGGTGAGTCTTCTGCCAGAAGTATGCAGAATCATCTAGATCGCACTTTTCGAGCTACTTAATGCGAGAAACACGTTTTCTGGTGTATTCACCACTCCACAGTACGTTAGACATGCAGAACCGGAGATGTCTTCGTTTCGGTCGGGTTTCAAGCTGAGATATGCATTTTCTACGATAATATTGGTGAAACCTCTGTCAGAAGTATGCAGAATTTTCAAGAACGCTCTTTTAAAGCTACTTAATGCGAGAAACACGTTTTCTGGAGATTTCACCACTCCACAGTACGTTTGATGTACAGAACCGGAAATATCTTGGTTTTCGTGAGGTTTCAAGCTGATGTATGCATTTTCTGCGATAATCTTGGTGAGACTTCAGTCAGAAGTAAGCAGAATCATCTAGATCCCTCTTTTCGAGCTATTTAATGCGAAAAAACCAGTTTTCTGGTGTTTTCAACATTCCACAGTGCGTTTGATATGCAGAACCGGCGACATCTTGATTTTCGTGAGGTTTCTAGCTGAGATATGCTTTTTCTGCGATAATATTGGTGAGACTTCAGTCAGAAGTATGCAGAATCATCGATATCGCTCTTTTCCAGCTATTTAATGCGAGAAACACGTTATCTGGTGTTTTGACCACTCCACAGTGCGTTTGATATGTAGAACCGGCGACATCTTGATTTTCGTGAGGTTTCTAGCTGAAATATGCATTTCCTGCAATAATCTTGGTGTTTCATCTATGAGAGGTATGCAGAATCATCGAGAACGCTCTTTTCGAGCTAGTTAATGCGAGAAACACGTTTTCTAGTGTTTTCACCACTCCACAGTGCGTCTGATATGCGTAACAGGCGATATCTTGGTTTTCGTGGGGTTTCCAGCTTAGATATGCTTTTTCTGCGATAATATTGGTGAGACTTCAGTCAGAAGTATGCAGAATCATCGATATCGCTCTTTTCCAGCTATTTAATTCGAGAAACACGTTATCTGGTGTTTTGACCACTCCACAGTGCGTTTGATATGTACAGCCGCCGATAACTTGGTTTTCGTGTGGTTTCCAGCTGCAATATGCATTTACTGCGATAATCTTGGAGTTTCATCTATGAGAAGTATGCAGAATCATCGAGAACGCTCTTTTCGAGCTAGTTAATGCGAGAAACACGTTTTCTAGTGTTTTCATCACTCCACAGTGCGTCTGATATGCAGAACAGGCGATATCTTGGTTTTCGTGGGGTTTCCAGCTGAGATATGCATTTTCTGCGATAACCTTGATGGGACTTCAGTCAGAAGTATGCAGAATCATCTAGATCGTTCGTTTCGAGCTATTTAATGCGAGAAACACGTTATCTGGTTGTTTTCACCACTCCATAGTGCGTTTGATATGCAGAACCGGCGACATCTTGATTTTCGTGAGGTATCTAGCTGAGATATGCTTTTTCTGCGATAATATTGGTGAGACTTCAGTCAGAAGTATGCAGAATCATCGATATCGCTCTTTTCCAGCTATTTAATGCGAGAAACACGTTATCTGGTGTTTTGACCACTCCACAGTGCGTTTGATTTGTAGAGCCGCCGATAACTTGGTTTTCGTGGGGTTTCGAGCTGAGATATGCATTTTCTGCGATAACCTTGATGAGACTTCAGTCAGAAGTATGCAGAATCATCTAGATCGTTCGTTTCGAGCTATTTAATGCGAGAAACACGTAATAGGGTTGTTTTCACCACTCCATAGTGCGTTTGATATGGAGAACCGGCGACATCTTGATTTTCGTGAGGTATCTAGATGAGATATGCTTTTTCTGCGATAATATTGGTGAGACTTCAGTCAGAAGTATGCAGAATCATCGATATCGCTCTTTTCCAGCTATTTAATGCGAGAAACACGTTATCTGGTGTTTTGACCACTCCACAGTGCGTTTGATATGTAGAACCGGAGACATCTTGATTTTCGTGAGGTTTCTAGCTGAAATATGCATTTTCCGCAATAATCTTGGTGTTTCATCTATGAGAGGTATGCAGAATCATCGAGAACGCTCTGTTCGAGCTAGTTAATGCGAGAAACACGTTTTCTAGTGTTTTCACCACTCCACAGTGCGTCTGATATGCAGAACAGGCGATATCTTGGTTTTCGTGGGGTTTCCAGCTGAGATATGCTTTTTCTGCGATAATATTGGTGAGACTTCAGTCAGAAGTATGCAGAATCATCGATATCGCTATTTTCCAGATATTTAATGCGAGAAACGCGTTATCTGGTGTTTTGACCACTCCACAGTGCGTTTGATATGTAGAGCCGCCGATAACTTGGTTTTCGTGGGGTTTCCAGCTGAAATATGCATTTTCTGCAATAATCTTGGTGTTTCATCTATGAGAGGTATGCAGAATCATCGAGAACGCTCTTTTCGAGCTAGTTAATGCGAGAAACACGTTTTCTAGAGTTTTCACCACTCCACAGTGCGTCTGATATGCAGAACAGGCGTTATCTTGGTTTTCGTGGGGTTTCCAGCTGAGATATGCATTTTCTGCGATAATATTGGTGAGACTTCTGTCCGAAGTATGCAGAATCATCGATATCGCTCTTTTCGAGCTATTTAATGCGAGAAACACGTTTTCTGCGGGTTTCACCACTACACAGTTCGTTGGATATGCAGAACCGGCGATATCTTGATTTTCGTGGTGTTTCCAGCAGAGATATGCATTTTCTGCGATAATCCAAGTGAAACATCTGTCCGAAGTATGCAGAAACATCGAGAGCGCTCTTTTCGAGCTGTTTAATGCGAGAAACTCCTTTTCTGGGGTTTTCACCACTCCACAGTACGTTTGACATGCAGAACCGGAGATATCTTGGTTTCGGTCGGGTTTCAAGCTGAGATATGCATTTTCTACGATAATCCTGGTGAAACTTCTGTCAGAATTATGCAGAATCTTCGAGAACGCTCTTTTCGAGCTACTTAATGCGCGAAACACGTTTTCTGGTGTTTTCACCACACCACGGTTCGTTTGATATGCAGAACAGTAGATATCTTGGTTTTCGTGGGGTTTCAAGCTGAGATATGCATTTTCTGCGATAATCTTGGTGAGACTTCTGTTAGAAGTACGCAGAATCATCGAGATCGCACTTTTCGAGCTATTTAATGCGAGAAACACGTTATCTGGTGTTTTCACCACTCCACAGTTCTTTGGATGTGCAGAACAGGAGATATTTTGGTTTTCGTCTGGTTTCAAGCTGAGATATGCATTTTCTACGATAATCGTGGTGAGACTTCTGTCCGAAGTATGCAGAAACATCGAGAGCGCACTTTTCGAGCTATTTAATGCGAGAAACTCGTTTTCTGGGGTTTTCACCACTCCACAGTGCGTTTGATATGCAGAACCGGAGATATTTTGGTTTTCGTCTGGTTTCAAGCTGAGATATGCATTTTCTACGATAATCGTGGTGAGACTTCTGTCCGAAGTATGCAGAAACATCGAGAGCGCACTTTTCGAGCTATTTAATGCGAGAAACTCGTTTTCTGGGGTTTTCACCACTCCACAGTGCGTTTGATATGCAGAACAGTAGATATCTTGGTTTTCGTGGGGTTTCAAGCAGAGATATGCATTTTCTACGATATTCTTGGTGAAACATCTGTCCGTAGTATGCAGAAACATCGAAATCGATCGTTTCGAGATATTTAATGCGAGAAACACGTTATCCGGTGTTTTCACCACTCCACAGTGCGTTTGAAATGCAGAACAGTAGATATCTTGGTTTTCGTGGGGTTTCAAGCTGAGATATGCATTTTCTGCGATAATCTTGTTGAGCATTCTGTCCGAAGTATGCAGAATCATCGAAATCGATCGTTTCGAGATATTTAATGCGAGAAACACGTTATCCGGTGTTTTCACCACTCCACAGTGCGTTTGAAATGCAGAACCGGCGATATCTTGGTTTTCGTGGGGTTTCAAGCAGAGATATGCATTTTCTACGATAATCGTGGTGAGACTTCTGTCCGAAGTATGAAGAATTATCGAGATCGCTCTATTCGAGCTATTTAATGTGAGAAACACGTTTTCTGGGGTTTTCGCCACTCCACAGTTCGTTGGATATGCAGAACAGTAGATATCTTGGTTTTCGTGGGGTTTCAAGCAGAGATATGCATTTTCTGCGATAATCTTGGTGAGACTTCTGTTAGAAGTATGCAGAATCATCGAGATCGCACTTTTCGAGCTATTTAATGCGAGAAACACCTTATCTGGTGTTTTCACCACGCCACAGTGCGTTGGATATGCAGAACCGGAGATATTTTGGTTTTCGTCGGGTTTCAAGCTGAGATATGTATTTTCTGCGATAATCTTGGTGAGGCTTCTGCTAGAAGTTTGCAGAATCATCGAGATCGCACTTTTCGAGCTATTTAATGCGAGAAACACGTAATCTGGTGTTTTCACCACTCCACAGTTGGTTTGATATGTAGAACCGGCGATATTTTGGTTTTCGTCGGGTTTCCAGTTGAGATATGCATTTTCTACGATAATCTTGGTGAAACATCTGTCCGAAGTATGCAGAAACATCGAGAGCGCACTTTTCGAGCTATTTAATGCGAGAAACTCGTTTTCTGGGGTTTTCAACACTCCACAGTTCGTTGGATATGCAGAACCGGAGATATCATGGTTTTCGTGGGGTTTCAAGCTGAGATATGCATTTCCTGCGATAATCTTGGTGAGACTTCTGTCCGAAGTATGCTGAATCATCTAGATCGCTCTTTTCGAGCTATTTAATGCGATAAACACGTTATCTGGTGTTTTCACCACTTCACAGTGCGTTTGATATGCAGAACCAGCGACATCTTGGTTGTCGTGGGGTTTCAAGCTGAGATATGAATTTTCTGCGATAAGCTTGGTGAGAAATCTGTCCGAAGTATGCAGAAACGTCGGGAGCGCTCTTTTCCAGCTATTTAATGCGAGAAACACGTTTTCTCGGGTTTTCACAACTCCACAGATCGTTGGATATGCAGAACAGTAGATATCTTGGTTTTCGTGGGGTTTCAAGCAGAGATATGCATTTTCTGCGATAATATTGGTGAGACTTCTATCCGAAGTATGCACAATCATCGATATCGCTCTTTTGGAGCTGTTTAATGCGAGAAACACGTCACCTGGTGTTTTGACCACTCCACAGTACGTTAGACATGCAGAACCGGAGATATCTTCGTTTCGGTCGGGTTTCAAGCTGAGATATGCATTTTCTACGATAATATTGGTGAGACTTCAGTCAGAAGTATGCAGAATCATCTAGATCGCACGTTTCGAGCTATTTAATGCGAAAAAACAAGTTTTCTGGTGTTTTCAACATTCCACAGTGCGTCTGATATGCGGAACCGACGATATCTTGATTTTCGTGGTGTTTCCAGCTGAGATATACATTTTCTGCGATAAGCTTGGTGAGTCTTCTGCCAGAAGTATGCAGAATCATCTAGATCGCTCTTTTCGAGCTACTTAATGCGAGAAACACGTTTTCTGGTGTATTCACCACTCCACAGTACGTTAGACATGCAGAACCGGAGATGTCTTCGTTTCGGTCGGGTTTCAAGCTGAGATATGCATTTTCTGCGATCATCTTGGTGAGTCTTCTGTCAGAAGTATGCAGAATCATCGAGATCGCTCTATTCGAGCTATTTAATGCGAGAAACACGTTTTCTGGTGTTTTCACCACCCCACAGTGCGTTTGATATGTAGAGCCGCCGATAACTTGGTTTTCGTTGGGTTTCCAGAGGAAATATGCATTTTCTGCGATAATCTTGGTGCTTCATCTATGAGAAGTATGCAGAATCATCGAGATCGCTCTATTCGAGCTATTTAATGCGAGAAACACGTTTTCTGGTGTTTTCACCACCTCACAGTGCGTTTGATATGTAGAGCCGCCGATAACTTGGTTTTCGTGGGGTTTCCAGCTGAGATATGCATTTTCTGCGATCATCTTGGTGAGTCTTCTGTCAGAAGTATGCAGGATCATCGAGATCGCTCTATTCGAGCTATTAAATGCGAGAAACACGTTTTCTGGTGTTTTCACCACCCGACAGTGCGTTTGATATTCAGAACCGGCGACATCGTGGTTTTCGTCGGGCTTCAAGCTGAGATATGCATTTTCTGCGATAATATTGGTAAGACTTCAGTCAGAAGTATGCAGAATCATCTAGATCGCTCGTTTCGAGCTATTTAATGCGAGAAACACGTTATCTGGTTGTTTTCACCACTCCACAGTGCGTTTGATATGTAGAGCCGCCGATAACTTCGTTTTCGTGTGGTTTCCAGTTGAAATATGCATTTTCTGCGATAATCTTGGTGTTTCATCTATGAGAAGTATGCAGAATCATCGAGAACGCTCTTTTTGAGCTAGTTAATGAGAGAAACACGTTTTCTGGTGTTTTCACCACTCCACAGTGCGTCTGATATGCAGAACCGGAGATATCTTGGTTTCGGTCGAGTTTCAAGCTGAAATATGCATTTTCTACGATAATATTAGTGAGACCTCTGTCAGAAGTATGCAGAATCTTCGAGAACGCTCTTTTCGAGCTACTTAATGCGAGAAACACGTTTTCTGGTGTTTTCTCCACTCCACAGTACGTTTGATGTGCAGAACCGGAGATAACTTGGTTTTCGTGAGGTTTCAAGCTGAGATATGCATTTTCTGCGATAATCCTGGTGAGACTTCAGTCAGAAGTATGCTGAATCATCCAGAACGCTCTTTTCGAGCTAGTTAATGCGAGTAACACGTTTTCTGGTGTTTTCACCACTCCACAGTACGTTAGACATGCAGGACCGGAGATATCTTCGTTTCGGTCGGGTTTCAAGCTGAGATATGCATTTTCTGCGATAATATTGGTGAGACTTTAGTCAGAAGCATGCAGAATCACCTAGATCGCTCGTTTCGAGCTATTTTATGCGAGAAACACGTTATCTGGTTGTTTTCACCACTACACAGTGCGTTTGATATGCAGAACCGGCGATATCTGGATTTTCGTGGTGATTCCAGCTGAGATATGCATTTTCTACAATAATATTGGTGAGACTTCTGTCAGAAGTTTGCTGAATCATCCAGATCGCTCTTTTCGAGCTATTTAATGCGAGAAACACGTTTTCTGGTGTATTCACCACTCCACTGTACGTTTGACATGCAGAACCGGAGATATCTTGGTTTCGGTCGAGTTTCAAGCTGAGATATGCATTTTCTACGATAATATTGGTGAGACCTCTGTCAGAAGTATGCAGAATCTTCGAGAACGCTCTTTTCGAGCTACTTAATGCGAGTAACACGTTTTCTGGTGTTTTGAACACTCCACAGTGCGTTTGATATGTAGAGCCGCCGATAACTTGGTATTCGTGGGGTTTCCAGCTGAAATATGCATTTTCTGCGATAAACTTTGTGTTTCATCTATGAGAAGTATGCAGAATCATCGAGAACGCTCTTTTCGAGGTAGTTAATGCGAGAAACACGTTTTCTGGTGTTTTCACCACTCCACAGTGCGTCTGATATGCAGAACAGGCGATATCTTGGGTTTCGTGGGGTTTCCAGCTGAGATATGCATTTTCTGCGATAATCTTGGTGAGTCTTCTGTCAGAAGTATGCCGAATCATCGAGATCGCTCTATTCGAGCTATTTAATGCGAGAAACACGTTATCTGGTTGTTTTCACCACTCCACAGTGCGTTTGATATGCAGAACCGGCGGCATCTTGATTTTCGTGAGGTTTCTAACTGAGATATGCATTTTCTGCGATAATATTGGTGAGAATTCAGTCAGAAGTATGCAGAATCATCTAGATTGCTCGTTTCGAGCTATTTAATGCGAGAAACACGTTTTCTGGTGTATTCACCACTCCACAGTACGTTAGACATGCAGAACCGGAGATATCTTCGTTTCGGTCGGGTTTCGAGCTGAGATATGCATTTTCTACGATAACATTGGTGATACCTCTGTCAGAAGTATGCAGAATCTTCGAGAACGCTCTTTTCGAGCTACTTAATGCGAGAAACACGTTTTCTGGTGTTTTGACCACTCCACAGTGCGTTTGATATGTAGAGCCGCCGATAACTTGGTTTTCGTGGGGTTTCCAGCTGAAATATGCATTTTCTGCGATAATCTTGGTGTTTCATCTATGAGAAGTATGCAGAATCATCGAGAACGCTCTTTTCGAGCTAGTTAATGCGAGAAACACGTTTTCTGGTGTTTTGAGCACTCCACAGTACGTTTGACATGCAGAACCGGAGATATCTTCGTTTCGGTCGGGTTTCAAGCTGAGATATGCATTTTCTGCGATAATATTGTTGAGACTTCTGTCAGAAGTTTGCAGAATCATCTAGATCGCTCTTTTCGAGCTATTTAATGCGAGAAACACGTTTTCTGGTGTATTCACCACTCCACTGTACGTTTGACATGCAGAACCGGAGATATCTTGGTTTCGGTCGAGTTTCAAGCTGAGATATGCATTTTCTACGATAATATTGGTGAGACCTCTGTCAGAAGTATGCAGAATCTTCGAGAACGCTCTTTTCGAGCTACTTAATGCGAGAAACACGTTTTCTGGTGTTTTGAACACTCCACAGTGCGTTTGATATGTAGAGCCGCCGATAACTTGGTATTCGTGGGGTTTCCAGCTGAAATATGCATTTTCTGCGATAAACTTGGTGTTTCATCTATGAGAAGTATGCAGAATCATCGAGAACGCTCTTTTCGAGGTAGTTAATGCGAGAAACACGTTTTCTGGTGTTTTCACCACTCCACAGTGCGTCTGATATGCAGAACAGGCGATATCTTGGTTTTCGTGGGGTTTCCAGCTGAGATATGCATTTTCTGCGATAATCTTGGTGAGTCTTCTGTCAGAAGTATGCCGAATCATCGAGATCGCTCTTTTCGAGCTAGTTAATGCGAGAAACACGTTTTCTGGTGTATTGACCACTCCACGGTGCGTTTGATATGCAGAACCGGCGACATCTTGGTTTTCGTCGTGTTTCAAGCTGAGAAATGCATTTTCTGCGATAACATTGGTGAGAATTCAGTCAGAAGTATGCAGAATCCTCGATATCGCTCTTTTCGAGCTACTTAATGCGAGAAACACGTTTTCTGGTGTTTTGAACACTCCACAGTGCGTTTGATATGTAGAGCCGCCGATAACTTGGTTCTCGTGGGGTTTCCAGCTGAAATATGCATTTTCTGCGATAATCTTGGTGTTTCATCTATGAGAAGAATGCAGAATCATCGAGAACGCTCTTTTCGAGCTAGTTAATGCGAGAAACACGTTTTCTGGTGTTTTCCCCACTCCACAGTACGTTTGATGTGCAGAACCGGAGATATATTGGTTTTCGTAGGGTTTCCAGCTGAGATATGAATTTTCTGCGATAATCTTGGTGAGTCTTCTGTCAGAAGTATGCAGAATCATCTAGATCGCTCGTTTCGAGCTATTTAATGCGAGAAACACGTTATCTGGTTGTTTTCACCACTCCACAGTGCGTTTGATATGTAGAGCCGCCGATAACTTCGTTTTCGTGGGGTTTCCAGTTGAAATATGCATTTTCTGCGATAATCTTGGTGTTTCATCTATGAGAAGTATGCAGTATCATCGAGAACGCTCTTTTCGAGCTAGTTAATGCGAGAAACACGTTTTCTGGTGTTTTCCCCACTCCACAGTACGTTTGATGTGCAGAACCGGAGATATATTGGTTTTCGTAGGGTTTACAGCTGAGATATGAATTTTCTGCGATAATCTTGGTGAGTCTTCTGTCAGAAGTATGCAGAATCATCGAGAACGCTCTTTTCGAGCTAGCTAATGCGAGAAACACGTTTTCTGGTGTTTTCACCACTCCGCAGTGCGTTTGATATGCAGAACCGGAGATATCTTGGTATCGGTCGAGTTTCAAGCTGAGATATGCATTTTCTACGATAATATTGGTGAAACCTCTGTCAGAAGTATGCAGAATTTTCGAGAACGCTCTTTTAAAGCTACTTAATGCGAGAAACACGTTTTCTGGAGATTTCACCACTCCACAGTACGTTTGATGTACAGAACCGGAGATATCTTGGTTTTCGTGAGGTTTCAAGCTGATGTATGCATTTTCTGCGATAATCTTGGTGAGACTTCAGTCAGAAGTAAGCAGAATCATCTAGATCCCTCTTTTCGAGCTATTTAATGCGAAAAAACCAGTTTTCTGGTGTTTTCAACATTCCACAGTGCGTTTGATATGCAGATCCGGCGATATCTTGATTTTCGTCGGGTTTCAACCTGAGATATGCATTTTCTGCGATAATAATGGTGAGACTTCAGTCAGAAGTATGCAGAATCATCTAGATCGCTCATGTCGTGCTATTTAATGCGAAAAAACCAGTTTTCTGGTGTTGTCAACATTCCACAGTGCGTTTGATATGCAGAACCGGCGATATCTTGATTTTCGTCGGGTTTCAAGCTGAGATATGCATTTTCTGCGATAATATTGGTGAGACTTCTATCCGAAGTATGCACAATCATCGATATCGCTCTTTTGGAGCTGTTTAATGCGAGAAACACGTCATCTGGTGTTTTGACCACTCCACAGTACGTTAGACATGCAGAACCGGAGATATCTTCGTTTCGGTCGGGTTTCAAGCTGAGATATGCATTTTCTACGATAATATTGGTGAGACTTCAGTCAGAAGTATGCAGAATCATCTAGATCGCACGTTTCGAGCTATTTAATGCGAAAAAACAAGTTTTCTGGTGTTTTCAACATTCCACAGTGCGTTTGATATGCAGAACCGGCGATATCTTGATTTTCGTGGTGTTTCCAGCTGAGATATGCATTTTCTGCGATAAGCTTGGTGAGTCTTCTGCCGGAAGTAATCAGATTCATCTAGATCGCTCTTTTCGAGCTATTTAATGCGAGAAACACGTTTTCTGGTGTATTCACCACTCCACAGTACGTTAGACATGCAGAACCGGAGATATCTTCGTTTCGGTCGGGTTTCAAGCTTAGATATGCATTTTCTACGATCATATTGGTGAGACCTCTGTCAGAAGTATGCAGAATCTTCGAGAACTCTCGTTTCGAGCTACTTGATGCGAGAAACACGTTTTCTGGTGATTTCACCACTCCACAGTACGTTTGATGTGCAGAACCGGAGATATCTTGGTTTTCGTGAGGTTTCAAGCTGAGATATGCATATTCTGCGATAATCTTGGTGAGACTTCAGTCAGAAGTATGCAGAATCATCTAGATCGCTCTTTTCGAGCTATTTAATGCGAAAAAAACAGTTTTCTGGTGTTTTCAACATTCCACAGTGCGTCTGAAATGCGGAACCGGCGATATCTTGATTTTCGTGGTGTTTCCAGCTGAGATATACATTTTCTGCGATAAGCTTGGTGAGTCTTCTGCCAGAAGTATGCAGAATCATCTAGATCGCTCTATTCGAGCTACTTAATGCGAGAAACACGTTTTCTGGTGTATTCACCACTCCACAGTACGTTAGACATGCAGAACCGGAGATGTCTTCGTTTCGGTCGGGTTTCAAGCTGAGATATGCATTTTCTGCGATCATCTTGGTGAGTCTTCTGTCAGAAGTATGCAGAATCATCGAGATCGCTCTATTCGAGCTATTTAATGCGAGAAACACGTTTTCTGGTGTTTTCACCACCCCACAGTGCGTTTGATATTCAGAACCGGCGACATCGTGGTTTTCGTCGGGCTTCAAGCTGAGATATGCATTTTCTGCGATAATATTGGTAAGACTTCAGTCAGAAGTATGCAGAATCATCTAGATCGCTCGTTTCGAGCTATTTAATGCGAGAAACACGTTATCTGGTTGTTTTCACCACTCCACAGTGCGTTTGATATGTAGAGCCGCCGATAACTTCGTTTTCGTGGGGTTTCCAGTTGAAATATGCATTTTCTGCGATAATCTTGGTGTTTCATCTATGAGAAGTATGCAGAATCATCGAGAACGCTCTTTTCGAGCTAGTTAATGAGAGAAACACGTTTTCTGGTGTTTTCACCACTCCACAGTGCGTCTGATATGCAGAACCGGAGATATCTTCGTTTCGGTCGGGTTTCAAGCTGAGATATGCATTTTCTACGATAATATTGGTGAGACTTCAGTCAGAAGTATGCAGAATCATCTAGATCGCACGTTTCGAGCTATTTAATGCGAAAAAACAAGTTTTCTGGTGTTTTCAACATTCCACAGTGCGTTTGATATGCAGAACCGGCGATATCTTGATTTTCGTGGTGTTTCCAGCTGAGATATGCATTTTCTGCGATAAGCTTGGTGAGTCTTCTGCCGGAAGTAATCAGATTCATCTAGATCGCTCTTTTCGAGCTATTTAATGCGAGAAACACGTTTTCTGGTGTATTCACCACTCCACAGTACGTTAGACATGCAGAACCGGAGATATCTTCGTTTCGGTCGGGTTTCAAGCTTAGATATGCATTTTCTACGATCATATTGGTGAGACCTCTGTCAGAAGTATGCAGAATCTTCGAGAACTCTCGTTTCGAGCTACTTAATGCGAGAAACACGTTTTCTGGTGATTTCACCACTCCACAGTACGTTTGATGTGCAGAACCGGAGATATCTTGGTTTTCGTGAGGTTTCAAGCTGAGATATGCATATTCTGCGATAATCTTGGTGAGACTTCAGTCAGAAGTATGCAGAATCATCTAGATCGCTCTTTTCGAGCTATTTAATGCGAAAAAAACAGTTTTCTGGTGTTTTCAACATTCCACAGTGCGTCTGAAATGCGGAACCGGCGATATCTTGATTTTCGTGGTGTTTCCAGCTGAGATATACATTTTCTGCGATAAGCTTGGTGAGTCTTCTGCCAGAAGTATGCAGAATCATCTAGATCGCTCTTTTCGAGCTACTTAATGCGAGAAACACGTTTTCTGGTGTATTCACCACTCCACAGTACGTTAGACATGCAGAACCGGAGATGTCTTCGTTTCGGTCGGGTTTCAAGCTGAGATATGCATTTTCTGCGATCATCTTGGTGAGTCTTCTGTCAGAAGTATGCAGAATCATCGAGATCGCTCTATTCGAGCTATTTAATGCGAGAAACACGTTTTCTGGTGTTATCACCACCCCACAGTGCGTTTGATATGTAGAGCCGCCGATAACTTGGTTTTCGTGGGGTTTCCAGAGGAAATATGCATTTTCTGCGATAATCTTGGTGCTTCATCTATGAGAAGTATGCAGAATCATCGAGATCGCTCTATTCGAGCTATTTAATGCGAGAAACACGTTTTCTGGTGTTTTCACCACCCCACAGTGCGTTTGATATTCAGAACCGGCGACATCGTGGTTTTCGTCGGGCTTCAAGCTGAGATATGCATTTTCTGCGATAATATTGGTAAGACTTCAGTCAGAAGTATGCAGAATCATCTAGATCGCTCGTTTCGAGCTATTTAATGCGAGAAACACGTTATCTGGTTGTTTTCACCACTCCACAGTGCGTTTGATATGTAGAGCCGCCGATAACTTCGTTTTCGTGGGGTTTCCAGTTGAAATATGCATTTTCTGCGATAATCTTGGTGTTTCATCTATGAGAAGTATGCAGAATCATCGAGAACGCTCTTTTCGAGCTAGTTAATGAGAGAAACACGTTTTCTGGTGTTTTCACCACTCCACAGTGCGTCTGATATGCAGAACCGGAGATATCTTGGTTTCGGTCGAGTTTCAAGCTGAAATATGCATTTTCTACGATAATATTAGTGAGACCTCTGTCAGAAGTATGCAGAATCTTCGAGAACGCTCTTTTCGAGCTACTTAATGCGAGAAACACGTTTTCTGGTGTTTTCAACATTCCACAGTGCGTTTGATATGCAGAACCGGCGATATCTTGATTTTCGTGGTGTTTCCAGCTGAGATATGCATTTTCTGCGATAAGCTTGGTGAGTCTTCTGCCGGAAGTAATCAGATTCATCTAGATCGCTCTTTTCGAGCTATTTAATGCGAGAAACACGTTTTCTGGTGTATTCACCACTCCACAGTACGTTAGACATGCAGAACCGGAGATATCTTCGTTTCGGTCGGGTTTCAAGCTTAGATATGCATTTTCTACGATCATATTGGTGAGACCTCTGTCAGAAGTATGCAGAATCTTCGAGAACTCTCGTTTCGAGCTACTTGATGCGAGAAACACGTTTTCTGGTGATTTCACCACTCCACAGTACGTTTGATGTGCAGAACCGGAGATATCTTGGTTTTCGTGAGGTTTCAAGCTGAGATATGCATATTCTGCGATAATCTTGGTGAGACTTCAGTCAGAAGTATGCAGAATCATCTAGATCGCTCTTTTCGAGCTATTTAATGCGAAAAAAACAGTTTTCTGGTGTTTTCAACATTCCACAGTGCGTCTGAAATGCGGAACCGGCGATATCTTGATTTTCGTGGTGTTTCCAGCTGAGATATACATTTTCTGCGATAAGCTTGGTGAGTCTTCTGCCAGAAGTATGCAGAATCATCTAGATCGCTCTATTCGAGCTACTTAATGCGAGAAACACGTTTTCTGGTGTATTCACCACTCCACAGTACGTTAGACATGCAGAACCGGAGATGTCTTCGTTTCGGTCGGGTTTCAAGCTGAGATATGCATTTTCTGCGATCATCTTGGTGAGTCTTCTGTCAGAAGTATGCAGAATCATCGAGATCGCTCTATTCGAGCTATTTAATGCGAGAAACACGTTTTCTGGTGTTTTCACCACCCCACAGTGCGTTTGATATTCAGAACCGGCGACATCGTGGTTTTCGTCGGGCTTCAAGCTGAGATATGCATTTTCTGCGATAATATTGGTAAGACTTCAGTCAGAAGTATGCAGAATCATCTAGATCGCTCGTTTCGAGCTATTTAATGCGAGAAACACGTTATCTGGTTGTTTTCACCACTCCACAGTGCGTTTGATATGTAGAGCCGCCGATAACTTCGTTTTCGTGGGGTTTCCAGTTGAAATATGCATTTTCTGCGATAATCTTGGTGTTTCATCTATGAGAAGTATGCAGAATCATCGAGAACGCTCTTTTCGAGCTAGTTAATGAGAGAAACACGTTTTCTGGTGTTTTCACCACTCCACAGTGCGTCTGATATGCAGAAACGGAGATATCTTCGTTTCGGTCGGGTTTCAAGCTGAGATATGCATTTTCTACGATAATATTGGTGAGACTTCAGTCAGAAGTATGCAGAATCATCTAGATCGCACGTTTCGAGCTATTTAATGCGAAAAAACAAGTTTTCTGGTGTTTTCAACATTCCACAGTGCGTTTGATATGCAGAACCGGCGATATCTTGATTTTCGTGGTGTTTCCAGCTGAGATATGCATTTTCTGCGATAAGCTTGGTGAGTCTTCTGCCGGAAGTAATCAGATTCATCTAGATCGCTCTTTTCGAGCTATTTAATGCGAGAAACACGTTTTCTGGTGTTTTCACCACCCCACAGTGCGTTTGATATTCAGAACCGGCGACATCGTGGTTTTCGTCGGGCTTCAAGCTGAGATATGCATTTTCTGCGATAATATTGGTAAGACTTCAGTCAGAAGTATGCAGAATCATCTAGATCGCTCGTTTCGAGCTATTTAATGCGAGAAACACGTTATCTGGTTGTTTTCACCACTCCACAGTGCGTTTGATATGTAGAGCCGCCGATAACTTCGTTTTCGTGGGGTTTCCAGTTGAAATATGCATTTTCTGCGATAATCTTGGTGTTTCATCTATGAGAAGTATGCAGAATCATCGAGAACGCTCTTTTCGAGCTAGTTAATGAGAGAAACACGTTTTCTGGTGTATTCACCACTCCACAGTACGTTAGACATGCAGAACCGGAGATATCTTCGTTTCGGTCGGGTTTCAAGCTTAGATATGCATTTTCTACGATCATATTGGTGAGACCTCTGTCAGAAGTATGCAGAATCTTCGAGAACTCTCGTTTCGAGCTACTTAATGCGAGAAACACGTTTTCTGGTGATTTCACCACTCCACAGTACGTTTGATGTGCAGAACCGGAGATATCTTGGTTTTCGTGAGGTTTCAAGCTGAGATATGCATATTCTGCGATAATCTTGGTGAGACTTCAGTCAGAAGTATGCAGAATCATCTAGATCGCTCTTTTCGAGCTATTTAATGCGAAAAAAACAGTTTTCTGGTGTTTTCAACATTCCACAGTGCGTCTGAAATGCGGAACCGGCGATATCTTGATTTTCGTGGTGTTTCCAGCTGAGATATACATTTTCTGCGATAAGCTTGGTGAGTCTTCTGCCAGAAGTATGCAGAATCATCTAGATCGCTCTTTTCGAGCTACTTAATGCGAGAAACACGTTTTCTGGTGTATTCACCACTCCACAGTACGTTAGACATGCAGAACCGGAGATGTCTTCGTTTCGGTCGGGTTTCAAGCTGAGATATGCATTTTCTGCGATCATCTTGGTGAGTCTTCTGTCAGAAGTATGCAGAATCATCGAGATCGCTCTATTCGAGCTATTTAATGCGAGAAACACGTTTTCTGGTGTTATCACCACCCCACAGTGCGTTTGATATGTAGAGCCGCCGATAACTTGGTTTTCGTGGGGTTTCCAGAGGAAATATGCATTTTCTGCGATAATCTTGGTGCTTCATCTATGAGAAGTATGCAGAATCATCGAGATCGCTCTATTCGAGCTATTTAATGCGAGAAACACGTTTTCTGGTGTTTTCACCACCCCACAGTGCGTTTGATATTCAGAACCGGCGACATCGTGGTTTTCGTCGGGCTTCAAGCTGAGATATGCATTTTCTGCGATAATATTGGTAAGACTTCAGTCAGAAGTATGCAGAATCATCTAGATCGCTAGTTTCGAGCTATTTAATGCGAGAAACACGTTATCTGGTTGTTTTCACCACTCCACAGTGCGTTTGATATGTAGAGCCGCCGATAACTTCGTTTTCGTGGGGTTTCCAGTTGAAATATGCATTTTCTGCGATAATCTTGGTGTTTCATCTATGAGAAGTATGCAGAATCATCGAGAACGCTCTTTTCGAGCTAGTTAATGAGAGAAACACGTTTTCTGGTGTTTTCACCACTCCACAGTGCGTCTGATATGCAGAACCGGAGATATCTTGGTTTCGGTCGAGTTTCAAGCTGAAATATGCATTTTCTACGATAATATTAGTGAGACCTCTGTCAGAAGTATGCAGAATCTTCGAGAACGCTCTTTTCGAGCTACTTAATGCGAGAAACACGTTTTCTGGTGTTTTCTCCACTCCACAGTACGTTTGATGTGCAGAACCGGAGATAACTTGGTTTTCGTGAGGTTTCAAGCTGAGATATGCATTTTCTGCGATAATCCTGGTGAGACTTCAGTCAGAAGTATGCTGAATCATCCAGAACGCTCTTTTCGAGCTAGTTAATGCGAGTAACACGTTTTCTGGTGTTTTCACCACTCCACAGTACGTTAGACATGCAGGACCGGAGATATCTTCGTTTCGGTCGGGTTTCAAGCTGAGATATGCATTTTCTGCGATAATATTGGTGAGACTTTAGTCAGAAGTATGCAGAATCACCTAGATCGCTCGTTTCGAGCTATTTTATGCGAGAAACACGTTATCTGGTTGTTTTCACCACTACAAAGTGCGTTTGATATGCAGAACCGGCGATATCTGGATTTTCGTGGTGATTCCAGCTGAGATATGCATTTTCTACGATAATATTGGTGAGACTTCTGTCAGAAGTTAGCTGAATCATCCAGATCGCTCTTTTCGAGCTATTTAATGCGAGAAACACGTTTTCTGGTGTATTCACCACTCCACTGTACGTTTGACATGCAGAACCGGAGATATCTTGGTTTCGGTCGAGTTTCAAGCTGAGATATGCATTTTCTACGATAATATTGGTGAGACCTCTGTCAGAAGTATGCAGAATCTTCGAGAACGCTCTTTTCGAGCTACTTAATGCGAGTAACACGTTTTCTGGTGTTTTGAACACTCCACAGTGCGTTTGATATGTAGAGCCGCCGATAACTTGGTATTCGTGGGGTTTCCAGCTGAAATATGCATTTTCTGCGATAAACTTTGTGTTTCATCTATGAGAAGTATGCAGAATCATCGAGAACGCTCTTTTCGAGCTAGTTAATGCGAGAAACACGTTTTCTGGTGTTTTGAGCACTCCACAGTACGTTTGACATGCAGAACCGGAGATATCTTGGTTTCGGTCGAGTTTCAAGCTGAAATATGCATTTTCTACGATAATATTGGTGAGACCTCTGTCAGAAGTATGCAGAATCTTCGAGAACGCTCTTTTCGAGCTACTTAATGCGAGAAACACGTTTTCTGGTGTTTTCTCCACTCCACAGTACGTTTGATGTGCAGAACCGGAGATAACTTGGTTTTCGTGAGGTTTCAAGCTGAGATATGCATTTTCTGCGATAATCCTGGTGAGACTTCAGTCAGAAGTATGCTGGATCATCCAGAACGCTCTTTTCGAGCTAGTTAATGCGAGTAACACGTTTTCTGGTGTTTTCACCACTCCACAGTACGTTAGACATGCAGGACCGGAGATATCTTCGTTTCGGTCGGGTTTCAAGCTGAGATATGCATTTTCTGCGATAATATTGGTGAGACTTCAGTCAGAAGTATGCAGAATCACCTAGATCGCTCGTTTCGAGCTATTTTATGCGAGAAACACGTTATCTGGTTGTTTTCACCACTAGACAGTGCGTTTGATATGCAGAACCGGCGATATCTGGATTTTCGTGGTGTTTCCAGCTGAGATATGCATTTTCTACGATAATATTGTTGAGACTTCTGTCAGAAGTTTGCAGAATCATCTAGATCGCTCTTTTCGAGCTATTTAATGCGAGAAACACGTTTTCTGGTGTATTCACCACTCCACTGTACGTTTGACATGCAGAACCGGAGATATCTTGGTTTCGGTCGAGTTTCAAGCTGAGATATGCATTTTCTACGATAATATTGGTGAGACCTCTGTCAGAAGTATGCAGAATCTTCGAGAACGCTCTTTTCGAGCTACTTAATGCGAGAAACACGTTTTCTGGTGTTTTGAACACTCCACAGTGCGTTTGATATGTAGAGCCGCCGATAACTTGGTATTCGTGGGGTTTCCAGCTGAAATATGCATTTTCTGCGATAAACTTGGTGTTTCATCTATGAGAAGTATGCAGAATCATCGAGAACGCTCTTTTCGAGGTAGTTAATGCGAGAAACACGTTTTCTGGTGTTTTCACCACTCCACAGTGCGTCTGATATGCAGAACAGGCGATATCTTGGTTTTCGTGGAGTTTCCAGCTGAGATATGCATTTTCTGCGATAATCTTGGTGAGTCTTCAGTCAGAAGTATGCCGAATCATCGAGATCGCTCTTTTCGAGCTAGTTAATGCGAGAAACACGTTTTCTGGTGTTTTCACCACTCCACAGTGCGTCTGATATGCAGAACCGGCGATATCTTGGTTTTCGTGGGGTTTCCAGCTGAGATATACATTTTCTGCGATAATCTTGGTGAGACGACAGTCAGAAGTATGCAGAATCATCTACATCGCTCTTTTCGAGCTATTTAATGCGAGAAACACGTTATCTGGTGTATTGACCACTCCACGGTGCGTTTGATATGCAGAACCGGCGACATCTTGGTTTTCGTCGTGTTTCAAGCTGAGAAATGCATTTTCTGCGATAACATTGGTGAGAATTCAGTCAGAAGTATGCAGAATCCTCGATATCGCTCTTTTCGAGCTATATAATGCGAGAAACACGTTATCTGGTGATTTGACCACTCCACAGTGCGTTTGATATGTAGAGCCGCCGAAAACTTGGTTCTCGTGGGGTTTCCAGCTAAAATATGCATTTTCTGCGATAATCTTGGTGTTTCATCTATGAGAAGTATGCAGAATCATCGAGAACGCTCTTTTCGAGCTAGTTAATGCGAGAAACACGTTTTCTGGTGTTTTCCCCACTCCACAGTACGTTTGATGTGCAGAACCGGAGATATATTGGTTTTCGTAGGGTTTCCAGCTGAGATATGAATTTTCTGCGATAATCTTGGTGAGTCTTCTGTCAGAAGTATGCAGAATCATCGAGAACGCTCTTTTCGAGCTAGCTAATGCGAGAAACACGTTTTCTGGTGTTTTCACCACTCCGCAGTGCGTTTGATATGCAGAACCGGAGATATCTTGGTTTCGGTCGAGTTTCAAGCTGAGATATGCATTTTCTACGATAATCTTGGTGAGACTTCTGTCAGAAGTATGCAGGATCTTCGAGAACGCTCTTTTCGAGCTACTTCATGCGAGAAACACGTTTTCTGGTGTTTTCACCACTCCACAGTGCGTCTGATATGCAGAACCGGCGATATCTTGGTTTTCGTGGGGTTTCCAGCTGAGATATGCATTTTCTGCGATAATATTGGTGAGACTTCAGTCAGAAGTATGCAGAATCATCGATATCGCCCTTTTGGAGCTATTTAATGCGAGAAACACGTTATCTGGTGTTTTCACCACTCCACAGTGCGTCTGATATGCAGAACCCGCGATATCTTGGTTTTCGTGGGGTTTCCAGCTGAAATATGCATTTTCTGCGATATTCTTGGTGTTTCATCTATGAGAAGTATGCAGAATCATCGAGAACGCTCTTTTCGAGCTAGTTAATGCGAGAAACACGTTTTCTGGTGTTTTGAGCACTCCACAGTACGTTTGACATGCAGAACCGGAGATATCTTGGTTTCGGTCGAGTTTCAAGCTGAGATATGCATTTTCTACGATAATATTGGTGAGACCTCTGTCAGAAGTATGCAGAATATTCGAGAACGCTCTTTTCGAGCTACTTAATGCGAGAAACACGTTTTCTGGTGTTTTCCCCACTCCACAGTACGTTTGATGTGCAGAACCGGGGATATATTGGTTTTCGTAGGGTTTCCAGCTGAGATATGAATTTTCTGCGATAATCTTGGTGAGTCTTCTGTCAGAAGTATGCAGAATCATCTAGATCGCTCGTTTCGAGCTATTTAATGCGAAAAAACCAGTTTTCTGGTGTTTTGACCACACCACAGTGCGTTTGATATGCAGAAATGGCGAAATCTTGGTTTTCGTCGGTTTTCATGCTGAGGTATGCATTTTCGGCGATAATCTTGGTGTTTCATCTATGAGAAGTATGCAGAATCATCGAGAACGCTCTTTTCGAGCTAGCTAATGCGAGAAACACGTTTTCTGGTGTTTTCACCACTCCGCAGTGCGTTTGATATGCAGAACCGGAGATATCTTGGTTTCGGTCGAGTTTCAAGCTGAGATATGCATTTTCTGCGATAATATTGGTGAGAATTCAGTCAGAAGTATGCAGAATCATCTAGATTGCTCGTTTCGAGCTATTTAATGCGAGAAACACGTTTTCTGGTTTATTCACCACTCCACAGTACGTTAGACATGCAGAACCGGAGATATCTTCGTTTCGGTCGGGTTTCAAGCTGAGATATGCATTTTCTACGATAACATTGGTGAGACCTCTGTCAGAAGTATGCAGAATCTTCGAGAACGCTCTTATCGAGCTACTTAATGCGAGAAACACGTTTTCTGGTGTTTTGACCACTCCACAGTGCGTTTGATATGTAGAGCCGCCGATAACTTGGTTTTCGTGGGGTTTCCAGCTGAAATATGCATTTTCTGCGATAATCTTGGTGTTTCATCTATGAGAAGTATGCAGAATCATCGAGAACGCTCTTTTAGAGCTAGTTAATGCGAGAAACACGTTTTCTGGTGTTTTGAGCACTCCACAGTACGTTTGACATGCAGAACCGGAGATATCTTGGTTTCGGTCGAGTTTCAAGCTGAAATATGCATTTTCTACGATAATATTGGTGAGACCTCTGTCAGAAGTATGCAGAATCTTCGAGAACGCTCTTTTCGAGCTACTTAATGCGAGAAACACGTTTTCTGGTGTTTTCTCCACTCCACAGTACGTTTGATGTGCAGAACCGGAGATATCTTGGTTTCGGTCGAGTTTCAAGCTGAGATATGCATTTTCTACGATAATATTGGTGAGACCTCTGTCAGAAGTATGCAGAATATTCGAGAACGCTCTTTTCGAGCTACTTAATGCGAGAAACACGTTTTCTGGTGTTTTCCCCACTCCACAGTACGTTTGATGTGCAGAACCGGAGATATATTGGTTTTCGTAGGGTTTCCAGCTGAGATATGAATTTTCTGCGATAATCTTGGTGAGTCTTCTGTCAGAAGTATGCAGAATCATCTAGATCGCTCGTTTCGAGCTATTTAATGCGAAAAAACCAGTTTTCTGGTGTTTTGACCACACCACAGTGCGTTTGATATGCAGAAATGGCGAAATCTTGGTTTTCGTCGGTTTTCATGCTGGGGTATGCATTTTCGGCGATAATCTTGGTGTTTCATCTATGAGAAGTATGCAGAATCACCGAGAACGCTCTTTTCGAGCTAGCTAATGCGAGAAACACGTTTTCTGGTGTTTTCACCACTCCGCAGTGCGTTTGATATGCAGAACCGGAGATATCTTGGTTTCGGTCGAGTTTCAAGCTGAGATATGCATTTTCTGCGATAATATTGGTGAGAATTCAGTCAGAAGTATGCAGAATCATCTAGATTGCTCGTTTCGAGCTATTTAATGCGAGAAACACGTTTTCTGGTTTATTCACCACTCCACAGTACGTTAGACATGCAGAACCGGAGATATCTTCGTTTCGGTCGGGTTTCAAGCTGAGATATGCATTTTCTACGATAACATTGGTGAGACCTCTGTCAGAAGTATGCAGAATCTTCGAGAACGCTCTTATCGAGCTACTTAATGCGAGAAACACGTTTTCTGGTGTTTTGACCACTCCACAGTGCGTTTGATATGTAGAGCCGCCGATAACTTGGTTTTCGTGGGGTTTCCAGCTGAAATATGCATTTTCTGCGATAATCTTGGTGTTTCATCTATGAGAAGTATGCAGAATCATCGAGAACGCTCTTTTCGAGCTAGTTAATGCGAGAAACACGTTTTCTGGTGTTTTGAGCACTCCACAGTACGTTTGACATGCAGAACCGGAGATATCTTGGTTTCGGTCGAGTTTCAAGCTGAAATATGCATTTTCTACGATAATATTGGTGAGACCTCTGTCAGAAGTATGCAGAATCTTCGAGAACGCTCTTTTCGAGCTACTTAATGCGAGAAACACGTTTTCTGGTGTTTTCTCCACTCCACAGTACGTTTAATGTGCAGAACCGGAGATAACTTGGTTTTCGTGTGGTTTCAAGCTGAGATATGCATTTTCTGCGATAATCCTGGTGAGACTTCAGTCAGAAGTTTGCAGAATCATCTAGATCGCTCTTTTCGAGCTATTTAATGCGTGAAACACGTTTTCTGGTGTATTCACCACTCCACTGTACGTTTGACATGCAGAACCGGCGACATCTTGGTTTTCGTCGTGTTTCAAGCTGAGAAATGCATTTTCTGCGATAACATTGGTGAGAATTCAGTCAGAAGTATGCAGAATCCTCGATATCGCTCTTTTCGAGCTATATAATGCGAGAAACACGTTATCTGGTGATTTGACCACTCCACAGTGCGTTTGATATGTAGAGCCGCCGATAACTTGGTTCTCGTGGGGTTTCCAGCTGAAATATGCATTTTCTGCGATAATCTTGGTGTTTCATCTATGAGAAGTATGCAGAATCATCGAGAACGCTCTTTTCGAGCTAGTTAATGCGAGAAACACGTTTTCTGGTGTTTTCCCCACTCCACAGTACGTTTGATGTGCAGAACCGGAGATATATTGGTTTTCGTAGGGTTTCCAGCTGAGATATCAATTTTCTGCGATAATCTTGGTGAGTCTTCTGTCAGAAGTATGCAGAATCATCTAGATCGCTCGTTTCGAGCTATTTAATGCGAGAAACACGTTATCTGGTTGTTTTCACCACTCCACAGTGCGTTTGATATGTAGAGCCGCCGATAACTTCGTTTTCGTGGGGTTTCCAGTTGAAATATGCATTTTCTGCGATAATCTTGGTGTTTCATCTATGAGAAGTATGCAGAATCATCGAGAACGCTCTTTTCGAGCTAGTTAATGCGAGAAACACGTTTTCTGGTGTTTTCCCCACTCCACAGTACGTTTGATGTGCAGAACCGGAGATATATTGGTTTTCGTAGGGTTTCCAGCTGAGATATGAATTTTCTGCGATAATCTTGGTGAGTCTTCTGTCAGAAGTATGCAGAATCATCGAGAACGCTCTTTTCGAGCTAGCTAATGCGAGAAACACGTTTTCTGGTGTTTTCACCACTCCGCAGTGCGTTTGATATGCAGAACCGGAGATATCTTGGTTTCGGTCGAGTTTCAAGCTGAGATATGCATTTTCTACGATAATCTTGGTGAGACTTCTGTCAGAAGTATGCAGGATCTTCGAGAACGCTCTTTTCGAGCTACTTAATGCGAGAAACACGTTTTCTGGTGTTTTCACCACTCCACAGTGCGTCTGATATGCAGAACCGGCGATATCTTGGTTTTCGTGGGGTTTCCAGCTGAGATATGCATTTTCTGCGATAATATTGGTGAGACTTCAGTCAGAAGTATGCAGAATCATCGATATCGCCCTTTTGGAGCTATTTAATGCGAGAAACACGTTATCTGGTGTTTTGACCACTCCACAGTGCGTTTGATATGTAGAGCCGCCGATAACTTGGTTTTCGTGGTGTTTCCAGCTGAAATATGCATTTTCTGCGATATTCTTGGTGTTTCATCTATGAGAAGTATGCAGAATCATCGAGAACGCTCTTTTCGAGCTAGTTAATGCGAGAAACACGTTTTCTGGTGTTTTGAGCACTCCACAGTACGTTTGACATGCAGAACCGGAGATATCTTGGTTTCGGTCGAGTTTCAAGCTGAGATATGCATTTTCTACGATAATATTGGTGAGACCTCTGTCAGAAGTATGCAGAATATTCGAGAACGCTCTTTTCGAGCTACTTAATGCGAGAAACACGTTTTCTGGTGTTTTCCCCACTCCACAGTACGTTTGATGTGCAGAACCGGAGATATATTGGTTTTCGTAGGGTTTCCAGCTGAGATATGAATTTTCTGCGATAATCTTGGTGAGTCTTCTGTCAGAAGTATGCAGAATCATCTAGATCGCTCGTTTCGAGCTATTTAATGCGAAGAAACCAGTTTTCTGGTGTTTTGACCACACCACAGTGCGTTTGATATGCAGAAATGGCGAAATCTTGGTTTTCGTCGGTTTTCATGCTGAGGTATGCATTTTCGGCGATAATCTTGGTGTTTCATCTATGAGAAGTATGCAGAATCATCGAGAACGCTCTTTTCGAGCTAGCTAATGCGAGAAACACGTTTTCTGGTGTTTTCACCACTCCGCAGTGCGTTTGATATGCAGAACCGGAGATATCTTGGTTTCGGTCGAGTTTCAAGCTGAGATATGCATTTTCTGCGATAATATTGGTGAGACTTCAGTCAGAAGTATGCAGAATCATCGATATCGCCCTTTTGGAGCTATTTAATGCGAGAAACACGTTATCTGGTGTTTTGACCACTCCACAGTGCGTTTGATATGTAGAGCCGCCGATAACTTGGTTTTCGTGGTGTTTCCAGCTGAAATATGCATTTTCTGCGATAAACTTGGTGTTTCATCTATGAGAAGTATGCAGAATCATCGAGAACGCTCTTTTCGAGCTATCTAATGCGAGAAACACGTTTTCTGGTGTTTTCACCACTCCACAGTACGTTAGACATGCAGAACCGGAGATATCTTCGTTTCGGTCGGGTTTCAAGCTGAGATATGCATTTTCTACGATAACATTGGTGAGACCTCTGTCAGAAGTATGCAGAATCTTCGAGAACGCTCTTATCGAGCTACTTAATGCGAGAAACACGTTTTCTGGTGTTTTGACCACTCCACAGTGCGTTTGATATGTAGAGCCGCCGATAACTTGGTTTTCGTGGGGTTTCCAGCTGAAATATGCATTTTCTGCGATAATCTTGGTGTTTCATCTATGAGAAGTATGCAGAATCATCGAGAACGCTCTTTTCGAGCTAGTTAATGCGAGAAACACGTTTTCTGGTGTTTTGAGCACTCCACAGTACGTTTGACATGCAGAACCGGAGATATCTTGGTTTCGGTCGAGTTTCAAGCTGAAATATGCATTTTCTACGATAATACTGGTGAGACCTCTGTCAGAAGTATGCAGAATCTTCGAGAACGCTCTTTTCGAGCTACTTAATGCGAGAAACACGTTTTCTGGTGTTTTCTCCACTCCACAGTACGTTTGATGTGCAGAACCGGAGATAACTTGGTTTTCGTGTGGTTTCAAGCTGAGATATGCATTTTCTGCGATAATCCTGGTGAGACTTCAGTCAGAAGTTTGCAGAATCATCTAGATCGCTCTTTTCGAGCTATTTAATGCGTGAAACACGTTTTCTGGTGTATTCACCACTCCACTGTACGTTTGACATGCAGAACCGGAGATATCTTGGTTTCGGTCGAGTTTCAAGCTGAGATATGCATTTTCTACGATAATATTGGTGAGACCTCTGTCAGAAGTATGCAGAATCTTCGAGAACGCTCTTTTCGAGCTACTTAATGCGAGAAACACGTTTTCTGGTGTTTTGAACACTCCACAGTGCGTTTGATATGTAGAGCCGCCGATAACTTGGTATTCGTGGGGTTTCCAGCTGAAATATGCATTTTCTGCGATAAACTTGGTGTTTCATCTATGAGAAGTATGCAGAATCATCGAGAACGCTCTTTTCGAGCTAGCTAATGCGAGAAACACGTTTTCTGGTGTTTTCACCACTCCGCAGTGCGTTTGATATGCAGAACCGGAGATATCTTGGTTTCGGTCGAGTTTCAAGCTGAGATATGCATTTTCTACGATAATCTTGGTGAGACTTCTGTCAGAAGTATGCAGGATCTTTGAGAACGCTCTTTTCGAGCTACTTAATGCGAGAAACACGTTTTCTGGTGTTTTCACCACTCCACAGTGCGTCTGATATGCAGAACCGGCGATATCTTGGTTTTCGTGGGGTTTCCAGCTGAGATATGCATTTTCTGCGATAATATTGGTGAGACTTCAGTCAGAAGTATGCAGAATCATCGATATCGCCCTTTTGGAGCTATTTAATGCGAGAAACACGTTATCTGGTGTTTTGACCACTCCACAGTGCGTTTGATATGTAGAGCCGCCGATAACTTGGTTTTCGTGGGGTTTCCAGCTGAAATATGCATTTTCTGCGATAATCTTGGTGTTTCATCTATGAGAAGTATGCAGAATCATCGAGAACGCTCTATTCGAGCTAGTTATTGCGAGAAACACGTTTTCTGGTGTTTTGAGCACTCCACAGTACGTTTGACATGCAGAACCGGAGATATCTTGGTTTCGGTCGAGTTTCAAGCTGAAATATGCATTTTCTACGATAATATTGGTGAGACCTCTGTCAGAAGTATGCAGAATCTTCGAGAACGCTCTTTTCGAGCTACTTAATGCGAGAAACACGTTTTCTGGTGTTTTCTCCACTCCACAGTACGTTTGATGTGCAGAACCGGAGATAACTTGGTTTTCGTGAGGTTTCTAGCTGAGATATCCATTTTCTGCGATAATCCTGGTGAGACTTCAGTCAGAAGTATGCTGAATCATCCAGAACGCTCTTTTCGAGCTAGTTAATGCGAGTAACACGTTTTCTGGTGTTTTCACCACTCCACAGTACGTTAGACATGCAGGACCGGAGATATCTGGATTTTCGTGGTGATTCCAGCTGAGATATGCATTTTCTACGATAATATTGGTGAGACTTCTGTCAGAAGTTTGCAGAATCATCGTGATCGATCTATTCGAGCTATTTAATGCGAGAAAAACGTTTTCTGGTGTTTTCACCACCCCACAGCGCGTATGATATGCAGAACCGGCGACATCGTGGTTTTCGTCGGGTTTCAAGCTGAGATATGCATTTTCTGCGATAATATTGGTGAGACTTCAGTCAGAAGTATGCAGAATCACCTAGATCGCTCGTTTCGAGCTATTTAATGCGAGAAACACGTTATCTGGTTGTTTTCACCACTCCACAGTGCGATTGATATACAGAACCGGCGTCATCTTGATTTTCGTGAGGTTTCAAGCTGAGATATGCATTTTCTGCGATAATATTGGTGAGACTTCTGTCCGAAGTATGCAGAATCATCGATATCGCTCTTTTCGAGCTATTTAATGCGAAAAACACGTTATCTGGTGTTTTGACCACTCCAAAGTTCGTTTGATATGTAGAGCCGCCGATAACTTGGTTTTCGTGGGGTTTCCAGCTGAAATATGCATTTTCTGCGATAATCTTGGTGTTTCATCTATGAGAAGTATGCAGAATCATCGAGAACGCTCTTTTCGAGCTAGTTAATGCGTGTAACACGTTTTCTGGTGTTTTCACCACTCCACAGTGCGTTTGATATGTAGAGCTGTCGATAACTTGGTTTTCGTGGGGTTTCCAGCTGAAATATGCATTTTCTGCGATAATCTTGGTGTTTCATCTATGAGAAGTATGCAGAATCATCGAGAACGCTCTATTCGAGCTAGTTATTGCGAGAAACACGTTTTCTGGTGTTTTGAGCACTCCACAGTACGTTTGACATGCAGAACCGGAGATATCTTGGTTTCGGTCGAGTTTCAAGCTGAAATATGCATTTTCTACGATAATATTGGTGAGACCTCTGTCAGAAGTATGCAGAATCTTCGAGAACGCTCTTTTCGAGCTACTTAATGCGAGAAACACGTTTTCTGGTGTTTTCTCCACTCCACAGTACGTTTGATGTGCAGAACCGGAGATAACTTGGTTTTCGTGAGGTTTCAAGCTGAGATATCCATTTTCTGCGATAATCCTGGTGAGACTTCAGTCAGAAGTATGCTGAATCATCCAGAACGCTCTTTTCGAGCTAGTTAATGCGAGTAACACGTTTTCTGGTGTTTTCACCACTCCACAGTACGTTAGACATGCAGGACCGGAGATATCTGGATTTTCGTGGTGATTCCAGCTGAGATATGCATTTTCTACGATAATATTGGTGAGACTTCTGTCAGAAGTTTGCAGAATCATCGTGATCGATCTATTCGAGCTATTTAATGCGAGAAAAACGTTTTCTGGTGTTTTCACCACCCCACAGCGCGTATGATATGCAGAACCGGCGACATCGTGGTTTTCGTCGGGTTTCAAGCTGAGATATGCATTTTCTGCGATAATATTGGTGAGACTTCAGTCAGAAGTATGCAGAATCACCTAGATCGCTCGTTTCGAGCTATTTAATGCGAGAAACACGTTATCTGGTTGTTTTCACCACTCCACAGTGCGATTGATATACAGAACCGGCGTCATCTTGATTTTCGTGAGGTTTCAAGCTGAGATATGCATTTTCTGCGATAATATTGGTGAGACTTCTGTCCGAAGTATGCAGAATCATCGATATCGCTCTTTTCGAGCTATTTAATGCGAAAAACACGTTATCTGGTGTTTTGACCACTCCAAAGTTCGTTTGATATGTAGAGCCGCCGATAACTTGGTTTTCGTGGGGTTTCCAGCTGAAATATGCATTTTCTGCGATAATCTTGGTGTTTCATCTATGAGAAGTATGCAGAATCATCGAGAACGCTCTTTTCGAGCTAGTTAATGCGTGTAACACGTTTTCTGGTGTTTTCACCACTCCACAGTGCGTTTGATATGTAGAGCTGTCGATAACTTGGTTTTCGTGGGGTTTCCAGCTGAAATATGCATTTTCTGCTATAATCATGGTGTTTCATCTATGAGAAGTATGCAGAATCATCGAGAACGCTCTTTTCGAGCTATTTAATGCGAGTAACACGTTTTCTGGTGTTTTCACCACCCCACAGTGCATTTGATATGCAGATCCGGCGTCATCTTGATTTTCGTGAGGTTTCAAGCTGAGATATGCATTTTCTGCGATAATATTGGTGGGACTTCTGTCCGAAGTATGCAGAATCATCGATATCGCTCTTTTCGAGCTATTTAATGCGAGAAACACGTTATCTGGTGTTTTGACCACTCCACAGTGCGTTTGATATGTAGAGCCGCCGATAACTTGGTTTTCGTGGGGTTTCCAGCTGAAATATGCATTTTCTGCTATAATCTTGGTGTTTCATCTATGAGAAGTATGCAGAATCATCGAGAACGCTCTTTTCGAGCTAGTTAATGCGAGAAACACGTTATCTGGTTGTTTTCACCACTCCACAGTGCGATTGATATACAGAACCGGCGTCATCTTGATTTTCGTGGTGTTTCCAGCTGAGATATGCATTTTCTGCGATAATCTTGGTGAGACTTCAGTCAGAAGTATGCACAATCATCTAGATCGTTCGTTTCGAGCTATTTAATGCGAGAAACACGTTATCTGGTTGTTTTCACCACTCCACAGTGCGATTGATATACAGAACCGGCGTCATCTTGATTTTCGTGAGGTTTCAAGCTGAGATATGCATTTTCTGCGATAATATTGGTGAGACTTCTGTCCGAAGTATGCAGAATCATCGATATCGCTCTTTTCGAGCTATATAATCGGAGAAACACGTTATCTGGTGTTTTGACCACTCCACAGTGCGTTTGATATGTAGAGCCGCCGATAACTTGGTTTTCGTGTGGTTTCCAGCTGAAATATGCATTTTCTGCTATAATCTTGGTGTTTCATCTATGAGAAGCATGCAGAATCATCGAGAACGCTCTTTTCGAGCTAGTTAATGCGAGAAACACGTTTTCTGGTGTTTTCACCACTCCACAGTGCGTCTGATATGCAGAACCGGCGATATCTTGATTTTCGTGGTGTTTCCAGCTGAGATATGCATTTTCTGCGATAATCTTGGTGAGACTTCAGTCAGAAGTATGCACAATCATCTAGATCGCTCGTTTCGAGCTATTTAATGCGAGAAACACGTTATCTGGTTGTTTGCCCCACTCCATAGTGCGTTTGGTATGCAGAACCGGCGACATCTTGATTTTCGTGAGGTTTCTAGCTGAGATATGCGTTTTCTGCGATAATATTGGTGAGACTTCAGTCGGAAGTATGCAGAATCTTCGAGAACGCTCTTTTCGAGCTACTTAATGCGAGAATCACGTTTTCTGGTGTTTTCACCACTCCACAGTGCGTTTGATATGTAGAGCCGCCGATAACTTGTTTTTGGTGGGGTTTCCAGCTGAAATATGCATTTTCTGCGATAATCTTGGAGTTTCATCTATAAGACGTATGCAGAATCATCGAGAACGCTATTTTCGAGTTCGTTAATACGAGAAGCAGGTTTTCTGGTGTTTTCAACATTCCACAGTGCGTGTGATATGCAGAACCGACGATATCTTGGTTTTCGTGGGGTTTCCAGCTGAGATATGCATTTTCTGCGATCATCTTGGTGTTTCATCTATGAGAGGTATGCAGAATCATCGACAACGCTCTTTTCGAGCTAGTTAATGCGAGAAACACGTTTTCTGGTGTTTTCACCACTCCACAGTGCGTCTGATATGCAGAACAGGCGATATCTTGGTTTTCGTAGGGTTTCCAGCTGAGATATGCATTTTCTGCGATAATCTTGGTGAGTCTTCTGTCAGAAGTGTGCAGACTCATCTAGATCGCTCGTTTCGAGCTATTTAATGCGAAAAAACAAGTTTTCTGGTATTTTGACCACTCCACAGTGTGTTTGATATGCAGAGCCGCCGATAACTTGGTTTTCGTGGGGTTTCCAGCTGAAATATGCATTTTCTGCGATAATCTTTGTGTTTCATCTATGAGAAGTATGCAGAATCATCGAGAACGCTATTTTTGAGTTCGTTAATACGAGAAACACGTTTTCTGGTGTTTTCAACATTCCACAGTGCGTGTGATATGCAGAACCGACGATATCTTGGTTTTCGTGGGGTTTCCAGCTGAGATATGCATTTTCTGCGATCATCTTGGTGAGTCTTCTGTCAGAAGTATGCAGAATCATCTAGGTCGCTCGTTTCGAGCGATTTAATGCGAGAAACACGTTATCTGGTTGTTTTCACCACTCCACAGTGCGTTTGATATGCAGAACCGGCGTCATGTTGATTTTCGTGAGGTTTCAAGCTGAGATATGCATTTTCTGCGATAATATTGGTGAGACTTCTGTTCGAAGTATGCAGAACCATCGATATCGCTCTTTTCGAGCTATTTAATGCGAGAAACACGTTATCTGGTGTTTTGACCACTCCACAGAGGGTTTGATATGTAGAGCCGCCGATAACTTGGTTTTCGTGGGGTTTCCAGCTGAAATATGCATTTTCTGCGATAATCTTGGAGTTTCATCTATAAGACGTATGCAGAATCATCGAGAACGCTCTTTTCGAGCTAGTTAATGCGAGAAACACGTTTTCTAGTGTTTTCACCACTCCACAGTGCGTCTGATATGCAGAACAGGCGATATCTTGGTTTTCGTGGGGTTTCCAGCTGAGATATTCTTTTTCTGCGATAATATTGGTGAGATTTCAGTCAGAAGTATGCAGAATCATCGATATCGCTCTTTTCCAGCTATTTAATGCGAGAAACACGTTATCTGGTGTTTTGACCACTCCACAGTGCGTTTGATATGTAGAACCGGCGACATCTTGATTATCGTGAGGTTTCTAGCTGAAATATTCATTTTCTGCATTAATCTTGGTGTTTCATCTATGAGAGGTATGCAGAATCATCGAGAACGCTCTTTTCGAGCTAGTTAATGCGAGAAACACGTTTTCTATTGTTTTCACCACTCCACAGTGCGTCTGATATGCAGAACAGGCGATATGTTGGTTTTCGTGGGGTTTCCAGCTGAGATATGCATTTTCTGCGATAATATTTGTGAGACTTCTGTCCGAAGTATGCAGAATCATCGATATCGCTCTTTTCGAGCTATTTAATGCGAGAAACACGTTATCTGGTGTACTGACCACTCCACAGTGCGTTTGATATGCAGAACCGGCGATATCTTGGTTTTCGTGGGGTTTCCAGCTGAGATATGCATTTTCTGCGATAATATTGGTGAGACTTATGTCCGAAGTATGCAGAATCATCGATATCGCTCTTTTCAAACTAGTTAATGCGAGAAACACGTTTTCTGGTGTTTTCAGCACTCCACAGTGCGTCTGATATGCAGAACCGGCGATATCTTGATTTTCGTGGTGTTTCCAGCTGAGATATGCATTTTCTGCGATAATCTTGATGAGACTTCAGTCAGAAGTATGCAGAATCATCTAGAGCGCTCTTTTCGAGCTGTTTAATGCGAGAAACTCGTTTTCTGGGGTTTTCACCACTCCACAGTACGTTTGACATGCAGAACCGGAGATATCTTGGTTTCGGTCGGGTTTCAAGCTGAGATATGCATTTTTTAGATAATTTTGGTGAGACTTCTGTCCGAAGTATGCAGAATCATCGAGATCGCTCGTTTCGAGCTATTTAATGCGAGAAACACGTTATCTGGTGTTTTCACCACTCCACAGTGCGTTTGATATGCAGAACAGTAGATATCTTGGTTTTCGTAGGGTTTCAAGCTGAGATATGCATTTTGTACGATAAGCTTGGTGAGACATCTGTCCGAAGTATGCAGAAACATCGAGAGCGCTCTTTTCGAGCTATTTCATGCGAGAAACACGTTTTCTGGGGTTTTCACCACTCCACAGTTCTTTGGATATGCAAAACAGGAGATATCTTGGTTTGCGTGGGGTTTCAAGCAGAGATATGCATTTTCTGCGATAATCTTGGTGAGACATCTGTCCGAAGTATGCAGAAACATCGAGATCGCACTTTTCGAGCTATTTAATGCGAGAAACACGTTATCTGGTGTTTTCAGCACACCACAGTGCGTTTGATATGCAGAACAGTAGATATCTTGGTTTTCGTAGGGTTTCAAGCTGAGATATGCATTTTCTGCGATAACCTTGTTGAGACTTCTGTCCGAAGTATGCTTAATCATCGAGATCGCTCGTTTCGAGTTATTTAATGAGAGAAACACGTTATCTGGTGTTTTCACCACTCCACAGTGCGTATGTTATGCAGAACCTGCGATATCTTGGTTTTCGTGGGGTTTCAAGCTCAGATATGCATTTTCTGCGATAATCTTGGTGAGACTTCTGTCCGAAGTATGAAGAATTATCGAGATCGCTCTATTCGAGCTATTTAATGCGAGAAACACGTTTTCTGGGGTTTTCGCCACTCCACAGTTCGTTGGATATGCAGAACAGTAGATATCTTGGTTTTCGTGGGGTTTCAAGCAGAGATATGCATTTTCTGCGATAATCTTGGTGAGACTTCTGTTAGAAGTATGCAGAATCATCGAGATCGCACTTTTCGAGCTATTTAATGCGAGAAACACGTTATCTGGTGTTTTCACCACTCCACAGTTGGTTTGATATGCAGAACCGGCGATATTTTGGTTTTCGTCGGGTTTCAAGCTGAGATATGCATTTCCTACGATAAGCTTGGTGAGACATCTGTCCGAAGTGTGCAGAAACATCGAGAGCGCTCTATTCGAGCTATTTAATGCGAGAAACTCGTTTTCTGGGGTTTTCACCACTCCACAGTTCGTTGGATATGCAGAACCGGAGATATCTTGGTTTTCGTGGGGTTTCAAGCTGAGATACGCATTTTCTGCGATAATCTTGGTGAGACTTCTGTTCGAAGTATGCAGAATCATCGAGATCGCTCTTTTCGAGCTATTTAATGCGAGAAACAAGTTATCTGGTGTTTTCACCACTCCACAGTGCGTTTGATATGCAGAACCTGCGATATCTTGGTTTTCGTGGGGTTCAAGCTCAGATATGCATTTTCTGCGATTATCTTGGTGAGACTTCTGTCCGAAGTATGCAGAAACATCGAGAGCGCTCTTTTCGAGCTATTTAATGCGAGAAACTCGATTTCTGGGGTTTTCACCACTCCACAGTGCGTTGGATATGAAGAACCGGAGATATTTTGGTTTTCGTCGGGTTTCAAGCTGAGATATGCATTTCCTACGATAAGCTTGGTGAGATATCTGTCCGAAGTGTGCAGAAACACCGAGAGCGCTCTATTCGAGCTATTTAATGCGAGAAACTCGTTTTCTGGGGTTTTCACCACTCCACAGTTCGTTGGATATGCAGAACCGGAGATATCTTGGTTTTCGTAGGGTTTCAAGCTGAGATATGCATTTTCTGCGATAATCTTGGTGAGACTTCTGTCCGAAGTATGCAGAATCATCGAGATCGCTCTTTTCGAGCTATTTAATGCGAGAAACAAGTTATCTGGTGTTTTCACCACTCCACAGTGCGTTTGATATGCAGCACCTGCGATATCTTGGTTTTCGTGGGGTTTCAAGCTCAGATATGCATTTTCTGCGATAATCTTGGTGAGACTTCTGTCCGAAGTATGCAGAATCATCGAGATCGCACTTTTCGAGCTATTTAATGCGAGAAACACGTTATCTGGTGTTTTCACCACTCCACAGTGCGTTTGATATGCAGAACGGGCGATATCTTGGTATTTGTGGGGTTTCAAGCTGAGTTATGCATTTTTTACGATAATCTTGGTGAGACTTCTGTCCGAAGTATGCTTTATCATCGAGATCGCTCTATTCGAGCTATTTAATGCGAGAAACACGTTATCTGGTGTTTTCAGCACTCCACAGTGCGTTTGATATGCAGAACCAGCAATATCCTGGTTTTCGTGGGGATTCAAGCTGAGATATGCAAATTCTGCGATAATCTTGGTGAGACTTCTGTCCGAAGTATGCAGAATCATCGAGATCGCTCTTTTCGAGCTATTTAATGCGAGAAACAAGTTATCTGGTGTTTTCACCACTCCACAGTGCGTTTGATATGCAGAACCTGCGATATCTTGGTTTTCGTGGGGTTTCAAGCAGAGAATGCATTTTCTGCGATAATCTTGGTGAGACTTCTGTTAGAAGTATGCAGAATCATCGAGATCGCACTTTTCGAGCTATTTAATGCGAGAAACACCTTATCCGGTGTTTTCACCACTCCACAGTGCGTTTGATATGCAGAACAGTAGATATCTTGGTTTTCGTAGGGTTTCAAGCTGAGATATGTATTTTCTGCGATAATCTTGTTGAGACTTCTGTCCGAAGTATGCAGAAACATCGAGAGCGCACTTTTCGAGCTATTTAATGCGCGAAACACGTTTTCTGGGGTTTTCACCACTCCACAGTTCTTTGGATATGCAGAACCGGCGATATCTGGATTTTCGTGGTGATTCCAGCTGAGATATGCATTTTCTACGATAATATTGGTGAGACTTCTGTCAGAAGTTTGCAGAATCATCTAGATCGCTCTTTTCGAGCTATTTAATGCGAGAATCACGTTTTCTGGTGTATTCACCACTCCACTGTACGTTTGACATGCAGAACCGGAGATATCTTGGTTTCGGTCGAGTTTCAAGCTGAGATATGCATTTTCTACGATAATATTGGTGAGACCTCTGTCAGAAGTATGCAGAATCTTCGAGAACGTTCTTTTCGAGGTACTTTACGCGAGTAACACGTTTTCTGGTGTTTTGAACACTCCACAGTGCGTTTGATATGTAGAGCCGCCGATAACTTGGTATTCGTGGGGTTTCCAGCTGAAATATGCATTTTCTGCGATAAACTTGGTGTTTCATCTATGAGAAGTATGCAGAATCATCGAGAACGCTCTTTTCGAGGTAGTTAATGCGAGAAACACGTTTTCTGGTGTTTTCACCACTCCACAGTGCGTCTGATATGCAGAACAGGCGATATCTTGGTTTTCGTGGGGTTTCCAGCTGAGATATGCATTTTCTGCGATAATCTTGGTGAGTTTTCTGTCAGAAGTATGCCGAATCATCGAGATCGCTCTATTCGAGCTATTTAATGCGAGAAACACGTTATCTGGTTGTTTTCACCACTCAACAGTGCGTTTGATATGCAGAACCGGCGTCATCTTGATTTTCGTGAGGTTTCTAACTGAGATATGCATTTTCTGCGATAATATTGGTGAGAATTCAGTCAGAAGTATGCAGAATCATCTAGATTGCTCGTTTCGAGCTATTTAATGCGAGAAACACGTTTTCTGGTGTATTCACCACTCCACAGTACGTTAGACATGCAGAACCGGAGATATCTTCGTTTCGGTCGGGTTTCAAGCTGAGATATGCATTTTCTACGATAACATTGGTGAGACCTCTGTCAGAAGTATGCAGAATCTTCGAGAACGCTCTTTTCGAGCTACTTAATGCGAGAAACACGTTTTCTGGTGTTTTGACCACTCCACAGTGCGTTTGATATGTAGAGCCGCCGATAACTTGGTTTTCGTGGGGTTTCCAGCTGAAATATGCATTTTCTGCGATAATCTTGGTGTTTCATCTATGAGAAGTATGCAGAATCATCGAGAACGCTCTTTTCGAGCTAGTTAATGCGAGAAACACGTTTTCTGGTGTTTTGAGCACTCCACAGTACGTTTGACATGCAGAACCGGAGATATCTTGGTTTCGGTCGAGTTTCAAGCTGAAATATGCATTTTCTACGGTAATATTGGTGAGACCTCTGTCAGAAGTATGCAGAATATTCGAGAACGCTCTTTTCGAGCTACTTAATGCGAGAAACACGTTTTCTGGTGTTTTCCCCACTCCACAGTACGTTTGATGTGCAGAACCGGAGATATATTGGTTTTCGTAGGGTTTCCAGCTGAGATATGAATTTTCTGCGATAATCTTGGTGAGTCTTCTGTCAGAAGTATGCAGAATCATCTAGATCGCTCGTTTCGAGCTATTTAATGCGAAAAAACCAGTTTTCTGGTGTTTTGACCACACCACAGTGCGTTTGATATGCAGAAATGGCGAAATCTTGGTTTTCGTCGGTTTTCATGCTGAGGTATGCATTTTCGGCGATAATCTTGGTGTTTCATCTATGAGAAGTATGCAGAATCATCGAGAACGCTCTTTTCGAGCTAGCTAATGCGAGAAACACGTTTTCTGGTGTTTTCACCACTCCGCAGTGCGTTTGATATGCAGAACCGGAGATATCTTGGTTTCGGTCGAGTTTCAAGCTGAGATATGCATTTTCTGCGATAATATTGGTGAGAATTCAGTCAGAAGTATGCAGAATCATCTAGATTGCTCGTTTCGAGCTATTTAATGCGAGAAACACGTTTTCTGGTGTATTCACCACTCCACAGTACGTTAGACATGCAGAACCGGAGATATCTTCGTTTCGGTCGGGTTTCAAGCTGAGATATGCATTTTCTACGATAACATTGGTGAGACCTCTGTCAGAAGTATGCAGAATCTTCGAGAACGCTCTTATCGAGCTACTTAATGCGAGAAACACGTTTTCTGGTGTTTTGACCACTCCACAGGGCGTTTGATATGTAGAGCCGCCGATAACTTGGTTTTCGTGGGGTTTCCAGCTGAAATATGCATTTTCTGCGATAATCTTGGTGTTTCATCTATGAGAAGTATGCAGAATCATCGAGAACGCTCTTTTCGAGCTAGTTAATGCGAGAAACACGTTTTCTGGTGTTTTGAGCACTCCACAGTACGTTTGACATGCAGAACCGGAGATATCTTGGTTTCGGTCGAGTTTCAAGCTGAAATATGCATTTTCTACGATAATATTGGTGAGACCTCTGTCAGAAGTATGCAGAATCTTCGAGAACGCTCTTTTCGAGCTACTTAATGCGAGAAACACGTTTTCTGGTGTTTTCTCCACTCCACAGTACGTTTGATGTGCAGAACCGGAGATAACTTGGTTTTCGTGTGGTTTCAAGCTGAGATATGCATTTTCTGCGATAATCCTGGTGAGACTTCAGTCAGAAGTTTGCAGAATCATCTAGATCTCTCTTTTCGAGCTATTTAATGCGTGAAACACGTTTTCTGGTGTATTCACCACTCCACTGTACGTTTGACATGCAGAACCGGAGATATCTTGGTTTCGGTCGAGTTTCAAGCTGAGATATGCATTTTCTACGATAATATTGGTGAGACCTCTGTCAGAAGTATGCAGAATCTTCGAGAACGCTCTTTTCGAGCTACTTAATGCGAGAAACACGTTTTCTGGTGTTTTGAACACTCCACAGTGCGTTTGATATGTAGAGCCGCCGATAACTTGGTATTCGTGGGGTTTCCAGCTGAAATATGCATTTTCTGCGATAAACTTGGTGTTTCATCTATGAGAAGTATGCAGAATCATCGAGAACGCTCTTTTCGAGCTAGCTAATGCGAGAAACACGTTTTCTGGTGTTTTCAGCACTCCGCAGTGCGTTTGATATGCAGAACCGGAGATATCTTGGTTTCGGTCGAGTTTCAAGCTGAGATATGCATTTTCTACGATAATCTTGATGAGACTTCTGTCAGAAGTATGCAGGATCTTCGAGAACGCTCTTTTCGAGCTACTTAATGCGAGAAACACGTTTTCTGGTGTTTTCACCACTCCACAGTGCGTCTGATATGCAGAACCGGCGATACCTTGGTTTTCGTGGGGTTTCCAGCTGAGATATGCATTTTCTGCGATAATATTGGTGAGACTTCAGTCAGAAGTATGCAGAATCATCGATATCGCCCTTTTGGAGCTATTTAATGCGAGAAACACGTTATCTGGTGTTTTGACCACTCCACAGTGCGTTTGATATGTAGAGCCGCCGATAACTTGGTTTTCGTGGGGTTTCCAGCTGAAATATGCATTTTCTGCGATAATCTTGGTGTTTCATCTATGAGAAGTATGCAGAATCATCGAGAACGCTCTTTTCGAGCTAGTTATTGCGAGAAACACGTTTTCTGGTGTTTTGAGCACTCCACAGTACGTTTGACATGCAGAACCGGAGATATCTTGGTTTCGGTCGAGTTTCAAGCTGAAATATGCATTTTCTACGATAATATTGGTGAGACCTCTGTCAGAAGTTTGCAGAATCATCTAGATCGCTCTTTTCGAGCTATTTAATGCGAGAATCACGTTTTCTGGTGTATTCACCACTCCACTGTACGTTTGACATGCAGAACCGGAGATATCTTGGTTTCGGTCGAGTTTCAAGCTGAGATATGCATTTTCTACGATAATATTGGTGAGACCTCTGTCAGAAGTATGCAGAATCTTCGAGAACGTTCTTTTCGAGGTACTTAATGCGAGTAACACGTTTTCTGGTGTTTTGAACACTCCACAGTGCGTTTGATATGTAGAGCCGCCGATAACTTGGTATTCGTGGGGTTTCCAGCTGAAATATGCATTTTCTGCGATAAACTTGGTGTTTCATCTATGAGAAGTATGCAGAATCATCGAGAACGCTCTTTTCGAGGTAGTTAATGCGAGAAACACGTTTTCTGGTGTTTTCACCACTCCACAGTGCGTCTGATATGCAGAACAGGCGATATCTTGGTTTTCGTGGGGTTTCCAGCTGAGATATGCATTTTCTGCGATAATCTTGGTGAGTTTTCTGTCAGAAGTATGCCGAATCATCGAGATCGCTCTATTCGAGCTATTTAATGCGAGAAACACGTTATCTGGTTGTTTTCACCACTCCACAGTGCGTTTGATATGCAGAACCGGCGTCATCTTGATTTTCGTGAGGTTTCTAACTGAGATATGCATTTTCTGCGATAATATTGGTGAGAATTCAGTCAGAAGTATGCAGAATCATCTAGATTGCTCGTTTCGAGCTATTTAATGCGAGAAACACGTTTTCTGGTGTATTCACCACTCCACAGTACGTTAGACATGCAGAACCGGAGATATCTTCGTTTCGGTCGGGTTTCAAGCTGAGATATGCATTTTCTACGATAACATTGGTGAGACCTCTGTCAGAAGTATGCAGAATCTTCGAGAACGCTCTTTTCGAGCTACTTAATGCGAGAAACACGTTTTCTGGTGTTTTGACCACTCCACAGTGCGTTTGATATGTAGAGCCGCCGATAACTTGGTTTTCGTGGGGTTTCCAGCTGAAATATGCATTTTCTGCGATAATCTTGGTGTTTCATCTATGAGAAGTATGCAGAATCATCGAGAACGCTCTTTTCGAGCTAGTTAATGCGAGAAACACGTTTTCTGGTGTTTTGAGCACTCCACAGTACGTTTGACATGCAGAACCGGAGATATCTTGGTTTCGGTCGAGTTTCAAGCTGAAATATGCATTTTCTACGGTAATATTGGTGAGACCTCTGTCAGAAGTATGCAGAATATTCGAGAACGCTCTTTTCGAGCTACTTAATGCGAGAAACACGTTTTCTGGTGTTTTCACAACTCCACAGTGCGTCTGATATGCAGAACCGGCGATATCTTGGTTTTCGTGGGGTTTCCAGCTGAGATATGCATTTTCTGCGATAATATTGGTGAGACTTCAGTCAGAAGTATGCAGGATCATCGATATCGCCCTTTTGGAGCTATTTAATGCGAGAAACACGTTATCTGGTGTTTTGACCACTCCACAGTGCGTTTGATATGTAGAGCCGCCGATAACTTGGTTTTCGTGGGGTTTCCAGCTGAAATATGCATTTTCTGCGATAATCTTGGTGTTTCATCTATGAGAAGTATGCAGAATCATCGAGAACGCTCTTTTCGAGCTAGTTATTGCGTGAAACACGTTTTCTGGTGTTTTGAGCACTCCACAGTACGTTTGACATGCAGAACCGGAGATATCTTGGTTTCGGTCGAGTTTCAAGCTGAAATATGCATTTTCTACGATAATATTGGTGAGACCTCTGTCAGAAGTATGCAGAATCTTCGAGAACGCTCTTTTCGAGCTACATAATGCGAGAAACACGTTTTCTGGTGTTTTCTCCACTCCACAGTACGTTTGATGTGCAGAACCGGAGATAACTTGGTTTTCGTGAGGTTTCAAGCTGAGATATGCATTTTCTGCGATAATCCTGGTGAGACTTCAGTCAGAAGTATGCTGAATCATCCAGAACGCTCTTTTCGAGCTAGTTAATGCGAGTAACACGTTTTCTGGTGTTTTCACCACTCCACAGTACGTTAGACATGCAGGACCGGAGATATCTTCGTTTCGGTCGGGTTTCAAGCTGAGATATGCATTTTCTGCGATAATATTGGTGAGACTTCAGTCAGAAGTATGCAGAATCACCTAGATCGCTCGTTTCGAGCTATTTTATGCGAGAAACACGTTATCTGGTTGTTTTCACCACTCCACAGTGCGTTTGATATGCAGAACCGGCGATATCTGGATTTTCGTGGTGATTCCAGCTGAGATATGCATTTTCTACGATAATATTGGTGAGACTTCTGTCAGAAGTTTGCAGAATCATCTAGATCGCTCTTTTCGAGCTATTTAATGCGAGAAACACGTTTTCTGGTGTATTCACCACTCCACTGTACGTTTGACATGCAGAACCGGAGATATCTTGGTTTCGGTCGAGTTTCAAGCTGAGATATGCATTTTCTACGATAATATTGGTGAGACCTCTGTCAGAAGTATGCAGAATCTTCGAGAACGTTCTTTTCGAGGTACTTAATGCGAGTAACACGTTTTCTGGTGTTTTGAACACTCCACAGTGCGTTTGATATGTAGAGCCGCCGATAACTTGGTATTCGTGGGGTTTCCAGCTGAAATATGCATTTTCTGCGATAAACTTGGTGTTTCATCTATGAGAAGTATGCAGAATCATCGAGAACGCTCTTTTCGAGGTAGTTAATGCGAGAAACACGTTTTCTGGTGTTTTCACCACTCCACAGTGCGTCTGATATGCAGAACAGGCGATATCTTGGTTTTCGTGGGGTTTCCAGCTGAGATATGCATTTTCTGCGATAATCTTGGTGAGTTTTCTGTCAGAAGTATGCCGAATCATCGAGATCGCTCTATTCGAGCTATTTAATGCGAGAAACACGTTATCTGGTTGTTTTCACCACTCCACAGTGCGTTTGATATGCAGAACCGGCGTCATCTTGATTTTCGTGAGGTTTCTAACTGAGATATGCATTTTCTGCGATAATATTGGTGAGAATTCAGTCAGAAGTATGCAGAATCATCTAGATTGCTCGTTTCGAGCTATTTAATGCGAGAAACACGTTTTCTGGTGTATTCACCACTCCACAGTACGTTAGACATGCAGAACCGGAGATATCTTCGTTTCGGTCGGGTTTCAAGCTGAGATATGCATTTTCTACGATAACATTGGTGAGACCTCTGTCAGAAGTATGCAGAATCTTCGAGAACGCTCTTTTCGAGCTACTTAATGCGAGAAACACGTTTTCTGGTGTTTTGACCACTCCACAGTGCGTTTGATATGTAGAGCCGCCGATAACTTGGTTTTCGTGGGGTTTCCAGCTGAAATATGCATTTTCTGCGACAATCTTGGTGTTTCATCTATGAGAAGTATGCAGAATCATCGAGAACGCTCTTTTCGAGCTAGTTAATGCGAGAAACACGTTTTCTGGTGTTTTGAGCACTCCACAGTACGTTTGACATGCAGAACCGGAGATATCTTGGTTTCGGTCGAGTTTCAAGCTGAAATATGCATTTTCTACGGTAATATTGGTGAGACCTCTGTCAGAAGTATGCAGAATATTCGAGAACGCTCTTTTCGAGCTACTTAATGCGAGAAACACGTTTTCTGGTGTTTTCCCCACTCCACAGTACGTTTGATGTGCAGAACCGGAGATATATTGGTTTTCGTAGGGTTTCCAGCTGAGATATGAATTTTCTGCGATAATCTTGGTGAGTCTTCTGTCAGAAGTATGCAGAATCATCTAGATCGCTCGTTTCGAGCTATTTAATGCGAAAAAACCAGTTTTCTGGTGTTTTGACCACACCACAGTGCGTTTGATATGCAGAAATGGCGAAATCTTGGTTTTCGTCGGTTTTCATGCTGAGGTATGCATTTTCGGCGATAATCTTGGTGTTTCATCTATGAGAAGTATGCAGAATCATCGAGAACGCTCTTTTCGAGCTAGCTAATGCGAGAAACACGTTTTCTGGTGTTTTCACCACTCCGCAGTGCGTTTGATATGCAGAACCGGAGATATCTTGGTTTCGGTCGAGTTTCAAGCTGAGATATGCATTTTCTGCGATAATATTGGTGAGAATTCAGTCAGAAGTATGCAGAATCATCTAGATTGCTCGTTTCGAGCTATTTAATGCGAGAAACACGTTTTCTGGTGTATTCACCACTCCACAGTACGTTAGACATGCAGAACCGGAGATATCTTCGTTTCGGTCGGGTTTCAAGCTGAGATATGCATTTTCTACGATAACATTGGTGAGACCTCTGTCAGAAGTATGCAGAATCTTCGAGAACGCTCTTATCGAGCTACTTAATGCGAGAAACACGTTTTCTGGTGTTTTGACCACTCCACAGGGCGTTTGATATGTAGAGCCGCCGATAACTTGGTTTTCGTGGGGTTTCCAGCTGAAATATGCATTTTCTGCGATAATCTTGGTGTTTCATCTATGAGAAGTATGCAGAATCATCGAGAACGCTCTTTTCGAGCTAGTTAATGCGAGAAACACGTTTTCTGGTGTTTTGAGCACTCCACAGTACGTTTGACATGCAGAACCGGAGATATCTTGGTTTCGGTCGAGTTTCAAGCTGAAATATGCATTTTCTACGATAATATTGGTGAGACCTCTGTCAGAAGTATGCAGAATCTTCGAGAACGCTCTTTTCGAGCTACTTAATGCGAGAAACACGTTTTCTGGTGTTTTCTCCACTCCACAGTACGTTTGATGTGCAGAACCGGAGATAACTTGGTTTTCGTGTGGTTTCAAGCTGAGATATGCATTTTCTGCGATAATCCTGGTGAGACTTCAGTCAGAAGTTTGCAGAATCATCTAGATCTCTCTTTTCGAGCTATTTAATGCGTGAAACACGTTTTCTGGTGTATTCACCACTCCACTGTACGTTTGACATGCAGAACCGGAGATATCTTGGTTTCGGTCGAGTTTCAAGCTGAGATATGCATTTTCTACGATAATATTGATGAGACTTCTGTCAGAAGTATGCAGGATCTTCGAGAACGCTCTTTTCGAGCTACTTAATGCGAGAAACACGTTTTCTGGTGTTTTCACCACTCCACAGTGCGTCTGATATGCAGAACCGGCGATATCTTGGTTTTCGTGGGGTTTCCAGCTGAGATATGCATTTTCTGCGATAATATTGGTGAGACTTCAGTCAGAAGTATGCAGAATCATCGATATCGCCCTTTTGGAGCTATTTAATGCGAGAAACACGTTATCTGGTGTTTTGACCACTCCACAGTGCGTTTGATATGTAGAGCCGCCGATAACTTGGTTTTCGTGGGGTTTCCAGCTGAAATATGCATTTTCTGCGATAATCTTGGTGTTTCATCTATGAGAAGTATGCAGAATCATCGAGAACGCTCTTTTCGAGCTAGTTATTGCGAGAAACACGTTTTCTGGTGTTTTGAGCACTCCACAGTACGTTTGACATGCAGAACCGGAGATATCTTGGTTTCGGTCGAGTTTCAAGCTGAAATATGCATTTTCTACGATAATATTGGTGAGACCTCTGTCAGAAGTATGCAGAATCTTCGATAACGCTCTTTTCGAGCTACTTAATGCGAGAAACACGTTTTCTGGTGTTTTCTCCACTCCACAGTACGTTTGATGTGCAGAACCGGAGATAACTTGGTTTTCGTGAGGTTTCAAGCTGAGATATGCATTTTCTGCGATAATCCTGGTGAGACTTCAGTCAGAAGTATGCTGAATCATCCAGAACGCTCTTTTCGAGCTAGTTAATGCGAGTAACACGTTTTCTGGTGTTTTCACCACTCCACAGTACGTTAGACATGCAGGACCGGAGATATCTTGGTTTCGGTCAAGTTTCAAGCTGAGATATGCATTTTCTACGATAATATTGGTGAGACCTCTGTCAGAAGTATGCAGAATCTTCGAGAACGCTCTTTTCGAGCTACTTAATGCGAGAAACACGTTTTCTGGTGTTTTGAACACTCCACAGTGCGTTTGATATGTAGAGCCGCCGATAACTTTGTATTCGTGGGGTTTCCAGCTGAAATATGCATTTTCTGCGATAAACTTGGTGTTTCATCTATGAGAAGTATGCAGAATCATCGAGAACGCTCTTTTCGAGGTAGTTAACGCGAGAAACACGTTTTCTGGTGTTTTCACCACTCCACAGTGCGTCTGATATGCAGAACAGGCGATATCTTGGTTTTCGTGGGGTTTCCAGCTGAGATATGCATTTTCTGCGATAATCTTGGTGAGACTTCTGTCCGAAGTATGCAGAATCATCGCGATCGCTCTGTTCGAGCTATTTAATGCGAGAAACACGTTATCTGGTGTTTTCACCACTCCACAGTGCGTTTCATATGCAGTACCAGCGACATCTTGGTTTTCGTGGGGTTTCAAGCTGAGATATGCATTTTCTACGATAACATTGGTGAGACCTCTGTCAGAAGAATGCAGAATCTTCGAGAACGCTCTTTTCGAGCTACTTAATGCGAGAAACACGTTTTCTGGTGTTTTGACCACTCCACAGTGCGTTTGATATGTAGAGCCGCCGATAACTTGGTTTTCGTGGGGTTTCCAGCTGAAATATGCATTTTCTGCGATAATCTTGGTGTTTCATCTATGAGAAGTGTGCAGAATCATCGAGAACGCTCTTTTCGAGCTAGTTAATGCGAGAAACACGTTTTCTGGTGTTTTGAGCACTCCACAGTACGTTAGACCTGCAGGACCGGAGATATCTTCGTTTCGGTCGGGTTTCAAGCTGAGATATGCATTTTCTGCGTTAATATTGGTGAGACTTCAGTCAGAAGTATGCAGAATCACCTAGATCGCTCGTTTCGAGCTATTTTATGCGAGAAACACGTTATCTGGTTGTTTTCACCACTCCACAGTGCGTTTGATATGCAGAACCGGCGATATCTGGATTTTCGTGGTGTTTCCAGCTGAGATATGCATTTTCTACGATAATATTGTTGAGACTTCTGTCAGAAGTTTGCAGAATCATCTAGATCGCTCTTTTCGAGCTATTTAATGCGTGAAACACGTTTTCTGGTGTATTCACCACTCCACTGTACGTTTGACATGCAGAACCGGAGATATCTTGGTTTCGGTCGAGTTTCAAGCTGAGATATGCATTTTCTACGATAATATTGGTGAGACCTCTGTCAGAAGTATGCAGAATCTTCGAGAACGCTCTTTTCGAGCTACTTAATGCGAGAAACACGTTTTCTGGTGTTTTGAACACTCCACAGTGCGTTTGATATGTAGAGCCGCCGATAACTTGGTATTCGTGGGGTTTCCAGCTGAAATATGCATTTTCTGCGATAAACTTGGTGTTTCATCTATGAGAAGTATGCAGAATCATCGAGAACGCTCTTTTCGAGGTAGTTAATGCGAGAAACACGTTTTCTGGTGTTTTCACCACTCCACAGTGCGTTTCATATGCAGTACCAGCGATATCTTGGTTTTCGTGGGGTTTCAAACTGAGATATGCATTTTTTACGATAATCTTGGTGAGACTTCTGTCCGAAGTATGCAGACTCATCGAGATCGCTCTATTCGAGCTATTTAATGCGACAAACACGTTATCTGGTGTTTTCAGCACTCCACAGTGCGTATGATATGCAGAACCGGCGATATCTTGGTTTTCGTGGGGGTTCAAGCTTAGATATGCATTTTCTGCGATAATCTTGGTGAGACTTCTGTCCGAAGCATGCTGAATCATCGGGATCGCTCTTTTCGAGCTATTTAATGAGAGAAACACGTTCTCTGGTTGTTTTCACCACTCCACAGTGCGTTTGATGTGCAGAACCGGCGATAATCTTGTTTTCGTCGGGTTTCAAGCTGAGATATGCATTTTCTGCGATAATCTTGGTGAGACTTCTGTCCGAAGCATGCTGAATCATCGGGATCGCTCTTTTCGAGCTATTTAATGAGAGAAACACGTTCTCTGGTTGTTTTCACCACTCCACAGTGCGTTTGATGTGCAGAAGCGGCGATAATCTTGTTTTCGTCGGGTTTCAAGCTGAGATATGCACTTCCTGCGATAATCTTGGTGAGACTTCTGTCCGAAGTTTGCTGAATCATCGGGATCGCTCTTTTCGAGCTATTTAATGCGAGAAACACGTTCTCTGGTTGTTTTCACCACCCCACAGTGCGTTTGATATGCAGAACCGGCAACATCTTGATTTTCGTGAGGTTTCGAGCTGAGATATGCATTTTCTGCGATAATATTGGTGAGACTTCAGTCAGAAGTATGCAGAATCATCTAGATCGCTCTTTTCGAGCTACTTAATGCACGAAACAAGTTTTCTGGTGTTTTCACCACTCCACAGTACGTTTGACATGCAGAACCGGAGATATCTTGGTTTCGGTCGGGTTTCAAGCTGAGATATGCATTTTCTACGATAATCTTGGTGAAACATCTGTCCGAAGTATGCAGAAACATCGAGAGCGCTCTTTTCGAGCTATTTGATGCGAGAAACTCGTTTTCTGGGGTTTTCACCACTCCACAGTTCGTTGGATATGTAGAACCGGAGATATTTTGGTTTTCGTCGGGTTTCAAGCTGAGATATGCATTTTCTACGATAATCTTGGTGAAACATGTGTCCGAAGTATGCAGAAATATCAAGAGCGCTCTTTTCGAGCTATTTAATGCGAGAAACTCGTTTTCTGGGGTTTTCACCACTCCACAGTTCGTTGGATATGCAGAACCGGAGATATCTTGGTTTTCGTGGGGCTTCAAGCAGAGATATGCATTTTCTGCGATAATCTTGGTGAGACTTCTGTTAGAAGTATGCAGAATCATCGAGATCGCACTTTTCGAGCTATTTAATGCGAGAAACACGTTATCTGGTGTTTTCACCACTCCACAGTTGGTTTGATATGCAGAACCGGCGATATTTTGGTTTTCGTCGGGTTTCAAGCTGAGATATGCATTTTCTACGATAATCTTGGTGAAACATGTGTCCGAAGTATGCAGAAACATCAAGGGCGCCCTTTTCGAGCTATTTAATGCGAGAAACTCGTTTTCTGGGGTTTTCACCACTCCACAGTTGGTTTGATATGCAGAACCGGCGATATTTTGGTTTTCGTGGTGTTTCCCGCTGAGATATGCATTTTCTGCGATAATCTTGGATATTCTTCTGTGAGAAGTATGCAGAATCACCGAAATCGCTGTTTTCGTGCTACTTAATGCGAAAAACAAGTTTTCTGGTGTTTTCAGCACTTCACAGTGCGTTTGATATGCGGAAACTGCGATATCTTCGTTTTCGTGGGGTTTCCAGCTGAGACATGCATTTTCTGCGATAATGTTGGATATTCTTCTGTGAGAAGTATGGAGAATCACCGAAATCGCAGTTTTCGTGCTATTGAATGCGAAAAACACGTTTGATGGTGTTTTCAGCACTCCACAGTGCTTTTGATATGCCGAAACTGCGATATCTTCGATTTCGTGGGGTTTCCAGCTGAGACATGCATTTTCTACGATTATCTTGGATATTCTTCTGTGAGAAGTTTGCAGACTCACAGAAATCGCTGTTTTCGTGCTGTTTAATGCGAAAAACTCGTTTTCTGGTGTTTTCAGCACTCCACAGTGCGTTTGATATGCGGAAACTGCGATATCTTCGGTTTCATTGGGTTTCCAGATGAGATATGCATTTTCTACGATAATCTTGGATATTCTTCTGTGAGACGTTTGCAGAATCACAGAAATCGCTCTATTCGAGCAACTTAATGCGAGAAACACGTTATCCGGTTGTTTTCACCACTCCACAGTGCGTTTGATGTGCAGAACCGGCGACATCTTGATTTGCGTGATGTTTCTAGCTGAGATATGCATTTTCTGCGATAATATTGGTGAGACATCAGTCAGAAGTATGCAGATTCATCTAGATCGCTCGTTTTGAGCTATTTAATGCGAAAAAACAAGGTTTCTGGTGTTTTGATCACTCCACAGTGCGTTTGATATGTAGAGCCGACGATAACTTGGTTTTCGTGGGGTTTCCAGCTGAAATATGCATTTTCTGCGATAATCTTGGTGTTTCATCTATGAGAAGGATGCAGAATCATCGAGAACGCTCTTTTCGACCTAGCTAATGCGAGAAACACGCTTTCTGGTGTTTTCACCACTCCGCAGTGCGTTTGATATGCAGAACAGTAGATATCTTGGTTTTCGTGGGGTTTCAAGCTGAGATATGCATTTTCTGCGATAATCTTTTTGAGACTTCTGTCCGAAGTATGCAGAATCATCGAGATCGCTCGTTTCGAGCTACTTAATGCGAGAAACACGTTATCTGGTGTTTTCACCACTCCACAGTGCGTTGGATATGCAGAACCGGAGATATTTCGGTTTTCGTCGGGTTTCAAGCTGAGATATGCATTTTCTACGATAAGCTTGGTGAAACATCTGTCCGAAGTATGCAGAAACATCGAGAGCGCTCTTTTCGAGCTACTTAATGCGAGAAACACGTTTTCTGGGGTTTTCACCACTCCACAGTTCGTTGGATATGCAGAACCGGAGATAACTCTGTTTGGGTCGGGTTTCAAGCTGAGATATGCATTTGCTACGATAATCTTGGTGAGACTTCTGTCAGAAGTATGCTGAACCATCTAGATCGCTCTTTTCGAGCTACTTAATGCACGAAACACGTTTTCTGGTGTTTTCACCACTCCACGGTACGTTCGATGTGCAGAACCGGAGATAACTCGGTTTCGGTCGGGTTTCAAGCTGAGATATGCATTTGCTACGATAATCTTGGTGACACTTCTGTCAGAAGAATGCAGGATCTTCGAGAACGCTCTTTTCGAGCTACTTAATGCGAGAAACACGTTTTCTGGTGTTTTCACCACTCCACAGTGCGTTTAATATGCAGAACCGGAGACATCTTGGTTTTCGTGGGGTTTCAAGCTGAGATATGCATTTTCTGCGATAATCTTTTTGAGACTTCTGTCAGAAGTATGCTGAACCATCTAGATCGCTCTTTTCGAGCTACTTAATGCACGAAACACGTTTTCTGGTGTTTTCACCACTCCACGGTACGTTCGATGTGCAGAACCGGAGATAACTCGGTTTCGGTCGGGTTTCAAGCTGAGATATGCATTTGCTACGATAATCTTGGTGACACTTCTGTCAGAAGAATGCAGGATCTTCGAGAGCGCTCTTTTCGAGCTACTTAATGCGAGAAACACGTTTTCTGGGGTTTTCACCACTCCACAGTTCGTTGGATATGCAGAACCGGAGATAACTCTGTTTGGGTCGGGATTCAAGCTGAGATATGCATTTGCTACGATAATCTTGGTGAGACTTCTGTCAGAAGTATGCTGAACCATCTAGATCGCTCTTTTCGAGCTACTTAATGCGAGAAACACGTTTTCTGGTGTTTTGACCACTCCACAGTGCGTTTGATATGTAGAGAAGCTGATAACTTGGTTTTCGTGGGGTTTCCAGCTGAAATATGCATTTTCTGCGATAACCTTGGTGTTTCATCTATGAGAAGTATGCAGAATCATCGAGAACGCTCTTTTCGAGTTAGTTAATGCGAGAAACACGTTTTCTGGTGTTTTCAACATTCCACAGAGCGTCTGATATCCAGAACCGACGATATCTTGGTTTTCGTGGGGTTTCCAGCTGACATATGCATTTTCTGCGATCATCTTGGTGAGTCTTCTGTCAGAAGTATGCAGAATCATCGTGATCGATCTATTCGAGCTATTTAATGCGAGAAAAACGTTTTCTGGTGTTTTCACCACCCCACAGCGCGTTTGATATGCAGAACCGGCGACATCGTGGTTTTCGTCGGGTTTCAAGCTGAGATATGCATTTTCTGCGATAATATTGGTGAGACTTCAGTCAGAAGTATGCAGAATCACCTAGATCGCTCTTTTCGAGCTATTTAATGCGAGAAACACGTTATCTGGTGTTTTGACCACTCCAAAGTTCGTTTGATATGTAGAGCCGCCGATAACTTGGTTTTCGTGTGGTTTCCAGCTGAAATATGCATTTTCTGCGATAATCTTGGTGTTTCATCTATGAGAAGTATGCAGAATCATCGATATCGCTCTTTTCGAGCTATATAATGCGAGAAACACGTTATCTGGTGTTTTGACCACTCCACAGTGTGTTTGATATGCAGAGCCGCCGATAACTTGGTTTTCGTGGGGTTTCCAGCTGAAATATGCATTTTCTGCGATAATCTTTGTGTTTCATCTATGAGAAGTATGCAGAATCATCGAGAACGCTATTTTCGAGTTCGTTAATACGAGAAACACGTTTTCTGGTGTTTTCAACATTCCACAGTGCGTGTGATATGCAGAACCGACGATATCTTGGTTTTCGTGGGGTTTCCAGCTGAGATATGCATTTTCTGCGATCATCTTGGTGAGTCTTCTGTCAGAAGTATGCAGAATCATCTAGGTCGCTCGTTTCGAGCGATTTAATGCGAGAAACACGTTATCTGGTTGTTTTCACCACTCCACAGTGCGTTTGATATGCAGAACCGGCGTCATGTTGATTTTCGTGAGGTTTCAAGCTGAGATATGCATTTTCTGCGATAATATTGGTGAGACTTCTGTTCGAAGTATGCAGAACCATCGATATCGCTCTTTTCGAGCTATTTAATGCGAGAAACGCGTTATCTGGTGTTTTGACCACTCCACAGAGCGTTTGATATGTAGAGCCGCCGATAACTTGGTTTTCGTGGGGTTTCCAGCTGAAATATGCATTTTCTGCGATAATCTTGGAGTTTCATCTATAAGACGTATGCAGAATCATCGAGAACGCTCTTTTCGAGCTAGTTAATGCGAGAAACACGTTTTCTAGTGTTTTCACCACTCCACAGTGCGTCTGATATGCAGAACAGGCGATATCTTGGTTTTCGTGGGGTTTCCAGCTGAGATATGCTTTTTCTGCGATAATATTGGTGAGATTTCAGTCAGAAGTATGCAGAATCATCGATATCGCTCTTTTCCAGCTATTTAATGCGAGAAACACGTTATCTGGTGTTTTGACCACTCCACAGTGCGTTTGATATGTAGAACCGGCGACATCTTGATTATCGTGAGGTTTCTAGCTGAAATATTCATTTTCTGCATTAATCTTGGTGTTTCATCTATGAGAGGTATGCAGAATCATCGAGAACGCTCTTTTCGAGCTAGTTAATGCGAGAAACACGTTTTCTATTGTTTTCACCACTCCACAGTGCGTCTGATATGCAGAACAGGCGATATGTTGGTTTTCGTGGGGTTTCCAGCTGAGATATGCATTTTCTGCGATAATATTTGTGAGACTTCTGTCCGAAGTATGCAGAATCATCGATATCGCTCTTTTCGAGCTATTTAATGCGAGAAACACGTTATCTGGTGTACTGACCACTCCACAGTGCGTTTGATATGCAGAACCGGCGATATCTTGGTTTTCGTGGGGTTTCCAGCTGAGATATGCATTTTCTGCGATAATATTGGTGAGACTTATGTCCGAAGTATGCAGAATCATCGATATCGCTCTTTTCAAACTAGTTAATGCGAGAAACACGTTTTCTGGTGTTTTCAGCACTCCACAGTGCGTCTGATATGCAGAACCGGCGATATCTTGATTTTCGTGGTGTTTCCAGCTGAGATATGCATTTTCTGCGATAATCTTGATGAGACTTCAGTCAGAAGTATGCAGAATCATCTAGATCGTTCGTTTCGAGCTATTTAATGCGAGAAACACGTTTTCTGGGGTTTTCACCACTCCACAGTACGTTTGACATGCAGAACCGGAGATATCTTGGTTTCGGTCGGGTTTCAAGCTGAGATATGCATTTTCTACGATAATCCAAGTGAAACATCTGTCCGAAGTATGCAGAAACATCGAGAGCGCTCTTTTCGAGCTGTTTAATGCGAGAAACTCGTTTTCTGGGGTTTTCACCACTCCACAGTACGTTTGACATGCAGAACCGGAGATATCTTGGTTTCGGTCGGGTTTCAAGCTGAGATATGCATTTTTTAGATAATTTTGGTGAGACTTCTGTCCGAAGTATGCAGAATCATCGAGATCGCTCGTTTCGAGCTATTTAATGCGAGAAACACGTTATCTGGTGTTTTCACCACTCCACAGTGCGTTTGATATGCAGAACAGTAGATATCTTGGTTTTCGTAGGGTTTCAAGCTGAGATATGCATTTTCTGCGATCATCTTGGTGAGTCTTCTGTCAGAAGTATGCAGAATCATCTAGGTCGCTCGTTTCGAGCGATTTAATGCGAGAAACACGTTATCTGGTTGTTTTCACCACTCCACAGTGCGTTTGATATGCAGAACCGGCGTCATGTTGATTTTCGTGAGGTTTCAAGCTGAGATATGCATTTTTTAGATAATTTTGGTGAGACTTCTGTCCGAAGTATGCAGAATCATCGAGATCGCTCGTTTCGAGCTATTTAATGCGAGAAACACGTTATCTGGTGTTTTCACCACTCCACAGTGCGTTTGATATGCAGAACAGTAGATATCTTGGTTTTCGTAGGGTTTCATGCTGAGATATGCATTTTGTACGATAAGCTTGGTGAGACATCTGTCCGAAGTATGCAGAAACATCGAGAGCGCTCTTTTCGAGCTATTTCATTCGAGAAACACGTTTTCTGGGGTTTTCACCACTCCACAGTTCTTTGGATATGCAAAACAGGAGATATCTTGGTTTGCGTGGGGTTTCAAGCAGAGATATGCATTTTCTGCGATAATCTTGGTGACACATCTGTCCGAAGTATGCAGAAACATCGAGATCGCACTTTTCGAGCTATTTAATGCGAGAAACACGTTATCTGGTGTTTTCACCACTCCACAGTGCGTTTGATATGCAGAACCGGCGATATCTTGGTTTTCGTGGGGTTTCAAGCTGAGATATGCATATTCAGCGATAATCTTGTTGAGACTTCTGTCCGAAGTATGCAGAATCATCGAGATCGCTCGTTTCGAGCTATTTAATGCGAGAAACACGTTATCCGGTGTTTTCACAACTCCACAGTGCGTTTGATATACAGAACCAGCGATATCTTGGCTTTCGTGGGGTTTCAAGCTGAGATATGCATTTTTTACGATAATCTTGTTGAGACTTCTGTCCGAAGTATGCAGAATCATCGAGATCGCACTTTTCGAGCTATTTAATGCGAGAAACACGTTATCTGGTGTTTTCACCACTCCACAGTTGGTTTGATATGCAGAACCAGCGATATCTTGGCTTTCGTGGGGTTTCAAGCTGAGATATGCATTTTTTACGATAATCTTGTTGAGACTTCTGTCCGAAGTATGCAGAATCATCGAGATCGCACTTTTCGAGCTATTTAATGCGAGAAACACGTTATCTGGTGTTTTCACCACTCCACAGTTGGTTTGATATGCAGAACCAGCGATATCTTGGCTTTCGTGGGGTTTCAAGCTGAGATATGCATTTTTTACGATAATCTTGTTGAGACTTCTGTCCGAAGTATGCAGAATCATCGAGATCGCACTTTTCGAGCTATTTAATGCGAGAAACACGTTATCTGGTGTTTTCACCACTCCACAGTGCGTATGTTATGCAGAACCTGCGATATCTTGGTTTTCGTGGGGTTTCAAGCTCAGATATGCATTTTCTGCGATAATCTTGGTGAGACTTCTGTCCGAAGTATGCAGAATCATCGAGATCGCTCTTTTCGAGCTATTTAATGCGAGAAACAAGTTATCTGGTGTTTTCACCACTCCACAGTGCGTTTGATATGCAGAACCTGCGATATCTTGGTTTTCGTGGGGTTCAAGCTCAGATATGCATTTTCTGCGATTATCTTGGTGAGACTTCTGTCCGAAGTATGCAGAAACATCGAGAGCGCTCTTTTCGAGCTATTTAATGCGAGAAACTCGATTTCTGGGGTTTTCACCACTCCACAGTGCGTTGGATATGAAGAACCGGAGATATTTTGGTTTTCGTCGGGTTTCAAGCTGAGATATGCATTTCCTACGATAAGCTTGGTGAGACATCTGTCCGAAGTGTGCAGAAACATCGAGAGCGCTCTATTCGAGCTATTTAATGCGAGAAACTCGTTTTCTGGGGTTTTCACCACTCCACAGTTCGTTGGATATGCAGAACCGGAGATATCTTGGTTTTCGTAGGGTTTCAAGCTGAGATATGCATTTTCTGCGATAATCTTGGTGAGACTTCTGTCCGAAGTATGCAGAATCATCGAGATCGCTCTTTTCGAGCTATTTAATGCGAGAAACAAGTTATCTGGTGTTTTCACCACTCCACAGTGCGTTTGATATGCAGCACCTGCGATATCTTGGTTTTCGTGGGGTTTCAAGCTCAGATATGCATTTTCTGCGATAATCTTGGTGAGACTTCTGTCCGAAGTATGCAGAATCATCGAGATCGCACTTTTCGAGCTATTTAATGCGAGAAACACGTTATCTGGTGTTTTCACCACTCCACAGTGCGTTTGATATGCAGAACCGGCGATATCTTGGTATTTGTGGGGTTTCAAGCTGAGTTATGCATTTTTTACGATAATCTTGGTGAGACTTCTGTCCGAAGTATGCTTTATCATCGAGATCGCTCTATTCGAGCTATTTAATGCGAGAAACACGTTATCTGGTGTTTTCAGCACTCCACAGTGCGTTTGATATGCAGAACCAGCGATATCCTGGTTTTCGTGGGGATTCTAGCTGAGATATGCAAATTCTGCGATAATCTTGGTGAGACTTCTGTCCGAAGTATGCAGAATCATCGAGATCGCTCTTTTCGAGCTATTTAATGCGAGAAACAAGTTATCTGGTGTTTTCACCACTCCACAGTGCGTTTGATATGCAGAACCTGCGATATCTTGGTTTTCGTGGGGTTTCAAGCTCAGATATGCATTTTCAGCGATAATCTTGGTGAGACTTCTGTCCGAAGTATGAAGAATTATCGAGATCGCTCTATTCGAGCTATTTAATGCGAGAAACACGTTTTCTGGCGTATTCGCCACTCCACAGTTCGTTGGATATGCAGAACAGTAGATATCTTGGTTTTCGTGGGGTTTCAAGCAGAGAATGCATTTTCTGCGATAATCTTGGTGAGACTTCTGTTAGAAGTATGCAGAATCATCGAGATCGCACTTTTCGAGCTATTTAATGCGAGAAACACGTTATCTGGTGTTTTCACCACTCCACAGTTGGTTTGATATGCAGAACCAGCGATATCTTGGCTTTCGTGGGGTTTCAAGCTGAGATATGCATTTTTTACGATAATCTTGTTGAGACTTCTGTCCGAAGTATGCAGAATCATCGAGATCGCACTTTTCGAGCTATTTAATGCGAGAAACACCTTATCCGGTGTTTTCACCACTCCACAGTGCGTTTGAAATGCAGAACAGTAGATATCTTGGTTTTCGTAGGGTTTCAAGCTGAGATATGCATTTTCTGCGATAATCTTGTTGAGACTTCTGTCCGAAGTATGCAGAAACATCGAGAGCGCTCTTTTCGAGCTATTTAATGCGCGAAACACGTTTTCTGGGGTTTTCACCACTCCACAGTTCTTTGGATATGCAGAACCGGCGATATCTTGGTTTTCGTGGGGTTTCAAGCTGAGATATGCATTTTCTGCGATAATCTTGGTGAGACTTCTGTCCGAAGTATGCTGTATCATCGAGATCGCTCTTTTCGAGCTAGTTAGTGCGAGAAACACGTTATCTGGTGTTTTCACCACTCCACAGTGCGTTTGATATGCAGAACAGTAGATATCTTGGTTTTCGTAGGGTTTCAAGCTGAGATATGCATTTTCAGCGATAATCTTGGTGAGACTTCTGTCCGAAGTATGCAGAATCATCGAGATCGCACTTTTCGAGCTATTTAATGCGAGAAACACGTTATCTGGTGTTTTCACCACTCCACAGTGCGTTTGATATGCAGAACCGGCGATATCTTGGTATTTGTGGGGTTTCAAGCTGAGTTATGCATTTTTTACGATAATCTTGGTGAGACTTCTGTCCGAAGTATGCTTTATCATCGAGATCGCTCTATTCGAGCTATTTAATGCGAGAAACACGTTATCTGGTGTTTTCAGCACTCCACAGTGCGTTTGATATGCAGAACCAGCGATATCCTGGTTTTCGTGGGGATTCAAGCTGAGATATGCAAATTCTGCGATAATCTTGGTGAGACTTCTGTCCGAAGTATGCAGAATCATCGAGATCGCTCTTTTCGAGCTATTTAATGCGAGAAACAAGTTATCTGGTGTTTTCACCACTCCACAGTGCGTTTGATATGCAGAACCTGCGATATCTTGGTTTTCGTGGGGTTTCAAGCTCAGATATGCATTTTCAGCGATAATCTTGGTGAGACTTCTGTCCGAAGTATGAAGAATTATCGAGATCGCTCTATTCGAGCTATTTAATGCGAGAAACACGTTTTCTGGCGTTTTCGCCACTCCACAGTTCGTTGGATATGCAGAACAGTAGATATCTTGGTTTTCGTGGGGTTTCAAGCAGAGAATGCATTTTCTGCGATAATCTTGGTGAGACTTCTGTTAGAAGTATGCAGAATCATCGAGATCGCACTTTTCGAGCTATTTAATGCGAGAAACACGTTATCTGGTGTTTTCACCACTCCACAGTTGGTTTGATATGCAGAACCAGCGATATCTTGGCTTTCGTGGGGTTTCAAGCTGAGATATGCATTTTTTACGATAATCTTGTTGAGACTTCTGTCCGAAGTATGCAGAATCATCGAGATCGCACTTTTCGAGCTATTTAATGCGAGAAACACCTTATCCGGTGTTTTCACCACTCCACAGTGCGTTTGAAATGCAGAACAGTAGATATCTTGGTTTTCGTAGGGTTTCAAGCTGAGATATGCATTTTCTGCGATAATCTTGTTGAGACTTCTGTCCGAAGTATGCAGAAACATCGAGAGCGCTCTTTTCGAGCTATTTAATGCGCGAAACACCTTTTCTGGGGTTTTCACCACTCCACAGTTCTTTGGATATGCAGAACCGGCGATATCTTGGTTTTCGTGGGGTTTCATGCTGAGATATGCATTTTCTGCGATAATCTTGGTGAGACTTCTGTCCGAAGTATGCTGTATCATCGAGATCGCTCTTTTCGAGCTAGTTAGTGCGAGAAACACGTTATCTGGTGTTTTCACCACTCCACAGTGCGTTTGATATGCAGAACAGTAGATATCTTGGTTTTCGTAGGGTTTCAAGCTGAGATATGCATTTTCAGCGATAATCTTGTTGAGACTTCTGTCCGAAGTATGCAGAATCATCGAGATCGCTCGTTTCGAGCTATTTAATGCGAGAAACACGTTATCCGGTGTTTTCACAACTCCACAGTGCGTTTGATATGCAGAACAGTAGATATCTTGGTTTTCGTGGGGTTTCAAGCTGAGATATGCATTTTTTACGATAATCTTGTTGAGACTTCTGTCCGAAGTATGCAGAATCTTCGAGATCGCACTTTTCGAGCTATTTAATGCGAGAAACACGTTATCTGGTGTTTTGACCACTCCACAGTGCGTTTGATATGTAGAGACGCCGATAACTTGGTTTTCGTGGGGTTTCCAGCTGAAATATGCATTTTCTGCGATAATCTTGGTGTTTCATCTATGAGAAGTATGCAGAATCATCGAGAACGCTCTTTTCGAGCTAGCTAATGCGAGAAACACGTTTTCTGGTGTTTTCACCACGCCACAGTGCGTTTGATATGCAGAACAGTAGATATCTTGGTTTTCGTGGGGTTTCAAGCTGAGATATGCATTTTCTGCGTTAATCTTGGTGTGACTTCTGTTAGAAGTATGCAGAATCATCGAGATCGCACTTTTCGAGCTATTTAATGCGAGAATCACGTTATCTGGTGTTTTCTCCACTCCACAGTTGGTTTGATATGCAGAACCGGCGATATTTTGGTTTTCGTCGGGTTTCAAGCTGAGATATGCATTTTCTACGATAATCTAGGTGAAACATCTGTCCGAAGTATGCAGAAACATCGAGAGCGCTCTTTACGAGCTATTTAATGCGAGAAACACGTTTTCTGGGGTTTTCACCACTCCACAGTTAGTTGGATATGCAGAACCGGAGATATCTTGGTTTTCGTGGCGTTTCAAGCTGAGATATGCATATCCTGCGATTATCTTGGTGAGACTTCTGTCCGAAGTAAGCTGAATCATCGAGATCGCTCTTTTCGAGCTAGTTAGTGCGAGAAACACGTTTTCTGGTGTTTTCACCACGCCACAGTGCGTTTGATATGCAGAACAGTAGATATCTTGGTTTTCGTGGGGTTTCCAGCAGAGATATGCATTTTCTGCGTTAATCTTGGTGTGACTTCTGTTAGAAGTATGCAGAATCATCGAGATCGCACTTTTCGAGCTATTTAATGCGAGAAACACGTTTTCTGGGGTTTTCACCACTCCACAGTTAGTTGGATATGCAGAACCGGCGATATTTTGGTTTTCGTCGGGTTTCAAGCTGAGATATGCATTTTCTACGATAATCTTGGTGAAACATCTGTCCGAAGTATGCAGAAACATCGAGAGCGCACTTTTCGAGCTATTTAATGCGAGAAACTCGTTTTCTGGGGTTTTCACCACTCCACAGTGCGTTTGATATGCAGAACAGTAGATATCTTGGTTTTCGTGGGGTTTCAAGCTGAGATATGCATTTTCTGCGATAATCTTGTTGAGCATTCTGTCCGAAGTAAGCAGAATCATCGAAATCGCTCGTTTCGAGATATTTAATGCGAGAAACACGTTATCTGGTGTTTTCACCACTCCACAGTGCTTATGTTATGCAGAACCGACGATATCTTGGTTTTCGTGGGGTTTCAAGCTCAGATATGCATTTTCTGCGATAATCTTGGTGAGATTTCTGTCCGAAGTATGCAGAGTCATCGAGATCGTACTTTTCGAGCTATTTAATGCGAGAAACACGTTTTCTGGGGTTTTCACCACTCCACAGTTCGTTGGATATGCAGAACTGGAGATATCTTGGTTTTCGTGGGGTTTCTAGTACAGATATGCATTTTCTGCGATAATCATGGTGAGACTTCTGTCCGAAGTATGCTAAATCATCGAGATCGCACTTTTCGAGCTATTTAATGCGAGAAACACGTTATCTGGTGTTTTCACCACTCCACAGTGCGTTTGATATGCAGAACCGACGATATCTTGGTTTTCGTGGGGTTTCAAGCTCAGATATGCATTTTCTGCGATAATCTTGGTGAGACTTCTGTCCGAAGTATGCAGAGTCATCGAGATCGTACTTTTCGAGCTATTTAATGCGAGAAACACGTTTTCTGGGGTTTTCCCCACTCCACAGTTCGTTGGATATGCAGAACAGGAGATATCTTGGTTTTCGTGGGGTTTCTAGCAGAGATATGCATTTTCTGCGATAATCATGGTGAGACTTCTGTCCGAAGTATGCTTAATCATCGAGATCGCACTTTTCGAGCTATTTAATGCGAGAAACACGTTATCTGGTGTTTTCACCACTCCACAGTGCTTCTGACATGCAGAACCGGCGATATCGTGGTTTTTGTGGGGTTTCAAGCTGAGTTATGCATTTTTTACGATAAGCTTGGTGAGACATCTGTCCGAAGTATGCAGAAACATCGAGAGCGCTCTTTTCGAGCTATTTAATGCGAGAAACTCGATTTCTGGGGTTTTCACCACACCACAGTGCGTTGGATATGAAGAACCGGAGATATTTTGGTTTTCTTCGGGTTTCAAGCTGAGATATGCATTTCCTACGATAAGCTTGGTGAGACATCTGTCCGAAGTGAGCAGAAACATCGAGAGCGCTCTATTCGAGCTATTTAATGCGAGAAACTCGTTTTCTGGGGTTTTCACCACTCCACAGTTCGTTGGATATGCAGAACCGGAGATATCTTGGTTTTCGTAGGTTTTCAAGCTGAGATATGCATTTTCTGCGATAATCTTGGTGAGACTTCTGTCCGAAGTATGCAGAATCATCGAGATCGCTCTTTTCGAGCTATTTAATGCGAGAAACAAGTTATCTGGTGTTTTCTCCACTCCACAGTGCGTTTGATAAGCAGAACCTGCGATATCTTGGTTTTGGTGGGGTTTCAAGCTCAGATATGCATTTTCTGCGATAATCTTGGTGAGACTTCTGTCCGAAGAATGCAGAATCATCGAGATCGCACTTTTCGAGCTATTTAATGCGAGAAACACGTTATCTGGTGTTTTCACCACTCCACAGTGCGTTTGATATGCAGAACCGGCGATATCTTGGTATTTGTGGGGTTTCAAGCTGAGTTATGCATTTTTTACGATAATCTTGGTGAGACTTCTGTCCGAAGTATGCTTTATCATCGAGATCGCTCTATTCGAGCTATTTAATGCGAGAAACACGTTATCTGGTGTTTTCAGCACTCCACAGTGCGTTTGATACGCAGAACCAGCGATATCCTGGTTTTCGTGGGGATTCAAGCTGAGATATGCAAATTCTGCGATAATCTTTGTGAGACCTCTGTCCGAAGTATGCTTAATCATCGAGATCGCTCGTTTCGAGTTATTTAATTCGAGAAACACGTTATCTGGTGTTTTCACCACTCCACAGTGCGTATGTTATGCAGAACCGGAAAATATCTTGGTTTCGGTCGGGTTTCAAGCTGAGATATGCATTTTCTACGATAATCCTGGTGAGACTTCTGTCAGAAGTATGCAGAATCTTCGAGATCGCACTTTTCGAGCTATTTAATGCGAGAAACACGTTATCCGGTGTTTTCACAACTCCACAGTGCGTTTGATATGCAGAACAGTAGATATCTTGGTTTTCGTGGGGTTTCAAGCTGAGATATGCATTTTTTACGATAATCTTGTTGAGACTTCTGTCCGAAGTATGCAGAATCATCGAGAACGCTCTTTTCGAGCTAGCTAATGCGAGAAACAAGTTTTCTGGTGTTTTCACCACGCCACAGTGCGTTTGATATGCAGAACAGTAGATATCTTGGTTTTCGTGGGGTTTCAAGCTGAGATATGCATTTTCTGCGAAAAGCTTGGTGAAACATCTGTCCGAAGTATGCAGAAACATTGAGAGCGCTCTTTTCGAGCTATTTAATGCGAGAAACACGTTTTCTGGGGTTTTCACCACTCCACAGTTAGTTGGATATGCAGAACCGGAGATATCTTGGTTTTCGTGGCGTTTCAAGCTGAGATATGCATATCCTGCGATAATCTTGGTGAGACTTCTGTCCGAAGTATGCTGAATCATCTAGATCGCTCTTTTCGAGCTATTTAATGCGAGAAACACGTTATCTGGTGTTTTCACCACTCCACAGTGCGTTTGATATGCAGAACAGTAGATATCTTGGTTTTCGTGGGGTTTCAAGCAGAGATATGCATTTTCTGCGATAATGTTGGTGAGACTTCTGTCCGAAGTATGAAGAATTATCGAGATCGCTCTATTCGAGCTATTTAATGCGAGAAACACGTTTTCTGGGGTTTTCAACACTCCACAGTTAGTTGGATATGCAGAACTGGAGATATCTTGGTTTTCGTGGGGTTTCTAGTACAGATATGCATTTTCTGCGATAATCTTGGTGGGTCTTTTGTCAGAAGTATGCAGAATCATCTAGATCGCTCTTTTCGAGCTACTTAATGCACGAAACACGTTTTCTGGTGTTTTCACCACTCCACAGTACGTTTGACATGCAGAACCGGAGATATCTTGGTTTCGGTCGGGTTTCAAGCTGAGATATGCATTTTCTACGATAATCTTGGTGAAACATCTGTCCGAAGTATGCAGAAACATCGAGAGCGCTCTTTTCGAGCTATTTAATGCGAGAAACTCGTTTTCTGGGGTTTTCACCACTCCACAGTTCGTTGGATATGCAGAACCGGAGATATCTTGGTTTTCGTGGGGTTTCAAGCTGAGATATGCATTTCCTGCGATAATCTTGGTGAGACTTCTGTCCGATGTATGCTGAATCATCGAGATCGCTCTTTTCGAGCTATTTAATGCGAGAAACACGTTCTCTGGTTGTTTTCACCACTCCACAGTGCGTTTGATATGCAGAACAGGCGATATCTTGATTTTGGTGGTGTTTCCAGCTGATATATGCATTTTCTGCGATAATCTTGGTGGGTCTTTTGTCAGAAGTATGCAGAATCATCTAGATCGCTCTTTTCGAGCTACTTAATGCACGAATCTCGTTTTCTGGTGTTTTCACCACTCCACAGTACGTTTGACATGCAGAACCGGAGATATCTTGGTTTCGGTCGGGTTTCAAGCTGAGATATGCATTTTCTACGATAATCCTGGTGAGACTTCTGTCAGAAGTATGCAGAATCTTCGAGAACGCTCGTTTCGAGCTACTTAATGCACGAAACACGTTTTCTGGTGTTTTCACCACTCCACAGTACGTTTGACATGCAGAACCGGAGATATCTTGGTTTCGGTCGGGTTTCAAGCTGAGATATGCATTTTCTACGATAATCTTGGTGAAACATCTGTCCGAAGTATGCAGAAACATCGAGAGCGCTCTTTTCGAGCTACTTAATGCGAGAAACTCGTTTTCTGGGGTTTTCACCACTCCACAGTTCGTTGGATATGCAGAACCGGAGATAACTCGGTTTCGGTCGGGTTTCAAGCTGAGATATGCATTTTCTGCGATAATCTTGGCGAGACTTCTGTCCGAAGTATGCTGAATCATCGAGATCGCTCTTTTCGAGCTAGTTAATGCGAGAAACACGTTCTCTGGTTGTTTTCACCACTCCACAGTGCGTTTGATATGCAGAACAGGCGATATCTTGATTTTCGTGGTGTTTCCAGCTGAGATATGCATTTTCTGCGATAATCTTGGTGGGTCTTTTGTCAGAAGTATGCCGAATCAACTAGATCGCTCTTTTCGAGCTACTTAATGCACGAAACACGTTTTCTGGTGTTTTCACCACTCCACAGTACGTTTGACATGCAGAACCGGAGATATCTTGGTTTCGGTCGGGTTTCAAGCTGAGATATGCATTTTCTACGATAATCCTGGTGAGACTTCTGTCAGAAGTGTGCAGAATCTTCGAGAACGCTCTTTTCGAGCTACTTAATGCGCGAAACACGTTTTCTGGTGTTTTCACCACTCCACAGTGCGTATGATATGCAGAACCGGCGATATCTTGGTTTTCGTGGGGTTTCAAGCTGAGATATGCATTTCCTGCGATAACCTTGGTGAGACTTCTGTCCGAAGTATGCTGAATCATCGAGATCGCTCTTTTCGAGCTACTTAATGCACGAAACACGTTTTCTGGTGTTTACACCACTCCACAGTACGATTGACATGCAGAACCGGCGATATTTTGGTTTTCGTCGGGTTTCAAGCTGAGATATGCATTTCCTGCGATAATCTTGGTGAAACATCTGTCCGAAGTATGCAGAAACATCGAGAGCGCTCTTTTCGAGCTATTTAATGCAAGAAACTCGTTTTCTGGGGTTTTCACCACTCCACAGTTCGCGGGATATGCAGAACCGGAGATATCTTGGTTTTCGTGGGGTTTCAAGCTGAGATATGCATTTCCTGCGATAATCTTGGTGAGACTTCTGTCCGAAGTATGCTGAATCATCGAGATCGCTCTTTTCGAGCTATTTAATGCGAGAAACACGTTATCTGGTGTTTTCACCACTCCACAGTGCGTATGATATGCAGAACCGGCGATATCTTGGTTTTCGTGGGGTTTCAAGCTGAGATATGCATTTTCTGCGATAATCTTGGTGGGTCTTTTGTCAGAAGTATGCAGAATCATCCAGATCGCTCTTTTCGAGCTACTTAATGCACGAAACACGTTTTCTGGTGTTTTCACCACTCCACAGTACGTTTGACATGCAGAACCGGAGATATCTTGGTTTCGGTCGGGTTTCAAGCTGAGATATGCATTTTCTACGATAATCCTGGTGAGACTTCTGTCAGAAGTGTGCAGAATCTTCGAGAACGCTCTTTTCGAGCTACTTAATGCGCGAAACACGTTTTCTGGTGTTTTCACCACTCCACGGTACGTTTGATGTGCAGAACCGGAGATAACTCGGTTTTCGTCGGGTTTCAAGCTGAGATATGCATTTTCTGCGATAATCTTGGCGAGACTTCTGTCCGAAGTATGCTGAATCATCGAGATCGCTCTTTTCGAGCTAGTTAATGCGAGAAACTCGTTTTCTGGGGTTTTCACCACTCCACAGTTCGTTGGATATGCAGAACCGGAGATATCTTGGTTTTCCTGGGGTTTCAAGCTGAGATATGCATTTCCTGCGATAATCTTGGTGAGACTTCTGTCCGATGTATGCTGAATCATCGAGATCGCTCTTTTCGAGCTATTTAATGCGAGAAACACGTTCTCTGGTTGTTTTCACCACTCCACAGTGCGTTTGATATGCAGAACAGGCGATATCTTGATTTTGGTGGTGTTTCCAGCTGATATATGCATTTTCTGCGATAATCTTGGTGGGTCTTTTGTCAGAAGTATGCAGAATCATCTAGATCGCTCTTTTCGAGCTACTTAATGCACAAATCACGTTTTCTGGTGTTTTCACCACTCCACAGTACGTTTGACATGCAGAACCGGAGATATCTTGGTTTCGGACGGGTTTCAAGCTGAGATATGCATTTTCTACGATAATCCTGGTGAGACTTCTGTCAGAAGTATGCAGAATCTTCGAGAACGCTCGTTTCGAGCTACTTAATGCACGAAACACGTTTTCTGGTGTTTTCACCACTCCACAGTACGATTGACATGCAGAACCGGCGATATTTTGGTTTTCGTCGGGTTTCAAGCTGAGATATGCATTTTCTACGATAAGCTTGGTGAAACATCTGTCAGAAGTGTGCAGAATCTTCGAGAACGCTCTTTTCGAGCTACTTAATGCGCGAAACACGTTTTCTGGTGTTTTCACCACTCCACGGTACGTTTGATGTGCAGAACCGGAGATAACTCGGTTTTCGTCGGGTTTCAAGATGAGATATGCATTTTCTGCGATAATCTTGGCGAGACTTCTGTCCGAAGTATGCTGAATCATCGAGATCGCTCTTTTCGAGCTAGTTAATGCGAGAAACACGTTCTCTGGTTGTTTTCACCACTCCACAGTGCGTTTGATATGCAGAACAGGCGATATCTTGATTTTCGTGGTGTTTCCAGCTGAGATATGCATTTTCTGCGATAATCTTGGTGGGTCTTTTGTCAGAAGTATGCAGAATCAACTAGATCGCTCTTTTCGAGCTACTTAATGCACGAAACACGTTTTCTGGTGTTTTCACCACTCCACAGTACGTTTGACATGCAGAACCGGAGATATCTTGGTTTCGGTCGGGTTTCAAGCTGAGATATGCATTTTCTACGATAATCCTGGTGAGACTTCTGTCAGAAGTGTGCAGAATCTTCGAGAACGCTCTTTTCGAGCTACTTAATGCGCGAAACACGTTTTCTGGTGTTTTCACCACTCCACAGTACGTTTGACATGCAGAACCGGAGATATCTTGGTTTCGGTCGGGTTTCAAGCTGAGATATGCATTTTCTACGATAATCCTGGTGAGACTTCTGTCCGAAGTATGCTGAATCTTCGAGAACGCTCTTTTCGAGCTACTTAATGCGCGAAACACGTTTTCTGGTGTTTTCACCACTCCACGGTACGTTTGATGTGCAGAACCGGAGATAACTCGGTTTTCGTCGGGTTTCAAGCTGAGATATGCATTTTCTGCGATAATCTTGGCGAGACTTCTGTCCGAAGTATGCTGAATCATCGAGATCGCTCTTTTCGAGCTAGTTAATGCGAGAAACTCGTTTTCTGGGGTTTTCACCACTCCACAGTTCGTTGGATATGCAGAACCGGAGATATCTTGGTTTTCGTGGGGTTTCAAGCTGAGATATGCATTTCCTGCGATAATCTTGGTGAGACTTCTGTCCGATGTATGCTGAATCATCGAGATCGCTCTTTTCGAGCTATTTAATGCGAGAAACACGTTCTCTGGTTGTTTTCACCACTCCACAGTGCGTTTGATATGCAGAACAGGCGATATCTTGATTTTGGTGGTGTTTCCAGCTGATATATGCATTTTCTGCGATAATCTTGGTGGGTCTTTTGTCAGAAGTATGCAGAATCATCTAGATCGCTCTTTTCGAGCTACTTAATGCACAAATCACGTTTTCTGGTGTTTTCACCACTCCACAGTACGTTTGACATGCAGAACCGGAGATATCTTGGTTTCGGACGGGTTTCAAGCTGAGATATGCATTTTCTACGATAATCCTGGAGAGACTTCTGTCAGAAGTATGCAGAATCTTCGAGAACGCTCGTTTCGAGCTACTTAATGCACGAAACACGTTTTCTGGTGTTTTCACCACTCCACAGTACGATTGACATGCAGAACCGGCGATATTTTGGTTTTCGTCGGGTTTCAAGCTGAGATATGCATTTTCTACGATAAGCTTGGTGAAACATCTGTCAGAAGTGTGCAGAATCTTCGAGAACGCTCTTTTCGAGCTACTTAATGCGCGAAACACGTTTTCTGGTGTTTTCACCACTCCACGGTACGTTTGATGTGCAGAACCGGAGATAACTCGGTTTTCGTCGGGTTTCAAGATGAGATATGCATTTTCTGCGATAATCTTGGCGAGACTTCTGTCCGAAGTATGCTGAATCATCGAGATCGCTCTTTTCGAGCTAGTTAATGCGAGAAACACGTTCTCTGGTTGTTTTCACCACTCCACAGTGCGTTTGATATGCAGAACAGGCGATATCTTGATTTTCGTGGTGTTTCCAGCTGAGATATGCATTTTCTGCGATAATCTTGGTGGGTCTTTTGTCAGAAGTATGCAGAATCAACTAGATCGCTCTTTTCGAGCTACTTAATGCACGAAACACGTTTTCTGGTGTTTTCACCACTCCACAGTACGTTTGACATGCAGAACCGGAGATATCTTGGTTTCGGTCGGGTTTCAAGCTGAGATATGCATTTTCTACGATAATCCTGGTGAGACTTCTGTCAGAAGTGTGCAGAATCTACGAGAACGCTCTTTTCGAGCTACTTAATGCGCGAAACACGTTTTCTGGTGTTTTCACCACTCCACGGTACGTTTGATGTACAGAACCGGAGATAACTCGGTTTTCGTCGGGTTTCAAGCTGAGATATGCATTTTCTAGATAATCTTGGTCAGACTTCTGTCAGAAGTATGCAGGATCTTCGAAAACGCTCTTTTCGAGCTATTTAATGCGAGAAACACGTTATCTGGTGTTTTCACCACTCCACAGTGCGTATGATATGCAGAACCGGCGATATCTTGGTTTTCGTGGGGTTTCAAGCTGAGATATGCATCTTCTGCGATAACCTTGGTGAGACTTCTGTCCGAAGTATGCTGAATCATCGAGATCGCTCTTTTCGAGCTACTTAATGCACGAAACACGTTTTCTGGTGTTTACACCACTCCACAGTACGATTGACATGCAGAACCGGCGATATTCTGGTTTTCGTCGGGTTTCAAGCTGAGATATGCATTTCCTGCGATAATCTTGGTGAAACATCTGTCCGAAGTATGCAGAAACTTCGAGAGCGCTCTTTTCGAGCTATTTAATGCAAGAAACTCGTTTTCTGGGGTTTTCACCACTCCACAGTTCGCGGGATATGCAGAACCGGAGATATCTTGGTTTTCGTGGGGTTTCAAGCTGAGATATGCATTTCCTGCGATAATCTTGGTGAGACTTCTGTCCGAAGTATGCTGAATCATTGAGATCGCTCTTTTCGAGCTATTTAATGCGAGAAACACGTTCTCTGGTTGTTTTCACCACTCCACAGTGCGTTTGATATGCAGAACAGGCGATATCTTGATTTTGGTGGTGTTTCCAGCTGATATATGCATTTTCTGCGATAATCTTGGTGGGTCTTTTGTCAGAAGTATGCAGAATCATCTAGATCGCTCTTTTCGAGCTACTTAATGCACGAAACACGTTTTCTGGTGTTTTCACCACTCCACAGTACGTTTGACATGCAGAACCGGAGATATCTTGGTTTCGGTCGGGTTTCAAGCTGAGATATGCATTTTCTACGATAATCCTGGTGAGACTTCTGTCAGAAGTATGCAGAATCTTCGAGAACGCTCATTTCGAGCTACTTAATGCACGAAACACGTTTTCTGGTGTTTTCGCCACTCCATAGTACGATTGACATGCAGAACCGGCGATATTTTGGTTTTCGTCGGGTTTCAAGCTGAGATATGCATTTTCTACGATAAGCTTGGTGAAACATCTGTCCAAAGTATGCAGAAACATCGAGAGCGCTCTATTCGAGCTATTTAATGCGAGAAACACGTTTTCTGGGGTTTTCACCACTCCACAGTTCGTTGGATATGCAGAACAGTAGATATCTTGGTTTTCGTGGGGTTTCAAGCTGAGATATGCATTTTCTACGATAATCCTGGTGAGACTTCTGTCAGAAGTATGCAGGATCTTCGAGAACGCTCTTTTCGAGCTATTTAATGCGAGAAACACGTTATCTGGTGTTTTCACCACTCCACAGTGCGTATGATATGCAGAACCGGCGATATCTTGGTTTTCGTGGGGTTTCAAGCTGAGATATGCATTTTCTGCGATAATCTTGGTGGGTCTTTTGTCAGAAGTATGCAGAATCATCCAGATAGCTCTTTTCGAGCTACTTAATGCACGAAACACGTTTTCTGGTGTTCTCACCACTCCACAGTGCGTTTGATATGCAGAACCGGCAATATCTTGGTTTTCGTGGGGTATCAATCTGAGATATGCATGTTTTACGATAATCTTGGTGAGACTTCTGTCAGAAGTGTGCAGAATCTTCGAGAACGCTCTTTTCGAGACACTTAATGCGCGAAACACGTTTTCTGGTGTTTTCACCACTCCACGGTACGTTTGATGTGCCGAACCGGAGATAACTCGGTTTTCGTCGGGTTTCAAGCTGAGATATGCATTTTCTACGATAATCTTGGTGAGACTTCTGTCAGAAGTATTCAGGATCTTCGATAACGCTCTTTTCGAGCTACTTGAAGCGAGAAACACGTTTTCTGGTGTTTTCACCACTCCACAGTGCGTTTGATATGCAGAACCGGCGACATCTTGGTTTTCGTGGGGTATCAAGCTGAGATATGCATGTTTTACGATTAGTTTGGTGAAACATCTGTCCGAAGTATGCAGAATCATCGTGATCGCACTTTTCGAGCTACTTAATGCACGAAACACGTTTTCTGGTGTTTTCACCACTCCACAGTTCGTTGGATATGCAGAACCGGAGATATCTTGGTTTTCGTGGTGTTTCAAGCTGAGATATGCATTTCCTGCGATAATCTTGGTCAGACTTCTGTTAGAAGTATGCAGAATCATCGAGATCGCACTTTTCGAGCTATTTAATGCGAGAAACACGTTATCTGGTGTTTTCACCACTCCACAGTTGGTTTGATATGCAGAACCGGCGATATTTTGGTTTTCGTCGGGTTTCAAGCTGAGATATGCATTTTCTACGATAATCTTGGTGAAACATCTGTCCGAAGTATGCAGAAACGTCGAGAGCGCTCTTTTCGAGCTAATTAATGCGAGAAACTCGTTTTCTGGGGTTTTCACCACTCCACAGTTCGTTGGATATGCAGAACCGGAGATATCTTGGTTTTCGTGGTGTTTCAAGCTGAGATATGCATTTCCTGCGATAATCTTGGTCAGACTTCTGTCCGAAGTATGCTGAATCATCGAGATCGCTCTTTTCGAGCTATTTAATGCGAGGAACACGTTCTCTGGTTGTTTTCACCACTCCACAGTGCGTTTGATATGCAGAACAGGCGATATCTTGATTTTCGTGGTGTTTCCAGCTGAGATATGCATTTTCTGCGATAATCTTGGTTGGTCTTTTGTCAGAAGTATGCAGAATCATCTAGATCGCTCTTTTCGAGCTACTTAATGCACGAAACACGTTTTCTGGTGTTTTCACCTCTCCACAGTACGTTTGACATGCAGAACCGGAGATATCTTGGTTTCGGTCGGGTTTTCAAGCTGAGATATGCATTTTCTACGATAATCCTGGTGAGACTTCTGTCAGAAGTATGCAGAATCTTCGAGAACGCTCTTTTCGAGCTACGTAATGCGCGTAACACGTTTTCTGGTGTTTTCACCACTCCACGGTACGTTTGATGTGCAGAACCGGAGATAACTCGGTTTTCGTCGGGTTTCAAGCTGAGATATGCTTTTCTACGATAATCTTGGTGAGACTTCTGTCCGAAGTATGCTGAATCATCGAGATCGCTCTTTTCGAGCTATTTAATGCGAGAAACACGTTCTGTGGTTGTTTTCACTACTCCACAGTGCGTTTGATATGCAGAACAGGCGATATCTTGATTTTCGTGGTGTGTCCAGCTGAGATATGCATTTTCTGCGATAATCTTGGTGGGTCTTTTATCAGAAGTATGCAGAATCATCTACATCGCTCTTTGAGAGCTACTTAATGCACGAAACACGTTTTCTGGTGTTTTCACTACTCCACAGTGCGTTTGATATGCAGAACCGGCGATATCTTGGTTTTCGTGGGGTTTCAAGCTGAGATATGCATTTTCTGCGATAATCTTGGTGAGACTTCTGTCCGAAGTATGCTGAATCATCGAGATCGCTCTTTTCGAGCTATTTAGTGCGAGAAACACGTTTTCTGGTGTTTTCACCACTCCGCAGTACGTTTGACATGCAGAACCGGAGATATCTTGGTTTCGGCCGGGTTTCAAGCTGAGATATGCATTTTCTACGATAATCCTGGTGAGACTTCTGTCAGAAGTATGCAGAACCTTCGAGATCGCACTTTTCGAGCTATTTAATGCGAGAAACACGTTAGCTTGTGTTTTGACCACTCCACAGTGCGTTTGATATGTAGAGACGCCGATAACTTGGTTTTCGTGTGGTTTTCAGCTGAGATATGCATTTTCTACGATAATATTGGTGAGAATTAAGTCAGAAGTATGCGGAATCATCTAGATCGCTCTTTTCGAGCTACTTAATGCAGGAAACACGTTTTCTGGTGTTTTCACCACTCCACAGTACGTTTGATATGCAGAACCGGCGATATCTTGATTTTCGTGGTGTTTTCAGCTGAGATATGCATTTTCTACGATAATGTTGGTGAGACTTCTGTCAGAAGTATGCAGAATCTTCGAGAACGCTCTTTTCGAGCTACTTAATGCACGAAACACGTTTTCTGGTGTTTTCACCACTCCACAGTACGTTTGACATGCAGAACCGGAGATATCTTGGTTTCGGCCGGGTTTCAAGCTGAGATATGCATTTTCTACGATAATCCTGGTGAGACTTCTGTCAGAAGTATGCAGGATCTTCGAGAACGCTCTTTTCGAGCTATTTAATGCGAGAAACACGTTATCTGGTGTTTTCACCACTCCACAGTGCGTATGATACGCAGAACCGGCGATATCTTGGTTTTCGTGGGGTTTCAAGCTGAGATATGCATTTTCTGCGATAATCTTGGTGAGACTTCTGTCCGAAGTATGCTGAATCATCGAGATCGCTCTTTTCGAGCTATTTAGTGCGAGAAACACGTTTTCTGGTGTTTTCACCACTCCGCAGTACGTTTGACATGCAGAACCGGAGATATCTTGGTTTCGGCCGGGTTTCAAGCTGAGATATGCATTTTCTACGATAATCCTGGTGAGACTTCTGTCAGAAGTATGCAGAACCTTCGAGATCGCACTTTTCGAGCTATTTAATGCGAGAAACACGTTAGCTTGTGTTTTGACCACTCCACAGTGCGTTTGATATGTAGAGACGCCGATAACTTGGTTTTCGTGTGGTTTTCAGCTGAGATATGCATTTTCTACGATAATATTGGTGAGAATTAAGTCAGAAGTATGCGGAATCATCTAGATCGCTCTTTTCGAGCTACTTAATGCAGGAAACACGTTTTCTGGTGTTTTCACCACTCCACAGTACGTTTGATATGCAGAACCGGCGATATCTTGATTTTCGTGGTGTTTTCAGCTGAGATATGCATTTTCTACGATAATGTTGGTGAGACTTCTGTCAGAAGTATGCAGAATCTTCGAGAACGCTCGTTTCGAGCTACTTAATGCACGAAACACGTTTTCTGGTGTTTTCACCACTCCACAGTACGATTGACATGCAGAACCGGCGATATTTTGGTTTCGGTCGGGTTTCAAGCTGAGATATGCATTTTCTACGATAATCCTGGTGAGACTTCTGTCAGAAGTATGCAGAATCTTCGAGAACGCTCGTTTCGAGCTACTTAATGCACGAAACACGTTTTCTGGTGTTTTCACCACTCCACAGTACGATTGACATGCAGAACCGGCGATATTTTGGTTTTCGTCGGGTTTCAAGCTGAGATATGCATTTTCTACGATAAGCTTGGTGAAACATCTGTCAGAAGTGTGCAGAATCATCTAGATCGCTCTTTTCGAGCTACTTAATGCACGAATCTCGTTTTCTGGTGTTTTCACCACTCCACGGTACGTTTGATGTGCAGAACCGGAGATAACTCGGTTTTCGTCGGGTTTCAAGCTGAGATATGCATTTTCTGCGATAATCTTGGTGGGTCTTTTGTCAGAAGTATGCAGAATCATCTAGATCGCTCTTTTCGAGCTACTTAATGCACGAAACACGTTTTCTGGTGTTTTCACCACTCCACAGTACGTTTGACATGCAGAACCGGAGATATCTTGGTTTCGGTCGGGTTTCAAGCTGAGATATGCATTTTCTACGATAATCTTGGTGAAACATCTGTCCGAAGTATAAAGAAACATCGAGAGCGCTCTTTTCGAGCTATTTAATGCGAGAAACTCGTTTTCTGGGGTTTTCACCACTCCACAGTTCGTTGGATATGCAGAACCGGAGATAACTCGGTTTCGGTCGGGTTTCAAGCTGAGATATGCATTTTCTGCGATAATCTTGGCGAGACTTCTGTCCGAAGTATGCTGAATCATCGAGATCGCTCTTTTCGAGCTAGTTAATGCGAGAAACACGTTCTCTGGTTGTTTTCACCACTCCACAGTGCGTTTGATATGCAGAACAGGCGATATCTTGATTTTCGTGGTGTTTCCAGCTGAGATATGCATTTTCTGCGATAATCTTGGTGGGTCTTTTGTCAGAAGTATGCCGAATCAACTAGATCGCTCTTTTCGAGCTACTTAATGCACGAAACACGTTTTCTGGTGTTTTCACCACTCCACAGTACGTTTGACATGCAGAACCGGAGATATCTTGGTTTCGGTCGGGTTTCAAGCTGAGATATGCATTTTCTACGATAATCCTGGTGAGACTTCTGTCAGAAGTGTGCAGAATCTTCGAGAACGCTCTTTTCGAGCTACTTAATGCGCGAAACACGTTTTCTGGTGTTTTCACCACTCCACAGTGCGTATGATATGCAGAACCGGCGATATCTTGGTTTTCGTGGGGTTTCAAGCTGAGATATGCATTTCCTGCGATAACCTTGGTGAGACTTCTGTCCGAAGTATGCTGAATCATCGAGATCGCTCTTTTCGAGCTACTTAATGCACGAAACACGTTTTCTGGTGTTTACACCACTCCACAGTACGATTGACATGCAGAACCGGCGATATTTTGGTTTTCGTCGGGTTTCAAGCTGAGATATGCATTTCCTGCGATAATCTTGGTGAAACATCTGTCCGAAGTATGCAGAAACATCGAGAGCGCTCTTTTCGAGCTATTTAATGCAAGAAACTCGTTTTCTGGGGTTTTCACCACTCCACAGTTCGCGGGATATGCAGAACCGGAGATATCTTGGTTTTCGTGGGGTTTCAAGCTGAGATATGCATTTCCTGCGATAATCTTGGTGAGACTTCTGTCCGAAGTATGCTGAATCATCGAGATCGCTCTTTTCGAGCTATTTAATGCGAGAAACACGTTATCTGGTGTTTTCACCACTCCACAGTGCGTATGATATGCAGAACCGGCGATATCTTGGTTTTCGTGGGGTTTCAAGCTGAGATATGCATTTTCTGCGATAATCTTGGTGGGTCTTTTGTCAGAAGTATGCAGAATCATCCAGATCGCTCTTTTCGAGCTACTTAATGCACGAAACACGTTTTCTGGTGTTTTCACCACTCCACAGTACGTTTGACATGCAGAACCGGAGATATCTTGGTTTCGGTCGGGTTTCAAGCTGAGATATGCATTTTCTACGATAATCCTGGTGAGACTTCTGTCAGAAGTGTGCAGAATCTTCGAGAACGCTCTTTTCGAGCTACTTAATGCGCGAAACACGTTTTCTGGTGTTTTCACCACTCCACGGTACGTTTGATGTGCAGAACCGGAGATAACTCGGTTTTCGTCGGGTTTCAAGCTGAGATATGCATTTTCTGCGATAATCTTGGCGAGACTTCTGTCCGAAGTATGCTGAATCATCGAGATCGCTCTTTTCGAGCTAGTTAATGCGAGAAACTCGTTTTCTGGGGTTTTCACCACTCCACAGTTCGTTGGATATGCAGAACCGGAGATATCTTGGTTTTCCTGGGGTTTCAAGCTGAGATATGCATTTCCTGCGATAATCTTGGTGAGACTTCTGTCCGATGTATGCTGAATCATCGAGATCGCTCTTTTCGAGCTATTTAATGCGAGAAACACGTTCTCTGGTTGTTTTCACCACTCCACAGTGCGTTTGATATGCAGAACAGGCGATATCTTGATTTTGGTGGTGTTTCCAGCTGATATATGCATTTTCTGCGATAATCTTGGTGGGTCTTTTGTCAGAAGTATGCAGAATCATCTAGATCGCTCTTTTCGAGCTACTTAATGCACAAATCACGTTTTCTGGTGTTTTCACCACTCCACAGTACGTTTGACATGCAGAACCGGAGATATCTTGGTTTCGGACGGGTTTCAAGCTGAGATATGCATTTTCTACGATAATCCTGGTGAGACTTCTGTCAGAAGTATGCAGAATCTTCGAGAACGCTCGTTTCGAGCTACTTAATGCACGAAACACGTTTTCTGGTGTTTTCACCACTCCACAGTACGATTGACATGCAGAACCGGCGATATTTTGGTTTTCGTCGGGTTTCAAGCTGAGATATGCATTTTCTACGATAAGCTTGGTGAAACATCTGTCAGAAGTGTGCAGAATCTTCGAGAACGCTCTTTTCGAGCTACTTAATGCGCGAAACACGTTTTCTGGTGTTTTCACCACTCCACGGTACGTTTGATGTGCAGAACCGGAGATAACTCGGTTTTCGTCGGGTTTCAAGATGAGATATGCATTTTCTGCGATAATCTTGGCGAGACTTCTGTCCGAAGTATGCTGAATCATCGAGATCGCTCTTTTCGAGCTAGTTAATGCGAGAAACACGTTCTCTGGTTGTTTTCACCACTCCACAGTGCGTTTGATATGCAGAACAGGCGATATCTTGATTTTCGTGGTGTTTCCAGCTGAGATATGCATTTTCTGCGATAATCTTGGTGGGTCTTTTGTCAGAAGTATGCAGAATCAACTAGATCGCTCTTTTCGAGCTACTTAATGCACGAAACACGTTTTCTGGTGTTTTCACCACTCCACAGTACGTTTGACATGCAGAACCGGAGATATCTTGGTTTCGGTCGGGTTTCAAGCTGAGATATGCATTTTCTACGATAATCCTGGTGAGACTTCTGTCAGAAGTGTGCAGAATCTTCGAGAACGCTCTTTTCGAGCTACTTAATGCGCGAAACACGTTTTCTGGTGTTTTCACCACTCCACAGTACGTTTGACATGCAGAACCGGAGATATCTTGGTTTCGGTCGGGTTTCAAGCTGAGATATGCATTTTCTACGATAATCCTGGTGAGACTTCTGTCCGAAGTATGCTGAATCTTCGAGAACGCTCTTTTCGAGCTACTTAATGCGCGAAACACGTTTTCTGGTGTTTTCACCACTCCACGGTACGTTTGATGTGCAGAACCGGAGATAACTCGGTTTTCGTCGGGTTTCAAGCTGAGATATGCATTTTCTGCGATAATCTTGGCGAGACTTCTGTCCGAAGTATGCTGAATCATCGAGATCGCTCTTTTCGAGCTAGTTAATGCGAGAAACTCGTTTTCTGGGGTTTTCACCACTCCACAGTTCGTTGGATATGCAGAACCGGAGATATCTTGGTTTTCGTGGGGTTTCAAGCTGAGATATGCATTTCCTGCGATAATCTTGGTGAGACTTCTGTCCGATGTATGCTGAATCATCGAGATCGCTCTTTTCGAGCTATTTAATGCGAGAAACACGTTCTCTGGTTGTTTTCACCACTCCACAGTGCGTTTGATATGCAGAACAGGCGATATCTTGATTTTGGTGGTGTTTCCAGCTGATATATGCATTTTCTGCGATAATCTTGGTGGGTCTTTTGTCAGAAGTATGCAGAATCATCTAGATCGCTCTTTTCGAGCTACTTAATGCACAAATCACGTTTTCTGGTGTTTTCACCACTCCACAGTACGTTTGACATGCAGAACCGGAGATATCTTGGTTTCGGACGGGTTTCAAGCTGAGATATGCATTTTCTGCGATAATCCTGGAGAGACTTCTGTCAGAAGTATGCAGAATCTTCGAGAACGCTCGTTTCGAGCTACTTAATGCACGAAACACGTTTTCTGGTGTTTTCACCACTCCACAGTACGATTGACATGCAGAACCGGCGATATTTTGGTTTTCGTCGGGTTTCAAGCTGAGATATGCATTTTCTACGATAAGCTTGGTGAAACATCTGTCAGAAGTGTGCAGAATCTTCGAGAACGCTCTTTTCGAGCTACTTAATGCGCGAAACACGTTTTCTGGTGTTTTCACCACTCCACGGTACGTTTGATGTGCAGAACCGGAGATAACTCGGTTTTCGTCGGGTTTCAAGATGAGATATGCATTTTCTGCGATAATCTTGGCGAGACTTCTGTCCGAAGTATGCTGAATCATCGAGATCGCTCTTTTCGAGCTAGTTAATGCGAGAAACACGTTCTCTGGTTGTTTTCACCACTCCACAGTGCGTTTGATATGCAGAACAGGCGATATCTTGATTTTCGTGGTGTTTCCAGCTGAGATATGCATTTTCTGCGATAATCTTGGTGGGTCTTTTGTCAGAAGTATGCAGAATCAACTAGATCGCTCTTTTCGAGCTACTTAATGCACGAAACACGTTTTCTGGTGTTTTCACCACTCCACAGTACGTTTGACATGCAGAACCGGAGATATCTTGGTTTCGGTCGGGTTTCAAGCTGAGATATGCATTTTCTACGATAATCCTGGTGAGACTTCTGTCAGAAGTGTGCAGAATCTACGAGAACGCTCTTTTCGAGCTACTTAATGCGCGAAACACGTTTTCTGGTGTTTTCACCACTCCACGGTACGTTTGATGTACAGAACCGGAGATAACTCGGTTTTCGTCGGGTTTCAAGCTGAGATATGCATTTTCTAGATAATCTTGGTCAGACTTCTGTCAGAAGTATGCAGGATCTTCGAGATCGCTCGTTTCGAGCTATTTAATGCGAGAAACACGTTATCTGGTGTTTTCACCACTCCACAGTGCGTATGATATGCAGAACCGGCGATATCTTGGTTTTCGTGTGGTTTCAAGCTGAGATATGCATTTTCTGCGATAATCTTGGTGAGACTTCTGTCCGAAGTATGCTGAAACATCGAGATCGCTCTTTTCGAGCTAGTTAATGCGAGAAAAACCTTATCCGGTGTTATCACCACTCCACAGTGCGTTTGATATGCAGAACCTGCGATATCTTGGTTTCGGTCGGGTTTCAAGCTGAGATATGCATTTTCTACGATAATCCTGGTGAGACTTCTGTCAGAAGTATGCAGGACCTTCGAGAACGCTCTTTTCGAGCTATTTAATGCGAGAAACACGTTATCTGGTGTTTTCACCACTCCACAGTGCGTATGATATGCAGAACCGGCGATATCTTGGTTTTCGTGGGGTTTCAAGCTGAGATATGCATTTTCTGCGATAATCTTGGTGAGACTTCTGTCCGAAGTATGCTGAAACATCGAGATCGCTCTTTTCGAGCTAGTTAATGCGAGAAAAACCTTATCCGGTGTTATCACCACTCCACAGTGCGTTTGATATGCAGAACCTGCGATATCTTGGTTTTCGTGGGGTTTCAAGCTGAGATATGCATTTTCTGCGATAATCTTGGTGAGACTTCTGTTAGAAGTATGCAGAATCATCGAGATCGCACTTTTCGAGCTATTTAATGCGAGAAACACGTTATCTGGTGTTTTCACCACTCCACAGTTGGTTTGATATGCAGAACCGGCGATATTTTGGTTTTCGTCGGGTTTCAAGCTGAGATATGCATTTTCTACGATAATCTTGGTGAAACATCTGTCCGAAGTATGCAGAAACGTCGAGAGCGCTCTTTTCGAGCTAATTAATGCGAGAAACTCGTTTTCTGGGGTTTTCACCACTCCACAGTTCGTTGGATATGCAGAACCGGAGATATCTTGGTTTTCGTGGTGTTTCAAGCTGAGATATGCATTTTCTGCGATAATCTTGGTGAGACTTCTGTCCGAAGTATGCTGAATCATCTAGATCGCTCTTTTCGTGCTAGTTAATGCGAGAAAAACCTTATCCGGTGTTATCACCACTCCACAGTGCGTTTGATATGTAGAGACGCCGATAACTTGGTTTTCGTGGGGTTTTCAGCTGAGATATGCATTTTCTACGATAATATTGGTGAGAATTAATTCAGAAGTATGCGGAATCATCTAGATCGCTCTTTTCGAGCTACTTAATGCAGGAAACACGTTTTCTGGTGTTTTCACCACTCCACAGTACGTTTGATATGCAGAACCGGCGATATCTTGATTTTCGTGGTGTTTTCAGCTGAGATATGCATTTTCTACGATAATGTTGGTGAGACTTCTGTCAGAAGTATGCAGAATCTTCGAGAACGCTCTTTTCGAGCTACTTAATGCACGAAACACGTTTTCTGGTGTTTTCACCACTCCACAGTACGTTTGACATGCAGAACCGGAGATATCTTGGTTTCGGCCGGGTTTCAAGCTGAGATATGCATTTTCTCCGATAATCCTGGTGAGACTTCTGTCAGAAGTATGCAGAACCTTCGAGATCGCACTTTTCGAGCTATTTAATGCAAGAAACACGTTAGCTGGTGTTTTGACCACTCCAGAGTGCGTTTGATATGTAGAGACGCCGATAACTTGGTTTTCGTGGGGTTTCCAGCTGAAATATGCATTTTCTGCGATAATCTTGGTGTTTCATCTATGAGAAGTATGCAGAATCATCGAGAACGCTCTTTTCGAGCTAGTTAATGCGAGAAACACGTTTTCTGGTGTTTTCACCACGCCACAGTGCGTTCGATATGCAGAACAGTAGATATCTTGGTTTTCGTGGGGTTTCAAGCTGAGATATGCATTTTCTGCGATAATCCTGGTGAGACTTCTGTCAGAAGTATGCAGAACCTTCGAGATCGCTCTTTTCGAGCTGGTTAGTGCGAGAAACACGTTTTCTGTGGTTTTGACCACTCCACAGTTCGTTGGATATGCAGAACAGGCGATATCTTGATTTTCGTGGTGTTTCCAGCTGAGATATGCATTTTCTGCGATAATCTTGGTTGGTCTTTTGTCAGAAGTATGCAGAATCATCTAGATCGCTCTTTTCGAGCTACTTAATGCACGGAACACGTTTTCTGGTGTTTTCACCTCTCCACAGTACGTTTGACATGCAGAACCGGAGATATCTTGGTTTCGGTCGGGTTTTCAAGCTGAGATATGCATTTTCTACGATAATCCTGGTGAGACTTCTGTCAGAAGTATGCAGAATCTTCGAGAACGCTCTTTTCGAGCTACGTAATGCGCGTAACACGTTTTCTGGTGTTTTCACCACTCCACGGTACGTTTGATGTGCAGAACCGGAGATAACTCGGTTTTCGTCGGGTTTCAAGCTGAGATATGCTTTTCTACGATAATCTTGGTGAGACTTCTGTCCGAAGTATGCTGAATCATCGAGATCGCTCTTTTCGAGCTATTTAATGCGAGAAACACGTTCTCTGGTTGTTTTCACTACTCCACAGTGCGTTTGATATGCAGAACAGGCGATATCTTGATTTTCGTGTTGTGTCCAGCTGAGATATGCATTTTCTGCGATAATCTTGGTGGGTCTTTTATCAGAAGTATGCAGAATCATCTACATCGCTCTTTGAGAGCTACTTAATGCACGAAACACTTTTTCTGGTGTTTTCACTACTCCACAGTGCGTTTGATATGCAGAACCGGCGATATCTTGGTTTTCGTGGGGTTTCAAGCTGAGATATGCATTTTCTGCGATAATCTTGGTGAGAATTAAGTCAGAAGTATGCGGAATCATCTAGATCGCTCTTTTCGAGCTACTTAATGCAGGAAACACGTTTTCTGGTGTTTTCACCACTCCACAGTACGTTTGATATGCAGAACAGGCGATATCTTGATTTTCGTGGTGTTTCCAGCTGAGATATGCATTTTCTGCGATAATCTTGGTGGGTCTTTTATCAGAAGTATGCAGAATCATCTACATCGCTCTTTGAGAGCTACTTAATGCACGAAACACGTTTTCTGGTGTTTTCACCACTCCACAGTGCGTTTGATATGCAGAACCGGCGATATCTTGGTTTTCGTGGGGTTTCAAGCTGAGATATGCATTTTCTGCGATAATCTTGGTGAGACTTCTGTCCGAAGTATGCTGAATCATCGAGATCGCTCTTTTCGAGCTAGTTAGTGCGAGAAACACGTTTTCTGGTGTTTTCACCACTCCGCAGTACGTTTGACATGCAGAACCGGAGATATCTTGGTTTCGGCCGGGTTTCAAGCTGAGATATGCATTTTCTACGATAATCCTGGTGAGACTTCTGTCAGAAGTATGCAGAACCTTCGAGATCGCACTTTTCGAGCTATTTAATGCGAGAAACACGTTAGCTTGTGTTTTGACCACTCCACAGTGCGTTTGATATGTAGAGACGCCGATAACTTGGTTTTCGTGGGGTTTTCAGCTGAGATATGCATTTTCTACGATAATATTGGTTAGAATTAAGTCAGAAGTATGCGGAATCATCTAGATCGCTCTTTTCGAGCTACTTAATGCAGGAAACACGTTTTCTGGTGTTTTCACCACTCCACAGTACGTTTGATATGCAGAACCGGCGATATCTTGGTTTTCGTGGTGTTTTCAGCTGAGATATGCATTTTCTACGATAATGTTGGTGAGACTTCTGTCAGAAGTATGCAGAATCTTCGAGAACGCTCTTTTCGAGCTACTTAATGCACGAAACACGTTTTCTGGTGTTTTCACTACTCCACAGTGCGTTTGATATGCAGAACAGGCGATATCTTGATTTTCGTGGTGTTTCCAGCTGAGATATGCATTTTCTGCGATAATCTTGGTGGGTCTTTTATCAGAAGCATGCAGAATCATCTACATCGCTCTTTGAGAGCTACTTAATGCACGAAACACGTTTTCTGATGTTTTCACCACTCCACAGTGCGTTTGATATGCAGAACCGGCGATATCTTGGTTTTCGTGGGGTTTCAAGCTGAGATATGCATTTTCTGCGATAATCTTGGTGAGACTTCTATCCGAAGTATGCTGAATCATCGAGATCGCTCTTTTCGAGCTAGTTAGTGCGAGAAACACGTTTTCTGGTGTTTTCACCACTCCGCAGTACGTATGATATGCAGAACCGGAGATAACTCGGTTTTCGTCGGGTTTCAAGCTGAGATATGCATTTTCTACGATAATCTTGGTGAGACTTCTGTCCGAAGTATGCTGAATCATCGAGATCGCTCTTTTCGAGCTGGTTAGTGCGAGAAACACGTTTTCTGTGGTTTTTACCACTCCACAGTTCGTTGGATATGCAGAACAGCAGATATCTTGGTTTTCGTGGTGTTTCCAGCTGAGATACGCATTTTCTGCGATAATCCTGGTGAGACTTCTGTCAGAAGTATGCAGAATCTTCGAGAACGCTCTTTTCGAGCTACGTAATGCGCGTAACACGTTTTCTGGTGTTTTCACCACTCCACGGTACGTTTGATGTGCAGAACCGGAGATAACTCGGTTTTCGTCGGGTTTCAAGCTGAGATATGCATTTTCTACGATAATCTTGGTGAGACTTCTGTCCGAAGTATGCTGAATCATCGAGATCGCTCTTTTCAAGCTATTTAATGCGTGAAACACGTTCTCTGGTTGTTTTCACCACTCCACAGTGCGTTTGATATGCAGAACAGGCGATATCTTGATTTTCGTGGTGCTTCCAGCTGAGATATGCATTTTCTGCGACAATCTTGGTGGGTCTTTTATCAGAAGTATGCAGAATCATCTACATCGCTCTTTTCGAGCTACTTAATGCACGAAACACGTTTTCTGGTGTTTTCACCACTCCACAGTGCGTTTGATATGCAGAACCGGCGATATCTTGGTTTTCGTGGGGTTTCAAGCTGAGATATGCATTTTCTGCGATAATCTTGGTGAGACTTCTGTCGGAAGTATGCTGAATCATCGAGATCGCTCTTTTCGAGCTAGTTAGTGCGAGAAACACGTTATCTGGTGTTTTCACCACTCCACAGTGCGTTTGATATGCAGAACAGTACATATCTTGGTTTTCGTGGGGTTTCAAGCTGAGATTTGTATTTTCTGCGATAATCTTGGTGGGTCTTTTGTCAGAAGAATGCAGAATCATCTAGATCGCTCTTTTCGAGCTACTTAATGCACGAAACACGTTTTCTGGTGTTTTCACCACTCCGCAGTACGTTTGAAATGCAGAACCGGAGATATCTTGGTTTCGGTCGGGTTTCAAGCTGAGATATGCATTTTCTACGATAATCTTGGTGAAACATCTGTCCGAAGGATGCAGAATCTTCGAGAACGCTCTTTTCGAGCTACTTAATGCACGAAACACGTTTTCTGGTGTTTTCACCACTCCACAGTACGTTTGACATGCAGAACCGGAGATATCTTGGTTTCGGCCGGGTTTCAAGCTGAGATATGCATTTTCTACGATAATCCTGGTGAGACTTCTGTCAGAAGTATGCAGGATCTTCGAGAACGCTCTTTTCGAGCTATTTAATGCGAGAAACACGTTATCTGGTGTTTTCACCACTCCACAGTGCGTATGATACGCAGAACCGGCGATATCTTGGTTTTCGTGGGGTTTCAAGCTGAGATATGCATTTTCTGCGATAATCTTGGTGAGACTTCTGTCCGAAGTATGCTGAAACATCGAGATCGCTCTTTTCGAGCTACTTAATGCACGAAACACGTTATCTGGTGTTTTCACCACTCCACAGTGCGTATGATATGCAGAACCGGCGATATCTTGGTTTTCGTGGTGTTTCCAGCTGAGATACGCATTTTCTGCGATAATCCTGGTGAGACTTCTGTCAGAAGTATGCAGAATCTTCGAGAACGCTCTTTTCGAGCTACGTAATGCGCGTAACACGTTTTCTGGTGTTTTCACCACTCCACGGTACGTTTGATGTGCAGAACCGGAGATAACTCGGTTTTCGTCGGGTTTCAATCTGAGATATGCATTTTCTACGATAATCTTGGTGAGACTTCTGTCCGAAGTATGCTGAATCATCGAGATCGCTCTTTTCAAGCTATTTAATGCGAGAAACACGTTCTCTGGTTGTTTTCACCACTCCACAGTGCGTTTGATATGCAGAACAGGCGATATCTTGATTTTCGTGGTGCTTCCAGCTGAGATATGCATTTTCTGCGACAATCTTGGTGGGTCTTTTATCAGAAGTATGCAGAATCATCTACATCGCTCTTTTCGAGCTACTTAATGCACGAAACACGTTTTCTGGTGTTTTCACCACTCCACAGTGCGTTTGATATGCAGAACCGGCGATATCTTGGTTTTCGTGGGGTTTCAAGCTGAGATATGCATTTTCTGCGATAATCTTGGTGAGACTTCTGTCGGAAGTATGCTGAATCATCGAGATCGCTCTTTTCGAGCTAGTTAGTGCGAGAAACACGTTATCTGGTGTTTTCACCACTCCACAGTGCGTTTGATATGCAGAACAGTACATATCTTGGTTTTCGTGGGGTTTCAAGCTGAGATTTGTATTTTCTGCGATAATCTTGGTGGGTCTTTTGTCAGAAGAATGCAGAATCATCTAGATCGCTCTTTTCGAGCTACTTAATGCACGAAACACGTTTTCTGGTGTTTTCACCACTCCGCAGTACGTTTGAAATGCAGAACCGGAGATATCTTGGTTTCGGTCGGGTTTCAAGCTGAGATATGCATTTTCTACGATAATCTTGGTGAAACATCTGTCCGAAGGATGCAGAATCTTCGAGAACGCTCTTTTCGAGCTACTTAATGCACGAAACACGTTTTCTGGTGTTTTCACCACTCCACAGTACGTTTGACATGCAGAACCGGAGATATCTTGGTTTCGGCCGGGTTTCAAGCTGAGATATGCATTTTCTACGATAATCCTGGTGAGACTTCTGTCAGAAGTATGCAGGATCTTCGAGAACGCTCTTTTCGAGCTATTTAATGCGAGAAACACGTTATCTGGTGTTTTCACCACTCCACAGTGCGTATGATACGCAGAACCGGCGATATCTTGGTTTTCGTGGGGTTTCAAGCTGAGATATGCATTTTCTGCGATAATCTTGGTGAGACTTCTGTCCGAAGTATGCTGAAACATCGAGATCGCCCTTTCCGAGCTACTTAATGCACGAAACACGTTATCTGGTGTTTTCACCACTCCACAGTGCGTATGATATGCAGAACCGGCGATATCTTGGTTTTCGTGGGGTTTCAAGCTGAGATATGCATTTTCTGCGATAATCTTGGTGAGACTTCTGTCCGAAGTATGCTGAAACATCGAGATCGCTCTTTTCGAGCTAGTTAATGCGACAAAAACCTTATCCGGTGTTATCACCACTTCATAGTGCGTTTGATATGCAGAACCGGCGATATTTTGGTTTTCGTCGGGTTTCAAGCTGAGATATGCATTTTCTACGATAATCTTGGTGAAACATCTGTCCGAAGTATGCAGAAACGTCGAGAGCGCTCTTTTCGAGCTAATTAATGCGAGAAACTCGTTTTCTGGGGTTTCAACCACTCCACAGTTCGTTGGATATGAGGAACCGGAGATATCTTGGTTTTCGTGGTGTTTCAAGCTGAGATATGCATTTCCTGCGATAATCTTGGTCAGACTTCTGTCCGAAGTATGCTGAATCATCGAGATCGCTCTTTTCGAGCTATTTAATGCGAGGAACACGTTCTCTGGTTGTTTTCACCACTCCACTAGTGCGTTTGATATGCAGAACAGGCGATATCTTGATTTTCGTGGTGTTTCCAGCTGAGATATGCATTTTCTGCGATAATCTTGGTGGGTCTTTTGTCAGAAGTATGCAGAATCATCTAGATCGCTCTTTTCGAGCTACTTAATGCACGAAACACGTTTTCTGGTGTTTTCACCTCTCCACAGTACGTTTGACATGCAGAACCGGAGATATCTTGGTTTCGGTCGGGTTTTCAAGCTGAGATATGCATTTTCTACGATAATCCTGGTGAGACTTCTGTCAGAAGTATGCAGAATCTTCGAGAACGCTCTTTTCGAGCTACGTAATGCGCGTAACACGTTTTCTGGTGTTTTCACCACTCCACGGTACGTTTGATGTGCAGAACCGGAGATAACTCGGTTTTCGTCGGGTTTCAAGCTGAGATATGCTTTTCTACGATAATCTTGGTGAGACTTCTGTCCGAAGTATGCTGAATCATCGAGATCGCTCTTTTCGAGCTATTTAATGCGAGAAACACGTTCTCTGGTTGTTTTCACTACTCCACAGTGCGTTTGTTATGCAGAACAGGCGATATCTTGATTTTCGTGGTGTTTCCAGCTGAGATATGCATTTTCTGCGATAATCTTGGTGGGTCTTTTATCAGAAGTATGCAGAATCATCTACATCGCTCTTTGAGAGCTACTTAATGCACGAAACACGTTTTCTGGTGTTTTCACCACTCCACAGTGCGTTTGATATGCAGAACCGGCGATATCTTGGTTTTCGTGGGGTTTCAAGCTGAGATATGCATTTTCTGCGATAATCTTGGTGAGACTTCTGTCCGAAGTATGCTGAATCATCGAGATCGCTCTTTTCGAGCTAGTTAGTGCGAGAAACACGTTTTCTGGTGTTTTCACCACTCCGCAGTACGTTTGACATGCAGAACCGGAGATATCTTGGTTTCGGCCGGGTTTCAAGCTGAGATATGCATTTTCTACGATAATCCTGGTGAGACTTCTGTCAGAAGTATGCAGAACCTTCGAGATCGCACTTTTCGAGCTATTTAATGCGAGAAACACGTTAGCTTGTGTTTTGACCACTCCACAGTGCGTTTGATATGTAGAGACGCCGATAACTTGGTTTTCGTGGGGTTTTCAGCTGAGATATGCATTTTCTACGATAATATTGGTTAGAATTAAGTCAGAAGTATGCGGAATCATCTAGATCGCTCTTTTCGAGCTACTTAATGCAGGAAACACGTTTTCTGGTGTTTTCACCACTCCACAGTACGTTTGATATGCAGAACCGGCGATATCTTGGTTTTCGTGGTGTTTTCAGCTGAGATATGCATTTTCTACGATAATGTTGGTGAGACTTCTGTCAGAAGTATGCAGAATCTTCGAGAACGCTCTTTTCGAGCTACTTAATGCACGAAACACGTTTTTTGGTGTTTTCACTACTCCACAGTGCGTTTGATATGCAGAACAGGCGATATCTTGATTTTCGTGGTGTTTCCAGCTGAGATATGCATTTTCTGCGATAATCTTGGTGGGTCTTTTATCAGAAGCATGCAGAATCATCTACATCGCTCTTTGAGAGCTACTTAATGCACGAAACACGTTTTCTGATGTTTTCACCACTCCACAGTGCGTTTGATATGCAGAACCGGCGATATCTTGGTTTTCGTGGGGTTTCAAGCTGAGATATGCATTTTCTGCGATAATCTTGGTGAGACTTCTGTCCGAAGTATGCTGAATCATCGAGATCGCATTTTTCGAGCTAGTTAGTGCGAGAAACACGTTTTCTGGTGTTTTCACCACTCCGCAGTACGTATGATATGCAGAACCGGCGATATCTTGGTTTTCGTGGGGTTTCATGCTGAGATATGCATTTTTTACGATCATCTTGGTGAGACTTCTGTCCGAAGTATGCAGAATCATCGATATCGCTCTATTCGAGCTATTTAATGCGACAAACACGTTATCTGGTGTTTTCAGCACCCCACAGTGCGTTTGATATGCAGAACCAGCGATATCTTGGTTTTCGTGGGGTTTCAAGCTGAGATATGCATTTTTTACGATAATCTTGGTGAGACTTCTGTCCGAAGTATGCTTAACCATCGAGATCGCTCGTTTCGAGCTATTTAATGCGAGAAACACGTTATCTGGTGTTTTCACCACTCCACAGTGCGTATGATATGCAGAACCGGCGATATCTTGGTTTTCGTGTGGTTTCAAGCTGAGATATGCATTTTCTGCGATAATCTTGGTGAGACTTCTGTCCGAAGTATGCTGAAACATCGAGATCGCTCTTTTCGAGCTAGTTAATGCAAGAAGAACCTTATCCGGTGTTTTCACTACTCCACAGTGCGTTTGATATGCAGAACCGGCGATATCTTGGTTTTCGTAGGGTTTCAAGCTGAGATATGCATTTTCTGCGATAATCTTGGTGAGACTTCTGTCCGAAGTATGCTTAACCATCGAGATCGCTCGTTTCGAGCTATTTAATGCGAGAAACACGTTATCTGGTGTTTTCACCACTCCACAGTGCGTATGATATGCAGAACCGGCGATATCTTGGTTTTCGTGTGGTTTCAAGCTGAGATATGCATTTTCTGCGATAATCATGGTGAGACTTCTGTCCGAAGTATGCTGAAACATCGAGATCGCTCTTTTCGAGCTAGTTAATGCGAGAAAAACCTTATCCGGTGTTATCACCACTTCATAGTGCGTTTGATATGCAGAACCTGCGATATCTTGTTTTTCGTGGGGTTTCAAGCTGAGATATGCATTTTCTGCGATAATCTTGGTGAGACTTCTGTTAGAAGTATGCAGAATCATCGAGATCGCACTTTTCGAGCTATTTAATGCGAGAAACACGTTATCTGGTGTTTTCACCACTCCACAGTTGGTTTGATATGCAGAACCGGCGATATTTTGGTTTTCGTCGGGTTTCTAGCTGAGATATGCATTTTCTACGATAATCTTGGTGAAACATCTGTCCGAAGTATGCAGAATCTTCGAGAACGCTCTTTTCGAGCTACTTAATGCACGAAACACGTTTTCTGGTGTTTTCACCACTCCACAGTACGTTTGACATGCAGAACCGGAGATATCTTGGTTTCGGCCGGGTTTCAAGCTGAGATATGCATTTTCTACGATAATCCTGGTGAGACTTCTGTCAGAAGTATGCAGGATCTTCGAGAACGCTCTTTTCGAGCTATTTAATGCGAGAAACACGTTATCTGGTGTTTTCACCACTCCACAGTGCGTATGATACGCAGAACCGGCGATATCTTGGTTTTCGTGGGGTTTCAAGCTGAGATATGCATTTTCTGCGATAATCTTGGTGAGACTTCTGTCCGAAGTATGCTGAAACATCGAGATCGCTCTTTTCGAGCTAGTTAATGCAAGAAGAACCTTATCCGGTGTTTTCACTACTCCACAGTGCGTTTGATATGCAGAACCGGCGATATCTTGGTTTTCGTGGGGTTTCAAGCTGAGATATGCATTTTCTGCGATAATCTTGGTGAGACTTCTGTCCGAAGTATGCTGAATAATCGAGATCGCTCTTTTCGAGCTGGTTAGTGCGAGAAACACGTTTTCTGTGGTTTTCACCACTCCACAGTTCGTTGGATATGCAGAACAGCAGATATCTTGGTTTTCGTGGTGTTTCCAGCTGAGATACGCATTTTCTGCGATAATCCTGGTGAGACTTCTGTCAGAAGTATGCAGAATCTTCGAGAACGCTCTTTTCGAGCTACGTAATGCGCGTAACACGTTTTCTGGTGTTTTCACCACTCCACGGTACGTTTGATGTGCAGAACCGGAGATAACTCGGTTTTCGTCGGGTTTCAAGCTGAGATATGCATTTTCTACGATAATCTTGGTGAGACTTCTGTCCGAAGTATGCTGAATCATCGAGATCGCTCTTTTCAAGCTATTTAATGCGAGAAACACGTTCTCTGGTTGTTTTCACCACTCCACAGTGCGTTTGATATGCAGAACAGGCGATATCTTGATTTTCGTGGTGCTTCCAGCTGAGATATACATTTTCTGCGACAATCTTGGTGGGTCTTTTATCAGAAGTATGCAGAATCATCTACATCGCTCTTTTCGAGCTACTTAATGCACGAAACACGTTTTCTGGTGTTTTCACCACTCCACAGTGCGTTTGATATGCAGAACCGGCGATATCTTGGTTTTCGTGGGGTTTCAAGCTGAGATATGCATTTTCTGCGATAATCTTGGTGAGACTTCTGTCGGAAGTATGCTGAATCATCGAGATCGCTCTTTTCGAGCTAGTTAGTGCGAGAAACACGTTATCTGGTGTTTTCACCACTCCACAGTGCGTTTGATATGCAGAACAGTACATATCTTGGTTTTCGTGGGGTTTCAAGCTGAGATTTGTATTTTCTGCGATAATCTTGGTGGGTCTTTTGTCAGAAGAATGCAGAATCATCTAGATCGCTCTTTTCGAGTTACTTAATGCACGAAACACGTTTTCTGGTGTTTTCACCACTCCGCAGTACGTTTGAAATGCAGAACCGGAGATATCTTGGTTTCGGTCGGGTTTCAAGCTGAGATATGCATTTTCTACGATAATCTTGGTGAAACATCTGTCCGAAGTATGCAGAATCTTCGAGAACGCTCTTTTCGAGCTACTTAATGCACGAAACACGTTTTCTGGTGTTTTCACCACTCCACAGTACGTTTGACATGCAGAACCGGAGATATCTTGGTTTCGGCCGGGTTTCAAGCTGAGATATGCATTTTCTACGATAATCCTGGTGAGACTTCTGTCAGAAGTATGCAGGATCTTCGAGAACGCTCTTTTCGAGCTATTTAATGCGAGAAACACGTTATCTGGTGTTTTCACCACTCCACAGTGCGTATGATACGCAGAACCGGCGATATCTTGGTTTTCGTGGGGTTTCAAGCTGAGATATGCATTTTCTGCGATAATCTTGGTGAGACTTCTGTCCGAAGTATGCTGAAACATCGAGATCGCTCTTTTCGAGCTAGTTAATGCAAGAAGAACCTTATCCGGTGTTTTCACTACTCCACAGTGCGTTTGATATGCAGAACCGGCGATATCTTGGTTTTCGTGGGGTTTCAAGCTGAGATATGCATTTTCTGCGATAATCTTGGTGAGACTTCTGTCCGAAGTATGCTGAATAATCGAGATCGCTCTTTTCGAGCTGGTTAGTGCGAGAAACACGTTTTCTGTGGTTTTCACCACTCCACAGTTCGTTGGATATGCAGAACAGCAGATATCTTGGTTTTCGTGGTGGTTCCAGCTGAGATACGCATTTTCTGCGATAATCCTGGTGAGACTTCTGTCAGAAGTATGCAGAATCTTCGAGAACGCTCTTTTCGAGCTACGTAATGCGCGTAACACGTTTTCTGGTGTTTTCACCACTCCACGGTACGTTTGATGTGCAGAACCGGAGATAACTCGGTTTTCGTGGGGTTTCAAGCTGAGATATGCATTTTCTACGATAATCTTGGTGAGACTTCTGTCCGAAGTATGCAGGATCTTCGAGAACGCTCTTTTCGAGCTATTTAATGCGAGAAACACGTTATCTGGTGTTTTCACCACTCCACAGTACGTTTGACATGCAGAACCGGAGATATCTTGGTTTCGGCCGGGTTTCAAGCTGAGATATGCATTTTCTACGATAATCCTGGTGAGACTTCTGTCAGAAGTATGCAGGATCTTCGAGAACGCTCTTTTCGAGCTATTTAATGCGAGAAACACGTTATCTGGTGTTTTCACCACTCCACAGTGCGTATGATACGCAGAACCGGCGATATCTTGGTTTTCGTGGGGTTTCAAGCTGAGATATGCATTTTCTGCGATAATCTTGGTGAGACTTCTGTCCGAAGTATGCTGAAACATCGAGATCGCTCTTTTCGAGCTACTTAATGCACGAAACACGTTATCTGGTGTTTTCACCACTCCACAGTGCGTATGATATGCAGAACCGGCGATATCTTGGTTTTCGTGGGGTTTCAAGCTGAGATATGCATTTTCTGCGATAATCTTGGTGAGACTTCTGTCCGAAGTATGCTGAAACATCGAGATCGCTCTTTTCGAGCTAGTTAATGCGACAAAAACCTTATCCGGTGTTATCACCACTTCATAGTGCGTTTGATATGCAGAACCGGCGATATTTTGGTTTTCGTCGGGTTTCAAGCTGAGATATGCATTTTCTACGATAATCTTGGTGAAACATCTGTCCGAAGTATGCAGAAACGTCGAGAGCGCTCTTTTCGAGCTAATTAATGCGAGAAACTCGTTTTCTGGGGTTTCAACCACTCCACAGTTCGTTGGATATGAGGAACCGGAGATATCTTGGTTTTCGTGGTGTTTCAAGCTGAGATATGCATTTCCTGCGATAATCTTGGTCAGACTTCTGTCCGAAGTATGCTGAATCATCGAGATCGCTCTTTTCGAGCTATTTAATGCGAGGAACACGTTCTCTGGTTGTTTTCACCACTCCACTAGTGCGTTTGATATGCAGAACAGGCGATATCTTGATTTTCGTGGTGTTTCCAGCTGAGATATGCATTTTCTGCGATAATCTTGGTGGGTCTTTTGTCAGAAGTATGCAGAATCATCTAGATCGCTCTTTTCGAGCTACTTAATGCACGAAACACGTTTTCTGGTGTTTTCACCTCTCCACAGTACGTTTGACATGCAGAACCGGAGATATCTTGGTTTCGGTCGGGTTTTCAAGCTGAGATATGCATTTTCTACGATAATCCTGGTGAGACTTCTGTCAGAAGTATGCAGAATCTTCGAGAACGCTCTTTTCGAGCTACGTAATGCGCGTAACACGTTTTCTGGTGTTTTCACCACTCCACGGTACGTTTGATGTGCAGAACCGGAGATAACTCGGTTTTCGTCGGGTTTCAAGCTGAGATATGCTTTTCTACGATAATCTTGGTGAGACTTCTGTCCGAAGTATGCTGAATCATCGAGATCGCTCTTTTCGAGCTATTTAATGCGAGAAACACGTTCTCTGGTTGTTTTCACTACTCCACAGTGCGTTTGATATGCAGAACAGGCGATATCTTGATTTTCGTGGTGTTTCCAGCTGAGATATGCATTTTCTGCGATAATCTTGGTGGGTCTTTTATCAGAAGTATGCAGAATCATCTACATCGCTCTTTGAGAGCTACTTAATGCACGAAACACGTTTTCTGGTGTTTTCACCACTCCACAGTGCGTTTGATATGCAGAACCGGCGATATCTTGGTTTTCGTGGGGTTTCAAGCTGAGATATGCATTTTCTGCGATAATCTTGGTGAGACTTCTGTCCGAAGTATGCTGAATCATCGAGATCGCTCTTTTCGAGCTAGTTAGTGCGAGAAACACGTTTTCTGGTGTTTTCACCACTCCGCAGTACGTTTGACATGCAGAACCGGAGATATCTTGGTTTCGGCCGGGTTTCAAGCTGAGATATGCATTTTCTACGATAATCCTGGTGAGACTTCTGTCAGAAGTATGCAGAACCTTCGAGATCGCACTTTTCGAGCTATTTAATGCGAGAAACACGTTAGCTTGTGTTTTGACCACTCCACAGTGCGTTTGATATGTAGAGACGCCGATAACTTGGTTTTCGTGGGGTTTTCAGCTGAGATATGCATTTTCTACGATAATATTGGTTAGAATTAAGTCAGAAGTATGCGGAATCATCTAGATCGCTCTTTTCGAGCTACTTAATGCAGGAAACACGTTTTCTGGTGTTTTCACCACTCCACAGTACGTTTGATATGCAGAACCGGCGATATCTTGGTTTTCGTGGTGTTTTCAGCTGAGATATGCATTTTCTACGATAATGTTGGTGAGACTTCTGTCAGAAGTATGCAGAATCTTCGAGAACGCTCTTTTCGAGCTACTTAATGCACGAAACACGTTTTCTGGTGTTTTCACTACTCCACAGTGCGTTTGATATGCAGAACAGGCGATATCTTGATTTTCGTGGTGTTTCCAGCTGAGATATGCATTTTCTGCGATAATCTTGGTGGGTCTTTTATCAGAAGCATGCAGAATCATCTACATCGCTCTTTGAGAGCTACTTAATGCACGAAACACGTTTTCTGGTGTTTTCACCACTCCACAGTGCGTTTGATACGCAGAACCGGCGATATCTTGGTTTTCGTGGGGTTTCAAGCTGAGATATGCATTTTCTGCGATAATCTTGGTGAGACTTCTGTCCGAAGTATGCTGAATCATCGAGATCGCTCTTTTCGAGCTAGTTAGTGCGAGAAACACGTTTTCTGGTGTTTTCACCACTCCGCAGTACGTATGATATGCAGAACCGGCGATATCTTGGTTTTCGTGGGGTTTCATGCTGAGATATGCATTTTTTACGATCATCTTGGTGAGACTTCTGTCCGAAGTATGCAGAATCATCGATATCGCTCTATTCGAGCTATTTAATGCGACAAACACGTTATCTGGTGTTTTCAGCACCCTACAGTGCGTTTGATATGCAGAACCAGCGATATCTTGGTTTTCGTGGGGTTTCAAGCTGAGATATGCATTTTTTACGATAATCTTGGTGAGACTTCTGTCCGAAGTATGCTTAACCATCGAGATCGCTCGTTTCGAGCTATTTAATGCGAGAAACACGTTATCTGGTGTTTTCACCACTCCACAGTGCGTATGATATGCAGAACCGGCGATATCTTGGTTTTCGTGTGGTTTCAAGCTGAGATATGCATTTTCTGCGATAATCTTGGTGAGACTTCTGTCCGAAGTATGCTGAAACATCGAGATCGCTCTTTTCGAGCTAGTTAATGCAAGAAGAACCTTATCCGGTGTTTTCACTACTCCACAGTGCGTTTGATATGCAGAACCGGCGATATCTTGGTTTTCGTAGGGTTTCAAGCTGAGATATGCATTTTCTGCGATAATCTTGGTGAGACTTCTGTCCGAAGTATGCTGAATAATCGAGATCGCTCTTTTCGAGCTGGTTAGTGCGAGAAACACGTTTTCTGTGGTTTTCACCACTCCACAGTGCGTTTGATATGCAGTACCAGCGATATCTTGGTTGTCGTGGGGTTTCATGCTGAGATATGCATTTTTTACGATCATCTTGGTGAGACTTCTGTCCGAAGTATGCAGAATCATCGATATCGCTCTATTCGAGCTATTTAATGCGACAAACACGTTATCTGGTGTTTTCAGCACCCCACAGTGCGTTTGATATGCAGAACCAGCGATATCTTGGTTTTCGTGGGGTTTCAAGCTGAGATATGCATTTTTTACGATAATCTTGGTGAGACTTCTGTCCGAAGTATGCTTAACCATCGAGATCGCTCGTTTCGAGCTATTTAATGCGAGAAACACGTTATCTGGTGTTTTCACCACTCCACAGTGCGTATGATATGCAGAACCGGCGATATCTTGGTTTTCGTGTGGTTTCAAGCTGAGATATGCATTTTCTGCGATAATCATGGTGAGACTTCTGTCCGAAGTATGCTGAAACATCGAGATCGCTCTTTTCGAGCTAGTTAATGCGAGAAAAACCTTATCCGGTGTTATCACCACTTCATAGTGCGTTTGATATGCAGAACCTGCGATATCTTGTTTTTCGTGGGGTTTCAAGCTGAGATATGCATTTTCTGCGATAATCTTGGTGAGACTTCTGTTAGAAGTATGCAGAATCATCGAGATCGCACTTTTCGAGCTATTTAATGCGAGAAACACGTTATCTGGTGTTTTCACCACTCCACAGTTGGTTTGATATGCAGAACCGGCGATATTTTGGTTTTCGTCGGGTTTCAAGCTGAGATATGCATTTTCTACGATAATCTTGGTGAAACATCTGTCCGAAGTATGCAGAATCTTCGAGAACGCTCTTTTCGAGCTACTTAATGCACGAAACACGTTTTCTGGTGTTTTCACCACTCCACAGTACGTTTGACATGCAGAACCGGAGATATCTTGGTTTCGGCCGGGTTTCAAGCTGAGATATGCATTTTCTACGATAATCCTGGTGAGACTTCTGTCAGAAGTATGCAGGATCTTCGAGAACGCTCTTTTCGAGCTATTTAATGCGAGAAACACGTTATCTGGTGTTTTCACCACTCCACAGTGCGTATGATACGCAGAACCGGCGATATCTTGGTTTTCGTGGGGTTTCAAGCTGAGATATGCATTTTCTGCGATAATCTTGGTGAGACTTCTGTCCGAAGTATGCTGAATAATCGAGATCGCTCTTTTCGAGCTGGTTAGTGCGAGAAACACGTTTTCTGTGGTTTTCACCACTCCACAGTTCGTTGGATATGCAGAACAGCAGATATCTTGGTTTTCGTGGTGTTTCCAGCTGAGATATGCATTTTCTACGATAATCTTGGTGAGACTTCTGTCCGAAGTATGCTGAATCATCGAGATCGCTCTTTTCAAGCTATTTAATGCGAGAAACACGTTCTCTGGTTGTTTTCACCACTCCACAGTGCGTTTGATATGCAGAACAGGCGATATCTTGATTTTCGTGGTGCTTCCAGCTGAGATATGCATTTTCTGCGACAATCTTGGTGGGTCTTTTATCAGAAGTATGCAGAATCATCTACATCGCTCTTTTCGAGCTACTTAATGCACGAAACACGTTTTCTGGTGTTTTCACCACTCCACAGTGCGTTTGATATGCAGAACCGGCGATATCTTGGTTTTCGTGGGGTTTCAAGCTGAGATATGCATTTTCTGCGATAATCTTGGTGAGACTTCTGTCGGAAGTATGCTGAATCATCGAGATCGCTCTTTTCGAGCTAGTTAGTGCGAGAAACACGTTATCTGGTGTTTTCACCACTCCACAGTGCGTTTGATATGCAGAACAGTACATATCTTGGTTTTCGTGGGGTTTCAAGCTGAGATTTGTATTTTCTGCGATAATCTTGGTGGGTCTTTTGTCAGAAGAATGCAGAATCATCTAGATCGCTCTTTTCGAGCTACTTAATGCACGAAACACGTTTTCTGGTGTTTTCACCACTCCGCAGTACGTTTGAAATGCAGAACCGGAGATATCTTGGTTTCGGTCGGGTTTCAAGCTGAGATATGCATTTTCTACGATAATCTTGGTGAAACATCTGTCCGAAGTATGCAGAATCTTCGAGAACGCTCTTTTCGAGCTACTTAATGCACGAAACACGTTTTCTGGTGTTTTCACCACTCCACAGTACGTTTGACATGCAGAACCGGAGATATCTTGGTTTCGGCCGGGTTTCAAGCTGAGATATGCATTTTCTACGATAATCCTGGTGAGACTTCTGTCAGAAGTATGCAGGATCTTCGAGAACGCTCTTTTCGAGCTATTTAATGCGAGAAACACGTTATCTGGTGTTTTCACCACTCCACAGTGCGTATGATACGCAGAACCGGCGATATCTTGGTTTTCGTGGGGTTTCAAGCTGAGATATGCATTTTCTGCGATAATCTTGGTGAGACTTCTGTCCGAAGTATGCTGAAACATCGAGATCGCTCTTTTCGAGCTACTTAATGCACGAAACACGTTATCTGGTGTTTTCACCACTCCACAGTGCGTATGATATGCAGAACCGGCGATATCTTGGTTTTCGTGGGGTTTCAAGCTGAGATATGCATTTTCTGCGATAATCTTGGTGAGACTTCTGTCCGAAGTATGCTGAAACATCGAGATCGCTCTTTTCGAGCTAGTTAATGCGACAAAAACCTTATCCGGTGTTATCACCACTTCATAGTGCGTTTGATATGCAGAACCGGCGATATTTTGGTTTTCGTCGGGTTTCAAGCTGAGATATGCATTTTCTACGATAATCTTGGTGAAACATCTGTCCGAAGTATGCAGAAACGTCGAGAGCGCTCTTTTCGAGCTAATTAATGCGAGGAACACGTTCTCTGGTTGTTTTCACCACTCCACTAGTGCGTTTGATATGCAGAACAGGCGATATCTTGATTTTCGTGGTGTTTCCAGCTGAGATATGCATTTTCTGCGATAATCTTGGTGAGTCTTTTGTCAGAAGTATGCAGAATCATCTAGATCGCTCTTTTCGAGCTACTTAATGCACGAAACACGTTTTCTGGTGTTTTCACCTCTCCACAGTACGTTTGACATGCAGAACCGGAGATATCTTGGTTTCGGTCGGGTTTTCAAGCTGAGATATGCATTTTCTACGATAATCCTGGTGAGACTTCTGTCAGAAGTATGCAGAATCTTCGAGAACGCTCTTTTCGAGCTACGTAATGCGCGTAACACGTTTTCTGGTGTTTTCACCACTCCACGGTACGTTTGATGTGCAGAACCGGAGATAACTCGGTTTTCGTCGGGTTTCAAGCTGAGATATGCTTTTCTACGATAATCTTGGTGAGACTTCTGTCCGAAGTATGCTGAATCATCGAGATCGCTCTTTTCGAGCTATTTAATGCGAGAAACACGTTCTCTGGTTGTTTTCACTACTCCACAGTGCGTTTGATATGCAGAACAGGCGATATCTTGATTTTCGTGGTGTTTCCAGCTGAGATATGCATTTTCTGCGATAATCTTGGTGGGTCTTTTATCAGAAGTATGCAGAATCATCTACATCGCTCTTTGAGAGCTACTTAATGCACGAAACACGTTTTCTGGTGTTTTCACCACTCCACAGTGCGTTTGATATGCAGAACAGGCGATATCTTGGTTTTCGTGGGGTTTCAAGCTGAGATATGCATTTTCTGCGATAATCTTGGTGAGACTTCTGTCCGAAGTATGCTGAATCATCGAGATCGCTCTTTTCGAGCTAGTTAGTGCGAGAAACACGTTTTCTGGTGTTTTCACCACTCCGCAGTACGTTTGACATGCAGAACCGGAGATATCTTGGTTTCGGCCGGGTTTCAAGCTGAGATATGCATTTTCTACGATAATCCTGGTGAGACTTCTGTCAGAAGTATGCAGAACCTTCGAGATCGCACTTTTCGAGCTATTTAATGCGAGAAACACGTTAGCTTGTGTTTTGACCACTCCACAGTGCGTTTGATATGTAGAGACGCCGATAACTTGGTTTTCGTGGGGTTTTCAGCTGATATATGCATTTTCTACGATAATATTGGTTAGAATTAAGTCAGAAGTATGCGGAATCATCTAGATCGCTCTTTTCGAGCTACTTAATGCAGGAAACACGTTTTCTGGTGTTTTCACCACTCCACAGTACGTTTGATATGCAGAACCGGCGATATCTTGGTTTTCGTGGTGTTTTCAGCTGAGATATGCATTTTCTACGATAATGTTGGTGAGACTTCTGTCAGAAGTATGCAGAATCTTCGAGAACGCTCTTTTCGAGCTACTTAATGCACGAAACACGTTTTCTGGTGTTTTCACTACTCCACAGTGCGTTTGATATGCAGAACAGGCGATATCTTGATTTTCGTGGTGTTTCCAGCTGAGATATGCATTTTCTACGATAATCCTGGTGAGACTTCTGTCAGAAGTATGCAGAACCTTCGAGATCGCACTTTTCGAGCTATTTAATGCGAGAAACACGTTAGCTGGTGTATTGACCACTCCAGAGTGCGTTTGATATGTAGAGACGCCGATAACTTGGTTTTCGTGGGGTTTCCAGCTGAAATATGCATTTTCTGCGATAATCTTGGTGTTTCATCTATGAGAAGTATGCAGAATCATCGAGAACGCTCTTTTCGAGCTAGTTAATGCGAGAAACACGTTTTCTGGTGTTTTCACCACGCCACAGTGCGTTTGATATGCAGAACAGTAGATATCTTGGTTTTCGTGGGGTTTCAAGCTGAGATATGCATTTTCTGCGATAAGCTTGGTGAGACTTCTGTCCCAAGTATGCTGAATCATCTAGATCGCTCTTTTCGAGCTATTCAATGCGAGAAACACGTTATCTGGTGTTTTCACCACTCCTCAGTGCGTTTGATAGGCAGAACCGGCGATATCTTGGTTTTCGTGGGGTTTCAAGTTGAGATATGCATTTTCTGCGATATTCCTGGTGAGACTTCTGTCAGAAGTATGAAGAATCTTCGAGAACGCCCTTTTCGAGCTACCTAATGCGCGAAACACGTTTTCTGGTGTTTTCACCACTCCACGGTACGTTTGATGTGCAGAACCGGAGATAACTCGGTTTTCGTCGGGTTTCAAGCTGAGATATGCATTTTCTGCGATAATCTTTGTGAGACTTCTGTCCGAAGTATGCAGAATCATCGAGATCGCTCTTTTCGAGCTATTTAATGCGAGAATCACGTTATCTGGTGTTTTCACCACTCCACAGTGCGTTTGATATGCAGTACCAGCGATATCTTGGTTTTCGTGGGGTTTCATGCTGAGATATGCATTTTTTACGATCATCTTGGTGAGACTTCTGTCCGAAGTATGCAGAATCATCGATATCGCTCTATTCGAGCTAAATAGTGCGACAAACACGTTATCTGGTGTTTTCAGCACCCCACAGTGCGTTTGATATGCAGAACCAGCGATATCTTGGTTTTCGTGGGGTTTCAAGCTGAGATATGCATTTTTTACGATAATCTTGGTGAGACTTCTGTCCGAAGTATGCTTAACCATCGAGATCGCTCGTTTCGAGCTATTTAATGCGAGAAACACGTTATCTGGTGTTTTCACCACTCCACAGTGCGTATGATATGCAGAACCGGCGATATCTTGGTTTTCGTGTGGTTTCAAGCTGAGATATGCATTTTCTGCGATAATCTTGGTGAGACTTCTGTCCGAAGTATGCTGAAACATCGAGATCGCTCTTTTCGAGCTAGTTAATGCAAGAAGAACCTTATCCGGTGTTTTCACTACTCCACAGTGCGTTTGATATGCAGAACCGGCGATATCTTGGTTTTCGTAGGGTTTCAAGCTGAGATATGCATTTTCTGCGATAATCTTGGTGAGACTTCTGTCCGAAGTATGCTGAATAATCGAGATCGCTCTTTTCGAGCTGGTTAGTGCGAGAAACACGTTTTCTGTGGTTTTCACCACTCCACAGTTCGTTGGATATGCAGAACAGTAGATATCTTGGTTTTCGTGGGGTTTCAAGCAGAGATATGCATTTTCTGCGATAATCTTGGTGTGACTTCTGTTAGAAGTATGCAGAATCATCGTGATCGCACTTTTCGAGCTACTTAATGCACGAAACACGTTTTCTGGTGTTTTCACCACTCCACAGTTCGTTGGATATGCAGAACCGGAGATATCTTGGTTTTCGTGGTGTTTCAAGCTCAGATATGCATTTTCTGCGATAATCTTGGTGAGACTTCTGTCCGAAGTATGCTTAATCATCAAGATCGCTCTATTCGAGCTATTTAATGCGAGAAACACCTTATCTGGTGTTTTCAGCACTCCACAGTGCGTTTGATATGCAGAACCAGCGATATCTTGGTTTTCGTGGGGATTCAAGCTGAGATATGCAATTTCTGCGATAATCTTGGTGAGACTTCTGTCCGAAGTATGCTTAATCATCGAGATCGCACTTTTCGAGCTATTTAATGCGAGAAACACGTTATCTGGTGTTTTCACCACTCCACAGTGCGTTTGATATGCAGAAGCGGCGATATCTTGGTTTTTGTGCGGTTTCAAGCTGAGTTATGCATTTTTTACGATAAGCTTGGTGAGACTTCTGTCAGAAGTATACAGGATCTTCGAGAACGCTCTTTTCGAGCTATTTAATGCGAGAAACTCGTTTTCTGTGGTTTTCACCACTCCACAGTTCGTTGGATATGCAGAACCGGAGATATCTTGGTTTTCGTGGGGTTTCAAGCTGAGATATGCATTTTCTGCGATAATCTTGGTGAGACTTCTGTCCGAAGTATGCAGAATCATCGTGATCGCTCTTTTCGAGCTATTTAATGCGAGAAACAAGTTATCTGGTGTTTTCATCACTCCACAGTGCGTTTGATATGCAGAACCTGCGATATCTTGGTTTTCGTGGGGTTTCAAGCTCAGATATGCATTTTCTGCGATAATCTTGGTGAGACTTCTGTCCGAAGTATGCAAAGTCATCGAGATCGTACTTTTCGAGCTATTTAATGCGAGAAACACGTTTTCTGGGGTTTTCACCACTCCACAGTTCGTTGGATATGCACAACAGGAGATATCTTGGTTTTCGTGGGGTTTCTAGCAGAGATATGCATTTTCTGCGATAATCATGGTGAGACTTCTGTTAGAAGTATGCAGAATCATCGAGATCGCTCTTTTCGACATATTTAATGCGAGCAAACACGTTATCTGGTGTTTTCACCACGCCACAGTGCGTTTGATATGCAGAACCGGCAATGTTTGGTTTTCGTCGGGTTTCAAGCTGAGATATGCATTTTCTGCGATAATCATGGTGAGACTTCTGTCCGAAGTATGCAGAATCATCGAGATCGCACTTTTCGAGCTATTTAATGCGAGAAACACGTTATCTGGTGTTTTCACCACTCCACAGTGCGTTTGATATGCAGAACCGGCGATATCTTGGTTTTTGTGGGGTTTCAAGCTGAGATATGCATTTTCTGCGATAATCTTGTTGAGACTTCTGTCCGAAGTATGCAGAATCATCGAGATGGCTCTTTTCGAGCTATTTAATGCGAGAAGCACGTTCTCTGGTTGTTTTCACCACTCCACAGTGCGTTTGATGTGCAGAAACTGCGATATCATGATTTTCGTGGTGTTTCCAGCTGGGATATGCATTTTCTGCGATAATATTGGTGAGACGTCAGTCAGAAGTATGCAGAATCATCTAGATCGCTCTTTTCGAGCTACTTAATGCACGAAACTCGTTTTCTGGTGTTTTCACCACTCCACAGTACGTTTGACATGCAGAACCGGAGATATACTGGTTTCGGTCGGGTTTCAAGCTGAGCTATGCATTTTCTACGATAATCCTGGTGAGACTTCTGTCAGAAGTATGCAGAATCTTCGAGAACGCTCTTTTCGAGCTACTTAATGCGCGAAACACGTTTTCTGGTGTTTTCACCACTCCACGGTACGTTTGATGTGCAGAACCGGAGATAACGCGGTTTTCGTCGGGTTTCAAGCTGATATATGCATTTTCTACGATAATCTTGGTGAGACTTCTGTCAGAAGTATGCAGGAACTTCGAGAACGCTCTTTTCGAGCTACTTAATGCGAGAAACACGTTTTCTGGTGTTTTCATCACTCCACAGTGCGTTTGATATGCAGAACCGGCGACATCTTGGTTTTCGTGGGGTTTCAAGCTGAGATATGCATTTTCTACGATATTCCTGGTGAGACTTCTGTCAGAAGTAAGCAGGACCTTCGAGAACGCTCTTTTCGAGCTATTTAATGCGAGAAACACGTTATCTGGTGTTTTCACCACTCCACAGTGCGTATGATATGCAGAACCGGCGATATCTTGGTTTTCGTGGGGTTTCAAGCTGAGATATGCATTTTCTGCGATAATCATGGTGAGACTTCTGTCCGAAGTATGCTGAAACATCGAGATCGCTCTTTTCGAGCTAGTTAATGCGAGAAAAACCTTATCCGGTGTTATCACCACTTCATAGTGCGTTTGATATGCAGAACCTGCGATATCTTGTTTTTCGTGGGGTTTCAAGCTGAGATATGCATTTTCTGCGATAATCTTGGTGAGACTTCTGTTAGAAGTATGCAGAATCATCGAGATCGCACTTTTCGAGCTATTTAATGCGAGAAACACGTTATGTGGTGTTTTCACCACTCCACAGTTGGTTTGATATGCAGAACCGGCGATATTTTGGTTTTCGTCGGGTTTCAAGCTGAGATATGCATTTTCTACGATAATCTTGGTGAAACATCTGTCCGAAGTATGCAGAAACGTCGAGAGCGCTCTTTTCGAGCTAATTAATGCGAGAAACTCGTTTTCTGGGGTTTTCACCACTCCACAGTTCGTTGGATATGAGGAACCGGAGATATCTTGGTTTTCGTGGTGTTTCAAGCTGAGATATGCATTTCCTGCGATAATCTTGGTCAGACTTCTGTCCGAAGTATGCTGAATCATCGAGATCGCTCTTTTCGAGCTATTTAATGCGAGGAACACGTTCTCTGGTTGTTTTCACCACTCCACTAGTGCGTTTGATATGCAGAACAGGCGATATCTTGATTTTCGTGGTGTTTCCAGCTGAGATATGCATTTTCTGCGATAATCTTGGTGGGTCTTTTGTCAGAAGTATGCAGAATCATCTAGATCGCTCTTTTCGAGCTACTTAATGCACGAAACACGTTTTCTGGTGTTTTCACCTCTCCACAGTACGTTTGACATGCAGAACCGGAGATATCTTGGTTTCGGTCGGGTTTTCAAGCTGAGATATGCATTTTCTACGATAATCCTGGTGAGACTTCTGTCAGAAGTATGCAGAATCTTCGAGAACGCTCTTTTCGAGCTACGTAATGCGCGTAACACGTTTTCTGGTGTTTTCACCACTCCACGGTACGTTTGATGTGCAGAACCGGAGATAACTCGGTTTTCGTCGGGTTTCAAGCTGAGATATGCTTTTCTACGATAATCTTGGTGAGACTTCTGTCCGAAGTATGCTGAATCATCGAGATCGCTCTTTTCGAGCTATTTAATGCGAGAAACACGTTCTCTGGTTGTTTTCACTACTCCACAGTGCGTTTGATATGCAGAACAGGCGATATCTTGATTTTCGTGGTGTTTCCAGCTGAGATATGCATTTTCTGCGATAATCTTGGTGGGTCCTTTATCAGAAGTATGCAGAATCATCTACATCGCTCTTTGAGAGCTACTTAATGCACGAAACACGTTTTCTGGTGTTTTCACCACTCCACAGTGCGTTTGATATGCAGAACCGGCGATATCTTGGTTTTCGTGGGGTTTCAAGCTGAGATATGCATTTTCTGCGATAATCTTGGTGAGACTTCTGTCCGAAGTATGCTGAATCATCGAGATCGCTCTTTTCGAGCTAGTTAGTGCGAGAAACACGTTTTCTGGTGTTTTCACCACTCCGCAGTACGTTTGACATGCAGAACCGGAGATATCTTGGTTTCGGCCGGGTTTCAAGCTGAGATATGCATTTTCTACGATAATCCTGGTGAGACTTCTGTCAGAAGTATGCAGAACCTTCGAGATCGCACTTTTCGAGCTATTTAATGCGAGAAACACGTTAGCTTGTGTTTTGACCACTCCACAGTGCGTTTGATATGTAGAGACGCCGATAACTTGGTTTTCGTGTGGTTTTCAGCTGAGATATGCATTTTCTACGATAATATTGGTTAGAATTAAGTCAGAAGTATGCGGAATCATCTAGATCGCTCTTTTCGAGCTACTTAATGCAGGAAACACGTTTTCTGGTGTTTTCACCACGCCACAGTACGTTTGATATGCAGAACCGGCGATATCTTGATTTTCGTGGTGTTTTCAGCTGAGATATGCATTTTCTACGATAATGTTGGTGAGACTTCTGTCAGAAGTATGCAGAATCTTCGAGAACGCTCTTTTCGAGCTACTTAATGCACGAAACACGTTTTCTGGTGTTTTCACTACTCCACAGTGCGTTTGATATGCAGAACAGGCGATATCTTGATTTTCGTGGTGTTTCCAGCTGAGATATGCATTTTCTGCGATAATCTTGGTGGGTCTTTTATCAGAAGCATGCAGAATCATCTACATCGCTCTTTGAGAGCTACTTAATGCACGAAACACGTTTTCTGGTGTTTTCACCACTCCACAGTGCGTTTGATATGCAGAACCGGCGATATCTTGGTTTTCGTGGGGTTTCAAGCTGAGATATGCATTTTCTGCGATAATCTTGGTGAGACTTCTGTCCGAAGTATGCTGAATAATCGAGATCGCTCTTTTCGAGCTGGTTAGTGCGAGAAACACGTTTTCTGTGGTTTTCACCACTCCACAGTTCGTTGGATATGCAGAACAGTAGATATCTTGGTTTTCGTGGGGTTTCAAGCAGAGATATGCATTTTCTGCGATAATCTTGGTGTGACTTCTGTTAGAAGTATGCAGAATCATCGTGATCGCACTTTTCGAGCTACTTAATGCACGAAACACGTTTTCTGGTGTTTTCACCACTCCACAGTTCGTTGGATATGCAGAACCGGAGATATCTTGGTTTTCGTGGGGTTTCAAGCTGAGATATGCATTTTCTGCGATAATCTTGGTGAGACTTCTGTCCGAAGTATGCAGAATCATCGAGATCGCTCTTTTCGAGCTATTTAATGCGAGAAACAAGTTATCTGGTGTTTTCACCACTCCACAGTGCGTTTGATATGCAGAACCTGCGATATCTTGGTTTTCGTGGGGTTTCAAGCTCAGATATGCATTTTCTGCGATAATCTTGGTGAGACTTCTGTCCGAAGTATGCAAAGTCATCGAGATCGTACTTTTCGAGCTATTTAATGCGAGAAACACGTTTTCTGGGGTTTTCACCACTCCACAGTTCGTTGGATATGCACAACAGGAGATATCTTGGTTTTCGTGGGGTTTCTAGCAGAGATATGCATTTTCTGCGATAATCATGGTGAGACTTCTGTTAGAAGTATGCAGAATCATCGAGATCGCTCATTTCGACATATTTAATGCGAGCAAACACGTTATCTGGTGTTTTCACCACGCCACAGTGCGTTTGATATGCAGAACCGGCAATGTTTGGTTTTCGTCGGGTTTCAAGCTGAGATATGCATTTTCTGCGATAATCATGGTGAGACTTCTGTCCGAAGTATGCAGAATCATCGAGATCGCACTTTTCGAGCTATTTAATGCGAGAAACACGTTATCTGGTGTTTTCACCACTCCACAGTGCGTTTGATATGCAGAACCGGCGATATCTTGGTTTTTGTGGGGTTTCAAGCTGAGATATGCATTTTCTGCGATAATCTTGTTGAGACTTCTGTCCGAAGTATGCAGAATCATCGAGATGGCTCTTTTCGAGCTATTTAATGCGAGAAGCACGTTCTCTGGTTGTTTTCACCACTCCACAGTGCGTTTGATGTGCAGAAACTGCGATATCATGATTTTCGTGGTGTTTCCAGCTGGGATATGCATTTTCTGCGATAATATTGGTGAGACGTCAGTCAGAAGTATGCAGAATCATCTAGATCGCTCTTTTCGAGCTACTTAATGCACGAAACTCGTTTTCTGGTGTTTTCACCACTCCACAGTACGTTTGACATGCAGAACCGGAGATATACTGGTTTCGGTCGGGTTTCAAGCTGAGCTATGCATTTTCTACGATAATCCTGGTGAGACTTCTGTCAGAAGTATGCAGAATCTTCGAGAACGCTCTTTTCGAGCTACTTAATGCGCGAAACACGTTTTCTGGTGTTTTCACCACTCCACGGTACGTTTGATGTGCAGAACCGGAGATAACGCGGTTTTCGTCGGGTTTCAAGCTGATATATGCATTTTCTACGATAATCTTGGTGAGACTTCTGTCAGAAGTATGCAGGAACTTCGAGAACGCTCTTTTCGAGCTACTTAATGCGAGAAACACGTTTTCTGGTGTTTTCATCACTCCACAGTGCGTTTGATATGCAGAACCGGCGACATCTTGGTTTTCGTGGGGTTTCAAGCTGAGATATGCATTTTCTGCGATAATCTTGGTGAGACTTCTGTCCGAAGTATGCAGAATCATCGAGATCGCTCTTTTCGCGCTATTTAATGCGAGAAACACGTTATCTGGTGTTTTCACCACTCCACAGTGCGTATGATATGCAGAACCGGCGATATCTTGTTTTCGTGGGGTTTCAAGCTCAGATATGCATTTTCTGCGATAATCTTGGTGAGACTTCTGTCCGAAGTATGCTGAATCATCGAGATCGCTCTTTTCGAGCTAGTTAGTGCGAGAAACACGTTTTCTGGGGTTTTCACCACTCCACAGTTCGTTGGATATGCAGAACCAACGATATCTTGGTTTTCGTGGGGTTTCAAGCTGAGATATGCATTTTCTGCGATAATATTGGTGAGACTTCAGTCAGAAGTATGCAGAATCATCTAGATCGCTCTTATCGAGCTACTTAATGCACGAAACACTTTTTCTGGTGTTTTCACCACTCCACAGTACGTTTGACATGGAGAACCGGAGATATCTTGGTTTCGGTCGGGTTTCAAGCTGAGATATGCATTTTCTACGATAATCCTGGTGAGACTTCTGTCAGAAGTATGCAGAATCTTCGAGATCGCACTTTTCGAGCTATTTCATGCGAGAAACACGTTATCTGGTGTTTTTACCACTCCACAGTGCGTTTGATATGCAGAACCGGCGATATCTTGGTTTTTGTGGGGTTTCAAGCTGAGATATGCATTTTCTGCGATAATCTTGTTGAGACTTCTGTCCGACGTATGCAGAATCATCGAGATGGCTCTTTTCGAGCTATTTAATGCGAGAAGCACGTTCTCTGGTTGTTCTCACCACTCCACTGTGCGTTTGATGTGCAGAACCTGCGATATCATGATTTTCGTGGTGTTTCCAGCTGGGATATGCATTTTCTGCGATAATATTGGTGAGACGTCAGTCAGAAGTATGCAGAATCATCTAGATCGCTCTTTTCGAGCTACCTAATGCGCGAAACTCGTTTTCTGGTGTTTTCACCACTCCACAGTACGTTTGACATGCAGAACCGGAGATATCTTGGTTTCGGTCGGGTTTCAAGCTGAGCTATGCATTTTCTACGATAATCCTGGTGAGACTTCTGTCAGAAGTATGCAGAATCTTCGAGAACGCTCTTTTCGAGCTACTTAATGCGCGAAACACGTTTTCTGGTGTTTTCACCACTCCACGGTACGTTTGATGTGCAGAACCGGAGATAACTCGGTTTTCGTCGGGTTTCAAGCTGATATATGCATTTTCTACGATAATCTTGGTGAGACTTCTGTCAGAAGTATGCAGGAACTTCGAGAACGCTCTTTTCGAGCTACTTAATGCGAGAAACACGTTTTCTGGTGTTTTCACCACTCCACAGTGCGTTTGATATGCAGAACCGGCGACATCTTGGTTTTCGTGGGGTTTCAAGCTGAGATATGCATTTTCTGCGATAATCTTGGTGAGACTTCTGTCCGAAGTATGCAGAATCTTCGAGATCGCTCTTTTCGAGCTATTTAATGCGTGAAACACGTTATCTGGTGTTTTCACCACTCCACAGTGCGTTTGATATGCAGTACCAGCGATATCTTGGTTTTCGTGGGGTTTCAAGCTGAGATATGCATTTTTTACGATAATCTTGGTGAGACTTCTGTCCGAAGCATGCAGAATCATCGAGATCGCTCTATTCGAGCTATTTAATGCGAGAAACACGTTATCTGGTGTTTTCACCACTCCACAGTGCGTATGATATGCAGAACCGGCGATATCTTGTTTTCGTGGGGTTTCAAGCTGAGATATGCATTTTCTGCGATAATCTTGGTGAGACTTCTGTCCGAAGTATGCTGAAACATCGAGATCGCTCTTTTCGAGCTATTTAATGCGAGAAACAAGTTATCTGGTGTTTTCACCACTCCGCAGTGCGTTTGATATGCAGAACCAGCGAGATCTTGGTTTTCGTGGGGTTTCAAGCTCAGATATGCATTTTCTGCGATAATTTTGGTGAGACTTCTGTCCGAAGTATGCAGAGTCATCAAGATCGTACTTTTCGAGCTATTTAATGCGAGAAACTCGTTTTCTGTGGTTTTCACCACTCCACCGTTCGTTGGATATGCAGAACCGGAGATATCTTGGTTTTCGTGGGGTTTCAAGCTGAGATATGCATTTTCTGCGATAATCTTGGTGAGACTTCTGTCCGAAGTATGCAGAATCATCGTGATCGCTCTTTTCGAGCTATTTAATGCGAGAAACAAGTTATCTGGTGTTTTCACCACTCCACAGTGCGTTTGATATGCAGAACCTGCGATATCTTGGTTTTCGTGGGGTTTCAAGCTCAGATATGCATTTTCTGCGATAATCTTGGTGAGACTTCTGTCCGAAGTATGCAAAGTCATCGAGATCGTACTTTTCGAGATATTTAATGCGAGAAACACGTTTTCTGGGGTTTTCACCACTCCACAGTTCGTTGGATATGCACAACAGGAGATATCTTGGTTTTCGTGGGGTTTCTAGCAGAGATATGCATTTTCTGCGATAATCATGGTGAGACTTCTGTTAGAAGTATGCAGAATCATCGAGATCGCTCTTTTCGACATATTTAATGCGAGCAAACACGTTATCTGGTGTTTTCACCACGCCACAGTGCGTTTGATATGCAGAACCGGCAATGTTTGGTTTTCGTCGGGTTTCAAGCTGAGATATGCATTTTCTGCGATAATCATGGTGAGACTTCTGTCCGAAGTATGCAGAATCATCGAGATCGCACTTTTCGAGCTATTTAATGCGAGAAACACGTTATCTGGTGTTTTCACCACTCCACAGTGCGTTTGATATGCAGAACCGGCGATATCTTGGTTTTTGTGGGGTTTCAAGCTGAGATATGCATTTTCTGCGATAATCTTGTTGAGACTTCTGTCCGAAGTATGCAGAATCATCGAGATGGCTCTTTTCGAGCTATTTAATGCGAGAAGCACGTTCTCTGGTTGTTTTCACCACTCCACAGTGCGTTTGATGTGCAGAAACTGCGATATCATGATTTTCGTGGTGTTCCCAGCTGGGATATGCATTTTCTGCGATAATATTGGTGAGACGTCAGTCAGAAGTATGCAGAATCATCTAGATCGCTCTTTTCGAGCTACGTAATGCACGAAACTCGTTTTCTGGTGTTTTCACCACTCCACAGTACGTTTGACATGCAGAACCGGAGATATACTGGTTTCGGTCGGGTTTCAAGCTGAGCTATGCATTTTCTACGATAATCCTGGTGAGACTTCTGTCAGAAGTATGCAGAATCTTCGAGAACGCTCTTTTCGAGCTACTTAATGCGCGAAACACGTTTTCTGGTGTTTTCACCACTCCACGGTACGTTTGATGTGCAGAACCGGAGATAACGCGGTTTTCGTCGGGTTTCAAGCTGATATATGCATTTTCTACGATAATCTTGGTGAGACTTCTGTCAGAAGTATGCAGGAACTTCGAGAACGCTCTTTTCGAGCTACTTAATGCGAGAAACACGTTTTCTGGTGTTTTCATCACTCCACAGTGCGTTTGATATGCAGAACCGGCGACATCTTGGTTTTCGTGGGGTTTCAAGCTGAGATATGCATTTTCTACGATAATCCTGGTGAGACTTCTGTCAGAAGTATGCAGGACCTTCGAGAACGCTCTTTTCGAGCTATTTAATGCGAGAAACACGTTATCTGGTGTTTTCACCACTCCACAGTGCGTATGATATGCAGAACCGGCGATATCTTGGTTTTCGTGGGGTTTCAAGCTGAGATATGCATTTTCTGCGATAATCATGGTGAGACTTCTGTCCGAAGTATGCTGAAACATCGAGATCGCTCTTTTCGAGCTAGTTAATGCGAGAAAAACCTTATCCGGTGTTATCACCACTTCATAGTGCGTTTGATATGCAGAACCTGCGATATCTTGTTTTTCGTGGGGTTTCAAGCTGAGATATGCATTTTCTGCGATAATCTTGGTGAGACTTCTGTTAGAAGTATGCAGAATCATCGAGATCGCACTTTTCGAGCTATTTAATGCGAGAAACACGTTATCTGGTGTTTTCACCACTCCACAGTTGGTTTGATATGCAGAACCGGCGATATTTTGGTTTTCGTCGGGTTTCAAGCTGAGATATGCATTTTCTACGATAATCTTGGTGAAACATCTGTCCGAAGTATGCAGAAACGTCGAGAGCGCTCTTTTCGAGCTAATTAATGCGAGAAACTCGTTTTCTGGGGTTTTCACCACTCCACAGTTCGTTGGATATGAGGAACCGGAGATATCTTGGTTTTCGTGGTGTTTCAAGCTGAGATATGCATTTCCTGCGATAATCTTGGTCAGACTTCAGTCCGAAGTATGCTGAATCATCGAGATCGCTCTTTTCGAGCTATTTAATGCGAGGAACACGTTCTCTGGTTGTTTTCACCACTCCACTAGTGCGTTTGATATGCAGAACAGGCGATATCTTGATTTTCGTGGTGTTTCCAGCTGAGATATGCCTTTTCTGCGATAATCCTGGTGGGTCTTTTGTCAGAAGTATGCAGAATCATCTAGATCGCTCTTTTCGAGCTACTTAATGCACGAAACACGTTTTCTGGTGTTTTCACCTCTCCACAGTACGTTTCACATGCAGAACCGGAGATATCTTGGTTTCGGTCGGGTTTTCAAGCTGAGATATGCATTTTCTACGATAATCCTGGTGAGACTTCTGTCAGAAGTATGCAGAATCTTCGAGAACGCTCTTTTCGAGCTACGTAATGCGCGTAACACGTTTTCTGGTGTTTTCACCACTCCACGGTACGTTTGATGTGCAGAACCGGAGATAACTCGGTTTTCGTCGGGTTTCAAGCTGAGATATGCTTTTCTACGATAATCTTGGTGAGACTTCTGTCCGAAGTATGCTGAATCATCGAGATCGCTCTTTTCGAGCTATTTAATGCGAGAAACACGTTCTCTGGTTGTTTTCACTACTCCACAGTGCGTTTGATATGCAGAACAGGCGATATCTTGATTTTCGTGGTGTTTCCAGCTGAGATATGCATTTTCTGCGATAATCTTGGTGGCTCCTTTATCAGAAGTATGCAGAATCATCTACATCGCTCTTTGAGAGCTACTTAATGCACGAAACACGTTTTCTGGTGTTTTCACCACTCCACAGTGCGTTTGATATGCAGAACCGGCGATATCTTGGTTTTCGTGGGGTTTCAAGCTGAGATATGCATTTTCTGCGATAATCTTGGTGAGACTTCTGTCCGAAGTATGCTGAATCATCGAGATCGCTCTTTTCGAGCTAGTTAGTGCGAGAAACACGTTTTCTGGTGTTTTCACCACTCCGCAGTACGTTTGACATGCAGAACCGGAGATATCTTGGTTTCGGCCGGGTTTCAAGCTGAGATATGCATTTTCTACGATAATCCTGGTGAGACTTCTGTCAGAAGTATGCAGAACCTTCGAGATCGCACTTTTCGAGCTATTTAATGCGAGAAACACGTTAGCTTGTGTTTTGACCACTCCACAGTGCGTTTGATATGTAGAGACGCCGATAACTTGGTTTTCGTGTGGTTTTCAGCTGAGATATGCATTTTCTACGATAATATTGGTTAGAATTAAGTCAGAAGTATGCGGAATCATCTAGATCGCTCTTTTCGAGCTACTTAATGCAGGAAACACGTTTTCTGGTGTTTTCACCACTCCACAGTACGTTTGATATGCAGAACCGGCGATATCTTGATTTTCGTGGTGTTTTCAGCTGAGATATGCATTTTCTACGATAATGTTGGTGAGACTTCTGTCAGAAGTATGCAGAATCTTCGAGAACGCTCTTTTCGAGCTACTTAATGCACGAAACACGTTTTCTGGTGTTTTCACTACTCCACAGTGCGTTTGATATGCAGAACAGGCGATATCTTGATTTTCGTGGTGTTTCCAGCTGAGATATGCATTTTCTGCGATAATCTTGGTGGGTCTTTTATCAGAAGCATGCAGAATCATCTACATCGCTCTTTGAGAGCTACTTAATGCACGAAACACGTTTTCTGGTGTTTTCACCACTCCACAGTGCGTTTGATATGCAGAACCGGCGATATCTTGGTTTTCGTGGGGTTTCAAGCTGAGATATGCATTTTCTGCGATAATCTTGGTGAGACTTCTGTCCGAAGTATGCTGAATAATCGAGATCGCTCTTTTCGAGCTGGTTAGTGCGAGAAACACGTTTTCTGTGGTTTTCACCACTCCACAGTTCGTTGGATATGCAGAACAGTAGATATCTTGGTTTTCGTGGGGTTTCAAGCAGAGATATGCATTTTCTGCGATAATCTTGGTGTGACTTCTGTTAGAAGTATGCAGAATCATCGTGATCGCACTTTTCGAGCTACTTAATGCACGAAACACGTTTTCTGGTGTTTTCACCACTCCACAGTTCGTTGGATATGCAGAACCGGAGATATCTTGGTTTTCGTGGGGTTTCAAGCTGAGATATGCATTTTCTGCGATAATCTTGGTGAGACTTCTGTCCGAAGTATGCAGAATCATCGAGATCGCTCTTTTCGAGCTATTTAATGCGAGAAACAAGTTATCTGGTGTTTTCACCACTCCACAGTGCGTTTGATATGCAGAACCTGCGATATCTTGGTTTTCGTGGGGTTTCAAGCTCAGATATGCATTTTCTGCGATAATCTTGGTGAGACTTCTGTCCGAAGTATGCAAAGTCATCGAGATCGTACTTTTCGAGCTATTTAATGCGAGAAACACGTTTTCTGGGGTTTTCACCACTCCACAGTTCGTTGGATATGCACAACAGGAGATATCTTGGTTTTCGTGGGGTTTCTAGCAGAGATATGCATTTTCTGCGATAATCATGGTGAGACTTCTGTTAGAAGTATGCAGAATCATCGAGATCGCTCTTTTCGACATATTTAATGCGAGCAAACACGTTATCTGGTGTTTTCACCACGCCACAGTGCGTTTGATATGCAGAACCGGCAATGTTTGGTTTTCGTCGGGTTTCAAGCTGAGATATGCATTTTCTGCGATAATCATGGTGAGACTTCTGTCCGAAGTATGCAGAATCATCGAGATCGCACTTTTCGAGCTATTTAATGCGAGAAACACGTTATCTGGTGTTTTCACCACTCCACAGTGCGTTTGATATGCAGAACCGGCGATATCTTGGTTTTTGTGGGGTTTCAAGCTGAGATATGCATTTTCTGCGATAATCTTGTTGAGACTTCTGTCCGAAGTATGCAGAATCATCGAGATGGCTCTTTTCGAGCTATTTAATGCGAGAAGCACGTTCTCTGGTTGTTTTCACCACTCCACAGTGCGTTTGATGTGCAGAAACTGCGATATCATGATTTTCGTGGTGTTTCCAGCTGGGATATGCATTTTCTGCGATAATATTGGTGAGACGTCAGTCAGAAGTATGCAGAATCATCTAGATCGCTCTTTTCGAGCTACTTAATGCACGAAACTCGTTTTCTGGTGTTTTCACCACTCCACAGTACGTTTGACATGCAGAACCGGAGATATACTGGTTTCGGTCGGGTTTCAAGCTGAGCTATGCATTTTCTACGATAATCCTGGTGAGACTTCTGTCAGAAGTATGCAGAATCTTCGAGAACGCTCTTTTCGAGCTACTTAATGCGCGAAACACGTTTTCTGGTGTTTTCACCACTCCACGGTACGTTTGATGTGCAGAACCGGAGATAACGCGGTTTTCGTCGGGTTTCAAGCTGATATATGCATTTTCTACGATAATCTTGGTGAGACTTCTGTCAGAAGTATGCAGGAACTTCGAGAACGCTCTTTTCGAGCTACTTAATGCGAGAAACACGTTTTCTGGTGTTTTCATCACTCCACAGTGCGTTTGATATGCAGAACCGGCGACATCTTGGTTTTCGTGGGGTTTCAAGCTGAGATATGCATTTTCTACGATAATCCTGGTGAGACTTCTGTCAGAAGTATGCAGGACCTTCGAGAACGCTCTTTTCGAGCTATTTAATGCGAGAAACACGTTATCTGGTGTTTTCACCACTCCACAGTGCGTATGATATGCAGAACCGGCGATATCTTGGTTTTCGTGGGGTTTCAAGCTGAGATATGCATTTTCTGCGATAATCATGGTGAGACTTCTGTCCGAAGTATGCTGAAACATCGAAATCGCTCTTTTCGAGCTAGTTAATGCGAGAAAAACCTTATCCGGTGTTATCACCACTTCATAGTGCGTTTGATATGCAGAACCTGCGATATCTTGTTTTTCGTGGGGTTTCAAGCTGAGATATGCATTTTCTGCGATAATCTTGGTGAGACTTCTGTCCGAAGTATGCAGAATCATCGAGATCGCTCTTTTCGAGCTATTTAATGCGAGAAACAAGTTATCTGGTGTTTTCACCACTCCACAGTGCGTTTGATATGCAGAACCTGCGATATCTTGGTTTTCGTGGGGTTTCAAGCTCAGATATGCATTTTCTGCGATAATCTTGGTGAGACTTCTGTCCGAAGTATGCAAAGTCATCGAGATCGTACTTTTCGAGCTATTTAATGCGAGAAACACGTTTTCTGGGGTTTTCACCACTCCACAGTTCGTTGGATATGCACAACAGGAGATATCTTGGTTTTCGTGGGGTTTCTAGCAGAGATATGCATTTTCTGCGATAATCATGGTGAGACTTCTGTTAGAAGTATGCAGAATCATCGAGATCGCTCTTTTCGACATATTTAATGCGAGCAAACACGTTATCTGGTGTTTTCACCACGCCACAGTGCGTTTGATATGCAGAACCGGCAATGTTTGGTTTTCGTCGGGTTTCAAGCTGAGATATGCATTTTCTGCGATAATCATGGTGAGACTTCTGTCCGAAGTATGCAGAATCATCGAGATCGCACTTTTCGAGCTATTTAATGCGAGAAACACGTTATCTGGTGTTTTCACCACTCCACAGTGCGTTTGATATGCAGAACCGGCGATATCTTGGTTTTTGTGGGGTTTCAAGCTGAGATATGCATTTTCTGCGATAATCTTGTTGAGACTTCTGTCCGAAGTATGCAGAATCATCGAGATGGCTCTTTTCGAGCTATTTAATGCGAGAAGCACGTTCTCTGGTTGTTTTCACCACTCCACAGTGCGTTTGATGTGCAGAAACTGCGATATCATGATTTTCGTGGTGTTTCCAGCTGGGATATGCATTTTCTGCGATAATATTGGTGAGACGTCAGTCAGAAGTATGCAGAATCATCTAGATCGCTCTTTTCGAGCTACTTAATGCACGAAACTCGTTTTCTGGTGTTTTCACCACTCCACAGTACGTTTGACATGCAGAACCGGAGATATACTGGTTTCGGTCGGGTTTCAAGCTGAGCTATGCATTTTCTACGATAATCCTGGTGAGACTTCTGTCAGAAGTATGCAGAATCTTCGAGAACGCTCTTTTCGAGCTACTTAATGCGCGAAACACGTTTTCTGGTGTTTTCACCACTCCACGGAACGTTTGATGTGCAGAACCGGAGATAACGCGGTTTTCGTCGGGTTTCAAGCTGATATATGCATTTTCTACGATAATCTTGGTGAGACTTCTGTCAGAAGTATGCAGGAACTTCGAGAACGCTCTTTTCGAGCTACTTAATGCGAGAAACACGTTTTCTGGTGTTTTCATCACTCCACAGTGCGTTTGATATGCAGAACCGGCGACATCTTGGTTTTCGTGGGGTTTCAAGCTGAGATATGCATTTTCTACGATAATCCTGGTGAGACTTCTGTCAGAAGTATGCAGGACCTTCGAGAACGCTCTTTTCGAGCTATTTAATGCGAGAAACACGTTATCTGGTGTTTTCACCACTCCACAGTGCGTATGATATGCAGAACCGGCGATATCTTGGTTTTCGTGGGGTTTCAAGCTGAGATATGCATTTTCTGCGATAATCATGGTGAGACTTCTGTCCGAAGTATGCTGAAACATCGAGATCGCTCTTTTCGAGCTAGTTAATGCGAGAAAAACCTTATCCGGTGTTATCACCACTTCATAGTGCGTTTGATATGCAGAACAGGCGATATCTTGATTTTCGTGGTGTTTCCAGCTGAGATATGCATTTTCTGCGATAATCTTGGTGGGTCCTTTATCAGAAGTATGCAGAATCATCTACATCGCTCTTTGAGAGCTACTTAATGCACGAAACACGTTTTCTGGTGTTTTCACCACTCCACAGTGCGTTTGATATGCAGAACCGGCGATATCTTGGTTTTCGTGGGGTTTCAAGCTGAGATATGCATTTTCTGCGATAATCTTGGTGAGACTTCTGTCCGAAGTATGCTGAATCATCGAGATCGCTCTTTTCGAGCTAGTTAGTGCGAGAAACACGTTTTCTGGTGTTTTCACCACTCCGCAGTACGTTTGACATGCAGAACCGGAGATATCTTGGTTTCGGCCGGGTTTCAAGCTGAGATATGCATTTTCTACGATAATCCTGGTGAGACTTCTGTCAGAAGTATGCAGAACCTTCGAGATCGCACTTTTCGAGCTATTTAATGCGAGAAACACGTTAGCTTGTGTTTTGACCACTCCACAGTGCGTTTGATATGTAGAGACGCCGATAACTTGGTTTTCGTGTGGTTTTCAGCTGAGATAAGCATTTTCTACGATAATATTGGTTAGAATTAAGTCAGAAGTATGCGGAATCATCTAGATCGCTCTTTTCGAGCTACTTAATGCAGGAAACACGTTTTCTGGTGTTTTCACCACTCCACAGTACGTTTGATATGCAGAACCGGCGATATCTTGATTTTCGTGGTGTTTTCAGCTGAGATATGCATTTTCTACGATAATGTTGGTGAGACTTCTGTCCGAAGTATGCAGAATCATCGAGATCGCTCTTTTCGAGCTATTTAATGCGTGAAACACGTTATCTGGTGTTTTCACCACTCCACAGTGCGTTTGATATGCAGTACCAGCGATATCTTGGTTTTCGTGGGGTTTCAAGCTGAGATATGCATTTTTTACGATAATCTTGGTGAGACTTCTGTCCGAAGTATGCAGAATCATCGAGATCGCTCTATTCGAGCTATTTAATGCGAGAAACACGTTATCTGGTGTTTTCACCACTCCACAGTGCGTATGATATGCAGAACCGGCGATATCTTGTTTTCGTGGGGTTTCAAGCTGAGATATGCATTTTCTGCGATAATCTTGGTGAGACTTCTGTCCGAAGTATGCTGAAACATCGAGATCGCTCTTTTCGAGCTATTTAATGCGAGAAACTAGTTATCTGGTGTTTTCACCACTCCGCAGTGCGTTTGATATGCAGAACCAGCGAGATCTTGGTTTTCGTGGGGTTTCAAGCTCAGATATGCATTTTCTGCGATAATTTTGGTGAGACTTCTGTCCGAAGTATGCAGAGTCATCGAGATCGTACTTTTCGAGCTATTTAATGCGAGAAGCACGTTTTCTGGGGTTTTCACCACTCCACAGTTCCTTGGATATGCAGAACAGGAGATATCTTGGCTTTCGTGGGGTTTCTAGCAGAGATATGCATTTTCTGCGATAATCATGGTGAGACTTCAGTTAGAAGTATGCAGAATCATCGAGATCGCTCTATTCGACATATTTAATGCGAGCAAACACGTTATCTGGTGTTTTCACCACGCCACAGTGCGTTTGATATGCAGAACCGGCAATGTTTGGTTTTCGTCGGGTTTCAAGCTGAGATATGCATTTTCTGCGATAATCATGGTGAGACTTCTGACCGAAGTATGCAGAGTCATCAAGATCGCACTTGTCGAGCTATTTAATGCGAGAAACACGTTATCTGGTGTTTTCACCACTCCACAGTGCGTTTGATTTGCAGAACCGGCGATATCTTGGTTTTTGTGGGGTTTCAAGCTGAGATATGCATTTTTTACGATAATCTTGGTGAGACTTCTGTCCGAAGTATGCTTAATCATCGAGATCGCTCTATTCGAGCTATTTAATGCGAGAAACACGTTATCTGGTGTTTTCAGCACTCCACAGTGCGTTTCATATGCAGAACCAGCGATATCCTGGTTTTCGTGGGGATTCAAGATGAGATATGCAATTTCTGCGATAATCTTGGTGAGACTTCTGTCCGAAGTATGCTTAATCATCGAGATCCCTCGTATCGAGCTATTTATTGCGAGAAACACGTTATCTGGTGTTTTCACCACTCCACAGTGCGTATGTTATGCAGAACCGACTATATCTTGGTTTTCGTGGGGTTTCAAGCTCAGATATGCATTTTCTGCGATAATCCTGGTGAGACTTCTGTCAGAAGTATGCAGAATCTTCGAGAACGCTCTTTTCGAGCTACGTAATGCGCGTAACACGTTTTCTGGTGTTTTCACCACTCCACGGTACGTTTGATGTGCAGAACCGGAGATAACTCGGTTTTCGTCGGGTTTCAAGCTGAGATATGCTTTTCTACGATAATCTTGGTGAGACTTCTGTCCGAAGTATGCTGAATCATCGAGATCGCTCTTTTCGAGCTATTTAATGCGAGAAACACGTTCTCTGGTTGTTTTCACTACTCCACAGTGCGTTTGATATGCAGAACAGGCGATATCTTGATTTTCGTGGTGTTTCCAGCTGAGATATGCATTTTCTGCGATAATCTTGGTGGGTCCTTTATCAGAAGTATGCAGAATCATCTACATCGCTCTTTGAGAGCTACTTAATGCACGAAACACGTTTTCTGGTGTTTTCACCACTCCACAGTGCGTTTGATATGCAGAACCGGCGATATCTTGGTTTTCGTGGGGTTTCAAGCTGAGATATGCATTTTCTGCGATAATCTTGGTGAGACTTCTGTCCGAAGTATGCTGAATCATCGAGATCGCTCTTTTCGAGCTAGTTAGTGCGAGAAACACGTTTTCTGGTGTTTTCACCACTCCGCAGTACGTTTGACATGCAGAACCGGAGATATCTTGGTTTCGGCCGGGTTTCAAGCTGAGATATGCATTTTCTACGATAATCCTGGTGAGACTTCTGTCAGAAGTATGCAGAACCTTCGAGATCGCACTTTTCGAGCTATTTAATGCGAGAAACACGTTAGCTTGTGTTTTGACCACTCCACAGTGCGTTTGATATGTAGAGACGCCGATAACTTGGTTTTCGTGTGGTTTTCAGCTGAGATAAGCATTTTCTACGATAATACTGGTTAGAATTAAGTCAGAAGTATGCGGAATCATCTAGATCGCTCTTTTCGAGCTACTTAATGCAGGAAACACGTTTTCTGGTGTTTTCACCACTCCACAGTACGTTTGATATGCAGAACCGGCGATATCTTGATTTTCGTGGTGTTTTCAGCTGAGATATGCATTTTCTACGATAATGTTGGTGAGACTTCTGTCCGAAGTATGCAGAATCATCGAGATCGCTCTTTTCGAGCTATTTAATGCGTGAAACACGTTATCTGGTGTTTTCACCACTCCACAGTGCGTTTGATATGCAGTACCAGCGATATCTTGGTTTTCGTGGGGTTTCAAGCTGAGATATGCATTTTTTACGATAATCTTGGTGAGACTTCTGTCCGAAGTATGCAGAATCATCGAGATCGCTCTATTCGAGCTATTTAATGCGAGAAACACGTTATCTGGTGTTTTCACCACTCCACAGTGCGTATGATATGCAGAACCGGCGATATCTTGTTTTCGTGGGGTTTCAAGCTGAGATATGCATTTTCTGCGATAATCTTGGTGAGACTTCTGTCCGAAGTATGCTGAAACATCGAGATCGCTCTTTTCGAGCTATTTAATGCGAGAAACTAGTTATCTGGTGTTTTCACCACTCCGCAGTGCGTTTGATATGCAGAACCAGCGAGATCTTGGTTTTCGTGGGGTTTCAAGCTCAGATATGCATTTTCTGCGATAATTTTGGTGAGACTTCTGTCCGAAGTATGCAGAGTCATCGAGATCGTACTTTTCGAGCTATTTAATGCGAGAAGCACGTTTTCTGGGGTTTTCACCACTCCACAGTTCCTTGGATATGCAGAACAGGAGATATCTTGGCTTTCGTGGGGTTTCTAGCAGAGATATGCATTTTCTGCGATAATCATGGTGAGACTTCAGTTAGAAGTATGCAGAATCATCGAGATCGCTCTATTCGACATATTTAATGCGAGCAAACACGTTATCTGGTGTTTTCACCACGCCACAGTGCGTTTGATATGCAGAACCGGCAATGTTTGGTTTTCGTCGGGTTTCAAGCTGAGATATGCATTTTCTGCGATAATCATGGTGAGACTTCTGACCGAAGTATGCAGAGTCATCAAGATCGCACTTGTCGAGCTATTTAATGCGAGAAACACGTTATCTGGTGTTTTCACCACTCCACAGTGCGTTTGATTTGCAGAACCGGCGATATCTTGGTTTTTGTGGGGTTTCAAGCTGAGATATGCATTTTTTACGATAATCTTGGTGAGACTTCTGTCCGAAGTATGCTTAATCATCGAGATCGCTCTATTCGAGCTATTTAATGCGAGAAACACGTTATCTGGTGTTTTCAGCACTCCACAGTGCGTTTCATATGCAGAACCAGCGATATCCTGGTTTTCGTGGGGATTCAAGATGAGATATGCAATTTCTGCGATAATCTTGGTGAGACTTCTGTCCGAAGTATGCTTAATCATCGAGATCCCTCGTATCGAGCTATTTATTGCGAGAAACACGTTATCTGGTGTTTTCACCACTCCACAGTGCGTATGTTATGCAGAACCGACTATATCTTGGTTTTCGTGGGGTTTCAAGCTCAGATATGCATTTTCTGCGATAATCTTGGTGAGACTTCTGTCCGAAGTATGCTGAATCATCGAGATCGCTCTTTTCGAGCTAGTTAGTGCGAGAAACACGTTTTCTGGGGTTTTCACCACTCCACAGTTCGTTGGATATGCAGAACAGTAGATATCTTGGATTTCGTGGGGTTTCAAGCAGAGATATGCATTTTCTACGATAATCCTGGTGAGACTTCTGTCAGAAGTATGCAGAATCTTCGAGAACGCTCTTTTCGAGCTACTTAATGCGCGAAACACGTTTTCTGGTGTTTTCACCACTCCACGGTACGTTTGATGTGCAGAACCGGAGATAACTCGGTTTTCGTCGGGTTTCAAGCTGATATATGCATTTTCTACGATAATCTTGGTGAGACTTCTGTCAGAAGTACGCAGGAACTTCGAGAACGCTCTTTTCGAGCTACTTAATGCGAGAAACACGTTTTCTGGTGTTTTCACCACTCCACAGTGCGTTTGATATGCAGAACCGGCGACATCTTGGTTTTCGTGGGGTTTCAAGCTGAGATATGCATTTTCTGCGATAATCTTGGTGAGACTTCTGTCCGAAGTATGCAGAATCATCGAGATCGCTCTTTTCGAGCTATTTAATGCGTGAAACACGTTATCTGGTGTTTTCACCACTCCACAGTGCGTTTGATATGCAGTACCAGCGATATCTTGGTTTTCGTGGGGTTTCAAGCTGAGATATGCATTTTTTACGATAATCTTGGTGAGACTTCTGTCCGAAGTATGCAGAATCATCGAGATCGCTCTATTCGAGCTATTTAATGCGAGAAACACGTTATCTGGTGTTTTCACCACTCCACAGTGCGTATGATATGCAGAACCGGCGATATCTTGTTTTCGTGGGGTTTCAAGCTGAGATATGCATTTTCTGCGATAATCTTGGTGAGACTTCTGTCCGAAGTATGCTGAAACATCGAGATCGCACTATTCGAGCTATTTAATGCGAGAAACACGTTATCTGGTGTTTTCACCACTCCACAGTGCGTATGATATGCAGAACCGGCGATATCTTGTTTTCGTGGGGTTTCAAGCTGAGATATGCATTTTCTGCGATAATCTTGGTGAGACTTCTGTCCGAAGTATGCAGAGTCATCGAGATCGTACTTTTCGAGCTATTTAATGCGAGAAACACGTTTTCTGGGGTTTTCACCACTCCACAGTTCGTTGGATATGCAGAACAGGAGATATCTTGGCTTTCGTGGGGTTTCTAGCAGAGATATGCATTTTCTGCGATAATCATGGTGAGACTTCAGTTAGAAGTATGCAGAATCATCGAGATCGCTCTATTCGACATATTTAATGCGAGCAAACACGTTATCTGGTGTTTTCACCACGCCACAGTGCGTTTGATATGCAGAACCGGCAATGTTTGGTTTTCGTCGGGTTTCAAGCTGAGATATGCATTTTCTGCGATAATCATGGTGAGACTTCTGTCCGAAGTATGCAGAGTCATCAAGATCGCACTTGTCGAGCTATTTAATGCGAGAAACACGTTATCTGGTGTTTTCAGCACTCCACAGTGCGTTTCATATGCAGAACCAGCGATATCCTGGTTTTCGTGGGGATTCAAGCTGAGATATGCAATTTCTGCGATAATCTTGGTGAGACTTCTGTCCGAAGTATGCTTAATCATCGAGATCCCTCGTATCGAGCTATTTATTGCGAGAAACACGTTATCTGGTGTTTTCACCACTCCACAGTGCGTATGTTATGCAGAACCGACTATATCTTGGTTTTCGTGGGGTTTCAAGCTCAGATATGCATTTTCTGCGATAATCTTGGTGAGACTTCTGTCCGAAGTATGCTGAATCATCGAGATCGCGCTTTTCGAGCTGTGTAATGCGAGAAACACGTTATCTGGTGTTTTCACCACTCCACAGTTGGTCTGATATGCAGAACCAACGATATCTTGGTTTTCGTGGGGTTTCAAGCTGAGATATGCATTTTCTGCGATAATATATGTGAGACTTCATTCAGAAGTATGCAGAATCATCTAGATCGCTCTATTCGAGCTACTTAATGCACGAAACACGTTTTCTGGTTTATTCACCACTCCGCAGTACGTTTGACATGCAGAACCGGAGATATCTTGGTTTCGGTCGGGTTTCAAGCTGAGATATGCATTTTCTACGATAATCTTGGTGAAACATCTGTCCGAAGTATGCAGAAACATCGAGAGCGCTCATTTCGAGCTATTTAATGCGAGAAACTCGTTTTCTGGTGTTTTCACCACTCCACGGAACGTTTGATGTGCAGAACCGGAGATAACTCGGTTTTCGTGGTGTTTGTAGCTGAGATATGCATTTTCTGCGTTAATCTTGCTGGGTCTTTTGTCGGAAGTATGCAGAATCATCTAGATCGCTCTTTTCGAGCTACTTAATGCGCGAAGTACGTTTTCTGGTGTTTTCACCACTCCACGGTCCGTTGATGTGCAGAACCGGAGATAACTCGGTTTTCGTCGGGTTTCAAGCTGAGATATGCATTTTCTGCGATAATCTTGGTGAGACTTCTGTCCGAAGAATGCTGAAACATTGAGATCGCTCTTTTCGAGCTAGTTAATGCGAGAAACTCGTTATCTGGTGTTTTCACCACTCCACAGTTGGTTTGATGTGCAGAACCGGCGATATTTTGGTTTTCGTCGGGTTTCAATCTGAGATATGCATTTTCTACGATAATCTTGCTGAAACATCTGTCCGAAGTATGCAGAAACATCGAGAGCGCTCGTTTCGAGCTATTTAATGCGAGAAACTCGTTTTCTGGGGTTTTCACCACTCCACAGTTCGTCGGATATGCAGAACCGGAGATATCTTGGTTTTCGTGGGGTTTCAAGCTGAGATATGCATTTCCTTTGATAATCTTGGTGAGACTCCTGTCCGAAATATGCTGAATCATCGAGATCGCTCTCTTCGAGCTATTTAATGCGAGAAACACGTTCTCTGGTTGTTTTCTCCACTCCACAGTGCGTTTGATATGCAGAACAGGCGATATCTTGATTTTCGTGGTGTTTCCAGCTGAGATATGCATTTTTTGCGATAATCTTGGTGAGACTTCTGTCCGAAGTATGCAGAATCATCGAGATCGCCCTTTTCGAGCTAGTTAATGCGAGAAAAAACTTATCCGCTGTTTTCACCACTCCACAGTGCGTTTGATATGCAGAACACAGCGATATCTTGGTATTCGTGTGGTTTCAAGCTGAGATATGCATCGTTTACGATAATTTTGGTGCGACTTCTGTCCGAAGTGTCCAGAATCATCGAGATCGCTCGTTTCGAGCTACTTAATGCGAGAAACACGGTATCTGGTGTTTTTACCACTCCACAGTGCGTTTGATATGCAGAACCGGCGATATCTTGGTTTTCGTGGGGTTTCAAGCTGAGATATGCATTTTCTGCGATAATCATTGTGAGACTTCTGTCCGAAGTATGCAGAATCATCGAGATCGCACTTTTCGAGCTATTTAATGCGAGAAACACGTTATCTGGTGTTTTCACCACTCCACAGTTCGTTGGATATGCAGAACAGGAGATATCTTGGTTTTCGTGGGGTTTCTAGCAGAGATATGCATTTTCTGCGATAATCATGGTGAGACTTCAGTTAGAAGTATGCAGAATCATCGAGATCGCTCTATTCGACATATTTAATGCGAGCAAACACGTTATCTGGTGTTTTCACCACGCCACAGTGCGTTTGATAAGCAGAACCGGCAATGTTTGGTTTTCGTCGGGTTTCAAGCTGAGATATGCATTTTCTGCGATAATCATGGTGAGACTTCTGTCCGAAGTATGCAGAGTCATCGAGATCGCACTTTTCGAGCTATTTAATGCGAGAAACACGTTTTCTGGTGTTTTCACCACTCCACAGTGCGTTTGATATGCAGAACCGGCGACATCTTGGTTTTCGTGGGGTTTCAAGCTGAGATATGCATTTTCTGCGATAATCTTGGTGAGACTTCTGTCCGAAGTATGCAGAATCATCGAGATCGCTCTTTTCGAGCTATTTAATGCGTGAAACACGTTATCTGGTGTTTTCACCACTCCACAGTGCGTTTGATATGCAGTACCAGCGATATCTTGGTTTTCGTGGGGTTTCAAGCTGAGATATGCATTTTTTACGATAATCTTGGTGAGACTTCTGCCCGAAGTATGCAGAATCATCGAGATCGCTCTATTCGAGCTATTTAATGCGAGAAACACGTTATCTGGTGTTTTCACCACTCCACAGTGCGTGTGATATGCAGAACCGGCGATATCTTGTTTTCGTGGGGTTTCAAGCTGAGATATGCATTTTCTGCGATAATCTTGGTGAGACTTCTGTCCGAAGTATGCTGAAACATCGAGATCGCTCTTTTCGAGCTATTTAATGCGAGAAACAAGTTATCTGGTGTTTTCACCACTCCGCAGTGCGTTTGATATGCAGAACCAGCGAGATCTTGGTTTTCGTGGGGTTTCAAGCTCAGATATGCATTTTCTGCGATAATCTCGGTGAGACTTCTGTCCGAAGTATGCTGATACATCGAGATCGCTCTTTTCGTGCTAGTTAATGCGAGAAAAACCTTATCCGGTGTTTTCACCACTCCACAGTGCGTTTGACATGCAGAACCGGAGATATCTTGGATTCGGTCGGGTTTCAAGCTGAGCTATGCATTTTCTGCGATAATCTTGGTGAGACTTCTGTCCGAAGTATGCTGAAACATCGAGATCGCTCTTTTCGAGCTATTTAATGCGAGAAACAAGTTATCTGGTGTTTTCACCACTCCGCAGTGCGTTTGATATGCAGAACCGGCGATATCTTGGTTTTTGTGGGGTTTCAAGCTGAGATATGCATTTTCTGCGATAATCTTGTTGAGACTTCTGTCCGAAGTATGCAGAATCATCGAGATGGCTCTTTTCGAGCTATTTAATGCGAGAAGCACGTTCTCTGGTTGTTCTCACCACTCCACAGTGCGTTTGATGTGCAGAACCTGCGATATCATGATTTTCGTGGTGTTTCCAGCTGGGATATGCATTTTCTGCGATAATATTGGTGAGACGTCAGTCAGAAGTATGCAGAATCATCTAGATCGCTCTTTTCGAGCTACTTAATGCACGAAACTCGTTTTCTGGTGTTTTCACCACTCCACAGTACGTTTGACATGCAGAACCGGAGATATCTTGGTTTCGGTCGGGTTTCAAGCTGAGCTATGCATTTTCTACGATAATCCTGGTGAGACTTCTGCCAGAAGTATGCAGAATCTTCGAGAACGCTCTTTTCGAGCTACTTAATGCGCGAAACACGTTTTCTGGTGTTTTCACCACTCCACGGTACGTTTGATGTGCAGAACCGGAGATAACTCGGTTTTCGTCGGGTTTCAAGCTGATATATGCATTTTCTACGATAATCTTGGTGAGACTTCTGTCAGAAGTATGCAGGAACTTCGAGAACGCTCTTTTCGAGCTACTTAATGCGAGAAACACGTTTTCTGGTGTTTTCACCACTCCACAGTGCGTTTGATTTGCAGAACCGGCGATATCTTGGTTTTTGTGGGGTTTCAAGCTGAGATATGCATTTTTTACGATAATCTTGGTGAGACTTCTGTCCGAAGTATGCTTAATCATCGAGATCGCTCTATTCGAGCTATTTAATGCGAGAAACACGTTATCTGGTGTTTTCAGCACTCCACAGTGCGTTTCATATGCAGAACCAGCGATATCCTGGTTTTCGTGGGGATTCAAGCTGAGATATGCAATTTCTGCGATAATCTTGGTGAGACTTCTGTCCGAAGTATGCTTAATCATCGAGATCCCTCGTATCGAGCTATTTATTGCGAGAAACACGTTATCTGGTGTTTTCACCACTCCACAGTGCGTATGTTATGCAGAACCGACTATATCTTGGTTTTCGTGGGGTTTCAAGCAGAGATATGCATTTTCTGCGATAATCTTGGTGTGACTTCTGTTAGAAGTATGCAGAATCATCGAGATCGCACTTTTCGAGCAAGCTAATGCGAGAAACAAGTTTTCTGGTGTTTTCACCACTCCACAGTGCGTTTTATATGCAGAACAGTAGATATCTTGGTTTTCGTGGGGTTTCAAGCTGAGATATGCATTTTCTGCGATAATCTTGGTGAGACTTCTGTCCGAAGTATGCAGAATCATCGAGATCGCGCATTTCGAGCTATGTAATGCGAGAAACACGTTATCTGGTGTTTTCACCACTCCACAGTTGGTCTGATATGCAGAACCAACGATATCTTGGTTTTCGTGGGGTTTCAAGCTGAGATATGCATTTTCTGCGATAATATATGTGAGACTTCAGTCAGAAGTATGCAGAATCATCTAGATCGCTCTATTCGAGCTACTTAATGCACGAAACACGTTTTCTGGTTTATTCACCACTCCGCAGTACGTTTGACATGCAGAACCGGAGATATCATGGTTTCGGTCGGGTTTCAAGCTGAGATATGCATTTTCTACGATAATCTTGGTGAAACATCTGTCCGAAGTATGCAGAAACATCGAGAGCGCTCATTTCGAGCTATTTAATGCGAGAAACTCGTTTTCTGGTGTTTTCACCACTCCACGGTACGTTTGATGTGCAGAACCGGAGATAACTCGGTTTTCGTGGTGTTTGTAGCTGAGATATGCATTTTCTGCGTTAATCTTGCTGGGTCTTTTGTCGGAAGTATGCAGAATCATCTAGATCGCTCTTTTCGAGCTACTTAATGCGCGAAGTACGTTTTCTGGTGTTTTCACCACTCCACGGTCCGTTGATGTGCAGAACCGGAGATAACTCGGTTTTCGTCGGGTTTCAAGCTGAGATATGCATTTTCTGCGATAATCTTGGTGAGACTTCTGTCCGAAGAATGCTGAAACATCGAGATCGCTCTTTTCGAGCTAGTTAATGCGAGAAACTCGTTATCTGGTGTTTTCACCACTCCACAGTTGGTTTGATGTGCAGAACCGGCGATATTTTGGTTTTCGTCGGGTTTCAATCTGAGATATGCATTTTCTACGATAATCTTGCTGAAACATCTGTCCGAAGTATGCAGAAACATCGAGAGCGCTCGTTTCGAGCTATTTAATGCGAGAAACTCGTTTTCTGGGGTTTTCACCACTCCACAGTTCTTTGGATATGCAGAACCGGAGATATCTTGGTTTTCGTGGGGTTTCAAGCTGAGATATGCATTTCCTTTGATAATCTTGGTGAGACTCCTGTCCGAAATATGCTGAATCATCGAGATCGCTCTTTTCGAGCTATTTAATGCGAGAAACACGTTCTCTGGTTGTTTTCTCCACTCCACAGTGCGTTTGATATGCAGAACAGGCGATATCTTGATTTTCGTGGTGTTTCAAGCTGAGATATGCATTTTTTGCGATAATCTTGGTGAGACTTCTGTCCGAAGTATGCACAATCATCGAGATCGCCCTTTTCGAACTAGTTAATGCGAGAAAAAACTTATCCGCTGTTTTCACCACTCCACAGTGCGTTTGATATGCAGAACACAGCGATATCTTGGTATTCGTGTGGTTTCAAGCTGAGATATGCATCGTTTACGATAATTTTGGTGAGACTTCTGTCCGAAGTGTCCAGAATCATCGAGATCGCTCGTTTCGAGCTACTTAATGCGAGAAACACGGTATCTGGTGTTTTTACCACTCCACAGTGCGTTTGATATGCAGAACCGGCGATATCTTGGTTTTCGTGGGGTTTCAAGCTGAGATATGCATTTTCTGCGATAATCATTGTGAGACTTCTGTCCGAAGTATGCAGAATCATCGAGATCGCACTTTTCGAGCTATTTAATGCGAGAAACACGTTATCTGGTGTTTTCACCACTCCACAGTTCGTTGGATATGCAGAACAGGAGATATCTTGGTTTTCGTGGGGTTTCTAGCAGAGATATGCATTTTCTGCGATAATCATGGTGAGACTTCAGTTAGAAGTATGCAGAATCATCGAGATCGCTCTATTCGACATATTTAATGCGAGCAAACACGTTATCTGGTGTTTTCACCACGCCACAGTGCGTTTGATAAGCAGAACCGGCAATGTTTGGTTTTCGTCGGGTTTCAAGCTGAGATATGCATTTTCTGCGATAATCATGGTGAGACTTCTGTCCGAAGTATGCAGAGTCATCGAGATCGCACTTTTCGAGCTATTTAATGCGAGAAACACGTTTTCTGGTGTTTTCACCACTCCACAGTGCGTTTGATATGCAGAACCGGCGACATCTTGGTTTTCGTGGGGTTTCAAGCTGAGATATGCATTTTCTGCGATAATCTTGGTGAGACTTCTGTCCGAAGTATGCAGACTCATCGAGATCGCTCTTTTCGAGCTATTTAATGCGTGAAACACGTTATCTGGTGTTTTCACCACTCCACAGTGCGTTTGATATGCAGTACCAGCGATATCTTGGTTTTCGTGGGGTTTCAAGCTGAGATATGCATTTTTTACGATAATCTTGGTGAGACTTCTGCCCGAAGTATGCAGAATCATCGAGATCGCTCTATTCGAGCTATTTAATGCGAGAAACACGTTATCTGGTGTTTTCACCACTCCACAGTGCGTATGATATGCAGAACCGGCGATATCTTGTTTTCGTGGGGTTTCAAGCTGAGATATGCATTTTCTGCGATAATCTTGGTGAGACTTCTGTCCGAAGTATGCTGAAACATCGAGATCGCTCTTTTCGAGCTATTTAATGCGAGAAACAAGTTATCTGGTGTTTTCACCACTCCGCAGTGCGTTTGATATGCAGAACCAGCGAGATCTTGGTTTTCGTGGGGTTTCAAGCTCAGATATGCATTTTCTGCGATAATTTTGGTGAGACTTCTGTCCGAAGTATGCAGAGTCATCGAGATCGTACTTTTCGAGCTATTTAATGCGAGAAACACGTTATCTGGTGTTTTCACCACTCCACAGTTCGTTGGATATGCAGAACAGGAGATATCTTGGTTTTCGTGGGGTTTCTAGCAGAGATATGCATTTTCTGCGATAATCATGGTGAGACTTCAGTTAGAAGTATGCAGAATCATCGAGATCGCTCTATTCGACATATTTAATGCGAGCAAACACGTTATCTGGTGTTTTCACCACGCCACAGTGCGTTTGATATGCAGAACCGGCAATGTTTGGTTTTCGTCGGGTTTCAAGCTGAGATATGCATTTTCTGCGATAATCATGGTGAGACTTCTGTCCGAAGTATGCAGAGTCATCAAGATCGCACTTGTCGAGCTATTTAATGCGAGAAACACGTTATCTGGTGTTTTCACCACTCCACAGTGCGTTTGATTTGCAGAACCGGCGATATCTTGGTTTTTGTGGGGTTTCAAGCTGAGATATGCATTTTTTACGATAATCTTGGTGAGACTTCTGTCCGAAGTATGCTTAATCATCGAGATCGCTCTATTCGAGCTATTTAATGCGAGAAACACGTTATCTGGTGTTTTCAGCACTCCACAGTGCGTTTCATATGCAGAACCAGCGATATCCTGGTTTTCGTGGGGATTCAAGCTGAGATATGCAATTTCTGCGATAATCTTGGTGAGACTTCTGTCCGAAGTATGCTTAATCATCGAGATCCCTCGTATCGAGCTATTTATTGCGAGAAACACGTTATCTGGTGTTTTCACCACTCCACAGTGCGTATGTTATGCAGAACCGACTATATCTTGGTTTTCGTGGGGTTTCAAGCAGAGATATGCATTTTCTGCGATAATCTTGGTGTGACTTCTGTTAGAAGTATGCAGAATCATCGAGATCGCACTTTTCGAGCTAGCTAATGCGAGAAACACGTTTTCTGGTGTTTTCACCACTCCACAGTGCGTTTTATATGCAGAACAGTAGATATCTTGGTTTTCGTGGGGTTTCAAGCTGAGATATGCATTTTCTGCGATAATCTTGGTGAGACTTCTGTCCGAAGTATGCAGAATCATCGAGATCGCGCTTTTCGAGCTGTGTAATGCGAGAAACACGTTATCTGGTGTTTTCACCACTCCACAGTGCGTATGTTATGCAGAACCGACGATATCTTGGTTTTCGTGGGGTTTCAAGCTCAGATATGCATTTTCTGCGATAATCTTGGTGAGACGTCTGTCCGAAGTATGCTGAATCATCGACATCGCTCTTTTCGAGCTAGTTAGTGCGAGAAACACGTTTTCTGGGGTTTTCACCACTCCACAGTTCGTTGGATATGCAGAACAGTAGATATCTTGGTTTTCGTGGGGTTTCAAGCAGAGATATGCATTTTCTGCGATAATCTTGGTGTGACTTCTGTTAGAAGTATGCAGAATCATCGAGATCGCACTTTTCGAGCTAGCTAATGCGAGAAACACGTTTTCTGGTGTTTTCACCACTCCACAGTGCGTTTGATATGCAGAACAGTAGATATCTTGGTTTTCGTGGGGTTTCAAGCTGAGATATGCATTTTCTGCGATAATCTTGGTGAGACTTCTGTCCGAAGTATGCAGAATCATCGAGATTGCGCATTTCGAGCTATGTAATGCGAGAAACACGTTATCTGGTGTTTTCACCACTCCACGGTACGTTTGATGTGCAGAACCGGAGATAACTCGGTTTTCGTGGTGTTTGTAGCTGAGATATGCATTTTCTGCGTTAATCTTGCTGGGTCTTTTGTCGGAAGTATGCAGAATCATCTAGATCGCTCTTTTCGAGCTACTTAATGCGCGAAGTACGTTTTCTGGTGTTTTCACCACTCCACGGTCCGTTGATGTGCAGAACCGGAGATAACTCGGTTTTCGTCGGGTTTCAAGCTGAGATATGCATTTTCTGCGATAATCTTGGTGAGACTCCTGTCCGAAATATGCTGAATCATCGAGATCGCTCTTTTCGAGCTATTTAATGCGAGAAACACGTTCTCTGGTTGTTTTCTCCACTCCACAGTGCGTTTGATATGCAGAACACGCGATATCTTGATTTTCGTGGTGTTTCCAGCTGAGATATGCATTTTTTGCGATAATCTTGGTGAGACTTCTGTCCGAAGTATGCAGAATCATCGAGATCGCCCTTTTCGAGCTAGTTAATGCGAGAAAAAACTTATCCGCTGTTTTCACCACTCCACAGTGCGTTTGATATGCAGAACACAGCGATATCTTGGTATTCGTGTGGTTTCAAGCTGAGATATGCATCGTTTACGATAATTTTGGTGAGACTTCTGTCCGAAGTGTCCAGAATCATCGAGATTGCTCGTTTCGAGCTACTTAATGCGAGAAACACGGTATCTGGTGTTTTTACCACTCCACAGTGCGTTTGATATGCAGAACCGGCGATATTTTGGTTTTCGTGGGGTTTCAAGCTGAGATATGCATTTTCTGCGATAATCATTGTGAGACTTCTGTCCGAAGTATGCACAATCATCGAGATCGCACTTTTCGAGCTATTTAATGCGAGAAACACGTTATCTGGTGTTTTCACCACTCCACAGTTCGTTGGATATGCAGAACAGGAGATATCTTGGTTTTCGTGCGGTTTCTAGCAGAGATATGCATTTTCTGCGATAATCATGGTGAGACTTCAGTTAGAAGTATGCAGAATCATCGAGATCGCTCTATTCGACATATTTAATGCGAGCAAACACGTTATCTGGTGTTTTCACCACGCCACAGTGCGTTTGATAAGCAGAACCGGCAATGTTTGGTTTTCGTCGGGTTTCAAGCTGAGATATGCATTTTCTGCGATAATCATGGTGAGACTTCTGTCCGAAGTATGCAGAGTCATCGAGATCGCACTTTTCGAGCTATTTAATGCGAGAAACACGTTTTCTGGTGTTTTCACCACTCCACAGTGCGTTTGATATGCAGAACCGGCGACATCTTGGTTTTCGTGGGGTTTCAAGCTGAGATATGCATTTTCTGCGATAATCTTGGTGAGACTTCTGTCCGAAGTATGCAGAATCATCGAGATCGCTCTTTTCGAGCTATTTAATGCGTGAAACACGTTATCTGGTGTTTTCACCACTCCACAGTGCGTTTGATATGCAGTACCAGCGATATCTTGGTTTTCGTGGGGTTTCAAGCTGAGATATGCATTTTTTACGATAATCTTGGTGAGACTTCTGCCCGAAGTATGCAGAATCATCGAGATCGCTCTATTCGAGCTATTTAATGCGAGAAACACGTTATCTGGTGTTTTCACCACTCCACAGTGCGTATGATATGCAGAACCGGCGATATCTTGTTTTCGTGGGGTTTCAAGCTGAGATATGCATTTTCTGCGATAATCTTGGTGAGACTTCTGTCCGAAGTATGCTGAAACATCGAGATCGCTCTTTTCGAGCTATTTAATGCGAGAAACAAGTTATCTGGTGTTTTCACCACTCCGCAGTGCGTTTGATATGCAGAACCAGCGAGATCTTGGTTTTCGTGGGGTTTCAAGCTCAGATATGCATTTTCTGCGATAATTTTGGTGAGACTTCTGTCCGAAGTATGCAGAAACATCGGGAGCGATCTTTTCGCGCTATTTAATGCGAGAAACACGTTTTCTGGGGTTTTCACCACTCCACAGTGCGTTTGATATGCAGAACCGGCGACATCTTGGTTTTCGTGGGGTTTCAAGCTGAGATATGCATTTTCTGCGATAATCTTGGTGAGACTTCTGTCCGAAGTATGCAGAATCATCGAGATCGCTCGTTTCGAGCTATTTAATGCAAGAAACACGTTATCTGGTGTTTTCACCACTCCACAGTGCGTTTGATATGCAGTACCAGCGACATCTTGGTTTTCGTGGGGTTTCAAGTGGAGATATGCATTTTCTGCGATAATCTTGGTGAGACTTCTGTCCGAAGTATGCAGAATCATCGAGATCGCTCGTTTCGAGCTATTTAATGCGAGAAACACGTTATCCGGTGTTTTCACCACTCCACAGTGCGTTGGATATGCAGAACCGGAGATATTTTGGTTTTCGTCGGCTTTCAAGCTGAGATATGCATTTTTTACGATAATCTTGGTGAGACTTCTGTCCGAAGTATGCTTAATCATCGAGATCGCTCGGTTCGAGCTATTTAATGCAAGAAACACGTTATCTGGTGTTTTCACCACTCCACAGTTGGTTTGATATGCAGAACCGGCGATATCTTGGTTTTCGTGGGGTTTCAAGTTGAGATATGCATGTTCTGCGATAATCTTGGTGAGACTTCTGTCCGAAGTATGCAGAGTCATCGAGATCGCACTTTTCGAGCTATTTAATGCGAGAAACACGTTTTCTGGTGTTTTCACCACTCCACAGTGCGTTTGATATGCAGAACCGGCGACATCTTGGTTTTCGTGGGGTTTCAAGCAGAGATATGCATTTTCGGCGATAATCTTGGTGAGACTTCTGTCCGAAGTAAGCTGAAACATCGAGATCGCTCTTTTCGAGCTAGTTAATGCGAGGAAAACCTTATCCGGTGTTTTCACCACTCCACAGTGCGTTTGATATGCAGATCCAGCGATATCTTGGCTTTCGTGGGGTTTCAAGCTGAGATATGCATTTTTTACGATAATCTTGGTGAGACTTCTGTCCGAAGTATGCAGAATCATCGAGATCGCTCGTTTCGAACTATTTAATGCGAGAAACACGTTATCTGGTGTTTTCACCACTCCACAGTGCGTATGATATGCAGAATCGGCGATATCTTGGTTTTCGTGGGGTTTCAAGCTGAGATATGCATTTTTTACGATAATCTTGGTGAGACTTCTGTCCGAAGTATGCTTAATCATCGAGATCGCTCGTTTCGAGCTGTTTAATGCGAGAAACACGTTATCTGGTGTTTTCACCACTCCACAGTGCGTTTGATATGCAGAACAGTAGATATCTTGGTTTTCGTGGGGTTTCAAGCTGAGATATGCATTTTCTGCGATAATCTTGTTGAGACTTCTGTCCGAAGTATAAAGAATCATCGAGATCGCTCTTTTCGAGCTATTTAATGCGAGAAACACGTTATCTGGTGTTTTCACCTCTCCACAGTGCGTTGGATAAGCAGAACCGGAGATATTTTGGTTTTCGTCGGGTTTCAAGCTGAGATATGCATTTTCTACGATAAGCTTGGTGAAACATCTGTCCGAAGTATGCAGAAACGTCGAGAGCGCTCTTTTCGAGCTTTTTAATGCGAGAAACACGTTTTCTGGGGTTTTCACCACTCCACAGTTCGTTGGATATGCAGAACAGTAGATATCTTGGTTTTCGTGGGGTTTCAAGCAGAGATATGCATTTTCGGCGATAATCTTGGTGAGACTTCTGTTAGAAGTATGCAGAATCATCGAGATCGCACTTTTCGAGCTATTTAATGCGAGAAACACGTTATCTGGTGTTTTCACCACTCCACAGTGCGTTGGATATGCAGAACCGGAGATATTTTGGTTTTCGTCTGGTTTCAAGCTGAGATATGCATTTTCTACGATAAGCTTGGTGAGACATCTGTCCGAAGTATGCAGAAACATCGGGAGCGATCTTTTCGCGCTATTTAATGCGAGAAACACGTTTTCTGGGGTTTTCACCACTCCACAGTTCTTTGGATATGCAGAACCGGCGACATCTTGGTTTTCGTGGGGTTTCAAGCTGAGATATGCATTTTCTGCGATAATCTTGGTGAGACTTCTGTCCGAAGTATGCAGAATCATCGAGATCGCTCGTTTCGAGCTATTTAATGCAGGAAACACGTTATCTGGTGTTTTCACCACTCCACAGTGCGTTTGATATGCAGTACCAGCGACATCTTGGTTTTCGTGGGGTTTCAAGTGGAGATATGCATTTTCTGCGATAATCTTGGTGAGACTTCTGTCCGAAGTATGCTGAAACATCGAGATCGCTCTTTTCGAGCTAGTTAATGCAAGAAAAACCTTATCCGGTGTTTTCACCACTCCACAGTGCGTTTGATATGCAGATCCAGCGATATCTTGGCTTTCGTGGGGTTTCAAGCTGAGATATGCATTTTTTACGATAATCTTGGTGAGACTTCTGTCCGAAGTATGCTTAATCATCGAGATAGCTCGTTTCGAGCTATCTAATGCGAGAAACACGTTATCTGGTGTTTTCACCACTCCACAGTGCGTTTGATATGCAGAACAGTAGATATCTTGGTTTTCGTGGGGTTTCAAGTTGAGATATGCATTTTCTGCGATAATCTTGTTGAGACTTCTGTCCGAAGTATAAAGAATCATCGAGATCGCTCTTTTCGAGCTACTTAATATGAGAAACACGTTTTCTGGTGTTTTCACCACTCCACAGTGCGTTTGATATGCAGAACCGGCGACATCTTGGTTTTCGTGGGGTTTCAAGCTGAGATATGCATTTTCTGCGATAACCTTGGTGAGACTTCTGTCCGAAGTATGCAGAATCATCGAGATCGCTCGTTTCGAGCTATTTAATGCAAGAAACACGTTATCTGGTGTTTTCACCACTCCACAGTTCGTTTGATATGCAGTACCAGCGACATCTTGGTTTTCGTGGGGTTTCAAGTGGAGATATGCATTTTCTGCGATAATCTTGGTGAGACTTCTGTCCGAAGTATGCTGAAACATCGAGATCGCTCTTTTCGAGCTAGTTAATGCGAGAAAAACCTTATCCGGTGTTTTCACCACTCCACAGTGCGTTTGATATGCAGATCTAGCGATATCTTGGCTTTCGTCGGGTTTCAAGCTGAGATATGCATTTTATACGATAATCTTGGTGAGACTTCTGTCCGAAGTATGCTTAATCATCGAGATCGCTCGTTTCGAGCTATTTAATGCAAGAAACACGTTATCTGGTGTTTTCACCACTCCACAGTGCGTTTGATATGCAGTACCAGCGACATCTTGGTTTTCGTGGGGTTTCAAGCTGAGATATGCATTTTCTGCGATAATCTTGGTGAGACTTCTGTCCGAAGTATGCAGAATCATCGAGATCGCTCGTTTCGAGCTATTTAATGCGAGAAACACGTTATTTGGTGTTTTCACCACTCCACAGTGCGTTGGATATGCAGAACCGGAGATATTTTGTTTTTCGTCGGGTTTCAAGCTGAGATATGCATTTTTTACGATAATCTTGGTGAGACTTCTGTCCGAAGTATGCAGAATCATCGAGATCGCTCGTTTCGAACTATTTAATGCGAGAAACACGTTATCTGGTGTTTTCACCACTCCACAGTGCGTATGATATGCAGAATCGGCGATATCTTGGTTTTCGTGGGGTTTCAAGCTGAGATATGCATTTTTTACGATAATCTTGGTGAGACTTCTGTCCGAAGTATGCTTAATCATCGAGATCACTCGTTTCGAGATGTTTAATGCGAGAAACACGTTATCTGGTGTTTTCTCCACTCCACAGTGCGATTGATATGCAGAACAGTAGATATCTTGGTTTTCGTGGGGTTTCAAGCTGAGATATGCATTTTCTGCGATAATCTTGTTGAGACTTCTGTCCGAAGTATAAAGAATCATCGAGATCGCTCGTTTCGAGCTATTTAATGCGAGAATCACGTTATCTGGTGTTTTAACCACTCCACAGTGCGTTGGATATGCAGAACCGGAGATATTTTGGTTTTCGTCGGGTTTCAAGCTGAGATATGCATTTTCTACGATAATCTTGGTGAGACTTCTGTCAGAAGTATGCAGGATCTACGAGAACGCTCTTTTCGAGCTACTTAATATGAGAAACACGTTTTCTGGTGTTTTCACCACTCCACAGTGCGTTTGATATGCAGAACTGGCGACATCTTGGTTTTCGTGGGGTTTCAAGCTCAGATATGCATTTTCTGCGATAATCTTGGTGAGACTTCTGTCCGAAGTATGCAGAAACATCGGGAGCGATCTTTTCGAGCGATTTAATGCGAGAAACACGTTTTCTGGGGTTTTCACCACTCCACAGTTCTTTGGATATGCAGAACAGGAGATATCTTGGTTTGCGTGGGGTTTCAGGCAGAGATATGCATTTTCTGCGATAATCTTGGTGAGACTTCTGTTAGAAGTATGCAGAATCATCGAGATCGCACTTTTCGAGCTATTTAATGCGAGAAACACGTTATCTGGTGTTTTCACCACTCCACAGTGCGTTTGATATGCAGAACCGGCGATATCTTGGTTTTCGTGGGGTTTCAAGCTGAGATATGCATTTTCTACGATAATCTTGGTGAGACTTCTGTCAGAAGTATGCAGGATCTACGAGAACGCTCTTTTCGAGCTACTTAATATGAGAAACACGTTTTCTGGTGTTTTCACCACTCCACAGTGCGTTTGATATGCAGAACTGGCGACATCTTGGTTTTCGTGGGGTTTCAAGCTCAGATATGCATTTTCTGCGATAATCTTGGTGAGACTTCTGTCCGAAGTATGCAGAATCATCGAGATCGCTCGTTTCGAGCTATTTAATGCAAGAAACACGTTATCTGGTGTTTTCACCACTCCACAGTGCGTTTGATATGCAGTACCAGCGACATCTTGGTTTTCGTGGGGTTTCAAGCTGAGATATGCATTTTTTACGATAATCTTGGTGAGACTTCTGTCCGAAGTATGCTTAATCATCGAGATAGCTCGTTTCGAGCTATCTAATGCGAGAAACACGTTATCTGGTGTTTTCACCACTCCACAGTTGGTATGATATGCAGAACCGGCGATATCTTGGTTTTCGTGGGGTTTCAAGTTGAGATATGCATTTTCTGCGATAATCTTGGTGAGACTTCTGTCCGAAGTATGCTGAATCATCGAGATCGCACTTTTCGAGCTACTTAATGCACGAAACACGTTTTCTGGTGTTTTCACCACTCCATAGTATGTTTGACATGCAGAACCGGAGGTATCTTGGTTTCGGTCGGGTATCAAGCTGAGATATGCATTTTCTACGATAATCCTGGTGAGACTTCTGTCAGAAGTATGCAGAATTTTCGAGAACGCTCTTTTCGAGCTACTTAATGCGCGAAACACGTTATCTGGTGTTTTCACCACTCCACAGTGCGTTTGATATGCAGTACCAGCGACATCTTGGTTTTCGTGGGGTTTCAAGCTGAGATATGCATTTTCTGCGATAATCTTGGTGAGACTTCTGTCCGAAGTATGCTGAATCATCGAGATCGCTCTTTTCGAGCTAGTTAGTGCCAGAAACACGTTATCTGGTGTTTTCACCACTCCACAGTGCGTTTGATATGCAGTACCAGCGACATCTTGGTTTTCGTGGGGTTTCAAGCTGAGATATGCATTTTCTGCGATAATCTTGGTGAGACTTCTGTCTGAAGTATGCAGAATCATCGATATCGCTCGTTTCGAGCTATTTAATGCGAGAAACACGTTATTTGGTGTTTTCACCCCTCCACAGTGCGTTGGATATGCAGAACCGGAGATATTTTGGTTTTCGTCGGGTTTCAAGCTGAGATATGCATTTTATACGATAATCTTGGTGAGACTTCTGTCCGAAGTATGCTTAATCATCGAGATCGCTCTTTTCGAGCTAGTTAATGCGAGAAAAACCTTATCCGGTGTTTTCACCACTCCACAGTGCGTTTGATATGCAGATCCAGCGATATCTTGGCTTTCGTGGGGTTTCAAGTTGAGATAAGCATTTTCTGCGATAATCTTGGTGAGACTTCTGTCCGAAGTATGCTGAATCATCGAGATCGCTCGTTTCGAGCTATTTAATGCGAGAAACATGTTATCTGGTGTTTTCACCACTGCACAGTTGGTTTGATATGCAGAACCGGCGATATCTTGGTTTTCTGGGGGTTTCAAGTTGAGATATGCATTTTCTGCGTTAATCTTGGTGAGACTTCTGTCCGAAGTATGCTGAATCATCGAGATCGCACTTTTCGAGCTACTTAATGCACGAAACACGTTTTCTGGTGTTTTCACCACTCCATAGTATGTTTGACATGCAGAACCGGAGGTATCTTGGTTTCGGTCGGGTATCAAGCTGAGATATGCAATTTCTGCGATAATCCTGGTGAGACTTCTGTCCGAAGTATGCTTAATCATCGAGATCGCTCGTTTCGAGATATTTCATGCGAGAAACACGTTATCTGGTGTTTTCAGCACTCCACAGTGCGTTTGATATGTAGATCCAGCGATATATGGGTTTTCGTGGGGTTTCAAGCTGAGATATGCATTTTCTGCGATAATCTTGGTGTTTCATCTATGAGAAGTATGCAGAATCATCGAGAACTCTCTTTTCGAGCTATTTAATGCGAAAAAACAAGTTTTCTGGTGTTTTGACCACTCCACAGTGCGTTTGATGTGTAGAGCCGCCAATAACTTGGTTTTCGTGGGGTTTCCAGTTGAAATATGCATTTTCTGCGATAATCTTGGTGTTTCATCTATGAGTAGTATGCAGAATCATCGAGAACGCTCTTTTCGATCTAGTTAATGCGATAAACACGTTTTCTGGTGTTTTCACCACTCCACAGTACGTTTGATGTGCAGAACCGGAGATATCTTGGTTTTCGTGAGGTTTCAAGCTGAGATATGCATTTTCAGTGATAATCTTGGTGTTTCATCTATGAGAAGTATGCAGAATCATCTAGATCGCTCGTTTCGAGCTATTTAATGCGAAAAAACAAGTTTTCTGGTGTTTTCAACATTCCACAGTGCGTTTGATATGCAGAACCGGCGATATCTTGATTTTCGGGGTGTTTCCAGCTAAGATATGCATTTTCTGCGATAATATTGGTGAGACTTCAGTCAGAAGTATGCAGAATCATCTAGATCGCGCATTTCGAGCTATTTAATGCGAGAAACACGTTTTCTGGTGTATTCACCACTCCACAGTACGTTAGACATGCAGAAGCGGAGATATCTTCGTTTCGGTCGGGTTTCAAGCTGAGATATGCATTTTCTGCGATCATCTTGGTGAGTGTTCTGTCAGAAGTATGCAGAATCATCGAGATCGCTCTTTTCGAGCTATTTAATGCGAAAAAACAAGTTTTCTGGTGTTTTCACCACTCCATAGTGCGTTTGATATGCAGAACCGGCGACATCGTGATTTTCGTGAGGCTTCCAGCTGAGATATGCATTTTCTGCCATAATATTGGTGAGACTTCAGTCAGAAGTATGCAGAATCATCTAGATCGCGCGTTTCGAGCTGTTTAATGCGAGAAACACGTTTTCTGGTGTATTCACCACTCCACAGTACGTTAGACATGCAGAACCGGAGATATCTTCGTTTCGGTCGGCTTTCAAGCTGAGATATGCATTTTCTGCGATCATCTTGGTGAGTGTTCTGTCAGAAGTATGCAGAATCATCGAGATCGCTCTTTTCGAGCTATTTAATGCGAAAAAACAAGTTTTCTGCTGTTTTTACCACTCCACAGTGCGTTTGATATGTAGAGCCGCCGATAACTTGGTTTTCGTGGGGTTTCCAGCTGAAATATGCATTTTCTGCGATAATCTTGGTGTTTCATCTATGAGAAGTATGCAGAATCATCAAGAACACTCTTTTCGAGCTATTTAATGCGAAAAGCAAGTTTTCTGGTGCTTTGACCACTCCACAGTGCGTTTGATATGTAGAGCCGCCGATAACTTGGTTTTCGTGGGGTTTCCAGCTGAAATATGCATTTTCTGCGATAATATTGGTGATACTTCTGTCCGAAGTATGCAGAATCATCGATGTCGCTCTTTTCGAGCTATTTAATGCGAGAAACACGTTATCTGGTGATTTGACCACTCCACAGGGCGTTTGATATGCAGAACCGGCGATATCTTGGTTTTCGTGGGGTTTCCAGCTGAAATATGCATTTTCTGCGATAATCTTGGTGAGACTTCTGTCCGAAGTATGCTTAATCATCGAGATCGCTCGTTTCGAGCTATTTAATGCGAGAAACACGTTATCTGGTGTTTTCACCACTCCACAGTGCGTATGATATGCAGAACCGACGATATCTTGGTTTTCGTCGGGCTTCAAGCTGAGATATGCATTTTCTGCGATAATATTGGTGAGACTTCAATCAGAAGTATGCAGAATCATCAAGATCGCTCGTTTCGAGCTATTTAATGCAAGAAACACGTTTTCTGGGGTTTTCAGCACTCCACAGTGCGATTGATATGCAGAACCAGCGATATCTTGGTTTTCGTGGGGATTCAAGCTGAGATATGCAATTTCTGCGATAATCTTGGTGAGACTTCTGTCCGAAGTATGCTTAATCATCGAGATCGCTCGTTTCGAGCTATTTAATGCGGGAAACACGTTATCTGGTGTTTTCACCACTCCACAGTGCGTATGATATGCAGAACCGACGATATCTTGGTTTTCGTGGGGTTTCAAGCTCAGATATGCATTTTATGCGATAATCTTGGTGAGACTTCTGTCCGAAGTATGCAGAGTCATCGAGATCGCACTTTTTGAGCTATTTAATGCGAGAAACACGTTTTCTGGGGTTTTCACCACTCCACAGTTCGTTGGATATGCAGAACAGGAGATATCTTGGTTTTCGTGGGGTTTCTAGCAGAGATATGCATTTTCTGCGATAATCATAGTGAGACTTCTGTTAGACGTATGCAGAATCATCGAGATCGCTCTTTTCGACCTATTTAATGCGAGCAAACACGTTATCTGGTGTTTTCACCACTCCACAGTGCGTTTGATATGCAGAACCGCCAATGTTTGGTTTTCGTCGGGTTTCAAGCTGGGATATGCATTTTCTGCGATAATCATGGTGAGACTTTTGTCCGAAGTATGCTTAATCATCGAGATCGCACTATTCGAGCTATTTAATGCGAGAAACACGTTATCTGGTGTTTTCAGCACTCCACAGTGCGTCTGATATGCAGAACCAGCGATATCTTGGTTTTCGTGGGGATTCAAGCTGAGATATGCAATTTCTGCGATAATCTTGGTGAGACTTCTGTCCGAAGTATGCTTAATCATCGAGATCGCTCGTTTCGAGCTATTTAATGCGAGAAACACGTTATCTGGTGTTTTCAGCACTCCACAGTGCGTTTGATATGTAGAACCAGCGATATCTGGGTTTTCGTGGGGTTTCAAGCTGAGATATGCATTTTCTACGATAATCTTGGTGAGACTTCTGTCCGAAGTGTGCAGAATCATCGAGATCGCTCTTTTCGAGCTATTTAATTCGAGAAACACGTTTTCTGGGGTTTTCACCACACCACAGTTCGTTGGAGGTGCAGAACCGGAGATATCTTGGTTTTCGTGGGGTTTCAAGCTGAGATATGCATTTTCTGCGATAATCTTGGTGAGACCTCTGTCCGAAGTATGCTGAATCATCGAGATCGCACTTTTCCAGATAGTTAATGCGAGAAAAACCTTATCTGGTGTTTTCACCACTCCACAGTGCGTTTGATATGCAGAACCGCCAATGTTTGGTTTTCGTCGGGTTTCAAGCTGGGATATGCATTTTCTGCGATAATCATGGTGAGACTTTTGTCCGAAGTATGCTTAATCATCGAGATCGCACTATTCGAGCTATTTAATGCGAGAAACACGTTATCTGGTGTTTTCAGCACTCCACAGTGCGTCTGATATGCAGAACCAGCGATATCTTGGTTTTCGTGGGGATTCAAGCTGAGATATGCAATTTCTGCGATAATCTTGGTGAGACTTCTGTCCGAAGTATGCTTAATCATCGAGATCGCTCGTTTCGAGCTATTTAATGCGAGAAACACGTTATCTGGTGTTTTCAGCACTCCACAGTGCGTTTGATATGTAGAACCAGCGATATCTGGGTTTTCGTGGGGTTTCAAGCTGAGATATGCATTTTCTACGATAATCTTGGTGAGACTTCTGTCCGAAGTGTGCAGAATCATCGAGATCGCTCTTTTCGAGCTATTTAATTCGAGAAACACGTTTTCTGGGGTTTTCACCACACCACAGTTCGTTGGAGGTGCAGAACCGGAGATATCTTGGTTTTCGTGGGGTTTCAAGCTGAGATATGCATTTTCTGCGATAATCTTGGTGAGACCTCTGTCCGAAGTATGCTGAATCATCGAGATCGCACTTTTCCAGATAGTTAATGCGAGAAAAACCTTATCTGGTGTTTTCACCACTCCACAGTGCGTTTGATATGCAGAACCAGCGATATCTTGGCTTTCGTGGGGTTTCAAGCTGAGATATGCATTTTCTGTGATAATATTGGTGAGACTTCAGTCAGAAGTATGCAGAATCATCTAGATCGCTCGTTTCGAGCTATTTAATGCGAGAAACACGTTATCTCGTTGTTTTCACCACTCCACAGTGCGTTTGAAATGCAGAACCGGCGACATCGTGATTTTCGTGGTTTTTCCAGCTGAGATATGCATTTTCTGCGATAAGTGTGGTGAGTCTTCTGCCAGAAGTATGCAGAATCATCTAGATCGCTCTTTTCGTGCTATTTAATGCGAGAAACACGTTTTCTGGTCTTTTGACCACTCCACAGTGCGTTTGATGTGTAGAGCCGCCGATAACTTGGTTTTCGTGGTGTTTCCAGCTGAGATATGCATTTTCTGCGATAATCTTGGTGTTTCATCTATGAGAAGTATGCAGGATGATCTAGATCGCTCGTTTCGAGCTATTTAATGCGAAAAAACAAGTTTTCTGGTGTTTTCAACATTCCACAGTGCGTTTGATATGCAGAACCGGCGATATCTTGATTTTCGTGGTGTTTCCAGCTGAGATATGCATTTCTGCGATAAGCTTGGTGAGTCTTCTGCCAGAAGTATGCAGAATCATCTAGATCGCTCTTTTCGTGCTATTTAATGCGAGCAACACGTTTTCTGGTGTATTCACCACTCCACAGTACGTTAGACATGCAGAACCGGAGATATCTTCGTTTCGGTCGGGTTTCAAGCTGAGATATGCATTTTCTACGATAATATTTGTGAGACCTCTGTCAGAAGTATGCAGAATCTTCGAGAACGCTCTTTTCGAGCTACTTAATGCGAGAAACACGTTTTCTGGTGTTTTCACCACTCCACAGTACGTTTGATGTGCAGAACCGGAGATATCTTGGTTTTCGCGTGGTTTCAAGCTGAGATATGCATTTTCAGCGATATTCTTGGTGTTTCATCTATGAGAAGTATGCAGAATCATCGAGAACTCTCTTTTCGAGCCATTTGATGCGAAAAAACAAGTTTTCTGGTGTTTTGACCACTCCACAGTGCGTTTGATGTGTAGAGCCGCCGATAACTTGGTTTTCGTGGTGTTTCCAGCTGAGATATGCATTTTCTGCGATAATCTTGGTGTTTCATCTATGAGAAGTATGCAGGATCATCTAGATCGCTCGTTTCGAGATATTTAATGCGAAAAAACAAGTTTTCTGGTGTTTTCAACATTCCACAGTGCGTTTGATATGCAGAACCGGCGATATCTTGATTTTCGTGGTGTTTCCAGCTGAGATATGCATTTTCTGCGATCATCTTGGTGAGTGTTCTGTCAGAAGTATGCAGAATCATCGAGATCGCTCTTTTCGAGCTATTTAAGGCGAAAAAGCAAGTTTTCTGGTGTTTTCACCACTCCATAGTGCGTTTGATATGCAGAACCGGCGACATCGTGATTTTCGTGAGGTTTCCAGCTGAGATATGCATTTTCTGCGATAATATTGGTGAGACTTCAGTCAGAAGTATGCAGAATCATCTAGATCGCGCGTTTCGAGCTATTTAATGCGAGAAACACGTTTTCTGGTGTATTCACCACTCCACAGTACGTTAGACATGCAGAACCGGAGATATCTTCGTTTCGGTCGGGTTTCAAGCTGAGATATGCATTTTCTGCGATCATCTTGGTGAGTGTTCTGTCAGAGGTATGCAGAATCATCGAGATCGCTCTTTTCGAGCTATTTAATGCGAAAAAACAAGTTTTCTGGTGTTTTTACCACTCCACAGTGCGTTTGATATGTAGAGCCGCCGATAACTTGGTTTTCGTGGGGTTTCCAGCTGAAATATGCATTTTCTGCGATAATCTTAGTGTTTCATCTATGAGAAATATGCAGAATCATCCAGAACGCTCTTTTCGTGCTAGTTAATGCGAGTAACACGTTTTCTGGTGTTTTCACCACTCCACGGTGCGTCTGTTATGCAGAACCGGCGATATCTTGGTTTTCGTGGGGTTTCCAGCTGAGATATGCATTTTCTGCGATAATCTTGGTGAGTCTTCTGTCAGAAGTATGCAGAATCATCTAGATCGCTCTTTTAGAGCTATTTAATGCGAGAAACACGTTTTCTGGTGTATTCACCACTCCACAGTAAGTTTGATATGCAGAACCGGCGACATCGTGATTTTCGTGAGGTTTCCAGCTGAGATATGCATTTTCTGCGATAATATTGGTGAGACTTCACTCAGAAGTATGCAGAATCATCTAGATCGCGCGTTTCGAGCTATTTAATGCGAGAAACACGTTTTCTGGTGTATTCACCACTCCACAGTACGTTAGACATGCAGAACCGGAGATATCTTCGTTTCGGTCGGGTTTCAAGCTGAGATATGCATTTTCTGCGATCATCTTGGTGAGTGTTCTGTCAGAAGTATGCAGAATCATCGAGATCGCTCTTTTCGAGCTATTTAATGCGAAAAAACAAGTTTTCTGGTGTTTTTACCACTCCACAGTGCGTTTGATATGTAGAGCCGCCGATAACTTGGTTTTCGTGGGGTTTCCAGCTGAAATATGCATTTTCTGCGATAATCTTGGTGTTTCATCTATGAGAAGTATGCAGAAACATCAAGAACACTCTTTTCGAGCTATTTAATGCGAGAAACACGTTTTCTGGGGTTTTCACCACTCCACAGTTCGTTGGATATGCAGAACAGGAGATATCTTGGTTTTCGTGGGGTTTCTAGCAGAGATATGCATTTTCTGCGATAATCATGGTGAGACTTCTGTTAGACGTATGCAGAATCATCCAGATCGCTCTTTTCGAGCTATTTAATGCGAGAAACACGTTTTCTGGGGTTTTCACCACTCCACAGTGCGTTTGATATGCAGAACCGGCAATGTTTGGTTTTCGTCGGGTTTCAAGCTGAGATATGCATTTTCTGTGATAATATTGGTGAGACTTCAGTCAGAAGTATGCAGAATCATCTAGATCGCTCGTTTCGAGCTATTTAATGCGAGAAACACGTTATCTCGTTGTTTTCACCACTCCACAGTGCGTTTGAAATGCAGAACCGGCGACATCGTGATTTTCGTGGTGTTTCCAGCTGAGATATGCATTTTCTGCGATAAGCGTGGTGAGTCTTCTGCCAGAAGTATGCAGAATCATCTAGATCGCTCTTTTCGTGCTATTTAATGCGAGAAACACGTTTTCTGGTGTTTTGACCACTCCACAGTGCGTTTGATGTGTAGAGCCACCGATAACTTGGTTTTCGTGGTGTTTCCAGCTGGGATATGCATTTTCTGCGATAATCTTGGTGTTTCATCTATGAGAAGTATGCAGGATCATCTAGATCGCTCGTTTCGAGCTATTTAATGCGAGAAACACGTTTTCTGGTGTATTCACCTCTCCACAGTACGTTAGACATGCAGAACCGGAGATATCTTCGTTTCGGTCGGGTTTCAAGCTGAGATATGCATTTTCTGCGATCATCTTGGTGAGTGTTCTGTCAGAGGTATGCAGAATCATCGAGATCGCTCTTTTCGAGCTATTTAATGCGAAAAAACAAGTTTTCTGGTGTTTTTACCACTCCACAGTGCGTTTGATATGTAGAGCCGCCGATAACTTGGTTTTCGTGGGGTTTCCAGCTGAAATATGCATTTTCTGCGATAATCTTAGTGTTTCATCTATGAGAAATATGCAGAATCATCCAGAACGCTCTTTTCGTGCTAGTTAATGCGAGTAACACGTTGTCTGGTGTTTTCACCACTCCACGGTGCGTCTGTTATGCAGAACCGGCGATATCTTGGTTTTCGTGGGGTTTCCAGCTGAGATATGCATTTTCTGCGATAATCTTGGTGAGTCTTCTGTCAGAAGTATGCAAAATCATCTAGATCGCTCTTTTCGAGCTATTTGATGCGAGAAACACGTTTTCTGGTGTATTCACCACTCCACAGTAAGTTTGATATGCAGAACCGGCGACATCGTGATTTTCGTGAGGTTTCCAGCTGAGATATGCATTTTCTGCGATAATATTGGTGAGACTTCAGTCAGAAGTATGCAGAATCATCTAGATCGCGCGTTTCGAGCTATTTAATGCGAGAAACACGTTTTCTGGTGTATTCACCACTCCACAGTACGTTAGACATGCAGAACCGGAGATATCTTCGTTTCGGTCGGGTTTCAAGCTGAGATATGCATTTTCTGCGATCATCTTGGTGAGTGTTCTTTCAGAAGTATGCAGAATCATCGAGATCGCTCTTTTCGAGCTATTTAATGCGAAAAAACAAGTTTTCTGGTGTTTTTACCACTCCACAGTGCGTTTGATATGTAGAGCCGCCGATAACTTGGTTTTCGTGGGGTTTCCAGCTGAAATATGCATTTTCTGCGATAATCTTGGTGTTTCATCTATGAGAAGTATGCAGAAACATCAAGAACACTCTTTTCGAGCTATTTAATGCGAAAAGCAAGTTTTCTGGTGTTTTGACCACTCCACAGTGCGTTTGATATGTAGAGCCGCCGATAACTTGGTTTTCGTGGGGTTTCCAGCTGAAATATGCATTTTCTGCGATAATATTGGTGATACTTCTGTCCGAAGTATGCAGAATCATCGATATCGCTCTTTTCGAGCTATTTAATGCGAGAAACACGTTATCTAGTGATTTGACCACTCCACAGGGCGTTTGATATGCAGAACCGGCGATATCTTGGTTTTCGTGGGGTTTCCAGCTGAAATATGCATTTTCTGCGATAATCTTGGTGACACTTCTGTCCGAAGTATGCTTAATCATCGAGATCGCTCGTTTCGAGCTATTTAATGCGAGAAACACGTTATCTGGTGTTTTCACCACTCCACAGAGCGTATGATATGCAGAACCGACGATATCTTGGTTTTCGTCGGGCTTCAAGCTGAGATATGCATTTTATGCGATAATCTTGGTGAGACTTCTGTCCGAAGTATGCAGAGTCATCGAGATCGCACCTTTCGAGCTATTTAATGCGAGAAACACGTGTTCTGGGGTTTTCACCACTCCACAGTTCGTTGGATATGCAGAACAGGAGATATCTTGGTTTTCGTGGGGTTTCTAGCAGAGATATGCATTTTCTGCGATAATCATGGTGAGACTTCTGTTAGACGTATGCAGAATCATCCAGATCGCTCTTTTCGAGCTATTTAATGCGAGAAACACGTTTTCTGGGGTTTTCACCACTCCACAGTGCGTTTGATATGCAGAACCGGCAATGTTTGGTTTTCGTCGGGTTTCAAGCTGGGATATGCATTTTCTGCGATAATCATGGTGAGACTCCTGTCCGAAGTATGCTTAATCATCGAGATCGCTCTATTCGACCTATTTTATGCGAGAAACACGTTATCTGGTGTTTTCAGCACTCCACAGTGCGTTTGATATGCAGAACCAGCGATATCTTGGTTTTCGTGGGGATTCAAGCTGAGATATGCAATTTCAGCGATAATCTTGGTGAGACTTCTGTCCGAAGTATGCTTAATCATCGAGATCGCTCTATTCGAGCTATTTTATGCGAGAAACACGTTATCTGGTGTTTTCAGCACTCCACAGTGCGTTTGATATGCAGAACCAGCGATATCTTGGTTTTCGTGGGGATTCAAGCTGAGATATGCAATTTCTGCGATAATCTTGGTGAGACTTCTGTCCGAAGTATGCTTAATCATCGAGATCGCTCGTTTCGAGCTATTTAATGCGAGAAACACGTTATCTGGTGTTTTCAGCACTCCACAGTGCGTTTGATATGTAGAACCAGCGATATCTGTGTTTTCGTGGGGTTTCAAGCTGAGATATGCATTTTCTACGATAATCTTGGTGAGACTTCTGTCCGAAGTGTGCAGAATCATCGAGATCGCTCTTTTCGAGCTATTTAATGCGAGAAACACGTTTTCTGGGGATTTCACCACACCACAGTTCGTTGGAGGTGCAGAACCGGAGATATCTTGGTTTTCGTGGGGTTTCAAGCTGAGATATGCATTTTCTGCGATAATCTTGGTGAGACCTCTGTCCGAAGTATGCTGAATCATCGAGATCGCACTTTTCGAGATAGTTAATGCGAGAAAAACCTTATCTGGTGTTTTCACCACTCCACAGTGCGTTTGATATGCAGAACCAGCGATATCTTGGCTTTCGTGGGGTTTCAAGCTGAGATATGCATTTTCTGTGATAATATTGGTGAGACTTCAGTCAGAAGTATGCAGAATCATCTAGATCGCTCGTTTCGAGCTATTTAATGCGAGAAACACGTTATCTCGTTGTTTTCACCACTCCACAGTGCGTTTGAAATGCAGAACCGGCGACATCGTGATTTTCGTGGTGTTTCCAGCTGAGATATGCATTTTCTGCGATAAGCGTGGTGAGTCTTCTGCCAGAAGTATGCAGAATCATCTAGATCGCTCTTTTCGTGCTATTTAATGCGAGAAACACGTTTTCTGGTGTTTTGACCACTCCACAGTGCGTTTGATGTGTAGAGCCGCCGATAACTTGGTTTTCGTGGTGCTTCCAGCTGAGATATGCATTTTCTGCGATAATCTTGGTGTTTCATCTATGAGAAGTATGCAGGATGATCTAGATCGCTCGTTTCGAGCTATTTAATGCGAAAAAACAAGTTTTCTGGTGTTTTCAACATTCCACAGTGCGTTTGATATGCAGAACCGGCGATATCTTGATTTTCGTGGTGTTTCCAGCTGAGATATGCATTTTCTGCGATAAGCTTGGTGAGTCTTCTGCCAGAAGTATGCAGAATCATCTAGATCGCTCTTTTCGTGCTATTTAATGCGAGAAACACGTTTTCTGGTGTATTCACCACTCCACAGTACGTTAGACATGCAGAACAGGAGATATCTTCGTTTCGGTCGGGTTTCAAGCTGAGATATGCATTTTCTACGATAATATTTGTGAGACCTCTGTCAGAAGTATGCAGAATCTTCGAGAACGCTCTTTTCGAGCTACTTAATGCGAGAAACACGTTTTCTGGTGTTTTCACCACTCCACAGTACGTTTGATGTGCAGAACCGGAGATATCTTGGTTTTCGCGTGGTTTCAAGCTGAGATATGCATTTTCAGCGATAATCTTGGTGTTTCATCTATGAGAAGTATGCAGAATCATCGAGAACTCTCTTTTCGAGCTATTTGATGCGAAAAAACAAGTTTTCTGGTGTTTTGACCACTCCACAGTGCGTTTGATGTGTAGAGCCGCCGATAACTTGGTTTTCGTGGTGTTTCCAGCTGGGATATGCATTTTCTGCGATAATCTTGGTGTTTCATCTATGAGAAGTATGCAGGATCATCTAGATCGCTCGTTTCGAGATATTTAATGCGAAAAAACAAGTTTTCTGGTGTTTTCAACATTCCACAGTGCGTTTGATATGCAGAACCGGCGATATCTTGATTTTCGTGGTGTTTCCAGCTGAGATATGCATTTTCTGCGATCATCTTGGTGAGTGTTCTGTCAGAAGTATGCAGAATCATCGAGATCGCTCTTTTCGAGCTATTTAAGGCGAAAAAACAAGTTTTCTGGTGTTTTTACCACTCCATAGTGCGTTTGATATGCAGAACCGGCGACATCGTGATTTTCGTGAGGTTTCCAGCTGAGATATGCATTTTCTGCGATAATATTGGTGAGACTTCAGTCAGAAGTATGCAGAATCATCTAGATCGCGCGTTTCGAGCTATTTAATGCGAGAAACACGTTTTCTGGTGTATTCACCACTCCACAGTACGTTAGACATGCAGAACCGGAGATATCTTCGTTTCGGTCGGGTTTCAAGCTGAGATATGCATTTTCTGCGATCACCTTGGTGAGTGTTCAGTCAGAGGTATGCAGAATCATCGAGATCGCTCTTTTCGAGCTATTTAATGCGAAAAAACAAGTTTTCTGGTGTTTTTACCACTCCACAGTGCGATTGATATGTAGAGCCGCCGATAACTTGGTTTTCGTGGGGTTTCCAGCTGAAATATGCATTTTCTGCGATAATCTTAGTGTTTCATCTATGAGAAATATGCAGAATCATCCAGAACGCTCTTTTCGTGCTAGTTAATGCGAGTAACACGTTGTCTGGTGTTTTCACCACTCCACGGTGCGTCTGTTATGCAGAACCGGCGATATCTTGGTTTTCGTGGGGTTTCCAGCTGAGATATGCATTTTCTGCGATAATCTTGGTGAGTCTTCTGTCAGAAGTATGCAAAATCATCTAGATCGCTCTTTTCGAGCTATTTAATGCGAGAAACACGTTTTCTGGTGTATTCACCACTCCACAGTAAGTTTGATATGCAGAACCGGCGACATCGTGATTTTCGTGAGGTTTCCAGCTGAGATATGCATTTTCTGCGATAATATTGGTGAGACTTCAGTCAGAAGTATGCAGAATCATCTAGATCGCGCGTTTCGAGCTATTTAATGCGAGAAACACGTTTTCTGGTGTATTCACCACTCCACAGTACGTTAGACATGCAGAACCGGAGATATCTTCGTTTCGGTCGGGTTTCAAGCTGAGATATGCATTTTCTGCGATCATCTTGGTGAGTGTTCTTTCAGAAGTATGCAGAATCATCGAGATCGCTCTTTTCGAGCTATTTAATGCGAAAAAACAAGTTTTCTGGTGTTTTTACCACTCCACAGTGCGTTTGATATGTAGAGCCGCCGATAACTTGGTTTTCGTGGGGTTTCCAGCTGAAATATGCATTTTCTGCGATAATCTTGGTGTTTCATCTATGAGAAGTATGCAGAAACATCAAGAACACTCTTTTCGAGCTATTTAATGCGAAAAGCAAGTTTTCTGGTGTTTTGACCACTCCACAGTGCGTTTGATATGTAGAGCCGCCGATAACTTGGTTTTCGTGGGGTTTCCAGCTGAAATATGCATTTTCTGCGATAATATTGGTGATACTTCTGTCCGAAGTATGCAGAATCATCGATATCGCTCTTTTCGAGCTATTTAATGCGAGAAACACGTTATCTAGTGATTTGACCACTCCACAGGGCGTTTGATATGCAGAACCGGCGATATCTTGGTTTTCGTGGGGTTTCCAGCTGAAATATGCATTTTCTGCGATAATCTTGGTGACACTTCTGTCCGAAGTATGCTTAATCATCGAGATCGCTCGTTTCGAGCTATTTAATGCGAGAAACACGTTATCTGGTGTTTTCACCACTCCACAGAGCGTATGATATGCAGAACCGACGATATCTTGGTTTTCGTCGGGCTTCAAGCTGAGATATGCATTTTATGCGATAATCTTGGTGAGACTTCTGTCCGAAGTATGCAGAGTCATCGAGATCGCACCTTTCGAGCTATTTAATGCGAGAAACACGTGTTCTGGGGTTTTCACCACTCCACAGTTCGTTGGATATGCAGAACAGGAGATATCTTGGTTTTCGTGGGGTTTCTAGCAGAGATATGCATTTTCTGCGATAATCATGGTGAGACTTCTGTTAGACGTATGCAGAATCATCCAGATCGCTCTTTTCGAGCTATTTAATGCGAGAAACACGTTTTCTGGGGTTTTCACCACTCCACAGTGCGTTTGATATGCAGAACCGGCAATGTTTGGTTTTCGTCGGGTTTCAAGCTGGGATATGCATTTTCTGCGATAATCATGGTGAGACTCCTGTCCGAAGTATGCTTAATCACAGAGATCGCTCTATTCGAGCTATTTTATGCGAGAAACACGTTATCTGGTGTTTTCAGCACTCCACAGTGCGTTTGATATGCAGAACCAGCGATATCTTGGTTTTCGTGGGGATTCAAGCTGAGATATGCAATTTCAGCGATAATCTTGGTGAGACTTCTGTCCGAAGTATGCTTAATCATCGAGATCGCTCTATTCGAGCTATTTTATGCGAGAAACACGTTATCTGGTGTTTTCAGCACTCCACAGTGCGTTTGATATGCAGAACCAGCGATATCTTGGTTTTCGTGGGGATTCAAGCTGAGATATGCAATTTCTGCGATAATCTTGGTGAGACTTCTGTCCGAAGTATGCTTAATCATCGAGATCGCTCGTTTCGAGCTATTTAATGCGAGAAACACGTTATCTGGTGTTTTCAGCACTCCACAGTGCGTTTGATATGTAGAACCAGCGATATCTGGGTTTTCGTGGGGTTTCAAGCTGAGATATGCATTTTCTACGATAATCTTGGTGAGACTTCTGTCCGAAGTGTGCAGAATCATCGAGATCGCTCTTTTCGAGCTATTTAATGCGAGAAACACGTTTTCTGGGGATTTCACCACACCACAGTTCGTTGGAGGTGCAGAACCGGAGATATCTTGGTTTTCGTGGGGTTTCAAGCTGAGATATGCATTTTCTGCGATAATCTTGGTGAGACCTCTGTCCGAAGTATGCTGAATCATCGAGATCGCACTTTTCGAGATAGTTAATGCGAGAAAAACCTTATCTGGTGTTTTCACCACTCCACAGTGCGTTTGATATGCAGAACCAGCGATATCTTGGCTTTCGTGGGGTTTCAAGCTGAGATATGCATTTTCTGTGATAATATTGGTGAGACTTCAGTCAGAAGTATGCTTAATCATCGAGATCGCTCGTTTCGAGCTATTTAATGCGAGAAACACGTTATCTGGTGTTTTCAGCTCTCCACAGTGCGTTTGATATGTAGAGCCGCCGATAACTTGGTTTTCGTGGGGTTTCCAGCTGAAATATGCATTTTCTGCGATAATCTTAGTGTTTCATCTATGAGAAATATGCAGAATCATCCAGAACGCTCTTTTCGTGCTAGTTAATGCGAGTAACACGTTTTCTGGTGTTTTCACCACTCCACGGTGCGTCTGTTATGCAGAACCGGCGATATCTTGGTTTTCGTGGGGTTTCCAGCTGAGATATGCATTTTCTGCGATAATCTTGGTGAGTCTTCTGTCAGAAGTATGCAGAATCAACTAGATCGCTCTTTTCGAGCTATTTAATGCGAGAAACACGTTTTCTGGTGTATTCACCACTCCACAGTAAGTTTGATATGCAGAACCGGCGACATCGTGATTTTCGTGAGGTTTCCAGCTGAGATATGCATTTTCTGCGATAATATTGGTGAGACTTCAGTCAGAAGTATGCAGAATCATCTAGATCGCGCGTTTCGAGCTATTTAATGCGAGAAACACGTTTTCTGGTGTATTCACCACTCCACAGTACGTTAGACATGCAGAACCGGAGATATCTTCGTTTCGGTCGGGTTTCCAGCTGAGATATGCATTTTCTGCGATCATCTTGGTGAGTGTTCTGTCAGAAGTATGCAGAATCATCGAGATCGCTCTTTTCGAGCTATTTAATGCGAAAAAACAAGTTTTCTGGTGTTTTTACCACTCCACAGTGCGTTTGATATGTAGAGCCGCCGATAACTTGGTTTTCGTGGGGTTTCCAGCTGAAATATGCATTTTCTGCGATAATCTTGGTGTTTCATCTATGAGAAGTATGCAGAAACATCAAGAACACTCTTTTCGAGCTATTTAATGCGAAAAGCAAGTTTTCTGGTGTTTTGACCACTCCACAGTGCGTTTGATATGTAGAGCCGCCGATAACTTGGTTTTCGTGGGGTTTCCAGCTGAAATATGCATTTTCTGCGATAATATTGGTGATACTTCTGTCCGAAGTATGCAGAATCATCGATATCGCTCTTTTCGAGCTATTTAATGCGAGAAACACGTTATCTAGTGATTTGACCACTCCACAGGGCGTTTGATATGCAGAACCGGCGATATGTTGGTTTTCGTGGGGTTTCCAGCTGAAATATGCATTTTCTGCGATAATCTTGGTGACACTTCTGTCCGAAGTATGCTTAATCATCGAGATCGCTCGTTTCGAGCTATTTAATGCGAGAAACACGTTATCTGGTGTTTTCACCACTCCACAGAGCGTATGATATGCAGAACCGACGATATCTTGGTTTTCGTCGGGCTTCAAGCTGAGATATGCATTTTATGCGATAATCTTGGTGAGACTTCTGTCCGAAGTATGCAGAGTCATCGAGATCGCACCTTTCGAGCTATTTAATGCGAGAAACACGTTTTCTGGGGTTTTCACCACTCCACAGTTCGTTGGATATGCAGAACAGGAGATATCTTGGTTTTCGTGGGGTTTCTAGCAGAGATATGCATTTTCTGCGATAATCATGGTGAGACTTCTGTTAGACGTATGCAGAATCATCCAGATCGCTCTTTTCGAGCTATTTAATGCGAGAAACACGTTTTCTGGGGTTTTCACCACTCCACAGTACGTTTGATATGCAGAACCGGCAATGTTTGGTTTTCGTCGGGTTTCAAGCTGAGATATGCATTTTCTGTGATAATATTGGTGAGACTTCAGTCAGAAGTATGCAGAATCATCTAGATCGCTCGTTTCGAGCTATTTAATGCGAGAAACACGTTATCTCGTTGTTTTCACCACTCCACAGTGCGTTTGAAATGCAGAACCGGCGACATCGTGATTTTCGTGGTGTTTCCAGCTGAGATATGCATTTTCTGCGATAAGCGTGGTGAGTCTTCTGCCAGAAGTATGCAGAATCATCTAGATCGCTCTTTTCGTGCTATTTAATGCGAGAAACACGTTTTCTTGTGTTTTGACCACTCCACAGTGCGTTTGATGTGTAGAGCCGCCGATAACTTGGTTTTCGTGGTGTTTCCAGCTGAGATATGCATTTTCTGCGATAATCTTGGTGTTTCATCTATGAGAAGTATGCAGGATGATCTAGATCGCTCGTTTCGAGCTATTTAATGCGAAAAAACAAGTTTTCTGGTGTTTTCAACATTCCACAGTGCGTTTGATATGCAGAACCGGCGATATCTTGATTTTCGTGGTGTTTCCAGCTGAGATATGCATTTTCTGCGATAAGCTTGGTGAGTCTTCTGCCAGAAGTATGCAGAATCATCTAGATCGCTCTTTTCGTGCTATTTAATGCGAGAAACACGTTTTCTGGTGTATTCACCACTCCACAGTACGTTAGACATGCAGAACCGGAGATATCTTCGTTTCGGTCGGGTTTCAAGCTGAGATATGCATTTTCTACGATAATATTTGTGAGACCTCTGTCAGAAGTATGCAGAATCTTCGAGAACGCTCTTTTCGAGCTACTTAATGCGAGAAACACGTTTTCTGGTGTTTTCACCACTCCACAGTACGTTTGATGTGCAGAACCGGAGATATCTTGGTTTTCGCGTGGTTTCAAGCTGAGATATGCATTTTCAGCGATAATCTTGGTGTTTCATCTATGAGAAGTATGCAGAATCATCGAGAACTCTCTTTTCGAGCTATTTGATGCGAAAAAACAAGTTTTCTGGTGTTTTGACCACTCCACAGTGCGTTTGATGTGTAGAGCCGCCGATAACTTGGTTTTCGTGGTGTTTCCAGCTGGGATATGCATTTTCTGCGATAATCTTGGTGTTTCATCTATGAGAAGTATGCAGGATCATCTAGATCGCTCGTTTCGAGATATTTAATGCGAAAAAACAAGTTTTCTGGTGTTTTCAACATTCCACAGTGCGTTTGATATGCAGAACCGGCGATATCTTGATTTTCGTGGTGTTTCCAGCTGAGATATGCATTTTCTGCGATCATCTTGGTGAGTGTTCTGTCAGAAGTATGCAGAATCATCGAGATCGCTCTTTTCGAGCTATTTAAGGCGAAAAAACAAGTTTTCTGGTGTTTTCACCACTCCATAGTGCGTTTGATATGCAGAACCGGCGACATCGTGATTTTCGTGAGGTTTCCAGCTGAGATATGCATTTTCTGCGATAATATTGGTGAGACTTCAGTCAGAAGTATGCAGAATCATCTAGATCGCGCGTTTCGAGCTATTTAATGCGAGAAACACGTTTTCTGGTGTATTCACCACTCCACAGTACGTTAGACATGCAGAACCGGAGATATCTTCGTTTCGGTCGGGTTTCAAGCTGAGATATGCATTTTCTGCGATCACCTTGGTGAGTGTTCTGTCAGAGGTATGCAGAATCATCGAGATCGCTCTTTTCGAGCTATTTAATGCGAAAAAACAAGTTTTCTGGTGTTTTTACCACTCCACAGTGCGTTTGATATGTAGAGCCGCCGATAACTTGGTTTTCGTGGGGTTTCCAGCTGAAATATGCATTTTCTGCGATAATATTGATGATACTTCTGTCCGAAGTATGCAGAATCATCGATATCGCTCTTTTCGAGCTATTTAATGCGAGAAACACGTTATCTAGTGATTTGACCACTCCACAGGGCGTTTGATATGCAGAACCGGCGATATCTTGGTTTTCGTGGGGTTTCCAGCTGAAATATGCATTTTCTGCGATAATCTTGGTGACACTTCTGTCCGAAGTATGCTTAATCATCAATATCGCTCGTTTCGAGCTATTTAATGCGAGAAACACGTTATCTGGTGTTTTCACCACTCCACACAGCGTATGATATGCAGAACCGACGATATCTTGGTTTTCGTCGGGCTTCAAGCTGAGATATGCATTTTATGCGATAATCTTGGTGAGACTTCTGTCCGAAGTATGCAGAGTCATCGAGATCGCACCTTTCGAGCTATTTAATGCGAGAAGCACGTTTTCTGGGGTTTTCACCACTCCACAGTTCGTTGGATATGCAGAACAGGAGATATCTTGGTTTTCGTGGGGTTTCTAGCAGAGATATGCATTTTCTGCGATAATCATGGTGAGACTTCTGTTAGACGTATGCAGAGTCATCCAGATCGCTCTTTTCGAGCTATTTAATGCGAGAAACACGTTTTCTGGGGTTTTCACCACTCCACAGTGCGTTTGATATGCAGAACCGGCAATGTTTGGTTTTCGTCGGGTTTCAAGCTGAGATATGCATTTTCTGTGATAATATTGGTGAGACTTCAGTCAGAAGTATGCAGAATCATCTAGATCGCTCGTTTCGAGCTATTTAATGCGAGAAACACGTTATCTCGTTGTTTTCACCACTCCACAGTGCGTTTGAAATGCAGAACCGGCGACATCGTGATTTTCGTGGTGTTTCCAGCTGAGATATGCATTTTCTGCGATAAGCGTGGTGAGTCTTCTGCCAGAAGTATGCAGAATCATCTAGATCGCTCTTTTCGTGCTATTTAATGCGAGAAACACGTTTTCTGGTGTTTTGACCACTCCACAGTGCGTTTGATGTGTAGAGCCGCCGATAACTTGGTTTTCGTGGTGTTTCCAGCTGAGATAAGCATTTTCTGCGATAATCTTGGTGTTTCATCTATGAGAAGTATGCAGGATGATCTAGATCGCTCGTTTCGAGCTATTTAATGCGAAAAAACAAGTTTTCTGGTGTTTTCAACATTCCACAGTGCGTTTGATATGCAGAACCGGCGATATCTTGATTTTCGTGGTGTTTCCAGCTGAGATATGCATTTTCTGCGATAAGCTTGGTGAGTCTGCTGCCAGAAGTATGCAGAAACATCTAGATCGCTCTTTTCGTGCTATTTAATGCGAGAAACACGTTTTCTGGTGTATTCACCACTCCACAGTACGTTAGACATGCAGAACCGGAGATATCTTCGTTTCGGTCGGGTTTCAAGCTGAGATATGCATTTTCTGCGATCATCTTGGTGAGTGTTCTGTCAGAGGTATGCAGAATCATCGAGATCGCTCTTTTCGAGCTATTTAATGCGAAAAAACAAGTTTTCTGGTGTTTTTACCACTCCACAGTGCGTTTGATATGTAGAGCCGCCGATAACTTGGTTTTCGTGGGGTTTCCAGCTGAAATATGCATTTTCTGCGATAATCTTAGTGTTTCATCTATGAGAAATATGCAGAATCATCCAGAACGCTCTTTTCGTGCTAGTTAATGCGAGTAACACGTTTTCTGGTGTTTTCACCACTCCACGGTGCGTCTGTTATGCAGAACCGGCGATATCTTGGTTTTCGTGGGGTTTCCAGCTGAGATATGCATTTTCTGCGATAATCTTGGTGAGTCTTCTGTCAGAAGTATGCAGAATCATCTAGATCGCTCTTTTCGAGCTATTTAATGCGAGAAACACGTTTTCTGGTGTATTCACCACTCCACAGTAAGTTTGATATGCAGAACCGGCGACATCGTGATTTTCGTGAGGTTTCCAGCTGAGATATGCATTTTCTGCGATAATATTGGTGAGACTTCAGTCAGAAGTATGCAGAATCATCTAGATCGCGCGTTTCGAGCTATTTAATGCGAGAAACACGTTTTCTGGTGTATTCACCACTCCACAGTACGTTAGACATGCAGAACCGGAGATATCTTCGTTTCGGTCGGGTTTCAAGCTGAGATATGCATTTTCTGCGATCATCTTGGTGAGTGTTCTGTCAGAAGTATGCAGAATCATCGAGATCGCTCTTTTCGAGCTATTTAATGCGAAAAAACAAGTTTTCTGGTGTTTTTACCACTCCACAGTGCGTTTGATATGTAGAGCCGCCGATAACTTGGTTTTCGTGGGGTTTCCAGCTGAAATATGCATTTTCTGCGATAATCTTGGTGTTTCATCTATGAGAAGTATGCAGAAACATCAAGAACACTCTTTTCGAGCTATTTAATGCGAAAAGCAAGTTTTCTGGTGTTTTGACCACTCCACAGTGCGTTTGATATGTAGAGCCGCCGATAACTTGGTTTTCGTGGGGTTTCCAGCTGAAATATGCATTTTCTGCGATAATATTGGTGATACTTCTGTCCGAAGTATGCAGAATCATCGATATTGCTCTTTTCGAGCTATTTAATGCGAGAAACACGTTATCTAGTGATTTGACCACTCCACAGGGCGTTTGATATGCAGAACCGGCGATATCTTGGTTTTCGTGGGGTTTCCAGCTGAAATATGCATTTTCTGCGATAATCTTGGTGACACTTCTGTCCGAAGTATGCTTAATCATCGAGATCGCTCGTTTCGAGCTATTTAATGCGAGAAACACGTTATCTGGTGTTTTCACCACTCCACAGAGCGTATGATATGCAGAACCGACGATATCTTGGTTTTCGTCGGGCTTCAAGCTGAGATATGCATTTTATGCGATAATCTTGGTGAGACTTCTGTCCGAAGTATGCTTAATCATCGAGATCGCTCTATTCGAGCTATTTAATGCGAGAAACACGTTTTCTGGGGATTTCACCACACCACAGTTCGTTGGAGGTGCAGAACCGGAGATATCTTGGTTTTCGTGGGGTTTCAAGCTGAGATATGCATTTTCTGCGATAATCTTGGTGAGACCTCTGTCCGAAGTATGCTGAATCATCGAGATCGCACTTTTCGAGATAGTTAATGCGAGAAAAACCTTATCTGGTGTTTTCACCACTCCACAGTGCGTTTGATATGCAGAACCAGCGATATCTTGGCTTTCGTGGGGTTTCAAGCTGAGATATGCATTTTCTGTGATAATATTGGTGAGACTTCAGTCAGAAGTATGCGTAATCATCGAGATCGCTCGTTTCGAGCTATTTAATGCGAGAAACACGTTATCTGGTGTTTTCAGCACTCCACAGTGCGTTTGATATGTAGAACCAGCGATATCTGGGTTTTCGTGGGGTTTCAAGCTGAGATATGCATTTTCTACGATAATCTTGGTGAGACTTCTGTCCGAAGTGTGCAGAATCATCGAGATCGCTCTTTTCGAGCTATTTAATGCGAGAAACACGTTTTCTGGGGTTTTCACCACACCACAGTTCGTTGGAGGTGCAGAACCGGAGATATCTTGGTTTTCGTGGGGGTTCAAGCTGAGATATGCATTTTCTGCGATAATATTTGTGAGACCTCTGTCAGAAGTATGCAGAATCTTCGAGAACGCTCTTTTCGAGCTACTTAATGCGAAAAAACAAGTTTTCTGGTGTTTTGACCACTCCACAGTGCGTTTGATGTGTAGAGCCGCCGATAACTTGGTTTTCGTGGTGTTTCCAGCTGAGATATGCATTTTCTGCGATAATCTTGGTGTTTCATCTATGAGAAGTATGCAGGATGATCTAGATCGCTCGTTTCGAGCTATTTAATGCGAAAAAACAAGTTTTCTGGTGTTTTCACCACTCCACAGTACGTTAGACATGCAGAACCGGAGATATCTTCGTTTCGGTCGGGTTTCAAGCTGAGATATGCATTTTCTACGATAATATTTGTGAGACCTCTGTCAGAAGTATGCAGAATCTTCGAGAACGCTCTTTTCGAGCTACTTAATGCGAGAAACACGTTTTCTGGTGTTTTCACCACTCCACAGTACGTTTGATGTGCAGAACCGGAGATATCTTGGTTTTCGCGTGGTTTCAAGCTGAGATATGCATTTTCAGCGATAATCTTGGTGTTTCATCTATGAGAAGTATGCAGAATCATCGAGAACTCTCTTTTCGAGCTATTTGATGCGAAAAAACAAGTTTTCTGGTGTTTTGACCACTCCACAGTGCGTTTGATATGTAGAGCCGCCGATAACTTGGTTTTCGTGGTGTTTCCAGCTGGGATATGCATTTTCTGCGATAATCTTGGTGTTTCATCTATGAGAAGTATGCAGGATCATCTAGATCGCTCGTTTCGAGATATTTAATGCGAAAAAACAAGTTTTCTGGTGTTTTCAACATTCCACAGTGCGTTTGATATGCAGAACCGGCGATATCTTGATTTTCGTGGTGTTTCCAGCTGAGATATGCATTTTCTGCGATCATCTTGGTGAGTGTTCTGTCAGAAGTATGCAGAATCATCGAGATCGCTCTTTTCGAGCTATTTAAGGCGAAAAAACAAGTTTTCTGGTGTTTTCACCACTCCATAGTGCGTTTGATATGCAGAACCGGCGACATCGTGATTTTCGTGAGGTTTCCAGCTGAGATATGCATTTTCTGCGATAATATTGGTGAGACTTCAGTCAGAAGTATGCAGAATCATCTAGATCGCGCGTTTCGAGCTATTTAATGCGAGAAACACGTTTTCTGGTGTATTCACCACTCCACAGTACGTTAGACATGCAGAACCGGAGATATCTTCGTTTCGGTCGGGTTTCAAGCTGAGATATGCATTTTCTGCGATCACCTTGGTGAGTGTTCTGTCAGAGGTATGCAGAATCATCGAGATCGCTCTTTTCGAGCTATTTAATGCGAAAAAACAAGTTTTCTGGTGTTTTTACCACTCCACAGTGCGTTTGATATGTAGAGCCGCCGATAACTTGGTTTTCGTGGGGTTTCCAGCTGAAATATGCATTTTCTGCGATAATATTGATGATACTTCTGTCCGAAGTATGCAGAATCATCGATATCGCTCTTTTCGAGCTATTTAATGCGAGAAACACGTTATCTAGTGATTTGACCACTCCACAGGGCGTTTGATATGCAGAACCGGCGATATCTTGGTTTTCGTGGGGTTTCCAGCTGAAATATGCATTTTCTGCGATAATCTTGGTGACACTTCTGTCCGAAGTATGCTTAATCATCAATATCGCTCGTTTCGAGCTATTTAATGCGAGAAACACGTTATCTGGTGTTTTCACCACTCCACACAGCGTATGATATGCAGAACCGACGATATCTTGGTTTTCGTCGGGCTTCAAGCTGAGATATGCATTTTATGCGATAATCTTGGTGAGACTTCTGTCCGAAGTATGCAGAGTCATCGAGATCGCACCTTTCGAGCTATTTAATGCGAGAAGCACGTTTTCTGGGGTTTTCACCACTCCACAGTGCGTTTGATATGCAGAACCGGCAATGTTTGGTTTTCGTCGGGTTTCAAGCTGAGATATGCATTTTCTGTGATAATATTGGTGAGACTTCAGTCAGAAGTATGCAGAATCATCTAGATCGCTCGTTTCGAGCTATTTAATGCGAGAAACACGTTATCTCGTTGTTTTCACCACTCCACAGTGCGTTTGAAATGCAGAACCGGCGACATCGTGATTTTCGTGGTGTTTCCAGCTGAGATATGCATTTTCTGCGATAAGCGTGGTGAGTCTTCTGCCAGAAGTATGCAGAATCATCTAGATCGCTCTTTTCGTGCTATTTAATGCGAGAAACACGTTTTCTGGTGTTTTGACCACTCCACAGTGCGTTTGATGTGTAGAGCCGCCGATAACTTGGTTTTCGTGGTGTTTCCAGCTGAGATAAGCATTTTCTGCGATAATCTTGGTGTTTCATCTATGAGAAGTATGCAGGATGATCTAGATCGCTCGTTTCGAGCTATTTAATGCGAAAAAACAAGTTTTCTGGTGTTTTCAACATTCCACAGTGCGTTTGATATGCAGAACCGGCGATATCTTGATTTTCGTGGTGTTTCCAGCTGAGATATGCATTTTCTGCGATAAGCTTGGTGAGTCTGCTGCCAGAAGTATGCAGAAACATCTAGATCGCTCTTTTCGTGCTATTTAATGCGAGAAACACGTTTTCTGGTGTATTCACCACTCCACAGTACGTTAGACATGCAGAACCGGAGATATCTTCGTTTCGGTCGGGTTTCAAGCTGAGATATGCATTTTCTGCGATCATCTTGGTGAGTGTTCTGTCAGAGGTATGCAGAATCATCGAGATCGCTCTTTTCGAGCTATTTAATGCGAAAAAACAAGTTTTCTGGTGTTTTTACCACTCCACAGTGCGTTTGATATGTAGAGCCGCCGATAACTTGGTTTTCGTGGGGTTTCCAGCTGAAATATGCATTTTCTGCGATAATCTTAGTGTTTCATCTATGAGAAATATGCAGAATCATCCAGAACGCTCTTTTCGTGCTAGTTAATGCGAGTAACACGTTTTCTGGTGTTTTCACCACTCCACGGTGCGTCTGTTATGCAGAACCGGCGATATCTTGGTTTTCGTGGGGTTTCCAGCTGAGATATGCATTTTCTGCGATAATCTTGGTGAGTCTTCTGTCAGAAGTATGCAGAATCATCTAGATCGCTCTTTTCGAGCTATTTAATGCGAGAAACACGTTTTCTGGTGTATTCACCACTCCACAGTAAGTTTGATATGCAGAACCGGCGACATCGTGATTTTCGTGAGGTTTCCAGCTGAGATATGCATTTTCTGCGATAATATTGGTGAGACTTCAGTCAGAAGTATGCAGAATCATCTAGATCGCGCGTTTCGAGCTATTTAATGCGAGAAACACGTTTTCTGGTGTATTCACCACTCCACAGTACGTTAGACATGCAGAACCGGAGATATCTTCGTTTCGGTCGGGTTTCAAGCTGAGATATGCATTTTCTGCGATCATCTTGGTGAGTGTTCTGTCAGAAGTATGCAGAATCATCGAGATCGCTCTTTTCGAGCTATTTAATGCGAAAAAACAAGTTTTCTGGTGTTTTTACCACTCCACAGTGCGTTTGATATGTAGAGCCGCCGATAACTTGGTTTTCGTGGGGTTTCCAGCTGAAATATGCATTTTCTGCGATAATCTTGGTGTTTCATCTATGAGAAGTATGCAGAAACATCAAGAACACTCTTTTCGAGCTATTTAATGCGAAAAGCAAGTTTTCTGGTGTTTTGACCACTCCACAGTGCGTTTGATATGTAGAGCCGCCGATAACTTGGTTTTCGTGGGGTTTCCAGCTGAAATATGCATTTTCTGCGATAATATTGGTGATACTTCTGTCCGAAGTATGCAGAATCATCGATATTGCTCTTTTCGAGCTATTTAATGCGAGAAACACGTTATCTAGTGATTTGACCACTCCACAGGGCGTTTGATATGCAGAACCGGCGATATCTTGGTTTTCGTGGGGTTTCCAGCTGAAATATGCATTTTCTGCGATAATCTTGGTGATACTTCTGTCCGAAGTATGCTTAATCATCGAGATCGCTCGTTTCGAGCTATTTAATGCGAGAAACACGTTATCTGGTGTTTTCACCACTCCACAGAGCGTATGATATGCAGAACCGACGATATCTTGGTTTTCGTCGGGCTTCAAGCTGAGATATGCATTTTATGCGATAATCTTGGTGAGACTTCTGTCCGAAGTATGCAGAGTCATCGAGATCGCACCTTTCGAGCTATTTAATGCGAGAAACACGTTTTCTGGGGTTTTCACCACTCCACAGTTCGTTGGATATGCAGAACAGGAGATATCTTGGTTTTCGTGGGGTTTCTAGCAGAGATATGCATTTTCTGCGATAATCATGGTGAGACTTCTGTTAGACGTATGCAGAATCATCCAGATCGCTCTTTTCGAGCTATTTAATGCGAGAAACACGTTTTCTGGGGTTTTCACCACTCCACAGTGCGTTTGATATGCAGAACCGGCAATGTTTGGTTTTCGTCGGGTTTCAAGCTGGGATATGCATTTTCTGCGATAATCATGGTGAGACTTCTGTCCGAAGTATGCTTAATCATCGAGATCGCTCTATTCGAGCTATTTTATGCGAGAAACACGTTATCTGGTGTTTTCAGCACTCCACAGTGCGTTTGATATGCAGAACCAGCGATATCTTGGTTTTCGTGGGGATTCAAGCTGAGATATGCAATTTCAGCGATAATCTTGGTGAGACTTCTGTCCGAAGTATGCTTAATCATCGAGATCGCTCTATTCGAGCTATTTAATGCGAGAAACACGTTTTCTGGGGATTTCACCACACCACAGTTCGTTGGAGGTGCAGAACCGGAGATATCTTGGTTTTCGTGGGGTTTCAAGCTGAGATATGCATTTTCTGCGATAATCTTGGTGAGACCTCTGTCCGAAGTATGCTGAATCATCGAGATCGCACTTTTCGAGATAGTTAATGCGAGAAAAACCTTATCTGGTGTTTTCACCACTCCACAGTGCGTTTGATATGCAGAACCAGCGATATCTTGGCTTTCGTGGGGTTTCAAGCTGAGATATGCATTTTCTGTGATAATATTGGTGAGACTTCAGTCAGAAGTATGCGTAATCATCGAGATCGCTCGTTTCGAGCTATTTAATGCGAGAAACACGTTATCTGGTGTTTTCAGCACTCCACAGTGCGTTTGATATGTAGAACCAGCGATATCTGGGTTTTCGTGGGGTTTCAAGCTGAGATATGCATTTTCTACGATAATCTTGGTGAGACTTCTGTCCGAAGTGTGCAGAATCATCGAGATCGCTCTTTTCGAGCTATTTAATGCGAGAAACACGTTTTCTGGGGTTTTCACCACACCACAGTTCGTTGGAGGTGCAGAACCGGAGATATCTTGGTTTTCGTGGGGGTTCAAGCTGAGATATGCATTTTCTGCGATAATATTTGTGAGACCTCTGTCAGAAGTATGCAGAATCTTCGAGAACGCTCTTTTCGAGCTACTTAATGCGAAAAAACAAGTTTTCTGGTGTTTTGACCACTCCACAGTGCGTTTGATGTGTAGAGCCGCCGATAACTTGGTTTTCGTGGTGTTTCCAGCTGAGATATGCATTTTCTGCGATAATCTTGGTGTTTCATCTATGAGAAGTATGCAGGATGATCTAGATCGCTCGTTTCGAGCTATTTAATGCGAAAAAACAAGTTTTCTGGTGTTTTCAACATTCCACAGTGCGTTTGATATGCAGAACCGGCGATATCTTGATTTTCGTGGTGTTTCCAGCTGAGATATGCATTTTCAGCGATAATCTTGGTGTTTCATCTATGAGAAGTATGCAGAATCATCGAGAACTCTCTTTTCGAGCTATTTGATGCGAAAAAACAAGTTTTCTGGTGTGTTGACCACTCCACAGTGCGTTTGATGTCTAGAGCCGCCGATAACTTGGTTTTCGTGGTGTTTCCAGCTGAGATATGCATTTTCTACGATAATCTTGGTGTTTCATCTATGAGAAGTATGCAGGATCATCTAGATCGCTCGTTTCGAGATATTTAATGCGAAAAAACAAGTTTTCTGGTGTTTTCAACATTCCACAGTGCGTTTGATATGCAGAACCGGCGATATCTTGATTTTCGTGGTGTTTCCAGCTGAGATATGCATTTTCTGCGATAAGCTTGGTGAGTCTTCTGCCAGAAGTATGCAGAATCATCTAGATCGCTCTTTTCGTGCTATTTAATGCGAGAAACACGTTTTCTGGTGTATTCACCACTCCACAGTACGTTAGACATGCAGAACCGGAGATATCTTCGTTTCGGTCGGGTTTCAAGCTGAGATATGCATTTTCTACGATAATATTTGTGAGACCTCTGTCAGAAGTATGCAGAATCTTCGAGAACGCTCTTTTCGAGCTACTTAATGCGAGAAACACGTTTTCTGGTGTTTTCACCACACCACAGTTCGTTGGAGGTGCAGAACCGGAGATATCTTGGTTTTCGTGGGGTTTCAAGCTGAGATATGCATTTTCTGCGATAATCTTGGTGAGACCTCTGTCCGAAGTATGCTGAATCATCGAGATCGCACTTTTCGAGATAGTTAATGCGAGAAAAACCTTATCTGGTGTTTTCACCACTCCACAGTGCGTTTGATATGCAGAACCAGCGATATCTTGGCTTTCGTGGGGTTTCAAGCTGAGATATGCATTTTCTGTGATAATATTGGTGAGACTTCAGTCAGAAGTATGCTTAATCATCGAGATCGCTCGTTTCGAGCTATTTAATGCGAGAAACACGTTATCTGGTGTTTTCAGCACTCCACAGTGCGTTTGATATGCAGAACCAGCGATATCTTGGTTTTCGTGGGGATTCAAGCTGAGATATGCAATTTCAGCGATAATCTTGGTGAGACTTCTGTCCGAAGTATGCTTAATCATCGAGATCGCTCTATTCGAGCTATTTTATGCGAGAAACACGTTATCTGGTGTTTTCAGCACTCCACAGTGCGTTTGATATGCAGAACCAGCGATATCTTGGTTTTCGTGGGGATTCAAGCTGAGATATGCAATTTCTGCGATAATCTTGGTGAGACTTCTGTCCGAAGTATGCTTAATCATCGAGATCGCTCGTTTCGAGCTATTTAATGCGAGAAACACGTTATCTGGTGTTTTCAGCACTCCACAGTGCGTTTGATATGTAGAACCAGCGATATCTGGGTTTTCGTGGGGTTTCAAGCTGAGATATGCATTTTCTACGATAATCTTGGTGAGACTTCTGTCCGAAGTGTGCAGAATCATCGAGATCGCTCTTTTCGAGCTATTTAATGCGAGAACCACGTTTTCTGGGGTTTTCACCACACCACAGTTCGTTGGAGGTGCAGAACCGGAGATATCTTGGTTTTCGTGGGGTTTCAAGCTGAGATATGCATTTTCTGCGATAATCTTGGTGAGACCTCTGTCCGAAGTATGCTGAATCATCGAGATCGCACTTTTCGAGATAGTTAATGCGAGAAAAACCTTATCTGGTGTTTTCACCACTCCACAGTGCGTTTGATATGCAGAACCAGCGATATCTTGGCTTTCGTGGGGTTTCAAGCTGAGATATGCATTTTCTGTGATAATATTGGTGAGACTTCAGTCAGAAGTATGCAGAATCATCTAGATCGCTCGTTTCGAGCTATTTAATGCGAGAAACACGTTATCTCGTTGTTTTCACCACTCCACAGTGCGTTTGAAATGCACAACCGGCGACATCTTGATTTTCGTGAGGTTTCAAGCTGAGATATGCATTTTCTGCGATAATATTGGTGAGACTTCTCTCCAAAGTATGCAGAATCATCGATATCGCTCTTTTCGAGCTATTTAATGCGAGAAACACCTCATCTGGTGTTTTGACCACTCCACAGTGCGTTTGATATGTAGAGCCGCCGATAACTTGGTTTTCGTGGGGTTTCCAGCTGAAATATGCATTTTCTGCGATAATCTTGGTGTTTCATCTATGAGAAGTATGGAGAATCATCGAGAACTCTCTTTTCGAGCTATTTGATGCGAAAAAACAAGTTTTCTGGTGTTTTGACCACTCCACAGTGCGTTTGATGTGTAGAGCCGCCGATAACTTGGTTTTCGTGGTGTTTCCAGCTGAGATATGCATTTTCTGCGATAATATTGGTGAGACTTCAATCAGAAGTATGCAGAATCTTCAAGATCGCTCGTTTCGAGCTATTTAATGCAAGAAACACGTTATCTGGTGTTTTGACCACTCCACAGGGCGTTTGATGTGCAGAACCGGCGATATCTTGGTTTTCGTGGGGTTTCCAGCTGAAATATGCATTTTCTGCGATAATCTTGGTGTTTCATCTATGAGGAGTATGCAGAATCATCCAGAACGCTCTTTTCGAGCTAGTTAATGCGAGTAACACGTTTTCTGGTGTTTTCACCTCACCACAGTGCGTTTGATATGCAGAACCGGCGACATCTTGGTTTTCGTCGGGCTTCAAGCTGAGATATGCATTTTCTGCGATAATATTGGTGAGACTTCAATCAGAAGTATGCAGATTCATCAAGATCGCTCGTTTCGAGCTATTTAATGCAAGAAACACGTTATCTCGTTGTTTTCACCACTCCACAGTGCGTTTGAAATGCACAACCGGCGACATCTTGATTTTCGTGAGGTTTCAAGCTGAGATATGCATTTTCTGCGATAATATTGGTGAGACTTCTCTCCAAAGTATGCAGAATCATCGATATCGCTCTTTTCGAGCTATTTAATGCGAGAAACACGTCATCTGGTGTTTTGACCACTCCACAGTGCGTTTGATATGTAGAGCCGCCGATAACTTGGTTTTCGTGGGGTTTCCAGCTGAAATATGCATTTTCTGCGATAATCTTGGTGTTTCATCTATGAGAAGTATGGAGAATCATCGAGAACTCTCTTTTCGAGCTATTTGATGCGAAAAAACAAGTTTTCTGGTGTTTTGACCACTCCACAGTGCGTTTGATGTGTAGAGCCGCCGATAACTTGGTTTTCGTGGTGTTTCCAGCTGAGATATGCATTTTCTGCGATAATCTTGGTGTTTCATCTATGAGAAGTATGCAGGATGATCTAGATCGCTCGTTTCGAGCTATTTAATGCGAAAAAACAAGTTTTCTGGTGTTTTCAACAATCCACAGTGCGTTTGATATGGAGAACCGGCGATATCTTGATTTTCGTGGTGTTTCCAGCTGAGATATGCATTTTCAGCGATAATCTTGGTGTTTCATCTATGAGAAGTATGCAGAATCATCGAGAACTCTCTTTTCGAGCTATTTGATGCGAAAAAACAAGCTTTCTGGTGTTTTGACCACTCCACAGTGCGTTTGATGTGTAGAGCCGCCGATAACTTGGTTTTCGTGGTGTTTCCAGCTGAGATATGCATTTTCTGCGATAATCTTGGTGTTTCATCTATGAGAAGTATGCAGGATCATCTAGATCGCTCGTTTCGAGATATTTAATGCGAAAAAACAAGTTTTCTGGTGTTTTCAACATTCCACAGTGCGTTTGATATGCAGAACCGGCGATATCTTGATTTTCGTGGTGTTTCCAGCTGAGATATGCATTTTCTGCGATAAGCTTGGTGAGTCTTCTGCCAGAAGTATGCAGAATCATCTAGATCGCTCTTTTCGTGCTATATAATGCGAGAAACACGTTTTCTGGTGTATTCACCACTCCACAGTACGTTAGACATGCAGAACCGGAGATATCTTCGTTTCGGTCGGGTTTCAAGCTGAGATATGCATTTTCTACGATAATATTTGTGAGACCTCTGTCAGAAGTATGCAGAATCTTCGAGAACGCTCTTTTCGAGCTATTTAATGCAAGAAACACGTTATCTGGTGTTTTGACCACACCACAGTGCGTTTAATATGCAGAACCGGCGACATCTTGGTTTTCGTCGGGCTTCAAGCTGAGATATGCATTTTCAGCGATAATCTTGGTGTTTCATCTATGAGAAGTATGCAGAATCATCAGGAACCCTCTTTTCGAGCTAGTTAATGCGAGTAACACGTTTTCTGGTGTTTTCACCACACCACAGTGCGTTTAATATGCAGAACCGGCGACATCTTGGTTTTCGTCGGGCTTCAAGCTGAGATATGCATTTTCTGCGATAATATTGGTGAGACTTCAATCAGAAGTATGCAGAATCATCTAGATCGCTCTTTTCGTGCTATATAATGCGAGAAACACGTTTTCTGGTGTTTTCACCACTCCACAGTACGTTTGATGTGCAGAACCGGAGATATCTTGGTTTTCGCGTGGTTTCAAGCTGAGATATACATTTTCTGCGATAATCTTGGTGTTTCATCTATGAGAAGTATGCAGAATCATCAGGAACCCTCTTTTCGAGCTAGTTAATGCGAGTAACACGTTTTCTGGTGTTTTCACCACACCACAGTGCGTTTAATATGCAGAACCGGCGACATCTTGGTTTTCGTCGGGCTTCAAGCTGAGATATGCATTTTCTGCGATAATATTGGTGAGACTTCAATCAGAAGTATGCAGAATCTTCAAGATCGCTCGTTTCGAGCTATTTAATGCAAGAAACACGTTATCTGGTGTTTTGACCACTCCACAGGGCGTTTGATGTGCAGAACCGGCGATATCTTGGTTTACGTGGGGTTTCCAGCTGAAATATGCATTTTCTGCGATAATCTTGGTGTTTCATCTATGAGGAGTATGCAGAATCATCCAGAACGCTCTTTTCGAGCTAGTTAATGCGAGTAACACGTTTTCTGGTGTTTTCACCTCACCACAGTGCGTTTGATATGCAGAACCGGCGACATCTTGGTTTTCGTCGGGCTTCAAGCTGAGATATGCATTTTCTGCGATAATATTGGTGAGACTTCAATCAGAAGTATGCAGATTCATCAAGATCGCTCGTTTCGAGCTATTTAATGCAAGAAACACGTTTTCTGGGGTTTTCACCACTCCACAGTTCGTTGGATATGCAGAACAGTAGATATCTTGGTTTTCGTGGGATTTCAATCTGATATATGCATTTTCTGCGATAATCTTGGTGAGACTTCTGTCCGAAGTATGCTTAATCATCGAGATCGCTCTATTCGAGCTATTTGATGCGAGAAACACGTTATCTGGTGTTTTCAGCACTCCACAGTGCGTTTGATATGCAGAACCAGCGATATCTTGGTTTTCGTAGGGATTCAAGCTGAGATATGCAATTTCTGCGATAATCATGGTGAGACTTCTGTCCGAAGTATGCTTAATCATCGAGATCGCTCGTTTCGAGCTATTTAATGCGAGAAACACGTTATCTGGTGTTTTCACCACTCCACAGTGCGTATGATATGCAGAACCGACGATATCTTGGTTTTCGTGGGGTTTCATGCTCAGATATGCATTTTATGCGATAATCTTGGTGAGACTTCTGTCCGAAGCATGCAGAGTCATCGAGATCGTACTTTTCGAGCTATGTAATGCGAGAAACACGTTTTCTGGGGTTCTCACCACTCCACAGTTCGTTGGATATGCAGAACAGGAGATATCTTGGTTTTCGTGGGGTTTCTAGCAGAGATATTCATTTTCTGCGATAATCATGGTGAGACTTCTGTCCGAAGTATGCTTAATCATCGAGATCGCTCGTTTCGAGCTATTTAATGCGAGAAACACGTTATCTGGTGTTTTCACCACTCCACAGTGCGTATGATATGCAGTACCGACGATATCTTGGTTTTCGTGGGGTTTCATGCTCAGATATGCATTTTATGCGATAATCTTGGTGAGACTTCTGTCCGAAGTATGCTTAATCATCGAGATCGCCCGTTTCGAGCTATTTAATGCGAGAAACACGTTATCTGGTGTTTTCAGCACTCCACAGTGCGTTTGATATGTAGAACCAGCGATATCTGGGTTTTCGTGGGGTTTCAAGTTGAGATATGCATTTTCTACGATAATCTTGGTGAGACTTCTGTCCGAAGTGTGCAGAATCATCGAGATCGCTCTTTTCGAGCTATTTAATGCGAGAAACACGTTTTCTGGGGTTTTCACCACACCACAGTTTGTTGGAGGTGCAGAACCGGAGATATCTTGGTTTTCGTGGGGTTTCAAGCTGAGATATGCATTTTCTGCGATAATCTTGGTGAGACCTCTGCCCGAAGTATGCTGAATCATCGAGATCGCACTTTTCGAGATAGTTAATGCTAGAAAAACCTTATCCGGTGTTTTCACCACTCCACAGTGCGTTTGATATGCAGAACCAGCGATATCTTGGCTTTCGTGGGGTTTCAAGCTGAGATATGCATTTTCTGCGATAATATTGGTGAGATTTCAGTCAGAAGTATGCAGAATCATCTATATCGCTCGTTTCGAGCTATATAATGCGAGAAACACGTTATCTGGTGTTTTCAGCACTCCACAGTGCGTTTGATATGTAGAACCAGCGATATCTGGGTTTTCGTGGGGTTTCAAGTTGAGATATGCATTTTCTACGATAATCTTGGTGAGACTTCTGTCCGAAGTATGCAGAGTCATCGAGATCGTACTTTTCGAGCTATTTAATGCGAGAAACACGTTTTCTGGGGTTTTCACCACTCCACAGTTCGTTTGATATGCAGAACAGGAGATATCTTGGTTGTCGTGGGGTTTCAAGCTGAGATATGCATTTTCTGCGATAATCTTGGTGAGACCTCTGTCCGAAGTATGCTGAATCATCGAGATCGCACTTTTCGAGATAGTTAATGCTAGAAAAACCTTATCTGGTGTTTTCACCACTCCACAGTGCGTTTGATATGCAGAACCAGCGATATCTTGGCTTTCGTGGGGTTTCAAGCTGAGATATGCATTTTCTGCGATAATATTGGTGAGATTTCAGTCAGAAGTATGCAGAATCATCTATATCGCTCGTTTCGAGCTATTTAATGCGAAAAAACAAGTTTTCTGGGGTTTTCACCACACCACAGTTTGTTGGAGGTGCAGAACCGGAGATATCTTGGTTTTCGTGGGGTTTCAAGCTGAGATATGCATTTTCTGCGATAATCTTGGTGAGACCTCTGTCCGAAGTATGCTTAATCATCGAGATCGCTCTATTCGAGCTATTTAATGCGAGAAACACGTTATCTGGTGTTTTCAGCACTCCACAGTGCGTTTGATATGTAGAGCCGCCGATAACTTGGTTTTCGTGGGGTTTCCAGCTGAAATATGCATTTTCTGCGATAATCTTGGTGTTTCATCTATGAGAAGTATGGAGAATCATCGAGAACTCTCTTTTCGAGCTATTTGATGCGAAAAAACAAGTTTTCTGGTGTTTTGACCACTCCACAGTGCGTTTGATGTGTAGAGCCGCCGATAACTTGGTTTTCGTGGTGTTTCCAGCTGAGATATGCATTTTCTGCGATAATCTTGGTGTTTCATCTATGAGAAGTATGCAGGATGATCTAGATCGCTCGTTTCGAGCTATTTAATGCGAAAAAACAAGTTTTCTGGTGTTTTCAACAATCCACAGTGCGTTTGATATGCAGAACCGGCGATATCTTGATTTTCGTGGTGTTTCCAGCTGAGATATGCATTTTCAGCGATAATCTTGGTGTTTCATCTATGAGAAGTATGCAGAATCATCGAGAACTCTCTTTTCGAGCTATTTGATGCGAAAAAACAAGCTTTCTGGTGTTTTGACCACTCCACAGTGCGTTTGATGTGTAGAGCCGCCGATAACTTGGTTTTCGTGGTGTTTCCAGCTGAGATATGCATTTTCTGCGATAATCTTGGTGTTTCATCTATGAGAAGTATGCAGGATCATCTAGATCGCTCGTTTCGAGATATTTAATGCGAAAAAACAAGTTTTCTGGTGTTTTCAACATTCCACAGTGCGTTTGATATGCAGAACCGGCGATATCTTGATTTTCGTGGTGTTTCCAGCTGAGATATGCATTTTCTGCGATAAGCTTGGTGAGTCTTCTGCCAGAAGTATGCAGAATCATCTAGATCGCTCTTTTCGTGCTATATAATGCGAGAAACACGTTTTCTGGTGTATTCACCACTCCACAGTACGTTAGACATGCAGAACCGGAGATATCTTCGTTTCGGTCGGGTTTCAAGCTGAGATATGCATTTTCTACGATAATATTTGTGAGACCTCTGTCAGAAGTATGCAGAATCTTCGAGAACGCTCTTTTCGAGCTACTTAATGCGAGAAACACGTTTTCTGGTGTTTTCACCACTCCACAGTACGTTTGATGTGCAGAACCGGAGATATCTTGGTTTTCGCGTGGTTTCAAGCTGAGATATACATTTTCTGCGATAATCTTGGTGTTTCATCTATGAGAAGTATGCAGAATCATCAGGAACCCTCTTTTCGAGCTAGTTAATGCGAGTAACACGTTTTCTGGTGTTTTCACCACACCACAGTGCGTTTAATATGCAGAACCGGCGACATCTTGGTTTTCGTCGGGCTTCAAGCTGAGATATGCATTTTCTGCGATAATATTGGTGAGACTTCAATCAGAAGTATGCAGAATCTTCAAGATCGCTCGTTTCGAGCTATTTAATGCAAGAAACACGTTATCTGGTGTTTTGACCACTCCACAGGGCGTTTGATGTGCAGAACCGGCGATATCTTGGTTTACGTGGGGTTTCCAGCTGAAATATGCATTTTCTGCGATAATCTTGGTGTTTCATCTATGAGGAGTATGCAGAATCATCCAGAACGCTCTTTTCGAGCTAGTTAATGCGAGTAACACGTTTTCTGGTGTTTTCACCTCACCACAGTGCGTTTGATATGCAGAACCGGCGACATCTTGGTTTTCGTCGGGCTTCAAGCTGAGATATGCATTTTCTGCGATAATATTGGTGAGACTTCAATCAGAAGTATGCAGATTCATCAAGATCGCTCGTTTCGAGCTATTTAATGCAAGAAACACGTTTTCTGGGGTTTTCACCACTCCACAGTTCGTTGGATATGCAGAACAGTAGATATCTTGGTTTTCGTGGGATTTCAATCTGATATATGCATTTTCTGCGATAATCTTGGTGAGACTTCTGTCCGAAGTATGCTTAATCATCGAGATCGCTCTATTCGAGCTATTTGATGCGAGAAACACGTTATCTGGTGTTTTCAGCACTCCACAGTGCGTTTGATATGCAGAACCAGCGATATCTTGGTTTTCGTAGGGATTCAAGCTGAGATATGCAATTTCTGCGATAATCATGGTGAGACTTCTGTCCGAAGTATGCTTAATCATCGAGATCGCTCGTTTCGAGCTATTTAATGCGAGAAACACGTTATCTGGTGTTTTCACCACTCCACAGTGCGTATGATATGCAGAACCGACGATATCTTGGTTTTCGTGGGGTTTCATGCTCAGATATGCATTTTATGCGATAATCTTGGTGAGACTTCTGTCCGAAGCATGCAGAGTCATCGAGATCGTACTTTTCGAGCTATGTAATGCGAGAAACACGTTTTCTGGGGTTTTCACCACTCCACAGTTCGTTGGATATGCAGAACAGGAGATATCTTGGTTTTCGTGGGGTTTCTAGCAGAGATATTCATTTTCTGCGATAATCATGGTGAGACTTCTGTCCGAAGTATGCTTAATCATCGAGATCGCTCGTTTCGAGCTATTTAATGCGAGAAACACGTTATCTGGTGTTTTCACCACTCCACAGTGCGTATGATATGCAGTACCGACGATATCTTGGTTTTCGTGGGGTTTCATGCTCAGATATGCATTTTATGCGATAATCTTGGTGAGACTTCTGTCCGAAGTATGCTTAATCATCGAGATCGCCCGTTTCGAGCTATTTAATGCGAGAAACACGTTATCTGGTGTTTTCAGCACTCCACAGTGCGTTTGATATGTAGAACCAGCGATATCTGGGTTTTCGTGGGGTTTCAAGTTGAGATATGCATTTTCTACGATAATCTTGGTGAGACTTCTGTCCGAAGTGTGCAGAATCATCGAGATCGCTCTTTTCGAGCTATTTAATGCGAGAAACACGTTTTCTGGGGTTTTCACCACACCACAGTTTGTTGGAGGTGCAGAACCGGAGATATCTTGGTTTTCGTGGGGTTTCAAGCTGAGATATGCATTTTCTGCGATAATCTTGGTGAGACCTCTGCCCGAAGTATGCTGAATCATCGAGATCGCACTTTTCGAGATAGTTAATGCTAGAAAAACCTTATCCGGTGTTTTCACCACTCCACAGTGCGTTTGATATGCAGAACCAGCGATATCTTGGCTTTCGTGGGGTTTCAAGCTGAGATATGCATTTTCTGCGATAATATTGGTGAGATTTCAGTCAGAAGTATGCAGAATCATCTATATCGCTCGTTTCGAGCTATATAATGCGAGAAACACGTTATCTGGTGTTTTCAGCACTCCACAGTGCGTTTGATATGTAGAACCAGCGATATCTGGGTTTTCGTGGGGTTTCAAGTTGAGATATGCATTTTCTACGATAATCTTGGTGAGACTTCTGTCCGAAGTATGCAGAGTCATCGAGATCGTACTTTTCGAGCTATTTAATGCGAGAAACACGTTTTCTGGGGTTTTCACCACTCCACAGTTCGTTTGATATGCAGAACAGGAGATATCTTGGTTGTCGTGGGGTTTCAAGCTGAGATATGCATTTTCTGCGATAATCTTGGTGAGACCTCTGTCCGAAGTATGCTGAATCATCGAGATCGCACTTTTCGAGATAGTTAATGCTAGAAAAACCTTATCTGGTGTTTTCACCACTCCACAGTGCGTTTGATATGCAGAACCAGCGATATCTTGGCTTTCGTGGGGTTTCAAGCTGAGATATGCATTTTCTGCGATAATATTGGTGAGATTTCAGTCAGAAGTATGCAGAATCATCTATATCGCTCGTTTCGAGCTATTTAATGCGAAAAAACAAGTTTTCTGGGGTTTTCACCACACCACAGTTTGTTGGAGGTGCAGAACCGGAGATATCTTGGTTTTCGTGGGGTTTCAAGCTGAGATATGCATTTTCTGCGATAATCTTGGTGAGACCTCTGTCCGAAGTATGCTTAATCATCGAGATCGCTCTATTCGAGCTATTTAATGCGAGAAACACGTTATCTGGTGTTTTCAGCACTCCACAGTGCGTTTGATATGCAGAACCAGCGATATCTTGGTTTTCGTGGGGATTCAAGCTGAGATATGCATTTTCTGCGATAATCTTGGTGAGTGTTCTGTCAGAAGTATGCAGAATCATCGAGATCGCTCGTTTCGAGCTATTTAATGCGAAAAAACAAGTTTTCTGGTGTTTTCAACATTCCACAGTGCGTTTGATATGCAGAACCGGCGATATCTTGATTTTCGTGGTGTTTCCAGCTGAGATATGCATTTTCTGCGATAATCTTGGTGTTTCATCTATGAGAAGTATGCAGAATCACCTAGATCGCTCGTTTAGAGCTATTTAATGCGAAAAAACCAGTTTTCTGGTGTTTTCACCACTCCATAGTGCGTTTGATATGCAGAACCGGCGACATCGTGATTTTCGTGAGGTTTCCAGCTGAGATATGCATTTTCTGCGATAATCTTGGTGAGACTTCAGTCAGAAGTATGCAGAATCACCTAGATTGCTCGTTTAGAGCTATTTAATGCGAAAAAACAAGTTTTCTGGTGTTTTCACCACTCCATAGTGCGTTTGATATGCAGAACCGGCGATATCTTGGTTTTCGTGGGGTTTCCAGATGAAATATGCATTTTCTGCGATAATCTTGGTGTTTCATCTATGAGAAGTATGCAGAATCATCGAGAATTCTCTTTTCGAGCTATTTAATGCGAAAAGCAAGTTTTCTGGTGTTTTGACCACTCCACAGTGCGTTTGATATGTAGAGCCGCCGCTAACTTGGTTTTCGTGGGGTTTCCAGCTGAAATATGCATTTTCTGCGATAATCTTGGTGTTTCATCTATGAGAAGTATGCAGAATCATCCAGAACGCTCTTTTCGAGCTAGTCAATGCGAGTAACACGTTATCTCGTTGTTTTCACCACTCCACAGTGCGTTTGAAATGCAGAACCGGCGACATCTTGATTTTCGTGAGGTTTCAAGCTGAGATATGCATTTTCTGCGATAATATTGGTGAGACTTCTGTCCAAAGTATGCAGAATCATCGATATCGCTCTTTTCGAGCTATTTGATGCGAGAAACACGTCATCTGGTGTTTTGACCACTCCACAGTGCGTTTGATGTGTAGAGCCGCCGATAACTTGGTTTTCGTGGTGTTTCCAGCTGAGATATGCACTTTCTGCGATAATCTTGGTGTTTCATCTATGAGAAGTATGCAGGATCATCTAGATCGATCGTTTCGAGCTATTTACTGCGAAAAAACAAGTTTTCTGGTGTTTTCAACATTCCACAGTGCGTTTGATATGCAGAACCGGCGATATCTTGATTTTCGTGGTGTTTCCAGCTGAGATATGCATTTTCTGCGATAAGCATGGTGAGACCTCTGTCAGAAGTATGCAGAATCCTCGAGAACGCTCTTTTCGAGCTACTTAATGCGAGAAACACGTTTTCTGGTGTTTTCACCACTCCACAGTACGTTTGATGTGCAGAACCGGAGATATCTTGGTTTTCGTGAGGTTTCAAGCTGAGATATGCATTTTCAGTGATAATCTTGGTGTTTCATCTATGAGAAGTATGCAGAATCATCGAGAACTCTCTTTTCGAGCTATTTGATGCGAAAAAACAAGTTCTCTGGTGTTTTGACCACTCCACAGTGCGTTTGATGTGTAGAGCCGCCGATAACTTGGTTTTCGTGGTGTTTCCAGCTGAGATATGCACTTTCTGCGATAATCTTGGTGTTTCATCTATGAGAAGTATGCAGGATCATCTAGATCGATCGTTTCGAGCTATTTACTGCGAAAAAACAAGTTTTCTGGTGTTTTCAACATTCCACAGTGCGTTTGATATGCAGAACCGGCGATATCTTGATTTTCGTGGTGTTTCCAGCTGAGATATGCATTTTCTGCGATAAGCATGGTGAGACCTCTGTCAGAAGTATGCAGAATCCTCGAGAACGCTCTTTTCGAGCTACTTAATGCGAGAAACACGTTTTCTGGTGTTTTCACCACTCCACAGTACGTTTGATGTGCAGAACCGGAGATATCTTGGTTTTCGTGAGGTTTCAAGCTGAGATATGCATTTTCAGTGATAATCTTGGTGTTTCATCTATGAGAAGTATGCAGAATCATCGAGAACTCTCTTTTCGAGCTATTTGATGCGAAAAAACAAGTTCTCTGGTGTTTTGACCACTCCACAGTGCGTTTGATGTGTAGAGCCGCCGATAACTTGGTTTTCGTGGTGTTTCCAGCTGAGATATGCACTTTCTGCGATAATCTTGGTGTTTCATCTATGAGAAGTATGCAGGATCATCTAGATCGATCGTTTCGAGCTATTTACTGCGAAAAAACAAGTTTTCTGGTGTTTTCAACATTCCACAGTGCGTTTGATATGCAGAACCGGCGATATCTTGATTTTCGTGGTGTTTCCAGCTGAGATATGCATTTTCTGCGATAAGCATGGTGAGACCTCTGTCAGAAGTATGCAGAATCCTCGAGAACGCTCTTTTCGAGCTACTTAATGCGAGAAACACGTTTTCTGGTGTTTTCACCACTCCACAGTACGTTTGATGTGCAGAACCGGAGATATCTTGGTTTTCGTGAGGTTTCAAGCTGAGATATGCATTTTCAGTGATAATCTTGGTGTTTCATCTATAAGAAGTATGCAGAATCATCTAGATCGCTCGTTTCGAGCTATTTAATGCGAAAAAACTAGTTTTCTGGTGTTTTCAACATTCCACAGTGCGTTTGATATGCAGAACCGGCGATATCTTGATTTTCTTGGTGTTTCCAGCTGAGATATGCATTTTCTGCGATATGCTTGGTGAGACCTCTGTCAGAAGTATGCAGAATCGTCGAGAACGCTCATTTAGAGCTACTTAATGCGAGAAACACGTTTTCTGGTGTTTTCAGCACTCCACAGTGCGTTTGATATGCAGAACCGGCGACATCTTGATTTTCGTGATGTTTCCAGCTGAGATATGCATTTTCTGCGATAATATTGTTGAGACTTCAGTCCGAAGTATGCAGAATCATCTAGATCGCTCGTTTCGAGCTATTTAATGCGAAAAAAGCATGTTTTCTGTTGTTTTGACCACGCCACAGTGCGTTTGATATGTAGAGCTGCCGATAACTTGGTTTTCGTGGGGTTTCCAGCTGAAATATGCATTTTCTGCGATAATCTTGGTGAATCTTCTGTCAGAAGTATGCAGAATCATCTAGATCGCTCTTTTCGAGCTATTTAATGCGAGAAACACGTTTGCTGGTGTATTCACCACTCCACAGTAAGTTTGATATGCAGAACCGGCGACATCGTCGTTTTCGTCGGGTTTCAAGCTGAGATATGCATTTTCTGCGATAATCTTGGTGAGACTTCTGTCCGAAGTATGCTTAATCATCGAGATCGCTCGTTTCGAGCTATTTAATGCGAGAAACACGTTATCTGGTGTTTTCACCACTCCACAGTGCGTTTGATATGCAGAACCGGCGACATCTTGATTTTCGTGATGTTTCTAGCTGAGATATGCATTTTCTGCGATAATCTTGGTGAGACTACTGTCCGAAGTATGCTTACTCATCGAGATCGCTTGTTTCGAGCTATTTAATGCGAGAAACACGTTATCTGGTGTTTTCACCACTCCACAGTGCGTTTGATATGCAGAACCGGCGATATCTTGATTTTCGTGGTGTTTCCAGCTGAGATATGCATTTTCTGCGATAATCTTGGTGTTTCATCTATGAGAAGTATGCAGAATCATCTAGATCGCTCGTTTCGAGCTATTTAATGCGAAAAAACAAGTTTTCTGGTGTTTTCAACATTCCACAGTGCGTTTGATATGCAGAACCGGCGATAACTTGGTTTTCGTGGGGTGTCCAGCTGAAATATGCATTTTCTGCGATAATCTTTGCGTTTCATCTATGAGAAATATGCAGAATCATCCAGAACGCTCTTTTCGTGCTAGTTAATGCGAGTAACACGTTTTCTGATGTTTTTACCACTCCACAGTGCGTTTGATATGTAGAGCCGCCGATAACTTGGTTTTCGTGGGGTGTCCAGCTGAAATATGCATTTTCTGCGATAATCTTTGTGTTTCATCTATGGGAAATATGCAGAATCATCCAGAACGCACTTTTCGTGCTAGTTAATGCGAGTAACACGTTTTCTGGTGTTTTTACCACTCCACAGTGCGTTTGATATGTAGAGCCGCCGATAACTTGGTTTTCGTGGGGTTTCCAGCTGAAATATGCATTTTCTGCGATAATCTTGGTGTTTCATCTATGAGAAGTATGCAGAATCATCGAGAACTCTCTTTTCGAGCTATTTAATGCGAAAAACACGTTTTCTGGTGTTTTCAGCACTCCACAGTGCGTTTGATATGCGGAAACTGCCATATCTTCGGTATCGTTGTTGTTTCCAGCTGAGATATGCATTTTCAGTGATAATCTTCATGATTCTGCTGTTACAAATGTGCAGAATCACTGAAATCGCTGTTTTCGTGCTATTGAATGCGAAAAACACGTTTTCTGGTGTTTTCAGCACTGCACAGTGCGTTTGATATGCGGAAGCTGAGATATCTTCGGTATCGTTGTTGTTTCCAGCTGGGATATGCATTTTCAGTGATAATCTTCATGATTCTGCTGTTACAAATGTGCAGAATCACCGATATCGCTGTTTTCGTGCTATTGAATGCGAAAAACACGTTTTCTGGTGTTTTCAGCACTCCACAGTGCGTTTGATATGCGGAAACTGCCATATCTTCGGTATCGTTGTTGTTTCCAGCTGAGATATGCATTTTCAGTGATAATCTTCATGATTCTGCTGTTACAAGTGTGCAGAATCACCGAAATCGCTGTTTTCGTGCTATTGAATGCGAAAAACACGTTTTCTGGTGTTTTCAGCACGCCACAGAACGTTTGACATGCGGAAACTGCGATATCTTCGGTATCGTTGTTGTTTCCAGCTGAGATATGCATTTTCAGTGATAATCTCCATGATTCTACTGTTACAAGTGTGCAGAATCACCGAAATCGCTGTTTTCGTGCTATTGAATGCGAAAAACACGTTTTCTGGTGTTTTCAGCACTGCACAGTGCGTTTGATATGCGGAAGCTGCGATATCTTCGGTATCGTTGTTGTCTCCAGCTGAGATATGCATTTTCAGTGATAATCTTCATGATTCTGCTGTTACAAATGTGCAGAATCACCGAAATCGCTGTTTTCGTGCTATTGAATGCGAAAAACACGTTTTCTGGTGTTTTCAGCACGCCACAGAACGTTTGACATGCGGAAACTGCGATATCTTCGGTATCGTTGTTGTTTCCAGCTGAGATATGCATTTTCAGTGATAATCTTCATGATTCTGCTGTTACAAGTGAGCAGCAACACCGAAGTCGCTGTTTTCGTGCTATTGAATATGAAAAACACGTTTTCTGGTGTTTTCAGCACTCCACAGTGCGTTTGATATGCGGAAGCTGCGATATCTTCGGTATCGTTGTTGTCTCCAGCTGAGATATGCATTTTCAGTGATAATCTTCATGATTCTGCTGTTACAAATGTGCAGAATCACCGAAATCGCTGTTTTCGTGCTATTGAATGCGAAAAACACGTTTTCTGGTGTTTTCAGCACGCCACAGAACGTTTGACATGCGGAAACTGCGATATCTTCGGTATCGTTGTTGTTTCCAGCTGAGATATGCATTTTCAGTGATAATCTTCATGATTCTGCTGTTACAAGTGAGCAGCAACACCGAAGTCGCTGTTTTCGTGCTATTGAATATGAAAAACACGTTTTCTGGTGTTTTCAGCACTCCACAGTGCGTTTGATATGCGGAAGCTGAGATATCTTCGGTATCGTTGTTGTTTCCAGCTGAGATATGCATTTTCAGTGATAATCTTCATGATTCTGCTGTTACAAGTGAGCAGCAACACCGAAGTCGCTGTTTTCGTGCTATTGAATATGAAAAACACGTTTTCTGGTGTTTTCAGCACTCCACAGTGCGTTTGATATGCGGAAGCTGAGATATCTTCGGTATCGTTGTTGTTTCCAGCTGAGATATGCATTTTCAGTGATAATCTTCATGATTCTGCTGTTACAAGTGTGCAGAATCACCGAAATCGCTGTTTTCGTGCTATTGGATGCGAAAAACACGTTTTCTGGTGTATTCAGCACTCCACAGTGCGTTTGATATGCGGAAACTGCCATATCTTCGGTATCGTTGTTGTTTCCAGCTGAGATATGCATTTTCAGTGATAATCTTCATGATTCTGCTGTTACAAGTGTTCAGAAACACCGAAATCGCTGTTTTCGTGCTATTGAATGCGAAAAACACGTTTTCTGGTGTTTTCAGCACGCCACAGAACGTTTGATATGCGGAAGCTGCGAAATCTTCGGTATCGTTGTTGTTTCCAGCTGAGATATGCATTTTCAGTGATAATCTTCATGATTCTGCTGTTACAAGTGTTCAGAATCACCGAAATCGCTGTTTTCGTGCTGTTGAATGCGAAAAACACGTTTTCTGGTGTTTTCAGCACTCCACAGTGCGCTTGATATGCGGAAGCTGCGATATCTTCGGTATCGTTGTTGTTTCCAGCTAAGATATGCATTTTCAGTGATAATCTTCATGATTCTGCTGTTACAAATGTGCAGAATCGCCGAAATCGCTGTTTTCGTGCTTTTGAATGCGAAAAACACGTTTTCTGGTGTTTTCAGCACGCCACAGAACGTTTGATATGCGGAAGCTGCGATATCTTCGGTATGGTTGTTGTTTCCAGCTGAGATATGCATTTTCAGTGATAATCTTCATGATTCTGCTGTTACAAGTGTTCAGAATCACCGAAATCGCTGTTTTCGTGCTGTTGAATGCGAAAAACACGTTTTCTGGTGTTTTCAGCACTCCACAGTGCGTTTGATATGCGGAAACTGCCATATCTTCGGTATCGTTGTTGTTTCCAGCTGAGATATGCATTTTCAGTGATAATCTTCATGATTCTGCTGTTACAAGTGTGCAGAATCACCGAAATCGCTGTTTTCGTGCTTTTGAATGCGAGAAACACGTTTTCTGGTGTTTTCAGCACGCCACAGAACGTTTGACATGCGGAAACTGCCATATCTTCGGTATCGTTGTTGTTTCCAGCTGAGATATGCATTTTCAGTGATAATCTTCGTGATTCTGCTGTTACAAGTGTGCAGAATCACCGAAATCGCTGTTTTCGTGCTATTGAATGCGAAAATCACGTTTTCTGGTGTTTTCTGCACTCCACAGTGCGTTTGATATGCGGAAACTGCGATATCTTCGGTATCGTTGTTGTTTCCAGCTGAGATATGCATTATGAGTGATAATCTTCATGATTCTGCTGTTACAAGTGTGCAGAATCTCCGATATCGCTGTTTTCGTGCTATTGGATGCGAAAAACACGTTTTCTGGTGTTTTCAGCACTCCACAGTGCGCTTGATATGCGGAAGCTGCGATATCTTCGGTATCGTTGTTGTTTCCAGCTGAGATATGCATTTTCAGTGATAATCTTCATGATTCTGCTGTTACAAGTGTTCAGAATCACCGAAATCGCTGTTTTCGTGCTATTGAATGCGAAAAACACGTTTTCTGGTGTTTTCAGCACGCCACAGAACGTTTGATATGCGGAAGCTGCGATATCTTCGGTATCGTTGTTGTTTCCAGCTGAGATATGCATTTTCAGTGATGATCTTCCTGATTCTGCTGTTACAAGTGTGCAGAATCACCGAAATCGCTGTTTTCGTGCTATTGGATGCGAAAAACACGTTTTCTGGTGTTTTCAGCACTCCACAGTGTGTTTGATATGCGGAAACTGCGATATCTTCGGCATCGTTGTTGTTTCCAGCTGAGATATGCATTTTCAGTGAGCATCTTCATGATTCTGCTGTTACAAGTGTGCAGAATCACCGAAATCGCTGTTTTCGTGCTATTGGATGCGAAAAACACGTTTTCTGGTGTTTTCAGCACTGCACAGTGCGTTTGATATGCGGAAGCTGCGATATCTTCGGTATCGTTGTTGTCTCCAGTTGAGATATGCATTTTCAGTGATAATCTTTATGATTCTGCAGTTACAAGTGTGCAGAATCACCGAAATCGCTGTTTTCGTGCTATTGGATGCGAAAAACACGTTTTCTGGTGTTTTCAGCACTCCACAGTGCGTTTGATATGCGGAAGCTGCGAAATCTTCGGTATCGTTGTTGTTTCCAGCTGAGATATGCATTTTCAGTGATAATCTTCATGATTCTGCTGTTACAAGTGTTCAGAATCACCGAAATCGCTGTTTTCGTGCTATTGAATGCGAAAATCACGTTTTCTGGTGTTTTCAGCACGCCACAGAACGTTTGACATGCGGAAACTGCCATATCTTCGGTATCGTTGTTGTTTCCAGCTGAGATATGCATTTTCAGTGATAATCTTCGTGATTCTGCTGTTACAAGTGTGCAGAATCACCGAAATCGCTGTTTTCGTGCTATTGAATGCGAAAAACACGTTTCCTGGTGTTTTCAGCACTCCACAGTGCGTTTGATATGCGGAAACTGCCATATCTTCGGTATCGTTGTTGTTTCCAGCTGAGATATGCATTTTCAGTGATAATCTTCATGATTCTGCTGTTACAAGTGTTCAGAATCACCGAAATCGCTGTTTTCGTGCTATTGAATGCGAAAAACACGTTTTCTGGTGTTTTCAGCACGCCACAGAACGTTTGACATGCGGAAACTGCCATATCTTCGGTATCGTTGTTGTTTCCAGCTGAGATATGCATTTTCAGTGATAATCTTCGTGATTCTGCTGTTACAAGTGTGCAGAATCACCGAAATCGCTGTTTTCGTGCTATTGAATGCGAAAAACACGTTTCCTGGTGTTTTCAGCACTCCACAGTGCGTTTGATATGCGGAAACTGCCATATCTTCGGTATCGTTGTTGTTTCCAGCTGAGATATGCATTTTCAGTGATAATCTTCATGATTCTGCTGTTACAAGTGTTCAGAATCACCGAAATCGCTGTTTTCGTGCTATTGAATGCGAAAAACACGTTTTCTGGTGTTTTCAGCACGCCACAGAACGTTTGACATGCGGAAACTGCCATATCTTCGGTATCGTTGTTGTTTCCAGCTGAGATATGCATTTTCAGTGATAATCTTCGTGATTCTGCTGTTACAAGTGTGCAGAATCACCGAAATCGCTGTTTTCGTGCTATTGAATGCGAAAAACACGTTTCCTGGTGTTTTCAGCACTCCACAGTGCGTTTGATATGCGGAAACTGCCATATCTTCGGTATCGTTGTTGTTTCCAGCTGAGATATGCATTTTCAGTGATAATCTTCATGATTCTGCTGTTACAAGTGTTCAGAATCACCGAAATCGCTGTTTTCGTGCTATTGAATGCGAAAAACACGTTTTCTGGTGTTTTCAGCACGCCACAGAACGTTTGATATGCGGAAGCTGCGAAATCTTCGGTATCGTTGTTGTTTCCAGCTCAGATATGCATTTTCAGTGATAATCTTCATGATTCTGCTGTTACAAGTGTTCAGAATTACCGAAATCGCTGTTTTCGTGCTATTGAATGCGAAAATCACGTTTTCTGGTGTTTTCTGCACTCCACAGTGCGTTTGATATGCGGAAACTGCGATATCTTCGGTATCGTTGTTGTTTCCAGCTGAGATATGCATTATGAGTGATAATCTTCATGATTCTGCTGTTACAAGTGTGCAGAATCTCCGATATCGCTGTTTTCGTGCTATTGGATGCGAAAAACACGTTTTCTGGTGTTTTCAGCACTCCACAGTGCGCTTGATATGCGGAAGCTGCGATATCTTCGGTATCGTTGTTGTTTCCAGCTGAGATATGCATTTTCAGTGATAATCTTCATGATTCTGCTGTTACAAATGTGCAGAAACACCGAAATCGCTGTTTTCGTGCTTTTGAATGCGAAAAACACGTTTTCTGGTGTTTTCAGCACGCCACAGAACGTTTGATATGCGGAAGCTGCGATATCTTCGGTATCGTTGTTGTTTCCAGCTGAGATATGCATTTTCAGTGATGATCTTCCTGATTCTGCTGTTACAAGTGTGCAGAATCACCGAAATCGCTGTTTTCGTGCTATTGGATGCGAAAAAAACGTTTTCTGGTGTTTTAAGCACTCCACAGTGTGTTTGATATGCGGAAGCTGCGATATCTTCGGTATCGTTGTTGTTTCCAGCTGAGATATGCATTATGAGTGATAATCTTCATGATTCTGCTGTTACAAGTGTGCAGAATCACCGATATCGCTGTTTTCGTGCTATTGGATGCGAAAAACACGTTTTCTGGTGTTTTCAGCACTCCACAGTGCGCTTGATATGCGGAAGCTGCGATATCTTCGGTATCGTTGTTGTTTCCAGCTGAGATATGCATTTTCAGTGATAATCTTCATGATTCTGCTGTTACAAGTGTTCAGAATCACCGAAATCGCTGTTTTCGTGCTATTGAATGCGAAAAACACGTTTTCTGGTGTTTTCAGCACGCCACAGAACGTTTGGTATGCGGAAGCTGCGATATCTTCGGTATCGTTGTTGTTTCCAGCTGAGATATGCATTTTCAGTGATGATCTTCCTGATTCTGCTGTTACAAGTGTGCAGAATCACCGAAATCGCTGTTTTCGTGCTATTGGATGCGAAAAACACGCTTTCTGGTGTTTTCAGCACTCCACAGTGTGTTTGATATGCGGAAGCTGCGATATCTTCGGTATCGTTGTTGTTTCCAGCTGAGATATGCATTTTCAGTGATAATCTTCATGATTCTGCTGTTACAAGTGTGCAGAATCACCGAAATCGCTGTTTTCGTGCTTTTGAATGCGAAAAACACGTTTTATGGTGTTTTCAGCACTCCACAGTGCGTTTGATATGCGGAAACTGCCATATCTTCGGCATCGTTGTTGTTTCCAGCTGAGATATGCATTTTCAGTGAGCATCTTCATGATTCTGCTGTTACAAGTGTGCAGAATCACCGAAATCGCTGTTTTCGTGCTATTGGATGCGAAAAACACGTTTTCTGGTGTTTTCAGCACTGCACAGTTGCTTTGATATGCGGAAGCTGCGATATCTTCGGTATCGTTGTTGTCTCCAGTTGAGATATGCATTTTCAGTGATAATCTTTATGATTCTGCAGTTACAAGTGTGCAGAATCACCGAAATCGCTGTTTTCGTGCTATTGGATGCGAAAAACACGTTTTCTGGTGTTTTCAGCACTCCACAGTGCGATTGATATGCGGAAGCTGCGATATCTTCGGTATCGTTGTTGTTTCCAGCTGAGATATGCATTTTCAGTGATAATCTTCATGATTCTGCTGTTACAAGTGTGCAGAATCACCGAAATCGCTGTTTTCGTGCTATTGGATGCGAAAAACACGTTTTCTGGTGTTTTCAGCACTCCACAGTGCGTTTGTTATGCGGAAACTACGATATCTTCGGTATCGTTGTTGTTTCCAGCTGAGATATGCATTTTCAGTGATGATCTTCCAGATTCTGCTATTACAAGTGTGCAGAATCACCGAAATCGCTGTTTTCGTGCTATTGGATGCGAAAAACACGCTTTCTGGTGTTTTCAGCACTCCACAGTGTGTTTGATATGCGGAAGCTGCGATATCTTCGGTATCGTTGTTGTTTCCAGCTGAGATATGCATTTTCAGTGATAATCTTCATGATTCTGCTGTTACAAGTGTGCAGAATCACCGAAATCGCTGTTTTCGTGCTATTGAATGCGAAAAACACGTTTTATGGTGTTTTCAGCACTCCACAGTGCGTTTGATATGCGGAAACTGCCATATCTTCGGCATCGTTGTTGTTTCCAGCTGAGATATGCATTTTCAGTGAGCATCTTCATGGTTCTGCTGTTACAAGTGTGCAGAATCACCGAAATCGCTGTTTTCGTGCTATTGGATGCGAAAAACACGTTTTCTGGTGTTTTCAGCACTGCACAGAGCGTTTGATATGCGGAAGCTGCGATATCTTCGGTATCGTTGTTGTCTCCAGTTGAGATATGCATTTTCAGTGATAATCTTCATGATTCTGCAGTTACAAGTGTGCAGAATCACCGAAATCGCTGTTTTCGTGCTATTGGATGCGAAAAACACGTTTTCTGGTGTTTTCAGCACTCCACAGTGCGTTTAATATGCGGAAGCTGCGAAATCTTCGGTATCGTTGTTGTTTCCAGCTGAGATATGCATTTTCAGTGATAATCTTCATGATTCTGCTGTTACAAGTGTTCAGAATCACCGAAATCGCTGTTTTCGTGCTATTGAATGCGAAAATCACGTTTTCTGGTGTTTTCAGCACTCCACAGTGCGATTGATATGCGGAAGCTGCGATATCTTCGGTATCGTTGTTGTTTCCAGCTGAGATATGCATTTTCAGTGATAATCTTCATGATTCTGCTGTTACAAATGTGCAGAATCACCGAAATCGCTGTTTTCGTGCTTTTGAATGCGAAAAACACGTTTTCTGGTGTTTTCAGCACGCCACAGAACGTTTGATATGCGGAAGCTGCGATATCTTGGGTATCGTTGTTGTTTCCAGCTGAGATATGCATTTTCAGTGATGATCTTCCTGATTCTGCTGTTACAAGTGTGCAGAATCACCGAAATCGCTGTTTTCGTGCTATTGGATGCGAAAAACACGTTTTCTGGTGTTTTCAGCACTCCACAGTGTGTTTGATATGCGGAAGCTGCGATATCTTCGGTATCGTTGTTGTTTCCAGCTGAGATATGCATTTTCAGTGATAATCTTCATGATTCTGCTGTTACAAGTGAGCAGAATCACCGAAGTCGCTGTTTTCGTGCTATTGAATATGAAAAACACGTTTTCTGGTGTTTTCAGCACTCCACAGTGCGTTTGATATGCGGAAGCTGAGATATCTTCGGTATCGTTGGTGTTTCCAGCTGAGATATGCATTTTCTGTGATAATCTTCATGATTCTGCTGTTACAAGTGTTCAGAATCACCGAAATCGCTGTTTTCGTGCTATTGAATGCGAAAAACACGTTTTCTGGTGTTTTCAGCACTCCACAGTGCGTTTGATATGCGGAAACTGCCATATCTTCGGTATCGTTGTTGTTTCCAGCTGAGATATGCATTTTCAGTGATAATCTTCATGATTCTGCTGTTACAAGTGTGCAGAATCACCGAAATCGCTGTTTTCGTGCTATTGAATGCGAAAAACACGTTTATTGGTGTTTTCAGCACTCCACAGTGCGTTTGATATGCGGAAACTGCCATATCTTCGGCATCGTTGTTGTTTCCAGCTGAGATATGCATTTTCAGTGATAATCTTCATGATTCTGCTGTTACAAATGTGCAGAATCACCGAAATCGCTGTTTTCGTGCTATTGGATGCGAAAAACACGTTTTCTGGTGTTTTCTGCACTGCACAGTGCGTTTGATATGCGGAAGCTGCGATATCTTGGGTATCGTTGTTGTTTCCAGCTGAGATATGCATTTTCAGTGATGATCTTCCTGATTCTGCAGTTACAAGTGTGCAGAATCACCGACATCGCTGTTTTCGTGCTATTGGATGCGAAAAACACGTTTTCTGGTGTTTTCAGCACTCCACAGTGCGTTTGTTATGCGGAAACTGCGATATCTTCGGTATCGTTGTTGTTTCCAGCTGAGATATGCATTTTCAGTGATAATCTTCATGAATCTGCTGTTACAAGTGTGCAGAATCACCGAAATCGCCGTTTTCGTGCTATTGGATGCGAAAAACACGTTTTCTGGTGTTTTCAGCACTCCACAGTGCGTTTGATATGCGGAAGCTGCGATATCTTCGGTATCGTTGTTGTTTCCAGCTGAGATATGCATTTTCAGTGATAATCTTCATGATTCTGCTGTTACAAGTGTGCAGAATCACCGAAATCGCTGTTTTCGTGCTATTGAATGCGAAAAACACGTTTTCTGGTGTTTTCAGCACTCCACAGTGCGTTTGATATGCGGAAGCTGCGATATCTTCGGTATCGTTGTTGTTTTCAGCTGAGATATGCATTTTCAGTGATAATCTTCATGATTCTGCTGTTACAAATGTGCAGAATTACCGAAATCGCTGTTTTCGTGCTTTTGAATGCGAAAAACACGTTTTCTGGTGTTTTCACCACTCCGCAGTTGGTTGAATATGCAGAACCGGCGATATTTTGGTTTTCGTCGGGTTTCAAGCTGAGATATGCATTTTCTACGATAATCTTGGTGAAACATCTGTCAGAAGTATGCAGAATCTTCGAGAACGCTCTTTTCGAGCTACGTAATGCGCGTAACACGTTTTCTGGTGTTTTCACCACTCCACGGTACGTTTGATGTGCAGAACCGGAGATAACTCGGTTTTCGTCGGGTTTCAAGCTGAGATATGCATTTTCTACGATAATCTTGGTGAGACTTCTGTCCGAAGTATGCTGAATCATCGAGATCGCTCTTTTCGAGCTATTTAATGCGAGAAACACGTTCTCTGGTTGTTTTCACCACTCCACAGTGCGTTTGATATGCAGAACAGGCGATATCTTGATTTTCGTGGTGTTTCCAGCTGAGATATGCATTTTCTGCGATAATCTTGGTGGGTCTTTTATCAGAAGTATTCAGAATCATCTACATCGCTCTTTTCGAGCTGGTTAGTGCGAGAAACACGTTTTCTATGGTTTTCACCACTCCACAGTTCGTTGGATATGCAGAACAGTAGATATCTTGGTTTTCGTGGGGTTTCAAGCAGAGATATGCATTTTCTGCGATAATCTTGGTGTGACTTCTGTTAGAAGTATGCAGAATCATCGTGATCGCACTTTTCGAGCTATTTAATGCGAGAAACACGTTATCTGGTGTTTTCACCACTCCGCAGTTGGTTGAATATGCAGAACCGGCGATATTTTGGTTTTCGTCGGGTTTCAAGCTGAGATATGCATTTTCTACGATAATCTTGGTGAAACATCTGTCAGAAGTATGCAGAATCTTCGAGAACGCTCTTTTCGAGCTACGTAATGCGCGTAACACGTTTTCTGGTGTTTTCACCACTCCACGGTACGTTTGATGTGCAGAACCGGAGATAACTCGGTTTTCGTCGGGTTTCAAGCTGAGATATGCATTTTCTACGATAATCTTGGTGAGACTTCTGTCCGAAGTATGCTGAATCATCGAGATCGCTCTTTTCGCGCTATTTAATGCGAGAAACACGTTCTCTGGTTGTTTTCACCACTCCACAGTGCGTTCGATATGCAGAACAGGCGATATCTTGATTTTCGTGGTGTTTCCAGCTGAGATATGCATTTTCTGCGATAATCTTGGTGGGTCTTTTATCAGAAGTATGCAGAATCATCTACATCGCTCTTTTCGAGCTACTTAATGCACGAAACACGTTTTCTGGTGTTTTCACCACTCCACAGTGCGTTTGATATGCATAACCAGCGATATCTTGTTTTTCGTGGGGTTTCAAGCTGAGATATGCATTTTCTGCGATAATCTTGGTGAGACATCTGTCCGAAGTATGCTGAATCATCGAGATCGCTCTTTTCGAGCTAGTTAGTGCGAGAAACACGTTATCTGGTGTTTTCACCACTCCACAGTGCGTTTGATATGCAGAACAGTACATATCTTGGTTTTCGTGGGGATTCAAGCTGAGATTTGCATTTTCTGCGATAATCTTGGTGGGTCTTTTGTCAGAGGTATGCAGAATCATCTAGATCGCTCTTTTCGAGCTACTTAATGCAGGAAGCACCTTTTCTGTTGTTTTCACCACTCCACAGTACGTTTGATATGCAGAACCGGCGATATCTTGATTTTCGTGGTGTTTTCAGCTGAGATATGCATTTTCTACGATAATGTTGGTGAGACTTCTGTCAGAAGTATGCAGAATCTTCGAGAACGCTCTTTTCGAGCTACTTAATGCACGAAACACGTTTTCTGGTGTTTTCACCACTCCACAGTACGTTTGACATGCAGAACCGGAGATATCTTGGTTTCGGCCGGGTTTCAAGCTGAGATATGCATTTTCTACGATAATCCTGGTGAGACTTCTGTCAGAAGTATGCAGAACCTTCGAGATCGCACTTTTCGAGCTATTTAATGCGAGAAACACGATAGCTGGTGTTTTGACCACTCCACAGTGCGTTTGATATGTAGAGACGCCGATAACTTGGTTTTCGTGGGGTTTCCAGCTGAAATATGCATTTTCTGCGATAATCTTGGTGTTTCATCTATGAGACGTATGCAGAATCATCGAGAACGCTCTTTTCGAGCTAGTTAATGCGAGAAACACGTTTTCTGGTGTTTTCACCACGCCACAGTGCGTTTGATATGCAGAACAGTAGATATCTTGGTTTTCGTGGGGTTTCAAGCTGAGATATGCATTTTCTGCGATAAGCTTGGTGAGACTTCTGTCCCAAGTATGCTGAATCATCTAGATCGCTCTTTTCGAGCTATTCAATGCGAGAAACACGTTATCTGCTGTTTTCACCACTCCTCAGTGCGTTTGATATGCAGAACCGGCGATATCTTGGTTTTCGTGGGGTTTCAAGCTGAGATATGCATTTTCTGCGATATTCCTGGTGAGACTTCTGTCAGAAGTATGAAGAATCTTCGAGAACGCCCTTTTCGAGCTACTTAATGCGCGAAACACGTTTTCTGGTGTTTTCACCACTCCACGGTACGTTTGATGTGCAGAACCGGAGATATCTTGGTTTTCGTGGGGTTTCATGCTGAGATATGCATTTTTTACGATCATCTTGGTGAGACTTCTGTCCGAAGTATGCAGAATCATCGATATCGCTCTATTCGAGCTATTTAATACGACAAACACGTTATCTGGTGTTTTCAGCACCCCACAGTGCGTTTGATATGCAGAACCAGCGATATCTTGGTTTTCGTGGGGTTTCAAGCTGAGATATGCATTTTTTACGATAATCTTGGTGAGACTTCTGTCCGAAGTATGCTTAATCATCGATATCGCTCGTTTCGAGCTATTTAATGCGAGAAACACGTTAACTGGTGTTTTCACCACTCCACAGTGCGTATGATATGCAGAACTGGCGATACCTTGGTTTTCGTGTGGTTTCAAGCTGAGATATGCATTTTCTGCGATAATCTTGGTGAGACTTCTGTCCGAAGTATGCTGAAACATCGAGATCGCTCTTTTCGAGCTAGTTAATGCAAGAAGAACCTTATCCGGTGTTTTCACTACTCCACAGTGCGTTTGATATGCAGAACCGGCGATATCTTGCTTTTCGTGGTGTTTCCAGCTGAGATATGCATTTTCTGCGATAATCTTGGTGGGTCTTTTATCAGAAGTATGCAGAATCATCTACATCGCTCTTTTCGAGCTACTTAATGCACGAAACACGTTTTCTGGTGTTTTCACCACTCCACAGTGCGTTTGATATGCAGAACCGGCGATATCTTGGTTTTCGTGGTGTTTCAAGCTGAGATATGCATTTTCTGCGATAATCTTGGTGAGACTTCTGTCCGAAGTATGCTGAATCATCGAGATCGCTCGTTTCGAGCTATATAATGCGAGAAACACGTTATCTGGTGTTTTCACCACTCCACAGTGCGTTTGATATGCAGAACCAGCGATATCTTGGGTTTTGTGTGGTTTCAAGCTGAGATATGCATTTTTTACGATAATCATGGTGAGACTTCTGTCCGAAGTATGCAGAATCATCGAGATCGCACTTTTCGAGCTATTTAATGCGTGAAACACGTTATCTGGTGTTTTCACCACTCCAGAGTGCGTATGATATGCAGAACCGACGATATCTTGGTTTTCGTGGGGTTTCAAGCTCGGATATGCATTTTCTGCGATAATCTTGGTGAGACTTCTGTCCGAAGTATGCAGAATCATCGAGATCGCACTATTCGAGCTTTTTAATGCGAGAAACACGTTTTCTGGTGTTTTCAGCACTCCACAGTGCGTTTGATATGCAGAACCAGCGATATCTTGGTTTTCGTGGGGATTCAAGCTGAGATATGCATTTTTTACGATAATCATGGTGAGACATCTGTCCGAAGTATGCAGAATCATCGAGATCGCACTTTTCGAGCTATTTAATGCGAGAAACACGTTATCTGGTGTTTTCAGCACTCCACAGTGCGTTTGATATGTAGAACCGGCGATATCTGGGTTTTCGTGGGGTTTCAAGCTGAGATATGCATTTTCTACGATAATCTTAGTGAGACTTCTGTCCGAAGTGTGCAGAATCATCGAGATCGCTCTTTTCGAGCTATTTAATGCGAGAAACACGTTGTCTGGGGTTTTCACCACTCCACAGTTCGTTGGATATGCAGCACAGGAGATATCTTGGTTTTCGTGGGGTTTCTAGCAGAGATATGCATTTTCTGCGATAATCATGGTGAGATTTCTGTTAGAAGTATGCAGAATCATCGAGATCGCTCTTTTCGACCTATTTAATGCGAACAATCACGTTATCTGGTGTTTTCAGCACTCCACCGTGCGTTTGATATGCAGAACCGGCAATGTTTGGTTTTCGTCGGGTTTCAAGCTGAGATATGCATTTTCTGCGATAATCATGGTGAGACTTCTGTCCGAAGGATGCAGAAACATCAAGAGCGCTCTTTTCGACCTATTTAATGCGAGAAAAACGTTTTCTGGGGTTTTCACCACACCACAGTTCGTTGGATGTGCAGAACCGGAGATATCTTGGTTTTCGTGGGGTTTCAAGCTGAGATATGCATTTTCTGCGATAATCTTTGTGAGACCTCTGTCCGAAGTATGCAGAAACATCGAGATCGCACTTTTCGAACTATTTAATGCGAGAAACACGTTATCTGGTGTTTTCACCTCTCCCACAGTGCGTTTGATATGCAGAACCAGCGATATCTTGGTTTTTGTGGGGTTTCAAGCTGAGATATGCATTTTTTACGATAATCTTGGTGAGACTTCTGTCCGAAGTATGCAGAATCATCGAGATCGCACTTTTCGAGCTATTTAATGCGAGAAACACGTTATCTGGTGTTTTCAGCACTCCACAGTGCGTTTGATATGTAGAACCAGCGATATCTGGGTTTTCGTGGGGTTTCAAGCTGAGATATGCATTTTATACGATAATCTTGGTGAGACTTCTGTCCGAAGTATGCAGAATCATCGAGATCGCTCTTTTCGAGCTATTTAATGCGAGAAACACGTTATCTGGTATTTTCACCACTCCACAGAGCGTTTGATATGCAGTACCAGCGATATCTTGGTTTTCGTGGGGTTTCAAGCTGAGATATGCATTTACTGCGATAATCTTGGTGAGACTTCTGTCCGAAGTATGCAGAATCATCGAGATCGCACTTTTCGAGCTATTTAATGCGAGAAACACGTTATCTGGTGTTTTCAGCACTCCACAGTGCGTTTGATATGTAGAACCAGCGATATCTGGGTTTTCGTGGGGTTTCAAGCTGAGATATGCATTTTATACGATAATCTTGGTGAGACTTCTGTCCGAAGTATGCAGAATCATCGAGATCGCTCTTTTCGAGCTATTTAATGCGAGAAACACGTTATCTGGTATTTTCACCACTCCACAGAGCGTTTGATATGCAGTACCAGCGATATCTTGGTTTTCGTGGGGTTTCAAGCTGAGATATGCATTTACTGCGATAATCTTGGTGAGATTTCTGTCCGAAGTATGCAGAATCATCGAGATCGCACTTTTCGAGCTATTTAATGCGAGAAACACGTTATCTGGTGTTTTCACCACTCCAGAGTGCGTATGATATGCAGAACAGGAGATATCTTGGTTTCGGTCGGGTTTCAAGCTGAGATATGCATTTTCTACGATAATCCTGGTGAGACTTCTGTCCGAAGTACGCAGAATCATCGAGATCGCACTATTCGTGCTATTTAATGCGAGCAACACGTTCTCTGGTTGTTTTCACCACTCCACCGTGCGTTTGATATGCAGAACCGGCAACATCTTGATTTTCGTGAGGTTTCGAGCTGAGATATGCATTTTCTGCGATAATATTGGTGAGGCTTCAGTCAGAAGTATGCAGAATCATCTAGATCGCTCTTTTCGAGCTACTTACTGCACGAAACACGTTTTCTGGTGTTTTCACCACTCCACAGTACGTTTGATATGCAGAACAGGAGATATCTTGGATTCGGTCGGGTTTCAAGCTGAGATATGCATTTTCTACGATAATCCTGGTGAGACTTCTGTCAGAAGTATGCAGAATCTTCGAGAACGTACTTTTCGAGCTACTTAATGCGCGAAACACGTTTTCTGGTGTTTTCACCACTCCACGGTACGTTCGATGTGCAGAACCGGAGATAACTCGGTTTTCGTCGGGTTTCAAGCTGAGATATGCATTTTCTACGATAATCTTGGTGAGACTTCTGTCAGAAGTATGCAGAATCTTCGAGATCGCTCTTTTCGAGCTATTTAATGCGAGAAACACGTTATCTGGTGTTTTCACCACTCCACAGTGTGTTTGATATGCAGTACCAGCGACATCTTGGTTTTCGTGGGGTTTCAAGCTGAGATATGCATTTTCTGCGATAATCTTGGTGAGACTTCTGTCCGAAGTATGCTGAAACATCGAGATTGCTCTTTTCGAGCTAGTTAGTGCGAGAAACACGTTATCTGGTGTTTTCACCACTCCACAGTGCGTTTGATATGCAGAACAGGCGATATCTTGATTTTCGTGGTGTTTCCAGCTGAGATATGCATTTTCTGCGATAATCTTGGTGGGTCTTTTGTCCGAAGTACGCAGAATCATTGAGATCGCACTATTCGTGCTATTTAATATGAGAAACACGTTCTCTGGTTGTTTTCACCACTCCACCGTGCGTTTGATATGCTGAACCGGCAACATCTTGATTTTCGTGAGGTTTCGAGCTGAGATATGCATTTTCTGCGATAATATTGGTGAGACTTCAGTCAGAAGTATGCAGAATCTTCGAGAACGCTCTTTTCGAGCTACTTAATGAGCGAAACACGTTTTCTGGTGTTTTCACCACTCCACAGTACGTTTGACATGCAGAACCGGAGATATCTTGGTTTCGGTCGGGTTTCAAGCGGAGATATGCATTTTCTGCGATAATCCTGGTGAGACTTCAGTCCGAAGTATGCTGAAACATCGAGATCGCTCTTTTCGAGCTAGTTAATGCGAGAAAAACCTTATCCGGTGTTTTCACCACTCCACAGTTCGTTGGATATGCAGAACAGTAGATATCTTGGTTTTCGTGGGGTTTCAAGCAGATATGCATTTTCTGCGATAATCTTGGTGAGACTTCTGTCCGAAGTATGCTGAATCATCGAGATCGCTCTTTTCGAGCTATTTAATGCGAGAAACACGTTATCTGGTGTTTTCACCACTCCACAGTGTGTTTGATATGCAGTACCAGCGACATCTTGGTTTTCGTGGGGTTTCAAGCTGAGATATGCATTTTCTGCGATAATCTTGGTGAGACTTCTGTCCGAAGTATGCTGAAACATCGAGATTGCTCTTTTCGAGCTAGTTAGTGCGAGAAACACGTTATCTGGTGTTTTCACCACTCCACAGTGCGTTTGATATGCAGAACAGGCGATATCTTGATTTTCGTGGTGTTTCCAGCTGAGATATGCATTTTCTGCGATAATCTTGGTGGGTCTTTTGTCCGAAGTACGCAGAATCATTGAGATCGCACTATTCGTGCTATTTAATATGAGAAACACGTTCTCTGGTTGTTTTCACCACTCCACCGTGCGTTTGATATGCAGAACCGGCAACATCTTGATTTTCGTGAGGTTTCGAGCTGAGATATGCATTTTCTGCGATAATATTGGTGAGACTTCAGTCAGAAGTATGCAGAATCATCTAGATCGCTCTTTTCGAGCTACTTAATGCACGAAACACGTTTTCTGGTGTTTTCACCACTCCACAGTACGTTTGACATGCACAACAGGAGATATCTTGGTTTCGGTCGGGTTTCAAGCTGAGATATGCATTTTCTACGATAATCTTGGTGAGACTTCTGTCAGAAGTATGCAGGATCTTAGAGAACACTCTTTTCGAGCTATTTAATGCGAGAAACACGTTATCTGGTGTTTTCATCACTCCACAGTGCGTATGATATGCAGAACCGGCGATATCTTGGTTTTCGTGGGGTTTCAAGCGGAGATATGCATTTTCTGCGATAATCCTGGTGAGACTTCTGTCAGAAGTATGCAGAATCTTCGAGAACGCTCTTTTCGAGCTACTTAATGCGCGAAACACGTTTTCTGGTGTTTTCACCACTTCACAGTACGTTTGACATGCAGAACCGGAGATATCTTGGTTTCGGTCGGGTTTCAAGCGGAGATATGCATTTTCTGCGATAATCCTGGTGAGACTTCAGTCCGAAGTATGCTGAAACATCGAGATCGCTCTTTTCGAGCTAGTTAATGCGAGAAAAACCTTATCCGGTGTTTTCACCACTCCACAGTTCGTTGGATATGCAGAACAGTAGATATCTTGGTTTTCGTGGGGTTTCAAGCAGATATGCATTTTCTGCGATAATCTTGGTGAGACTTCTGTCCGAAGTATGCTGAATCATCGAGATCGCGCTTTTCGAGGTATTTAATGGGAGAAACACGTTTTCTGGTTGTTATCACCATTCCACAGTGCGTTTGATATGCAGAACCGGCGATATCTTGGTTTTCGTGGGGTTTCAAGCTGAGATATGCATTTTCTGCGATAATCCTGGTGAGACTTCAGTCCGAAGTATGCTGAAACATCGAGATCGCTCTTTTCGAGCTAGTTAATGCGAGAAAAACCTTATCCAGTGTTTTCACCACTCCACAGTTCGTTGGATATGCAGAACAGTAGATATCTTGGTTTTCGTGGGGTTTCAAGCAGATATGCATTTTCTGCGATAATCTTGGTGAGACTTCTGTCCGAAGTATGCTGAATCATCGAGATCGCGCTTTTCGAGGTATTTAATGGGAGAAACACGTTTTCTGGTTGTTATCACCATTCCACAGTGCGTTTGATATGCAGAACAGGCGATATCTTGGTTTTCATGGTGTTTCCAGCTGAGATATGCATTTTCTGCGATAATCTTGGTGGGTCTTTTGTCAGAAGTATGCAGAATCATCTAGATCGCTCTTTTCGTGCTACTTAATGCACGAAACACGTTTTCTGGTGTTTTCACCACTCCACAGTACGTTTGACATGCAGAACCGGAGATATCTTGGTTTCGGTCGGGTTTCAAGCTGAGATATGCATTTTCTACGATAATCTTGGTGAAACATCTGTCCGAAGTATGCAGAAACATCGAGAGCGCTCTTTTCGACCTATTTAATGCGAGAAACTCGTTTTCTGGGGTTTTCACCACTCCACAGTTCGTTGGATATGCAGAACCGGAGATATCTTGGTTTTCGTGGGGTTTCAAGCTGAGATATGCATTTCCTGCGATAATCTTGGTGAGACTTCTGTCAGAAGTATGCAGAATCTTCGAGAACGCTCTTTTCGAGCTACTTAATGCGCGAAACACGTTTTCTGGTGTTTTCACCACTCCACAGTACGTTTGACATGCAGAACCGGAGATATCTTGGTTTCGGTCGGGTTTCAAGCTGAGATATGCATTTTCTACGATAATCCTGGTGAGACTTCTGTCAGAAGTATGCAGAATCTTCGAGAACGCTCTTTTCGAGCTACTTAATGCGCGAAACACGTTTTCTGGTGTTTTCACCACTCCACAGTTCGTTGGATATGCAGAACAGTAGATATCTTGGTTTTCGTGGGGTTTCAAGCAGAGATATGCATTTTCTGCGATAATCTTGGTGAGACTTCTGTCCGAAGTATGCTGAATCATCGAGATCGCGCTTTTCGAGGTATTTAATGCGAGAAACACGTTCTCTGGTTGTTATCACCATTCCACAGTGCGTTTGATATGCAGAACAGGCGATATCTTGATTTTCATGGTGTTTCCAGCTGAGATATGCATTTTCTGCGATAATCTTGGTGGGTCTTTTGTCAGAAGCATGCAGAATCATCTAGATCGCTCTTTTCGAGCTACTTGATGCACGAAACACGTTTTCTGGTGTTTTCACCACTCCACAGATCGTTTGACATGCAGAACCGGAGATATCTTGGTTTCGGTCGGGTTTCAAGCTGAGATATGCATTTTCTACGATAATCTTGGTGAAACATCTGTCCGAAGTATGCAGAAACATCGAGAGCGCTCTTTTCGAGCTATTTAATGCGAGAAACTCGTTTTCTGGGGTTTTCACCACTCCACGGTACGTTGGATATGCAGAACCGGAGATATCTTGGTTTTCGTGGGATTTCAAGCTGAGATATGCATTTCCTGCGACAATCTTGGTGAGACTTCTGTCAGAAGTATGCAGAAACATCGAGAGCGCTCTTATCGAGCTATTTAATGCGAGAAACTCGTTTTCTGGGGGTTTCACCACTCCACAGTTCGTTGGATATGCAGAACCGGAGATATCTTGGTTTTCGTGGGGTTTCAAGCTGAGATATGCATTTTCTGCGATAATCTTGGCTAGACTTCTGTTAGAAGTATGCAGAATCATCGAGATCGCACTTTTCGAGCTATTTAATGCGAGAAACACGTTATCAGGTGTTTTCACCACTCCACAGTACGTTGGATATGCAGAATCGGAGATATCTTGGTTTTCGTGGGGTTTCAAGCTGAGATATGCATTTGCTGCGATAATCTTGGCGAGACTTCTGTTAGAAGTATGCAGAATCATCGAGATCGCACTTTTCGAGCTATTTAATGCGAGAAACACGTTATCAGGTGTTTTCACCACTCCACAGTACGTTGGATATGCAGAATCGGAGATATCTTGGTTTTCGTGGGGTTTCAAGCTGAGATATGCATTTGCTGCGATAATCTTGGTGAGACTTCTGTCAGAAGTATGCAGGATCATCTTGATCGCTCTTTTCGAGCTACTTAATGCGAGAAACACGTTCTCTGGTGTTTTCACCACTCCACAGTACGTTTGACATGCAGAACCGGAGATATCTTGGTTTCGGTCGGGTTTCAAGCTGAGATATGCATTTTCTACGATAATCTTGGTGAAACATCTGTCCGAAGTATGCAGAAATATCGAGAGCGCTCTTTTCGAGCTATTTAATGCGTGAAACTCGTTTTCTGGGGTTTTCACTACTCCACAGTTCGTTGGATATGCAGAACCGGAGATATCTTGGTTTTCGTGGGGCTTCAAGCTGAGATATGCATTTCCTGCGATAATCTTGGTGAGACTTCTGTCCGAAGTATGCTGAATCATCGAGAGCGCTCTTTTCGAGCTATTTAATGCGAGAAACAGTTTATCTGGTGTTTTCACCACTCCACAGTGCGTTTGATATGCAGTACCAGCGATATCTTGGTTTTCGTGGGGTTTCAAGCTGAGATCTGCATTTTTTACGATATTCTTGGTGAGACTTCTGTCCGAAGTATGCAGAATCATCGAGATCGCTCTATTCGAGCTATTTAATGCGAGAAACACGTTCTCTGGTTGTTTTCACCACTCCACAGTGCGTTTGATATGCAGAACAGGCGATATATTGATTTTCGTGGTGTTTCCAGCTGAGATATGCATTTTCTGCGATAATCTTGGTGGGTCTTTTGTCAGAAGTATGCAGAATCATCTAGATCGCTCTTTTCGAGCTACTTAATGCGAGAAACACGTTTTCTGGTGTTTTCACCACTCCACAGTACGTTTGACATGCAGAACCGGAGATATCTTGGTTTCGGTCGGGTTTCAAGCTCCGATACGCATTTTCTACGATAATCTTGGTGAAACATCTGTCCGAAGTATGCAGAAACATCGAGAGCGCTCTTTTCGAGCTATTTAATGCGAGAAACTCGTTTTCTGGGGTTTTCACCACTCCACAGTTTGTTGGATATGCAGAACAGTAGATATCTTGGTTTTCGTGGGGTTTCAAGCAGATATGCATTTTCTGCGATAATCTTGGTGAGACTTCTGTCCGAAGTATGCTGAATCATCGAGATCGCGCTTTTCGAGGTATTTAATGGGAGAAACACGTTTTCTGGTTGTTATCACCATTCCACAGTGCGTTTGATATGCAGAACAGGCGATATCTTGGTTTTCATGGTGTTTCCAGCTGAGATATGCATTTTCTGCGATAATCTTGGTGGGTCTTTTGTCAGAAGTATGCAGAATCATCTAGATCGCTCTTTTCGTGCTACTCAATGCACGAAACACGTTTTCTGGTGTTTTCACCACTCCACAGTACGTTTGACATGCAGAACCGGAGATATCTTGGTTTCGGTCGGGTTTCAAGCTGAGATATGCATTTTCTACGATAATCTTGGTGAAACATCTGTCCGAAGTATGCAGAAACATCGAGAGCGCTCTTTTCGACCTATTTAATGCGAGAAACTCGTTTTCTGGGGTTTTCACCACTCCACAGTTCGTTGGATATGCAGAACCGGAGATATCTTGGTTTTCGTGGGGTTTCAAGCTGAGATATGCATTTCCTGCGATAATCTTGGTGAGACTTCTGTCAGAAGTATGCAGAATCTTCGAGAACGCTCTTTTCGAGCTACTTAATGCGCGAAACACGTTTTCTGGTGTTTTCACCACTCCACAGTACGTTTGACATGCAGAACCGGAGATATCTTGGTTTCGGTCGGGTTTCAAGCGGAGATATGCATTTTCTGCGATAATCCTGGTGAGACTTCAGTCCGAAGTATGCTGAAACATCGAGATCGCTCTTTTCGAGCTAGTTAATGCGAGAAAAATCTTATCCGGTGTTTTCACCACTCCACAGTTCGTTGGATATGCAGAACAGTAGATATCTTGGTTTTCGTGGGGTTTCAAGCAGATATACATTTTCTGCGATAATCTTGGTGAGACTTCTGTCCGAAGTATGCTGAATCATCGAGATCGCGCTTTTCGAGGTATTTAATGGGAGAAACACGTTTTCTGGTTGTTATCACCATTCCACAGTGCGTTTGATATGCAGAACCGGCGATATCTTGGTTTTCGTGGGGTTTCAAGCTGAGATATGCATTTTCTGCGATAATCCTGGTGAGACTTCAGTCCGAAGTATGCTGAAACATCGAGATCGCTCTTTTCGAGCTAGTTAATGCGAGAAAAACCTTATCCGGTGTTTTCACCACTCCACAGTTCGTTGGATATGCAGAACAGTAGATATCTTGGTTTTCGTGGGGTTTCAAGCAGATATGCATTTTCTGCGATAATCTTGGTGAGACTTCTGTCCGAAGTATGCTGAATCATCGAGATCGCGCTTTTCGAGGTATTTAATGGGAGAAACACGTTTTCTGGTTGTTATCACCATTCCACAGTGCGTTTGATATGCAGAACAGGCGATATCTTGGTTTTCATGGTGTTTCCAGCTGAGATATGCATTTTCTGCGATAATCTTGGTGGGTCTTTTGTCAGAAGTATGCAGAATCATCTAGATCGCTCTTTTCGTGCTACTTAATGCACGAAACACGTTTTCTGGTGTTTTCACCACTCCACAGTACGTTTGACATGCAGAACCGGAGATATCTTGGTTTCGGTCGGGTTTCAAGCTGAGATATGCATTTTCTACGATAATCTTGGTGAAACATCTGTCCGAAGTATGCAGAAACATCGAGAGCGCTCTTTTCGACCTATTTAATGCGAGAAACTCGTTTTCTGGGGTTTTCACCACTCCACAGTTCGTTGGATATGCAGAACCGGAGATATCTTGGTTTTCGTGGGGTTTCAAGCTGAGATATGCATTTCCTGCGATAATCTTGGTGAGACTTCTGTCAGAAGTATGCAGAATCTTCGAGAACGCTCTTTTCGAGCTACTTAATGCGCGAAACACGTTTTCTGGTGTTTTCACCACTCCACAGTACGTTTGACATGCAGAACCGGAGATATCTTGGTTTCGGTCGGGTTTCAAGCTGAGATATGCATTTTCTACGATAATCCTGGTGAGACTTCTGTCAGAAGTATGCAGAATCTTCGAGAACGCTCTTTTCGAGCTACTTAATGCGCGAAACACGTTTTCTGGTGTTTTCACCACTCCACAGTTCGTTGGATATGCAGAACAGTAGATATCTTGGTTTTCGTGGGGTTTCAAGCAGAGATATGCATTTTCTGCGATAATCTTGGTGAGACTTCTGTCCGAAGTATGCTGAATCATCGAGATCGCGCTTTTCGAGGTATTTAATGCGAGAAACACGTTCTCTGGTTGTTATCACCATTCCACAGTGCGTTTGATATGCAGAACAGGCGATATCTTGATTTTCATGGTGTTTCCAGCTGAGATATGCATTTTCTGCGATAATCTTGGTGGGTCTTTTGTCAGAAGCATGCAGAATCATCTAGATCGCTCTTTTCGAGCTACTTGATGCACGAAACACGTTTTCTGGTGTTTTCACCACTCCACAGATCGTTTGACATGCAGAACCGGAGATATCTTGGTTTCGGTCGGGTTTCAAGCTGAGATATGCATTTTCTACGATAATCTTGGTGAAACATCTGTCCGAAGTATGCAGAAACATCGAGAGCGCTCTTTTCGAGCTATTTAATGCGAGAAACTCGTTTTCTGGGGTTTTCACCACTCCACGGTACGTTGGATATGCAGAACCGGAGATATCTTGGTTTTCGTGGGATTTCAAGCTGAGATATGCATTTCCTGCGACAATCTTGGTGAGACTTCTGTCAGAAGTATGCAGAAACATCGAGAGCGCTCTTATCGAGCCATTTAATGCGAGAAACTCGTTTTCTGGGGGTTTCACCACTCCACAGTTCGTTGGATATGCAGAACCGGAGATATCTTGGTTTTCGTGGGGTTTCAAGCTGAGATATGCATTTTCTGCGATAATCTTGGCGAGACTTCTGTTAGAAGTATGCAGAATCATCGAGATCGCACTTTTCGAGCTATTTAATGCGAGAAACACGTTATCAGGTGTTTTCACCACTCCACAGTACGTTGGATATGCAGAATCGGAGATATCTTGGTTTTCGTGGGGTTTCAAGCTGAGATATGCATTTGCTGCGATAATCTTGGCGAGACTTCTGTTAGAAGTATGCAGAATCATCGAGATCGCACTTTTCGAGCTATTTAATGCGAGAAACACGTTATCAGGTGTTTTCACCACTCCACAGTACGTTGGATATGCAGAATCGGAGATATCTTGGTTTTCGTGGGGTTTCAAGCTGAGATATGCATTTGCTGCGATAATCTTGGTGAGACTTCTGTCAGAAGTATGCAGGATCATCTTGATCGCTCTTTTCGAGCTACTTAATGCGAGAAACACGTTCTCTGGTGTTTTCACCACTCCACAGTACGTTTGACATGCAGAACCGGAGATATCTTGGTTTCGGTCGGGTTTCAAGCTGAGATATGCATTTTCTACGATAATCTTGGTGAAACATCTGTCCGAAGTATGCAGAAATATCGAGAGCGCTCTTTTCGAGCTATTTAATGCGTGAAACTCGTTTTCTGGGGTTTTCACTACTCCACAGTTCGTTGGATATGCAGAACCGGAGATATCTTGGTTTTCGTGGGGCTTCAAGCTGAGATATGCATTTCCTGCGATAATCTTGGTGAGACTTCTGTCCGAAGTATGCTGAATCATCGAGAGCGCTCTTTTCGAGCTATTTAATGCGAGAAACAGTTTATCTGGTGTTTTCACCACTCCACAGTGCGTTTGATATGCAGTACCAGCGATATCTTGGTTTTCGTGGGGTTTCAAGCTGAGATCTGCATTTTTTACGATAATCTTGGTGAGACTTCTGTCCGAAGTATGCAGAATCATCGAGATCGCTCTATTCGAGCTATTTAATGCGAGAAACACGTTCTCTGGTTGTTTTCACCACTCCACAGTGCGTTTGATATGCAGAACAGGCGATATATTGATTTTCGTGGTGTTTCCAGCTGAGATATGCATTTTCTGCGATAATCTTGGTGGGTCTTTTGTCAGAAGTATACTGAATCATCGAGATCGCTCTTTTCGAGCTAGTTAGTGCGAGAAACACGTTATCTGGTGTTTTCACCACTCCACAGTGCGTTTGATATGCAGAACAGTAGATATCTTGGTTTTCGTGGGGTTTCAAGCGGATATATGCATTTTCTACGATAATCTTGGTGAGACTTCTGTCCGAAGTATGCAGAATCATCGAGATCGCTCTATTCGAGCTATTTAATGCGAGAAACACGTTCTCTGGTTGTTTTCACCACTCCACAGTGCGTTTGATATGCAGAACGGGCAACATCTTGATTTTCGTGAGGTTTCGAGCTGAGATATGCATTTTCTGCGATAATATTGGTGAGACTTCAGTCAGAAGGATGCAGAATCAGCTAGATCGCTCTTTTCGAGCTACTTAATGCACGAAACACGTTATCTGGTGTTTTCACCACTCCACAGTGCGTTGGATATGCAGAACTGGCGATATTTTGGTTTTCGTCGGGTTTCAAGCTGAGATTTGCATTTTCTACGATAAGCTTGGTGAAACATCTGTCCAAAGTATGCAGAAACATCGAGAGCGCTCTTTTCGAGCTATTTAATGCGAGAAACACGTTTTCTGGGGTTTTCACCACTCCACAGTTCGTTGGATATGCAGAACAGTAGATATCTTGGTTTTCGTGGGGTTTCAAGCTGAGATATGCATTTTCTACGATAATCCTGGTGAGACTTCTGTCAGATGTATGCAGAATCTTCGAGAACGCTCTTTTCGAGCTACTTAATGTGCGAAACACGTTTTCTGGTGTTTTCACCACTCCACGGTACGTTTGATGTGCAGAACCGGAGATAACTCGGTTTTCGTCGGGTTTCAAGCTGAGATATGCATTTTCTACGATAATCTTGGTGCGACTTCTGTCAGAAGTATGCAGGATCTTCGAGAACGCTCTCCTCGAGCTATTTAATGCGAGAAACACGTTATCTGGTGTTTTCACCACACCACAGTGCGTTTGATATGCAGTACCAGCGATACCTTGGTTTTCGTGGGGTTTCAAGCTGAGATCTGCATTTTTTACAATAATCTTTGTGAGACTTCTGTCCGAAGTATGCAGAATCATCGAGATCGCTCTATTCGAGCTATTTAATGCGAGAAACACGTTCTCTGGTTGTTTTCACCACTCCACAGAGCGTTTGATATGCAGAACGGGCAACATCTTGATTTTCGTGAGGTTTCGAGCTGAGATATGCATTTTCTGCGATAATATTGGTGAGACTTCAGTCAGAATTATGCAGAATCATCTAGATCGCTCTTTTCGAGCTACTTAATGCACGATACACGTTTTCTGGTGTTTTCACCACTCCGCGGTACGTTTGACATGCAGAACCGGAGATATCTTGGTTTCGGTCGGGTTTCAAGCTGAGATATGCATTTTCTACGATAATCCTGGTGAGACTTCTGTCAGAAGTATGCAGAATCTTCGAGAACGCTCTTTTCGAGCTACTTAATGCGCGAAACACGTTTTCTGGTGTTTTCACCACTCCACAGTTCGTTGGATATGCAGAACAGTAGATATCTTGGTTTTCGTGGGGTTTCAAGCAGAGATATGCATTTTCTGCGATAATCTTGGTGAGACTTCTGTCCGAAGTATGCTGAATCATCGAGATCGCGCTTTTCGAGGTATTTAATGCGAGAAACACGTTCTCTGGTTGTTATCACCATTCCACAGTGCGTTTGATATGCAGAACAGGCGATATCTTGATTTTCATGGTGTTTCCAGCTGAGATATGCATTTTCTGCGATAATCTTGGTGGGTCTTTTGTCAGAAGCATGCAGAATCATCTAGATCGCTCTTTTCGAGCTACTTGATGCACGAAACACGTTTTCTGGTGTTTTCACCACTCCACAGATCGTTTGACATGCAGAACCGGAGATATCTTGGTTTCGGTCGGGTTTCAAGCTGAGATATGCATTTTCTACGATAATCTTGGTGAAACATCTGTCCGAAGTATGCAGAAACATCGAGAGCGCTCTTTTCGAGCTATTTAATGCGAGAAACTCGTTTTCTGGGGTTTTCACCACTCCACGGTACGTTGGATATGCAGAACCGGAGATATCTTGGTTTTCGTGGGATTTCAAGCTGAGATATGCATTTCCTGCGACAATCTTGGTGAGACATCTGTCAGAAGTATGCAGAAACATCGAGAGCGCTCTTATCGAGCTATTTAATGCGAGAAACTCGTTTTCTGGGGGTTTCACCACTCCACAGTTCGTTGGATATGCAGAACCGGAGATATCTTGGTTTTCGTGGGGTTTCAAGCTGAGATATGCATTTTCTGCGATAATCTTGGCTAGACTTCTGTTAGAAGTATGCAGAATCATCGAGATCGCACTTTTCGAGCTATTTAATGCGAGAAACACGTTATCAGGTGTTTTCACCACTCCACAGTACGTTGGATATGCAGAATCGGAGATATCTTGGTTTTCGTGGGGTTTCAAGCTGAGATATGCATTTGCTGCGATAATCTTGGCGAGACTTCTGTTAGAAGTATGCAGAATCATCGAGATCGCACTTTTCGAGCTATTTAATGCGAGAAACACGTTATCAGGTGTTTTCACCACTCCACAGTACGTTGGATATGCAGAATCGGAGATATCTTGGTTTTCGTGGGGTTTCAAGCTGAGATATGCATTTGCTGCGATAATCTTGGTGAGACTTCTGTCAGAAGTATGCAGGATCATCTTGATCGCTCTTTTCGAGCTACTTAATGCGAGAAACACGTTCTCTGGTGTTTTCACCACTCCACAGTACGTTTGACATGCAGAACCGGAGATATCTTGGTTTCGGTCGGGTTTCAAGCTGAGATATGCATTTTCTACGATAATCTTGGTGAAACATCTGTCCGAAGTATGCAGAAATATCGAGAGCGCTCTTTTCGAGCTATTTAATGCGTGAAACTCGTTTTCTGGGGTTTTCACTACTCCACAGTTCGTTGGATATGCAGAACCGGAGATATCTTGGTTTTCGTGGGGCTTCAAGCTGAGGTATGCATTTCCTGCGATAATCTTGGTGAGACTTCTGTCCGAAGTATGCTGAATCATCGAGAGCGCTCTTTTCGAGCTATTTAATGCGAGAAACAGTTTATCTGGTGTTTTCACCACTCCACAGTGCGTTTGATATGCAGTACCAGCGATATCTTGGTTTTCGTGGGGTTTCAAGCTGAGATCTGCATTTTTTACGATAATCTTGGTGAGACTTCTGTCCGAAGTATGCAGAATCATCGAGATCGCTCTATTCGAGCTATTTAATGCGAGAAACACGTTCTCTGGTTGTTTTCACCACTCCACAGTGCGTTTGATATGCAGAACAGGCGATATATTGATTTTCGTGGTGTTTCCAGCTGAGATATGCATTTTCTGCGATAATCTTGGTGGGTCTTTTGTCAGAAGTATGCAGAATCATCTAGATCGCTCTTTTCGAGCTACTTAATGCACGAAACACGTTTTCTGGTGTTTTCACCACTCCACAGTACGTTTGACATGCAGAACCGGAGATATCTTGGTTTCGGTCGGGTTTCAAGCTCCGATACGCATTTTCTACGATAATCTTGGTGAAACATCTGTCCGAAGTATGCAGAAACATCGAGAGCGCTCTTTTCGAGCTATTTAATGCGAGAAACTCGTTTTCTGGGGTTTTCACCACTCCACAGTTCGTTGGATATGCAGAACAGTAGATATCTTGGTTTTCGTGGGGTTTCAAGCAGATATGCATTTTCTGCGATAATCTTGGTGAGACTTCTGTCCGAAGTATGCTGAATCATCGAGATCGCGCTTTTCGAGGTATTTAATGGGAGAAACACGTTTTCTGGTTGTTATCACCATTCCACAGTGCGTTTGATATGCAGAACAGGCGATATCTTGGTTTTCATGGTGTTTCCAGCTGAGATATGCATTTTCTGCGATAATCTTGGTGGGTCTTTTGTCAGAAGTATGCAGAATCATCTAGATCGCTCTTTTCGTGCTACTTAATGCACGAAACACGTTTTCTGGTGTTTTCACCACTCCACAGTACGTTTGACATGCAGAACCGGAGATATCTTGGTTTCGGTCGGGTTTCAAGCTGAGATATGCATTTTCTACGATAATCTTGGTGAAACATCTGTCCGAAGTATGCAGAAACATCGAGAGCGCTCTTTTCGACCTATTTAATGCGAGAAACTCGTTTTCTGGGGTTTTCACCACTCCACAGTTCGTTGGATATGCAGAACCGGAGATATCTTGGTTTTCGTGGGGTTTCAAGCTGAGATATGCATTTCCTGCGATAATCTTGGTGAGACTTCTGTCAGAAGAATGCAGAATCTTCGAGAACGCTCTTTTCGAGCTACTTAATGCGCGAAACACGTTTTCTGGTGTTTTCACCACTCCACAGTACGTTTGACATGCAGAACCGGAGATATCTTGGTTTCGGTCGGGTTTCAGGCGGAGATATGCATTTTCTGCGATAATCCTGGTGAGACTTCAGTCCGAAGTATGCTGAAACATCGAGATCGCTCTTTTCGAGCTAGTTAATGCGAGAAAAACCTTATCCGGTGTTTTCACCACTCCACAGTTCGTTGGATATGCAGAACAGTAGATATCTTGGTTTTCGTGGGGTTTCAAGCAGATATACATTTTCTGCGATAATCTTGGTGAGACTTCTGTCCGAAGTATGCTGAATCATCGAGATCGCGCTTTTCGAGGTATTTAATGGGAGAAACACGTTTTCTGGTTGTTATCACCATTCCACAGTGCGTTTGATATGCAGAACCGGCGATATCTTGGTTTTCGTGGGGTTTCAAGCTGAGATATGCATTTTCTGCGATAATCCTGGTGAGACTTCAGTCCGAAGTATGCTGAAACATCGAGATCGCTCTTTTCGAGCTAGTTAATGCGAGAAAAACCTTATCCGGTGTTTTCACCACTCCACAGTTCGTTGGATATGCAGAACAGTAGATATCTTGGTTTTCGTGGGGTTTCAAGCAGATATGCATTTTCTGCGATAATCTTGGTGAGACTTCTGTCCGAAGTATGCTGAATCATCGAGATCGCGCTTTTCGAGGTATTTAATGGGAGAAACACGTTTTCTGGTTGTTATCACCATTCCACAGTGCGTTTGATATGCAGAACAGGCGATATCTTGGTTTTCATGGTGTTTCCAGCTGAGATATGCATTTTCTGCGATAATCTTGGTGGGTCTTTTGTCAGAAGTATGCAGAATCATCTAGATCGCTCTTTTCGTGCTACTTAATGCACGAAACACGTTTTCTGGTGTTTTCACCACTCCACAGTACGTTTGACATGCAGAACCGGAGATATCTTGGTTTCGGTCGGGTTTCAAGCTGAGATATGCATTTTCTACGATAATCTTGGTGAAACATCTGTCCGAAGTATGCAGAAACATCGAGAGCGCTCTTTTCGACCTATTTAATGCGAGAAACTCGTTTTCTGGGGTTTTCACCACTCCACAGTTCGTTGGATATGCAGAACCGGAGATATCTTGGTTTTCGTGGGGTTTCAAGCTGAGATATGCATTTCCTGCGATAATCTTGGTGAGACTTCTGTCAGAAGTATGCAGAATCTTCGAGAACGCTCTTTTCGAGCTACTTAATGCGCGAAACACGTTTTCTGGTGTTTTCACCACTCCACAGTACGTTTGACATGCAGAACCGGAGATATCTTGGTTTCGGTCGGGTTTCAAGCTGAGATATGCATTTTCTACGATAATCCTGGTGAGACTTCTGTCAGAAGTATGCAGAATCTTCGAGAACGCTCTTTTCGAGCTACTTAATGCGCGAAACACGTTTTCTGGTGTTTTCACCACTCCACAGTTCGTTGGATATGCAGAACAGTAGATATCTTGGTTTTCGTGGGGTTTCAAGCAGAGATATGCATTTTCTGCGATAATCTTGGTGAGACTTCTGTCCGAAGTATGCTGAATCATCGAGATCGCGCTTTTCGAGGTATTTAATGCGAGAAACACGTTCTCTGGTTGTTATCACCATTCCACAGTGCGTTTGATATGCAGAACAGGCGATATCTTGATTTTCATGGTGTTTCCAGCTGAGATATGCATTTTCTGCGATAATCTTGGTGGGTCTTTTGTCAGAAGCATGCAGAATCATCTAGATCGCTCTTTTCGAGCTACTTGATGCACGAAACACGTTTTCTGGTGTTTTCACCACTCCACAGATCGTTTGACATGCAGAACCGGAGATATCTTGGTTTCGGTCGGGTTTCAAGCTGAGATATGCATTTTCTACGATAATCTTGGTGAAACATCTGTCCGAAGTATGCAGAAACATCGAGAGCGCTCTTTTCGAGCTATTTAATGCGAGAAACTCGTTTTCTGGGGTTTTCACCACTCCACAGTTCGTTGGATATGCAGAACCGGAGATATCTTGGTTTTCGTGGGGTTTCAAGCTGAGATATGCATTTCCTGCGATAATCTTGGTGAGACTTCTGTCCGAAGTACGCTGAAACATCGAGATCGCTCTTTTCGAGCAATCTAATGCGAGAAACACGTTCTCTGGTTGTTTTCACCACTCCACAGTGCGTTTGATATGCAGAACAGGCGATATCTTGATTTTGGTGGTGTTTCCAGCTGATATATGCATTTTCTGCGATAATCTTGGTGGGTCTTTTGTCAGAAGTATGCAGAATCATCTAGATCGCTCTTTTCGAGCTACTTAATGCACGAAACACGTTTTCTGGTGTTTTCACCACTCCACAGTACGTTTGACATGCAGAACCGGAGATATCTTGGTTTCGGTCGGGTTTCAAGCTGAGATATGCATTTTCTACGATAATCCTGGTGAGACTTCTGTCAGAAGTATGCAGAATCTTCAAGAACGCTCGTTTCGAGCTACTTAATGTGTTAAACACGTTTTCTGGTGTTTTCACCACTCCACGGTACGTTTGATGTGCAGAACCGGAGATAACTCGGTTTTCGTCGGGTTTCAAGCTGAGATATGCATTTTCTACGATAATCTTGGTCAGACTTCTGTCAGAAGTATGCAGGATCTTCGAGAACGCTCTTTTCGAGCTATTTAATGCGAGAAACACGTTCTCTGGTTGTTTTCACCACTCCACAGTGCGTTTGATATGCAGAACGGGCGATATCTTGGTTTTCGTGGGGTTTCAAGCTGAGATATGCATTTTCTGCGATAATCTTTTGTGAGACTTCTGTCCGAAGTATGCTGAAACATCGACATCGCTCTTTTCGAGCTAGTTAACGCGAGAAAAACCTTATCCGGTGTTTTCACCACTCCACAGTGCGTTTGATATGCAGAACCGGCGATATCTTGGTTTTCGTGGGGTTTCAAGCTGAGATATGCATTTTCTACGATAATCTTGGATATTCTTCTGTGAGAAGTTTGCAGAATCACAGAAATCGCTGCTTTCGTGCTATTTAATGCGATAAACTCGTTTTCTGGTGTTTTCAGCACTCCACAGTGCGTTTGGTGTGCGGAAACTGCGATATCTTCGGTTTCATTGGGTTTCCAGATGAGATATGCATTTTCTACGATAATCTTGGATATTCTTCTGTGAGAAGTGTGCAGAATCACACAAATCGCTGCTTTCGTGCTATTTAATGCGAAAAACTCGTTTTCTGGTGTTTTCAGCACTCCACAGTGCTTGTGATATGCGGAAACTGCGATATCTTCGGTTTCATTGGGTTTCCAGATGAGGTATTCATTTTCTACGATAATCTTGGATATTCTTGTGAGAGACGTTTGCAGAATCACAGAAATCGCTCTTTTCGAGCTATTTAATGCGAGAAACACATTATCTGGTTGTTTTCACCACTCCACAGTGCGTTTGATGTGCAGCACCGGCGACATCTTGATTTTCGTGATGTTTCTAGCTGAGATATGCATTTTCTGCGACAATATTTGTGAGACGTCAGTCAGAAGTATGCAGAATCATCGAGATCGCTCGTTTCGAGCTATTTAATGCGAAAAAAACAAGTTTTCTGGTGTTTTGACCACTCCACAGTGCGTTTGATATGTAGAGCCGCCTATAACTTGGTTTTCGTGGGGCTTCAAGCTGAGATATGCATTTTCTGCGATAATATTGGTGAGACTTCAGACAGTAGTATGCAGAATCATCTAGATCGCTCGTTTCGAGCTATTTAATGCGAAAAAAACAAGTTTTCTGGTGTTTTCACCACTCCACAGTACGTTTGACATGCAGAACCGGAGATATCTTGGTTTCGGTCGGGTTTCAAGCTGAGATATGCATTTTCTACGATAATCCTGGTGAGACTTCTGTCAGAAGTATGCAGAATCTTCGAGATCGCACTTTTCTAGCTATTTAATGCGGGAAACACGTTATCTGGTGTTTTCACCACTCCACAGTGCGTTTGATATGCAGAACCGGCGATATCTTGGTTTTCGTGGGGTATCAAGCTGAGATATGCATGTTTTACGATAATCTTAGTGAGACTTCTGCCCGAAGTATGCAGAATCATCGAGATCGCGCTTTTCGAGCTATTTAATGCGAGAAACACGTTATCTGGTGTTTTCACAACTCCACAGTGCGTTTGATATGCAGAACCAACGATATCTTGGTTTTCGTGGGGTTTCAAGATGAAATATGCATTTTCTACGATAATCTTGGTGAGACTTCTGTCGGAAGTATGCAGAATCTTCGAGAGCGCTCTTATCGAGCTACTTAATGCCTGAAACACGTTTTCTGGTGTTTTCACCACTCCACAGTACGTTTGACATGCAGAACCGGAGATATCTTGGTTCAGGGCGGTTTGCAAGCTGAGATATGCATTTTCTACGGTAATCCTGGTGAGACTTCTGTCAGAAGTATGCTGAGTCATCTAGATCGCTCTTTTCGAGCTATTTAATGCGAGAAACACGTTATCTGGTGTTTTCACCACTCCACAGTGCGTTTGATATGCAGAACCAACGATATCTTGGTTTTCGTGGGGTTTCAAGCTGAGATATGCATTTTCTACGATAATCTTGGTGAGACTTCTGTCAGAAGTATGCAGGATCTTCCTGAACGCTCTTTTCGAGCTATTTAATGCGAGAAACACGTTATCTGGTGTTTTCACCAATCCACAGTGCGTTTGATATGCAGTACCAGCGATATCTTGGTTTTCGTGGGGTTTCAACATGAGATACGCATTTTTTACGATAATCTTGGTGAGACTTCTGTCCGAAGTATGCAGAATCATCGAGACCGCTCTATTCGAGCTATCTAATGCGAGAAACACGTTCTCTGGTTGTTTTCACCACTCCACAGTGCGTTTGATATGCAGAACCGGCAACATCTTGATTTTCGTGAGGTTTCAAGCTGAGATATGCATTTTCTACGATAATCTTGGTGAGACTTCTATCAGAAGGATTGCAGAATCTTGGAGAACGCTCTTTTCGAGCTACTTAATGCGCGAAACACGTTTTCTGGTGTTTTCACCACTCCACGGTACGTTTGATGTGCAGAACCGGAGATAACTCGGTTTTCGTGGGGTTTCAAGCTGAGATATGCATTTTCTACGATAATCTTGGTGAGACTTCGGTGAGAAGTATGCAGGATCTTCGAGAACGCTCTTTTCGTGCTATATAATGCGAGAAACACGTTATCTGGTGTTTTCACCATTCCGCAGTGCGTTTGATATGCAGAACCGGCGATATCTTGATTTTCGTGGTGTTTGCCGCTGAGATATGCATTTTCTGCGATAATCTTGGATATTCTTCTGTGAGAAGTATGCAGAATCACCGAAATCGCAGTTTTCGTGCTATTGAATGCGAAAAACTCGTTTTCTGGTGTTTTCAGCACTCCACAGTGCGTTTGATATGCGGAAACTGCGATATCTTCGGTTTCATTGGGTTTCCAGATGAGATATGCATTTTCTACGATAATCTTTGATATTCCTGTGTGAGACGTTTGCAGAATCACGGAAATCGCACTTTTCGAGCTATTTAATCCGAGAAACACGCTATATGGTGTTCTCACCACTCCACAGTGCGTTTCATATGCAGAACCGGCAATATCTTGGTTTTCGTCGGGTTTCAAGCTGAGATATGCATTTTCTACGATAATCTTGGTGAGACTTCTGTCAGAAGTATTCAGGATCTTCGAGAACGCTCTTTTCGAGCTATTTAATGCGAGAAACACGTTTTCTGGTGTTTTCACCACTCCACAGTTCGTTGGATATGCAGAACCGGAGATATCTTGGTTTTCGTGGGGTTTCAAGCAGAGATATGCATTTCCTGCGATAATCTTGGTGAGACTTCTGTCCGAAGTATGCTGAATCATCTAGATCGCTCTTTTCGAGCTATTTAATGCGAGAAACACGTTTTCTGGTGTTTTCACCACTCCACAGTTCGTTTGACATGCAGAACCGGAGATATCTTGGTTTCGGTCGGGTTTCAAGCTGAGATATGCATTTTCTACGGTAATCCTGGTGAGACTTCTGTCAGAAGTATGCAGAATCTTCGTGATCGCACTTTTCGAGCTATTTAATGCGCGAAACACGTTTTCTGGTGTTTTCACCACTCCACGGTACGTTTGATGTGCAGAACCGGAGATAACTCGGTTTTCGTCGGGTTTCAAGCTGAGATATGCATTTTCTACGATAATCTTGGTGAGACTTCTGTCCGAAGTATGCAGAACCATCGAGAGAGCTCTTTTCGAGCTATTTAATGCGAGAAACACGTTTTCTGGGGTTTTCACCACACCACAGTTCGTTGGATATGCAGAACCGGAGATATCTTGGTTTTCGTTGGGTTTCAAGCTGAGATATGCATTACCTGCGATAATCTTGGTGAGACTTTTCTCCGAAGTATGCTGAATCATCTAGATCGCCCTTTTCGAGCTATTTAATGCGAGAAACACGTTTTCTGGGGTTTTCACCACTCCACAGTTGGTTGGATATGCAGAACCGGAGATATCTTGGTTTTCGTGGGGTTTCAAGCTGAGATATGCATTTCCTGCGATAATCTTGGTGAGACTTCTGTCCGAAGTATGCTGAATCATCTAGATCGCTCTTTTCGAGCTATTTAATGCGAGAAACACGTTATCTGGTGTTTTCACCACTCCACAGTGCGTTTGATATGCAGAACCGGCAATATCTTGGTTTTCGTGGGGTTTCAAGCTGAGATATGCATTTTCTGCGATAAGCTTGGTGAAACATCTGTCCGAAGTATGCAGAACCATCGAGAGAGCTCTTTTCGAGCTATTTAATGCGAGAATCACGTTTTCTGGGGTTTTCACCACTCCACTGTTCGTTGGATATGCAGAACCGGAGATATCTTGGTTTTCGTGGGGTTTCAAGCTGAGATATGCATTTCCTGCGATAATCTTGGTGAGACTTCTGTCCGAAGTATGCTGAATCATCTAGATCGCTCTTTTCGAGCTATTTAATTTGAGAAACACGTTTTCTGGTGTTTTCACCACTCCACAGTACGTTTGACATGCAGAACAGGCGATATATTGATTTTCGTGGTGTTTCCAGCTGAGATATGCATTTTCTGCGATAATCTTGGTGGGTCTTTTGTCAGAAGTATACTGAATCATCTAGATCGCTCTTTTCGAGCTATTTAATGCGAGAAACACGTTTTCTGGGGTTTTCACCACTCCACAGTTGGTTGGATATGCAGAACTGGCGATATTTTGGTTTTCGTCGGGTTTCAAGCTGAGATATGCATTTTCTACGATTAGCTTGGTGAAACATCTGTCCAAAGTATGCAGAAACATCGAGAGCGCTCTTTTCGAGCTATTTAATGCGAGAAACACGTTTTCTGGGGTTTTCACCACTCCACAGTTCGTTGGATATGCAGAACAGTAGATATCTTGGTTTTCGTGGGGTTTCAAGCTGAGATATGCATTTTCTACGATAATCCTGGTGAGACTTCTGTCAGAAGTATTCAGGATCTTCGAGAACGCTCTTTTCGAGCTATTTAATGCGAGAAACACGTTTTCTGGTGTTTTCACCACTCCACAGTTCGTTGGATATGCAGAACCGGAGATATCTTGGTTTTCGTGGGGTTTCAAGCAGAGATATGCATTTCCTGCGATAATCTTGGTGAGACTTCTGTCCGAAGTATGCTGAATCATCTAGATCGCTCTTTTCGAGCTATTTAATGCGAGAAACACGTTTTCTGGTGTTTTCACCACTCCACAGTTCGTTTGACATGCAGAACCGGAGATATCTTGGTTTCGGTCGGGTTTCAAGCTGAGATATGCATTTTCTACGGTAATCCTGGTGAGACTTCTGTCAGAAGTATGCAGAATCTTCGTGATCGCACTTTTCGAGCTATTTAATGCGCGAAACACGTTTTCTGGTGTTTTCACCACTCCACGGTACGTTTGATGTGCAGAACCGGAGATAACTCGGTTTTCGTCGGGTTTCAAGCTGAGATATGCATTTTCTACGATAATCTTGGTGAGACTTCTGTCCGAAGTATGCAGAACCATCGAGAGAGCTCTTTTCGAGCTATTTAATGCGAGAAACACGTTTTCTGGGGTTTTCACCACACCACAGTTCGTTGGATATGCAGAACCGGAGATATCTTGGTTTTCGTTGGGTTTCAAGCTGAGATATGCATTACCTGCGATAATCTTGGTGAGACTTTTCTCCGAAGTATGCTGAATCATCTAGATCGCCCTTTTCGAGCTATTTAATGCGAGAAACACGTTTTCTGGGGTTTTCACCACTCCACAGTTGGTTGGATATGCAGAACCGGAGATATCTTGGTTTTCGTGGGGTTTCAAGCTGAGATATGCATTTCCTGCGATAATCTTGGTGAGACTTCTGTCCGAAGTATGCTGAATCATCTAGATCGCTCTTTTCGAGCTATTTAATGCGAGAAACACGTTATCTGGTGTTTTCACCACTCCACAGTGCGTTTGATATGCAGAACCGGCAATATCTTGGTTTTCGTGGGGTTTCAAGCTGAGATATGCATTTTCTGCGATAAGCTTGGTGAAACATCTGTCCGAAGTATGCAGAACCATCGAGAGAGCTCTTTTCGAGCTATTTAATGCGAGAATCACGTTTTCTGGGGTTTTCACCACTCCACTGTTCGTTGGATATGCAGAACCGGAGATATCTTGGTTTTCGTGGGGTTTCAAGCTGAGATATGCATTTCCTGCGATAATCTTGGTGAGACTTCTGTCCGAAGTATGCTGAATCATCTAGATCGCTCTTTTCGAGCTATTTAATTTGAGAAACACGTTTTCTGGTGTTTTCACCACTCCACAGTACGTTTGACATGCAGAACAGGCGATATATTGATTTTCGTGGTGTTTCCAGCTGAGATATGCATTTTCTGCGATAATCTTGGTGGGTCTTTTGTCAGAAGTATACTGAATCATCTAGATCGCTCTTTTCGAGCTATTTAATGCGAGAAACACGTTTTCTGGGGTTTTCACCACTCCACAGTTGGTTGGATATGCAGAACTGGCGATATTTTGGTTTTCGTCGGGTTTCAAGCTGAGATATGCATTTTCTACGATTAGCTTGGTGAAACATCTGTCCAAAGTATGCAGAAACATCGAGAGCGCTCTTTTCGAGCTATTTAATGCGAGAAACACGTTTTCTGGGGTTTTCACCACTCCACAGTTCGTTGGATACGCAGAACAGTAGATATCTTGGTTTTCGTGGGGTTTCAAGCTGAGATATGCATTTTCTACGATAATCCTGGTGAGACTTCTGTCAGATGTATGCAGTATCTTCGAGAACGCTCTTTTCGAGCTACTTAATGTGCGAAACACGTTTTCTGGTGTTTTCACCACTCCACAGTGCGTTTGATATGCAGAACAGGCGATATCTTGATTTTGGTGGTGTTTCCAGCTGATATATGCATTTTCTGCGATAATCTTGGTGGGTCTTTTGTCAGAAGTATGCAGAATCATCTAGATCGCTCTTTTCGAGCTACTTAATGCACGAAACACGTTTTCTGGTGTTTTCACCACTCCACAGTACGTTTGACATGCAGAACCGGAGATATCTTGGTTTCGGTCGGGTTTCAAGCTGAGATATGCATTTTCTACGATAATCTTGGTGAAACATCTGTCCGAAGTAAGCAGAAACATCGAGAGCGCTCTTTTCGAGATATTTAATGCGAGAAACACGTTCTCTGGTTGTTTTCACCACTCCACAGTGCGTTTGATATGCAGAACAGGCGATATCTTGATTTTGGTGGTGTTTCCAGCTGATATATGCATTTTCTGCGATAATCTTGGTGGGTCTTTTGTCAGAAGTATGCAGAATCATCTAGATCGCTCTTTTCGAGCTACTTAATGCAAGAAACACGTTTTGTGGTGTTTTCACCACTCCACAGTACGTTTGACATGCAGAACCGGAGATATCTTGGTTTCGGTCGGGTTTCAAGCTGAGATATGCATTTTCTACGATAATCCTGGTGAGACTTCTGTCAGAAGTATGCAGAATCTTCGAGAACGCTCGTTTCGAGCTACTTAATGCACGAAACACGTTTTCTGGTGTTTTCACCACTCCACAGTACGATTGACATGCAGAACCGGCGATATTTTGGTTTTCGTCGGGTTTCAAGCTGAGATATGCATTTTCTACGATAAGCTTGGTGAAACATCTGTCCAAAGTATGCAGAAACATCGAGAGCGCTCTATTCGAGCTATTTAATGCGAGAAACACGTTTTCTGGGGTTTTCACCACTCCACAGTTCGTTGGATATGCAGGACAGTAGATATCTTGGTTTTCGTGGGGTTTCAAGCTGAGATATGCATTTTCTACGATAATCCTGGTGAGACTTCTGTCAGAAGTATGCAGGATCTTCGAGAACGCTCTTTTCGAGCTATTTAATGCGAGAAACACGTTATCTGGTGTTTTCACCACTCCACAGTGCGTATGATATGCAGAACCGGCGATATCTTGGTTTTCGTGGGGTTTCAAGCTGAGATATGCATTTTCTGCGATAATCTTGGTGGGTCTTTTGTCAGAAGTATGCAGAATCATCCAGATCGCTCTTTTCGAGCTACTTAATGCACGAAACACGTTTTCTGTGGTTTTCACCACTCCACAGTTCGTTGGATATGCAGAACAGTAGATATCTTGGTTTTCGTGCGGTTTCAAGCAGAGATATGCATTTTCTGCGATAATCTTGGTGAGACTTCTGTCCGAAGTATGCAGAATCATCGAGATCGCTCTTTTCGAGCTATTTAATGCGACAAACACGTTATCTGGTGTTTTCAGCACCCCACAGTGCGTTTGATATGCAGAACCAGCGATATCTTGGTTTTCGTGGGGCTTCAAGCTGAGATATGCATTTTTTACGATAATCTTGGTGAGACTTCTGTCCGAAGTATGCTTAACCATCGAGATCGCTCGTTTCGAGCTATTTAATGCGAGAAACACGTTATCTGGTGTTTTCACCACTCCACAGTGCGTATGATATGCAGAACTGGCGATATCTTGGTTTTCGTGGGGCTTCAAGCTGAGATATGCATTTTTTACGATAATCTTGGTGAGACTTCTGTCCGAAGTATGCTGAATAATCGAGATCGCTCTTTTCGAGCTGGTTAGTGCGAGAAACACGTTTTCTGTGGTTTTCACCACTCCACAGTTCGTTGGATATGCAGAACAGTAGATATCTTGGTTTTCGTGCGGTTTCAAGCAGAGATATGCATTTTCTGCGATAATCTTGGTGTGACTTCTGTTAGAAGTATGCAGAATCATCGTGATCGCACTTTTCGAGCTACTTAATGCACGAAACACGTTTTCTGGTGTTTTCACCACTCCACAGTTCGTTGGATATGCAGAACCGGAGATATCTTGGTTTTCGTGATGTTTCAAGCTGAGATATGCATTTCCTGCGATAATCTTGGTCAGACTTCTGTCCGAAGTATGCTGAATCATCGAGATCGCTCTTTTCGAGCTATTTAGTGCGAGGAACACGTTCTCTGGTTGTTTTCACCACTCCACAGTGCGTTTGATATGCAGAACAGGCGATATCTTGATTTTCGTGGTGTTTCCAACTGAGATATGCATTTTCTGCGATAATCTTGGTGGGTCTTTTGTCAGAAGCATGCAGAATAACTCGATCGCTCTTTTCGAGCTACTAAATGCACGAAACACGTTTTCTGGTGTTTTCACCACTCCACAGTTGGTTGGATATGCAGAACCGGAGATATCTTGGTTTTCGTGGGGTTTCAAGCTGAGATATGCATTTCCTGCGATAATCTTGGTGAGACTTCTGTCCGAAGTATGCTGAATCATCTAGATCGCTCTTTTCGAGCTATTTAATTTGAGAAACACGTTATCTGGTGTTTTCACCACTCCACAGTGCGTTTGATATGCAGAACCAACGATATATTGATTTTCGTGGTGTTTCCAGCTGAGATATGCATTTTCTGCGATAATCTTGGTGGGTCTTTTGTCAGAAGTATACTGAATCATCGAGATCGCTCTTTTCGAGCTAGCTAGTGCGAGAAACACGTTATCTGGTGTTTTCACCACTCCACAGTGCGTTGGATATGCAGAACTGGCGATATTTTGGTTTTCGTCGGGTTTCAAGCTGAGATATGCATTTTCTGCGATAATCTTGGTGGGTCTTTTGTCAGAAGTATGCAGAATCATCGAGAGCGCTCTTTTCGAGCTATTTAATGCGAGAAACACGTTTTCTGGGGTTTTCACCACTCCACAGTTCGTTGGATATGCAGAACAGTAGATATCTTGGTTTTCGTGGGGTTTCAAGCTGAGATATGCATTTTCTACGATAATCCTGGTGAGACTTCTGTCAGATGTATGCAGTATCTTCGAGAACGCTCTTTTCGAGCTACTTAATGTGCGAAACACGTTTTCTGGTGTTTTCACCACTCCACGGGACGTTTGATGTGCAGAATCGGAGATAACTCGGTTTTCGTCGGGTTTCAAGCTGAGATATGCATTTTCTACGATAATCTTGGTGAGACTTCTGTCAGAAGTATGCAGGATCTTCGAGAACGCTCTTCTCGTGCTATTTAATGCGAGAAACACGTTATCTGGTGTGTTCACCACACCACAGTGCGTTTGATATGCAGTACCAGCGATACCTTGGTTTTCGTGGGGTTTCAAGCTGAGATCTGCATTTTTTACAATAATCTTGGTGAGACTTCTGTCCGAAGTATGCAGAATCATCGAGATCGCTCTAGTCGAGCTATTTAATGCGAGAAACACGTGCTCTGGTTGTTTTCACCACTCCACAGTGCGTTTGATATGCAGAACAGGCGATATCTTGATTTTGGTGGTGTTTCGAGCTGATATATGCATTTTCTGCGATAATCTTGGTGGGTCTTTTGTCAGCAGTATGCAGAATCATCTAGATCGCTCTTTTCGAGCTACTTAATGCACGAAACACGTTTTCTGGTGTTTTCACCACTCCACAGTACGTTTGACATGCAGAACCGGAGATATCTTGGTTTCGGTCGGGTTTCAAGCTGAGATATGCATTTTCTACGATAATCTTGGTGAAACATCTGTCCGAAGTATGCAGAAACATCGAGAGCGCTCTTTTCGAGTTATTTAATGCGAGAAACACGTTCTCTGGTTGTTTTCACCACTCCACAGTGCGTTTGATATGCAGAACAGGCGATATCTTGATTTTGGTGGTGTTTCCAGCTGATATATGCATTTTCTGCGATAATCTTGGTGGGTCTTTTGTCAGAAGTATGCAGAATCATCTAGATCGCTCTTTTCGAGCTACTTAATGCAAGAAACACGTTTTCTGGTGTTTTCACCACTCCACAGTACGATTGACATGCAGAACCGGCGATATTTTGGTTTTCGTCGGGTTTCAAGCTGAGATATGCATTTTCTACGATAAGCTTGGTGAAACATCTGTACAAAGTATGCAGAAACATCGAGAGCGCTCTATTCGAGCTATTTAATGCGAGAAACACGTTTTCTGGGGTTTTCGCCACTCCACAGTTCGTTGGATATGCAGGACAGTAGATATCTTGGTTTTCGTGGGGTTTCAAGCTGAGATATGCATTTTCTACGATAATCCTGGTGAGACTTCTGTCAGAAGTATGCAGGATCTTCGAGAACGCTCTTTTCGAGCTATTTAATGCGAGAAACACGTTATCTGGTGTTTTCACCACTCCACAGTGCGTTTGATATGCAGAACAGTAGATATCTTGGTTTTCGTGGGGTTTCAAGCTGAGATATGCATTTTCTGCGATATTCCTGGTGAGACTTCTATCAGAAGTATGAAGAATCTTCGAGAACGCCCTTTTCGAGCTACTTAATGCGCGAAACACGTTTTCTGGTGTTTTCACCACTCCACGGTACGTTTGATGTGTAGAACCGGAGATAACTCGGTTTTCGTCGGGTGTCAAGCTGAGATATGCATTTTCTGCGATAATCTTGGTGAGACTTCTGTCCGAAGTATGCAGAATCATCGAGATCGCTCTTTTCGAGCTATTTAATGCGACAAACACGTTATCTGGTGTTTTCAGCACCCCACAGTGCGTTTGATATGCAGAACCAGCGATATCTTGGTTTTCGTGGGGCTTCAAGCTGAGATATGCATTTTTTACGATAATCTTGGTGAGACTTCTGTCCGAAGTATGCTTAACCATCGAGATCGCTCGTTTCGAGCTATTTAATGCGAGAAACACGTTATCTGGTGTTTTCACCACTCCACAGTGCGTTTGATATGCAGAACAGTAGATATCTTGGTTTTCGTGGGGTTTCAAGCTGAGATATGCATTTTCTGCGATAATCTTTGTGAGACTTCTGTCCGAAGTATGCAGAATCATCGAGATCGCTCTTTTCGAGCTATTTAATGCGACAAACACGTTATCTGGTGTTTTCAGCACCCCACAGTGCGTTTGATATGCAGAACCAGCGATATCTTGGTTTTCGTGGGGCTTCAAGCTGAGATATGCATTTTTTACGATAATCTTGGTGAGACTTCTGTCCGAAGTATGCTGAATAATCGAGATCGCTCTTTTCGAGCTGGTTAGTGCGAGAAACACGTTTTCTGTGGTTTTCACCACTCCACAGTTCGTTGGATATGCAGAACAGTAGATATCTTGGTTTTCGTGCGGTTTCAAGCAGAGATATGCATTTTCTGCGATAATCTTGGTGTGACTTCTGTTAGAAGTATGCAGAATCATCGTGATCGCACTTTTCGAGCTACTTAATGCACGAAACACGTTTTCTGGTGTTTTCACCACTCCACAGTTCGTTGGATATGCAGAACCGGAGATATCTTGGTTTTCGTGGTGTTTCAAGCTGAGATATGCATTTCCTGCGATAATCTTGGTCAGACTTCTGTCCGAAGTATGCTGAATCATCGAGATCGCTCTTTTCGAGCTATTTAATGCGAGGAACACGTTCTCTGGTTGTTTTCACCACTCCACAGTGCGTTTGATATGCAGAACAGGCGATATCTTGATTTTCGTGGTGTTTCCAACTGAGATATGCATTTTCTGCGATAATCTTGGTGGGTCTTTTGTCAGAAGCATGCAGAATAACTCGATCGCTCTTTTCGAGCTACTTAATGCACGAAACACGTTTTCTGGTGTTTTCACCACGCCACAGTTGGTTGGATATGCAGAACCGGAGATATCTTGGTTTTCGTGGGGTTTCAAGCTGAGATATGCATTTCCTGCGATAATCTTGGTGAGACTTCTGTCCGAAGTATGCTGAATCATCTAGATCGCTCTTTTCGAGCTATTTAATGCGAGAAACACGTTATCTGGTGTTTTCACCACTCCACAGTGCGTATGATATGCAGAACCGGCAATATCTTGGTTTTCGTGAGGTTTCGAGCTGAGATATGCATTTTTTGCGATAATATTGGTGAGACTTCAGTCAGAAGTATGCAGAATCATCTAGATCGCTCTTTTCGAGCTACTTAATGCACGAAACACGTTATCTGGTGTTTTCACCACTCCACAGTGCGTTGGATATGCAGAACTGTCCATATTTTGGTTTTCGTCGGGTTTCAAGCTGAGTTATGCATTTTCTACGATTAGTTTGGTGAAACATCTGTCCAAAGTATGCAGAAACATCGAGAGCGCTCTTTTCGAGCTATTTAATGCGAGAAACACGTTTTCTGGGGTTTTCACCACTCCACAGTTCGTTTGATATGCAGAACAGGCGATATCTTGATTTTGGTGGTGTTTCCAGCTGATATATGCATTTTCTGCGATAATCTTGGTGGGTCTTTTGTCAGAAGTATGCAGAATCATCTAGATCGCTCTTTTCGAGCTACTTAATGCAAGAAACACGTTTTCTGGTGTTTTCACCACTCCACAGTACGATTGACATGCAGAACCGGCGATATTTTGGTTTTCGTCGGGTTTCAAGCTGAGATATGCATTTTCTACGATAAGCTTGGTGAAACATCTGTACAAAGTATGCAGAAACATCGAGAGCGCTCTATTCGAGCTATTTAATGCGAGAAACACGTTTTCTGGGGTTTTCGCCACTCCACAGTTCGTTGGATATGCAGGACAGTAGATATCTTGGTTTTCGTGGGGTTTCAAGCTGAGATATGCATTTTCTACGATAATCCTGGTGAGACTTCTGTCAGAAGTATGCAGGATCTTCGAGAACGCTCTTTTCGAGCTATTTAATGCGAGAAACACGTTATCTGGTGTTTTCACCACTCCACAGTGCGTTTGATATGCAGAACAGTAGATATCTTGGTTTTCGTGGGGTTTCAAGCTGAGATATGCATTTTCTGCGATATTCCTGGTGAGACTTCTATCAGAAGTATGAAGAATCTTCGAGAACGCCCTTTTCGAGCTACTTAATGCGCGAAACACGTTTTCTGGTGTTTTCACCACTCCACGGTACGTTTGATGTGTAGAACCGGAGATAACTCGGTTTTCGTCGGGTGTCAAGCTGAGATATGCATTTTCTGCGATAATCTTGGTGAGACTTCTGTCCGAAGTATGCAGAATCATCGAGATCGCTCTTTTCGAGCTATTTAATGCGACAAACACGTTATCTGGTGTTTTCAGCACCCCACAGTGCGTTTGATATGCAGAACCAGCGATATCTTGGTTTTCGTGGGGCTTCAAGCTGAGATATGCATTTTTTACGATAATCTTGGTGAGACTTCTGTCCGAAGTATGCTTAACCATCGAGATCGCTCGTTTCGAGCTATTTAATGCGAGAAACACGTTATCTGGTGTTTTCACCACTCCACAGTGCGTTTGATATGCAGAACAGTAGATATCTTGGTTTTCGTGGGGTTTCAAGCTGAGATATGCATTTTCTGCGATAATCTTTGTGAGACTTCTGTCCGAAGTATGCAGAATCATCGAGATCGCTCTTTTCGAGCTATTTAATGCGACAAACACGTTATCTGGTGTTTTCAGCACCCCACAGTGCGTTTGATATGCAGAACCAGCGATATCTTGGTTTTCGTGGGGCTTCAAGCTGAGATATGCATTTTTTACGATAATCTTGGTGAGACTTCTGTCCGAAGTATGCTGAATAATCGAGATCGCTCTTTTCGAGCTGGTTAGTGCGAGAAACACGTTTTCTGTGGTTTTCACCACTCCACAGTTCGTTGGATATGCAGAACAGTAGATATCTTGGTTTTCGTGCGGTTTCAAGCAGAGATATGCATTTTCTGCGATAATCTTGGTGTGACTTCTGTTAGAAGTATGCAGAATCATCGTGATCGCACTTTTCGAGCTACTTAATGCACGAAACACGTTTTCTGGTGTTTTCACCACTCCACAGTTCGTTGGATATGCAGAACCGGAGATATCTTGGTTTTCGTGGTGTTTCAAGCTGAGATATGCATTTCCTGCGATAATCTTGGTCAGACTTCTGTCCGAAGTATGCTGAATCATCGAGATCGCTCTTTTCGAGCTATTTAATGCGAGGAACACGTTCTCTGGTTGTTTTCACCACTCCACAGTGCGTTTGATATGCAGAACAGGCGATATCTTGATTTTCGTGGTGTTTCCAACTGAGATATGCATTTTCTGCGATAATCTTGGTGGGTCTTTTGTCAGAAGCATGCAGAATAACTCGATCGCTCTTTTCGAGCTACTTAATGCACGAAACACGTTTTCTGGTGTTTTCACCACGCCACAGTTGGTTGGATATGCAGAACCGGAGATATCTTGGTTTTCGTGGGGTTTCAAGCTGAGATATGCATTTCCTGCGATAATCTTGGTGAGACTTCTGTCCGAAGTATGCTGAATCATCTAGATCGCTCTTTTCGAGCTATTTAATGCGAGAAACACGTTATCTGGTGTTTTCACCACTCCACAGTGCGTATGATATGCAGAACCGGCAATATCTTGGTTTTCGTGAGGTTTCGAGCTGAGATATGCATTTTTTGCGATAATATTGGTGAGACTTCAGTCAGAAGTATGCAGAATCATCTAGATCGCTCTTTTCGAGCTACTTAATGCACGAAACACGTTATCTGGTGTTTTCACCACTCCACAGTGCGTTGGATATGCAGAACTGTCCATATTTTGGTTTTCGTCGGGTTTCAAGCTGAGTTATGCATTTTCTACGATTAGCTTGGTGAAACATCTGTCCAAAGTATGCAGAAACATCGAGAGCGCTCTTTTCGAGCTATTTAATGCGAGAAACACGTTTTCTGGGGTTTTCACCACTCCACAGTTCGTTGGATATGCAGAACAGTAGATATCTTGGTTTTCGTGGGGTTTCAAGCTGAGATATGCATTTTCTACGATAATCCTGGTGAGACTTCTGTCAGATGTATGCAGAATCATCTAGATCGCTCTTTTCGAGCTACTTAATGCACGAAACACGTTTTGTGGTGTTTTCACCACTCCACAGTACGTTTGACATGCAGAACCGGAGATATCTTGGTTTCGGTCGGGTTTCAAGCTGAGATATGCATTTTCTACGATAATCCTGGTGAGACTTCTGTCAGAAGTATGCAGAATCTTCGAGAACGCTCGTTTCGAGCTACTTAATGCACGAAACACGTTTTCTGGTGTTTTCACCACTCCACAGTACGATTGACATGCAGAACCGGCGATATTTTGGTTTTCGTCGGGTTTCAAGCTGAGATATGCATTTTCTACGATAAGCTTGGCGAAACATCTGTCCAAAGTATGCAGAAACATCGAGAGCGCTCTATTCGAGCTATTTAATGCGGGAAACATGTTTTCTGGGGTTTTCACCACTCCACAGTTCGTTGGATATGAAGGACAGTAGATATCTTGGTTTTCGTGGGGTTTCAAGCTGAGATATGCATTTTCGACGATAATCCTGGTGAGACTTCTGTCAGAAGTATGCAGGATCTTCGAGAACGCTCTTTTCGAGCTATTTAATGCGAGAAACACGTTATCTGGTGTTTTCACCACTCCACAGTGCGTATGATATGCAGAACCGGCGATATCTTGGTTTTCGTGGGGTTTCAAGCTGAGATATGCATTTTCTGCGATAATCATGGTGGGTCTTTTGTCAGAAGTATGCAGAATCTTCCAGATCGCTCTTTTCGAGCTACTTAATGCACGAAACACGTTTTCTGGTGTTTTCACCAGTCCACAGTACGTTTGACATGCAGAACCGGAGATATCTTGGTTTCGGTCGGGTTTCAAGCTGAGATATGCATTTTCTACGATAATCCTGGTGAGACTTCTGTCAGAACTGTGCAGAATCTTCGAGAACGCTCTTTTCGAGCTACTTAATGCGCGAAACACGTTTTCTGGTGTTTTCACCACTCCACGGTACGTTTGATGTGCAGAACAGGCGATATCTTGATTTTGGTGGGGTTTCCAGCTGAAATATGCATTTTCTGCGATAATCTTGGTGTTTCATCTATGAGAAGTATGCAGAATCATCGAGAACGCTCTTTTCGAGCTAGTTAATGCGAGAAACACGTTTTCTGGTGTTTTCACCACGCCACAGTGCGTTTGATATGCAGAACAGTAGATATCTTGGTTTTCGTGGGGTTTCAAGCTGAGATATGCATTTTCTGCGATAAGCTTGGTGAGACTTCTGTCCCAAGTATGCTGAATCATCTAGATCGCTCTTTTCGAGCTATTCAATGCGAGAAACACGTTATCTGGTGTTTTCACCACTCCTCAGTGCGTTTGATATGCAGAACCGGCGATATCTTGGTTTTCGTGGGGTTTCAAGCTGAGATATGCATTTTCTGCGATATTCCTGGTGAGACTTCTGTCAGAAGTATGAAGAATCTTCGAGAACGCCCTTTTTGAGCTACTTAATGCGCGAAACACGTTTTCTGGTGTTTTCACCACTCCACGGTACGTTTGATGTGCAGAACCGGAGATAACTCGGTTTTCGTCGGGTGTCAAGCTGAGATATGCATTTTCTGCGATAATCTTGGTGAGACTTCTGTCCGAAGTATGCAGAATCATCGAGATCGCTCTTTTCGAGCTATTTAATGCGACAAACACGTTATCTGGTGTTTTCAGCACCCCACAGTGCGTTTGATATGCAGAACCAGCGATATCTTGGTTTTCGTGGGGCTTCAAGCTGAGATATGCATTTTTTACGATAATCTTGGTGAGACTTCTGTCCGAAGTATGCTTAACCATCGAGATCGCTCGTTTCGAGCTATTTAATGCGAGAAACACGTTATCTGGTGTTTTCACCACTCCACAGTGCGTATGATATGCAGAACTGGCGATATCTTGGTTTTCGTGCGGTTTCAAGCAGAGATATGCATTTTCTGCGATAATCTTGGTGTGACTTCTGTTAGAAGTATGCAGAATCATCGTGTTCGCACTTTTCGAGCCACTTAATGCACGAAACACGTTTTCTGGTGTTTTCACCACTCCACAGTTCGTTGGACATGCAGAACCGGAGATATCTTGGTTTTCGTGGTGTTTCAAGCTGAGATATGCATTTCCTGCGATAATGTTGGTCAGACTTCTGTCCGAAGTATGCTGAATCATCGAGATCGCTCTTTTCGAGCTATTTAATGCGAGAAACACGTTATCTGGTGTTTTCACCACTCCACAGTGCGTATGATATGCAGAACCGGCGATATCTTGGTTTTCGTGGGGTTTCATGCTGAGATATGCATTTTCTGCGATAATCTTGGTGAGACTTCTGTCCGAAGTATGCTGAATAATCGAGATCGCTCTTTTCGAGCTGGTTAGTGCGAGAAACACGTTTTCTGTGGTTTTCACCACTCCACAGTTCGTTGGATATGCACAACAGTAGATATCTTGGTTTTCGTGGTGTTTCCAGCTGAGATACGCATTTTCTGCTATAATCCTGGTGAGACTTCTGTCAGAAGTATGCAGAATCTTCGAGAACGCTCTTTTCGAGCTACGTAATGCGCGTAACACGTTTTCTGGTGTTTTCACCACTCCACGGTACGTTTGATGTGCAGAACCGGAGATAACTCGGTTTTCGTCGGGTTTCAAGCTGAGATATGCATTTTCTACGATAATCTTGGTGAGACTTCTGTCCGAAGTATGCTGAATCATCGAGATCGCTCTTTTCGAGCTATTTAATGCGAGAAACACGTTCTCTGGTTGTTTTCACCACTCCACAGTGCGTTTGATATACAGAACAGGCGATATCTTGATTTTCGTGGTGTTTCCAGCTGAGATATGCATTTTCTGCGATAATCTTGGTGGGTCTTTTATCAGAAGTATGCAGAATCATCTACATCGCTCTTTTCGAGCTACTTAATGCACGAAACACGTTTTCTGGTGATTTCACCACTCCACAGTGCGTTTGATATGCAGAACCGGCGATATCTTGGTTTTCGTGGGGTTTCAAGCTGAGATATGCATTTTCTGCGATAATCTTGGTGAGACTTCTGTCGGAAGTATGCTGAATCATCGAGATCGCTCTTTTCGAGCTAGTTAGTGCGAGAAACACGTTATCTGGTGTTTTCACCACTCCACAGTGCATTTGATATGCAGAACAGTACATATCTTGGTTTTCGTGGGGTTTCAAGCTGAGATTTGTATTTTCTGCGATAATCTTGGTGGGTCTTTTGTCAGAAGAATGCAGAATCATCTAGATCGCTCTTTTCGAGCTACTTAATGCACGAAACACGTTTTCTTGTGTTTTCACCACTCCGCAGTACGTTTGAAATGCAGAACCGGAGATATCTTGGTTTCGGTCGGGTTTCAAGCTGAGATATGCATTTTCTACGATAACCCTGGTGAGACTTCTGTCAGAAGTATAAAGAATCTTCGAGAACGCTCTTTTCGAGCTACTTAATGCGCGAAACACGTTTTCTGGTGTTTTCACCAATCCACGGTACGTTTGATGTGCAGAACCGGAGATAACTCGGTTTTCGTCGGGTTTCAAGCTGAGATATGCATTTTCTACGATAATGTTGGTGAGACTTCTGTCAGGAGTATGCAGAATCTTCGAGAACGCTCTTTTCGAGCTACTTAATGCACGAAACACGTTTTCTGGTGTTTTCACCACACCACAGTACGTGTGAAATGCAGAACAGTAGATATCTTGGTTTTCGTGGGGTTTCAAGCTGAGATATGCATTTTCTGCGATAAGCTTGGTGAGACTTCTGTCCCAAGTATGCTGAATCATCTAGATCGCTCTTTTCGAGCTATTCAATGCGAGAAACACGTTATCTGGTGTTTTCACCACTCCTCAGTGCGTTTGATATGCAGCACCGGCGATATCTTGGTTTTCGTGGGGTTTCAAGCTGAGATATGCATTTTCTGCGATATTCCTGGTGAGACTTCTGTCAGAAGTATGAAGAATCTTCGAGAACGCCCTTTTCGAGCTACTTAATGCGCGAAACACGTTTTCTGGTGTTTTCACCACTCCACGGTACGTTTGATGTGCAGAACCGGAGATAACTCGGTTTTCGTCGGGTTTCAAGCTGAGATATGCATTTTCTGCGATAATCTTGGTGAGACTTCTGTCCGAAGTATGCAGAATCATCGAGATCGCTCTTTTCGAGCTATTTAATGCGAGAATCACGTTATCTGGTGTTTTCACCACTCCACAGTGCGTTTGATATGCAGTACCAGCGATATCTTGGTTTTCGTGGGGTTTCATGCTGAGATATGCATTTTTTACGATCATCTTGGTGAGACTTCTGTCCGAAGTATGCAGAATCATCGATATCGCTCTATTCGAGCTATTTAATGCGACAAACACGTTATCTGGTGTTTTCAGCACCCCACAGTGCGTTTGATATGCAGAACCAGCGATATCTTGGTTTTCGTGGGGTTTCAAGCTGAGATATGCATTTTCTGCGATAATCTTGGTGAGACTTCTGTCCGAAGTATGCTGAATCATCGAGATCGCTCTTTTCGAGCTAGTTAGTGCGAGAAACACGATATCTGGTGTTTTCACCACTCCACAGTGCGTTTGATATGCGGAACAGTACATATCTTGGTTTTCGTGGGGTTTCATGCTGAGATTTGCATTTTCTGCGATAATCTTGGTGGGTCTTTTGTCAGAAGAATGCAGAATCATCTAGATCGCTCTTTTCGAGCTACTTAATGCACGAAACACGTTTTCTGGTGTTTTCACCACTCCGCAGTACGTTTGAAATGCAGAACCGGAGATATCTTGGATTCGGTCGGGTTTCAAGCTGAGATATGCATTTTCTACGATAACCCTGGTGAGACTTCTGTCAGAAGTATAAAGAATCTTCGAGAACGCTCTTTTCGAGCTACTGAATGCGCGAAACACGTTTTCTGGTGTTTTCACCAATCCACGGTACGTTTGATGTGCAGAACCGGAGATAACTTGGTTTTCGTCGGGTTTCAAGCTGACATATGCATTTTCTACGATAATCTTGGTGAGACTTCTGTCAGAAGTACGCAGGATCTTCGAGAACGCTCTTTTCGAGCTATTTAATGCGAGAAACACGTTATCTGGTGTTTTCACCACACCACAGTACGTGTGAAATGCAGAACAGTAGATATCTTGGTTTTCGTGGGGTTTCAAGCTGAGATATGCATTTTCTGCGATAAGCTTGGTGAGACTTCTGTCCCAAGTATGCTGAATCATCTAGATCGCTCTTTTCGAGCTATTCAATGCGAGAAACACGTTATCTGGTGTTTTCACCACTCCTCAGTGCGTTTGATATGCAGCACCGGCGATATCTTGGTTTTCGTGGGGTTCAAGCTGAGATATGCATTTTCTGCGATAAGCTTGGTGAGACTTCTGTCCCAAGTATGCTGAATCATCTAGATCGCTCTTTTCGAGCTATTCAATGCGAGAAAGACGTTATCTGGTGTTTTCACCACTCCTCAGTGCGTTTGATATGCAGCACCGGCGATATCTTGGTTTTCGTGGGGTTTCAAGCTGAGATATGCATTTTCTGCGATATTCCTGGTGAGACTTCTGTCAGAAGTATGAAGAATCTTCGAGAACGCCCTTTTCGAGCTACTTAATGCGCGAAACACGTTTTCTGGTGTTTTCACCACTCCACGGTACGTTTGATGTGCAGAACCGGAGATAACTCGGTTTTCGTCGGGTTTCAAGCTGAGATATGCATTTTCTGCGATAATCTTGGTGAGACTTCTGTCGGAAGTATGCAGAATCATCGAGATCGCTCTTTTCGAGCTATTTAATGCGAGAATCACGTTCTCTGGTTGTTTTCACCACTCCACAGTGCGTTTGATATGCAGAACAGGCGATATCTTGATTTTCGTGGTGTTTCCAGCTGAGATATGCATTTTCTGCGATAATCTTGGTGGGTCTTTTATCAGAAGAATGCAGAATCATCTACATCGCTCTTTTCGAGCTACTTAATGCACGAAACACGTTTTCTGGTGTTTTCACCACTCCACAGTGCGTTTGATATGCAGAACCGGCGATATCTTGGTTTTCGTGGGGTTTCAAGCTGAGATATGCATTTTCTGCGATAATCTTGGTGAGACTTCTGTCCGAAGTATGCTGAATCATCGAGATCGCTCTTTTCGAGCTAGTTAGTGCGAGAAACACGATATCTGGTGTTTTCACCACTCCACAGTGCGTTTGATATGCGGAACAGTACATATCTTGGTTTTCGTGGGGTTTCATGCTGAGATTTGCATTTTCTGCGATAATCTTGGTGGGTCTTTTGTCAGAAGAATGCAGAATCATCTAGATCGCTCTTTTCGAGCTACTTAATGCACGAAACACGTTTTCTGGTGTTTTCACCACTCCGCAGTACGTTTGAAATGCAGAACCGGAGATATCTTGGATTCGGTCGGGTTTCAAGCTGAGATATGCATTTTCTACGATAACCCTGGTGAGACTTCTGTCAGAAGTATAAAGAATCTTCGAGAACGCTCTTTTCGAGCTACTGAATGCGCGAAACACGTTTTCTGGTGTTTTCACCAATCCACGGTACGTTTGATGTGCAGAACCGGAGATAACTTGGTTTTCGTCGGGTTTCAAGCTGAGATATGCATTTTCTACGATAATCTTGGTGAGACTTCTGTCAGAAGTACGCAGGAACTTCGAGAACGCTCTTTTCGAGCTATTTCATGCGAGAAACACGTTATCTGGTGTTTTCACCACTCCACAGTGCGTTTGATATGCAGAACCGGCGATATCTTGGTTTTCGTGGGGTTTCAAGCTGAGATATGCATTTTCTGCGATATTCCTGGTGAGACTTCTGTCAGAAGTATGCAGAATCTTCGAGAACGCTCTTTTCGAGCTACTTAATGCACGAAACACGTTTTCTGGTGTTTTCACCACTCCACAGTACGTTTGACATGCAGAACAGTAGAAATCTTGGTTTTCGTGGGGTTTCAAGCTGAGATATGCATTTTCTGCGATAAGCTTGGTGAGACTTCTGTCCCAAGTATGCTGAATCATCTAGATCGCTCTTTTCGAGCTATTCAATGCGAGAAACACGTTATCTGGTGCTTTCACCACTCCTCAGTGCGTTTGATATGCAGCACCGGCGATATCTTGGTTTTCGTGGGGTTTCAAGCTGAGATATGCATTTTCTGCGATATTCCTGGTGAGACTTCTGTCAGAAGTATGAAGAACCTTCGAGAACGCGCTTTTCGAGCTACTTAATGCGCGAAACACGTTTTCTGGTGTTTTCACCACTCCACGGTACGTTTGATGTGCAGAACCGGAGATAACTCGGTTTTCGTCGGGTTTCAAGCTGAGATATGCATTTTCTGCGATAATCTTGGTGAGACTTCTGTCCGAAGTATGCAGAATCATCGAGATCGTTCTTTTCGAGCTATTTAATGCGAGAATCACGTTATCTGGTGTTTTCACCACTCCTCAGTGCGTTTGATATGCAGCACCGGCGATATCTTGATTTTCGTGGGGTTTCAAGCTGAGATATGCATTTTCTGCGATATTCCTGGTGAGACTTCTGTCAGAAGTATGAAGAATCTTCGAGAACGCGCTTTTCGAGCTACTTAATGCGCGAAACACGTTTTCTGGTGTTTTCACCACTCCACGGTACGTTTGATGTGCAGAACCGGAGATAACTCGGTTTTCGTCGGGTTTCAAGCTGAGATATGCATTTTCTGCGATAATCTTGATGAGACTTCTGTCCGAAGTATGCAGAATCATCGAGATCGCTCTTTTCGAGCTATTTAATGCGAGAATCACGTTATCTGGTGTTTTCACCACTCCTCAGTGCGTTTGATATGCAGCACCGGCGATATCTTGGTTTTCGTGGGGTTTCAAGCTGAGATATGCATTTTCTGCGATATTCCTGGTGAGACTTCTGTCAGAAGTATGAAGAATCTTCGAGAACGCCCTTTTCGAGCTACTTAATGCGCGAAACACGTTTTCTGGTGTTTTCACCACTCCACGGTACGTTTGATGTGCAGAACCGGAGATAACTCGGTTTTCGTCGGGTTTCAAGCTGAGATATGCATTTTCTGTGATAATCTTGGTGAGACTTCTGTCCGAAGTATGCAGAATCATCGAGATCGCTCTTTTCGAGCTATTTAATGCGAGAATCACGTTATCTGGTGTTTTCACCAATCCACGGTACGTTTGATGTGCAGAACCGGAGATAACTCGGTTTTCGTCGGGTTTCAAGCTGAGATATGCATTCTCTACGATAATCTTGGTGAGACTTCTGTCAGAAGTACGCAGGATCTTCGAGAACGCTCTTTTCGAGCTATTTAATGCGAGAAACACGTTATCTGGTGTTTTCACCACTCCACAGTGCGTTTGATATGCAGAACCGGCGATATCTTGGTTTTCGTGGGGTTTCATGCTGAGATATGCATTTTTTACGATCATCTTGGTGAGACTTCTGTCCGATGTATGCAGAATCATCGATATCGCTCTATTCGAGCTATTTAATGCGACAAACACGTTATCTAGTGTTTTCAGCACCCCACAGTGCGTTTGATATGCAGAACCAGCGATATCTTGGTTTTCGTGGGGTTTCAAGCTGAGATATGCATTTTTTACGATCATCTTGGTGAGACTTCTGTCCGAAGTATGCTTAATCATCGAGATCGCTCGTTTCGAGCTATTTAATGCGAGAAACACGTTATCTGGTGTTTTCACCACTCCACAGTGCGTATGATATGCAGAACCGGCGATATCTTGCTTTTCGTGTGGTTTCAAGCTGAGATATGCATTTTCTGCGATAAGCTTTGTGAGACTTCTGTCCGAAGTATGCTGAAACATCGAGATCGCTCTTTTCGAGCTAGTTAATGCAAGAAGAACCTTATCCGGTGTTTTCACTACTCCACAGTGCGTTTGATATGCAGAACCGGCGATATCTTGGTTTTCGTGGGGTTTCAAGCTGAGATATGCATTTTTTACGATCATCTTGGTGAGACTTCTGTCCGAAGTATGCTTAATCATCGAGATCGCTCGTTTCGAGCTATTTAATGCGAGAATCACGTTATCTGGTGTTTTCACCACTCCACAGTGCGTTTGATATGCAGTACCAGCGATATCTTGGTTTTCGTAGGGTTTCATGCTGAGATATGCATTTTTTACGATCATCTTGGAGAGACTTCTGTCCGAAGTATGCAGAATCATCGAGATCGCTCTTTTCGAGCTATTTAATGCGAGGAACACGTTCTCTGGTTGTTTTCACCACTCCACAGTGCGTTTGATATGCAGAACAGGCGATATCTTGATTTTCGTGGTGTTTCCAGCTGAGATATGCACTTTCTGCGATAATCTTGGTGGGTCTTTTGTCAGAAGTATGCAGAATCATCTAGATCGCTCTTTTCGAGCTACTTAATGCACGAAACACGTTTTCTGGTGTTTTCACCACTCCATGGTACGTTTGATGTGCAGAACCGGAGATAACTCGGTTTTCGTCGGGTTTCAAGCTGAGATATGCATTTTCTACGATAATCTTGGTGAGACTTCTGTCCGAAGTATGCAGAATCATCGATATCGCTCTATTCGAGCTATTTAATGCCACAAACACGTTATCTAGTGTTTTCAGCACCCCACAGTGCGTTTGATATGCAGAACCAGCGATATCTTGGTTTTCGTGGGGTTTCAAGCTGAGATATGCATTTTTTACGATAATCTTGGTTAGACTTCTGTCCGAAGTATGCTTAATCAGCGAGATCGCTCGTTTCGAGCTATTTAATGCGAGAAACACGTTATCTGTTGTTTTCACCACTCCACAGTGCGTATGATATGCAGAACCGGCGATATCTTGCTTTTCGTGTGGTTTCAAGCTGAGATATGCATTTTCTGCGATAAGCTTGGTGAGACTTCTGTCCGAAGTATGCTGAAACATCGAGATCGCTCTTTTCGAGCTAGTTAATGCAAGAAGAACCTTATCCGGTGTTTTCACTACTCCACAGTGCGTTTGATATGCAGAACCGGCGATATCTTGGTTTTCGTGGGGTTTCAAGCTGAGATATGCATTTTCTGCGATAATCTTGGTGAGACTTCTGTCCGAAGTATGCTGAATAATCGAGATCGCTCTTTTCGAGCTGGTTAGTGCGAGAAACACGTTTTCTATGGTTTTCACCACTCCACAGTTCGTTGGATATGCAGAACAGTAGATATCTTGGTTTTCGTGGGGTTTCAAGCAGAGATATGCATTTTCTGCGATAATCTTGGTGTGACTTCTGTTAGAAGTATGCAGAATCATCGTGATCGCACTTTTCGAGCTATTTAATGCGAGAAACACGTTATCTGGTGTTTTCACCACTCCGCAGTTGGTTGGATATGCAGAACCGGCGATATTTTGGTTTTCGTCGGGTTTCAAGCTGAGATATGCATTTTCTACGATAATCTTGGTGAAACATCTGTCAGAAGTATGCAGAATCTTCGAGAACGCTCTTTTCGAGCTACGTAATGCGCGTAACACGTTTTCTGGTGTTTTCACCACTCCACGGTACGTTTGATGTGCAGAACCGGAGATAACTCGGTTTTCGTCGGGTTTCAAGCTGAGATATGCATTTTCTGCGATAATCTTGGTGAGACTTCTGTCCGAAGTATGCTGAATCATCGAGATCGCTCTTTTCGAGCAAGTTAGTGCGAGAAACACGTTATCTGGTGTTTTCACCACTCCACAGTGCGTTTGATATGCAGAACAGTACATATCTTGGTTTTCGTGGGGTTTCAAGCTGAGATTTGCATTTTCTGCGATAATCTTGGTGGGTCTTTTGTCAGAAGTATGCAGAATCATCTAGTTCGCTCTTTTCGAGCTACTTAATGCAGGAAACACGTTTTCTGGTGTTTTCACCACTCCACAGTACGTTTGATATGCAGAACCGGCGATATCTTGATTTTCGTGGTGTTTTCAGCTGAGATATGCATTTTCTACGATAATTTTGGTGAGACTTCTGTCAGAAGTATGCAGAATCTTCGAGAACGCTCTTTTCGAGCTACTTAATGCACGAAACACGTTTTCTGGTGTTTTCACCACTCCACAGTACGTTTGACATGCAGTACCGGAGATATCTTGGTTTCGGCCGGGTTTCAAGCTGAGATATGCATTTTCTACGATAATCCTGGTGAGACTTCTGTCAGAAGTATGCAGAACCTTCGAGATCGCACTTTTCGAGCTATTTAATGCGAGAAACACGTTAGCTGGTGGTTTGACCACTCCACAGTGCGTTTGATATGTAGAGACGCCGATAACTTGGTTTTCGTGGGGTTTCCAGCTGAAATATGCATTTTCTGCGATAATCTTGGTGAGACTTCTGTCCCAAGTATGCTGAATCATCTAGATCGCTCTTTTCGAGCTATTCAATGCGAGAAACACGTTATCTGGTGTTTTCACCACTCCTCAGTGCGTTTGATATGCAGAACCGGCGATATCTTGGTTTTCGTGGCGTTTCAAGCTGAGATATGCATTTTCTGCGATATTCCTGGTGAGACTTCTGTCAGAAGTATGAAGAATCTTCGAGAGCGCCCTTTTCGAGCTACTTAATGCGCGAAACACGTTTTCTGGTGTTTTCACCACTCCACGGTACGTTTGATGTGCAGAACCGGAGATAACTCGGTTTTCGTCGGGTTTCAAGCTGAGATATGCATTTTCTGCGATAATCTTGGTGAGACTTCTGTCCGAAGTATGCAGAATCATCGAAATCGCTCTTTTCGAGCTATTTAATGCGAGAATCACGTTATCTGGTGTATTCAACACTCCACAGTGCGTTTGATATGCAGTACCAGCGATATCTTGGTTTTCGTAGGGTTTCATGCTGAGATATGCATTTTTTACGATCATCTTGGAGAGACTTCTGTCCGAAGTATGCTTAATCATCGAGATCGCTCGTTTCGAGCTATTCAATGCGAGAAACACGTTATCTGGTGTTTTCACCACTCCACAGTGCGTTTGATATGCAGAACCTGCGATATCTTGGTTTTTGTGGGGTTTCAAGCTGAGATATGCATTTTTTACGATAATCATGGTGAGACTTCTGTCCGAAGTATGCAGAATCATCGAGATCGCACTTTTCGAGCTATTTAATGCGAGAAAAACGTTATCTGGTGCTTTCAGCACTCCACAGTGCGTTTGATATGTAGAACCAGCGATATCTGGGTTTTCGTGGGGTTTCAAGCTGAGATATGCATTTTCTACGATAATCTTAGTGAGACTTCTGTCCGAAGTGTGCAGAATCATCGAGATCGCTCTTTTCGAGCTATTTAATGCGAGAAACACGTTGTCTGGGGTTTTCACCACTCCACAGTTCGTTGGATATGCAGCACAGGAGATATCTTGGTTTTCGTGGGGTTTCTAGCAGAGATATGCATTTTCTGCGATAATCATGGTGAGATTTCTGTTAGAAGTATGCAGAATCATCGAGATCGCTCTTTTCGACCTATTTAATGCGAACAATCACGTTATCTGGTGTTTTCACCACTCCACCGTGCGTTTGATATGCAGAACCGGCGATATCTTGGTTTTCGTGGGGTTTCAAGCTGAGATATGCATTTTCTGCGATAATCTTTGTGAGACCTCTGTCCGAAGTATGCAGAAACATCGAGATCGCACTTTTCGAACTATTTAATGCGAGAAACACGTTATCTGGTGTTTTCACCTCTCCCACAGTGCGTTTGATATGCAGAACCAGCGATATCTTGGTATCTGTGGGGTTTCAAGCTGAGATATGCATTTTTTACGATAATCATGGTGAGACTTCTGTCCGAAGTATGCAGAATCATCGAGATCGCACTTTTCGAGCTATTTAATGCGAGAAACAAGTTATCTGGTGTTTTCATCACTCCACAGTGCGTTTGATATGTAGAACCAGCGATATCTGGGTTTTCGTGGGGTTTCAAGCTGAGATATGCATTTTTTACGATAATCTTGGTGAGACTTCTGTCCGAAGTATGCAGAAAAATCGAGATCGCTCTTTTCGAGCTATTTAATGCGAGAAACACGTTATCTGGTATTTTCACCACTCCAGAGTGCGTATGATATGCAGAACCGACGATATCTTGGTTTTCGTGGGGTTTCAAGCTCGGATATGCATTTTCGGCGATAATCTTGGTGAAACTTCTGTCCGAAGTATGCAGAATCATCGAGATCGCACTATTCGAGCTTTTTAATGCGAGAAACACGTTATCTGGTGTTTTCAGCACTCCACAGTGCGTTTCATACGTAGAACCAGCGATATCTGGGTTTTCGTGGGGTTTCAAGCTGAGATATGCATTTTCTGCGACAATCTTGGTGAGACTGCTGTCCGAAGTGTGCAGAATCATCGAGATCGCTCTTTTCGAGCTATTTAATGCGAGAAACACGTTTTCTGGGGTTTTCGCCACACCACAGTTCGTTGGATATGCAGAACAGGTGTAATCTTGGTTTTCGAGGGTTTTCAAGCTGAGATATGCATTTTCTGCGATAATCTTGGTGAGACTTCTGTCCGAAGTATGCAGAAACATCAAGAGCGCACTTTTCGAGCTATTTAATGCGAGAAACACGTTTTCTGCGGTTTTCACCACACCACAGTTCGTTGGATGTGCAGAACCGGAGATATCTTGGATTTCGTGGGGTTTCTAGCAGTGATATGCATTTCTGCGATAATCATGGTGAGACTTCTGTTAGAAGTATGCAGAATCATCGAGATCGCACTTTTCGAGCTATTTAATGCGAGAAACACGTTATCTGGTGTTTTCACCACTCCACAGTGCGTATGATATGCAGAACCGGCGATATCTTGGTTTTCGTGGGGTTTCAAGCTGAGATATGCATTATCTGCTATAATCTTGGTGAGACTTCTGTCCGAAGTATGCAGAATCATCGCGATCGCACTTTTCGAGCTATTTAATGCGAGAAACACGTTATCTGGTGTTTTCACCACTTCACAGTTGGTTTGATATGCAGATCCGGCGATATTTTGGTTTTCGTCGGGTTTCAAGCTGAGATATGCATTTTCTACGATAATCTTGGTGAAACATATGTCCGAAGTATGCAGAAGCATCGAGAGCGCTCTTTTCGAGCTATTTAATGCGAGAAACACGTTATCTGGTGTTTTCACCACTCCACAGTGCGTTTGATATGCAGAACCGGCGATATTTTGGTTTTCGTCGGGTTTCAAGCTGAGATATGCATTTCCTGCGATAATCTTGGTGAGACTTCAGTCAGAAGTATGCAGAATCATCGAGATCGCTCTTTTCGAGCTACTTAATGCGCGAAACACGTTCTCTGGTTGTTTTCACCACTCCACAGTGCGTTTGATATGCAGAACCGGCGATATCTTGGTTTTCGTGGGGTTTCAAGCTGAGATATGCATTTCCTGCGATAATCTTGGTGAGACTTCTGTTAGAAGTATGCAGAATCATCGAGATCGCACTTATCGAGCTATTTAATGCGAGAAACACGTTATCTGGTGTTTTCACCACTCCACAGTTCGTTGGATATGCAGAACCGGAGATATCTTGGTTTTCGTGGGGTTTCAAGCTGAGATATGCATTTCCTGCGATAATCTTGTTGAGACTTCTGTCCGAAGTATGCTGAATCATCGAGATCGCTCTTTTCGAGCTATTCAATGCGAGAAACACGTTCTCTGGTTGTTTTCACCACTCCACAGTGCGTTTGATATGCAGAACAGGCGATATCTTGATTTTCGTGGTGTTTCCAGCTGAGATATGCATTTCCTGCGATAATCTTGGTGAGACTTCTGTTAGAAGTATGCAGAATCATCGAGATCGCACTTATCGAGCTATTTAATGCGAGAAACACGTTATCTGGTGTTTTCACCACTCCACAGTTCGTTGGATATGCAGAACCGGAGATATCTTGGTTTTCGTGGGGTTTCAAGCTGAGATATGCATTTCCTGCGATAATCTTGTTGAGACTTCTGTCCGAAGTATGCTGAATCATCGAGATCGCTCTTTTCGAGCTATTCAATGCGAGAAACACGTTCTCTGGTTGTTTTCACCACTCCACAGTGCGTTTGATATGCAGAACAGGCGATATCTTGATTTTCGTGGTGTTTCCAGCTGAGATATGCATATTCTGCGATAATCTTGGTGGATCTTTGGTCAGAAGTATGCAGAATCATCTAGATCGCTCTTTTCGAGCTACTTAATGCACGAAACACCTTTTCTGGTGGTTTCACCACTCCACAGTACGTTTGACATGCAGAACCGGAGATATCTTGGTTTCGGTCGGGTTTCAAGCTGAGATAAGCATTTTCTACGATAATCCTGGTGAGACTTCTGTCAGAAGTATGCAGAATCTGCGAGAACGCTCTTTTCGAGCTATTTAATGCTAGAAACACGTTATCTGGTGTTTTCATCACTCCACAGTGCGTATGATATGCAGAACCGGCGATATCTTGGTTTTCGTGGGGTTTCAAGCTGAGATATGCATTATCTGCTATAATCTTTGTGAGACTTCTGTCCGAAGTATGCAGAATCATCGCGATCGCACTTTTCGAGCTATTTAATGCGAGAAACACGTTATCTGGTGTTTTCACCACTTCACAGTTGGTTTGATATGCAGATCCGGCGATATTTTGGTTTTCGTCGGGTTTCAAGCTGAGATATGCATTTTCTACGATAATCTTGGTGAAACATATGTCCGAAGTATGCAGAAGCATCGAGAGCGCTCTTTTCGAGCTATTTAATGCGAGAAACACGTTATCTGGTGTTTTCACCACTCCACAGTGCGTTTGATATGCAGAACCGGCGATATTTTGGTTTTCGTCGGGTTTCAAGCTGAGATATGCATTTCCTGCGATAATCTTGGTGAGACTTCAGTCAGAAGTATACAGAATCATCGAGATCGCTCTTTTCGAGCTACTTAATGCGCGAAACACGTTCTCTGGTTGTTTTCACCACTCCACAGTGCGTTTGATATGCAGAACCTGCGATATCTTGGTTTTCGTGGGGTTTCAAGCTGAGATATGCATTTCCTGCGATAATCTTGGTGAGACTTCTGTTAGAAGTATGCAGAATCATCGAGATCGCACTTATCGAGCTATTTAATGCGAGAAACACGTTATCTGGTGTTTTCACCACTCCACAGTTCGTTGGATATGCAGAACCGGAGATATCTTGGTTTTCGTGGGGTTTCAAGCTGACATATGCATTTCCTGCGATAATCTTGTTGAGACTTCTGTCCGAAGTATGCTGAATCATCGAGATCGCTCTTTTCGAGCTATTCAATGCGAGAAACACGTTCTCTGGTTGTTTTCACCACTCCACAGTGCGTTTGATATGCAGAACAGGCGATATCTTGATTTTCGTGGTGTTTCCAGCTGAGATATGCATATTCTGCGATAATCTTGGTGGATCTTTGGTCAGAAGTATGCAGAATCATCTAGATCGCTCTTTTCGAACTACTTAATGCACGAAACACCTTTTCTGGTGGTTTCACCACTCCACAGTACGTTTGACATGCAGAACCGGAGATATCTTGGTTTCGGTCGGGTTTCAAGCTGAGATAAGCATTTTCTACGATAATCCTGGTGAGACTTCTGTCAGAAGTATGCAGAATCTGCGAGAACGCTCTTTTCGAGCTACTTAATGCGAGAAACACGTTATCTGGTGTTTTCACCACTCCACAGTGCGTTTGATATGCAGTACCAGCGACATCTTGGTTTTCGTGGGGTTTCAAGCTGAGATATGCATTTTCTGCGATAATCTTGGTGAGACTTCTGTCCGAAGTATGCTGAAACATCGAGATCGCTCTTTTCGAGCTAGTTAGTGCGAGAAAAAAGTTATCTGGTGTTTTCACCACTCCACAGTGCGTTTGATATGCAGAACCGGCGATATCTTGGTTTTCGTGGGGTTTCAAGCTGAGATATGCATTTCCTGCGATAATCTTGGTGAGACTTCTGTTAGAAGTATGCAGAATCATCGAGATCGCACTTTTCGAGCTATTTAATGCGAGAAACACGTTATCTGGTGTTTTCACCACTCCAGAGTTCGTTGGATATGCAGAACCGGAGATATCTTGGTTTTTGTGGGGTTTCAAGCTGAGATATGCATTTCCTGCGATAATCTTGGTGAGACTTCTGTCCGAAGTATGCTGAATCATCGAGATCGCTCTTTTCGAGCTATTCAATGCGAGAAACACGTTCTCTGGTTCTTTACACCACTCCACAGTGCGTTTGATATGCCGAACAGGCGATATCTTGATTTTCGTCGGGTTTCAAGCTGAGATATGCATTTTCTACGATAATCTTGGTGAAACATATGTCCGAAGTATGCAGAAGCATCGAGAGCGCTCTTTTCGAGCTATTTAATGCGAGAAACACGTTATCTGGTGTTTTCACCACTCCACAGTGCGTTTGATATGCAGAACAGGCGACATCTTGATTTTCGTGGTGTTTCCAGCTGAGATATGCATTTTCTGCGATAATCTTGGTGAGTCTTTTGTCAGAAGTATGCAGAATTATCTAGATCGCTCTTTTCGAGCTACTTAATGCACGAAACACGTTTTCTGGTGTTTTCACCACTCCACAGTGCGTTTGATATGCAGAACCGGCGATATCTTGGTTTTCGTGGGGTTTCAAGCTGAGATATGCATTTCCTGCGATAATCTTGGTGAGACTTCTGTTAGAAGTATGCAGAATCATCGAGATCGCACTTTTCGAGCTATTTAATGCGAGAAACACGTTATCTGGTGTTTTCACCACTCCAGAGTTCGTTGGATATGCAGAACCGGAGATATCTTGGTTTTTGTGGGGTTTCAAGCTGAGATATGCATTTCCTGCGATAATCTTGGTGAGACTTCTGTCCGAAGTATGCTGAATCATCGAGATCGCTCTTTTCGAGCTATTCAATGCGAGAAACACGTTCTCTGGTTCTTTACACCACTCCACAGTGCGTTTGATATGCCGAACAGGCGATATCTTGATTTTCGTGGTGTTTCCAGCTGAGATATGCATTTTCTGCGATAATCATGGTGGGTCTTTTGTCAAAAGTATGCACAATCAACTAGATCGCTCTTTTCAAGCTACTTAATGCACGAAACGCGTTTTCTGGTGTTATCACCACTCCACAGTACGTTTGACATGCAGAACCGGAGATATCTTGGTTTCGGTCGGGTTTCAAGCTGAGATATGCATTTTCTACGATAATCTTGGTGAGACTTCTGTCAGAAGTATGAAGAATCATCGAGATCGCACTTTTCGAGCTATTTAATGCGAGAAACACGTTTTCTGGGGTTTTCACCACTCCACAGTTGGTTGGATATGCAGAACCGTCAATATCTTGGTTTTCGTGGGGTTTCAAGCTGAGATATGCTTTTTCTGCGATAAGCTTGGTGAAACATCTGTCCGAAGTATGCAGAACCATCGAGAGTGCTCTTTTCGAGCTATTTAATGCGAGAAACACGTTTTGTGGGGTTTCCACCACTCCACAGTTCGTTGGATATGCAGAACCGGAGATATCTTGGTTTTCGTGGGGTTTCAAGCTGAGATATGCATTTCCTGCGATAATCTTGGTGAGACTTCCGTCCGAAGTATGCTGAATCATCTAGATCGCTCTTTTCGAGCTATTTAATGCGAGAAACACGTTATCTGGTGTTTTCACCACTCCACAGTCCGTTTGATATGCAGAACCAACGATATCTTGGTTTTCGTGGGGTTTCAAGCTGAGATATGCATTTTCTGCGATAATATTGGTGAGACTTCAGTCAGAAGTATGCAGAAATATCTAGATCGCTCTTTTCGAGCTACTTAATGCACGAAACACGTTTTCTGGTGTTTTCTCCCCTCCACGGTACGTTTGATGTGCAGAACCGGAGAACTCGGTTTTCGTCGGGTTTCAAGCGGAGATATGCATTTTCTACGATAATCTTGGTGAGACTTCTGTCAGACGTATGCAGAATCTTCGAGATCGCTCTATTCGAGCTATTTAATGGGAGAAACACGTTATCTGGTGTATTCACCACTCCACAGTGGGTTTGATATGCAGTACCAGCGACATCTTGGTTTTCGTGGGGTTTCAAGCTGAGATATGCATTTCCTGCGATAATCTTGGTGAGACTTCCGTCCGAAGTATGCTGAATCATCTAGATCGCTCTTTTCGAGCTATTTAATGCGAGAAACACGTTATCTGGTGTTTTCACCACTCCACAGTCCGTTTGATATGCAGAACCAACGATATCTTGGTTTTCGTGGGGTTTCAAGCTGAGATATGCATTTTCTGCGATAATATTGGTGAGACTTCAGTCAGAAGTATGCAGAAATATCTAGATCGCTCTTTTCGAGCTACTTAATGCACGAAACACGTTTTCTGGTGTTTTCTCCCCTCCACGGTACGTTTGATGTGCAGAACCGGAGAACTCGGTTTTCGTCGGGTTTCAAGCGGAGATATGCATTTTCTACGATAATCTTGGTGAGACTTCTGTCAGAAGTATGCAGAATCTTCGAGATCGCTCTATTCGAGCTATTTAATGGGAGAAACACGTTATCTGGTGTTTTCACCACTCCACAGTGGGTTTGATATGCAGTACCAGCGACATCTTGGTTTTCGTGGGGTTTCAAGCTGAGATATGCATTTTCTGCGATAATCTTGTTGAGACTTCTGTCCGAAGTATGCTGAATCATCGAGATCGCTCTATTCGAGCTATTTAATGGGAGAAACACGTTCTCTGGTTGTTTTCACCATTCCGCAGTGTGTTTGATGAGCAGAACAGGCGATATCTTGATTTTCATGGTGTTTCCAGCTGAGATATGCATTTTCTGCGCTAATCTTGGTGGGTCTTTTGTCAGAAGTATGCAGAATCATCTAGATCGCTCTTTTCGAGCTACTTAATGCGAGAAACACGATTTCTGGTGTTTTCACCACTCCACGGTACGTTTGATGTGCAGAACCGGAGATAACTCGGTTTTCGTCGGGTTTCAAGCTGAGATATGCATTTTCTACGATAATCTTGGTGAGACTTCTGTCAGAAGTATGCAGGATCTTAGAGAACGCTCTTTTCGAGCTATTTAATGGGAGAAACACGTTATCTGGTGTTTTCACCACTCCACAGTGCGTTTGATATGCAGTACCTGCGATATCTTGGTTTTCGTGGGATTTCAAGCAGGGATATGCATTTTCTGCGATAATCTTGGTGAGACTTCTGTCCGAAGTATGCAGAATCTTCGAGAACGCTCTTTTCGAGCTACTTAATGCGCGAAACACGTTTTCTGGTGTTTTCACCACTCCACAGTTCGTTGGATATGCAGAACAGTAGATATCTTGGTTTTCGTGGGGTTTCAAGCAGAGATATGATTTTCTGCGATAATCTTGGTGAGACTTCTGTCCGAAGTATGCTGAATCATCGAGATCGCTCTTTTCGAGCTAGTTAATGCGAGAAAAACCTTATCCGGTGTTTTCACCACTCCACAGTGCGTTTGATATGCAGAACCGGCGATATCTTGGATTTCGTGGAGTTTCAAGCTGAGGTATGCATTTGCTGCGATAATCTTGGTGAGACTTCTGTCCGAAGTATGCAGAATCATCTAGATCGCTCTTTTCGAGCTACTTAATGCACAAAACACGTTTTCTGGTGTTTTCACCACTCCACAGTACGTTTGACATGCAGAAGCGGAGATATCTTGGTTTCGGTCGGGTTTCAAGCTGAGATATGCATTTTCTACGATAATCCTGGTGAGACTTCTGTCAGAAGTATGCAGAAACATCGAGAGCGCTCTTTTCGAGCTATTTAATGCACGAAACACGTTTTCTGGTGTTTTCACCACTCCACAGTACGCTTGACATGCAGAAGCGGAGATATCTTGGTTTCGGTCGGGTTTCAAGCTGAGATATGCATTTTCTACGATAATCCTGGTGAGACTTCTGTCAGAAGTATGCAGAATCTTCGAGAGCGCTCTTTTCGAGCTACTTAATGCGCGAAACAGGTTTTCTGGTGTTTTCACCAGTCCAGGGTACGTTTGACATGCAGAAGCGGAGATATCTTGGTTTCGGTCGGGTTTCAAGCTGAGATATGCATTTTCTACGATAATCCTGGTGAGACTTCTGTCAGAAGTATGCAGAATCATCTAGATCGCTCTTTTCGAGCTACTTAATGCACGAAACACGTTATCTGGTGTTTTCACCACTCCACAGTCCGTTTGACATGCAGAACAGGAGATATCTTGGTTTCGGTCGGGTTTCAAGCTGAGATATGCATTTTCTGCGATAATCCTGGTGAGACTTCTGTCAGAAGTATGCAGAATCTTCGAGAGCGCTCTTTTCGAGCTACTTAATGCGCGAAACAGGTTTTCTGGTGTTTTCACCAGTCCAGGGTACGTTTGATGTGCAGAACCGGAGATAACTCGGTTTTCGTCGGGTTTCAAGCTGAGATATGCATTTTCTACGATAATCTTGGTGAGACTTCTGTCAGAAGTATGCAGGATCATCTTGATCGCTCTTTTCGAGCTACTTAATGCACGAAACACGTTTTCTGGTGTTTTCACCACTCCACAGTACGTTTGATATGCAGTACCAGCGATATCTTGGTTTCGGTCGGGTTTCAAGCTGAGATATGCATTTTCTACGATAATCCTGGTGAGACTTCTGTCAGGAGTATGCAGAACCTTCGAGAACGCTCTTTTCGAGCTACTTAATGCGAGAAACACGTTCTCTGGTGTTTTCACCACTCCACAGTACGTTTGACATGCAGAACCGGAGATATCTTGGTTTCGGTCGGGTTTCAAGCTGAGACATGCATTTTCTACGATAATCTTGGTGAAACATCTGTCCGAAGTATGCAGAAATATCGAGAGCGCTCTTTTCGAGATATTTAATGCGTGACACTCGTTTTCTGGGGTTTTCACCACTCCACAGTTCGTTGGATATGCAGAACCGGAGATATCTTGGTTTTCGTGGGGCTTCAAGCTGAGATATGCATTTCCTGCGATAATCTTGGTGAGACTTCTGTCCGAAGTATGCTGAATCATCGAGAGCGCTCTTTTCGAGCTATTTAATGCGAGAAACACGTTATCTGGTGTTTTCACCACTCCACAGTGCGTTTGATATGCAGTACCAGCGATATCTTGGTTTTCGTGGGGTTTCAAGCTGAGATCTGCAATTTTTACGATAATCTTGGTGAGACTTCTGTCCGAAGTATGCAGAATCATCGAGATCGCTCTATTCGAGCTATTTAATGCGAGAAACACGTTATCTGGTTGTTTTCACCACTCCACAGTGCGTTTGATATGCAGAACAGGCGATATATTGATTTTCGTGGTGTTTCCAGCTGACATATGCATTTTGTGCGATAATCTTGGTGGGTCGTATGTCAGAAGTATACTGAATCATCGAGATCGCTCTTTTCGAGCTAGTTAGTGCGAGAAACACGTTATCTGGTGTTTTCACCACTCCGCAGTGCGTTTGATAAGCAGAACAGTAGATATCTTGGTTTTCGTGGGGTTTCAAGCGGATATATGCATTTTCTACGATAATCCTGGTGAGACTTCTGTCAGATGTATGCAGAATCTTCGAGAACGCTCTTTTCGAGCTACTTAAAGTGCGAAACACGTTTTCTGGTGTTTGCACCACTCCACGGTACGTTTGATGTGCAGAACCGGAGATAACTCGGTTTTCGTCGGGTTTCAAGCTGAGATATGCATTTTCTACGATAATCTTTGTGAGACTTCTGTCAGAAGTATGCAGGATCTTCGAGAACGCTCTTCTCGAGCTATTTCATGCGAGAAACACGTGATCTGGTGTTTTCACCACTCCACAGTGCGTTTGATATGCAGTACCAGCGATATCTTGGTTTTCGTGGGGTTTCAAGCTGAGATCTGCATTTTTTACGATAATCTTGGTGAGACTTCTGTCCGAAGTATGCAGAATCATCGAGATCGCTCTATTCGAGCTATTTAATGCGAGAAACACGTTCTCTGGTTGTTTTCACCACTCCACAGAGCGTTTGATATGCAGAACGGGCAACATCTTGATTTTCGTGAGGTTTCGAGCTGAGATATGCATTTTCTGCGATAATCCTGGTGAGACTTCTGTCAGAAGTATGCAGAATCTTCGAGAGCGCTCTTTTCGAGCTACTTAATGCGCGAAACACGTTTTCTGGTGTTTCCACCAGTCCACGGTACGTTTGATGTGCAGAACCGGCGATAACTCGGTTTTCGTCGGGTTTCAATCTGAGATATGCATTTTCTACGATAATCGTGGTGAGGCTTCTGTCAGGAGTATGCAGAACCTTCGAGAACGCTCTTTTCGAGCTACTTAATGCGAGAAACACGTTCTCTGGTGTTTTCACCACTCCACAGTACGTTTGCCATGCAGAACCGCAGATATCTTGGTTTCGGTCGGGTTTCAAGCTGAGATATGCATTTTCTACGATAATCTTGGTGAAACATCTGTCCGAAGTATGCAGAAATATCGAGAGCGCTCTTTTCGAGCTATTTAATGCGTGAAACTCGTTTTCTGGGGTTTTCACCACTCCACAGTTCGTTGGATATGCAGAACCGGAGATATCTTGGTTTTCGTGGGGCTTCAAGCTGAGATATGCATTTCCTGCGATAATCTTGGTGAGACTTCTGTCCGAAGTATGCTGAATCATAGAGAGCGCTCTTTTCGAGCTATTTAATGCGAGAAACACGTTATCTGGTGTTTTCACCACTCCACAGTGCGTTTGATATGCAGTACCAGCGATATCTTGGTTTTCGTGGGGTTTCAAGCTGAGATCTGCAATTTTTACGATAATCTTGGTGAGACTTCTGTCCGAAGTATGCAGAATCATCGAGATCGCTCTATTCGAGCTATTTAATGCGAGAAACACGTTATCTGGTCGTTTTCACCACTCCACAGTGCGTTTGATATGCAGAACAGGCGATATATTGATTTTCGTGGTGTTTCCAGCTGAGATATGCATTTTCTGCGATAATCTTGGTGGGTCGTTTGTCAGAAGTATACTGAATCATCGAGATCGCTCTTTTCGAGCTAGTTAGTGCGAGAAACACGTTATCTGGTGTTTTCACCACTCCGCAGTGCGTTTGATAAGCAGAACAGTAGATATCTTGGTTTTCGTGGGGTTTCAAGCGGATATATGCATTTTCTACGATAATCCTGGTGAGACTTCGGTCAGATGTATGCAGAATCTTCGAGAACGCTCTTTTCGAGCTACTTAAAGTGCGAAACACGTTTTCTGGTGTTTGCACCACTCCACGGTACGTTTGATGTGCAGAACCGGAGATAACTCGGTTTTCGTCGGGTTTCAAGCTGAGATATGCATTTTCTACGATAATCTTGGTGAGACTTCTGTCAGAAGTATGCAGGATCTTCGAGAACGCTCTTCTCGAGCTATTTAATGCGAGAAACACGTTATCTGGTGTTTTCACCACTCCACAGTGCGTTTGATATGCAGTACCAGCGATATCTTGGTTTTCGTGGGGTTTCAAGCTGAGATCTGCATTTTCTACGATAATCTTGGTGAGACTTCTGTCCGAAGTATGGAGAATCATCGAGATCGCTCTATTCGAGCTATTTAATGCGAGAAACACGTTCTCTGGTTGTTTTCACCACTCCACAGTGCGTTTGATATGCAGAACGGGCAACATCTTGATTTTCGTGAGGTTTCGAGCTGAGATATGCATTTTCTGCGATAATATTGGTGAGACTTCAGTCAGAATTATGCAGAATCATCTAGATCGCTCTTTTCGAGCTACTTAATGCACGATACACGTTTTCTGGTGTTTTCACCACTCCACAGTACGTTTGACATGCAGAACCGGCGATATTTTGGTTTTCGTCTGGTTTCAAGCTGAGATATGCATTTTCTACGATAAGCTTGGTGAAACATTTGTCCAAAGCATGTAGAAACATCGAGAGCGCTCTTTTCGAGCTACTTAATGTGCGAAACACGTTTTCTGGTGTTTTCACCACTCCACGGTACGTTTGATGTGCAGAACCGGAGATAACACGGTTTTCGTCGGGTTTCAAGCTGAGATATGAATTTTCTACGATAATCTTGGTGAGCCTTCTGACAGAAGTATGCAGAATCTTCGAGAACGCTCTTTTCGAGCTACTTAATGCGCGAAACACGTTTACTGGTGTTTTCACCCCTCCACGGTACGTTTGATGTGCAGAACCGGAGATAACTCGGTTTTCGTCGGGTTTCAAGCTGAGATATGCATTTCCTGCGATAATCTTGGTGAGACTTCTGTCCGAAGTATGCTGAATCATCGAGATCGCTCTTTTCGAGCTATATAATGCGAGAAACACATTCTCTGGTTGTTTTCACCACTCCACAGTGCGTTTGATATGCAGAACAGGCGATATCTTGATTTTCGTGGTGTTTCCAGCTGATATATGCATTTTCTGCGATAATCTTGGTGGGTCTCTTGTCAGAAGTATGCAGAATCAACTAGATCGCTCTTTTCGAGCTACTTAATGCACGAAACACGTTTTCTGGTGTTTTCACCACTCCGCAGTACGTTTGACATGCAGAACCGGAGATATCTTGGTTTCGGTCGGGTTTCAAGCTGAGATACGCATTTTGTACGATAATCTTGGTGAAACATCTGTCCGAAGTATGCAGAAACATCGAGAGCGCTCTTTTCGAGCTATTTAATGCGAGAAACACGTTCTCTGGTTGTTTTCACCACTCCACAGTGCGTTTGATATGCAGAACAGGCGATATCTTGATTTTGGTGGTGTTTCCAGCTGATATATGCATTTTCTGCGATAATCTTGGTGGGTCTTTTGTCAGAAGTATGCAGAATCATCTAGATCGCTCTTTTCGAGCTACTTAATGCACGAAACACGTTTTCTGGTGTTTTCACCACTCCACAGTACGTTTGACATGCAGAACCGGAGATATCTTGGTTTCGGTCGGGTTTCAAGCTGAGATATGCATTTTCTACGATAATCCTGGTGAGACTTCTGTCAGAAGTATGCAGAATCTTCGAGAACGCTCTTTTCGAGCTACTTAATGCGCGAAACACGTTTTCTGGTGTTTTCACCACTCCACGGTACGTTTGATGTGCAGAACCGGAGATAACTCGGTTTTCGTCGGGTTTCAAGCTGAGATATGCATTTCCTGCGATAATCTTGGTGAGACTTCTGTCCGAAGTATGCTGAATCATCGAGATCGCTCTTTTCGAGCTATATAATGCGAGAAACACATTCTCTGGTTGTTTTCACCACTCCACAGTGCGTTTGATATGCAGAACAGGCGATATCTTGATTTTCGTGGTGTTTCCAGCTGATATATGCATTTTCTGCGATAATCTTGGTGGGTCTCTTGTCCGAAGTATGCAGAAACATCGAGAGCGCTCTTTTCGAGCTATTTAATGCGAGAAACTCGTTTTCTGGGGGTTTCACCACTCCACAGTTCGTTGGATATGCAGAACCGGAGATAACTCGATTTTCGTCGGGTTTCAAGCTGAGATATGCATTTTCTACGATAATCTTGGTCAGACTTCTGTCAGAAGTATGCAGGATCTTCGAGAACGCTCTTTTCGAGCTATTTAATGCGAGAAACACGTTCTCTGGTTGTTTTCACCACTCCACAGTGCGTTTGATATGCAGAACGGGCGATATCTTGGTTTTCGTGGGGTTTCAAGCTGAGATATGCATTTTCTGCGATAATCTTTTGTGAGACTTCTGTCCGAAGTATGCTGAAACATCGACATCACTCTTTTCGAGCTAGTTAATCCGAGAAAAACCTTATCCGGTGTTTTCACCACTCCACAGTGCGTTTGGTATGCAGAACCGGCGATATCTTGGTTTTCGTGGGGTTTCAAGTTGAGATATGCATTTCCTGCGATAATCTTGGTGAGACTTCTGTCCGAAGTATGCTGAATCATCGAGATCGCTCTTTTCGAGCTAGTTAATGCGAGAAACACGTTCTCTGGTTGTTTGCACCACTCCACAGTGCGTTTGATATGCAGAACAGGCGATATCTTGATTTTCTTGGTGTTTCCAGCTGAGATATGCATTTTCTGCGATAATCTTGGTGGGTCTTTTGTCAGAAGTATGCAGAATCATCGAGATCGCTCTTTTCGAGCTAGTTAATGCGAGAAACACGTTCTCTGGTTGTTTTCACCACTCCACAGTGCGTTTGATATGCAGAACCGGCGATATCCTGGTTTTCGTGGGGTTTCAAGCTGAGATATGCATTTCCTGCGATAATCTTGGTGGGTCTTTTGTCAGAAGCATGCAGAATCATCCAGATCGCTCTTTTCGAGCTACTTAATGCACGAAACACGTTTTCTGGTGTTTTCACCACTCCACAGTACGTTTGACATGCAGAACCGGAGATATCTTGGTTTCGGTCGGGTTTCAAGCTGAGATATGCATTTTCTACGATAATCCTGGTGAGACTTCTGTCAGAAGTGTGCAGAATCTTCGAGAACGCTCTTTTCGAGCTACTTAATGCGCGAAACACGTTTTCTGGTGTTTTCACCACTCCACGGTACGTTTGATGTGCAGAACCGGAGATAACTCGGTTTTCGTCGGGTTTCAAGCTGAGATATGCATTTTCTGCGATAATCTTGGCGAGACTTCTGTCCGAAGTATGCTGAATCATCGAGATCGCTCTTTTCGAGCTAGTTAGTGCGAGAAACGCGTTATCTGGTGTTTTCACCACTCCACAGTTCGTTGGATATGCAGAACCGGAGATATCTTGGATTTCGTTGGGTTTCAAGCTGAGATATGCATTACCTGCGATAATCTTGGTGAGACTTCTGTCCGAAGTATGCTGAATCATCTAGATCGCTCTTTTCGAGCTATTTAATGCGAGAAACACGTTTTCTGGTGTTTTCACCACTCCACAGTTGGTTGGATATGCAGAACCGGAGATATCTTGGTTTTCGTGGGGTTTCAAGCTGAGATATGCATTTCCTGCGATAATCTTGGTGAGACTTCTGTCCGAAGTATGCTGAATCATCTAGATCGCTCTTTTCGAGCTATTTAATGCGAGAAACACGTTATCTGGTGTTTTCACCACTCCACAGTGCGTTTGATATGCAGAACCGGCAATATCTTGGTTTTCGTGGGGTTTCAAGCTGAGATATGCATTTTCTGCGATAAGCTTGGTGAAACATCTGTCCGAAGTATGCAGAACCATCGAGAGAGCTCTTTTCGAGCTATTTAATGCGAGAATCACGTTTTCTGGGGTTTTCACCACTCCACAGTTCGTTGGATATGCAGAACCGGAGATATCTTGGTTTTCGTGGGGTTTCAAGCTGAGATATGCATTTCCTGCGATAATCCTGGTGAGACTTCTGTCCGAAGTATGCTGAATCATCTAGATCGCTCTTTTCGAGCTATTTAATTTGAGAAACACGTTATCTGGTGTTTTCACCACTCCACAGTGCGTTTGATATGCAGAACCAACGATATCTTGGTTTTCGTGGGGTTTCAAGCTGAGATATGCATTTTCTGCGATAATATTGGTGAGACTTTAGTCAGAAGTATGCAGAATCATCTAGATCGCTCTTTTCGAGCTACTTAATGCACGAAACACGTTTTCTGGTGTTTTCACCACTCCACAGTACGTTTGACATGCAGAACCGGAGATATCTTGGTTTCGGTCGGGTTTCAAGCTGAGATATGCATTTTCTACGGTAATCCTGGTGAGACTTCTGTCAGAAGGATGCAGAATCTTCGAGATCGCACTTTTCGAGCTATTTAATGCGAGAAACACGTTTTCTGGGGTTTTCACCACTCCACAGTTGGTTGGATATGCAGAACCGGAGATATCTTGGTTTTCGTGGGTTTCAAGCTGAGATATGCATTTCCTTGCGATAATATTGGTGAGACTTCTGTCCGAAGTATGCTGAATCATCTAGATCGCTCTTTTCGAGCTATTTAATGCGAGAAACACGTTATCTGGTGTTTTCACCACTCCACAGTGCGTTTGATATGCGGAACCAGCGATATCTTGGTTTTCGTGGGGTTTCAAGCTGAGATATGCATTTTCTGCGATAATATTGGTGAGATTTCAGTCAGAAGTATGCAGAATCATCTAGATCGCTCTTTTCGAGCTACTTAATGCAGGAAACACGTTTTCTGGTGTTTTCACCACTCCACAGTACGTTTGACATGCAGAACCGGAGATATCTTGGTTTCGGTCGGGTTTCAAGCTGAGATATGCATTTTCTACGAAAATCCTGGTGAGACTTCTGTCAGAAGTATGCAGAATCTTCGAGATCGCACTTTTCGAGCTATTTAATTTGAGAAACACGTTATCTGGTGTTTTCACCGCTCCACAGTGCGTTTGATATGCAGTACCAGCGAAATCTTGGTTTTCGTGGCGTTTCATGCTGAGATATGCATTTTTTACTATAATCTTGGTGAGACTTCAGTCCGAAGTATGCAGAATCATCGAGATCGCTCTATTCGAGCTATTTAATGCGACAAACACGTTATCTGGTGTTTTCAGCACCCCACAGTATGTTTGATATACAGAACCAGCGATATCTTGGTTTTCGTGGGGTTTCAAGCTGAGATATGCATTTTTTACGATAATCTTGGTGAGACTTCTGTCCGAAGTATGCAGAAACTTCGAGAACGCTCTTTTCGAGCTACTTAATGCACGAAACACGTTTTCTGGTGATTTCACCACTCCACAGTACGTTTGACATGCAGAACCGGAGATATGTTGGTTTCGGTCGGGTTTCAAGCTGAGATATGCATTTTCTACGATAATCTTGGTGAAACATCTGTCCGAAGTTTGCAGAAACATCGAGAGCGCTCATTTCGAGCTATTTAATGCGAGAAACTCGTTTTCTGGTGTTTTCACCACTCCACGGTACGTTTGATGTGCAGAACCGGAGGTAACTCGGTTTTCGTAGTGTTTCCAGCTGAGATATGCATTTTCTGCGATAATCTTGGTGAGACTTCTGTCAGAAGTATGCAGAATCTTCGAGAACGCTCTTTTGGAGCTACTTAATGCGCGTAACACGTTTTCTGGTGTTTTCACCATTCCGCGGTACGTTTGATGTGCAGAACCGGAGATAACTCGGTTTTCGTCGGGTTTCAAGCTGAGATATGCATTTTCTACGATAATCTTGGTGAGACGTCTGTCAGAAGTATGCAGGATCTTCGAGAACGCTCTTTTCGAGCTATTTAATGCGAGAAACACGTTTTCTGGTGTTTTCACCACTCCACAGTGCGTATGATATGCAGAACCGGCGATATCTTGGTTTTCGTGGGGTTTCAAGCTGAGATATACATTTTCTGCGATAATCTTTGTGAGACATCTGTCCGAAGTATGCTGAAACATCGAGATCGCTCTTTTCGAGCTAGTTAATGCGAGAAAAACCTTATCCGGTGTTTTCACCACTCCACAGTGCGTTTGATATGCAGAACCTGCGATATCTTGGTATTCGTGGGGTTTCATGCTGAGATATGCATTTTCTGCGATAATCTTGGTGAGACTTCTGTTAGAAGTATGCAGAATCATCGAGATCGCACTTTTCGAGCTATTTAATGCGAGAAACACGTTATCTGGTGTTTTCACCACTCCACAGTTGGTTTGATATGCAGAACCGGCGATATTTTGGTTTTCGTCGGGTTTCAAGCTGAGATATGCATTTTCTACGATAATCTGGGTGAAACATCTGTCCGAAGTATGCAGAAACATCGAGAGCGCTCTTTTCGAGCTATTTAATGCGAGAAACTCGTTTTGTGGGGTTTTCACCACTCCACAGTTCGTTGGATATGCAGAACCGGAGATATCTTGATTTTCGTGGTGTTTCAAGCTGAGATATGCATTTCCTGCGATAATCTTGGTCAGACTTCTGTCCGAAGTATGCTGAATCATCGAGATCGCTCTTTTCGAGCTATTTAATGCGAGGAACACGTTCTCTGGTTGTTTTCACCACTCCACAGTGCGTTTGATATGCAGAACAGGCGATATCTTGATTTTCGTGGTGTTTCCAGCTGAGATATGCATTTTCTGCGATAATCTTGGTGGGTCTTTTTTCAGAAGTATGCAGAATAACTCGATCGCTCTTTTCGAGCTACTTAATGCACGAAACACGTTTTCTGGTGTTTTCACCACTCCACAGTTCGTTTGACATGCAGAACCGGAGATATCTTGGTTTCGGTCGGGTTTCAAGCTGAGATATGCATTTTCTACGAAAATCCTGGTGAGACTTCTGTCAGAAGTATGCAGAATCTTCGAGATCGCACTTTTCGAGCTATTTAATGCGAGAAACACGTTATCTGGTGTTTTCACCACTCCACAGTGCGTTTGACATGCAGAACCGGAGATATCATGGTTTCGGTCGGGATTCAAGCTGAGATATGCATTTTCTACGATAATCCTGGTGAGACTTCTGTCAGAAGTATGCAGAATCTTCGAGAACGCTCTTTTCGAGCTATTTAATGCGAGAAACACGTTATCTGGTGTTTTCACCACTCCACAGTGCGTTTGATATGCAGAACCAGCGATATCTTGGTTTTCGTGGGGTTTCAAGCTGAGATATGCATTTTCTGCGATAATATTGGTGAGACTTCAGTCAGAAGTATGCAGAATCATATAGATCGCTCTTTTCGAGCTACTTAATGCAGGAAACACGTTTTCTGGTGTTTTCACCACTCCACAGTACGTTTGACATGCAGAACCGGAGATATCTTGGTTTCGGTCGGGTTTCAAGCTGAGATATGCATTTTCTACGAAAATCCTGGTGAGACTTCTGTCAGAAGTATGCAGAAACTTCGAGATCGCACTTTTCGAGCTATTTAATTTGAGAAACACGTTATCTGGTGTTTTCACCTCTCCACAGTGCGTTTGATATGCAGTACCAGCGAAATCTTGGTTTTCGTGGCGTTTCATGCTGAGATATGCATTTTTTACGATAATCTTGGTGAGACTTCAGTCCGAAGTATGCAGAATCATCGAGATCGCTCTATTCGAGCTATTTAATGCGACAAACACGTTATCTGGTGTTTTCACCACTCCACGGTACGTTTGATGTGCAGAACCGGAGATAACTCGGTTTTCGTCGGGTTTCAAGCTGAGATATGCATTTCCTGCGATAATCTTGGTGAGACTTCTGTCCGAAGTATGCTGAATCATCGAGATCGCTCTTTTCGAGCTATATAATGCGAGAAACACATTCTCTGGTTGTTTTCACCACTCCACAGTGCGTTTGATATGCAGAACAGGCGATATCTTGATTTTCGTGGTGTTTCCAGCTGATATATGCATTTTCTGCGATAATCTTGGTGGGTCTCTTGTCAGAAGTATGCAGAATCAACTAGATCGCTCTTTTCGAGCTACTTAATGCACGAAACACGTTTTCTGGTGTTTTCACCACTCCGCAGTACGTTTGACATGCAGAACCGGAGATATCTTGGTTTCGGTCGGGTTTCAAGCTGAGATATGCATTTTCTACGATAATCCTGGTGAGACTTCTGTCAGAAGTATGCAGAATCATCGAGAACGCTCGTTTCGAGCTACTTAATGTGCGAAACACGTTTTCTGGTGTTTTCACCACTCCACGGTACGTTTGACATGCAGAACCGGAGATATCTTTGTTTCGGTCGGGTTTCAAGCTGAGATACGCATTTTCTACGATAATCTTGGTGGGTCTCTTGTCAGAAGTATGCAGAATCAACTAGATCGCTCTTTTCGAGCTACTTAATGCACGAAACACGTTTTCTGGTGTTTTCACCACTCCGCAGTACGTTTGACATGCAGAACCGGAGATATCTTGGTTTCGGTCGGGTTTCAAGCTGAGATATGCATTTTCTACGATAATCCTGGTGAGACTTCTGTCCGAAGTATGCAGAACCATCGAGAGAGCTCTTTTCGAGCTATTTAATGCGAGAATCACGTTTTCTGGGGTTTTCACCACTCCACAGTTCGTTGGATATGCAGAACCGGAGATATCTTGGTTTTCGTGGGGTTTCAAGCTGAGATATGCATTTCCTGCGATAATCCTGGTGAGACTTCTGTCCGAAGTATGCTGAATCATCTAGATCGCTCTTTTCGAGCTATTTAATTTGAGAAACACGTTATCTGGTGTTTTCACCACTCCACAGTGCGTTTGATATGCAGAACCAACGATATCTTGGTTTTCGTGGGGTTTCAAGCTGAGATATGCATTTTCTGCGATAATATTGGTGAGACTTTAGTCAGAAGTATGCAGAATCATCTAGATCGCTCTTTTCGAGCTACTTAATGCACGAAACACGTTTTCTGGTGTTTTCACCACTCCACAGTACGTTTGACATGCAGAACCGGAGATATCTTGGTTTCGGTCGGGTTTCAAGCAGAGATATGCATTTTCTACGGTAATCCTGGTGAGACTTCTGTCAGAAGGATGCAGAATCTTCGAGATCGCACTTTTCGAGCTATTTAATGCGAGAAACACGTTTTCTGGGGTTTTCACCACTCCACAGTTGGTTGGATATGCAGAACCGGAGATATCTTGGTTTTCGTGGGTTTCAAGCTGAGATATGCATTTCCTTGCGATAATATTGGTGAGACTTCTGTCCGAAGTATGCTGAATCATCTAGATCGCTCTTTTCGAGCTATTTAATGCGAGAAACACTTTATCTGGTGTTTTCACCACTCCACAGTGCGTTTGATATGCGGAACCAGCGATATCTTGGTTTTCGTGGGGTTTCAAGCTGAGATATGCATTTTCTGCGATAATATTGGTGAGATTTCAGTCAGAAGTATGCAGAATCATCTAGATCGCTCTTTTCGAGCTACTTAATGCAGGAAACACGTTTTCTGGTGTTTTCACCACTCCACAGTACGTTTGACATGCAGAACCGGAGATATCTTGGTTTCGGTCGGGTTTCAAGCTGCGATATGCATTTTCTACGAAAATCCTGGTGAGACTTCTGTCAGAAGTATGCAGAATCTTCGAGATCGCACTTTTCGAGCTATTTAATTTGAGAAACACGTTATCTGGTGTTTTCACCGCTCCACAGTGCGTTTGATATGCAGTACCAGCGAAATCATGGTTTTCGTGGCGTTTCATGCTGAGATATGCATTTTTTACTATAATCTTGGTGAGACTTCAGTCCGAAGTATGCAGAATCATCGAGATCGCTCTATTCGAGCTATTTAATGCGACAAACACGTTATCTGGTGTTTTCAGCACCCCACAGTATGTTTGATATACAGAACCAGCGATATCTTGGTTTTCGTGGGGTTTCAAGCTGAGATATGCATTTTTTACGATAATCTTGGTGAGACTTCTGTCCGAAGTATGCAGAAACATCGAGAACGCTCTTTTCGAGCTACTTAATGCACGAAACACGTTTTCTGGTGATTTCACCACTCCACAGTACGTTTGACATGCAGAACCGGAGATATGTTGGTTTCGGTCGGGTTTCAAGCTGAGATATGCATTTTCTACGATAATCTTGGTGAAACATCTGTCCGAAGTTTGCAGAAACATCGAGAGCGCTCATTTCGAGCTATTTAATGCGAGAAACTCGTTTTCTGGTGTTTTCACCACTCCACGGTACGTTTGATGTGCAGAACCGGAGGTAACTCGGTTTTCGTAGTGTTTCCAGCTGAGATATGCATTTTCTGCGATAATCTTGGTGAGACTTCTGTCAGAAGTATGCAGAATCTTCGAGAACGCTCTTTTGGAGCTACTTAATGCGCGTAACACGTTTTCTGGTGTTTTCACCATTCCGCGGTACGTTTGATGTGCAGAACCGGAGATAACTCGGTTTTCGTCGGGTTTCAAGCTGAGATATGCATTTTCTACGATAATCTTGGTGAGACGTCTGTCAGAAGTATGCAGGATCTTCGAGAACGCTCTTTTCGAGCTATTTAATGCGAGAAACACGTTTTCTGGTGTTTTCACCACTCCACAGTGCGTATGATATGCAGAACCGGCGATATCTTGGTTTTCGTGGGGTTTCATGCTGAGATATGCATTTTCTGCGATAATCTTGGTGAGACTTCTGTTAGAAGTATGCAGAATCATCGAGATCGCACTTTTCGAGCTATTTAATGCGAGAAACACGTTATCTGGTGTTTTCACCACTCCACAGTTGGTTTGATATGCAGAACCGGCGATATTTTGGTTTTCGTCGGGTTTCAAGCTGAGATATGCATTTTCTACGATAATCTGGGTGAAACATCTGTCCGAAGTATGCAGAAACATCGAGAGCGCTCTTTTCGAGCTATTTAATGCGAGAAACTCGTTTTGTGGGGTTTTCACCACTCCACAGTTCGTTGGATATGCAGAACCGGAGATATCTTGATTTTCGTGGTGTTTCAAGCTGAGATATGCATTTCCTGCGATAATCTTGGTCAGACTTCTGTCCGAAGTATGCTGAATCATCGAGATCGCTCTTTTCGAGCTATTTAATGCGAGGAACACGTTCTCTGGTTGTTTTCACCACTCCACAGTGCGTTTGATATGCAGAACAGGCGATATCTTGATTTTCGTGGTGTTTCCAGCTGAGATATGCATTTTCTGCGATAATCTTGGTGGGTCTTTTTTCAGAAGTATGCAGAATAACTCGATCGCTCTTTTCGAGCTACTTAATGCACGAAACACGTTTTCTGGTGTTTTCACCACTCCACAGTTCGTTTGACATGCAGAACCGGAGATATCTTGGTTTCGGTCGGGTTTCAAGCTGAGATATGCATTTTCTACGAAAATCCTGGTGAGACTTCTGTCAGAAGTATGCAGAATCTTCGAGATCGCACTTTTCGAGCTATTTAATGCGAGAAACACGTTATCTGGTGTTTTCACCACTCCACAGTGCGTTTGACATGCAGAACCGGAGATATCTTGGTTTCGGTCGGGATTCAAGCTGAGATATGCATTTTCTACGATAATCCTGGTGAGACTTCTGTCAGAAGTATGCAGAATCTTCGAGAACGCTCTTTTCGAGCTATTTAATGCGAGAAACACGTTATCTGGTGTTTTCACCACTCCACAGTGCGTTTGATATGCAGAACCAGCGATATCTTGGTTTTCGTGGGGTTTCAAGCTGAGATATGCATTTTCTGCGATAATATTGGTGAGACTTCAGTCAGAAGTATGCAGAATCATATAGATCGCTCTTTTCGAGCTACTTAATGCAGGAAACACGTTTTCTGGTGTTTTCACCACTCCACAGTACGTTTGACATGCAGAACCGGAGATATCTTGGTTTCGGTCGGGTTTCAAGCTGAGATATGCATTTTCTACGAAAATCCTGGTGAGACTTCTGTCAGAAGTATGCAGAAACTTCGAGATCGCACTTTTCGAGCTATTTAATTTGAGAAACACGTTATCTGGTGTTTTCACCTCTCCACAGTGCGTTTGATATGCAGTACCAGCGAAATCTTGGTTTTCGTGGCGTTTCATGCTGAGATATGCATTTTTTACGATAATCTTGGTGAGACTTCAGTCCGAAGTATGCAGAATCATCGAGATCGCTCTATTCGAGCTATTTAATGCGACAAACACGTTATCTGGTGTTTTCACCACTCCACGGTACGTTTGATGTGCAGAACCGGAGATAACTCGGTTTTCGTCGGGTTTCAAGCTGAGATATGCATTTCCTGCGATAATCTTGGTGAGACTTCTGTCCGAAGTATGCTGAATCATCGAGATCGCTCTTTTCGAGCTATATAATGCGAGAAACACATTCTCTGGTTGTTTTCACCACTCCACAGTGCGTTTGATATGCAGAACAGGCGATATCTTGATTTTCGTGGTGTTTCCAGCTGATATATGCATTTTCTGCGATAATCTTGGTGGGTCTCTTGTCAGAAGTATGCAGAATCAACTAGATCGCTCTTTTCGAGCTACTTAATGCACGAAACACGTTTTCTGGTGTTTTCACCACTCCGCAGTACGTTTGACATGCAGAACCGGAGATATCTTGGTTTCGGTCGGGTTTCAAGCTGAGATATGCATTTTCTACGATAATCCTGGTGAGACTTCTGTCAGAAGTATGCAGAATCATCGAGAACGCTCGTTTCGAGCTACTTAATGTGCGAAACACGTTTTCTGGTGTTTTCACCACTCCACGGTACGTTTGACATGCAGAACCGGAGATATCTTTGTTTCGGTCGGGTTTCAAGCTGAGATACGCATTTTCTACGATAATCTTGGTGAAACATCTGTCCGAAGTATGCAGAAACATCGAGAGCGCTCTTTTCGAGCTATTTAATGCGAGAAACTCGTTTTCTGGGGTTTTCACGACTCCACAGTTCGTTGGATATGCAGAACCGGAGATAACTCGGTTTTCGTCGGGTTTCAAGCTGAGATATGCATTTTCTACGATAATCTTGGTCAGACTTCTGTCAGAAGTATGCAGGATCTTCGAGAACGCTCTTTTCGAGCTATTTAATGCGAGAAACACGTTCTCTGGTTGTTTTCACCACTCCACAGTGCGTTTGATATGCAGAACGGGCGATATCTTGGTTTTCGTGGGGTTTCAAGCTGAGATATGCATTTTCTGCGATAATCTTTTGTGAGACTTCTGTCCGAAGTATGCTGAAACATCGACATCACTCTTTTCGAGCTAGTTAATCCGAGAAAAACCTTATCCGGTGTTTTCACCACTCCACAGTGCGTGTGGTATGCAGAACCGGCGATATCTTGGTTTTCGTGGGGTTTCAAGCTGAGATATGCATTTCCTGCGATAATCTTGGTGAGACTTCTGTCCGAAGTATGCTGAATCATCGAGATCGCTCTTTTCGAGCTAGTTAATGCGAGAAACACGTTCTCTGGTTGTTTGCACCACTCCACAGTGCGTTTGATATGCAGAACAGGCGATATCTTGATTTTCGTGGTGTTTCCAGCTGAGATATGCATTTTCTGCGATAATCTTGGTGGGTCTTTTGTCAGAAGTATGCAGAATCATCGAGAGAGCTCTTTTCGAGCTATTTAATGCGAGAATCACGTTTTCTGGGGTTTTCACCACTCCACAGTTCGTTGGATATGCAGAACCGGAGATATCTTGGTTTTCGTGGGGTTTCAAGCTGAGATATGCATTTCCTGCGATAATCCTGGTGAGACTTCTGTCCGAAGTATGCTGAATCATCTAGATCGCTCTTTTCGAGCTATTTAATTTGAGAAACACGTTATCTGGTGTTTTCACCACTCCACAGTGCGTTTGATATGCAGAACCAACGATATCTTGGTTTTCGTGGGGTTTCAAGCTGAGATATGCATTTTCTGCGATAATATTGGTGAGACTTTAGTCAGAAGTATGCAGAATCATCTAGATCGCTCTTTTCGAGCTACTTAATGCACGAAACACGTTTTCTGGTGTTTTCACCACTCCACAGTACGTATGACATGCAGAACCGGAGATATCTTGGTTTCGGTCGGGTTTCAAGCTGAGATATGCATTTTCTACGGTAATCCTGGTGAGACTTCTGTCAGAAGGATGCAGAATCTTCGAGATCGCACTTTTCGAGCTATTTAATGCGAGAAACACGTTTTCTGGGGTTTTCACCACTCCACAGTTGGTTGGATATGCAGAACCGGAGATATCTTGGTTTTCGTGGGTTTCAAGCTGAGATATGCATTTCCTTGCGATAATATTGGTGAGACTTCTGTCCGAAGTATGCTGAATCATCTAGATCGCTCTTTTCGAGCTATTTAATGCGACAAACACGTTATCTGGTGTTTTCAGCACCCCACAGTATGTTTGATATACAGAACCAGCGATATCTTGGTTTTCGTGGGGTTTCAAGCTGAGATATGCATTTTTTACGATAATCTTGGTGAGACTTCTGTCCGAAGTATGCAGAAACATCGAGAACGCTCTTTTCGAGCTACTTAATGCACGAAACACGTTTTCTGGTGATTTCACCACTCCACAGTACGTTTGACATGCAGAACCGGAGATATGTTGGTTTCGGTCGGGTTTCAAGCTGAGATATGCATTTTCTACGATAATCTTGGTGAAACATCTGTCCGAAGTTTGCAGAAACATCGAGAGCGCTCATTTCGAGCTATTTAATGCGAGAAACTCGTTTTCTGGTGTTTTCACCACTCCACGGTACGTTTGATGTGCAGAACCGGAGGTAACTCGGTTTTCGTAGTGTTTCCAGCTGAGATATGCATTTTCTGCGATAATCTTGGTGAGACTTCTGTCAGAAGTATGCAGAATCTTCGAGAACGCTCTTTTGGAGCTACTTAATGCGCGTAACACGTTTTCTGGTGTTTTCACCATTCCGCGGTACGTTTGATGTGCAGAACCGGAGATAACTCGGTTTTCGTCGGGTTTCAAGCTGAGATATGCATTTTCTACGATAATCTTGGTGAGACTTCTGTCAGAAGTATGCAGGATCTTCGAGAACGCTCTTTTCGAGCTAATTAATGCGAGAAACACGTTTTCTGGTGTTTTCACCTCTCCACAGTGCGTATGATATGCAGAACCGGCGATATCTTGGTTTTCGTGGGGTTTCATGCTGAGATATGCATTTTCTGCGATAATCTTGGTGAGACTTCTGTTAGAAGTATGCAGAATCATCGAGATCGCACTTTTCGAGCTATTTAATGCGAGAAACACGTTATCTGGTGTTTTCACCACTCCACAGTTGGTTTGATATGCAGAACCGGCGATATTTTGGTTTTCGTCGGGTTTCAAGCTGAGATATGCATTTTCTACGATAATCTGGGTGAAACATCTGTCCGAAGTATGCAGAAACATCGAGAGCGCTCTTTTCGAGCTATTTAATGCGAGAAACTCGTTTTCTGGGGTTTTCACCACTCCACAGTTCGTTGGATATGCAGAACCGGAGATATCTTGATTTTCGTGGTGTTTCAAGCTGAGATATGCATTTCCTGCGATAATCTTGGTCAGACTTCTGTCCGAAGTATGCTGAATCATCGAGATCGCTCTTTTCGAGCTATTTAATGCGAGGAACACGTTCTCTGGTTGTTTTCACCACTCCACAGTGCGTTTGATATGCAGAACAGGCGATATCTTGATTTTCGTGGTGTTTCCAGCTGAGATATGCATTTTCTGCGATAATCTTGGTGGGTCTTTTTTCAGAAGTATGCAGAATAACTCGATCGCTCTTTTCGAGCTACTTAATGCACGAAACACGTTTTCTGGTGTTTTCACCACTCCACAGTTCGTTTGACATGCAGAACCGGAGATATCTTGGTTTCGGTCGGGTTTCAAGCTGAGATATGCATTTTCTACGAAAATCCTGGTGAGACTTCTGTCAGAAGTATGCAGAATCTTCGAGATCGCACTTTTCGAGCTATTTAATGCGAGAAACACGTTATCTGGTGTTTTCACCACTCCACAGTGCGTTTGACATGCAGAACCGGAGATATCTTGGTTTCGGTCGGGATTCAAGCTGAGATATGCATTTTCTACGATAATCCTGGTGAGACTTCTGTCAGAAGTACGCAGAATCTTCGAGAACGCTCTTTTCGAGCTATTTAATGCGAGAAACACGTTATCTGGTGTTTTCACCACTCCACAGTGCGTTTGATATGCAGAACCAGCGATATCTTGGTTTTCGTGGGGTTTCAAGCTGAGATATGCATTTTCTGCGATAATATTGGTGAGACTTCAGTCAGAAGTATGCAGAATCATATAGATCGCTCTTTTCGAGCTACTTAATGCAGGAAACACGTTTTCTGGTGTTTTCACCACTCCACAGTACGTTTGACATGCAGAACCGGAGATATCTTGGTTTCGGTCGGGTTTCAAGCTGAGATATGCATTTTCTACGAAAATCCTGGTGAGACTTCTGTCAGAAGTATGCAGAAACTTCGAGATCGCACTTTTCGAGCTATTTAATTTGAGAAACACGTTATCTGGTGTTTTCACCACTCCACAGTGCGTTTGATATGCAGAACCGGCGATATCTTGGTTTTCGTGGGGTTTCAAGCTGAGATATACATTTTCTGCGATAATCTTTGTGAGACTTCTGTCCGAAGTATGCTGAAACATCGAGATCGCTCTTTTCGAGCTAGTTAATGCGAGAAAAACCTTATCCGGTGTTTTCACCACTCCACAGTGCGTTTGATATGCAGAACCTGCGATATCTGGTATTCGTGGGGTTTCATGCTGAGATATGCATTTTCTGCGATAATCTTGGTGAGACTTCTGTTAGAAGTATGCAGAATCATCGAGATCGCACTTTTCGAGCTATTTAATGCGAGAAACACGTTATCTGGTGTTTTCACCACTCCACAGTTGGTTTGATATGCAGAACCGGCGATATTTTGGTTTTCGTCGGGTTTCAAGCTGAGATATGCATTTTCTACGATAATCTGGGTGAAACATCTGTCCGAAGTATGCAGAAACATCGAGAGCGCTCTTTTCGAGCTATTTAATGCGAGAAACTCGTTTTCTGTGGTTTTCACCACTCCACAGTTCGTTGGATATGCAGAACCGGAGATATCTTGATTTTCGTGGTGTTTCAAGCTGAGATATGCATTTCCTGCGATAATCTTGGTCAGACTTCTGTCCGAAGTATGCTGAATCATCGAGATCGCTCTTTTCGAGCTATTTAATGCGAGGAACACGTTCTCTGGTTGTTTTCACCACTCCACAGTGCGTTTGATATGCAGAACAGGCGATATCTTGATTTTCGTGGTGTTTCCAGCTGAGATATGCATTTTCTGCGATAATCTTGGTGGGTCTTTTTTCAGAAGTATGCAGAATAACTCGATCGCTCTTTTCGAGCTACTTAATGCACGAAACACGTTTTCTGGTGTTTTCACCACTCCACAGTTTGTTTGACATGCAGAACCGGAGATTTCTTGGTTTCGGTCGGGTTTCAAGCTGAGATATGCATTTTCTACGAAAATCCTGGTGAGACTTCTGTCAGAAGTATGCAGAATCTTCGAGATCGCAGTTTTCGAGCTATTTAATGCGAGAAACACGTTATCTGGTGTTTTCACCACTCCACAGTGCGTTTGACATGCAGAACCGGAGATATCTTGGTTTCGGTCGGGATTCAAGCTGAGATATGCATTTTCTACGATAATCCTGGTGAGACTTCTGTCAGAAGTATGCAGAATCTTCGAGAACGCTCTTTTCGAGCTATTTAATGCGAGAAACACGTTATCTGGTGTTTTCACCACTCCACAGTGCGTTTGATATGCAGAACCAGCGATATCTTGGTTTTCGTGGGGTTTCAAGCTGAGATATGCATTTTCTGCGATAATATTGGTGAGACTTCAGTCAGAAGTATGCAGAATCATATAGATCGCTCTTTTCGAGCTACTTAATGCAGGAAACACGTTTTCTGGTGTTTTCACCACTCCACAGTACGTTTGACATGCAGAACCGGAGATATCTTGGTTTCGGTCGGGTTTCAAGCTGAGATATGCATTTTCTACGAAAATCCTGGTGAGACTTCTGTCAGAAGTATGCAGAAACTTCGAGATCGCACTTTTCGAGCTATTTAATTTGAGAAACACGTTATCTGGTGTTTTCACCACTCCACAGTGCGTTTGATATGCAGTACCAGCGAAATCTTGGTTTTCGTGGCGTTTCATGCTGAGATATGCATTTTTTACGATAATCTTGGTGAGACTTCAGTCCGAAGTATGCAGAATCATCGAGATCGCTCTATTCGAGCTATTTAATGCGACAAACACGTTATCTGGCGTTTTCACCACTCCACGGTACGTTTGATGTGCAGAACCGGAGGTAACTCGGTTTTCGTAGTGTTTCCAGCTGAGATATGCATTTTCTGCGATAATCTTGGTGAGACTTCTGTTAGAAGTATGCAGAATCTTCGAGAACGCTCTTTTGGAGCTACTTAATGCGCGTAACACGTTTTCTGGTGTTTTCACCATTCCGCGGTACGTTTGATGTGCAGAACCGGAGATAACTCGGTTTTCGTCGGGTTTCAAGCTGAGATATGCATTTTCTACGATAATCTTGGTGAGACTTCTGTCAGAAGTATGGAGGATCTTCGAGAACGCTCTTTTCGAGCTATTTAATGCGAGAAACACGTTATCTGGTGTTTTCACCACTCCACAGTGCGTATGATATGCAGAACCGGCGATATCTTGGTTTTCGTGGGGTTTCAAGCTGAGATATGCATTTTCTGCGATAATCTTGGTGAGACTTCTGTCCGAAGTATGCTGAAACATCGAGATCGCTCTTTTCGAGCTAGTTAATGCGAGAAAAACCTTATCCGGTGTTTTCACCACTCCACAGTGCGTTTGATATGCAGAACCTGCGATATCTTGGTTTTCGTGGGGTTTTAAGCTGAGATATGCATTTTCTGCGATAATATTGGTGAAACTTCAGTCAGAAGTATGCAGAATCATCTAGATCGCTCTTTTCGAGCTACTTAATGCACGAAACACGTTTTCTGGTGTTTTCACCACTCCACAGTACGTTTGAGATGCAGAACCGCAGATATCTTGGTTTCGGTCGGGTTTCAAGCTGAGATATGCATTTTCTACGATAATCCTGGTGAGACTTCTGTCAGAAGTATGCAGAATCTTCGAGAACGCTCTTTTCGAGCTATTTAATGCGAGAAACACGTTATCTGGTGTTTTCACCACTCCACAGTGCGTTTGATATGCAGAACCAGCGATATCTTGGTTTTCGTGGGGTTTCAAGCTGAGATATGCATTTTCTGCGATAATATTGGTGAGACTTCAGTCAGAAGTATGCAGAATCTTCGAGAACGCTCTTTTCGAGCTATTTAATGCGAGAAACTCGTTTTCTGGGGTTTTCACCACTCCACAGTTCGTTGGATATGCAGAACCGGAGATATCTTGATTTTCGTGGTGTTTCAAGCTGAGATATGCATTTCCTGCGATAATCTTGGTCAGACTTCTGTCCGAAGTATGCTGAATCATCGAGATCGCTCTTTTCGAGCTATTTAATGCGAGGAACACGTTCTCTGGTTGTTTTCACCACTCCACAGTGCGTTTGATATGCAGAACAGGCGATATCTTGATTTTCGTGGTGTTTCCAGCTGAGATATACATTTTCTGCGATAATCTTTGTGAGACTTCTGTCCGAAGTATGCTGAAACATCGAGATCGCTCTTTTCGAGCTAGTTAATGCGAGAAAAACCTTATCCGGTGTTTTCACCACTCCACAGTGCGTTTGATATGCAGAACCTGCGATATCTGGTATTCGTGGGGTTTCATGCTGAGATATGCATTTTCTGCGATAATCTTGGTGAGGCTTCTGTTAGAAGTATGCAGAATCATCGAGATCGCACTTTTCGAGCTATTTAATGCGAGAAACACGTTATCTGGTGTTTTCACCACTCCACAGTTGGTTTGATATGCAGAACCGGCGATATTTTGGTTTTCGTCGGGTTTCAAGCTGAGATATGCATTTTCTACGATAATCTGGGTGAAACATCTGTCCGAAGTATGCAGAAACATCGAGAGCGCTCTTTTCGAGCTATTTAATGCGAGAAACTCGTTTTCTGGGGTTTTCACCACTCCACAGTTCGTTGGATATGCAGAACCGGAGATATCTTGATTTTCGTGGTGTTTCAAGCTGAGATATGCATTTCCTGCGATAATCTTGGTCAGACTTCTGTCCGAAGTATGCTGAATCATCGAGATCGCTCTTTTCGAGCTATTTAATGCGAGGAACACGTTCTCTGGTTGTTTTCACCACTCCACAGTGCGTTTGATATGCAGAACAGGCGATATCTTGATTTTCGTGGTGTTTCCAGCTGAGATATGCATTTTCTGCGATAATCTTGGTGGGTCTTTTTTCAGAAGTATGCAGAATAACTCGATCGCTCTTTTCGAGCTACTTAATGCACGAAACACGTTTTCTGGTGTTTTCACCACTCCACAGTTCGTTTGACATGCAGAACCGGAGATATCTTGGTTTCGGTCGGGTTTCAAGCTGAGATATGCATTTTCTACGAAAATCCTGGTGAGACTTCTGTCAGAAGTATGCAGAATCTTCGAGATCGCACTTTTCGAGCTATTTAATGCGAGAAACACGTTATCTGGTGTTTTCACCACTCCACAGTGCGTTTGACATGCAGAACCGGAGATATCTTGGTTTCGGTCGGGATTCAAGCTGAGATATGCATTTTCTACGATAATCCTGGTGAGACTTCTGTCAGAAGTACGCAGAATCTTCGAGAACGCTCTTTTCGAGCTATTTAATGCGAGAAACACGTTATCTGGTGTTTTCACCACTCCACAGTGCGTTTGATATGCAGAACCAGCGATATCTTGGTTTTCGTGGGGTTTCAAGCTGAGATATGCATTTTCTGCGATAATATTGGTGAGACTTCAGTCAGAAGTATGCAGAATCATATAGATCGCTCTTTTCGAGCTACTTAATGCAGGAAACACGTTTTCTGGTGTTTTCACCACTCCACAGTACGTTTGACATGCAGAACCGGAGATATCTTGGTTTCGGTCGGGTTTCAAGCTGAGATATGCATTTTCTACGAAAATCCTGGTGAGACTTCTGTCAGAAGTATGCAGAAACTTCGAGATCGCACTTTTCGAGCTATTTAATTTGAGAAACACGTTATCTGGTGTTTTCACCACTCCACAGTGCGTTTGATATGCAGAACCGGCGATATCTTGGTTTTCGTGGGGTTTCAAGCTGAGATATACATTTTCTGCGATAATCTTTGTGAGACTTCTGTCCGAAGTATGCTGAAACATCGAGATCGCTCTTTTCGAGCTAGTTAATGCGAGAAAAACCTTATCCGGTGTTTTCACCACTCCACAGTGCGTTTGATATGCAGAACCTGCGATATCTGGTATTCGTGGGGTTTCATGCTGAGATATGCATTTTCTGCGATAATCTTGGTGAGACTTCTGTTAGAAGTATGCAGAATCATCGAGATCGCACTTTTCGAGCTATTTAATGCGAGAAACACGTTATCTGGTGTTTTCACCACTCCACAGTTGGTTTGATATGCAGAACCGGCGATATTTTGGTTTTCGTCGGGTTTCAAGCTGAGATATGCATTTTCTACGATAATCTGGGTGAAACATCTGTCCGAAGTATGCAGAAACATCGAGAGCGCTCTTTTCGAGCTATTTAATGCGAGAAACTCGTTTTCTGTGGTTTTCACCACTCCACAGTTCGTTGGATATGCAGAACCGGAGATATCTTGATTTTCGTGGTGTTTCAAGCTGAGATATGCATTTCCTGCGATAATCTTGGTCAGACTTCTGTCCGAAGTATGCTGAATCATCGAGATCGCTCTTTTCGAGCTATTTAATGCGAGGAACACGTTCTCTGGTTGTTTTCACCACTCCACAGTGCGTTTGATATGCAGAACAGGCGATATCTTGATTTTCGTGGTGTTTCCAGCTGAGATATGCATTTTCTGCGATAATCTTGGTGGGTCTTTTTTCAGAAGTATGCAGAATAACTCGATCGCTCTTTTCGAGCTACTTAATGCACGAAACACGTTTTCTGGTGTTTTCACCACTCCACAGTTTGTTTGACATGCAGAACCGGAGATTTCTTGGTTTCGGTCGGGTTTCAAGCTGAGATATGCATTTTCTACGAAAATCCTGGTGAGACTTCTGTCAGAAGTATGCAGAATCTTCGAGATCGCACTTTTCGAGCTATTTAATGCGAGAAACACGTTATCTGGTGTTTTCACCACTCCACAGTGCGTTTGACATGCAGAACCGGAGATATCTTGGTTTCGGTCGGGATTCAAGCTGAGATATGCATTTTCTACGATAATCCTGGTGAGACTTCTGTCAGAAGTATGCAGAATCTTCGAGAACGCTCTTTTCGAGCTATTTAATGCGAGAAACACGTTATCTGGTGTTTTCACCACTCCACAGTGCGTTTGATATGCAGAACCAGCGATATCTTGGTTTTCGTGGGGTTTCAAGCTGAGATATGCATTTTCTGCGATAATATTGGTGAGACTTCAGTCAGAAGTATGCAGAATCATATAGATCGCTCTTTTCGAGCTACTTAATGCAGGAAACACGTTTTCTGGTGTTTTCACCACTCCACAGTACGTTTGACATGCAGAACCGGAGATATCTTGGTTTCGGTCGGGTTTCAAGCTGAGATATGCATTTTCTACGAAAATCCTGGTGAGACTTCTGTCAGAAGTATGCAGAAACTTCGAGATCGCACTTTTCGAGCTATTTAATTTGAGAAACACGTTATCTGGTGTTTTCACCACTCCACAGTGCGTTTGATATGCAGTACCAGCGAAATCTTGGTTTTCGTGGCGTTTCATGCTGAGATATGCATTTTTTACGATAATCTTGGTGAGACTTCAGTCCGAAGTATGCAGAATCATCGAGATCGCTCTATTCGAGCTATTTAATGCGACAAACACGTTATCTGGCGTTTTCACCACTCCACGGTACGTTTGATGTGCAGAACCGGAGGTAACTCGGTTTTCGTAGTGTTTCCAGCTGAGATATGCATTTTCTGCGATAATCTTGGTGAGACTTCTGTCAGAAGTATGCAGAATCTTCGAGAACGCTCTTTTGGAGCTACTTAATGCGCGTAACACGTTTTCTGGTGTTTTCACCATTCCGCGGTACGTTTGATGTGCAGAACCGGAGATAACTCGGTTTTCGTCGGGTTTCAAGCTGAGATATGCATTTTCTACGATAATCTTGGTGAGACTTCTGTCAGAAGTATGGAGGATCTTCGAGAACGCTCTTTTCGAGCTATTTAATGCGAGAAACACGTTATCTGGTGTTTTCACCACTCCACAGTGCGTATGATATGCAGAACCGGCGATATCTTGGTTTTCGTGGGGTTTCAAGCTGAGATATGCATTTTCTGCGATAATCTTGGTGAGACTTCTGTCCGAAGTATGCTGAAACATCGAGATCGCTCTTTTCGAGCTAGTTAATGCGAGAAAAACCTTATCCGGTGTTTTCACCACTCCACAGTGCGTTTGATATGCAGAACCTGCGATATCTTGGTTTTCGTGGGGTTTTAAGCTGAGATATGCATTTTCTGCGATAATATTGGTGAAACTTCAGTCAGAAGTATGCAGAATCATCTAGATCGCTCTTTTCGAGCTACTTAATGCACGAAACACGTTTTCTGGTGTTTTCACCACTCCACAGTACGTTTGACATGCAGAACCGCAGATATCTTGGTTTCGGTCGGGTTTCAAGCTGAGATATGCATTTTCTACGATAATCCTGGTGAGACTTCTGTCAGAAGTATGCAGAATCTTCGAGAACGCTCTTTTCGAGCTATTTAATGCGAGAAACACGTTATCTGGTGTTTTCACCACTCCACAGTGCGTTTGATATGCAGAACCAGCGATATCTTGGTTTTCGTGGGGTTTCAAGCTGAGATATGCATTTTCTGCGATAATATTGGTGAGACTTCAGTCAGAAGTATGCAGAATCTTCGAGAACGCTCTTTTCGAGCTATTTAATGCGAGAAACTCGTTTTCTGGGGTTTTCACCACTCCACAGTTCGTTGGATATGCAGAACCGGAGATATCTTGATTTTCGTGGTGTTTCAAGCTGAGATATGCATTTCCTGCGATAATCTTGGTCAGACTTCTGTCCGAAGTATGCTGAATCATCGAGATCGCTCTTTTCGAGCTATTTAATGCGAGGAACACGTTCTCTGGTTGTTTTCACCACTCCACAGTGCGTTTGATATGCAGAACAGGCGATATCTTGATTTTCGTGGTGTTTCCAGCTGAGATATACATTTTCTGCGATAATCTTTGTGAGACTTCTGTCCGAAGTATGCTGAAACATCGAGATCGCTCTTTTCGAGCTAGTTAATGCGAGAAAAACCTTATCCGGTGTTTTCACCACTCCACAGTGCGTTTGATATGCAGAACCTGCGATATCTGGTATTCGTGGGGTTTCATGCTGAGATATGCATTTTCTGCGATAATCTTGGTGAGACTTCTGTTAGAAGTATGCAGAATCATCGAGATCGCACTTTTCGAGCTATTTAATGCGAGAAACACGTTATCTGGTGTTTTCACCACTCCACAGTTGGTTTGATATGCAGAACCGGCGATATTTTGGTTTTCGTCGGGTTTCAAGCTGAGATATGCATTTTCTACGATAATCTGGGTGAAACATCTGTCCGAAGTATGCAGAAACATCGAGAGCGCTCTTTTCGAGCTATTTAATGCGAGAAACTCGTTTTCTGGGGTTTTCACCACTCCACAGTTCGTTGGATATGCAGAACCGGAGATATCTTGATTTTCGTGGTGTTTCAAGCTGAGATATGCATTTCCTGCGATAATCTTGGTCAGACTTCTGTCCGAAGTATGCTGAATCATCGAGATCGCTCTTTTCGAGCTATTTAATGCGAGGAACACGTTCTCTGGTTGTTTTCACCACTCCACAGTGCGTTTGATATGCAGAACAGGCGATATCTTGATTTTCGTGGTGTTTCCAGCTGAGATATGCATTTTCTGCGATAATCTTGGTGGGTCTTTTTTCAGAAGTATGCAGAATAACTCGATCGCTCTTTTCGAGCGACTTAATGCACGAAACACGTTTTCTGGTGTTTTCACCACTCCACAGTTCGTTTGACATGCAGAACCGGAGATATCTTGGTTTCGGTCGGGTTTCAAGCTGAGATATGCATTTTCTACGAAAATCCTGGTGAGACTTCTGTCAGAAGTATGCAGAATCTTCGAGATCGCACTTTTCGAGCTATTTAATGCGAGAAACACGTTATCTGGTGTTTTCACCACTCCACAGTGCGTTTGACATGCAGAACCGGAGATATCTTGGTTTCGGTCGGGATTCAAGCTGAGATATGCATTTTCTACGATAATCCTGGTGAGACTTCTGTCAGAAGTATGCAGAATCTTCGAGAACGCTCTTTTCGAGCTATTTAATGCGAGAAACACGTTATCTGGTGTTTTCACCACTCCACAGTGCGTTTGATATGCAGAACCAGCGATATCTTGGTTTTCGTGGGGTTTCAAGCTGAGATATGCATTTTCTGCGATAATATTGGTGAGACTTCAGTCAGAAGTATGCAGAATCATATAGATCGCTCTTTTCGAGCTACTTAATGCAGGAAACACGTTTTCTGGTGTTTTCACCACTCCACAGTACGTTTGACATGCAGAACCGGAGATATCTTGGTTTCGGTCGGGTTTCAAGCTGAGATATGCATTTTCTACGAAAATCCTGGTGAGACTTCTGTCAGAAGTATGCAGAAACTTCGAGATCGCACTTTTCGAGCTATTTAATTTGAGAAACACGTTATCTGGTGTTTTCACCACTCCACAGTGCGTTTGATATGCAGTACCAGCGAAATCTTGGTTTTCGTGGCGTTTCATGCTGAGATATGCATTTTTTACGATAATCTTGGTGAGACTTCAGTCCGAAGTATGCAGAATCATCGAGATCGCTCTATTCGAGCTATTTAATGCGACAAACACGTTATCTGGTGTTTTCACCACTCCACGGTACGTTTGATGTGCAGAACCGGAGGTAACTCGGTTTTCGTAGTGTTTCCAGCTGAGATATGCATTTTCTGCGATAATCTTGGTGAGACTTCTGTCAGAAGTATGCAGAATCTTCGAGAACGCTCTTTTGGAGCTACTTAATGCGCGTAACACGTTTTCTGGTGTTTTCACCATTCCGCGGTACGTTTGATGTGCAGAACCGGAGATAACTCGGTTTTCTTCGGGTTTCAAGCTGAGATATGCATTTTCTACGATAATCTTGGTGAGACTTCTGTCAGAAGTATGGAGGATCTTCGAGAACGCTCTTTTCGAGCTATTTAATGCGAGAAACACGTTATCTGGTGTTTTCACCACTCCACAGTGCGTATGATATGCAGAACCGGCGATATCTTGGTTTTCGTGGGGTTTGAAGCTGAGATATGCATTTTCTGCGATAATCTTGGTGAGACTTCTGTCCGAAGTATGCTGAAACATCGAGATCGCTCTTTTCCAGCTAGTTAATGCGAGAAAAACCTTATCCGGTGTTTTCACCACTCCACAGTGCGTTTGATATGCAGAACCTGCGATATCTTGGTTTTCGTGGGATTTTAAGCTGAGATATGCATTTTCTGCGATAATATTGGTGAAACTTCAGTCAGAAGTATGCAGAATCATCTAGATCGCTCTTTTCGAGCTACTTAATGCACGAAACACGTTTTCTGGTGTTTTCACCACTCCACAGTACGTTTGACATGCAGAACCGCAGATATCTTGGTTTCGGTCGGGTTTCAAGCTGAGATATGCATTTTCTACGATAATCCTGGTGAGACTTCTGTCAGAAGTATGCAGAATCTTCGAGAACGCTGTTTTCGAGATACTTAATGCGCAAAACACGTTTTCTGGTGTTTTCACCACTCCACAGTGCGTATGATATGCAGAACCGGCGATATCTTGGTTTTCGTGGGGTTTCAAGCTGAGATATACATTTTCTGCGATAATCTTGGTGAAACATCTGTCCGAAGTATGCAGAAACATCGAGAACGCTCTTTTCGAGCTATTTAATGCGAGAAACTCGTTTTCTGGGGTTTTCACCAATCCACAGTTCGTTGGATATGCAGAACCGGAGATATCTTGATTTTCGTGGTGTTTCAAGCTGAGATATGCATTTCCTGCGATAATCTTGGTCAGACTTCTGTCCGAAGTATGCTGAATCATCGAGATCGCTCTTTTCGAGCTATTTAATGCGAGGAACACGTTCTAAGGTTGTTTTCACCACTCCACAGTGCGTTTGATATGCAGAACAGGCGATATCTTGGTTTTCGTGGTGTTTCCAGCTGAGATATGCATTTTCAGCGATAATCTTGGTGGGTCTTTTTTCAGAAGTATGCAGAATAACTCGATCGCTCTTTTCGAGCTACTTAATGCACGAAACACGTTTTCTGGTGTTTTCACCACTCCACAGTACGTTTGACATGCAGAACCGCAGATATCTTGGTTTCGGTCGGGTTTCAAGCTGAGATATGCATTTTCTACGATAATCCTGGTGAGACTTCTGTCAGAAGTATGCAGAATCTTCGAGAACGCTGTTTTCGAGATACTTAATGCGCAAAACACGTTTTCTGGTGTTTTCACCACTCCACAGTGCGTATGATATGCAGAACCGGCGATATCTTGGTTTTCGTGGGGTTTCAAGCTGAGATATACATTTTCTGCGATAATCTTGGTGAAACATCTGTCCGAAGTATGCAGAAACATCGAGAACGCTCTTTTCGAGCTATTTAATGCGAGAAACTCGTTTTCTGGGGTTTTCACCACTCCACAGTTCGTTGGATATGCAGAACCGGAGATATCTTGATTTTCGTGGTGTTTCAAGCTGAGATATGCATTTCCTGCGATAATCTTGGTCAGACTTCTGTCCGAAGTATGCTGAATCATCGAGATCGCTCTTTTCGAGCTATTTAATGCGAGGAACACGTTCTAAGGTTGTTTTCACCACTCCACAGTGCGTTTGATATGCAGAACAGGCGATATCTTGATTTTCGTGGTGTTTCCAGCTGAGATATGCATTTTCAGCGATAATCTTGGTGGGTCTTTTTTCAGAAGTATGCAGAATAACTCGATCGCTCTTTTCGAGCTACTTAATGCACGAAACACGTTTTCTGGTGTTTTCACCACTCCACAGTACGTTTGACATGCAGAACCGGAGATATCTTGGTTTCGGTCGGGTTTCAAGCTGAGATATGCATTTTCTACGATAATCCTGGTGAGACTTCTGTCAGAAGTATGCAGAATCTTCGAGAACGCTCTTTTCGAGCTATTTAATGCGAGAAACACGTTATTTGGTGTTTTCACCACTCCACAGTGCGTATGATATGCAGAACCGGCGATATCTTGGTTTTCGTGGAGTTTCAAGCTGAGATATGCATTTTCTGCGATAATCTTGGTGAGACTTCTGTCCGAAGTATGCTGAAACATCGAGATCGCTCTTTTCGAGCTAGTTAGTGCGAGAAAAACCTTATCCGGTGTTTTCACCACTCCACAGTGCGTTTGATATGCAGAACCTGCGATATCTTGGTTTTCGTGGGGTTTCAAGCTGAGATATGCATTTTCTGCGATAATCTTGGTGAGACTTCTGTCCGAAGTATGCAGAACCATCGAGAGAGCTCTTTTCGAGCTATTTAATGCGAGAAACACGTTTTCTGCGGTTTTCACCACTCCATAGTGCGTTTGATATGCAGAACAGTTGATATCTTGGTTTTCGTGGGGTTTCAAGCTGAGATATGCATTTTCTGCGATAATCTTGCTGAGACTTCTGTCCGAAGTATGCAGAATCATCGAGATCGCTCGTATCGAGCTATTCAATGCGAGAAACAAGTTATCTGGCGTTTTCACCACTCCACAGTGCGTTTGATATGCAGAACCAGCGATATCTTGGTTTTCGTGGGGTTTCAAGCTGAGATTTGCAATTTCTGCGATAATCTTGGTGAGACTTCTGTCCGAAGTATGCAGAATCATCGAGATCGCTCGTTTCGAGCTATTTAATGCGAAAAAACAAGTTTTCTGGTGTTTTGTCCACTCCACAGTGCGTTTGATATGTAGAGCCGCCGATAACTTGGTTTCGTGGGGATTCCAGCTGAAATATGCATTTTCTGCGATAATCTTGGTGTTTCATCTATGAGAAGTATGCAGAATCATCGAGATCTCCATTTTCGAGCTATTTAATGCGAGAAACACGTTTTCTGGTGTATTCACCACTCCACACTACGTTAGACATGCAGAACCGGAGATATATTCGTTTCGGTCGGGTTTCAAGCTGAGATATGCTTTTTCTACGATAATATTGGTGAGACCTCTGTCAGAAGTATGCAGAATCTTCGAGAACGCTCTTTTCGAGCTACTTAATGCACGAAACACGTTTTCTGGTGTCTTCACCACTCCACAGTACGTTTGACATGCAGAACCGGAGATATCTTGGTTTCGGTCGGGTTTCAAGCTGAGATATGCATTTTCTACGATAATCCTGGTGAGACTTCTGTCAGAAGTATGCAGAATCTTCGAGAACGCTCTTTTCGAGCTATTTAATTCGAGAAACACGTTATTTGGTGTTTTCACCACTCCACAGTGCGTATGATATGCAGAACCGGCGATATCTTGGTTTTCGTGGAGTTTCAAGCTGAGATATGCATTTTCTGCGATAATCTTGGTGAGACTTCTGTCCGAAGTATGCTGAAACATCGAGATCGCTCTTTTCGAGCTAGTTAGTGCGAGAAAAACCTTATCCGGTGTTCTCACCACTCCACAGTGCGTTTGATATGCTGAACCTGCGATATCTTGGTTTTCGTGGGGTTTCAAGCTGAGATTTGCATTTTCTGCGATAATATTGGTGAGACTTCAGTCAGAAGTATGCAGAATCATCTAGATCGCTCTTTTCGAGCTACTTAATGCACGAAACACGTTTTCTGGTGTTTTCACCACTCCACAGTACGTTTGACATGCAGAACCGGAGATATCTTGGTTTTCGTGGGGTTTCAAGCTGAGATATGCATTTTCTGCGATAATCTTGGTGAGACTTCAGTCAGAAGTATGCAGAATCATCTAGATCGCTCTTTTCGAGCTACTTAATGCACGAAACACGTTATCTGGTGTTTTCACCACTCCACAGTACGTTTGACATGCAGAACCGGAGATATCTTGGTTTCGGTCGGGTTTCAAGCAGAGATATGCATTTTCTACGATAACCCTGGTGAGACTTCTGTCAGAAGTATGCAGAATCTTCGAGAACGCTCTTTTCGAGCTGCTTAATGCGCGAAACACGTTTTCTGGTGTTTTCACCACTCCACAGTACGTTTGACATGCAGAACCGGAGACATCTTGGTTTCGGTCGGGTTTCAAGCTGAGATATGCATTTTCTACGAAAATCCTGGTGAGACTTCTGTCAGAAGTATGCAGAAACTTCGAGATCGCACTTTTCGAGCTATTTAATTTGAGAAACACGTTATCTGGTGTTTTCACCACTCCACAGTGCGTTTGATATGCAGTACCAGCGAAATCTTGGTTTTCGTGGCGTTTCATGCTGAGATATGCATTTTTTACGATAATCTTGGTGAGACTTCAGTCCGAAGTATGCAGAATCATCGAGATCGCTCTATTCGAGCTATTTAATGCGACAAACACGTTATCTGGTGTTTTCACCACTCCACGGTACGTTTGATGTGCAGAACCGGAGGTAACTCGGTTTTCGTAGTGTTTCCAGCTGAGATATGCATTTTCTGCGATAATCTTGGTGAGACTTCTGTCAGAAGTATGCAGAATCTTCGAGAACGCTCTTTTGGAGCTACTTAATGCGCGTAACACGTTTTCTGGTGTTTTCACCATTCCGCGGTACGTTTGATGTGCAGAACCGGAGATAACTCGGTTTTCGTCGGGTTTCAAGCTGAGATATGCATTTTCTACGATAATCTTGGTGAGACTTCTGTCAGAAGTATGGAGGATCTTCGAGAACGCTCTTTTCGAGCTATTTAATGCGAGAAACACGTTATCTGGTGTTTTCACCACTCCACAGTGCGTATGATATGCAGAACCGGCGATATCTTGGTTTTCGTGGGGTTTCAAGCTGAGATATGCATTTTCTGCGATAATCTTGGTGAGACTTCTGTCCGAAGTATGCTGAAACATCGAGATCGCTCTTTTCGAGCTAGTTAATGCGAGAAAAACCTTATCCGGTGTTTTCACCACTCCACAGTGCGTTTGATATGCAGAACCTGCGATATCTTGGTTTTCGTGGGGTTTTAAGCTGAGATATGCATTTTCTGCGATAATATTGGTGAAACTTCAGTCAGAAGTATGCAGAATCATCTAGATCGCTCTTTTCGAGCTACTTAATGCACGAAACACGTTTTCTGGTGTTTTCACCACTCCACAGTACGTTTGACATGCAGAACCGCAGATATCTTGGTTTCGGTCGGGTTTCAAGCTGAGATATGCATTTTCTACGATAATCCTGGTGAGACTTCTGTCAGAAGTATGCAGAATCTTCGAGAACGCTGTTTTCGAAATACTTAATGCGCAAAACACGTTTTCTGGTGTTTTCACCACTCCACAGTGCGTATGATATGCAGAACCGGCGATATCTTGGTTTTCGTGGGGTTTCAAGCTGAGATATACATTTTCTGCGATAATCTTGGTGAAACATCTGTCCGAAGTATGCAGAAACATCGAGAGCGCTCTTTTCGAGCTATTTAATGCGAGAAACTCGTTTTCTGGGGTTTTCACCACTCCACAGTTCGTTGGATATGCAGAACCGGAGATATCTTGATTTTCGTGGTGTTTCAAGCTGAGATATGCATTTCCTGCGATAATCTTGGTCAGACTTCTGTCCGAAGTATGCTGAATCATCGAGATCGCACTTTTCGAGCTATTTAATGCGAGAAACACGTTTTCTGCGGTTTTCACCACTCCATAGTGCGTTTGATATGCAGAACAGTTGATATCTTGGTTTTCGTGGGGTTTCAAGCTGAGATATGCATTTTCTGCGATAATCTTGCTGAGACTTCTGTCCGAAGTATGCAGAATCATCGAGATCGCTCGTATCGAGCTATTCAATGCGAGAAACAAGTTATCTGGCGTTTTCACCACTCCACAGTGCGTTTGATATGCAGAACCAGCGATATCTTGGTTTTCGTGGGGTTTCAAGCTGAGATTTGCAATTTCTGCGATAATCTTGGTGAGACTTCTGTCCGAAGTATGCAGAATCATCGAGATCGCTCGTTTCGAGCTATTTAATGCGAAAAAACAAGTTTTCTGGTGTTTTGTCCACTCCACAGTGCGTTTGATATGTAGAGCCGCCGATAACTTGGTTTCGTGGGGATTCCAGCTGAAATATGCATTTTCTGCGATAATCTTGGTGTTTCATCTATGAGAAGTATGCAGAATCATCGAGATCTCCATTTTCGAGCTATTTAATGCGAGAAACACGTTTTCTGGTGTATTCACCACTCCACACTACGTTAGACATGCAGAACCGGAGATATATTCGTTTCGGTCGGGTTTCAAGCTGAGATATGCTTTTTCTACGATAATATTGGTGAGACCTCTGTCAGAAGTATGCAGAATCTTCGAGAACGCTCTTTTCGAGCTACTTAATGCACGAAACACGTTTTCTGATGTTTTCACCACTCCACAGTGCGTTTGATATGCAGAACCAGCGATATCTTGGTTTTCGTGGGGTTTCAAGCTGAGATATGCATTTTCTGCGATAATATTGGTGAGACTTCAGTCAGAAGTATGCAGAATCATATAGATCGCTCTTTTCGAGCTACTTAATGCAGGAAACACGTTTTCTGGTGTTTTCACCACTCCACAGTACGTTTGACATGCAGAACCGGAGATATCTTGGTTTCGGTCGGGTTTCAAGCTGAGATATGCATTTTCTACGAAAATCCTGGTGAGACTTCTGTCAGAAGTATGCAGAAACTTCGAGATCGCACTTTTCGAGCTATTTAATTTGAGAAACACGTTATCTGGTGTTTTCACCACTCCACAGTGCGTTTGATATGCAGTACCAGCGAAATCTTGGTTTTCGTGGCGTTTCATGCTGAGATATGCATTTTTTACGATAATCTTGGTGAGACTTCAGTCCGAAGTATGCAGAATCATCGAGATCGCTCTATTCGAGCTATTTAATGCGACAAACACGTTATCTGGTGTTTTCACCACTCCACGGTACGTTTGATGTGCAGAACCGGAGGTAACTCGGTTTTCGTAGTGTTTCCAGCTGAGATATGCATTTTCTGCGATAATCTTGGTGAGACTTCTGTCAGAAGTATGCAGAATCTTCGAGAACGCTCTTTTGGAGCTACTTAATGCGCGTAACACGTTTTCTGGTGTTTTCACCATTCCGCGGTACGTTTGATGTGCAGAACCGGAGATAACTCGGTTTTCGTCGGGTTTCAAGCTGAGATATGCATTTTCTACGATAATCTTGGTGAGACTTCTGTCAGAAGTATGGAGGATCTTCGAGAACGCTCTTTTCGAGCTATTTAATGCGAGAAACACGTTATCTGGTGTTTTCACCACTCCACAGTGCGTATGATATGCAGAACCGGCGATATCTTGGTTTTCGTGGGGTTTCAAGCTGAGATATGCATTTTCTGCGATAATCTTGGTGAGACTTCTGTCCGAAGTATGCTGAAACATCGAGATCGCTCTTTTCGAGCTAGTTAATGCGAGAAAAACCTTATCCGGTGTTTTCACCACTCCACAGTGCGTTTGATATGCAGAACCTGCGATATCTTGGTTTTCGTGGGGTTTTAAGCTGAGATATGCATTTTCTGCGATAATATTGGTGAAACTTCAGTCAGAAGTATGCAGAATCATCTAGATCGCTCTTTTCGAGCTATTTAATGCACGAAACACGTTTTCTGGTGTTTTCACCACTCCACAGTACGTTTGAAATGCAGAACCGCAGATATCTTGGTTTCGGTCGGGTTTCAAGCTGAGATATGCATTTTCTACGATAATCCTGGTGAGACTTCTGTCAGAAGTATGCAGAATCTTCGAGAACGCTGTTTTCGAGATACTTAATGCGCAAAACACGTTTTCTGGTGTTTTCACCACTCCACAGTGCGTATGATATGCAGAACCGGCGATATCTTGGTTTTCGTGGGGTTTCAAGCTGAGATATACATTTTCTGCGATAATCTTGGTGAAACATCTGTCCGAAGTATGCAGAAACATCGAGAGCGCTCATTTCGAGCTATTTAATGCGAGAAACTCGTTTTCTGGGGTTTTCACCACTCCACAGTTCGTTGGATATGCAGAACCGGAGATATCTTGATTTTCGTGGTGTTTCAAGCTGAGATATGCATTTCCTGCGATAATCTTGGTCAGACTTCTGTCCGAAGTATGCTGAATCATCGAGATCGCTCTTTTCGAGCTATTTAATGCGAGGAACACGTTCTATGGTTGTTTTCACCACTCCACAGTGCGTTTGATATGCAGAACAGGCGATATCTTGATTTTCGTGGTGTTTCCAGCTGAGATATGCATTTTCAGCGATAATCTCGGTGGGTCTTTTTTCAGAAGTATGCAGAATAACTCGATCGCTCTTTTCGAGCTACTTAATGCACGAAACACGTTTTCTGGTGTCTTCACCACTCCACAGTACGTTTGACATGCAGAACCGGAGATATCTTGGTTTCGGTCGGGTTTCAAGCTGAGATATGCATTTTCTACGATAATCCTGGTGAGACTTCTGTCAGAAGTATGCAGAATCTTCGAGAACGCTCTTTTCGAGCTATTTAATTCGAGAAACACGTTATTTGGTGTTTTCACCACTCCACAGTGCGTATGATATGCAGAACCGGCGATATCTTGGTTTTCGTGGAGTTTCAAGCTGAGATATGCATTTTCTGCGATAATCTTGGTGAGACTTCTGTCCGAAGTATGCTGAAACATCGAGATCGCTCTTTTCGAGCTAGTTAGTGCGAGAAAAACCTTATCCGGTGTTCTCACCACTCCACAGTGCGTTTGATATGCTGAACCTGCGATATCTTGGTTTTCGTGGGGTTTCAAGCTGAGATTTGCATTTTCTGCGATAATATTGGTGAGACTTCAGTCAGAAGTATGCAGAATCATCTAGATCGCTCTTTTCGAGCTACTTAATGCACGAAACACGTTTTCTGGTGTTTTCACCACTCCACACTACGTTAGACATGCAGAACCGGAGATATATTCGTTTCGGTCGGGTTTCAAGCTGAGATATGCTTTTTCTACGATAATATTGGTGAGACCTCTGTCAGAAGTATGCAGAATCTTCGAGAACGCTCTTTTCGAGCTACTTAATGCACGAAACACGTTTTCTGATGTTTTCACCACTCCACAGTGCGTTTGATATGCAGAACCAGCGATATCTTGGTTTTCGTGGGGTTTCAAGCTGAGATATGCATTTTCTGCGATAATATTGGTGAGACTTCAGTCAGAAGTATGCAGAATCATATAGATCGCTCTTTTCGAGCTACTTAATGCAGGAAACACGTTTTCTGGTGTTTTCACCACTCCACAGTACGTTTGACATGCAGAACCGGAGATATCTTGGTTTCGGTCGGGTTTCAAGCTGAGATATGCATTTTCTACGAAAATCCTGGTGAGACTTCTGTCAGAAGTATGCAGAAACTTCGAGATCGCACTTTTCGAGCTATTTAATTTGAGAAACACGTTATCTGGTGTTTTCACCACTCCACAGTGCGTTTGATATGCAGTACCAGCGAAATCTTGGTTTTCGTGGCGTTTCATGCTGAGATATGCATTTTTTACGATAATCTTGGTGAGACTTCAGTCCGAAGTATGCAGAATCATCGAGATCGCTCTATTCGAGCTATTTAATGCGACAAACACGTTATCTGGTGTTTTCACCACTCCACGGTACGTTTGATGTGCAGAACCGGAGGTAACTCGGTTTTCGTAGTGTTTCCAGCTGAGATATGCATTTTCTGCGATAATCTTGGTGAGACTTCTGTCAGAAGTATGCAGAATCTTCGAGAACGCTCTTTTGGAGCTACTTAATGCGCGTAACACGTTTTCTGGTGTTTTCACCATTCCGCGGTACGTTTGATGTGCAGAACCGGAGATAACTCGGTTTTCGTCGGGTTTCAAGCTGAGATATGCATTTTCTACGATAATCTTGGTGAGACTTCTGTCAGAAGTATGGAGGATCTTCGAGAACGCTCTTTTCGAGCTATTTAATGCGAGAAACACGTTATCTGGTGTTTTCACCACTCCACAGTGCGTATGATATGCAGAACCGGCGATATCTTGGTTTTCGTGGGGTTTCAAGCTGAGATATGCATTTTCTGCGATAATCTTGGTGAGACTTCTGTCCGAAGTATGCTGAAACATCGAGATCGCTCTTTTCGAGCTAGTTAATGCGAGAAAAACCTTATCCGGTGTTTTCACCACTCCACAGTGCGTTTGATATGCAGAACCTGCGATATCTTGGTTTTCGTGGGGTTTTAAGCTGAGATATGCATTTTCTGCGATAATATTGGTGAAACTTCAGTCAGAAGTATGCAGAATCATCTAGATCGCTCTTTTCGAGCTATTTAATGCACGAAACACGTTTTCTGGTGTTTTCACCACTCCACAGTACGTTTGAAATGCAGAACCGCAGATATCTTGGTTTCGGTCGGGTTTCAAGCTGAGATATGCATTTTCTACGATAATCCTGGTGAGACTTCTGTCAGAAGTATGCAGAATCTTCGAGAACGCTGTTTTCGAGATACTTAATGCGCAAAACACGTTTTCTGGTGTTTTCACCACTCCACAGTGCGTATGATATGCAGAACCGGCGATATCTTGGTTTTCGTGGGGTTTCAAGCTGAGATATACATTTTCTGCGATAATCTTGGTGAAACATCTGTCCGAAGTATGCAGAAACATCGAGAGCGCTCATTTCGAGCTATTTAATGCGAGAAACTCGTTTTCTGGGGTTTTCACCACTCCACAGTTCGTTGGATATGCAGAACCGGAGATATCTTGATTTTCGTGGTGTTTCAAGCTGAGATATGCATTTCCTGCGATAATCTTGGTCAGACTTCTGTCCGAAGTATGCTGAATCATCGAGATCGCTCTTTTCGAGCTATTTAATGCGAGGAACACGTTCTATGGTTGTTTTCACCACTCCACAGTGCGTTTGATATGCAGAACAGGCGATATCTTGATTTTCGTGGTGTTTCCAGCTGAGATATGCATTTTCAGCGATAATCTCGGTGGGTCTTTTTTCAGAAGTATGCAGAATAACTCGATCGCTCTTTTCGAGCTACTTAATGCACGAAACACGTTTTCTGGTGTCTTCACCACTCCACAGTACGTTTGACATGCAGAACCGGAGATATCTTGGTTTCGGTCGGGTTTCAAGCTGAGATATGCATTTTCTACGATAATCCTGGTGAGACTTCTGTCAGAAGTATGCAGAATCTTCGAGAACGCTCTTTTCGAGCTATTTAATTCGAGAAACACGTTATTTGGTGTTTTCACCACTCCACAGTGCGTATGATATGCAGAACCGGCGATATCTTGGTTTTCGTGGAGTTTCAAGCTGAGATATGCATTTTCTGCGATAATCTTGGTGAGACTTCTGTCCGAAGTATGCTGAAACATCGAGATCGCTCTTTTCGAGCTAGTTAGTGCGAGAAAAACCTTATCCGGTGTTCTCACCACTCCACAGTGCGTTTGATATGCTGAACCTGCGATATCTTGGTTTTCGTGGGGTTTCAAGCTGAGATTTGCATTTTCTGCGATAATATTGGTGAGACTTCAGTCAGAAGTATGCAGAATCATCTAGATCGCTCTTTTCGAGCTACTTAATGCACGAAACACGTTTTCTGGTGTTTTCACCACTCCACAGTACGTTTGACATGCAGAACCGGAGATATCTTGGTTTTCGTGGGGTTTCAAGCTGAGATATGCATTTTCTGCGATAATCTTGGTGAGACTTCAGTCAGAAGTATGCAGAATCATCTAGATCGCTCTTTTCGAGCTACTTAATGCACGAAACACGTTATCTGGTGTTTTCACCACTCCACAGTACGTTTGACATGCAGAACCGGAGATATCTTGGTTTCGGTCGGGTTTCAAGCAGAGATATGCATTTTCTACGATAACCCTGGTGAGACTTCTGTCAGAAGTATGCAGAATCTTCGAGAACGCTCTTTTCGAGCTGCTTAATGCGCGAAACACGTTTTCTGGTGTTTTCACCACTCCACAGTACGTTTGACATGCAGAACCGGAGACATCTTGGTTTCGGTCGGGTTTCAAGCTGAGATATGCATTTTCTACGAAAATCCTGGTGAGACTTCTGTCAGAAGTATGCAGAAACTTCGAGATCGCACTTTTCGAGCTATTTAATTTGAGAAACACGTTATCTGGTGTTTTCACCACTCCACAGTGCGTTTGATATGCAGTACCAGCGAAATCTTGGTTTTCGTGGCGTTTCATGCTGAGATATGCATTTTTTACGATAATCTTGGTGAGACTTCAGTCCGAAGTATGCAGAATCATCGAGATCGCTCTATTCGAGCTATTTAATGCGACAAACACGTTATCTGGTGTTTTCACCACTCCACGGTACGTTTGATGTGCAGAACCGGAGGTAACTCGGTTTTCGTAGTGTTTCCAGCTGAGATATGCATTTTCTGCGATAATCTTGGTGAGACTTCTGTCAGAAGTATGCAGAATCTTCGAGAACGCTCTTTTGGAGCTACTTAATGCGCGTAACACGTTTTCTGGTGTTTTCACCATTCCGCGGTACGTTTGATGTGCAGAACCGGAGATAACTCGGTTTTCGTCGGGTTTCAAGCTGAGATATGCATTTTCTACGATAATCTTGGTGAGACTTCTGTCAGAAGTATGGAGGATCTTCGAGAACGCTCTTTTCGAGCTATTTAATGCGAGAAACACGTTATCTGGTGTTTTCACCACTCCACAGTGCGTATGATATGCAGAACCGGCGATATCTTGGTTTTCGTGGGGTTTCAAGCTGAGATATGCATTTTCTGCGATAATCTTGGTGAGACTTCTGTCCGAAGTATGCTGAAACATCGAGATCGCTCTTTTCGAGCTAGTTAATGCGAGAAAAACCTTATCCGGTGTTTTCACCACTCCACAGTGCGTTTGATATGCAGAACCTGCGATATCTTGGTTTTCGTGGGGTTTTAAGCTGAGATATGCATTTTCTGCGATAATATTGGTGAAACTTCAGTCAGAAGTATGCAGAATCATCTAGATCGCTCTTTTCGAGCTACTTAATGCACGAAACACGTTTTCTGGTGTTTTCACCACTCCACAGTACGTTTGACATGCAGAACCGCAGATATCTTGGTTTCGGTCGGGTTTCAAGCTGAGATATGCATTTTCTACGATAATCCTGGTGAGACTTCTGTCAGAAGTATGCAGAATCTTCGAGAACGCTGTTTTCGAAATACTTAATGCGCAAAACACGTTTTCTGGTGTTTTCACCACTCCACAGTGCGTATGATATGCAGAACCGGCGATATCTTGGTTTTCGTGGGGTTTCAAGCTGAGATATACATTTTCTGCGATAATCTTGGTGAAACATCTGTCCGAAGTATGCAGAAACATCGAGAGCGCTCTTTTCGAGCTATTTAATGCGAGAAACTCGTTTTCTGGGGTTTTCACCACTCCACAGTTCGTTGGATATGCAGAACCGGAGATATCTTGATTTTCGTGGTGTTTCAAGCTGAGATATGCATTTCCTGCGATAATCTTGGTCAGACTTCTGTCCGAAGTATGCTGAATCATCGAGATCGCACTTTTCGAGCTATTTAATGCGAGAAACACGTTTTCTGCGGTTTTCACCACTCCATAGTGCGTTTGATATGCAGAACAGTTGATATCTTGGTTTTCGTGGGGTTTCAAGCTGAGATATGCATTTTCTGCGATAATCTTGCTGAGACTTCTGTCCGAAGTATGCAGAATCATCGAGATCGCTCGTATCGAGCTATTCAATGCGAGAAACAAGTTATCTGGCGTTTTCACCACTCCACAGTGCGTTTGATATGCAGAACCAGCGATATCTTGGTTTTCGTGGGGTTTCAAGCTGAGATTTGCAATTTCTGCGATAATCTTGGTGAGACTTCTGTCCGAAGTATGCAGAATCATCGAGATCGCTCGTTTCGAGCTATTTAATGCGAAAAAACAAGTTTTCTGGTGTTTTGTCCACTCCACAGTGCGTTTGATATGTAGAGCCGCCGATAACTTGGTTTCGTGGGGATTCCAGCTGAAATATGCATTTTCTGCGATAATCTTGGTGTTTCATCTATGAGAAGTATGCAGAATCATCGAGATCTCCATTTTCGAGCTATTTAATGCGAGAAACACGTTTTCTGGTGTATTCACCACTCCACACTACGTTAGACATGCAGAACCGGAGATATATTCGTTTCGGTCGGGTTTCAAGCTGAGATATGCTTTTTCTACGATAATATTGGTGAGACCTCTGTCAGAAGTATGCAGAATCTTCGAGAACGCTCTTTTCGAGCTACTTAATGCACGAAACACGTTTTCTGATGTTTTCACCACTCCACAGTGCGTTTGATATGCAGAACCAGCGATATCTTGGTTTTCGTGGGGTTTCAAGCTGAGATATGCATTTTCTGCGATAATATTGGTGAGACTTCAGTCAGAAGTATGCAGAATCATATAGATCGCTCTTTTCGAGCTACTTAATGCAGGAAACACGTTTTCTGGTGTTTTCACCACTCCACAGTACGTTTGACATGCAGAACCGGAGATATCTTGGTTTCGGTCGGGTTTCAAGCTGAGATATGCATTTTCTACGAAAATCCTGGTGAGACTTCTGTCAGAAGTATGCAGAAACTTCGAGATCGCACTTTTCGAGCTATTTAATTTGAGAAACACGTTATCTGGTGTTTTCACCACTCCACAGTGCGTTTGATATGCAGTACCAGCGAAATCTTGGTTTTCGTGGCGTTTCATGCTGAGATATGCATTTTTTACGATAATCTTGGTGAGACTTCAGTCCGAAGTATGCAGAATCATCGAGATCGCTCTATTCGAGCTATTTAATGCGACAAACACGTTATCTGGTGTTTTCACCACTCCACGGTACGTTTGATGTGCAGAACCGGAGGTAACTCGGTTTTCGTAGTGTTTCCAGCTGAGATATGCATTTTCTGCGATAATCTTGGTGAGACTTCTGTCAGAAGTATGCAGAATCTTCGAGAACGCTCTTTTGGAGCTACTTAATGCGCGTAACACGTTTTCTGGTGTTTTCACCATTCCGCGGTACGTTTGATGTGCAGAACCGGAGATAACTCGGTTTTCGTCGGGTTTCAAGCTGAGATATGCATTTTCTACGATAATCTTGGTGAGACTTCTGTCAGAAGTATGGAGGATCTTCGAGAACGCTCTTTTCGAGCTATTTAATGCGAGAAACACGTTATCTGGTGTTTTCACCACTCCACAGTGCGTATGATATGCAGAACCGGCGATATCTTGGTTTTCGTGGGGTTTCAAGCTGAGATATGCATTTTCTGCGATAATCTTGGTGAGACTTCTGTCCGAAGTATGCTGAAACATCGAGATCGCTCTTTTCGAGCTAGTTAATGCGAGAAAAACCTTATCCGGTGTTTTCACCACTCCACAGTGCGTTTGATATGCAGAACCTGCGATATCTTGGTTTTCGTGGGGTTTTAAGCTGAGATATGCATTTTCTGCGATAATATTGGTGAAACTTCAGTCAGAAGTATGCAGAATCATCTAGATCGCTCTTTTCGAGCTATTTAATGCACGAAACACGTTTTCTGGTGTTTTCACCACTCCACAGTACGTTTGAAATGCAGAACCGCAGATATCTTGGTTTCGGTCGGGTTTCAAGCTGAGATATGCATTTTCTACGATAATCCTGGTGAGACTTCTGTCAGAAGTATGCAGAATCTTCGAGAACGCTGTTTTCGAGATACTTAATGCGCAAAACACGTTTTCTGGTGTTTTCACCACTCCACAGTGCGTATGATATGCAGAACCGGCGATATCTTGGTTTTCGTGGGGTTTCAAGCTGAGATATACATTTTCTGCGATAATCTTGGTGAAACATCTGTCCGAAGTATGCAGAAACATCGAGAGCGCTCATTTCGAGCTATTTAATGCGAGAAACTCGTTTTCTGGGGTTTTCACCACTCCACAGTTCGTTGGATATGCAGAACCGGAGATATCTTGATTTTCGTGGTGTTTCAAGCTGAGATATGCATTTCCTGCGATAATCTTGGTCAGACTTCTGTCCGAAGTATGCTGAATCATCGAGATCGCTCTTTTCGAGCTATTTAATGCGAGGAACACGTTCTATGGTTGTTTTCACCACTCCACAGTGCGTTTGATATGCAGAACAGGCGATATCTTGATTTTCGTGGTGTTTCCAGCTGAGATATGCATTTTCAGCGATAATCTCGGTGGGTCTTTTTTCAGAAGTATGCAGAATAACTCGATCGCTCTTTTCGAGCTACTTAATGCACGAAACACGTTTTCTGGTGTCTTCACCACTCCACAGTACGTTTGACATGCAGAACCGGAGATATCTTGGTTTCGGTCGGGTTTCAAGCTGAGATATGCATTTTCTACGATAATCCTGGTGAGACTTCTGTCAGAAGTATGCAGAATCTTCGAGAACGCTCTTTTCGAGCTATTTAATTCGAGAAACCCGTTATTTGGTGTTTTCACCACTCCACAGTGCGTATGATATGCAGAACCGGCGATATCTTGGTTTTCGTGGAGTTTCAAGCTGAGATATGCATTTTCTGCGATAATCTTGGTGAGACTTCTGTCCGAAGTATGCTGAAACATCGAGATCGCTCTTTTCGAGCTAGTTAGTGCGAGAAAAACCTTATCCGGTGTTCTCACCACTCCACAGTGCGTTTGATATGCTGAACCTGCGATATCTTGGTTTTCGTGGGGTTTCAAGCTGAGATTTGCATTTTCTGCGATAATATTGGTGAGACTTCAGTCAGAAGTATGCAGAATCATCTAGATCGCTCTTTTCGAGCTACTTAATGCACGAAACACGTTTTCTGGTGTTTTCACCACTCCACAGTACGTTTGACATGCAGAACCGGAGATATCTTGGTTTTCGTGGGGTTTCAAGCTGAGATATGCATTTTCTGCGATAATCTTGGTGAGACTTCAGTCAGAAGTATGCAGAATCATCTAGATCGCTCTTTTCGAGCTACTTAATGCACGAAACACGTTATCTGGTGTTTTCACCACTCCACAGTACGTTTGACATGCAGAACCGGAGATATCTTGGTTTCGGTCGGGTTTCAAGCAGAGATATGCATTTTCTACGATAACCCTGGTGAGACTTCTGTCAGAAGTATGCAGAATCTTCGAGAACGCTCTTTTCGAGCTGCTTAATGCGCGAAACACGTTTTCTGGTGTTTTCACCACTCCACAGTACGTTTGACATGCAGAACCGGAGACATCTTGGTTTCGGTCGGGTTTCAAGCTGAGATATGCATTTTCTACGAAAATCCTGGTGAGACTTCTGTCAGAAGTATGCAGAAACTTCGAGATCGCACTTTTCGAGCTATTTAATTTGAGAAACACGTTATCTGGTGTTTTCACCACTCCACAGTGCGTTTGATATGCAGTACCAGCGAAATCTTGGTTTTCGTGGCGTTTCATGCTGAGATATGCATTTTTTACGATAATCTTGGTGAGACTTCAGTCCGAAGTATGCAGAATCATCGAGATCGCTCTATTCGAGCTATTTAATGCGACAAACACGTTATCTGGTGTTTTCACCACTCCACGGTACGTTTGATGTGCAGAACCGGAGGTAACTCGGTTTTCGTAGTGTTTCCAGCTGAGATATGCATTTTCTGCGATAATCTTGGTGAGACTTCTGTCAGAAGTATGCAGAATCTTCGAGAACGCTCTTTTGGAGCTACTTAATGCGCGTAACACGTTTTCTGGTGTTTTCACCATTCCGCGGTACGTTTGATGTGCAGAACCGGAGATAACTCGGTTTTCGTCGGGTTTCAAGCTGAGATATGCATTTTCTACGATAATCTTGGTGAGACTTCTGTCAGAAGTATGGAGGATCTTCGAGAACGCTCTTTTCGAGCTATTTAATGCGAGAAACACGTTATCTGGTGTTTTCACCACTCCACAGTGCGTATGATATGCAGAACCGGCGATATCTTGGTTTTCGTGGGGTTTCAAGCTGAGATATGCATTTTCTGCGATAATCTTGGTGAGACTTCTGTCCGAAGTATGCTGAAACATCGAGATCGCTCTTTTCGAGCTAGTTAATGCGAGAAAAACCTTATCCGGTGTTTTCACCACTCCACAGTGCGTTTGATATGCAGAACCTGCGATATCTTGGTTTTCGTGGGGTTTTAAGCTGAGATATGCATTTTCTGCGATAATATTGGTGAAACTTCAGTCAGAAGTATGCAGAATCATCTAGATCGCTCTTTTCGAGCTACTTAATGCACGAAACACGTTTTCTGGTGTTTTCACCACTCCACAGTACGTTTGACATGCAGAACCGCAGATATCTTGGTTTCGGTCGGGTTTCAAGCTGAGATATGCATTTTCTACGATAATCCTGGTGAGACTTCTGTCAGAAGTATGCAGAATCTTCGAGAACGCTGTTTTCGAAATACTTAATGCGCAAAACACGTTTTCTGGTGTTTTCACCACTCCACAGTGCGTATGATATGCAGAACCGGCGATATCTTGGTTTTCGTGGGGTTTCAAGCTGAGATATACATTTTCTGCGATAATCTTGGTGAAACATCTGTCCGAAGTATGCAGAAACATCGAGAGCGCTCTTTTCGAGCTATTTAATGCGAGAAACTCGTTTTCTGGGGTTTTCACCACTCCACAGTTCGTTGGATATGCAGAACCGGAGATATCTTGATTTTCGTGGTGTTTCAAGCTGAGATATGCATTTCCTGCGATAATCTTGGTCAGACTTCTGTCCGAAGTATGCTGAATCATCGAGATCGCACTTTTCGAGCTATTTAATGCGAGGAACACGTTCTATGGTTGTTTTCACCACTCCACAGTGCGTTTGATATGCAGAACAGGCGATATCTTGATTTTCGTGGTGTTTCCAGCTGAGATATGCATTTTCAGCGATAATCTTGGTGGGTCTTTTTTCAGAAGTATGCAGAATAACTCGATCGCTCTTTTCGAGCTACTTAATGCACGAAACACGTTTTCTGGTGTTTTCACCACTCCACAGTACGTTTGACATGCAGAACCGGAGATATCTTGGTTTCGGTCGGGTTTCAAGCTGAGATATGCATTTTCTACGATAATCCTGGTGAGACTTCTGTCAGAAGTATGCAGAATCTTCGAGAACGCTCTTTTCGAGCTATTTAATGCGAGAAACACGTTATTTGGTGTTTTCACCACTCCACAGTGCGTATGATATGCAGAACCGGCGATATCTTGGTTTTCGTGGAGTTTCAAGCTGAGATATGCATTTTCTGCGATAATCTTGGTGAGACTTCTGTCCGAAGTATGCTGAAACATCGAGATCGCTCTTTTCGAGCTAGTTAGTGCGAGAAAAACCTTATCCGGTGTTTTCACCACTCCACAGTGCGTTTGATATGCTGAACCTGCGATATCTTGGTTTTCGTGGGGTTTCAAGCTGAGATTTGCATTTTCTGCGATAATATTGGTGAGACTTCAGTCAGAAGTATGCAGAATCATCTAGATCGCTCTTTTCGAGCTACTTAATGCACGAAACACGTTTTCTGGTGTTTTCACCACTCCACAGTACGTTTGACATGCAGAACCGGAGATATCTTGGTTTTCGTGGGGTTTCAAGCTGAGATATGCATTTTCTGCGATAATCTTGGTGAGACTTGAGTCAGAAGTATGCAGAATCATCTAGATCGCTCTTTTCGAGCTACTTAATGCACGAAACACGTTATCTGGTGTTTTCACCACTCCACAGTACGTTTGACATGCAGAACCGGAGATATCTTGGTTTCGGTCGGGTTTCAAGCAGAGATATGCATTTTCTACGATAACCCTGGTGAGACTTCTGTCAGAAGTATGCAGAATCTTCGAGAACGCTCTTTTCGAGCTGCTTAATGCGCGAAACACGTTTTCTGGTGTATTCACCACTCCACAGTACGTTTGACATGCAGAAACGGAGATATCTTGGTTACGGTCGGGTTTCAAGCTGAGATATGCATTTTCTACGATAATCTTGGTGAAACATCTGTCCGAAGTATGCAGAATCATCGAGATCGCTCTATTCGAGCTATTTAATGCGAGAAACACGTTCTCTGGTTATTTTCACCACTCCACAGTGCGTTTGATATGCAGAACCGGCAACATCTTGATTTTCGTGAGGTTTCGAGCTGAGATATGCATTTTCTGCGATAATATTGGTGAAACTTCAGTCAGAAGTATGCAGAATCATCTAGATCGCTCTTTTCGAGCTACTTAATGCACGAAACACGTTTTCTGGTGTTTTCACCACTCCACAGTACGTTTGACATGCAGAACCGCAGATATCTTGGTTTCGGTCGGGTTTCAAGCTGAGATATGCATTTTCTACGATAATCTTGGTGAAACTTCAGTCAGAAGTATGCAGAATCATCTAGATCGCTCTTTTCGTGCTACTTAATGCACGAAAGACGTTTTCTGGTGTTTTCACCACTCCACAGTACGTTTGACATGCAGAACCGCAGATATCTTGGTTTCGGTCGGGTTTCAAGCTGAGATATGCATTTTCTACGGTAATCCTGGTGAGACTTCTGTCAGAAGTATGCAGAATCTTCGAGAACGCTGTTTTCGAGATACTTAATGCGCAAAACACGTTTTCTGGTGTTTTCACCACTCCACAGTGCGTATGATATGCAGAACCGGCGATATCTTGGTTTTCGTGGGGTTTCAAGCTGAGATATACATTTTCTGCGATAATCTTGGTGAAACATCTGTCCGAAGTATGCAGAAACATCGAGAGCGCTCTTTTCGAGCTATTTAATGCGAGAAACTCGTTTTCTGGGGTTTTCACCACTCCACAGTTCGTTGGATATGCAGAACCGGAGATATCTTGATTTTCGTGGTGTTTCAAGCTGAGATATGCATTTCCTGCGATAATCTTGGTCAGACTTCTGTCCGAAGTATGCTGAATCATCGAGATCGCTCTTTTCGAGCTATTTAATGCGAGGAACACGTTCTATGGTTGTTTTCACCACTCCACAGTGCGTTTGATATGCAGAACAGGCGATATCTTGATTTTCGTGGTGTTTCCAGCTGAGATATGCATTTTCAGCGATAATCTTGGTGGGTCTTTTTTCAGAAGTATGCAGAATAACTCGATCGCTCTTTTCGAGCTACTTAATGCACGAAACACGTTATCTGGTGTTTTCACCACTCCACAGTACGTTTGACATGCAGAACCGGAGATATCTTGGTTTCGGTCGGGTTTCAAGCAGATATATGCATTTTCTACGATAATCCTGGTGAGACTTCTGTCAGAAGTATGCAGAATCTTCGAGAACGCTCTTTTCGAGCTACTTAATGCAGGAAACACGTTTTCTGGTGTTTTCACCACTCCACAGTACGTTTGACATGCAGAACCGGAGATATCTTGGTTTCGGTCGGGTTTCAAGCTGAGATATGCATTTTCTACGAAAATCCTGGTGAGACTTCTGTCAGAAGTATGCAGAAACTTCGAGATCGCACTTTTCGAGCTATTTAATTTGAGAAACACGTTATCTGGTGTTTTCACCACTCCACAGTGCGTTTGATATGCAGTACCAGCGAAATCTTGGTTTTCGTGGCGTTTCATGCTGAGATATGCATTTTTTACGATAATCTTGGTGAGACTTCAGTCCGAAGTATGCAGAATCATCGAGATCGCTCTATTCGAGCTATTTAATGCGACAAACACGTTATCTGGTGTTTTCACCACTCCACGGTACGTTTGATGTGCAGAACCGGAGGTAACTCGGTTTTCGTAGTGTTTCCAGCTGAGATATGCATTTTCTGCGATAATCTTGGTGAGACTTCTGTCAGAAGTATGCAGAATCTTCGAGAACGCTCTTTTGGAGCTACTTAATGCGCGTAACACGTTTTCTGGTGTTTTCACCATTCCGCGGTACGTTTGATGTGCAGAACCGGAGATAACTCGGTTTTCGTCGGGTTTCAAGCTGAGATATGCATTTTCTACGATAATCTTGGTGAGACTTCTGTCAGAAGTATGGAGGATCTTCGAGAACGCTCTTTTTTGAGCTATTTAATGCGAGAAACACGTTATCTGGTGTTTTCACCACTCCACAGTGCGTATGATATGCAGAACCGGCGATATCTTGGTTTTCGTGGGGTTTCAAGCTGAGATATGCATTTTCTGCGATAATCTTGGTGAGACTTCTGTCCGAAGTATGCTGAAACATCGAGATCGCTCTTTTCGAGCTAGTTAATGCGAGAAAAACCTTATCCGGTGTTTTCACCACTCCACAGTGCGTTTGATATGCAGAACCTGCGATATCTTGGTTTTCGTGGGGTTTTAAGCTGAGATATGCATTTTCTGCGATAATATTGGTGAAACTTCAGTCAGAAGTATGCAGAATCATCTAGATCGCTCTTTTCGAGCTACTTAATGCACGAAACACGTTTTCTGGTGTTTTCACCACTCCACAGTACGTTTGACATGCAGAACCGCAGATATCTTGGTTTCGGTCGGGTTTCAAGCTGAGATATGCATTTTCTACGATAATCCTGGTGAGACTTCTGTCAGAAGTATGCAGAATCTTCGAGAACGCTGTTTTCGAGATACTTAATGCGCAAAACACGTTTTCTGGTGTTTTCACCACTCCACAGTGCGTATGATATGCAGAACCGGCGATATCTTGGTTTTCGTGGGGTTTCAAGCTGAGATATACATTTTCTGCGATAATCTTGGTGAAACATCTGTCCGAAGTATGCAGAAACATCGAGAGCGCTCTTTTCGAGCTATTTAATGCGAGAAACTCGTTTTCTGGGGTTTTCACCACTCCACAGTTCGTTGGATATGCAGAACCGGAGATATCTTGATTTTCGTGGTGTTTCAAGCTGAGATATGCATTTCCTGCGATAATCTTGGTCAGACTTCTGTCCGAAGTATGCTGAATCATCGAGATCGCTCTTTTCGAGCTATTTAATGCGAGGAACACGTTCTATGGTTGTTTTCACCACTCCACAGTGCGTTTGATATGCAGAACAGGCGATATCTTGATTTTCGTGGTGTTTCCAGCTGAGATATGCATTTTCAGCGATAATCTTGGTGGGTCTTTTTTCAGAAGTATGCAGAATAACTCGATCGCTCTTTTCGAGCTACTTAATGCACGAAACACGTTTTCTGGTGTCTTCACCACTCCACAGTACGTTTGACATGCAGAACCGGAGATATCTTGGTTTCGGTCGGGTTTCAAGCTGAGATATGCATTTTCTACGATAATCCTGGTGAGACTTCTGTCAGAAGTATGCAGAATCTTCGAGAACGCTCTTTTCGAGCTATTTAATGCGAGAAACACGTTATTTGGTGTTTTCACCACTCCACAGTGCGTATGATATGCAGAACCGGCGATATCTTGGTTTTCGTGGAGTTCCAAGCTGAGATATGCATTTTCTGCGATAATCTTGGTGAGACTACTGTCCGAAGTATGCAGAAACATCGAGATCGCTCTTTTCGAGCTAGTTGGTGCGAGAAAAACCTTATCCGGTGTTCTCACCACTCCACAGTGCGTTTGATATGCTGAACCTGCGATATCTTGGTTTTCGTGGGGTTTCAAGCTGAGATTTGCATTTTCTGCGATAATATTGGTGAGACTTCAGTCAGAAGTATGCAGAATCATCTAGATCGCTCTTTTCGAGCTACTTAATGCACGAAACACGTTTTCTGGTGTTTTCACCACTCCACAGTACGTTTGACATGCAGAACCGGAGATATCTTGGTTTTCGTGGGGTTTCAAGCTGAGATATGCATTTTCTGCGATAATCTTGGTGAGACTTCAGTCAGAAGTATGCAGAATCATCTAGATCGCTCTTTTCGAGCTACTTAATGCACGAAACACGTTATCTGGTGTTTTCACCACTCCACAGTACGTTTGACATGCAGAACCGGAGATATCTTGGTTTCGGTCGGGTTTCAAGCAGAGATATGCATTTTCTACGATAACCCTGGTGAGACTTCTGTCAGAAGTATGCAGAATCTTCGTGAACGCTCTTTTCGAGCTGCTTAATGCGCGAAACACGTTTTCTGGTGTTTTCACCACTCCACAGTACGTTTGACATGCAGAACCGGAGACATCTTGGTTTCGGTCGGGTTTCAAGCTGAGATATGCATTTTCTACGAAAATCCTGGTGAGACTTCTGTCAGAAGTATGCAGAAACTTCGAGATCGCACTTTTCGAGCTATTTAATTTGAGAAACACGTTATCTGGTGTTTTCACCACTCCACAGTGCGTTTGATATGCAGTACCAGCGAAATCTTGGTTTTCGTGGCGTTTCATGCTGAGATATGCATTTTTTACGATAATCTTGGTGAGACTTCAGTCCGAAGTATGCAGAATCATCGAGATCGCTCTATTCGAGCTATTTAATGCGACAAACACGTTATCTGGTGTTTTCACCACTCCACGGTACGTTTGATGTGCAGAACCGGAGGTAACTCGGTTTTCGTAGTGTTTCCAGCTGAGATATGCATTTTCTGCGATAATCTTGGTGAGACTTCTGTCAGAAGTATGCAGAATCTTCGAGAACGCTCTTTTGGAGCTACTTAATGCGCGTAACACGTTTTCTGGTGTTTTCACCATTCCGCGGTACGTTTGATGTGCAGAACCGGAGATAACTCGGTTTTCGTCGGGTTTCAAGCTGAGATATGCATTTTCTACGATAATCTTGGTGAGACTTCTGTCAGAAGTATGGAGGATCTTCGAGAACGCTCTTTTCGAGCTATTTAATGCGAGAAACACGTTATCTGGTGTTTTCACCACTCCACAGTGCGTATGATATGCAGAACCGGCGATATCTTGGTTTTCGTGGGGTTTCAAGCTGAGATATGCATTTTCTGCGATAATCTTGGTGAGACTTCTGTCCGAAGTATGCTGAAACATCGAGATCGCTCTTTTCGAGCTAGTTAATGCGAGAAAAACCTTATCCGGTGTTTTCACCACTCCACAGTGCGTTTGATTTGCAGAACCTGCGATATCTTGGTTTTCGTGGGGTTTTAAGCTGAGATATGCATTTTCTGCGATAATATTGGTGAAACTTCAGTCAGAAGTATGCAGAATCATCTAGATCGCTCTTTTCGAGCTATTTAATGCGAGAAACACGATTTCTGGTGTTTTCACCACCCCACAGTGCGTTTGATATGCAGAACAGTAGATATCTTGGTTTTCGTGGGGTTTCAAGCTGAGATATGCATTTTCTGCGATAATCTTGGTGTTTCATATATGAGAAGTAAGCAGAATCATCGAGAACGCTCTTTTCGAGCTAGCTAATGCGCGACACACGTTTTCTGGTGTTTTCACCACTCCACAGTGCGTTTGATGTGCAGAACAGTAGATTACTTGGTTTTCGTGGTGTTTCCCGCTGAGAGATGCATTTTCTGCGATAATCTTGGATATTCTTCTGTGAGAAGTATGCAGAATCACCGAAATCGCTTTTTTCGTGCTATTTAATGCGAAAAACACGTTTTCTGGTGTTTTCAGCACGTCACAGTGCGTTTGATATGCGGAAACTGCGATATTTTCGTTTTCGTGGGGTTTCCAGCTGAGACATGCATTTTCTGCGATAATCTTGGATATTCTTCTGTGAGAAGTATGGAGAATCACCGAAATCGCAGTTTTCGTGCTATTGAATGCGAAAAACACGTTTTATGGTGTTTTCAGCACTCCACCGTCTGTTAGATATGCCGAAACTGCGATATCTTCGATTTCGTGGGGTTTCCAGCTGAGACATGCATTTTCTACGATAACCTTGGATATTCTTCTGTGAGAAGTTTGCAGAATCACAGAAATCGCTGCTTTCGTGCTATTTAATGCGAAAAACTCGTTTTCTGGTGTTTTCAGCACTCCACAGTGCGTTTGATATGCGGAAACTGCGATATCTTCGGTTTCATTGGGTTTCCAGATGAGATATGCATTTTCTACGATAATCTTGGATATTCTTGTGTGAGACGTTTGCAGAATCACAGAAATCGCTCTATTCGAGCTGTTTAATGCGAGAAACACGTTATCTGGTGTTTTCACCACTCCATAGTGCGTTTGATATGCAGAACAGTAGATATCTTGGTTTTCGTGGGGTTTCAAGCTGAGATATGCATTTTCTGCGATAATCTTGGTGAGACTTCTGTCCGAAGTATGCAGAACCATCGAGAGAGCTCTTTTCGAGCTATTTAATGCGAGAAACACGTTTTCTGCGGTTTTCACCACTCCATAGTGCGTTTGATATGCAGAACAGTTGATATCTTGGTTTTCGTGGGGTTTCAAGCTGAGATATGCATTTTCTGCGATAATCTTGCTGAGACTTCTGTCCGAAGTATGCAGAATCATCGAGATCGCTCGTATCGAGCTATTCAATGCGAGAAACAAGTTATCTGGCGTTTTCACCACTCCACAGTGCGTTTGATATGCAGAACCAGCGATATCTTGGTTTTCGTGGGGTTTCAAGCTGAGATTTGCAATTTCTGCGATAATCTTGGTGAGACTTCTGTCCGAAGTATGCAGAATCATCGAGATCGCTCGTTTCGAGCTATTTAATGCGAAAAAACAAGTTTTCTGGTGTTTTGTCCACTCCACAGTGCGTTTGATATGTAGAGCCGCCGATAACTTGGTTTCGTGGGGATTCCAGCTGAAATATGCATTTTCTGCGATAATCTTGGTGTTTCATCTATGAGAAGTATGCAGAATCATCGAGATCTCCATTTTCGAGCTATTTAATGCGAGAAACACGTTTTCTGGTGTATTCACCACTCCACACTACGTTAGACATGCAGAACCGGAGATATATTCGTTTCGGTCGGGTTTCAAGCTGAGATATGCTTTTTCTACGATAATATTGGTGAGACCTCTGTCAGAAGTATGCAGAATCTTCGAGAACGCTCTTTTCGAGCTACTTAATGCACGAAACACGTTTTCTGGTGTTTTCACCACTCCACAGTGCGTTTGATATGCAGAACCAGCGATATCTTGGTTTTCGTGGGGTTTCAAGCTGAGATATGCATTTTCTGCGATAATATTGGTGAGACTTCTGTCAGAAGTATGCAGAATCTTCGAGAACGCTGTTTTGGAGCTACTTAATGCGCGTAACACGTTTTCTGGTGTTTTCACCATTCCGCGGTACGTTTGATGTGCAGAACCGGAGATAACTCGGTTTTCGTCGGGTTTCAAGCTGAGATATGCATTTTCTACGATAATCTTGGTGAGACTTCTGTCAGAAGTATGGAGGATCTTCGAGAACGCTCTTTTTTGAGCTATTTAATGCGAGAAACACGTTATCTGGTGTTTTCACCACTCCACAGTGCGTATGATATGCAGAACCGGCGATATCTTGGTTTTCGTGGGGTTTCAAGCTGAGATATGCATTTTCTGCGATAATCTTGGTGAGACTTCTGTCCGAAGTATGCTGAAACATCGAGATCGCTCTTTTCGAGCTAGTTAATGCGAGAAAAACCTTATCCGGTGTTTTCACCACTCCACAGTGCGTTTGATATGCAGAACCTGCGATATCTTGGTTTTCGTGGGGTTTTAAGCTGAGATATGCATTTTCTGCGATAATATTGGTGAAACTTCAGTCAGAAGTATGCAGAATCATCTAGATCGCTCTTTTCGAGCTACTTAATGCACGAAACACGTTTTCTGGTGTTTTCACCACTCCACAGTACGTTTGACATGCAGAACCGCAGATATCTTGGTTTCGGTCGGGTTTCAAGCTGAGATATGCATTTTCTACGATAATCTTGGTGAAACTTCAGTCAGAAGTATGCAGAATCATCTAGATCGCTCTTTTCGTGCTACTTAATGCACGAAACACGTTTTCTGGTGTTTTCACCACTCCACAGTACGTTTGACATGCAGAACCGCAGATATCTTGGTTTCGGTCGGGTTTCAAGCTGAGATATGCATTTTCTACGATAATCCTGGTGAGACTTCTGTCAGAAGTATGCAGAATCTTCGAGAACGCTGTTTTCGAGATACTTAATGCGCAAAACACGTTTTCTGGTGTTTTCACCACTCCACAGTGCGTATGATATGCAGAACCGGCGATATCTTGGTTTTCGTGGGGTTTCAAGCTGAGATATACATTTTCTGCGATAATCTTGGTGAAACATCTGTCCGAAGTATGCAGAAACATCGAGAGCGCTCTTTTCGAGCTATTTAATGCGAGAAACTCGTTTTCTGGGGTTTTCACCACTCCACAGTTCGTTGGATATGCAGAACCGGAGATATCTTGATTTTCGCGGTGTTTCAAGCTGAGATATGCATTTCCTGCGATAATCTTGGTCAGACTTCTGTCCGAAGTATGCTGAATCATCGAGATCGCTCATTTCGAGCTATTTAATGCGAGGAACACGTTCTATGGTTGTTTTCACCACTCCACAGTGCGTTTGATATGCAGAACAGGCGATATCTTGATTTTCGTGGTGTTTCCAGCTGAGATATGCATTTTCAGCGATAATCTTGGTGGGTCTTTTTTCAGAAGTATGCAGAATAACTCGATCGCTCTTTTCGAGCTACTTAATGCACGAAACACGTTTTCTGGTGTTTTCACCACTCCACAGTACGTTTGATATGCAGAACCGGAGATATCTTGGTTTCGGTCGGGTTTCAAGCTGAGATATGCATTTTCTACGATAATCCTGGTGAGACTTCTGTCAGAAGTATGCAGAATCTTCGAGAACGCTCTTTTCGAGCTATTTAATGCGAGAAACACGTTATTTGGTGTTTTCACCACTCCAGAGTGCGTATGATATGCAGAACCGGCGATATCTTGGTTTTCGTGGAGTTTCAAGCTGAGATATGCATTTTCTGCGATAATCTTGGTGAGACTTCTGTCCGAAGTATGCTGAAACATCGAGATCGCTCTTTTCGAGCTAGTTAGTGCGAGAAAAACCTTATCCGGTGTTTTCACCACTCCACAGTGCGTTTGATATGCTGAACCTGCGATATCTTGGTTTTCGTGGGGTTTCAAGCTGAGATTTGCATTTTCTGCGATAATATTGGTGAGACTTCAGTCAGAAGTATGCAGAATCATCTAGATCGCTCTTTTCGAGCTACTTAATGCACGAAACACGTTTTCTGGTGTTTTCACCACTCCACAGTACGTTTGACATGCAGAACCGGAGATATCTTGGTTTTCGTGGGGTTTCAAGCTGAGATATGCATTTTCTGCGATAATCTTGGTGAGACTTCAGTCAGAAGTATGCAGAATCATCTAGATCGCTCTTTTCGAGCTACTTAATGCACGAAACACGTTATCTGGTGTTTTCACCACTCCACAGTACGTTTGACATGCAGAACCGGAGATATCTTGGTTTCGGTCGGGTTTCAAGCAGAGATATGCATTTTCTACGATAACCCTGGTGAGACTTCTGTCAGAAGTATGCAGAATCTTCGAGAACGCTCTTTTCGAGCTGCTTAATGCGCGAAACACGTTTTCTGGTGTATTCACCACTCCACAGTACGTTTGACATGCAGAAACGGAGATATCTTGGTTACGGTTGGGTTTCAAGCTGAGATATGCATTTTCTACGATAATCCTGGTGAGACTTCCGTCAGAAGTATGCAGAATCTTCGAGAACGCTGTTTTCCAGCTACTTAATGCGCAAAACACGTTTTCTGGTGTTTTCACCACTCCACGGTACGTTTGATGTGCAGAACCGGAGATAACTCTGTTTTCGTCGGGTTTCAAGCTGAGATATGCATTTTCTGCGATAATATTGGTGAGACTTCAGTCAGAAGTATGCAGAATCATCTAGATCGCTCGTTTCGAGCTATTTAATGCGAAAAAACAAGTTTTCTGGTGTTTTGACCGCTCCACAGTGCGTTTGATATGTAGAGCCGCCGATAACTTGGTTTTCGTGGGGTTTCCAGCTGAAATATGCATTTTCTGCGATAATCTTTGTGTTTCATCTATGAGAAATATGCAGAATCATCCAGAACGCTCTTTTCGAGCTAGTTAATGCGATTAACACGTTTTCTGGTGTTTTCACCACTCCACGGTGCGTCTGATATGTAGAACCGGCAATATCTTGGTTTTCGTGGGGTTTCCAGCTGAGATATGCATTTTCTGCGATAATCTTGGTAAGTCAGAAGTATGCAGAATCATCTAGATCGCTCTTTTCGAGCTATTTAATGCGAGAAACACGTTTTCTGGTGTTTTCACCACCCCACAGTGCGTTTGATATGCAGAATCGGCGACATCGTGGTTTTCGTCGGGTTTCAAGCTGAGATATGCATTTTCTGCGATAATATTGGTGAGACTTCAGTCAGAAGTATGCAGAATCATCTAGATCGCTCGCTTCGAGCTATTTAATGCGAGAAACACGTTCTCTGGTTGGTTTCACCACTCCACAGTTCGTTGGATATGCAGAACAGTAGATATCTTGGTTTTCGTGGGGTTTCAAGATGAGATATGCATTTCCTGCGATAATCTTGGTGAGACTTCTCTCCGAAGTTGCTGAATCATCGGGATCGCTCTTTTCGAGCTGTTTAATGCGAGAAACACGTTTTCTGGTGTTTTCACCACCCCACAGTGCGTTTGATATGCAGAATCGGCGACATCGTGGTTTTCGTCGGGTTTCAAGCTGAGATATGCATTTTCTGCGATAATATTGGTGAGACTTCAGTCAGAAGTATGCAGAATCATCTAGATCGCTCGTTTCGAGCTACTTAATGCGAGACACTCGTTTTCTGGGGTTTTCACCACTCCACAGTTCGTTGGATATGCAGAACCGGAGATATCTTGGTTTTCGTGGGGTTTCAAGCTGAAATATGCATTTCCTGCGATAATCTTGGTGAGACTTCTGTCCGAAGTATGCTGAATCATCGGGATCGCTCTTTTCGAGCTATTTAATGCGAGAAACACGTTCTCTGGTTGGTTTCACCACTCCACAGTTCGTTGGATATGCAGAACAGTAGATATCTTGGTTTTCGTGGGGTTTCAAGATGAGATATGCATTTCCTGCGATAATCTTGGTGAGACTTCTCTCCGAAGTTGCTGAATCATCGGGATCGCTCTTTTCGAGCTATTTAATGCGAGAAACACGTTTTCTGGTGTTTTCACCACCCCACAGTGCGTTTGATATGCAGAATCGGCGACATCGTGGTTTTCGTCGGGTTTCAAGCTGAGATATGCATTTTCTACGATAAGCTTGGTGAAACATCTGTCCGAAGTATGCAGAAACGTCGAGAGCGCTCTTTTCGAGCTATTTAATGCGAGAAACACGTTATCTGGAGTTTTCACCACTCCACAGTTGGATTGATATGCAGAACCGGCGATATTTTGGTTTTCGTCGGGTTTCAAGCTGAGACATGCATTTTCTACGATAATCTTGGATATTCTTCTGTGAGACGTTTGCAGAATCACAGAAATCGCTCTATTCGAGCTATTTAATGCGAGAAACACGTTAACCGGCTGTTTTCACCACTCCACAGTGCGTTTGATGTGCAGAACCGGCAACATCTTGATTTTCGTTATGTTTCTAGCTGAGATATGCATTTTCTGCGATAATATTGGTGAGACTTCAGTCAGAAGTATGCAGAATCATCTAGATCGCTCTTTTCGAGCTAGTTAATGCGAGTAACACGTTTTCTGGTGTTTTCACCACTCCACGGTGCGTCTGATATGCAGAACCGGCGATATCTTGGTTTTCGTGGGGTTTCCAGCTGAGATATGCATTTTCTGCGATAATCTTGGTAAGTCTTCTGTCAGAAGTATGCAGAATCATCTAGATCGCTCTTTTCGAGCTATTTAATGCGAGAAACACGTTTTCTGGAGTTTTCACCACCCCACAGTGCGTTTGATATGCAGAACAGTAGATATCTTGGTTTTCGTGGGGTTTCAAGCTGAGATATGCATTTTCTGCGATAATCTTGGTGAGACTTCAGTCAGAAGTATGCAGAATCATCTAGATCGCTCTTTTCGAGCTACTTAATGCACGAAACACGTTATCTGGTGTTTTCACCACTCCACAGTACGTTTGACATGCAGAACCGGAGATATCTTGGTTTCGGTCGGGTTTCAAGCAGAGATATGCATTTTCTACGATAACCCTGGTGAGACTTCTGTCAGAAGTATGCAGAATCTTCGAGAACGCTCTTTTCGAGCTGCTTAATGCGCGAAACACGTTTTCTGGTGTATTCACCACTCCACAGTACGTTTGACATGCAGAAACGGAGATATCTTGGTTACGGTCGGGTTTCAAGCTGAGATATGCATTTTCTACGATAATCTTGGTGAAACATCTGTCCGAAGTATGCAGAATCATCGAGATCGCTCTATTCGAGCTATTTAATGCGAGAAACACGTTCTCTGGTTATTTTCACCACTCCACAGTGCGTTTGATATGCAGAACCGGCAACATCTTGATTTTCGTGAGGTTTCGAGCTGAGATATGCATTTTCTGCGATAATATTGGTGAAACTTCAGTCAGAAGTATGCAGAATCATCTAGATCGCTCTTTTCGAGCTACTTAATGCACGAAACACGTTTTCTGGTGTTTTCACCACTCCACAGTACGTTTGACATGCAGAACCGCAGATATCTTGGTTTCGGTCGGGTTTCAAGCTGAGATATGCATTTTCTACGATAATCTTGGTGAAACTTCAGTCAGAAGTATGCAGAATCATCTAGATCGCTCTTTTCGTGCTACTTAATGCACGAAACACGTTTTCTGGTGTTTTCACCACTCCACAGTACGTTTGACATGCAGAACCGCAGATATCTTGGTTTCGGTCGGGTTTCAAGCTGAGATATGCATTTTCTACGATAATCCTGGTGAGACTTCTGTCAGAAGTATGCAGAATCTTCGAGAACGCTGTTTTCGAGATACTTAATGCGCAAAACACGTTTTCTGGTGTTTTCACCACTCCACAGTGCGTATGATATGCAGAACCGGCGATATCTTGGTTTTCGTGGGGTTTCAAGCTGAGATATACATTTTCTGCGATAATCTTGGTGAAACATCTGTCCGAAGTATGCAGAAACATCGAGAGCGCTCTTTTCGAGCTATTTAATGCGAGAAACTCGTTTTCTGGGGTTTTCACCACTCCACAGTTCGTTGGATATGCAGAACCGGAGATATCTTGATTTTCGTGGTGTTTCAAGCTGAGATATGCATTTCCTGCGATAATCTTGGTCAGACTTCTGTCCGAAGTATGCTGAATCATCGAGATCGCTCATTTCGAGCTATTTAATGCGAGGAACACGTTCTATGGTTGTTTTCACCACTCCACAGTGCGTTTGATATGCAGAACAGGCGATATCTTGATTTTCGTGGTGTTTCCAGCTGAGATATGCATTTTCAGCGATAATCTTGGTGGGTCTTTTTTCAGAAGTATGCAGAATAACTCGATCGCTCTTTTCGAGCTACTTAATGCACGAAACACGTTTTCTGGTGTTTTCACCACTCCACAGTACGTTTGATATGCAGAACCGGAGATATCTTGGTTTCGGTCGGGTTTCAAGCTGAGATATGCATTTTCTACGATAATCCTGGTGAGACTTCTGTCAGAAGTATGCAGAATCTTCGAGAACGCTCTTTTCGAGCTATTTAATGCGAGAAACACGTTATTTGGTGTTTTCACCACTCCAGAGTGCGTATGATATGCAGAACCGGCGATATCTTGGTTTTCGTGGAGTTTCAAGCTGAGATATGCATTTTCTGCGATAATCTTGGTGAGACTTCTGTCCGAAGTATGCTGAAACATCGAGATCGCTCTTTTCGAGCTAGTTAGTGCGAGAAAAACCTTATCCGGTGTTTTCACCACTCCACAGTGCGTTTGATATGCTGAACCTGCGATATCTTGGTTTTCGTGGGGTTTCAAGCTGAGATTTGCATTTTCTGCGATAATATTGGTGAGACTTCAGTCAGAAGTATGCAGAATCATCTAGATCGCTCTTTTCGAGCTACTTAATGCACGAAACACGTTTTCTGGTGTTTTCACCACTCCACAGTACGTTTGACATGCAGAACCGGAGATATCTTGGTTTTCGTGGGGTTTCAAGCTGAGATATGCATTTTCTGCGATAATCTTGGTGAGACTTCAGTCAGAAGTATGCAGAATCATCTAGATCGCTCTTTTCGAGCTACTTAATGCACGAAACACGTTATCTGGTGTTTTCACCACTCCACAGTACGTTTGACATGCAGAACCGGAGATATCTTGGTTTCGGTCGGGTTTCAAGCAGAGATATGCATTTTCTACGATAACCCTGGTGAGACTTCTGTCAGAAGTATGCAGAATCTTCGAGAACGCTCTTTTCGAGCTGCTTAATGCGCGAAACACGTTTTCTGGTGTATTCACCACTCCACAGTACGTTTGACATGCAGAAACGGAGATATCTTGGTTACGGTTGGGTTTCAAGCTGAGATATGCATTTTCTACGATAATCCTGGTGAGACTTCCGTCAGAAGTATGCAGAATCTTCGAGAACGCTGTTTTCCAGCTACTTAATGCGCAAAACACGTTTTCTGGTGTTTTCACCACTCCACGGTACGTTTGATGTGCAGAACCGGAGATAACTCTGTTTTCGTCGGGTTTCAAGCTGAGATATGCATTTTCTGCGATAATATTGGTGAGACTTCAGTCAGAAGTATGCAGAATCATCTAGATCGCTCGTTTCGAGCTATTTAATGCGAAAAAACAAGTTTTCTGGTGTTTTGACCGCTCCACAGTGCGTTTGATATGTAGAGCCGCCGATAACTTGGTTTTCGTGGGGTTTCCAGCTGAAATATGCATTTTCTGCGATAATCTTTGTGTTTCATCTATGAGAAATATGCAGAATCATCCAGAACGCTCTTTTCGAGCTAGTTAATGCGATTAACACGTTTTCTGGTGTTTTCACCACTCCACGGTGCGTCTGATATGTAGAACCGGCAATATCTTGGTTTTCGTGGGGTTTCCAGCTGAGATATGCATTTTCTGCGATAATCTTGGTAAGTCAGAAGTATGCAGAATCATCTAGATCGCTCTTTTCGAGCTATTTAATGCGAGAAACACGTTTTCTGGTGTTTTCACCACCCCACAGTGCGTTTGATATGCAGAATCGGCGACATCGTGGTTTTCGTCGGGTTTCAAGCTGAGATATGCATTTTCTGCGATAATATTGGTGAGACTTCAGTCAGAAGTATGCAGAATCATCTAGATCGCTCGCTTCGAGCTATTTAATGCGAGAAACACGTTCTCTGGTTGGTTTCACCACTCCACAGTTCGTTGGATATGCAGAACAGTAGATATCTTGGTTTTCGTGGGGTTTCAAGATGAGATATGCATTTCCTGCGATAATCTTGGTGAGACTTCTCTCCGAAGTTGCTGAATCATCGGGATCGCTCTTTTCGAGCTGTTTAATGCGAGAAACACGTTTTCTGGTGTTTTCACCACCCCACAGTGCGTTTGATATGCAGAATCGGCGACATCGTGGTTTTCGTCGGGTTTCAAGCTGAGATATGCATTTTCTGCGATAATATTGGTGAGACTTCAGTCAGAAGTATGCAGAATCATCTAGATCGCTCGTTTCGAGCTACTTAATGCGAGACACTCGTTTTCTGGGGTTTTCACCACTCCACAGTTCGTTGGATATGCAGAACCGGAGATATCTTGGTTTTCGTGGGGTTTCAAGCTGAAATATGCATTTCCTGCGATAATCTTGGTGAGACTTCTGTCCGAAGTATGCTGAATCATCGGGATCGCTCTTTTCGAGCTATTTAATGCGAGAAACACGTTCTCTGGTTGGTTTCACCACTCCACAGTTCGTTGGATATGCAGAACAGTAGATATCTTGGTTTTCGTGGGGTTTCAAGATGAGATATGCATTTCCTGCGATAATCTTGGTGAGACTTCTCTCCGAAGTTGCTGAATCATCGGGATCGCTCTTTTCGAGCTATTTAATGCGAGAAACACGTTTTCTGGTGTTTTCACCACCCCACAGTGCGTTTGATATGCAGAATCGGCGACATCGTGGTTTTCGTCGGGTTTCAAGCTGAGATATGCATTTTCTACGATAAGCTTGGTGAAACATCTGTCCGAAGTATGCAGAAACGTCGAGAGCGCTCTTTTCGAGCTATTTAATGCGAGAAACACGTTATCTGGAGTTTTCACCACTCCACAGTTGGATTGATATGCAGAACCGGCGATATTTTGGTTTTCGTCGGGTTTCAAGCTGAGACATGCATTTTCTACGATAATCTTGGATATTCTTCTGTGAGACGTTTGCAGAATCACAGAAATCGCTCTATTCGAGCTATTTAATGCGAGAAACACGTTAACCGGCTGTTTTCACCACTCCACAGTGCGTTTGATGTGCAGAACCGGCAACATCTTGATTTTCGTTATGTTTCTAGCTGAGATATGCATTTTCTGCGATAATATTGGTGAGACTTCAGTCAGAAGTATGCAGAATCATCTAGATCGCTCTTTTCGAGCTAGTTAATGCGAGTAACACGTTTTCTGGTGTTTTCACCACTCCACGGTGCGTCTGATATGCAGAACCGGCGATATCTTGGTTTTCGTGGGGTTTCCAGCTGAGATATGCATTTTCTGCGATAATCTTGGTAAGTCTTCTGTCAGAAGTATGCAGAATCATCTAGATCGCTCTTTTCGAGCTATTTAATGCGAGAAACACGTTTTCTGGAGTTTTCACCACCCCACAGTGCGTTTGATATGCAGAACAGTAGATATCTTGGTTTTCGTGGGGTTTCAAGCTGAGATATGCATTTTCTGCGATAATCTTGGTGAGACTTCAGTCAGAAGTATGCAGAATCATCTAGATCGCTCTTTTCGAGCTACTTAATGCACGAAACACGTTATCTGGTGTTTTCACCACTCCACAGTACGTTTGACATGCAGAACCGGAGATATCTTGGTTTCGGTCGGGTTTCAAGCAGAGATATGCATTTTCTACGATAACCCTGGTGAGACTTCTGTCAGAAGTATGCAGAATCTTCGAGAACGCTCTTTTCGAGCTGCTTAATGCGCGAAACACGTTTTCTGGTGTATTCACCACTCCACAGTACGTTTGACATGCAGAAACGGAGATATCTTGGTTACGGTCGGGTTTCAAGCTGAGATATGCATTTTCTACGATAATCTTGGTGAAACATCTGTCCGAAGTATGCAGAATCATCGAGATCGCTCTATTCGAGCTATTTAATGCGAGAAACACGTTCTCTGGTTATTTTCACCACTCCACAGTGCGTTTGATATGCAGAACCGGCAACATCTTGATTTTCGTGAGGTTTCGAGCTGAGATATGCATTTTCTGCGATAATATTGGTGAAACTTCAGTCAGAAGTATGCAGAATCATCTAGATCGCTCTTTTCGAGCTACTTAATGCACGAAACACGTTTTCTGGTGTTTTCACCACTCCACAGTACGTTTGACATGCAGAACCGCAGATATCTTGGTTTCGGTCGGGTTTCAAGCTGAGATATGCATTTTCTACGATAATCTTGGTGAAACTTCAGTCAGAAGTATGCAGAATCATCTAGATCGCTCTTTTCGTGCTACTTAATGCACGAAACACGTTTTCTGGTGTTTTCACCACTCCACAGTACGTTTGACATGCAGAACCGCAGATATCTTGGTTTCGGTCGGGTTTCAAGCTGAGATATGCATTTTCTACGATAATCCTGGTGAGACTTCTGTCAGAAGTATGCAGAATCTTCGAGAACGCTGTTTTCGAGATACTTAATGCGCAAAACACGTTTTCTGGTGTTTTCACCACTCCACAGTGCGTATGATATGCAGAACCGGCGATATCTTGGTTTTCGTGGGGTTTCAAGCTGAGATATACATTTTCTGCGATAATCTTGGTGAAACATCTGTCCGAAGTATGCAGAAACATCGAGAGCGCTCTTTTCGAGCTATTTAATGCGAGAAACTCGTTTTCTGGGGTTTTCACCACTCCACAGTTCGTTGGATATGCAGAACCGGAGATATCTTGATTTTCGTGGTGTTTCAAGCTGAGATATGCATTTCCTGCGATAATCTTGGTCAGACTTCTGTCCGAAGTATGCTGAATCATCGAGATCGCTCATTTCGAGCTATTTAATGCGAGGAACACGTTCTATGGTTGTTTTCACCACTCCACAGTGCGTTTGATATGCAGAACAGGCGATATCTTGATTTTCGTGGTGTTTCCAGCTGAGATATGCATTTTCAGCGATAATCTTGGTGGGTCTTTTTTCAGAAGTATGCAGAATAACTCGATCGCTCTTTTCGAGCTACTTAATGCACGAAACACGTTTTCTGGTGTTTTCACCACTCCACAGTACGTTTGATATGCAGAACCGGAGATACCTTGGTTTCGGTCGGGTTTCAAGCTGAGATATGCATTTTCTACGATAATCCTGGTGAGACTTCTGTCAGAAGTATGCAGAATCTTCGAGAACGCTCTTTTCGAGCTATTTAATGCGAGAAACACGTTATTTGGTGTTTTCACCACTCCAGAGTGCGTATGATATGCAGAACCGGCGATATCTTGGTTTTCGTGGAGTTTCAAGCTGAGATATGCATTTTCTGCGATAATCTTGGTGAGACTTCTGTCCGAAGTATGCTGAAACATCGAGATCGCTCTTTTCGAGCTAGTTAGTGCGAGAAAAACCTTATCCGGTGTTTTCACCACTCCACAGTGCGTTTGATATGCTGAACCTGCGATATCTTGGTTTTCGTGGGGTTTCAAGCTGAGATTTGCATTTTCTGCGATAATATTGGTGAGACTTCAGTCAGAAGTATGCAGAATCATCTAGATCGCTCTTTTCGAGCTACTTAATGCACGAAACACGTTTTCTGGTGTTTTCACCACTCCACAGTACGTTTGACATGCAGAACCGGAGATATCTTGGTTTTCGGGGGGTTTCAAGCTGAGATATGCATTTTCTGCGATAATCTTGGTGAGACTTCAGTCAGAAGTATGCAGAATCATCTAGATCGCTCTTTTCGAGCTACTTAATGCACGAAACACGTTATCTGGTGTTTTCACCACTCCACAGTACGTTTGACATGCAGAACCGGAGATATCTTGGTTTCGGTCGGGTTTCAAGCAGAGATATGCATTTTCTACGATAACCCTGGTGAGACTTCTGTCAGAAGTATGCAGAATCTTCGAGAACGCTCTTTTCGAGCTGCTTAATGCGCGAAACACGTTTTCTGGTGTATTCACCACTCCACAGTACGTTTGACATGCAGAAACGGAGATATCTTGGTTACGGTCGGGTTTCAAGCTGAGATATGCATTTTCTACGATAATCCTGGTGAGACTTCCGTCAGAAGTATGCAGAATCTTCGAGAACGCTGTTTTCCAGCTACTTAATGCGCAAAACACGTTTTCTGGTGTTTTCACCACTCCACGGTACGTTTGATGTGCAGAACCGGAGATAACTCTGTTTTCGTCGGGTTTCAAGCTGAGATATGCATTTTCTGCGATAATATTGGTGAGACTTCAGTCAGAAGTATGCAGAATCATCTAGATCGCTCGTTTCGAGCTATTTAATGCGAAAAAACAAGTTTTCTGGTGTTTTGACCGCTCCACAGTGCGTTTGATATGTAGAGCCGCCGATAACTTGGTTTTCGTGGGGTTTCCAGCTGAAATATGCATTTTCTGCGATAATCTTTGTGTTTCATCTATGAGAAATATGCAGAATCATCCAGAACGCTCTTTTCGAGCTAGTTAATGCGATTAACACGTTTTCTGGTGTTTTCACCACTCCACGGTGCGTCTGATATGTAGAACCGGCAACATCTTGGTTTTCGTGGGGTTTCCAGCTGAGATATGCATTTTCTGCGATAATCTTGGTAAGTCAGAAGTATGCAGAATCATCTAGATCGCTCTTTTCGAGCTATTTAATGCGAGACACACGTTTTCTGGTGTTTTCACCACCCCACAGTGCGTTTGATATGCAGAATCGGCGACATCGTGGTTTTCGTCGGGTTTCAAGCTGAGATATGCATTTTCTGCGATAATATTGGTGAGACTTCAGTCAGAAGTATGCAGAATCATCTAGATCGCTCGCTTCGAGCTATTTAATGCGAGAAACACGTTCTCTGGTTGGTTTCACCACTCCACAGTTCGTTGGATATGCAGAACAGTAGATATCTTGGTTTTCGTGGGGTTTCAAGATGAGATATGCATTTCCTGCGATAATCTTGGTGAGACTTCTGTTAGAAGTATGCAGAATCATCGAGATCGCACTTTTCGAGCTACTTAATGCGAGAAACACGTTATCTGGTGTTTTCACCACTCCACAGTGCGTTTGATATGCAGAACCGGCGATATCTTGGTTTTCGTGGGGTTTGAAGCTGAGATATGCATTTTGTACGATAAGCTTGGTGAGACATCTGTCCGAAGTATGCAGAAACATCGGGAGCGATCTTTTCGAGCTATTTAATGCGAGAAACACGTTTTCTGGGGTTTTCACCACTCCACAGTTCTTTGGATATGCAGAACAGGAGATATCTTGGTTTGCGTGGGGTTTCAAGCAGAGATATGCATTTTCTGCGATAATCTTGGTGAGACTTCTGTTAGAAGTATGCAGAATCATCGAGATCGCACTTTTCGAGCTATTTAATGCGAGAAACACGTTATCTGGTGTTTTCACCACTCCACAGTGCGTTTGATATGCAGAACCGGCGATATCTTGGTTTTCGTGGGGTTTCAAGCTGAGATATGCATTTTCTACGATAATCTTGGTGAGACTTCTGTCAGAAGTATGCAGGATCTTCGAGAACGCTCTTTTCGAGCTACTTAATATGAGAAACACGTTTTCTGGTGTTTTCACCACTCCACAGTGCGTTTGATATGCAGAACCGGCGACATCTTGGTTTTCGTGGGGTTTCAAGCTGAGATATGCATTTTCTGCGATAATCTTGGTGAGACTTCTGTCCGAAGTATGCAGAATCATCGAGATCGCTCGTTTCGCGCTATTTAATGCAAGAAACACGTTATCTGGTGTTTTCACCACTCCACAGTGCGTTTGATATGCAGTACCAGCGACATCTTGGTTTTCGTGGGGTTTCAAGCTGAGATATGCATTTTCTGCGATAATCTTGGTGAGACTTCTGTCCGAAGTATGCAGAATCATCGAGATCGCTCGTTTGGAGCTATTTAATGCGAGAAACACGTTATCCGGTGTTTTCACCACTCCACAGTGCGTTTGATATGCAGTACCAGCGACATCTTGGTTTTCGTGGGGTTTCAAGCTGAGATATGCATTTTCTGCGATAATCTTGGTGAGACTTCTGTCCGAAGTATGCTGAATCATCGAGATCGCTCTTTTCGAGCTATTTAATGCGAGAAAAACCTTATCCGGTGTTTTCACCACTCCACAGTGCGTTTGATATGCAGAACCAGCGATATCTTGGCTTTCGTGGGGTTTCAAGCTGAGATATGCATTTTTTACGATAATCTTGGTGAGACTTCTGTCCGAAGTATGCTGAATCATCGAGATCGCTCTTGTCGAGCTAGTTAGTGCGAGAAACACGTTATCTGGTGTTTTCACCACTCCACAGTGCGTTTGGTATGCAGAACCAGCGATATCTCGGCTTTCGTGGGGTTTCAAGCTGAGACATGCATTTTCTGCGATAATCTTGGTGAGACTTCTGTCCGAAGTATGCAGAATCATCGAGATCGTTCTTTTCGAGCTATTTAATGCAAGAAACACGTTTTCTGGGGTTTTCACCACTCCACAGTTCTTTGCATATGCAGAACAGGAGATATCTTGGGTTGCGTGGGGTTTCAAGCAGAGATATGCATTTTCTGCGATAATCTTGGTGAGACTTCTGTTAGAAGTATGCAGAATCATCGAGATCGCACTTTTCGAGCTATTTAATGCGAGAAACACGTTATCTGGTGTTTTCACCACTCCACAGTGCGTTTGATATGCAGAACCGGCGACATCTTGGTTTTCGTGGGGTTTCAAGCTGACATATGCATTTTCTGTGATAATCTTGGTGAGACTTCTGTCCGAAGTATGCTTAATCATCGAGATAGCTCGTTTCGAGCTATTTAATGCGAGAAACACGTTATCTGGTGTTTTCACCACTCCACAGTGCGTATGATATGCAGAACCGGCGATATCTTGGTTTTCGTGGGGTTTCAAGCTGAGATATGCATTTTCTGCGATAATCTTGGTGAGACTTCTGTCCGAAGTATGCAGAATCATCGAGATCGCTCTTTTCGAGCTATTTAATGCGAGAAAAACCTTATCCGGTGTTTTCACCACTCCACAGTGCGTTTGATATGCAGAACCAGCGATATCTTGGCTTTCGTGGGGTTTCAAGCTGAGATATGCATTTTTTACGATAATCTTGGTGAGACTTCTGTCCGAAGTATGCTGAATCATCGAGATCGCTCTTGTCGAGCTAGTTAGTGCGAGAAACACGTTATCTGGTGTTTTCACCACTCCACAGTGCGTTTGGTATGCAGAACCAGCGATATCTCGGCTTTCGTGGGGTTTCAAGCTGAGATATGCATTTTGTACGATAATCTTGGTGAGACTTCTGTCCGAAGTATGCTTAATCATCGAGATCGCTCGTTTCGAGCTATTTAATGCGAGAAACACGATATCTAGTGTTTTTACCACTCCTCAGTGCGTATGATATGCAGAACCGGCGAAATCTTGGTTTTCGTGGGGTTTCAAGCTGAGATATGCATTTTCTGCGATAATCTTGGTGAGACTTTTGTCCGAAGTATGCTGAAACATCGAGATCGCTCTTTTCGAGCAAGTTAATGCGAGAAAAACCTTATCCGGTGTTTTCACCACTCCACAGTGCGTTTGATATGCAGAACCAGCGATATCTTGGCTTTCGTGGGGTTTCAAGCTGAGATATGCATTTTTTACGATAATCTTGGTGAGACTTCTGTCCGAAGTATGAAGAATCATCGAGATCGCTCTATTCGGGCTATTTAATGCGAGGAACACGTTTTCTGGGGTTTTCACCACTCCACAGTGCGTTTGATATGCAGAACACAGCGATATCTTGGTTTTCGTGGGGTTTCAAGCTGAGATATGCATTTTTTACGATAATTTTGGTGAGACTTCTGTCCGAAGTATGCAGAATCATCGAGATCGCTCGTTTCGAGCTATTTAATGCGAGAAACACGTTATCTGGTGGTTTCACCACTCCACAGGTGGTTTGATATGCAGAACCGGCAATATCTTGGTTTTCCTAGGGTTTCAAGCTGAGATATGCATTTTCTGCGATAATCTTGGTGAGACTTCTGTCCGAAGTATGCTGAAACATCGAGATCGCTATTTTCGAGCTAGTTAATGCGAGAAAAACCTTATCCGGTGTTTTCACCACTCCACAGTGCGTTTGATATGCAGAACAGTAGATATCTTGGTTTTCGTGGGGTTTCAAGCTGAGATATGCATTTTCTGGGATAATCTTGTTGAGACTTCTGTCCGAAGTATGCAGAATCATCGAGAACGCACTTTTCGAGCTATTTAATGCGAGAAAAACCTTATACGGTGTTTTCACCACTCCGCAGTGCGTTTGATATGCAGAACCAGCGATATCTTGGCTTTCGTGGGGTTTCAAGCTGAGATATGCATTTTTTACGATAATCTTGGTGAAACATCTGTCCGAAGTATGCAGAAACGTCGAGAGCGCTCTTTTCGAGCTATTTAATGCGAGAAACACGTTTTATGGGGTTTTCACCACTCCACAGTTCGTTGGATATGCAGAACAGTAGATATCTTGGTTTTCGTGGGGTTTCAAGCAGAGATATGCATTTTCTGCGATAATCTTGGTGAGACTTCTGTTAGAAGTATGCAGAATCATCCAGATCGCACTTTTCGGGCCATTTAATGCGAGAAACACGTTATCTGGTGTTTTCACCACTCCACAGTTGGTTTGATATGCAGAACCGGCGATATTTTGGTTTTCGTCGGGTTTCAAGCTGAGATATGCATTTTCTACGATAATCTTGGTGAAACATCTGTCCGAAGTATGCAGAAACATCGAGAGCGCTCTTTTCGAACTATTTAATGCGAGAAACACGTTATCTGGTTTTTTAACCACTCCATAGTGCGTTTGATATGCAGAACAGTAGATATCTTGGTTTTCGTGGGGTTTCAAGCTGAGATATGCATTTTCTGCGATAATCTTGTTGAGACGTCTGTCCGAAGTATGCAGAATCATCGAGATCGCTCGTTTCGAGCTATTTAATGCGAGAAACACGTTATCTGCTGTTTTCACCACTCCACAGTGCGTTGGATATGCAGAACCGGATATAACTCGGTTTTCGTCGGGTTTCAAGCTGAGATATGCATTTTCTGCGACAATCTTGTTGAGACTTCTGTCAGACGTATGCAGAATATTCGAGAACGCTCTTTTCGAGCTACTTAATGCGAGAAACACGTTATCTGCTGTTTTCACCACTCCACAGTGCGTTGGATATGCAGAACCGGAGATATTTTGGTTTTCGTCGGGTTTCAAGCTGAGATATGCATTTTCTACGATAAGCTTGGTGAGACATCTGTCCGAAGTATGCAGAAACATCGAGAGCGCTCTTTTCGAGCCATTTAATGCGAGAAACACGTTTTCTGGGGTTTTCACCACTCCACAGTTCTTTGGATATGCAGAACAGGAGATATCTTGGTTTGCGTGGGGTTTCAAGCTGAGATATGCATTTTCTACGATAATCCCGGTGAGACTTCTGTCAGACGTATGCAGAATATTCGAGAACGCTCTTTTCGAGCTACTTAATGCGCGAAACACGTTTTCTGGTGTTTTCACCACTCCACGGTACGTTTGATGTGCAGAACCGGATATAACTCGGTTTTCGTCGGGTTTCAAGCTGAGATATGCATTTTCTACGATAATCTTGGTGAGACTTCTGTCCGAAGTATGCTTAATCATCGAGATAGCTCGTTTCGAGCTATTTAATGCGAGAAACACGTTATCTGGTGTTTTCACCACTCCACAGTGCGTATGATATGCAGAACCGGCGATATCTTTGTTTTCGTGGGGTTTCAAGACGAGATATGCATTTTCTGCGATAATCTTGGTGTTTCATCTATGCGAAGTATGCAGAATCATCTAGATCGCTCGTTTAGAGCTATTTACTGCGAAAATACAAGTTTTCTGGTATTTTCAACATTCCACAGTGCGTTTGATATGCAGAACAGGAGATATCTTGGTTTGCGTGGTGTTTCCAGCTGAGATATGCATTTTCTGCGATAAGCATGGTGAGACCTCTGTCAGAAGTATGCAGAATCTTCGAGAACGCTCTTTTCGAGCTACTTAATGCGAGAAACATGTTTTCTGGTGTTTTCACCACTCCACAGTACGTTTGATGTGCAGAACCGGAGATATCTTGATTTTCGTGAGGTTTCAAGCTGAGATATGCATTTTCTACGATAAGCTTGGTGAAACATCTGTCCGAAGTATGCAGAAACGTCGAGAGCGCTCGTTTCGAGCTATTTAATGCGAGAAACACGTTATCTGGTGTATTCACCACTCCACTGTACGTTTGACATGCAGAACCGGAGATATCTTGGTTTCGGTCGAGTTTCAAGCTGAGATATGCACTTTCTACGATAATATTGATGAGACCTCTGTCAGAAGTATGCAGAATCTTCGAGAACGCTCTTTTCGAGCTACTTAATGCGAGAAACACGTTTTCTGGTGTTTTCACGACTCCACAGTACGTTTGATATGCAGAACCGGCGACATCTTGATTTTCGTGTGGTTTCAAGCTGAGATATGCATTTTCTGCGATAATCCTGGTGAGACTTCAGTCAGAAGTATGCAGAATCATCCAGAACGCTCTTTTCGAGCTAGTTAATGCGAGAAACACCTTATCTGGTGTTTTGACCATTCCACAGTGCGTTTGATATGCAGAACCGGCGACATCTTGATTTTCGTGTGGTTTCAAGCTGAGATATGCATTTTCTGCGATAATCCTGGTGAGACTTCTGTCCGAAGTATGCAGAATCATCGAGATCGCTCGTTTCGCGCTATTTAATGCAAGAAACACGTTATCTGGTGTTTTCACCACTCCACAGTGCGTTTGATATGCAGTACCAGCGACATCTTGGTTTTCGTGGGGTTTCAAGCTGAGATATGCATTTTCTGCGATAATCTTGGTGAGACTTCTGTCCGAAGTATGCAGAATCATCGAGATCGCTCGTTTGGAGCTATTTAATGCGAGAAACACGTTATCCGGTGTTTTCACCACTCCACAGTGCGTTTGATATGCAGTACCAGCGACATCTTGGTTTTCGTGGGGTTTCAAGCTGAGATATGCATTTTCTGCGATAATCTTGGTGAGACTTCTGTCCGAAGTATGCTGAATCATCGAGATCGCTCTTTTCGAGCTATTTAATGCGAGAAAAACCTTATCCGGTGTTTTCACCACTCCACAGTGCGTTTGATATGCAGAACCAGCGATATCTTGGCTTTCGTGGGGTTTCAAGCTGAGATATGCATTTTTTACGATAATCTTGGTGAGACTTCTGTCCGAAGTATGCTGAATCATCGAGATCGCTCTTGTCGAGCTAGTTAGTGCGAGAAACACGTTATCTGGTGTTTTCACCACTCCACAGTGCGTTTGGTATGCAGAACCAGCGATATCTCGGCTTTCGTGGGGTTTCAAGCTGAGATATGCATTTTCTGCGATAATCTTGGTGAGACTTCTGTCCGAAGTATGCAGAATCATCGAGATCGTTCTTTTCGAGCTATTTAATGCAAGAAACACGTTTTCTGGGGTTTTCACCACTCCACAGTTCTTTGCATATGCAGAACAGGAGATATCTTGGGTTGCGTGGGGTTTCAAGCAGAGATATGCATTTTCTGCGATAATCTTGGTGAGACTTCTGTTAGAAGTATGCAGAATCATCGAGATCGCACTTTTCGAGCTATTTAATGCGAGAAACACGTTATCTGGTGTTTTCACCACTCCACAGTGCGTTTGATATGCAGAACCGGCGACATCTTGGTTTTCGTGGGGTTTCAAGCTGACATATGCATTTTCTGTGATAATCTTGGTGAGACTTCTGTCCGAAGTATGCTTAATCATCGAGATAGCTCGTTTCGAGCTATTTAATGCGAGAAACACGTTATCTGGTGTTTTCACCACTCCACAGTGCGTATGATATGCAGAACCGGCGATATCTTGGTTTTCGTGGGGTTTCAAGCTGAGATATGCATTTTCTGCGATAATCTTGGTGAGACTTCTGTCCGAAGTATGCAGAATCATCGAGATCGCTCTTTTCGAGCTATTTAATGCGAGAAAAACCTTATCCGGTGTTTTCACCACTCCACAGTGCGTTTGATATGCAGAACCAGCGATATCTTGGCTTTCGTGGGGTTTCAAGCTGAGATATGCATTTTTTACGATAATCTTGGTGAGACTTCTGTCCGAAGTATGCTGAATCATCGAGATCGCTCTTGTCGAGCTAGTTAGTGCGAGAAACACGTTATCTGGTGTTTTCACCACTCCACAGTGCGTTTGGTATGCAGAACCAGCGATATCTCGGCTTTCGTGGGGTTTCAAGCTGAGATATGCATTTTGTACGATAATCTTGGTGAGACTTCTGTCCGAAGTATGCTTAATCATCGAGATCGCTCGTTTCGAGCTATTTAATGCGAGAAACACGATATCTAGTGTTTTTACCACTCCTCAGTGCGTATGATATGCAGAACCGGCGAAATCTTGGTTTTCGTGGGGTTTCAAGCTGAGATATGCATTTTCTGCGATAATCTTGGTGAGACTTTTGTCCGAAGTATGCTGAAACATCGAGATCGCTCTTTTCGAGCAAGTTAATGCGAGAAAAACCTTATCCGGTGTTTTCACCACTCCACAGTGCGTTTGATATGCAGAACCAGCGATATCTTGGCTTTCGTGGGGTTTCAAGCTGAGATATGCATTTTTTACGATAATCTTGGTGAGACTTCTGTCCGAAGTATGAAGAATCATCGAGATCGCTCTATTCGGGCTATTTAATGCGAGGAACACGTTTTCTGGGGTTTTCACCACTCCACAGTGCGTTTGATATGCAGAACACAGCGATATCTTGGTTTTCGTGGGGTTTCAAGCTGAGATATGCATTTTTTACGATAATTTTGGTGAGACTTCTGTCCGAAGTATGCAGAATCATCGAGATCGCTCGTTTCGAGCTATTTAATGCGAGAAACACGTTATCTGGTGGTTTCACCACTCCACAGGTGGTTTGATATGCAGAACCGGCAATATCTTGGTTTTCCTAGGGTTTCAAGCTGAGATATGCATTTTCTGCGATAATCTTGGTGAGACTTCTGTCCGAAGTATGCTGAAACATCGAGATCGCTATTTTCGAGCTAGTTAATGCGAGAAAAACCTTATCCGGTGTTTTCACCACTCCACAGTGCGTTTGATATGCAGAACAGTAGATATCTTGGTTTTCGTGGGGTTTCAAGCTGAGATATGCATTTTCTGGGATAATCTTGTTGAGACTTCTGTCCGAAGTATGCAGAATCATCGAGAACGCACTTTTCGAGCTATTTAATGCGAGAAAAACCTTATACGGTGTTTTCACCACTCCGCAGTGCGTTTGATATGCAGAACCAGCGATATCTTGGCTTTCGTGGGGTTTCAAGCTGAGATATGCATTTTTTACGATAATCTTGGTGAAACATCTGTCCGAAGTATGCAGAAACGTCGAGAGCGCTCTTTTCGAGCTATTTAATGCGAGAAACACGTTTTATGGGGTTTTCACCACTCCACAGTTCGTTGGATATGCAGAACAGTAGATATCTTGGTTTTCGTGGGGTTTCAAGCAGAGATATGCATTTTCTGCGATAATCTTGGTGAGACTTCTGTTAGAAGTATGCAGAATCATCCAGATCGCACTTTTCGGGCCATTTAATGCGAGAAACACGTTATCTGGTGTTTTCACCACTCCACAGTTGGTTTGATATGCAGAACCGGCGATATTTTGGTTTTCGTCGGGTTTCAAGCTGAGATATGCATTTTCTACGATAATCTTGGTGAAACATCTGTCCGAAGTATGCAGAAACATCGAGAGCGCTCTTTTCGAACTATTTAATGCGAGAAACACGTTATCTGGTTTTTTAACCACTCCATAGTGCGTTTGATATGCAGAACAGTAGATATCTTGGTTTTCGTGGGGTTTCAAGCTGAGATATGCATTTTCTGCGATAATCTTGTTGAGACGTCTGTCCGAAGTATGCAGAATCATCGAGATCGCTCGTTTCGAGCTATTTAATGCGAGAAACACGTTATCTGCTGTTTTCACCACTCCACAGTGCGTTGGATATGCAGAACCGGATATAACTCGGTTTTCGTCGGGTTTCAAGCTGAGATATGCATTTTCTGCGACAATCTTGTTGAGACTTCTGTCAGACGTATGCAGAATATTCGAGAACGCTCTTTTCGAGCTACTTAATGCGAGAAACACGTTATCTGCTGTTTTCACCACTCCACAGTGCGTTGGATATGCAGAACCGGAGATATTTTGGTTTTCGTCGGGTTTCAAGCTGAGATATGCATTTTCTACGATAAGCTTGGTGAGACATCTGTCCGAAGTATGCAGAAACATCGAGAGCGCTCTTTTCGAGCCATTTAATGCGAGAAACACGTTTTCTGGGGTTTTCACCACTCCACAGTTCTTTGGATATGCAGAACAGGAGATATCTTGGTTTGCGTGGGGTTTCAAGCTGAGATATGCATTTTCTACGATAATCCCGGTGAGACTTCTGTCAGACGTATGCAGAATATTCGAGAACGCTCTTTTCGAGCTACTTAATGCGCGAAACACGTTTTCTGGTGTTTTCACCACTCCACGGTACGTTTGATGTGCAGAACCGGATATAACTCGGTTTTCGTCGGGTTTCAAGCTGAGATATGCATTTTCTACGATAATCTTGGTGAGACTTCTGTCCGAAGTATGCTTAATCATCGAGATAGCTCGTTTCGAGCTATTTAATGCGAGAAACACGTTATCTGGTGTTTTCACCACTCCACAGTGCGTATGATATGCAGAACCGGCGATATCTTTGTTTTCGTGGGGTTTCAAGACGAGATATGCATTTTCTGCGATAATCTTGGTGTTTCATCTATGCGAAGTATGCAGAATCATCTAGATCGCTCGTTTAGAGCTATTTACTGCGAAAATACAAGTTTTCTGGTATTTTCAACATTCCACAGTGCGTTTGATATGCAGAACAGGAGATATCTTGGTTTGCGTGGTGTTTCCAGCTGAGATATGCATTTTCTGCGATAAGCATGGTGAGACCTCTGTCAGAAGTATGCAGAATCTTCGAGAACGCTCTTTTCGAGCTACTTAATGCGAGAAACATGTTTTCTGGTGTTTTCACCACTCCACAGTACGTTTGATGTGCAGAACCGGAGATATCTTGATTTTCGTGAGGTTTCAAGCTGAGATATGCATTTTCTACGATAAGCTTGGTGAAACATCTGTCCGAAGTATGCAGAAACGTCGAGAGCGCTCGTTTCGAGCTATTTAATGCGAGAAACACGTTATCTGGTGTATTCACCACTCCACTGTACGTTTGACATGCAGAACCGGAGATATCTTGGTTTCGGTCGAGTTTCAAGCTGAGATATGCACTTTCTACGATAATATTGATGAGACCTCTGTCAGAAGTATGCAGAATCTTCGAGAACGCTCTTTTCGAGCTACTTAATGCGAGAAACACGTTTTCTGGTGTTTTCACGACTCCACAGTACGTTTGATATGCAGAACCGGCGACATCTTGATTTTCGTGTGGTTTCAAGCTGAGATATGCATTTTCTGCGATAATCCTGGTGAGACTTCAGTCAGAAGTATGCAGAATCATCCAGAACGCTCTTTTCGAGCTAGTTAATGCGAGAAACACCTTATCTGGTGTTTTGACCATTCCACAGTGCGTTTGATATGTAGAGCCGCCGATAACTTGGTTTTCGTGGGGTTTCCAGCTGAAATATGCATTTTCTGCGATAATCTTGGTGAGACTTCTGTCCGAAGTATGCTGAATCATCGAGATCGCTCTTTTCGAGCTAGTTAGTGCGAGAAACACGTTATCTGGTGTTTTCACCATTCCACAGTATGTTGGATATGCAGAACCGGAGATATTTTTGTTTTCGTCGGGTTTCGAGCTGAGATATGCATTTTCTGCGATAATATTGGTGAGACTTCAGTAAGAAGTATGCAGAATCATCTAGATCGCCCTTTTCGAGCTACTTAATGCACGAAACACGTTTTCTGGTGTTTTCACCACTCCACAGTACGTTTGACATGCAGAACAGTAGATATCTTGGTTTTCGTGGGGTTTCAAGCTGAGATATGCATTTTCTACGATAAGCTTGGTGAAACATCTGTCCGAAGTATGCAGAAACGTCGAGAGCGCACTTTCGAGCTATTTAATGCGAGAAACACGTTTTCTGGTGTTTTCAGCACTCCACAGTGCGTTTGATATGCAGAACTGGCGATATCTTGGTTTTCGTGCGGTTTCAAGCTGAGATATGCATTTTCTGAGATCATCTTGGTGAGACTTCTGTCCGAAGTATGCTGAATCATCGAGATCGCTCTATTCGAGCCAGTTAGTGCGAGAAACACGTTATCTGGTGTTTTCACCACTCCACAGTGCGTTTGATATGCAGAACAGTAGATATTTTGGTTTTCGTGGGGTTTCAAGCAGAGATATGCATTTTCTGCGATAATCTTGGTGAGACTTCTGTCCGAAGTATGCTGAATCATCGAGATCGCTCTTTTCGAGCTAGTTAGTGCGAGAAACACGTTATCTGGTGTTTTCACCACTCCACAGTGCGTTTGATATGCAGAACAGTAGATATCTTGGTTTTCGTGGGGTTTCAAGCTGAGATATGCATTTTCTGCGATAATCTTGTTGAGACATCTGTACGAAGTATGCTGAATCATCGAGATCGCTCGTTTCGAGCTATTTAATGGGAGAAACACGTTATCTGGTGTTTTCACCATTCCACAGTATGTTGGATATGCAGAACCGGAGATATTTTGGTTTTCGTCGGGTTTCAAGTTGAGATATGCATTTTCTACGATAAGCTTGGTGAAACATCTGTCCGAAGTATGCAGAAACGTCGAGAGCGCTCTTTTCGAGCTATTTAATGCGAGAAACACGTTTTCTGGTGTTTTCAGCACTCCACAGTGCGTTTGATATGCAGAACTGGCGATATCTTGGTTTTCGTGCGGTTTCAAGCTGAGATATGCATTTTCTGAGATCATCTTGGTGAGACTTCTGTCCGAAGTATGCTGAATCATCGAGATCGCTCTTTTCGAGCTAGTTAGTGCGAGAAACACGTTATCTGGTGTTTTCACCACTCCACAGTGCGTTTGATATGCAGAACAGTAGATATCTTGGTTTTCGTGGGGTTTCAAGTAGAGATATGCATTTTCTGCGATAATCTTGGTGAGACTTCTGTTAGAAGTATGCAGAATCATCGAGATCGCGCTTTTCGAGCTATTTAATGCGAGAAACACGGTATCTGGTGTTTTCACCACTCCACAGTGCGTTTGACATGCACAACAGTAGATATCTTGGTTTTCGTGGGGTTTCAAGCTGAGATATGCATTTTCTGCGATAATATTGGTGAGACTTCAGTCAGAAGTATGCAGAATCATCTAGATCGCTCTTTTCGAGCTACTTAATGCACGAAACACGTTTTCTAGTGTTTTCACCACTAAACAGTTCGTTGGATATGCAGAACCGGAGATATCTTGGTTTTCGTGGGGTTTCAAGCTGAGATATGCATTTTCTGAGATCATCTTGGTGAGTCTTCTGTCCGAAGTATGCTGAATCGTCGAGATCGCTCTTTTCGAGCTAGTTAGTGCGAGAAACACGTTATCTGGTGTTTTCACCACTCCATAGTGCGTTTGATATGTAGAACAGTAGATATCTTGGTTTTCGTGGGGTTTCAAGCTGAGATATGCATTTTCTGCGATAAACTTGGTGAGACTTCTGTCCGAAGTATGCAGAATCATCTAGATCGCTCTTTTCGAGCTACTTAATGCACGAAACACGTTTTCTAGTGTTTTCACCACTAAACAGTTCGTTGGATATGCAGAACCGGCGATAACTTGGTTTTCGTGGGGTTTCAAGCAGAGATATGCATTTTCTGCGATAATCTTGGTGAGACTTCTGTCCGAAGTATGCTGAATCATCCAGATCGCTCTATTCGAGCGATTTAATGCGAGAAACACGTTTTCTGGGGTGTTCACCACTCCACAGTGCGTTTGATATGCTGAACACAGCGATATCTTGGTTTTCGTGGGGTTTCAAGCTGAGATATGCATTTTCTGCGATAATCTTGTTGAGACTTCTGTCCGAAGTATGCAGAATCATCGAGATCGCTTGTTTCGAGCTATTTAATGCGAGAAACACGTTATCTGGTGTTTTCACCACTCCACAGTGCGTTGGATATGCAGAACCGGAGATATTTTGGTTTTCGTGGGGTTTCAACCTGAGATATGCATTTTCTGCGATACTATTGGTGAGACTTCAGTCAGAAGTATGCAGAATCATCTAGATCGCTCTTTTCGAGCTACTTAATGCACGAAACACGTTTTCTGGTGTTTTCACAACTCCACAGTGCGTTCGATATGCAGAACAGTAGATATCTTGGTTTTCGTGGGGTTTCAAGCTGAGATATGCATTTTCTGCGATAATCTTGTTGATACTTCTGTCCGAAGTATGCAGAATCATCCAGATCGCTCGTTTCGAGCTATTTAATGCGAGAAACACGTTATCTGGTGTTTTCACCACTCCACAGTGCGCTGGATATGCAGAACAGTAGATATCTTGGTTTTCGTGGGGTTTCAAGCTGAGATATGCATTTTCTACGATAAGCTTGGTGAAACATCTGTCCGAAGTATGCAGAAACGTCGAGAGCGCTCTTTTCGAGCTATTTAATGCGAGAAACACGTTTTCTGGTGTTTTCAGCACTCCACAGTGCGTTTGACATGCAGAACTGGCGATATCTTGGTTTTCGTGCGGTTTCAAGCTGAGATATGCATTTTCTGCGATAATCTTGGTGAGACATCTGTCCGAAGTATCCTGAATCATCGAGATCGCTCTATTCGAGCTAGTTAGTGCGAGAAACACGTTATCTGGTGTTTTCACCACTCCACAGTGCGTTTGATATGCAGAACAGTAGATATCTTGGTTTTCGTGGTGTTTCAAGAAGAGATATGCATTTTCTGCGATAATCTTGGTGAGACTTCTGTCCGAAGTATGCTGAATCATCGAGATCGCTCTTTTCGAGCTAGTTAGTGCGAGAAACACGTTATCTGGTGTTTTCACCACTCCGCAGTGCGTTTGATATGCAGAACAGTAGATATCTTGGTTTTCGTGTGGTTTCAAGCTGAGATATGCATTTTCTGCGATAATCTTGTTGAGACTTCTGTCAGAAGTATGCAGAATCATCGAGATCGCTCGTTTCGAGCTGCTTAATGCGCGAAACACGTTTTCTGGTGTTTTCACCACTCCACAGTGCGTTTGATATCCAGAACCGGCGATATCTTGGTTTTCGTGGGGTTTCAAGCTGAGATATGCATTTTCTGCGATAATCTTGTTGAGACTTCTGTACGAAGTATGCAGAATCATCGAGATCGCTCGTTTCGAGCTATTTAATGCGAGAAACACGTTATCTGGTGTTTTCACCACTCCACGGTACGTTTGATGTGCAGAACCGGAGATTGATCGGTTTTCGTCGGGTTTCAAGCTGAGATATGCATTTTCTACGATAATCTTGGTGAGACTTCTGTCAGAAGTACGCAGGATCTTCGAGAACGCTCTTTTCGAGCTACTTAATGCGAGAAACACGTTTTCTGGTGTTTTCACCACTCCACAGTGCGTTCGATATGCAGAACAGTAGAGATCTTGGTTTTCGTGGGGTTTCAAGCTGAGATATGCATTTTCTGCGATAATCTTGGTGAGACTTCTGTCCGAAGTATGCTGAATCATCGAGATCGCTCTTTTCGAGCTAGTTAGTGCGAGAAACACGTTATCAGGTGTTTTCACCATTCCACAGTATGTTGGATATGCAGAACCGGAGATACTTTGGTTTTCGTCGGGTTTCGAGCTGAGATATGCATTTGCTGCGATAATATTGGTGAGACTTCAGTCAGAAGTATGCAGAATCATCTAGATCGCCCTTTTCGAGCTACTTAATGCACGAAACACGTTTTCTGGTGTTTTCACCACTCCACAGTACGTTTGACATGCAGAACAGTAGATATCTTGGTTTTCGTGGGGTTTCAAGCTGAGATATGCATTTTCTACGATAAGCTTGGTGAAACATCTGTCCGAAGTATGCAGAAACGTCGAGAGCGCTCTTTTCGAGCTATTTAATGCGAGAAACACGTTTTCTGGTGTTTTCAGCACTCCACAGTGCGTTTGATATGCAGAACTGGCGATATCTTGGTTTTCGTGCGGTTTCAAGCTGAGATATGCATTTTCTGAGATCATCTTGGTGAGACTTCTGTCCGAAGTATGCTGAATCATCGAGATCGCTCTATTCGAGCCAGTTAGTGCGAGAAACACGTTATCTGGTGTTTTCACCACTCCACAGTGCGTTTGATATGCAGAACAGTAGATATCTTGGTTTTCGTGGGGTTTCAAGCAGAGATATGCATTTTCTGCGATAATCTTGGTGAGACTTCTGTCCGAAGTATGCTGAATCATCGTGATCGCTCTTTTCGAGATAGTTAGTGCGAGAAACACGTTATCTGGTGTTTTCACCACTCCACAGTGCGTTTGATATGCAGAACAGTAGATATGTTAGTTTTCGTGGGGTTTCAAGCTGAGATATGCATTTTCTGCGATATTCTTGTTGAGACTTCTGTCAGAAGTATGCAGAATCATCGAGATCGCTCGTTTCGAGCTGCTTAATGCGCGAAACACGTTTTCTGGTGTTTTCACCACTCCACAGTGCGTTTGTTATGCAGAACCGGCGACATCTTGGTTTTCGTGGGGTTTCCAGCTGAGATATGCATTTTCTGCGATAATCTTGTTGAGACTTCTGTCCGAAGTATGCAGAAACGTCGAGAGCGCTCTTTTCGAGCTATTTAATGCGAGAAACACGTTATCTGGTGTTTTCACCACTCCACAGTGCGTTTGATATGCAGAACCGGCGATATCTTGGTTTTCGTGGGGTTTCAAGCTGAGATATGCATTTTCTGCGATAATCTTGGTGAGTCTTCTGTCCGAAGTATGCTGAATCATCGAGATCGCTCTTTTCGAGCTAGTTAGTGCGAGAAACACGTTAGCTGGTGTTTTCACCACTCCACAGTGCGTTTGATATGCAGAACAGTAGATATCTTGGTTTTCGTGGGGTTTCAAGCTGAGATATGCATTTTCTGCAATAATCTTGTTGAGACTTCTGTACGAAGTATGCTGAATCATCGAGATCGCTCGTTTCGAGCTATTTAATGGGAGAAACACGTTATCTGGTGTTTTCACCATTCCACAGCATGTTGGATATGCAGAACCGGAGATATTTTGGTTTTCGTCGGGTTTCAAGTTGAGATATGCATTTTCTACGATAAGCTTGGTGAAACATCTGTCCGAAGTATGCAGAAACATCGAGATCGCTCTTTTCGACCTATTTAATGCGAGAAACACGTTTTCTGGGGTTTTCACCACTCCACAGTTCGTTGGATATGCAGAACAGTAGATATCTTGGTTTTCGTGGGGTTTCAAGCAGAGATATGCATTTTCTGCGATAATCTTGGTGAGACTTCTGTTAGAAGTATGCAGAATCATCGAGATCGCGCTTTTCGAGCTATTTAATGCGAGAAACACGGTATCTGGTGTTTTCACCACTCCACAGTGCGTTTGACATGCACAACAGTAGATATCTTGGTTTTCGTGGGGTTTCAAGCTGAGATATGCATTTTCTGCGATAATATTGGTGAGACTTCAGTCAGAAGTATGCAGAATCATCTAGATCGCTCTTTTCGAGCTACTTAATGCACGATACACGTTTTCTGGTGTTTTCACCACTAAACAGTTCGTTGGATATGCAGAACCGGAGATATCTTGGTTTTCGTGGGGTTTCAAGCTGAGATATGCATTTTCTGCGATAATCTTGGTGAGTCTTCTGTCCGAAGTATGCTGAATCATCGAGATCGCTCTTTTCGAGCTAGTTAGTGCGAGAAACACGTTATCTGGAGTTTTCACCACTCCATAGTGCGTTTGATATGTAGAACAGTAGATATCTTGGTTTTCGTGGGGTTTCAAGCTGAGATATGCATTTTCTGCGATAAACTTGGTGAGTCTTCTGTCCGAAGTATGCAGAAACGTCGAGAGCGCTCTTTTCGAGCTATTTAAGGTGAGAAACACGTTATCTGGTGTTTTCACCACTCCACAGTGCGTTCGATATGCAGAACAGTAGAGATCTTGGTTTTCGTGGGGTTTCAAGCTGAGATATGCATTTTCTGCGATAAGCTGGTTGAGACTTCTGTCCGAAGCATGCAGAAACGTCGAGATCGCTCTTTTCGAGATAGTTAGTGCGAGAAACACGTTATCTGGTGTTTTCACCACTCCACAGTGCGTTTGATATGCAGAACAGTAGATATGTTGGTTTTCGTGGGGTTTCAAGCTGAGATATGCATTTTCTGCGATAATCTTGTTGAGACTTCTGTCAGAAGTATGCAGAATCATCGAGATCGCTCGTTTCGAGCTGCTTAATGCGAGAAACACGTTTTCTGGTGTTTTCACCACTCCACAGTGCGTTTGATATGCAGAACCGGCGACATCTTGGTTTTCGTGGGGTTTCCAGCTGAGATATGCATTTTCTGCGATAATCTTGTTGACACTTCTGTCCGAAGTATGCAGAAACGTCGAGAGCGCTCTTTTCGAGCTATTTAATGCGAGAAACACGTTATCTGGTGTTTTCACCACTCCACAGTGCGTTTGATATGCAGAACCGGCGATATCTTGGTTTTCGTGGGGTTTCAAGCTGAGATATGCATTTTCTGCGATAATCTTGGTGAGTCTTCTGTCCGAAGTATGCTGAATCATCGAGATCGCTCTTTTCGAGCTAGTTAGTGCGAGAAACACGTTAGCTGGTGTTTTCACCACTCCACAGTGCGTTTGATATGCAGAACAGTAGATATCTTGGTTTTCGTGGGGTTTCAAGCTGAGATATGCATTTTCTGCAATAATCTTGTTGAGACTTCTGTACGAAGAATGCTGAATCATCGAGATCGCTCGTTTCGAGCTATTTAATGGGAGAAACACGTTATCTGGTGTTTTCACCATTCCACAGTATGTTGGATATGCAGAACCGGAGATATTTTGGTTTTCGTCGGGTTTCAAGTTGAGATATGCATTTTCTACGATAAGCTTGGTGAAACATCTGTCCGAAGTATGCAGAAACATCGAGATCGCTCTTTTCGACCTATTTAATGCGAGAAACACGTTTTCTGGGGTTTTCACCACTCCACAGTTCGTTGGATATGCAGAACAGTAGATATCTTGGTTTTCGTGGGGTTTCAAGCAGAGATATGCATTTTCTGCGATAATCTTGGTGAGACTTCTGTTAGAAGTATGCAGAATCATCGAGATCGCGCTTTTCGAGCTATTTAATGCGAGAAACACGGTATCTGGTGTTTTCACCACTCCACAGTGCGTTTGACATGCACAACAGTAGATATCTTGGTTTTCGTGGGGTTTCAAGCTGAGATATGCATTTTCTGCGATAATATTGGTGAGACTTCAGTCAGAAGTATGCAGAATCATCTAGATCGCTCTTTTCGAGCTACTTAATGCACGAAACACGTTTTCTGGTGTTTTCACCACTAAACAGTTCGTTGGATATGCAGAACCGGAGATATCTTGGTTTTCGTGGGGTTTCAAGCTGAGATATGCATTTTCTGCGATAATCTTGGTGAGTCTTCTGTCCGAAGTATGCTGAATCATCGAGATCGCTCTTTTCGAGCTAGTTAGTGCGAGAAACACGTTATCTGGTGTTTTCACCACTCCATAGTGCGTTTGATATGTAGAACAGTAGATATCTTGGTTTTCGTGGGGTTTCAAGCTGAGATATGCATTTTCTGCGATAAACTTGGTGAGTCTTCTGTCCGAAGTATGCAGAAACGTCGAGAGCGCTCTTTTCGAGCTATTTAATGGGAGAAACACGTTATCTGGTGTTTTCACCACTCCACAGTGCGTTCGATATGCAGAACAGTAGAGATCTTGGTTTTCGTGGGGTTTCAAGCTGAGATATGCATTTTCTGCGATAAGCTGGTTGAGACTTCTGTCCGAAGCATGCAGAATCATCCAGATCGCTCGTTTCGAGCTATTTAATGCGAGAAACACGTTATCTGGTGTTTTCACCACTCCACAGTGCGTTGGATATGCAGAACCGGAGATATTTTGGTTTTCGTCGGGTTTCAAGCTGAGATATGCATTTTCTACGATAAGCTTGGTGAAACATCTGTCCGAAGTATGCAGAAACGTCGAGAGCTCTCTTTTCGAGCTATTTAATGCGAGAAACACGTTTTCTGGTGTTTTCACCACTCCACAGTGCGTTTGATATGCAGAACTGGCGATATCTTGGTTTTCGTGGGGTTTCAGGCTGAGATATGCATTTTCTGCGATAATCTTGGTGAGACTTCTGTCCGAAGTATGCTGAATCATCGAGATCGCTCTTTTCGAGCTAGTTAGTGCGAGAAACACGTTATCTGGTGTTTTCACCATTCCACAGTATGTTGGATATGCAGAACCGGAGATATTTTGGTTTTCGTCGGGTTTCGAGCTGAGATATGCATTTTCTGCGATAATATTGGTGAGACTTCAGTCAGAAGTATGCAGAATCATCTAGATCGCCCTTTTCGAGCTACTTAATGCACGAAACACGTTTTCTGGTGTTTTCACCACTCCACAGTACGTTTGACATGCAGAACAGTAGATATCTTGGTTTTCGTGGGGTTTCAAGCTGAGATATGCATTTTCTACGATAAGCTTGGTGAAACATCTGTCCGAAGTATGCAGAAACGTCGAGAGCGCTCTATTCGAGCTATTTAATGCGAGAAACACGTTTTCTGGTGTTTTCAGCACTCCACAGTGCGTTTGATATGCAGAACTGGCGATATCTTGGTTTTCGTGCGGTTTCAAGCTGAGATATGCATTTTCTGAGATCATCTTGGTGAGACTTCTGTCCGAAGTATGCTGAATCATCGAGATCGCTCTATTCGAGCCAGTTAGTGCGAGAAACACGTTATCTGGTGTTTTCACCACTCCACAGTGCGTTTGATATGCAGAACAGTAGATATCTTGGTTTTCGTGGGGTTTCAAGCAGAGATATGCATTTTCTGCGATAATCTTGGTGAGACTTCTGTCCGAAGTATGCTGAATCATCGAGATCGCTCTTTTCGAGCTAGTTAGTGCGAGAAACACGTTATCTGGTGTTTTCACCACTCCACAGTGCGTTTGATATGCAGAACAGTAGATATCTTGGTTTTCGTGGGGTTTCAAGCTGAGATATGCATTTTCTACGATAATCTTGTTGAGACATCTGTACGAAGTATGCTGAATCATCGAGATCGCTCGTTTCGAGCTATTTAATGGGAGAAACACGTTATCTGGTGTTTTCACCATTCCACAGTATGTTGGATATGCAGAACCGGAGATATTTTGGTTTTCGTCGGGTTTCAAGTTGAGATATGCATTTTCTACGATAAGCTTGGTGAAACATCTGTCCGAAGTATGCAGAAACATCGAGATCGCTCTTTTCGACCTATTTAATGCGTGAAACACGTTTTCTGGGGTTTTCACCACTCCACAGTTCGTTGGATATGCAGAACAGTAGATATCTTGGTTTTCGTGGGGTTTCAAGCAGAGATATGCATTTTCTGCGATAATCTTGGTGAGACTTCTGTTAGAAGTATGCAGAATCATCGAGATCGCGCTTTTCGAGCTATTTAATGCGAGAAACACGGTATCTGGTGTTTTCACCACTCCACAGTGCGTTTGACATGCACAACAGTAGATATCTTGGTTTTCGTGGGGTTTCAAGCTGAGATATGCATTTTCTGCGATAATATTGGTGAGACTTCAGTCAGAAGTATGCAGAATCATCTAGATCGCTCTTTTCGTGCTACTTAATGCACGAAACACGTTTTCTAGTGTTTTCACCACTAAACAGTTCGTTGGATATGCAGAACCGGAGATATCTTGGTTTTCGTGGGGTTTCAAGCTGAGATATGCATTTTCTGCGATAATCTTGGTGAGTCTTCTGTCCGAAGTATGCTGAATCATCGAGATCGCTCTTTTCGAGCTAGTTAGTGCGAGAAACACGTTATCTGGTGTTTTCACCACTCCATAGTGCGTTTGATATGTAGAACAGTAGATATCTTGGTTTTCGTGGGGTTTCAAGCTGAGATATGCATTTTCTGCGATAAACTTGGTGAGTCTTCTGTCCGAAGTATGCTGAATCATCGAGATCGCTCTTTTCGAGCCAGTTAGTGCGAGAAACACGTTATCTGGTGTTTTCACCACTCCACAGTGCGTTTGATATGCAGAACAGTAGATATCTTGGTTTTCGTGGGGTTTCAAGCTGAGATATGCATTTTTTACGATAATTTTGGTGAGACTTCTGTCCGAAGTATGGAGAATCATCGAGATCGCTCGTTTCGAGCTATTCAATGCGAGAAACACGTTATTTGGTGTTTGCACCACTCCACAGTGCGTTTGAAATGCAGAACCGGCGATAACTTGGTTTTCGTGGGGTTTCAAGCAGAGATATGCATTTTCTGCGATAATCTTGGTGAGACTTCTGTCCGAAGTATGCTGAATCATCGAGATCGCTCTATTCGAGCGATTTAATGCGAGAAACACGTTTTCTGGGGTGTTCACCACTCCACAGTGCGTTTGATATGCTGAACACAGCGATATCTTGGTTTTCGTGGGGTTTCAAGCTGAGATATGCATTTTCTGCGATAATCTTGGTGAGACTTCTGTCCGAAGTATGCAGAATCATCGAGATCGCTCGTTTCGAGCTATTTAATGCGAGAAACACGTTATCTGGTGTTTTCACCACTCCACAGTGCGTTTGATATGCAGAACAGTAGATATCTTGGTTTTCGTGGGGTTTCAAGCTGAGATATGCATTTTCTGCGATAATCTTGTTGAGACTTCTGTCCGAAGTATGCAGAATCATCGAGATCGCTTGTTTCGAGCTATTTAATGCGAGAAACACGTTATCTGGTGTTTTCACCACTCCACAGTGCGTTGGATATGCAGAACCGGAGATATTTTGGTTTTCGTCGGGTTTCAAGCTGAGATATGCATTTTCTACGATAAGCTTGGTGAGACTTCTGTCCGAAATATGCTGAAACTTCGAGATCGCTCTTTTCGAGCTAGTTAATGCGAGAAAAACCTTATCCGGTGTTTTCACCACTGCACAGTGCGTTTGATATGCAAAACAGTAGATATCTTGGTTTTCGTGGAGTTTCAAGCTGAGATATGCATTTTCTGCGATAATCTTGTTGAGACTTCTGTGGGAAGTATGCAGAATCATCGAGATCGCTCGTTTCGAGATATTTAATGGGAGAAACACGTTATCTGGTGTTTTCACCACTCCACAGTCCGTTTGATATGCAGAACCGGCGATATCTTGGTTTTCGTGGGGTTTCAAGCAGAGATATGCATTTTCTGCGATAATCTTGTTGAGACTTCTGTCCGAAGTATGCAGAATCATCGAGATCGCTCGTTTCGAGCTATTTAATGCGAGAAACACGTTATCTGGTGTTTTCACCACTCCACAGTGCGTTTGGTATGCAGAACCAGCGATATCTCGGCTTTCGTGGGGTTTCAAGCTGAGATATGCATTTTCTGCGATAATCTTGGTGAGACTTCTGTCCGAAGTATGCAGAATCATCGAGATCGTTCTTTTCGAGCTATTTAATGCAAGAAACACGTTTTCTGGGGTTTTCACCACTCCACAGTTCTTTGCATATGCAGAACAGGAGATATCTTGGGTTGCGTGGGGTTTCAAGCAGAGATATGCATTTTCTGCGATAATCTTGGTGAGACTTCTGTTAGAAGTATGCAGAATCATCGAGATCGCACTTTTCGAGCTATTTAATGCGAGAAACACGTTATCTGGTGTTTTCACCACTCCACAGTGCGTTTGATATGCAGAACCGGCGACATCTTGGTTTTCGTGGGGTTTCAAGCTGACATATGCATTTTCTGTGATAATCTTGGTGAGACTTCTGTCCGAAGTATGCTTAATCATCGAGATAGCTCGTTTCGAGCTATTTAATGCGAGAAACACGTTATCTGGTGTTTTCACCACTCCACAGTGCGTATGATATGCAGAACCGGCGATATCTTGGTTTTCGTGGGGTTTCAAGCTGAGATATGCATTTTCTGCGATAATCTTGGTGAGACTTCTGTCCGAAGTATGCAGAATCATCGAGATCGCTCTTTTCGAGCTATTTAATGCGAGAAAAACCTTATCCGGTGTTTTCACCACTCCACAGTGCGTTTGATATGCAGAACCAGCGATATCTTGGCTTTCGTGGGGTTTCAAGCTGAGATATGCATTTTTTACGATAATCTTGGTGAGACTTCTGTCCGAAGTATGCTGAATCATCGAGATCGCTCTTGTCGAGCTAGTTAGTGCGAGAAACACGTTATCTGGTGTTTTCACCACTCCACAGTGCGTTTGGTATGCAGAACCAGCGATATCTCGGCTTTCGTGGGGTTTCAAGCTGAGATATGCATTTTGTACGATAATCTTGGTGAGACTTCTGTCCGAAGTATGCTTAATCATCGAGATCGCTCGTTTCGAGCTATTTAATGCGAGAAACACGATATCTAGTGTTTTTACCACTCCTCAGTGCGTATGATATGCAGAACCGGCGAAATCTTGGTTTTCGTGGGGTTTTAAGCTGAGATATGCATTTTCTGCGATAATCTTGGTGAGACTTTTGTCCGAAGTATGCTGAAACATCGAGATCGCTCTTTTCGAGCAAGTTAATGCGAGAAAAACCTTATCCGGTGTTTTCACCACTCCACAGTGCGTTTGATATGCAGAACCAGCGATATCTTGGCTTTCGTGGGGTTTCAAGCTGAGATATGCATTTTTTACGATAATCTTGGTGAGACTTCTGTCCGAAGTATGAAGAATCATCGAGATCGCTCTATTCGGGCTACTTAATGCGAGGAACACGTTTTCTGGGGTTTTCACCACTCCACAGTGCGTTTGATATGCAGAACACAGCGATATCTTGGTTTTCGTGGGGTTTCAAGCTGAGATATGCATTTTTTACGATAATTTTGGTGAGACTTCTGTCCGAAGTATGCAGAATCATCGAGATCGCTCGTTTCGAGCTATTTAATGCGAGAAACACGTTATCTGGTGGTTTCACCACTCCACAGGTGGTTTGATATGCAGAACCGGCAATATCTTGGTTTTCCTAGGGTTTCAAGCTGAGATATGCATTTTCTGCGATAATCTTGGTGAGACTTCTGTCCGAAGTATGCTGAAACATCGAGATCGCTATTTTCGAGCTAGTTAATGCGAGAAAAACCTTATCCGGTGTTTTCACCACTCCACAGTGCGTTTGATATGCAGAACAGTAGATATCTTGGTTTTCGTGGGGTTTCAAGCTGAGATATGCATTTTCTGGGATAATCTTGTTGAGACTTCTGTCCGAAGTATGCAGAATCATCGAGAACGCACTTTTCGAGCTATTTAATGCGAGAAAAACCTTATACGGTGTTTTCACCACTCCGCAGTGCGTTTGATATGCAGAACCAGCGATATCTTGGCTTTCGTGGGGTTTCAAGCTGAGATATGCATTTTTTACGATAATCTTGGTGAAACATCTGTCCGAAGTATGCAGAAACGTCGAGAGCGCTCTTTTCGAGCTATTTAATGCGAGAAACACGTTTTATGGGGTTTTCACCACTCCACAGTTCGTTGGATATGCAGAACAGTAGATATCTTGGTTTTCGTGGGGTTTCAAGCAGAGATATGCATTTTCTGCGATAATCTTGGTGAGACTTCTGTTAGAAGTATGCAGAATCATCCAGATCGCACTTTTCGGGCCATTTAATGCGAGAAACACGTTATCTGGTGTTTTCACCACTCCACAGTTGGTTTGATATGCAGAACCGGCGATATTTTGGTTTTCGTCGGGTTTCAAGCTGAGATATGCATTTTCTACGATAATCTTGGTGAAACATCTGTCCGAAGTATGCAGAAACATCGAGAGCGCTCTTTTCGAACTATTTAATGCGAGAAACACGTTATCTGGTGTTTTAACCACTCCATAGTGCGTTTGATATGCAGAACAGTAGATATCTTGGTTTTCGTGGGGTTTCAAGCTGAGATATGCATTTTCTGCGATAATCTTGTTGAGACGTCTGTCCGAAGTATGCAGAATCATCGAGATCGCTCGTTTCGAGCTATTTAATGCGAGAAACACGTTATCTGCTGTTTTCACCACTCCACAGTGCGTTGGATATGCAGAACCGGATATAACTCGGTTTTCGTCGGGTTTCAAGCTGAGATATGCATTTTCTGCGACAATCTTGTTGAGACTTCTGTCAGACGTATGCAGAATATTCGAGAACGCTCTTTTCGAGCTACTTAATGCGAGAAACACGTTATCTGCTGTTTTCACCACTCCACAGTGCGTTGGATATGCAGAACCGGAGATATTTTGGTTTTCGTCGGGTTTCAAGCTGAGATATGCATTTTCTACGATAAGCTTGGTGAGACATCTGTCCGAAGTATGCAGAAACATCGAGAGCGCTCTTTTCGAGCCATTTAATGCGAGAAACACGTTTTCTGGGGTTTTCACCACTCCACAGTTCTTTGGATATGCAGAACAGGAGATATCTTGGTTTGCGTGGGGTTTCAAGCTGAGATATGCATTTTCTACGATAATCCCGGTGAGACTTCTGTCAGACGTATGCAGAATATTCGAGAACGCTCTTTTCGAGCTACTTAATGCGCGAAACACGTTTTCTGGTGTTTTCACCACTCCACGGTACGTTTGATGTGCAGAACCGGATATAACTCGGTTTTCGTCGGGTTTCAAGCTGAGATATGCATTTTCTACGATAATCTTGGTGAGACTTCTGTCCGAAGTATGCTTAATCATCGAGATAGCTCGTTTCGAGCTATTTAATGCGAGAAACACGTTATCTGGTGTTTTCACCACTCCACAGTGCGTATGATATGCACAACCGGCGATATCTTTGTTTTCGTGGGGTTTCAAGACGAGATATGCATTTTCTGCGATAATCTTGGTGTTTCATCTATGCGAAGTATGCAGAATCATCTAGATCGCTCGTTTAGAGCTATTTACTGCGAAAATACAAGTTTTCTGGTATTTTCAACATTCCACAGTGCGTTTGATATGCAGAACAGGAGATATCTTGGTTTGCGTGGTGTTTCCAGCTGAGATATGCATTTTCTGCGATAAGCATGGTGAGACCTCTGTCAGAAGTATGCAGAATCTTCGAGAACGCTCTTTTCGAGCTACTTAATGCGAGAAACATGTTTTCTGGTGTTTTCACCACTCCACAGTACGTTTGATGTGCAGAACCGGAGATATCTTGATTTTCGTGAGGTTTCAAGCTGAGATATGCATTTTCTACGATAAGCTTGGTGAAACATCTGTCCGAAGTATGCAGAAACGTCGAGAGCGCTCGTTTCGAGCTATTTAATGCGAGAAACACGTTATCTGGTGTATTCACCACTCCACTGTACGTTTGACATGCAGAACCGGAGATATCTTGGTTTCGGTCGAGTTTCAAGCTGAGATATGCACTTTCTACGATAATATTGATGAGACCTCTGTCAGAAGTATGCAGAATCTTCGAGAACGCTCTTTTCGAGCTACTTAATGCGAGAAACACGTTTTCTGGTGTTTTCACGACTCCACAGTACGTTTGATATGCAGAACCGGCGACATCTTGATTTTCGTGTGGTTTCAAGCTGAGATATGCATTTTCTGCGATAATCCTGGTGAGACTTCAGTCAGAAGTATGCAGAATCATCCAGAACGCTCTTTTCGAGCTAGTTAATGCGAGAAACACGTTTTCTGGTGTTTTCACCACTCCACAGTGCGTCTGATATGCAGAACCGGCGATATCTTGGTTTTCGTGGGGTTTCCAGCTGAGATATGCATTTTCTGCGATAATATTGGTGAGACTTCAGTCAGAAGTATGCAGAATCATCGATATCGCCCTTTTCGAGCTATTTAATGCGAGAAACACCTTATCTGGTGTTTTGACCATTCCACAGTGCGTTTGATATGTAGAGCCGCCGATAACTTGGTTTTCGTGGGGTTTCCAGCTGAAATATGCATTTTCTGCGATAATCTTGGTGAGACTTCTGTCCGAAGTATGCTGAATCATCGAGATCGCTCTTTTCGAGCTAGTTAGTGCGAGAAACACGTTATCTGGTGTTTTCACCATTCCACAGTATGTTGGATATGCAGAACCGGAGATATTTTTGTTTTCGTCGGGTTTCGAGCTGAGATATGCATTTTCTGCGATAATATTGGTGAGACTTCAGTAAGAAGTATGCAGAATCATCTAGATCGCCCTTTTCGAGCTACTTAATGCACGAAACACGTTTTCTGGTGTTTTCACCACTCCACAGTACGTTTGACATGCAGAACAGTAGATATCTTGGTTTTCGTGGGGTTTCAAGCTGAGATATGCATTTTCTACGATAAGCTTGGTGAAACATCTGTCCGAAGTATGCAGAAACGTCGAGAGCGCACTTTCGAGCTATTTAATGCGAGAAACACGTTTTCTGGTGTTTTCAGCACTCCACAGTGCGTTTGATATGCAGAACTGGCGATATCTTGGTTTTCGTGCGGTTTCAAGCTGAGATATGCATTTTCTGAGATCATCTTGGTGAGACTTCTGTCCGAAGTATGCTGAATCATCGAGATCGCTCTATTCGAGCCAGTTAGTGCGAGAAACACGTTATCTGGTGTTTTCACCACTCCACAGTGCGTTTGATATGCAGAACAGTAGATATTTTGGTTTTCGTGGGGTTTCAAGCAGAGATATGCATTTTCTGCGATAATCTTGGTGAGACTTCTGTCCGAAGTATGCTGAATCATCGAGATCGCTCTTTTCGAGCTAGTTAGTGCGAGAAACACGTTATCTGGTGTTTTCACCACTCCACAGTGCGTTTGATATGCAGAACAGTAGATATCTTGGTTTTCGTGAGGTTTCAAGCTGAGATATGCATTTTCTACGATAAGCTTGGTGAAACATCTGTCCGAAGTATGCAGAAACGTCGAGAGCGCTCGTTTCGAGCTATTTAATGCGAGAAACACGTTATCTGGTGTATTCACCACTCCACTGTACGTTTGACATGCAGAACCGGAGATATCTTGGTTTCGGTCGAGTTTCAAGCTGAGATATGCACTTTCTACGATAATATTGATGAGACCTCTGTCAGAAGTATGCAGAATCTTCGAGAACGCTCTTTTCGAGCTACTTAATGCGAGAAACACGTTTTCTGGTGTTTTCACGACTCCACAGTACGTTTGATATGCAGAACCGGCGACATCTTGATTTTCGTGTGGTTTCAAGCTGAGATATGCATTTTCTGCGATAATCCTGGTGAGACTTCAGTCAGAAGTATGCAGAATCATCCAGAACGCTCTTTTCGAGCTAGTTAATGCGAGAAACACGTTTTCTGGTGTTTTCACCACTCCACAGTGCGTCTGATATGCAGAACCGGCGATATCTTGGTTTTCGTGGGGTTTCCAGCTGAGATATGCATTTTCTGCGATAATATTGGTGAGACTTCAGTCAGAAGTATGCAGAATCATCGATATCGCCCTTTTCGAGCTATTTAATGCGAGAAACACCTTATCTGGTGTTTTGACCATTCCACAGTGCGTTTGATATGTAGAGCCGCCGATAACTTGGTTTTCGTGGGGTTTCCAGCTGAAATATGCATTTTCTGCGATAATCTTGGTGAGACTTCTGTCCGAAGTATGCTGAATCATCGAGATCGCTCTTTTCGAGCTAGTTAGTGCGAGAAACACGTTATCTGGTGTTTTCACCATTCCACAGTATGTTGGATATGCAGAACCGGAGATATTTTTGTTTTCGTCGGGTTTCGAGCTGAGATATGCATTTTCTGCGATAATATTGGTGAGACTTCAGTAAGAAGTATGCAGAATCATCTAGATCGCCCTTTTCGAGCTACTTAATGCACGAAACACGTTTTCTGGTGTTTTCACCACTCCACAGTACGTTTGACATGCAGAACAGTAGATATCTTGGTTTTCGTGGGGTTTCAAGCTGAGATATGCATTTTCAACGATAAGCTTGGTGAAACATCTGTCCGAAGTATGCAGAAACGTCGAGAGCGCACTTTCGAGCTATTTAATGCGAGAAACACGTTTTCTGGTGTTTTCAGCACTCCACAGTGCGTTTGATATGCAGAACTGGCGATATCTTGGTTTTCGTGCGGTTTCAAGCTGAGATATGCATTTTCTGAGATCATCTTGGTGAGACTTCTGTCCGAAGTATGCTGAATCATCGAGATCGCTCTATTCGAGCCAGTTAGTGCGAGAAACACGTTATCTGGTGTTTTCACCACTCCACAGTGCGTTTGATATGCAGAACAGTAGATATTTTGGTTTTCGTGGGGTTTCAAGCAGAGATATGCATTTTCTGCGATAATCTTGGTGAGACTTCTGTCCGAAGTATGCTGAATCATCGAGATCGCTCTTTTCGAGCTAGTTAGTGCGAGAAACACGTTATCTGGTGTTTTCACCACTCCACAGTGCGTTTGATATGCAGAACAGTAGATATCTTGGTTTTCGTGGGGTTTCAAGCTGAGATATGCATTTTCTGCGATAATCTTGTTGAGACATCTGTACGAAGTATGCTGAATCATCGAGATCGCTCGTTTCGAGCTATTTAATGGGAGAAACACGTTATCTGGTGTTTTCACCATTCCACAGTATGTTGGATATGCAGAACCGGAGATATTTTGGTTTTCGTCGGGTTTCAAGTTGAGATATGCATTTTCTACGATAAGCTTGGTGAAACATCTGTCCGAAGTATGCAGAAACGTCGAGAGCGCTCTTTTCGAGCTATTTAATGCGAGAAACACGTTTTCTGGTGTTTTCAGCACTCCACAGTGCGTTTGATATGCAGAACTGGCGATATCTTGGTTTTCGTGCGGTTTCAAGCTGAGATATGCATTTTCTGAGATCATCTTGGTGAGACTTCTGTCCGAAGTATGCTGAATCATCGAGATCGCTCTTTTCGAGCTAGTTAGTGCGAGAAACACGTTATCTGGTGTTTTCACCACTCCACAGTGCGTTTGATATGCAGAACAGTAGATATCTTGGTTTTCGTGGGGTTTCAAGTAGAGATATGCATTTTCTGCGATAATCTTGGTGAGACTTCTGTTAGAAGTATGCAGAATCATCGAGATCGCGCTTTTCGAGCTATTTAATGCGAGAAACACGGTATCTGGTGTTTTCACCACTCCACAGTGCGTTTGACATGCACAACAGTAGATATCTTGGTTTTCGTGGGGTTTCAAGCTGAGATATGCATTTTCTGCGATAATATTGGTGAGACTTCAGTCAGAAGTATGCAGAATCATCTAGATCGCTCTTTTCGAGCTACTTAATGCACGAAACACGTTTTCTAGTGTTTTCACCACTAAACAGTTCGTTGGATATGCAGAACCGGAGATATCTTGGTTTTCGTGGGGTTTCAAGCTGAGATATGCATTTTCTGAGATCATCTTGGTGAGTCTTCTGTCCGAAGTATGCTGAATCGTCGAGATCGCTCTTTTCGAGCTAGTTAGTGCGAGAAACACGTTATCTGGTGTTTTCACCACTCCATAGTGCGTTTGATATGTAGAACAGTAGATATCTTGGTTTTCGTGGGGTTTCAAGCTGAGATATGCATTTTCTGCGATAAACTTGGTGAGACTTCTGTCCGAAGTATGCAGAATCATCTAGATCGCTCTTTTCGAGCTACTTAATGCACGAAACACGTTTTCTAGTGTTTTCACCACTAAACAGTTCGTTGGATATGCAGAACCGGCGATAACTTGGTTTTCGTGGGGTTTCAAGCAGAGATATGCATTTTCTGCGATAATCTTGGTGAGACTTCTGTCCGAAGTATGCTGAATCATCCAGATCGCTCTATTCGAGCGATTTAATGCGAGAAACACGTTTTCTGGGGTGTTCACCACTCCACAGTGCGTTTGATATGCTGAACACAGCGATATCTTGGTTTTCGTGGGGTTTCAAGCTGAGATATGCATTTTCTGCGATAATCTTGTTGAGACTTCTGTCCGAAGTATGCAGAATCATCGAGATCGCTTGTTTCGAGCTATTTAATGCGAGAAACACGTTATCTGGTGTTTTCACCACTCCACAGTGCGTTGGATATGCAGAACCGGAGATATTTTGGTTTTCGTGGGGTTTCAACCTGAGATATGCATTTTCTGCGATACTATTGGTGAGACTTCAGTCAGAAGTATGCAGAATCATCTAGATCGCTCTTTTCGAGCTACTTAATGCACGAAACACGTTTTCTGGTGTTTTCACAACTCCACAGTGCGTTCGATATGCAGAACAGTAGATATCTTGGTTTTCGTGGGGTTTCAAGCTGAGATATGCATTTTCTGCGATAATCTTGTTGATACTTCTGTCCGAAGTATGCAGAATCATCCAGATCGCTCGTTTCGAGCTATTTAATGCGAGAAACACGTTATCTGGTGTTTTCACCACTCCACAGTGCGCTGGATATGCAGAACAGTAGATATCTTGGTTTTCGTGGGGTTTCAAGCTGAGATATGCATTTTCTACGATAAGCTTGGTGAAACATCTGTCCGAAGTATGCAGAAACGTCGAGAGCGCTCTTTTCGAGCTATTTAATGCGAGAAACACGTTTTCTGGTGTTTTCAGCACTCCACAGTGCGTTTGACATGCAGAACTGGCGATATCTTGGTTTTCGTGCGGTTTCAAGCTGAGATATGCATTTTCTGCGATAATCTTGGTGAGACATCTGTCCGAAGTATCCTGAATCATCGAGATCGCTCTATTCGAGCTAGTTAGTGCGAGAAACACGTTATCTGGTGTTTTCACCACTCCACAGTGCGTTTGATATGCAGAACAGTAGATATCTTGGTTTTCGTGGTGTTTCAAGAAGAGATATGCATTTTCTGCGATAATCTTGGTGAGACTTCTGTCCGAAGTATGCTGAATCATCGAGATCGCTCTTTTCGAGCTAGTTAGTGCGAGAAACACGTTATCTGGTGTTTTCACCACTCCGCAGTGCGTTTGATATGCAGAACAGTAGATATCTTGGTTTTCGTGTGGTTTCAAGCTGAGATATGCATTTTCTGCGATAATCTTGTTGAGACTTCTGTCAGAAGTATGCAGAATCATCGAGATCGCTCGTTTCGAGCTGCTTAATGCGCGAAACACGTTTTCTGGTGTTTTCACCACTCCACAGTGCGTTTGATATCCAGAACCGGCGATATCTTGGTTTTCGTGGGGTTTCAAGCTGAGATATGCATTTTCTGCGATAATCTTGTTGAGACTTCTGTACGAAGTATGCAGAATCATCGAGATCGCTCGTTTCGAGCTATTTAATGCGAGAAACACGTTATCTGGTGTTTTCACCACTCCACGGTACGTTTGATGTGCAGAACCGGAGATTGATCGGTTTTCGTCGGGTTTCAAGCTGAGATATGCATTTTCTACGATAATCTTGGTGAGACTTCTGTCAGAAGTACGCAGGATCTTCGAGAACGCTCTTTTCGAGCTACTTAATGCGAGAAACACGTTTTCTGGTGTTTTCACCACTCCACAGTGCGTTCGATATGCAGAACAGTAGAGATCTTGGTTTTCGTGGGGTTTCAAGCTGAGATATGCATTTTCTGCGATAAGCTGGTTGAGACTTCTGTCCGAAGCATGCAGAATCATCCAGATCGCTCGTTTCGAGCTATTTAATGCGAGAAACACGTTATCTGGTGTTTTCACCACTCCACAGTGCGTTGGATATGCAGAACCGGAGATATTTTGGTTTTCGTCGGGTTTCAAGCTGAGATATGCATTTTCTACGATAAGCTTGGTGAAACATCTGTCCGAAGTATGCAGAAACGTCGAGAGCTCTCTTTTCGAGCTATTTAATGCGAGAAACACGTTTTCTGGTGTTTTCACCACTCCACAGTGCGCTTGATATGCAGAACTGGCGACATCTTGGTTTTCGTGGGGTTTCAGGCTGAGATATGCATTTTCTGCGATAATCTTGGTGAGACTTCTGTCCGAAGTATGCTGAATCATCGAGATCGCTCTTTTCGAGCTAGTTAGTGCGAGAAACACGTTATCAGGTGTTTTCACCATTCCACAGTATGTTGGATATGCAGAACCGGAGATACTTTGGTTTTCGTCGGGTTTCGAGCTGAGATATGCATTTGCTGCGATAATATTGGTGAGACTTCAGTCAGAAGTATGCAGAATCATCTAGATCGCCCTTTTCGAGCTACTTAATGCACGAAACACGTTTTCTGGTGTTTTCACCACTCCACAGTACGTTTGACATGCAGAACAGTAGATATCTTGGTTTTCGTGGGGTTTCAAGCTGAGATATGCATTTTCTACGATAAGCTTGGTGAAACATCTGTCCGAAGTATGCAGAAACGTCGAGAGCGCTCTTTTCGAGCTATTTAATGCGAGAAACACGTTTTCTGGTGTTTTCAGCACTCCACAGTGCGTTTGATATGCAGAACTGGCGATATCTTGGTTTTCGTGCGGTTTCAAGCTGAGATATGCATTTTCTGAGATCATCTTGGTGAGACTTCTGTCCGAAGTATGCTGAATCATCGAGATCGCTCTATTCGAGCCAGTTAGTGCGAGAAACACGTTATCTGGTGTTTTCACCACTCCACAGTGCGTTTGATATGCAGAACAGTAGATATCTTGGTTTTCGTGGGGTTTCAAGCAGAGATATGCATTTTCTGCGATAATCTTGGTGAGACTTCTGTCCGAAGTATGCTGAATCATCGTGATCGCTCTTTTCGAGATAGTTAGTGCGAGAAACACGTTATCTGGTGTTTTCACCACTCCACAGTGCGTTTGATATGCAGAACAGTAGATATGTTAGTTTTCGTGGGGTTTCAAGCTGAGATATGCATTTTCTGCGATAATCTTGTTGAGACTTCTGTCAGAAGTATGCAGAATCATCGAGATCGCTCGTTTCGAGCTGCTTAATGCGCGAAACACGTTTTCTGGTGTTTTCACCACTCCACAGTGCGTTTGTTATGCAGAACCGGCGACATCTTGGTTTTCGTGGGGTTTCCAGCTGAGATATGCATTTTCTGCGATAATCTTGTTGAGACTTCTGTCCGAAGTATGCAGAAACGTCGAGAGCGCTCTTTTCGAGCTATATAATGCGAGAAACACGTTATCTGGTGTTTTCACCACTCCACAGTGCGTTTGATATGCAGAACCGGCGATATCTTGGTTTTCGTGGGGTTTCAAGCTGAGATATGCATTTTCTGCGATAATCTTGGTGAGTCTTCTGTCCGAAGTATGCTGAATCATCGAGATCGCTCTTTTCGAGCTAGTTAGTGCGAGAAACACGTTAGCTGGTGTTTTCACCACTCCACAGTGCGTTTGATATGCAGAACAGTAGATATCTTGGTTTTCGTGGGGTTTCAAGCTGAGATATGCATTTTCTGCAATAATCTTGTTGAGACTTCTGTACGAAGTATGCTGAATCATCGAGATCGCTCGTTTCGAGCTATTTAATGGGAGAAACACGTTATCTGGTGTTTTCACCATTCCACAGCATGTTGGATATGCAGAACCGGAGATATTTTGGTTTTCGTCGGGTTTCAAGTTGAGATATGCATTTTCTACGATAAGCTTGGTGAAACATCTGTCCGAAGTATGCAGAAACATCGAGATCGCTCTTTTCGACCTATTTAATGCGAGAAACACGTTTTCTGGGGTTTTCACCACTCCACAGTTCGTTGGATATGCAGAACAGTAGATATCTTGGTTTTCGTGGGGTTTCAAGCAGAGATATGCATTTTCTGCGATAATCTTGGTGAGACTTCTGTTAGAAGTATGCAGAATCATCGAGATCGCGCTTTTCGAGCTATTTAATGCGAGAAACACGGTATCTGGTGTTTTCACCACTCCACAGTGCGTTTGACATGCACAACAGTAGATATCTTGGTTTTCGTGGGGTTTCAAGCTGAGATATGCATTTTCTGCGATAATATTGGTGAGACTTCAGTCAGAAGTATGCAGAATCATCTAGATCGCTCTTTTCGAGCTACTTAATGCACGATACACGTTTTCTGGTGTTTTCACCACTAAACAGTTCGTTGGATATGCAGAACCGGAGATATCTTGGTTTTCGTGGGGTTTCAAGCTGAGATATGCATTTTCTGCGATAATCTTGGTGAGTCTTCTGTCCGAAGTATGCTGAATCATCGAGATCGCTCTTTTCGAGCTAGTTAGTGCGAGAAACACGTTATCTGGAGTTTTCACCACTCCATAGTGCGTTTGATATGTAGAACAGTAGATATCTTGGTTTTCGTGGGGTTTCAAGCTGAGATATGCATTTTCTGCGATAAACTTGGTGAGTCTTATGTCCGAAGTATGCAGAAACGTCGAGAGCGCTCTTTTCGAGCTATTTAATGTGAGAAACACGTTATCTGGTGTTTTCACCACTCCACAGTGCGTTCGATATGCAGAACAGTAGAGATCTTGGTTTTCGTGGGGTTTCAAGCTGAGATATGCATTTTCTGCGATAAGCTGGTTGAGACTTCTGTCCGAAGCATGCAGAAACGTCGAGATCGCTCTTTTCGAGATAGTTAGTGCGAGAAACACGTTATCTGGTGTTTTCACCACTCCACAGTGCGTTTGATATGCAGAACAGTAGATATGTTGGTTTTCGTGGGGTTTCAAGCTGAGATATGCATTTTCTGCGATAATCTTGTTGAGACTTCTGTCAGAAGTATGCAGAATCATCGAGATCGCTCGTTTCGAGCTGCTTAATGCGAGAAACACGTTTTCTGGTGTTTTCACCACTCCACAGTGCGTTTGATATGCAGAACCGGCGACATCTTGGTTTTCGTGGGGTTTCCAGCTGAGATATGCATTTTCTGCGATAATCTTGTTGAGACTTCTGTCCGAAGTATGCAGAAACGTCGAGAGCGCTCTTTTCGAGCTATTTAATGCGAGAAACACGTTATCTGGTGTTTTCACCACTCCACAGTGCGTTTGATATGCAGAACCGGCGATATCTTGGTTTTCGTGGGGTTTCAAGCTGAGATATGCATTTTCTGCGATAATCTTGGTAAGTCTTCTGTCCGAAGTATGCTGAATCATCGAGATCGCTCTTTTCGAGCTAGTTAGTGCGAGAAACACGTTAGCTGGTGTTTTCACCACTCCACAGTGCGTTTGATATGCAGAACAGTAGATATCTTGGTTTTCGTGGGGTTTCAAGCTGAGATATGCATTTTCTGCAATAATCTTGTTGAGACTTCTGTACGAAGAATGCTGAATCATCGAGATCGCTCGTTTCGAGCTATTTAATGGGAGAAACACGTTATCTGGTGTTTTCACCATTCCACAGTATGTTGGATATGCAGAACCGGAGATATTTTGGTTTTCGTCGGGTTTCAAGTTGAGATATGCATTTTCTACGATAAGCTTGGTGAAACATCTGTCCGAAGTATGCAGAAACATCGAGATCGCTCTTTTCGACCTATTTAATGCGAGAAACACGTTTTCTGGGGTTTTCACCACTCCACAGTTCGTTGGATATGCAGAACAGTAGATATCTTGGTTTTCGTGGGGTTTCAAGCAGAGATATGCATTTTCTGCGATAATCTTGGTGAGACTTCTGTTAGAAGTATGCAGAATCATCGAGATCGCGCTTTTCGAGCTATTTAATGCGAGAAACACGGTATCTGGTGTTTTCACCACTCCACAGTGCGTTTGACATGCACAACAGTAGATATCTTGGTTTTCGTGGGGTTTCAAGCTGAGATATGCATTTTCTGCGATAATATTGGTGAGACTTCAGTCAGAAGTATGCAGAATCATCTAGATCGCTCTTTTCGAGCTACTTAATGCACGAAACACGTTTTCTGGTGTTTTCACCACTAAACAGTTCGTTGGATATGCAGAACCGGAGATATCTTGGTTTCCGTGGGGTTTCAAGCTGAGATATGCATTTTCTGCGATAATCTTGGTGAGTCTTCTGTCCGAAGTATGCTGAATCATCGAGATCGCTCTTTTCGAGCTAGTTAGTGCGAGAAACACGTTATCTGGTGTTTTCACCACTCCATAGTGCGTTTGATATGTAGAACAGTAGATATCTTGGTTTTCGTGGGGTTTCAAGCTGAGATATGCATTTTCTGCGATAAACTTGGTGAGTCTTCTGTCCGAAGTATGCAGAAACGTCGAGAGCGCTCTTTTCGAGCTATTTAATGGGAGAAACACGTTATCTGGTGTTTTCACCACTCCACAGTGCGTTCGATATGCAGAACAGTAGAGATCTTGGTTTTCGTGGGGTTTCAAGCTGAGATATGCATTTTCTGCGATAAGCTGGTTGAGACTTCTGTCCGAAGCATGCAGAATCATCCAGATCGCTCGTTTCGAGCTATTTAATGCGAGAAACACGTTATCTGGTGTTTTCACCACTCCACAGTGCGTTGGATATGCAGAACCGGAGATATTTTGGTTTTCGTCGGGTTTCAAGCTGAGATATGCATTTTCTACGATAAGCTTGGTGAAACATCTGTCCGAAGTATGCAGAAACGTCGAGAGCTCTCTTTTCGAGCTATTTAATGCGAGAAACACGTTTTCTGGTGTTTTCACCACTCCACAGTGCGTTTGATATGCAGAACTGGCGATATCTTGGTTTTCGTGGGGTTTCAGGCTGAGATATGCATTTTCTGCGATAATCTTGGTGAGACTTCTGTCCGAAGTATGCTGAATCATCGAGATCGCTCTTTTCGAGCTAGTTAGTGCGAGAAACACGTTATCTGGTGTTTTCACCATTCCACAGTATGTTGGATATGCAGAACCGGAGATATTTTGGTTTTCGTCGGGTTTCGAGCTGAGATATGCATTTTCTGCGATAATATTGGTGAGACTTCAGTCAGAAGTATGCAGAATCATCTAGATCGCCCTTTTCGAGCTACTTAATGCACGAAACACGTTTTCTGGTGTTTTCACCACTCCACAGTACGTTTGACATGCAGAACAGTAGATATCTTGGTTTTCGTGGGGTTTCAAGCTGAGATATGCATTTTCTACGATAAGCTTGGTGAAACATCTGTCCGAAGTATGCAGAAACGTCGAGAGCGCTCTATTCGAGCTATTTAATGCGAGAAACACGTTTTCTGGTGTTTTCAGCACTCCACAGTGCGTTTGATATGCAGAACTGGCGATATCTTGGTTTTCGTGCGGTTTCAAGCTGAGATATGCATTTTCTGAGATCATCTTGGTGAGACTTCTGTCCGAAGTATGCTGAATCATCGAGATCGCTCTATTCGAGCCAGTTAGTGCGAGAAACACGTTATCTGGTGTTTTCACCACTCCACAGTGCGTTTGATATGCAGAACAGTAGATATCTTGGTTTTCGTGGGGTTTCAAGCAGAGATATGCATTTTCTGCGATAATCTTGGTGAGACTTCTGTCCGAAGTATGCTGAATCATCGAGATCGCTCTTTTCGAGCTAGTTAGTGCGAGAAACACGTTATCTGGTGTTTTCACCACTCCACAGTGCGTTTGATATGCAGAACAGTAGATATCTTGGTTTTCGTGGGGTTTCAAGCTGAGATATGCATTTTCTACGATAATCTTGTTGAGACATCTGTACGAAGTATGCTGAATCATCGAGATCGCTCGTTTCGAGCTATTTAATGGGAGAAACACGTTATCTGGTGTTTTCACCATTCCACAGTATGTTGGATATGCAGAACCGGAGATATTTTGGTTTTCGTCGGGTTTCAAGTTGAGATATGCATTTTCTACGATAAGCTTGGTGAAACATCTGTCCGAAGTATGCAGAAACATCGAGATCGCTCTTTTCGACCTATTTAATGCGTGAAACACGTTTTCTGGGGTTTTCACCACTCCACAGTTCGTTGGATATGCAGAACAGTAGATATCTTGGTTTTCGTGGGGTTTCAAGCAGAGATATGCATTTTCTGCGATAATCTTGGTGAGACTTCTGTTAGAAGTATGCAGAATCATCGAGATCGCGCTTTTCGAGCTATTTAATGCGAGAAACACGGTATCTGGTGTTTTCACCACTCCACAGTGCGTTTGACATGCACAACAGTAGATATCTTGGTTTTCGTGGGGTTTCAAGCTGAGATATGCATTTTCTGCGATAATATTGGTGAGACTTCAGTCAGAAGTATGCAGAATCATCTAGATCGCTCTTTTCGTGCTACTTAATGCACGAAACACGTTTTCTAGTGTTTTCACCACTAAACAGTTCGTTGGATATGCAGAACCGGAGATATCTTGGTTTTCGTGGGGTTTCAAGCTGAGATATGCATTTTCTGCGATAATCTTGGTGAGTCTTCTGTCCGAAGTATGCTGAATCATCGAGATCGCTCTTTTCGAGCTAGTTAGTGCGAGAAACACGTTATCTGGTGTTTTCACCACTCCATAGTGCGTTTGATATGTAGAACAGTAGATATCTTGGTTTTCGTGGGGTTTCAAGCTGAGATATGCATTTTCTGCGATAAACTTGGTGAGTCTTCTGTCCGAAGTATGCTGAATCATCGAGATCGCTCTTTTCGAGCCAGTTAGTGCGAGAAACACGTTATCTGGTGTTTTCACCACTCCACAGTGCGTTTGATATGCAGAACAGTAGATATCTTGGTTTTCGTGGGGTTTCAAGCTGAGATATGCATTTTTTACGATAATTTTGGTGAGACTTCTGTCCGAAGTATGGAGAATCATCGAGATCGCTCGTTTCGAGCTATTCAATGCGAGAAACACGTTATTTGGTGTTTGCACCACTCCACAGTGCGTTTGAAATGCAGAACCGGCGATAACTTGGTTTTCGTGGGGTTTCAAGCAGAGATATGCATTTTCTGCGATAATCTTGGTGAGACTTCTGTCCGAAGTATGCTGAATCATCGAGATCGCTCTATTCGAGCGATTTAATGCGAGAAACACGTTTTCTGGGGTGTTCACCACTCCACAGTGCGTTTGATATGCTGAACACAGCGATATCTTGGTTTTCGTGGGGTTTCAAGCTGAGATATGCATTTTCTACGATAATCTTGTTGAGACTTCTGTCCGAAGTATGCAGAATCATCGAGATCGTTCGTTTCGAGCTATTTAATGCGAGAAACACGTCATCCGGTGTTTTCACCACTCCACAGTGCGTTTGATATGCAGAACCAGCGATATCTTGGCTTTCGTGGGGTTTCAAGCTGAGATATGCATTTTTTACGATAATCTTGTTGAGACTTCTGTCCGACGTATGCAGAATCATCGAGATCGCACTTTTCGAGCTATTTAATGCGAGATACACGTTATCTGGTGTTTTCACCACTCCACAGTGCGTTTGATATGCAGAACCAGCGATATATTGGCTTTCGTGGGGTTTCATGCTGAGATATGCATTTTTTACGATAATCTTGGTGAGACTTCTGTCAGAAGTATGCAGGAACTTCGAGAACGCTCTTTTCGAGCTACTTAATATGAGAAACACGTTTTCTGGTGTTTTCACCACTCCACAGTGCGTTTGATATGCGAACCGGCGACATCTTGGTTTTCGTGGGGTTTCAAGCTGAGATATGCATTTTCTGCGATAATCTTGGTGAGACTTCTGTCCGAAGTATGCAGAATCATCGAGATCGCTCTTTTCGAGCTATTTAATGCAAGAAACACGTTATCTGGTGTTTTCACCACTCCACAGTGCGTTTGATATGCAGTACCAGCGACATCTTGGTTTTCGTGGGGTTTCAAGCTGAGATATGCATTTTCTGCGATAATCTTGGTGAGACTTCTGTCCGAAGTATGCAGAATCATCGAGATCGCTCGTTTCGAGCTATTTAATGCGAGAAACACGTTATTTGGTGTTTTCACCACTCCACAGTGCGTTGGATATGCAGAACCGGAGATATTTTGGTTTTCGTCGGGTTTCAAGCTGAGATATGCATTTTTTACGATAATCTTGGTGACACTTCTGTCCGAAGTATGCTTAATCATCGAGATCGCTCGTTTCGAGCTATTTAATGCAAGAAACACGTTATCTGGTGCTTTCACCATTCCACAGTGCGTTTGATATGCAGTACCAGCGATATCTTGGTTTTCGTGGGGTTTCAAGCTGAGATATGCATTTTTTACGATAATCTTGGTGAGACTTCTGTCCGAAGTATGCAGAATCATCGAGATCGCTCTTTTCGAGCTAGTTAATGCGAGAAACACGTTATCTGGTGTCTTCACCACTCCACAGTGCGTTTGATATGCAGAACAGTAGATATCTTGGTTTTCGTAGGGTTTCAAGCTGAGATATGCATTTTCTGCGATAATCTTGGTGAGACTTCTGTCCGAAGTATGCTTAATCATCCAGATCGCTCGTTTCGAGCTATTTAATGCGAGAAACACGTTATCTGGTGTTTTCACCACTCCACAGTGCGTATGATATGCAGAACCGGCGATATCTTGGTTTTCGTGGGGTTTCAAGCTGAGATATGCATTTTCTGCGATAATCTTGGTGAGACTTCTGTCCGAAGTATGCAGAATCATCGAGATCGCTCTTTTCGAGCTATTTAATGCGAGAAACACGTTACTTGGTGTTTTCACCACTCCACAGTGCGTTGGATATGCAGAACCGGAGATATTTTGGTTTTCGTCGGGTTTCAAGCTGAGATATGCATTTTTTACGATAATCTTGGTGAGACTTCTGTCCGAAGTATGCTTAATCATCGAGATCGCTCGATTCGAGCTATTTAATGCAAGAAACACGTTATCTGGTGTTTTCACCACTCCACAGTGCGTTTGATATGCAGAACCAGCGATATCTTGGTTTTCGTGGGGTTTCAAGCTGAGATATGCATTTTTTACGATAATCTTGGTGAGACTTCTGTCCGAAGTATGCAGAATCATCGAGATCGCTCGTTTCGAGCTATTTAATGCGAGAAACACGTTATCTGGTGTCTTCACCACTCCACAGTGCGTTTGATATGCAGAACAGTAGATATCTTGGTTTTCGTAGGGTTTCAAGCTGAGATATGCATTTTCTGCGATAATCTTGGTGAGACTTCTGTCCGAAGTATGCAGAATCATCGAGATCGCTCGTTTCGAGCTATTTAATGCGAGAAACACGTTACTTGGTGTTTTCACCACTCCACAGTGCGTTGGATATGCAGAACCGGAGATATTTTGGTTTTCGTCGGGTTTCAAGCTGAGATATGCATTTTTTACGATAATCTTGGTGAGACTTCTGTCCGAAGTATGCTTAATCATCGAGATCGCTCGATTCGAGCTATTTAATGCAAGAAACACGTTATCTGGTGTTTTCACCACTCCACAGTGCGTTTGATATGCAGAACCAGCGATATCTTGGTTTTCGTGGGGTTTCAAGCTGAGATATGCATTTTTTACGATAATCTTGGTGAGACTTCTGTCCGAAGTATGCAGAATCATCGAGATCGCTCTATTCGAGCTATTTAAAGCGACAAACACGTTATCTGGTGTTTTGAGCACTCCACAGTGCGTTTGATATGCAGAACCAGCGATATCTTGGTTTTCGTGGGGTTTCAAGCTGAGATATGCATTTTTTACGATAATCTTGGTGAGACTTCTGTCCGAAGTATGCTTAATCATCGAGATCGCTCGTTTCGAGCTATTTAATGCGAGAAACACGTTATCTGGTGTTTTCACCACTCCACAGTGCGTATGATATGCAGAACCGGCGATATCTTGGTTTTCGTGGGGTTTCAAGCTGAGATATGCATTTTCTGCGATAATCTTGGTGAGACTTCTGTCCGAAGTATGCTGAAACATCGAGATCGCTCTTTTCGAGCTAGTTAATGCGAGAAAAAACTTATCCGCTGTTTTCACCACTCCACAGTGCGTTTGATATGCAGAACCAGCGATATCTTGGCTTTCGTGGAGTTCCAAGCTGAGATATGCATTTTTTACGATAATCTTGGTGAGACTTCTGTCCGAAGTATGCTGAATCATCGAGATCGCTCTTTTCGAGCTAGCTAGTGCGAGAAACACGTTATCTGGTGTTTTCACCACTCCACAGTGCGTTTGATATGCAGAACAGTAGATACCTTGGTTTTCGTGGGGTTTCAAGCTGAGATATGCATTTTCTGCGATAATCATGTTGAGACTTCTGTCCGAAGTATGCAGAATCATCGAGATCGCTCGTTTCGGGCTACTGAATGCGAGAAACACGTTATCTGGTGTTTTCACAACTCCACAGTAGGTTTGATATGCAGAACCGGCGATATTTTGGTTTTCGTCGGGTTTCAAGCTGAGATATGCATTTTCTACGATAATCTTGGTGAAACATCTGTCCGAAGTATGCAGAAACATCGAGAGCGCTCTTTTCGAGCTATTTAATGCGAGAAACTCGTTTTCAGTGGTTTTTACCACTCCACAGTTCGTTGGATATTCAGAACCGGAGATATCTTGGTTTTCGTGGGGTTTCAAGCTGGGATATGCATTTCCTGCGATAATCTTGGTGAGACTTCTGTCCGAAGTATGCTGAATCATCTAGAACGCTCTTTTCGAGCTATTTAATGCGAGAAACACGTTATCTGGTGATTTCACCACTCCACAGTGCGTTGGACATGCAGAACCAGCGATATCTTGGTTTTCGCGGGGTTTCAAGCTGAGATATGCATTTTCTGCGATAATATTGGTGAGACTTCAGTCAGAAGTATGCAGAATCATCTAGATTGCTCTTTTCGAGCTACTTAATGCACGAAACACGTTTTCTGGTGTTTTCACCACTCCACAGTACCTTTGACATGCAGAACCGGAGATATCTTGGTTTCGGTCGGGTTTCAAGCTGAGATATGCATTTTCTACGATAATCCTGGTGAGACTTCTGTCAGAATTATGCAGAATCTTCGAGAACGCTCTTTTCGAGCTACTTAATGCGAGAAACACGTTTTCTGGTTGTTTTCACCACTCCACAGTGCGTTTGATATGCAGAACAGGCGATATCTTGATTTTCGTGGTGTTTCCAGCTGAGATATGCATTTTCTGCGATAATCTTTGTGGGTCTTTTGTCAGAAGTATGCAGAATCAACTAGATCGCTCTTTTCGAGCTATTTAATGCGAGAAACACGTTATCTGGTGTTTTCACCACTCCACAGTGCGTTTGATATGCAGAACCAACGATATCTTGGCTTTCGTGGGGTTTCAAGCTGAGATATGCATTTTTTACGATAATCTTGTTGAGACTTCTGTCCGACGTATGCAGAATCATCGAGATCGCACTTTTCGAGCTATTTAATGCGAATAACACGTTTTCTGGGGTTTTCACCACTCGAACAGTTCTTTGGATATGCAGAACAGGAGATATCTTGGTTTGCGTGGGGTTTCAAGCAGAGATATGCATTTTCTGCGATAATCTTGGTGAGACTTCTGTCCGAAGTATGCAGAATCATCGAGATCGCTCGTTTCGAGCTATTTAATGCGAGAAACATGTTATTTGGTGTTTTCACCACTCCACAGTGCGTTGGATATGCAGAACCGGAGATATTTTGGTTTTCGTCGGGTTTCAAGCTGAGATATGCATTTTTTACGATAATCTTGGTGACACTTCTGTCCGAAGTATGCTTAATCATCGAGATCGCTCGTTTCGAGCTATTTAATGCAAGAAACACGTTATCTGGTGCTTTCACCATTCCACAGTGCGTTTGATATGCAGTACCAGCGATATCTTGGTTTTCGTGGGGTTTCAAGCTGAGATATGCATTTTTTACGATAATCTTGGTGAGACTTCTGTCCGAAGTATGCAGAATCATCGAGATCGCTCTTTTCGAGCTAGTTAATGCGAGAAACACGTTATCTGGTGTCTTCACCACTCCACAGTGCGTTTGATATGCAGAACAGTAGATATCTTGGTTTTCGTAGGGTTTCAAGCTGAGATATGCATTTTCTGCGATAATCTTGGTGAGACTTCTGTCCGAAGTATGCAGAATCATCGAGATCGCTCGTTTCGAGCTATTTAATGCGAGAAACACGTTACTTGGTGTTTTCACCACTCCACAGTGCGTTGGATATGCAGAACCGGAGATATTTTGGTTTTCGTCGGGTTTCAAGCTGAGATATGCATTTTTTACGATAATCTTGGTGAGACTTCTGTCCGAAGTATGCTTAATCATCGAGATCGCTCGATTCGAGCTATTTAATGCAAGAAACACGTTATCTGGTGTTTTCACCACTCCACAGTGCGTTTGATATGCAGTACCAGCGATATCTTGGTTTTCGTGGGGTTTCAAGCTGAGATATGCATTTTTTACGATAATCTTGGTGAGACTTCTGTCCGAAGTATGCAGAATCATCGAGATCGCTCTATTCGAGCTATTTAAAGCGACAAACACGTTATCTGGTGTTTTGAGCACTCCACAGTGCGTTTGATATGCAGAACCAGCGATATCTTGGTTTTCGTGGGGTTTCAAGCTGAGATATGCATTTTTTACGATAATCTTGGTGAGACTTCTGTCCGAAGTATGCTTAATCATCCAGATCGCTCGTTTCGAGCTATTTAATGCGAGAAACACGTTATCTGGTGTTTTCACCACTCCACAGTGCGTATGATATGCAGAACCGGCGATATCTTGGTTTTCGTGGGGTTTCAAGCTGAGATATGCATTTTCTGCGATAATCTTGGTGAGACTTCTGTCCGAAGTATGCAGAATCATCGAGATCGCTCTTTTCGAGCTAGTTAATGCGAGAAACACGTTATCTGGTGTCTTCACCGCTCCACAGTGCGTTTGATATGCAGAACCAGCGATATCTTGGTTTTCGTGGGGTTTCAAGCTGAGATATGCATTTTTTACGATAATCTTGGTGAGACTTCTGTCCGAAGTATGCAGAATCATCGAGATCGCTCTATTCGAGCTATTTAAAGCGACAAACACGTTATCTGGTGTTTTGAGCACTCCACAGTGCGTTTGATATGCAGAACCAGCGATATCTTGGTTTTCGTGGGGTTTCAAGCTGAGATATGCATTTTTTACGATAATCTTGGTGAGACTTCTGTCCGAAGTATGCTTAATCATCGAGATCGCTCGTTTCGAGCTATTTAATGCGAGAAACACGTTATCTGGTGTTTTCACCACTCCACAGTGCGTATGATATGCAGAACCGGCGATATCTTGGTTTTCGTGGGGTTTCAAGCTGAGATATGCATTTTCTGCGATAATCTTGGTGAGACTTCTGTCCGAAGTATGCTGAAACATCGAGATCGCTCTTTTCGAGCTAGTTAATGCGAGAAAAAACTTATCCGCTGTTTTCACCACTCCACAGTGCGTTTGATATGCAGAACCAGCGATATCTTGGCTTTCGTGGAGTTCCAAGCTGAGATATGCATTTTTTACGATAATCTTGGTGAGACTTCTGTCCGAAGTATGCTGAATCATCGAGATCGCTCTTTTCGAGCTAGCTAGTGCGAGAAACACGTTATCTGGTGTTTTCACCACTCCACAGTGCGTTTGATATGCAGAACAGTAGATACCTTGGTTTTCGTGGGGTTTCAAGCTGAGATATGCATTTTCTGCGATAATCTTGTTGAGACTTCTGTCCGAAGTATGCAGAATCATCGAGATCGCTCGTTTCGGGCTACTGAATGCGAGAAACACGTTATCTGGTGTTTTCACAACTCCACAGTAGGTTTGATATGCAGAACCGGCGATATTTTGGTTTTCGTCGGGTTTCAAGCTGAGATATGCATTTTCTACGATAATCTTGGTGAAACATCTGTCCGAAGTATGCAGAAACATCGAGAGCGCTCTTTTCGAGCTATTTAATGCGAGAAACTCGTTTTCAGTGGTTTTTACCACTCCACAGTTCGTTGGATATTCAGAACCGGAGATATCTTGGTTTTCGTGGGGTTTCAAGCTGGGATATGCATTTCCTGCGATAATCTTGGTGAGACGTCTGTCCGAAGTATGCTGAATCATCTAGAACGCTCTTTTCGAGCTATTTAATGCGAGAAACACGTTATTTGGTGATTTCACCACTCCACAGTGCGTTGGATATGCAGAACCGGAGATATTTTGGTTTTCGTGGGGTTTCAAGCTGAGATATGCATTTTTTACGATAATCTTGTTGAGACTTCTGTCCGACGTATGCAGAATCATCGAGATCGCACTTTTCGAGCTATTTAATGCGAATAACACGTTTTCTGGGGTTTTCACCACTCGAACAGTTCTTTGGATATGCAGAACAGGAGATATCTTGGTTTGCGTGGGGTTTCAAGCAGAGATATGCATTTTCTGCGATAATCTTGGTGAGACTTCTGTCCGAAGTATGCTTAATCATCGAGATCGCTCGATTCGAGCTATTTAATGCAAGAAACACGTTATCTGGTGTTTTCACCACTCCACAGTGCGTTTGATATGCAGTACCAGCGATATCTTGGCTTTCGTGGGGTTTCAAGCTGAGATATGCATTTTTTACGATAATCTTGTTGAGACTTCTGTCCGACGTATGCAGAATCATCGAGATCGCACTTTTCGAGCTATTTAATGCGAATAACACGTTTTCTGGGGTTTTCACCACTCGAACAGTTCTTTGGATATGCAGAACAGGAGATATCTTGGTTTGCGTGGGGTTTCAAGCAGAGATATGCATTTTCTGCGATAATCTTGGTGAGACTTCTGTCCGAAGTATGCAGAATCATCGAGATCGCTCGTTTCGAGCTATTTAATGCGAGAAACACGTTACTTGGTGTTTTCACCACTCCACAGTGCGTTGGATATGCAGAACCGGAGATATTTTGGTTTTCGTCGGGTTTCAAGCTGAGATATGCATTTTTTACGATAATCTTGGTGAGACTTCTGTCCGAAGTATGCTTAATCATCGAGATCGCTCGATTCGAGCTATTTAATGCAAGAAACACGTTATCTGGTGTTTTCACCACTCCACAGTGCGTTTGATATGCAGTACCAGCGATATCTTGGTTTTCGTGGGGTTTCAAGCTGAGATATGCATTTTTTACGATAATCTTGGTGAGACTTCTGTCCGAAGTATGCAGAATCATCGAGATCGCTCTATTCGAGCTATTTAAAGCGACAAACACGTTATCTGGTGTTTTGAGCACTCCACAGTGCGTTTGATATGCAGAACCAGCGATATCTTGGTTTTCGTGGGGTTTCAAGCTGAGATATGCATTTTTTACGATAATCTTGCTGAGACTTCTGTCCGAAGTATGCTGAAACATCGAGATCGCTCTTTTCGAGCTACTTAATGCGAGAAACACGTTTTCTGGTTGTTTTCACCACTCCACAGTGCGTTTGATATGCAGAACAGGCAATATCTTGATTTTCGTGGTGTTTCCAGCTGAGATATGCATTTTCTGCGATAATCTTGGAGGGTCTTTTGTCAGAAGTATGCTTAATCATCGAGATCGCTCGTTTCGAGCTATTTAATGCGAGAAACACGTTATCTGGTGTTTTCACCACTCCACAGTGCGTTTGATATGCACAACAGTATATATCTTGGTTTTCGTGGGGTTTCAAGCTGAGATATGCATTTTCTACGATAATCTTGTTGAGACTTCTGTCCGAAGTATGCAGAATCATCGAGATCGTTCGTTTCGAGCTATTTAATGCGAGAAACACGTCATCCGGTGTTTTCACCACTCCACAGTGCGTTTGATATGCAGAACCAGCGATATCTTGGCTTTCGTGGGGTTTCAAGCTGAGATATGCATTTTTTACGATAATCTTGTTGAGACTTCTGTCCGACGTATGCAGAATCATCGAGATCGCACTTTTCGAGCTATTTAATGCGAGATACACGTTATCTGGTGTTTTCACCACTCCACAGTGCGTTTGATATGCAGAACCAGCGATATATTGGCTTTCGTGGGGTTTCAAGCTGAGATATGCATTTTCTGCGATAATCTTGGTGAGACTTCTGTCCGAAGTATGCTGAAACATCGAGATCGCTCTTTTCGAGCTAGTTAATGCGAGAAAAAACTTATCCGCTGTTTTCACCACTCCACAGTGCGTTTGATATGCAGAACCAGCGATATCTTGGCTTTCGTGGAGTTCCAAGCTGAGATATGCATTTTTTACGATAATCTTGGTGAGACTTCTGTCCGAAGTATGCTGAATCATCGAGATCGCTCTTTTCGAGCTAGCTAGTGCGAGAAACACGTTATCTGGTGTTTTCACCACTCCACAGTGCGTTTGATATGCAGAACAGTAGATACCTTGGTTTTCGTGGGGTTTCAAGCTGAGATATGCATTTTCTGCGATAATCTTGTTGAGACTTCTGTCCGAAGTATGCAGAATCATCGAGATCGCTCGTTTCGGGCTACTGAATGCGAGAAACACGTTATCTGGTGTTTTCACAACTCCACAGTAGGTTTGATATGCAGAACCGGCGATATTTTGGTTTTCGTCGGGTTTCAAGCTGAGATATGCATTTTCTACGATAATCTTGGTGAAACATCTGTCCGAAGTATGCAGAAACATCGAGAGCGCTCTTTTCGAGCTATTTAATGCGAGAAACTCGTTTTCAGTGGTTTTTACCACTCCACAGTTCGTTGGATATTCAGAACCGGAGATATCTTGGTTTTCGTGGGGTTTCAAGCTGGGATATGCATTTCCTGCGATAATCTTGGTGAGACTTCTGTCCGAAGTATGCTGAATCATCTAGAACGCTCTTTTCGAGCTATTTAATGCGAGAAACACGTTATCTGGTGATTTCACCACTCCACAGTGCGTTGGACATGCAGAACCAGCGATATCTTGGTTTTCGCGGGGTTTCAAGCTGAGATATGCATTTTCTGCGATAATATTGGTGAGACTTCAGTCAGAAGTATGCAGAATCATCTAGATTGCTCTTTTCGAGCTACTTAATGCACGAAACACGTTTTCTGGTGTTTTCACCACTCCACAGTACCTTTGACATGCAGAACCGGAGATATCTTGGTTTCGGTCGGGTTTCAAGCTGAGATATGCATTTTCTACGATAATCCTGGTGAGACTTCTGTCAGAATTATGCAGAATCTTCGAGAACGCTCTTTTCGAGCTACTTAATGCGAGAAACACGTTTTCTGGTTGTTTTCACCACTCCACAGTGCGTTTGATATGCAGAACAGGCGATATCTTGATTTTCGTGGTGTTTCCAGCTGAGATATGCATTTTCTGCGATAATCTTGGTGGGTCTTTTGTCAGAAGTATGCAGAATCAACTAGATCGCTCTTTTCGAGCTATTTAATGCGAGAAACACGTTATCTGGTGTTTTCACCACTCCACAGTGCGTTTGATATGCAGAACCAACGATATCTTGGCTTTCGTGGGGTTTCAAGCTGAGATATGCATTTTTTACGATAATCTTGTTGAGACTTCTGTCCGACGTATGCAGAATCATCGAGATCGCACTTTTCGAGCTATTTAATGCGAATAACACGTTTTCTGGGGTTTTCACCACTCGAACAGTTCTTTGGATATGCAGAACAGGAGATATCTTGGTTTGCGTGGGGTTTCAAGCAGAGATATGCATTTTCTGCGATAATCTTGGTGAGACTTCTGTCCGAAGTATGCAGAATCATCGAGATCGCTCTTTTCGAGCTATTTAATGCAAGAAACACGTTTTCTGGTGTTTTCACCACTCCACAGTGCGTTTGATATGCAGAACAGGCGATATCTTGATTTTCGTGGTGTTTCCAGCTGAGATATGCATTTTCTGCGATAATCTTGGTGGGTCTTTTGTCAGAAGTATGCAGAATCAACTAGATCGCTCTTTTCGAGCTATTTAATGCGAGAAACACGTTATCTGGTGTTTTCACCACTCCACAGTGCGTTTGATATGCAGAACCAACGATATCTTGGCTTTCGTGGGGTTTCAAGCTGAGATATGCATTTTTTACGATAATCTTGTTGAGACTTCTGTCCGACGTATGCAGAATCATCGAGATCGCACTTTTCGAGCTACTTAATGCGAGAAACACGTTTTCTGGTTGTTTTCACCACTCCACAGTGCGTTTGATATGCAGAACAGGCGATATCTTGGTTTTCGTGGGGTTTCAAGCTGAGATATGCATTTTCTACGATAATCTTGTTGAGACTTCTGTCCGAAGTATGCAGAATCATCGAGATCGTTCGTTTCGAGCTATTTAATGCGAGAAACACGTTATCCGGTGTTTTCACCACTCCACAGTGCGTTTGATATGCAGAACCAACGATATCTTGGCTTTCGTGGGGTTTCAAGCTGAGATATGCATTTTTTACGATAATCTTGTTGAGACTTCTGTCCGACGTATGCAGAATCATCGAGATCGCACTTTTCGAGCTATTTAATGCGAATAACACGTTTTCTGGGGTTTTCATCACTCGAACAGTTCTTTGGATATGCAGAACAGGAGATATCTTGGTTTGCGTGGGGTTTCAAGCAGAGATATGCATTTTCTGCGATAAGCTTGGTGAGACTTCTGTCCGAAGTATGCAGAATCATCGAGATCGCTCTTTTCGAGCTATTTAATGCAAGAAACACGTTTTCTGGTGTTTTCACCACTCCACAGTGCGTTTGATATGCGAACCGGCGACATCTTGGTTTTCGTGGGGTTTCAAGCTGAGATATGCATTTTCTGCGATAATCTTGGTGAGACTTCTGTCCGAAGTATGCAGAATCATCGAGATCGCTCTTTTCGAGCTATTTAATGCAAGAAACACGTTATCTGATGTTTTCACCACTCCACAGTGCGGTTGATATGCAGTACCAGCGACATCTTGGTTTTCGTGGGATTTCAAGCTGAGATATGCATTTTCTGCGATAATCTTGGTGAGACTTCTGTCCGAAGTATGCAGAATCTTCGAGAACTCTCTTTTCGAGCTACTTAATGCGAGAAACACGTTTTCTGGTTGTTTTCACCACTCCACAGTGCGTTTGATATGCAGAACAGGCGATATCTTGATTTTCGTGGTGTTTCCAGCTGAGATATGCATTTTCTGCGATAATCTTGGTGGGTCTTTTGTCAGAAGTATGCAGAATCAACTAGATCGCTCTTTTCGAGCTATTTAATGCGAGAAACACGTTATCCGGTGTTTTCACCACTCCACAGTGCGTTTGTATGCAGAACCAGCGATATCTTGGCTTTCGTGGGGTTTCAAGCTGAGATATGCATTTTTTACGATAATCTTGGTGAGACTTCTGTCCGAAGTATGCTTAATCATCGAGATCGCTCGTTTCGATCTATTTAATGCGAGAATCACGTTATCTGGTGTTTTCACCACTCCACAGTGCGTTTGATATGCACAACAGTATATATCTTGGTTTTCGTGGGGTTTCAAGCTGAGATATGCGTTTTCTACGATAATCTTGTTGAGACTTCTGTCCGAAGTATGCAGAATCATCGAGATCGTTCGTTTCGAGCTATTTAATGCGAGAAACACGTTATCCGGTGTTTTCACCACTCCACAGTGCGTTTGATATGCAGAACCAGCGATATCTTGGCTTTCGTGGGATTTCAAGCTGAGATATGCATTTTTTACGATAATCTTGTTGAGACTTCTGTCCGACGTATGCAGAATCATCGAGATCGCACTTTTCGAGCTATTTAATGCGAATAACACGTTTTCTGGGGTTTTCACCACTCCACAGTTCTTTGGATATGCAGAACAGGAGATATCTTGGTTTGCGTGGGGTTTCAAGCAGAGATATGCATTTTCTGCGATAATCTTGGTGAGACTTCTGTTAGAAGTATGCAGAATCATCGAGATCGCACTTTTCGAGCTATTTAATGCGAGAAACACGTTATCTGGTGTTTTCACCACTCCACAGTGCGTTTGATATGCAGAACCAGCGATATCTTGGCTTTCGTGGGGTTTCATGCTGAGATATGCATTTTTTACGATAATCTTGGTGAGACTTCTGTCAGAAGTATGCAGGATCTTCGAGAACGCTCTTTTCGAGCTACTTAATATGAGAAACACGTTTTCTGGTGTTTTCACCACTCCACAGTGCGTTTGATATGCGAACCGGCGACATCTTGGTTTTCGTGGGGTTTCAAGCTGAGATATGCATTTTCTGCGATAATGTTGGTGAGACTTCTGTCCGAAGTATGCAGAATCATCGAGATCGCTCTTTTCGAGCTATTTAATGCAAGAAACACGTTATCTGGTGTTTTCACCACTCCACAGTGCGTTTGATATGCAGTACCAGCGACATCTTGGTTTTCGTGGGATTTCAAGCTGAGATATGCATTTTCTACGATAATCTTGATGAGACTTCTGTCCGAAGTATGCAGAATCATCGAGATCGCTCGTTTCGAGCTATTTAATGCGAGAAACACGTTATTTGGTGTTTTCACCACTCCACAGTGCGTTGGATATGCAGAACCGGAGATATTTTGGTTTTCGTCGGGTTTCAAGCTGAGATATGCATTTTTTACGATAATCTTGGTGAGACTTCTGTCCGAAGTATGCTTAATCATCGAGATCGCTCGTTTCGAGCTGTTTAATGCAAGAAACACGTTATCTGGTGTTATCACCACTCCACAGTGCGTTTGATATGCAGTACCAGCGATATCTTGGTTTTCGTGGGGTTTCAAGCTGTGATATGCATTTTTTACGATAATCTTGGTGAGACTTCTGTCCGAAGTATGCAGAATCATCGAGATCGCTCTTTTCGAGCTAGTTAATGCGAGAAACACGTTATCTGGTGTCTTCACCACTCCACAGTGCGTTTGATATGCAGAACAGTAGATATCTTGGTTTTCGTAGGGTTTCAAGCTGAGATATGCATTTTCTGCGATAATCTTGATGAGACTTCTGTCCGAAGTATGCAGAATCATCGAGATCGTTCGTTTCGAGCTATTTAATGCGAGAAACACGTTATCCGGCGTTTTCACCACTCCACAGTGCGTTTGATATGCAGAACCAGCGATATCTTGGCTTTCGTGGGGTTTCAAGCTGAGATATGCATTTTTTACGATAATCTTGTTGAGACTTCTGTCCGACGTATGCAGAATCATTGAGATCGCACTTTTCGAGCTATTTAATGCGAGAATCACGTTATCTGGTGTTTTAACCACTCCACAGTGCGTTGGATATGCAGAACCGGAGATATTTTGGTTTTCGTCGGGTTTCAAGCTGAGATATGCATTTTGTACGATAAGCTTGGTGAGACATCTGTCCGAAGTATGCAGAAACATCGGGAGCGATCTTTTCGAGCTATTTGATGCGAGAAACACGTTTTCTGGGGTTTTCACCACTCCACAGTTCTTTGGATATGCAGAACAGGAGATATCTTGGTTTGCGTGGGGTTTCAAGCAGAGATATGCATTTTCTGCGATAATCTTGGTGAGACTTCTGTTAGAAGTATGCAGAATCATCGAGATCGCACTTTTCGAGCTATTTAATGCGAGAAACACGTTATCTGGTGTTTACACCACTCCACAGTGCGTTTGATATGCAGTACCAGCGACATCTTGGTTTTCGTGGGGTTTCAAGCTGAGATATGTATTTTCTGCGATATTCTTGGTGAGACTTCTGGCCGAAGTATGCAGAATCATCGAGATCGCTCGTTTCGAGCTATTTAATGCGAGAAACACGTTATTTGGTGTTTTCACCACTCCACAGTGCGTTGGATATGCAGAACCGGAGATATTTTTCTTTTCGTCGGGTTTCAAGCTGAGATATGCATTTTTTACGATAATCTTGGAGAGACTTCTGTCCGAAGTATGCTTAATCATCGAGATCGCTCGTTTCGACCTGTTTAATGCGAGAAACACGTTATCTGGTGTTTTCACCACTCCACAGTGCGTTTGATATGCAGTACCAGCGACATCTTGGTTTTCGTGGGGTTTCAAGCTGAGATATGTATTTTCTGCGATATTCTTGGTGAGACTTCTGGCCGAAGTATGCAGAATCATCGAGATCGCTCGTTTCGAGCTATTTAATGCGAGAATCACGTTATCTGGTGTTTTAACCACTCCACAGTGCGTTGGATATGCAGAACCGGAGATATTTTGGTTTTCGTCGGGTTTCAAGCTGAGATATGCATTTTGTACGATAAGCTTGGTGAGACATCTGTCCGAAGTATGCAGAAACATCGGGAGCGATCTTTTCGAGCTATTTGATGCGAGAAACACGTTTTCTGGGGTTTTCACCACTCCACAGTTCTTTGGATATGCAGAACAGGAGATATCTTGGTTTGCGTGGGGTTTCAAGCAGAGATATGCATTTTCTGCGATAATCTTGGTGAGACTTCTGTTAGAAGTATGCAGAATCATCGAGATCGCACTTTTCGAGCTATTTAATGCGAGAAACACGTTATCTGGTGTTTTCACCACTCCACAGTGCGTTTGATATGCAGAACCAACGATATCTTGGTTTTCGTGGGGTTTCAAGCTGAGATATGCATTTTCTGCGATAATATTGGTGAGACTTTAGTCAGAAGTATGCAGAATCATCTAGATCGCTCTTTTCGAGCTACTTAATGCACGAAACACGTTTTCTGGTGTTTTCACCACTCCACAGTACGTTTGACATGCAGAACCGGAGATATCTTGGTTTCGGTCGGGTTTCAAGCTGAGATATGCATTTTCTACGGTAATCCTGGTGAGACTTCTGTCAGAAGGATGCAGAATCTTCGAGATCGCACTTTTCGAGCTATTTAATGCGAGAAACACGTTTTCTGGGGTTTTCACCACTCCACAGTTGGTTGGATATGCAGAACCGGAGATATCTTGGTTTTCGTGGGTTTCAAGCTGAGATATGCATTTCCTTGCGATAATATTGGTGAGACTTCTGTCCGAAGTATGCTGAATCATCTAGATCGCTCTTTTCGAGCTATTTAATGCGAGAAACACGTTATCTGGTGTTTTCACCACTCCACAGTGCGTTTGATATGCGGAACCAGCGATATCTTGGTTTTCGTGGGGTTTCAAGCTGAGATATGCATTTTCTGCGATAATATTGGTGAGATTTCAGTCAGAAGTATGCAGAATCATCTAGATCGCTCTTTTCGAGCTACTTAATGCAGGAAACACGTTTTCTGGTGTTTTCACCACTCCACAGTACGTTTGACATGCGGAAACTGCCATATCTTCGGTATCGTTCTTGTTTCCAGCTGAGATATGCATTTTCAGTGATAATCATCTTCATGATTCTGCTGTTACAAGTGTGCAGAATCACCGAAATCGCTGTTTTCGTGCTATTGGATGCGAAAGACACGTTTTCTGGTGTTTTCAGCACTCCACAGTGCGTTTGATATGCGGAAACTGCCATATCTTCGGCATCGTTGTTGTTTCCAGCTGAGATATGCATTTTCAGTGATCATCTTCATGATTCTGCTGTTACAAGTGTGCAGAATCACCGAAATCTCTGTTTTCGTGCTATTGAATGCGAAAAACACGTTGTCTGGTGTTTTCAGCACTCCACAGTGCGTTTGATATGCGGAAGCTGCGATATCTTCGGTATCGTTGTTGTTTCCAGCAGAGATATGCATTTTCAGTGATAATCTTCCTGATTCTGCTGTTACAAGTGTGCAGAACCACCGAAATCACTGTTTTCGTGCTATTTATTGCGACAAACACGTTTTCTGGTGTTTTCAGCACGCCACAGAACGTTTGACATGCGGAAACTGCCATATCTTCGGTATCGTTCTTGTTTCCAGCTGAGATATGCATTTTCAGTGATAATCATCTTCATGATTCTGCTGTTACAAGTGTGCAGAATCACCGAAATCGCTGTTTTCGTGCTATTGGATGCGAAAGACACGTTTTCTGGTGTTTTCAGCACTCCACAGTGCGTTTGATATGCGGAAGCTGCGATATCTTCGGTATCGTTGTTGTTTCCAGTTGAGATATGCATTTTCAGTGATAATCTTCATGATTCTGCTGTTACAAGTGTGCAGAATCACCGAAATCGCTGTTTTCGTGCTATTGAATGCGAAAAACACGTTTTCTGGTGTTTTCAGCACTGCACAGTGCGTTTGATATGCGGAAGCTGAGATATCTTCGGTATCGTTGTTGTTTCCAGCTGAGATATGCATTTTCAGTGATAATCTTCATGACTCTGCTGTTACAAGTGTGCAGAATCACCGAAATCGCTGTTTTCGTGCTTTTGAATGCGAAAAACACGTTTTCTGGTGTTTTCAGCACGCCACAGTGCGTTTGATATGCGGAAACTGCCATATCTTCGGTATCGTTGTTGTTTCCAGCTGAGATATGCATTTTCAGTGATAATCATCATGATTCTGCTGTTACAAGTGTGCAGAATCACCGAAATCGCTGTTTTCGTGCTATTGGATGCGAAAGACACGTTTTCTGGTGTTTTCAGCACTCCACAGTGCGTTTGATATGCGGAAGCTGCGATATCTTCGGTATCGTTGTTGTTTCCAGCTGAGATATGCATTTTCAGTGATAATCTTCATGATTCTGCTGTTACAAATGTGCAGAATCACCGAAATCGCTGTTTTCGTGCTTTTGAATGCGAAAAACACGTTTTCTGGTGTTTTCAGCACGCCACAGAACGTCTGATATGCGGAAGCTGCGATATCTTCGGTATCGTTGTTGTTTCCAGCTGAGATATGCATTTTCAGTGATAATCTTCATGATTCTGCTGTTACAAATGTGCAGAATCACCGAAATCGCTGTTTTCGTGCTTTTGAATGCGAAAAACACGTTTTCTGGTGTTTTCAGCACGCCACAGAACGTTTGACATGCGGAAACTGCCATATCTTCGGCATCGTTGTTGTTTCCAGCTGAGATATGCATTTTCAGTGATCATCTTCATGATTCTGCTGTTACAAGTGTGCAGAATCACCGAAATCGCTGTTTTCGTGCTATTGAATGCGGAAAACACGTTTTCTGGTGTTTTCAGCACTGCACAGTGCGTTTGATATGCGGAAGCTGCGATATCTTCGGTATCGTTGTTGTCTCCAGCTGAGATATGCATTTTCAGTGATAATCTTCATGATTCTGCTGTTACAAATGTGCAGAATCACCGAAATCGCTGTTTTCGTGCGTTTGAATGCGAAAAACACGTTTTCTGGTGTTTTCAGCACGCCACAGAACGTTTGACATGCGGAAACTGCCATATCTTCGGCATCGTTGTTGTTTCCAGCTGAGATATGCATTATCAGTGATCATCTTCATGATTCTGCTGTTACAAGTGTGCAGAATCACCGAAATCGCTGTTTTCGTGCTATTGAATGCGAAAAACACGTTGTCTGGTGTTTTCAGCACTCCACAGTGCGTTTGATATGCGGAAGCTGCGATATCTTCGGTATCGTTGTTGTTTCCAGCTGAGATATGCATTTTCAGTGATAATCTTCATGATTCTGCTGTTACAAGTGTGCAGAATCACCGAAATCGCTGTTTTCGTGCTATTGAATGCGAAAAACACGTTTTCTGGTGTTTTCAGCACTGCACAGTGCGTTTGATATGCGGAAGCTGCGATATCTTCGGTATAGTTGTTGTCTCCAGCTGAGATATGCATTTTCAGTGATAATCTTCATGATTCTGCTGTTACAAATGTGCAGAATCACCGAAATCGCTGTTTTCGTGCGTTTGAATGCGAAAAACACGTTTTCTGGTGTTTTCAGCACTCCACAGTGCGTTTGATATGCGGAAACTGCCATATCTTCGGTATCGTAGTTGTTTCCAGCTGAGATATGCATTTTCAGTGATAATCTTCATGATTCTGCTGTTACAAATGTGCAGAATCACCGAAATCGCTGTTTTCGTGCTTTTGGATGCGAAAAACACGTTTTCTGGTGTTTTCAGCACTCCACAGTGCGTTTGATATGCGGAAACTGCCATATCTTCGGTATCGTAGTTGTTTCCAGCTGAGATATGCATTTTCAGTGATAATCTTCATGATTCTGCTGTTACACGTGTGCAGAATCACCGAAATCGCTGTTTTCGTGCTATTGAATGCGAAAAACACGTTTTCTGGTGTTTTCAGCACTGCACAGTGCGTTTGATATGCGGAAGCTACGATATCTTCGGTATCGTTGTTGTTTCCAGCTGAGATATGCATTTTCAGTGATAATCTTCATGATTCTGCTGTTACAAATGTGCAGAATCACCGAAATCGCTGTTTTCGTGCTTTTGAATGCGAAAAACACGTTTTCTGGTGTTTTCAGCACGCCACAGAACGTCTGATATGCGGAAGCTGCGATATCTTCGGTATCGTTGTTGTTTCCAGCTGAGATATGCATTTTCAGTTATAATCTTCATGATTCTGCTGTTACAAGTGTGCAGAATCACCGAAATCGCTGTTTTCGTGCTACTGGATGCGAAAGACACGTTTTCTGGTGTATTCAGCACGCCACAGAACGTTTGACATGCGGAAACTGCCATATCTTCGGCATCGTTGTTGTTTCCAGCTGAGATATGCATTTTCAGTGATCATCTTCATGATTCTGCTGTTACAAGTGTGCAGAATCACCGAAATCGCTGTTTTCGTGCTATTGAATGCGAAAAACACGTTGTCTGGTGTTTTCAGCACTCCACAGTGCGTTTGATATGCGGAAGCTGCGATATCTTCGGTATCGTTGTTGTTTCCAGCTGAGATATGCATTTTCAGTGATAATCTTCATGATTCTGCTGTTACAAATGTGCAGAATCACCGAAATCGCTGTTTTCGTGCTATTGAATGCGAAAAACACGTTGTCTGGTGTTTTCAGCACTCCACAGTGCGTTTGATATGCGGAAGCTGCGATATCTTCGGTATCGTTGTTGTTTCCAGCTGAGATATGCATTTTCAGTGATCATCTTCATGATTCTGCTGTTACAAGTGTGCAGAATCACCGAAATCGCTGTTTTCGTGCTATTGAATGCGAAAAACACGTTGTCTGGTGTTTTCAGCACTCCACAGTGCTTTTGATATGCGGAAGCTGCGATATCTTCGGTATCGTTGTTGTTTCCAGCTAAGATAAGCATTTTCAGTGATAATCTTCATGATTCTGCTGTTACACGTGTGCAGAATCACCGATATCGCTGTTTTCGTGCTATTGAATGCGAAAAACACGTTTTCTGGTGTTTTCAGCACTCCACAGTGCGTTTGATATGCGGAAACTGCCATATCTTCGGCATCGTTGTTGTTTCCAGCTGAGATATGCATTTTCAGTGATCATCTTCATGATTCTGCTGTTACAAGTGTGCAGAATCACCGAAATCTCTGTTTTCGTGCTATTGAATGCGAAAAACACGTTGTCTGGTGTTTTCAGCACTCCACAGTGCGTTTGATATGCGGAAGCTGCGATATCTTCGGTATCGTTGTTGTTTCCAGCAGAGATATGCATTTTCAGTGATAATCTTCCTGATTCTGCTGTTACAAGTGTGCAGAACCACCGAAATCACTGTTTTCGTGCTATTTATTGCGACAAACACGTTTTCTGGTGTTTTCAGCACGCCACAGAACGTTTGACATGCGGAAACTGCCATATCTTCGGTATCGTTCTTGTTTCCAGCTGAGATATGCATTTTCAGTGATAATCATCTTCATGATTCTGCTGTTACAAGTGTGCAGAATCACCGAAATCGCTGTTTTCGTGCTATTGGATGCGAAAAACACGTTTTCTGGTGTTTTCAGCACTGCACAGTGCGTTTGATATGCGGAAGCTGCGATATCTTCGGTATCGTTGTTGTCTCCAGCTGAGATATGCATTTTCAGTGATAATCTTCATGATTCTGCTGTTACAAATGTGCAGAATCACCGAAATCGCTGTTTTCGTGCGTTTGAATGCGAAAAACACGTTTTCTGGTGTTTTCAGCACTCCACAGTGCGTTTGATATGCGGAAACTGCCATATCTTCGGTATCGTAGTTGTTTCCAGCTGAGATATGCATTTTCAGTGATAATCTTCATGATTCTGTTGTTACAAATGTGCAGAATCACCGAAATCGCTGTTTTCGTGCTTTTGGATGCGAAAAACACGTTTTCTGGTGTTTTCAGCACTCCACAGTGCGTTTGATATGCGGAAACTGCCATATCTTCGGTATCGTAGTTGTTTCCAGCTGAGATATGCATTTTCAGTGATAATCTTCATGATTCTGCTGTTACACGTGTGCAGAATCACCGAAATCGCTGTTTTCGTGCTATTGAATGCGAAAAACACGTTTTCTGGTGTTTTCAGCACTGCACAGTGCGTTTGATATGCGGAAGCTACGATATCTTCGGTATCGTTGTTGTTTCCAGCTGAGATATGCATTTTCAGTGATAATCTTCATGATTCTGCTGTTACAAATGTGCAGAATCACCGAAATCGCTGTTTTCGTGCTTTTGAATGCGAAAAACACGTTTTCTGGTGTTTTCAGCACGCCACAGAACGTCTGATATGCGGAAGCTGCGATATCTTCGGTATCGTTGTTGTTTCCAGCTGAGATATGCATTTTCAGTTATAATCTTCATGATTCTGCTGTTACAAGTGTGCAGAATCACCGAAATCGCTGTTTTCGTGCTACTGGATGCGAAAGACACGTTTTCTGGTGTATTCAGCACGCCACAGAACGTTTGACATGCGGAAACTGCCATATCTTCGGCATCGTTGTTGTTTCCAGCTGAGATATGCATTTTCAGTGATCATCTTCATGATTCTGCTGTTACAAGTGTGCAGAAACACCGAAATCGCTGTTTTCGTGCTATTGAATGCGAAAAACACGTTGTCTGGTGTTTTCAGCACTCCACAGTGCGTTTGATATGCGGAAGCTGCGATATCTTCGGTATCGTTGTTGTTTCCAGCTGAGATATGCATTTTCAGTGATAATCTTCATGATTCTGCTGTTACAAATGTGCAGAATCACCGAAATCGCTGTTTTCGTGCTATTGAATGCGAAAAACGCGTTGTCTGGTGTTTTCAGCACTCCACAGTGCGTTTGATATGCGGAAGCTGCGATATCTTCGGTATCGTTGTTGTTTCCAGCTGAGATATGCATTTTCAGTGATCATCTTCATGATTCTGCTGTTACAAGTGTGCAGAATCACCGAAATCGCTGTTTTCGTGCTATTGAATGCGAAAAACACGTTGTCTGGTGTTTTCAGCACTCCACAGTGCGTTTGATATGCGGAAGCTGCGATATCTTCGGTATCGTTGTTGTTTCCAGCTAAGATAAGCATTTTCAGTGATAATCTTCATGATTCTGCTGCTACACGTGTGCAGAATCACCGATATCGCTGTTTTCGTGCTATTGAATGCGAAAAACACGTTTTCTGGTGTTTTCAGCACTCCACAGTGCGTTTAATATGCGGAAACTGCCATATCTTCGGCATCGTTGTTGTTTCCAGCTGAGATATGCATTTTCAGTGATAATCTTCCTGATTCTGCTGTTACAAGTGTGCAGAACCACCGAAATCACTGTTTTCGTGCTATTTATTGCGACAAACACGTTTTCTGGTGTTTTCAGCACGCCACAGAACGTTTGACATGCGGAAACTGCCATATCTTCGGTATCGTTCTTGTTTCCAGCTGAGATATGCATTTTCAGTGATAATCATCTTCATGATTCTGCTGTTACAAGTGTGCAGAATCACCGAAATCGCTGTTTTCGTGCTATTGGATGCGAAAGACACGTTTTCTGGTGTTTTCAGCACTCCACAGTGCGTTTGATATGCGGAAGCTGCGATATCTTCGGTATCGTTGTTGTTTCCAGTTGAGATATGCATTTTCAGTGATAATCTTCATGATTCTGCTGTTACAAGTGTGCAGAATCACCGAAATCGCTGTTTTCGTGCTATTGAATGCGAAAAACACGTTTTCTGGTGTTTTCAGCACTGCACAGTGCGTTTGATATGCGGAAGCTGAGATATCTTCGGTATCGTTGTTGTTTCCAGCTGAGATATGCATTTTCAGTGATAATCTTCATGATTCTGCTGATACAAGTGTGCAGAATCACCGAAATCGCTGTTTTCGTGCTTTTGAATGCGAAAAACACGTTTTCTGGTGTTTTCAGCACGCCACAGTGCGTTTGATATGCGGAAACTGCCATATCTTCGGTATCGTTGTTGTTTCCAGCTGAGATATGCATTTTCAGTGATAATCATCATGATTCTGCTGTTACAAGTGTGCAGAATCACCGAAATCGCTGTTTTCGTGCTATTGGATGCGAAAGACACGTTTTCTGGTGTTTTCAGCACTCCACAGTGCGTTTGATATGCGGAAGCTGCGATATCTTCGGTATCGTTGTTGTTTCCAGCTGAGATATGCATTTTCAGTGATAATCTTCATGATTCTGCTGTTACAAATGTGCAGAATCACCGAAATCGCTGTTTTCGTGCTTTTGAATGCGAAAAACACGTTTTCTGGTGTTTTCAGCACGCCACAGAACGTCTGATATGCGGAAGCTGCGATATCTTCGGTATCGTTGTTGTTTCCAGCTGAGATATGCATTTTCAGTGATAATCTTCATGATTCTGCTGTTACAAATGTGCAGAATCACCGAAATCGCTGTTTTCGTGCTTTTGAATGCGAAAAACACGTTTTCTGGTGTTTTCAGCACGCCACAGAACGTTTGACATGCGGAAACTGCCATATCTTCGGCATCGTTGTTGTTTCCAGCTGAGATATGCATTTTCAGTGATCATCTTCATGATTCTGCTGTTACAAGTGTGCAGAATCACCGAAATCGCTGTTTTCGTGCTATTGAATGCGGAAAACACGTTTTCTGGTGTTTTCAGCACTGCACAGTGCGTTTGATATGCGGAAGCTGCGATATCTTCGGTATCGTTGTTGTCTCCAGCTGAGATATGCATTTTCAGTGATAATCTTCATGATTCTGCTGTTACAAATGTGCAGAATCACCGAAATCGCTGTTTTCGTGCGTTTGAATGCGAAAAACAGGTTTTCTGGTGTTTTCAGCACGCCACAGAACGTTTGACATGCGGAAACTGCCATATCTTCGGCATCGTTGTTGTCTCCAGCTGAGATATGCATTTTCAGTGATAATCTTCATGATTCTGCTGTTACAAATGTGCAGAATCACCGAAATCGCTGTTTTCGTGCGTTTGAATGCGAAAAACACGTTTTCTGGTGTTTTCAGCACTCCACAGTGCGTTTGATATGCGGAAACTGCCATATCTTCGGTATCGTAGTTGTTTCCAGCTGAGATATGCATTTTCAGTGATAATCTTCATGATTCTGCTGTTACAAATGTGCAGAATCACCGAAATCGCTGTTTTCGTGCTGTTGGATGCGAAAAACACGTTTTCTGGTGTTTTCAGCACTCCACAGTGCGTTTGATATGCGGAAACTGCCATATCTTCGGTATCGTAGTTGTTTCCAGCTGAGATATGCATTTTCAGTGATAATCTTCATGATTCTGCTGTTACACGTGTGCAGAATCACCGAAATCGCTGTTTTCGTGCTATTGAATGCGAAAAACACGTTTTCTGGTGTTTTCAGCACTGCACAGTGCGTTTGATATGTGGAAGCTGCGATATCTTCGGTATCGTTGTTGTTTCCAGCTGAGATATGCATTTTCAGTGATAATCTTCATGATTCTGCTGTTACAAATGTGCAGAATCACCGAAATCGCTGTTTTCGTGCTATTGAATGCGAAAAACACGTTTTCTGGTGTTTTCAGCACGCCACAGTGCGTTTGATATGCGGAAACTGCCATATCTTCGGTATCGTTGTTGTTTCCAGCTGAGATATGCATTTTCAGTTATAATCTTCATGATTCTGCTGTTACAAGTGTGCAGAATCACCGAAATCGCTGTTTTCGTGCTACTGGATGCGAAAGACACGTTTTCTGGTGTATTCAGCACGCCACAGAACGTTTGACATGCGGAAACTGCCATATCTTCGGCATCGTTGTTGTTTCCAGCTGAGATATGCATTTTCAGTGATCATCTTCATGATTCTGCTGTTACAAGTGTGCAGAATCACCGAAATCGCTGTTTTCGTGCTATTGAATGCGAAAAACACGTTGTCTGGTGTTTTCAGCACTCCACAGTGCGTTTGATATGCGGAAGCTGCGATATCTTCGGTATCGTTGTTGTTTCCAGCTGAGATATGCATTTTCAGTGATAATCTTCATGATTCTGCTGTTACAAATGTGCAGAATCACCGAAATCGCTGTTTTCGTGCTTTTGAATGCGAAAAACACGTTTTCTGGTGTTTTCAGCACGCCACAGAACGTTTGATATGCGGAAGCTGCGATATCTTCGGTATCGTTGTTGTCTCCAGCTGAGATATGCATTTTCAGTGATAATCTTCATGATTCTGCTGTTACAAATGTGCAGAATCACCGAAATCGCTGTTTTCGTGCTTTTGAATGCGAAAAACACGTTTTCTGGTGTTTTCAGCACGCCACAGAACGTTTGACATGCGGAAACTGCCATATCTTCGGTATCGTTGTTGTTTCCAGCTGAGATATGCATTTTCAGTGATAATCTTCATGATTCTGCTGTTACAAGTGTGCAGAATCACCGAAATCGCTGTTTTCGTGCTATTGGATGCGAAAAACACGTTTTCTGGTGTTTTCAGCACTGCACAGTGCGTTTGATATGCGGAAGCTGAGATATCTTCGGTATCGTTGTTGTTTCCAGCTGAGATATGCATTTTCAGTGATAATCTTCATGATTCTGCTGTTACAAGTGTGCAGAATCACCGAAATCGCTGTTTTCGTGCTTTTGAATGCGAAAAACACGTTTTCTGGTGTTTTCAGCACTCCACAGTGCGTTTGATATGCGGAAACTGCCATATCTTCGGCATCGTTGTTGTTTCCAGCTGAGATATGCATTTTCAGTGATCATCTTCATGATTCTGCTGTTACAAGTGTGCAGAATCACCGAAATCTCTGTTTTCGTGCTATTGAATGCGAAAAACACGTTGTCTGGTGTTTTCAGCACTCCACAGTGCGTTTGATATGCGGAAGCTGCGATATCTTCGGTATCGTTGTTGTTTCCAGCAGAGATATGCATTTTCAGTGATAATCTTCCTGATTCTGCTGTTACAAGTGTGCAGAACCACCGAAATCACTGTTTTCGTGCTATTTATTGCGACAAACACGTTTTCTGGTGTTTTCAGCACGCCACAGAACGTTTGACATGCGGAAACTGCCATATCTTCGGTATCGTTGTTGTTTCCAGCTGAGATATGCATTTTCAGTGATAATCTTCATGATTCTGCTGTTACAAGTGTGCAGAATCACCGAAATCGCTGTTTTCGTGCTATTGGATGCGAAAAACACGTTTTCTGGTGTTTTCAGCACTGCACAGTGCGTTTGATATGCGGAAGCTGAGATATCTTTGGTATCGTTGTTGTTTCCAGCTGAGATATGCATTTTCAGTGATAATCTTCATGATTCTGTTGTTACAAATGTGCAGAATCACCGAAATCGCTGTTTTCGTGCTTTTGGATGCGAAAAACACGTTTTCTGGTGTTTTCAGCACTCCACAGTGCGTTTGATATGCGGAAACTGCCATATCTTCGGTATCGTAGTTGTTTCCAGCTGAGATATGCATTTTCAGTGATAATCTTCATGATTCTGCTGTTACACGTGTGCAGAATCACCGAAATCGCTGTTTTCGTGCTATTGAATGCGAAAAACACGTTTTCTGGTGTTTTCAGCACTGCACAGTGCGTTTGATATGCGGAAGCTACGATATCTTCGGTATCGTTGTTGTTTCCAGCTGAGATATGCATTTTCAGTGATAATCTTCATGATTCTGCTGTTACAAATGTGCAGAATCACCGAAATCGCTGTTTTCGTGCTTTTGAATGCGAAAAACACGTTTTCTGGTGTTTTCAGCACGCCACAGAACGTCTGATATGCGGAAGCTGCGATATCTTCGGTATCGTTGTTGTTTCCAGCTGAGATATGCATTTTCAGTTATAATCTTCATGATTCTGCTGTTACAAGTGTGCAGAATCACCGAAATCGCTGTTTTCGTGCTACTGGATGCGAAAGACACGTTTTCTGGTGTATTCAGCACGCCACAGAACGTTTGACATGCGGAAACTGCCATATCTTCGGCATCGTTGTTGTTTCCAGCTGAGATATGCATTTTCAGTGATCATCTTCATGATTCTGCTGTTACAAGTGTGCAGAATCACCGAAATCGCTGTTTTCGTGCTATTGAATGCGAAAAACACGTTGTCTGGTGTTTTCAGCACTCCACAGTGCGTTTGATATGCGGAAGCTGCGATATCTTCGGTATCGTTGTTGTTTCCAGCTGAGATATGCATTTTCAGTGATAATCTTCATGATTCTGCTGTTACAAATGTGCAGAATCACCGAAATCGCTGTTTTCGTGCTATTGAATGCGAAAAACGCGTTGTCTGGTGTTTTCAGCACTCCACAGTGCGTTTGATATGCGGAAGCTGCGATATCTTCGGTATCGTTGTTGTTTCCAGCTGAGATATGCATTTTCAGTGATCATCTTCATGATTCTGCTGTTACAAGTGTGCAGAATCACCGAAATCGCTGTTTTCGTGCTATTGAATGCGAAAAACACGTTGTCTGGTGTTTTCAGCACTCCACAGTGCGTTTGATATGCGGAAGCTGCGATATCTTCGGTATCGTTGTTGTTTCCAGCTAAGATAAGCATTTTCAGTGATAATCTTCATGATTCTGCTGTTACACGTGTGCAGAATCACCGATATCGCTGTTTTCGTGCTATTGAATGCGAAAAACACGTTTTCTGGTGTTTTCAGCACTCCACAGTGCGTTTGATATGCGGAAACTGCCATATCTTCGGCATCGTTGTTGTTTCCAGCTGAGATATGCATTTTCAGTGATCATCTTCATGATTCTGCTGTTACAAGTGTGCAGAATCACCGAAATCTCTGTTTTCGTGCTATTGAATGCGAAAAACACGTTGTCTGGTGTTTTCAGCACTCCACAGTGCGTTTGATATGCGGAAGCTGCGATATCTTCGGTATCGTTGTTGTTTCCAGCAGAGATATGCATTTTCAGTGATAATCTTCCTGATTCTGCTGTTACAAGTGTGCAGAACCACCGAAATCACTGTTTTCGTGCTATTTATTGCGACAAACACGTTTTCTGGTGTTTTCAGCACGCCACAGAACGTTTGACATGCGGAAACTGCCATATCTTCGGTATCGTTCTTGTTTCCAGCTGAGATATGCATTTTCAGTGATAATCATCTTCATGATTCTGCTGTTACAAGTGTGCAGAATCACCGAAATCGCTGTTTTCGTGCTATTGGATGCGAAAGACACGTTTTCTGGTGTTTTCAGCACTCCACAGTGCGTTTGATATGCGGAAGCTGCGATATCTTCGGTATCGTTGTTGTTTCCAGTTGAGATATGCATTTTCAGTGATAATCTTCATGATTCTGCTGTTACAAGTGTGCAGAATCACCGAAATCGCTGTTTTCGTGCTATTGAATGCGAAAAACACGTTTTCTGGTGTTTTCAGCACTGCACAGTGCGTTTGATATGCGGAAGCTGAGATATCTTCGGTATCGTTGTTGTTTCCAGCTGAGATATGCATTTTCAGTGATAATCTTCATGATTCTGCTGTTACAAGTGTGCAGAATCACCGAAATCGCTGTTTTCGTGCTTTTGAATGCGAAAAACACGTTTTCTGGTGTTTTCAGCACGCCACAGTGCGTTTGATATGCGGAAACTGCCATATCTTCGGTATCGTTGTTGTTTCCAGCTGAGATATGCATTTTCAGTGATAATCATCATGATTCTGCTGTTACAAGTGTGCAGAATCACCGAAATCGCTGTTTTCGTGCTATTGGATGCGAAAGACACGTTTTCTGGTGTTTTCAGCACTCCACAGTGCGTTTGATATGCGGAAGCTGCGATATCTTCGGTATCGTTGTTGTTTCCAGCTGAGATATGCATTTTCAGTGATAATCTTCATGATTCTGCTGTTACAAATGTGCAGAATCACCGAAATCGCTGTTTTCGTGCTTTTGAATGCGAAAAACACGTTTTCTGGTGTTTTCAGCACGCCACAGAACGTCTGATATGCGGAAGCTGCGATATCTTCGGTATCGTTGTTGTTTCCAGCTGAGATATGCATTTTCAGTGATAATCTTCATGATTCTGCTGTTACAAATGTGCAGAATCACCGAAATCGCTGTTTTCGTGCTTTTGAATGCGAAAAACACGTTTTCTGGTGTTTTCAGCACGCCACAGAACGTTTGACATGCGGAAACTGCCATATCTTCGGCATCGTTGTTGTTTCCAGCTGAGATATGCATTTTCAGTGATCATCTTCATGATTCTGCTGTTACAAGTGTGCAGAATCACCGAAATCGCTGTTTTCGTGCTATTGAATGCGGAAAACACGTTTTCTGGTGTTTTCAGCACTGCACAGTGCGTTTGATATGCGGAAGCTGCGATATCTTCGGTATCGTTGTTGTCTCCAGCTGAGATATGCATTTTCAGTGATAATCTTCATGATTCTGCTGTTACAAATGTGCAGAATCACCGAAATCGCTGTTTTCGTGCGTTTGAATGCGAAAAACAGGTTTTCTGGTGTTTTCAGCACGCCACAGAACGTTTGACATGCGGAAACTGCCATATCTTCGGCATCGTTGTTGTCTCCAGCTGAGATATGCATTTTCAGTGATAATCTTCATGATTCTGCTGTTACAAATGTGCAGAATCACCGAAATCGCTGTTTTCGTGCGTTTGAATGCGAAAAACACGTTTTCTGGTGTTTTCAGCACTCCACAGTGCGTTTGATATGCGGAAACTGCCATATCTTCGGTATCGTAGTTGTTTCCAGCTGAGATATGCATTTTCAGTGATAATCTTCATGATTCTGCTGTTACAAATGTGCAGAATCACCGAAATCGCTGTTTTCGTGCTGTTGGATGCGAAAAACACGTTTTCTGGTGTTTTCAGCACTCCACAGTGCGTTTGATATGCGGAAACTGCCATATCTTCGGTATCGTAGTTGTTTCCAGCTGAGATATGCATTTTCAGTGATAATCTTCATGATTCTGCTGTTACACGTGTGCAGAATCACCGAAATCGCTGTTTTCGTGCTATTGAATGCGAAAAACACGTTTTCTGGTGTTTTCAGCACTGCACAGTGCGTTTGATATGTGGAAGCTGCGATATCTTCGGTATCGTTGTTGTTTCCAGCTGAGATATGCATTTTCAGTGATAATCTTCATGATTCTGCTGTTACAAATGTGCAGAATCACCGAAATCGCTGTTTTCGTGCTATTGAATGCGAAAAACACGTTTTCTGGTGTTTTCAGCACGCCACAGTGCGTTTGATATGCGGAAACTGCCATATCTTCGGTATCGTTGTTGTTTCCAGCTGAGATATGCATTTTCAGTTATAATCTTCATGATTCTGCTGTTACAAGTGTGCAGAATCACCGAAATCGCTGTTTTCGTGCTACTGGATGCGAAAGACACGTTTTCTGGTGTATTCAGCACGCCACAGAACGTTTGACATGCGGAAACTGCCATATCTTCGGCATCGTTGTTGTTTCCAGCTGAGATATGCATTTTCAGTGATCATCTTCATGATTCTGCTGTTACAAGTGTGCAGAATCACCGAAATCGCTGTTTTCGTGCTATTGAATGCGAAAAACACGTTGTCTGGTGTTTTCAGCACTCCACAGTGCGTTTGATATGCGGAAGCTGCGATATCTTCGGTATCGTTGTTGTTTCCAGCTGAGATATGCATTTTCAGTGATAATCTTCATGATTCTGCTGTTACAAATGTGCAGAATCACCGAAATCGCTGTTTTCGTGCTTTTGAATGCGAAAAACACGTTTTCTGGTGTTTTCAGCACGCCACAGAACGTTTGATATGCGGAAGCTGCGATATCTTCGGTATCGTTGTTGTCTCCAGCTGAGATATGCATTTTCAGTGATAATCTTCATGATTCTGCTGTTACAAATGTGCAGAATCACCGAAATCGCTGTTTTCGTGCTTTTGAATGCGAAAAACACGTTTTCTGGTGTTTTCAGCACGCCACAGAACGTTTGACATGCGGAAACTGCCATATCTTCGGTATCGTTGTTGTTTCCAGCTGAGATATGCATTTTCAGTGATAATCTTCATGATTCTGCTGTTACAAGTGTGCAGAATCACCGAAATCGCTGTTTTCGTGCTATTGGATGCGAAAAACACGTTTTCTGGTGTTTTCAGCACTGCACAGTGCGTTTGATATGCGGAAGCTGAGATATCTTCGGTATCGTTGTTGTTTCCAGCTGAGATATGCATTTTCAGTGATAATCTTCATGATTCTGCTGTTACAAGTGTGCAGAATCACCGAAATCGCTGTTTTCGTGCTTTTGAATGCGAAAAACACGTTTTCTGGTGTTTTCAGCACTCCACAGTGCGTTTGATATGCGGAAACTGCCATATCTTCGGCATCGTTGTTGTTTCCAGCTGAGATATGCATTTTCAGTGATCATCTTCATGATTCTGCTGTTACAAGTGTGCAGAATCACCGAAATCTCTGTTTTCGTGCTATTGAATGCGAAAAACACGTTGTCTGGTGTTTTCAGCACTCCACAGTGCGTTTGATATGCGGAAGCTGCGATATCTTCGGTATCGTTGTTGTTTCCAGCAGAGATATGCATTTTCAGTGATAATCTTCCTGATTCTGCTGTTACAAGTGTGCAGAACCACCGAAATCACTGTTATCGTGCTATTTATTGCGACAAACACGTTTTCTGGTGTTTTCAGCACGCCACAGAACGTTTGACATGCGGAAACTGCCATATCTTCGGTATCGTTCTTGTTTCCAGCTGAGATATGCATTTTCAGTGATAATCATCTTCATGATTCTGCTGTTACAAGTGTGCAGAATCACCGAAATCGCTGTTTTCGTGCTATTGGATGCGAAAGACACGTTTTCTGGTGTTTTCAGCACTCCACAGTGCGTTTGATATGCGGAAGCTGCGATATCTTCGGTATCGTTGTTGTTTCCAGTTGAGATATGCATTTTCAGTGATAATCTTCATGATTCTGCTGTTACAAGTGTGCAGAATCACCGAAATCGCTGTTTTCGTGCTATTGAATGCGAAAAACACGTTTTCTGGTGTTTTCAGCACAGCACAGTGCGTTTGATATGCGGAAGCTGAGATATCTTCGGTATCGTTGTTATTTCCAGCTGAGATATGCATTTTCAGTGATAATCTTCATGATTCTGCTGTTACAAGTGTGCAGAATCACCGAAATCGCTGTTTTCGTGCTTTTGAATGCGAAAAACACGTTTTCTGGTGTTTTCAGCACGCCACAGTGCGTTTGATATGCGGAAACTGCCATATCTTCGGTATCGTTGTTGTTTCCAGCTGAGATATGCATTTTCAGTGATAATCTTCATGATTCTGCTGTTACAAGTGTGCAGAATCACCGAAATCGCTGTTTTCGTGCTATTGGATGCGAAAGACACGTTTTCTGGTGTTTTCAGCACTCCACAGTGCGTTTGATATGCGGAAGCTGCCATATCTTCGGTATCGTTGTTGTTTCCAGCTGAGATATGCATTTTCAGTGATAATCTTCATGATTCTGCTGTTACAAATGTGCAGAATCACCGAAATCGCTGTTTTCGTGCTTTTGAATGCGAAAAACACGTTTTCTGGTGTTTTCAGCACGCCACAGTACGTCTGATATGCGGAAGCTGCGATATCTTCGGTATCGTTGTTGTTTCCAGCTGAGATATGCATTTTCAGTGATAATCTTCATGATTCTGCTGTTACAAATGTGCAGAATCACCGAAATCGCTGTTTTCGTGCTTTTGAATGCGAAAAACACGTTTTTTGGTGTTTTCAGCACGCCACAGAACGTCTGATATGCGGAAGCTGCGATATCTTCGGTATCGTTGTTGTTTCCAGCTGAGATATGCATTTTCAGTTATAATCTTCATGATTCTGCTGTTACAAGTGTGCAGAATCACCGAAATCGCTGTTTTCGTGCTACTGGATGCGAAAGACACGTTTTCTGGTGTATTCAGCACGCCACAGAACGTTTGACATGCGGAAACTGCCATATCTTCGGCATCGTTGTTGTTTCCAGCTGAGATATGCATTTTCAGTGATCATCTTCATGATTCTGCTGTTACAAGTGTGCAGAATCACCGAAATCGCTGTTTTCGTGCTATTGAATGCGAAAAACACGTTGTCTGGTGTTTTCAGCACTCCACAGTGCGTTTGATATGCGGAAGCTGCGATATCTTCGGTATCGTTGTTGTTTCCAGCTGAGATATGCATTTTCAGTGATAATCTTCATGATTCTGCTGTTACAAATGTGCAGAATCACCGAAATCGCTGTTTTCGTGCTATTGAATGCGAAAAACGCGTTGTCTGGTGTTTTCAGCACTCCACAGTGCGTTTGATATGCGGAAGCTGCGATATCTTCGGTATCGTTGTTGTTTCCAGCTGAGATATGCATTTTCAGTGATCATCTTCATGATTCTGCTGTTACAAGTGTGCAGAATCACCGAAATCGCTGTTTTCGTGCTATTGAATGCGAAAAACACGTTGTCTGGTGTTTTCAGCACTCCACAGTGCGTTTGATATGCGGAAGCTGCGATATCTTCGGTATCGTTGTTGTTTCCAGCTAAGATAAGCATTTTCAGTGATAATCTTCATGATTCTGCTGTTACACGTGTGCAGAATCACCGATATCGCTGTTTTCGTGCTATTGAATGCGAAAAACACGTTTTCTGGTGTTTTCAGCACTCCACAGTGCGTTTGATATGCGGAAACTGCCATATCTTCGGCATCGTTGTTGTTTCCAGCTGAGATATGCATTTTCAGTATCATCTTCATGATTCTGCTGTTACAAGTGTGCAGAATCACCGAAATCTCTGTTTTCGTGCTATTGAATGCGAAAAACACGTTGTCTGGTGTTTTCAGCACTCCACAGTGCGTTTGATATGCGGAAGCTGCGATATCTTCGGTATCGTTGTTGTTTCCAGCAGAGATATGCATTTTCAGTGATAATCTTCCTGATTCTGCTGTTACAAGTGTGCAGAACCACCGAAATCACTGTTTTCGTGCTATTTATTGCGACAAACACGTTTTCTGGTGTTTTCAGCACGCCACAGAACGTTTGACATGCGGAAACTGCCATATCTTCGGTATCGTTCTTGTTTCCAGCTGAGATATGCATTTTCAGTGATAATCATCTTCATGATTCTGCTGTTACAAGTGTGCAGAATCACCGAAATCGCTGTTTTCGTGCTATTGGATGCGAAAGACACGTTTTCTGGTGTTTTCAGCACTCCACAGTGCGTTTGATATGCGGAAGCTGCGATATCTTCGGTATCGTTGTTGTTTCCAGTTGAGATATGCATTTTCAGTGATAATCTTCATGATTCTGCTGTTACAAGTGTGCAGAATCACCGAAATCGCTGTTTTCGTGCTATTGAATGCGAAAAACACGTTTTCTGGTGTTTTCAGCACTGCACAGTGCGTTTGATATGCGGAAGCTGAGATATCTTCGGTATCGTTGTTGTTTCCAGCTGAGATATGCATTTTCAGTGATAATCTTCATGATTCTGCTGTTACAAGTGTGCAGAATCACCGAAATCGCTGTTTTCGTGCTTTTGAATGCGAAAAACACGTTTTCTGGTGTTTTCAGCACGCCACAGTGCGTTTGATATGCGGAAACTGCCATATCTTCGGTATCGTTGTTGTTTCCAGCTGAGATATGCATTTTCAGTGATAATCATCATGATTCTGCTGTTACAAGTGTGCAGAATCACCGAAATCGCTGTTTTCGTGCTATTGGATGCGAAAGACACGTTTTCTGGTGTTTTCAGCACTCCACAGTGCGTTTGATATGCGGAAGCTGCGATATCTTCGGTATCGTTGTTGTTTCCAGCTGAGATATGCATTTTCAGTGATAATCTTCATGATTCTGCTGTTACAAATGTGCAGAATCACCGAAATCGCTGTTTTCGTGCTTTTGAATGCGAAAAACACGTTTTCTGGTGTTTTCAGCACGCCACAGAACGTCTGATATGCGGAAGCTGCGATATCTTCGGTATCGTTGTTGTTTCCAGCTGAGATATGCATTTTCAGTGATAATCTTCATGATTCTGCTGTTACAAATGTGCAGAATCACCGAAATCGCTGTTTTCGTGCTTTTGAATGCGAAAAACACGTTTTCTGGTGTTTTCAGCACGCCACAGAACGTTTGACATGCGGAAACTGCCATATCTTCGGCATCGTTGTTGTTTCCAGCTGAGATATGCATTTTCAGTGATCATCTTCATGATTCTGCTGTTACAAGTGTGCAGAATCACCGAAATCGCTGTTTTCGTGCTATTGAATGCGGAAAACACGTTTTCTGGTGTTTTCAGCACTGCACAGTGCGTTTGATATGCGGAAGCTGCGATATCTTCGGTATCGTTGTTGTCTCCAGCTGAGATATGCATTTTCAGTGATAATCTTCATGATTCTGCTGTTACAAATGTGCAGAATCACCGAAATCGCTGTTTTCGTGCGTTTGAATGCGAAAAACACGTTTTCTGGTGTTTTCAGCACGCCACAGAACGTTTGACATGCGGAAACTGCCATATCTTCGGCATCGTTGTTGTTTCCAGCTGAGATATGCATTTTCAGTGATCATCTTCATGATTCTGCTGTTACAAGTGTGCAGAATCACCGAAATCGCTGTTTTCGTGCTATTGAATGCGAAAAACACGTTGTCTGGTGTTTTCAGCACTCCATAGTGCGTTTGATATGCGGAAGCTGCGATATCTTCGGTATCGTTGTTGTTTCCAGCTGAGATATGCATTTTCAGTGATAATCTTCATGATTCTGCTGTTACAAGTGTGCAGAATCACCGAAATCGCTGTTTTCGTGCTATTGAATGCGAAAAACACGTTTTCTGGTGTTTTCAGCACTGCACAGTGCGTTTGATATGCGGAAGCTGCGATATCTTCGGTATCGTTGTTGTCTCCAGCTGAGATATGCATTTTCAGTGATAATCTTCATGATTCTGCTGTTACAAATGTGCAGAATCACCGAAATCGCTGTTTTCGTGCGTTTGAATGCGAAAAACACGTTTTCTGGTGTTTTCAGCACTCCACAGTGCGTTTGATATGCGGAAACTGCCATATCTTCGGTATCGTAGTTGTTTCCAGCTGAGATATGCATTTTCAGTGATAATCTTCATGATTCTGCTGTTACAAATGTGCAGAATCACCGAAATCGCTGTTTTCGTGCTTTTGAATGCGAAAAACACGTTTTCTGGTGTTTTCAGCACGCCACAGAACGTTTGACATGCGGAAACTGCCATATCTTCGGCATCGTTGTTGTTTCCAGCTGAGATATGCATTTTCAGTGATCATCTTCATGATTCTGCTGTTACAAGTGTGCAGAATCACCGAAATCGCTGTTTTCGTGCTATTGAATGCGGAAAACACGTTTTCTGGTGTTTTCAGCACTGCACAGTGCGTTTGATATGCGGAAGCTGCGATATCTTCGGTATCGTTGTTGTCTCCAGCTGAGATATGCATTTTCAGTGATAATCTTCATGATTCTGCTGTTACAAATGTGCAGAATCACCGAAATCGCTGTTTTCGTGCGTTTGCATGCGAAAAACAGGTTTTCTGGTGTTTTCAGCACGCCACAGAACGTTTGACATGCGGAAACTGCCATATCTTCGGCATCGTTGTTGTCTCCAGCTGAGATATGCATTTTCAGTGATAATCTTCATGATTCTGCTGTTACAAATGTGCAGAATCACCGAAATCGCTGTTTTCGTGCGTTTGAATGCGAAAAACACGTTTTCTGGTGTTTTCAGCACTCCACAGTGCGTTTGATATGCGGAAACTGCCATATCTTCGGTATCGTAGTTGTTTCCAGCTGAGATATGCATTTTCAGTGATAATCTTCATGATTCTGCTGTTACAAATGTGCAGAATCACCGAAATCGCTGTTTTCGTGCTGTTGGATGCGAAAAACACGTTTTCTGGTGTTTTCAGCACTCCACAGTGCGTTTGATATGCGGAAACTGCCATATCTTCGGTATCGTAGTTGTTTCCAGCTGAGATATGCATTTTCAGTGATAATCTTCATGATTCTGCTGTTACACGTGTGCAGAATCACCGAAATCGCTGTTTTCGTGCTATTGAATGCGAAAAACACGTTTTCTGGTGTTTTCAGCACTGCACAGTGCGTTTGATATGTGGAAGCTGCGATATCTTCGGTATCGTTGTTGTTTCCAGCTGAGATATGCATTTTCAGTGATAATCTTCATGATTCTGCTGTTACAAATGTGCAGAATCACCGAAATCGCTGTTTTCGTGCTATTGAATGCGAAAAACACGTTTTCTGGTGTTTTCAGCACGCCACAGTGCGTTTGATATGCGGAAACTGCCATATCTTCGGTATCGTTGTTGTTTCCAGCTGAGATATGCATTTTCAGTTATAATCTTCATGATTCTGCTGTTACAAGTGTGCAGAATCACCGAAATCGCTGTTTTCGTGCTACTGGATGCGAAAGACACGTTTTCTGGTGTATTCAGCACGCCACAGAACGTTTGACATGCGGAAACTGCCATATCTTCGGCATCGTTGTTGTTTCCAGCTGAGATATGCATTTTCAGTGATCATCTTCATGATTCTGCTGTTACAAGTGTGCAGAATCACCGAAATCGCTGTTTTCGTGCTATTGAATGCGAAAAACACGTTGTCTGGTGTTTTCAGCACTCCACAGTGCGTTTGATATGCGGAAGCTGCGATATCTTCGGTATCGTTGTTGTTTCCAGCTGAGATATGCATTTTCAGTGATAATCTTCATGATTCTGCTGTTACAAATGTGCAGAATCACCGAAATCGCTGTTTTCGTGCTTTTGAATGCGAAAAACACGTTTTCTGGTGTTTTCAGCACGCCACAGAACGTTTGATATGCGGAAGCTGCGATATCTTCGGTATCGTTGTTGTCTCCAGCTGAGATATGCATTTTCAGTGATAATCTTCATGATTCTGCTGTTACAAATGTGCAGAATCACCGAAATCGCTGTTTTCGTGCTTTTGAATGCGAAAAACACGTTTTCTGGTGTTTTCAGCACGCCACAGAACGTTTGACATGCGGAAACTGCCATATCTTCGGTATCGTTGTTGTTTCCAGCTGAGATATGCATTTTCAGTGATAATCTTCATGATTCTGCTGTTACAAGTGTGCAGAATCACCGAAATCGCTGTTTTCGTGCTATTGGATGCGAAAAACACGTTTTCTGGTGTTTTCAGCACTGCACAGTGCGTTTGATATGCGGAAGCTGAGATATCTTCGGTATCGTTGTTGTTTCCAGCTGAGATATGCATTTTCAGTGATAATCTTCATGATTCTGCTGTTACAAGTGTGCAGAATCACCGAAATCGCTGTTTTCGTGCTTTTGAATGCGAAAAACACGTTTTCTGGTGTTTTCAGCACTCCACAGTGCGTTTGATATGCGGAAACTGCCATATCTTCGGCATCGTTGTTGTTTCCAGCTGAGATATGCATTTTCAGTGATCATCTTCATGATTCTGCTGTTACAAGTGTGCAGAATCACCGAAATCTCTGTTTTCGTGCTATTGAATGCGAAAAACACGTTGTCTGGTGTTTTCAGCACTCCACAGTGCGTTTGATATGCGGAAGCTGCGATATCTTCGGTATCGTTGTTGTTTCCAGCAGAGATATGCATTTTCAGTGATAATCTTCCTGATTCTGCTGTTACAAGTGTGCAGAACCACCGAAATCACTGTTTTCGTGCTATTTATTGCGACAAACACGTTTTCTGGTGTTTTCAGCACGCCACAGAACGTTTGACATGCGGAAACTGCCATATCTTCGGTATCGTTCTTGTTTCCAGCTGAGATATGCATTTTCAGTGATAATCATCTTCATGATTCTGCTGTTACAAGTGTGCAGAATCACCGAAATCGCTGTTTTCGTGCTATTGGATGCGAAAGACACGTTTTCTGGTGTTTTCAGCACTCCACAGTGCGTTTGATATGCGGAAGCTGCGATATCTTCGGTATCGTTGTTGTTTCCAGTTGAGATATGCATTTTCAGTGATAATCTTCATGATTCTGCTGTTACAAGTGTGCAGAATCACCGAAATCGCTGTTTTCGTGCTATTGAATGCGAAAAACACGTTTTCTGGTGTTTTCAGCACGCCACAGTGCGTTTGATATGCGGAAACTGCCATATCTTCGGTATCGTTGTTGTTTCCAGCTGAGATATGCATTTTCAGTGATAATCTTCATGATTCTGCTGTTACAAGTGTGCAGAATCACCGAAATCGCTGTTTTCGTGCTATTGGATGCGAAAGACACGTTTTCTGGTGTTTTCAGCACTCCACAGTGCGTTTGATATGCGGAAGCTGCCATATCTTCGGTATCGTTGTTGTTTCCAGCTGAGATATGCATTTTCAGTGATAATCTTCATGATTCTGCTGTTACAAATGTGCAGAATCACCGAAATCGCTGTTTTCGTGCTTTTGAATGCGAAAAACACGTTTTCTGGTGTTTTCAGCACGCCACAGAACGTCTGATATGCGGAAGCTGCGATATCTTCGGTATCGTTGTTGTTTCCAGCTGAGATATGCATTTTCAGTGATAATCTTCATGATTCTGCTGTTACAAATGTGCAGAATCACCGAAATCGCTGTTTTCGTGCTTTTGAATGCGAAAAACACGTTTTCTGGTGTTTTCAGCACGCCACAGTACGTTTGACATGCGGAAACTGCCATATCTTCGGCATCGTTGTTGTTTCCAGCTGAGATATGCATTTTCAGTGATCATCTTCATGATTCTGCTGTTACAAGTGTGCAGAATCACCGAAATCGCTGTTTTCGTGCTATTGAATGCGAAAAACACGTTGTCTGGTGTTTTCAGCACTCCACAGTGCGTTTGATATGCGGAAGCTACGATATCTTCGGTATCGTTGTTGTTTCCAGCTGAGATATGCATTTTCAGTGATAATCTTCATGATTCTGCTGTTACAAGTGTGCAGAATCACCGAAATCGCTGTTTTCGTGCTATTGAATGCGAAAAACACGTTTTCTGGTGTTTTCAGCACTGCACAGTGCGTTTGATATGCGGAAGCTGCGATATCTTCGGTATCGTTGTTGTCTCCAGCTGAGATATGCATTTTCAGTGATAATCTTCATGATTCTGCTGTTACAAATGTGCAGAATCACCGAAATCGCTGTTTTCGTGCGTTTGAATGCGAAAAACACGTTTTCTGGTGTTTTCAGCACTCCACAGTGCGTTTGATATGCGGAAACTGCCATATCTTCGGTATCGTAGTTGTTTCCAGCTGAGATATGCATTTTCAGTGATAATCTTCATGATTCTGCTGTTACAAATGTGCAGAATCACCGAAATCGCTGTTTTCGTGCTATTGGATGCGAAAAACACGTTTTCTGGTGTTTTCAGCACTCCACAGTGCGTTTTATATGCGGAAACTGCCATATCTTCGGTATCGTAGTTGTTTCCAGCTGAGATATGCATTTTCAGTGATAATCTTCATGATTCTGCTGTTACACGTGTGCAGAATCACCGAAATCGCTGTTTTCGTGCTATTGGATGCGAAAGACACGTTGTCTGGTGTTTTCAGCACTCCACAGCGTGTTTGATATGCGGAAGCTGCGATATCTTCGGTATCGTTGTTGTTTCCAGCTAAGATAAGCATTTTCAGTGATAATCTTCATGATTCTGCTGTTACACGTGTGCAGAATCACCGATATCGCTGTTTTCGTGCTATTGAATGCGAAAAACACGTTTTCTGGTGTTTTCAGCACTCCACAGTGCGTTTGATATGCGGAAACTGCCATATCTTCGGCATCGTTGTTGTTTCCAGCTGAGATATGCATTTTCAGTGATCATCTTCATGATTCTGCTGTTACAAGTGTGCAGAAGCACCGAAATCTCTGTTTTCGTGCTATTGAATGCGAAAAACACGTTGTCTGGTGTTTTCAGCACTCCACAGTGCGTTTGATATGCGGAAGCTGCGATATCTTCGGTATCGTTGCTGTCTCCAGCTGAGATATGCATTTTCAGTGATAATCTTCATGATTCTGCTGTTACAAATGTGCAGAATCACCGAAATCGCTGTTTTCGTGCTTTTGAATGCGAAAAACACGTTTTCTGGTGTTTTCAGCACGCCACAGAACGTTTGACATGCGGAAACTGCCATATCTTCGGTATCGTTGTTGTTTCCAGCTGAGATATGCATTTTCAGTGATAATCTTCATGATTCTGCTGTTACAAGTGTGCAGAATCACCGAAATCGCTGTTTTCGTGCTATTGGATGCGAAAGACACGTTGTCTGGTGTTTTCAGCACTCCACAGCGTGTTTGATATGCGGAAGCTGCGATATCTTCGGTATCGTTGTTGTTTCCAGCTAAGATAAGCATTTTCAGTGATAATCTTCATGATTCTGCTGTTACACGTGTGCAGAATCACCGATATCGCTGTTTTCGTGCTATTGAATGCGAAAAACACGTTTTCTGGTGTTTTCAGCACTCCACAGTGCGTTTGATATGCGGAAACTGCCATATCTTCGGCATCGTTGTTGTTTCCAGCTGAGATATGCATTTTCAGTGATCATCTTCATGATTCTGCTGTTACAAATGTGCAGAATCACCGAAATCGCTGTTTTCGTGCTATTGGATGCGAAAAACACGTTTTCTGGTGTTTTCAGCACTCCACAGTGCGTTTGATATGCGGAAACTGCCATATCTTCGGTATCGTAGTTGTTTCCAGCTGAGATATGCATTTTCAGTGATAATCTTCATGATTCTGCTGTTACACGTGTGCAGAATCACCGAAATCGCTGTTTTCGTGCTATTGGATGCGAAAGACACGTTGTCTGGTGTTTTCAGCACTCCACAGCGTGTTTGATATGCGGAAGCTGCGATATCTTCGGTATCGTTGTTGTTTCCAGCTAAGATAAGCATTTTCAGTGATAATCTTCATGATTCTGCTGTTACACGTGTGCAGAATCACCGATATCGCTGTTTTCGTGCTATTGAATGCGAAAAACACGTTTTCTGGTGTTTTCAGCACTCCACAGTGCGTTTGATATGCGGAAACTGCCATATCTTCGGCATCGTTGTTGTTTCCAGCTGAGATATGCATTTTCAGTGATCATCTTCATGATTCTGCTGTTACAAGTGTGCAGAAGCACCGAAATCTCTGTTTTCGTGCTATTGAATGCGAAAAACACGTTGTCTGGTGTTTTCAGCACTCCACAGTGCGTTTGATATGCGGAAGCTGCGATATCTTCGGTATCGTTGCTGTCTCCAGCTGAGATATGCATTTTCAGTGATAATCTTCATGATTCTGCTGTTACAAATGTGCAGAATCACCGAAATCGCTGTTTTCGTGCTTTTGAATGCGAAAAACACGTTTTCTGGTGTTTTCAGCACGCCACAGAACGTTTGACATGCGGAAACTGCCATATCTTCGGTATCGTTGTTGTTTCCAGCTGAGATATGCATTTTCAGTGATAATCTTCATGATTCTGCTGTTACAAGTGTGCAGAATCACCGAAATCGCTGTTTTCGTGCTATTGGATGCGAAAGACACGTTGTCTGGTGTTTTCAGCACTCCACAGCGTGTTTGATATGCGGAAGCTGCGATATCTTCGGTATCGTTGTTGTTTCCAGCTAAGATAAGCATTTTCAGTGATAATCTTCATGATTCTGCTGTTACACGTGTGCAGAATCACCGATATCGCTGTTTTCGTGCTATTGAATGCGAAAAACACGTTTTCTGGTGTTTTCAGCACTCCACAGTGCGTTTGATATGCGGAAACTGCCATATCTTCGGCATCGTTGTTGTTTCCAGCTGAGATATGCATTTTCAGTGATCATCTTCATGATTCTGCTGTTACAAGTGTGCAGAATCACCGAAATCTCTGTTTTCGTGCTATTGAATGCGAAAAACACGTTGTCTGGTGTTTTCAGCACTCCACAGTGCGTTTGATATGCGGAAGCTGCGATATCTTCGGTATCGTTGTTGTCTCCAGCTGAGATATGCATTTTCAGTGATAATCTTCATGATTCTGCTGTTACAAATGTGCAGAATCACCGAAATCGCTGTTTTCGTGCTTTTGAATGCGAAAAACACGTTTTCTGGTGTTTTCAGCACGCCACAGAACGTTTGACATGCGGAAACTGCCATATCTTCGGTATCGTTGTTGTTTCCAGCTGAGATATGCATTTTCAGTGATAATCTTCATGATTCTGCTGTTACAAGTGTGCACAATCACCGAAATCGCTGTTTTCGTGCTATTGGATGCGAAAGACACGTTGTCTGGTGTTTTCAGCACTCCACAGTGTGTTTGATATGCGGAAACTGCCATATCTTCGGCATCGTTGTTGTTTCCAGCTGAGATATGCATTTTCAGTGATCATCTTCATGATTCTGCTGTTACAAGTGTGCAGAATCACCGAAATCTCTGTTTTCGTGCTATTGAATGCGAAAAACACGTTGTCTGGTGTTTTCATCACTCCACAGTGCGTTTGATATGCGGAAGCTGCGATATCTTCGGTATCGTTGTTGTCTCCAGCTGAAATATGCATTTTCAGTGATAATCTTCATGATTCTGCTGTTACAAATGTGCAGAATCACCGAAATCGCTGTTTTCGTGCTTTTGAATGCGAAAAACACGTTTTCTGGTGTTTTCAGCACGCCACTGAACGTTTGACATGCGGAAACTGCCATATCTTCGGTATCGTTGTTGTTTCCAGCTGAGATATGCATTTTCAGTGATAATCTTCATGATTCTGCTGTTACAAGTGTGCAGAATCACCGAAATCGCTGTTTTCGTGCTATTGGATGCGAAAGACACGTTTTCTGGTGTTTTCAGCACTCCACAGTGCGTTTGATATGCGGAAGCTGCGACATCTTCGGTATCGTTGTTGTTTCCAGCTGAGATATGCATTTTCAGTGATAATCTTCATGATTCTGCTGTTACAAGTGTGCAGAATCACCGAAATCGCTGTTTTCGTGCTATTGAATGCGAAAAACACGTTTTCTGGTGTTTTCAGCACTCCACAGTGTGTTTGATATGCGGAAGCTGCGATATCTTCTGTATCGTTGTTGTTTCTAGCTGAGATATGCATTTTCAGTGATAATCTTCATGATTCTGCTGTTACAAGTGTGCAGAATCACCGATATCGCTGTTTTCGTGCTATTGAATGCGAAAAACACGTTTTCTGGTGTTTTCAGCACTCCACAGTTCGTTTGATATGCGGAAACTGCCATATCTTCGGTATCGTTGTTGTTTCCAGCTGAGATATGCATTTTCAGTGATAATCTTCATGATTCTGCTGTTACAAGTGTTCAGAATCACCGAAATCGCTGTTTTCGTGCTATTGAATGCGAAAAACACGTTTTCTGGTGTTTTCAGCACTCCACAGTGCGTTTGATATGCGGAAACTGCCATATCTTCGGTATCGTTGTTGTTTCCAGCTGAGATATGCATTTTCAGTGATAATCTTCATGATTCTGCTGTTACAAGTGTGCAGAATCACCGAAATCGCTGTTTTCGTGCTATTGAATGCGAAAAACACGTTTTCTGGTGTTTTCAGCACTCCACAGTGCGTTTGTTATGCGGAACCTGCGATATCTTCTGTATCGTTGTTGTTTCCAGCTGAGATATGCATTTTCAGTGATAATCTTCATGATTCTGCTGTTACAAGTGTTCAGAATCACCGAAATCGCTGTTTTCGTGCTATTGGATGCGAAAAACACGTTTTCTGGTGTTTTCAGCACTCCACAGTGCGTTTGATATGCGGAAACTGCCATATCTTCGGCATCGTTGTTGTTTCCAGCTGAGATATGCATTTTCAGTGATCATCTTCATGATTCTGCTGTTACAAGTGTGCAGAATCACCGAAATCGCTGTTTTCGTGCTATTGAATGCGAAAAACACGTTTTCTGGTGTTTTCAGCACTCCACAGTGCGTTTGATATGCGGAAACTGCCATATCTTCGGCATCGTTGTTGTTTCCAGCTGAGATATGCATTTTCAGTGATCATCTTCATGATTCTGCTGTTACAAGTGTGCAGAATCACCGAAATCGCTGTTTTCGTGCTATTGGATGCGAAAGACACGTTTTCTGGTGTTGTCAGCACTGCACAGTGCGTTTGATATGCGGAAGCTGCGATATCTTCGGTATCGTTGTTGTCTCCAGCTGAGATATGCATTTTCAGTGATAATCTTCATGATTCTGCTGTTACAAATGTGCAGAATCACCGAAATCGCTGTTTTCGTGCTTTTAAATGCGAAAAACACGTTTTCTGGTGTTTTCAGCACGCCACAGAACGTTTGATATGCGGAAGCTGCGATATCTTCGGTATCGTTGTTGTTTCCAGCTGAGATATGCATTTTCAGTGATAATCTTCCTGATTCTGCTGTTACAAGTGTGCAGAATCACCGAAATCGCTGTTTTCGTGCTATTGAATGCGAAAAACACGTTTTCTGGTGTTTTCAGCACGCCACAGAACGTTTGACATGCGGAAACTGCCATATCTTCGGTATCGTTGTTGTTTCCAGCTGAGATGTGCATTTTCAGTGATAAACTTCATGATTCTGCTGTTACAAGTGTGCAGAATCACCGAAATCGCTGTTTTCGTGCTATTGGATGCGAAAAACACGTTTTCTGGTGTTTTCAGCACTGCACAGTGCGTTTGATATGCGGAAGCTGAGATATCTGCGGTATCGTTGTTGTTTCCAGCTGAGATATGCATTTTCAGTGATAATCTTCATGATTCTGCTGTTACAAGTGTGCAGAATCACCGATATCGCTGTTTTCGTGCTATTGAATGCGAAAAACACGTTTTCTGGTGTTTTCAGCACTCCACAGTGCGTTTGATATGCGGAAACTGCCATATCTTCGGCATCGTTGTTGTTTCCAGCTGAGATATGCATTTTCAGTGATCATCTTCATGATTCTGCTGTTACAAGTGTGCAGAATCACCGAAATCGCTGTTTTCGTGCTATTGAATGCGAAAAACACGTTGTCTGGTGTTTTCAGCACTCCACAGTGCGTTTGATATGCGGAAGCTGCGATATCTTCGGTATCGTTGTTGTTTCCAGCTGAGATATGCATTTTCAGTGATAATCTTCATGATTCTGCTGCTACAAGTGTGCAGATTCACCGAAATCGCTGTTTTCGTGCTATTGAATGCGAAAAACACGTTTTCTGGTGTTTTCAGCACTGCACAGTGCGTTTGATATGCGGAAGCTGCGATATCTTCGGTATCGTTGTTGTTTCCAGCTGAGATATGCATTTTCAGTGATAATCTTCATGATTCTGCTGTTACAAGTGTGCAGAATCACCGAAATCGCTGTTTTCGTGCTATTGGATGCGAAAGACACGTTTTCTGGTGTTTTACGGACTCCACAGTGCGTTTGATATGCGGAAGCTGCGATATCTTCGGTATCGTTGTTGTTTCCAGCTGAGATATGCATTTTCAGTGATAATCTTCATGATTCTGCTGTTACAAATGTGCAGAATCACCGAAATCGCTGTTTTCGTGCTTTTGAATGCGAAAAACACGTTTTCTGGTGTTTTCAGCACGCCACAGAACGTTTGATATGCGGAAGCTGCGATATCTTCGGTATCGTTGTTGTTTCCAGCTGAGATGTGCATTTTCAGTGATAATCTTCATGATTCTGCTGTTACAAGTGTGCAGAATCACCGAAATCGCTGTTTTCGTGCTATTGGATGCGAAAAACACGTTTTCTGGTGTTTTCAGCACTGCACAGTGCGTTTGATATGCGGAAGCTGAGATATCTTCGGTATCGTTGTTGTTTCCAGCTGAGATATGCATTTTCAGTGATAATCTTCATGATTCTGCTGTTACAAGTGTGCAGAATCACCGAAATCGCTGTTTTCGTGCTATTGGATGCGAAAGACACGTTTTCTGGTGTTTTACGGACTCCACAGTGCGTTTGATATGCGGAAGCTGCGATATCTTCGGTATCGTTGTTGTTTCCAGCTGAGATATGCATTTTCAGTGATAATCTTCATGATTCTGCTGTTACAAGTGTGCAGAATCACCGAAATCGCTGTTTTCGTGCTATTGAATGCGAAAAACACGTTTTCTGGTGTTTTCAGCACTCCACAGTGCGTTTGTTATGCGGAAACTGCGATATCTTCGGTATCGTTGTTGTTTCCAGCTGAGATATGCATTTTCAGTGATAATCTTCCTGATTCTGCTGTTACAAGTGTGCAGAATCACCGAAATCGCTGTTTTCGTGCTATTGGATGCGAAAAACACGTTTTCTTGTGTTTTCAGCACTCCACAGTGCGTTTGATATGCGGAAACTGCCATATCTTCGGCATCGTTGTTGTTTCCAGCTGAGATATGCATTTTCAGTGATCATCTTCATGATTCTGCTGTTACAAGTGTGCAGAATCACCGAAATCGCTGTTTTCGTGCTATTGAATGCGAAAAACACGTTGTCTGGTGTTTTCAGCACTCCACAGTGCGTTTGATATGCGGAAGCTTCGATATCTTCGGTATCGTTGTTGTTTCCAGCTGAGATATGCATTTTCAGTGATAATCTTCATGATTCTGCTGCTACAAGTGTGCAGATTCACCGAAATCGCTGTTTTCGTGCTATTGAATGCGAAAAACACGTTTTCTGGTGTTTTCAGGACTGCACAGTGCGTTTGATATGCGGAAGCTGCGATATCTTCGGTATCGTTGTTGTTTCCAGCTGAGATATGCATTTTCAGTGATAATCTTCCTGATTCTGCTGCTACAAGTGTGCAGAATCACCGAAATCGCTGTTTTCGTGCTATTGGATGCGAAAGACACGTTTTCTGGTGTTGTCAGCACTCCACAGTACGTTTGATATGCGGAAGCTGCGATATCTTCGGTATCGTTGTTGTTTCCAGCTGAGATATGCATTTTCAGTGATAATCTTCATGATTCTGCTGTTACAAATGTGCAGAATCACCGAAATCGCTGTTTTCGTGCTTTTGAATGCGAAAAACACGTTTTCTGGTGTTTTCAACACTCCACAGTGCGTTTGATATGCGGAAACTGCCATATCTTCGGTATCGTTGTTGTTTCCAGCTGAGATATGCATTTTCAGTGATAATCTCCATGATTCTGCTGTTACAAGTGTGTGGAATCACCGAAATCGCTGTTTTCGTGCTTTTGAATGCGAAAGACACGTTTTCTGGTGTTTTCAGCACTCCACAGTGCGTTTGATATGCGGAAGCTGCGATATCTTCGGTATCGTTGTTGTTTGCAGCTGAGATATGCATTTTCAGTGATAATCTTCATGATTCTGCTGTTACAAGTGTGCAGAATCACCGAAATCGCTGTTTTCGTGCTATTGGATGCGAAAAACACGTTTTCTGGTGTTTTCAGCACTCCACAGTGCGTTTGTTATGCGGAAACTGCGATATCTTCGGTATCGTTGTTGTTTGCAGCTGAGATATGCATTTTCAGTGATAATCTTCATGATTCTGCTGTTACAAGTGTGCAGAATCACCGAAATCGCTGTTTTCGTGCTATTGAATGCGAAAAACACGTTTTCTGGTGTTTTCAGCACTCCACAGTGCGTTTGTTATGCGGAAACTGCGATATCTTCGGTATCGTTGTTGTTTCCAGCTGAGATATGCATTTTCAGTGATAATCTTCCTGATTCTGCTGTTACAAGTGTGCAGAATCACCGAAATCGCTGTTTTCGTGCTATTGGATGCGAAAAACACGTTTTCTTGTGTTTTCAGCACTCCACAGTGCGTTTGTTATGCGGAAACTGCGATATCTTCGGTATCGTTGTTGTTTCCAACTGAGATATGCATTTTCAGTGATAATCTTCCTGATTCTGCTGTTACAAGTGTGCAGAATCACCGAAATCGCTGTTTTCGTGCTATTGGATGCGAAAAACACGTTTTCTGGTGTTTTCAGCACTCCACAGTGCGTTTGATATGCGGAAGCTGCGATATCTTCGGTATCGTTGTTGTTTCCAGCTGAGATATGCATTTTCAGTGATAATCTTCATGATTCTGCTGTTACAAATGTGCAGAATCACCGAAATCGCTGTTTTCGTGCTTTTGAATGCGAAAAACACGTTTTCTGGTGTTTTCAACACTCCACAGTGCGTTTGATATGCGGAAACTGCCATATCTTCGGTATCGTTGTTGTTTCCAGCTGAGATATGCATTTTCAGTGATAATCTCCATGATTCTGCTGTTACAAGTGTGCAGAATCACCGAAATCGCTGTTTTCGTGCTATTGAATGCGAAAAACACGTTTTCTGGTGTTTTCATCACTCCACAGTGCGTTTGATATGCGGAAACTGCCATATCTTCGGTATCGTTGTTGTTTCCAGCTGAGATATGCATTTTCAGTGATAATCTTCATGATTCTGCTGTTACAAGTGTGCAGAATCACCGAAATCGCTGTTTTCGTGCTATTGGATGCGAAAGACACGTTTTCTGGTGTTTTCAGCACTCCACAGTGCGTTTGATATGCGGAAGCTGCGATATCTTCGGTATCGTTGTTGTTTCCAGCTGAGATATGCATTTTCAGTGATAATCTTCATGATTCTGCTGTTACAAGTGTGCAGAATCACCGAAATCGCTGTTTTCGTGCTATTGAATGCGAAAAACACGTTTTCTGGTGTTTTCAGCACTTCACAGTGCGTTTGATATGCGGAAACTGCCATATCTTCGGTATCGTTGTTGTTTCCAGCTGAGATATGCATTTTCAGTGATAATCTTCATGATTCTGCTGTTACAAATGTGCAGAATCACCGAAATCGCTGTTTTCGTGCTTTTGAATGCGAAAAACACGTTTTCTGGTGTTTTCAGCACGCCGCAGAACGTTTGATATGCGGAAGCTGCGTTATCTTCGGTATCGTTGTTGTTCCCAGCTGAGATATGCATTTTCAGTGATAATCTTCATGATTCTGCTGTTACAAGTGTTCAGAATCACCGAAATCGCTGTTTTCGTGCTATTGAATGCGAAAAACACGTTTTCTGGTGTTTTCAGCACTCCACAGTGCGTTTGATATGCGGAAACTGCCATATCTTCGGTATCGTTGTTGTTTCCAGCTGAGATATGCATTTTCAGTGGTAATCTTCCTGATTCTGCTGTTACAAGTGTGCAGAATTACCGAAATCGCTGTTTTCGTGCTATTGAATGCGAAAAACACGTTTTCAGGTGTTTTCAGCACTCCACAGTGCGTTTGTTATGCGGAAACTGCGATATCTTCGGTATCGTTGTTGTTTCCAGCTGAGATATGCATTTTCAGTGATAATCTCCATGATTCTGCTGTTACAAGTGTGCAGAACCACCGAAATCGCTGTTTTCGTGCTATTGAATGCGAAAAACACGTTTTCTGGTGTTTTCATCACTCCACAGTGCGTTTGATATGCGGAAACTGCCATATCTTCGGTATCGTTGTTGTTTCCAGCTGAGATATGCATTTTCAGTTATAATCTTCATGATTCTGCTGTTACAAGTGTTCAGAATCACCGAAATCGCTGTTTTCGTGCTATTGAATGCGAAAAACACGTTTTCTGGTGTTTTCAGCACTCCACAGTGCGTTTGATATGCGGAAACTGCCATATCTTCGGTATCGTTGTTGTTTCCAGCTGAGATATGCATTTTCAGTTATAATCTTCATGATTCTGCTGTTACAAGTGTTCAGAATCACCGAAATCGCTGTTTTCGTGCTATTGAATGCGAAAAACACGTTTTCTGGTGTTTTCAGCACTCCACAGTGCGTTTGATATGCGGAAACTGCCATATCTTCGGTATCGTTGTTGTTTCCAGCTGAGATATGCATTTTCAGTGATAATCTTCCTGATTCTGCTGTTACAAGTGTGCAGAATCACCGAAATCGCTGTTTTCGTGCTATTGGATGCGAAAAACACGTTTTCTGGTGTTTTCAGCACTCCACAGTGCGTTTGTTATGCGGAAACTGCGATATCTTCGGTATCGTTGTTGTTTCCAGCTGAGATATGCATTTTCAGTGATAATCTTCATGATTCTGCTGTTACAAGTGTTCAGAATCACCGAAATCGCTGTTTTCGTGCTATTGAATGCGAAAAACACGTTTTCTGGTGTTTTCAGCACGCCGCAGAACGTTTGATATGCGGAAGCTGCGTTATCTTCGGTATCGTTGTTGTTCCCAGCTGAGATATGCATTTTCAGTGATAATCTTCATGATTCTGCTGTTACAAGTGTTCAGAATCACCGAAATCGCTGTTTTCGTGCTATTGAATGCGAAAAACACGTTTTCTGGTGTTTTCAGCACTCCACAGTGCGTTTGATATGCGGAAAATGCCATATCTTCGGTATCGTTGTTGTTTCCAGCTGAGATATGCATTTTCAGTGATAATCTTCCTGATTCTGCTGTTACAAGTGTGCAGAATTACCGAAATCGCTGTTTTCGTGCTATTGGATGCGAAAAACACGTTTTCTGGTGTTTTCAGCACTCCACAGTGCGTTTGATATGCGGAAGCTGCGATATCTTCGGTATCGTTGTTGTTTCCAGCTGAGATATGCATTTTCAGTGATAATCTTCATGATTCTGCTGTTACAAATGTGCAGAATCACCGAAATCGCTGTTTTCGTGCTATTGAATGCGAAAAACACGTTTTCAGGTGTTTTCAGCACTCCACAGTGCGTTTGTTATGCGGAAACTGCGATATCTTCGGTATCGTTGTTGTTTCCAGCTGAGATATGCATTTTCAGTGATAATCTTCATGATTCTGCTGTTACAAGTGTTCAGAATCACCGAAATCGCTGTTTTCGTGCTATTGAATGCGAAAAACACGTTTTCTGGTGTTTTCAGCACTCCACAGTTCGTTTGATATGCGGAAACTGCCATATCTTCGGTATCGTTGTTGTTTCCAGCTGAGATATGCATTTTCAGTGATAATCTTCATGATTCTGCTGTTACAAGTGTTCAGAATCACCGAAATCGCTGTTGTCGTGCTATTGAATGCGAAAAACACGTTTTCTAGTGTTTTCAACACTCCACAGTGCGTTTGATATGCGGAAACTGCCATATCTTCGGTATCGTTGTTGTTTCCAGCTGAGATATGCATTTTCAGTGATAATCTCCATGATTCTGCTGTTACAAGTGTGCAGAATCACCGAAATCGCTGTTTTCGTGCTATTGAATGCGAAAAACACGTTTTCTGGTGTTTTCAGCACTCCACAGTGCGTTTGATATGCGGAAGCTGCGATATCTTCGGTATCGTTGTTGTTTCCAGCTGAGATATGCATTTTCAGTGATAATCTTCATGATTCTGCTGTTACAAGTGTGCAGAATCACCGAAATCGCTGTTTTCGTGCTATTGAATGCGAAAAACACGTTTTCTGGTGTTTTCAGCACTCCACAGTGCGTTTGTTATGCGGAAACTGCGATATCTTCGGTATCGTTGTTGTTTCCAGCTGAGATATGCATTTTCAGTGATAATCTTCCTGATTCTGCTGTTACAAGTGTGCAGAATCACCGAAATCGCTGTTTTCGTGCTATTGGATGCGAAAAACACGTTTTCTTGTGTTTTCAGCACTCCACAGTGCGTTTGATATGCGGAAACTGCCATATCTTCGGCATCGTTGTTGTTTCCAGCTGAGATATGCATTTTCAGTGATCATCTTCATGATTCTGCTGTTACAAGTGTGCAGAATCACCGAAATCGCTGTTTTCGTGCTATTGAATGCGAAGAACACGTTGTCTGGTGTTTTCAGCACTCCACAGTGCGTTTGATATGCGGAAGCTTCGATATCTTCGGTATCGTTGTTGTTTCCAGCTGAGATATGCATTTTCAGTGATAATCTTCATGATTCTGCTGCTACAAGTGTGCAGATTCACCGAAATCGCTGTTTTCGTGCTATTGAATGCGAAAAACACGTTTTCTGGTGTTTTCAGGACTGCACAGTGCGTTTGATATGCGGAAGCTGCGATATCTTCGGTATCGTTGTTGTTTCCAGCTGAGATATGCATTTTCAGTGATAATCTTCCTGATTCTGCTGCTACAAGTGTGCAGAATCACCGAAATCGCTGTTTTCGTGCTATTGGATGCGAAAGACACGTTTTCTGGTGTTGTCAGCACTCCACAGTACGTTTGATATGCGGAAGCTGCGATATCTTCGGTATCGTTGTTGTTTCCAGCTGAGATATGCATTTTCAGTGATAATCTTCATGATTCTGCTGTTACAAATGTGCAGAATCACCGAAATCGCTGTTTTCGTGCTTTTGAATGCGAAAAACACGTTTTCTGGTGTTTTCAACACTCCACAGTGCGTTTGATATGCGGAAACTGCCATATCTTCGGTATCGTTGTTGTTTCCAGCTGAGATATGCATTTTCAGTGATAATCTCCATGATTCTGCTGTTACAAGTGTGTAGAATCACCGAAATCGCTGTTTTCGTGCTTTTGAATGCGAAAGACACGTTTTCTGGTGTTTTCAGCACACCACAGTGCGTTTGATATGCGGAAGCTGCGATATCTTCGGTATCGTTGTTGTTTGCAGCTGAGATATGCATTTTCAGTGATAATCTTCATGATTCTGCTGTTACAAGTGTGCAGAATCACCGAAATCGCTGTTTTCGTGCTATTGGATGCGAAAAACACGTTTTCTGGTGTTTTCAGCACTCCACAGTGCGTTTGTTATGCGGAAACTGCGATATCTTCGGTATCGTTGTTGTTTGCAGCTGAGATATGCATTTTCAGTGATAATCTTCATGATTCTGCTGTTACAAGTGTGCAGAATCACCGAAATCGCTGTTTTCGTGCTATTGAATGCGAAAAACACGTTTTCTGGTGTTTTCAGCACTCCACAGTGCGTTTGTTATGCGGAAACTGCGATATCTTCGGTATCGTTGTTGTTTCCAGCTGAGATATGCATTTTCAGTGATAATCTTCCTGATTCTGCTGTTACAAGTGTGCAGAATCACCGAAATCGCTGTTTTCGTGCTATTGGATGCGAAAAACACGTTTTCTTGTGTTTTCAGCACTCCATAGTGCGTTTGTTATGCGGAAACTGCGATATCTTCGGTATCGTTGTTGTTTCCAACTGAGATATGCATTTTCAGTGATAATCTTCCTGATTCTGCTGTTACAAGTGTGCAGAATCACCGAAATCGCTGTTTTCGTGCTATTGGATGCGAAAAACACGTTTTCTGGTGTTTTCAGCACTCCACAGTGCGTTTGATATGCGGAAGCTGCGATATCTTCGGTATCGTTGTTGTTTCCAGCTGAGATATGCATTTTCAGTGATAATCTTCATGATTCTGCTGTTACAAATGTGCAGAATCACCGAAATCGCTGTTTTCGTGCTTTTGAATGCGAAAAACACGTTTTCTGGTGTTTTCAACACTCCACAGTGCGTTTGATATGCGGAAACTGCCATATCTTCGGTATCGTTGTTGTTTCCAGCTGAGATATGCATTTTCAGTGATAATCTCCATGATTCTGCTGTTACAAGTGTGCAGAATCACCGAAATCGCTGTTTTCGTGCTATTGAATGCGAAAAACACGTTTTCTGGTGTTTTCATCACTCCACAGTGCGTTTGATATGCGGAAACTGCCATATCTTCGGTATCGTTGTTGTTTCCAGCTGAGATATGCATTTTCAGTGATAATCTTCATGATTCTGCTGTTACAAGTGTGCAGAATCACCGAAATCGCTGTTTTCGTGCTATTGGATGCGAAAGACACGTTTTCTGGTGTTTTCAGCACTCCACAGTGCGTTTGATATGCGGAAGCTGCGATATCTTCGGTATCGTTGTTGTTTCCAGCTGAGATATGCATTTTCAGTGATAATCTTCATGATTCTGCTGTTACAAGTGTGCAGAATCACCGAAATCGCTGTTTTCGTGCTATTGAATGCGAAAAACACGTTTTCTGGTGTTTTCAGCACTTCACAGTGCGTTTGATATGCGGAAACTGCCATATCTTCGGTATCGTTGTTGTTTCCAGCTGAGATATGCATTTTCAGTGATAATCTTCATGATTCTGCTGTTACAAGTGTGCAGAATCACCGAAATCGCTGTTTTCGTGCTATTGAATGCGAAAAACACGTTTTCTGGTGTTTTCAGCACTCCACAGTGCGTTTGTTATGCGGAAACTGCGATATCTTCGGTATCGTTGTTGTTTCCAACTGAGATATGCATTTTCAGTGATAATCTTCCTGATTCTGCTGTTACAAGTGTGCAGAATAACCGAAATCGCTGTTTTCGTGCTATTGGATGCGAAAAACACGTTTTCTGGTGTTTTCAGCACTCCACAGTGCGTTTGATATGCGGAAGATGCGATATCTTCGGTATCGTTGTTGTTTCCAGCTGAGATATGCATTTTCAGTGATAATCTTCATGATTCTGCTGTTACAAATGTGCAGAATCACCGAAATCGCTGTTTTCGTGCTTTTGAATGCGAAAAACACGTTTTCTGGTGTTTTCAGCACGCCGCAGAACGTTTGATATGCGGAAGCTGCGTTATCTTCGGTATCGTTGTTGTTCCCAGCTGAGATATGCATTTTCAGTGATAATCTTCATGATTCTGCTGTTACAAGTGTTCAGAATCACCGAAATCGCTGTTTTCGTGCTATTGAATGCGAAAAACACGTTTTCTGGTGTTTTCAGCACTCCACAGTGCGTTTGATATGCGGAAACTGCCATATCTTCGGTATCGTTGTTGTTTCCAGCTGAGATATGCATTTTCAGTGGTAATCTTCCTGATTCTGCTGTTACAAGTGTGCAGAATTACCGAAATCGCTGTTTTCGTGCTATTGAATGCGAAAAACACGTTTTCAGGTGTTTTCAGCACTCCACAGTGCGTTTGTTATGCGGAAACTGCGATATCTTCGGTATCGTTGTTGTTTCCAGCTGAGATATGCATTTTCAGTGATAATCTCCATGATTCTGCTGTTACAAGTGTGCAGAACCACCGAAATCGCTGTTTTCGTGCTATTGAATGCGAAAAACACGTTTTCTGGTGTTTTCATCACTCCACAGTGCGTTTGATATGCGGAAACTGCCATATCTTCGGTATCGTTGTTGTTTCCAGCTGAGATATGCATTTTCAGTTATAATCTTCATGATTCTGCTGTTACAAGTGTTCAGAATCACCGAAATCGCTGTTTTCGTGCTATTGAATGCGAAAAACACGTTTTCTGGTGTTTTCAGCACTCCACAGTGCGTTTGATATGCGGAAACTGCCATATCTTCGGTATCGTTGTTGTTTCCAGCTGAGATATGCATTTTCAGTGATAATCTTCCTGATTCTGCTGTTACAAGTGTGCAGAATCACCGAAATCGCTGTTTTCGTGCTATTGGATGCGAAAAACACGTTTTCTGGTGTTTTCAGCACTCCACAGTGCGTTTGTTATGCGGAAACTGCGATATCTTCGGTATCGTTGTTGTTTCCAGCTGAGATATGCATTTTCAGTGATAATCTTCATGATTCTGCTGTTACAAGTGTTCAGAATCACCGAAATCGCTGTTTTCGTGCTATTGAATGCGAAAAACACGTTTTCTGGTGTTTTCAGCACGCCGCAGAACGTTTGATATGCGGAAGCTGCGTTATCTTCGGTATCGTTGTTGTTCCCAGCTGAGATATGCATTTTCAGTGATAATCTTCATGATTCTGCTGTTACAAATGTGCAGAATCACCGAAATCGCTGTTTTCGTGCTATTGAATGCGAAAAACACGTTTTCAGGTGTTTTCAGCACTCCACAGTGCGTTTGTTATGCGGAAACTGCGATATCTTCGGTATCGTTGTTGTTTCCAGCTGAGATATGCATTTTCAGTGATAATCTTCATGATTCTGCTGTTACAAGTGTTCAGAATCACCGAAATCGCTGTTTTCGTGCTATTGAATGCGAAAAACACGTTTTCTGGTGTTTTCAGCACTCCACAGTTCGTTTGATATGCGGAAACTGCCATATCTTCGGTATCGTTGTTGTTTCCAGCTGAGATATGCATTTTCAGTGATAATCTTCATGATTCTGCTGTTACAAGTGTTCAGAATCACCGAAATCGCTGTTGTCGTGCTATTGAATGCGAAAAACACGTTTTCTAGTGTTTTCAACACTCCACAGTGCGTTTGATATGCGGAAACTGCCATATCTTCGGTATCGTTGTTGTTTCCAGCTGAGATATGCATTTTCAGTGATAATCTCCATGATTCTGCTGTTACAAGTGTGCAGAATCACCGAAATCGCTGTTTTCGTGCTATTGAATGCGAAAAACACGTTTTCTGGTGTTTTCAGCACGCCACAGAACGTTTGACATGCGGAAACTGCGATATCTTCGGTATCGTTGTTGTTTCCAGCTGAGATATGCATTTTCAGTGATAATCTCCATGAATCTGCTGTTACAAGTGTGCAGAATCACCGAAATCGCTGTTTTCGTGCTATTGAATGCGAAAAACACGTTTACTGGTGTTTTCAGCACTCCACAGTGCGTTTGTTATGCGGAAACTGCGATATCTTCGGTATCGTTGTTGTTTCCAGCTGAGATATGCATTTTCAGTGATAATCTTCCTGATTCTGCTGTTACAAGTGTGCAGAATCACCGAAATCGCTGTTTTCGTGCTATTGGATGCGAAAAACACGTTTTCTGGTGTTTTCATCACTCCACAGTGCGTTTGATATGCGGAAACTGCCATATCTTCGGTATCGTTGTTGTTTCCAGCTGAGATATGCATTTTCAGTGATAATCTTCATGATTCTGCTGTTACAAGTGTGCAGAATCACCGAAATCGCTGTTTTCGTCCTATTGGATGCGAAAGACACGTTTTCTGGTGTTTTCAGCACTCCACAGTTCGTTTGATATGCGGAAACTGCCATATCTTCGGTATCGTTGTTGTTTCCAGCTGAGATATGCATTTTCAGTGATAATCTTCATGATTCTGCTGTTACAAGTGTTCAGAATCACCGAAATCGCTGTTGTCGTGCTATTGAATGCGAAAAACACGTTTTCTAGTGTTTTCAACACTCCACAGTTCGTTTGATATGCGGAAACTGCCATATCTTCGGTATCGTTGTTGTTTCCAGCTGAGATATGCATTTTCAGTGATAATCTCCATGATTCTGCTGTTACAAGTGTGCAGAATCACCGAAATCGCTGTTTTCGTGCTATTGAATGCGAAAAACACGTTTTCTGGTGTTTTCAGCACGCCACAGAACGTTTGACATGCGGAAACTGCGATATCTTCGGTATCGTTGTTGTTTCCAGCTGAGATATGCATTTTCAGTGATAATCTCCATGAATCTGCTGTTACAAGTGTGCAGAATCACCGAAATCGCTGTTTGCGTGCTATTGAATGCGAAAAACACGTTTTCTGGTGTTTTCAGCACTCCACAGTGCGTTTGTTATGCGGAAACTGCGATATCTTCGGTATCGTTGTTGTTTCCAGCTGAGATATGCATTTTCAGTGATAATCTTCCTGATTCTGCTGTTACAAGTGTGCAGAATCACCGAAATCGCTGTTTTCGTGCTATTGGATGCGAAAAACACGTTTTCTGGTGTTTTCATCACTCCACAGTGCGTTTGATATGCGGAAACTGCCATATCTTCGGTATCGTTGTTGTTTCCAGCTGAGATATGCATTTTCAGTGATAATCTTCATGATTCTGCTGTTACAAGTGTGCAGAATCACCGAAATCGCTGTTTTCGTCCTATTGGATGCGAAAGACACGTTTTCTGGTGTTTTCAGCACTCCACAGTTCGTTTGATATGCGGAAACTGCCATATCTTCGGTATCGTTGTTGTTTCCAGCTGAGATATGCATTTTCAGTGATAATCTTCATGATTCTGCTGTTACAAGTGTGCAGAATCACCGAAATCGCTGTTTTCGTGCTATTGAATGCGAAAAACACGTTTTCTGGTGTGTTCAGCACTGCACAGTGCGTTTGATATGCGGAAGCTGCGATATCTTCGGTATCGTTGTTGTTTCCAGCTGAGATATGCATTTTCAGTGATAATCTTCATGATTCTGCTGTTACAAGTGTGCAGAATCACCGAAATCGCTGTTTTCGTGCTATTGAATGCGAAAAACACGTTTTCTGGTGTTTTCAGCACTCCACAGTGCGTTTGTTATGCGGAAACTGCGATATCTTCGGTATCGTTGTTGTTTCCAGCTGAGATATGCATTTTCAGTGATAATCTTCCTGATTCTGCTGTTACAAGTGTGCAGAATCACCGAAATCGCTGTTTTCGTGCTATTGGATGCGAAAAACACGTTTTCTGGTGTTTTCAGCACTCCACAGTGCGTTTGATATGCGGAAGCTGCGATACCTTCGGTATCGTTGTTGTTTCCAGCTGAGATATGCATTTTCACTGATAATCTTCATGATTCTGCTGTTACAAGTGTTCAGAATCACCGAAATCGCTGTTTTCGTGCTATTGAATGCGAAAAACACGTTTTCTGGTGTTTTCAGCACATCACAGTGCGTTTGATATGCGGAAACTGCCATATCTTCGGTATCGTTGTTGTTTCCAGCTGAGATATGCATTTTCAGTGATAATCTTCCTGATTCTGCTGTTACAAGTGTGCAGAATCACCGAAATCGCTGTTTTCGTGCTATTGGATGCGAAAAACACGTTTTCTGGTGTTTTCAGCACTCCACAGTGCGTTTGATATGCGGAAGCTGCGATATCTTCGGTATCGCTGTTGTTTCCAGCTGAGATATGCATTTTCAGTGATAATCTTCATGATTCTGCTGTTACAAGTGTTCAGAATCACCGAAATCGCTGTTTTCGTGCTATTGAATGCGAAAAACACGTTTTCTGGTGTTTTCAGCACTCCACAGTGCGTTTGATATGCGGAAACTGCCATATCTTCGGCATCGTTGTTGTTTCCAGCTGAGATATGCATTTTCAGTGATAATCTTCATGATTCTGCTGTTACAAGTGTGCAGAATCACCGAAATCGCTGTTTTCGTGCTATTGAATGCGAAAAACACGTTTTCTGGTGTTTTCAGCACTCCACAGTGCGTTTGTTATGCGGAAACTGCGATATCTTCGGTATCGTTGTTGTTTCCAACTGAGATATGCATTTTCAGTGATAATCTTCCTGATTCTGCTGTTACAAGTGTGCAGAATCACCGAAATCGCTGTTTTCGTGCTATTGGATGCGAAAAACACGTTTTCTGGTGTTTTCAGCACTCCACAGTGCGTTTGATATACGGAAGCTGCGATATCTTCGGTATCGTTGTTGTTTCCAGCTGAGATATGCATTTTCACTGATAATCTTCATGATTCTGCTGTTACAAGTGTTCAGAATCACCGAAATCGCTGTTTTCGTGCTATTGAATGCGAAAAACACGTTTTCTGGTGTTTTCAGCACATCACAGTGCGTTTGATATGCGCAAACTGCCATATCTTCGGTATCGTTGTTGTTTCCAGCTGAGATATGCATTTTCAGTGATAATCTTCATGATTCTGCTGTTACAAGTGTGCAGAATCACCGAAATCGCTGTTTTCGTGCTATTGAATGCGAAAAACACGTTTTCTGGTGTTTTCAGCACTCCACAGTGCGTTTGTTATGCGGAAACTGCGATATCTTCGGTATCGTTGTTGTTTCCAGGTGAGATATGCATTTTCAGTGATAATCTTCCTGATTCTGCTGTTACAAGTGTGCAGAATCACCGAAATCGCTGTTTTCGTGCTATTGGATGCGAAAAACACGTTTTCTGGTGTTTTCAGCACTCCACAGTTCGTTTGATATGCGGAAACTGCCATATCTTAGGTATCGTTGTGGTTTCCAGCTGAGATATGCATTTTCAGTGATAATCTTCATGATTCTGCTGTTACAAATGTGCAGAATCACCGAAATCGCTGTTTTCGTGCTATTGAATGCGAAAAACACGTTTTCTGGTGTTTTCAGCACGCCGCAGAACGTTTGATATGCGGAAGCTGCGATATCTTCGGTATCGTTGTTGTTCCCAGCTGAGATATGCATTTTCAGTGATAATCTTCATGATTCTGCTGTTACAAGTGTTCAGAATCACCGAAATCGCTGTTTTCGTGCTATTGAATGCGAAAAACACGTTTTCTGGTGTTTTCAGCACTCCACAGTGCGTTTGATATGCGGAAACTACCATATCTTCGGTATCGTTGTTGTTTCCAGCTGAGATATGCATTTTCAGTGATAATCTTCCTGATTCTGCTGTTACAAGTGTGCAGAATCACCGAAATCGCTGTTTTCGTGCTATTGAATGCGAAAAACACGTTTTCTGGTGTTTTCAGCACTCCACAGTGCGTTTGATATGCGGAAACTGCCATATCTTCGGTATCGTTGTTGTTTCCAGCTGAGATATGCATTTTCAGTGATAATCTTCCTGATTCTGCTGTTACAAGTGTGCAGAATCACCGAAATCGCTGTTTTCGTGCTATTGGATGCGAAAAACACGTTTTCTGGTGTTTTCAGCACTCCACAGTGCGTTTGATATGCGGAAGCTGCGATATCTTCGGTATCGCTGTTGTTTCCAGCTGAGATATGCATTTTCAGTGATAATCTTCATGATTCTGCTGTTACAAGTGTTCAGAATCACCGAAATCGCTGTTTTCGTGCTATTGAATGCGAAAAACACGTTTTCTGGTGTTTTCAGCACTCCACAGTGCGTTTGATATGCGGAAACTGCCATATCTTCGGCATCGTTGTTGTTTCCAGCTGAGATATGCATTTTCAGTGATAATCTTCATGATTCTGCTGTTACAAGTGTGCAGAATCACCGAAATCGCTGTTTTCGTGCTATTGAATGCGAAAAACACGTTTTCTGGTGTTTTCAGCACTCCACAGTGCGTTTGTTATGCGGAAACTGCGATATCTTCGGTATCGTTGTTGTTTCCAACTGAGATATGCATTTTCAGTGATAATCTTCCTGATTCTGCTGTTACAAGTGTGCAGAATCACCGAAATCGCTGTTTTCGTGCTATTGGATGCGAAAAACACGTTTTCTGGTGTTTTCAGCACTCCACAGTGCGTTTGATATACGGAAGCTGCGATATCTTCGGTATCGTTGTTGTTTCCAGCTGAGATATGCATTTTCACTGATAATCTTCATGATTCTGCTGTTACAAGTGTTCAGAATCACCGAAATCGCTGTTTTCGTGCTATTGAATGCGAAAAACACGTTTTCTGGTGTTTTCAGCACATCACAGTGCGTTTGATATGCGCAAACTGCCATATCTTCGGTATCGTTGTTGTTTCCAGCTGAGATATGCATTTTCAGTGATAATCTTCATGATTCTGCTGTTACAAGTGTGCAGAATCACCGAAATCGCTGTTTTCGTGCTATTGAATGCGAAAAACACGTTTTCTGGTGTTTTCAGCACTCCACAGTGCGTTTGTTATGCGGAAACTGCGATATCTTCGGTATCGTTGTTGTTTCCAGGTGAGATATGCATTTTCAGTGATAATCTTCCTGATTCTGCTGTTACAAGTGTGCAGAATCACCGAAATCGCTGTTTTCGTGCTATTGGATGCGAAAAACACGTTTTCTGGTGTTTTCAGCACTCCACAGTTCGTTTGATATGCGGAAACTGCCATATCTTAGGTATCGTTGTGGTTTCCAGCTGAGATATGCATTTTCAGTGATAATCTTCATGATTCTGCTGTTACAAATGTGCAGAATCACCGAAATCGCTGTTTTCGTGCTATTGAATGCGAAAAACACGTTTTCTGGTGTTTTCAGCACGCCGCAGAACGTTTGATATGCGGAAGCTGCGATATCTTCGGTATCGTTGTTGTTCCCAGCTGAGATATGCATTTTCAGTGATAATCTTCATGATTCTGCTGTTACAAGTGTTCAGAATCACCGAAATCGCTGTTTTCGTGCTATTGAATGCGAAAAACACGTTTTCTGGTGTTTTCAGCACTCCACAGTGCGTTTGATATGCGGAAACTACCATATCTTCGGTATCGTTGTTGTTTCCAGCTGAGATATGCATTTTCAGTGATAATCTTCCTGATTCTGCTGTTACAAGTGTGCAGAATCACCGAAATTGCTGTTTTCGTGCTATTGGATGCGAAAAACACGTTTTCTGGTGTTTTCAGCACTCCACAGTGCGTTTGATATGCGGAAGCTGCGATATCTTCGGTATCGTTGTTGTTTCCAGCTGAGATATGCATTTTCAGTGATAATCTTCATGATTCTGCTGTTACAAGTGTTCAGAATCACCGAAATCGCTGTTTTCGTGCTATTGAATGCGAAAAACACGTTTTCTGGTGTTTTCAGCACTCCACAGTGCGTTTGATATGCGGAAACTGCCATATCTTCGGCATCGTTGTTGTTTCCAGCTGAGATATGCATTTTCAGTGATAATCTTCATGAGTCTGCTGTTACAAGTGTGCAGAATCACCGAAATCGCTGTTTTCGTGCTATTGAATGCGAAAAACACGTTTTCAGGTGTTTTCAGCACTCCACAGTGCGTTTGTTATGCGGAAACTGCGATATCTTCGGTATCGTTGTTGTTTCCAGCTGAGATATGCATTTTCAGTGATAATCTTCATGATTCTGCTGTTACAAGTGTTCAGAATCACCGAAATCGCTGTTTTCGTGCTATTGAATGCGAAAAACACGTTTTCTGGTGTTTTCAGCACTCCACAGTTCGTTTGATATGCGGGAACCGCCATATCTTCGGCATCGTTGTTGTTTCCAGCTGAGATATGCATTTTCAGTGATAATCTTCATGATTCTGCTGTTACAAGTGTTCAGAATCACCGAAATCGCTGTTTTCGTGCTATTGAATGCGAAAAACACGTTTTCTGGTGTTTTCAGCACTCCACAGTGCGTTTGATATGCGGAAACTACCATATCTTCGGTATCGTTGTTGTTTCCAGCTGAGATATGCATTTTCAGTGATAATCTTCATGATTCTGCTGTTACAAATGTGCAGAAACTCCGAAATCGCTGTTTTCGTGCTTTTGAATGCGAAAAACACGTTTTCTGGTGTTTTCAGCACGCCGCAGAACGTTTGATATGCGGAAGCTGCGATATCTTCGGTATCGTTGTTGTTCCCAGCTGAGAAATGCATTTTCAGTGATAATCTTCATGATTCTGCTGTTACAAGTGTTCAGAATAACCGAAATCGCTGTTTTCGTACTATTGAATGCGAAAAACACGTTTTCTGGTGTTTTCAGCACTCCACAGTGCGTTTGATATGCGGAAACTGCCATATCTTCGGTATCGTTGTTGTTTCCAGCTGAGATATGCATTTTCAGTGATAATCTTCATGATTCTGCTGTTACAAGTGTTCAGAATCACCGAAATCGCTGTTTTCGTGCTATTGAATGCGAAAAACACGTTTTCTGGTGTTTTCAGCACTCCACAGTGCGTTTGATATGCGGAAACTACCATATCTTCGGTATCGTTGTTGTTTCCAGCTGAGATATGCATTTTCAGTGATAATCTTCATGATTCTGCTGTTACAAGTGTGCAGAATCACCGAAATCGCTGTTTTCGTGCTATTGAATGCGAAAAACACGTTTTCTGGTGTTTTCAGCACTCCACAGTGCGTTTGTTATGCGGAAACTGCGATATCTTCGGTATCGTTGTTGTTTCCAGGTGAGATATGCATTTTCAGTGATAATCTTCCTGATTCTGCTGTTACAAGTGTGCAGAATCACCGAAATCGCTGTTTTCGTGCTATTGGATGCGAAAAACACGTTTTCTGGTGTTTTCAGCACTCCACAGTTCGTTTGATATGCGGAAACTGCCATATCTTAGGTATCGTTGTGGTTTCCAGCTGAGATATGCATTTTCAGTGATAATCTTCATGATTCTGCTGTTACAAATGTGCAGAATCACCGAAATCGCTGTTTTCGTGCTTTTGAATGCGAAAAACACGTTTTCTGGTGTTTTCAGCACGCCGCAGAACGTTTGATATGCGGAAGCTGCGATATCTTCGGTATCGTTGTTGTTCCCAGCTGAGATATGCATTTTCAGTGATAATCTTCATGATTCTGCTGTTACAAGTGTTCAGAATCACCGAAATCGCTGTTTTCGTGCTATTGAATGCGAAAAACACGTTTTCTGGTGTTTTCAGCACTCCACAGTGCGTTTGATATGCGGAAACTACCATATCTTCGGTATCGTTGTTGTTTCCAGCTGAGATATGCATTTTCAGTGATAATCTTCCTGATTCTGCTGTTACAAGTGTGCAGAATCACCGAAATCGCTGTTTTCGTGCTATTGGATGCGAAAAACACGTTTTCTGGTGTTTTCAGCACTCCACAGTGCGTTTGATATGCGGAAGCTGCGATATCTTCGGTATCGTTGTTGTTTCCAGCTGAGATATGCATTTTCAGTGATAATCTTCATGATTCTGCTGTTACAAGTGTTCAGAATCACCGAAATCGCTGTTTTCGTGCTATTGAATGCGAAAAACACGTTTTCTGGTGTTTTCAGCACTCCACAGTTCGTTTGATATGCGGGAACCGCCATATCTTCGGCATCGTTGTTGTTTCCAGCTGAGATATGCATTTTCAGTGATAATCTTCATGATTCTGCTGTTACAAGTGTTCAGAATCACCGAAATCGCTGTTTTCGTGCTATTGAATGCGAAAAACACGTTTTCTGGTGTTTTCAGCACTCCACAGTGCGTTTGATATGCGGAAACTACCATATCTTCGGTATCGTTGTTGTTTCCAGCTGAGATATGCATTTTCAGTGATAATCTTCATGATTCTGCTGTTACAAATGTGCAGAAACACCGAAATCGCTGTTTTCGTGCTTTTGAATGCGAAAAACACGTTTTCTGGTGTTTTCAGCACGCCGCAGAACGTTTGATATGCGGAAGCTGCGATATCTTCGGTATCGTTGTTGTTCCCAGCTGAGAAATGCATTTTCAGTGATAATCTTCATGATTCTGCTGTTACAAGTGTTCAGAATAACCGAAATCGCTGTTTTCGTACTATTGAATGCGAAAAACACGTTTTCTGGTGTTTTCAGCACTCCACAGTGCGTTTGATATGCGGAAACTGCCATATCTTCGGTATCGTTGTTGTTTCCAGCTGAGATATGCATTTTCAGTGATAATCTTCATGATTCTGCTGTTACAAGTGTGCAGAATCACCGAAATCGCTGTTTTCGTGCTATTGAATGCGAAAAACACGTTTTCAGGTGTTTTCAGCACTCCACAGTGCGTTTGTTATGCGGAAACTGCGATATCTTCGGTATCGTTGTTGTTTCCAGCTGAGATATGCATTTTCAGTGATAATCTTCATGATTCTGCTGTTACAAGTGTTCAGAATCACCGAAATCGCTGTTTTCGTGCTATTGAATGCGAAAAACACGTTTTCTGGTGTTTTCAGCACTGCACAGTGCGTTTGATATGCGGAAGCTGCAATATCTTCGGTATCGTTGTTGTCTCCAGCTGAGATATGCATTTTCAGTGATAATCTTCATGATTCTGCTGTTACAAGTGTGCAGAATCACCGAAATCGCTGTTTTCGTGCTATTGGATGCGAAAGACACGTTTTCAGGTGTTTTCAGCACTCCACAGTGTGTTTGATATGCGGAAACTGCGATATCTTCGGTATCGTTGTTGTTTCCAGCTGACATATGCATTTTCAGTGATAATCTTCATGATTCTGCTGTTACAAGTGTGCAGAATCACCGAAATCGCTGTTTTCGTGCTATTGAATGCGAAAAACACGTTTTCTGGTGTTTTCAGCACTCCACAGTGCGTTTGTTATGCGGAAACTGCGATATCTTCGGTATCGTTGTTGTTTCCAGCTGAGATATGCATTTTCAGTGATAATCTTCCTGATTCTGCTGTTACAAGTGTGCAGAATCACCGAAATCGCTGTTTTCGTGCTATTGGATGCGAAAAACACGTTTTCTGGTGTTTTCAGCACTCCACAGTGCGTTTGATATGCGGAAGCTGCGATATCTTCGGTATCGTTGTTGTTTCCAGCTGAGATACGCATTTTCAGTGATAATCTTCATGATTCTGCTGTTACAAATGTGCAGAATCACCGAAATCGCTGTTTTCGTGCTTTTGAATGCGAAAAACACGTTTTCTGGTGTTTTCAGCACGCCGCTGAACGTTTGATATGCGGAAGCTGCGATATCTTCGGTATCGTTGTTGTTCCCAGCTGAGAAATGCATTTTCAGTGATAATCTTCATGATTCTGCTGTTACAAGTGTTCAGAATATCCGAAATCGCTGTTTTCGTACTATTGAATGCGAAAAACACGTTTTCTGGTGTTTTCAGCACTCCACAGTGCGTTTGATATGCGGAAACTGCCATATCTTCGGTATCGTTGTTGTTTCCAGCTGAGATATGCATTTTCAGTGATAATCTTCGTGATTCTGCTGTTACAAGTGTGCAGAATCACCGAAATCGCTGTTTTCGTGCTATTGAATGCGAAAAACACGTTTTCAGGTGTTTTCACCACTCCACAGTGCGTTTGTTATGCGGAAACTGCGATATCTTCGGTATCGTTGTTGTTTCCAGCTGAGATATGCATTTTCAGTGATAATCTTCATGATTCTGCTGTTACAAGTGTTCAGAATCACCGAAATCGCTGTTTTCGTGCTATTGAATGCGAAAAACACGTTTTCTGGTGTTTTCAGCACTCCACAGTTCGTTTGATATGCGGGAACCGCCATATCTTCGGTATCGTTGTTGTTTCCAGCTGAGATATGCATTTTCAGTGATAATCTTCATGATTCTGCTGTTACAAATGTGCAGAATCACCGAAATCGCTGTTTTCGTGCTATTGAATGCGAAAAACACGTTTTCTGGTGTTTTCAGCACTCCACAGTGCGTTTGTTATGCGGAAACTGCGATATCTTCGGTATCGTTGTTGTTTCCAGCTGAGATATGCATTTTCAGTGATAATCTTCCTGATTCTGCTGTTACAAGTGTGCAGAATCACCGAAATCGCTGTTTTCGTGCTATTGAATGCGAAAAACACGTTTTCTGGTGTTTTCAGCACTCCACAGTGCGTTCGTTATGCGGAAACTGCGATATCTTCGGTATCGTTGTTGTTTCCAGCTGAGATATGCATTTTCAGTAATAATCTTCCTGATTCTGCTGTTACAAGTGTGCAGAATCACCGAAATCGCTGTTTTCGTGCTATTGGATGCGAAAAACACGTTTTCTGGTGTTTTCAGCACTCCACAGTGCGTTTGATATGCGGAAGCTGCGATATCTTCGGTATCGTTGTTGTTTCCAGCTGAGATATGCATTTTCAGTGATAATCTTCATGATTCTGCTGTTACAAGTGTGCAGAATCACCGAAATCGCTGTTTTCGTGCTATTGAATGCGAAAAACACGTTTTCTGGTGTTTTCAGCACTGCACAGTGCGTTTGATATGCGGAAGCTGCAATATCTTCGGTATCGTTGTTGTCTCCAGCTGAGATATGCATTTTCAGTGATAATCTTCATGATTCTGCTGTTACAAGTGTGCAGAATCACCGAAATCGCTGTGTTCGTGCTATTGGATGCGAAAAACACGTTTTCTGGTGTTTTCAGCACTCCACAGTGCGTTTGATATGCGGAAGCTGCGATATCTTCGGTATCGTTGTTGTTTCCAGCTGAGATATGCATTTTCAGTGATAATCTTCATGATTCTGCTGTTACAAGTGTGCAGAATCACCGAAATCGCTGTTTTCGTGCTTTTGAATGCGAAAAACACGTTTTCTGGTGTTTTCAGCACGCCGCAGAACGTTTGATATGCGGAAGCTGCGATATCTTCGGTATCGTTGTTGTTCCCAGCTGAGAAATGCATTTTCAGTGATAATCTTCATGATTCTGCTGTTACAAGTGTTCAGAATAACCGAAATCGCTGTTTTCGTACTATTGAATGCGAAAAACACGTTTTCTGGTGTTTTCAGCACTCCACAGTGCGTTTGATATGCGGAAACTGCCATATCTTCGGTATCGTTGTTGTTTCCAGCTGAGATATGCATTTTCAGTGATAATCTTCATGATTCTGCTGTTACAAGTGTGCAGAATCACCGAAATCGCTGTTTTCGTGCTATTGAATGCGAAAAACACGTTTTCAGGTGTTTTCAGCACTCCACAGTGCGTTTGTTATGCGGAAACTGCGATATCTTCGGTATCGTTGTTGTTTCCAGCTGAGATATGCATTTTCAGTGATAATCTTCATGATTCTGCTGTTACAAGTGTTCAGAATCACCGAAATCGCTGTTTTCGTGCTATTGAATGCGAAAAACACGTTTTCTGGTGTTTTCAGCACTCCACAGTTCGTTTGATATGCGGGAACCGCCATATCTTCGGTATCGTTGTTGTTTCCAGCTGAGATATGCATTTTCAGTGATAATCTTCATGATTCTGCTGTTACAAATGTGCAGAATCACCGAAATCGCTGTTTTCGTGCTATTGAATGCGAAAAACACGTTTTCTGGTGTTTTCAGCACTCCACAGTGCGTTTGTTATGCGGAAACTGCGATATCTTCGGTATCGTTGTTGTTTCCAGCTGAGATATGCATTTTCAGTGATAATCTTCCTGATTCTGCTGTTACAAGTGTGCAGAATCACCGAAATCGCTGTTTTCGTGCTATTGAATGCGAAAAACACGTTTTCTGGTGTTTTCAGCACTGCACAGTGCGTTTGTTATGCGGAAACTGCGATATCTTCGGTATCGTTGTTGTTTCCAGCTGAGGTATGCATTTTCAGTGATTATCTTCCTGATTCTGCTGTTACAAGTGTGCAGAATCACCGAAATCGCTGTTTTCGTGCTATTGGATGCTGTTACGTCCCGGATCGCGCTATTTTGGCAAAATCGAGACGAAGCACAATAATATACTGTTCTTTGCGTTCACGCAGCGCGTACGTCTGCGTCTAACGGGGACTTTCGCTAATTCAGTCGATTGTAAATGGTACTTACCTAGACTCCTTGTTAACTGCAGGCTGGATGATAATAGCGTAGCAGTTGATACGTGAATCGCGCACTTTGATAAATGGTTATAATAATTGAATATGGAATTATAATATGAATAATCTATTTAATATACTTCACGATGTAGGTTATATAAGATATGGAATACAATTGAATATGGTAATAGTAATATAATATAAGATATAGGAATACAATGAAATAGTAACACTTGGATATAGAAACACTTAGAAATAGTAACGCTTAGAAATAGAAACACTTAGAAATAGTAACGCTTGGAAATAGAAACACTTGATGTAGAAACGCGATGTACACTCCGGGAGTTCCGGAGTGGAACTGTCTTTGAGGCCTGGGCGCTTGCTTGTTTTATACTAGTGGAGTATGGAGATAAGATATGAGGAGCGTGAGACCGGGGTAGATTAGGTAGGTGGATGTTTATAAGATAGGAGAAGAATTCGTATGTTACTGGATCCGGTGTTTATGAGATAAGATAAGGAGTTGGAGTCGAGGAGGATGTTTATAAGATAGGAGAGGAATTCGTATGTTACAGGATCTGGTGTTTATGAGATATGATAAGGAGTTGGTCGTGAGAGCGGATGTCGGTAGTTGACGTTTCGTCTGGAGATATTGGAGGAATGTGTTTATAGATAAGAGTTGGTCGTGAGAGCGGATGTCGATAGTCGAGGTTTAGTCTGGAGATAATGAAGGAATGTGTTTATAGATAAGAATATGTCGTGAGAGCGTATGTCGGTAATAGGATATGGTAGTGCTTAATATCTATGTTGTGGTTAATGCGGTCTTAAGGTTATTGGTTACGTGCTTACTTGCTATCTTAATATTCTAGAATGTTCTACGCTATCTTACATGCTAATAGCGTTCGTTGCTTCTCACTCTCACTGTCACAGGTAAGTGTCTAAGTCCAACGTCGCTAGACGTAACACCTCCCTCCCTGGGGAGAAAATTCTTGTAGAGAATTTTCCTCAATGTTCATAGGGGTCTGAGAGATGGCACTGGGGGTAGAGCTTGTTAGCTCTATGAGGTGTGACGGACGTTTCTCCGTCTGTGTTGGGGTCTGGTTTGGGGTTCGGGTTCAGGGGTGCGGTGTCCTCAGTAGGGGCTGTTCCGGTTCCCTGAAGTTCCACGATGTTGGTGGTCTTCCTCTGGTTTAGGTACAGCAGGAAGTTTGTGACGGAGCTCCATGCAGCTCCGAGGAGTTTCAAGCTCCACCCGTAGATGGAATGCAGCGCGATGCCGTTTATCACCACGCTGATGGCTGCTTTCACGGCACGGATTGCTAGGTAGATGCCGATGAACCCGGCTGTGAAGGATCCGAAGGTTACGAAGCCTGACCAGATCCGTTTGGCGGTCGAAGCGGCAATGTGGTCCAGGGTCCTGTCGTCCAGGAGGTTGTACAGGTTCACGTCGCTGGTTTCGTATTGTCGTCCGGTGGCTCCTTGGGCTAGTGTGTTGATGATAGTTGGGCGTTCTATAGGAAACATGATGCGGTCCTTGAGTTTCTGGACATCATCGTGCGAGTAGATGCCTCCGTCTGCGAGGTTGTGAGGGTCTATGTATTTCCATGTTGACTGTGCCAAGGGTTTGAGCTGGGTTGGTGGTAATGTTTCTATCGGTTTTGGAGATAGTTTATACCATTGTCCGTGAATTTTGTACATGGTGGGCAGGAGGTCGCTACATTCCCTCCTGGTTCCGGTGGTGGTTAAAATTCTGTGGATTGGCGTTAGAAATAAGGAATTATTTTTGTAGGTAACCGGGAGTTCGTCGTAGCAGTGGTTTGTCTGCCTTAGCTGGCATATGACGGGGATGCACTTGATGATGTGGATCGTTTCTCCCGTTGGGATGGCCATGTAGCCCGGTTCTCTTGTTACCATGGTGGCGACTTCTGCGGGTGCGAGATGTATGAGTGTGAGCGCGTTGTGGAGTATCTGCTTCTCGAGCGCGCATCGCTGTTTTACGACGTCGTCGTATAGTTGTGTGATTTGCGTTTTGAAATGCTTTTCTACGTATATAAATTTAGAGTTGACGTATGTGAAAATGTCGAGATTGTTTACTGATATTGGCTTCCGTGTTCTAGGTTGCTCTCCGGCTGCTGTCTCGAGTATGAACAATTTTGGGTGCTCGGTGTGGATCAAGATGTAGCCGCAAATTTTCGATTCTGTGGTCCGTGCCAATGCGAATGTGGTGTCCTGGGAGGTCACTGAATACAAGGTTAGTCCCTTTTCTTGTTGGAGGATCGTCGCTTGTCCTTGGTATAGCACGTCGTATTTCTCGAAGTTACAGCTATCCATTGGCGAAGTCTGCCAGAAGGAGTAACCGTTTTCCGCGTCGAGGCAGGATCCTCGTTGTACGGGGCACCGCTGTCCGGAGTGCAGAATGATTTCGTCGGTGGATAGCTTGATCGATGCCGTGTAATCCGTGATCTTTATCCTAATCACGGCTTGGACCACGACGTCTGTCCAGGTGCCGAATGGGTCGCTGAAGGTGGACCCGTGGCATGTCCCGTCGTTTTCGAGTTTACCCGAAAGTGTCAGGCTACGCGATGCAGTTGAGTTTGGTTGTATACCTGTGACTTGCGATGCAGGCGTAATGAAGAGCGTGCCTGTGTTGTGTAGCATACGACATATGTCCCTCGGGGTGTTGAGGAGGTAGATCTGTCTCCCGTTTTCCACCGCCGAAACATGGGAGTGCATGCCGCAGTGGTATATGGTTCTGTCGACTTCGACCTGGCACTGGATCACTGGTGTCGCGTGGAAGTCCGACAGTTGGAGTAATTGAATAGGTTTAGAGGTGACTGTTGGTTTTGCGGTGTCTGCTCCGCATCGTATCGGGTCGGTAATGGAGTAAGTTGTAAGGTTCAGAGTAGGTCCGCTACAGTCGTAGCCGATGAGGCCCGTAGCTGAGGATGCTGTGATGAATAGAATGGCTGCCCTGATGTGCATGGTGGTGGCGGTTCGTCGAATACTGGTTTCTTCGGCTCTTCTCCGCCCCTTATATACTAGTCATGCGAGATTGGGTGAGGGTGACATTGAGGGAGTCGTAGTTTTAGCGCGCTTTAGTTTATTTTTGTGCACGATCTTCTCTCGACCGGTGTCGAGTGTCAAACGAACGTTGTTGTTCTCCATTACGCGGGATACCCTGTGTGGTCCGGTGTACTGGGTGTCGAATTTGCCCTTGGTTGGTTCCTTTAAGAGGTACACCAAATCTCCTTCCGAGAATTCCTGTGGGTTTAGCTTACGGTCATAATACCGTTTAGATTTTTGCTTTGCGATGTTTAGGTTGGCGGCTGTTATCGCTCTAGATTCCGCGAGTCTGGTTTCGAGTTTCTTAAGATACGCAGTGTAAGTTTCATCTTCCACAGGCGTTTCGTATGAGAATGCGGATGGCACTCTGGCCTTGCTGCCAAATATTAGCTCATGGGGGGTATGGAGTGTGCCTTCGTGCATACTTGTGTTGTAACTGAACATTGCGCACTGAAGCCAATTATTCCAGTCATTTTTATTGTTTATGAATTGTTTTAGGTACTCCGTCAGAACGAGATGTGATCGCTCGAGCGAGCCGTTTGTCTGCGGATGGAACGCTGTGGTCTTAATGTGTTGGATTCTGAATCTACGAGTTACTGCGCGCATGAGGGCGTTAACGAAGTTCGTGCCCTGGTCTGTGAGTATTGCTTTCGGGGTGCCAAATCTACAGATTAGGTGGTCAACTAAGGCGTCGGCTGTTTCTACTGCGGACGTGGTTTTGAGGGGGACGGCGATGGAGTATTTGGTAAGGAGATCCTGCATAGTGAGGATGTATTGGAAGCCTGTGGGGGTGGTGGGGAGAGGACCGACGACATCGAGTGCGATTTTATCGAACGCTTGTCCCGGCGTATCTGTTAATATCATGGGGTTTCTAGTTTTGACTCTAGTTAATTTTCGTGTTTGGCAATCTTTGCATGTTGTTACGAATTTTGTAATCTCTAATTTCATTTGTGGCCAGAAGTATTTCTCGCGAATTCGTCTATAAGTTTTTGTGACACCTTTGTGTCCGGCGTAAGCGGATGTATGATTTTCGAAAATTATGTCTTGTCTAACGTCTTCCGTGGGTATAATGATTTCGTTTGTGCAAATTGTAACTGTGACGTTCGTGTCTTCTAAAAGTTCTATCAATGCGTCGCGTATAATTGTCCAGTGGATGTCGTCTAACGAGGCTCGAGATATCGTTATTGTTTGCAGGTTTAATTCTATGATTGCGTCGCGTAGGGCTCTGAGTGATTCGATAACGTCTTCGTGCGTTGCTGTGTGTGTCAATGATTGTTTTATCGGTAGCTGTATCAGAGTGAATTTTCCCGAGTGAACTTTTGCTCTGCCAATAGTCGCGTTTGTCAGATTGGGTAGTTTTCCGTGCTTGAGTAGGTCTATCGCGCCTTCGTCTAATGGGTCGTTCGCGAGGGACATAAAACATGCCAGATTGTCGTTCTTCATTATCAGTCTGTCTCGTGTGTATCGTACGTTTGTCGGTGTTATTGTTGGACTTGATATATCGATTTCGTCGTCGGCGGCTGGTGATGTAGAAGAAGAGGTGGAAGGTTGGGATTGGAATAGTAATGGAGATGTAGTGGAGTCTGATGTTAGTGGATATATAGGAGTTTGGATTGGGTTTCGGGAAAGAGCGTCTGCGTTAGTGTTGATCTTTCCTGCTTTGTATATGATTTGGTATTCGTACTCGGCTAGTTTTAATCGCCAGCGGAGTAATCGCGATGACGGATCCTTTACGGAATTCATCCAGACCAGTGGCTGGTGGTCTGTGATGAGATTAAACTGCTTCCCGTAGATATAGGATCTGAAGTGCTGGACGGCGTAAATGATGGCTAAGCATTCTTTCTCTATCGTGGCGTAGTTCAATTCTGCACCGTGGAGTAGGCGCGACGCGTAAGCGATCGGCTGATCTCGGTTGATCTCGCCCTGACTTAGTATGGCACCTATCGCGTAATTGGACGCGTCGGTTGTGATATGGAACGGTTTGGTAAAATCAGGATAACGGAGCACCGGTTCAGTGCACAATGCTGTTCGCAACGTTTCGAATGCTTTCTCCTGTGGAAGATTCCACTCGAACTTGGCCTCTTTACGTAATAGTGACGTTAACGGTTTAGAAATGTGTGAGAATTTGCATATGAACCGTCTATAGTAGCCTGCCAGACCGAGGAATTCCCGGACCTGTTTGGAATTTTTAGGCTTAGGGAACTCTTTAACGGCGCTTATTTTATTCGGGCATGGTTTGACACCTTCGTCGCTTATTATATGGCCTAAATAGGCGACTTCCCGGCGGAGGAACGTGCACTTGGACGGTTGTAACTTTAAGTTTGCCTTGCGGAGGCGTTTCGCTAGCTTGGTGAATTTGGATTTGTGTTCCGAAAGAGACGAAGCGTAAATGACTATGTCGTCCAGGTAGACGAACATTTCTGTACCTTGCAGACCGCTCAGTACAGAATCCATTAGGCGCTGAAAGGTTGCTGGTGCGTTCCGCAGCCCGAACGGCATGCGGTTGAATTCGTAATGCCCATATGGGGTTGAGAATGCTGTTTTCCGCGCGTCTTCAGCGCCCATCCCTATTTGATGGAAACCGGACGCGAGGTCGAAAGTGGAGAAGTACTTTGCTGAGCCCAGTTGGTCTAGTATTTCTACGATACTGGGCAACGGATACGCGTCTGGCTCGGTTTTTCCATTTAATTGCCTGAAATCGATCACCATTCTCCACCTCTTGTTCCCGTCTGCATCCGGCTTTTTGGGAACAATCCACAAGGGGGAGTTATAAGGAGATGTTGAGGGACTCACAATGTCGCTACCCAACAACTCCTTCATTTGGTTGTTAATTTCTTCCTTGTGGATCGGTGGATACCTGTATTGCTTCACGTGGATCGGCTTGTCGTCCTTTGTGGGGATCGTATGTTCGACTATTCTCGTTTTACACAGTTTCTCGCCCTGTAGGTGAAAGATGTCGCTGTTCTCCTGTATGAGACTTTCGACATGCTCGCGTTCTTCGTCGTTTAGATGGTCGAGATTTATTGTATCGGTAATTTCTTTTTCGCGTTCCCGATGCGATCGGGGGTTTTGAATTGGGAAGATGTGGTAAGGCTTCGTTGTTTTTGGCTCGTCGCTGAGTTCGGCGATTTCTTCCACCTTTACAGTGGGTAGGACGAATGAAACTGTGCCGTTAGTCGTGTTGACGACGCGTACGTGAGTTTTGCCGTGGGCCGACTTGACGAGGGAGTCGAACACGAGCACTCCCGGTGCCAATTCTTGTCGAGGGAGATAACCTACTTCTGGCCCAGTCGTCATAATTTTAATGACTTTGGCCGTTCGGCCCTCGACCGTGCGTGTTCGGTGCTCGTGCCCTCCTGTCTTGGGCGCGACAGCAGATCCGCAAGATACAGATGTTGGCGATTTTGTCGTTGCCGTCTTTGATTTAGTAGAACTGGAATAGTTTTGCGATGTCGCTTTTGATTTGGTAGAACTAGAATTGTTATGCGTCGTCGCATTTGATTTGGAAGAACTAGAATGGTTATGCGTCGTCGCATTTGATTTGGAAGAATTAGAATTATTATGCGTCGTCGCATTCGATTTGGAAGAACTAGAATGATTATGCGTCGTCGCATTTGATTTGGTACGCTTTGGGCTTGGTTCGCCCGAATTAGTAGGGGTGGCATTAGTAGGAGGTGGGGTGTTAGTGGGCATGTTATATTTGGGTTTTTGGGAGTTGGGGTTTCTTTCGCGATTCCGCTCATTATGCGGGGGGTTCGCGAAGGGAATTTCTATCCCTTTCCACAATATTTTCCTCTTTAGGAAGGATATCTCGGCCCCTTCCTCGAGGAAGTGGGCACCCAGGATTCCGTCTGTGAGGATAGGGAAGTTGGAGGGAACTACATGGAACTTGATTATCGTTCCATATAGAGGGATGCCGACGGAACCCATTGTAGCCACCGCTTCCTCCGTGATGCCATATAGCTGTAGTATCTCTTCATCCCCTATCCGATATCGGGGATGAAGTGCTGATCTTTTGATCAGGTTCGGTTCTGAACCCGTGTCTATCATTAGGGTCGTTTGTCGTGGAAGTCCTGGTGATAGGACCTCCACGTGAGGAGCTCTACCCTTTTGGTTTAATTCGCATTTTGCGATTCGTCCTCGTTCGTTATGATTGCGCGGACCGCCTTTGGCGAAGCCTCCCGCCTTCGGTCCTGGTTGGACGGGAGGCCGTGCTCGTTTCCCTGGCTGCGTTTGTTATTGAATTCGCGTTTGCGGCACTCGTGGATATCGTGACCAGTGAATTTGCAATATGAACAGAGTTTGGTAGGTCTGCCGGGACTTGTGGGTCTACGCGACGGTTCTACCACGTCGCGGTAAGAGCGGTTATCGCGGTAATTCTCACGCGGCGGGGCGCGTGTTTCCCTGTATTGGTTGTTATACGTCGGTCTGGGTGACACGTCTCTCCATGACGACCGCGATTGAAAGTTGGTTTGGTACGGTTTTCTTTCCGGCGTTTGGTCGCGGAATTGCACATGTTTTTGCTCCACTGTGCGCCCGTAGCGGAGGCTATCGCGTTCCAGCTCCTTGTGGATTTCTATAGCCTCGTTGAATATACTGGAGAGCGGACTTCTACGAAGGTGACGGAGTTCTGTCCGTATTTGTGGGTTGACGCCGCGGATGAAACAATCGGCTGTGAGATTGTCAATCTCACTAATTGGGTTTGTATCGCAATCTATAATGGCGTTGCGGATATCCTTGACGCGCGTAATGAAATCTAGTATATGTTCGTCTCCGCGCATGTATATGTTCGCTAGATCGCCGCGGTAGTGATCCACCGTTTTCTGAGGGCCGAATACCCTTTTCAATCTGTTACAGAGGTCCGAAATGCTCAGGTATCGTTCGTCTTCGACTATCGTCTATCTTAATATTCTAGAATGTTCTACGCTATCTTACATGCTAATAGCGTTCGTTGCTTCTCACTCTCACTGTCACAGGTAAGTGTCTAAGTCCAACGTCGCTAGACGTAACAATGCGAAAAACACGTTTTCTGGTGTTTTCAGCACTCCACAGTGCGTTTGATATGCGGAAGCTGCGATATCTTCGGTATCGTTGTTGTTCCCAGCTGAGATATGCATTTTCAGTGATAATCTTCATGATTCTGCTGTTACAAGTGTTCAGAATCACCGAAATCGCTGTTTTCGTGCTATTGAATGCGAAAAACACGTTTTCTGGTGTCTTCAGCACTCCACAGTGCGTTTGATATGCGGAAACTGCCATATCTTCGGTATCGTTGTTGTTTCCAACTGAGATATGCATTTTCAGTGATAATCTTCATGATTCTGCTGTTACAAGTGTTCAGAATAACCGAAATCGCTGTTTTCGTACTATTGAATGCGAAAAACACGTTTTCTGGTGTTTTCAGCACGCCGCAGAACGTTTGATATGCGGAAGCTGCGATATCTTTGGTATCGTTGTTGTTCCCAGCTGAGATATGCATTTTCAGTGATAATCTTCATGATTCTGCTGTTACAAGTGTTCAGAATCACCGAAATCGCTGTTTTCGTGCTATTGAATGCGAAAAACACGTTTTCTGGTGTCTTCAGCACTCCACAGTGCGTTTGATATGCGGAAACTGCCATATCTTCGGTATCGTTGTTGTTTCCAACTGAGATATGCATTTTCAGTGATAATCTTCATGATTCTGCTGTTACAAGTGTGCAGAATCACCGAAATCGCTGTTTTCGTGCTATTGAATGCGAAAAACACGTTTTCTGGTGTTTTCAGCACTGCACAGTGCGTTTGATATGCGGAAGCTGCAATATCTTCGGTATCGTTGTTGTCTCCAGCTGAGATATGCATTTTCAGTGATAATCTTCATGATTCTGCTGTTACAAGTGTGCAGAATCACCGAAATCGCTGTTTTCGTGCTATTGGATGCGAAAGACACGTTTTCAGGTGTTTTCAGCACTCCACAGCGTGTTTGATATGCGGAAACTGCGATATCTTCGGTATCGTTGTTGTTTCCAGCTGACATATGCATTTTCAGTGATAATCTTCATGATTCTGCTGTTACAAGTGTGCAGAATCACCGAAATCGCTGTTTTCGTGCTATTGAATGCGAAAAACACGTTTTCTGGTGTTTTCAGCACTCCACAGTGCGTTTGTTATGCGGAAACTGCGATATCTTCGGTATCGTTGTTGTTTCCAGCTGAGATATGCATTTTCAGTGATAATCTTCCTGATTCTGCTGTTACAAGTGTGCAGAATCACCGAAATCGCTGTTTTCGTGCTATTGGATGCGAAAAACAAGTTTTCTGGTGTTTTCAGCACTCCACAGTGCGTTTGATATGCGGAAGCTGCGATATCTTCGGTGTCGTTGTTGTTTCCAGCTGAGATATGCATTTTCAGTGATAATCTTCATGATTCTGCTGTTACAAATGTGCAGAATCACCGAAATCGCTGTTTTCGTGCTTTTGAATGCGAAAAACACGTTTTCTGGTGTTTTCAGCACGCCGCAGAACGTTTGATATGCGGAAGCTGCGATATCTTCGGTGTCGTTGTTGTTTCCAGCTGAGATATGCATTTTCAGTGATAATCTTCGTGATTCTGCTGTTACAAGTGTGCAGAATCACCGAAATCGCTGTTTTCGTGCTATTGAATGCGAAAAACACGTTTTCAGGTGTTTTCACCACTCCACAGTGCGTTTGTTATGCGGAAACTGCGATATCTTCGGTATCGTTGTTGTTTCCAGCTGAGATATGCATTTTCAGTGATAATCTTCATGATTCTGCTGTTACAAGTGTTCAGAATCACCGAAATCGCTGTTTTCGGGCTATTGGATGCGAAAAACACGTTTTCTGGTGTTTTCAGCACTCCACAGTGCGTTTGATATGCGGAAGCTGCGATATCTTCGGTATCGTTGTTGTTTCCAGCTGAGATATGCATTTTCAGTGATAATCTTCATGATTCTGCTGTTACAAGTGTGCAGAATCACCGAAATCGCTGTTTTCGTGCTATTGAATGCGAAAAACACGTTTTCTGGTGTTTTCAGCACTGCACAGTGCGTTTGATATGCGGAAGCTGCAATATCTTCGGTATCGTTGTTGTCTCCAGCTGAGATATGCATTTTCAGTGATAATCTTCATGATTCTGCTGTTACAAGTGTGCAGAATCACCGAAATCGCTGTGTTCGTGCTATTGGATGCGAAAAACACGTTTTCTGGTGTTTTCAGCACTCCACAGTGCGTTTGATATGCGGAAGCTGCGATATCTTCGGTATCGTTGTTGTTCCCAGCTGAGAAATGCATTTTCAGTGATAATCTTCATGATTCTGCTGTTACAAGTGTTCAGAATCACCGAAATCGCTGTTTTCGTACTATTGAATGCGAAAAACACGTTTTCTGGTGTTTTCAGCACTCCACAGTGCGTTTGATATGCGGAAACTTCCATATCTTCGGTATCGTTGTTGTTTCCAGCTGAGATATGCATTTTCAGTGATAATCTTCATGAGTCTGCTGTTACAAGTGTGCAGAATCACCGAAATCGCTGTTTTCGTCCTATTGAATGCGAAAAACACGTTTTCAGGTGTTTTCAGCACTCCACAGTGCGTTTGTTATGCGGAAACTGCGATATCTTCGGTATCGTTGTTGTTTCCAGCTGAGATATGCATTTTCAGTGATAATCTTCATGATTCTGCTGTTACAAGTGTTCAGAATCACCGAAATCGCTGTTTTCGTGCTATTGTATGCGAAAAACACGTTTTCTGGTGTTTTCAGCACTCCACAGTTCGTTTGATATGCGGGAACCGCCATATCTTCGGATCGTTGTTGTTTCCAGCTGAGATATGCATTTTCAGTGATAATCTTCATGATTCTGCTGTTACAAGTGTGCAGAATCACCGAAATCGCTGTTTTCGTGCTATTGAATGCGAAAAACACGTTTTCAGGTGTTTTCAGCACTCCACAGTGCGTTTGTTATGCGGAAACTGCGATATCTTCGGTATCGTTGTTGTTTCCAGCTGAGATATGCATTTTCAGTGATAATCTTCATGATTCTGCTGTTACAAGTGTTCAGAATCACCGAAATCGCTGTTTTCGTGCTATTGAATGCGAAAAACACGTTTTCTGGTGTTTTCAGCACTCCACAGTGCGTTTGTTATGCGGAAACTGCGATATCTTCGGTATCGTTGTTGTTTGCAGCTGAGATATGCATTTTCAGTGATAATCTTCCTGATTCTGCTGTTACAAGTGTGCAGAATCACCGAAATCGCTGTTTTCGTGCTATTGAATGCGAAAAACACGTTTTCTGGTGTTTTCAGCACTCCACAGTGCGTTTGTTATGCGGAAACTGCGATATCTTCGGTATCGTTGTTGTTTCCAGCTGAGATATGCATTTTCAGTGATAATCTTCCTGATTCTGCTGTTACAAGTGTGCAGAATCACCGAAATCGCTGTTTTCGTGCTATTGGATGCGAAAAACACGTTTTCTGGTGTTTTCAGCACTCCACAGTGCGTTTGATATGCGGAAGCTGCGATATCTTCGGTATCGTTGTTGTTTCCAGCTGAGATATGCATTTTCAGTGATAATCTTCATGATTCTGCTGTTACAAATGTGCAGAATCACCGAAATCGCTGTTTTCGTGCTTTTGAATGCGAAAAACTCGTTTTCTGGTGTTTTCAGCACGCCGCAGAACGTTTGATATGCGGAAGCTGCGATATCTTTGGTATCGTTGTTGTTCCCAGCTGAGATATGCATTTTCAGTGATAATCTTCATGATTCTACTGTTACAAGTGTTCAGAATCACCGAAATCGCTGTTTTCGTGCTATTGAATGCGAAAAACACGTTTTCTGGTGTTTTCAGCACTCCACAGTGCGTTTGATATGCGGAAACTGCCATATCTTCGGTATCGTTGTTGTTTCCAGCTGAGATATGCATTTTCAGTGATAATCTTCATGATTCTGCTGTTACAAGTGTGCAGAATCACCGAAATCGCTGTTTTCGTGCTATTGAATGCGAAAAACACGTTTGCAGGTGTTTTCAGCACTCCACAGTGCGTTTGTTATGCGGAAACTGCGATATCTTCGGTATCGTTGTTGTTTCCAGCTGAGATATGCATTTTCAGTGATAATCTTCATGATTCTGCTGTTACAAGTGTTCAGAATCACCGAAATCTCTGTTTTCGTGCAATTGAATGCGAAAAACACGTTTTCTGGTGTTTTCAGCACTCCACAGTTCGTTTGATATGCGGAAACTGCCATATCTTCGGTATCGTTGTTGTTTCCAGCTGAGATATGCATTTTCAGTGATAATCTTCATGATTCTGCTGTTACAAATGTGCAGAATCACCGAAATCGCTGTTTTCGTGCTTTTGAATGCGAAAAACACGTTTTCTGGTGTTTTGAGCACGCCACAGAACGTTTGACATGCGGAAACTGCGATATCTTCGGTATCGTTGTTGTTTCCAGCTGAGATATGCATTTTCAGTGATAATCTCCATGATTCTGCTGTTACAAGTGTGCAGAATCACCGAAATCGCTGTTTTCGTGCTATTGAATGCGAAAAACACGTTTTCTGGTGTTTTCATCACTCCACAGTGCGTTTGATATGCGGAAACTGCCATATCTTCGGTATCGTTGTTGATTCCAGCTGAGATATGCATTTTCAGTGATAATCTTCATGATTCTGCTGATACAAATGTGCAGAATCACCGAAATCGCTGTTTTCGTGCTTTTGAATGCGAAAAACACGTTTTCTGGTGTTTTCAGCACGCCACAGAACGTTTGATATGCGGAAGGTGCGATATCTTCAGTATCGTTGTTGTTTCCAGCTGAGATATGCATTTTCAGTGATAATCTTCATGATTCTGCTGTTACAAGTGTGCAGAATCACCGAAATCGCTGTTTTCGTGCTATTCAATGCGAAAAACACGTTTTCTGGTGTTTTCAGCACTCCACAGTGCGTTTTTTATGCGGAAACTGCGATATCTTCGGTATCGTTGTTGTTTCCAGCTGAGATATGCATTTTCAGTGATAATCTTCATGATTCTGCTGTTACAAGTGTTCAGAATCACCGAAATCGCTGTTTTTGTGCTATTGAATGCGAAAAACACGTTTTCTGGTGTTTTCAGCACTCCACAGTTCGTTTGATATGCGGGAACCGCCATATCTTCGGTATCGTTGTTGTTTCCAGCTGAGATATGCATTTTCAGTGATAATCTTCATGATTCTGCTGTTACAAATGTGCAGAATCACCGAAATCGCTGTTTTCGTGCTATTGAATGCGAAAAACACGTTTTCTGGTGTTTTCAGCACTCCACAGTGCGTTTGTTATGCGGAAACTGCGATATCTTCAGTATCGTTGTTGTTTCCAGCTGAGATATGCATTTTCAGTGATAATCTTCCTGATTCTGCTGTTACAAGTGTGCAGAATCACCGAAATCGCGGTTTTGGTGCTATTGAATGCGAAAAACACGTTTTCTGGTGTTTTCAGCACTCCACAGTGCGTTTGTTATGCGGAAACTGCGATATCTTCGGTATCGTTGTTGTTTCCAGCTGAGATATGCATTTTCAGTGATAATCTTCCTGATTCTGCTGTTACAAGTGTGCAGAATCACCGAAATCGCTGTTTTCGTGCTATTGGATGCGAAAAACACGTTTTCTGGTGTTTTCAGCACTCCACAGTGCGTTTGATATGCGGAAGCTGCGATATCTTCGGTATCGTTGTTGTTTCCAGCTGAGATATGCATTTTCAGTGATAATCTTCATGATTCTGCTGTTACAAATGTGCAGAATCACCGAAATCGCTGTTTTCGTGCTTTTGAATGCGAAAAACTCGTTTTCTGGTGTTTTCAGCACGCCGCAGAACGTTTGATATGCGGAAGCTGCGATATCTTTGGTATCGTTGTTGTTCCCAGCTGAGAAATGCATTTTCAGTGATAATCTTCATGATTCTGCTGTTACAAGTGTGCAGAATCACCGAAATCGCTGTTTTCGTGCTTTTGAATGCGAAAAACTCGTTTTCTGGTGTTTTCAGCACGCCGCAGAACGTTTGATATGCGGAAGCTGCGATATCTTTGGTATCGTTGTTGTTCCCAGCTGAGAAATGCATTTTCAGTGATAATCTTCATGATTCTGCTGTTACAAGTGTTCAGAATAACCGAAATCGCTGTTTTCGTACTATTGAATGCGAAAAACACGTTTTCTGGTGTTTTCAGCACTCCACAGTGCGTTTGATATGCGGAAGCTGCGATATCTTCGGTATCGTTGTTGTTTCCAGCTGAGATATGCATTTTCAGTGATAATCTTCATGATTCTGCTGTTACAAATGTGCAGAATCACCGAAATCGCTGTTTTCGTGCTTTTGAATGCGAAAAACTCGTTTTCTGGTGTTTTCAGCACGCCGCAGAACGTTTGATATGCGGAAGCTGCGATATCTTTGGTATCGTTGTTGTTCCCAGCTGAGAAATGCATTTTCAGTGATAATCTTCATGATTCTGCTGTTACAAGTGTTCAGAATAACCGAAATCGCTGTTTTCGTACTATTGAATGCGAAAAACACGTTTTCTGGTGTTTTCAGCACTCCACAGTGCGTTTGATATGCGGAAACTGCCATATCTTCGGTATCGTTGTTGTTTCCAGCTGAGATATGCATTTTCAGTGATAATCTTCATGATTCTGCTGTTACAAGTGTTCAGAATCACCGAAATCGCTGTTTTCGTGCTATTGAATGCGAAAAACACGTTTTCTGGTGTTTTCAGCACTCCACAGTTCGTTTGATATGCGGAAACTGCCATATCTTCGGTATCGTTGTTGTTTCCAGCTGAGATATGCATTTTCAGTGATAATCTTCATGATTCTGCTGTTACAAATGTGCAGAATCACCGAAATCGCTGTTTTCGTGCTTTTGAATGCGAAAAACACGTTTTCTGGTGTTTTCAGCACGCCACAGAACGTTTGACATGCAGAAACTGCCATATCTTCGGTATCGTTGTTGTTTCCAGCTGAGATATGCATTTTCAGTGATAATCTTCATGATTCTGCTGTTACAAGTGTTCAGAATCACCGAAATCGCTGTTTTCGTGCTATTGAATGCGAAAAACACGTTTTCTGGTGTTTTCAGCACTCCACAGTGCGTTTGTTATGCGGAAACTGCGATATCTTCGGTATCGTTGTTGTTTGCAGCTGAGATATGCATTTTCAGTGATAATCTTCCTGATTCTGCTGTTACAAGTGTGCAGAATCACCGAAATCGCTGTTTTCGTGCTATTGAATGCGAAAAACACGTTTTCTGGTGTTTTCAGCACTCCACAGTGCGTTTGTTATGCGGAAACTGCGATATCTTCGGTATCGTTGTTGTTTCCAGCTGAGATATGCATTTTCAGTGATAATCTTCCTGATTCTGCTGTTACAAGTGTGCAGAATCACCGAAATCGCTGTTTTCGTGCTATTGGATGCGAAAAACACGTTTTCTGGTGTTTTCAGCACTCCACAGTGCGTTTGATATGCGGAAGCTGCGATATCTTCGGTATCGTTGTTGTTTCCAGCTGAGATATGCATTTTCAGTGATAATCTTCATGATTCTGCTGTTACAAATGTGCAGAATCACCGAAATCGCTGTTTTCGTGCTTTTGAATGCGAAAAACTCGTTTTCTGGTGTTTTCAGCACGCCGCAGAACGTTTGATATGCGGAAGCTGCGATATCTTTGGTATCGTTGTTGTTCCCAGCTGAGATATGCATTTTCAGTGATAATCTTCATGATTCTACTGTTACAAGTGTTCAGAATCACCGAAATCGCTGTTTTCGTGCTATTGAATGCGAAAAACACGTTTTCTGGTGTTTTCAGCACTCCACAGTGCGTTTGATATGCGGAAACTGCCATATCTTCGGTATCGTTGTTGTTTCCAGCTGAGATATGCATTTTCAGTGATAATCTTCATGATTCTGCTGTTACAAGTGTGCAGAATCACCGAAATCGCTGTTTTCGTGCTATTGAATGCGAAAAACACGTTTTCCGGTGTTTTCAGCACTCCACAGTGCGTTTGTTATGCGGAAACTGCGATATCTTCGGTATCGTTGTTGTTTCCAGCTGAGATATGCATTTTCAGTGATAATCTTCATGATTCTGCTGTTACAAGTGTTCAGAATCACCGAAATCTCTGTTTTCGTGCAATTGAATGCGAAAAACACGTTTTCTGGTGTTTTCAGCACTCCACAGTTCGTTTGATATGCGGAAACTGCCATATCTTCGGTATCGTTGTTGTTTCCAGCTGAGATATGCATTTTCAGTGATAATCTTCATGATTCTGCTGTTACAAATGTGCAGAATCACCGAAATCGCTGTTTTCGTGCTTTTGAATGCGAAAAACACGTTTTCTGGTGTTTTGAGCACGCCACAGAACGTTTGACATGCGGAAACTGCGATATCTTCGGTATCGTTGTTGTTTCCAGCTGAGATATGCATTTTCAGTGATAATCTCCATGATTCTGCTGTTACAAGTGTGCAGAATCACCGAAATCGCTGTTTTCGTGCTATTGAATGCGAAAAACACGTTTTCTGGTGTTTTCATCACTCCACAGTGCGTTTGATATGCGGAAACTGCCATATCTTCGGTATCGTTGTTGATTCCAGCTGAGATATGCATTTTCAGTGATAATCTTCATGATTCTGCTGATACAAATGTGCAGAATCACCGAAATCGCTGTTTTCGTGCTTTTGAATGCGAAAAACACGTTTTCTGGTGTTTTCAGCACGCCACAGAACGTTTGATATGCGGAAGGTGCGATATCTTCAGTATCGTTGTTGTTTCCAGCTGAGATATGCATTTTCAGTGATAATCTTCATGATTCTGCTGTTACAAGTGTGCAGAATCACCGAAATCGCTGTTTTCGTGCTATTCAATGCGAAAAACACGTTTTCTGGTGTTTTCAGCACTCCACAGTGCGTTTTTTATGCGGAAACTGCGATATCTTCGGTATCGTTGTTGTTTCCAGCTGAGATATGCATTTTCAGTGATAATCTTCATGATTCTGCTGTTACAAGTGTTCAGAATCACCGAAATCGCTGTTTTTGTGCTATTGAATGCGAAAAACACGTTTTCTGGTGTTTTCAGCACTCCACAGTTCGTTTGATATGCGGGAACCGCCATATCTTCGGTATCGTTGTTGTTTCCAGCTGAGATATGCATTTTCAGTGATAATCTTCATGATTCTGCTGTTACAAATGTGCAGAATCACCGAAATCGCTGTTTTCGTGCTATTGAATGCGAAAAACACGTTTTCTGGTGTTTTCAGCACTCCACAGTGCGTTTGTTATGCGGAAACTGCGATATCTTCAGTATCGTTGTTGTTTCCAGCTGAGATATGCATTTTCAGTGATAATCTTCCTGATTCTGCTGTTACAAGTGTGCAGAATCACCGAAATCGCTGTTTTCGTGCTATTGGATGCGAAAAACACGTTTTCTGGTGTTTTCAGCACTCCACAGTGCGTTTGATATGCGGAAGCTGCGATATCTTCGGTATCGTTGTTGTTTCCAGCTGAGATATGCATTTTCAGTGATAATCTTCATGATTCTGCTGTTACAAATGTGCAGAATCACCGAAATCGCTGTTTTCGTGCTTTTGAATGCGAAAAACTCGTTTTCTGGTGTTTTCAGCACGCCGCAGAACGTTTGATATGCGGAAGCTGCGATATCTTTGGTATCGTTGTTGTTCCCAGCTGAGAAATGCATTTTCAGTGATAATCTTCATGATTCTGCTGTTACAAGTGTGCAGAATCACCGAAATCGCTGTTTTCGTGCTTTTGAATGCGAAAAACTCGTTTTCTGGTGTTTTCAGCACGCCGCAGAACGTTTGATATGCGGAAGCTGCGATATCTTTGGTATCGTTGTTGTTCCCAGCTGAGAAATGCATTTTCAGTGATAATCTTCATGATTCTGCTGTTACAAGTGTTCAGAATAACCGAAATCGCTGTTTTCGTACTATTGAATGCGAAAAACACGTTTTCTGGTGTTTTCAGCACTCCACAGTGCGTTTGATATGCGGAAGCTGCGATATCTTCGGTATCGTTGTTGTTTCCAGCTGAGATATGCATTTTCAGTGATAATCTTCATGATTCTGCTGTTACAAATGTGCAGAATCACCGAAATCGCTGTTTTCGTGCTTTTGAATGCGAAAAACTCGTTTTCTGGTGTTTTCAGCACGCCGCAGAACGTTTGATATGCGGAAGCTGCGATATCTTTGGTATCGTTGTTGTTCCCAGCTGAGAAATGCATTTTCAGTGATAATCTTCATGATTCTGCTGTTACAAGTGTTCAGAATAACCGAAATCGCTGTTTTCGTACTATTGAATGCGAAAAACACGTTTTCTGGTGTTTTCAGCACTCCACAGTGCGTTTGATATGCGGAAACTGCCATATCTTCGGTATCGTTGTTGTTTCCAGCTGAGATATGCATTTTCAGTGATAATCTTCATGATTCTGCTGTTACAAGTGTTCAGAATCACCGAAATCGCTGTTTTCGTGCTATTGAATGCGAAAAACACGTTTTCTGGTGTTTTCAGCACTCCACAGTTCGTTTGATATGCGGAAACTGCCATATCTTCGGTATCGTTGTTGTTTCCAGCTGAGATATGCATTTTCAGTGATAATCTTCATGATTCTGCTGTTACAAATGTGCAGAATCACCGAAATCGCTGTTTTCGTGCTTTTGAATGCGAAAAACACGTTTTCTGGTGTTTTCAGCACGCCACAGAACGTTTGACATGCAGAAACTGCCATATCTTCGGTATCGTTGTTGTTTCCAGCTGAGATATGCATTTTCAGTGATAATCTTCATGATTCTGCTGTTACAAGTGTTCAGAATCACCGAAATCGCTGTTTTCGTGCTATTGAATGCGAAAAACACGTTTTCTGGTGTTTTCAGCACTCCACAGTGCGTTTGTTATGCGGAAACTGCGATATCTTCGGTATCGTTGTTGTTTGCAGCTGAGATATGCATTTTCAGTGATAATCTTCCTGATTCTGCTGTTACAAGTGTGCAGAATCACCGAAATCGCTGTTTTCGTGCTATTGAATGCGAAAAACACGTTTTCTGGTGTTTTCAGCACTCCACAGTGCGTTTGTTATGCGGAAACTGCGATATCTTCGGTATCGTTGTTGTTTCCAGCTGAGATATGCATTTTCAGTGATAATCTTCCTGATTCTGCTGTTACAAGTGTGCAGAATCACCGAAATCGCTGTTTTCGTGCTATTGGATGCGAAAAACACGTTTTCTGGTGTTTTCAGCACTCCACAGTGCGTTTGATATGCGGAAGCTGCGATATCTTCGGTATCGTTGTTGTTTCCAGCTGAGATATGCATTTTCAGTGATAATCTTCATGATTCTGCTGTTACAAATGTGCAGAATCACCGAAATCGCTGTTTTCGTGCTTTTGAATGCGAAAAACTCGTTTTCTGGTGTTTTCAGCACGCCGCAGAACGTTTGATATGCGGAAGCTGCGATATCTTTGGTATCGTTGTTGTTCCCAGCTGAGATATGCATTTTCAGTGATAATCTTCATGATTCTACTGTTACAAGTGTTCAGAATCACCGAAATCGCTGTTTTCGTGCTATTGAATGCGAAAAACACGTTTTCTGGTGTTTTCAGCACTCCACAGTGCGTTTGATATGCGGAAACTGCCATATCTTCGGTATCGTTGTTGTTTCCAGCTGAGATATGCATTTTCAGTGATAATCTTCATGATTCTGCTGTTACAAGTGTGCAGAATCACCGAAATCGCTGTTTTCGTGCTATTGAATGCGAAAAACACGTTTTCCGGTGTTTTCAGCACTCCACAGTGCGTTTGTTATGCGGAAACTGCGATATCTTCGGTATCGTTGTTGTTTCCAGCTGAGATATGCATTTTCAGTGATAATCTTCATGATTCTGCTGTTACAAGTGTTCAGAATCACCGAAATCTCTGTTTTCGTGCAATTGAATGCGAAAAACACGTTTTCTGGTGTTTTCAGCACTCCACAGTTCGTTTGATATGCGGAAACTGCCATATCTTCGGTATCGTTGTTGTTTCCAGCTGAGATATGCATTTTCAGTGATAATCTTCATGATTCTGCTGTTACAAATGTGCAGAATCACCGAAATCGCTGTTTTCGTGCTTTTGAATGCGAAAAACACGTTTTCTGGTGTTTTGAGCACGCCACAGAACGTTTGACATGCGGAAACTGCGATATCTTCGGTATCGTTGTTGTTTCCAGCTGAGATATGCATTTTCAGTGATAATCTCCATGATTCTGCTGTTACAAGTGTGCAGAATCACCGAAATCGCTGTTTTCGTGCTATTGAATGCGAAAAACACGTTTTCTGGTGTTTTCATCACTCCACAGTGCGTTTGATATGCGGAAACTGCCATATCTTCGGTATCGTTGTTGATTCCAGCTGAGATATGCATTTTCAGTGATAATCTTCATGATTCTGCTGATACAAATGTGCAGAATCACCGAAATCGCTGTTTTCGTGCTTTTGAATGCGAAAAACACGTTTTCTGGTGTTTTCAGCACGCCACAGAACGTTTGATATGCGGAAGGTGCGATATCTTCAGTATCGTTGTTGTTTCCAGCTGAGATATGCATTTTCAGTGATAATCTTCATGATTCTGCTGTTACAAGTGTGCAGAATCACCGAAATCGCTGTTTTCGTGCTATTCAATGCGAAAAACACGTTTTCTGGTGTTTTCAGCACTCCACAGTGCGTTTTTTATGCGGAAACTGCGATATCTTCGGTATCGTTGTTGTTTCCAGCTGAGATATGCATTTTCAGTGATAATCTTCATGATTCTGCTGTTACAAGTGTTCAGAATCACCGAAATCGCTGTTTTTGTGCTATTGAATGCGAAAAACACGTTTTCTGGTGTTTTCAGCACTCCACAGTTCGTTTGATATGCGGGAACCGCCATATCTTCGGTATCGTTGTTGTTTCCAGCTGAGATATGCATTTTCAGTGATAATCTTCATGATTCTGCTGTTACAAATGTGCAGAATCACCGAAATCGCTGTTTTCGTGCTATTGAATGCGAAAAACACGTTTTCTGGTGTTTTCAGCACTCCACAGTGCGTTTGTTATGCGGAAACTGCGATATCTTCAGTATCGTTGTTGTTTCCAGCTGAGATATGCATTTTCAGTGATAATCTTCCTGATTCTGCTGTTACAAGTGTGCAGAATCACCGAAATCGCGGTTTTGGTGCTATTGAATGCGAAAAACACGTTTTCTGGTGTTTTCAGCACTCCACAGTGCGTTTGTTATGCGGAAACTGCGATATCTTCGGTATCGTTGTTGTTTCCAGCTGAGATATGCATTTTCAGTGATAATCTTCCTGATTCTGCTGTTACAAGTGTGCAGAATCACCGAAATCGCTGTTTTCGTGCTATTGGATGCGAAAAACACGTTTTCTGGTGTTTTCAGCACTCCACAGTGCGTTTGATATGCGGAAGCTGCGATATCTTCGGTATCGTTGTTGTTTCCAGCTGAGATATGCATTTTCAGTGATAATCTTCATGATTCTGCTGTTACAAATGTGCAGAATCACCGAAATCGCTGTTTTCGTGCTTTTGAATGCGAAAAACTCGTTTTCTGGTGTTTTCAGCACGCCGCAGAACGTTTGATATGCGGAAGCTGCGATATCTTTGGTATCGTTGTTGTTCCCAGCTGAGAAATGCATTTTCAGTGATAATCTTCATGATTCTGCTGTTACAAGTGTGCAGAATCACCGAAATCGCTGTTTTCGTGCTTTTGAATGCGAAAAACTCGTTTTCTGGTGTTTTCAGCACGCCGCAGAACGTTTGATATGCGGAAGCTGCGATATCTTTGGTATCGTTGTTGTTCCCAGCTGAGAAATGCATTTTCAGTGATAATCTTCATGATTCTGCTGTTACAAGTGTTCAGAATAACCGAAATCGCTGTTTTCGTACTATTGAATGCGAAAAACACGTTTTCTGGTGTTTTCAGCACTCCACAGTGCGTTTGATATGCGGAAGCTGCGATATCTTCGGTATCGTTGTTGTTTCCAGCTGAGATATGCATTTTCAGTGATAATCTTCATGATTCTGCTGTTACAAATGTGCAGAATCACCGAAATCGCTGTTTTCGTGCTTTTGAATGCGAAAAACTCGTTTTCTGGTGTTTTCAGCACGCCGCAGAACGTTTGATATGCGGAAGCTGCGATATCTTTGGTATCGTTGTTGTTCCCAGCTGAGAAATGCATTTTCAGTGATAATCTTCATGATTCTGCTGTTACAAGTGTTCAGAATAACCGAAATCGCTGTTTTCGTACTATTGAATGCGAAAAACACGTTTTCTGGTGTTTTCAGCACTCCACAGTGCGTTTGATATGCGGAAACTGCCATATCTTCGGTATCGTTGTTGTTTCCAGCTGAGATATGCATTTTCAGTGATAATCTTCATGATTCTGCTGTTACAAGTGTTCAGAATCACCGAAATCGCTGTTTTCGTGCTATTGAATGCGAAAAACACGTTTTCTGGTGTTTTCAGCACTCCACAGTTCGTTTGATATGCGGAAACTGCCATATCTTCGGTATCGTTGTTGTTTCCAGCTGAGATATGCATTTTCAGTGATAATCTTCATGATTCTGCTGTTACAAATGTGCAGAATCACCGAAATCGCTGTTTTCGTGCTTTTGAATGCGAAAAACACGTTTTCTGGTGTTTTCAGCACGCCACAGAACGTTTGACATGCAGAAACTGCCATATCTTCGGTATCGTTGTTGTTTCCAGCTGAGATATGCATTTTCAGTGATAATCTTCATGATTCTGCTGATACAAATGTGCAGAATCACCGAAATCGCTGTTTTCGTGCTTTTGAATGCGAAAAACACGTTTTCTGGTGTTTTCAGCACGCCACAGAACGTTTGATATGCGGAAGGTGCGATATCTTCGGTATCGTTGTTGTTTCCAGCTGAGATATGGATTTTCAGTGATAATCTTCATGATTCTGCTGTTACAAGTGTGCAGAATCACCGAAATCGCTGTTTTCGTGCTATTCAATGCGAAAAACACGTTTTCTGGTGTTTTCAGCACTCCACAGTGCGTTTGTTATGCGGAAACTGCGATATCTTCGGTATCGTTGTTGTTTCCAGCTGAGATATGCATTTTCAGTGATAATCTTCATGATTCTGCTGTTACAAGTGTGCAGAATCACCGAAATCGCTGTTTTCGTGCTATTGAATGCGAAAAACACGTTTTCTGGTGTTTTCAGCACTCCACAGTGCGTTTGTTATGCGGAAACTGCGATATCTTCGGTATCGTTGTTGTTTCCAGCTGAGATATGCATTTTCAGTGATAATCTTCCTGATTCGGCTGTTACAAGTGTGCAGAATCACCGAAATCGCTGTTTTCGTGCTATTGGATGCGAAAAACACGTTTTCTGGTGTTTTCAGCACGCCGCAGAACGTTTGATATGCGGAAGCTGCGATATCTTTGGTATCGTTGTTGTTTCCAGCTGAGATATGCATTTTCAGTGATAATCTTCCTGATTCGGCTGTTACAAGTGTGCAGAATCACCGAAATCGCTGTTTTCGTGCTATTGAATGCGAAAAACACGTTTTCTGGTGTTTTCAGCACTCCACAGTGCGTTTGATATGCGGAAGCTGCGATATCTTCGGTATCGTTGTTGTTTCCAGCTGAGATATGCATTTTCAGTGATAATCTTCATGATTCTGCTGTTACAAATGTGCAGAATCACCGAAATCGCTGTTTTCGTGCTTTTGAATGCGAAAAACACGTTTTCTGGTGTTTTCAGCACGCCGCAGAACGTTTGATATGAGGAAGCTGCGATATCTTTGGTATCGTTGTTGTTCCCAGCTGAGATATGCATTTTCAGTGATAATCTTCCTGATTCGGCTGTTACAAGTGTGCAGAATCACCGAAATCGCTGTTTTCGTGCTATTGAATGCGAAAAACACGTTTTCTGGTGTTTTCAGCACTCCACAGTGCGTTTGATATGCGGAAGCTGCGATATCTTCGGTATCGTTGTTGTTTCCAACTGAGATATGCATTTTCAGTGATAATCTTCATGATTCTGCTGTTACAAATGTGCAGAATCACCGAAATCGCTGTTTTCGTGCTTTTGAATGCGAAAAACACGTTTTCTGGTGTTTTCAGCACGCCGCAGAACGTTTGATATGCGGAAGCTGCGATATCTTTGGTATCGTTGTTGTTCCCAGCTGAGATATGCATTTTCAGTGATAATCTTCCTGATTCGGCTGTTACAAGTGTGCCAAATCACCGAAATCGCTGTTTTCGTGCTATTGAATGCGAAAAACACGTTTTCTGGTGTTTTCAGCACTCCACAGTGCGTTTGATATGCGGAAGCTGCGATATCTTCGGTATCGTTGTTGTTTCCAGCTGAGATATGCATTTTCAGTGATAATCTTCCTGATTCGGCTGTTACAAGTGTGCAGAATCACCGAAATCGCTGTTTTCGTGCTATTGAATGCGAAAAACACGTTTTCTGGTGTTTTCAGCACTCCACAGTGCGTTTGATATGCGGAAGCTGCGATATCTTCGGTATCGTTGTTGTTTCCAGCTGAGATATGCATTTTCAGTGATAATCTTCATGATTCTGCTGTTACAAATGTGCAGAATCACCGAAATCGCTGTTTTCGTGCTTTTGAATGCGAAAAACTCGTTTTCTGGTGTTTTCAGCACGCCGCAGAACGTTTGATATGCGGAAGCTGCGATATCTTTGGTATCGTTGTTGTTCCCAGCTGAGATATGCATTTTCAGTGATAATCTTCATGATTCTGCTGTTACAAGTGTTCAGAATCACCGAAATCTCTGTTTTCGTGCTATTGAATGCGAGAAACACGTTTTCTGGTGTTTTCAGCACTCCACAGTGCGTTTGATATGCGGAAACTGCCATATCTTCGGTATCGTTGTTGTTTCCAGCTGAGATGTGCATTTTCAGTGATAATCTTCATGATTCTGCTGTTACAAGTGTGCAGAATCACCGAAATCGCTGTTTTCGTGCTATTGAATGCGAAAAACACGTTTTCAGGTGTTTTCAGCACTCCACAGTGCGTTTGTTATGCGGAAACTGCGATATCTTCGGTATCGTTGTTGTTTCCAGCTGAGATATGCATTTTCAGTGATAATCCTCATGATTCTGCTGTTACAAGTGTTCAGAATCACCGAAATCGCTGTTTTCGTGCTATTGAATGCGAAAAACACGTTTTCTGGTGTTTTCAGCACTCCACAGTCCGTTTGATATGCGGAAACTGCCATATCTTCGGTATCGTTGTTGTTTCCAGCTGAGATATGCATTTTCAGTGATAATCTTCATGATTCTGCTGTTACAAGTGTTCAGAATCACCGAAATCGCTGTTTTCGTGCTATTGAATGCGAAAAACACGTTTTCTGGTGTTTTCAGCACTCCACACTTCGTTTGATATGCGGAAACTGCCATATCTTCGGTATCGTTGTTGTTTCCAGCTGAGATATGCATTTTCAGTGATAATCTTCATGATTCTGCTGTTACAAGTGTGCAGAATCACCGAAATCGCTGTTTTCGTGCTATTGAATGCGAAAAACACGTTTTCTGGTGTTTTCAGCACTGCACAGTGCGTTTGATATGCGGAAGCTGCAATATCTTCGGTATCGTTGTTGTCTCCAGCTGAGATATGCATTTTCAGCGATAATCTTCATGATTCTGCTGTTACAAGTGTGCAGAATCACCGAAATCGCTGTTTTCGTGCTATTGGATGCGAAAGACACGTTTTCAGATGTTTTCAGCACTCCACAGTGCGTTTGATATGCGGAAACTGCGATATCTTCGGTATCGTTGTTGTTTCCAGCTGAGATATGCATTTTCAGTGATAATCTTCCTGATTCTGCTGTTACAAGTGTGCAGAATCACCGAAATCGCTGTTTTCGTGCTATTGGATGCGAAAAACACGTTTTCTGGTGTTTTCAGCACTCCACAGTGCGTTTGATATGCGGAAGCTGCGATATCTTCGGTATCGTTGTTGTTTCCAGCTGAGATATGCATTTTCAGTGATAATCTTCATGATTCTGCTGTTACAAATGTGCAGAATCACCGAAATCGCTGTTTTCGTGCTATTGGATGCGAAAGACACGTTTTCTGGTGTTGTCAGCAATCCACAGTACGTTTGATATGCGGAAGCTGCGATATCTTCGGTATCGTTGTTGTTTCCAGCTGAGATATGCATTTTCAGTGATAATCTTCCTGATTCTGCTGTTACAAGTGTGCAGAATCACCGAAATCGCTGTTTTCGTGCTATTGAATGCGAAAAACACGTTTTCTGGTGTTTTCAGCACTCCACAGTGCGTTTGTTATTGCGGAAACTGCGATATCTTCGGTATCGTTGTTGTTTCCAGCTGAGATATGCATTTTCAGTGATAATCTTCATGATTCTGCTGTTACAAGTGTTCAGAATCACCGAAATCGCTGTTTTCGTGCTATTGAATGCGAAAAACACGTTTTCTGGAGTTTTCAGCACTCCACAGTTCGTTTGATATGCGGTAACTGCCATATCTTCGGTATCGTTGTTGTTTCCAGCTGAGATATGCATTTTCAGTGATAATCTTCATGATTCTGCTGTTACAAATGTGCAGAATCACCGAAATCGCTGTTTTCGTGCTATTGAATGCGAAAAACACGTTTTCTGGTGTTTTCAGCACTCCACTGTGCGTTTGTTATGCGGAAACTGCGATATCTTCGGTATCGTTGTTGTTTCCAGCAGAGATATGCATTTTCAGTGATAATCTTCATGATTCTGCTGTTACAAGTGTGCAGAATCACCGAAATCGCTGTTTTCGTGCTATTGGATGCGAAAGACACGTTTTCAGGTGTTTTCAGCACTCCACAGTGCGTTTGATATGCGGAAACTGCGATATCTTCGGTATCGTTGTTGTTTCCAGCTGAGATATGCATTTTCAGTGATAATCTTCATGATTCTGCTGTTACAAGTGTGCAGAATCACCGAAATCGCTGTTTTCGTGCTATTGAATGCGAACAACACGTTTTCTGGTGTTTTCAGCACTCCACAGTGCGTTTGTTATGCGGAAACTGCGATATCTTCGGTATCGTTGTTGTTTCCAGCTGAGATATGCATTTTCAGTGATAATCTTCCTGATTCTGCTGTTACAAGTGTGCAGAATCACCGAAATCGCTGTTTTCGTGCTATTGGATGCGAAAAACACGTTTTCTGGTGTTTTCAGGCCTCCACAGTGCGTTTGATATGCGGAAGCTGCGATATCTTCGGTATCGTTGTTGTTTCCAGCTGAGATATGCATTTTCAGTGATAATCTTCATGATTCCGCTGTTACAAGTGTTCAGAATCACCGAAATCGCTGTTTTCGTGCTATTGAATGCGAAAAACACGTTTTCTGGTGTTTTCTGCACTCCACAGTTCGTTTGATATGCGGGAACCGCCATATCTTCGGTATCGTTGTTGTTTCCAGCTGAGATATGCATTTTCAGTGATAATCTTCATGATTCTGCTGTTACAAGAGTGCAGAATCACCGAAATCGCTGTTTTCGTGCTATTGGATGCGAAAAACACGTTTTCTGGTGTTTTCAGCACTCCACAGTGCGTTTGATATGCGGAAGCTGCGATATCTTCGGTATCGTTGTTGTTTCCAGCTGAGATATGCATTTTCAGTGATAATCTTCATGATTCTGCTGTTACAAATGTGCAGAATCACCGAAATCGCTGTTTTCGTGCTTTTGAATGCGAAAAACTCGTTTTCTGGTGTTTTCAGCACGCCGCAGAACGTTTGATATGCGGAAGCTGCGATATCTTTGGTATCGTTGTTGTTCCCAGCTGAGATATGCATTTTCAGTGATAATCTTCATGATTCTGCTGTTACAAGTGTTCAGAATCACCGAAATCGCTGTTTTCGTGCTATTGAATGCGAAAAACACGTTTTCTGGTGTTTTCAGCACTCCACAGTGCGTTTGATATGCGGAAACTGCCATATCTTCGGTATCGTTGTTGTTTCCAGCTGAGATATGCATTTTCAGTGATAATCTTCATGATTCTGCTGTTACAAGTGTGCAGAATCACCGAAATCGCTGTTTTCGTGCTATTGAATGCGAAAAACACGTTTTCAGGTGTTTTCAGCACTCCACAGTGCGTTTGTTATGCGGAACCTGCGATATCTTCGGTATCGTTGTTGTTTCCAGCTGAGATATGCATTTTCAGTGATAATCTTCATGATTCTGCTGTTACAAGTGTTCAGAATCACCGAAATCGCTTTTTTCGTGCTATTGAATGCGAAAAACACGTTTTCTGGAGTTTTCAGCACTCCACAGTTCGTTTGATATGCGGAAACTGCCATATCTTCGGTATCGTTGTTGTTTCCAGCTGAGATATGCATTTTCAGTGATAATCTTCATGATTCTGCTGTTACAAATGTGCAGAATCACCGAAATCGCTGTTTTCGTGCTTTTGAATGCGAAAAACACGTTTTCTGGTGTTTTCAGCACGCCACAGAACGTTTGACATGCGGAAACTGCGATATCTTCGTTATCGTTGTTGTTTCCAGCTGAGATATGCATTTTCAGTGATAATCTCCATGATTCTGCTGTTACAAGTGTGCAGAATCACCGAAATCGCTGTTTTCGTGCTATTGAATGCGAAAAACACGTTTTCTGGTGTTTTCATCACTCCACAGTGCGTTTGATATGCGGAAACTGCCATATCTTCGGTATCGTTGTTGTTTCCAGCTGAGATATGCATTTTCAGTGATAATCTTCATGATTCTGCTGTTACAAGTGTTCAGAATCACCGAAATCGCTGTTTTCGTGCTACTGAATGCGAAAAACACGTTTTCTGGTGTTTTCAGCACTCCACAGTGCGTTTGTTATGCGGAAACTGCGATATCTTCGGTATCGTTGTTGTTTCCAGCTGAGATATGCATTTTCAGTGATAATCTTCATGATTCTGCTGTTACAAGTGTGCAGAATCACCGAAATCGCTGTTTTCGTGCTATTGAATGCGAAAAACTCGTTTTCAGGTGTTTTCAGCACTCCACAGTGCGTTTGTTATGCGGAACCTGCGATATCTTCGGTATCGTTGTTGTTTCCAGCTGAGATATGCATTTTCAGTGATAATCTTCATGATTCTGCTGTTACAAGTGTTCAGAATCACCGAAATCGCTGTTTTCGTGCTATTGAATGCGAAAAACACGTTTTCTGGTGTTTTCAGCACTCCACAGTTCGTTTGATATGCGGAAACTGCCATATCTTCGGTATCGTTGTTGTTTCCAGCTGAGATATGCATTTTCAGTGATAATCTTCATGATTCTGCTGTTACAAGTGTGCAGAATCACCGAAATCGCTGTTTTCGTGCTATTGAATGCGAAAAACACGTTTTCTGGTGTTTTCAGCACTGCACAGTGCGTTTGATATGCGGAAGCTGCAATATCTTTGGTATCGTTGTTGTCTCCAGCTGAGATATGCATTTTCAGTGATAATCTTCATGATTCTGCTGTTACAAGTGTGCAGAATCACCGAAATCGCTGTTTTCGTGCTATTGGATGCGAAAGACACGTTTTCAGGTGTTTTCAGCACTCCACAGTGCGTTTGATATGCGGAAACTGCGATATCTTCGGTATCGTTGTTGTTTCCAGCTGAGATATGCATTTTCAGTGATAATCTTCATGATTCTGCTGTTACAAGTGTGCAGAATCACCGAAATCGCTGTTTTCGTGCTATTGAATGCGAACAACACGTTTTCTGGTGTTTTCAGCACTCCACAGTGCGTTTGTTATGCGGAAACTGCGATATCTTCGGTATCGTTGTTGTTTCCAGCTGAGATATGCATTTTCAGTGATAATCTTCCTGATTCTGCTGTTACAAGTGTGCAGAATCACCGAAATCGCTGTTTTCGTGCTATTGGATGCGAAAAACACGTTTTCTGGTGTTTTCAGCACTCCACAGTGCGTTTGATATGCGGAAGCTGCGATATCTTCGGTATCGTTGTTGTTTCCAGCTGCGATATGCATTTTCAGTGATAATCTTCATGATTCTGCTGTTACAAGTGTGCAGAATCACCGAAATCGCTGTTTTCGTGCTATTGGATGCGAAAGACACGTTTTCAGGTGTTTTCAGCACTCCACAGTGCGTTTCATATGCGGAAACTGCCATATCTTCGGTATCGTTGTTGTTTCCAGCTGAGATATGCATTTTCAGTGATAATCTTCATGATTCTGCTGTTACAAGTGTGCAGAATCACCGAAATCGCTGTTTTCGTGCTATTGAATGCGAAAAACACGTTTTCAGGTGTTTTCAGCACTCCACAGTGCGTTTGTTATGCGGAACCTGCGATATCTTCGGTATCGTTGTTGTTTCCAGCTGAGATATGCATTTTCAGTGATAATCTTCATGATTCTGCTGTTACAAGTGTTCAGAATCACCGAAATCGCTGTTTTCGTGCTATTGAATGCGAAAAACACGTTTTCTGGAGTTTTCAGCACTCCACAGTTCGTTTGATATGCGGAAACTGCCATATCTTCGGTATCGTTGTTGTTTCCAGCTGAGATATGCATTTTCAGTGATAATCTTCATGATTCTGCTGTTACAAGTGTTCAGAATCACCGAAATCGCTGTTTTCGTGCTATTGAATGCGAAAAACACGTTTTCTGGTGTTTTCAGCACTCCACAGTTCGTTTGATATGCGGAAACTGCCATATCTTCGGTATCGTTGTTGTTTCCAGCTGAGATATGCATTTTCAGTGATAATCTTCATGATTCTGCTGTTACAAGTGTGCAGAATCACCGAAATCGCTGTTTTCGTGCTATTGAATGCGAAAAACACGTTTTCTGGTGTTTTCAGCACTGCACAGTGCGTTTGATATGCGGAAGCTGCGATATCTTCGGTATCGTTGTTGTCTCCAGCTGAGATATGCATTTTCAGTGATAATCTTCATGATTCTGCTGTTACAAGTGTGCAGAATCACCGAAATCGCTGTTTTCGTGCTATTGAATGCGAAAAACACGTTTTCTGGTGTTTTCAGCACTCCACAGTGCGTTTGTTATGCGGAAACTGTGATATCTTCGGTATCGTTGTTGTTTCCAGCGGAGATATGCATTTTCAGTGATAATCTTCCTGATTCTGCTGTTACAAGTGTGCAGAATCACCGAAATCGCTGTTTTCGTGCTATTGGATGCGAAAAACACGTTTTCTGGTGTTTTCAGCACTCCACAGTGCGTTTGATATGCGGAAGCTGCGATATCTTCGGTATCGTTGTTGTTTCCAGCTGAGATATGCATTTTCAGTGATAATCTTCATGATTCTGCTGTTACAAATGTGCAGAATCACCGAAATCGCTGTTTTCGTGCTTTTGAATGCGAAAAACACGTTTTCTGGTGTTTTCAGCACGCCGCAGAACGTTTGATATGCGGAAGCTGCGATATGTTCGGTATCGTTGTTGTTCCCAGCTGAGATATGCATTTTCAGTGATAATCTTCATGATTCTGCTGTTACAAATGTGCAGAATCACCGAAATCGCTGTTTTCGTGCTATTGAATGCGAAAAACACGTTTTCTGGTGTTTTCAGCACTCCACAGTGCGTTTGTTATGCGGAAACTGCGATATCTTCGGTATCGCTGTTGTTTCCAGCTGAGATATGCATTTTCAGTGATAATCTTCCTGATTCTGCTGTTACAAGTGTGCAGAATCACCGAAATCGCTGTTTTCGTGCTATTGGATGCGAAAAACACGTTTTCTGGTGTTTTCAGCACTCCACAGTGCGTTTGATATGCGGAAGCTGCGATATCTTCGGTATCGTTGTTGTTTCCAGCTGAGATATGCATTTTCAGTGATAATCTTCATGATTCTGCTGTTACAAATGTGCAGAATCACCGAAATCGCTGTTTTCGTGCTTTTGAATGCGAAAAACACGTTTTCTGGTGTTTTCAGCACGCCGCAGAACGTTTGATATGCGGAAGCTGCGATATCTTCGGTATCGTTGTTGTTCCCAGCTGAGATATGCATTTTCAGTGATAATCTTCATGATTCTGCTGTTACAAGTGTTCAGAATCACCGAAATCGCTGTTTTCGTGCTATTGAATGCGAAAAACACGTTTTCTGGTGTTTTCAGCACTCCACAGTTCGTTTGATATGCGGGAACCGCCATATCTTCGGTATCGTTGTTGTTTCCAGCTGAGATATGCATTTTCAGTGATAATCTTCATGATTCTGCTGTTACAAATGTGCAGAATCACCGAAATCGCTGTTTTCGTGCTATTGAATGCGAAAAACACGTTTTCTGGTGTTTTCAGCACTCCACAGTGCGTTTGTTATGCGGAAACTGCGATATCTTCGGTATCGTTGTTGTTTCCAGCTGAGATATGCATTTTCAGTGATAATCTTCCTGATTCTGCTGTTGCAAGTGTGCAGAATCACCGAAATCGCTGTTTTCGTGCTATTGAATGCGAAAAACACGTTTTCTGGTGTTTTCAGCACTCCACAGTGCGTTTGTTATGCGGAAACTGCGATATCTTCGGTATCGTTGTTGTTTCCAGCTGAGATATGCATTTTCTACGATAATATTTGTGAGACCTCTGTCAGAAGTATGCAGAATCTTCGAGAACGCTCTTTTCGAGCTACTTAATGCGAGAAACACGTTTTCTGGTGTTTTCACCACACCACAGTTCGTTGGAGGTGCAGAACCGGAGATATCTTGGTTTTCGTGGGGTTTCAAGCTGAGATATGCATTTTCTGCGATAATCTTGGTGAGACCTCTGTCCGAAGTATGCTGAATCATCGAGATCGCACTTTTCGAGATAGTTAATGCGAGAAAAACCTTATCTGGTGTTTTCACCACTCCACAGTGCGTTTGATATGCAGAACCAGCGATATCTTGGCTTTCGTGGGGTTTCAAGCTGAGATATGCATTTTCTGTGATAATATTGGTGAGACTTCAGTCAGAAGTATGCTTAATCATCGAGATCGCTCGTTTCGAGCTATTTAATGCGAGAAACACGTTATCTGGTGTTTTCAGCACTCCACAGTGCGTTTGATATGCAGAACCAGCGATATCTTGGTTTTCGTGGGGATTCAAGCTGAGATATGCAATTTCAGCGATAATCTTGGTGAGACTTCTGTCCGAAGTATGCTTAATCATCGAGATCGCTCTATTCGAGCTATTTTATGCGAGAAACACGTTATCTGGTGTTTTCAGCACTCCACAGTGCGTTTGATATGCAGAACCAGCGATATCTTGGTTTTCGTGGGGATTCAAGCTGAGATATGCAATTTCTGCGATAATCTTGGTGAGACTTCTGTCCGAAGTATGCTTAATCATCGAGATCGCTCGTTTCGAGCTATTTAATGCGAGAAACACGTTATCTGGTGTTTTCAGCACTCCACAGTGCGTTTGATATGTAGAACCAGCGATATCTGGGTTTTCGTGGGGTTTCAAGCTGAGATATGCATTTTCTACGATAATCTTGGTGAGACTTCTGTCCGAAGTGTGCAGAATCATCGAGATCGCTCTTTTCGAGCTATTTAATGCGAGAAACACGTTTTCTGGAGTTTTCACCACACCACAGTTCGTTGGAGGTGCAGAACCGGAGATATCTTGGTTTTCGTGGGGTTTCAAGCTGAGATATGCATTTTCTGCGATAATCTTGGTGAGACCTCTGTCCGAAGTATGCTGAATCATCGAGATCGCACTTTTCGAGATAGTTAATGCGAGAAAAACCTTATCTGGTGTTTTCACCACTCCACAGTGCGTTTGATATGCAGAACCAGCGATATCTTGGCTTTCGTGGGGTTTCAAGCTGAGATATGCATTTTCTGTGATAATATTGGTGAGACTTCAGTCAGAAGTATGCTTAATCATCGAGATCGCTCGTTTCGAGCTATTTAATGCGAGAAACACGTTATCTGGTGTTTTCAGCACTCCACAGTGCGTTTGATATGTAGAACCAGCGATATCTGGGTTTTCGTGGGGTTTCAAGCTGAGATATGCATTTTCTACGATAATCTTGGTGAGACTTCTGTCCGAAGTGTGCAGAATCATCGAGATCGCTCTTTTCGAGCTATTTAATGCGAGAAACACGTTTTCTGGGGTTTTCACCACACCACAGTTCGTTGGAGGTGCAGAACCGGAGATATCTTGGTTTTCGTGGGGGTTCAAGCTGAGATATGCATTTTCTGCGATAATCTTGGTGAGACCTCTGTCCGAAGTATGCTGAATCATCGAGATCGCACTTTTAGAGATAGTTAATGCGAGAAAAACCTTATCTGGTGTTTTCACCACGCCACAGTGCGTTTGATATGCAGAACCAGCGATATCTTGGCTTTCGTGGGGTTTCAAGCTGAGATATGCATTTTCTGTGATAATATTGGTGAGACTTCAGTCAGAAGTATGCAGAATCATCTAGATCGCTCGTTTCGAGCTATTTAATGCGAGAAACACGTTATCTCGTTGTTTTCACCACTCCACAGTGCGTTTGAAATGCACAACCGGCGACATCTTGATTTTCGTGAGGTTTCAAGCTGAGATATGCATTTTCTGCGATAATATTGGTGAGACTTCTCTCCAAAGTATGCAGAATCATCGATATCGCTCTTTTCGAGCTATTTAATGCGAGAAACACGTCATCTGGTGTTTTGACCACTCCACAGTGCGTTTGATATGTAGAGCCGCCGATAACTTGGTTTTCGTGGGGTTTCCAGCTGAAATATGCATTTTCTGCGATAATCTTGGTGTTTCATCTATGAGAAGTATGGAGAATCATCGAGAACTCTCTTTTCGAGCTATTTGATGCGAAAAAACAAGTTTTCTGGTGTTTTGACCACTCCACAGTGCGTTTGATGTGTAGAGCCGCCGATAACTTGGTTTTCGTGGTGTTTCCAGCTGAGATATGCATTTTCTGCGATAATCTTGGTGTTTCATCTATGAGAAGTATGCAGGATGATCTAGATCGCTCGTTTCGAGCTATTTAATGCGAAAAAACAAGTTTTCTGGTGTTTTCAACATTCCACAGTGCGTTTGATATGCAGAACCGGCGATATCTTGATTTTCGTGGTGTTTCCAGCTGAGATATGCATTTTCAGCGATAATCTTGGAGTTTCATCTATGAGAAGGATGCAGAATCATCGAGAACTCTCTTTTCGAGCTATTTGATGCGAAAAAACAAGCTTTCTGGTGTTATGACCACTCCACAGTGCGTTTGATGTGTAGAGCCGCCGATAACTTGGTTTTCGTGGTGTTTCCAGCTGAGATATGCATTTTCTGCGATAATCTTGGTGTTTCATCTATGAGAAGTATGCAGGATCATCTAGATCGCTCGTTTCGAGATATTTAATGCGAAAAAACAAGTTTTCTGGTGTTTTCAACATTCCACAGTGCGTTTGATATGCAGAACCGGCGATATCTTGATTTTCGTGGTGTTTCCAGCTGAGATATGCATTTTCTGCGATAAGCTTGGTGAGTCTTCTGCCAGAAGTATGCAGAATCATCTAGATCGCTCTTTTCGTGCTATATAATGCGAGAAACACGTTTTCTGGTGTATTCACCACTCCACAGTACGTTAGACATGCAGAACCGGAGATATCTTCGTTTCGGTCGGGTTTCAAGCTGAGATATGCATTTTCTACGATAATATTTGTGAGACCTCTGTCAGAAGTATGCAGAATCTTCGAGAACGCTCTTTTCGAGCTACTTAATGCGAGAAACACGTTTTCTGGTGTTTTCACCACTCCACAGTACGTTTGATGTGCAGAACCGGAGATATCTTGGTTTTCGCGTGGTTTCAAGCTGAGATATACATTTTCTGCGATAATCTTGGTGTTTCATCTATGAGAAGTATGCAGAATCATCAGGAACCCTCTTTTCGAGCTAGTTAATGCGAGTAACACGTTTTCAGGTGTTTTCAGCACTCCACAGTGCGTTTGTTATGCGGAAACTGCGATATCTTCGGTATCGTTGTTGTTTCCAGCTGAGATATGCATTTTCAGTGATAATCTTCATGATTCCGCTGTTACAAGTGTTCAGAATCACCGAAATCGCTGTTTTCGTGCTATTGAATGCGAAAAACACGTTTTCTGGTGTTTTCTGCACTCCACAGTTCGTTTGATATGCGGGAACCGCCATATCTTCGGTATCGTTGTTGTTTCCAGCTGAGATATGCATTTTCAGTGATAATCTTCATGATTCTGCTGTTACAAATGTGCAGAATCACCGAAATCGCTGTTTTCGTGCTATTGAATGCGAAAAACACGTTTTCTGGTGTTTTCAGCACTCCACAGTGCGTTTGTTATGCGGAAACTGCGATATCTTCGGTATCGTTGTTGTTTCCAGCTGAGATATGCATTTTCAGTGATAATCTTCCTGATTCTGCTGTTACAAGTGTGCAGAATCACCGAAATCGCTGTTTTCGTGCTATTGAATGCGAAAAACACGTTTTCTGGTGTTTTCAGCACTCCACAGTGCGTTTGTTATGCGGAAACTGCGATATCTTCGGTATCGTTGTTGTTTCCAGCTGAGATATGCATTTTCAGTGATAATCTTCCTGATTCTGCTGTTACAAGTGTGCAGAATCACCGAAATCGCTGTTTTCGTGCTATTGGATGCGAAAAACACGTTTTCTGGTGTTTTCAGCACTCCACAGTGCGTTTGATATGCGGAAGCTGCGATATCTTCGGTATCGTTGTTGTTTCCAGCTGAGATATGCATTTTCAGTGATAATCTTCATGATTCTGCTGTTACAAATGTGCAGAATCACCGAAATCGCTGTTTTCGTGCTTTTGAATGCGAAAAACTCGTTTTCTGGTGTTTTCAGCACGCCGCAGAACGTTTGATATGCGGAAGCTGCGATATCTTTGGTATCGTTGTTGTTCCCAGCTGAGATATGCATTTTCAGTGATAATCTTCATGATTCTGCTGTTACAAGTGTTCAGAATCACCGAAATCGCTGTTTTCGTGCTATTGAATGCGAAAAACACGTTTTCTGGTGTTTTCAGCACTCCACAGTGCGTTTGATATGCGGAAACTGCCATATCTTCGGTATCGTTGTTGTTTCCAGCTGAGATATGCATTTTCAGTGATAATCTTCATGATTCTGCTGTTACAAGTGTGCAGAATCACCGAAATCGCTGTTTTCGTGCTATTGAATGCGAAAAACACGTTTTCAGGTGTTTTCAGCACTCCACAGTGCGTTTGTTATGCGGAAACTGCGATATCTTCGGTATCGTTGTTGTTTCCAGCTGAGATATGCATTTTCAGTGATAATCTTCCTGATTCTGCTGTTACAAGTGTGCAGAATCACCGAAATCGCTGTTTTCGTGCTATTGGATGCGAAAAACACGTTTTCTGGTGTTTTCAGGGCTCCACAGTGCGTTTGATATGCGGAAGCTGCGATATCTTCGGTATCGTTGTTGTTTCCAGCTGAGATATGCATTTTCAGTGATAATCTTCATGATTCTGCTGTTACAAATGTGCAGAATCACCGAAATCGCTGTTTTCGTGCTTTTGAATGCGAAAAACACGTTTTCTAGTGTTTTCAGCACGCCGCAGAACGTTTGGTATGCGGAAGCTGCGATATCTTCGGTATCGTTGTTGTTCCCAGCTGAGAAATGCATTTTCAGTGATAATCTTCATGATTCTGCTGTTACAAGTGTTCAGAATAACCGAAATCGCTGTTTTCGTACTATTGAATGCGAAAAACACGTTTTCTGGTGTTTTCAGCACTCCACAGTGCGTTTGATATGCGGAAACTGCCATATCTTCGGTATCGTTGTTGTTCCCAGCTGAGATATGCATTTTCAGTGATAATCTTCATGATTCTGCTGTTACAAGTGTGCAGAATCACCGAAATCGCTGTTTTCGTGCTATTGAATGCGAAAAACACGTTTTCAGGTGTTTTCAGCACTCCACAGTGCGTTTGTTATGCGGAAACTGCGATATCTTCGGTATCGTTGTTGTTTCCAGCTGAGATATGCATTTTCAGTGATAATCTTCATGATTCCGCTGTTACAAGTGTTCAGAATCACCGAAATCGCTGTTTTCGTGCTATTGAATGCGAAAAACACGTTTTCTGGTGTTTTCTGCACTCCACAGTTCGTTTGATATGCGGGAACCGCCATATCTTCGGTATCGTTGTTGTTTCCAGCTGAGATATGCATTTTCAGTGATAATCTTCATGATTCTGCTGTTACAAATGTGCAGAATCACCGAAATCGCTGTTTTCGTGCTATTGAATGCGAAAAACACGTTTTCTGGTGTTTTCAGCACTCCACAGTGCGTTTGATATGCGGAAGCTGCGATATCTTCGGTATCGTTGTTGTTTCCAGCTGAGATATGCATTTTCAGTGATAATCTTCATGATTCTGCTGTTACAAATGTGCAGAATCACCGAAATCGCTGTTTTCGTGCTTTTGAATGCGAAAAACTCGTTTTCTGGTGTTTTCAGCACGCCGCAGAACGTTTGATATGCGGAAGCTGCGATATCTTTGGTATCGTTGTTGTTCCCAGCTGAGATATGCATTTTCAGTGATAATCTTCATGATTCTGCTGTTACAAGTGTTCAGAATCACCGAAATCGCTGTTTTCGTGCTATTGAATGCGAAAAACACGTTTTCTGGTGTTTTCAGCACTCCACAGTGCGTTTGATATGCGGAAACTGCCATATCTTCGGTATCGTTGTTGTTTCCAGCTGAGATATGCATTTTCAGTGATAATCTTCATGATTCTGCTGTTACAAGTGTGCAGAATCACCGAAATCGCTGTTTTCGTGCTATTGAATGCGAAAAACACGTTTTCAGGTGTTTTCAGCACTCCACAGTGCGTTTGTTATGCGGAAACTGCGATATCTTCGGTATCGTTGTTGTTTCCAGCTGAGATATGCATTTTCAGTGATAATCTTCCTGATTCTGCTGTTACAAGTGTGCAGAATCACCGAAATCGCTGTTTTCGTGCTATTGGATGCGAAAAACACGTTTTCTGGTGTTTTCAGGGCTCCACAGTGCGTTTGATATGCGGAAGCTGCGATATCTTCGGTATCGTTGTTGTTTCCAGCTGAGATATGCATTTTCAGTGATAATCTTCATGATTCTGCTGTTACAAATGTGCAGAATCACCGAAATCGCTGTTTTCGTGCTTTTGAATGCGAAAAACACGTTTTCTAGTGTTTTCAGCACGCCGCAGAACGTTTGGTATGCGGAAGCTGCGATATCTTCGGTATCGTTGTTGTTCCCAGCTGAGAAATGCATTTTCAGTGATAATCTTCATGATTCTGCTGTTACAAGTGTTCAGAATAACCGAAATCGCTGTTTTCGTACTATTGAATGCGAAAAACACGTTTTCTGGTGTTTTCAGCACTCCACAGTGCGTTTGATATGCGGAAACTGCCATATCTTCGGTATCGTTGTTGTTCCCAGCTGAGATATGCATTTTCAGTGATAATCTTCATGATTCTGCTGTTACAAGTGTGCAGAATCACCGAAATCGCTGTTTTCGTGCTATTGAATGCGAAAAACACGTTTTCAGGTGTTTTCAGCACTCCACAGTGCGTTTGTTATGCGGAAACTGCGATATCTTCGGTATCGTTGTTGTTTCCAGCTGAGATATGCATTTTCAGTGATAATCTTCATGATTCCGCTGTTACAAGTGTTCAGAATCACCGAAATCGCTGTTTTCGTGCTATTGAATGCGAAAAACACGTTTTCTGGTGTTTTCTGCACTCCACAGTTCGTTTGATATGCGGGAACCGCCATATCTTCGGTATCGTTGTTGTTTCCAGCTGAGATATGCATTTTCAGTGATAATCTTCATGATTCTGCTGTTACAAATGTGCAGAATCACCGAAATCGCTGTTTTCGTGCTATTGAATGCGAAAAACACGTTTTCTGGTGTTTTCAGCACTCCACAGTGCGTTTGTTATGCGGAAACTGCGATATCTTCGGTATCGTTGTTGTTTCCAGCTGAGATATGCATTTTCAGTGATAATCTTCCTGATTCTGCTGTTACAAGTGTGCAGAATCACCGAAATCGCTGTTTTCGTGCTATTGAATGCGAAAAACACGTTTTCTGGTGTTTTCAGCACTCCACAGTGCGTTTGTTATGCGGAAACTGCGATATCTTCGGTATCGTTGTTGTTTCCAGCTGAGATATGCATTTTCAGTGATAATCTTCCTGATTCTGCTGTTACAAGTGTGCAGAATCACCGAAATCGCTGTTTTCGTGCTATTGGATGCGAAAAACACGTTTTCTGGTGTTTTCAGCACTCCACAGTGCGTTTGATATGCGGAAGCTGCGATATCTTCGGTATCGTTGTTGTTTCCAGCTGAGATATGCATTTTCAGTGATAATCTTCATGATTCTGCTGTTACAAGTGTGCAGAATCATCGAAATCGCTGTTTTCGTGCTATTGAATGCGAAAAACACGTTTTCAGGTGTTTTCAGCACTCCACAGTGCGTTTGTTATGCGGAAACTGCGATATCTTCGGTATCGTTGTTGTTTCCAGCTGAGATATGCATTTTCAGTGATAATCTTCATGATTCCGCTGTTACAAGTGTTCAGAATCACCGAAATCGCTGTTTTCGTGCTATTGAATGCGAAAAACACGTTTTCTGGTGTTTTCTGCACTCCACAGTTCGTTTGATATGCGGGAACCGCCATATCTTCGGTATCGTTGTTGTTTCCAGCTGAGATATGCATTTTCAGTGATAATCTTCATGATTCTGCTGTTACAAGTGTGCAGAATCACCGAAATCGCTGTTTTCGTGCTATTGGATGCGAAAAACACGTTTTCTGGTGTTTTCAGCACTCCACAGTGCGTTTGATATGCGGAAGCTGCGATATCTTCGGTATCGTTGTTGTTTCCAGCTGAGATATGCATTTTCAGTGATAATCTTCATGATTCTGCTGTTACAAATGTGCAGAATCACCGAAATCGCTGTTTTCGTGCTTTTGAATGCGAAAAACTCGTTTTCTGGTGTTTTCAGCACGCCGCAGAACGTTTGATATGCGGAAGCTGCGATATCTTTGGTATCGTTGTTGTTCCCAGCTGAGATATGCATTTTCAGTGATAATCTTCATGATTCTGCTGTTACAAGTGTTCAGAATCACCGAAATCGCTGTTTTCGTGCTATTGAATGCGAAAAACACGTTTTCTGGTGTTTTCAGCACTCCACAGTGCGTTTGATATGCGGAAACTGCCATATCTTCGGTATCGTTGTTGTTTCCAGCTCAGATATGCATTTTCAGTGATAATCTTCATGATTCTGCTGTTACAAGTGTGCAGAATCACCGAAATCGCTGTTTTCGTGCTATTGAATGCGAAAAACACGTTTTCAGGTGTTTTCAGCACTCCACAGTGCGTTTGTTATGCGGAACCTGCGATATCTTCGGTATCGTTGTTGTTTCCAGCTGAGATATGCATTTTCAGTGATAATCTTCATGATTCTGCTGTTACAAGTGTTCAGAATCACCGAAATCGCTTTTTTCGTTCTATTGAATGCGAAAAACACGTTTTCTGGAGTTTTCAGCACTCCACAGTTCGTTTGATATGCGGAAACTGCCATATCTTCGGTATCGTTGTTGTTTCCAGCTGAGATATGCATTTTCAGTGATAATCTTCATGATTCTGCTGTTACAAATGTGCAGAATCACCGAAATCGCTGTTTTCGTGCTTTTGAATGCGAAAAACACGTTTTCTGGTGTTTTCAGCACGCCACAGAACGTTTGACATGCGGAAACTGCGATATCTTCGTTATCGTTGTTGTTTCCAGCTGAGATATGCATTTTCAGTGATAATCTCTATGATTCTGCTGTTACAAGTGTGCAGAATCACCGAAATCGCTGTTTTCGTGCTATTGAATGCGAAAAACACGTTTTCTGGTGTTTTCATCACTCCACAGTGCGTTTGATATGCGGAAACTGCCATATCTTCGGTATCGTTGTTGTTTCCAGCTGAGATATGCATTTTCAGTGATAATCTTCATGATTCTGCTGTTACAAGTGTTCAGAATCACCGAAATCGCTGTTTTCGTGCTATTGAATGCGAAAAACACGTTTTCTGGTGTTTTCAGCACTCCACAGTGCGTTTGTTATGCGGAAACTGCGATATCTTCGGTATCGTTGTTGTTTCCAGCTGAGATATGCATTTTCAGTGATAATCTTCATGATTCTGCTGTTACAAGTGTGCAGAATCACTGAAATCGCTGTTTTCGTGCTATTGAATGCGAAAAACTCGTTTTCAGGTGTTTTCAGCACTCCACAGTGCGTTTGTTATGCGGAACCTGCGATATCTTCGGTATCGTTGTTGTTTCCAGCTGAGATATGCATTTTCAGTGATAATCTTCATGATTCTGCTGTTACAAGTGTTCAGAATCACCGAAATCGCTGTTTTCGTGCTATTGAATGCGAAAAACACGTTTTCTGGTGTTTTCAACACTCCACAGTTCGTTTGATATGCGGAAACTGCCATATCTTCGGTATCGTTGTTGTTTCCAGCTGAGATATGCATTTTCAGTGATAATCTTCATGATTCTGCTGTTACAAGTGTGCAGAATCACCGAAATCGCTGTTTTCGTGCTATTGAATGCGAAAAACACGTTTTCTGGTGTTTTCAGCACTGCACAGTGCGTTTGATATGCGGAAGCTGCAATATCTTCGGTGTCGTTGTTGTCTCCAGCTGAGATATGCATTTTCAGTGATAATCTTCATGATTCTGCTGTTACAAGTGTGCAGAATCACCGAAATCGCTGTTTTCGTGCTATTGAATGCGAAAAACACGTTTTCTGGTGTTTTCAGCACTCCACAGTGCGTTTGATATGCGGAAGCTGCGATATCTTCGGTATCGTTGTTGTTTCCAGCTGAGATATGCATTTTCAGTGATAATCTTTATGATTATGCTGTTACAAGTGTGCAGAATCACCGAAATCGCTGTTTTCGTGCTATTGGATGCGAAAGACACGTTTTCAGGTGTTTTCAGCACTCCACAGTGCGTTTCATATGCGGAAACTGCCATATCTTCGGTATCGTTGTTGTTTCCAGCTGAGATATGCATTTTCAGTCATAATCTTCATGATTCTGCTGTTACAAGTGTGCAGAATCACCGAAATCGCTGTTTTCGTGCTATTGAATGCGAAAAACACGTTTTCAGGTGTTTTCAGCACTCCACAGTGCGTTTGTTATGCGGAACCTGCGATATCTTCGGTATCGTTGTTGTTTCCAGCTGAGATATGCATTTTCAGTGATAATCTTCATGATTCTGCTGTTACAAGTGTTCAGAATCACCGAAATCGCTGTTTTCGTGCTATTGAATGCGAAAAACACGTTTTCTGGAGTTTTCAGCACTCCACAGTTCGTTTGATATGCGGAAACTGCCATATCTTCGGTATCGTTGTTGTTTCCAGCTGAGATATGCATTTTCAGTGATAATCTTCATGATTCTGCTGTTACAAGTGTTCAGAATCACCGAAATCGCTGTTTTCGTGCTATTGAATGCGAAAAACACGTTTTCTGGTGTTTTCAGCACTCCACAGTTCGTTTGATATGCGAAAACTGCCATATCTTCGGTATCGTTGTTGTTTCCAGCTGAGATATGCATTTTCAGTGATATTCTTCATGATTCTGCTGTTACAAGTGTGCAGAATCACCGAAATCGCTGTTTTCGTGCTATTGAATGCGAACAACACGTTTTCTGGTGTTTTCAGCACTCCACAGTGCGTTTGTTATGCGGAAACTGCGATATCTTCGGTATCGTTGTTGTTTCCAGCTGAGATATGCATTTTCAGTGATAACCTTCCTGATTCTGCTGTTACAAGTGTGCAGAATCACCGAAATCGCTGTTTTCGTGCTATTGGATGCGAAAAACACGTTTTCTGGTGTTTTCAGCACTCCACAGTGCGTTTGATATGCGGAAGCTGCGATATCTTCGGTATCGTTGTTGTTTCCAGCTGAGATATGCATTTTCAGTGATAATCTTCATGATTCTGCTGTTACAAATGTGCAGAATCACCGAAATCGCTGTTTTCGTGCTTTTGAATGCGAAAAACACGTTTTCTGGTGTATTCAGCACGCCGCAGAACGTTTGATATGCGGAAGCTGCGATATCTTCGGTATCGTTGTTGTTCCCAGCTGAGATATGCATTTTCAGTGATAATCTTCATGATTCTGCTGTTACAAGTGTTCAGAATCACCGAAATCGCTGTTTTCGTGCTATTGAATGCGAAAAACACGTTATCTGGTGTTTTCAGCACTCCACAGTTCGTTTGATATGCGGGAACCGCCATATCTTCGGTATCGTTGTTGTTTCCAGCTGAGATATGCATTTTCAGTGATAATCTTCATGATTCTGCTGTTACAAATGTGCAGAATCACCGAAATCGCTGTTTTCGTGCTATTGAATGCGAAAAACACGTTTTCTGGTGTTTTCAGCACTCCACAGTGCGTTTGTTATGCGGAAACTGCGATATCTTCGGTATCGTTGTTGTTTCCAGCTGAGATATGCATTTTCAGTGATAATCTTCCTGATTCTGCTGTTACAAGTGTGCAGAATCACCGAAATCGCTGTTTTCGTGCTATTGAATGCGAAAAACACGTTTTCTGGTGTTTTCAGCACTCCACAGTGCGTTTGTTATGCGGAAACTGCGATATCTTCGGTATCGTTGTTGTTTCCAGCTGAGATATGCATTTTCTACGATAATATTTGTGAGACCTCTGTCAGAAGTATGCAGAATCTTCGAGAACGCTCTTTTCGAGCTACTTAATGCGAGAAACACGTTTTCTGGTGTTTTCACCACACCACAGTTCGTTGGAGGTGCAGAACCGGAGATATCTTGGTTTTCGTGGGGTTTCAAGCTGAGATATGCATTTTCTGCGATAATCTTGGTGAGACCTCTGTCCGAAGTATGCTGAATCATCGAGATCGCACTTTTCGAGATAGTTAATGCGAGAAAAACCTTATCTGGTGTTTTCACCACTCCACAGTGCGTTTGATATGCAGAACCAGCGATATCTTGGCTTTCGTGGGGTTTCAAGCTGAGATATGCAATTTCTGCGATAATCTTGGTGAGACTTCTGTCCGAAGTATGCTTAATCATCGAGATCGCTCGTTTCGAGCTATTTAATGCGAGAAACACGTTATCTGGTGTTTTCAGCACTCCACAGTGCGCTTGATATGTAGAACCAGCGATATCTGGGTTTTCGTGGGGTTTCAAGCTGAGATATGCATTTTCTACGATAATCTTGGTGAGACTTCTGTCCGAAGTGTGCAGAATCATCGAGATCGCTCTTTTCGAGCTATTTAATGCGAGAAACACGTTTTCTGGGGTTTTCACCACACCACAGTTCGTTGGAGGTGCAGAACCGGAGATATCTTGGTTTTCGTGGGGTTTCAAGCTGAGATATGCATTTTCTGCGATAATCTTGGTGAGACCTCTGTCCGAAGTATGCTGAATCATCGAGATCGCACTTTTCGAGATAGCTAATGCGAGAAAAACCTTATCTGGTGTTTTCACCACTCCACAGTGCGTTTGATATGCAGAACCAGCGATATCTTGGCTTTCGTGGGGTTTCAAGCTGAGATATGCATTTTCTGTGATAATATTGGTGAGACTTCAGTCAGAAGTATGCTTAATCATCGAGATCGCTCGTTTCGAGCTATTTAATGCGAGAAACACGTTATCTGGTGTTTTCAGCACTCCACAGTGCGTTTGATATGTAGAACCAGCGATATCTGGGTTTTCGTGGGGTTTCAAGCTGAGATATGCATTTTCTACGATAATCTTGGTGAGACTTCTGTCCGAAGTGTGCAGAATCATCGAGATCGCTCTTTTCGAGCTATTTAATGCGAGAAACACGTTTTCTGGGGTTTTCACCACACCACAGTTCGTTGGAGGTGCAGAACCGGAGATATCTTGGTTTTCGTGGGGGTTCAAGCTGAGATATGCATTTTCTGCGATAATCTTGGTGTTTCATCTATGAGAAGTATGGAGAATCATCGAGAACTCTCTTTTCGAGCTATTTGATGCGAAAAAACAAGTTTTCTGGTGTTTTGACCTCTCCACAGTGCGTTTGATGTGTAGAGCCGCCGATAACTTGGTTTTCGTGGTGTTTCCAGCTGAGATATGCATTTTCTGCGATAATCTTGGTGTTTCATCTATGAGAAGTATGCAGGATGATCTAGATCGCTCGTTTCGAGCTATTTAATGCGAAAAAACAAGTTTTCTGGTGTTTTCAACATTCCACAGTGCGTTTGATATGCAGAACCGGCGATATCTTGATTTTCGTGGTGTTTCCAGCTGAGATATGCATTTTCAGCGATAATCTTGGTGTTTCATCTATGAGAAGTATGCAGAATCATCGAGAACTCTCTTTTCGAGCTATTTGATGCGAAAAAACAAGCTTTCTGGTGTTATGACCACTCCACAGTGCGTTTGATGTGTAGAGCCGCCGATAACTTGGTTTTCGTGGTGTTTCCAGCTGAGATATGCATTTTCTGCGATAATCTTGGTGTTTCATCTATGAGAAGTATGCAGGATCATCTAGATCGCTCGTTTCGAGATATTTAATGCGAAAAAACAAGTTTTCTGGTGTTTTCAACATTCCACAGTGCGTTTGATATGCAGAACCGGCGATATCTTGATTTTCGTGGTGTTTCCAGCTGAGATATGCATTTTCTGCGATAAGCTTGGTGAGTCTTCTGCCAGAAGTATGCAGAATCATCTAGATCGCTCTTTTCGTGCTATATAATGCGAGAAACACGTTTTCTGGTGTATTCTCCACTCCACAGTACGTTAGACATGCAGAACCGGAGATATCTTCGTTTCGGTCGGGTTTCAAGCTGAGATATGCATTTTCTACGATAATATTTGTGAGACCTCTGTCAGAAGTATGCAGAATCTTCGAGAACGCTCTTTTCGAGCTACTTAATGCGAGAAACACGTTTTCTGGTGTTTTCACCACTCCACAGTACGTTTGATGTGCAGAACCGGAGATATCTTGGTTTGCGCGTGGTTTCAAGCTGAGATATACATTTTCTGCGATAATCTTGGTGTTTCATCTATGAGAAGTATGCAGAATCATCAGGAACCCTCTTTTCGAGCTAGTTAATGCGAGTAACACGTTTTCTGGTGTTTTCACCACACCACAGTGCGTTTAATATGCAGAACCGGCGACATCTTGGTTTTCGTCGGGCTTCAAGCTGAGATATGCATTTTCTGCGATAATATTGGTGAGACTTCAATCAGAAGTATGCAGAATCTTCAAGATCGCTCGTTTCGAGCTATTTAATGCAAGAAACACGTTATCTGGTGTTTTGACCACTCCACAGGGCGTTTGATGTGCAGAACCGGCGATATCTTGGTTTTCGTGGGGTTTCCAGCTGAAATATGCATTTTCTGCGATAATCTTGGTGTTTCATCTATGAGGAGTATGCAGAATCATCCAGAACTCTCTTTTCGAGCTATTTGATGCGAAAAAACAAGTTCTCTGGTGTTTTGACCACTCCACAGTGCGTTTGATGTGTAGAGCCGCCGATAACTTGGTTTTCGTGGTGTTTCCAGCTGAGATATGCACTTTCTGCGATAATCTTGGTGTTTCATCTATGAGAAGTATGCAGGATCATCTAGATCGATCGTTTCGAGCTATTTACTGCGAAAAAACAAGTTTTCTGGTGTTTTCAACATTCCACAGTGCGTTTGATATGCAGAACCGGCGATATCTTGATTTTCGTGGTGTTTCCAGCTGAGATATGCATTTTCTGCGATAAGCATGGTGAGACCTCTGTCAGAAGTATGCAGAATCCTCGAGAACGCTCTTTTCGAGCTACTTAATGCGAGAAACACGTTTTCTGGTGTTTTCACCACTCCACAGTACGTTTGATGTGCAGAACCGGAGATATCTTGGTTTTCGTGAGGTTTCAAGCTGAGATATGCATTTTCAGTGATAATCTTGGTGTTTCATCTATAAGAAGTATGCAGAATCATCTAGATCGCTCGTTTCGAGCTATTTAATGCGAAAAAACTAGTTTTCTGGTGTTTTCAACATTCCACAGTGCGTTTGATATGCAGAACCGGCGATATCTTGATTTTCGTGGTGTTTCCAGCTGAGATATGCATTTTCTGCAATAAGCATGGTGAGACCTCTGTCAGAAGTATGCAGAATCCTCGAGAACGCTCTTTTCGAGCTACTTAATGCGAGAAACACGTTTTCTGGTGTTTTCACCACTCCACAGTACGTTTGATGTGCAGAACCAGCGATATCTGGGTTTTCGTGGGGTTTCAAGCTGAGATATGCATTTTCTACGATAATCTTGGTGAGACTTCTGTCCGAAGTGTGCAGAATCATCGAGATCGCTCTTTTCGAGCTATTTAATGCGAGAAACACGTTTTCTGGGGTTTTCACCACACCACAGTTCGTTGGAGGTGCAGAACCGGAGATATCTTGGTTTTCGTGGGGTTTCAAGCTGAGATATGCATTTTCTGCGATAATCTTGGTGAGACTTCTGTCCGAAGTATGCAGAGTCATCGAGATCGTACTTTTCGAGCTATGTAATGCGAGAAACACGTTTTCTGGGGTTTTCACCACTCCACAGTTCGTTGGATATGCAGAACAGGAGATATCTTGGTTTTCGTGGGGTTTCTAGCAGAGATATTCATTTTCTGCGATAATCATGGTGAGACTTCTGTCCGAAGTATGCTTAATCATCGAGATCGCTCGTTTCGAGCTATTTAATGCGAGAAACACGTTATCTGGTGTTTTCACCACTCCACAGTGCGTATGATATGCAGAACCGACGATATCTTGGTTTTCGTGGGGTTTCATGCTCAGATATGCATTTTATGCGATAATCTTGGTGAGACTTCTGTCCGAAGTATGCTTAATCATCGAGATCGCCCGTTTCGAGCTATTTAATGCGAGAAACACGTTATCTGGTGTTTTCAGCACTCCACAGTGCGTTTGATATGTAGAACCAGCGATATCTGGGTTTTCGTGGGGTTTCAAGTTGAGATATGCATTTTCTACGATAATCTTGGTGAGACTTCTGTCCGAAGTGTGCAGAATCATCGAGATCGCTCATTTCGAGCTATTTAATGCGAGAAACACGTTTTCTGGGGTTTTCACCACACCACAGTTTGTTGGAGGTGCAGAACCGGAGATATCTTGGTTTTCGTGGGGTTTCAAGCTGAGATATGCATTTTCTGCGATAATCTTGGTGAGACCTCTGCCCGAAGTATGCTGAATCATCGAGATCGCACTTTTCGAGATAGTTAATGCTAGAAAAACCTTATCTGGTGTTTTCACCACTCCACAGTGTGTTTGATATGCAGAACCAGCGATATCTTGGCTTTCGTGGGGTTTCAAGCTGAGATATGCATTTTCTGCGATAATATTGGTGAGATTTCAGTCAGAAGTATGCAGAATCATCTATATCGCTCGTTTCGAGCTATTTAATGCGAGAAACACGTTATCTGGTGTTTTCAGCACTCCACAATGCGTTTGATATGTAGAACCAGCGATATCTGGGTTTTCGTGGGGTTTCAAGTTGAGATATGCATTTTCTACGATAATCTTGGTGAGACTTCTGTCCGAAGTATGCAGAGTCATCGAGATCGTACTTTTCGAGCTATTTAATGCGAGAAACACGTTTTCTGGGGTTTTCACCACTCCACAGTTCGTTTGATATGCAGAACAGGAGATATCTTGGTTGTCGTTGGGTTTCAAGCTGAGATATGCATTTTCTGCGATAATCTTGGTGAGACCTCTGTCCGAAGTATGCTGAATCATCGAGATCGCACTTTTCGAGATAGTTAATGCTAGAAAAACCTTATCTGGTGTTTTCACCACTCCACAGTGCGTTTGATATGCAGAACCAGCGATATCTTGGCTTTCGTGGGGTTTCAAGCTGAGATATGCATTTTCTGCGATAATATTGGTGAGATTTCAGTCAGAAGTATGCAGAATCATCTATATCGCTCGTTTCGAGCTATTTAATGCGAAAAAACAAGTTTTCTGGGGTTTTCACCACACCACAGTTTGTTGGAGGTGCAGAACCGGAGATATCTTGGTTTTCGTGGGGTTTCAAGCTGAGATATGCATTTTCTGCGATAATCTTGGTGAGACCTCTGTCCGAAGTATGCTTAATCATCGAGATCGCTCTATTCGAGCTATTTAATGCGAGAAACACGTTATCTGGTGTTTTCAGCACTCCACAGTGCGTTTGATATGCAGAACCAGCGATATCTTGGTTTTCGTGGGGATTCAAGCTGAGATATGCATTTTCTGCGATAATCTTGGTGAGTGTTCTGTCAGAAGTATGCAGAATCATCGAGATCGCTCGTTTCGAGCTATTTAATGCGAAAAAACAAGTTTTCTGGTGTTTTCAACATTCCACAGTGCGTTTGATATGCAGAACCGGCGATATCTTGATTTTCGTGGTGTTTCCAGCTGAGATATGCATTTTCTGCGATAATCTTGGTGTTTCATCTATGAGAAGTATGCAGAATCACCTAGATCGCTCGTTTAGAGCTATTTAATGCGAAAAAACAAGTTTTCTGGTGTTTTCACCACTCCATAGTGCGTTTGATATGCAGAACCGGCGATATCTTGGTTTTCGTGGGGTTTCCAGCTGAAATATGCATTTTCTGCGATAATCTTGGTGTTTCATCTATGAGAAGTATGCAGAATCATCGAGAATTCTCTTTTCGAGCTATTTAATGCGAAAAGCAAGTTTTCTGGTGTTTTGACCACTCCACAGTGCGTTTGATATGTAGAGCCGCCGCTAACTTGGTTTTCGTGGGGTTTCCAGCTGAAATATGCATTTTCTGCGATAATCTTGGTGTTTCATCTATGAGAAGTATGCAGAATCATCCAGAACGCTCTTTTCGAGCTAGTCAATGCGAGTAACACGTTATCTCGTTGTTTTCACCACTCCACAGTGCGTTTGAAATGCAGAACCGGCGACATCTTGATTTTCGTGAGGTTTCAAGCTGAGATATGCATTTTCTGCGATAATATTGGTGAGACTTCTGTCCAAAGTATGCTTAATCATCGAGATCGCTCTATTCGAGCTATTTAATGCGAGAAACACGTTATCTGGTGTTTTCAGCACTCCACAGTGCGTTTGATATGCAGAACCAGCGATATCTTGGTTTTCGTGGGGTTTCCAGCTGAAATATGCATTTTCTGCGATAATCTTGGTGTTTCATCTATGAGAAGTATGCAGAATCATCGAGAACTCTCTTTTCGAGCTATTTGATGCGAAAAAACAAGTTCTCTGGTGTTTTGACCACTCCACAGTGCGTTTGATGTGTAGAGCCGCCGATAACTTGGTTTTCGTGGTGTTTCCAGCTGAGATATGCACTTTCTGCGATAATCTTGGTGTTTCATCTATGAGAAGTATGCAGGATCATCTAGATCGATCGTTTCGAGCTATTTACTGCGAAAAAACAAGTTTTCTGGTGTTTTCAACATTCCACAGTGCGTTTGATATGCAGAACCGGCGATATCTTGATTTTCTTGGTGTTTCCAGCTGAGATATGCATTTTCTGCGATATGCTTGGTGAGACCTCTGTCAGAAGTATGCAGAATCGTCGAGAACGCTCATTTAGAGCTACTTAATGCGAGAAACACGTTTTCTGGTGTTTTCAGCACTCCACAGTGCGTTTGATATGCAGAACCGGCGACATCTTGATTTTCGTGATGTTTCTAGCTGAGATATGCATTTTCTGCGATAATATTGTTGAGACTTCAGTCCGAAGTATGCAGAATCATCTAGATCGCTCGTTTCGAGCTATTTAATGCGAAAAAAACATGTTTTCTGTTGTTTTGACCACGCCACAGTGCGTTTGATATGTAGAGCTGCCGATAACTTGGTTTTCGTGGGGTTTCCAGCTGAAATATGCATTTTCTGCGATAATCTTGGTGAATCTTCTGTCAGAAGTATGCAGAATCATCTAGATCGCTCTTTTCGAGCTATTGAATGCGAGAAACACGTTTGCTGGTGTATTCACCACTCCACAGTAAGTTTGATATGCAGAACCGGCGACATCGTCGTTTTCGTCGGGTTTCAAGCTGAGATATGCATTTTCTGCGATAATCGTGGTGAGACTTCTGTCCGAAGTATGCTTAATCATCGAGATCGCTCGTTTCGAGCTATTTAATGCGAGAAACACGTTATCTGGTGTTTTCACCACTCCACAGTGCGTTTGATATGCAGAACCGGCGACATCTTGATTTTCGTGATGTTTCTAGCTGAGATATGCATTTTCTGCGATAATCTTGGTGAGACTACTGTCCGAAGTATGCTTACTCATCGAGATCGCTTGTTTCGAGCTATTTAATGCGAGAAACACGTTATCTGGTGTTTTCACCACTCCACAGTGCGTTTGATATGCAGAACCGGCGATATCTTGATTTTCGTGGTGTTTCCAGCTGAGATATGCATTTTCTGCGATAATCTTGGTGTTTCATCTATGAGAAGTATGCAGAATCATCTAGATCGCTCGTTTCGAGCTATTTAATGCGAAAAAACAAGTTTTCTGGTGTTTTCAACATTCCACAGTGCGTTTGATATGCAGAACCGGCGATAACTTGGTTTTCGTGGGGTGTCCAGCTGAAATATGCATTTTCTGCGATAATCTTTGCGTTTCATCTATGAGAAATATGCAGAATCATCCAGAACGCTCTTTTCGTGCTAGTTAATGCGAGTAACACGTTTTCTGATGTTTTTACCACTCCACAGTGCGTTTGATATGTAGAGCCGCCGATAACTTGGTTTTCGTGGGGTGTCCAGCTGAAATATGCATTTTCTGCGATAATCTTTGTGTTTCATCTATGGGAAATATGCAGAATCATCCAGAACGCACTTTTCGTGCTAGTTAATGCGAGTAACACGTTTTCTGGTGTTTTTACCACTCCACAGTGCGTTTGATATGTAGAGCCGCCGATAACTTGGTTTTCGTGGGGTTTCCAGCTGAAATATGCATTTTCTGCGATAATCTTGGTGTTTCATCTATGAGAAGTATGCAGAATCATCGAGAACTCTCTTTTCGAGCTATTTAATGCGAAAAACACGTTTTCTGGTGTTTTCAGCACTCCACAGTGCGTTTGATATGCGGAAACTGCCATATCTTCGGTATCGTTGTTGTTTCCAGCTGAGATATGCATTTTCAGTGATAATCTTCATGATTCTGCTGTTACAAATGTGCAGAATCACTGAAATCGCTGTTTTCGTGCTATTGAATGCGAAAAACACGTTTTCTGGTGTTTTCAGCACTCCACAGTGCGTTTGATATGCGGAAACTGCCATATCTTCGGTATCGTTGTTGTTTCCAGCTGAGATATGCATTTTCAGTGATAATCTTCATGATTCTGCTGTTACAAGTGTGCAGAATCACCGAAATCGCTGTTTTCGTGCTATAGAATGCGAAAAACACGTTTTCTGGTGTTTTCAGCACGCCACAGAACGTTTGACATGCGGAAACTGCGATATCTTCGGTATCGTTGTTGTTTCCAGCTGAGATATGCATTTTCAGTGATAATCTCCATGATTCTACTGTTACAAGTGTGCAGAATCACCGAAATCGCTGTTTTCGTGCTATTGAATGCGAAAAACACGTTTTATGGTGTTTTCAGCACTGCACAGTGCGTTTGATATGCGGAAGCTGCGATATCTTCGGTATCGTTGTTGTCTCCAGCTGAGATATGCATTTTCAGTGATAATCTTCATGATTCTGCTGTTACAAATGTGCAGAATCACCGAAATCGCTGTTTTCGTGCTATTGAATGCGAAAAACACGTTTTCTGGTGTTTTCAGCACGCCACAGCACGTTTGACATGCGGAAACTGCGATATCTTCGGTATCGTTGTTGTTTCCAGCTGAGATATGCATTTTCAGTGATAATCTTCGTGATTCTGCTGTTACAAGTGTGCAGAATCACCGAAATCGCTGTTTTCGTGCTATTGAATGCGAAAAACACGTTTCCTGGTGTTTTCAGCACTCCACAGTGCGCTTGATATGCGGAAGCTGCGATATCTTCGGTATCGTTGTTGTTTCCAGCTGAGATATGCATTTTCAGTGATAATCTTCATGATTCTGCTGTTACAAGTGTTCAGAATCACCGAAATCGCTGTTTTCGTGCTATTGAATGCGAAAAACACGTTTTCTCGTGTTTTCAGCACGCCACAGAACGTTTGATATGCGGAAGCTGCGATATCTTCGGTATCGTTGTTGTTTCCAGCTGAGATATGCATTTTCAGTGATGATCTTCCTGATTCTGCTGTTACAAGTGTGCAGAATCACCGAAATCGCTGTTTTCGTGCTATTGGATGCGAAAAACACGTTTTCTGGTGTTTTCAGCACTCCACAGTGTGTTTGATATGCGGAAACTGCGATATCTTCGGCATCGTTGTTGTTTCCAGCTGAGATATGCATTTTCAGTGAGCATCTTCATGATTCTGCTGTTACAAGTGTGCAGAATCACCGAAATCGCTGTTTTCGTGCTATTGGATGCGAAAAACACGTTTTCTGGTGTTTTCAGCACTGCACAGTGCGTTTGATATGCGGAAGCTGCGATATCTTCGGTATCGTTGTTGTCTCCAGTTGAGATATGCATTTTCAGTGATAATCTTTATGATTCTGCAGTTACAAGTGTGCAGAATCACCGAAATCGCTGTTTTCGTGCTATTGGATGCGAAAAACACGTTTTCTGGTGTTTTCAGCACTCCACAGTGCGTTTGATATGCGGAAGCTGCGAAATCTTCGGTATCGTTGTTGTTTCCAGCTGAGATATGCATTTTCAGTGATAATCTTCATGATTCTGCTGTTACAAGTGTTCAGAATCACCGAAATCGCTGTTTTCGTGCTATTGAATGCGAAAATCACGTTTTCTGGTGTTTTCAGCACGCCACAGAACGTTTGACATGCGGAAACTGCCATATCTTCGGTATCGTTGTTGTTTCCAGCTGAGATATGCATTTTCAGTGATAATCTTCGTGATTCTGCTGTTACAAATGTGCAGAATCACCGAAATCGCTGTTTTCGTGCTATTGAATGCGAAAAACACGTTTTCTGGTGTTTTCAGCACGCCACAGAACGTTTGACATGCGGAAACTGCGATATCTTCGGTATCGTTGTTGTTTCCAGCTGAGATATGCATTTTCAGTGATAATCTTCGTGATTCTGCTGTTACAAGTGTGCAGAATCACCGAAATCGCTGTTTTCGTGCTATTGAATGCGAAAAACACGTTTCCTGGTGTTTTCAGCACTCCACAGTGCGCTTGATATGCGGAAGCTGCGATATCTTCGGTATCGTTGTTGTTTCCAGCTGAGATATGCATTTTCAGTGATAATCTTCATGATTCTGCTGTTACAAGTGTTCAGAATCACCGAAATCGCTGTTTTCGAGCTATTGAATGCGAAAATCACGTTTTCTGGTGTTTTCTGCACTCCACAGTGCGTTTGATATGCGGAAACTGCGATATCTTCGGTATCGTTGTTGTTTCCAGCTGAGATATGCATTATGAGTGATAATCTTCATGATTCTGCTGTTACAAGTGAGCAGCAACACCGAAGTCGCTGTTTTCGTGCTATTGAATATGAAAAACACGTTTTCTGGTGTTTTCAGCACGCCACAGAACGTTTGACATGCGGAAACTGCGATATCTTCGGTATCGTTGTTGTTTCCAGCTGAGATATGCATTTTCAGTGATAATCTCCATGATTCTACTGTTACAAGTGTGCAGAATCACCGAAATCGCTGTTTTCGTGCTATTGAATGCGAAAAACACGTTTTCTGGTGTTTTCAGCACTGCACAGTGCGTTTGATATGCGGAAGCTGCGATATCTTCGGTATCGTTGTTGTCTCCAGCTGAGATATGCATTTTCAGTGATAATCTTCATGATGCTGCTGTTACAAATGTGCAGAATCACCGAAATCGCTGTTTTCGTGCTATTGAATGCGAAAAACACGTTTTCTGGTGTTTTCAGCACGCCACAGAACGTTTGACATGCGGAAACTGCGATATCTTCGGTATCGTTGTTGTTTCCAGCTGAGATATGCATTTTCAGTGATAATCTTCATGATTCTGCTGTTACAAATGTGCAGAATCACCGATATCGCTGTTTTCGTGCTATTGAATGCGAAAAACACGTTTTCTGGTGTTTTCAGCACTCCACAGTACGTTTGATATGCGGAAACTGCCATATCTTCGGTATCGTTGTTGTTTCCAGCTGAGATATGCATTTTCAGTGATAATCTTCATGATTCTGCTGTTACAAGTGTGCAGAATCACCGAAATCGCTGTTTTCGTGCTATAGAATGCGAAAAACACGTTTTCTGGTGTTTTCAGCACGCCACAGAACGTTTGACATGCGGAAACTGCGATATCTTCGGTATCGTTGTTGTTTCCAGCTGAGATATGCATTTTCAGTGATAATCTTCATGATTCTGCTGTTACAAGTGAGCTGCAACACCGAAGTCGCTGTTTTCGTGCTATTGAATATGAAAAACACGTTTTCTGGTGTTTTCAGCACTCCACAGTGCGTTTGATATGCGGAAGCTGCGATATCTTCGGTATCGTTGTTGTCTCCAGCTGAGATATGCATTTTCAGTGATAATCTTCATGATTCTGCTGTTACAAATGTGCAGAATCACCGAAATCGCTGTTTTCGTGCTATTGAATGCAAAAAACACGTTTTCTGGTGTTTTCAGCACGCCACAGAACGTTTGACATGCGGAAACTGCGATATCTTCGGTATCGTTGTTGTTTCCAGCTGAGATATGCATTTTCAGTGATAATCTTCATGATTCTGCTGTTACAAGTGAGCAGCAACACCGAAGTCGCTGTTTTCGTGCTATTGAATATGAAAAACACGTTTTCTGGTGTTTTCAGCACTCCACAGTGCGTTTGATATGCGGAAGCTGAGATATCTTCGGTATCGTTGTTGTTTCCAGCTGAGATATGCATTTTCAGTGATAATCTTCATGATTCTGCTGTTACAAGTGAGCAGCAACACCGAAGTCGCTGTTTTCGTGCTATTGAATATGAAAAACACGTTTTCTGGTGTTTTCAGCACTCCACAGTGCGTTTGATATGCGGAAGCTGAGATATCTTCGGTATCGTTGTTGTTTCCAGCTGAGATATGCATTTTCAGTGATAATCTTCATGATTCTGCTGTTACAAGTGTGCAGAATCACCGAAATCGCTGTTTTCGTGCTATTGGATGCGAAAAACACGTTTTCTGGTGTTTTCAGCACTCCACAGTGCGTTTGATATGCGGAAACTGCCATATCTTCGGTATCGTTGTTGTTTCCAGCTGAGATATGCATTTTCAGTGATAATCTTCATGATTCTGCTGTTACAAGTGTTCAGAATCACCGAAATCGCTGTTTTCGTGCTATTGAATGCGAAAAACACGTTTTCTGGTGTTTTCAGCACGCCACAGAACGTTTGATATGCGGAAGCTGCGAAATCTTCGGTATCGTTGTTGTTTCCAGCTGAGATATGCATTTTCAGTGATAATCTTCATGATTCTGCTGTTACAAGTGTTCAGAATCACCGAAATCGCTGTTTTCGTTGCTATTGAATGCGAAAATCACGTTTTCTGGTGTTGTCAGCACTCCACAGTGCGTTTGATATGCGGAAACTGCGATATCTTCGGTATCGTTGTTGTTTCCAGCTGAGATATGCATTATGAGTGATAATCTTCATGATTCTGCTGTTACAAGTGTGCAGAATCACCGAAATCGCTGTTTTCGTGCTTTTGAATGCGAAAAACACGGTTTCTGGTGTTTTCAGCACGCCACAGAACGTTTGATATGCGGAAGCTGCGATATCTTCGGTATGGTTGTTGTTTCCAGCTGAGATATGCATTTTCAGTGATAATCTTCATGATTCTGCTGTTACAAGTGTTCAGAATCACCGAAATCGCTGTTTTCGTGCTGTTGAATGCGAAAAACACGTTTTCTGGTGTTTTCAGCACGCCACAGAACGTTTGACATGCGGAAACTGCCATATCTTCGGTATCGTTGTTGTTTCCAGCTGAGATATGCATTTTCAGTGATAATCTTCGTGATTCTGCTGTTACAAGTGTGCAGAATCACCGAAATCGCTGTTTTCGTGCTATTGAATGCGAAAAACACGTTTCCTGGTGTTTTCAGCACTCCACAGTGCGCTTGATATGCGGAAGCTGCGATATCTTCGGTATCGTTGTTGTTTCCAGCTGAGATATGCATTTTCAGTGATAATCTTCATGATTCTGCTGTTACAAGTGTTCAGAATCACCGAAATCGCTGTTTTCGTGCTATTGAATGCGAAAAACACGTTTTCTCGTGTTTTCAGCACGCCACAGAACGTTTGATATGCGGAAGCTGCGATATCTTCGGTATCGTTGTTGTTTCCAGCTGAGATATGCATTTTCAGTGATGATCTTCCTGATTCTGCTGTTACAAGTGTGCAGAATCACCGAAATCGCTGTTTTCGTGCTATTGGATGCGAAAAACACGTTTTCTGGTGTTTTCAGCACTCCACAGTGTGTTTGATATGCGGAAACTGCGATATCTTCGGCATCGTTGTTGTTTCCAGCTGAGATATGCATTTTCAGTGAGCATCTTCATGATTCTGCTGTTACAAGTGTGCAGAATCACCGAAATCGCTGTTTTCGTGCTATTGGATGCGAAAAACACGTTTTCTGGTGTTTTCAGCACTGCACAGTGCGTTTGATATGCGGAAGCTGCGATATCTTCGGTATCGTTGTTGTCTCCAGTTGAGATATGCATTTTCAGTGATAATCTTTATGATTCTGCAGTTACAAGTGTGCAGAATCACCGAAATCGCTGTTTTCGTGCTATTGGATGCGAAAAACACGTTTTCTGGTGTTTTCAGCACTCCACAGTGCGTTTGATATGCGGAAGCTGCGAAATCTTCGGTATCGTTGTTGTTTCCAGCTGAGATATGCATTTTCAGTGATAATCTTCATGATTCTGCTGTTACAAGTGTTCAGAATCACCGAAATCGCTGTTTTCGTGCTATTGAATGCGAAAATCACGTTTTCTGGTGTTTTCAGCACGCCACAGAACGTTTGACATGCGGAAACTGCCATATCTTCGGTATCGTTGTTGTTTCCAGCTGAGATATGCATTTTCAGTGATAATCTTCGTGATTCTGCTGTTACAAGTGTGCAGAATCACCGAAATCGCTGTTTTCGTGCTATTGAATGCGAAAAACACGTTTCCTGGTGTTTTCAGCACTCCACAGTGCGTTTGATATGCGGAAACTGCCATATCTTCGGTATCGTTGTTGTTTCCAGCTGAGATATGCATTTTCAGTGATAATCTTCATGATTCTGCTGTTACAAGTGTTCAGAATTACCGAAATCGCTGTTTTCGTGCTATTGAATGCGAAAAACACGTTTTCTGGTGTTTTCAGCACGCCACAGAACGTTTGACATGCGGAAACTGCCATATCTTCGGTATCGTTGTTGTTTCCAGCTGAGATATGCATTTTCAGTGATAATCTTCGTGATTCTGCTGTTACAAGTGTGCAGAATCACCGAAATCGCTGTTTTCGTGCTATTGAATGCGAAAAACACGTTTCCTGGTGTTTTCAGCACTCCACAGTGCGTTTGATATGCGGAAACTGCCATATCTTCGGTATCGTTGTTGTTTCCAGCTGAGATATGCATTTTCAGTGATAATCTTCATGATTCTGCTGTTACAAGTGTTCAGAATCACCGAAATCGCTGTTTTCGTGCTATTGAATGCGAAAAACACGTTTTCTGGTGTTTTCAGCACGCCACAGAACGTTTGATATGCGGAAGCTGCGATATCTTCGGTATCGTTGTTGTTTCCAGCTGAGATATGCATTTTCAGTGATGATCTTCCTGATTCTGCTGTTACAAGTGTGCAGAATCACCGAAATCGCTGTTTTCGTGCTATTGGATGCGAAAAACACGTTTTCTGGTGTTTTCAGCACTCCACAGTGTGTTTGATATGCGGAAACTGCGATATCTTCGGCATCGTTGTTGTTTCCAGCTGAGATATGCATTTTCAGTGAGCATCTTCATGATTCTGCTGTTACAAGTGTGCAGAATCACAGAAATCGCTGTTTTCGTGCTATTGGATGCGAAAAACACGTTTTCTGGTGTTTTCAGCACTGCACAGTGCGTTTGATATGCGGAAGCTGCGATATCTTCGGTATCGTTGTTGTCTCCAGTTGAGATATGCATTTTCAGTGATAATCTTTATGATTCTGCAGTTACAAGTGTGCAGAATCACCGAAATCGCTGTTTTCGTGCTATTGGATGCGAAAAACACGTTTTCTGGTGTTTTCAGCACTCCACAGTGCGTTTGATATGCGGAAGCTGCGAAATCTTCGGTATCGTTGTTGTTTCCAGCTGAGATATGCATTTTCAGTGATAATCTTCATGATTCTGCTGTTACAAGTGTTCAGAATCACCGAAATCGCTGTTTTCGTGCTATTGAATGCGAAAATCACGTTTTCTGGTGTTTTCAGCACGCCACAGAACGTTTGACATGCGGAAACTGCCATATCTTCGGTATCGTTGTTGTTTCCAGCTGAGATATGCATTTTCAGTGATAATCTTCGTGATTCTGCTGTTACAAGTGTGCAGAATCACCGAAATCGCTGTTTTCGTGCTATTGAATGCGAAAAACACGTTTCCTGGTGTTTTCAGCACTCCACAGTGCGTTTGATATGCGGAAACTGCCATATCTTCGGTATCGTTGTTGTTTCCAGCTGAGATATGCATTTTCAGTGATAATCTTCATGATTCTGCTGTTACAAGTGTTCAGAATTACCGAAATCGCTGTTTTCGTGCTATTGAATGCGAAAAACACGTTTTCTGGTGTTTTCAGCACGCCACAGAACGTTTGACATGCGGAAACTGCCATATCTTCGGTATCGTTGTTGTTTCCAGCTGAGATATGCATTTTCAGTGATAATCTTCGTGATTCTGCTGTTACAAGTGTGCAGAATCACCGAAATCGCTGTTTTCGTGCTATTGAATGCGAAAAACACGTTTCCTGGTGTTTTCAGCACTCCACAGTGCGTTTGATATGCGGAAACTGCCATATCTTCGGTATCGTTGTTGTTTCCAGCTGAGATATGCATTTTCAGTGATAATCTTCATGATTCTGCTGTTACAAGTGTTCAGAATCACCGAAATCGCTGTTTTCGTGCTATTGAATGCGAAAAACACGTTTTCTGGTGTTTTCAGCACGCCACAGAACGTTTGATATGCGGAAGCTGCGAAATCTTCGGTATCGTTGTTGTTTCCAGCTGAGATATGCATTTTCAGTGATAATCTTCATGATTCTGCTGTTACAAGTGTTCAGAATCACCGAAATCGCTGTTTTCGTGCTATTGAATGCGAAAATCACGTTTTCTGGTGTTTTCTGCACTCCACAGTGCGTTTGATATGCGGAAACTGCGATATCTTCGGTATCGTTGTTGTTTCCAGCTGAGATATGCATTATGAGTGATAATCTTCATGATTCTGCTGTTACAAGTGTGCAGAATCTCCGATATCGCTGTTTTCGTGCTATTGGATGCGAAAAACACGTTTTCTGGTGTTTTCAGCACTCCACAGTGCGCTTGATATGCGGAAGCTGCGATATCTTCGGTATCGTTGTTGTTTCCAGCTGAGATATGCATTTTCAGTGATAATCTTCATGATTCTGCTGTTACAAATGTGCAGAATCACCGAAATCGCTGTTTTCGTGCTTTTGAATGCGAAAAACACGTTTTCTGGTGTTTTCAGCACGCCACAGAACGTTTGATATGCGGAAGCTGCGATATCTTCGGTATCGTTGTTGTTTCCAGCTGTGATATGCATTTTCAGTGATGATCTTCCTGATTCTGCTGTTACAAGTGTGCAGAATCACCGAAATCGCTGTTTTCGTGCTATTGGATGCGAAAAACACGTTTTCTGGTGTTTTCAGCACTCCACAGTGTGTTTGATATGCGGAAGCTGCGATATCTTCGGTATCGTTGTTGTTTCCAGCTGAGATATGCATTATGAGTGATAATCTTCATGATTCTGCTGTTACAAGTGTGCAGAATCACCGATATCGCTGTTTTCGTGCTATTGGATGCGAAAAACACGTTTTCTGGTGTTTTCAGCACTCCACAGTGCGCTTGATATGCGGAAGCTGCGATATCTTCGGTATCGTTGTTGTTTCCAGCTGAGATATGCATATTCAGTGATAATCTTCATGATTCTGCTGTTACAAGTGTTCAGAATCACCGAAATCGCTGTTTTCGTGCTATTGAATGCGAAAAACACGTTTTCTGGTGTTTTCAGCACGCCACAGAACGTTTGATATGCGGAAGCTGCGATATCTTCGGTATCGTTGTTGTTTCCAGCTGAGATATGCATTTTCAGTGATGATCTTCCTGATTCTGCTGTTACAAGTGTGCAGAATCACCGAAATCGCTGTTTTCGTGCTATTGGATGCGAAAAACACGTTTTCTGGTGTTTTCAGCACTCCACAGTGTGTTTGATATGCGGAAGCTGCGATATCTTCGGTATCGTTGTTGTTTCCAGCTGAGATATGCATTTTCAGTGATAATCTTCATGATTCTGCTGTTACAAGTGTTCAGAATCACCGAAATCGCTGTTGTCGTGCTATTGAATGCGAAAAACACGTTTTGTGGTGTTTTCAGCACGCCACAGAACGTTTGATATGCGGAAGCTGCGAAATCTTCGGTATCGTTGTTGTTTCCAGCTGAGATATGCATTTTCAGTGATAATCTTCATGATTCTGCTGTTACAAGTGTTCAGAATCACCGAAATCGCTGTTTTCGTGCTATTGAATGCGAAAATCACGTTTTCTGGTGTTTTCAGCACTCCACAGTGCGTTTGATATGCGGAAACTGCGATATCTTCGGTATCGTTGTTGTTTCCAGCTGAGATATGCATTATGAGTGATAATCTTCATGATTCTGCTGTTACAAGTGTGCAGAATCACCGATATCGCTGTTTTCGTGCTATTGGATGCGAAAAACACGTTTTCTGGTGTTTTCAGCACTCCATAGTGCGCTTGATATGCGGAAGCTGCGATATCTTCGGTATCGTTGTTGTTTCCAGCTGAGATATGCATTTTCAGTGATAATCTTCATGATTCTGCTGTTACAAATGTGCAGAATCACCGAAATCGCTGTTTTCGTGCTTTTGAATGCGAAAAACACGTTTTCTGGTGTTTTCAGCACGCCACAGAACGTTTGATATGCGGAAGCTGCGATATCTTCGGTATCGTTGTTGTTTCCAGCTGAGATATGCATTTTCAGTGATGATCTTCCTGATTCTGCTGTTACAAGTGTGCAGAATCACCGAAATCGCTGTTTTCGTGCTATTGGATGCGAAAAACACGTTTTCTGGTGTTTTCAGCACTCCACAGTGTGCTTGATATGCGGAAGCTGCGATATCTTCGGTATCGTTGTTGTTTCCAGCTGAGATATGCATTTTCAGTGATAATCTTCATGATTCTGCTGTTACAAGTGTGCAGAATCACCGAAATCGCTGTTTTCGTGCTATTGAATGCGAAAAACACGTTTTCTGGTGTTTTCAGCACTCCACAGTGCGTTTGTTATGCGGAAACTACGATATCTTCGGTATCGTTGTTGTTTCCAGCTGAGATATGCATTTTCAGTGATGATCTTCCTGATTCTGCTGTTACAAGTGTGCAGAATCACCGAAATCGCTGTTTTCGTGCTATTGGATGCGAAAAACACGCTTTCTGGTGTTTTCAGCACTCCACAGTGTGTTTGATATGCGGAAGCTGCGATATCTTCGGTATCGTTGTTGTTTCCAGCTGAGATATGCATTTTCAGTGATAATCTTCATGATTCTGCTGTTACAAGTGTGCAGAATCACCGAAATCGCTGTTTTCGTGCTTTTGAATGCGAAAAACACGTTTTATGGTGTTTTCAGCACTCCACAGTGCGTTTGATATGCGGAAACTGCCATATCTTCGGCATCGTTGTTGTTTCCAGCTGAGATATGCATTTTCAGTGAGCATCTTCATGATTCTGCTGTTACAAGTGTGCAGAATCACCGAAATCGCTGTTTTCGTGCTATTGGATGCGAAAAACACGTTTTCTGGTGTTTTCAGCACTGCACAGTTGCTTTGATATGCGGAAGCTGCGATATCTTCGGTATCGTTGTTGTCTCCAGTTGAGATATGCATTTTCAGTGATAATCTTTATGATTCTGCAGTTACAAGTGTGCAGAATCACCGAAATCGCTGTTTTCGTGCTATTGGATGCGAAAAACACGTTTTCTGGTGTTTTCAGCACTCCACAGTGCGTTTGATATGCGGAAGCTGCGAAATCTTCGGTATCGTTGTTGTTTCCAGCTGAGATATGCATTTTCAGTGATAATCTTCATGATTCTGCTGTTACAAGTGTTCAGAATCACCGAAATCGCTGTTTTCGTGCTATTGAATGCGAAAATCACGTTTTCTGGTGTTTTCAGCACTCCACAGTGCGATTGATATGCGGAAGCTGCGATATCTTCGGTATCGTTGTTGTTTCCAGCTGAGATATGCATTTTCAGTGATAATCTTCATGATTCTGCTGTTACAAGTGTGCAGAATCACCGAAATCGCTGTTTTCGTGCTATTGGATGCGAAAAACACGTTTTCTGGTGTTTTCAGCACTCCACAGTGCGTTTGTTATGCGGAAACTACGATATCTTCGGTATCGTTGTTGTTTCCAGCTGAGATATGCATTATGAGTGATAATCTTCATGATTCTGCTGTTACAAGTGTTCAGAATCACCGAAATCGCTGTTTTCGTGCTATTGAATGCGAAAATCACGTTTTCTGGTGTTTTCAGCACTCCACAGTGCGTTTGATATGCGGAAACTGCGATATCTTCGGTATCGTTGTTGTTTCCAGCTGAGATATGCATTATGAGTGATAATCTTCATGATTCTGCTGTTACAAGTGTGCAGAATCACCGATATCGCTGTTTTCGTGCTATTGGATGCGAAAAACACGTTTTCTGGTGTTTTCAGCACTCCATAGTGCGCTTGATATGCGGAAGCTGCGATATCTTCGGTATCGTTGTTGTTTCCAGCTGAGATATGCATTTTCAGTGATAATCTTCATGATTCTGCTGTTACAAATGTGCAGAATCACCGAAATCGCTGTTTTCGTGCTTTTGAATGCGAAAAACACGTTTTCTGGTGTTTTCAGCACGCCACAGAACGTTTGATATGCGGAAGCTGCGATATCTTCGGTATCGTTGTTGTTTCCAGCTGAGATATGCATTTTCAGTGATGATCTTCCTGATTCTGCTGTTACAAGTGTGCAGAATCACCGAAATCGCTGTTTTCGTGCTATTGGATGCGAAAAACACGTTTTCTGGTGTTTTCAGCACTCCACAGTGTGTTTGATATGCGGAAGCTGCGATATCTTCGGTATCGTTGTTGTTTCCAGCTGAGATATGCATTTTCAGTGATAATCTTCATGATTCTGCTGTTACAAGTGTGCAGAATCACCGAAATCGCTGTTTTCGTGCTATTGAATGCGAAAAACACGTTTTCTGGTGTTTTCAGCACTCCACAGTGCGTTTGTTATGCGGAAACTACGATATCTTCGGTATCGTTGTTGTTTCCAGCTGAGATATGCATTTTCAGTGATGATCTTCCTGATTCTGCTGTTACAAGTGTGCAGAATCACCGAAATCGCTGTTTCCGTGCTATTGGATGCGAAAAACACGCTTTCTGGTGTTTTCAGCACTCCACAGTGTGTTTGATATGCGGAAGCTGCGATATCTTCGGTATCGTTGTTGTTTCCAGCTGAGATATGCATTTTCAGTGATAATCTTCATGATTCTGCTGTTACAAGTGTGCAGAATCACCGAAATCGCTGTTTTCGTGCTTTTGAATGCGAAAAACACGTTTTATGGTGTTTTCAGCACTCCACAGTGCGTTTGATATGCGGAAACTGCCATATCTTCGGCATCGTTGTTGTTTCCAGCTGAGATATGCATTTTCAGTGAGCATCTTCATGATTCTGCTGTTACAAGTGTGCAGAATCACCGAAATCGCTGTTTTCGTGCTATTGGATGCGAAAAACACGTTTTCTGGTGTTTTCAGCACTGCACAGTTGCTTTGATATGCGGAAGCTGCGATATCTTCGGTATCGTTGTTGTCTCCAGTTGAGATATGCATTTTCAGTGATAATCTTTATGATTCTGCAGGTACAAGTGTGCAGAATCACCGAAATCGCTGTTTTCGTGCTATTGGATGCGAAAAACACGTTTTCTGGTGTTTTCAGCACTCCACAGTGCGTTTGATATGCGGAAGCTGCGAAATCTTCGGTATCGTTGTTGTTTCCAGCTGAGATATGCATTTTCAGTGATAATCTTCATGATTCTGCTGTTACAAGTGTTCAGAATCACCGAAATCGCTGTTTTCGTGCTATTGAATGCGAAAATCACGTTTTCTGGTGTTTTCAGCACTCCACAGTGCGATTGATATGCGGAAGCTGCGATATCTTCGGTATCGTTGTTGTTTCCAGCTGAGATATGCATTTTCAGTGATAATCTTCATGATTCTGCTGTTACAAGTGTGCAGAATCACCGAAATCGCTGTTTTCGTGCTATTGGATGCGAAAAACACGTTTTCTGGTGTTTTCAGCACTCCACAGTGCGTTTGTTATGCGGAAACTACGATATCTTCGGTATCGTTGTTGTTTCCAGCTGAGATATGCATTTTCAGTGATAATCTTCATGATTCTGCTGTTACAAGTGTGCAGAATCACCGAAATCGCTGTTTTCGTGCTTTTGAATGCGAAAAACACGTTTTATGGTGTTTTCAGCACTCCACAGTGCGTTTGATATGCGGAAACTGCCATATCTTCGGCATCGTTGTTGTTTCCAGCTGAGATATGCATTTTCAGTGAGCATCTTCATGATTCTGCTGTTACAAGTGTGCAGAATCACCGAAATCGCTGTTTTCGTGCTATTGGATGCGAAAAACACGTTTTCTGGTGTTTTCAGCACTGCACAGTTGCTTTGATATGCGGAAGCTGCGATATCTTCGGTATCGTTGTTGTCTCCAGTTGAGATATGCATTTTCAGTGATAATCTTTATGATTCTGCAGTTACAAGTGTGCAGAATCACCGAAATCGCTGTTTTCGTGCTATTGGATGCGAAAAACACGTTTTCTGGTGTTTTCAGCACTCCACAGTGCGTTTGATATGCGGAAGCTGCGAAATCTTCGGTATCGTTGTTGTTTCCAGCTGAGATATGCATTTTCAGTGATAATCTTCATGATTCTGCTGTTACAAGTGTTCAGAATCACCGAAATCGCTGTTTTCGTGCTATTGAATGCGAAAATCACGTTTTCTGGTGTTTTCAGCACTCCACAGTGCGATTGATATGCGGAAGCTGCGATATCTTCGGTATCGTTGTTGTTTCCAGCTGAGATATGCATTTTCAGTGATAATCTTCATGATTCTGCTGTTACAAGTGTGCAGAATCACCGAAATCGCTGTTTTCGTGCTATTGGATGCGAAAAACACGTTTTCTGGTGTTTTCAGCACTCCACAGTGCGTTTGTTATGCGGAAACTACGATATCTTCGGTATCGTTGTTGTTTCCAGCTGAGATATGCATTATGAGTGATAATCTTCATGATTCTGCTGTTACAAGTGTTCAGAATCACCGAAATCGCTGTTTTCGTGCTATTGAATGCGAAAATCACGTTTTCTGGTGTTTTCAGCACTCCACAGTGCGTTTGATATGCGGAAACTGCGATATCTTCGGTATCGTTGTTGTTTCCAGCTGAGATATGCATTATGAGTGATAATCTTCATGATTCTGCTGTTACAAGTGTGCAGAATCACCGATATCGCTGTTTTCGTGCTATTGGATGCGAAAAACACGTTTTCTGGTGTTTTCAGCACTCCATAGTGCGCTTGATATGCGGAAGCTGCGATATCTTCGGTATCGTTGTTGTTTCCAGCTGAGATATGCATTTTCAGTGATAATCTTCATGATTCTGCTGTTACAAATGTGCAGAATCACCGAAATCGCTGTTTTCGTGCTTTTGAATGCGAAAAACACGTTTTCTGGTGTTTTCAGCACGCCACAGAACGTTTGATATGCGGAAGCTGCGATATCTTCGGTATCGTTGTTGTTTCCAGCTGAGATATGCATTTTCAGTGATGATCTTCCTGATTCTGCTGTTACAAGTGTGCAGAATCACCGAAATCGCTGTTTTCGTGCTATTGGATGCGAAAAACACGTTTTCTGGTGTTTTCAGCACTCCACAGTGTGTTTGATATGCGGAAGCTGCGATATCTTCGGTATCGTTGTTGTTTCCAGCTGAGATATGCATTTTCAGTGATAATCTTCATGATTCTGCTGTTACAAGTGTGCAGAATCACCGAAATCGCTGTTTTCGTGCTATTGAATGCGAAAAACACGTTTTCTGGTGTTTTCAGCACTCCACAGTGCGTTTGTTATGCGGAAACTACGATATCTTCGGTATCGTTGTTGTTTCCAGCTGAGATATGCATTTTCAGTGATGATCTTCCTGATTCTGCTGTTACAAGTGTGCAGAATCACCGAAATCGCTGTTTCCGTGCTATTGGATGCGAAAAACACGCTTTCTGGTGTTTTCAGCACTCCACAGTGTGTTTGATATGCGGAAGCTGCGATATCTTCGGTATCGTTGTTGTTTCCAGCTGAGATATGCATTTTCAGTGATAATCTTCATGATTCTGCTGTTACAAGTGTGCAGAATCACCGAAATCGCTGTTTTCGTGCTTTTGAATGCGAAAAACACGTTTTATGGTGTTTTCAGCACTCCACAGTGCGTTTGATATGCGGAAACTGCCATATCTTCGGCATCGTTGTTGTTTCCAGCTGAGATATGCATTTTCAGTGAGCATCTTCATGATTCTGCTGTTACAAGTGTGCAGAATCACCGAAATCGCTGTTTTCGTGCTATTGGATGCGAAAAACACGTTTTCTGGTGTTTTCAGCACTGCACAGTTGCTTTGATATGCGGAAGCTGCGATATCTTCGGTATCGTTGTTGTCTCCAGTTGAGATATGCATTTTCAGTGATAATCTTTATGATTCTGCAGGTACAAGTGTGCAGAATCACCGAAATCGCTGTTTTCGTGCTATTGGATGCGAAAAACACGTTTTCTGGTGTTTTCAGCACTCCACAGTGCGTTTGATATGCGGAAGCTGCGAAATCTTCGGTATCGTTGTTGTTTCCAGCTGAGATATGCATTTTCAGTGATAATCTTCATGATTCTGCTGTTACAAGTGTTCAGAATCACCGAAATCGCTGTTTTCGTGCTATTGAATGCGAAAATCACGTTTTCTGGTGTTTTCAGCACTCCACAGTGCGATTGATATGCGGAAGCTGCGATATCTTCGGTATCGTTGTTGTTTCCAGCTGAGATATGCATTTTCAGTGATAATCTTCATGATTCTGCTGTTACAAGTGTGCAGAATCACCGAAATCGCTGTTTTCGTGCTATTGGATGCGAAAAACACGTTTTCTGGTGTTTTCAGCACTCCACAGTGCGTTTGTTATGCGGAAACTACGATATCTTCGGTATCGTTGTTGTTTCCAGCTGAGATATGCATTTTCAGTGATGATCTTCCAGATTCTGCTGTTACAAGTGTGCAGAATCACCGAAATCGCTGTTTTCGTGCTATTGGTTGCGAAAAACACGCTTTCTGGTGTTTTCAGCACTCCACAGTGTGTTTGATATGCGGAAGCTGCGATATCTTCGGTATCGTTGTTGTTTCCAGCTGAGATATGCATTTTCAGTGATAATCTTCATGATTCTGCTGTTACAAGTGTGCAGAATCACCGAAATCGCTGTTTTCGTGCTATTGAATGCGAAAAACACGTTTTATGGTGTTTTCAGCACTCCACAGTGCGTTTGATATGCGGAAACTGCCATATCTTCGGCATCGTTGTTGTTTCCAGCTGAGATATGCATTTTCAGTGAGCATCTTCATGATTCTGCTGTTACAAGTGTGCAGAATCACCGAAATCGCTGTTTTGGTGCTATTGGATGCGAAAAACACGTTTTCTGGTGTTTTCAGCACTGCACAGAGCGTTTGATATGCGGAAGCTGCGATATCTTCGGTATCGTTGTTGTCTCCAGTTGAGATATGCATTTTCAGTGATAATCTTCATGATTCTGCAGTTACAAGTGTGCAGAATCACCGAAATCGCTGTTTTCGTGCTATTGGATGCGAAAAACACGTTTTCTGGTGTTTTCAGCACTCCACAGTGCGTTTGATATGCGGAAGCTGCGAAATCTTCGGTATCGTTGTTGTTTCCAGCTGAGATATGCATTTTCAGTGATAATCTTCATGATTCTGCTGTTACAAGTGTTCAGAATCACCGAAATCGCTGTTTTCGTGCTATTGAATGCGAAAATCACGTTTTCTGGTGTTTTCAGCACTCCACAGTGCGATTGATATGCGGAAGCTGCGATATCTTCGGTATCGTTGTTGTTTCCAGCTGAGATATGCATTTTCAGTGATAATCTTCATGATTCTGCTGTTACAAATGTGCAGAATCACCGAAATCGCTGTTTTCGTGCTTTTGAATGCGAAAAACACGTTTTCTGGTGTTTTCAGCACGCCACAGAACGTTTGATATGCGGAAGCTGCGATATCTTGGGTATCGTTGTTGTTTCCAGCTGAGATATGCATTTTCAGTGATGATCTTCCTGATTCTGCTGTTACAAGTGTGCAGAATCACCGAAATCGCTGTTTTCGTGCTATTGGATGCGAAAAACACGTTTTCTGGTGTTTTCAGCACTCCACAGTGTGTTTGATATGCGGAAGCTGCGATATCTTCGGTATCGTTGTTGTTTCCAGCTGAGATATGCATTTTCAGTGATAATCTTCATGATTCTGCTGTTACAAGTGTGCAGAATCACCGAAATCGCTGTTTTCGTGCTATTGAATGCGAAAAACACGTTTATTGGTGTTTTCAGCACTCCACAGTGCGTTTGATATGCGGAAACTGCCATATCTTCGGCATCGTTGTTGTTTCCAGCTGAGATATGCATTTTCAGTGATAATCTTCATGATTCTGCTGTTACAAATGTGCAGAATCACCGAAATCGCTGTTTTCGTGCTATTGGATGCGAAAAACACGTTTTCTGGTGTTTTCAGCACTGCACAGTGCGTTTGATATGCGGAAGCTGCGATATCTTGGGTATCGTTGTTGTTTCCAGCTGAGATATGCATTTTCAGTGATGATCTTCCTGATTCTGCAGTTACAAGTGTGCAGAATCACCGAAATCGCTGTTTTCGTGCTATTGGATGCGAAAAACACGTTTTCTGGTGTTTTCAGCACTCCACAGTGCGTTTGTTATGCGGAAACTGCGATATCTTCGGTATCGTTGTTGTTTCCAGCTGAGATATGCATTTTCAGTGATAATCTTCATGAATCTGCTGTTACAAGTGTGCAGAATCACCGAAATCGCCGTTTTCGTGCTATTGGATGCGAAAAACACGTTTTCTGGTGTTTTCAGCACTCCACAGTGCGTTTGATATGCGGAAGCTGCGATATCTTCGGTATCGTTGTTGTTTCCAGCTGAGATATGCATTTTCAGTGATAATCTTCATGATTCTGCTGTTACAAGTGTGCAGAATCACCGAAATCGCTGTTTTCGTGCTATTGAATGCGAAAAACACGTTTTCTGGTGTTTTCAGCACTCCACAGTGCGTTTGATATGCGGAAGCTGCGATATCTTCGGTATCGTTGTTGTTTTCAGCTGAGATATGCATTTTCAGTGATAATCTTCATGATTCTGCTGTTACAAATGTGCAGAATCACCGAAATCGCTGTTTTCGTGCTTTTGAATCCGAAAAACACGTTTTCTGGTGTTTTCACCACTCCGCAGTTGGTTGAATATGCAGAACCGGCGATATTTTGGTTTTCGTCGGGTTTCAAGCTGAGATATGCATTTTCTACGATAATCTTGGTGAAACATCTGTCAGAAGTATGCAGAATCTTCGAGAACGCTCTTTTCGAGCTACGTAATGCGCGTAACACGTTTTCTGGTGTTTTCACCACTCCACGGTACGTTTGATGTGCAGAACCGGAGATAACTCGGTTTTCGTCGGGTTTCAAGCTGAGATATGCATTTTCTACGATAATCTTGGTGAGACTTCTGTCCGAAGTATGCTGAATCATCGAGATCGCTCTTTTCGAGCTATTTAATGCGAGAAACACGTTCTCTGGTTGTTTTCACCACTCCACAGTGCGTTTGATATGCAGAACAGGCGATATCTTGATTTTCGTGGTGTTTCCAGCTGAGATATGCATTTTCTGCGATAATCTTGGTGGGTCTTTTATCAGAAGTATGCAGAATCATCTACATCGCTCTTTTCGAGCTGGTTAGTGCGAGAAACACGTTTTCTATGGTTTTCACCACTCCACAGTTCGTTGGATATGCAGAACAGTAGATATCTTGGTTTTCGTGGGGTTTCAAGCAGAGATATGCATTTTCTGCGATAATCTTGGTGTGACTTCTGTTAGAAGTATGCAGAATCATCGTGATCGCACTTTTCGAGCTATTTAATGCGAGAAACACGTTATCTGGTGTTTTCACCACTCCGCAGTTGGTTGAATATGCAGAACCGGCGATATTTTGGTTTTCGTCGGGTTTCAAGCTGAGATATGCATTTTCTACGATAATCTTGGTGAAACATCTGTCAGAAGTATGCAGAATCTTCGAGAACGTTCTTTTCGAGCTACGTAATGCGCGTAACACGTTTTCTGGTGTTTTCACCACTCCGCGGTACGTTTGATGTGCAGAACCGGAGATAACTCGGTTTTCGTCGGGTTTCAAGCTGAGATATGCATTTTCTACGATAATCTTGGTGAGACTTCTGTCCGAAGTATGCTGAATCATCGAGATCGCTCTTTTCGCGCTATTTAATGCGAGAAACACGTTCTCTGGTTGTTTTCACCACTCCACAGTGCGTTTGATATGCAGAACAGGCGATATCTTGATTTTCGTGGTGTTTCCAGCTGAGATATGCATTTTCTGCGATAATCTTGGTGGGTCTTTTATCAGAAGTATGCAGAATCATCTACATCGCTCTTTTCGAGCTACTTAATGCACGAAACACGTTTTCTGGTGTTTTCACCACTCCACAGTGCGTTTGATATGCAGAACCAGCGATATCTTGTTTTTCGTGGGGTTTCAAGCTGAGATATGCATTTTCTGCGATAATCTTGGTGAGACATCTGTCCGAAGTATGCTGAATCATCGAGATCGCTCTTTTCGAGCTAGTTAGTGCGAGAAACACGTTATCTGGTGTTTTCACAACTCCACAGTGCGTTTGATATGCAGAACAGTACATATCTTGGTTTTCGTGGGGTTTCAAGCTGAGATTTGCATTTTCTGCGATAATCTTGGTGGGTCTTTTGTCAGAGGTATGCAGAATCATCTAGATCGCTCTTTTCGAGCTACTTAATGCAGGAAACACCTTTTCTGTTGTTTTCACCACTCCACAGTACGTTTGATATGCAGAACCGGCGATATCTTGATTTTCGTGGTGTTTTCAGCTGAGATATGCATTTTCTACGATAATGTTGGTGAGACTTCTGTCAGAAGTATGCAGAATCTTCGAGAACGCTCTTTTCGAGCTACTTAATGCACGAAACACGTTTTCTGGTGTTTTCACCACTCCACAGTACGTTTGACATGCAGAACCGGAGATATCTTGGTTTCGGCCGGGTTTCAAGCTGAGATATGCATTTTCTACGATAATACTGGTGAGACTTCTGTCAGAAGTATGCAGAACCTTCGAGATCGCACTTTTCGAGCTATTTAATGCGAGAAACACGATAGCTGGTGTTTTGACCACTCCACAGTGCGTTTGATATGTAGAGACGCCGATAATTTGGTTTTCGTGGGGTTTCCAGCTGAAATATGCATTTTCTGCGATAATCTTGGTGTTTCATCTATGAGACGTATGCAGAATCATCGAGAACGCTCTTTTCGAGCTAGTTAATGCGAGAAACACGTTTTCTGGTGTTTTCACCACGCCACAGTGCGTTTGATATGCAGAACAGTAGATATCTTGGTTTTCGTGGGGTTTCAAGCTGAGATATGCATTTTCAGTGATAATCTTCATGATTCTGCTGTTACAAGTGTGCAGAATCACCGAAATCGCTGTTTTCGTGCTTTTGAATGCGAAAAACACGTTTTATGGTGTTTTCAGCACTCCACAGTGCGTTTGATATGCGGAAACTGCCATATCTTCGGCATCGTTGTTGTTTCCAGCTGAGATATGCATTTTCAGTGAGCATCTTCATGATTCTGCTGTTACAAGTGTGCAGAATCACCGAAATCGCTGTTTTCGTGCTATTGGATGCGAAAAACACGTTTTCTGGTGTTTTCAGCACTGCACAGTTGCTTTGATATGCGGAAGCTGCGATATCTTCGGTATCGTTGTTGTCTCCAGTTGAGATATGCATTTTCAGTGATAATCTTTATGATTCTGCAGGTACAAGTGTGCAGAATCACCGAAATCGCTGTTTTCGTGCTATTGGATGCGAAAAACACGTTTTCTGGTGTTTTCAGCACTCCACAGTGCGTTTGATATGCGGAAGCTGCGAAATCTTCGGTATCGTTGTTGTTTCCAGCTGAGATATGCATTTTCAGTGATAATCTTCATGATTCTGCTGTTACAAGTGTTCAGAATCACCGAAATCGCTGTTTTCGTGCTATTGAATGCGAAAATCACGTTTTCTGGTGTTTTCAGCACTCCACAGTGCGATTGATATGCGGAAGCTGCGATATCTTCGGTATCGTTGTTGTTTCCAGCTGAGATATGCATTTTCAGTGATAATCTTCATGATTCTGCTGTTACAAGTGTGCAGAATCACCGAAATCGCTGTTTTCGTGCTATTGGATGCGAAAAACACGTTTTCTGGTGTTTTCAGCACTCCACAGTGCGTTTGTTATGCGGAAACTACGATATCTTCGGTATCGTTGTTGTTTCCAGCTGAGATATGCATTTTCAGTGATGATCTTCCAGATTCTGCTGTTACAAGTGTGCAGAATCACCGAAATCGCTGTTTTCGTGCTATTGGTTGCGAAAAACACGCTTTCTGGTGTTTTCAGCACTCCACAGTGTGTTTGATATGCGGAAGCTGCGATATCTTCGGTATCGTTGTTGTTTCCAGCTGAGATATGCATTTTCAGTGATAATCTTCATGATTCTGCTGTTACAAGTGTGCAGAATCACCGAAATCGCTGTTTTCGTGCTATTGAATGCGAAAAACACGTTTTATGGTGTTTTCAGCACTCCACAGTGCGTTTGATATGCGGAAACTGCCATATCTTCGGCATCGTTGTTGTTTCCAGCTGAGATATGCATTTTCAGTGAGCATCTTCATGATTCTGCTGTTACAAGTGTGCAGAATCACCGAAATCGCTGTTTTGGTGCTATTGGATGCGAAAAACACGTTTTCTGGTGTTTTCAGCACTGCACAGAGCGTTTGATATGCGGAAGCTGCGATATCTTCGGTATCGTTGTTGTCTCCAGTTGAGATATGCATTTTCAGTGATAATCTTCATGATTCTGCAGTTACAAGTGTGCAGAATCACCGAAATCGCTGTTTTCGTGCTATTGGATGCGAAAAACACGTTTTCTGGTGTTTTCAGCACTCCACAGTGCGTTTGATATGCGGAAGCTGCGAAATCTTCGGTATCGTTGTTGTTTCCAGCTGAGATATGCATTTTCAGTGATAATCTTCATGATTCTGCTGTTACAAGTGTTCAGAATCACCGAAATCGCTGTTTTCGTGCTATTGAATGCGAAAATCACGTTTTCTGGTGTTTTCAGCACTCCACAGTGCGATTGATATGCGGAAGCTGCGATATCTTCGGTATCGTTGTTGTTTCCAGCTGAGATATGCATTTTCAGTGATAATCTTCATGATTCTGCTGTTACAAATGTGCAGAATCACCGAAATCGCTGTTTTCGTGCTTTTGAATGCGAAAAACACGTTTTCTGGTGTTTTCAGCACGCCACAGAACGTTTGATATGCGGAAGCTGCGATATCTTGGGTATCGTTGTTGTTTCCAGCTGAGATATGCATTTTCAGTGATGATCTTCCTGATTCTGCTGTTACAAGTGTGCAGAATCACCGAAATCGCTGTTTTCGTGCTATTGGATGCGAAAAACACGTTTTCTGGTGTTTTCAGCACTCCACAGTGTGTTTGATATGCGGAAGCTGCGATATCTTCGGTATCGTTGTTGTTTCCAGCTGAGATATGCATTTTCAGTGATAATCTTCATGATTCTGCTGTTACAAGTGTGCAGAATCACCGAAATCGCTGTTTTCGTGCTATTGAATGCGAAAAACACGTTTATTGGTGTTTTCAGCACTCCACAGTGCGTTTGATATGCGGAAACTGCCATATCTTCGGCATCGTTGTTGTTTCCAGCTGAGATATGCATTTTCAGTGATAATCTTCATGATTCTGCTGTTACAAATGTGCAGAATCACCGAAATCGCTGTTTTCGTGCTATTGGATGCGAAAAACACGTTTTCTGGTGTTTTCAGCACTGCACAGTGCGTTTGATATGCGGAAGCTGCGATATCTTGGGTATCGTTGTTGTTTCCAGCTGAGATATGCATTTTCAGTGATGATCTTCCTGATTCTGCAGTTACAAGTGTGCAGAATCACCGAAATCGCTGTTTTCGTGCTATTGGATGCGAAAAACACGTTTTCTGGTGTTTTCAGCACTCCACAGTGCGTTTGTTATGCGGAAACTGCGATATCTTCGGTATCGTTGTTGTTTCCAGCTGAGATATGCATTTTCAGTGATAATCTTCATGAATCTGCTGTTACAAGTGTGCAGAATCACCGAAATCGCCGTTTTCGTGCTATTGGATGCGAAAAACACGTTTTCTGGTGTTTTCAGCACTCCACAGTGCGTTTGATATGCGGAAGCTGCGATATCTTCGGTATCGTTGTTGTTTCCAGCTGAGATATGCATTTTCAGTGATAATCTTCATGATTCTGCTGTTACAAGTGTGCAGAATCACCGAAATCGCTGTTTTCGTGCTATTGAATGCGAAAAACACGTTTTCTGGTGTTTTCAGCACTCCACAGTGCGTTTGATATGCGGAAGCTGCGATATCTTCGGTATCGTTGTTGTTTTCAGCTGAGATATGCATTTTCAGTGATAATCTTCATGATTCTGCTGTTACAAATGTGCAGAATCACCGAAATCGCTGTTTTCGTGCTTTTGAATCCGAAAAACACGTTTTCTGGTGTTTTCACCACTCCGCAGTTGGTTGAATATGCAGAACCGGCGATATTTTGGTTTTCGTCGGGTTTCAAGCTGAGATATGCATTTTCTACGATAATCTTGGTGAAACATCTGTCAGAAGTATGCAGAATCTTCGAGAACGCTCTTTTCGAGCTACGTAATGCGCGTAACACGTTTTCTGGTGTTTTCACCACTCCACGGTACGTTTGATGTGCAGAACCGGAGATAACTCGGTTTTCGTCGGGTTTCAAGCTGAGATATGCATTTTCTACGATAATCTTGGTGAGACTTCTGTCCGAAGTATGCTGAATCATCGAGATCGCTCTTTTCGCGCTATTTAATGCGAGAAACACGTTCTCTGGTTGTTTTCACCACTCCACAGTGCGTTTGATATGCAGAACAGGCGATATCTTGATTTTCGTGGTGTTTCCAGCTGAGATATGCATTTTCTGCGATAATCTTGGTGGGTCTTTTATCAGAAGTATGCAGAATCATCTACATCGCTCTTTTCGAGCTACTTAATGCACGAAACACGTTTTCTGGTGTTTTCACCACTCCACAGTGCGTTTGATATGCAGAACCAGCGATATCTTGTTTTTCGTGGGGTTTCAAGCTGAGATATGCATTTTCTGCGATAATCTTGGTGAGACATCTGTCCGAAGTATGCTGAATCATCGAGATCGCTCTTTTCGAGCTAGTTAGTGCGAGAAACACGTTATCTGGTGTTTTCACAACTCCACAGTGCGTTTGATATGCAGAACAGTACATATCTTGGTTTTCGTGGGGTTTCAAGCTGAGATTTGCATTTTCTGCGATAATCTTGGTGGGTCTTTTGTCAGAGGTATGCAGAATCATCTAGATCGCTCTTTTCGAGCTACTTAATGCAGGAAACACCTTTTCTGTTGTTTTCACCACTCCACAGTACGTTTGATATGCAGAACCGGCGATATCTTGATTTTCGTGGTGTTTTCAGCTGAGATATGCATTTTCTACGATAATGTTGGTGAGACTTCTGTCAGAAGTATGCAGAATCTTCGAGAACGCTCTTTTCGAGCTACTTAATGCACGAAACACGTTTTCTGGTGTTTTCACCACTCCACAGTACGTTTGACATGCAGAACCGGAGATATCTTGGTTTCGGCCGGGTTTCAAGCTGAGATATGCATTTTCTACGATAATACTGGTGAGACTTCTGTCAGAAGTATGCAGAACCTTCGAGATCGCACTTTTCGAGCTATTTAATGCGAGAAACACGATAGCTGGTGTTTTGACCACTCCACAGTGCGTTTGATATGTAGAGACGCCGATAATTTGGTTTTCGTGGGGTTTCCAGCTGAAATATGCATTTTCTGCGATAATCTTGGTGTTTCATCTATGAGACGTATGCAGAATCATCGAGAACGCTCTTTTCGAGCTAGTTAATGCGAGAAACACGTTTTCTGGTGTTTTCACCACGCCACAGTGCGTTTGATATGCAGAACAGTAGATATCTTGGTTTTCGTGGGGTTTCAAGCTGAGATATGCATTTTCTGCGATAAGCTTGGTGAGACTTCTGTCCCAAGTATGCTGAATCATCTAGATCGCTCTTTTCGAGCTATTCAATGCGAGAAACACGTTATCTGGTGTTTTCACCACTCCTCAGTGCGTTTGATATGCAGAACCGGCGATATCTTGGTTTTCGTGGGGTTTCAAGCTGAGATATGCATTTTCTGCGATATTCCTGGTGAGACTTCTGTCAGAAGTATGAAGAATATTCGAGAACGCCCTTTTCGAGCTACTTAATGCGCGAAACACGTTTTCTGGTGTTTTCACCACTCCACGGTACGTTTGATGTGCAGAACAGTAGATATCTTGGTTTTCGTGGGGTTTCAAGCAGAGATATGCATTTTCTGCGATAATCTTGGTGAGACATCTGTCCGAAGTATGCTGAATCATCGAGATCGCTCTTTTCGAGCTAGTTAGTGCGAGAAACACGTTATCTGGTGTTTTCACCACTCCACAGTGCGTTTGATATGCAGAACAGTACATATCTTGGTTTTCGTGGGGTTTCAAGCTGAGATTTGCATTTTCTGCGATAATCTTGGTGGGTCTTTTGTCAGAGGTATGCAGAATCATCTAGATCGCTCTTTTCGAGCTACTTAATGCAGGAAACACCTTTTCTGTTGTTTTCACCACTCCACAGTACGTTTGATATGCAGAACCGGCGATATCTTGATTTTCGTGGTGTTTTCAGCTGAGATATGCATTTTCTACGATAATGTTGGTGAGACTTCTGTCAGAAGGATGCAGAATCTTCGAGAACGCTCTTTTCGAGCTACTTAATGCACGAAACACGTTTTCTGGTGTTTTCACCACTCCACAGTACGTTTGACATGCAGAACCGGAGATATCTTGGTTTCGGCCGGGTTTCAAGCTGAGATATGCATTTTCTACGATAATACTGGTGAGACTTCTGTCAGAAGTATGCAGAACCTTCGAGATCGCACTTTTCGAGCTATTTAATGCGAGAAACACGATAGCTGGTGTTTTCACCACTCCACAGTGCGTTTGATATGTAGAGACGCCGATAATTTGGTTTTCGTGGGGTTTCCAGCTGAAATATGCATTTTCTGCGATAATCTTGGTGTTTCATCTATGAGACGTATGCAGAATCATCGAGAACGCTCTTTTCGAGCTAGTTAATGCGAGAAACACGTTTTCTGGTGTTTTCACCACGCCACAGTGCGTTTGATATGCAGAACAGTAGATATCTTGGTTTTCGTGGGGTTTCAAGCTGAGATATGCATTTTCTGCGATAAGCTTGGTGAGACTTCTGTCCCAAGTATGCTGAATCATCTAGATCGCTCTTTTCGAGCTATTCAATGCGAGAAACACGTTATCTGGTGTTTTCACCACTCCTCAGTGCGTTTGATATGCAGAACCGGCGATATCTTGGTTTTCGTGGGGTTTCAAGCTGAGATATGCATTTTCTGCGATATTCCTGGTGAGACTTCTGTCAGAAGTATGAAGAATATTCGAGAACGCCCTTTTCGAGCTACTTAATGCGCGAAACACGTTTTCTGGTGTTTTCACCACTCCACGGTACGTTTGATGTGCAGAACAGTAGATATCTTGGTTTTCGTGGGGTTTCAAGCAGAGATATGCATTTTCTGCGATAATCTTGGTGAGACATCTGTCCGAAGTATGCTGAATCATCGAGATCGCTCTTTTCGAGCTAGTTAGTGCGAGAAACACGTTATCTGGTGTTTTCACCACTCCACAGTGCGTTTGATATGCAGAACAGTACATATCTTGGTTTTCGTGGGGTTTCAAGCTGAGATTTGCATTTTCTGCGATAATCTTGGTGGGTCTTTTGTCAGAGGTATGCAGAATCATCTAGATCGCTCTTTTCGAGCTACTTAATGCAGGAAACACCTTTTCTGTTGTTTTCACCACTCCACAGTACGTTTGATATGCAGAACCGGCGATATCTTGATTTTCGTGGTGTTTTCAGCTGAGATATGCATTTTCTACGATAATGTTGGTGAGACTTCTGTCAGAAGTATGCAGAATCTTCGAGAACGCTCTTTTCGAGCTACATAATGCACGAAACACGTTTTCTGGTGTTTTCACCACTCCACAGTACGTTTGACATGCAGAACCGGAGATATCTTGGTTTCGGCCGGGTTTCAAGCTGAGATATGCATTTTCTACGATAATCCTGGTGAGACTTCTGTCAGAAGTATGCAGAACCTTCGAGATCGCACTTTTCGAGCTATTTAATGCGAGAAACACGATAGCTGGTGTTTTGACCACTCCACAGTGCGTTTGATATGTAGAGACGCCGATAATTTGGTTTTCGTGGGGTTTCCAGCTGAAATATGCATTTTCTGCGATAATCTTGGTGTTTCATCTATGAGACGTATGCAGAATCATCGAGAACGCTCTTTTCGAGCTAGTTAATGCGAGAAACACGTTTTCTGGTGTTTTCACCACGCCACAGTGCGTTTGATATGCAGAACAGTAGATATCTTGGTTTTCGTGGGGTTTCAAGCTGAGATATGCATTTTCTGCGATAAGCTTGGTGAGACTTCTGTCCCAAGTATGCTGAATCATCTAGATCGCTCTTTTCGAGCTATTCAATGCGAGAAACACGTTATCTGGTGTTTTCACCACTCCTCAGTGCGTTTGATATGCAGAACCGGCGATATCTTGGTTTTCGTGGGGTTTCAAGCTGAGATATGCATTTTCTGCGATATTCCTGGTGAGACTTCTGTCAGAAGTATGAAGAATCTTCGAGAACGCCCTTTTCGAGCTACTTAATGCGCGAAACACGTTTTCTGGTGTTTTCACCACTCCACGGTACGTTTGATGTGCAGAACCGGAGATAACTCGGTTTTCGTCGGGTTTCAAGCTGAGATATGCATTTTCTGCGATAATCTTGGTGAGACTTCTGTCCGAAGTATGCAGAATCATCGAGATCGCTCTTTTCGAGCTATTTAATGCGAGAATCACGTTATCTGGTGTTTTCACCACTCCACAGTGCGTTTGATATGCAGTACCAGCGATATCTTGGTTTTCGTGGGGTTTCATGCTGAGATATGCATTTTTTACGATCATCTTGGTGAGACTTCTGTCCGAAGTATGCAGAATCATCGATATCGCTCTATTCGAGCTATTTAATACGACAAACACGTTATCTGGTGTTTTCAGCACCCCACAGTGCGTTTGATATGCAGAACTGGCGATACCTTGGTTTTCGTGTGGTTTCAAGCTGAGATATATATTTTCTGCGATAATCTTGGTGAGACTTCTGTCCGAAGTATGCTGAAACATCGAGATCGCTCTTTTCGAGCTAGTTAATGCAAGAAGAACCTTATCCGGTGTTTTCACTACTCCACAGTGCGTTTGATATGCAGAACCGGCGATATCTTGGTTTTCGTGGGGTTTCAAGCTGAGATATGCATTTTCTGCGATAATCTTGGTGAGACTTCTGTCCGAAGTATGCTGAATAATCGAGATCGCTCTTTTCGAGCTGGTTAGTGCGAGAAACACGTTTTCTGTGGTTTTCACCACTCCACAGTTCGTTGGATATGCAGAACAGTAGATATCTTGGTTTTCGTGGGGTTTCAAGCAGAGATATGCATTTTCTACGTTAATCTTGGTGAGACTTCTGTCCGAAGTATGCTGAATCATCGAGATCGCTCTTTTCGAGCTATTTAATGCGAGAAACACGTTCTCTGGTTGTTTTCACCACTCCACAGTGCGTTTGATATGCAGAACAGGCGATATCTTGATTTTCGTGGTGTTTCCAGCTGAGATATGCATTTTCTGCGATAATCTTGGTGGGTCTTTTATCAGAAGTATGCAGAATCATCTACATCGCTCTTTTCGAGCTACTTAATGCACGAAACACGTTTTCTGGTGTTTTCACCACTCCACAGTGCGTTTGATATGCAGAACCGGCGATATCTTGGTTTTCGTGGGGTTTCAAGCTGAGATATGCATTTTCTGCGATAATCTTGGTGAGACTTCTGTCCGAAGTATGCTGAATCATCGAGATCGCTCGTTTCGAGCTATATAATGCGAGAAACACGTTATCTGGTGTTTTCACCACTCCACAGTGCGTTTGATATGCAGAACCAGCGATATCTTGGGTTTTGTGTGGTTTCAAGCTGAGATATGCATTTTTTACGATAATCATGGTGAGACTTCTGTCCGAAGTATGCAGAATCATCGAGATCGCACTTTTCGAGCTATTTAATGCGTGAAACACGTTATCTGGTGTTTTCACCACTCCAGAGTGCGTATGATATGCAGAACCGACGATATCTTGGTTTTCGTGGGGTTTCAAGCTCGGATATGCATTTTCTGCGATAATCTTGGTGAGACTTCTGTCCGAAGTATGCAGAATCATCGAGATCGCACTATTCGAGCTTTTTAATGCGAGAAACACGTTTTCTGGTGTTTTCAGCACTCCACAGTGCGTTTGATATGCAGAACCAGCGATATCTTGGTTTTCGTGGGGATTCAAGCTGAGATATGCATTTTTTACGATAATCATGGTGAGACTTCTGTCCGAAGTATGCAGAATCATCGAGATCGCACTTTTCGAGCTATTTAATGCGAGAAACACGTTATCTGGTGTTTTCAGCACTCCACCGTGCGTTTGATATGCAGAACCGGCAATGTTTGGTTTTCGTCGGGTTTCAAGCTGAGATATGCATTTTCTGCGATAATCATGGTGAGACTTCTGTCCGAAGGATGCAGAAACATCAAGAGCGCTCTTTTCGACCTATTTAATGCGAGAAAAACGTTTTCTGGGGTTTTCACCACACCACAGTTCGTTGGATGTGCAGAACCGGAGATATCTTGGTTTTCGTGGGGTTTCAAGCTGAGATATGCATTTTCTGCGATAATCTTTGTGAGACCTCTGTCCGAAGTATGCAGAAACATCGAGATCGCACTTTTCGAACTATTTAATGCGAGAAACACGTTATCTGGTGTTTTCACCTCTCCCACAGTGCGTTTGATACGCAGAACCAGCGATATCTTGGTTTTTGTGGGGTTTCAAGCTGAGATATGCATTTTTTACGATAATCATGGTGAGACTTCTGTCCGAAGTATGCAGAATCATCGAGATCGCACTTTTCGAGCTATTTAATGCGAGAAACACGTTATCTGGTGTTTTCAGCACTCCACAGTGCGTTTGATATGTAGAACCAGCGATATCTGGGTTTTCGTGGGGTTTCAAGCTGAGATATGCATTTTTTACGATAATCTTGGTGAGACTTCTGTCCGAAGTATGCAGAATCATCGAGATCGCTCTTTTCGAGCTATTTAATGCGAGAAACACGTTATCTGGTATTTTCACCACTCCACAGAGCGTTTGATATGCAGTACCAGCGATATCTTGGTTTTCGTGGGGTTTCAAGCTGAGATATGCATTTACTGCGATAATCTTGGTGAGATTTCTGTCCGAAGTATGCAGGATCTTAGAGAACGCTCTTTTCGATCTATTTAATGCGAGAAACACGTTATCTGTTGTTTTCACCACTCCACAGTGCGTTTGATATGCAGCACCAGCGATATCTTGGTTTTCGTGGGGTTTCAAGCTGAGATATGCATTTTTTACGATAATCTTGGTGAGACTTCTGTCCGAAGTACGCAGAATCATCGAGATCGCACTATTCGTGCTATTTAATGCGAGCAACACGTTCTCTGGTTGTTTTCACCACTCCACCGTGCGTTTGATATGCAGAACCGGCAACATCTTGATTTTCGCGAGGTTTCGAGCTGAGATATGCATTTTCTGCGATAATATTGGTGAGGCTTCAGTCAGAAGTATGCAGAATCATCTAGATCGCTCTTTTCGAGCTACTTACTGCACCAAACACGTTTTCTGGTGTTTTCACCACTCCACAGTACGTTTGATATGCAGAACAGGAGATATCTTGGATTCGGTCGGGTTTCAAGCTGAGATATGCATTTTCTACGATAATCCTGGTGAGACTTCTGTCAGAAGTATGCAGAATCTTCGAGAACGTACTTTTCGAGCTACTTAATGCGCGAAACACGTTTTCTGGTGTTTTCACCACTCCACGGTACGTTCGATGTGCAGAACCGGAGATAACTCGGTTTTCGTCGGGTTTCAAGCTGAGATATGCATTTTCTACGATAATCTTGGTGAGACTTCTGTCAGAAGTATGCAGAATCTTCGAGATCGCTCTTTTCGAGCTATTTAATGCGAGAAACACGTTATCTGGTGTTTTCACCACTCCACAGTGGGTTTGATATGCAGTACCAGCGACATCTTGGTTTTCGTGGGGTTTCAAGCTGAGATATGCATTTTCTGCGATAATCTTGGTGAGACTTCTGTCCGAAGTATGCTGAAACATCGAGATCGCTCTTTTCGAGCTAGTTAATGCAAGAAGAACCTTATCCGGTGTTTTCACTACTCCACAGTGCGTTTGATATGCAGAACCGGCGATATCTTGGTTTTCGTGGGGTTTCAAGCTGAGATATGCATTTTCTGCAATAATCTTGGTGAGACTTCTGTCCGAAGTATGCTGAACAATCGAGATCGCTCTTTTCGAGCTGGTTAGTGCGAGAAACACGTTTTCTGTGGTTTTCACCACTCCACAGTTCGTTGGATATGCAGAACAGTAGATATCTTGGTTTTCGTGGGGTTTCAAGCAGAGATATGCATTTTCTACGTTAATCTTGGTGAGACTTCTGTCCGAAGTATGCTGAATCATCGAGATCGCTCTTTTCGAGCTATTTAATGCGAGAAACACGTTCTCTGGTTGTTTTCACCACTCCACAGTGCGTTTGATATGCAGAACAGGCGATATCTTGATTTTCGTGGTGTTTCCAGCTGAGATATGCATTTTCTGCGATAATCTTGGTGGGTCTTTTATCAGAAGTATGCAGAATCATCTACATCGCTCTTTTCGAGCTACTTAATGCACGAAACATGGTTTTCTGGTGTTTTCACCACTCCACAGTGCGTTTGATATGCAGAACCGGCGATATCTTGGTTTTCGTGGGGTTTCAAGCTGAGATATGCATTTTCTGCGATAATCTTGGTGAGACTTCTGTCCGAAGTATGCTGAATCATCGAGATCGCTCGTTTCGAGCTATATAATGCGAGAAACACGTTATCTGGTGTTTTCACCACTCCACAGTGCGTTTGATATGCAGAACCAGCGATATCTTGGGTTTTGTGTGGTTTCAAGCTGAGATATGCATTTTTTACGATAATCATGGTGAGACTTCTGTCCGAAGTATGCAGAATCATCGAGATCGCACTTTTCGAGCTATTTAATGCGTGAAACACGTTATCTGGTGTTTTCACCACTCCAGAGTGCGTATGATATGCAGAACCGACGATATCTTGGTTTTCGTGGGGTTTCAAGCTCGGATATGCATTTTCTGCGATAATCTTGGTGAGACTTCTGTCCGAAGTATGCAGAATCATCGAGATCGCACTTTTCGAGCTATTTAATGCGAGAAACACGTTATCTGGTGTTTTCAGCACTCCACAGTGCGTTTGATATGTAGAACCGGCGATATCTGGGTTTTCGTGGGGTTTCAAGCTGAGATATGCATTTTCTACGATAATCTTAGTGAGACTTCTGTCCGAAGTGTGCAGAATCATCGAGATCGCTCTTTTCGAGCTATTTAATGCGAGAAACACGTTGTCTGGGGTTTTCACCACTCCACAGTTCGTTGGATATGCAGCACAGGAGATATCTTGGTTTTCGTGGGGTTTCTAGCAGAGATATGCATTTTCTGCGATAATCATGGTGAGATTTCTGTTAGAAGTATGCAGAATCATCGAGATCGCTCTTTTCGACCTATTTAATGCGAACAATCACGTTATCTGGTGTTTTCAGCACTCCACCGTGCGTTTGATATGCAGAACCGGCAATGTTTGGTTTTCGTCGGGTTTCAAGCTGAGATATGCATTTTCTGCGATAATCATGGTGAGACTTCTGTCCGAAGGATGCAGAAACATCAAGAGCGCTCTTTTCGACCTATTTAATGCGAGAAAAACGTTTTCTGGGGTTTTCACCACACCACAGTTCGTTGGATGTGCAGAACCGGAGATATCTTGGTTTTCGTGGGGTTTCAAGCTGAGATATGCATTTTCTGCGATAATCTTTGTGAGACCTCTGTCCGAAGTATGCAGAAACATCGAGATCGCACTTTTCGAACTATTTAATGCGAGAAACACGTTATCTGGTGTTTTCACCTCTCCCACAGTGCGTTTGATACGCAGAACCAGCGATATCTTGGTTTTTGTGGGGTTTCAAGCTGAGATATGCATTTTTTACGATAATCATGGTGAGACTTCTGTCCGAAGTATGCAGAATCATCGAGATCGCACTTTTCGAGCTATTTAATGCGAGAAACACGTTATCTGGTGTTTTCAGCACTCCACAGTGCGTTTGATATGTAGAACCAGCGATATCTGGGTTTTCGTGGGGTTTCAAGCTGAGATATGCATTTTTTACGATAATCTTGGTGAGACTTCTGTCCGAAGTATGCAGAATCATCGAGATCGCTCTTTTCGAGCTATTTAATGCGAGAAACACGTTATCTGGTATTTTCACCACTCCACAGAGCGTTTGATATGCAGTACCAGCGATATCTTGGTTTTCGTGGGGTTTCAAGCTGAGATATGCATTTACTGCGATAATCTTGGTGAGATTTCTGTCCGAAGTATGCAGGATCTTAGAGAACGCTCTTTTCGATCTATTTAATGCGAGAAACACGTTATCTGTTGTTTTCACCACTCCACAGTGCGTTTGATATGCAGCACCAGCGATATCTTGGTTTTCGTGGGGTTTCAAGCTGAGATATGCATTTTTTACGATAATCTTGGTGAGACTTCTGTCCGAAGTACGCAGAATCATCGAGATCGCACTATTCGTGCTATTTAATGCGAGCAACACGTTCTCTGGTTGTTTTCACAACTCCACCGTGCGTTTGATATGCAGAACCGGCAACATCTTGATTTTCGCGAGGTTTCGAGCTGAGATATGCATTTTCTGCGATAATATTGGTGAGGCTTCAGTCAGAAGTATGCAGAATCATCTAGATCGCTCTTTTCGAGCTACTTACTGCACCAAACACGTTTTCTGGTGTTTTCACCACTCCACAGTACGTTTGATATGCAGAACAGGAGATATCTTGGATTCGGTCGGGTTTCAAGCTGAGATATGCATTTTCTACGATAATCCTGGTGAGACTTCTGTCAGAAGTATGCAGAATCTTCGAGAACGTACTTTTCGAGCTACTTAATGCGCGAAACACGTTTTCTGGTGTTTTCACCACTCCACGGTACGTTCGATGTGCAGAACCGGAGATAACTCGGTTTTCGTCGGGTTTCAAGCTGAGATATGCATTTTCTACGATAATCTTGGTGAGACTTCTGTCAGAAGTATGCAGAATCTTCGAGATCGCTCTTTTCGAGCTATTTAATGCGAGAAACACGTTATCTGGTGTTTTCACCACTCCACAGTGGGTTTGATATGCAGTACCAGCGACATCTTGGTTTTCGTGGGGTTTCAAGCTGAGATATGCATTTTCTGCGATAATCTTGGTGAGACTTCTGTCCGAAGTATGCTGAAACATCGAGATTGCTCTTTTCGAGCTAGTTAGTGCGAGAAACACGTTATCTGGTGTTTTCACCACTCCACAGTGCGTTTGATATGCAGAACAGGCGATATCTTGATTTTCGTGGTGTTTCCAGCTGAGATATGCATTTTCTGCGATAATCTTGGTGGGTCTTTTGTCCGAAGTACGCAGAATCATTGAGATCGCACTATTCGTGCTATTTAATATGAGAAACACGTTCTCTGGTTGTTTTCACCACTCCACCGTGCGTTTGATATGCAGAACCGGCAACATCTTGATTTTCGTGAGGTTTCGAGCTGAGATATGCATTTTCTGCGATAATATTGGTGAGACTACAGTCAGAAGTATGCAGAATCATCTAGATCGCTCTTTTCGAGCTACTTAATGCACGAAACACGTTTTCTGGTGTTTTCACCACTCCACAGTACGTTTGACATGCACAACAGGAGATATCTTGGTTTCGGTCGGGTTTCAAGCTGAGATATGCATTTTCTACGATAATCTTGGTGAGACTTCTGTCAGAAGTATGCAGGATCTTAGAGAACACTCTTTTCGAGCTATTTAATGCGAGAAACACGTTATCTGGTGTTTTCACCACTCCACAGTGCGTATGATATGCAGAACCGGCGATATCTTGGTTTTCGTGGGGTTTCAAGCGGAGATATGCATTTTCTGCGATAATCCTGGTGAGACTTCAGTCCGAAGTATGCTGAAACATCGAGATCGCTCTTTTCGAGCTAGTTAATGCGAGAAAAACCTTATCCGGTGTTTTCACCACTCCACAGTTCGTTGGCTATGCAGAACAGTAGATATCTTGGTTTTCGTGGGGTTTCAAGCAGATATGCATTTTCTGCGATAATCTTGGTGAGACTTCTGTCCGAAGTATGCTGAATCATCGAGATCGCGCTTTTCGAGGTATTTAATGGGAGAAACACGTTTTCTGGTTGTTATCACCATTCCACAGTGCGTTTGATATGCAGAACCGGCGATATCTTGGTTTACGTGGGGTTTCAAGCTGAGATATGCATTTTCTGCGATAATCCTGGTGAGACTTCAGTCCGAAGTATGCTGAAACATCGAGATCGCTCTTTTCGAGCTAGTTAATGCGAGAAAAACCTTATCCGGTGTTTTCACCACTCCACAGTTCGTTGGATATGCAGAACAGTAGATATCTTGGTTTTCGTGGGGTTTCAAGCAGATATGCATTTTCTGCGATAATCTTGGTGAGACTTCTGTCCGAAGTATGCTGAATCATCGAGATCGCGCTTTTCGAGGTATTTAATGGGAGAAACACGTTTTCTGGTTGTTATCACCATTCCACAGTGCGTTTGATATGCAGAACAGGCGATATCTTAGTTTTCATGGTGTTTCCAGCTGAGATATGCATTTTCTGCGATAATCTTGGTGGGTCTTTTGTCAGAAGTATGCAGAATCATCTAGATCGCTCTTTTCGAGCTAGTTAATGCGAGAAAAACCTTATCCGGTGTTTTCACCACTCCACAGTTCGTTGGATATGCAGAACAGTAGATATCTTGGTTTTCGTGGGGTTTCAAGCAGATATGCATTTTCTGCGATAATCTTGGTGAGACTTCTGTCCGAAGTATGCTGAATCATCGAGATCGCGCTTTTCGAGGTATTTAATGGGAGAAACACGTTTTCTGGTTGTTATCACCATTCCACAGTGCGTTTGATATGCAGAACCGGCGATATCTTGGTTTTCGTGGGGTTTCAAGCTGAGATATGCATTTTCTGCGATAATCTTGGTGGGTCTTTTGTCAGAAGTATGCAGAATCATCTAGATCGCTCTTTTCGTGCTACTTAATGCACGAAACACGTTTTCTGGTGTTTTCACCACTCCACAGTACGTTTGACATGCAGAACCGGAGATATCTTGGTTTCGGTCGGGTTTCAAGCTGAGATATGCATTTTCTACGATAATCTTGGTGAAACATCTGTCCGAAGTATGCAGAAACATCTAGAGCGCTCTTTTCGACCTATTTAATGCGAGAAACTCGTTTTCTGGGGTTTTCACCACTCCACAGTTCGTTGGATATGCAGAACCGGAGATATCTTGGTTTTTGTGGGGTTTCAAGCTGAGATATGCATTTCCTGCGATAATCTTGGTGAGACTTCTGTCAGAAGTATGCAGAATCTTCGAGAACGCTCGTTTCGAGCTACTTAATGCGCGAAACACGTTTTCTGGTGTTTTCACCACTCCACAGAACGTTTGACATGCAGAACCGGAGATATCTTGGTTTCGGTCGGCTTTCAAGCGGAGATATGCATTTTCTGCGATAATCCTGGCGAGACTTCAGTCCGAAGTATGCTGAAACATCGAGATCGCTCTTTTCGAGCTAGTTAATGCGAGAAAAACCTTATCCGGTGTTTTCACCACTCCACAGTTCGTTGGATATGCAGAACAGTAGATATCTTGGTTTTCGTGGGGTTTCAAGCAGATATGCATTTTCTGCGATAATCTTGGTGAGACTTCTGTCCGAAGTATGCTGAATCATCGAGATCGCGCTTTTCGAGGTATTTAATGGGAGAAACACGTTTTCTGGTTGTTATCACCATTCCACAGTGCGTTTGATATGCAGAACCGGCGATATCTTGGTTTTCGTGAGGTTTCAAGCTGAGATATGCATTTTCTGCGATAATCCTGGTGAGACTTCAGTCCGAAGTATGCTGAAACATCGAGATCGCTCTTTTCGAGCTAGTTAATGCGAGAAAAACCTTATCCGGTGTTTTCACCACTCCACAGTTCGTTGGATATGCAGAACAGTAGATATCTTGGTTTTCGTGGGGTTTCAAGCAGATATGCATTTTCTGCGATAATCTTGGTGAGACTTCTGTCCGAAGTATGCTGAATCATCGAGATCGCGCTTTTCGAGGTATTTAATGGGAGAAACACGTTTTCTGGTTGTAATCACCATTCCACAGTGCGTTTGATATGCAGAACAGGCGATATCTTGGTTTTCATGGTGTTTCCAGCTGAGATATGCATTTTCTGCGATAATCTTGGTGGGTCTTTTGTCAGAAGTATGCAGAATCATCTAGATCGCTCTTTTCGTGCTACTTAATGCACGAAACACGTTTTCTGGTGTTTTCACCACTCCACAGTACGTTTGACATGCAGAACCGGAGATATCTTGGTTTCGGTCGGGTTTCAAGCTGAGATATGCATTTTCTACGATAATCCTGGTGAGACTTCTGTCAGAAGTATGCAGAAACATCGAGAGCGCTCTTTTCGACCTATTTAATGCGAGAAACTCGTTTTCTGGGGTTTTCACCACTCCACAGTTCGTTGGATATGCAGAACCGGAGATATCTTGGTTTTCGTGGGGTTTCAAGCTGAGATATGCATTTCCTGCGATAATCTTGGTGAGACTTCTGTCAGAAGTATGCAGAATCTTCGAGAACGCTCTTTTCGAGCTACTTCATGCGCGAAACACGTTTTCTGGTGTTTTCACCACTCCACAGTACGTTTGACATGCAGAACCGGAGATATCTTGGTTTCGGTCGGGTTTCAAGCTGAGATATGCATTTTCTACGATAATCCTGGTGAGACTTCTGTCAGAAGTATGCAGAATCTTCGAGAACGCTCTTTTCGAGCTACTTAATGCGCGAAACTCGTTTTCTGGTGTTTTCACCACTCCACAGTTCGTTGGATATGCAGAACCGGAGATATCTTGGTTTTCGTGGGGTTTCAAGCTGAGATATGCATTTTCTGCGATAATCTTGGCGAGACTTCTGTTAGAAGTATGCAGAATCATCGAGATCGCACTTTTCGAGCTATTTAATGCGAGAAACACGTTATCAGGTGTTTTCACCACTCCACAGTACGTTGGATATGCAGAATCGGAGATATCTTGGTTTTCGTGGGGTTTCAAGCTGAGATATGCATTTGCTGCGATAATCTTGGCGAGACTTCTGTTAGAAGTATGCAGAATCATCGAGATCGCACTTTTCGAGCTATTTAATGCGAGAAACACGTTATCAGGTGTTTTCACCACTCCACAGTACGTTGGATATGCAGAATCGGAGATATCTTGGTTTTCGTGGGGTTTCAAGCTGAGATATGCATTTGCTGCGATAATCTTGGCGAGACTTCTGTTAGAAGTATGCAGAATCATCGAGATCGCACTTTTCGAGCTATTTAATGCGAGAAACACGTTATCAGGTGTTTTCACCACTCCACAGTACGTTGGATATGCAGAATCGGAGATATCTTGGTTTTCGTGGGGTTTCAAGCTGAGATATGCATTTGCTGCGATAATCTTGGTGAGACTTCTGTCAGAAGTATGCAGGATCATCTTGATCGCTCTTTTCGAGCTACTTAATGCGAGAAACACGTTCTCTGGTGTTTTCACCACTCCACAGTACGTTTGACATGCAGAACCGGAGATATCTTGGTTTCGGTCGGGTTTCAAGCTGAGATATGCATTTTCTACGATAATCTTGGTGAAACATCTGTCCGAAGTATGCTGAATCATCGAGAGCGCTCTTTTCGAGCTATTTAATGCGAGAAACAGTTTATCTGGTGTTTTCACCACTCCACAGTGCGTTTGATATGCAGTACCAGCGATATCTTGGTTTTCGTGGGGTTTCAAGCTGAGATCTGCATTTTTTACGATAATCTTGGTGAGACTTCTGTCCGAAGTATGCAGAATCATCGAGATCGCTCTATTCGAGCTATTTAATGCGAGAAACACGTTCTCTGGTTGTTTTCACCACTCCACAGTGCGTTTGATATGCAGAACAGGCGATATATTGATTTTCGTGGTGTTTCCAGCTGAGATATGCATTTTCTGCGATAATCTTGGTGGGTCTTTTGTCAGAAGTATACTGAATCATCGAGATCGCTCTTTTCGAGCTAGTTAGTGCGAGAAACACGTTATCTGGTGTTTTCACCCCTCCACAGTGCGTTTGATATGCAGAACAGTAGATATCTTGGTTTTCGTGGGGTTTCAAGCTGAGATATGCATTTTCTACGATAATCTTGGTGAGACTTCTGTCAGAAGTATGCAGGATCTTCGAGAACGCTCCTCTCGAGCTATTTAATGCGACAAACACGTTATCTGGTGTTTTCACCACTCCACAGTGCGTTTGATATGCAGTACCAGCGATATCTTGGTTTTGTGGGGTTTCAAGCTGAGATCTGCATTTTTTACGATAATCTTGGTGAGACTTCTGTCCGAAGTATGCAGAATCATCGAGATCGCTCTATTCGAGCTATTTAATGCGAGAAACACGTTCTCTGGTTGTTTTCACCACTCCACAGTGCGTTTGATATGCAGAACGGGCAACATCTTGATTTTCGTGAGGTTTCGAGCTGAGATATGCATTTTCTGCGATAATATTGGTGAGACTTCAGTCAGAAGGATGCAGAATCAGCTAGATCGCTCTTTTCGAGCTACTTAATGCACGAAACACTTTATCTGGTGTTTTCACCACTCCACAGTGCGTTGGATATGCAGAACTGGCGATATTTTGGTTTTCGTCGGGTTTCAAGCTGAGATTTGCATTTTCTACGATAAGCTTGGTGAAACATCTGTCCAAAGTATGCAGAAACATCGAGAGCGCTCTTTTCGAGCTATTTAATGCGAGAAACACGTTTTCTGGGGTTTTCACCACTCCACAGTTCGTTGGATATGCAGAACAGTAGATATCTTGGTTTTCGTGGGGTTTCAAGCTGAGATATGCATTTTCTACGATAATCCTGGTGAGACTTCTGTCAGATGTATGCAGATTCTTCGAGAACGCTCTTTTCGAGCTACTTAATGTGCGAAACACGTTTTCTGGTGTTTTCACCACTCCACGGTACGTTTGATGTGCAGAACCGGAGATAACTCGGTTTTCGTCGGGTTTCAAGCTGAGATATGCATTTTCTACGATAATCTTGGTGCGACTTCTGTCAGAAGTATGCAGGATCTTCGAGAACGCTCTTCTCGAGCTATTTAATGCGAGAAACACGTTATCTGGTGTTTTCACCACACCACAGTGCGTTTGATATGCAGTACCAGCGATACCTTGGTTTTCGTGGGGTTTCAAGCTGAGATCTGCATTTTTTACAATAATCTTTGTGAGACTTCTGTCCGAAGTATGCAGAATCATCGAGATCGCTCTATTCGAGCTATTTAATGCGAGAAACACGTTCTCTGGTTGTTTTCACCACTCCACAGTGCGTTTGATATGCAGAACGGGCAACATCTTGATTTTCGTGAGGTTTCGAGCTGAGATATGCATTTTCTGCGATAATATTGGTGAGACTTCAGTCAGAATTATGCAGAATCATCTAGATCGCTCTTTTCGAGCTACTTAATGCACGATACACGTTTTCTGGTGTTTTCACCACTCCGCGGTACGTTTGATGTGCAGAACCGGAGATAACACGGTTTTCGTCGGGTTTCAAGCTGAGATATGCATTTTCTACGATAATCTTGGTGAGACTTCTGTCAGAAGTATGCAGAATCATCTAGATCGCTCTTTTCGAGCTACTTAATGCACGAAACACGTTTTCTGGTGTTTTCACCACTCCACAGTACGTTTGACATGCAGAACCGGAGATATCTTGGTTTCGGTCGGGTTTCAAGCTCCGATACGCATTTTCTACGATAATCTTGGTGAAACATCTGTCCGAAGTATGCAGAAACATCGAGAGCGCTCTTTTCGAGCTATTTAATGCGAGAAACTCGTTTTCTGGGGTTTTCACCACTCCACAGTTCGTTGGATATGCAGAACCGGAGATATCTTGGTTTTCGTGGGGTTTCAAGCTGAGATATGCATTTCCTGCGATAATCTTGGTGAGACTTCTGTCCGAAGTACGCTGAAACATCGAGATCGCTCTTTTCGAGCTATTTAATGCGAGAAACACGTTCTCTGGTTGTTTTCACCACTCCACAGTGCGTTTGATATGCAGAACAGGCGATATCTTGATTTTGGTGGTGTTTCCAGCTGATATATGCATTTTCTGCGATAATCTTGGTGGGTCTTCTGTCAGAAGTATGCAGAATCTTCAAGAACGCTCGTTTCGAGCTACTTAATGTGTTAAACACGTTTTCTGGTGTTTTCACCACTCCACGGTACGTTTGATGTGCAGAACCGGAGATAACTCGGTTTTCGTCGGGTTTCAAGCTGAGATATGCATTTTCTACGATAATCTTGGTCAGACTTCTGTCAGAAGTATGCAGGATCTTCGAGAACGCTCTTTTCGAGCTATTTAATGCGAGAAACTCGTTTTCTGGTGTTTTCAGCACTCCACAGTGCGTTTGATATGCGGAAACTGCGATATCTTCGGTTTCATTGGGTTTCCAGATGAGATATGCATTTTCTACGATAATCTTTGATATTCCTGTGTGAGACGTTTGCAGAATCACGGAAATCGCACTTTTCGAGCTATTTAATCCGAGAAACACGTTATATGGTGTTCTCACCACTCCACAGTGCGTTTGATATGCAGAACCGGCAATATCTTGGTTTTCGTGGGGTTTCAAGCAGAGATATGCATTTCCTGCGATAATCTTGGTGAGACTTCTGTCCGAAGTATGCTGAATCATCTAGATCGCTCTTTTCGAGCTATTTAATGCGACAAACACGTTTTCTGGTGTTTTCACCACTCCACAGTACGTTTGACATGCAGAACCGGAGATATCTTGGTTTCGGTCGGGTTTCAAGCTGAGATATGCATTTTCTACGGTAATCCTGGTGAGACTTCTGTCAGAAGTATGCAGAATCTTCGTGATCGCACTTTTCGAGCTATTTAATGCGCGAAACACGTTTTCTGGTGTTTTCACCACTCCACGGTACGTTTGATGTGCAGAACCGGAGATAACTCGGTTTTCGTCGGGTTTCAAGCTGAGATATGCATTTTCTACGATAATCTTGGTGAGACTTCTGTCCGAAGTATGCAGAACCATCGAGAGAGCTCTTTTCGAGCTATTTAATGCGAGAAACACGTTTTCTGGGGTTTTCACCACTCCACAGTTCGTTGGATATGCAGAACCGGAGATATCTTGGTTTTCGTTGGGTTTCAAGCTGAGATATGCATTACCTGCGATAATCTTGGTGAGACTTTTCTCCGAAGTATGCTGAATCATCTAGATCGCTCTTTTCGAGCTATTTAATGCGAGAAACACGTTTTCTGGGGTTTTCACCACTCCACAGTTCGTTGGATATGCAGAACCGGAGATATCTTGGTTTTCGTTGGGTTTCAAGCTGAGATATGCATTACCTGCGATAATCTTGGTGAGACTTTTCTCCGAAGTATGCTGAATCATCTAGATCGCTCTTTTCGAGCTATTTAATGCGAGAAAAACCTTATCCGGTGTTTTCACCACTCCACAGTTCGTTGGATATGCAGAACAGTAGATATCTTGGTTTTCGTGGGGTTTCAAGCAGATATGCATTTTCTGCGATAATCTTGGTGAGACTTCTGTCCGAAGTATGCTGAATCATCGAGATCGCGCTTTTCGAGGTATTTAATGGGAGAAACACGTTTTCTGGATGTTATCACCATTCCACAGTGCGTTTGATATGCAGAACCGGCGATATCTTGGTTTTCGTGGGGTTTCAAGCTGAGATATGCATTTTCTGCGATAATCCTGGTGAGACTTCAGTCTGAAGTATGCTGAAACATCGAGATCGCTCTTTTCGAGCTAGTTAATGCGAGAAAAACCTTATCCGGTGTTTTCACCACTCCACAGTTCGTTGGATATGCAGAACAGTAGATATCTTGGTTTTCGTGGGGTTTCAAGCAGATATGCATTTTCTGCGATAATCTTGGTGAGACTTCTGTCCGAAGTATGCTGAATCATCGAGATCGCGCTTTTCGAGGTATTTAATGGGAGAAACACGTTTTCTGGTTGTTATCACCATTCCACAGTGCGTTTGATATGCAGAACAGGCGATATCTTGGTTTTCATGGTGTTTCCAGCTGAGATGTGCATTTTCTGCGATAATCTTGGTGGGTCTTTTGTCAGAAGTATGCAGAATCATCTAGATCGCTCTTTTCGTGCTACTTAATGCACGAAACACGTTTTCTGGTGTTTTCACCACTCCACAGTACGTTTGACATGCAGAACCGGAGATATCTTGGTTTCGGTCGGGTTTCAAGCTGAGATATGCATTTTCTACGATAATCTTGGTGAAACATCTGTCCGAAGTATGCAGAAACATCGAGAGCGCTCTTTTCGACCTATTTAATGCGAGAAACTCGTTTTCTGGGGTTTTCACCACTCCACAGTTCGTTGGATATGCAGAACCGGAGATATCTTGGTTTTCGTGGGGTTTCAAGCTGAGATATGCATTTCCTGCGATAATCTTGGTGAGACTTCTGTCAGAAGTATGCAGAATCTTCGAGAACGCTCTTTTCGAGCTACTTAATGCGCGAAACACGTTTTCTGGTGTTTTCACCACTCCACAGTACGTTTGACATGCAGAACCGGAGATATCTTGGTTTCGGTCGGGTTTCAAGCTGAGATATGCATTTTCTACGATAATCCTGGTGAGACTTCTGTCAGAAGTATGCAGAATCTTCGAGAACGCTCTTTTCGAGCTACTTAATGCGCGAAACTCGTTTTCTGGTGTTTTCACCACTCCACAGTTCGTTGGATATGCAGAACCGGAGATATCTTGGTTTTCGTGGGGTTTCAAGCTGAGATATGCATTTGCTGCGATAATCTTGGCGAGACTTCTGTTAGAAGTATGCAGAATCATCGAGATCGCACTTTTCGAGCTATTTAATGCGAGAAACACGTTATCAGGTGTTTTCACCACTCCACAGTACGTTGGATATGCAGAATCGGAGATATCTTGGTTTTCGTGGGGTTTCAAGCTGAGATATGCATTTGCTGCGATAATCTTGGCGAGACTTCTGTTAGAAGTATGCAGAATCATCGAGATCGCACTTTTCGAGCTATTTAATGCGAGAAACACGTTATCAGGTGTTTTCACCACTCCACAGTACGTTGGATATGAGGAATCGGAGATATCTTGGTTTTCGTGGGGTTTCAAGCTGAGATATGTATTTGCTGCGATAATCTTGGTGAGACTTCTGTCAGAAGTATGCAGGATCATCGAGATCGCTCTATTCGAGCTATTTAATGCGAGAAACACGTTCTCTGGTTGTTTTCACCACTCCACAGTGCGTTTGATATGCAGAACAGGCGATATCTTGGTTTTCATGGTGTTTCCAGCTGAGATATGCATTTTCTGCGATAATCCTGGTGAGACTTCAGTCCGAAGTATGCTGAAACATCGAGATCGCTCTTTTCGAGCTAGTTAATGCGAGAAAAACCTTATCCGGTGTTTTCACCACTCCACAGTTCGTTGGATATGCAGAACAGTAGATATCTTGGTTTTCGTGGGGTTTCAAGCAGATATGCATTTTCTGCGATAATCTTGGTGAGACTTCTGTCCGAAGTATGCTGAATCATCGAGATCGCGCTTTTCGAGGTATTTAATGGGAGAAACACGTTTTCTGGTTGTTATCACCATTCCACAGTGCGTTTGATATGCAGAACAGGCGATATCTTGGTTTTCATGGTGTTTCCAGCTGAGATGTGCATTTTCTGCGATAATCTTGGTGGGTCTTTTGTCAGAAGTATGCAGAATCATCTAGATCGCTCTTTTCGTGCTACTTAATGCACGAAACACGTTTTCTGGTGTTTTCACCACTCCACAGTACGTTTGACATGCAGAACCGGAGATATCTTGGTTTCGGTCGGGTTTCAAGCTGAGATATGCATTTTCTACGATAATCTTGGTGAAACATCTGTCCGAAGTATGCAGAAACATCGAGAGCGCTCTTTTCGACCTATTTAATGCGAGAAACTCGTTTTCTGGGGTTTTCACCACTCCACAGTTCGTTGGATATGCAGAACCGGAGATATCTTGGTTTTCGTGGGGTTTCAAGCTGAGATATGCATTTCCTGCGATAATCTTGGTGAGACTTCTGTCAGAAGTATGCAGAATCTTCGAGAACGCTCTTTTCGAGCTACTTAATGCGCGAAACACGTTTTCTGGTGTTTTCACCACTCCACAGTACGTTTGACATGCAGAACCGGAGATATCTTGGTTTCGGTCGGGTTTCAAGCTGAGATATGCATTTTCTACGATAATCCTGGTGAGACTTCTGTCAGAAGTATGCAGAATCTTCGAGAACGCTCTTTTCGAGCTACTTAATGCGCGAAACTCGTTTTCTGGTGTTTTCACCACTCCACAGTTCGTTGGATATGCAGAACCGGAGATATCTTGGTTTTCGTGGGGTTTCAAGCTGAGATATGCATTTTCTGCGATAATCTTGGCGAGACTTCTGTTAGAAGTATGCAGAATCATCGAGATCGCACTTTTCGAGCTATTTAATGCGAGAAACACGTTATCAGGTGTTTTCACCACTCCACAGTACGTTGGATATGCAGAATCGGAGATATCTTGGTTTTCGTGGGGTTTCAAGCTGAGATATGCATTTGCTGCGATAATCTTGGCGAGACTTCTGTTAGAAGTATGCAGAATCATCGAGATCGCACTTTTCGAGCTATTTAATGCGAGAAACACGTTATCAGGTGTTTTCACCACTCCACAGTACGTTGGATATGCAGAATCGGAGATATCTTGGTTTTCGTGGGGTTTCAAGCTGAGATATGCATTTGCTGCGATAATCTTGGCGAGACTTCTGTTAGAAGTATGCAGAATCATCGAGATCGCACTTTTCGAGCTATTTAATGCGAGAAACACGTTATCAGGTGTTTTCACCACTCCACAGTACGTTGGATATGCAGAATCGGAGATATCTTGGTTTTCGTGGGGTTTCAAGCTGAGATATGTATTTGCTGCGATAATCTTGGTGAGACTTCTGTCAGAAGTATGCAGGATCATCTTGATCGCTCTTTTCGAGCTACTTAATGCGAGAAACACGTTCTCTGGTGTTTTCACCACTCCACAGTACGTTTGACATGCAGAACCGGAGATATCTTGGTTTCGGTCGGGTTTCAAGCTGAGATATGCATTTTCTACGATAATCTTGGTGAAACATCTGTCCGAAGTATGCAGAAATATCGAGAGCGCTCTTTTCGAGCTATTTAATGCGTGAAACTCGTTTTCTGGGGTTTTCACCACTCCACAGTTCGTTGGATATGCAGAACCGGAGATATCTTGGTTTTCGTGGGGCTTCAAGCTGAGATATGCATTTCCTGCGATAATCTTGGTGAGACTTCTGTCCGAAGTATGCTGAATCATCGAGAGCGCTCTTTTCGAGCTATTTAATGCGAGAAACAGTTTATCTGGTGTTTTCACCACTCCACAGTGCGTTTGATATGCAGTACCAGCGATATCTTGGTTTTCGTGGGGTTTCAAGCTGAGATCTGCATTTTTTACGATAATCTTGGTGAGACTTCTGTCCGAAGTATGCAGAATCATCGAGATCGCTCTATTCGAGCTATTTAATGCAAGAAACACGTTCTCTGGTTGTTTTCACCACTCCACAGTGCGTTTGATATGCAGAACAGGCGATATATTGATTTTCGTGGTGTTTCCAGCTGAGATATGCATTTTCTGCGATAATCTTGGTGGGTCTTTTGTCAGAAGTATACTGAATCATCGAGATCGCTCTTTTCGAGCTAGTTAGTGCGAGAAACACGTTATCTGGTGTTTTCACCACTCCACAGTGCGTTTGATATGCAGAACAGTAGATATCTTGGTTTTCGTGGGGTTTCAAGCGGATACATGCATTTTCTGCGATAATCTTGGTGAGACTTCTGTCCGAAGTATGCTGAATCATCGAGATCGCGCTTTTCGAGGTATTTAATGGGAGAAACACGTTTTCTGGTTGTTATCACCATTCCACAGTGCGTTTGATATGCAGAACAGGCGATATCTTGGTTTTCATGGTGTTTCCAGCTGAGATATGCATTTTCTGCGATAATCTTGGTGGGTCTTTTGTCAGAAGTATGCAGAATCATCTAGATCGCTCTTTTCGTGCTACTTAATGCACGAAACACGTTTTCTGGTGTTTTCACCACTCCACAGTACGTTTGACATGCAGAACCGGAGATATCTTGGTTTCGGTCGGGTTTCAAGCTGAGATATGCATTTTCTACGATAATCTTGGTGAAACATCTGTCCGAAGTATGCAGAAACATCGAGAGCGCTCTTTTCGACCTATTTAATGCGAGAAACTCGTTTTCTGGGGTTTTCACCACTCCACAGTTCGTTGGATATGCAGAACCGGAGATATCTTGGTTTTCGTGGGGTTTCAAGCTGAGATATGCATTTCCTGCGATAATCTTGGTGAGACTTCTGTCAGAAGTATGCAGAATCTTCGAGAACGCTCTTTTCGAGCTACTTAATGCGCGAAACACGTTTTCTGGTGTTTTCACCACTCCACAGTACGTTTGACATGCAGAACCGGAGATATCTTGGTTTCGGTCGGGTTTCAAGCTGAGATATGCATTTTCTACGATAATCCTGGTGAGACTTCTGTCAGAAGTATGCAGAATCTTCGAGAACGCTCTTTTCGAGCTACTTAATGCGCGAAACTCGTTTTCTGGTGTTTTCACCACTCCACAGTTCGTTGGATATGCAGAACCGGAGATATCTTGGTTTTCGTGGGGTTTCAAGCTGAGATATGCATTTTCTGCGATAATCTTGGCGAGACTTCTGTTAGAAGTATGCAGAATCATCGAGATCGCACTTTTCGAGCTATTTAATGCGAGAAACACGTTATCAGGTGTTTTCACCACTCCACAGTACGTTGGATATGCAGAATCGGAGATATCTTGGTTTTCGTGGGGTTTCAAGCTGAGATATGCATTTGCTGCGATAATCTTGGCGAGACTTCTGTTAGAAGTATGCAGAATCATCGAGATCGCACTTTTCGAGCTATTTAATGCGAGAAACACGTTATCAGGTGTTTTCACCACTCCACAGTACGTTGGATATGCAGAATCGGAGATATCTTGGTTTTCGTGGGGTTTCAAGCTGAGATATGCATTTGCTGCGATAATCTTGGCGAGACTTCTGTTAGAAGTATGCAGAATCATAGAGATCGCACTTTTCGAGCTATTTAATGCGAGAAACACGTTATCAGGTGTTTTCACCACTCCACAGTACGTTGGATATGCAGAATCGGAGATATCTTGGTTTTCGTGGGGTTTCAAGCTGAGATATGCATTTGCTGCGATAATCTTGGTGAGACTTCTGTCAGAAGTATGCAGGATCATCTTGATCGCTCTTTTCGAGCTACTTAATGCGAGAAACACGTTCTCTGGTGTTTTCACCACTCCACAGTACGTTTGACATGCAGAACCGGAGATATCTTGGTTTCGGTCGGGTTTCAAGCTGAGATATGCATTTTCTACGATAATCTTGGTGAAACATCTGTCCGAAGTATGCAGAAATATCGAGAGCGCTCTTTTCGAGCTATTTAATGCGTGAAACTCGTTTTCTGGGGTTTTCACCACTCCACAGTTCGTTGGATATGCAGAACCGGAGATATCTTGGTTTTCGTGGGGCTTCAAGCTGAGATATGCATTTCCTGCGATAATCTTGGTGAGACTTCTGTCCGAAGTATGCTGAATCATCGAGAGCGCTCTTTTCGAGCTATTTAATGCGAGAAACAGTTTATCTGGTGTTTTCACCACTCCACAGTGCGTTTTATATGCAGTACCAGCGATATCTTGGTTTTCGTGGGGTTTCAAGCTGAGATCTGCATTTTTTACGATAATCTTGGTGAGACTTCTGTCCGAAGTATGCAGAATCATCGAGATCGCTCTATTCGAGCTATTTAATGCGAGAAACACGTTCTCTGGTTGTTTTCACCACTCCACAGTGCGTTTGATATGCAGAACAGGCGATATATTGATTTTCGTGGTGTTTCCAGCTGAGATATGCATTTTCTGCGATAATCTTGGTGGGTCTTTTGTCAGAAGTATACTGAATCATCGAGATCGCTCTTTTCGAGCTAGTTAGTGCGAGAAACACGTTATCTGGTGTTTTCACCACTCCACAGTGCGTTTGATATGCAGAACAGTAGATATCTTGGTTTTCGTGGGGTTTCAAGCGGATACATGCATTTTCTACGATAATCCTGGTGAGACTTCTGTCAGATGTATGCAGAATCTTCGAGAACGCTCTTTTCGAGCTACTTAAAGTGCGAAACACGTTTTCTGGTGTTTGCAACACTCCACGGTACGTTTGATGTGCAGAACCGGAGATAACTCGGTTTTCGTCGGGTTTCAAGCTGAGATATGCATTTTCTACGATAATCTTGGTGAGACTTCTGTCAGAAGTATGCAGGATCTTCGAGAACGCTCCTCTCGAGCTATTTAATGCGACAAACACGTTATCTGGTGTTTTCACCACTCCACAGTGCGTTTGATATGCAGTACCAGCGATATCTTGGTTTTGTGGGGTTTCAAGCTGAGATCTGCATTTTTTACGATAATCTTGGTGAGACTTCTGTCCGAAGTATGCAGAATCATCGAGATCGCTCTATTCGAGCTATTTAATGCGAGAAACACGTTCTCTGGTTGTTTTCACCACTCCACAGTGCGTTTGATATGCAGAACGGGCAACATCTTGATTTTCGTGAGGTTTCGAGCTGAGATATGCATTTTCTGCGATAATATTGGTGAGACTTCAGTCAGAAGGATGCAGAATCAGCTAGATCGCTCTTTTCGAGCTACTTAATGCACGAAACACGTTATCTGGTGTTTTCACCACTCCACAGTGCGTTGGATATGCAGAACTGGCGATATTTTGGTTTTCGTCGGGTTTCAAGCTGAGATTTGCATTTTCTACGATAAGCTTGGTGAAACATCTGTCCAAAGTATGCAGAAACATCGAGAGCGCTCTTTTCGAGCTATTTAATGCGAGAAACACGTTTTCTGGGGTTTTCACCACTCCACAGTTCGTTGGATATGCAGAACAGTAGATATCTTGGTTTTCGTGGGGTTTCAAGCTGAGATATGCATTTTCTACGATAATCCTGGTGAGACTTCTGTCAGATGTATGCAGAATCTTCGAGAACGCTCTTTTCGAGCTACTTAATGTGCGAAACACGTTTTCTGGTGTTTTCACCACTCCACGGTACGTTTGATGTGCAGAACCGGAGATAACTCGGTTTTCGTCGGGTTTCAAGCTGAGATATGCATTTTCTACGATAATCTTGGTGCGACTTCTGTCAGAAGTATGCAGGATCTTCGAGAACGCTCTTCTCGAGCTATTTAATGCGAGAAACACGTTATCTGGTGTTTTCACCACACCACAGTGCGTTTGATATGCAGTACCAGCGATACCTTGGTTTTCGTGGGGTTTCAAGCTGAGATCTGCATTTTTTACAATAATCTTTGTGAGACTTCTGTCCGAAGTATGCAGAATCATCGAGATCGCTCTATTCGAGCTATTTAATGCGAGAAACACGTTCTCTGGTTGTTTTCACCACTCCACAGTGCGTTTGATATGCAGAACGGGCAACATCTTGATTTTCGTGAGGTTTCGAGCTGAGATATGCATTTTCTGCGATAATATTGGTGAGACTTCAGTCAGAATTATGCAGAATCATCTAGATCGCTCTTTTCGAGCTACTTAATGCACGATACACGTTTTCTGGTGTTTTCACCACTCCGCGGTACGTTTGATGTGCAGAACCGGAGATAACACGGTTTTCGTCGGGTTTCAAGCTGAGATATGCATTTTCTACGATAATCTTGGTGAGACTTCTGTCAGAAGTATGCAGAATCATCTAGATCGCTCTTTTCGAGCTACTTAATGCGCGAAACACGTTTTCTGGTGTTTTCACCACTCCACGGTACGTTTGATGTGCAGAACCGGAGATAACTCGGTTTTCGTCGGGTTTCAAGCTGAGATATGCATTTTCTACGATAATCTTGGTGAGACTTCTGTCCGAAGTATGCAGAACCATCGAGAGAGCTCTTTTCGAGCTATTTAATGCGAGAAACACGTTTTCTGGGGTTTTCACCACTCCACAGTTCGTTGGATATGCAGAACCGGAGATATCTTGGTTTTCGTTGGGTTTCAAGCTGAGATATGCATTACCTGCGATAATCTTGGTGAGACTTTTCTCCGAAGTATGCTGAATCATCTAGATCGCTCTTGTCGAGCTATTTAATGCGAGAAACACGTTTTCTGGGGTTTTCACCACTCCACAGTTGGTTGGATATGCAGAACCGGAGATATCTTGGTTTTCGTGGGGTTTCAAGCTGAGATATGCATTTTCTACGATAATCTTGGTGAGACTTCTGTCCGAAGTATGCAGAACCATCGAGAGCGCTCTTTTCGAGCTATGTAATGCGAGAAACACGTTTTCTGGGGTTTTCACCACTCCACAGTTCGTTGGATATGCAGAACAGTAGATATCTTGGTTTTCGTGGGGTTTCAAGCTGAGATATGCATTTTCTACGATAATCCTTTTGAGACTTCTGTCAGATGTATGCAGTATCTTCGAGAACGCTCTTTTCGAGCTACTTAATGTGCGAAACACGTTTTCTGGTGTTTTCACCACTCCACGGGACGTTTGATGTGCAGAATCGGAGATAACTCGGTTTTCGTCGGGTTTCAAGCTGAGATATGCATTTTCTACGATAATCTTGGTGAGACTTCTGTCAGAAGTATGCAGGATCTTCGAGAACGCTCTTCTCGAGCTATTTAATGCGAGAAACACGTTATCTGGTGTGTTCACCACACCACAGTGCGTTTGATATGCAGTACGAGCGATACCTTGGTTTTCGTGGGGTTTCAAGCTGAGATCTGCATTTTTTACAATAATCTTGGTGAGACTTCTGTCCGAAGTATGCAGAATCATCGAGATCGCTCTAGTCGAGCTATTTAATGCGAGAAACACGTTCTCTGGTTGTTTTCACCACTCCACAGTGCGTTTGATATGCAGAACAGGCGATATCTTGATTTTGGTGGTGTTTCCAGCTGATATATGCATTTTCTGCGATAATCTTGGTGGGTCTTTTGTCAGAAGTATGCAGAATCATCTAGATCGCTCTTTTCGAGCTACTTAATGCAAGAAACACGTTTTGTGGTGTTTTCACCACTCCACAGTACGTTTGACATGCAGAACCGGAGATATCTTGGTTTCGGTCGGGTTTCAAGCTGAGATATGCATTTTCTACGATAAGCTTGGTGAAACATCTGTCCAAAGTATGCAGAAACATCGAGAGCGCTCTATTCGAGCTATTTAATGCGAGAAACACGTTTTCTGGGGTTTTCACCACTCCACAGTTCGTTGGATATGCAGAACCGGCGATATCTTGGTTTTCGTGGGGTTTCAAGCTGAGATATGCATTTTCTGCGATAATCTTGGTGGGTCTTTTGTCAGAAGTATGCAGAATCATCCAGATCGCTCTTTTCGAGCTACTTAATGCACAAAACACGTTTTCTGGTGTTTTCACCACGCCACAGTGCGTTTGATATGCAGAACAGTAGATATCATGGTTTTCGTGGGGTTTCACGCTGAGATATGCATTTTCTGCGATAAGCTTGGTGAGACTTCTGTCCCAAGTATGCTGAATCATCTAGATCGCTCTTTTCGAGCTAGTCAATGCGAGAAACACGTTATCTGGTGTTTTCACCACTCCTCAGTGCGTTTGATATGCAGAACCGGCGATATCTTGGTTTTCGTGGGGTTTCAAGCTGAGATATGCATTTTCTGCGATATTCCTGGTGAGACTTCTGTCAGAAGTATGAAGAATCTTCGAGAACGCCCTTTTCGAGCTACTTAATGCGCGAAACACGTTTTCTGGTGTTTTCACCACTCCACGGTACGTTTGATGTGCAGAACCGGAGATAACTCGGTTTTCGTCGGGTGTCAAGCTGAGATATGCATTTTCTGCGATAATCTTGGTGAGACTTCTGTCCGAAGTATGCAGAATCATCGAGATCGCTCTTTTCGAGCTATTTAATGCGACAAACACGTTATCTGGTGTTTTCAGCACCCCACAGTGCGTTTGATATGCAGAACCAGCGATATCTTGGTTTTCGTGGGGCTTCAAGCTGAGATATGCATTTTTTACGATTATCTTGGTGAGACTTCTGTCCGAAGTATGCTTAACCATCGAGATCGCTCGTTTCGAGCTATTTAATGCGAGAAACTCGTTATCTGGTGTTTTCACCACTCCACAGTGCGTATGATATGCAGAACTGGCGATATCTTGGTTTTCGTGTGGTTTCAAGCTGAGATATGCATTTTCTGCGATAATCTTGGTGAGACTTCTGTCCGAAGTATGCTGAAACATCGAGATCGCTCTTTTCGAGCTAGTTAATGCAAGAAGAACCTTATCCGGTGTTTTCACTACTCCACAGTGCGTTTGATATGCAGAACCGGCGATATCTTGGTTTTCGTGGGGCTTCAAGCTGAGATATGCATTTTTTACGATAATCTTGGTGAGACTTCTGTCCGAAGTATGCTGAATAATCGAGATCGCTCTTTTCGAGCTGGTTAGTGCGAGAAACACGTTTTCTGTGGTTTTCACCACTCCACAGTTCGTTGGATATGCAGAACAGTAGATATCTTGGTTTTCGTGCGGTTTCAAGCAGAGATATGCATTTTCTGCGATAATCTTGGTGTGACTTCTGTTAGAAGTATGCAGAATCATCGTGATCGCACTTTTCGAGCTACTTAATGCACGAAACACGTTTTCTGGTGTTTTCACCACTCCACAGTTCGTTGGATATGCAGAACCGGAGATATCTTGGTTTTCGTGGTGTTTCAAGCTGAGATATGCATTTCCTGCGATAATCTTGGTCAGACTTCTGTCCGAAGTATGCTGAATCATCGAGATCGCTCTTTTCGAGCTATTTAATGCGAGGAACACGTTCTCTGGTTGTTTTCACCACTCCACAGTGCGTCTGATATGCAGAACAGGCGATATATTGATTTTCGTGGTGTTTCCAACTGAGATATGCATTTTCTGCGATAATCTTGGTGGGTCTTTTGTCAGAAGCATGCAGAATAACTCGATCGCTCTTTTCGAGCTACTTAATGCACGAAACACGTTTTCTGGTGTTTTCACCACTCCACAGTTGGTTGGATATGCAGAACCGGAGATATCTTGGTTTTCGTGGGGTTTCAAGCTGAGATATGCATTTCCTGCGATAATCTTGGTGAGACTTCTGTCCGAAGTATGCTGAATCATCTAGATCGCTCTTTTCGAGCTATTTAATGCGAGAAACACGTTATCTGGTGTTTTCACCACTCCACAGTGCGTATGATATGCAGAACCGGCAATATCTTGGTTTTCGTGGGGTTTCAAGCTGAGATATGCATTTTCTGCGATAAGCTTGGTGAAACATCCGTCCGAAGTATGCAGAACCATCGAGAGAGCTCTTTTCGAGCTATTTAATGCGAGAATCACGTTTTCTGGGGTTTTCACCACTCCACTGTTCGTTGGATATGCAGAACCGGAGATATCTTGGTTTTCGTGGGGTTTCAAGATGAGATATGCATTTCCTGCGATAATCTTGGTGAGACTTCTGTCCGAAGTATGCTGAATCATCTAGATCGCTCTTTTCGAGCTATTTAATTTGAGAAACACGTTATCTGGTGTTTTCACCACTCCACAGTGCGTTGGATATGCAGAACCGGAGATATCTTGGTTTTCGTGGTGTTTCAAGCTGAGATATGCATTTCCTGCGATAATCTTGGTCAGACTTCTGTCCGAAGTATGCTGAATCATCGAGATCGCTCTTTTCGAGCTATTTAATGCGAGGAACACGTTCTCTGGTTGTTTTCACCACTCCACAGTGCGTTTGATATGCAGTACCAGCGATACCTTGGTTTTCGTGGGGTTTCAAGCTGAGATCTGCATTTTTTACAATAATCTTGGTGAGACTTCTGTCCGAAGTATGCAGAATCATCGAGATCGCTCTAGTCGAGCTATTTAATGCGAGAAACACGTTCTCTCGTTGTTTTCACCACTCCACAGTGCGTTTGATATGCAGAACAGGCGATATCTTGATTTTGGTGGTGTTTCAAGCTGATATATGCATTTTCTGCGATAATCTTGGTGGGTCTTTTGTCAGAAGTATGCAGAATCATCTAGATCGCTCTTTTCGAGCTACTTAATGCAAGAAACACGTTTTGTGGTGTTTTCACCACTCCACAGTACGTTTGACATGCAGAACCGGAGATATCTTGGTTTCGGTCGGGTTTCAAGCTGAGATATGCATTTTCTACGATAATCCTGGTGAGACTTCTGTCAGAAGTATGCAGAATCTTCGAGAACGCTCGTTTCGAGCTACTTAATGCACGAAACACGTTTTCTGGTGTTTTCACCACTCCACAGTACGATTGACATGCAGAACCGGCGATATTTTGGTTTTCGTCGGGTTTCAAGCTGAGATATGCATTTTCTACGATAAGCTTGGTGAAACATCTGTCCAAAGTATGCAGAAACATCGAGAGCGCTCTATTCGAGCTATTTAATGCGAGAAACACGTTTTCTGGGGTTTTCACCACTCCACAGTTCGTTGGATATGCAGAACCGGCGATATCTTGGTTTTCGTGGGGTTTCAAGCTGAGATATGCATTTTCTGCGATAATCTTGGTGGGTCTTTTGTCAGAAGTATGCAGAATCATCCAGATCGCTCTTTTCGAGCTACTTAATGCACAAAACACGTTTTCTGGTGTTTTCACCACGCCACAGTGCGTTTGATATGCAGAACAGTAGATATCTTGGATTTCGTGGGGTTTCAAGCTGAGATATGCATTTTCTGCGTTAAGCTTGGTGAGACTTCTGTCCCAAGTATGCTGAATCATCTAGATCGCTCTTTTCGAGCTAGTCAATGCGAGAAACACGTTATCTGGTGTTTTCACCACTCCTCAGTGCGTTTGATATGCAGAACCGGCGATATCTTGGTTTTCGTGGGGTTTCAAGCTGAGATATGCATTTTCTGCGATATTCCTGGTGAGACTTCTGTCAGAAGTATGAAGAATCTTCGAGAACGCCCTTTTCGAGCTACTTAATGCGCGAAACACGTTTTCTGGTGTTTTCACCACTCCACGGTACGTTTGATGTGCAGAACCGGAGATAACTCGGTTTTCGTCGGGTGTCAAGCTGAGATATGCATTTTCTGCGATAATCTTGGTGAGACTTCTGTCCGAAGTATGCAGAATCATCGAGATCGCTCTTTTCGAGCTATTTAATGCGACAAACACGTTATCTGGTGTTTTCAGCACCCCACAGTGCGTTTGATATGCAGAACCAGCGATATCTTGGTTTTCGTGGGGCTTCAAGCTGAGATATGCATTTTTTACGATTATCTTGGTGAGACTTCTGTCCGAAGTATGCTTAACCATCGAGATCGCTCGTTTCGAGCTATTTAATGCGAGAAACACGTTATCTGGTGTTTTCACCACTCCACAGTGCGTATGATATGCAGAACTGGCGATATCTTGGTTTTCGTGTGGTTTCAAGCTGAGATATGCATTTTCTGCGATAATCTTGGTGTAGACTTCTGTCCGAAGTATGCTGAAACATCGAGATCGCTCTTTTCGAGCTAGTTAATGCAAGAAGAACCTTATCCGGTGTTTTCACTACTCCACAGTGCGTTTGATATGCAGAACCGGCGATATCTTGGTTTTCGTGGGGCTTCAAGCTGAGATATGCATTTTTTACGATAATCTTGGTGAGACTTCTGTCCGAAGTATGCTGAATAATGGAGATCGCTCTTTTCGAGCTATTTAATGCGAGAATCACGTTTTCTGGGGTTTTCACCACTCCACTGTTCGTTGGATATGCAGAACCGGAGATATCTTGGTTTTCGTGGGGTTTCAAGCTGAGATATGCATTTCCTGCGATAATCTTGGTCAGACTTCTGTCCGAAGTATGCTGAATCATCGAGATCGCTCTTTTCGAGCTACTTAATGCACGAAACACGTTTTCTGGTGTTTTCACCACGCCACAGTGCGTTTGATATGCAGAACAGTAGATATCTTGGTTTTCGTGGGGTTTCAAGCTGAGATATGCATTTTCTGCGATAAGCTTGGTGAGACTTCTGTCCCAAGTATGCTGAATCATCTAGATCGCTCTTTTCGAGCTAGTCAATGCGAGAAACACGTTATCTGGTGTTTTCACCACTCCTCAGTGCGTTTGATATGCAGAACCGGCGATATCTTGGTTTTCGTGGGGTTTCAAGCTGAGATATGCATTTTCTGCGATATTCCTGGTGAGACTTCTGTCAGAAGTATGAAGAATCTTCGAGAACGCCCTTTTCGAGCTACTTAATGCGCGAAACACGTTTTCTGGTGTTTTCACCACTCCACGGTACGTTTGATGTGCAGAACCGGAGATAACTCGGTTTTCGTCGGGTGTCAAGCTGAGATATGCATTTTCTGCGATAATCTTGGTGAGACTTCTGTCCGAAGTATGCAGAATCATCGAGATCGCTCTTTTCGAGCTATTTAATGCGACAAACACGTTATCTGGTGTTTTCAGCACCCCACAGTGCGTTTGATATGCAGAACCAGCGATATCTTGGTTTTCGTGGGGCTTCAAGCTGAGATATGCATTTTTTACGATAATCTTGGTGAGACTTCTGTCCGAAGTATGCTTAACCATCGAGATCGCTCGTTTCGAGCTATTTAATGCGAGAAACACGTTATCTGGTGTTTTCACCACTCCACAGTGCGTATGATATGCAGAACTGGCGATATCTTGGTTTTCGTGTGGTTTCAAGCTGAGATATGCATTTTCTGCGATAATCTTGGTGAGACTTCTGTCCGAAGTATGCTGAAACATCGAGATCGCTCTTTTCGAGCTAGTTAATGCAAGAAGAACCTTATCCGGTGTTTTCACTACTCCACAGTGCGTTTGATATGCAGAACCGGCGATATCTTGGTTTTCGTGGGGCTTCAAGCTGAGATATGCATTTTTTACGATAATCTTGGTGAGACTTCTGTCCGAAGTATGCTGAATCATCTAGATCGCTCTTTTCGAGCTACTTAATGCAAGAAACACGTTTTGTGGTGTTTTCACCACTCCACAGTACGTTTGACATGCAGAACCGGAGATATCTTGGTTTCGGTCGGGTTTCAAGCTGAGATATGCATTTTCTACGATAAGCTTGGTGAAACATCTGTCCAAAGTATGCAGAAACATCGAGAGCGCTCTATTCGAGCTATTTAATGCGAGAAACACGTTTTCTGGGGTTTTCACCACTCCACAGTTCGTTGGATATGCAGAACCGGCGATATCTTGGTTTTCGTGGGGTTTCAAGCTGAGATATGCATTTTCTGCGATAATCTTGGTGGGTCTTTTGTCAGAAGTATGCAGAATCATCCAGATCGCTCTTTTCGAGCTACTTAATGCACAAAACACGTTTTCTGGTGTTTTCACCACGCCACAGTGCGTTTGATATGCAGAACAGTAGATATCTTGGTTTTCGTGGGGTTTCAAGCTGAGATATGCATTTTCTGCGATAAGCTTGGTGAGACTTCTGTCCCAAGTATGCTGAATCATCTAGATCGCTCTTTTCGAGCTAGTCAATGCGAGAAACACGTTATCTGGTGTTTTCACCACTCCTCAGTGCGTTTGATATGCAGAACCGGCGATATCTTGGTTTTCGTGGGGTTTCAAGCTGAGATATGCATTTTCTGCGATATTCCTGGTGAGACTTCTGTCAGAAGTATGAAGAATCTTCGAGAACGCCCTTTTCGAGCTACTTAATGCGCGAAACACGTTTTCTGGTGTTTTCACCACTCCACGGTACGTTTGATGTGCAGAACCGGAGATAACTCGGTTTTCGTCGGGTGTCAAGCTGAGATATGCATTTTCTGCGATAATCTTGGTGAGACTTCTGTCCGAAGTATGCAGAATCATCGAGATCGCTCTTTTCGAGCTATTTAATGCGACAAACACGTTATCTGGTGTTTTCAGCACCCCACAGTGCGTTTGATATGCAGAACCAGCGATATCTTGGTTTTCGTGGGGCTTCAAGCTGAGATATGCATTTTTTACGATTATCTTGGTGAGACTTCTGTCCGAAGTATGCTTAACCATCGAGATCGCTCGTTTCGAGCTATTTAATGCGAGAAACTCGTTATCTGGTGTTTTCACCACTCCACAGTGCGTATGATATGCAGAACTGGCGATATCTTGGTTTTCGTGTGGTTTCAAGCTGAGATATGCATTTTCTGCGATAATCTTGGTGAGACTTCTGTCCGAAGTATGCTGAAACATCGAGATCGCTCTTTTCGAGCTAGTTAATGCAAGAAGAACCTTATCCGGTGTTTTCACTACTCCACAGTGCGTTTGATATGCAGAACCGGCGATATCTTGGTTTTCGTGGGGCTTCAAGCTGAGATATGCATTTTTTACGATAATCTTGGTGAGACTTCTGTCCGAAGTATGCTGAATAATCGAGATCGCTCTTTTCGAGCTGGTTAGTGCGAGAAACACGTTTTCTGTGGTTTTCACCACTCCACAGTTCGTTGGATATGCAGAACAGTAGATATCTTGGTTTTCGTGCGGTTTCAAGCAGAGATATGGATTTTCTGCGATAATCTTGGTGTGACTTCTGTTAGAAGTATGCAGAATCATCGTGATCGCACTTTTCGAGCTACTTAATGCACGAAACACGTTTTCTGGTGTTTTCACCACTCCACAGTTCGTTGGATATGCAGAACCGGAGATATCTTGGTTTTCGTGGTGTTTCAAGCTGAGATATGCATTTCCTGCGATAATCTTGGTCAGACTTCTGTCCGAAGTATGCTGAATCATCGAGATCGCTCTTTTCGAGCTATTTAATGCGAGGAACACGTTCTCTGGTTGTTTTCACCACTCCACAGTGCGTCTGATATGCAGAACAGGCGATATATTGATTTTCGTGGTGTTTCCAACTGAGATATGCATTTTCTGCGATAATCTTGGTGGGTCTTTTGTCAGAAGCATGCAGAATAACTCGATCGCTCTTTTCGAGCTACTTAATGCACGAAACACGTTTTCTGGTGTTTTCACCACTCCACAGTTGGTTGGATATGCAGAACCGGAGATATCTTGGTTTTCGTGGGGTTTCAAGCTGAGATATGCATTTCCTGCGATAATCTTGGTGAGACTTCTGTCCGAAGTATGCTGAATCATCTAGATCGCTCTTTTCGAGCTATTTAATGCGAGAAACACGTTATCTGGTGTTTTCACCACTCCACAGTGCGTATGATATGCAGAACCGGCAATATCTTGGTTTTCGTGGGGTTTCAAGCTGAGATATGCATTTTCTGCGATAAGCTTGGTGAAACATCCGTCCGAAGTATGCAGAACCATCGAGAGAGCTCTTTTCGAGCTATTTAATGCGAGAATCACGTTTTCTGGGGTTTTCACCACTCCACTGTTCGTTGGATATGCAGAACCGGAGATATCTTGGTTTTCGTGGGGTTTCAAGATGAGATATGCATTTCCTGCGATAATCTTGGTGAGACTTCTGTCCGAAGTATGCTGAATCATCTAGATCGCTCTTTTCGAGCTATTTAATTTGAGAAACACGTTATCTGGTGTTTTCACCACTCCACAGTGCGTTGGATATGCAGAACCGGAGATATCTTGGTTTTCGTGGTGTTTCAAGCTGAGATATGCATTTCCTGCGATAATCTTGGTCAGACTTCTGTCCGAAGTATGCTGAATCATCGAGATCGCTCTTTTCGAGCTATTTAATGCGAGGAACACGTTCTCTGGTTGTTTTCACCACTCCACAGTGCGTTTGATATGCAGTACCAGCGATACCTTGGTTTTCGTGGGGTTTCAAGCTGAGATCTGCATTTTTTACAATAATCTTGGTGAGACTTCTGTCCGAAGTATGCAGAATCATCGAGATCGCTCTAGTCGAGCTATTTAATGCGAGAAACACGTTCTCTGGTTGTTTTCACCACTCCACAGTGCGTTTGATATGCAGAACAGGCGATATCTTGATTTTGGTGGTGTTTCAAGCTGATATATGCATTTTCTGCGATAATCTTGGTGGGTCTTTTGTCAGAAGTATGCAGAATCATCTAGATCGCTCTTTTCGAGCTACTTAATGCAAGAAACACGTTTTGTGGTGTTTTCACCACTCCACAGTACGTTTGACATGCAGAACCGGAGATATCTTGGTTTCGGTCGGGTTTCAAGCTGAGATATGCATTTTCTACGATAATCCTGGTGAGACTTCTGTCAGAAGTATGCAGAATCTTCGAGAACGCTCGTTTCGAGCTACTTAATGCACGAAACACGTTTTCTGGTGTTTTCACCACTCCACAGTACGATTGACATGCAGAACCGGCGATATTTTGGTTTTCGTCGGGTTTCAAGCTGAGATATGCATTTTCTACGATAAGCTTGGTGAAACATCTGTCCAAAGTATGCAGAAACATCGAGAGCGCTCTATTCGAGCTATTTAATGCGAGAAACACGTTTTCTGGGGTTTTCACCACTCCACAGTTCGTTGGATATGCAGAACCGGCGATATCTTGGTTTTCGTGGGGTTTCAAGCTGAGATATGCATTTTCTGCGATAATCTTGGTGGGTCTTTTGTCAGAAGTATGCAGAATCATCCAGATCGCTCTTTTCGAGCTACTTAATGCACAAAACACGTTTTCTGGTGTTTTCACCACGCCACAGTGCGTTTGATATGCAGAACAGTAGATATCTTGGATTTCGTGGGGTTTCAAGCTGAGATATGCATTTTCTGCGTTAAGCTTGGTGAGACTTCTGTCCCAAGTATGCTGAATCATCTAGATCGCTCTTTTCGAGCTAGTCAATGCGAGAAACACGTTATCTGGTGTTTTCACCACTCCTCAGTGCGTTTGATATGCAGAACCGGCGATATCTTGGTTTTCGTGGGGTTTCAAGCTGAGATATGCATTTTCTGCGATATTCCTGGTGAGACTTCTGTCAGAAGTATGAAGAATCTTCGAGAACGCCCTTTTCGAGCTACTTAATGCGCGAAACACGTTTTCTGGTGTTTTCACCACTCCACGGTACGTTTGATGTGCAGAACCGGAGATAACTCGGTTTTCGTCGGGTGTCAAGCTGAGATATGCATTTTCTGCGATAATCTTGGTGAGACTTCTGTCCGAAGTATGCAGAATCATCGAGATCGCTCTTTTCGAGCTATTTAATGCGACAAACACGTTATCTGGTGTTTTCAGCACCCCACAGTGCGTTTGATATGCAGAACCAGCGATATCTTGGTTTTCGTGGGGCTTCAAGCTGAGATATGCATTTTTTACGATTATCTTGGTGAGACTTCTGTCCGAAGTATGCTTAACCATCGAGATCGCTCGTTTCGAGCTATTTAATGCGAGAAACACGTTATCTGGTGTTTTCACCACTCCACAGTGCGTATGATATGCAGAACTGGCGATATCTTGGTTTTCGTGTGGTTTCAAGCTGAGATATGCATTTTCTGCGATAATCTTGGTGTAGACTTCTGTCCGAAGTATGCTAAAACATCGAGATCGCTCTTTTCGAGCTAGTTAATGCAAGAAGAACCTTATCCGGTGTTTTCACTACTCCACAGTGCGTTTGATATGCAGAACCGGCGATATCTTGGTTTTCGTGGGGCTTCAAGCTGAGATATGCATTTTTTACGATAATCTTGGTGAGACTTCTGTCCGAAGTATGCTGAATAATCGAGATCGCTCTTTTCGAGCTATTTAATGCGAGAATCACGTTTTCTGGGGTTTTCACCACTCCACTGTTCGTTGGATATGCAGAACCGGAGATATCTTGGTTTTCGTGGGGTTTCAAGCTGAGATATGCATTTCCTGCGATAATCTTGGTCAGACTTCTGTCCGAAGTATGCTGAATCATCGAGATCGCTCTTTTCGAGCTATTTAATGCGAGGAACACGTTCTCTGGTTGTTTTCACCACTCCACAGTGCGTTTGATATGCAGAACAGGCGATATCTTGGTTTTCGTGGGGTTTCAAGCTGAGATATGCATTTTCTGCGATAATCTTGGTGGGTCTTTTGTCAGAAGTATGCAGAATCATCCAGATCGCTCTTTTCGAGCTACTTAATGCACGAAACACGTTTTCTGGTGTTTTCACCACGCCACAGTGCGTTTGATATGCAGAACAGTAGATATCTTGGTTTTCGTGGGGTTTCAAGCTGAGATATGCATTTTCTGCGATAAGCTTGGTGAGACTTCTGTCCCAAGTATGCTGAATCATCTAGATCGCTCTTTTCGAGCTAGTCAATGCGAGAAACACGTTATCTGGTGTTTTCACCACTCCTCAGTGCGTTTGATATGCAGAACCGGCGATATCTTGGTTTTCGTGGGGTTTCAAGCTGAGATATGCATTTTCTGCGATATTCCTGGTGAGACTTCTGTCAGAAGTATGAAGAATCTTCGAGAACGCCCTTTTCGAGCTACTTAATGCGCGAAACACGTTTTCTGGTGTTTTCACCACTCCACGGTACGTTTGATGTGCAGAACCGGAGATAACTCGGTTTTCGTCGGGTGTCAAGCTGAGATATGCATTTTCTGCGATAATCTTGGTGAGACTTCTGTCCGAAGTATGCAGAATCATCGAGATCGCTCTTTTCGAGCTATTTAATGCGACAAACACGTTATCTGGTGTTTTCAGCACCCCACAGTGCGTTTGATATGCAGAACCAGCGATATCTTGGTTTTCGTGGGGCTTCAAGCTGAGATATGCATTTTTTACGATTATCTTGGTGAGACTTCTGTCCGAAGTATGCTGAAACATCGAGATCGCTCTTTTCGAGCTAGTTAATGCAAGAAGAACCTTATCCGGTGTTTTCACTACTCCACAGTGCGTTTGATATGCAGAACCGGCGATATCTTGGTTTTCGTGGGGCTTCAAGCTGAGATATGCATTTTTTACGATAATCTTGGTGAGACTTCTGTCCGAAGTATGCTGAATAATCGAGATCGCTCTTTTCGAGCTATTTAATGCGAGAATCACGTTTTCTGGGGTTTTCACCACTCCACTGTTCGTTGGATATGCAGAACCGGAGATATCTTGGTTTTCGTGGGGTTTCAAGCTGAGATATGCATTTCCTGCGATAATCTTGGTCAGACTTCTGTCCGAAGTATGCTGAATCATCGAGATCGCTCTTTTCGAGCTATTTAATGCGAGGAACACGTTCTCTGGTTGTTTTCACCACTCCACAGTGCGTTTGATATGCAGAACAGGCGATATCTTGGTTTTCGTGGGGTTTCAAGCTGAGATATGCATTTTCTGCGATAATCTTGGTGGGTCTTTTGTCAGAAGTATGCAGAATCATCCAGATCGCTCTTTTCGAGCTACTTAATGCACGAAACACGTTTTCTGGTGTTTTCACCACGCCACAGTGCGTTTGATATGCAGAACAGTAGATATCTTGGTTTTCGTGGGGTTTCAAGCTGAGATATGCATTTTCTGCGATAAGCTTGGTGAGACTTCTGTCCCAAGTATGCTGAATCATCTAGATCGCTCTTTTCGAGCTAGTCAATGCGAGAAACACGTTATCTGGTGTTTTCACCACTCCTCAGTGCGTTTGATATGCAGAACCGGCGATATCTTGGTTTTCGTGGGGTTTCAAGCTGAGATATGCATTTTCTGCGATATTCCTGGTGAGACTTCTGTCAGAAGTATGAAGAATCTTCGAGAACGCCCTTTTCGAGCTACTTAATGCGCGAAACACGTTTTCTGGTGTTTTCACCACTCCACGGTACGTTTGATGTGCAGAACCGGAGATAACTCGGTTTTCGTCGGGTGTCAAGCTGAGATATGCATTTTCTGCGATAATCTTGGTGAGACTTCTGTCCGAAGTATGCAGAATCATCGAGATCGCTCTTTTCGAGCTATTTAATGCGACAAACACGTTATCTGGTGTTTTCAGCACCCCACAGTGCGTTTGATATGCAGAACCAGCGATATCTTGGTTTTCGTGGGGCTTCAAGCTGAGATATGCATTTTTTACGATAATCTTGGTGAGACTTCTGTCCGAAGTATGCTTAACCATCGAGATCGCTCGTTTCGAGCTATTTAATGCGAGAAACACGTTATCTGGTGTTTTCACCACTCCACAGTGCGTATGATATGCAGAACTGGCGATATCTTGGTTTTCGTGTGGTTTCAAGCTGAGATATGCATTTTCTGCGATAATCTTGGTGAGACTTCTGTCCGAAGTATGCTGAAACATCGAGATCGCTCTTTTCGAGCTAGTTAATGCAAGAAGAACCTTATCCGGTGTTTTCACTACTCCACAGTGCGTTTGATATGCAGAACCGGCGATATCTTGGTTTTCGTGGGGCTTCAAGCTGAGATATGCATTTTTTACGATAATCTTGGTGAGACTTCTGTCCGAAGTATGCTGAATAATCGAGATCGCTCTTTTCGAGCTGGTTAGTGCGAGAAACACGTTTTCTGTGGTTTTCACCACTCCACAGTTCGTTGGATATGCAGAACAGTAGATATCTTGGTTTTCGTGCGGTTTCAAGCAGAGATATGCATTTTCTGCGATAATCTTGGTGTGACTTCTGTTAGAAGTATGCAGAATCATCGTGATCGCACTTTTCGAGCTACTTAATGCACGAAACACGTTTTCTGGTGTTTTCACCACTCCACAGTTCGTTGGATATGCAGAACCGGAGATATCTTGGTTTTCGTGGTGTTTCAAGCTGAGATATGCATTTCCTGCGATAATCTTGGTCAGACTTCTGTCCGAAGTATGCTGAATCATCGAGATCGCTCTTTTCGAGCTATTTAATGCGAGGAACACGTTCTCTGGTTGTTTTCACCACTCCACAGTGCGTTTGATATGCAGAACAGGCGATATCTTGATTTTCGTGGTGTTTCCAACTGAGATATGCATTTTCTGCGATAATCATGGTGGGTCTTTTGTCAGAAGCATGCAGAATAACTCGATCGCTCTTTTCGAGCTACTTAATGCACGAAACACGTTTTCTGGTGTTTTCACCACTCCACAGTTGGTTGGATATGCAGAACCGAAGATATCTTGGTTTTCGTGGGGTTTCAAGCTGAGATATGCATTTCCTGCGATAATCTTGGTGAGACTTCTGTCCGAAGTATGCTGAATCATCTAGATCGCTCTTTTCGAGCTATTTAATGCGAGAAACACGTTATCTGGTGTTTTCACCACTCCACAGTGCGTATGATATGCAGAACCGGCAATATCTTGGTTTTCGTGGGGTTTCAAGCTGAGATATGCATTTTCTGCGATAAGCTTGGTGAAACATCTGTCCGAAGTATGCAGAACCATCGAGAGAGCTCTTTTCGAGCTATTTAATGCGAGAATCACGTTTTCTGGGGTTTTCACCACTCCACTGTTCGTTGGATATGCAGAACCGGAGATATCTTGGTTTTCGTGGGGTTTCAAGCTGAGATATGCATTTCCTGCGATAATCTTGGTGAGACTTCTGTCCGAAGTATGCTGAATCATCTAGATCGCTCTTTTCGAGCTATTTAATTTGAGAAACACGTTATCTGGTGTTTTCACCACTCCACAGTGCGTTTGATATGCAGAACCAACGATATCTTGGTTTTCGTGGGGTTTCAAGCTGAGATATGCATTTTCTGCGATAATATTGGTGAGACTTTAGTCAGAAGTATGCAGAATCATCTAGATCGCTCTTTTCGAGCTACTTAATGCACGAAACACGTTTTCTGGCGTTTTCACCACTCCACAGTACGTTTGACATGCAGAACAGGCGATATATTGATTTTCGTGGTGTTTCCAGCTGAGATATGCATTTTCTGCGATAATCTTGGTGGGTCTTTTGTCAGAAGTATACTGAATCATCGAGATCGCTCTTTTCGAGCTAGCTAGTGCGAGAAACACGTTATCTGGTGTTTTCACCACTCCACAGTGCGTTGGATATGCAGAACTGGCGATATTTTGGTTTTCGTCGGGTTTCAAGCTGAGATATGCATTTTCTACGATTAGCTTGGTGAAACATCTGTCCAAAGTATGCAGAAACATCGAGAGCGCTCTTTTCGAGCTATTTAATGCGAGAAACACGTTTTCTGGGGTTTTCACCACTCCACAGTTCGTTGGATATGCAGAACAGTAGATATCTTGGTTTTCGTGGGGTTTCAAGCTGAGATATGCATTTTCTACGATAATCCTGGTGAGACTTCTGTCAGATGTATGCAGTATCTTCGAGAACGCTCTTTTCGAGCTACTTAATGTGCGAAACACGTTTTCTGGTGTTTTCACCACTCCACGGGACGTTTGATGTGCAGAATCGGAGATAACTCGGTTTTCGTCGGGTTTCAAGCTGATATATGCATTTTCTGCGATAATCTTGGTGGGTCTTTTGTCAGAAGTATGCAGAATCATCTAGATCGCTCTTTTCGAGCTACTTAATGCACGAAACACGTTTTCTGGTGTTTTCACCACTCCACAGTACGTTTGACATGCAGAACCGGAGATATCTTGGTTTCGGTCGGGTTTCAAGCTGAGATATGCATTTTCTACGATAATCTTGGTGAAACATCTGTCCGAAGTATGCAGAAACATCGATAGCGCTCTTTTCGAGTTATTTAATGCGAGAAACACGTTCTCTGGTTGTTTTCACCACTCCACAGTGCGTTTGATATGCAGAACAGGCGATATCTTGATTTTGGTGGTGTTTCCAGCTGATATATGCATTTTCTGCGATAATCTTGGTGGGTCTTTTGTCAGAAGTATGCAGAATCATCTAGATCGCTCTTTTCGAGCTACTTAATGCACGAAACACGTTTTCTGGTGTTTTCACCACTCCACAGTACGTTTGACATGCAGAACCGGAGATATCTTGGTTTCGGTCGGGTTTCAAGCTGAGATATGCATTTTCTACGATAATCTTGGTGAAACATCTGTCCGAAGTATGCTGAAACATCGACATCGCTCTTTTCGAGCTATTTAATGCGACAAACACGTTATCTGGTGTTTTCAGCACCCCACAGTGCGTTTGATATGCAGAACCAGCGATATCTTGGTTTTCGTGGGGCTTCAAGCTGAGATATGCATTTTTTACGATAATCTTGGTGAGACTTCTGTCCGAAGTATGCTTAACCATCGAGATCGCTCGTTTCGAGCTATTTAATGCGAGAAACACGTTATCTGGTGTTTTCACCACTCCACAGTGCGTATGATATGCAGAACTGGCGATATCTTGGTTTTCGTGTGGTTTCAAGCTGAGATATGCATTTTCTGCGATATTCCTGGTGAGACTTCTGTCAGAAGTATGAAGAATCTTCGAGAACGCCCTTTTCGAGCTACTTAATGCGCGAAACACGTTTTCTGGTGTTTTCACCACTCCACGGTACGTTTGATGTGCAGAACCGGAGATAACTCGGTTTTCGTCGGGTGTCAAGCTGAGATATGCATTTTCTGCGATAATCTTGGTGAGACTTCTGTCCGAAGTATGCAGAATCATCGAGATCGCTCTTTTCGAGCTATTTAATGCGACAAACACGTTATCTGGTGTTTTCAGCACCCCACAGTGCGTTTGATATGCAGAACCAGCGATATCTTGGTTTTCGTGGGGCTTCAAGCTGAGATATGCATTTTTTACGATAATCTTGGTGAGACTTCTGTCCGAAGTATGCTTAACCATCGAGATCGCTCGTTTCGAGCTATTTAATGCGAGAAACACGTTATCTGGTGTTTTCACCACTCCACAGTGCGTATGATATGCAGAACTGGCGATATCTTGGTTTTCGTGTGGTTTCAAGCTGAGATATGCATTTTCTGCGATATTCCTGGTGAGACTTCTGGCAGAAGTATGCAGGATCTTCGAGAACGCTCTTCTCGAGCTATTTAATGCGAGAAACACGTTATCTGGTGTGTTCACCACACCACAGTGCGTTTGATATGCAGTACCAGCGATACCTTGGTTTTCGTGGGGTTTCAAGCTGAGATCTGCATTTTTTACAATAATCTTGGTGAGACTTCTGTCCGAAGTATGCTTAACCATCGAGATCGCTCGTTTCGAGCTATTTAATGCGAGAAACACGTTATCTGGTGTTTTCACCACTCCACAGTGCGTATGATATGCAGAACTGGCGATATCTTGGTTTTCGTGTGGTTTCAAGCTGAGATATGCATTTTCTGCGATATTCCTGGTGAGACTTCTGTCAGAAGTATGAAGAATCTTCGAGAACGCCCTTTTCGAGCTACTTAATGCGCGAAACACGTTTTCTGGTGTTTTCACCACTCCACGGTACGTTTGATGTGCAGAACCGGAGATAACTCGGTTTTCGTCGGGTGTCAAGCTGAGATATGCATTTTCTGCGATAATCTTGGTGAGACTTCTGTCCGAAGTATGCAGAATCATCGAGATCGCTCTTTTCGAGCTATTTAATGCGACAAACACGTTATCTGGTGTTTTCAGCACCCCACAGTGCGTTTGATATGCAGAACCAGCGATATCTTGGTTTTCGTGGGGCTTCAAGCTGAGATATGCATTTTTTACGATAATCTTGGTGAGACTTCTGTCCGAAGTATGCTTAACCATCGAGATCGCTCGTTTCGAGCTATTTAATGCGAGAAACACGTTATCTGGTGTTTTCACCACTCCACAGTGCGTATGATATGCAGAACTGGCGATATCTTGGTTTTCGTGTGGTTTCAAGCTGAGATATGCATTTTCTGCGATATTCCTGGTGAGACTTCTGGCAGAAGTATGCAGGATCTTCGAGAACGCTCTTCTCGAGCTATTTAATGCGAGAAACACGTTATCTGGTGTGTTCACCACACCACAGTGCGTTTGATATGCAGTACCAGCGATACCTTGGTTTTCGTGGGGTTTCAAGCTGAGATCTGCATTTTTTACAATAATCTTGGTGAGACTTCTGTCCGAAGTATGCAGAATCATCGAGATCGCTCTAGTCGAGCTATTTAATGCGAGAAACACGTTCTCTGGTTGTTTTCACCACTCCACAGTGCGTTTGATATGCAGAACAGGCGATATCTTGATTTTGGTGGTGTTTCCAGCTGATATATGCATTTTCTGCGATAATCTTGGTGGGTCTTTTGTCAGAAGTATGCAGAATCATCTAGATCGCTCTTTTCGAGCTACTTAATGCACGAAACACGTTTTCTGGTGTTTTCACCACGCCACAGTGCGTTTGATATGCAGAACAGTAGATATCTTGGTTTTCGTGGGGTTTCAAGCTGAGATATGCATTTTCTGCGATAAGCTTGGTGAGACTTCTGTCCCAAGTATGCTGAATCATCTAGATCGCTCTTTTCGAGCTAGTCAATGCGAGAAACACGTTATCTGGTGTGTTCACCACTCCTCAGTGCGTTTGATATGCAGAACCGGCGATATCTTGGTTTTCGTGGGGTTTCAAGCTGAGATATGCATTTTCTGCGATATTCCTGGTGAGACTTCTGTCAGAAGTATGAAGAATCTTCGAGAACGCCCTTTTCGAGCTACTTAATGCGCGAAACACGTTTTCTGGTGTTTTCACCACTCCACGGTACGTTTGATGTGCAGAACCGGAGATAACTCGGTTTTCGTCGGGTGTCAAGCTGAGATATGCATTTTCTGCGATAATCTTGGTGAGACTTCTGTCCGAAGTATGCAGAATCATCGAGATCGCTCTTTTCGAGCTATTTAATGCGACAAACACGTTATCTGGTGTTTTCAGCACCCCACAGTGCGTTTGATATGCAGAACCAGCGATATCTTGGTTTTCGTGGGGCTTCAAGCTGAGATATGCATTTTTTACGATAATCTTGGTGAGACTTCTGTCCGAAGTATGCTTAACCATCGAGATCGCTCCTTTCGAGCTATTTAATGCGAGAAACACGTTATCTGGTGTTTTCACCACTCCACAGTGCGTATGATATGCAGAACTGGCGATATCTTGGTTTTCGTGTGGTTTCAAGCTGAGATTTGCATTTTCTGCGATAATCTTGGTGAGACTTCTGTCCGAAGTATGCTGAAACATCGGGATCGCTCTTTTCGAGCTACTTAATGCAAGAAGAACCTTATCCGGTGTTTTCACTACTCCACAGTGCGTTTGATATGCAGAACCGGCGATATCTTGGTTTTCGTGGGGCTTCAAGCTGAGATATGCATTTTTTACGATAATCTTGGTGAGACTTCTGTCCGAAGTATGCTGAATAATCGAGATCGCTCTTTTCGAGCTGGTTAGTGCGAGAAACACGTTTTCTGTGGTTTTCACCACTCCACAGTTCGTTGGATATGCAGAACAGTAGATATCTTGGTTTTCGTGCGGTTTCAAGCAGAGATATGCATTTTCTGCGATAATCTTGGTGTGACTTCTGTTAGAAGTATGCAGAATCATCGTGATCGCACTTTTCGTGCTACTTAATGCACGAAACACGTTTTCTGGTGTTTTCACCACTCCACAGTTCGTTGGATATGCAGAACCGGAGATATCTTGGTTCTCGTGGTGTTTCAAGCTGAGATATGCATTTCCTGCGATAATCTTGGTCAGACTTCTGTCCGAAGTATGCTGAATCATCGAGATCGCTCTTTTCGAGCTATTTAATGCGAGGAACACGTTCTCTGGTTGTTTTCACCACTCCACAGTGCGTTTGATATGCAGAACAGGCGATATCTTGATTTTCGTGGTGTTTCCAACTGAGATATGCATTTTCTGCGATAATCTTGGTGGGTCTTTTGTCAGAAGCATGCAGAATAACTCGATCGCTCTTTTCGAGCTACTTAATGCACGAAACACGTTTTCTGGTGTTTTCACCACTCCACAGTTGGTTGGATATGCAGAACCGGAGATATCTTGGTTTTCGTGGGGTTTCAAGCTGAGATATGCATTTCCTGCGATAATCTTGGTGAGACTTCTGTCCGAAGTATGCTGAATCATCTAGATCGCTCTTTTCGAGCTATTTAATGCGAGAAACACGTTATCTGGTGTTTTCACCACTCCACAGTGCGTATGATATGCAGAACCGGCAATATCTTGGTTTTCGTGGGGTTTCAAGCTGAGATATGCATTTTCTGCGATAAGCTTGGTGAAACATCTGTCCGAAGTATGCAGAACCATCGAGAGAGCTCCTTTCGAGCTATTTAATGCGAGAATCACGTTTTCTGGGGTTTTCACCACTCCACTGTTCGTTGGATATGCAGAACCGGAGATATCTTGGTTTTCGTGGGGTTTCAAGCTGAGATATGCATTTCCTGCGATAATCTTGGTGAGACTTCTGTCCGAAGTATGCTGAATCATCTAGATCGCTCTTTTCGAGCTATTTAATTTGAGAAACACGTTATCTGGTGTTTTCACCACTCCACAGTGCGTTTGATATGCAGAACCAACGATATCTTGGTTTTGGTGGGGTTTCAAGCTGAGATATGCATTTTCTGCGATAATATTGGTGAGACTTTAGTCAGAAGTATGCAGAATCATCTAGATCGCTCTTTTCGAGCTACTTAATGCACGAAACACGTTTTCTGGTGTTTTCACCACTCCACAGTACGTTTGACATGCAGAACAGGCGATATATTGATTTTCGTGGTGTTTCCAGCTGAGATATGCATTTTCTGCGATAATCTTGGTGGGTCTTTTGTCAGAAGTATACTGAATCATCGAGATCGCTCTTTACGAGCTAGCTAGTGCGAGAAACACGTTATCTGGTGTTTTCACCACTCCACAGTGCGTTTGATATGCAGAACGGGCAACATCTTGATTTTCGTGAGGTTTCGAGCTGAGATATGCATTTTCTGCGATAATATTGGTGAGACTTCAGTCAGAAGTATGCAGAATCATCTAGATCGCTCTTGTCGAGCTACTTAATGCACGAAACACGTTATCTGGTGTTTTCACCACTCCACAGTGCGTTGGATATGCAGAACTGGCCATATTTTGGTTTTCGTCGGGTTTCAAGCTGAGATATGCATTTTCTACGATTAGCTTGGTGAAACAGCTGTCCAAAGTATGCAGAAACATCGAGAGCGCTCTTTTCGAGCTATTTAATGCGAGAAACACGTTTTCTGGGGTTTTCACCACTCCACAGTTCGTTGGATATGCAGAACAGTAGATATCTTGGTTTTCGTGGGGTTTCAAGCTGAGATATGCATTTTCTACGATAATCCTGGTGAGACTTCTGTCAGATGTATGCAGTATCTTCGAGAACGCTCTTTTCGAGCTACTTAATGTGCGAAACACGTTTTCTGGTGTTTTCACCACTCCACGGGACGTTTGATGTGCAGAATCGGAGATAACTCGGTTTTCGTCGGGTTTCAAGCTGAGATATGCATTTTCTACGATAATCTTGGTGAGACTTCTGTCAGAAGTATGCAGGATCTTCGAGAACGCTCTTCTCGAGCTATTCAATGCGAGAAACACGTTATCTGGTGTGTTCACCACACCACAGTGCGTTTGATATGCAGTACCAGCGATACCTTGGTTTTCGTGGGGTTTCAAGCTGAGATCTGCATTTTTTACAATAATCTTGGTGAGACTTCTGTCCGAAGTATGCAGAATCATCGAGATCGCTCTATTCGAGCTATTTAATGCGAGAAACACGTTCTCTGGTTGTTTTCACCACTCCACAGTGCGTTTGATATGCAGAACCGGAGATATCTTGGTTTCGGTCGGGTTTCAAGCTGAGATATGCATTTTCTACGATAATCTTGGTGAAACATCTGTCCGAAGTATGCAGAAACATCGAGAGCGCTCTTTTCGAGTTATTTAATGCGAGAAACACGTTCTCTGGTTGTTTTCACCACTCCACAGTGCGTTTGATATGCAGAACAGGCGATATCTTGATTTTGGTGGTGTTTCCAGCTGATATATGCATTTTCTGCGATAATCTTGGTGGGTGTTTTGTCAGAAGTATGCAGAATCATCTAGATCGCTCTTTTCGAGCTACTTAATGCACGAAACACGTTTTGTGGTGTTTTCACCACTCCACAGTACGTTTGACATGCAGAACCGGAGATATCTTGGTTTCGGTCGGGTTTCAAGCTGAGATATGCATTTTCTACGATAATCTTGGTGAAACATCTGTCCGAAGTATGCAGAAACATCGAGAGCGCTCTTTTCGAGTTATTTAATGCGAGAAACACGTTCTCTGGTTGTTTTCACCACTCCACAGTGCGTTTGATATGCAGAACAGGCGATATCTTGATTTTGGTGGTGTTTCCAGCTGATATATGCATTTTCTGCGATAATCTTGGTGGGTCTTTTGTCAGAAGTATGCAGAATCATCTAGATCGCTCTTTTCGAGCTACTTAATGCACGAAACACGTTTTGTGGTGTTTTCACCACTCCACAGTACGTTTGACATGCAGAACCGGAGATATCTTGGTTTCGGTCGGGTTTCAAGCTGAGATATGCATTTTCTACGATAATCCTGGTGAGACTTCTGTCAGAAGTATGCAGAATCTTCGAGAACGCTCGTTTCGAGCTACTTAATGCACGAAACACGTTTTCTGGTGTTTTCACCACTCCACAGTACGATTGACATGCAGAACCGGCGATATTTTGGTTTTCGTCGGGTTTCAAGCTGAGATATGCATTTTCTACGATAAGCTTGGTGAAACATCTGTCCAAAGTATGCAGAAACATCGAGAGCGCTCTATTCGAGCTATTTAATGCGGGAAACATGTTTTCTGGGGTTTTCACCACTCCACAGTTCGTTGGATAAGCAGGACAGTAGATATCTTGGTTTTCGTGGGGTTTCAAGCTGAGATATGCATTTTCTACGATAATCCTGGTGAGACTTCTGTCAGAAGTATGCAGGATCTTCGAGAACGCTCTTTTCGAGCTATTTAATGCGAGAAACACGTTATCTGGTGTTTTCACCACTCCACAGTGCGTATGATATGCAGAACCGGCGATATCTTGGTTTTCGTGGGGTTTCAAGCTGAGATATGCATTTTCTGCGATAATCTTGGTGGGTCTTTTGTCAGAAGTATGCAGAATCATCCAGATCGCTCTTTTCGAGCTACTTAATGCACGAAACACGTTTTCTGGTGTTTTCACCAGTCCACAGTACGTTTGACATGCAGAACCGTAGATATCTTGGTTTCGGTCGGGTTTCAAGCTGAGATATGCATTTTCTACGATAATCCTGGTGAGACTTCTGTCAGAAGTGTGCAGAATCTTCGAGAACGCTCTTTTCGAGCTACTTAATGCGCGAAACACGTTTTCTGGTGTTTTCACCACTCCACGGTACGTTTGATGTGCAGAACAGGCGATATCTTGATTTTGGTGGGGTTTCCAGCTGAAATATGCATTTTCTGCGATAATCTTGGTGTTTCATCTATGAGAAGTATGCCGAATCATCGAGAACGCTCTTTTCGAGCTAGTTAATGCGAGAAACACGTTTTCTGGTGTTTTCACCACGCCACAGTGCGTTTGATATGCAGAACAGTAGATATCTTGGTTTTCGTGGGGTTTCAAGCTGAGATATGCATTTTCTGCGATAAGCTTGGTGAGACTTCTGTCCCAAGTATGCTGAATCATCTAGATCGCTCTTTTCGAGCTATTCAATGCGAGAAACACGTTATCTGGTGTTTTCACCACTCCTCAGTGCGTTTGATATGCAGAACCGGCGATATCTTGGTTTTCGTGGGGTTTCAAGCTGAGATATGCATTTTCTGCGATATTCCTGGTGAGACTTCTGTCAGAAGTATGAAGAATCTTCGAGAACGCCCTTTTTGAGCTACTTAATGCGCGAAACACGTTTTCTGGTGTTTTCACCACTCCACGGTACGTTTGATGTGCAGAACCGGAGATAACTCGGTTTTCGTCGGGTGTCAAGCTGAGATATGCATTTTCTGCGATAATCTTGGTGAGACTTCTGTCCGAAGTATGCAGAATCATCGAGATCGCTCTTTTCGAGCTATTTAATGCGACAAACACGTTATCTGGTGTTTTCAGCACCCCACAGTGCGTTTGATATGCAGAACCAGCGATATCTTGGTTTTCGTGGGGCTTCAAGCTGAGATATGCATTTTTTACGATAATCTTGGTGAGACTTCTGTCCGAAGTATGCTTAACCATCGAGATCGCTCGTTTCGAGCTATTTAATGCGAGAAACACGTTATCTGGTGTTTTCACCACTCCACAGTGCGTATGATATGCAGAACTGGCGATATCTTGGTTTTCGTGTGGTTTCAAGCTGAGATATGCATTTTCTGCGATAATCTTGGTGAGACTTCTGTCCGAAGTATGCTGAAACATCGAGATCGCTCTTTTCGAGCTAGTTAATGCAAGAAGAACCTTATCCGGTGTTTTCACTACTCCACAGTGCGTTTGATAAGCAGAACCGGCGATATCTTGGTTTTCGTGGGGTTTCAAGCTGAGATATGCATTTTCTGCGATAATCTTGCTGAGACTTCTGTCCGAAGTATGCTGAATAATCGAGATCGCTCTTTTCGAGCTGGTTAGTGCGAGAAACACGTTTTCTGTGGTTTTCACCACTCCACAGTTCGTTGGATATGCAGAACAGTAGATATCTTGGTTTTCGTGCGGTTTCAAGCAGAGATATGCATTTTCTGCGATAATCTTGGTGTGACTTCTGTTAGAAGTATGCAGAATCATCGTGATCGCACTTTTCGAGCTACTTAATGCACGAAACACGTTTTCTGGTGTTTTCACCACTCCACAGTTCGTTGGATATGCAGAACCGGAGATATCTTGGTTTTCGTGGTGTTTCAAGCTGAGATATGCATTTCCTGCGATAATGTTGGTCAGACTTCTGTCCGAAGTATGCTGAATCATCGAGATCGCTCTTTTCGAGCTATTTAATGCGAGGAACACGTTCTCTGGTTGTTTTCACCACTCCACAGTGCGTTTGATATGCAGAACAGGCGATATCTTGATTTTCGTGGTGTTTCCAACTGAGATATGCATTTTCTGCGATAATCTTGGTGGGTCTTTTGTCAGAAGCATGCAGAATAACTCGATCGCTCTTTTCGAGCTACTTAATGCACGAAACACGTTTTCTGGTGTTTTCACCACTCCACAGTACGTTTGATGTGCAGAACCGGAGATAACTCGGTTTTCGTCGGGTTTCAAGCTGAGATATGCATTTTCTACGATAATCTTGGTGAGACTTCTGTCCGAAGTATGCTGAATCATCGAGATCGCTCTTTTCGAGCTATTTAATGCGAGAAACACGTTCTCTGGTTGTTTTCACCACTCCACAGTGCGTTTGATATGCAGAACAGGCGATATCTTGATTTTCGTGGTGTTTCCAGCTGAGATATGCATTTTCTGCGATAATCTTGGTGGGTCTTTTATCAGAAGTATGCAGAATCATCTACATCGCTCTTTTCGAGCTACTTAATGCACGAAACACGTTTTCTGGTGATTTCACCACTCCACAGTGCGTTTGATATGCAGAACCGGCGATATCTTGGTTTTCGTGGGGTTTCAAGCTGAGATATGCATTTTCTGCGATAATCTTGGTGAGACTTCTGTCGGAAGTATGCTGAATCATCGAGATCGCTCTTTTCGAGCTAGTTAGTGCGAGAAACACGTTATCTTGTGTTTTCACCACTCCACAGTGCATTTGATATGCAGAACAGTACATATCTTGGTTTTCGTGGGGTTTCAAGCTGAGATTTGTATTTTCTGCGATAATCTTGGTGGGTCTTTTGTCAGAAGAATGCAGAATCATCTAGATCGCTCTTTTCGAGCTACTTAATGCACGAAACACGTTTTCTGGTGTTTTCACCACTCCGCAGTACGTTTGAAATGCAGAACCGGAGATATCTTGGTTTCGGTCGGGTTTCAAGCTGAGATATGCATTTTCTACGATAACCCTGGTGAGACTTCTGTCAGAAGTATAAAGAATCTTCGAGAACGCTCTTTTCGAGCTACTTAATGCGCGAAACACGTTTTCTGGTGTTTTCACCAATCCACGGTACGTTTGATGTGCAGAACCGGAGATAACTCGGTTTTCGTCGGGTTTCAAGCTGAGATATGCATTTTCTACGATAATCTTGGTGAGACTTCTGTCAGAAGTCCGCAGGATCTTCGAGAACGCTCTTTTCGAGCTATTTAATGCGAGAAACACGTTATCTGGTGTTTTCACCACTCCACAGTGCGTTTGATATGCAGAACCGGCGATATCTTGGTTTTCGTGGGGTTTCAAGCTGAGATATGCATTTTCTACGATAATGTTGGTGAGACTTCTGTCAGGAGTATGCAGAATCTTCGAGAACGCTCTTTTCGAGCTACTTAATGCACGAAACACGTTTTCTGGTGTTTTCACCACACCACAGTACGTGTGAAATGCAGAACAGTAGATATCTTGGTTTTCGTGGGGTTTCAAGCTGAGATATGCATTTTCTGCGATAAGCTTGGTGAGACTTCTGTCCCAAGTATGCTGAATCATCTAGATCGCACTTTTCGAGCTATTCAATGCGAGAAACACGTTATCTGGTGTTTTCACCACTCCTCAGTGCGTTTGATATGCAGCACCGGCGATATCTTGGTTTTCGTGGGGTTTCAAGCTGAGATATGCATTTTCTGCGATAATCTTGGTGAGACTTCTGTCCGAAGTATGCAGAATCATCGAGATCGCTCTTTTCGAGCTATTTAATGCGACAAACACGTTATCTGGTGTTTTCAGCACCCCACAGTGCGTTTGATATGCAGAACCAGCGATATCTTGGTTTTCGTGGGGCTTCAAGCTGAGATATGCATTTTTTACGATAATCTTGGTGAGACTTCTGTCCGAAGTATGCTTAACCATCGAGATCGCTCGTGTCGAGCTATTTAATGCGAGAAACACGTTATCTGGTGTTTTCACCACTCCACAGTGCGTATGATATGCAGAACTGGCGATATCTTGGTTTTCGTGTGGTTTCAAGCTGAGATTTGCATTTTCTGCGATAATCTTGGTGAGACTTCTGTCCGAAGTATGCTGAAACATCGGGATCGCTCTTTTTGAGCTACTTAATGCAAGAAGAACCTTATCCGGTGTTTTCACTACTCCACAGTGCGTTTGATATGCAGAACCGGCGATATCTTGGTTTTCGTGGGGCTTCAAGCTGAGATATGCATTTTTTACGATAATCTTGGTGAGACTTCTGTCCGAAGTATGCTGAATAATCGAGATCGCTCTTTTCGAGCTGGTTAGTGCGAGAAACACGTTTTCTGTGGTTTTCACCACTCCACAGTTCGTTGGATATGCAGAACAGTAGATATCTTGGTTTTCGTGCGGTTTCAAGCAGAGATATGCATTTTCTGCGATAATCTTGGTGTGACTTCTGTTAGAAGTATGCAGAATCATCGTGATCGCACTTTTCGTGCTACTTAATGCACGAAACACGTTTTCTGGTGTTTTCACCACTCCACAGTTCGTTGGATATGCAGAACCGGAGATATCTTGGTTCTCGTGGTGTTTCAAGCTGAGATATGCATTTCCTGCGATAATCTTGGTCAGACTTCTGTCCGAAGTATGCTGAATCATCGAGATCGCTCTTTTCGAGCTATTTAATGCGAGAAACACGTTCTCTGGTTGTTTTCACCACTCCACAGTGCGTTTGATATGCAGAACAGGCGATATCTTGATTTTCGTGGTGTTTCCAACTGAGATATGCATTTTCTGCGATAATCTTGGTGGGTCTTTTGTCAGAAGCATGCAGAATAACTCGATCGCTCTTTTCGAGCTACTTAATGCACGAAACACGTTTTCTGGTGTTTTCACCACTCCACAGTTGGTTGGATATGCAGAACCGGAGATATCTTGGTTTTCGTGGGGTTTCAAGCTGAGATATGCATTTCCTGCGATAATCTTGGTGAGACTTCTGTCCGAAGTATGCTGAATCATCTAGATCGCTCTTTTCGAGCTATTTAATGCGAGAAACACGTTATCTGGTGTTTTCACCACTCCACAGTGCGTATGATATGCAGAACCGGCAATATCTTGGTTTTCGTGGGGTTTCAAGCTGAGATATGCATTTTCTGCGATAAGCTTGGTGAAACATCTGTCCGAAGTATGCAGAACCATCGAGAGAGCTCCTTTCGAGCTATTTAATGCGAGAATCACGTTTTCTGGGGTTTTCACCACTCCACTGTTCGTTGGATATGCAGAACCGGAGATATCTTGGTTTTCGTGGGGTTTCAAGCTGAGATATGCATTTCCTGCGATAATCTTGGTGAGACTTCTGTCCGAAGTATGCTGAATCATCTAGATCGCTCTTTTCGAGCTATTTAATTTGAGAAACACGTTATCTGGTGTTTTCACCACTCCACAGTGCGTTTGATATGCAGAACCAACGATATCTTGGTTTTCGTGGGGTTTCAAGCTGAGATATGCATTTTCTGCGATAATATTGGTGAGACTTTAGTCAGAAGTATGCAGAATCATCTAGATCGCTCTTTTCGAGCTACTTAATGCACGAAACACGTTTTCTGGTGTTTTCACCACTCCACAGTACGTTTGACATGCAGAACAGGCGATATATTGATTTTCGTGGTGTTTCCAGCTGAGATATGCATTTTCTGCGATAATCTTGGTGGGTCTTTTGTCAGAAGTATACTGAATCATCGAGATCGCTCTTTACGAGCTAGCTAGTGCGAGAAACACGTTATCTGGTGTTTTCACCACTCCACAGTGCGTTTGATATGCAGAACGGGCAACATCTTGATTTTCGTGAGGTTTCGAGCTGAGATATGCATTTTCTGCGATAATATTGGTGAGACTTCAGTCAGAAGTATGCAGAATCATCTAGATCGCTCTTGTCGAGCTACTTAATGCACGAAACACGTTATCTGGTGTTTTCACCACTCCACAGTGCGTTGGATATGCAGAACTGGCCATATTTTGGTTTTCGTCGGGTTTCAAGCTGAGATATGCATTTTCTACGATTAGCTTGGTGAAACATCTGTCCAAAGTATGCAGAAACATCGAGAGCGCTCTTTTCGAGCTATTTAATGCGAGAAACACGTTTTCTGGGGTTTTCACCACTCCACAGTTCGTTGGATATGCAGAACAGTAGATATCTTGGTTTTCGTGGGGTTTCAAGCTGAGATATGCATTTTCTACGATAATCCTGGTGAGACTTCTGTCAGATGTATGCAGTATCTTCGAGAACGCTCTTTTCGAGCTACTTAATGTGCGAAACACGTTTTCTGGTGTTTTCACCACTCCACGGGACGTTTGATGTGCAGAATCGGAGATAACTCGGTTTTCGTCGGGTTTCAAGCTGAGATATGCATTTTCTACGATAATCTTGGTGAGACTTCTGTCAGAAGTATGCAGGATCTTCGAGAACGCTCTTCTCGAGCTATTCAATGCGTGAAACACGTTATCTGGTGTGTTCACCACACCACAGTGCGTTTGATATGCAGTACCAGCGATACCTTGGTTTTCGTGGGGTTTCAAGCTGAGATCTGCATTTTTTACAATAATCTTGGTGAGACTTCTGTCCGAAGTATGCAGAATCATCGAGATCGCTCTATTCGAGCTATTTAATGCGAGAAACACGTTCTCTGGTTGTTTTCACCACTCCACAGTGCGTTTGATATGCAGAACCGGAGATATCTTGGTTTCGGTCGGGTTTCAAGCTGAGATATGCATTTTCTACGATAATCTTGGTGAAACATCTGTCCGAAGTATGCAGAAACATCGAGAGCGCTCTTTTCGAGTTATTTAATGCGAGAAACACGTTCTCTGGTTGTTTTCACCACTCCACAGTGCGTTTGATATGCAGAACAGGCGATATCTTGATTTTGGTGGTGTTTCCAGCTGATATATGCATTTTCTGCGATAATCTTGGTGGGTGTTTTGTCAGAAGTATGCAGAATCATCTAGATCGCTCTTTTCGAGCTACTTAATGCACGAAACACGTTTTGTGGTGTTTTCACCACTCCACAGTACGTTTGACATGCAGAACCGGAGATATCTTGGTTTCGGTCGGGTTTCAAGCTGAGATATGCATTTTCTACGATAATCTTGGTGAAACATCTGTCCGAAGTATGCAGAAACATCGAGAGCGCTCTTTTCGAGTTATTTAATGCGAGAAACACGTTCTCTGGTTGTTTTCACCACTCCACAGTGCGTTTGATATGCAGAACAGGCGATATCTTGATTTTGGTGGTGTTTCCAGCTGATATATGCATTTTCTGCGATAATCTTGGTGGGTCTTTTGTCAGAAGTATGCAGAATCATCTAGATCGCTCTTTTCGAGCTACTTAATGCACGAAACACGTTTTGTGGTGTTTTCACCACTCCACAGTACGTTTGACATGCAGAACCGGAGATATCTTGGTTTCGGTCGGGTTTCAAGCTGAGATATGCATTTTCTACGATAATCCTGGTGAGACTTCTGTCAGAAGTATGCAGAATCTTCGAGAACGCTCGTTTCGAGCTACTTAATGCACGAAACACGTTTTCTGGTGTTTTCACCACTCCACAGTACGATTGACATGCAGAACCGGCGATATTTTGGTTTTCGTCGGGTTTCAAGCTGAGATATGCATTTTCTACGATAAGCTTGGTGAAACATCTGTCCAAAGTATGCAGAAACATCGAGAGCGCTCTATTCGAGCTATTTAATGCGGGAAACATGTTTTCTGGGGTTTTCACCACTCCACAGTTCGTTGGATAAGCAGGACAGTAGATATCTTGGTTTTCGTGGGGTTTCAAGCTGAGATATGCATTTTCTACGATAATCCTGGTGAGACTTCAGTCAGAAGTATGCAGAATCATCTAGATCGCTCTTGTCGAGCTACTTAATGCACGAAACACGTTATCTGGTGTTTTCACCACTCCACAGTGCGTTGGATATGCAGAACTGGCCATATTTTGGTTTTCGTCGGGTTTCAAGCTGAGATATGCATTTTCTACGATTAGCTTGGTGAAACATCTGTCCAAAGTATGCAGAAACATCGAGAGCGCTCTTTTCGAGCTATTTAATGCGAGAAACACGTTTTCTGGGGTTTTCACCACTCCACAGTTCGTTGGATATGCAGAACAGTAGATATCTTGGTTTTCGTGGGGTTTCAAGCTGAGATATGCATTTTCTACGATAATCCTGGTGAGACTTCTGTCAGATGTATGCAGTATCTTCGAGAACGCTCTTTTCGAGCTACTTAATGTGCGAAACACGTTTTCTGGTGTTTTCACCACTCCACGGGACGTTTGATGTGCAGAATCGGAGATAACTCGGTTTTCGTCGGGTTTCAAGCTGAGATATGCATTTTCTACGATAATCTTGGTGAGACTTCTGTCAGAAGTATGCAGGATCTTCGAGAACGCTCTTCTCGAGCTATTCAATGCGAGAAACACGTTATCTGGTGTGTTCACCACACCACAGTGCGTTTGATATGCAGTACCAGCGATACCTTGGTTTTCGTGGGGTTTCAAGCTGAGATCTGCATTTTTTACAATAATCTTGGTGAGACTTCTGTCCGAAGTATGCAGAATCATCGAGATCGCTCTATTCGAGCTATTTAATGCGAGAAACACGTTCTCTGGTTGTTTTCACCACTCCACAGTGCGTTTGATATGCAGAACCGGAGATATCTTGGTTTCGGTCGGGTTTCAAGCTGAGATATGCATTTTCTACGATAATCTTGGTGAAACATCTGTCCGAAGTATGCAGAAACATCGAGAGCGCTCTTTTCGAGTTATTTAATGCGAGAAACACGTTCTCTGGTTGTTTTCACCACTCCACAGTGCGTTTGATATGCAGAACAGGCGATATCTTGATTTTGGTGGTGTTTCCAGCTGATATATGCATTTTCTGCGATAATCTTGGTGGGTGTTTTGTCAGAAGTATGCAGAATCATCTAGATCGCTCTTTTCGAGCTACTTAATGCACGAAACACGTTTTGTGGTGTTTTCACCACTCCACAGTACGTTTGACATGCAGAACCGGAGATATCTTGGTTTCGGTCGGGTTTCAAGCTGAGATATGCATTTTCTACGATAATCCTGGTGAGACTTCTGTCAGAAGTATGCAGAATCTTCGAGAACGCTCGTTTCGAGCTATTTAATGCGGGAAACATGTTTTCTGGGGTTTTCACCACTCCACAGTTCGTTGGATAAGCAGGACAGTAGATATCTTGGTTTTCGTGGGGTTTCAAGCTGAGATATGCATTTTCTACGATAATCCTGGTGAGACTTCTGTCAGAAGTATGCAGGATCTTCGAGAACGCTCTTTTCGAGCTATTTAATGCGAGAAACACGTTATCTGGTTGTTTTCACCACTCCACAGTGCGTTTGATATGCAGAACCGGAGATATCTTGGTTTCGGTCGGGTTTCAAGCTGAGATATGCATTTTCTACGATAATCTTGGTGAAACATCTGTCCGAAGTATGCAGAAACATCGAGAGCGCTCTTTTCGAGTTATTTAATGCGAGAAACACGTTCTCTGGTTGTTTTCACCACTCCACAGTGCGTTTGATATGCAGAACAGGCGATATCTTGATTTTGGTGGTGTTTCCAGCTGATATATGCATTTTCTGCGATAATCTTGGTGGGTGTTTTGTCAGAAGTATGCAGAATCATCTAGATCGCTCTTTTCGAGCTACTTAATGCACGAAACACGTTTTGTGGTGTTTTCACCACTCCACAGTACGTTTGACATGCAGAACCGGAGATATCTTGGTTTCGGTCGGGTTTCAAGCTGAGATATGCATTTTCTACGATAATCCTGGTGAGACTTCTGTCAGAAGTATGCAGAATCTTCGAGAACGCTCGTTTCGAGCTATTTAATGCGGGAAACATGTTTTCTGGGGTTTTCACCACTCCACAGTTCGTTGGATAAGCAGGACAGTAGATATCTTGGTTTTCGTGGGGTTTCAAGCTGAGATATGCATTTTCTACGATAATCCTGGTGAGACTTCTGTCAGAAGTATGCAGGATCTTCGAGAACGCTCTTTTCGAGCTATTTAATGCGAGAAACACGTTATCTGGTGTTTTCACCACTCCACAGTGCGTATGATATGCAGAACCGGCGATATCTTGGTTTTCGTGGGGTTTCAAGCTGAGATATGCATTTTCTGCGATAATCTTGGTGGGTCTTTTGTCAGAAGTATGCAGAATCATCCAGATCGCTCTTTTCGAGCTACTTAATGCACGAAACACGTTTTCTGGTGTTTTCACCAGTCCACAGTACGTTTGACATGCAGAACCGTAGATATCTTGGTTTCGGTCGGGTTTCAAGCTGAGATATGCATTTTCTACGATAATCCTGGTGAGACTTCTGTCAGAAGTGTGCAGAATCTTCGAGAACGCTCTTTTCGAGCTACTTAATGCGCGAAACACGTTTTCTGGTGTTTTCACCACTCCACGGTACGTTTGATGTGCAGAACAGGCGATATCTTGATTTTGGTGGGGTTTCCAGCTGAAATATGCATTTTCTGCGATAATCTTGGTGTTTCATCTATGAGAAGTATGCCGAATCATCGAGAACGCTCTTTTCGAGCTAGTTAATGCGAGAAACACGTTTTCTGGTGTTTTCACCACGCCACAGTGCGTTTGATATGCAGAACAGTAGATATCTTGGTTTTCGTGGGGTTTCAAGCTGAGATATGCATTTTCTGCGATAAGCTTGGTGAGACTTCTGTCCCAAGTATGCTGAATCATCTAGATCGCTCTTTTCGAGCTATTCAATGCGAGAAACACGTTATCTGGTGTTTTCACCACTCCTCAGTGCGTTTGATATGCAGAACCGGCGATATCTTGGTTTTCGTGGGGTTTCAAGCTGAGATATGCATTTTCTGCGATATTCCTGGTGAGACTTCTGTCAGAAGTATGAAGAATCTTCGAGAACGCCCTTTTTGAGCTACTTAATGCGCGAAACACGTTTTCTGGTGTTTTCACCACTCCACGGTACGTTTGATGTGCAGAACCGGAGATAACTCGGTTTTCGTCGGGTGTCAAGCTGAGATATGCATTTTCTGCGATAATCTTGGTGAGACTTCTGTCCGAAGTATGCAGAATCATCGAGATCGCTCTTTTCGAGCTATTTAATGCGACAAACACGTTATCTGGTGTTTTCAGCACCCCACAGTGCGTTTGATATGCAGAACCAGCGATATCTTGGTTTTCGTGGGGCTTCAAGCTGAGATATGCATTTTTTACGATAATCTTGGTGAGACTTCTGTCCGAAGTATGCTTAACCATCGAGATCGCTCGTTTCGAGCTATTTAATGCGAGAAACACGTTATCTGGTGTTTTCACCACTCCACAGTGCGTTTGATAAGCAGAACCGGCGATATCTTGGTTTTCGTGGGGTTTCAAGCTGAGATATGCATTTTCTGCGATAATCTTGCTGAGACTTCTGTCCGAAGTATGCTGAATAATCGAGATCGCTCTTTTCGAGCTGGTTAGTGCGAGAAACACGTTTTCTGTGGTTTTCACCACTCCACAGTTCGTTGGATATGCAGAACAGTAGATATCTTGGTTTTCGTGCGGTTTCAAGCAGAGATATGCATTTTCTGCGATAATCTTGGTGTGACTTCTGTTAGAAGTATGCAGAATCATCGTGATCGCACTTTTCGAGCTACTTAATGCACGAAACACGTTTTCTGGTGTTTTCACCACTCCACAGTTCGTTGGATATGCAGAACCGGAGATATCTTGGTTTTCGTGGTGTTTCAAGCTGAGATATGCATTTCCTGCGATAATGTTGGTGAGACTTCTGTCCCAAGTATGCTGAATCATCTAGATCGCTCTTTTCGAGCTATTCAATGCGAGAAACACGTTATCTGGTGTTTTCACCACTCCTCAGTGCGTTTGATATGCAGAACCGGCGATATCTTGGTTTTCGTGGGGTTTCAAGCTGAGATATGCATTTTCTGCGATATTCCTGGTGAGACTTCTGTCAGAAGTATGAAGAATCTTCGAGAACGCCCTTTTTGAGCTACTTAATGCGCGAAACACGTTTTCTGGTGTTTTCACCACTCCACGGTACGTTTGATGTGCAGAACCGGAGATAACTCGGTTTTCGTCGGGTGTCAAGCTGAGATATGCATTTTCTGCGATAATCTTGGTGAGACTTCTGTCCGAAGTATGCAGAATCATCGAGATCGCTCTTTTCGAGCTATTTAATGCGACAAACACGTTATCTGGTGTTTTCAGCACCCCACAGTGCGTTTGATATGCAGAACCAGCGATATCTTGGTTTTCGTGGGGCTTCAAGCTGAGATATGCATTTTTTACGATAATCTTGGTGAGACTTCTGTCCGAAGTATGCTTAACCATCGAGATCGCTCGTTTCGAGCTATTTAATGCGAGAAACACGTTATCTGGTGTTTTCACCACTCCACAGTGCGTATGATATGCAGAACTGGCGATATCTTGGTTTTCGTGTGGTTTCAAGCTGAGATATGCATTTTCTGCGATAATCTTGGTGAGACTTCTGTCCGAAGTATGCTGAAACATCGAGATCGCTCTTTTCGAGCTAGTTAATGCAAGAAGAACCTTATCCGGTGTTTTCACTACTCCACAGTGCGTTTGATAAGCAGAACCGGCGATATCTTGGTTTTCGTGGGGTTTCAAGCTGAGATATGCATTTTCTGCGATAATCTTGCTGAGACTTCTGTCCGAAGTATGCTGAATAATCGAGATCGCTCTTTTCGAGCTGGTTAGTGCGAGAAACACGTTTTCTGTGGTTTTCACCACTCCACAGTTCGTTGGATATGCAGAACAGTAGATATCTTGGTTTTCGTGCGGTTTCAAGCAGAGATATGCATTTTCTGCGATAATCTTGGTGTGACTTCTGTTAGAAGTATGCAGAATCATCGTGATCGCACTTTTCGAGCTACTTAATGCACGAAACACGTTTTCTGGTGTTTTCACCACTCCACAGTTCGTTGGATATGCAGAACCGGAGATATCTTGGTTTTCGTGGTGTTTCAAGCTGAGATATGCATTTCCTGCGATAATGTTGGTCAGACTTCTGTCCGAAGTATGCTGAATCATCGAGATCGATCTTTTCGAGCTATTTAATGCGAGGAACACGTTCTCTGGTTGTTTTCACCACTCCACAGTGCGTTTGATATGCAGAACAGGCGATATCTTGATTTTCGTGGTGTTTCCAACTGAGATATGCATTTTCTGCGATAATCTTGGTGGGTCTTTTGTCAGAAGCATGCAGAATAACTCGATCGCTCTTTTCGAGCTACTTAATGCACGAAACACGTTTTCTGGTGTTTTCACCACTCCACAGTACGTTTGATGTGCAGAACCGGAGATAACTCGGTTTTCGTCGGGTTTCAAGCTGAGATATGCATTTTCTACGATAATCTTGGTGAGACTTCTGTCCGAAGTATGCTGAATCATCGAGATCGCTCTTTTCGAGCTATTTAATGCGAGAAACACGTTCTCTGGTTGTTTTCACCACTCCACAGTGCGTTTGATATGCAGAACAGGCGATATCTTGATTTTCGTGGTGTTTCCAGCTGAGATATGCATTTTCTGCGATAATCTTGGTGGGTCTTTTATCAGAAGTATGCAGAATCATCTACATCGCTCTTTTCGAGCTACTTAATGCACGAAACACGTTTTCTGGTGATTTCACCACTCCACAGTGCGTTTGATATGCAGAACCGGCGATATCTTGGTTTTCGTGGGGTTTCAAGCTGAGATATGCATTTCCTGCGATAATCTTGGTGAGACTTCTGTCGGAAGTATGCTGAATCATCGAGATCGCTCTTTTCGAGCTAGTTAGTGCGAGAAACACGTTATCTTGTGTTTTCACCACTCCACAGTGCATTTGATATGCAGAACCGGAGATATCTTGGTTTCGGTCGGGTTTCAAGCTGAGATATGCATTTTCTACGATAATCCTGGTGAGACTTCAGTCAGAAGTATGCAGAATCATCTAGATCGCTCTTGTCGAGCTACTTAATGCACGAAACACGTTATCTGGTGTTTTCACCACTCCACAGTGCGTTGGATATGCAGAACTGGCCATATTTTGGTTTTCGTCGGGTTTCAAGCTGAGATATGCATTTTCTACGATTAGCTTGGTGAAACATCTGTCCAAAGTATGCAGAAACATCGAGAGCGCTCTTTTCGAGCTATTTAATGCGAGAAACACGTTTTCTGGGGTTTTCACCACTCCACAGTTCGTTGGATATGCAGAACAGTAGATATCTTGGTTTTCGTGGGGTTTCAAGCTGAGATATGCATTTTCTACGATAATCCTGGTGAGACTTCTGTCAGATGTATGCAGTATCTTCGAGAACGCTCTTTTCGAGCTACTTAATGTGCGAAACACGTTTTCTGGTGTTTTCACCACTCCACGGGACGTTTGATGTGCAGAATCGGAGATAACTCGGTTTTCGTCGGGTTTCAAGCTGAGATATGCATTTTCTACGATAATCTTGGTGAGACTTCTGTCAGAAGTATGCAGGATCTTCGAGAACGCTCTTCTCGAGCTATTCAATGCGAGAAACACGTTATCTGGTGTGTTCACCACACCACAGTGCGTTTGATATGCAGTACCAGCGATACCTTGGTTTTCGTGGGGTTTCAAGCTGAGATCTGCATTTTTTACAATAATCTTGGTGAGACTTCTGTCCGAAGTATGCAGAATCATCGAGATCGCTCTATTCGAGCTATTTAATGCGAGAAACACGTTCTCTGGTTGTTTTCACCACTCCACAGTGCGTTTGATATGCAGAACCGGAGATATCTTGGTTTCGGTCGGGTTTCAAGCTGAGATATGCATTTTCTACGATAATCTTGGTGAAACATCTGTCCGAAGTATGCAGAAACATCGAGAGCGCTCTTTTCGAGTTATTTAATGCGAGAAACACGTTCTCTGGTTGTTTTCACCACTCCACAGTGCGTTTGATATGCAGAACAGGCGATATCTTGATTTTGGTGGTGTTTCCAGCTGATATATGCATTTTCTGCGATAATCTTGGTGGGTGTTTTGTCAGAAGTATGCAGAATCATCTAGATCGCTCTTTTCGAGCTACTTAATGCACGAAACACGTTTTGTGGTGTTTTCACCACTCCACAGTACGTTTGACATGCAGAACCGGAGATATCTTGGTTTCGGTCGGGTTTCAAGCTGAGATATGCATTTTCTACGATAATCCTGGTGAGACTTCTGTCAGAAGTATGCAGAATCTTCGAGAACGCTCGTTGCGAGCTACTTAATGCACGAAACACGTTTTCTGGTGTTTTCACCACTCCACAGTACGATTGACATGCAGAACCGGCGATATTTTGGTTTTCGTCGGGTTTCAAGCTGAGATATGCATTTTCTACGATAAGCTTGGTGAAACATCTGTCCAAAGTATGCAGAAACATCGAGAGCGCTCTATTCGAGCTATTTAATGCGGGAAACATGTTTTCTGGGGTTTTCACCACTCCACAGTTCGTTGGATAAGCAGGACAGTAGATATCTTGGTTTTCGTGGGGTTTCAAGCTGAGATATGCATTTTCTACGATAATCCTGGTGAGACTTCTGTCAGAAGTATGCAGGATCTTCGAGAACGCTCTTTTCGAGCTATTTAATGCGAGAAACACGTTATCTGGTGTTTTCACCACTCCACAGTGCGTATGATATGCAGAACCGGCGATATCTTGGTTTTCGTGGGGTTTCAAGCTGAGATATGCATTTTCTGCGATAATCTTGGTGGGTCTTTTGTCAGAAGTATGCAGAATCATCCAGATCGCTCTTTTCGAGCTACTTAATGCACGAAACACGTTTTCTGGTGTTTTCACCAGTCCACAGTACGTTTGACATGCAGAACCGTAGATATCTTGGTTTCGGTCGGGTTTCAAGCTGAGATATGCATTTTCTACGATAATCCTGGTGAGACTTCTGTCAGAAGTGTGCAGAATCTTCGAGAACGCTCTTTTCGAGCTACTTAATGCGCGAAACACGTTTTCTGGTGTTTTCACCACTCCACGGTACGTTTGATGTGCAGAACAGGCGATATCTTGATTTTGGTGGGGTTTCCAGCTGAAATATGCATTTTCTGCGATAATCTTGGTGTTTCATCTATGAGAAGTATGCCGAATCATCGAGAACGCTCTTTTCGAGCTAGTTAATGCGAGAAACACGTTTTCTGGTGTTTTCACCACGCCACAGTGCGTTTGATATGCAGAACAGTAGATATCTTGGTTTTCGTGGGGTTTCAAGCTGAGATATGCATTTTCTGCGATAAGCTTGGTGAGACTTCTGTCCCAAGTATGCTGAATCATCTAGATCGCTCTTTTCGAGCTATTCAATGCGAGAAACACGTTATCTGGTGTTTTCACCACTCCTCAGTGCGTTTGATATGCAGAACCGGCGATATCTTGGTTTTCGTGGGGTTTCAAGCTGAGATATGCATTTTCTGCGATATTCCTGGTGAGACTTCTGTCAGAAGTATGAAGAATCTTCGAGAACGCCCTTTTTGAGCTACTTAATGCGCGAAACACGTTTTCTGGTGTTTTCACCACTCCACGGTACGTTTGATGTGCAGAACCGGAGATAACTCGGTTTTCGTCGGGTGTCAAGCTGAGATATGCATTTTCTGCGATAATCTTGGTGAGACTTCTGTCCGAAGTATGCAGAATCATCGAGATCGCTCTTTTCGAGCTATTTAATGCGACAAACACGTTATCTGGTGTTTTCAGCACCCCACAGTGCGTTTGATATGCAGAACCAGCGATATCTTGGTTTTCGTGGGGCTTCAAGCTGAGATATGCATTTTTTACGATAATCTTGGTGAGACTTCTGTCCGAAGTATGCTTAACCATCGAGATCGCTCGTTTCGAGCTATTTAATGCGAGAAACACGTTATCTGGTGTTTTCACCACTCCACAGTGCGTATGATATGCAGAACTGGCGATATCTTGGTTTTCGTGTGGTTTCAAGCTGAGATATGCATTTTCTGCGATAATCTTGGTGAGACTTCTGTCCGAAGTATGCTGAAACATCGAGATCGCTCTTTTCGAGCTAGTTAATGCAAGAAGAACCTTATCCGGTGTTTTCACTACTCCACAGTGCGTTTGATAAGCAGAACCGGCGATATCTTGGTTTTCGTGGGGTTTCAAGCTGAGATATGCATTTTCTGCGATATTCTTGCTGAGACTTCTGTCCGAAGTATGCTGAATAATCGAGATCGCTCTTTTCGAGCTGGTTAGTGCGAGAAACACGTTTTCTGTGGTTTTCACCACTCCACAGTTCGTTGGATATGCAGAACAGTAGATATCTTGGTTTTCGTGCGGTTTCAAGCAGAGATATGCATTTTCTGCGATAATCTTGGTGTGACTTCTGTTAGAAGTATGCAGAATCATCGTGATCGCACTTTTCGAGCTACTTAATGCACGAAACACGTTTTCTGGTGTTTTCACCACTCCACAGTTCGTTGGATATGCAGAACCGGAGATATCTTGGTTTTCGTGGTGTTTCAAGCTGAGATATGCATTTCCTGCGATAATGTTGGTCAGACTTCTGTCCGAAGTATGCTGAATCATCGAGATCGCTCTTTTCGAGCTATTTAATGCGAGGAACACGTTCTCTGGTTGTTTTCACCACTCCACAGTGCGTTTGATATGCAGAACAGGCGATATCTTGATTTTCGTGGTGTTTCCAGCTGAGATATGCATTTTCTGCGATAATCTTGGTGGGTCTTTTATCAGAAGTATGCAGAATCATCTACATCGCTCTTTTCGAGCTACTTAATGCACGAAACACGTTTTCTGGTGATTTCACCACTCCACAGTGCGTTTGATATGCAGAACCGGCGATATCTTGGTTTTCGTGGGGTTTCAAGCTGAGATATGCATTTTCTGCGATAATCTTGGTGAGACTTCTGTCGGAAGTATGCTGAATCATCGAGATCGCTCTTTTCGAGCTAGTTAGTGCGAGAAACACGTTATCTTGTGTTTTCACCACTCCACAGTGCATTTGATATGCAGAACAGTACATATCTTGGTTTTCGTGGGGTTTCAAGCTGAGATTTGTATTTTCTGCGATAATCTTGGTGGGTCTTTTGTCAGAAGAATGCAGAATCATCTAGATCGCTCTTTTCGAGCTACTTAATGCACGAAACACGTTTTCTGGTGTTTTCACCACTCCGCAGTACGTTTGAAATGCAGAACCGGAGATATCTTGGTTTCGGTCGGGTTTCAAGCTGAGATATGCATTTTCTACGATAACCCTGGTGAGACTTCTGTCAGAAGTATAAAGAATCTTCGAGAACGCTCTTTTCGAGCTACTTAATGCGCGAAACACGTTTTCTGGTGTTTTCACCAATCCACGGTACGTTTGATGTGCAGAACCGGAGATAACTCGGTTTTCGTCGGGTTTCAAGCTGAGATATGCATTTTCTACGATAATCTTGGTGAGACTTCTGTCAGAAGTCCGCAGGATCTTCGAGAACGCTCTTTTCGAGCTATTTAATGCGAGAAACACGTTATCTGGTGTTTTCACCACTCCACAGTGCGTTTGATATGCAGAACCGGCGATATCTTGGTTTTCGTGGGGTTTCAAGCTGAGATATGCATTTTCTACGATAATGTTGGTGAGACTTCTGTCAGGAGTATGCAGAATCTTCGAGAACGCTCTTTTCGAGCTACTTAATGCACGAAACACGTTTTCTGGTGTTTTCACCACACCACAGTACGTGTGAAATGCAGAACAGTAGATATCTTGGTTTTCGTGGGGTTTCAAGCTGAGATATGCATTTTCTGCGATAAGCTTGGTGAGACTTCTGTCCCAAGTATGCTGAATCATCTAGATCGCACTTTTCGAGCTATTCAATGCGAGAAACACGTTATCTGGTGTTTTCACCACTCCTCAGTGCGTTTGATATGCAGCACCGGCGATATCTTGGTTTTCGTGGGGTTTCAAGCTGAGATATGCATTTTCTGCGATATTCCTGGTGAGACTTCTGTCCGAAGTATGCAGAATCATCGAGATCGCTCTTTTCGAGCTATTTAATGCGAGAATCACGTTATCTGGTGTTTTCACCACTCCACAGTGCGTTTGATATGCAGTACCAGCGATATCTTGGTTTTCGTGGGGTTTCATGCTGAGATATGCATTTTTTACGATCATCTTGGTGAGACTTCTGTCCGAAGTATGCAGAATCATCGATATCGCTCTATTCGAGCTATTTAATGCGACAAACACGTTATCTGGTGTTTTCAGCACCCCACAGTGCGTTTGATATGCAGAACCAGCGATATCTTGGTTTTCGTGGGGTTTCAAGCTGAGATATGCATTTTTTACGATCATCTTGGTGAGACTTCTGTCCGAAGTATGCTTAATCATCGATATCGCTCTATTCCAGCTATTTAATGCGAGAAACACGTTCTCTGGTTGTTTTCACCACTCCACAGTGCGTTTGATATGCAGAACAGGCGATATCTTGATTTTCGTGTTGTTTCCAGCTGAGATATGCATTTTCTGCGATAATCTTGGTGGGTCTTTTATCAGAAGTATGCAGAATCATCTACATCGCTCTTTTCGAGCTACTTAATGCACGAAACACGTTTTCTGGTGTTTTCACCACTCCACAGTGCGTTTGATATGCAGAACCGGCGATATCTTGGTTTTCGTGGGGTTTCAAGCTGAGATATGCATTTTCTGCGATAATCTTGGTGAGACTTCTGTCCGAAGTATGCTGAATCATCGAGATCGCTCTTTTCGAGCTAGTTAGTGCGAGAAACACGATATCTGGTGTTTTCACCACTCCACAGTGCGTTTGATATGCAGAACAGTACATATCTTGGTTTTCGTGGGGTTTCATGCTGAGATTTGCATTTTCTGCGATAATCTTGGTGGGTCTTTTGTCAGAAGAATGCAGAATCATCTAGATCGCTCTTTTCGAGCTACTTAATGCACGAAACACGTTTTCTGGTGTATTCACCACTCCGCAGTACGTTTGAAATGCAGAACCGGAGATATCTTGGATTCGGTCGGGTTTCAAGCTGAGATATGCATTTTCTACGATAACCCTGGTGAGACTTCTGTCAGAAGTATAAAGAATCTTCGAGAACGCTCTTTTCGAGCTACTGAATGCGCGAAACACGTTTTCTGGTGTTTTCACCAATCCACGGTACGTTTGATGTGCAGAAACGGAGATAACTTGGTTTTCGTCGGGTTTCAAGCTGAGATATGCATTTTCTACGATAATCTTGGTGAGACTTTTGTCAGAAGTACGCAGGATCTTCGAGAACGCTCTTTTCGAGCTATTTAATGCGAGAAACACGTTATCTGGTGTTTTCACCACTCCACAGTGCGTTTGATATGCAGAACCGGCGATATCTTGGTTTTCGTGGGGTTTCAAGCTGAGATATGCATTTTCTGCGATATTCCTGGTGAGACTTCTGTCAGAAGTATGCAGAATCTTCGAGAACGCTCTTTTCGAGCTACTTAATGCACGAAACACGTTTTCTGGTGTTTTCACCACTCCACAGTACGTTTGACATGCAGAACAGTAGATATCTTGGTTTTCGTGGGGTTTCAAGCTGAGATATGCATTTTCTGCGATAAGCTTGGTGAGACTTCTGTCCCAAGTATGCTGAATCATCTAGATCGCTCTTTTCGAGCTATTCAATGCGAGAAACACGTTATCTGGTGCTTTCACCACTCCTCAGTGCGTTTGATATGCAGCACCGGCGATATCTTGGTTTTCGTGGGGTTTCAAGCTGAGATATGCATTTTCTGCGATATTCCTGGTGAGACTTCTGTCAGAAGTATGAAGAACCTTCGAGAACGCGCTTTTCGAGCTACTTAATGCGCGAAACACGTTTTCTGGTGTTTTCACCACTCCACGGTACGTTTGATGTGCAGAACCGGAGATAACTCGGTTTTCGTCGGGTTTCAAGCTGAGATATGCAATTTCTGCGATAATCTTGGTGAGACTTCTGTCCGAAGTATGCAGAATCATCGAGATCGCTCTTTTCGAGCTATTTAATGCGAGAATCACGTTATCTGGTGTTTTCACCACTCCTCAGTGCGTTTGATATGCAGCACCGCCGATATCTTGATTTTCGTGGGGTTTCAAGCTGAGATATGCATTTTCTGCGATATTCCTGGTGAGACTTCTGTCAGAAGTATGAAGAATCTTCGAGAACGCGCTTTTCGAGCTACTTAATGCGCGAAACACGTTTTCTGGTGTTTTCACCACTCCACGGTACGTTTGATGTGCAGAACCGGAGATAACTCGGTTTTCGTCGGGTTTCAAGCTGAGATATGCATTTTCTGCGATAATCTTGATGAGACTTCTGTCCGAAGTATGCCGAATCATCGAGATCGCTCTTTTCGAGCTATTTAATGCGAGAATCACGTTATCTGGTGTTTTCACCACTCCTCAGTGCGTTTGATATGCAGCACCGGCGATATCTTGGTTTTCGTGGGGTTTCAAGCTGAGATATGCATTTTCTGCGATATTCCTGGTGAGACTTCTGTCAGAAGTATGAAGAATCTTCGAGAACGCCCTTTTCGAGCTACTTAATGCGCGAAACACGTTTTCTGGTGTTTTCACCACTCCACGGTACGTTTGATGTGCAGAACCGGAGATAACTCGGTTTTCGTCGGGTTTCAAGCTGAGATATGCATTTTCTGCGATAATCTTGGTGAGACTTCTGTCCGAAGTATGCAGAATCATCGAGATCGCTCTTTTCGAGCTATTTAATGCGAGAATCACGTTATCTGGTGTTTTCACCGATCCACGGTACGTTTGATGTGCAGAACCGGAGATAACTCGGTTTTCGTCGGGTTTCAAGCTGAGATATGCATTCTCTACGATAATCTTGGTGAGACTTCTGTCAGAAGTACGCAGGATCTTCGAGAACGCTCTTTTCGAGCTATTTAATGCGAGAAACACGTTATCTGGTGTTTTCACCACTCCACAGTGCGTTTGATATGCAGAACCGGCGATATCTTGGTTTTCGTGGGGTTTCATGCTGAGATATGCATTTTTTACGATCATCTTGGTGAGACTTCTGTCCGATGTATGCAGAATCATCGATATCGCTCTATTCGAGCTATTTAATGCGACAAACACGTTATCTAGTGTTTTCAGCACCCCACAGTGCGTTTGATATGCAGAACCAGCGATATCTTGGTTTTCGTGGGGTTTCAAGCTGAGATATGCATTTTTTACGATCATCTTGGTGAGACTTCTGTCCGAAGTATGCTTAATCATCGAGATCGCTCGTTTCCAGCTATTTAATGCGAGAAACAAGTTATCTGGTGTTTTCACCACTCCACAGTGCGTATGATATGCAGAACCGGCGATATCTTGCTTTTCGTGTGGTTTCAAGCTGAGATATGCATTTTCTGCGATAAGCTTGGTGAGACTTCTGTCCGAAGTATGCTGAAACATCGAGATCGCTCTTTTCGAGCTAGTTAATGCAAGAAGAACCTTATCCGGTGTTTTCACTACTCCACAGTGCGTTTGATATGCAGAACCGGCGATATCTTGGTTTTCGTGGGGTTTCAAGCTGAGATATGCATTTTCTGCGATAATCTTGGTGAGACTTCTGTCCGAAGTATGCTGAATAATCAGGATCGCTCTTTTCGAGCTGGTTAGTGCGAGAAACACCTTTTCTATGGTTTTCACCACTCCACAGTTCGTTGGATATGCAGAACAGTAGATATCTTGGTTTTCGTGGGGTTTCAAGCAGAGATATGCATTTTCTGCGATAATCTTGGTGTGACTTCTGTTAGAAGTATGCAGAATCATCGTGATCGCACTTTTCGAGCTATTTATTACGAGAAACACGTTATCTGGTGTTTTCACCACTCCGCAGTTGGTTGGATATGCAGAACCGGCGATATTTTGGTTTTCGTCGGGTTTCAAGCTGAGATATGCATTTTCTACGATAATCTTGGTGAAACATCTGTCAGAAGTATGCAGAATCTTCGAGAACGCTCTTTTCGAGCTACGTAATGCGCGTAACACGTTTTCTGGTGTTTTCACCACTCCACGGTACGTTTGATGTGCAGAACCGGAGATAACTCTGTTTTCGTCGGGTTTCAAGCTGAGATATGCATTTTCTGCGATAATCTTGGTGAGACTTCTGTCCGAAGTATGCTGAATCATCGAGATCGCTCTTTTCGAGCTAGTTAGTGCGAGAAACACGTTATCTGGTGTTTTCACCACTCCACAGTGCGTTTGATATGCAGAACAGTACATATCTTGGTTTTCGTGGGGTTTCAAGCTGAGATTTGCATTTTCTGCGATAATCTTGGTGGGTCTTTTGTCAGAAGTATGCAGAATCATATAGTTCGCTCTTTTCGAGCTACTTAATGCAGGAAACACGTTTTCTGGTGTTTTCACCACTCCACAGTACGTTTGATATGCAGAACCGGCGATATCTTGATTTTCGTGGTGTTTTCAGCTGAGATATGCATTTTCTACGATAATGTTGGTGAGACTTCTGTCAGAAGTATGCAGAATCTTCGAGAACGCTCTTTTCGAGCTACTTAATGCACGAAACACGTTTTCTGGGGTTTTCACCACTCCACAGTACGTTTGACATGCAGTACCGGAGATATCTTGGTTTCGGCCGGGTTTCAAGCTGAGATATGCATTTTCTACGATAATCCTGGTGAGACTTCTGTCAGAAGTATGCAGAACCTTCGAGATCGCACTTTTCGAGCTATTTAATGCGAGAAACACGTTAGCTGGTGGTTTGACCACTCCACAGTGCGTTTGATATGTAGAGACGCCGATAACTTGGTTTTCGTGGGGTTTCCAGCTGAAATATGCATTTTCTGCGATAATCTTGGTGTTTCATCTATGAGACGTATGCAGAATCATCGAGAACGCTCTTTTCGAGCTAGTTAATGCGAGAAACACGTTTTCTGGTGTTTTCACCACGCCACAGTGCGTTTGATATGCAGAACAGTAGATATCTTGGTTTTCGTGGGGTTTCAAGCTGAGATATGCATTTTCTGCGATAAGCTTGGTGAGACTTCTGTCCCAAGTATGCTGAATCATCTAGATCGCTCTTTTCGAGCTATTCAATGCGAGAAACACGTTATCTGGTGTTTTCACCACTCCTCAGTGCGTTTGATATGCAGAACCGGCGATATCTTGGTTTTCGTGGCGTTTCAAGCTGAGATATGAATTTTCTGCGATATTCCTGGTGAGACTTCTGTCAGAAGTATGAAGAATCTTCGAGAACGCCCTTTTCGAGCTACTTAATGCGCGAAACACGTTTTCTGGTGTTTTCACCACTCCACGGTACGTTTGATGTGCAGAACCGGAGATAACTCGGTATTCGTCGGGTTTCAAGCTGAGATATGCATTTTCTGCGATAATCTTGGTGAGACTTCTGTCCGAAGTATGCAGAATCATCGAGATCGCTCTTTTCGAGCTATTTAATGCGAGAATCACGTTATCTGGTGTTTTCACCACTCCACAGTGCGTTTGATATGCAGTACCAGCGATATCTTGGTTTTCGTAGGGTTTCATGCTGAGATATGCATTTTTTACGATCATCTTGGAGAGACTTCTGTCCGAAGTATGCAGAATCATCGAGATCGCTCTTTTCGAGCTATTTAATGCGAGGAACACGTTCTCTGGTTGTTTTCACCACTCCACAGTGCGTTTGATATGCAGAACAGGCGATATCTTGATTTTCGTGGTGTTTCCAGCTGAGATATGCACTTTCTGCGATAATCTTGGTGGGTCTTTTGTCAGAAGTATGCAGAATCATCTAGATCGCTCTTTTCGAGCTACTTAATGCACGAAACACGTTTTCTGGTGTTTTCACCACTCCATGGTACGTTTGATGTGCAGAACCGGAGATAACTCGGTTTTCGTCGGGTTTCAAGCTGAGATATGCATTTTCTACGATAATCTTGGTGAGACTTCTGTCCGAAGTATGCAGAATCATCGATATCGCTCTATTCGAGCTATTTAATGCGACAAACACGTTATCTAGTGTTTTCAGCACCCCACAGTCCGTTTGATATGCAGAACCAGCGATATCTTGGTTTTCGTGGGGTTTCAAGCTGAGATATGCATTTTTTACGATAATCTTGGTGAGACTTCTGTCCGAAGTATGCTTAATCAGCGAGATCGCTCGTTTCGAGCTATTTAATGCGAGAAACACGTTATCTGTTGTTTTCACCACTCCACAGTGCGTATGATATGCAGAACCGGCGATATCTTGCTTTTCGGGTGGTTTCAAGCTGAGATATGCATTTTCTGCGATAAGCTTGGTGAGACTTCTGTCCGAAGTATGCTGAAACATCGAGATCGCTCTTTTCGAGCTAGTTAATGCAAGAAGAACCTTATCCGGTGTTTTCACTACTCCACAGAGCGTTTGATATGCAGAACCGGCGATATCTTGGTTTTCGTGGGGTTTCAAGCTGAGATATGCATTTTCTGCGATAATCTTGGTGAGACTTCTGTCCGAAGTATGCTGAATAATCGAGATCGCTCTTTTCGAGCTGGTTAGTGCGAGAAACACGTTTTCTATGGTTTTCACCACTCCACAGTTCGTTGGATATGCAGAACAGTAGATATCTTGGTTTTCGTGTGGTTTCAAGCAGAGATATGCATTTTCTGCGATAATCTTGGTGTGACTTCTGTTAGAAGTATGCAGAATCATCGTGATCGCACTTTTCGAGCTATTTAATGCGAGAAACACGTTATCTGGTGTTTTCACCACTCCGCAGTTGGTTGGATATGCAGAACCGGCGATATTTTGGTTTTCGTCGGGTTTCAAGCTGAGATATGCATTTTCTACGATAATCTTGGTGAAACATCTGTCAGAAGTATGCAGAATCTTCGAGAACGCTCTTTTCGAGCTACGTAATGCGCGTAACACGTTTTCTGGTGTTTTCACCACTCCACGGTACGTTTGATGTGCAGAACCGGAAATAACTCGGTTTTCGTCGGGTTTCAAGCTGAGATATGCATTTTCTGCGATAATCTTGGTGAGACTTCTGTCCGAAGTATGCTGAATCATCGAGATCGCTCTTTTCGAGCTAGTTAGTGCGAGAAACACGTTATCTGGTGTTTTCACCACTCCACAGTGCGTTTGATATGCAGAACAGTACATATCTTGGTTTTCGTGGGGTTTCAAGCTGAGATTTGCATTTTCTGCGATAATCTTGGTGGGTCTTTTGTCAGAAGTATGCAGAATCATCTAGTTCGCTCTTTTCGAGCTACTTAATGCAGGAAACACGTTTTCTGGTGTTTTCACCACTCCACAGTACGTTTGATATGCAGAACCGGCGATATCTTGATTTTCGTGGTGTTTTCAGCTGAGATATGCATTTTCTACGATAATGTTGGTGAGACTTCTGTCAGAAGTATGCAGAATCTTCGAGAACGCTCTTTTCGAGCTACTTAATGCACGAAACACGTTTTCTGGTGTTTTCACCACTCCACAGTACGTTTGACATGCAGTACCGGAGATATCTTGGTTTCGGCCGGGTTTCAAGCTGAGATATGCATTTTCTACGATAATCCTGGTGAGACTTCTGTCAGAAGTATGCAGAACCTTCGAGATCGCACTTTTCGAGCTATTTAATGCGAGAAACACGTTAGCTGGTGGTTTGACCACTCCACAGTGCGTTTGATATGTAGAGACGCCGATAACTTGGTTTTCGTGGTGTTTCCAGCTGAAACATGCATTTTCTGCGATAATCTTGGTGTTTCATCTATGAGACGTATGCAGAATCATCGAGAACGCTCTTTTCGAGCTAGTTAATGCGAGAAACACGTTTTCTGGTGTTTTCACCACGCCACAGTGCGTTTGATATGCAGAACAGTAGATATCTTGGTTTTCGTGGGGTTTCAAGCTGAGATATACATTTTCTGCGATAAGCTTGGTGAGACTTCTGTCCCAAGTATGCTGAATCATCTAGATCGCTCTTTTCGAGCTATTCAATGCGAGAAACACGTTATCTGGTGTTTTCACCACTCCTCAGTGCGTTTGATATGCAGAACCGGCGATATCTTGGTTTTCGTGGCGTTTCAAGCTGAGATATGCATTTTCTGCGATATTCCTGGTGAGACTTCTGTCAGAAGTATGAAGAATCTTCGAGAGCGCCCTTTTCGAGCTACTTAATGCGCGAAACACGTTTTCTGGTGTTTTCACCACTCCACGGTACGTTTGATGTGCAGAACCGGAGATAACTCGGTTTTCGTCGGGTTTCAAGCTGAGATATGCATTTTCTGCGATAATCTTGGTGAGACTTCTGTCCGAAGTATGCAGAATCATCGAAGTCGCTCTTTTCGAGCTATTTAATGCGAGAATCACGTTATCTGGTGTATTCAACACTCCACAGTGCGTTTGATATGCAGTACCAGCGATATCTTGGTTTTCGTGGGGTTTCAAGCTGAGATATGCATTTTCTACGATAATGTTGGTGAGACTTCTGTCAGGAGTATGCAGAATCTTCGAGAACGCTCTTTTCGAGCTACTTAATGCACGAAACACGTTTTCTGGTGTTTTCACCACACCACAGTACGTGTGAAATGCAGAACAGTAGATATCTTGGTTTTCGTGGGGTTTCAAGCTGAGATATGCATTTTCTGCGATAAGCTTGGTGAGACTTCTGTCCCAAGTATGCTGAATCATCTAGATCGCTCTTTTCGAGCTATTCAATGCGAGAAACACGTTATCTGGTGTTTTCACCACTCCTCAGTGCGTTTGATATGCAGCACCGGCGATATCTTGGTTTTCGTGGGGTTTCAAGCTGAGATATGCATTTTCTGCGATATTCCTGGTGAGACTTCTGTCCGAAGTATGCAGAATCATCGAGATCGCTCTTTTCGAGCTATTTAATGCGAGAATCACGTTATCTGGTGTTTTCACCACTCCACAGTGCGTTTGATATGCAGTACCAGCGATATCTTGGTTTTCGTGGGGTTTCATGCTGAGATATGCATTTTTTACGATCATCTTGGTGAGACTTCTGTCCGAAGTATGCAGAATCATCGATATCGCTCTATTCGAGCTATTTAATGCGACAAACACGTTATCTGGTGTTTTCAGCACCCCACAGTGCGTTTGATATGCAGAACCAGCGATATCTTGGTTTTCGTGGGGTTTCAAGCTGAGATATGCATTTTTTACGATCATCTTGGTGAGACTTCTGTCCGAAGTATGCTTAATCATCGATATCGCTCTATTCGAGCTATTTAATGCGAGAAACACGTTCTCTGGTTGTTTTCACCACTCCACAGTGCGTTTGATATGCAGAACAGGCGATATCTTGATTTTCGTGTTGTTTCCAGCTGAGATATGCATTTTCTGCGATAATCTTGGTGGGTCTTTTATCAGAAGTATGCAGAATCATCTACATCGCTCTTTTCGAGCTACTTAATGCACGAAACACGTTTTCTGGTGTTTTCACCACTCCACAGTGCGTTTGATATGCAGAACCGGCGATATCTTGGTTTTCGTGGGGTTTCAAGCTGAGATATGCATTTTCTGCGATAATCTTGGTGAGACTTCTGTCCGAAGTATGCTGAATCATCGAGATCGCTCTTTTCGAGCTAGTTAGTGCGAGAAACACGATATCTGGTGTTTTCACCACTCCACAGTGCGTTTGATATGCAGAACAGTACATATCTTGGTTTTCGTGGGGTTTCATGCTGAGATTTGCATTTTCTGCGATAATCTTGGTGGGTCTTTTGTCAGAAGAATGCAGAATCATCTAGATCGCTCTTTTCGAGCTACTTAATGCACGAAACACGTTTTCTGGTGTATTCACCACTCCGCAGTACGTTTGAAATGCAGAACCGGAGATATCTTGGATTCGGTCGGGTTTCAAGCTGAGATATGCATTTTCTACGATAACCCTGGTGAGACTTCTGTCAGAAGTATAAAGAATCTTCGAGAACGCTCTTTTCGAGCTACTGAATGCGCGAAACACGTTTTCTGGTGTTTTCACCAATCCACGGTACGTTTGATGTGCAGAACCGGAGATAACTTGGTTTTCGTCGGGTTTCAAGCTGAGATATGCATTTTCTACGATAATCTTGGTGAGACTTCTGTCAGAAGTACGCAGGATCTTCGAGAACGCTCTTTTCGAGCTATTTAATGCGAGAAACACGTTATCTGGTGTTTTCACCACTCCACAGTGCGTTTGATATGCAGAACCGGCGATATCTTGGTTTTCGTGGGGTTTCAAGCTGAGATATGCATTTTCTGCGATATTCCTGGTGAGACTTCTGTCAGAAGTATGCAGAATCTTCGAGAACGCTCTTTTCGAGCTACTTAATGCACGAAACACGTTTTCTGGTGTTTTCACCACTCCACAGTTCGTTTGACATGCAGAACAGTAGATATCTTGGTTTTCGTGGGGTTTCAAGCTCAGATATGCATTTTCTGCGATAGGGTTGGTGAGACTTCTGTCCCAAGTATGCTGAATCATCTAGATCGCTCTTTTCGAGCTATTCAATGCGAGAAACACGTTATCTGGTGCTTTCACCACTCCTCAGTGCGTTTGATATGCAGCACCGGCGATATCTTGGTTTTCGTGGGGTTTCAAGCCGAGATATGCATTTTCTGCGATATTCCTGGTGAGACTTCTGTCAGAAGTATGAAGAACCTTCGAGAACGCGCTTTTCGAGCTACTTAATGCGCGAAACACGTTTTCTGGTGTTTTCACCACTCCACGGTACGTTTGATGTGCAGAACCGGAGATAACTCGGTTTTCGTCGGGTTTCAAGCAGAGATATGCATTTTCTGCGATAATCTTGGTGAGACTTCTGTCCGAAGTATGCAGAATCATCGAGATCGCTCTTTTCGAGCTATTTAATGCGAGAATCACGTTATCTGGTGTTTTCACCACTCCTCAGTGCGTTTGATATGCAGCACCGCCGATATCTTGATTTTCGTGGGGTTTCAAGCTGAGATATGCATTTTCTGCGATATTCCTGGTGAGACTTCTGTCAGAAGTATGAAGAATCTTCGAGAACGCGCTTTTCGAGCTACTTAATGCGCGAAACACGTTTTCTGGTGTTTTCACCACTCCACGGTACGTTTGATGTGCAGAACCGGAGATAACTCGGTTTTCGTCGGGTTTCAAGCTGAGATATGCATTTTCTGCGATAATCTTGGTGAGACTTCTGTCCGAAGTATGCAGAATCATCGAAATCGCTCTTTTCGAGCTATTGAATGCGAGAATCACGTTATCTGGTGTATTCAACACTCCACAGTGCGTTTGATATGCAGTACCAGCGATATCTTGGTTTTCGTGGGGTTTCAAGCTGAGATATGCATTTTCTACGATAATGTTGGTGAGACTTCTGTCAGGAGTATGCAGAATCTTCGAGAACGCTCTTTTCGAGCTACTTAATGCACGAAACACGTTTTCTGGTGTTTTCACCACACCACAGTACGTGTGAAATGCAGAACAGTAGATATCTTGGTTTTCGTGGGGTTTCAAGCTGAGATATGCATTTTCTGCGATAAGCTTGGTGAGACTTCTGTCCCAAGTATGCTGAATCATCTAGATCGCTCTTTTCGAGCTATTCAATGCGAGAAACACGTTATCTGGTGTTTTCACCACTCCTCAGTGCGTTTGATATGCAGCACCGGCGATATCTTGGTTTTCGTGGGGTTTCAAGCTGAGATATGCATTTTCTGCGATATTCCTGGTGAGACTTCTGTCCGAAGTATGCAGAATCATCGAGATCGCTCTTTTCGAGCTATTTAATGCGAGAATCACGTTATCTGGTGTTTTCACCACTCCACAGTGCGTTTGATATGCAGTACCAGCGATATCTTGGTTTTCGTGGGGTTTCATGCTGAGATATGCATTTTTTACGATCATCTTGGTGAGACTTCTGTCCGAAGTATGCAGAATCATCGATATCGCTCTATTCGAGCTATTTAATGCGACAAACACGTTATCTGGTGTTTTCAGCACCCCACAGTGCGTTTGATATGCAGAACCAGCGATATCTTGGTTTTCGTGGGGTTTCAAGCTGAGATATGCATTTTTTACGATCATCTTGGTGAGACTTCTGTCCGAAGTATGCTTAATCATCGATATCGCTCTATTCGAGCTATTTAATGCGAGAAACACGTTCTCTGGTTGTTTTCACCACTCCACAGTGCGTTTGATATGCAGAACAGGCGATATCTTGATTTTCGTGTTGTTTCCAGCTGAGATATGCATTTTCTGCGATAATCTTGGTGGGTCTTTTATCAGAAGTATGCAGAATCATCTACATCGCTCTTTTCGAGCTACTTAATGCACGAAACACGTTTTCTGGTGTTTTCACCACTCCACAGTGCGTTTGATATGCAGAACCGGCGATATCTTGGTTTTCGTGGGGTTTCAAGCTGAGATATGCATTTTCTGCGATAATCTTGGTGAGACTTCTGTCCGAAGTATGCTGAATCATCGAGATCGCTCTTTTCGAGCTAGTTAGTGCGAGAAACACGATATCTGGTGTTTTCACCACTCCACAGTGCGTTTGATATGCAGAACAGTACATATCTTGGTTTTCGTGGGGTTTCATGCTGAGATTTGCATTTTCTGCGATAATCTTGGTGGGTCTTTTGTCAGAAGAATGCAGAATCATCTAGATCGCTCTTTTCGAGCTACTTAATGCACGAAACACGTTTTCTGGTGTATTCACCACTCCGCAGTACGTTTGAAATGCAGAACCGGAGATATCTTGGATTCGGTCGGGTTTCAAGCTGAGATATGCATTTTCTACGATAACCCTGGTGAGACTTCTGTCAGAAGTATAAAGAATCTTCGAGAACGCTCTTTTCAAGCTACTGAATGCGCGAAACACGTTTTCTGGTGTTTTCACCAATCCACGGTACGTTTGATGTGCAGAACCGGAGATAACTTGGTTTTCGTCGGGTTTCAAGCTGAGATATGCATTTTCTACGATAATCTTGGTGAGACTTCTGTCAGAAGTACGCAGGATCTTCGAGAACGCTCTTTTCGAGCTATTTAATGCGAGAAACACGTTATCTGGTGTTTTCACCACTCCACAGTGCGTTTGATATGCAGAACCGGCGATATCTTGGTTTTCGTGGGGTTTCAAGCTGAGATATGCATTTTCTGCGATATTCCTGGTGAGACTTCTGTCAGAAGTATGCAGAATCTTCGAGAACGCTCTTTTCGAGCTACTTAATGCACGAAACACGTTTTCTGGTGTTTTCACCACTCCACAGTACGTTTGACATGCAGAACAGTAGATATCTTGGTTTTCGTGGGGTTTCAAGCTGAGATATGCATTTTCTGCGATAAGCTTGGTGAGACTTCTGTCCCAAGTATGCTGAATCATCTAGATCGCTCTTTTCGAGCTATTCAATGCGAGAAACACGTTATCTGGTGCTTTCACCACTCCTCAGTGCGTTTGATATGCAGCACCGGCGATATCTTGGTTTTCGTGGGGTTTCAAGCTGAGATATGCATTTTCTGCGATATTCCTGGTGAGACTTCTGTCAGAAGTATGAAGAACCTTCGAGAACGCGCTTTTCGAGCTACTTAATGCGCGAAACACGTTTTCTGGTGTTTTCACCACTCCACGGTACGTTTGATGTGCAGAACCGGAGATAACTCGGTTTTCGTCGGGTTTCAAGCTGAGATATGCATTTTCTGCGATAATCTTGGTGAGACTTCTGTCCGAAGTATGCAGAATCATCGAGATCGCTCTTTTCGAGCTATTTAATGCGAGAATCACGTTATCTGGTGTTTTCACCACTCCTCAGTGCGTTTGATATGCAGCACCGCCGATATCTTGATTTTCGTGGGGTTTCAAGCTGAGATATGCATTTTCTGCGATATTCCTGGTGAGACTTCTGTCAGAAGTATGAAGAATCTTCGAGAACGCGCTTTTCGAGCTACTTAATGCGCGAAACACGTTTTCTGGTGTTTTCACCACTCCACGGTACGTTTGATGTGCAGAACCGGAGATGACTCGGTTTTCGTCGGGTTTCAAGCTGAGATATGCATTTTCTGCGATAATCTTGGTGAGACTTCTGTCCGAAGTATGCAGAATCATCGAAATCGCTCTTTTCGAGCTATTTAATGCGAGAATCACGTTATCTGGTGTATTCAACACTCCACAGTGCGTTTGATATGCAGTACCAGCGATATCTTGGTTTTCGTGGGGTTTCAAGCTGAGATATGCATTTTCTACGATAATGTTGGTGAGACTTCTGTCAGGAGTATGCAGAATCTTCGAGAACGCTCTTTTCGAGCTACTTAATGCACGAAACACGTTTTCTGGTGTTTTCACCACACCACAGTACGTGTGAAATGCAGAACAGTAGATATCTTGGTTTTCGTGGGGTTTCAAGCTGAGATATGCATTTTCTGCGATAAGCTTGGTGAGACTTCTGTCCCAAGTATGCTGAATCATCTAGATCGCTCTTTTCGAGCTATTCAATGCGAGAAACACGTTATCTGGTGTTTTCACCACTCCTCAGTGCGTTTGATATGCAGCACCGGCGATATCTTGGTTTTCGTGGGGTTTCAAGCTGAGATATGCATTTTCTGCGATATTCCTGGTGAGACTTCTGTCCGAAGTATGCAGAATCATCGAGATCGCTCTTTTCGAGCTATTTAATGCGAGAATCACGTTATCTGGTGTTTTCACCACTCCACAGTGCGTTTGATATGCAGTACCAGCGATATCTTGGTTTTCGTGGGGTTTCATGCTGAGATATGCATTTTTTACGATCATCTTGGTGAGACTTCTGTCCGAAGTATGCAGAATCATCGATATCGCTCTATTCGAGCTATTTAATGCGACAAACACGTTATCTGGTGTTTTCAGCACCCCACAGTGCGTTTGATATGCAGAACCAGCGATATCTTGGTTTTCGTGGGGTTTCAAGCTGAGATATGCATTTTTTACGATCATCTTGGTGAGACTTCTGTCCGAAGTATGCTTAATCATCGATATCGCTCTATTCGAGCTATTTAATGCGAGAAACACGTTCTCTGGTTGTTTTCACCACTCCACAGTGCGTTTGATATGCAGAACAGGCGATATCTTGATTTTCGTGTTGTTTCCAGCTGAGATATGCATTTTCTGCGATAATCTTGGTGGGTCTTTTATCAGAAGTATGCAGAATCATCTACATCGCTCTTTTCGAGCTACTTAATGCACGAAACACGTTTTCTGGTGTTTTCACCACTCCACAGTGCGTTTGATATGCAGAACCGGCGATATCTTTGTTTTCGTGGGGTTTCAAGCTGAGATATGCATTTTCTGCGATAATCTTGGTGAGACTTCTGTCCGAAGTATGCTGAATCATCGAGATCGCTCTTTTCGAGCTAGTTAGTGCGAGAAACACGATATCTGGTGTTTTCACCACTCCACAGTGCGTTTGATATGCAGAACAGTACATATCTTGGTTTTCGTGGGGTTTCATGCTGAGATTTGCATTTTCTGCGATAATCTTGGTGGGTCTTTTGTCAGAAGAATGCAGAATCATCTAGATCGCTCTTATCGAGCTACTTAATGCACGAAACACGTTTTCTGGTGTATTCACCACTCCGCAGTACGTTTGAAATGCAGAACCGGAGATATCTTGGATTCGGTCGGGTTTCAAGCTGAGATATGCATTTTCTACGATAACCCTGGTGAGACTTCTGTCAGAAGTATAAAGAATCTTCGAGAACGCTCTTTTCGAGCTACTGAATGCGCGAAACACGTTTTCTGGTGTTTTCACCAATCCACGGTACGTTTGATGTGCAGAACCGGAGATAACTTGGTTTTCGTCGGGTTTCAAGCTGAGATATGCATTTTCTACGATAATCTTGGTGAGACTTCTGTCAGAAGTACGCAGGATCTTCGAGAACGCTCTTTTCGAGCTATTTAATGCGAGAAACACGTTATCTGGTGTTTTCACCACTCCACAGTGCGTTTGATATGCAGAACCGGCGATATCTTGGTTTTCGTGGGGTTTGAAGCTGAGATATGCATTTTCTGCGATATTCCTGGTGAGACTTCTGTCAGAAGTATGCAGAATCTTCGAGAACGCTCTTTTCGAGCTACTTAATGCACGAAACACGTTTTCTGGTGTTTTCACCACTCCACAGTACGTTTGACATGCAGAACAGTAGATATCTTGGTTTTCGTGGGGTTTCAAGCTGAGATATGCATTTTCTGCGATAAGCTTGGTGAGACTTCTGTCCCAAGTATGCTGAATCATCTAGATCGCTCTTTTCGAGCTATTCAATGCGAGAAACACGTTATCTGGTGCTTTCACCACTCCTCAGTGCGTTTGATATGCAGCACCGGCGATATCTTGGTTTTCGTGGGGTTTCAAGCTGAGATATGCATTTTCTGCGATATTCCTGGTGAGACTTCTGTCAGAAGTATGAAGAACCTTCGAGAACGCGCTTTTCGAGCTACTTAATGCGCGAAACACGTTTTCTGGTGTTTTCACCACTCCACGGTACGTTTGATGTGCAGAACCGGAGATAACTCGGTTTTCGTCGGGTTTCAAGCTGAGATATGCATTTTCTGCGATAATCTTGGTGAGACTTCTGTCCGAAGTATGCAGAATCATCGAGATCGCTCTTTTCGAGCTATTTAATGCGAGAATAACGTTATCTGGTGTTTTCACCACTCCTCAGTGCGTTTGATATGCAGCACCGCCGATATCTTGATTTTCGTGGGGTTTCAAGCTGAGATATGCATTTTCTGCGATATTCCTGGTGAGACTTCTGTCAGAAGTATGAAGAATCTTCGAGAACGCGCTTTTCGAGCTACTTAATGCGCGAAACACGTTTTCTGGTTGTTTTCACCACGCCACAGTGCGTTTGATATGCAGAACAGTAGATATCTTGGTTTTCGTGGGGTTTCAAGCTGAGATATGCATTTTCTGCGACAAGCTTGGTGAGACTTCTGTCCCAAGTATGCTGAATCATCTAGATCGCTCTTTTCGAGCTATTCAATGCGAGAAACACGTTATCTGGTGTTTTCACCACTCCTCAGTGCGTTTGATATGCAGAACCGGCGATATCTTGGTTTTCGTGGCGTTTCAAGCTGAGATATGAATTTTCTGCGATATTCCTGGTGAGACTTCTGTCAGAAGTATGAAGAATCTTCGAGAACGCCCTTTTCGAGCTACTTAATGCGCGAAACACGTTTTCTGGTGTTTTCACCACTCCACGGTACGTTTGATGTGCAGAACCGGAGATAACTCGGTTTTCGTCGGGTTTCAAGCTGAGATATGCATTTTCTACGATAATCTTGGTGAGACTTCTGTCCGAAGTATGCAGAATCATCGATATCGCTCTATTCGAGCTATTTAATGCGACAAACACGTTATCTAGTGTTTTCAGCACCCCACAGTGCGTTTGATATGCAGAACCAGCGATATCTTGGTTTTCGTGGGGTTTCAAGCTGAAATATGCATTTTTTACGATAATCTTGGTGAGACTTCTGTCCGAAGTATGCTTAATCAGCGAGATCGCTCGTTTCGAGCTATTTAATGCGAGAAACACGTTATCTGTTGTTTTCACCACTCCACAGTGCGTATGATATGCAGAACCGGCGATATCTTGCTTTTCGTGTGGTTTCAAGCTGAGATATGCATTTTCTGCGATAAGCTTGGTGAGACTTCTGTCCGAAGTATGCTGAAACATCGAGATCGCTCTTTTCGAGCTAGTTAATGCAAGAAGAACCTTATCCGGTGTTTTCACTACTCCACAGTGCGTTTGATATGCAGAACCGGCGATATCTTGGTTTTCGTGGGGTTTCAAGCTGAGATATGCATTTTCTGCGATAATCTTGGTGAGACTTCTGTCCGAAGTATGCTGAATAATCGAGATCGCTCTTTTCGAGCTGGTTAGTGCGAGAAACACGTTTTCTATGGTTTTCACCACTCCACAGTTCGTTGGATATGCAGAACAGTAGATATCTTGGTTTTCGTGTGGTTTCAAGCAGAGATATACATTTTCTGCGATAATCTTGGTGTGACTTCTGTTAGAAGTATGCAGAATCATCGTGATCGCACTTTTCGAGCTATTTAATGCGAGAAACACGTTATCTGGTGTTTTCACCACTCCGCAGTTGGTTGGATATGCAGAACCGGCGATATTTTTTTTTTCGTCGGGTTTCAAGCTGAGATATGCATTTTCTACGATAATCTTGGTGAAACATCTGTCAGAAGTATGCAGAATCTTCGAGAACGCTCTTTTCGAGCTACGTAATGCGCGTAACACGTTTTCTGGTGTTTTCACCACTCCACGGTACGTTTGATGTGCAGAACCGGAGATAACTCGGTTTTCGTCGGGTTTCAAGCTGAGATATGCATTTTCTGCGATAATCTTGGTGAGACTTCTGTCCGAAGTATGCTGAATCATCGAGATCGCTCTTTTCGAGCTAGTTAGTGCGAGAAACACGTTATCTGGTGTTTTCACCACTCCACAGTGCGTTTGATATGCAGAACAGTACATATCTTGGTTTTCGTGGGGTTTCAAGCTGAGATTTGCATTTTCTGCGATAATCTTGGTGGGTCTTTTGTCAGAAGTATGCAGAATCATCTAGTTCGCTCTTTTCGAGCTACTTAATGCAGGAAACACGTTTTCTGGTGTTTTCACCACTCCACAGTACGTTTGATATGCAGAACCGGCGATATCTTGATTTTCGTGGTGTTTTCAGCTGAGATATGCATTTTCTACGATAATGTTGGTGAGACTTCTGTCAGAAGTATGCAGAATCTTCGAGAACGCTCTTTTCGAGCTACTTAATGCACGAAACACGTTTTCTGGTGTTTTCACCACTCCACAGTACGTTTGACATGCAGTACCGGAGATATCTTGGTTTCGGCCGGGTTTCAAGCTGAGATATGCATTTTCTACGATAATCCTGGTGAGACTTCTGTCAGAAGTATGCAGAACCTTCGAGATCGCACTTTTCGAGCTATTTAATGCGAGAAACACGTTAGCTGGTGGTTTGACCACTCCACAGTGCGTTTGATATGTAGAGACGCCGATAACTTGGTTTTCGTGGGGTTTCCAGCTGAAATATGCATTTTCTGCGATAATCTTGGTGTTTCATCTATGAGACGTATGCAGAATCATCGAGAACGCTCTTTTCGAGCTAGTTAATGCGAGAAACACGTTTTCTGGTGTTTTCACCACGCCACAGTGCGTTTGATATGCAGAACAGTAGATATCTTGGTTTTCGTGGGGTTTCAAGCTGAGATATGCATTTTCTGCGATAAGCTTGGTGAGACTTCTGTCCCAAGTATGCTGAATCATCTAGATCGCTCTTTTCGAGCTATTCAATGCGAGAAACACGTTATCTGGTGTTTTCACCACTCCTCAGTGCGTTTGATATGCAGAACCGGCGATATCTTGGTTTTCGTGGCGTTTCAAGCTGAGATATGCATTTTCTGCGATACTCCTGGTGAGACTTCTGTCAGAAGTATGAAGAATCTTCGAGAGCGCCCTTTTCGAGCTACTTAATGCGCGAAACACGTTTTCTGGTGTTTTCACCACTCCACGGTACGTATGATGTGCAGAACCGGAGATAACTCGGTTTTCGTCGGGTTTCAAGCTGAGATATGCATTTTCTGCGATAATCTTGGTGAGACTTCTGTCCGAAGTATGCAGAATCATCGAAATCGCTCTTTTCGAGCTATTTAATGCGAGAATCACGTTATCTGGTGTATTCAACACTCCACAGTGCGTTTGATATGCAGTACCAGCGATATCTTGGTTTTCGTAGGGTTTCATGCTGAGATATGCATTTTTTACGATCATCTTGGAGAGACTTCTGTCCGAAGTATGCTTAATCATCGAGATCGCTCGTTTCGAGCTATTCAATGCGAGAAACACGTTATCTGGTGTTTTCACCACTCCACAGTGCGTTTGATATGCAGAACCTGCGATATCTTGGTTTTTGTGGGGTTTCAAGCTGAGATATGCATTTTTTACGATAATCATGGTGAGACTTCTGTCCGAAGTATGCAGAATCATCGAGATCGCACTTTTCGAGCTATTTAATGCGAGAAAAACGTTATCTGGTGCTTTCAGCACTCCACAGTGCGTTTGATATGTAGAACCAGCGATATGTGGGTTTTCGTGGGGTTTCAAGCTGAGATATGCATTTTCTACGATAATCTTAGTGAGACTTCTGTCCGAAGTGTGCAGAATCATCGAGATCGCTCTTTTCGAGCTATTTAATGCGAGAAACACGTTGTCTGGGGTTTTCACCACTCCACAGTTCGTTGGATATGCAGCACAGGAGATATCTTGGTTTTCGTGGGGTTTCTAGCAGAGATATGCATTTTCTGCGATAATCATGGTGAGATTTCTGTTAGAAGTATGCAGAATCATCGAGATCGCTCTTTTCGACCTATTTAATGCGAACAATCACGTTATCTGGTGTTTTCACCACTCCACCGTGCGTTTGATATGCAGAACCGGCGATATCTTGGTTTTCGTGGGGTTTCAAGCTGAGATATGCATTTTCTGCGATAATCTTTGTGAGACCTCTGTCCGAAGTATGCAGAAACATCGAGATCGCACTTTTCGAACTATTTAATGCGAGAAACACGTTATCTGGTGTTTTCACCTCTCCCACAGTGCGTTTGATATGCAGAACCAGCGATATCTTGGTTTTTGTGGGGTTTCAAGCTGAGATATGCATTTTTTACGATAATCATGGTGAGACTTCTGTCCGAAGTATGCAGAATCATCGAGATCGCACTTTTCGAGCTATTTAATGCGAGAAACACGTTATCTGGTGTTTTCATCACTCCACAGTGCGTTTGATATGTAGAACCAGCGATATCTGGGTTTTCGTGGGGTTTCAAGCTGAGATATGCATTTTTTACGATAATCTTGGTGAGAGTTCTGTCCGAAGTATGCAGAAAAATCGAGATCGCTCTTTTCGAGCTATTTAATGCGAGAAACACGTTATCTGGTGTTTTCACCACTCCAGAGTGCGTATGATATGCAGAACCGACGATATCTTGGTTTTCGTGGGGTTTCAAGCTCGGATATGCATTTTCGGCGATAATCTTGGTGAAACGTCTGTCCGAAGTATGCAGAATCATCGAGATCGCACTATTCGAGCTTTTTAATGCGAGAAACACGTTATCTGGTGTTTTCAGCACTCCACAGTGCGTTTCATACGTAGAACCAGCGATATCTGGGTTTTCGTGGGGTTTCAAGCTGAGATATGCATTTTCTGCGACAATCTTGGTGAGACTGCTGTCCGAAGTGTGCAGAATCATCGAGATCGCTCTTTTCGAGCTATTTAATGCGAGAAACACGTTTTCTGGGGTTTTCGCCACACCACAGTTCGTTGGATATGCAGAACAGGTGTAATCTTGGTTTTCGAGGGTTTTCAATCTGAGATATGCATTTTCTGCGATAATCTTGGTGAGACTTCTGTCCGAAGTATGCAGAAACATCAAGAGCGCACTTTTCGAGCTATTTAATGCGAGAAACACGTTTTCTGCGGTTTTCACCACACCACAGTTCGTTGGATGTGCAGAACCGGAGATATCTTGGATTTCGTGGGGTTTCAAGCTGAGATATGCATTATCTGCTATAATCTTGGTGAGACTTCTGTCCGAAGTATGCAGAATCATCGCGATCGCACTTTTCGAGCTATTTAATGCGAGAAACACGTTATCTGGTGTTTTCACCACTTCACAGTTGGTTTGATATGCAGATCCGGCGATATTTTGGTTTTCGTCGGGTTTCAAGCTGAGATATGCATTTTCTACGATAATCTTGGTGAAACATATGTCCGAAGTATGCAGAAGCATCGAGAGCGCTCTTTTCGAGCTATTTAATGCGAGAAACACGTTATCTGGTGTTTTCACCACTCCACAGTGCGTTTGATATGCAGAACCGGCGATATTTTGGTTTTCGTCGGGTATCAAGCTGAGATATGCATTTCCTGCGATAATCTTGGTGAGACTTCAGTCAGAAGTATGCAGAATCATCGAGATCGCTCTTTTCGAGCTACTTAATGCGCGAAACACGTTCTCTGGTTGTTTTCACCACTCCACAGTGCGTTTGATATGCAGAACCGGCGATATCTTGGTTTTCGTGGGGTTTCAAGCTGAGATATGCATTTCCTGCGATAATCTTGGTGAGACTTCTGTTAGAAGTATGCAGAATCATCGAGATCGCACTTATCGAGCTATTTAATGCGAGAAACACGTTATCTGGTGTTTTCACCACTCCACAGTTCGTTGGATATGCAGAACCGGAGATATCTTGGTTTTCGTGGGGTTTCAAGCTGAGATATGCATTTCCTACGATAATCTTGTTGAGACTTCTGTCCGAAGTATGCTGAATCATCGAGATCGCTCTTTTCGAGCTATTCAATGCGAGAAACACGTTCTCTGGTTGTTTTCACCACTCCACAGTGCGTTTGATATGCAGAACAGGCGATATCTTGATTTTCGTGGTGTTTCCAGCTGAGATATGCATATTCTGCGATAATCTTGGTGGATCTTTGGTCAGAAGTATGCAGAATCATCTAGATCGCTCTTTTCGAGCTACTTAATGCACGAAACACCTTTTCTGGTGGTTTCACCACTCCACAGTACGTTTGACATGCAGAACCGGAGATATCTTGGTTTCGGTCGGGTTTCAAGCTGAGATAAGCATTTTCTACGATAATCCTGGTGAGACTTCTGTCAGAAGTATGCAGAATCTGCGAGAACGCTCTTTTCGAGCTATTTAATGCGAGAAACACGTTATCTGGTGTTTTCACCACTCCACAGTGCGTATGATATGCAGAACCGGCGATATCTTGGTTTTCGTGGGGTTTCAAGCTGAGATATGCATTATCTGCTATAATCTTTGTGAGACTTCTGTCCGAAGTATGCAGAATCATCGCGATCGCACTTTTCGAGCTATTTAATGCGAGAAACACGTTATCTGGTGTTTTCACCACTTCACAGTTGGTTTGATATGCAGATCCGGCGATATTTTGGTTTTCGTCGGGTTTCAAGCTGAGATATGCATTTTCTACGATAATCTTGGTGAAACATATGTCCGAAGTACGCAGAAGCATCGAGAGCGCTCTTTTCGAGCTATTTAATGCGAGAAACACGTTATCTGGTGTTTTCACCACTCCACAGTGCGTTTGATATGCAGAACCGGCGATATTTTGGTTTTCGTCGGGTTTCAAGCTGAGATATGCATTTCCTGCGATAATCTTGGTGAGACTTCAGTCAGAAGTATACAGAATCATCGAGATCGCTCTTTTCGAGCTACTTAATGCGCGAAACACGTTCTCTGGTTGTTTTCACCACTCCACAGTGCGTTTGATATGCAGAACCGGCGATATCTTGGTTTTCGTGGGGTTTCAAGCTGAGATATGCATTTCCTGCGATAATCTTGGTGAGACTTCTGTTAGAAGTATGCAGAATCATCGAGATCGCACTTATCGAGCTATTTAATGCGAGAAACACGTTATCTGGTGTTTTCACCACTCCACAGTTCGTTGGATATGCAGAACCGGAGATATCTTGGTTTTCGTGGGGTTTCAAGCTGAGATATGCATTTCCTGCGATAATCTTGTTGAGACTTCTGTCCGAAGTATGCTGAATCATCGAGATCGCTCTTTTCGAGCTATTCAATGCGAGAAACACGTTCTCTGGTTGTTTTCACCACTCCACAGTGCGTTTGATATGCAGAACAGGCGATATCTTGATTTTCGTGGTGTTTCCAGCTGAGATATGCATATTCTGCGATAATCTTGGTGGATCTTTGGTCAGAAGTATGCAGATTCATCTAGATCGCTCTTTTCGAACTACTTAATGCACGAAAAACCTTTTCTGGTGGTTTCACCACTCCACAGTACGTTTGACATGCAGAACCGGAGATATCTTGGTTTCGGTCGGGTTTCAAGCTGAGATAAGCATTTTCTACGATAATCCTGGTGAGACTTCTGTCAGAAGTATGCAGAATCTGCGAGAACGCTCTTTTCGAGCTACTTAATGCGAGAAACACGTTATCTGGTGTTTTCACCACTCCACAGTGCGTTTGATATGCAGTACCAGCGACATCTTGGTTTTCGTGGGGTTTCAAGCTGAGATATGCATTTTCTGCGATAATCTTGGTGAGACTTCTGTCCGAAGTATGCTGAAACATCGAGATCGCTCTTTTCGAGCTAGTTAGTGCGAGAAAAAAGTTATCTGGTGTTTTCACCACTCCACAGTGCGTTTGATATGCAGAACAGGCGACATCTTGATTTTCGTGGTGTTTCCAGCTGAGATATGCATTTTCTGCGATAATCTTGGTGAGTCTTTTGTCAGAAGTATGCAGAATTATCTAGATCGCTCTTTTCGAGCTACTTAATGCACGAAACACGTTTTCTGGTGTTTTCACCACTCCACAGTGCGTTTGATATGCAGAACCGGCGATATCTTGGTTTTCGTGGGGTTTCAAGCTGAGATATGCATTTCCTGCGATAATCTTGGTGAGACTTCTGTTAGAAGTATGCAGAATCATCGAGATCGCACTTTTCGAGCTATTTAATGCGAGAAACACGTTTTCTGGGGTTTTCACCACTCCACAGTTGGTTGGATATGTAGAACCGTCAATATCTTGGTTTTCGTGGGGTTTCAAGCTGAGATATGCATTTTCTGCGATAAGCTTGGTGAAACATCTGTCCGAAGTATGCAGAACCATCGAGAGTGCTCTTTCCGAGCTATTTAATGCGAGAAACACGTTTTGTGGGGTTTCCACCACTCCACAGTTCGTTGGAAATGCAGAACCGGAGATATCTTGGTTTTCGTGGGGTTTCAAGCTGAGATATGCATTTCCTGCGATAATATTGGTGAGACTTCCGTCCGAAGTATGCTGAATCATCTACGACGCTCTTTTCGAGCTATTTAATGCGAGAAACACGTTATCTGGTGTTTTCACCACTCCACAGTCCGTTTGATATGCAGAACCAACGATATCTTGGTTTTCGTGGGGTTTCAAGCTGAGATATGCATTTTCTGCGATAATATTGGTGAGACTTCAGTCAGAAGTATGCAGAAATATCTAGATCGCTCTTTTCGAGCTACTTAATGCACGAAACACGTTTTCTGGTGTTTTCTCCCCTCCACGGTACGTTTGATGTGCAGAACCGGAGAACTCGGTTTTCGTCGGGTTTCAAGCGGAGATATGCATTTTCTACGATAATCTTGGTGAGACTTCTGTCAGAAGTATGCAGAATCTTCGAGATCGCTCTATTCGAGCTATTTAATGGGAGAAACACGTTATCTGGTGTATTCACCACTCCACAGTGGGTTTGATATGCAGTACCAGCGACATCTTGGTTTTCGTGGGGTTTCAAGCTGAGATATGCATTTCCTGCGATAATCTTGGTGAGACTTCCGTCCGAAGTATGCTCAATCATCTAGATCGCTCTTTTCGAGCTATTTATTGCGAGAAACACGTTATCTGGTGTTTTCACCACTCCACAGTCCGTTTGATATGCAGAACCAACGATATCTTGGTTTTCGTGGGGTTTCAAGCTGAGATATGCATTTTCTGCGATAATATTGGTGAGACTTCAGTCAGAAGTATGCAGAAATATCTAGATCGCTCTTTTCGAGCTACTTAATGCACGAAACACGTTTTCTGGTGTTTTCTCCCCTCCACGGTACGTTTGATGTGCAGAACCGGAGAACTCGGTTTTCGTCGGGTTTCAAGCGGAGATATGCATTTTCTACGATAATCTTGGTGAGACTTCTGTCAGAAGTATGCAGAATCTTCGAGATCGCTCTATTCGAGCTATTTAATGGGAGAAACACGTTATCTGGTGTTTTCACCACTCCACAGTGGGTTTGATATGCAGTACCAGCGACATCTTGGTTTTCGTGGGGTTTCAAGCTGAGATATGCATTTTCTGCGATAATCTTGTTGAGACTTCTGTCCGAAGTATGCTGAATCATCGAGATCGCTCTATTCGAGCTATTTAATGGGAGAAACACGTTCTCTGGTTGTTTTCACCATTCCACAGTGTGTTTGATGAGCAGAACAGGCGATATCTTGATTTTCATGGTGTTTCCAGCTGAGATATGCATTTTCTGCGCTAATCTTGGTGGGTCTTTTGTCAGAAGTATGCAGAATCATCTAGATCGCTCTTTTCGAGCTACTTAATGCGAGAAACACGATTTCTGGTGTTTTCACCACTCCACGGTACGTTTGATGTGCAGAACCGGAGATAACTCGGTTTTCGTCGGGTTTCAAGCTGAGATATGCATTTTCTACGATAATCTTGGTGAGACTTCTGTCAGAAGTATGCAGGATCTTAGAGAACGCTCTTTTCGAGCTACTTAATGGGAGAAACACATTATCTGGTGTTTTCACCACTCCACAGTGCGTATGATATGCAGAACCGGCGATATCTTGGTTTTCGTGGGGTTTCAAGCTGAGATATGCATTTTCTGCGATAATCTTGGTGAGACTTCTGTCCGAAGTGTACTAAAACATCGAGATCGCTCTTTTCGAGCTAGTTAATGCGAGAAAAACCTTATCCGGTGTTTTCACCACTCCACAGTGCGTTTGATATGCAGAACCGGCGATATCTTGGTTTTCGTGGGGTTTCAAGCTGAGGTATGCATTTTCTGCGATAATCTTGGCGAGACTTCTGTTAGAAGTATGCAGAATCATCGAGATCGCACTTTTCGAGCTATTTAATGCGAGAAACACGTTATCAGGTGTTTTCACCGCTCCACAGTACGTTGGATATGCAGAATCGGAGATATCTTGGTTTTCGTGGGGTTTCAAGCTGAGATATGCATTTGCTGCGATAATCTTGGTGAGACTTCTGTCCGAAGTATGCTGAATCATCTAGATCGCTCTTTTCGAGCTACTTAATGCACGAAACACGTTTTCTGGTGTTTTCACCACTCCACAGTACGTTTGACATGCAGAAGCGGAGATATCTTGGTTTCGGTCGGGTTTCAAGCTGAGATATGCATTTTCTACGATAATCCTGGTGAGACTTCTGTCAGAAGTATGCAGAAACATCGAGAGCGCTCTTTTCGAGCTATTTAATGCACGAAACACGTTTTCTGGTGTTTTCACCACTCCACAGTACGCTTGACATGCAGAAGCGGAGATATCTTGGTTTCGGTCGGGTTTCAAGCTGAGATATGCATTTTCTACGATAATCCTGGTGAGACTTCTGTCAGAAGTATGCAGAAACATCGAGAGCGCTCTTTTCGAGCTATTTAATGCGTGAAACACGTTTTCTGGTGTTTTCACCACTCCACGGTACGTTTGATGTGCAGAACCGGAGATAACTCGGTTTTCGTCGGGTTTCAAGCTGAGATATGCATTTTCTACGATAATCTTAGTGAGACTTCTGTCAGAAGTATGCAGGATCTTCGAGAACTCTCTTCTCGAGCTATTTAATGCGAGAAACACGTTATCTGGTGTTTTCACCACTCCACAGTGCGTTTGATATGCAGTACCAGCGATATCTTGGTTTTCGTGGGGTTTCAAGCTGAGATCTGCATTTTTTACGATAATCTTGGTGAGACTTCTGTCCGAAGTATGCAGAATCATCGAGATCGCTCTATTCGAGCTATTTAATGCGAGAAACACGTTCTCTGGTTGTTTTCACCACTCCACAGAGCGTTTGATATGCAGAACGGGCAACATCTTGATTTTCGTGAGGTTTCGAGCTGAGATATGCATTTTCTGCGATAATATTGGTGAGACTTCAGTCAGAAGTATGCAGAATCATCTAGATCGCTCTTTTCGAGCTACTTAATGCACGAAACACGTTATCTGGTGTTTTCACCACTCCACAGTCCGTTTGACATGCAGAACAGGAGATATCTTGGTTTCGGTCGGGTTTCAAGCTGAGATATGCATTTTCTGCGATAATCCTGGTGAGACTTCTGTCAGAAGTATGCAGAATCTTCGAGAGCGCTCTTTTCGAGCTACTTAATGCGCGAAACAGGTTTTCTGGTGTTTTCACCAGTCCAGGGTACGTTTGATGTGCAGAACCGGAGATAACTCGGTTTTCGTCGGGTTTCAAGCTGAGATATGCATTTTCTACGATAATCTTGGTGAGACTTCTGTCAGAAGTATGCAGGATCATCTTGATCGCTCTTTTCGAGCTACTTAATGCACGAAACACGTTTTCTGGTGTTTTCACCACTCCACAGTACGTTTGATATGCAGTACCAGCGATATCTTGGTTTCGGTCGGGTTTCAAGCTGAGATATGCATTTTCTACGATAATCCTGGTGAGACTTCTGTCAGGAGTATGCAGAACCTTCGAGAACGCTCTTTTCGAGCTACTTAATGCGAGAAACACGTTCTCTGGTGTTTTCACCACTCCACAGTACGTTTGACATGCAGAACCGGAGATATCTTGGTTTCGGTCGGGTTTCAAGCTGAGACATGCATTTTCTACGATAATCTTGGTGAAACATCTGTCCGAAGTATGCAGAAATATCGAGAGCGCTCTTTTCGAGATATTTAATGCGTGAAACTCGTTTTCTGGGGTTTTCACCACTCCACAGTTCGTTGGATATGCAGAACCGGAGATATCTTGGTTTTCGTGGGGCTTCAAGCTGAGATATGCATTTCCTGCGATAATCTTGGTGAGACTTCTGTCCGAAGTATGCTGAATCATCGAGAGCGCTCTTTTCGAGCTATTTAATGCGAGAAACACGTTATCTGGTGTTTTCACCACTCCACAGTGCGTTTGATATGCAGTACCAGCGATATCTTGGTTTTCGTGGGGTTTCAAGCTGAGATCTGCAATTTTTACGATAATCTTGGTGAGACTTCTGTCCGAAGTATGCAGAATCATCGAGATCGCTCTATTCGAGCTATTTAATGCGAGAAACACGTTATGTGGTTGTTTTCACCACTCCACAGTGCGTTTGATATGCAGAACAGGCGATATATTGATTTTCGTGGTGTTTCCAGCTGAGATATGCATTTTCTGCGATAATCTTGGTGGGTCGTATGTCAGAAGTATACTGAATCATCGAGATCGCTCTTTTCGAGCTAGTTAGTGCGAGAAACACGTTATCTGGTGTTTTCACCACTCCGCAGTGCGTTTGATAAGCAGAACAGTAGATATCTTGGTTTTCGTGGGGTTTCAAGCGGATATATGCATTTTCTACGATAATCCTGGTGAGACTTCTGTCAGATGTATGCAGAATCTTCGAGAACGCTCTTTTCGAGCTACTTAAAGTGCGAAACACGTTTTCTGGTGTTTGCACCACTCCACGGTACGTTTGATGTGCAGAACCGGAGATAACTCGGTTTTCGTCGGGTTTCAAGCTGAGATATGCATTTTCTACGATAATCTTGGTGAGACTTCTGTCAGAAGTATGCAGGATCTTCGAGAACGCTCTTCTCGAGCTATTTAATGCGAGAAACACGTTATCTGGTGTTTTCACCACTCCACAGTGCGTTTGATATGCAGTACCAGCGATATCTTGGTTTTCGTGGGGTTTCAAGCTGAGATCTGCATTTTTTACGATAATCTTGGTGAGACTTCTGTCCGAAGTATGCAGAATCATCGAGATCGCTCTATTCGAGCTATTTAATGCGAGAAACACGTTCTCTGGTTGTTTTCACCACTCCACAGAGCGTTTGATATGCAGAACGGGCAACATCTTGATTTTCGTGAGGTTTCGAGCTGAGATATGCATTTTCTGCGATAATATTGGTGAGACTTCAGTCAGAAGTATGCAGAATCATCTATATCGCTCTTTTCGAGCTACTTAATGCACGAAACACGTTATCTGGTGTTTTCACCACTCCACAGTCCGTTTGACATGCAGAACAGGAGATATCTTGGTTTCGGTCGGGTTTCAAGCTGAGATATGCATTTTCTGCGATAATCCTGGTGAGACTTCTGTCAGAAGTATGCAGAATCTTCGAGAGCGCTCTTTTCGAGCTACTTAATGCGCGAAACACGTTTTCTGGTGTTTTCACCAGTCCACGGTACGTTTGATGTGCAGAACCGGAGATAACTCGGTTTTCGTCGGGTTTCAAGCTGAGATATGCATTTTCTACGATAATCTTGGTGAGACTTCTGTCAGAAGTATGCAGGATCATCTTGATCGCTCTTTTCGAGCTACTTAATGCACGAAACACGTTTTCTGGTGTTTTCACCACTCCACAGTACGTTTGATATGCAGTACCAGCGATATCTTGGTTTCGTTCGGGTTTCAAGCTGAGATATGCATTTTCTACGATAATCCTGGTGAGGCTTCTGTCAGGAGTATGCAGAACCTTCGAGAACGCTCTTTTCGAGCTACTTAATGCGAGAAACACGTTCTCTGGTGTTTTCACCACTCCACAGTACGTTTGCCATGCAGAACCGGAGATATCTTGGTTTCGGTCGGGTTTCAAGCTGAGATATGCATTTTCTACGATAATCTTGGTGAAACATCTGTCCGAAGTATGCAGAAATATCGAGAGCGCTCTTTTCGAGCTATTTAATGCGTGAAACTCGTTTTCTGGGGTTTTCACCACTCCACAGTTCGTTGGATATGCAGAACCGGAGATATCTTGGTTTTCGTGGGGCTTCAAGCTGAGATATGCATTTCCTGCGATAATCTTGGTGAGACTTCTGTCCGAAGTATGCTGAATCATCGAGAGCGCTCTTTTCGAGCTATTTAATGCGAGAAACACGTTATCTGGTGTTTTCACCACTCCACAGTGCGTTTGATATGCAGTACCAGCGATATCTTGGTTTTCGTGGGGTTTCAAGCTGAGATCTGCAATTTTTACGATAATCTTGGTGAGACTTCTGTCCGAAGTATGCAGAATCATCGAGATCGCTCTATTCGAGCTATTTAATGCGAGAAACACGTTATCTGGTCGTTTGCACCACTCCACAGTGCGTTTGATATGCAGAACAGGCGATATATTGATTTTCGTGGTGTTTCCAGCTGAGATATGCATTTTCTGCGATAATCTTGGTGGGTCGTTTGTCAGAAGTATACTGAATCATCGAGATCGCTCTTTTCGAGCTAGTTAGTGCGAGAAACACGTTATCTGGTGTTTTCACCACTCCGCAGTGCGTTTGATAAGCAGAACAGTAGATATCTTGGTTTTCGTGGGGTTTCAAGCGGATATATGCATTTTCTACGATAATCCTGGTGAGACTTCTGTCAGATGTATGCAGAATCTTCGAGAACGCTCTTTTCGAGCTACTTAAAGTGCGAAACACGTTTTCTGGTGTTTGCACCACTCCACGGTACGTTTGATGTGCAGAACCGGAGATAACTCGGTTTTCGTCGGGTTTCAAGCTGAGATATGCATTTTCTACGATAATCTTGGTGAGACTTCTGTCAGAAGTATGCAGGATCTTCGAGAACGCTCTTCTCGAGCTATTTAATGCGAGAAACACGTTATCTGGTGTTTTCACCACTCCACAGTGCGTTTGATATGCAGTACCAGCGATATCTTGGTTTTCGTGGGGTTTCAAGCTGAGATCTGCATTTTTTACGATAATCTTGGTGAGACTTCTGTCCGAAGTATGCAGAATCATCGAGATCGCTCTATTCGAGCTATTTAATGCGAGAAACACGTTCTCTGGTTGTTTTCACCACTCCACAGAGCGTTTGATATGCAGAACGGGCAACATCTTGATTTTCGTGAGGTTTCGAGCTGAGATATGCATTTTCTGCGATAATATTGGTGAGACTTCAGTCAGAAGTATGCAGAATCATCTATATCGCTCTTTTCGAGCTACTTAATGCACGAAACACGTTATCTGGTGTTTTCACCACTCCACAGTCCGTTTGACATGCAGAACAGGAGATATCTTGGTTTCGGTCGGGTTTCAAGCTGAGATATGCATTTTCTGCGATAATCCTGGTGAGACTTCTGTCAGAAGTATGCAGAATCTTCGAGAGCGCTCTTTTCGAGCTACTTAATGCGCGAAACACGTTTTCTGGTGTTTTCACCAGTCCACGGTACGTTTGATGTGCAGAACCGGAGATAACTCGGTTTTCGTCGGGTTTCAAGCTGAGATATGCATTTTCTACGATAATCTTGGTGAGACTTCTGTCAGAAGTATGCAGGATCATCTTGATCGCTCTTTTCGAGCTACTTAATGCACGAAACACGTTTTCTGGTGTTTTCACCACTCCACAGTACGTTTGATATGCAGTACCAGCGATATCTTGGTTTCGTTCGGGTTTCAAGCTGAGATATGCATTTTCTACGATAATCCTGGTGAGGCTTCTGTCAGGAGTATGCAGAACCTTCGAGAACGCTCTTTTCGAGCTACTTAATGCGAGAAACACGTTCTCTGGTGTTTTCACCACTCCACAGTACGTTTGCCATGCAGAACCGGAGATATCTTGGTTTCGGTCGGGTTTCAAGCTGAGATATGCATTTTCTACGATAATCTTGGTGAAACATCTGTCCGAAGTATGCAGAAATATCGAGAGCGCTCTTTTCGAGCTATTTAATGCGTGAAACTCGTTTTCTGGGGTTTTCACCACTCCACAGTTCGTTGGATATGCAGAACCGGAGATATCTTGGTTTTCGTGGGGCTTCAAGCTGAGATATGCATTTCCTGCGATAATCTTGGTGAGACTTCTGTCCGAAGTATGCTGAATCATCGAGAGCGCTCTTTTCGAGCTATTTAATGCGAGAAACACGTTATCTGGTGTTTTCACCACTCCACAGTGCGTTTGATATGCAGTACCAGCGATATCTTGGTTTTCGTGGGGTTTCAAGCTGAGATCTGCAATTTTTACGATAATCTTGGTGAGACTTCTGTCCGAAGTATGCAGAATCATCGAGATCGCTCTATTCGAGCTATTTAATGCGAGAAACACGTTATCTGGTCGTTTGCACCACTCCACAGTGCGTTTGATATGCAGAACAGGCGATATATTGATTTTCGTGGTGTTTCCAGCTGAGATATGCATTTTCTGCGATAATCTTGGTGGGTCGTTTGTCAGAAGTATACTGAATCATCGAGATCGCTCTTTTCGAGCTAGTTAGTGCGAGAAACACGTTATCTGGTGTTTTCACCACTCCGCAGTGCGTTTGATAAGCAGAACAGTAGATATCTTGGTTTTCGTGGGGTTTCAAGCGGATATATGCATTTTCTACGATAATCCTGGTGAGACTTCTGTCAGATGTATGCAGAATCTTCGAGAACGCTCTTTTCGAGCTACTTAAAGTGCGAAACACGTTTTCTGGTGTTTGCACCACTCCACGGTACGTTTGATGTGCAGAACCGGAGATAACTCGGTTTTCGTCGGGTTTCAAGCTGAGATATGCATTTTCTACGATAATCTTGGTGAGACTTCTGTCAGAAGTATGCAGGATCTTCGAGAACGCACTTCTCGAGCTATTTAATGCGAGAAACACGTTATCTGGTGTTTTCACCACTCCACAGTGCGTTTGATATGCAGTACCAGCGATATCTTGGTTTTCGTGGGGTTTCAAGCTGAGATCTGCATTTTTTACGATAATCTTGGTGAGACTTCTGTCCGAAGTATGCAGAATCATCGAGATCGCTCTATTCGAGCTATTTAATGCGAGAAACACGTTCTCTGGTTGTTTTCACCACTCCACAGTGCGTTTGATATGCAGAACGGGCAACATCTTGATTTTCGTGAGGTTTCGAGCTGAGATATGCATTTTCTGCGATAATATTGGTGAGACTTCAGTCAGAAGTATGCAGAATCATCTAGATCGCTCTTTTCGAGCTACTTAATGCACGAAACACGTTATCTGGTGTTTTCACCACTCCACAGTGCGTTGGATATGCAGAACTGGCGATATTTTGGTTTTCGTCGGGTTTCAAGCTGAGATATGCATTTTCTACGATAAGCTTGGTGAAACATCTGTCCAAAGTATGCAGAAACATCGAGAACGCTCTTTTCGAGCTACTTAATGTGCGAAACACGTTTTCTGGTGTTTTCACCACTCCACGGTACGTTTGATGTGCAGAACCGGAGATAACTCGGTTTTCGTCGGGTTTCAAGCTGAGATATGCATTTTCTACGATAATCTTGGTGAGACTTCTGTCCGAAGTATGGAGAATCATCGAGATCGCTCTATTCGAGCTATTTAATGCGAGAAACACGTTCTCTGGTTGTTTTCACCACTCCACAGTGCGTTTGATATGCAGAACGGGCAACATCTTGATTTTCGTGAGGTTTCGAGCTGAGATATGCATTTTCTGCGATAATATTGGTGAGACTTCAGTCAGAATTATGCAGAATCATCTAGATCGCTCTTTTCGAGCTACTTAATGCACGATACACGTTTTCTGGTGTTTTCACCACTCCACAGTACGTTTGACATGCAGAACCGGCGATATTTTGGTTTTCGTCTGGTTTCAAGCTGAGATATGCATTTTCTACGATAAGCTTGGTGAAACATTTGTCCAAAGCATGTAGAAACATCGAGAGCGCTCTTTTCGAGCTACTTAATGTGCGAAACACGTTTTCTGGTGTTTTCACCACTCCACGGTACGTTTGATGTGCAGAACCGGAGATAACACGGTTTTCGTCGGGTTTCAAGCTGAGATATGAATTTTCTACGATAATCTTGGTGAGCCTTCTGACAGAAGTATGCAGAATCTTCGAGAACGCTCTTTTCGAGCTACTTAATGCGCGAAACACGTTTTCTGGTGTTTTCACCACTCCACGGTACGTTTGATGTGCAGAACCGGAGATAACTCGGTTTTCGTCGGGTTTCAAGCTGAGATATGCATTTCCTGCGATAATCTTGGTGAGACTTCTGTCCGAAGTATGCTGAATCATCGAGATCGCTCTTTTCGAGCTATATGATGCGAGAAACACATTCTCTGGTTGTTTTCACCACTCCACAGTGCGTTTGATATGCAGAACAGGCGATATCTTGATTTTGGTGGTGTTTCCAGCTGATATATGCATTTTCTGCGATAATCTTGGTGGGTCTCTTGTCAGAAGTATGCAGAATCAACTAGATCGCTCTTTTCGAGCTACTTAATGCACGAAACACGTTTTCTGGTGTTTTCACCACTCCGCAGTACGTTTGACATGCAGAACCGGAGATATCTTGGTTTCGGTCGGGTTTCAAGCTGAGATATGCATTTTCTACGATAATCCTGGTGAGACTTCTGTCAGAAGTATGCAGAATCTTCGAGAACGCTCTTTTCGAGCTACTTAATGCGCGAAACACGTTTTCTCGTGTTTTCACCACTCCACGGTACGTTTGATGTGCAGAACCGGAGATAACTCGGTTTTCGTCGGGTTTCAAGCTGAGATATGCATTTCCTGCGATAATCTTGGTGAGACTTCTGTCCGAAGTATGCTGAATCATCGAGATCGCTCTTTTCGAGCTATATAATGCGAGAAACACATTCTCTGGTTGTTTTCACCACTCCACAGTGCGTTTGATATGCAGAACAGGCGATATCTTGATTTTCGTGGTGTTTCCAGCTGATATATGCATTTTCTGCGATAATCTTGGTGGGTCTCTTGTCAGAAGTATGCAGAAACATCGAGAGCGCTCTTTTCGAGCTATTTAATGCGAGAAACTCGTTTTCTGGGGTTTTCACCACTCCACAGTTCGTTGGATATGCAGAACCGGAGATAACTCGGTTTTCGTCGGGTTTCAAGCTGAGATATGCATTTTCTACGATAATCTTGGTGAAACATCTGTCCGAAGTATGCAGAAATATCGAGAGCGCTCTTTTCGAGCTATTTAATGCGTGAAACTCGTTTTCTGGGGTTTTCACCACTCCACAGTTCGTTGGATATGCAGAACCGGAGATATCTTGGTTTTCGTGGGGCTTCAAGCTGAGATATGCATTTCCTGCGATAATCTTGGTGAGACTTCTGTCCGAAGTATGCTGAATCATCGAGAGCGCTCTTTTCGAGCTATTTAATGCGAGAAACACGTTATCTGGTGTTTTCACCACTCCACAGTGCGTTTGATATGCAGTACCAGCGATATCTTGGTTTTCGTGGGGTTTCAAGCTGAGATCTGCAATTTTTACGATAATCTTGGTGAGACTTCTGTCCGAAGTATGCAGAATCATCGAGATCGCTCTATTCGAGCTATTTAATGCGAGAAACACGTTATCTGGTCGTTTGCACCACTCCACAGTGCGTTTGATATGCAGAACAGGCGATATATTGATTTTCGTGGTGTTTCCAGCTGAGATATGCATTTTCTGCGATAATCTTGGTGGGTCGTTTGTCAGAAGTATACTGAATCGTCGAGATCGCTCTTTTCGAGCTAGTTAGTGCGAGAAACACGTTATCTGGTGTTTTCACCACTCCGCAGTGCGTTTGATAAGCAGAACAGTAGATATCTTGGTTTTCGTGGGGTTTCAAGCGGATATATGCATTTTCTACGATAATCCTGGTGAGACTTCTGTCAGATGTATGCAGAATCTTCGAGAACGCTCTTTTCGAGCTACTTAAAGTGCGAAACACGTTTTCTGGTGTTTGCACCACTCCACGGTACGTTTGATGTGCAGAACCGGAGATAACTCGGTTTTCGTCGGGTTTCAAGCTGAGATATGCATTTTCTACGATAATCTTGGTGAGACTTCTGTCAGAAGTATGCAGGATCTTCGAGAACGCACTTCTCGAGCTATTTAATGCGAGAAACACGTTATCTGGTGTTTTCACCACTCCACAGTGCGTTTGATATGCAGTACCAGCGATATCTTGGTTTTCGTGGGGTTTCAAGCTGAGATCTGCATTTTTTACGATAATCTTGGTGAGACTTCTGTCCGAAGTATGCAGAATCATCGAGATCGCTCTATTCGAGCTATTTAATGCGAGAAACACGTTCTCTGGTTGTTTTCACCACTCCACAGTGCGTTTGATATGCAGAACGGGCAACATCTTGATTTTCGTGAGGTTTCGAGCTGAGATATGCATTTTCTGCGATAATATTGGTGAGACTTCAGTCAGAAGTATGCAGAATCATCTAGATCGCTCTTTTCGAGCTACTTAATGCACGAAACACGTTATCTGGTGTTTTCACCACTCCACAGTGCGTTGGATATGCAGAACTGGCGATATTTTGGTTTTCGTCGGGTTTCAAGCTGAGATATGCATTTTCTACGATAAGCTTGGTGAAACATCTGTCCAAAGTATGCAGAAACATCGAGAACGCTCTTTTCGAGCTACTTAATGTGCGAAACACGTTTTCTGGTGTTTTCACCACTCCACGGTACGTTTGATGTGCAGAACCGGAGATAACTCGGTTTTCGTCGGGTTTCAAGCTGAGATATGCATTTTCTACGATAATCTTGGTGAGACTTCTGTCCGAAGTATGGAGAATCATCGAGATCGCTCTATTCGAGCTATTTAATGCGAGAAACACGTTCTCTGGTTGTTTTCACCACTCCACAGTGCGTTTGATATGCAGAACGGGCAACATCTTGATTTTCGTGAGGTTTCGAGCTGAGATATGCATTTTCTACGATAAGCTTGGTGAAACATTTGTCCAAAGCATGTAGAAACATCGAGAGCGCTCTTTTCGAGCTACTTAATGTGCGAAACACGTTTTCTGGTGTTTTCACCACTCCACGGTACGTTTGATGTGCAGAACCGGAGATAACACGGTTTTCGTCGGGTTTCAAGCTGAGATATGAATTTTCTACGATAATCTTGGTGAGCCTTCTGACAGAAGTATGCAGAATCTTCGAGAACGCTCTTTTCGAGCTACTTAATGCGCGAAACACGTTTTCTGGTGTTTTCACCACTCCACGGTACGTTTGATGTGCAGAACCGGAGATAACTCGGTTTTCGTCGGGTTTCAAGCTGAGATATGCATTTCCTGCGATAATCTTGGTGAGACTTCTGTCCGAAGTATGCTGAATCATCGAGATCGCTCTTTTCGAGCTATATGATGCGAGAAACACATTCTCTGGTTGTTTTCACCACTCCACAGTGCGTTTGATATGCAGAACAGGCGATATCTTGATTTTCGTGGTGTTTCCAGCTGATATATGCATTTTCTGCGATAATCTTGGTGGGTCTCTTGTCAGAAGTATGCAGAATCAACTAGATCGCTCTTTTCGAGCTACTTAATGCACGAAACACGTTTTCTGGTGTTTTCACCACTCCGCAGTACGTTTGACATGCAGAACCGGAGATATCTTGGTTTCGGTCGGGTTTCAAGCTGAGATATGCATTTTCTACGATAATCCTGGTGAGACTTCTGTCAGAAGTATGCAGAATCTTCGAGAACGCTCTTTTCGAGCTACTTAATGCGCGAAACACGTTTTCTCGTGTTTTCACCACTCCACGGTACGTTTGATGTGCAGAACCGGAGATAACTCGGTTTTCGTCGGGTTTCAAGCTGAGATATGCATTTCCTGCGATAATCTTGGTGAGACTTCTGTCCGAAGTATGCTGAATCATCGAGATCGCTCTTTTCGAGCTATATAATGCGAGAAACACATTCTCTGGTTGTTTTCACCACTCCACAGTGCGTTTGATATGCAGAACAGGCGATATCTTGATTTTCGTGGTGTTTCCAGCTGATATATGCATTTTCTGCGATAATCTTGGTGGGTCTCTTGTCAGAAGTATGCAGAAACATCGAGAGCGCTCTTTTCGAGCTATTTAATGCGAGAAACTCGTTTTCTGGGGTTTTCACCACTCCACAGTTCGTTGGATATGCAGAACCGGAGATAACTCGGTTTTCGTCGGGTTTCAAGCTGAGATATGCATTTTCTACGATAATCTTGGTCAGACTTCCGTCAGAAGTATGCAGGATCTTCGAGAACGCTCTTTTCGAGGTATTTAATGCGAGAAACACGTTCTCTGGTTGTTTTCACCACTCCACAGTGCGTTTGATATGCAGAACGGGCGATATCTTGGTTTTCGTGGGGTTTCAAGCTGAGATATGCATTTTCTGCGATAATCTTTTGTGAGACTTCTGTCCGAAGTATGCTGAAACATCGACATCACTCTTTTCGGCCTAGTTAATCCGAGAAAAACCTTATCCGGTGTTTTCACCACTCCACAGTGCGTTTGGTATGCAGAACCGGCGATATCTTGGTATTCGTGGTGTTTCAAGCTGAGATATGCATTTCCTGCGATAATCTTGGTCAGACTTCTGTCCGAAGTATGCTGAATCATCGAGATCGCTCTTTTCGAGCTATTTAATGCGAGGAACACGTTCTCTGGTTGTTTTCACCACTCCACAGTGCGTTTGATATGCAGAACAGGCGATATCTTGATTTTCGTGGTGTTTCCAGCTGAGATATGCATTTTCTGCGATAATCTTGGTGGGTCTTTTTTCAGAAGTATGCAGAATAACTCGATCGCTCTTTTCGAGCTACTTAATGCACGAAACACGTTTTCTGGTGTTTTCACCACTCCACAGTTCGTTTGACATGCAGAACCGGAGATATCTTGGTTTCGGTCGGGTTTCAAGCTGAGATATGCATTTTCTACGAAAATCCTGGTGAGACTTCTGTCAGAAGTATGCAGAATCTTCGAGATCGCACTTTTCGAGCTATTTAATGCGAGAAACACGTTATCTGGTGTTTTCACCACTCCACAGTGCGTTTGACATGCAGAACCGGAGATATCTTGGTTTCGGTCGGGATTCAAGCTGAGATATGCATTTTCTACGATAATCCTGGTGAGACTTCTGTCAGAAGTATGCAGAATCTTCGAGAACGCTCTTTTCGAGATATTTAATGCGAGAAACACGTTATCTGGTGTTTTCACCACTCCACAGTGCGTTTGATATGCAGAACCAGCGATATCTTGGTTTTCGTGGGGTTTCAAGCTGAGATATGCATTTTCTGCGATAATATTGGTGAGACTTCAGTCAGAAGTATGCAGAATCATATAGATCGCTCTTTTCGAGCTACTTAATGCAGGAAACACGTTTTCTGGTGTTTTCACCACTCCACAGTACGTTTGACATGCAGAACCGGAGATATCTTGGTTTCGGTCGGGTTTCAAGCTGAGATATGCATTTTCTACGAAAATCCTGGTGAGACTTCTGTCAGAAGTATGCAGAAACTTCGAGATCGCACTTTTCGAGCTATTTAATTTGAGAAACACGTTATCTGGTGTTTTCACCACTCCACAGTGCGTTTGATATGCAGTACCAGCGAAATCTTGGTTTTCGTGGCGTTTCATGCTGAGATATGCATTTTTTACGATAATCTTGGTGAGACTTCAGTCCGAAGTATGCAGAATCATCGAGATCGCTCTATTCGAGCTATTTGATGCGACAAACACGTTATCTGGTGTTTTCACCACTCCACGGTACGTTTGATGTGCAGAACCGGAGATAACTCGGTTTTCGTCGGGTTTCAAGCTGAGATATGCATTTCCTGCGATAATCTTGGTGAGACTTCTGTCCGAAGTATGCTGAATCATCGAGATCGCTCTTTTCGAGCTATATAATGCGAGAAACACATTCTCTGGTTGTTTTCACCACTCCACAGTGCGTTTGATATGCAGAACAGGCGATATCTTGATTTTCGTGGTGTTTCCAGCTGATATATGCATTTTCTGCGATAATCTTGGTGGGTCTCTTGTCAGAAGTATGCAGAATCAACTAGATCGCTCTTTTCGAGCTACTTAATGCACGAAACACGTTTTCTGGTGTTTTCACCACTCCGCAGTACGTTTGACATGCAGAACCGGAGATATCTTGGTTTCGGTCGGGTTTCAAGCTGAGATACGCATTTTCTACGATAATCTTGGTGAAACATCTGTCCGAAGTATGCAGAAACATCGAGAGCGCTCTTTTCGAGCTATTTAATGCGAGAAACACGTTCTCTGGTTGTTTTCACCACTCCACAGTGCGTTTGATATGCAGAACAGGCGATATCTTGATTTTGGTGGTGTTTCCAGCTGATATATGCATTTTCTGCGATAATCTTGGTGGGTCTTTTGTCAGAAGTATGCAGAATCATCTAGATCGCTCTTTTCGAGCTACTTAATGCATGAAACACGTTATCTGGTGTTTTCACCACTCCACGGTACGTTTGATGTGCAGAACCGGAGATAACTCGGTTTTCGTCGGGTTTCAAGCTGAGATATGCATTTCCTGCGATAATCTTGGTGAGACTTCTGTCCGAAGTATGCTGAATCATCGAGATCGCTCTTTTCGAGCTATATAATGCGAGAAACACATTCTCTGGTTGTTTTCACCACTCCACAGTGCGTTTGATATGCAGAACAGGCGATATCTTGATTTTCGTGGTGTTTCCAGCTGATATATGCATTTTCTGCGATAATCTTGGTGGGTCTCTTGTCAGAAGTATGCAGAATCAACTAGATCGCTCTTTTCGAGCTACTTAATGCACGAAACACGTTTTCTGGTGTTTTCACCACTCCGCAGTACGTTTGACATGCAGAACCGGAGATATCTTGGTTTCGGTCGGGTTTCAAGCTGAGATACGCATTTTCTACGATAATCTTGGTGAAACATCTGTCCGAAGTATGCAGAAACATCGAGAGCGCTCTTTTCGAGCTATTTAATGCGAGAAACACGTTCTCTGGTTGTTTTCACCACTCCACAGTGCGTTTGATATGCAGAACAGGCGATATCTTGATTTTGGTGGTGTTTCCAGCTGATATATGCATTTTCTGCGATAATCTTGGTGGGTCTTTTGTCAGAAGTATGCAGAATCATCTAGATCGCTCTTTTCGAGCTACTTAATGCATGAAACACGTTTTCTGGTGTTTTCACCACTCCACAGTACGTTTGACATGCAGAACCGGAGATATCTTGGTTTCGGTCGGGTTTCAAGCTGAGATATGCATTTTCTACGATAATCCTGGTGAGACTTCTGTCAGAAGTATGCAGAATCTTCGAGAATGCTCGTTTCGAGCTACTTAATGTGCGAAACACGTTTTCTGGTGTTTTCACCACTCCACGGTACGTTTGACATGCAGAACCGGAGATATCTTTGTTTCGGTCGGGTTTCAAGCTGAGATACGCATTTTCTACGATAATCTTGGTGAAACATCTGTCCGAAGTATGCAGAAACATCGAGAGCGCTCTTTTCGAGCTATTTAATGCGTGAAACTCGTTTTCTGGGGTTTTCACCACTCCACAGTTCGTTGGATATGCAGAACCGGAGATAACTCGGTTTTCGTCGGGTTTCAAGCTGAGATATGCATTTTCTACGATAATCTTGGTCAGACTTCTGTCAGAAGTGTGCAGGATCTTCGAGAACGCTCTTTTCGAGCTATTTAATGCGAGAAACACGTTCTCTGGTTGTTTTCACCACTCCACAGTGCGTTTGATATGCAGAACGGGCGATATCTTGGTTTTCGTGGGGTTTCAAGCTGAGATATGCATTTTCTGCGATAATCTTTTGTGAGACTTCTGTCCGAAGTATGCTGAAACATCGACATCACTCTTTTCGAGCTAGTTAATACGAGAAAAACCTTATCCGGTGTTTTCACCACTCCACAGTGCGTTTGGTATGCAGAACCGGCGATATCTTGGTTTTCGTGGGGTTTCAAGCTGAGATATGCATTTCCTGCGATAATCTTGGTGAGACTTCTGTCCGAAGTATGCTGAATCATCGAGATCGCTCTTTTCGAGCTAGTTAATGCGAGAAACACGTTCTCTGGTTGTTTGCACCACTCCACAGTGCGTTTGATATGCAGAACAGGCGATATCTTGATTTTCGTGGTGTTTCCAGCTGAGATATGCATTTTCTGCGATAATCTTGGTGGGTCTTTTGTCAGAAGTATGCAGAATCATCGAGATCGCTCTTTTCGAGCTAGTTAATGCGAGAAACACGTTCTCTGGTTGTTTTCACCACTCCACAGTGCGTTTGATATGCAGAACCGGCGATATCCTGGTTTTCGTGGGGTTTCAAGCTGAGATATGCATTTCCTGCGATAATCTTGGTGAGACTTCTGTCCGAAGTATGCTGAATCATCGAGATCGCTCTATTCGAGCTATTTAATGCGACAAACACGTTATCTGGTGTTTTCACCACTCCACGGTACGTTTGATGTGCAGAACCGGAGATAACTCGGTTTTCGTCGGGTTTCAAGCTGAGATATGCATTTCCTGCGATAATCTTGGTGTGACTTCTGTCCGAAGTATGCTGAATCATCGAGATCGCTCTTTTCGAGCTATATAATGCGAGAAACACATTCTCTGGTTGTTTTCACCACTCCACAGTGCGTTTGATATGCAGAACAGGCGATATCTTGATTTTCGTGGTGTTTCCAGCTGATATATGCATTTTCTGCGATAATCTTGGTGGGTCTCTTGTCAGAAGTATGCAGAATCAACTAGATCGCTCTTTTCGAGCTACTTAATGCACGAAACACGTTTTCTGGTGTTTTCACCACTCCGCAGTACGTTTGACATGCAGAACCGGAGATATCTTGGTTTCGGTCGGGTTTCAAGCTGAGATACGCATTTTCTACGATAATCTTGGTGAAACATCTGTCCGAAGTATGCAGAAACATCGAGAGCGCTCTTTTCGAGCTATTTAATGCGAGAAACACGTTCTCTGGTTGTTTTCACCACTCCACAGTGCGTTTGATATGCAGAACAGGCGATATCTTGATTTTGGTGGTGTTTCCAGCTGATATATGCATTTTCTGCGATAATCTTGGTGGGTCTTTTGTCAGAAGTATGCAGAATCATCTAGATCGCTCTTTTCGAGCTACTTAATGCATGAAACACGTTATCTGGTGTTTTCACCACTCCACGGTACGTTTGATGTGCAGAACCGGAGATAACTCGGTTTTCGTCGGGTTTCAAGCTGAGATATGCATTTCCTGCGATAATCTTGGTGAGACTTCTGTCCGAAGTATGCTGAATCATCGAGATCGCTCTTTTCGAGCTATATAATGCGAGAAACACATTCTCTGGTTGTTTTCACCACTCCACAGTGCGTTTGATATGCAGAACAGGCGATATCTTGATTTTCGTGGTGTTTCCAGCTGATATATGCATTTTCTGCGATAATCTTGGTGGGTCTCTTGTCAGAAGTATGCAGAATCAACTAGATCGCTCTTTTCGAGCTACTTAATGCACGAAACACGTTTTCTGGTGTTTTCACCACTCCGCAGTACGTTTGACATGCAGAACCGGAGATATCTTGGTTTCGGTCGGGTTTCAAGCTGAGATACGCATTTTCTACGATAATCTTGGTGAAACATCTGTCCGAAGTATGCAGAAACATCGAGAGCGCTCTTTTCGAGCTATTTAATGCGAGAAACACGTTCTCTGGTTGTTTTCACCACTCCACAGTGCGTTTGATATGCAGAACAGGCGATATCTTGATTTTGGTGGTGTTTCCAGCTGATATATGCATTTTCTGCGATAATCTTGGTGGGTCTTTTGTCAGAAGTATGCAGAATCATCTAGATCGCTCTTTTCGAGCTACTTAATGCATGAAACACGTTTTCTGGTGTTTTCACCACTCCACAGTACGTTTGACATGCAGAACCGGAGATATCTTGGTTTCGGTCGGGTTTCAAGCTGAGATATGCATTTTCTACGATAATCCTGGTGAGACTTCTGTCAGAAGTATGCAGAATCTTCGAGAATGCTCGTTTCGAGCTACTTAATGTGCGAAACACGTTTTCTGGTGTTTTCACCACTCCACGGTACGTTTGACATGCAGAACCGGAGATATCTTTGTTTCGGTCGGGTTTCAAGCTGAGATACGCATTTTCTACGATAATCTTGGTGAAACATCTGTCCGAAGTATGCAGAAACATCGAGAGCGCTCTTTTCGAGCTATTTAATGCGTGAAACTCGTTTTCTGGGGTTTTCACCACTCCACAGTTCGTTGGATATGCAGAACCGGAGATAACTCGGTTTTCGTCGGGTTTCAAGCTGAGATATGCATTTTCTACGATAATCTTGGTCAGACTTCTGTCAGAAGTGTGCAGGATCTTCGAGAACGCTCTTTTCGAGCTATTTAATGCGAGAAACACGTTCTCTGGTTGTTTTCACCACTCCACAGTGCGTTTGATATGCAGAACGGGCGATATCTTGGTTTTCGTGGGGTTTCAAGCTGAGATATGCATTTTCTGCGATAATCTTTTGTGAGACTTCTGTCCGAAGTATGCTGAAACATCGACATCACTCTTTTCGAGCTAGTTAATACGAGAAAAACCTTATCCGGTGTTTTCACCACTCCACAGTGCGTTTGGTATGCAGAACCGGCGATATCTTGGTTTTCGTGGGGTTTCAAGCTGAGATATGCATTTCCTGCGATAATCTTGGTGAGACTTCTGTCCGAAGTATGCTGAATCATCGAGATCGCTCTTTTCGAGCTAGTTAATGCGAGAAACACGTTCTCTGGTTGTTTGCACCACTCCACAGTGCGTTTGATATGCAGAACAGGCGATATCTTGATTTTCGTGGTGTTTCCAGCTGAGATATGCATTTTCTGCGATAATCTTGGTGGGTCTTTTGTCAGAAGTATGCAGAATCATCGAGATCGCTCTTTTCGAGCTAGTTAATGCGAGAAACACGTTCTCTGGTTGTTTTCACCACTCCACAGTGCGTTTGATATGCAGAACCGGCGATATCCTGGTTTTCGTGGGGTTTCAAGCTGAGATATGCATTTCCTGCGATAATCTTGGTGAGACTTCTGTCCGAAGTATGCTGAATAATCGAGATCGCTCTTTTCGAGCTATTTAATGCAAGAAACTCGTTTTCTGGGGTTTTCACCACTCCACAGTTCGCTGGATATGCAGAACCGGATATATCTTGGTTTTCGTGGGGTTTCAAGCTGAGATATGCATTTCCTGCGATAATCTTGGTGAGACTTCTGTCCGAAGTATGCTGAATCATCAAGATCGCACTTTTCGAGCTATTTAATGCGAGAAACACGTTCTCTGGTTGTTTTCACCACTCCACAGTGCGTTTGATATGCAGAACTGGCGATATCTTGATTTTCGTGGTGTTTCCAGCTGAGATATGCATTTTCTGCGATAATCTTGGTGGGTCTTTTGTCAGAAGTATGCAGAATCATCCAGATCGCTCTTTTCGAGCTACTTAATGCACGAAACACGTTTTCTGGTGTTTTCACCACTCCACAGTACGTTTGACATGCAGAACCGGAGATATCTTGGTTTCGGTCGGGTTTCAAGCTGAGATATGCATTTTCTACGATAATCCTGGTGAGACTTCTGTCAGAAGTGTGCAGAATCTTCGAGAACGCTCTTTTCGAGCTACTTAATGCGCGAAACACGTTTTCTGGTGTTTTCACCACTCCACGGTACGTTTGATGTGCAGAACCGGAGATAACTCGGTTTTCGTCGGGTTTCAAGCTGAGATATGCATTTTCTGCGATAATCTTGGCGAGACTTCTGTCCGAAGTATGCTGAATCATCGAGATCGCTCTTTTCGAGCTAGTTAGTGCGAGAAACGCGTTATCTGGTGTTTTCACCACTCCACAGTTCTTTGGATATGCAGAACCGGAGATATCTTGGTTTTCGTTGGGTTTCAAGCTGAGATATGCATTACCTGCGATAATCTTGGTGAGACTTCTGTCCGAAGTATGCTGAATCATCTAGATCGCTCTTTTCGAGCTATTTAATGCGAGAAACACGTTTTCTGGTGTTTTCACCACTCCACAGTTTTTGGATATGCAGAACCGGAGATATCTTGGTTTTCGTGGGGTTTCAAGCTGAGATATGCATTTTCTGCGATAAGCTTGGTGAAACATCTGTCCGAAGTATGCAGAACCATCGAGAGAGCTCTTTTCGAGCTATTTAATGCGAGAATCACGTTTTCTGGGGTTTTCACCACTCCACAGTTCGTTGGATATGCAGAACCGGAGATATCTTGGTTTTCGTGGGGTTTCAAGCTGAGATATGCATTTCCTGCGATAATCCTGGTGAGACTTCTGTCCGAAGTATGCTGAATCATCTAGATCGCTCTTTTCGAGCTATTTAATTTGAGAAACACGTTATCTGGTGTTTTCACCACTCCACAGTGCGTTTGATATGCAGAACCAACGATATCTTGGTTTTCGTGGGGTTTCAAGCTGAGATATGCATTTTCTGCGATAATATTGGTGAGACTTTAGTCAGAAGTATGCAGAATCATCTAGATCGCTCTTTTCGAGCTACTTAATGCACGAAACACGTCTTCTGGTGTTTTCACCACTCCACAGTACGTTTGACATGCAGAACCGGAGATATCTTGGTTTCGGTCGGGTTTCAAGCTGAGATATGCATTTTCTACGGTAATCCTGGTGAGACTTCTGTCACAAGGATGCAGAATCTTCGAGATCGCACTTTTCGAGCTATTTAATGCGAGAAACACGTTTTCTGGGGTTTTCACCACTCCACAGTTGGTTGGATATGCAGAACCGGAGATATCTTGGTTTTCGTGGGTTTCAAGCTGAGATATGCATTTCCTTGCGATAATATTGGTGAGACTTCTGTCCGAAGTATGCTGAAACATCTAGATCGCTCTTTTCGAGCTATTTAATGCGAGAAACACGTTATCTGGTGTTTTCACCACTCCACAGTGCGTTTGATATGCGGAACCAGCGATATCTTGGTTTTCGTGGGGTTTCAAGCTGAGATATGCATTTTCTGCGATAATATTGGTGAGATTTCAGTCAGAAGTATGCAGAATCATCTAGATCGCTCTTTTCGAGCTATTTAATTTGAGAAACACGTTATCTGGTGTTTTCACCGCTCCACAGTGCGTTTGATATGCAGTACCAGCGAAATCTTGGTTTTCGTGGCGTTTCATGCTGAGATATGCATTTTTTACGATAATCTTGGTGAGACTTCAGTCCGAAGTATGCAGAATCATCGAGATCGCTCTATTCGAGCTATTTAATGCGACAAACACGTTATCTGGTGTTTTCAGCACCCCACAGTATGTTTGATATACAGAACCAACGATATCTTGGTTTTCGTGGGGTTTCAAGCTGAGATATGCATTTTTTACGATAATCTTGGTGAGACTTCTGTCCGAAGTATGCAGAAACATCGAGAACGCTCTTTTCGAGCTACTTAATGCACGAAACACGTTTTCTGGTGATTTCACCACTCCACAGTACGTTTGACATGCAGAACCGGAGATATGTTGGTTTCGGTCGGGTTTCAAGCTGAGATATGCATTTTCTACGATAATCTTGGTGAAACATCTGTCCGAAGTTTGCAGAAACATCGAGAGCGCTCATTTCGAGCTATTTATTGCGAGAAACTCGTTTTCTGGTGTTTTCACCACTCCACGGTACGTTTGATGTGCAGAACCGGAGGTAACTCGGTTTTCGTAGTGTTTCCAGCTGAGATATGCATTTTCTGCGATAATCTTGGTGAGACTTCTGTCAGAAGTATGCAGAATCTTCGAGAACGCTCTTTTGGAGCTACTTAATGCGCGTAACACGTTTTCTGGTGTTTTCACCATTCCGCGGTACGTTTGATGTGCAGAACCGGAGATAACTCGGTTTTCGTCGGGTTTCAAGCTGAGATATGCATTTTCTACGATAATCTTGGTGAGACTTCTGTCAGAAGTATGCAGGATCTTCGAGAACGCTCTTTTCGAGCTAATTAATGCGAGAAACACGTTTTCTGGTGTTTTCACCTCTCCACAGTGCGTATGATATGCAGAACCGGCGATATCTTGGTTTTCGTGGGGTTTCAAGCTGAGATATACATTTTCTGCGATAATCTTTGTGAGACTTCTGTCTGAAGTATGCTGAAACATCGAGATCGCTCTTTTCGAGCTAGTTAATGCGAGAAAAACCTTATCCGGTGTTTTCACCACTCCACAGTGCGTTTGATATGCAGAACCTGCGATATCTTGGTATTCGTGGGGTTTCATGCTGAGATATGCATTTTCTGCGATAATCTTGGTGAGACTTCTGTTAGAAGTATGCAGAATCATCGAGATCGCACTTTTCGAGCTATTTAATGCGAGAAACACGTTATCTGGTGTTTTCACCACTCCACAGTTGGTTTGATATGCAGAACCGGCGATATTTTGGTTTTCGTCGGGTTTCAAGCTGAGATATGCATTTTCTACGATAATCTGGGTGAAACATCTGCCCGAAGTATGCAGAAACATCGAGAGCGCTCTTTTCGAGCTATTTAATGCGAGAAACTCGTTTTCTGGGGTTTTCACCACTCCACAGTTCGTTGGATATGCAGAACCGGAGATATCTTGATTTTCGTGGTGTTTCAAGCTGAGATATGCATTTCCTGCGATAATCTTGGTCTGACTTCTGTCCGAAGTATGCTGAATCATCGAGATCGCTCTTTTCGAGCTATTTAATGCGAGGAACACGTTCTCTGGTTGTTTTCACCACTCCACAGTGCGTTTGATATGCAGAACAGGCGATATCTTGATTTTCGTGGTGTTTCCAGCTGAGATATGCATTTTCTGCGATAATCTTGGTGGGTCTTTTTTCAGAAGTATGCAGAATAACTCGATCGCTCTTTTCGAGCTACTTAATGCACGAAACACGTTTTCTGGTGTTTTCACCACTCCACAGTTCGTTTGACATGCAGAACCGGAGATATCTTGGTTTCGGTCGGGTTTCAAGCTGAGATATGCATTTTCTACGAAAATCCTGGTGAGACTTCTGTCAGAAGTATGCAGAATCTTCGAGATCGCACTTTTCGAGCTATTTAATGCGAGAAACACGTTATCTGGTGTTTTCACCACTCCACAGTGCGTTTGACATGCAGAACCGGAGATATCTTGGTTTCGGTCGGGATTCAAGCTGAGATATGCATTTTCTACGATAATCCTGGTGAGACTTCTGTCAGAAGTATGCAGAATCTTCGAGAACGCTCTTTTCGAGCTATTTAATGCGAGAAACACGTTATCTGGTGTTTTCACCACTCCACAGTGCGTTTGATATGCAGAACCAGCGATATCTTGGTTTTCGTGGGGTTTCAAGCTGAGATATGCATTTTCTGCGATAATATTGGTGAGACTTCAGTCAGAAGTATGCAGAATCATATAGATCGCTCTTTTCGAGCTACTTAATGCAGGAAACACGTTTTCTGGTGTTTTCACCACTCCACAGTACGTTTGACATGCAGAACCGGAGATATCTTGGTTTCGGTCGGGTTTCAAGCTGAGATATGCATTTTCTACGAAAATCCTGGTGAGACTTCTGTCAGAAGTATGCAGAAACTTCGAGATCGCACTTTTCGAGCTATTTAATTTGAGAAACACGTTATCTGGTGTTTTCACCCCTCCACAGTGCGTTTGATATGCAGTACCAGCGAAATCTTGGTTTTCGTGGCGTTTCATGCTGAGATATGCATTTTTTACGATAATCGTGGTGAGACTTCAGTCCGAAGTATGCAGAATCATCGAGATCGCTCTATTCGAGCTATTTAATGCGACAAACACGTTATCTGGTGTTTTCACCACTCCACGGTACGTTTGATGTGCAGAACCGGAGGTAACTCGGTTTTCGTAGTGTTTCCAGCTGAGATATGCATTTTCTGCGATAATCTTGGTGAGACTTCTGTCCGAAGTATGCTGAAACATCGAGATCGCTCTTTTCGAGCTAGTTAATGCGAGAAAAACCTTATCCGGTGTTTTCACCACTGCACAGTGCGTTTGATATGCAGAACCTGCGATATCTTGGTTTTCGTGGGGTTTTAAGCTGAGATATGCATTTTCTGCGATAATATTGGTGAAACTTCAGTCAGAAGTATGCAGAATCATCTAGATCGCTCTTTTCGAGCTACTTAATGCACGAAACACGTTTTCTGGTGTTTTCACCACTCCACAGTACGTTTGACATGCAGAACCGCAGATATCTTGGTTTCGGTCGGGTTTCAAGCTGAGATATGCATTTCCTGCGATAATCTTGGTCAGACTTCTGTCCGAAGTATGCTGAATCATCGAGATCGCTCTTTTCGAGCTATTTAATGCGAGGAACACGTTCTATGGTTGTTTTCACCACTCCACAGTGCGTTTGATATGCAGAACAGGCGATATCTTGATTTTCGTGGTGTTTCCAGCTGAGATATGCATTTTCAGCGATAATCTTGGTGGGTCTTTTTTCAGAAGTATGCAGAATAACTCGATCGCTCTTTTCGAGCTACTTAATGCACGAAACACGTTTTCTGGTGTTTTCACCACTCCACAGTACGTTTGACATGCAGAACCGGAGATATCTTTGTTTCGGTCGGGTTTCAAGCTGAGATATGCATTTTCTACGATAATCCTGGTGAGACTTCTGTCAGAAGTATGCAGAATCTTCGAGATCGCTCTTTTCGAGCTAGTTAGTGCGAGAAAAACCTTATCCGGTGTTTTCACCACTCCACAGTGCGTTTGATATGCAGAACCTGCGATATCTTGGTTTTCGTGGGGTTTCAAGCTGAGATATGCATTTTCTGCGATAATATTGGTGAGACTTCAGTCAGAAGTATGCAGAATCATCTAGATCGCTCTTTTCGAGCTACTTAATGCACGAAACACGTTTTCTGGTGTTTTCACCACTCCACAGTGCGTTTGATATGCAGAACCTGCGATATCTTGGTTTTCGTGGGGTTTTAAGCTGAGATATGCATTTTCTGCGATAATATTGGTGAGACTTCAGTCAGAAGTATGCAGAATCATCTAGATCGCTCTTTTCGAGCTACTTAATGCACGAAACACGTTTTCTGGTGTTTTCACCACTCCACAGTACGTTTGACATGCAGAACCGCAGATATCTTGGTTTCGGTCGGGTTTCAAGCTGAGATATGCATTTTCTACGATAATCCTGGTGAGACTTCCGTCAGAAGTATGCAGAATCTTCGAGAACGCTGTTTTCGAGCTACTTAATGCGCAAAACACGTTTTCTGGTGTTTTCACCACTCCACAGTGCGTATGATATGCAGAACCGGCGATATCTTGGTTTTCGTGGGGTTTCAAGCTGAGATATACATTTTCTGCGATAATCTTTGTGAGACTTCTGTCCGAAGTATGCAGAAACATCGAGAGCGCTCTTTTCGAGCTATTTAATGCGAGAAACTCGTTTTCTGGGGTTTTCACCACTCCACAGTTCGTTGGATATGCAGAACCGGAGATAACTCGGTTTTCGTCGGGTTTCAAGCTGAGATATGCATTTTCTACGATAATCTTGGTCAGACTTCTGTCAGAAGTGTGCAGGATCTTCGAGATCGCTCCTTTCGAGCTAGTTAATGGGAGAAAAACCTTATCCGGTGTTTTCACCACTCCACAGTGCGTTTGATATGCAGAACCTGCGATATCTTGGTTTTCGTGGGGTTTCAAGCTGAGATATGCATTTTCTGCGATAATCTAGGTGAGACTTCTGTTAGAAGTATGCAGAATCATCGAGATCGCACTTTTCGAGCTATTTAATGCGAGAAACACGTTATCTGGTGTTTTCACCACTCCACAGTGCGTTGGATATGCAGTACCAGCGACATCTTGGTTTTCGTGGGGTTTCAAGCTGAGATATGCATTTTCTGCGATAATCTTGGTGAGACTTCTGTCCGAAGTATGCTGAACCATCGAGATCGCTCTTTTCGAGCTAGTTAGTGCGAGAAACACGTTATCTGGTGTTTTCACCACTCCATAGTGCGTTTGATATGCAGAACAGTAGATATCTTGGTTTTCGTGGGGTTTCAAGCTGAGATATGCATTTTCTGCGATAATCATGGTGAGACTTCTGTCCGAAGTATGCTGAATCATCGAGATCGCTCTTTTCGAGCTAGTTAGTGCGAGAAACACGTTATCTGGTGTTTTCACCACTCCATAGTGCGTTTGATATGCAGAACAGTTGATATCTTGGTTTTCGTGGGGTTTCAAGCTGAGATATGCATTTTCTGCGATAATCTTGTTGAGACTTCTGTCCGAAGTATGCAGAATCATCGAGATCGCTCGTTTCGAGCTATTCAATGCGAGAAACAAGTTATCTGGCGTTTTCACCACTCCACAGTGCGTTTGATATGCAGAACCAGCGATATCTTGGTTTTCGTGGGGTTTCAAGCTGAGATTTGCAATTTCTGCGATAATCTTGGTGAGACTTCTGTCCGAAGTATGCAGAATCATCGAGATCGCTCGTTTCGAGCTATTTAATGCGAAAAAACAAGTTTTCTGGTGTTTTGTCCACTCCACAGTGCGTTTGATATGTAGAGCCGCCGATAACTTGGTTTCGTGGGGATTACAGCTGAAATATGCATTTTCTGCGATAATCTTGGTGTTTCATCTATGAGAAGTATGCAGAATCATCGAGATCTCCATTTTCGAGCTATTTAATGCGAGAAACACGTTTTCTGGTGTATTCACCACTCCACACTACGTTAGACATGCAGAACCGGAGATATATTCGTTTCGGTCGGGTTTCAAGCTGAGATATGCTTTTTCTACGATAATATTGGTGAGACCTCTGTCAGAAGTATGCAGAATCTTCGAGAACGCTCTTTTCGAGCTACTTAATGCGAGAAACACGTTTTCTGGTGTTTTCACCACTCCACAGTACGTTTGATGTGCAGAACCGGAGATATCTTCGTTTCGGTCGGGTTTCAAGCTGAGATATGCATGTTCTGCGATAATCTTGGTAAGTCTTCTGTCAGAAGTATGCAGAATCATCTAGATCGCTCTTTTCGAGCTATTTAATGCGAGAAACACGTTTTCTGGTGTTTTCACCACCCCACAGTGCGTTTGATATGCAGAATCGGCGACATCGTGGTTTTCGTCGGGTTACAAGCTGAGATATGCATTGTCTGCGATAATATTGGTGAGACTTCAGTCAGAAGTATGCAGAATCTTCTAGATCGCTCGTTTCGAGCTATTTAATGCGAGAAACACGTTATCTGGTTGTTTTCGCCACTCCACAGTGCGTTTGATATGCAGAACCGGCGACATCTTGATTTTCGTGAGGTTTCATGCTGAGATATGCATTTTCTGCATTAATATTGGTGAGACTTCTGTCCGAAGTATGCAGAATCATCGATATCGCTCTTTTCGAGCTATTTAATGAGAGAACCACGTTATCTGGTGTTTTGACCACTCCAAAGTGCGTTTGATATGTAGAGCCGCCGATAACTTGGTTTTCGTGTGGTTTCCAGCTGAAATATGCATTTTCTGCGATAATATTGGTGAGACTTCAGTCAGAAGTATGCAGAATCATCTAGATCGCTCTTTTCGAGCTACTTAATGCACGAAACACGTTATCTGGTGTTTTCACCACTCCACAGTACGTTTGACATGCAGAACCGGAGATATCTTGGTTACGGTCGGGTTTCAAGCTGAGATATGCATTTTCTGCGATAATATTGGTGAGACTTCAGTCAGAAGTATGCAGAATCGTCTAGATCGATCGTTTCGAGCTATTTAATGCGAAGAAACAAGTTTTCTGGTGTTTTCAGCACTTCACAGTGCGTTTGATATGCGGAAACTGCGATATCTTCGTTTTCGTGGGGTTTCCCGCTGAGACATATATTTTCTGCGATAATCTTGGTTATTCTTCTGTGAGAAGTATGCAGAATCACCGAAATCGCAGTTTTCGTGCTATTTAATGCGAAAAACTCGTTTTCTGGTGTTTTCAGCACTCCACAGTGCGTTTGATATGCGGAAACTGCCATATCTTCGGTTTCATTGGGTTTCCAGATGAGATATGCATTTTCTACGATAATCTTGGATATTCTACTGTGAGAAGTTTGCAGAATCACAGAAATCGCTCTATTCGAGCTATTAAATGCGAGAAACACGTTATCTGGTTGTTTTCACCACTCCACAGTGCGTTTGATATGTAGAGCCGCCGATAACTTGGTTTTCGTGTGGTTTCCAGCTGAAATATGCATTTTCTGCGATAATATTGGTGAGACTTCAGTCAGAAGTATGCAGAATCATCTAGACCGCTCTTTTCGAGCTACTTAATGCACGAAACACGTTATCTGGTGTTTTCACCACTCCACAGTACGTTTGACATGCAGAACCGGAGATATCTTGGTTTCGGTCGGGTTTCAAGCAGAGATATGCATTTTCTACGATAACCCTGGTGAGACTTCTGTCAGAAGTATGCAGAATCTTCGAGAACGCTCTTTTCGAGCTGCTTAATGCGCGAAACATGTTTTCTGGTGTATTCACCACTCCACAGTACGTTTGACATGCAGAAACGGAGATATCTTGGTTACGGTCGGGTTTCAAGCTGAGATATGCATTTTCTACGATAATCTTGGTGAAACATCTGTCCGAAGTATGCAGAATCATCGAGATCGCTCTATTCGAGCTATTTAATGCGAGAAACACGTTCTCTGGTTATTTTCACCACTCCACAGTGCGTTTGATATGCAGAACCGGCAACATCTTGATTTTCGTGAGGTTTCGAGCTGAGATATGCATTTTCTGCGATAATATTGGTGAGACTTCAGTCAGAAGTATGCAGAATCATCTAGATCGCTCTTTTCGAGCTACTTAATGCACGAAACGCGTTATCTGGTGTTTTCACCACTCCACAGTACGTTTGACATGCAGAACCGGAGATATCTTGGTTTCGGTCGGGTTTCAAGCTGAGATATGCATTTTCTACGATAACCCTGGTGAGACTTCTGTCAGATGTATGCAGAATCTTCGAGAACGCTCTTTTCGAGCTACTTAATGCGCGAAACACGTTTTCTGGTGTTTTCACCACTCCACGGTACGTTTGATGTGCAGAACCGGAGATAACTCGGTTTTCGTCGGGTTTCAAGCTGAGATATGCATTTTCTGCGATAATATTGGTGAGACTTCTGTCAGAAGTATGCAGAATCATCTAGATCGCTCGTTTCGAGCTATTTAATGCGAAAAAACAAGTTTTCTGGTGTTTTGAACGCTCCACAGTGCGTTTGATATGTAGAGCCGCCGATAACTTGGTTTTCGTGGGGTTTCCAGCTGAAATATGCATTTTCTGCGATAATCTTTGTGTTTCATCTATGAGAAATATGCAGAATCATCAAGAACGCTCTTTTCGAGCTAGTTAATGCGATTAACACGTTTTCTGGTGTTTTCACCACTCTACGGTGCGTCTGATATGTAGAACCGGCAATATCTTGGTTTTCGTGGGGTTTCCAGCTGAGATATGCATTTTCTGCGATAATCTTGGTAAGTCAGAAGTATGCAGAATCATCTAGATCGCTCTTTTCGAGCTATTTAATGCGAGAAACACGTTTTCTGGTGTTTTCACCACCCCACAGTGCGTTTGATATGCAGATTCGGCGACATCGTGGTTTTCGTCGGGTTTCAAGCTGAGATATGCATTTTCTGCGATAATATTGGTGACACTTCAGTCAGAAGTATGCAGAATCATCTAGATCGCTCGTTTCGAGCTACTTAATGCGAGAAACTCGTTTTCTGGGGTTTTCACCACTCCACAGTTCGTTGGATATGCAGAACCGGAGATATTTTGGTTTTCGTGGGGTTTCAAGCTGAAATATGCATTTCCTGCGATAATCTTGGTGAGACTTCTGTCCGAAGTATGCTGAATCATCGGGATCGCTCTTTTCGAGCTATTTAATGCGAGAAACACGTTCTCTGGTTGGTTTCACCACTCCACAGTTCGTTGGATATGCAGAACAGTAGATATCTTGGTTTTCGTGGGGTTTCAAGATGAGATATGCATTTCCTGCGATAATCTTGGTGAGACTTCTCTCCGAAGTTTGCTGAATCATCGGGATCGCTCTTTTCGAGCTATTTAATGCGAGAAACACGTTTTCTGGTGTTTTCACCACCCCACAGTGCGTTTGATATGCAGAATCGGCGACATCGTGGTTTTCGTCGGGTTTCAAGCTGAGATATGCATTTTCTACGATAAGCTTGGTGAAACATCTGTCCGAAGTATGCAGAAACGTCGAGAGCGCTCTTTCCGAGCTATTTAATGCGAGAAACACGTTTTCTGGGGTTCTCACCACTCCACAGTACGCTGGATATGCAGAACAGTAGATATCTTGGTTTTAGTGGGGTTTCAAGCAGAGATATGCATTTTCTGCGATAATCTTGGTGAGACTTCTGTTAGAAGTATGCAGAATCATCGAGATCGCACGTTTCGAGCTATTAAATGCGAGAAACACGTTATCTGGTGTTTTCACCACTCCACAGTTGGATTGATATGCAGAACCGGCGATATTTTGGTTTTCGTCGGGTTTCAAGCTGAGACATGCATTTTCTACGATAATCTTGGATATTCTTCTGTGAGACGTTTGCAGAATCACAGAAATCGCTCTATTCGAGCTATTTAATGCGAGAAACACGTTACCCGGCTGTTTTCACCACTCCACAGTGCGTTTGATGTGCAGAACCGGCAACATCTTGATTTTCGTTATGTTTCTAGCTGAGATATGCATTTTCTGCGATAATATTGGTGAGACTTCAGTCAGAAGTATGCAGAATCATCTAGATCGCTCTTTTCGAGCTAGTTAATGCGAGTAACACGTTTTCTGGTGTTTTCACCACTCCACGGTGCGTCTGATATGCAGAACCGGCGATATCTTGGTTTTCGTGGGGTTTCCAGCTGAGATATGCATTTTCTGCGATAATCTTGGTAAGTCTTCTGTCAGAAGTATGCAGAATCATCTAGATCGCTCTTTTCGAGCTATTTAATGCGAGAAACACGTTTTCTGGTGTTTTCACCACCCCACAGTGCGTTTGATATGCAGAACAGTAGATATCTTGGTTTTCGTGGGGTTTCAAGCTGAGATATGCATTTTCTGCGATAATCTTGGAGTTTCATATATGAGAAGTAAGCAGAATCATCGAGAACGCTCTTTTCGAGCTAGCTAATGCGCGACACACGTTTTCTGGTGTTTTCACCACTCCACAGTGCGTTTGATGTGCAGAACAGTAGATTACTTGGTTTTCGTGGTGTTTCCCGCTGAGAGATGCATTTTCTGCGATAATCTTGGATATTCTTCTGTGAGAAGTATGCAGAATCACCGAAATCGCTTTTTTCGTGCTATTTAATGCGAAAAACACGTTTTCTGGTGTTTTCAGCACGTCACAGTGCGTTTGATATGCGGAAACTGCGATATTTTCGTTTTCGTGGGGTTTCCAGCTGAGACATGCATTTTCTGCGATAATCTTGGATATTCTTCTGTGAGAAGTATGGAGAATCACCGAAATCGCAGTTTTCGTGCTATTGAATGCGAAAAACACGTTTTATGGTGTTTTCAGCACTCCACCGTCTGTTAGATATGCCGAAACTGCGATATCTTCGATTTCGTGGGGTTTCCAGCTGAGACATGCATTTTCTACGATAACCTTGGATATTCTTCTGTGAGAAGTTTGCAGAATCACAGAAATCGCTGCTTTCGTGCTATTTAATGCGAAAAACTCGTTTTCTGGTGTTTTCAGCACTCCACAGTGCGTTTGATATGCGGAAACTGCGATATCTTCGGTTTCATTGGGTTTCCAGATGAGATATGCATTTTCTACGATAATCTTGGATATTCTTGTGTGAGACGTTTGCAGAATCACAGAAATCGCTCTATTCGAGCTGTTTAATTCGAGAAACACGTTATCTGGTGTTTTCACCACTCCATAGTGCGTTTGATATGCAGAACAGTAGATATCTTGGTTTTCGTGGGGTTTCAAGCTGAGATATGCATTTTCTGCGATAATCTTGGTGAGACTTCTGTCCGAAGTATGCAGAACCATCGAGAGAGCTCTTTTCGAGCTATTTAATGCGAGAAACACGTTTTCTGCGGTTTTCACCACTCCATAGTGCGTTTGATATGCAGAACAGTTGATATCTTGGTTTTCGTGGGGTTTCAAGCTGAGATATGCATTTTCTGCGATAATCTTGCTGAGACTTCTGTCCGAAGTATGCAGAATCATCGAGATCGCTCGTATCGAGCTATTCAATGCGAGAAACAAGTTATCTGGCGTTTTCACCACTCCACAGTGCGTTTGATATGCAGAACCAGCGATATCTTGGTTTTCGTGGGGTTTCAAGCTGAGATTTGCAATTTCTGCGATAATCTTGGTGAGACTTCTGTCCGAAGTATGCAGAATCATCGAGATCGCTCGTTTCGAGCTATTTAATGCGAAAAAACAAGTTTTCTGGTGTTTTGTCCACTCCACAGTGCGTTTGATATGTAGAGCCGCCGATAACTTGGTTTCGTGGGGATTCCAGCTGAAATATGCATTTTCTGCGATAATCTTGGTGTTTCATCTATGAGAAGTATGCAGAATCATCGAGATCTCCATTTTCGAGCTATTTAATGCGAGAAATACGTTTTCTGGTGTATTCACCACTCCACACTACGTTAGACATGCAGAACCGGAGATATATTCGTTTCGGTCGGGTTTCAAGCTGAGATATGCTTTTTCTACGATAATATTGGTGAGACCTCTGTCAGAAGTATGCAGAATCTTCGAGAACGCTGTTTTCGAGCTACTTAATGCGCAAAACACGTTTTCTGGTGTTTTCACCACTCCACAGTGCGTATGATATGCAGAACCGGCGATATCTTGGTTTTCGTGGGGTTTCAAGCTGAGATATGCATTTTCTGCGATAATCTTGGTGAGACTTCTGTCCGAAGTATGCTTAAACATCGAGATCGCTCTTTTCGAGCTAGTTAATGGGAGAAAAACCTTATCCGGTGTTTTCACCACTCCACAGTGCGTTTGATATGCAGAACCTGCGATATCTTGGTTTTCGTGGGGTTTCAAGCTGAGATATGCATTTTCTGCGATAATCTTGGTGAGACTTCTGTCCGAAGTATGCTGAACCATCGAGATCGCTCTTTTCGAGCTATTTAATGCGAGAAACACGTTTTCTGGTGTATTCACCACTCCACACTACGTTAGACATGCAGAACCGGAGATATATTCGTTTCGGTCGGGTTTCAAGCTGAGATATGCTTTTTCTACGATAATATTGGTGAGACCTCAGTCAGAAGTATGCAGAATCTTCGAGAACGCTCTTTTCGAGCTGCTTAATGCGCGAAACACGTTTTCTGGTGTATTCACCACTCCACAGTACGTTTGACATGCAGAAACGGAGATATCTTGGTTACGGTCGGGTTTCAAGCTGAGATATGCATTTTCTACGATAATCTTGGTGAAACATCTGTCCGAAGTATGCAGAATCATCGAGATCGCTCTATTCGAGCTATTTAATGCGAGAAACACGTTCTCTGGTTGTTTTCACCACTCCACAGTGCGTTTGATATGCAGAACCGGCAACATCTTGATTTTCGTGAGGTTTCGAGCTGAGATATGCATTTTCTGCGATAATATTGGTGAGACTGCAGTCAGAAGTATGCAGAATCATCTAGATCGCTCTTTTCGAGCTACTCAATGCACGAAACACGTTATCTGGTGTTTTCACCACTCCACAGTACGTTTGACATGCAGAACCGGAGATATCTTGGTTTCGGTCGGGTTTCAAGCTGAGATATGCATTTTCTACGATAACCCTGGTGAGACTTCTGTCAGATGTATGCAGAATCTTCGAGAACGCTCTTTTCGAGCTACTTAATGCGCGAAACACGTTTTCTGGTGTTTTCACCACTCCACGGTACGTTTGATGTGCAGAACCGGAGATAACTCGGTTTTCGTCGGGTTTCTAGCTGAGATATGCATTTTCTGCGATAATATTGGTGAGACTTCAGTCAGAAGTATGCAGAATCATCTAGATCGCTCGTTTCGAGCTATTTAATGCGAAAAAACAAGTTTTCTGGTGTTTTGACCGCTCCACAGTGCGTTTGATATGTAGAGCCGCCGATAACTTGGTTTTCGTGGGGTTTCCAGCTGAAATATGCATTTTCTACGATAATCTTTGTGTTTCATCTATGAGAAATATGCAGAATCATCCAGAACGCTCTTTTCGAGCTAGTTAATGCGATTAACACGTTTTCTGGTGTTTTCACCACTCCACGGTGCGTCTGATATGTAGAACCGGCAATATCTTGGTTTTCGTGGGGTTTCCAGCTGAGATATGCATTTTCTGCGATAATCTTGGTAAGTCAGAAGTATGCAGAATCATCTAGATCGCTCTTTTCGAGCTATATAATGCGAGAAACACGTTTTCTGGTGTTTTCACCACCCCACAGTGCGTTTGATATGCAGAATCGGCGACATCGTGGTTTTCGTCGGGTTTCAAGCTGAGATATGCATTTTCTGCGATAATATTGGTGAGACTTCAGTCAGAAGTATGCAGAATCATCTAGATCGCTCGTTTCTAACTACTTAATGCGAGGAACTCGTTTTCTGGGGTTTTCACCACTCCACAGTTCGTTGGATATGCAGAACCGGAGATATCTTGGTTTTCGTGGGGTTTCAAGCTGAAATATGCATTTCCTGCGATAATCTTGGTGAGACTTCTGTCCGAAGTATGCTGAATCATCGGGATCGCTCTTTTCGAGCTATTTAATGCGAGAAACACGTTCTCTGGTTGGTTTCACCACTCCACAGTTCGTTGGATATGCAGAACAGTAGATATCATGGTTTTCGTGGGGTTTCAAGATGAGATATGCATTTCCTGCGATAATCTTGGTGAGACTTCTCTCCGAAGTTGCTGAATCGTCGGGATCGCTCTTTTCGAGCTATTTAATGCGAGAAACACGTTTTCTGGAGTTTTCACCACCCCACAGTGCGTTTGATATGCAGAATCGGCGACATCGTGGTTTTCGTCGGGTTACAAGCTGAGATATGCATTGTCTGCGATAAGATTGGTGAGACTTCAGTCAGAAGTATGCAGAATCATCTAGATCGCTCGTTTCGAGCTATTTAATGCGAGAAACACGTTATCTGGTTGTTTTCGCCACTCCACACTACGTTAGACATGCAGAACCGGAGATATATTCGTTTCGGTCGGGTTTCAAGCTGAGATATGCTTTTTCTACGATAATATTGGTGAGACCTCTGTCAGAAGTATGCAGAATCTTCGAGAACGCTCTTTTCGAGCTACTTAATGCGAGAAACACGTTTTCTGGTGTTTTCACCACTCCACAGTACGTTTGATGTGCAGAACCGGAGATATCTTCGTTTCGGTCGGGTTTCAAGCTGAGATATGCATGTTCTGCGATAATCTTGGTAAGTCTTCTGTCAGAAGTATGCAGAATCATCTAGATCGCTCTTTTCGAGCTATTTAATGCGAGAAACACGTTTTCTGGTATTTTCACCACCCCACAGTGCGTTTGATATGCAGAATCGGCGACATCGTGGTTTTCGTCGGGTTACAAGCTGAGATATGCATTGTCTGCGATAAGATTGGTGAGACTTCAGTCAGAAGTATGCAGAATCATCTAGATCGCTCGTTTCGAGCTATTTAATGCGAGAAACACGTTATCTGGTTGTTTTCGCCACTCCACAGTGCGTTTGATATGCAGAACCGGCGACATCTTGATTTTCGTGAGGTTTCAAGCTGAGATATGCATTTTCTGCATTAATATTGGTGAGACTTCTGTCCGAAGTATGCAGAATCATCGATATCGCTCTTTTCGAGCTATTTAATGAGAGAACCACGTTATCTGGTGTTTTGACCTCTCCAAAGTGCGTTTGATATGTAGAGCCGCCGATAACTTGGTTTTCGTGTGGTTTCCAGCTGAAATATGCATTTTCTGCGATAATATTGGTGAGACTTCAGTCAGAAGTATGCAGAATCATCTAGATCGCTCTTTTCGAGCTACTTAATGCACGAAACACGTTATCTGGTGTTTTCACCACTCCACAGTACGTTTGACATGCAGAACCGGAGATATCTTGGTTTCGGTCGGGTTTCAAGCAGAGATATGCATTTTCTACGATAACCCTGGTGAGACTTCTGTCAGAAGTATGCAGAATCTTCGAGAACGCTCTTTTCGAGCTGCTTAATGCGCGAAACACGTTTTCTGGTGTATTCACCACTCCACAGTACGTTTGACATGCAGAAACGGAGATATCTTGGTTACGGTCGGGTTTCAAGCTGAGATATGCATTTTCTGCGATAATATTGGTGAGACTTCAGTCAGAAGTATGCAGAATCGTCTAGATCGATCGTTTCCAGCTATTTAATGCGAAGAACCATGTTTTCTGGTGTTTTCAGCACTTCACAGTGCGTTTGATATGCGGAAACTGCGATATCTTCGTTTTCGTGGGGTTTCCCGCTGAGACATATATTTTCTGCGATAATCTTGGTTATTCTTCTGTGAGAAGTATGCAGAATCACCGAAATCGCAGTTTTCGTGCTATTTAATGCGAAAAACTCGTTTTCTGGTGTTTTCAGCACTCCACAGTGCGTTTGATATGCGGAAACTGCCATATCTTCGGTTTCATTGGGTTTCCAGATGAGATATGCATTTTCTACGATAATCTTGGATATTCTACTGTGAGAAGTTTGCAGAATCACAGAAATCGCTCTATTCGAGCTATTAAATGCGAGAAACACGTTATCTGGTTGTTTTCACCACTCCACAGTGCGTTTGATATGTAGAGCCGCCGATAACTTGGTTTTCGTGTGGTTTCCAGCTGAAATATGCATTTTCTGCGATAATATTGGTGAGACTTCAGTCAGAAGTATGCAGAATTATCTAGATCGCTCTTTTCGAGCTACTTAATGCACGAAACACGTTATCTGGTGTTTTCACCACTCCACAGTACGTTTGACATGCAGAACCGGAGATATCTTGGTTTCGGTCGGGTTTCAAGCAGAGATATGCATTTTCTACGATAACCCTGGTGAGACTTCAGTCAGAAGTATGCAGAATCTTCGAGAACGCTCTTTTCGAGCTGCTTAATGCGCGAAATACGTTTTCTGGTGTATTCACCACTCCACAGTACGTTTGACATGCAGAAACGGAGATATCTTGGTTACGGTCGGGTTTCAAGCTGAGATATGCATTTTCTACAATAATCTTGGTGAAACATCTGTCCGAAGTATGCAGAATCATCGAGATCGCTCTATTCGAGCTATTTAATGCGAGAAACACGTTATCTGGTGTTTTCACCACTCCACAGTGCGTTTGATATGCAGAACCGTTGATATCTTGGTTTTCGTGGGGTATCAAGCTGAGTTATGCATGTTTTACGATAATCTTGGTGAGACTTCTGTCCGAAGTATGCAGAATCATCGAGATCGCTCGTTTCGAGCTATTTAATGCGGGAAACACGTTATCTGGTGTTTTTACCACTCCACAGTGCGTTGGATATGCAGAACTGGAGATATTTTGGTTTTCGTCGGGGTTCAAGCTGAGATATGCATTTTCTACGATAAGCTTGGTGAAACATCTGTTCGAAGTATGCAGAAACCTCGAGATCGCTCTTTTCGAGCTAGTTAGTGCGAGAAACACGTTATCTGGTGTTTTCACCACTCCACAGTGCGTTTGATATGCAGAACAGTAGATATCTTGGTTATCGTGGGGTTTCAAGCTGAGATATGCATTTTCTGCGATAATCTTGGTGAGACTTCTGTTAGAAGTATGCAGAATCATCGAGATCGCACTTTTCGAGCTATTTAATGCGAGAAACACGTTATCTGATGTTTTCACCTCGCCACAGTTGGTTTGATATGCAGAACCGGCGATATTTTGGTTTTCGTCGGGTTTCAAGCTCAGATATGCATTTTCTACGATAATCTTGGTGAAACATCTGTCCGAAGTATGCAGAAACATCGAAAGCGCACTTTTCGAGCTATTTAATGCGCGAAACTCATTTTCTGGGGTTTTCAACACTCCACAGTTCGTTGGATATGCAGAACCGGAGATATCTTGGTTTTCGTGGGGTTTCAAGCTGAGATATGCATTTCCTGCGATAATCTTGGTGAGACTTCTGTCCGAAGTAGGCTGAATCATATAGGTCGCTCTTTTCGAGCTATTTAATGCGAGAAACACGTTATCTGGTGTTTTCACCAAACCACAGTGCGTTTGATATGCAGAACCAGCGATATCTTGGTTTTCGTTGCATTTCAAGCTGAGATATGCATTTCCTGCGATAATCTTGTTGAGACTTCTGTCCGAAGTATGCAGAAACATCGAGAGCGCTCTTTTCGAGCTATTTAACGCGAGAAACATGTTCTCTGGTTGTTTTCACCACTCCACAGTGCGTTTGATATGCAGAACCGGCAACATCTTGATTTTCGTGAGGTTTCGAGCTGAGATATGCATTTTCTGCGATAATATTGGTGAGACATCAGTCACAAGTATGCAGAATCATCTAGATCGCTCTTTTCGAGCTACTTAATGCAGGAAACACGTTTTCTGGTGTTTTCACCACTCCACAGTACGTTTGACATGCAGAACCGGAGATATCTTGGTTTCGGTCGGGTTTCAAGCTGAGATATGCATTTTCTACGATAATCCTGGTGAGACTTCTGTCAGAAGTATGCAGAATCTTCGAGAACGCTCTTTTCGAGATACTTAATGCGCGAAACACGTTTTCTGGTGTTTTCACCACTCCATGGTAGGTTTGATGTGCAGAACCGGAGATAACTCGGTTTTCGTCGGGTTTCAAGCTGAGATATGCATTTTCTACGATAATCTTGGTGAGACTTCTGTCAGAAGTATGCAGGATCTTCGAGATCGCTCTTTTCGAGCTATTTAATTCGAGAAACACGTTCTCTGGTTGTTTTCACCACTCCACAGTGCGTTTGATATGCAGAACCGGCGACATCTTTGATTTCGTCGGGGTTCAAGTTGAGATATGCATTTTCTACGATAATCTTGGTGAGACTTCTGTCAGAAGTATGCTTAATCATCCAGATCGCGCGTTTCGAGCTATTTAATGCGAGCAACACGTTATCTGGTGTTTTCACCACTCCACAGTGCGTATGATTTGCAGAACCGGCGATATCTTGGTGTCGGTCGGGTTTCAAGCTGAGATATGCATTTTCTGCGATAATCTTGGTGTTTCATCTATGAGAAGTATGCAGAATCATCGAGAACGCTCTTTTCGAGCTACTTAATGCGAGAAACACGTTTTCTGGTGTTTTCGCCACTCCACAGTACGTTTGATGTGCAGAACCGGCGACATATTGATTTTCGTGAGGTTTCAAGCTGAGATATGCATTTTCTGCGATAATGTTGGTGAGACTTCAGTCAGAAGTATGCAGAATCATCTAGATCGCTCGTTTCGAGCTATTTAATGCGAAAAAACAAGTTTTCTGGTGTTTTGAGCACTCCACAGTGCGTTTGATATGTAGAGCCGGAGATATCTTGGTTTCGGTCGGGTTTCAAGCTGAGATATGCATTTTCGACGATAATCTTGGTGAGAATCTGTCAGAAGTATGCAGAATCTGCGAAAACGCGCTTTTCGAGCTATTTAATGCGAGAAACACGTTATCTGGTTGTTCTCACCACTCCACAGTGCGTTTGATATGCTGAACCGGCTACATCTTGGATTTCGTCGGGTATCAAGCTGAGATATGCATTTTCTGCGATAATCTTGGTGAGACTTCTGTCAGAAGTATGCAGAATCATCGGGATCGCTCTATTCGAGCTATTTAATACGAGAAACACGTTATTTGGTGTTTTCATCACTCCACTGGGCGTTTGATATGCAGAACCGGCGATATCTTGGTTTTCGTGGGGTTTCCAGTTTGGATATGCATTTTCTGCGATAATCTTGGTGAGACTTTAGTCAGAAGTATGCAGAATCATCTAGATCGCTCGTTTCGAGCTATTTAATGCGAAAAAACAAGTTTTCTGGTGTTTTCACCACTCCACAGTGCGTTTGATATGTAGAGCCGCCGATAACTTCCTTTTCGTGGGGTTTCCAGCTGACGTATGCATTTTCTACGATAATCTTGGTGAGAATCAGTCAGAAGAATGCAGAATCATCGAGATCGCTCTTTTCGAGCTATTTAATGCGAGAAACACGTTATCTGGTGTATTGACCACTCCACAGTGCGTCTGTTATGCAGAACCGGCGACATCTTGATATTCGTGAGGTTTCAAGCTGAGAAATGCATTTTCAACGATAATATTGGTGAGACTTCAGTCAGAAGTATACAGAATCATCTAGATCGCTCGTTCCTAGCTACTTAACGCGAGAAACACGTTAGCTGGTGTTCACCTCTCCACAGTGCGTATGATATGCATAACCGGCGATATCTTGGTTTTCGTGGGGTTTCAAGCTCAGAGATGCATTTTCTGCGATAATCTTGGTGAGACTTTAGTCAGAAGTATGCAGAATCATCTAGATCGCTCGTTTCGAGCTATTTAATGCGAAAAAACAAGTTTTCTGGTGTTTTGACCACTCCACAGTGCGTTTGATATGTAGAGCCGCCGATAACTTCCTTTTCGTGGGGTTTCCAGCTGACGTATGCATTTTCTACGATAATCTTGGTGAGAATCAGTCAGAAGAATGCAGAATCATCGAGATCGCTCTTTTCGAGCTATTTAATGCGAGAAACACGTTATCTGGTGTATTGACCACTCCACAGTGCGTCTGTTATGCAGAACCGGCGACATCTTGATATTCGTGAGGTTTCAAGCTGAGAAATGCATTTTCAACGATAATATTGGTGAGACTTCAGTCAGAAGTATACAGAATCATCTAGATCGCTCGTTCCTAGCTACTTAACGCGAGAAACACGTTAGCTGGTGTTCACCTCTCCACAGTGCGTATGATATGCATAACCGGCGATATCTTGGTTTTCGTGGGGTTTCAAGCTCAGAGATGCATTTTCTGCGATAATCTTGGTGAGACTTCTGTCCGTAGTATGCAGAATCATCGAGATCGCTCTTTTCGAGCTATTTAATGCGAGAAACACGTTATCTGGTGTTTACACCACTCCACAGTGCGATTGATATGCAGAACCAGCGATATCTTGGTTTTCGTGGCGTTTCAAGCTGAGATATGCATGTTTTACGATAATCTTGGTGAGACTTCTGTCCGAAGTATGCTTAATCATCGAGATCGCTCTATTCGAGCTATTTAATGCGAGAAACACGTCATGTGGTGTTTTCAGCACTCCACAGTGCGTTTTATATGCAGAACCGACGATATCTTGGTTTTCGTGGGGTTTCAAGCTCAGATATGCATTTTCAGCGATAATCTTGGTGAGACTTCTGTCTGAAATATGCAGAATCATCGAGATCGCACTTTTCGAGCTATTTAATGCGAGAACACGTTACCTGGTGTTTTCACCACTCCACAGTTGGTTTGATATGCAGAACCGGAAATATCTTGGTTTTCGTGGGGTTTCAAGCTGAGATATGCATTTTCTACGATAATCTTGGTGAGACTTCTGTCCGAAGTATGCTTAATCATCGAGATCGCTCGTTTCGAGCTGTTTAATGCGAGAAACACGTTTTCTGGTGTTTTCACCACTCCACAGTACGTTTGATGTGCAGAACCGGCGACATCTTGGTTTTCGTCGGGCTTCAAGCTGAGATATGCATTTTCTGCGATAATATTGGTGAGACTTCAATCAGAAGTATGCAGAATCATCAAGATCGCTCGTTTCGAGCTATTTAATGCAAGAAACACGTTATCTGGTGTTTTGACCACTCCACAGGGCGTTTGATGTGCAGAACCGGCGATATCTTGGTTTTCGTGGGGTTTCCAGCTGAAATATGCATTTTCTGCGATAATCTTGGTGTTTCATCTATGAGAAGTATGCAGAATCATCCAGAACGCTCTTTTCGAGCTAGTTAATGCGAGTAACACGTTTTCTGGTGTTTTCACCTCACCACAGTGCGTTTGATATGCAGAACCGGCGACATCTTGGTTTTCGTCGGGCTTCAAGCTGAGATATGCATTTTCTGCGATAATATTGGTGAGACTTCAATCAGAAATATGCAGAATCATCAAGATCGCTCGTTTCGAGCTATTTAATGCAAGAAACACGGTTTCTGGGGTTTTCACCACTCCACAGTTCGTTGGATATGCAGAACAGTAGATATCTTGGTTTAGTGGGGTTTCAAGCTCAGATATGCATTTTATGCGATAATCTTGGTGAGACTTCTGTCCGAAGTATGCAGAGTCATCGAGATCGTACTTTTCGAGCTATTTAATGCGAGAAACACGTTTTCTGGGGTTTTCACCACTCCACAGTTCGTTGGATATGCAGAACAGGAGATATCTTGGTTTTCGTGGGGTTTCTAGCAGAGATATGCATTTTCTGCGATAATCATGGTGAGACATCTGTTAGTAGTATGCAGAATCATCGAGATCGCTCTTTTCGACCTATTTAATGCGAGCAAGCACGTTATCTGGTGTTTTCACCACTCCACAGTGCGTTTGATATGCAGAACCGGCAATGTTTGGTTTTCGTCGGGTTTCAAGCTGAGATATGCATTTTCTGCGATAATCATGGTGAGACTTCTGTCCGAAGTATGCTTATTCATCGAGATCGCTCTATTCGAGCTATTTAATGCGAGAAACACGTTTTCTGGGGTTTTCACCACTCCACAGTTCGTTGGATATGCAGAACAGTAGATATCTTGGTTTTCGTGGGATTTCAATCTGAGATATGCATTTTCTGCGATAATCATGGTGAGACTTCTGTCCGAAGTATGCAGAATCATCGAGATCGCACTTTTCGAGTTACCTAATGCGAGAAACACGTTTTCTGGTGTTTTCACCACTCCACAGTACGTTTGATGTGCAGAACCGGCGACATCTTGATATTCGTGAGGTTTCAAGCTGAGAAATGCATTTTCAACGATAATATTGGTGAGACTTCAGTCAGAAGTATACAGAATCATCTAGATCGCTCGTTCCTAGCTACTTAACGCGAGAAACACGTTATCTGGTGTTTTCACCTCTCCACAGTGCGTATGATATGCATAACCGGCGATATCTTGGTTTTCGTGGGGTTTCAAGCTCAGAGATGCATTTTCTGCGATAATCTTGGTGAGACTTCTGTCCGTAGTATGCAGAATCATCGAGATCGCTCGTTTCGAGCTATTTAATGCGAAAAAACAAGTTTTCTGGTGTTTTGACCACTCCACAGTGCGTTTGATATGTAGAGCCGCCGATAACTTCCTTTTCGTGGGGTTTCCAGCTGAAGTATGCATTTTCTACGATAATCTTGGTGAGAATCAGTCAGAAGAATGCAGAATCATCGAGATCGCTCTTTTCGAGCTATTTAATGCGAGAAACACGTTATCTGGTGTATTGACCACTCCACAGTGCGTCTGTTATGCAGAACCGGCGACATCTTGATATTCGTGAGGTTTCAAGCTGAGAAATGCATTTTCAACGATAATATTGGTGAGACTTCAGTCAGAAGTATACAGAATCATCTAGATCGCTCGTTCCTAGCTACTTAACGCGAGAAACACGTTATCTGGTGTTCACCTCTCCACAGTGCGTATGATATGCATAACCGGCGATATCTTGGTTTTCGTGGGGATTCAAGCTCAGAGATGCATTTTCTGCGATAATCTTGGTGAGACTTCTGTCCGTAGTATGCAGAATCATCGAGATCGCTCTTTTCGAGCTATTTAATGCGAGAAACACGTTATCTGGTGTTTACACCACTCCACAGTGCGATTGATATGCAGAACCAGCGATATCTTGGTTTTCGTGGGGTTTCAAGCTCAGATATGCATTTTCTGCGATAATCTTGGTGAGACTTCTGTCCGAAGTATGCCGAATCATCGAGATCGCACTATTCGAGCTATTTTATGCGAGAAACACGTTATTTGGTGTTTTCACCACTCCACAGTGCGTTTGATATGTAGAGCCGCCGATAACTTCGTTTTCGTGGGGTTTCCAGATGAAGTATGCATTTTCTACGATAATCTTGGTGAGAATCAGTCAGAAGAATGCAGAATCATCGAGATCGCTCTTTTCGAGCTATTTAATGCGAGAAACACGTAATCTGGTGTATTGACCACTCCACAGTGCGTTAGATATGCAGAGCCCGAGATATCTTGGTTTTCGTGAGGTTTCATGCTGAGATATGCATTTTCTGCGGCAATCTTGGTGAGACCTCTGCCCGAAGTATGCAGAATCATCGATATCGCTCTTTTCGAGCTATTTGATGCGAGAAACACGTTATCTGGTGTTTTGACCACTACACAGTGCGTTTGATATGCAGAACCGGCGATATCTTGGTTTTCGTGGCGTTTCAAGCTGAGATATGCATGTTTTACGATAATCTTGGTGAGACTTCTGTCCGAAGTATGCTTAATCATCGAGATCGCTCTATTCGAGATATTTAATGCGAGAAACACGTCATGTGGTGTTTTCAGCACTCCACAGTGCGTTTTATATGCAGAACCGACGATATCTTGGTTTTCGTGGGGTTTCAAGCTCAGATATGCATTTTCTGCGATCATCTTGGTGAGACTTCTGTCCGAAGTATGCTTAATCATCGAGATCGCACTTTTCGAGCTATTTAATGCGAGAACACGTTAGCTGGTGTTTTCACCACTCCACAGTTGGTTTGATGTGCAGAACCGGCGACATCTTGGTTTTCGTCGGGCTTCAAGCTGAGATATGCATTTTCTGCGATAATATTGGTGAGACTTCAATCAGAAGTATGCAGAATCATCAAGATCGCTCGTTTCGAGCTATTTAATGCAAGAAACACGTTATCTGGTGTTTTGACCACTCCACAGGGCGTTTGATGTGCAGAACCGGCGATATCTTGGTTTTCGTGGGGTTTCCAGCTGAAATATGCATTTTCTGCGATAATTTTGGTGTTTCATCTATGAGAAGTATGCAGAATCATCCAGAACGCTCTTTTCGAGCTAGTTAATGCGAGTAACACGTTTTCTGGTGTTTTCACCTCACCACAGTGCGTTTGATATGCAGAACCGGCGACATCTTGGTTTTCGTCGGGCTTCAAGCTGAGATATGCATTTTCTGCGATAATATTGGTGAGACTTCAATCAGAAATATGCAGAATCATCAAGATCGCTCGTTTCGAGCTATTTAATGCAGGAAACACGTTTTCTGGGGTTTTCACCACTCCACAGTTCGTTGGATATGCAGAACAGTAGATATCTTGGTTTTCGTGGGGTTTCAAGCTCAGATATGCATTTTATGCGATAATCTTGGTGAGACTTCTGTCCGAAGTATGCTTATTCATCGAGATCGCTCTATTCGAGCTATTTAATGCGAGAAACACGTTTTCTGGGGTTTTCACCACTCCACAGTTCGTTGGATATGCAGAACAGTAGATATCTTGGTTTTCGTGGGATTTCAATCTGAGATATGCATTTTCTGCGATAATCATGGTGAGACTTCTGTCCGAAGTATGCAGAATCATCGAGATCGCACTTTTCGAGTTACTTAATGCGAGAAACACGTTTTCTGGTGTTTTCACCACTCCACTGTACGTTTGATGTGCAGAACCGGCGACATCTTGATATTCGTGAGGTTTCAAGCTGAGAAATGCATTTTCAACGATAATATTGGTGAGACGTCAGTCAGAAGTATACAGAATCATCTAGATCGCTCGTTCCTAGCTACTTAACGCGAGAAACACGTTATCTGGTGTTTTCACCTCTCCACAGTGCGTATGATATGCATAACCGGCGATATCTTGGTTTTCGTGGGGTTTCAAGCTCAGAGATGCATTTTCTGCGATAATCTTGGTGAGACTTCTGTCCGTAGTATGCAGAATCATCGAGATCGCTCTTTTCGAGCTATTTAATGCGAGAAACACGTTATCTGGTGTTTACACCACTCCACAGTGCGATTGATATGCAGAACCAGCGATATCTTGGTTTTCGTGGGGTTTCAAGCTCAGATATGCATTTTCTGCGATAATCTTGGTGAGACTTCTGTCCGAAGTATGCCGAATCATCGAGATCGCACTATTCGAGCTATTTTATGCGAGAAACACGTTATTTGGTGTTTTCACCACTCCACAGTGCGTTTGATATGTAGAGCCGCCGATAACTTCGTTTTCGTGGGGTTTCCAGCTGAAGTATGCATTTTCTACGATAATCTTGGTGAGAATCAGTCAGAAGAATGCAGAATCATCGAGATCGCTCTTTTCGAGCTATTTAATGCGAGAAACACGTAATCTGGTGTATTGACCACTCCACAGTGCGTTAGATATGCAGAGCCCGAGATATCTTGGTTTTCGTGAGGTTTCAAGCTGAGATATGCATTTTCTGCGGCAATCTTGGTGAGACCTCTGTCCGAAGTATGCAGAATCATCGATATCGCTCTTTTCGAGCTATTTAATGCGAGAAACACGTTATCTGGTGTTTTGACCACTACACAGTGCGTTTGATATGCAGAACCGGCGATATCTTGGTTTTCGTGGCGTTTCAAGCTGAGATATGCATGTTTTACGATAATCTTGGTGAGACTTCTGTCCGAAGTATGCTTAATCATCGAGATCGCTCTATTCGAGCTATTTAATGCGAGAAACACGTCATGTGGTGTTTTCAGCACTCCACAGTGCGTTTTATATGCAGAACCGACGATATCTTGGTTTTCGTGGGGTTTCAAGCTCAGATATGCATTTTCAGCGATAATCTTGGTGAGACTTCTGTCTGAAATATGCAGAATCATCGAGATCGCACATTTCGAGCTATTTAATGCGAGAACACGTTACCTGGTGTTTTCACCACTCCACAGTTGGTTTGATATGCAGAACCGGAAATATCTTGGTTTTCGTGGGGTTTCAAGCTGAGATATGCATTTTCTGCGATAATCTTGGTGAGACTTCTGTCCGAAGTATGCTTAATCATCGAGATCGCTCGTTTCGAGCTATTTAATGCGAGAAACACGTTATCTGGTGTTTTCACCACTCCACAGTGCGTATGATATGCAGAACCGACGATATCTTGGTTTTCGTGGGGTTTCAAGCTCAGATATGCATTTTCAGCGATAATCTTGGTGAGACTTCTGTCCGAAGTATGCTTAAACATCGAGATCGCTCTATTCGAGCTATTTAATGCGAGAAACACGTCATGTGGTGTTTTCAGCACTCCACAGTGCGTATGATATGCAGAACCGGCGATATCTTGATTTTCGTGGTGTTTCCAGCTGAGATATGCATTTTCTGCGATAATGTTGGTGTTTCATCTATGAGAAGTATGCAGAATCATCTAGATCGCTCGTTTCGAGCTATTTACTGCGAAAAAACAAGTTTTCTGGTGTTTTCAACATTCCACAGTGCGTTTGATATGCAGAACCGGCGATATCTTGATTTTCGTGGTGTTTCCAACTGAGATATGCATTTTCCGCGATAAGTTTGGTGAGACCTCTGTCAGAAGTATGCAGAATCTTCGAGAACGCTCATTTCGAGCTACTTAATGCGAGAAACACGTTTTCTGGTGTTTTCAGCACTTCACAGTGCGTTTGATATGCGGAAACTGCGATATCTTCGTTTTCGTGGGGTTTCCAGCTGAGAAATGCATTTTCTGCGATAATCTTGGATATTCTTCTGTGAGAAGTATGCAGAATCACCGAAATCGCAGTTTTCGTGCTATTGAATGCGAAAAACACGATTTATGGTGTTTTCAGCACTCCACAGTGCGTTTGATATGCCGAAGCTGCGATATCTTCGTTTTCGTGGGGTTTCCAGCTGAGATATGCATTTTCTACGATAATCTTGGATATTCTTCTGTGAGAAGTTTGCAGAATCACAGAAATCGATCTATTCGAGCTATTTAATGCGAGAAACACGTTTTCTGGTGTTTTCAACATTCCACAGTGCGTTTGATATGCAGAACCGGCGATATCTTGATTTTCGTGGTGTTTCCAGCTGAGATATGCATTTTCCGCGATAAGCTTGGTGAGACCTCTGTCAGAAGTATGCAGAATCTTCGAGAACGCTCATTTCGAGCTACTTAATGCGAGAAACACGTTTTCTGGTGTTTTCAGCACTTCACAGTGCGTTTGATATGCGGAAACTGCGATATTTTCGTTTTCGTGGGGTTTCCAGCTGAGACATGCATTTTCTGCGATAATCTTGGATATTCGTCTGTGAGAAGTATGCAGAATCACCGAAATCGCAGTTTTCGTGCAATTGATTGCGAAAAACACGATTTATGGTGTTTTCAGCACTCCACAGTGCGTTTGATATGCCGAAGCTGCAATATCTTCGTTTTTGTGGGGTTTCCAGCTGAGATATGCATTTCCTACGATAATCTTGGATATTCTTCTGTGAGAAGTTTGCAGAATCACAGAAATCGATCTATTCGAGCTATTTAATGCGAGAAACACGTTATCTGGTTGTTTTCAACACTCCACAGTGCGTTTGATATGCAGAACCGGCGACATCTTGATTTTCGTGATGTTTCTAGCTGAGATATGCATTTTCTGCGATAATATTGTTGAGACTTCAGTCAGAAGTATGCAGAATCATCTAGATCGCTCGTTTCGAGCTATTTAATGCGAAAAAAACAAGTTTTCTGGTGTTTTGACCACGCCACAGTGCGTTTGATATGTAGAGCCGCCGATAACTTGGTTTTCGTGGCGTTTCCAGCTGAAATATGCATTTTCTGCGATAATCTTGGTGAGTCTTCTGTCAGAAGTATCCAGAATCATCTAGATCGCTCTTTTCGAACTATTTAATGCGAGAAACACGTTTTCTGGTGTATTCACCACTCCACAGTAAGTTTGATATGCAGAACAGGCGACATCGTCGTTTTCGTCGGGTTTCAAGCTGAGATATGCATTTTCTGCGATTATATTGGTGAGACTTCAGTCAGAAGTATGCAGAATCATCTAGATCGCTCGTCTCGAGCTAGTTAATGCGAGAAAAACGTTTTCTGGTGTTTTCACCACTCCACAGTGCGTCTGATATGCAGAACCGGCGATATCTTGGTTTTCGTGGGGTTTCCAGCTGAGATATGCATTTTCTGCGATAATCTTGGTGAGACTTCTGTCCGAAGTATGCTTAATCATCGAGATCGCTCGTTTCGTGCTATTTAATGCGAGAAACACGTTATCTGGTGTTTTCACCACTCCACAGTGCGTTTGATATGCAGAACAGTAGATATCTTGGTTTTCGTGGGATTTGCATTTGAGATATGCATTTTCTGCGATAATCTTGGTGAGACTTCTGTCCGAAGTATGCAGAATCATCAAGATCGCACTTTTCGAGATATTTAATGCGAGCAACACGTTATCTGGTGTTTTCACCACTCCACAGTGTGTTTGATATGCAGAACCGGCGATATCTTGATTTTCGTGGAGATTCCAGCTGAGATATGCATTTTCTGCGATAATCTTGGTGAGACTTCTGTCCGAAGTATGCCGAATCATCGAGATCGCACTATTCGAGCTATTTTATGCGAGAAACACGTTATTAGGTGTTTTCACCACTCCACAGAGCGTTTGATATGTAGAGCCGCCGATAACTTCGTTTTCGTGGGGTTTCCAGCTGAAGTATGCATTTTCTACGATAATCTTGGTGAGAATCAGTCAGAAGAATGCAGAATCATCGAGATCGCTCTTTTCGAGCTATTTAATGCGAGAAACACGTAATCTGGTGTATTGACCACTCCACAGTGCGTTAGATATGCAGAGCCCGAGATATCTTGGTTTTCGTGAGGTTTCATGCTGAGATATGCATTTTCTGCGGCAATCTTGGTGAGACCTCTGTCCGAAGTATGCAGAATCATCGATATCGCTCTTTTCGAGCTATTGAATGCGAGAAACACGTTATCTGGTGTTCACCTCTCCACAGTGCGTATGATATGCATAACCGGCGATATCTTGGTTTTCGTGGGGTTTCAAGCTCAGAGATGCATTTTCTGCGATAATCTTGGTGAGACTTCTGTCCGTAGTATGCAGAATCATCGAGATCGCTCTTTTCGAGCTATTTAATGCGAGAAACACGTTATCTGGTGTTTACACCACTCCACAGTGCGATTGATATGCAGAACCAGCGATATCTTGGTTTTCGTGGGGTTTCAAGCTCAGATATGCATTTTCTGCGATAATCTTGGTGAGACTTCTGTCCGAAGTATGCCGAATCATCGAGATCGCACTATTCGAGCTATTTTATGCAAGAAACACGTTATCTGGTGTTTACACCACTCCACAGTGCGATTGATATGCAGAACCAGCGATATCTTGGTTTTCGTGGGGTTTCAAGCTCAGATATGCATTTTCTGCGATAATCTTGGTGAGACTTCTGTCCGAAGTATGCCGAATCATCGAGATCGCACTATTCGAGCTATTTTATGCGAGAAACACGTTATTTGGTGTTTTCACCACTCCACAGTGCGTTTGATATGTAGAGCCGCCGATAACTTCGTTTTCGTGGGGTTTCCAGCTGAAGTATGCATTTTCTACGATAATCTTGGTGAGAATCAGTCAGAAGAATGCAGAATCATCGAGATCGCTCTTTTCGAGCTATTTAATGCGAGAAACACGTAATCTGGTGTATTGACCACTCCACAGTGCGTTAGATATGCAGAGCCCGAGATATCTTGGTTTTCGTGAGGTTTCATGCTGAGATATGCATTTTCTGCGGCAATCTTGGTGAGACCTCTGTCCGAAGTATGCAGAATCATCGATATCGCTCTTTTCGAGCTATTTGATGCGAGAAACACGTTATCTGGTGTTTTGACCACTACACAGTGCGTTTGATATGCAGAACCGGCGATATCTTGGTTTTCGTGGCGTTTCAAGCTGAGATATGCATGTTTTACGATAATCTTGGTGAGACTTCTGTCCGAAGTATGCTTAATCATCGAGATCGCTCTATTCGAGATATTTAATGCGAGAAACACGTCATGTGGTGTTTTCAGCACTCCACAGTGCGTTTTATATGCAGAACCGACGATATCTTGGTTTTCGTGGGGTTTCAAGCTCAGATATGCATTTTCTGCGATCATCTTGGTGAGACTTCTGTCCGAAGTATGCTTAATCATCGAGATCGCACTTTTCGAGCTATTTAATGCGAGAACACGTTAGCTGGTGTTTTCACCACTCCACAGTTGGTTTGATGTGCAGAACCGGCGACATCTTGGTTTTCGTCGGGCTTCAAGCTGAGATATGCATTTTCTGCGATAATATTGGTGAGACTTCAATCAGAAGTATGCAGAATCATCAAGATCGCTCGTTTCGAGCTATTTAATGCAAGAAACACGTTATCTGGTGTTTTGACCACTCCACAGGGCGTTTGATGTGCAGAACCGGCGATATCTTGGTTTTCGTGGGGTTTCCAGCTGAAATATGCATTTTCTGCGATAATCTTGGTGTTTCATCTATGAGAAGTATGCAGAATCATCCAGAACGCTCTTTTCGAGCTAGTTAATGCGAGTAACACGTTTTCTGGTGTTTTCACCTCACCACAGTGCGTTTGATATGCAGAACCGGCGACATCTTGGTTTTCGTCGGGCTTCAAGCTGAGATATGCATTTTCTGCGATAATATTGGTGAGACTTCAATCAGAAATATGCAGAATCATCAAGATCGCTCGTTTCGAGCTATTTAATGCAGGAAACACGTTTTCTGGAGTTTTCACCACTCCACAGTTCGTTGGATATGCAGAACAGTAGATATCTTGGTTTTCGTGGGGTTTCAAGCTCAGATATGCATTTTATGCGATAATCTTGGTGAGACTTCTGTCCGAAGTATGCAGAGTCATCGAGATCGTACTTTTCGAGCTATTTAATGCGAGAAACACGTTTTCTGGGGTTTTCACCACTCCACAGTTCGTTGGATATGCAGAACAGGAGATATCTTGGTTTTCGTGGGGTTTCTAGCAGAGATATGCATTTTCTGCGATAATCATGGTGAGACATCTGTTAGTAGTATGCAGAATCATCGAGATCGCTCTTTTCGACCTATTTAATGCGAGCAAGCACGTTATCTGGTGTTTTCACCACTCCACAGAGCGTTTGATATGCAGAACCGGCAATGTTTGGTTTTCGTCGGGTTTCAAGCTGAGATATGCATTTTCTGCGATAATCATGGTGAGACTTCTGTCCGAAGTATGCTTATTCATCGATATCGCTCTATTCGAGCTATTTAATGCGAGAAACACGTTTTCTGGGGTTTTCACCACTCCACAGTTCGTTGGATATGCAGAACAGTAGATATCTTGGTTTTCGTGGGATTTCAATCTGAGATATGCATTTTCTGCGATAATCATGGTGAGACTTCTGTCCGAAGTATGCAGAATCATCGAGATCGCACTTTTCGAGTTACTTAATGCGAGAAACACGTTTTCTGGTGTTTTCACCACTCCACTGTACGTTTGATGTGCAGAACCGGCGACATCTTGATATTCGTGAGGTTTCAAGCTGAGAAATGCATTTTCAACGATAATATTGGTGAGACGTCAGTCAGAAGTATACAGAATCATCTAGATCGCTCGTTCCTAGCTACTTAACGCGAGAAACACGTTATCTGGTGTTTTCACCTCTCCACAGTGCGTATGATATGCATAACCGGCGATATCTTGGTTTTCGTGGGGTTTCAAGCTCAGAGATGCATTTTCTGCGATAATCTTGGTGAGACTTCTGTCCGTAGTATGCAGAATCATCGAGATCGCTCTTTTCGAGCTATTTAATGCGAGAAACACGTTATCTGGTGTTTACACCACTCCACAGTGCGATTGATATGCAGAACCAGCGATATCTTGGTTTTCGTGGGGTTTCAAGCTCAGATATGCATTTTCTGCGATAATCTTGGTGAGACTTCTGTCCGAAGTATGCCGAATCATCGAGATCGCACTATTCGAGCTATTTTATGCGAGAAACACGTTATTTGGTGTTTTCACCACTCCACAGTGCGTTTGATATGTAGAGCCGCCGATAACTTCGTTTTCGTGGGGTTTCCAGCTGAAGTATGCATTTTCTACGATAATCTTGGTGAGAATCAGTCAGAAGAATGCAGAATCATCGAGATCGCTCTTTTCGAGCTATTTAATGCGAGAAACACGTAATCTGGTGTATTGACCACTCCACAGTGCGTTAGATATGCAGAGCCCGAGATATCTTGGTTTTCGTGAGGTTTCAAGCTGAGATATGCATTTTCTGCGGCAATCTTGGTGAGACCTCTGTCCGAAGTATGCAGAATCATCGATATCGCTCTTTTCGAGCTATTTAATGCGAGAAACACGTTATCTGGTGTTTTGACCACTACACAGTGCGTTTGATATGCAGAACCGGCGATATCTTGGTTTTCGTGGCGTTTCAAGCTGAGATATGCATGTTTTACGATAATCTTGGTGAGACTTCTGTCCGAAGTATGCTTAATCATCGAGATCGCTCTATTCGAGCTATTTAATGCGAGAAACACGTCATGTGGTGTTTTCAGCACTCCACAGTGCGTTTTATATGCAGAACCGACGATATCTTGGTTTTCGTGGGGTTTCAAGCTCAGATATGCATTTTCAGCGATAATCTTGGTGAGACTTCTGTCTGAAATATGCAGAATCATCGAGATCGCACATTTCGAGCTATTTAATGCGAGAACACGTTACCTGGTGTTTTCACCACTCCACAGTTGGTTTGATATGCAGAACCGGAAATATCTTGGTTTTCGTGGGGTTTCAAGCTGAGATATGCATTTTCTGCGATAATCTTGGTGAGACTTCTGTCCGAAGTATGCTTAATCATCGAGATCGCTCGTTTCGAGCTATTTAATGCGAGAAACACGTTATCTGGTGTTTTCACCACTCCACAGTGCGTATGATATGCAGAACCGACGATATCTTGGTTTTCGTGGGGTTTCAAGCTCAGATATGCATTTTCAGCGATAATCTTGGTGAGACTTCTGTCCGAAGTATGCTTAAACATCGAGATCGCTCTATTCAAGCTATTTAATGCGAGAAACACGTCATGTGGTGTTTTCAGCACTCCACAGTGCGTATGATATGCAGAACCGGCGATATCTTGATTTTCGTGGTGTTTCCAGCTGAGATATGCATTTTCTGCGATAATGTTGGTGTTTCATCTATGAGAAGTATGCAGAATCATCTAGATCGCTCGTTTCGAGCTATTTACTGCGAAAAAACAAGTTTTCTGGTGTTTTCAACATTCCACAGTGCGTTTGATATGCAGAACCGGCGATATCTTGATTTTCGTGGTGTTTCCAACTGAGATATGCATTTTCCGCGATAAGCTTGGTGAGACCTCTGTCAGAAGTATGCAGAATCTTCGAGAACGCTCATTTCGAGCTACTTAATGCGAGAAACACGTTTTCTGGTGTTTTCAGCACTTCACAGTGCGTTTGATATGCGGAAACTGCGATATCTTCGTTTTCGTGGGGTTTCCAGCTGAGAAATGCATTTTCTGCGATAATCTTGGATATTCTTCTGTGAGAAGTATGCAGAATCACCGAAATCGCAGTTTTCGTGCTATTGAATGCGAAAAACACGATTTATGGTGTTTTCAGCACTCCACAGTGCGTTTGATATGCCGAAGCTGCGATATCTTCGTTTTCGTGGGGTTTCCAGCTGAGATATGCATTTTCTACGATAATCTTGGATATTCTTCTGTGAGAAGTTTGCAGAAACACAGAAATCGATCTATTCGAGCTATTTAATGCGAGAAACACGTTTTCTGGTGTTTTCAACATTCCACAGTGCGTTTGATATGCAGAACCGGCGATATCTTGATTTTCGTGGTGTTTCCAGCTGAGATATGCATTTTCCGCGATAAGCTTGGTGAGACCTCTGTCAGAAGTATGCAGAATCTTCGAGAACGCTCATTTCGAGCTACTTAATGCGAGAAACACGTTTTCTGGTGTTTTCAGCACTTCACAGTGCGTTTGATATGCGGAAACTGCGATATTTTCGTTTTCGTGGGGTTTCCAGCTGAGATATGCATTTCCTACGATAATCTTGGATATTCTTCTGTGAGAAGTTTGCAGAATCACAGAAATCGATCTATTCGAGCTATTTAATGCGAGAAACACGTTATCTGGTTGTTTTCAACACTCCACAGTGCGTTTGATATGCAGAACCGGCGACATCTTGATTTTCGTGATGTTTCTAGCTGAGATATGCATTTTCTGCGATAATATTGTTGAGACTTCAGTCAGAAGTATGCAGAATCATCTAGATCGCTCGTTTCGAGCTATTTAATGCGAAAAAAACAAGTTTTCTGGTGTTTTGACCACGCCACAGTGCGTTTGATATGTAGAGCCGCCGATAACTTGGTTTTCGTGGCGTTTCCAGCTGAAATATGCATTTTCTGCGATAATCTTGGTGAGTCTTCTGTCAGAAGTATCCAGAATCATCTAGATCGCTCTTTTCGAGCTATTTAATGCGAGAAACACGTTTTCTGGTGTATTCACCACTCCACAGTAAGTTTGATATGCAGAACAGGCGACATCGTCGTTTTCGTCGGGTTTCAAGCTGAGATATGCATTTTCTGCGATTATATTGGTGAGACTTCAGTCAGAAGTATGCAGAATCATCTAGATCGCTCGTCTCGAGCTAGTTAATGCGAGAAAAACGTTTTCTGGTGTTTTCACCACTCCACAGTGCGTCTGATATGCAGAACCGGCGATATCTTGGTTTTCGTGGGGTTTCCAGCTGAGATATGCATTTTCTGCGATAATCTTGGTGAGACTTCTGTCCGAAGTATGCTTAATCATCGAGATCGCTCGTTTCGTGCTATTTAATGCGAGAAACACGTTATCTGGTGTTTTCACCACTCCACAGTGCGTTTGATATGCAGAACAGTAGATATCTTGGTTTTCGTGGGATTTGCATTTGAGATATGCATTTTCTGCGATAATCTTGGTGAGACTTCTGTCCGAAGTATGCAGAATCATCAAGATCGCACTTTTCGAGATATTTAATGCGAGCAACACGTTATCTGGTGTTTTCACCACTCCACAGTGTGTTTGATATGCAGAACCGGCGATATCTTGATTTTCGTGGAGATTCCAGCTGAGATATGCATTTTCTGCGATAATCTTGGTGAGACTTCTGTCCGAAGTATGCCGAATCATCGAGATCGCACTATTCGAGCTATTTTATGCGAGAAACACGTTATTAGGTGTTTTCACCACTCCACAGAGCGTTTGATATGTAGAGCCGCCGATAACTTCGTTTTCGTGGGGTTTCCAGCTGAAGTATGCATTTTCTACGATAATCTTGGTGAGAATCAGTCAGAAGAATGCAGAATCATCGATATCGCTCTTTTCGAGCTATTTAATGCGAGAAACACGTAATCTGGTGTATTGACCACTCCACAGTGCGTTAGATATGCAGAGCCCGAGATATCTTGGTTTTCGTGAGGTTTCATGCTGAGATATGCATTTTCTGCGGCAATCTTGGTGAGACCTCTGTCCGAAGTATGCAGAATCATCGATATCGCTCTTTTCGAGCTATTGAATGCGAGAAACACGTTATCTGGTGTTCACCTCTCCACAGTGCGTATGATATGCATAACCGGCGATATCTTGGTTTTCGTGGGGTTTCAAGCTCAGAGATGCATTTTCTGCGATAATCTTGGTGAGACTTCTGTCCGTAGTATGCAGAATCATCGAGATCGCTCTTTTCGAGCTATTTAATGCGAGAAACACGTTATCTGGTGTTTACACCACTCCACAGTGCGATTGATATGCAGAACCAGCGATATCTTGGTTTTCGTGGGGTTTCAAGCTCAGATATGCATTTTCTGCGATAATCTTGGTGAGACTTCTGTCCGAAGTATGCCGAATCATCGAGATCGCACTATTCGAGCTATTTTATGCAAGAAACACGTTATCTGGTGTTTACACCACTCCACAGTGCGATTGATATGCAGAACCAGCGATATCTTGGTTTTCGTGGGGTTTCAAGCTCAGATATGCATTTTCTGCGATAATCTTGGTGAGACTTCTGTCCGAAGTATGCCGAATCATCGAGATCGCACTATTCGAGCTATTTTATGCGAGAAACACGTTATTTGGTGTTTTCACCACTCCACAGTGCGTTTGATATGTAGAGCCGCCGATAACTTCGTTTTCGTGGGGTTTCCAGCTGAAGTATGCATTTTCTACGATAATCTTGGTGAGAATCAGTCAGAAGAATGCAGAATCATCGAGATCGCTCTTTTCGAGCTATTTAATGCGAGAAACACGTAATCTGGTGTATTGACCACTCCACAGTGCGTCTGTTATGCAGAACCGGCGACATCTTGATATTCGTGAGGTTTCAAGCTGAGAAATGCATTTTCAACGATAATATTGGTGAGACTTCAGTCAGAAGTATACAGAATCATCTAGATCGCTCGTTCCTAGCTACTTAACGCGAGAAACACGTTATCTGGTGTTCACCTCTCCACAGTGCGTATGATATGCATAACCGGCGATATCTTGGTTTTCGTGGGGTTTCAAGCTCAGAGATGCATTTTCTGCGATAATCTTGGTGAGACTTCTGTCCGTAGTAAGCAGAATCATCGAGATCGCTCTTTTCGAGCTATTTAATGCGAGAAACACGTTATCTGGTGTTTACACCACTCCACAGTGCGATTGATATGCAGAACCAGCGATATCTTGGTTTTCGTGGGGTTTCAAGCTCAGATATGCATTTTCTGCGATAATCTTGGTGAGACTTCTGTCCGAAGTATGCCGAATCATCGAGATCGCACTATTCGAGCTATTTTATGCGAGAAACACGTTATTTGGTGTTTTCACCACTCCACAGTGCGTTAGATATGCAGAGCCCGAGATATCTTGGTTTTCGTGAGGTTTCATGCTGAGATATGCATTTTCTGCGGCAATCTTGGTGAGACCTCTGTCCGAAGTATGCAGAATCATCGATATCGCTCTTTTCGAGCTATTGAATGCGAGAAACACGTTATCTGGTGTTTTGACCACTACACAGTGCGTTTGATATGCAGAACCGGCGATATCTTGGTTTTCGTGGCGTTTCAAGCTGAGATATGCATGTTTTACGATAATCTTGGTGAGACTTCTGTCCGAAGTATGCTTAATCATCGAGATCGCTCTATTCGAGCTATTTAATGCGAGAAACACGTCATGTGGTGTTTTCAGCACTCCACAGTGCGTTTTATATGCAGAACCGACGATATCTTGGTTTTCGTGGGGTTTCAAGCTCAGATCTGCATTTTCAGCGATAATCTTGGTGAGACTTCTGTCTGAAATATGCAGAATCATCGAGATCGCACTTTTCGAGCTATTTAATGCGAGAACACGTTACCTGGTGTTTTCACCACTCCACAGTTGGTTTGATATGCAGAACCGGAAATATCTTGGTTTTCGTGGGGTTTCAAGCTGAGATATGCATTTTCTGCGATAATCTTGGTGAGACTTCTGTCCGAAGTATGCTTAATCATCGAGATCGCTCGTTTCGAGCTATTTAATGCGAGAAACACGTTATCTGGTGTTTTCACCACTCCACAGTGCGTATGATATGCAGAACCGACGATATCTTGGTTTTCGTGGGGTTTCAAGCTCAGATATGCATTTTCAGCGATAATCTTGGTGAGACTTCTGTCCGAAGTATGCTTAAACATCGAGATCGCTCTATTCGAGCTATTTAATGCGAGAAACACGTCATGTGGTGTTTTCAGCACTCCACAGTGCGTATGATATGCAGAACCGACGATATCTTGGTTTTCGTGGGGGTTCAAGCTCAGATATGCATTTTCTGCGATGATCTTGGTGAGACTTCTGTCCGAAGTATGCTTAATCATCGAGATCGCACTTTTCGAGCTATTTAATGCGAGAACACGTTAGTTGGTGTTTTCACCACTCCACAGTTGGTTTGATATGCAGAACCGGAGATATCTTGGTTTTCGTGGGGTTTCAAGCTGAGATATGCATTTTCTGCGATAATCTTGGTGAGACTTCTGTCCGAAGTACGCTTAATCATCAAGATCGCTCGTTTCGAGCTATTTAATGCAAGAAACACGTTATCTGGTGTTTTGACCACTCCACAGGGCGTTTGATGTGCAGAACCGGCGATATCTTGGTTTTCGTGGGGTTTCCAGCTGAAATATGCATTTTCTGCGATAATCTTGGTGTTTCATCTATGAGAAGTATGCTGAATCATCCAGAACGCTCTTTTCGAGCTAGTTAATGCGAGTAACACGTTTTCTGGTGTTTTCACCTCACCACAGTGCGTTTGATATGCAGAACCGGCGACATCTTGGTTTTCGTCGGGCTTCAAGCTGAGATATGCATTTTCTGCGATAATATTGGTGAGACTTCAATCAGAAATATGCAGAATCATCAAGATCGCTCGTTTCTAGCTATTTAATGCAAGAAACACGTTTTCTGGGGTTTTCACCACTCCACAGTTCGTTGGATATGCAGAACAGTAGATATCTTGGTTTTCGTGGGGTTTCAAGCTCAGATATGCATTTTATGCGATAATCTTGGTGAGACTTCTGTCCGAAGTATGCAGAGTCATCGAGATCGTACTTTTCGAGCTATTTAATGCGAGAAACACGTTTTCTGGGGTTTTCACCACTCCACAGTTCGTTGGATATGCAGAACAGGAGATATCTTGGTTTTCGTGGGGTTTCTAGCAGAGATATGCATTTTCTGCGATAATCATGGTGAGACATCTGTTAGTAGTATGCAGAATCATCGAGATCGCTCTTTTCGACCTATTTAATGCGAGCAAGCACGTTATCTGGTGTTTTCACCACTCCACAGTGCGTTTGATATGCAGAACCGGCAATGTTTGGTTTTCGTCGGGTTTCAAGCTGAGATATGCATTTTCTGCGATAATCATGGTGAGACTTCTGTCCGAAGTATGCTTATTCATCGAGATCGCTCTATTCGAGCTATTTAATGCGAGAAACACGTTTTCTGGGGTTTTCACCACTCCACAGTTCGTTGGATATGCAGAACAGTAGATATCTTGGTTTTCGTGGGATTTCAATCTGAGATATGCATTTTCTGCGATAATCATGGTGAGACTTCTGTCCGAAGTATGCAGAATCATCGAGATCGCACTTTTCGAGTTACTTAATGCGAGAAACACGTTTTCTGGTGTTTTCACCACTCCACAGTACGTTTGATGTGCAGAACCGGCGACATCTTGATATTCGTGAGGTTTCAAGCTGAGAAATGCATTTTCAACGATAATATTGGTGAGACTTCAGTCAGAAGTATACAGAATCATCTAGATCGCTCGTTCCTAGCTACTTAACGCGAGAAACACGTTATCTGGTGTTTTCACCTCTCCACAGTGCGTATGATATGCATAACCGGCGATATCTTGGTTTTCGTGGGGTTTCAAGCTCAGAGATGCATTTTCTGCGATAATCTTGGTGAGACTTCTGTCCGTAATATGCAGAATCATCGAGATCGCTCGTTTCGAGCTATTTAATGCGAAAAAACAAGTTTTCTGGTGTTTTGACCACTCCACAGTGCGTTTGATATGTAGAGCCGCCGATAACTTCCTTTTCGTGGGGTTTCCAGCTGAAGTATGCATTTTCTACGATAATCTTGGTGAGAATCAGTCAGAAGAATGCAGAATCATCGAGATCGCTCTTTTCGAGCTATTTAATGCGAGAAACACGTTATCTGGTGTATTGACCACTCCACAGTGCGTCTGTTATGCAGAACCGGCGACATCTTGATATTCGTGAGGTTTCAAGCTGAGAAATGCATTTTCAACGATAATATTGGTGAGACTTCAGTCAGAAGTATACAGAATCATCTAGATCGCTCGTTCCTAGCTACTTAACGCGAGATACACGTTATCTGGTGTTCACCTCTCCACAGTGCGTATGATATGCATAACCGGCGATATCTTGGTTTTCGTGGGGTTTCAAGCTCAGAGATGCATTTTCTGCGATAATCTTGGTGAGACTTCTGTCCGTAGTATGCAGAATCATCGAGATCGCTCTTTTCGAGCTATTTAATGCGAGAAACACGTTATCTGGTGTTTACACCACTCCACAGTGCGATTGATATGCAGAACCAGCGATATCTTGGTTTTCGTGGGGTTTCAAGCTCAGATATGCATTTTCTGCGATAATCTTGGTGAGACTTCTGTCCGAAGTATGCCGAATCATCGAGATCGCACTATTCGAGCTATTTTATGCGAGAAACACGTTATTTGGTGTTTTCACCACTCCACAGTGCGTTTGATATGTAGAGCCGCCGATAACTTCGTTTTCGTGGGGTTTCCAGCTGAAGTATGCATTTTCTACGATAATCTTGGTGAGAATCAGTCAGAAGAATGCAGAATCATCAAGATCGCTCTTTTCGAGCTATTTAATGCGAGAAACACGTAATCTGGTGTATTGACCACTCCACAGTGCGTTAGATATGCAGAGCCCGAGATATCTTGGTTTTCGTGAGGTTTCATGCTGAGATATGCATTTTCTGCGGCAATCTTGGTGAGACCTCTGTCCGAAGTATGCAGAATCATCGATATCGCTCTTTTCGAGCTATTTAATGCGAGAAACACGTTATCTGGTGTTTTGACCACTACACAGTGCGTTTGATATGCAGAACCGGCGATATCTTGGTTTTCGTGGCGTTTCAAGCTGAGATATGCATGTTTTACGATAATCTTGGTGAGACTTCTGTCCGAAGTATGCTTAATCATCGAGATCGCTCTATTCGAGCTATTTAATGCGAGAAACACGTCATGTGGTGTTTTCAGCACTCCACAGTGCGTTTTATATGCAGAACCGACGATATCTTGGTTTTCGTGGGGTTTCAAGCTCAGATATGCATTTTCTGCGATAATCTTGGTGAGACTTCTGTCCGAAGTATGCTTAATCATCGAGATCGCACTTTTCGAGCTATTTAATGCGAGAACACGTTAGCTGGTGTTTTCACCACTCCACAGTTGGTTTGATGTGCAGAACCGGCGACATCTTGGTTTTCGTCGGGCTTCAAGCTGAGATATGCATTTTCTGCGATAATATTGGTGAGACTTCAATCAGAAGTATGCAGAATCATCAAGATCGCTCGTTTCGAGCTATTTAATGCAAGAAACACGTTATCTGGTGTTTTGACCACTCCACAGGGCGTTTGATGTGCAGAACCGGCGATATCTTGGTTTTCGTGGGGTTTCCAGCTGAAATATGCATTTTCTGCGATAATCTTGGTGTTTCATCTATGAGAAGTATGCAGAATCATCCAGAACGCTCTTTTCGAGCTAGTTAATGCGAGTAACACGTTTTCTGGTGTTTTCACCTCACCACAGTGCGTTTGATATGCAGAACCGGCGACATCTTGGTTTTCGTCGGGCTTCAAGCTGAGATATGCATTTTCTGCGATAATATTGGTGAGACTTCAATCAGAAATATGCAGAATCATCAAGATCGCTCGTTTCGAGCTATTTAATGCAAGAAACACGTTTTCTGGGGTTTTCACCACTCCACAGTTCGTTGGATATGCAGAACAGTAGATATCTTGGTTTTCGTGGGGTTTCAAGCTCAGATATGCATTTTATGCGATAATCTTGGTGAGACTTCTGTCCGAAGTATGCAGAGTCATCGAGATCGTACTTTTCGAGCTATTTAATGCGAGAAACACGTTTTCTGGGGTTTTCACCACTCCACAGTTCGTTGGATATGCAGAACAGGAGATATCTTGGTTTTCGTGGGGTTTCTAGCAGAGATATGCATTTTCTGCGATAATCATGGTGAGACATCTGTTAGTAGTATGCAGAATCATCGAGATAGCTCTTTTCGACCTATTTAATGCGAGCAAGCACGTTATCTGGTGTTTTCACCACTCCACAGTGCGTTTGATATGCAGAACCGGCAATGTTTGGTTTTCGTCGGGTTTCAAGCTGAGATATGCATTTTCTGCGATAATCATGGTGAGACTTCTGTCCGAAGTATGCTTATTCATCGAGATCGCTCTATTCGAGCTATTTAATGCGAGAAACACGTTTTCTGGGGTTTTCACCACTCCACAGTTCGTTGGATATGCAGAACAGTAGATATCTTGGTTTTCGTGGGATTTCAATCTGAGATATGCATTTTCTGCGATAATCATGGTGAGACTTCTGTCCGAAGTATGCAGAATCATCGAGATCGCACTTTTCGAGTTACTTAATGCGAGAAACACGTTTTCTGGTGTTTTCACCACTCCACAGTACGTTTGATGTGCAGAACCGGCGACATCTTGATATTCGTGAGGTTTCAAGCTGAGAAATGCATTTTCAACGATAATATTGGTGAGACTTCAGTCAGAAGTATACAGAATCATCTAGATCGCTCGTTCCTAGCTACTTAACGCGAGAAACACGTTATCTGGTGTTTTCACCTCTCCACAGTGCGTATGATATGCATAACCGGCGACATCTTGATTTTCGTGATGTTTCTAGCTGAGATATGCATTTTCTGCGATAATATTGTTGAGACTTCAGTCAGAAGTATGCAGAATCATCTAGATCGCTCGTCTCGAGCTAGTTAATGCGAGAAAAACGTTTTCTGGTGTTTTCACCACTCCACAGTGCGTCTGATATGCAGAACCGGCGATATCTTGGTTTTCGTGGGGTTTCCAGCTGAGATATGCATTTTCTGCGATAATCTTGGTGAGACTTCTGTCCGAAGTATGCTTAATCATCGAGATCGCTCGTTTCGTGCTATTTAATGCGAGAAACACGTTATCTGGTGTTTTCACCACTCCACAGTGCGTTTGATATGCAGAACAGTAGATATCTTGGTTTTCGTGGGATTTGCATTTGAGATATGCATTTTCTGCGATAATCTTGGTGAGACTTCTGTCCGAAGTATGCAGAATCATCAAGATCGCACTTTTCAAGATATTTAATGCGAGCAACACGTTATCTGGTGTTTTCACCACTCCACAGTGTGTTTGATATGCAGAACCGGCGATATCTTGATTTTCGTGGAGATTCCAGCTGAGATATGCATTTTCTGCGATAATCTTGGTGAGACTTCAGTTAGAAGTATGCAGAATCATCTAGATCGCTCGTCTCGAGCTAGTTAATGCGAGAAAAACGTTTTCTGGTGTTTTCTCCACTCCACAGTGCGTTTGATATGTAGAGCCGCCGATAACTAGGTTTTCGTGGGGTTTCCAGCTGAAATATGCATTTTCTGCGATAATCTTGGTGAGACTTCAGTCAGAAGTATGCAGAATCATCTAGATCGCTCGTTTAGAGCTACTTAATGCGAAAAAACAAGTTTTCTGGTGTTTTTACCACTCCACAGTGCGTTTGATATGTAGAGCCGCCGATAACTAGGTTTTCGTGGGGTTTCCAGCTGAAATATGCATTTTCTGCGATAATCTTGGTGTTTCACCTATGAGAAGTATGCAGAATCATCGAGAACTCTCTTTTCGAGCTATTTAATGCGAAAAGCAAGTTTTCTGGTGTTTTGACCACTCCACAGTGCGTTTGATATGTAGAGCCACCGATAACTTGGTTTTCGTGGGGTTTCCAGCTGAAATATGCATTTTCTGCGATAATCTTGGTGTTTCATCTATGAGAAGTATGCAGATTCATCGAGAACTCTCTTTTCGAGCAATTTAATGCGAAAAGCAAGTTTTCTGGTGTTTTGACCACTCCACAGTGCGTTTGATATGTAGAGCCGCCGATAACTTGGTTTTCGTGGTGTTTCCAGCTGAGATATGCATTTTGTGCGATAATCTTGGTGTTTCATCTATGAGAAGTATGCAGGATCATCTAGATCGCTCGTTTCGAGCTATTTAATGCGATAAAACAAGTTTTCTGGTGTTTTGACCACTCCACAGTGCGTTTGATGTGTAGAGCCGCCGATAACTTGGTTTTCGTGGTGTTTCCAGCTGAGACATGCATTTTCTCTGATAATCTTTGTGTTTCATCTATGAGAAGTATGCAGAATCATCGAGAACTCTCTTTTCGAGCTATTTAATGCGAAAAAACAAGTTTTCTGGTGTTTTCACCACTCCACAGTGCGTCTGATATGCAGAACCGGCGATATCTTGATTTTCGTGGTGTTTCCAGCTGAGATATGCATTTTCTGCGATAATGTTGGTGTTTCATCTATGAGAAGTATGCAGAATCATCTAGATCGCTCGTTTCGAGCTATTTACTGCGAAAAAACAAGTTTTCTGGTGTTTTCAACATTCCACAGTGCATTTGATATGCAGAACCGGCGATATCTTGATTTTCGTGGTGTTTCCAGCTGAGATATGCATTTTCCGCGATAAGCTTGGTGAGACCTCTGTCAGAAGTATGCAGAATCTTCGAGAACGCTCATTTCGAGCTACTTAATGCGAGAAACACGTTTTCTGGTGTTTTCAGCACTTCACAGTGCGTTTGATATGCGGAAACTGCGATATCTTCGTTTTCGTGGGGTTTCCAGCTGAGAAATGCATTTTCTGCGATAATCTTGGATATTCTTCTGTGAGAAGTATGCAGATTCACCGAAATCGCAGTTTTCGTGCTATTGAATGCGAAAAACACGATTTATGGTGTTTTCAGCACTCCACAGTGCGTTTGATATGCCGAAGCTGCGATATCTTCGTTTTCGTGGGGTTTCCAGCTGAGATATGCATTTTCTACGATAATCTTGGATATTCTTCTGTGAGAAGTTTGCAGAATCACAGAAATCGATCTATTCGAGCTATTTAATGCGAGAAACACGTTTTCTGGTGTTTTCAACATTCCACAGTGCGTTTGATATGCAGAACCGGCGATATCTTGATTTTCGTGGTGTTTCCAGCTGAGATATGCATTTTCCGCGATAAGCTTGGTGAGACCTCTGTCAGAAGTATGCAGAATCTTCGAGAACGCTCATTTCGAGCTACTTAATGCGAGAAACACGTTTTCTGGTGTTTTCAGCACTTCACAGTGCGTTTGATATGCGGAAACTGCGATATTTTCGTTTTCGTGGGGATTCCAGCTGAGACATGCATTTTCTGCGATAATCTTGGATATTCGTCTGTGAGAAGTATGCAGAATCACCGAAATCGCAGTTTTCGTGCAATTGAATGCGAAAAACACGATTTATGGTGTTTTCAGCACTCCACAGTGCGTTTGATATGCCGAAGCTGCGATATCTTCGTTTTCGTGGGGTTTCCAGCTGAGATATGCATTTCCTACGATAATCTTGGATATTCTTCTGTGAGAAGTTTGCAGAATCACAGAAATCGATCTATTCGAGCTATTTAATGCGAGAAACACGTTATCTGGTTGTTTTCAACACTCCACAGTGCGTTTGATATGCAGAACCGGCGACATCTTGATTTTCGTGATGTTTCTAGCTGAGATATGCATTTTCTGCGATAATATTGTTGAGACTTCAGTCAGAAGTATGCAGAATCATCTAGATCGCTCGTCTCGAGCTAGTTAATGCGAGAAAAACGTTTTCTGGTGTTTTCACCACTCCACAGTGCGTCTGATATGCAGAACCGGCGATATCTTGGTTTTCGTGGGGTTTCCAGCTGAGATATGCATTTTCTGCGATAATCTTGGTGAGACTTCTGTCCGAAGTATGCTTAATCATCGAGATCGCTCGTTTCGTGCTATTTAATGCGAGAAACACGTTATCTGGTGTTTTCACCACTCCACAGTGCGTTTGATATGCAGAACAGTAGATATCTTGGTTTTCGTGGGATTAGCATTTGAGATATGCATTTTCTGCGATAATCTTGGTGAGACTTCTGTCCGAAGTATGCAGAATCATCAAGATCGCACTTTTCGAGATATTTAATGCGAGCAACACGTTATCTGGTGTTTTCACCACTCCACAGTGTGTTTGATATGCAGAACCGGCGATATCTTGATTTTCGTGGAGATTCCAGCTGAGATATGCATTTTCTGCGATAATCTTGGTGAGACTTCAGTTAGAAGTATGCAGAATCATCTAGATCGCTCGTCTCGAGCTAGTTAATGCGAGAAAAACGTTTTCTGGTGTTTTCTCCACTCCACAGTGCGTCTGATATGCAGAACCGGCGATATCTTGGTTTTTGTGGGGTTTCAAGCTGAGATATGCATTTTTTACGATAATATTGGTGAGACTTCAATCAGAAGTATGCAGAATCATCAAGATCGCTCGTTTCGAGCTATTTAATGCAAGAAACACGTTTTCTGGGGTTTTCACCACTCCACAGTTCGTTGGATATGCAGAACAGTAGATATCTTGGTTTTCGTGGGATTTGAATCTGAGATATGCATTTTCTGCGATAATCTTGGTGAGACTTCAGTCAGAAGTTTGCAGAATCATCTAGATCGCTCGTTCCGAGCTATTTAATGCGAAAAAAGAAGTTTTCTGGTGTTTTCAACATTCCACAGTGCGTTTGATATGCAGAACCGGCGATATCTTGATTTTCGTGGTGTTTCCAGCTGAGATATGCATTTTCTGCGATAATCATGGTGAGACTTTTGTCCGAAGTATGCAGAATCATCGAGATCGCACTTTTCGAGTTACTTAATGCGAGAAACACGTTTTCTGGTGTTTTCACCACTCCACAGTACGTTTGATGTGCAGAACCGGCGACATCTTGGTTTTCGTCGGGCTTCAAGCTGAGATATGCATTTTCTGCGATAATATTGGTGAGACTTCTGTCCAAAGTATGCAGAATCATCGATATCGCTCTTTTCGAGCTATTTAATGCGAGAAACACGTCATCTGGTGTTTTGACCACTCCACAGTGCGTTTGATATGTAGAGCCGCCGATAACTTGGTTTTCGAGGGGTTTCCAGCTGAGATATGCATTTTGTGCGATAATCTTGGTGTTTCATCTATGAGAAGTATGCAGGATCATCTAGATCGCTCGGTTCGAGCTATTTAATGCGAAAAAACAAGTTTTCTGGTGTTTTCAACATTCCACAGTGCGTTTGATATGCAGAACCGGCGATATCTTCATTTTCGTGGGGTTTCCAGCTGAAATATGCATTTTCTGCGATAATCTTGGTGAGACTTCAGTCAGAAGTATGCAGAATCATCTAGATCGCTCGTTTAGAGCTACTTAATGCGAAAAACAAGTTTTCTGGTGTTTTTACCACTCCACAGTGCGTTTGATATGTAGAGCCGCCGATAACTAGGTTTTCGTGGGGTTTCCAGCTGAAATATGCATTTTCTGCGATAATCTTGGTGTTTCACCTATGAGAAGTATGCAGAATCATCGAGAACTCTCTTTTCGAGCTATTTAATGCGAAAAGCAAGTTTTCTGGTGTTTTGACCACTCCACAGTGCGTTTGATATGTAGAGCCACCGATAACTTGGTTTTCGTGGGGTTTCCAGCTGAAATATGCATTTTCTGCGATAATCTTGGTGTTTCACCTATGAGAAGTATGCAGAATCATCGAGAACTCTCTTTTCGAGCTATTTAATGCGAAAAGCAAGTTTTCTGGTGTTTTGACCACTCCACAGTGCGTTTGATATGTAGAGCCGCCGATAAATTGGTTTTCGTGGTGTTTCCAGCTGAGATATGCATTTTGTGCGATAATCTTGGTGTTTCATCTATGAGAAGTATGCAGGATCATCTAGATCGCTCGTTTCGAGCTATTTAATGCGATAAAACAAGTTTTCTGGTGTTTTGACCACTCCACAGTGCGTTTGATGTGTAGAGCCGCCGATAACTTGGTTTTCGTGGTGTTTCCGGCTGAGACATGCATTTTCTCTGATAATCTTTGTGTTTCATCTATGAGAAGTATGCAGAATCATCGAGAACGCTCATTTCGAGCTACTTAATGCGAGAAACACGTTTTCTGGTGTTTTCAGCACTTCACAGTGCGTTTGATATGCCGAAGCTGCGATATCTTCGTTTTCGTGGGGTTTCCAGCTGAGATATGCATTTTCTACGATAATCTTGGATATTCTTCTGTGAGAAGTTTGCAGAATCACAGAAATCGATCTATTCGAGCTATTTAATGCGAGAAACACGTTTTCTGGTGTTTTCAACATTCCACAGTGCGTTTGATATGCAGAACCGGCGATATCTTGATTTTCGTGGTGTTTCCAGCTGAGATATGCATTTTCCGCGATAAGCTTGGTGAGACCTCTGTCAGAAGTATGCAGAATCTTCGAGAACGCTCATTTCGAGCTACTTAATGCGAGAAACACGTTTTCTGGTGTTTTCAGCACTTCAGAGTGCGTTTGATATGTAGAGCCGCCGATAACTTGGTTTTCGTGGGGTTTCCAGCTGAAATATGCATTTTCTGCGATAATCTTGGTGAGTCTTCTGTCAGAAGTATCCAGAATCATCTAGATCGCTCTTTTCGAGCTATTTAATGCGAAAAAAACAAGTTTTCTGGTGTTTTGACCACGCCACAGTGCGTTTGATATGTAGAGCCGCCGATAACTTGGTTTTCGTGGGGTTTCCAGCTGAAATATGCATTTTCTGCGATAATCTTGGTGAGTCTTCTGTCAGAAGTATCCAGAATCATCTAGATCGCTCTTTTCGAGCTATTTAATGCGAGAAACACGTTTTCTGGTGTATTCACCACTCCACAGTAAGTTTGATATGCAGAACAGGCGACATCGTCGTTTTCGTCGGGTTTCAAGCTGAGATATGCATTTTCTGCGATTATATTGGTGAGACTTCAGTCAGAAGTATGCAGAATCATCTAGATCGCTCGTCTCGAGCTAGTTAATGCGAGAAAAACGTTTTCTGGTGTTTTCACCACTCCACAGTGCGTCTGATATGCAGAACCGGCGATATCTTGGTTTTCGTTGGGTTTCCAGCTGAGATATGCATTTTCTGCGATAATCTTGGTGAGGCTTCTGTCCGAAGTATGCTTAATCATCGAGATCGCTCGTTTCAAGCTATTTAATGCGAAAAAACAAGTTTTCTGGTGTTTTGACCACTCCACAGTGCGTTTAATATGTAGAGCCGCCGATAACTTGGTTTTCGTGGGGTTTCCAGCTGAAATATGCATTTTCTGCGATAATCTTGGTGTTTCATCTATGAGAAGTATGCAGAATCATCGAGAACGCTCGTTTCGAGCTACTTAATGCGAGAAACACGTTATCTGGTGTTTTCACCACTCCACAGTGCGTTTGATATGCAGAACCGGCAACATCTTGATTTTCGTGAGGTTTCGAGCTGAGATATGCATTTTCTGCGATAATATTGGTGAGACTTCAGTCAGAAGTATGCAGAATCATCTAGATCGCTCTTTTCGAGCTATTTAATGCGAAAAAACAAGTTTTCTGGTGTTTTCAACATTCCACAGTGCGTTTGATATGCAGAACCGGCGATATCTTGATTTTCGTGGTTTTTCCAGCTAAGATATGCATTTTCTGCGATAATCTTGGTGAGACTTCAGTCAGAAGTATGCAGAATCATCTAGATCGCTCGTTGAGAGCTATTTAATGCGAAAAAACAAGTTTTCTGGTGTTTTCACCACTCCATAGTGCGTTTGATATGCAGAACCGGCGACATCGTGATTTTCGTGAGGTTTCCACCTGAGATATGCATTTTCTGCGATAATATTGGTGAGACTTCAGTCAGAAGTATGCAGAATCATCTAGATCGCTCGTTTCGGGCTATTTAATGCGAGAAACACGTTTTCTGGTGTATTCACCACTCCACAGTACGTTAGACATGCAGAACCGGAGATATCTTCGTTTCGGTCGGGTTTCAAGCTGAGATATGCATTTTCTGCGATAATCTTGGTGAGTGTTCTGTCAGAAGTATGCAGAATCATCCAGATCGCTCTTTTCGAGCTATTTAATGCGAGAAAAACGTTTTCTGGTGTTTTCACCACTCCACAGTGCGTCTGATATGCAGAACCGGCGATATCTTGGTTTTCGTGGGGTTTCCAGCTGAGATATGCATTTTCTGCGATAATCTTGGTGAGACTTCTGTCCGAAGTATGCTTAATCATCGAGATCGCTCGTTTCGAGCTATTTAATGCGAGAAACACGTTTTCTGGTGTTTTTACCACTCCACAGTGCGTTTGATATGTAGAGCCGCCGATAACTTGGTTTTCGTGGGGTTTCCAGCTGAAATATGCATTTTCTGCGATAATCTTGGTGTTTCATCTATGAGAAGTATGCAGAATCATCGAGAACTCTCTTTTCGAGCTATTTAATGCGAAAAGCAAGTTTTCTGGTGTTTTGACCACTCCACAGTGCGTTTGATATGTAGAGCCGCCGATAACTTGGTTTTCGTGGGGTTTCCAGCTGAAGTATGCATTTTCTGCGATAATATTGGTGAGACTTCTGTCCGAAGAATGCAGAATCATCGACAGCGCTCTTTTCGAGCCATTTAATGCGAGAAACAAGTTTTCTGGGGTTTTCACCACTCCACAGTGCGTTTGATATGCAGAACCGGCGACATCTTGGTTTTTGTGGGGTTTCAAGCTGAGATATGCATTTTCTGTGATAATCTTGGTGAGACTTCTGTCCGAAGTATGCTTAATCATCGAGATAGCTCGTTTCGAGCTATTTAATGCGAGAAACACGTTATCTGGTGTTTTCACCACTCCACAGTGCGTATGATATGCAGAACCGGCGATATCTTGGTTTTCGTGGGGTTTCAAGCTGAGATATGCATTTTCTGCGATAATCTTGGTGAGACTTCTGTCCGAAGTATGCAGAATCATCGAGATCGCTCTTTTCGAGCTATTTAATGCGAGAAACACGTTATCTGGTGTTTTCACCACTCCACAGTTGGTTTGATATGCAGAACCGGCGATATCTTAGTTTTCCTGGGGTTTCAAGCTGAGATATGCATTTTCTGCGATAATCTTGGTGAGACTTCTGTCCGAAGTTTGTTGAAACATCGAGATCGCTCTTTTCGAGCTAGTTAATGCGAGAAAAACCTTATCCGGTGTTTTCACCACTCCACAGTGCGTTTGGTATGCAGAACCAGCGATATCTCGGCTTTCGTGGGGTTTCAAGCTGAGATATGCATTTTTTACGATAATCTTGGTGAGACTTCTGTCCGAAGTATGAAGAATCATCGAGATCGCTCTATTCGGGCTATTTAATGCGAGGAACACGTTTTCTGGGGTTTTCACCACTCCACAGTGCGTTTGATATGCAGAACACAGCGATATCTTGGTTTTCGTGGGGTTTCAATCTGAGATATGCATTTTTTACGATAATTTTGGTGAGACTTCTCTCCGAAGTATGCAGAATCATCGAGATCGCTCGTTTCGAGCTATTTAATGCGAGAAACACGTTATCTGGTGTTTTCACCACTCCACAGTTGGTTTGATATGCAGAACCGGCAATATCTTGGCTTTCGTGGTGTTTCAAGCTGAGATATGCATTTTTTACGATAATCTTGGTGAGACTTCTGTCCGAAGTATGAAGAATCATCGAGATCGCTCTATTCGAGCTATTTAATGCGAGGATCACGTTTTCTGGGGTTTTCACCGCTCCACAGTGCGTTTGATATGCAGAACAGTAGATATGTTGGTTTTCGTGGGGTTTCAAGCTGAGATATGCATTTTCTGGGATAATCTTGTTGAGACTTCTGTCCGAAGTATGCAGAATCATCGAGATCGCACTTTTCGAGCTATTTAATGCGAGAAAAACCTTATACGGTGTTTTCACCACTCCACAGTGCGTTTGATATGCAGAACCAGCGATATCTTGGCTTTCGTGGGGTTTCAAGCTGAGATATGCATTTTTTACGATAATCTTGGTGAAACATCTGTCCGAAGTATGCAGAAACGTCGAGAGCGCTCTTTTCGAGCTATTTAATGCGAGAAACACGTTTTCTGGGGTTTTCACCACTCCACAGTTCGTTGGATATGCAGAACAGTAGATATCTTGGTTTTCGTGGGGTTTCAAGCAGAGATATGCATTTTCTGCGATAATCTTGGTGAGACTTCTGTTAGAAGTATGCAGAATCATCGAGATCGCACTTTTCGGGCTATTTAATGCGAGAAACACGTTATCTGGTGTTTTCACCACTCCACAGTTGGTTTGATATGCAGAACCGGCGATATTTTGGTTTTCGTCGGGTTTCAAGCTGAGATATGCATTTTCTACGATAATCTTGGTGAAACATCTGTCCGAAGTATGCAGAAACATCGAGAGCGCTCTTTTCGAACTATTTAATGCGAGAAACACGTTATCTGGTGTTTTAACCACTCCATAGTGCGTTTGATATGCAGAACAGTAGATATCTTGGTTTTCGTGGGGTTTCAAGCTGAGATATGCATTTTCTGCGATAATCTTGTTGAGACTTCTGTCCGAAGTATGCAGAATCATCGAGATCGCTCGTTTCGAGCTATTTAATGCGAGAAACACGTTATCTGCTGTTTTCACCACTCCACAGTGCGTTGGATATGCAGAACCGGAGATATTTTGGTTTTCGTCGGGTTTCAAGCTGAGATATGCATTTTCTACGATAAGCTTGGTGAGACATCTGTTCGAAGTATGCAGAAACATCGAGATCGCTCTATTCGTGCTATTTAATGCGAGGAACACGTTTTCTGGGGTTTTCACCACTCCACAGTGCGTTTGATATGCAGAACACAGCGATATCTTGGTTTTCGTGGGGTTTCATGCTGAGATATGCATTTTTTACGATAATTTTGGTGAGACTTCTGTCCGAAGTATGCTTAATCATCGAGATCGCTCGTTTCGAGCTATTTAATGCAAGAAACACGTTATCTGGTGTTTTCACCACTCCACAGTGCGTTTGATATGCAGTACCAGCGACATCTTGGTTTTCGTGGGGTTTCAAGCTGAGATATGCATTTTCTGCGATAATCTTGGTGAGACTTCTGTCCGAAGTATGCAGAATCATCGAGATCGCTCGTTTCGAGCTATTTAATGCGAGAAACACGTTATTTGGTGTTTTCACCACTCCACAGTGCGTTGGATATGCAGAACCGGAGATATTTTGGTTTTCGTAGAGTTTCAAGCTGAGATATGCATTTTTTACGATAATCTTGGTGAGACTTCTGTCCGAAGTATGCTTAATCATCGAGATCGCTCTTTTCGAGCTATTTAATGCAAGAAACACGTTATCTGGTGTTTTCACCACTCCACAGTGCGTTTGATATGCAGTACCAGCGATATCTTGGATTTCGTGGGGTTTCAAGCTGAGATATGCATTTTCTGCGATAATCTTGTTGAGACTTCTGTCCGAAGTATGCAGAATCATCGAGATCGCTCGTTTCGAGCGATTTAATGCGAGAAACACGTTATCTGGTATTTTAACCAGTCCACAGTTCTTTGGATATGCAGAACAGGAGATATCTTGGTTTGCGTGGGGTTTCAAGCAGAGATATGCATTTTCTGCGATAATCTTGGTGAGACTTCTGTTAGAAGTATGCAGAATCATCGAGATCGCACTTTTCGAGCTACTTAATGCGAGAAACACGTTATCTGGTGTTTTCACCACTCCACAGTGCGTTTGATATGCAGTACCAGCGACATCTTGGTTTTCGTGGGGTTTCAAGCTGAGATATGCATTTTCTGCGATAATCTTGGTGAGACTTCCGTCCGAAGTATGCAGAATCATCGAGAACGCTCGTTTCGAGCTATTTAATGCGAGAAACACGTTATTTGGTGTTTTCACCAATCCACATTGCGTTGGATATGCAGAACCGGAGATATTTTGGTTTTCGTCGGGTTTCAAGCTGAGATATGCATTTTCTACGATAAGCTTGGTGAGACATCTGTTCGAAGTATGCAGAAACATCGAGATCGCTCTATTCGTGCTATTTAATGCGAGGAACACGTTTTCTGGGGTTTTCACCACTCCACAGTGCGTTTGATATGCAGAACACAGCGATATCTTGGTTTTCGTGGGGTTTCATGCTGAGATATGCATTTTTTACGATAATTTTGGTGAGACTTCTGTCCGAAGTATGCTTAATCATCGAGATCGCTCGTTTCGAGCTATTTAATGCAAGAAACACGTTATCTGGTGTTTTCACCACTCCACAGTGCGTTTGATATGCAGTACCAGCGACATCTTGGTTTTCGTGGGGTTTCAAGCTGAGATATGCATTTTCTGCGATAATCTTGGTGAGACTTCTGTCCGAAGTATGCAGAATCATCGAGATCGCTCGTCTCGAGCTATTTAATGCGAGAAACACGTTATTTGGTGTTTTCACCACTCCACAGTGCGTTGGATATGCAGAACCGGAGATATTTTGGTTTTCGTAGGGTTTCAAGCTGAGATATGCATTTTTTACGATAATCTTGGTGAGACTTCTGTCCGAAGTATGCTTAATCATCGAGATCGCTCTTTTCGAGCTATTTAATGCAAGAAACACGTTATCTGGTGTTTTCACCACTCCACAGTGCGTTTGATATGCAGTACCAGCGATATCTTGGATTTCGTGGGGTTTCAAGCTGAGATATGCATTTTCTGCGATAATCTTGTTGAGACTTCTGTCCGAAGTATGCAGAATCATCGAGATCGCTCGTTTCGAGCGATTTAATGCGAGAAACACGTTATCTGGTATTTTAACCAGTCCACAGTTCTTTGGATATGCAGAACAGGAGATATCATGGTTTGCGTGGGGTTTCAAGCAGAGATATGCATTTTCTGCGATAATCTTGGTGAGACTTCTGTTAGAAGTATGCAGAATCATCGAGATCGCACTTTTCGAGCTACTTAATGCGAGAAACACGTTATCTGGTGTTTTCACCACTCCACAGTGCGTTTGATATGCAGAACCGGCGATATCTTGGTTTTCGTGGGGTTTGAAGCTGAGATATGCATTTTCTACAATAATCTTGAAGAGACTTGTTTCAGAAGTATGCAGGATCTTCGAGAACGCTCTTTTCGAGCTACTTAATATGAGAAACACGTTTTCTGGTGTTTTCACCACTCCACAGTTCGTTTGATATGCAGAACCGGCGACATCTTGGTTTTCGTGGGGTTTCAAGCTGAGATATGCATTTTCTGCGATAATCTTGGTGAGACTTCTGTCCGAAGTATGCAGAATCATCGAGATCGCTCTTTTCGAGCTATTTAATGCAAGATACACGTTATCTGGTGTTTTCACCACTCCACAGTGCGTTTGATATGCAGTACCAGCGACATCTTGGTTTTCGTGGGGTTTCAAGCTGAGATATGCATTTTCTGCGATAATCTTGGTGAGACTTCTGTACGAAGTATGCAGGATCATCGAGATCGCTCGTTTCGAGCTATTTAATGCGAGAAACACGTTATTTGGAGTTTTCACCACTCCACAGTGCGTTGGATATGCAGAACCGGAGATATTTTGGTTTTCGTCGGGTTTCAAGCTGAGATATGCATTTTTTACGATAATCTTGGTGAGACTTCTGTCCGAAGTATGCTTAATCATCGAGATCGCTCTTTTCGAGCTATTTAATGCAAGAAACACGTTATCTGGTGTTTTCACCACTCCACAGTGCGTTTGATATGCAGTACCAGCGATATCTTGGTTTTCGTGGGGTTTGAAGCTGAGATATGCATTTTCTACGATAATCTTGGTGAGACTTCTGTCAGAAGTATGCAGAATCATCGAGATCGCACTTTTCGAGCTATTTAATGCGAGAAACACGTTATCTGGTGTTTTCACCCCTCCACAGTGCGTTGGATATGCAGAACCGGAGATATTTTGGTTTTCGTCGGGTTTCAAGCTGAGATATGCATTTTTTACGATAATCTTGGTGAGACTTCTGTCCGAAGTATGCTTAATCATCGAGATCGCTCGTTTCGAGCTATTTAATGCAAGAAACACGTTATCTGGTGTTTACACCACTCCACAGTGCGTTTGATATGCAGTACCAGCGACATCTTGGTTTTCGTGGGGTTTCAAGCTGAGATATTCAGTTTCTACGATAATCTTGAAGAGACTTGTTTCAGAAGTATGCAGGATCTTCGAGAACGCTCTTTTCGAGCTACTTAATATGAGAAACACGTTTTCTGGTGTTTTCACCACTCCACAGTTCGTTTGATATGCAGAACCGGCGACATCTTGGTTTTCGTGGGGTTTCAAGCTGAGATATGCATTTTCTGCGATAATCTTGGTGAGACTTCTGTCCGAAGTATGCAGAATCATCGAGATCGCTCTTTTCGAGCTATTTAATGCAAGAAACACGTTATCTGGTGTTTTCACCGCTCCACAGTGCGTTTGATATGCAGTACCAGCGACATATTGGTTTTCGTGGGGTTTCAAGCTGAGATATGCATTTTCTGCGATAATCTTGGTGAGACTTCTGTACGAAGTATGCAGGATCATCGAGATCGCTCGTTTCGAGCTATTTAATGCGAGAAACACGTTATTTGGTGTTTTCACCACTCCACATTGCGTTGGATATGCAGAACCGGAGATATTTTGGTTTTCGTCGGGTTTCAAGCTGAGATATGCATTTTCTGCGATAATCTTGGTGAGACTTCTGTCCGAAGTATGCAGAATCATCGAGATCGCTCTTTTCGAGCTATTTAATGCAAGAAACACGTTATCTGGTGTTTTCACCACTCCACAGTGCGTTTGATATGCAGAACAGTAGATATCTTGGTTTTCGTGGGGTTTCAAGCTGAGATATGCATTTTCTGCGATAATCTTGTTGAGACTTCTGTCCGAAGTATAAAGAATCATCGAGATCGCTCGTTTCGAGCTATTTAATGCGAGAATCACGTTATCTGGTGTTTTAACCACTCCACAGTGCGTTGGATATGCAGAACCGGAGATATTTTGGTTTTCGTCGGGTTTCAAGCTGAGATATGCATTTTGTACGATAAGCTTGGTGAGACATCTGTCCGAAGTATGCAGAAACATCGGGAGCGATCTTTTCGAGCTATTTAATGCGAGAAACACGTTTTCTGGGGTTTTCACCACTCCACAGTTCTTTGGATATGCAGAACAGGAGATATCTTGGTTTGCGTGGGGTTTCAAGCAGAGATATGCATTTTCTGCGATAATCTTGGTGAGACTTCTGTTAGAAGTATGCAGAATCATCGAGATCGCACTTTTCGAGCTATTTAATGCGAGAAACACGTTATCTGGTGTTTTCACCACTCCACAGTGCGTTTGATATGCAGAACCGGCGATATCTTGGTTTTCGTGGGGTTTCAAGCTGAGATATGCATTTTCTACGATAATCTTGGTGAGACTTCTGTCAGAAGTATGCAGGATCTTCGAGAACGCTCTTTTCGAGCTACTTAATATGAGAAACACGTTTTCTGGTGTTTTCACCACTCCACAGTGCGTTTGATATGCAGAACCGGCGACATCTTGGTTTTCGTGGGGTTTCAAGCTGAGATATGCATTTTCTGCGATAATCTTGGTGAGACTTCTGTCCGAAGTATGCAGAATCATCGAGATCGCTCGTTTCGCGCTATTTAATGCAAGAAACACGTTTTCTGGTGTTTTCACCACTCCACAGTTCGTTTGATATGCAGAACCGGCGACATCTTGGTTTTCGCGGGGTTTCAAGCTGAGATATGCATTTTCTGCGATAATCTTGGTGAGACTTCTGTCCGAAGTATGCAGAATCATCGAGATCGCTCTTTTCGAGCTATTTAATGCAAGAAACACGTTATCTGGTGTTTTCACCACTCCACAGTGCGTTTGATATGCAGTACCAGCGACATCTTGGTTTTCGTGGGGTTTCAAGCTGAGATATGCATTTTCTGCGATAATCTTGGTGAGACTTCTGTACGAAGTATGCAGGATCATCGAGATCGCTCGTTTCGAGCTATTTAATGCGAGAAACACGTTATTTGGTGTTTTCACCACTCCACATTGCGTTGGATATGCAGAAACGGAGATATTTTGGTTTTCGTCGGGTTTCAAGCTGAGATATGCATTTTTTACGATAATCTTGGTGAGACTTCTGTCCGAAGTATGCTTAATCATCGAGATCGCTCGTTTCGAGCTATTTAATGCAAGAAACACGTTATCTGGTGTTTACACCACTCCACAGTGCGTTTGATATGCAGTACCAGCGACATCTTGGTTTTCGTGGGGTTTCAAGCTGAGATATGCATTTTCTGCGATAATCTTGGTGAGACTTCCGTCCGAAGTATGCAGAATCATCGAGATCGCTCGCTTCGAGCTATTTAATGCGAGAAACACGTTATTTGGTGTTTTCACCACTCCACAGTGCGTTGGATATGCAGAACCGGAGATATTTTGGTTTTCGTCGGGTTTCAAGCTGAGATATGCATTTTCTGCGATAATCTTGGTGAGACTTCTGTCCGAAGTATGCAGAATCATCGAGATCGTTCTTTTCGAGCTACTTAATGCAAGAAACACGTTATCTGGTGTTTTCACCACTCCACAGTGCGTTTGATATGCAGTACCAGCGATATCTTGGTTTTCGTGGGGTTTCAAGCTGAGATATGCATTTTCTGCGATAATCTTGGTGAGACTTCTGTCCGAAGTATGCAGAAACATCGACAGCGCTCTTTTCGAGCCATTTAATGCGAGAAACACGTTATCTGGGGTTTTCACCACTCCACAGTTCTTTGCATATGCAGAACAGGAGATATCTTGGGTTGCGTGGGGTTTCAAGCAGAGATATGCATTTTCTGCGTTAATCTTGGTGAGACTTCTGTTAGAAGTATGCAGAATCATCGAGATCGCACTTTTCGAGCTATTTAATGCGAGAAACACGTTATCTGGTGTTTTCACCACTCCACAGTGCGTTTGATATGCAGAACCGGCGACATCTTGGTTTTCGTGGGGTTTCAAGCTGACATATGCATTTTCTGTGATAATCTTGGTGAGACTTCTGTCCGAAGTATGCAGAATCATCGAGATCGCTCTTTTCGAGCTATTTAATGCGAGAAAAACCTTATCCGGTGTTTTCACCACTCCACAGTGCGTTTGATATGCAGAACCAGCGATATCTTGGCTTTCGTGGGGTTTCAAGCTGAGATATGCATTTTTTACGATAATCTTGGTGAGACTTCTGTCCGAAGTATGCAGAATCATCGAGATCGCTCGTTTCGAGCTATTTAATGCGAGAAACACGTTATCTGGTGTTTTCACCACTCCACAGTTGGTTTGATATGCAGAACCGGCAATATCTTGGTTTTCCTAGGGTTTCAAGCTGAGATATGCATTTTCTGCGATAATCTTGGTGAGACTTCTGTCCGAAGTATGCTGAAACATCGAGATCGCTCTTTTCGAGCTAGTTAATGCGAGAAAAACCTTATCCGGTGTTTTCACCACTCCACAGTGCGTTTGATATGCAGAACAGTAGATATCTTGGTTTTCGTGGGGTTTCAAGCTGAGATATGCATTTTCTGGGATAATCTTGTTGAGACTTCTGTCCGAAGTATGCAGAATCATCGAGAACGCACTTTTCGAGCTATTTAATGCGAGAAAAACCTTATACGGTGTTTTCACCACTCCGCAGTGCGTTTGATATGCAGAACCAGCGATATCTTGGCTTTCGTGGTGTTTCAAGCTGAGATATGCATTTTTTACGATAATCTTGGTGAAACATCTGTCCGAAGTATGCAGAAACGTCGAGAGCGCTCTTTTCGAGCTATTTAATGCGAGAAACACGTTTTATGGGGTTTTCACCACTCCACAGTTCGTTGGATATGCAGAACAGTAGATATCTTGGTTTTCGTGGGGTTTCAAGCAGAGATATGCATTTTCTGCGATAATCTTGGTGAGACTTCTGTTAGAAGTATGCAGAATCATCCAGATCGCACTTTTCGGGCCATTTAATGCGAGAAACACGTTATCTGGTGTTTTCACCACTCCACAGTTGGTTTGATATGCAGAACCGGCGATATTTTGGTTTTCGTCGGGTTTCAAGCTGAGATATGCATTTTCTACGATAATCTTGGTGAAACATCTGTCCGAAGTATGCAGAAACATCGAGAGCGCTCTTTTCGAACTATTTAATGCGAGAAACACGTTATCTGGTGTTTTAACCACTCCATAGTGCGTTTGATATGCAGAACAGTAGATATCTTGGTTTTCGTGGGGTTTCAAGCTGAGATATGCATTTTCTGCGATAATCTTGTTGAGACTTCTGTCCGAAGTATGCAGAATCATCGAGATCGCTCGTTTCGAGCTATTTAATGCGAGAAACACGTTATCTGCTGTTTTCACCACTCCACAGTGCGTTGGATATGCAGAACCGGATATAACTCGGTTTTCGTCGGGTTTCAAGCTGAGATATGCATTTTCTGCGACAATCTTGTTGAGACTTCTGTCAGACGTATGCAGAATATTCGAGAACGCTCTTTTCGAGCTACTTAATGCGAGAAACACGTTATCTGCTGTTTTCACCACTCCACAGTGCGTTGGATATGCAGAACCGGAGATATTTTGGTTTTCGTCGGGTTTCAAGCTGAGATATGCATTTTCTACGATAAGCTTGGTGAGACATCTGTCCGAAGTATGCAGAAACATCGAGAGCGCTCTTTTCGAGCCATTTAATGCGAGAAACGCGTTTTCTGGGGTTTTCACCACTCCACAGTTCTTTGGATATGCAGAACAGGAGATATCTTGGTTTGCGTGGGGTTTCAAGCTGAGATATGCATTTTCTACGATAATCCTGGTGAGACTTCTGTCAGACGTATGCAGAATATTCGAGAACGCTCTTTTCGAGCTACTTAATGCGCGAAACACGTTTTCTGGTGTTTTCACCACTCCACGGTACGTTTGATGTGCAGAACCGGATATAACTCGGTTTTCGTCGGGTTTCAAGCTGAGATATGCATTTTCTACGATAATCTTGGTGAGACTTCTGTCCGAAGTATGCTTAATCATCGAGATAGCTCGTTTCGAGCTATTTAATGCGAGAAACACGTTATCTGGTGTTTTCACCACTCCACAGTGCGTATGATATGCAGAACCGGCGATATCTTTGTTTTCGTGGGGTTTCAAGCTGAGATATGCATTTTCTGCGATAATCTTGGTGTTTCATCTATGCGAAGTATGCAGAATCATCTAGATCGCTCGTTTCGAGCTATTTACTGCGAAAAAACAAGTCTTCTGGTATTTTCAACATTCCACAGTGCGTTTGATATGCAGAACAGGAGATATCTTGGTTTGCGTGGTGTTTCCAGCTGAGATATGCATTTTCTGCGATAAGCATGGTGAGACCTCTGTCAGAAGTATGCAGAATCTTCGAGAACGCTCTTTTCGAGCTACTTAATGCGAGAAACATGTTTTCTGGTGTTTTCACCACTCCACAGTACGTTTGATGTGCAGAACCGGAGATATCTTGATTTTCGTGAGGTTTCAAGCTGAGATATGCATTTTCTACGATAAGCTTGGTGAAACATCTGTCCGAAGTATGCAGAAACGTCGAGAGCGCTCGTTTCGAGCTATTTAATGCGAAAAAACCAGTTTTCTGGTGTTTTGACCTCACCACAGTGCGTTTGATATGCAGAAATGGCGAAATCTTGGTTTTCGTCGGTTTTCATGCTGAGCTATGCATTTTCTGCGATAATCTTGGTGCGACTTCTGTCCGAAGTATGCAGAATCATCGATATCGCTCTTTTCGAGCTATATAATGCGAGAAACACGTTATCTGGTGTATTCACCACTCCACTGTACGTTTGACATGCAGAACCGGAGATATCTTGGTTTCGGTCGAGTTTCAAGCTGAGATATGCACTTTCTACGATAATATTGATGAGACCTCTGTCAGAAGTATGCAGAATCTTCGAGAACGCTCTTTTCGAGCTACTTAATGCGAGAAACACGTTTTCTGGTGTTTTCACGACTCCACAGTACGTTTGATATGCAGAACCGGCGACATCTTGATTTTCGTGTGGTTTCAAGCTGAGATATGCATTTTCTGCGATAATCCTGGTGAGACTTCAGTCAGAAGTATGCAGAATCATCCAGAACGCTCTTTTCGAGCTAGTTAATGCGAGAAACACGTTTTCTGGTGTTTTCACCACTCCACAGTGCGTCTGATATGCAGAACCGGCGATATCTTGGTTTTCGTGGGGTTTCCAGCTGAGATATGCATTTTCTGCGATAATATTGGTGAGACTTCAGTCAGAAGTATGCAGAATCATCGATATCGCCCTTTTCGAGCTATTTAATGCGAGAAACACCTTATCTGGTGTTTTGACCATTCCACAGTGCGTTTGATATGTAGAGCCGCCGATAACTTGGTTTTCGTGGGGTTTCCAGCTGAAATATGCATTTTCTGCGATAATCTTGGTGAGACTTCTGTCCGAAGTATGCTGAATCATCGAGATCGCTCTTTTCGAGCTAGTTAGTGCGAGAAACACGTTATCTGGTGTTTTCACCATTCCACAGTATGTTGGATATGCAGAACCGGAGATATTTTGGTTTTCGTCGGGTTTCGAGCTGAGATATGCATTTTCTGCGATAATATTGGTGAGACTTCAGTCAGAAGTATGCAGAATCATCTAGATCGCCCTTTTCGAGCTACTTAATGCACGAAACACGTTTTCTGGTGGTTTCACCACTCCACAGTACGTTTGACATGCAGAACAGTAGATATCTTGGTTTTCGTGGGGTTTCAAGCTGAGATATGCATTTTCTACGATAAGCTTGGTGAAACATCTGTCCGAAGTATGCAGAAACGTCGAGAGCGCTCTTTTCGAGCTATTTAATGCGAGAAACACGTTTTCTGGTGTTTTCAGCACTCCACAGTGCGTTTGATATGCAGAACTGGCGATATCTTGGTTTTCGTGCGGTTTCAAGCTGAGATATGCATTTTCTGAGATCATCTTGGTGAGACTTCTGTCCGAAGTATGCTGAATCATCGAGATCGCTCTATTCGAGCCAGTTAGTGCGAGAAACACGTTATCTGGTGTTTTCACCACTCCACAGTGCGTTTGATATGCAGAACAGTAGATATCTTGGTTTTCGTGGGGTTTCAAGCAGAGATATGCATTTTCTGCGATAATCTTGGTGAGACTTCTGTCCGAAGTATGCTGAATCATCGAGATCGCTCTTTTCGAGCTAGTTAGTGCGAGAAACACGTTATCTGGTGTTTTCACCACTCCACAGTGCGTTTGATATGCAGAACAGTAGATATCTTGGTTTTCGTGGGGTTTCAAGCTGAGATATGCATTTTCTGCGATAATCTTGTTGAGACATCTGTACGAAGTATGCTGAATCATCGAGATCGCTCGTTTCGAGCTATTTAATGGGAGAAACACGTTATCTGGTGTTTTCACCATTCCACAGTATGTTGGATATGCAGAACCGGAGATATTTTGGTTTTCGTCGGGTTTCAAGTTGAGATATGCATTTTCTACGATAAGCTTGGTGAAACATCTGTCCGAAGTATGCAGAAACGTCGAGAGCGCTCTTTTCGAGCTATTTAATGCGAGAAACACGTTTTCTGGTGTATTCAGCACTCCACAGTGCGTTTGATATGCAGAACTGGCGATATCTTGGTTTTCGTGCGGTTTCAAGCTGAGATATGCATTTTCTGAGATCATCTTGGTGAGACTTCTGTCCGAAGTATGCTGAATCATCGAGATCGCTCTTTTCGAGCTAGTTAGTGCGAGAAACACGTTATCTGGTGTTTTCACCACTCCACAGTGCGTTTGTTATGCAGAACAGTAGATATCTTGGTTTTCGTGGTGTTTCAAGCAGAGATATGCATTTTCTGCGATAATCTTGGTGAGACTTCTGTTAGAAGTATGCAGAATCATCGAGATCGCGCTTTTCGAGCTATTTAATGCGAGAAACACGGTATCTGGTGTTTTCACCACTCCACAGTGCGTTTGACATGCACAACAGTAGATATCTTGGTTTTCGTGGGGTTTCAAGCTGAGATATGCATTTTCTGCGATAATATTGGTGAGACTTCAGTCAGAAGTATGCAGAATCATCTAGATCGCTCTTTTCGAGCTACTTAATGCACGAAACACGTTTTCTAGTGTTTTCACCACTAAACAGTTCGTTGGATATGCAGAACCGGAGATATCTTGGTTTTCGTGGGGTTTCAAGCTGAGATATGCATTTTCTGCGATAATCTTGGTGAGTCTTCTGTCCGAAGTATGCTGAATCATCGAGATCGCTCTTTTCGAGCTAGTTAGTGCGAGAAACACGTTATCTGGTGTTTTCACCACTCCATAGTGCGTTTGATATGTAGAACAGTAGATATCTTGGTTTTCGTGGGGTTTCAAGCTGAGATATGCATTTTCTGCGATAAACTTGGTGAGACTTCTGTCCGAAGTATGGAGAATCATCGAGATCGCTCGTTTCGAGCTATTCAATGCGAGAAACACGTTATTTGGTGTTTTCACCACTCCACAGTGCGTTTGAAATGCAGAACCGGCGATAACTTGGTTTTCGTGGGGTTTCAAGCAGAGATATGCATTTTCTGCGATAATCTTGGTGAGACTTCTGTCCGAAGTATGCTGAATCATCGAGATCGCTCTATTCGAGCGATTTAATGCGAGAAACACGTTTTCTGGGGTGTTCACCACTCCACAGTGCGTTTGATATGCTGAACACAGCGATATCTTGGTTTTCGTGGGGTTTCAAGCTGAGTTATGCATTTCCTGCGATAATCTTGGTGAGACTTCTGTCCGAAGTATGCAGAATCATCGAGATCGCTCGTTTCGAGCTATTTAATGCGAGAAACACGTTATCTGGTGTTTTCACCACTCCACAGTGCGTTTGATATGCAGAACAGTAGATATCTTGGTTTTCGTGGGGTTTCAAGCTGAGATATGCATTTTCTGCGATAATCTTGTTGAGACTTCTGTCCGAAGTATGCAGAATCATCGAGATCGCTTGTTTCGAGCTATTTAATGCGAGAAACACGTTATCTGGTGTTTTCACCACTCCACAGTGCGTTGGATATGCAGAACCGGAGATATTTTGGTTTTCGTGGGGTTTCAACCTGAGATATGCATTTTCTGCGATAATCTTGTTGAGACTTCTGTCCGAAGTATCCTGAATCATCGAGATCGCTCTATTCGAGCTAGTTAGTGCGAGAAACACGTTATCTGGTGTTTTCACCACTCCACAGTGCGTTTGATATGCAGAACAGTAGATATCTTGGTTTTCGTGGTGTTTCAAGAAGAGATATGCATTTTCTGCGATAATCTTGGTGAGACTTCTGTCCGAAGTATGCTGAATCATCGAGATCGCTCTTTTCGAGCTAGTTAGTGCGAGAAACACGTTATCTGGTGTTTTCACCACTCCGCAGTGCGTTTGATATGCAGAACAGTAGATATCTTGGTTTTCGTGGGGTTTCATGCTGAGATATGCATTTTCTGCGATAATCTTGTTGAGACTTCTGTCAGAAGTATGCAGAATCATCGAGATCGCTCGTTTCGAGCTGCTTAATGCGCGAAACACGTTTTCTGGTGTTTTCACCACTCCACAGTGCGTTTGATATCCAGAACCGGCGATATCTTGGTTTTCGTGGGGTTTCAAGCTGAGATATGCATTTTCTGCGATAATCTTGTTGAGACTTCTGTACGAAGTATGCAGAATCATCGAGATCGCTCGTTTCGAGCTATTTAATGCGAGAAACACGTTATCTGGTGTTTTCACCACTCCACGGTACGTTTGATGTGCAGAACCGGAGATTGATCGGTTTTCGTGGGGTTTCAGGCTGAGATATGCATTTTCTGCGATAATCTTGGTGAGACTTCTGTCCGAAGTATGCTGAATCATCGAGATCGCTCTTTTCGAGCTAGTTAGTGCGAGAAACACGTTATCTGGTGTTTTCACCATTCCACAGTATGTTGGATATGCAGAACCGGAGATACTTTGGTTTTCGTCGGGTTTCGAGCTGAGATATGCATTTGCTGCGATAATATTGGTGAGACTTCAGTCAGAAGTATGCAGAATCATCTAGATCGCCCTTTTCGAGCTACTTAATGCACGAAACACGTTTTCTGGTGTTTTCACCACTCCACAGTACGTTTGACATGCAGAACAGTAGATATCTTGGTTTTCGTGGGGTTTCAAGCTGAGATATGCATTTTCTACGATAAGCTTGGTGAAACATCTGTCCGAAGTATGCAGAAACGTCGAGAGCGCTCTTTTCGAGCTATTTAATGCGAGAAACACGTTTTCTGGTGTTTTCAGCACTCCACAGTGCGTTTGATATGCAGAACTGGCGATATCTTGGTTTTCGTGCGGTTTCAAGCTGAGATATGCATTTTCTGAGATCATCTTGGTGAGACTTCTGTCCGAAGTATGCTGAATCATCGAGATCGCTCTATTCGAGCCAGTTAGTGCGAGAAACACGTTATCTGGTGTTTTCACCACTCCACAGTGCGTTTGATATGCAGAACAGTAGATATCTTGGTTTTCGTGGGGTTTCAAGCAGAGATATGCATTTTCTGCGATAATCTTGGTGAGACTTCTGTCCGAAGTATGCTGAATCATCGAGATCGCTCTTTTCGAGATAGTTAGTGCGAGAAACACGTTATCTGGTGTTTTCACCACTCCACAGTGCGTTTGATATGCAGAACAGTAGATATGTTGGTTTTCGTGGGGTTTCAAGCTGAGATATGCATTTTCTGCGATAATCTTGTTGAGACTTCTGTCAGAAGTATGCAGAATCATCGAGATCGCTCGTTTCGAGCTGCTTAATGCGCGAAACACGTTTTCTGGTGTTTTCACCACTCCACAGTGCGTTTGATATGCAGAACCGGCGACATCTTGGTTTTCGTGGGGTTTCCAGCTGAGATATGCATTTTCTGCGATAATCTTGTTGAGACTTCTGTCCGAAGTATGCTGAATCATCGAGATCGCTCTTTTCGAGCTAGTTAGTGCGAGAAACACGTTATCTGGTGTTTTCACCACTCCATAGTGCGTTTGATATGTAGAACAGTAGATATCTTGGTTTTCGTGGGGTTTCAAGCTGAGATATGCATTTTCTGCGATAAACTTGGTGAGTCTTCTGTCCGAAGAATGCAGAAACGTCGAGAGCGCTCTTTTCGAGCTATTTAATGTGAGAAACACGTTATCTGGTGTTTTCACCACTCCACAGTGCGTTCGATATGCAGAACAGTAGAGATCTTGGTTTTCGTGGGGTTTCAAGCTGAGATATGCATTTTCTGCGATAAGCTGGTTGAGACTTCTGTCCGAAGCATGCAGAATCATCCAGATCGCTCGTTTCGAGCTATTTAATGCGAGAAACACGTTATCTGGTGTTTTCACCACTCCACAGTGCGTTGGATATGCAGAACCGGAGATATTTTGGTTTTCGTCGGGTTTCAAGTTGAGATATGCATTTTCTACGATAAGCTTGGTGAAACATCTGTCCGAAGTATGCAGAAACGTCGAGAGCTCTCTTTTCGAGCTATTTAATGCGAGAAACACGTTTTCTGGTGTTTTCACCACTCCACAGTGCGTTTGATATGCAGAACTGGCGATATCTTGGTTTTCGTGGGGTTTCAGGCTGAGATATGCATTTTCTGCGATAATCTTGGTGAGACTTCTGTCCGAAGTATGCTGAATCATCGAGATCGCTCTTTTCGAGCTAGTTAGTGCGAGAAACACGTTATCTGGTGTTTTCACCATTCCACAGTATGTTGGATATGCAGAACCGGAGATATTTTGGTTTTCGTCGGGTTTCGAGCTGAGATATGCATTTTCTGCGATAATATTGGTGAGACTTCAGTCAGAAGTATGCAGAATCATCTAGATCGCCCTTTTCGAGCTACTTAATGCACGAAACACGTTTTCTGGTGTTTTCACCACTCCACAGTACGTTTGACATGCAGAACAGTAGATATCTTGGTTTTCGTGGGGTTTCAAGCTGAGATATGCATTTTCTACGATAAGCTTGGTGAAACATCTGTCCGAAGTATGCAGAAACGTCGAGAGCGCTCTTTTCGAGCTATTTAATGCGAGAAACACGTTTTCTGGTGTTTTCAGCACTCCACAGTGCGTTTGATATGCAGAACTGGCGATATCTTGGTTTTCGTGCGGTTTCAAGCTGAGATATGCATTTTCTGAGATCATCTTGGTGAGACTTCTGTCCGAAGTATGCTGAATCATCGAGATCGCTCTATTCGAGCCAGTTAGTGCGAGAAACACGTTATCTGGTGTTTTCACCACTCCACAGTTCGTTGGATATGCAGAACAGTAGATATCTTGGTTTTCGTGGGGTTTCAAGCAGAGATATGCATTTTCTGCGATAATCTTGGTGAGACTTCTGTTAGAAGTATGCAGAATCATCGAGATCGCGCTTTTCGAGCTATTTAATGCGAGAAACACGGTATCTGGTGTTTTCACCACTCCACAGTGCGTTTGACATGCACAACAGTAGATATCTTGGTTTTCGTGGGGTTTCAAGCTGAGATATGCATTTTCTGCGATAATATTGGTGAGACTTCAGTCAGAAGTATGCAGAATCATCTAGATCGCTCTTTTCGTGCTACTTAATGCACGAAACACGTTTTCTAGTGTTTTCACCACTAAACAGTTCGTTGGATATGCAGAACCGGAGATATCTTGGTTTTCGTGGGGTTTCAAGCTGAGATATGCATTTTCTGCGATAATCTTGGTGAGTCTTCTGTCCGAAGTATGCTGAATCATCGAGATCGCTCTTTTCGAGCTAGTTAGTGCGAGAAACACGTTATCTGGTGTTTTCACCACTCCATAGTGCGTTTGATATGTAGAACAGTAGATATCTTGGTTTTCGTGGGGTTTCAAGCTGAGATATGCATTTTCTGCGATAAACTTGGTGAGTCTTCTGTCCGAAGTATGCTGAATCATCGAGATCGCTCTTTTCGAGCCAGTTAGTGCGAGAAACACGTTATCTGGTGTTTTCACCACTCCACAGTGCGTTTGAAATGCAGAACCGGCGATAACTTGGTTTTCGTGGGGTTTCAAGCAGAGATATGCATTTTCTGCGATAATCTTGGTGAGACTTCTGTCCGAAATATGCTGAAACTTCGAGATCGCTCTTTTCGAGCTAGTTAATGCGAGAAAAACCTTATCCGGTGTTTTCACCACTGCACAGTGCGTTTGATATGCAAAACAGTAGATATCTTGGTTTTCGTGGAGTTTCAAGCTGAGATATGCATTTTCTGCGATAATCTTGTTGAGACTTCTGTGGGAAGTATGCAGAATCATCGAGATCGCTCGTTTCGAGATATTTAATGGGAGAAACACGTTATCTGGTGTTTTCACCACTCCACAGTCCGTTTGATATGCAGAACCGGCGATATCTTGGTTTTCGTGGGGTTTCAAGCAGAGATATGCATTTTCTGCGATAATCTTTGTGAGACTTCTGTCCGAAGTATGCTGAATCATCGAGATCGCTCTTTTCGAGATAGTTAGTGCGAGAAACACGTTATCTGGTGTTTTCACCACTCCACAGTGCGTTTGATATGCAGAACAGTTGATATCTTGGTTTTCGTGGGGTTTCAAGCTGAGATATGCATTTTCTGCGATAATCTTGTTGAGACTTCTGTCCGAAGTATGCAGAATCATCGAGATCGCTCGTTTCGAGCTATTTAATGCGAGAAACACGTTATCTGGTGTTTTCACCACTCCACAGTGCGTTGGATATGCAGAACCGGAGATATTTTGGTTTTCGTCGGGTTTCAAGCTGAGATATGCATTTTCTACGATAAGCTTGGTGAGACTTCTGTCCGAAGTATGCTGAAACTTCGAGATCGCTCTTTTCGAGCTATTTAATGCGAGAAACACGTAATAATTTTATTAAGTAGATTTATTTCTAAAATAGGATTGATTTTAATAATTTTATTTGTTTTAATTCAAAATATTTTAGTAATTTTAGAATTGTGTATATCATTTATTCAAGCTTATGTATTTTCAACTTTAAGAGTATTGTATTTTTCAGAATTTAAATATATAAAATGATAATAAGAAATTTTCCTTTTCATTTAGTAACAGTTAGACCATGACCTTTTTTGATATCTATGAGATTAATAAATTCAGTATTAGGTTTTATTAATTGATTTTATTTAAATGATTTTGAATTTATTTTTTTTAATTTATTTATTAATTTATTAATTATATATCAATGATGACGAGATATTATTCGAGAGAGTTTATATCAAGTATTTCATACTTTTATAGTTTATGGGTTTTTAAAGTTTAGGATAATTTTATTTATTATTTCAGAAATATTTTTTTTTATTTCTGTTTTTTGAACTTATTTTCATAGATGTATTTCTTTAAGAATTGAATTAGGATATATTTGACCTCCTAAAATAATTAGTCAATTTAATCCTTATGATATTCCTTTATTAAATTCTGTTATTTTAATTTCTTCAGGATTATCAGTTTCTTGAAGTCATTATAGATTGTTAAATAATAATTTTAATATAGTTAATTTAAGATTATTTTTTACAGTTATTTTAGGTATTTATTTTACTTTAATTCAATTTATTGAATATTTAGAATCTTCTTTTAGAATTAATGATGGAATTTTTGGTTCTATTTTTTATATAAGGACTGGATTTCATGGTCTTCATGTTATTGTAGGAACTTTAATATTGATATTTTCTTTATTTCGATTGAATATAAATCATTTTAGAAAAATTCATCATTTTAATTTTGAAGGTTCTTTATGATATTGACATTTTGTTGATGTTATTTGATTATTTTTATATATTTTTATTTATTGATGAATATATTATATATATAGTATAATTTAATACAGTTAACTTCCAATTAACAAATTTCTATTTTAGTAATATATATAGTGATGGTAATGGTGTTATCTTATATTAGATTAATTTTTTTATTTATAATTTTAATTTATTTATTAAATGTGTTTTCTTCTGTTTTTAAGATTTCTGATAAGGAAAAGAAAAGTTCTTATGAATGTGGGTTTAATTCAATTACTAAGGCTTTTATTCCATTTTCAGTACCTTTTTATTTAATAGCTTTAATATTTTTAGTATTTGATATTGAAATTATTTTAATTATTCCATTTATTTTATTAGTTAAGTATATAGGTTTTAGTTACATATTTATTATTTTTTTATTATTTTTTTATATTATACCTTTTTCTTTAGTTTATGAATGATGTATAAATTATTTATTGTGAATATTTTAATTTGAATATATGGATTATTAGTTAATCAATATTTAAGTCGAAATTAAATTGTAATTTTTTACTTCATATATTATTTAATTTATATAATTTAATATAAATTTTAATTAAAGCCAAATAGAGGCATTTTATTGTTAATAAGATTATTGAATAATTTATTCTAATTAAAGAAATAATTGAAAATAGAATTTCTAATTCTGTAGAGATATTAATTTATCATATTTCTTTTAATAGGTTTATATAGTTTAATTAAAACTTTATATTTTCAGTATAAAAATATTAATATACATATTTATTTATAAATAAATGTATAAAGATATATATATATATTTAAAAATAATAAATTATTTCTTTAATATTTTCAATATTATGCTCTTATATAAGCTATTTAAATTTAATAGATAAATAATATTAATAATATAAATAGAAAAAAAGAGGAAATTATATAGTTGAAGTTAAATATACTAAATTTAATAATTGTTAAATAATATAGAATATTTTTTATTAATTTTCCTATAAGTATTTCAAATAATCTTATTTCAATAAATTTTTCATAGTTTAAAATGATTTTTACTGGTATTTTATAAATATGGGTATAGAAGATATTTATAAGTATTATTCTTTCAGTTAAATTAATTAATAGATAATTTTTTTTATTTGATTTAAAGATTTGATAACCAATAATTATACCAATAATTAATAATTTAATAATTATTAATTTATATACTTTAGGTAGATTAATATTATAATCTAAGTAAATTATATTTAGATAAATTTTCCTAAAAAATAGTGATATAATAAATATAATTAATATTCTAAAATTTATTATATTATTTTCTTTTAAATTTAAATTATTGTAGAAAGGTAAATTTTGGGGTAGTAAAGTTAAAATTAAACGAGTTGAATATGCAACTGTAAAGATAGTTCCAAGTATTAAATTTAATAATCTTATAAAATTTAATTTATTATAAAAAAAAAATTCTATAATTAAGTCTTTGGAGTAAAATCCACATAAAAATGGGAATCCACATAGAGATAAAATTGAAAATATTATAATTAATCTTTTAAATGGGTAGATTATAAATATTCCTTTATAATCACGTATATCTTGACTTCTATTTATATAATGAATAAATCTTCCTGAACATAGAAATATTAAAGATTTAAATATTGCATGAATGATTAAATGAAAAAAGGCTAAGTTTTCTAAACCTAGAAATAAAATTCTTATTATAAATCCTAGTTGTCTTAAGGTAGATAAAGCAATATTTTTTTTAAATCTATTTCAAATATAGCTATTAATCCGGCAATTAGTATAGTTAATCTTGAAATAATTAATAAATATTTATTTAAATTTGTATTTATAATTAAAGTATTGTATCGAATTAAGATATATACTCCGGCAGTTACTAATGTAGATGAATGAACTAAAGAAGATACAGGAGTGGGAGCTATTATAGCAGCAGGTAATCAATTTCTAAAAGCAATTTGTGCTCTTTTTGTAAAGGTTATAATTACAATAAGAATAAATATTGGTAAATTTAAATTATAAAGTATTAAGTTTCATGAATTAAATTTTATTATAAAACAAATTAATATTAAAAGACAAATATCTCCAATTCGATTTAAAATAATAGTTAATAATCCTGCTCTATAAGCTTTATTGTTATTATAATAAATAATTAAACAATAAGAGATTAATCCTAAACCATCTCATCCTAATAAAATAGTTAATATATTAGGTCTTAAAATTATAAATACTATTGATAAATAAAATAATAAAGTTAAGTATAAAAATTTATTTATAAGATTGTTATTTAATTTTATATATTCAGTTCTATAAATTAGAACTATTGCTGTAATTAATCTGACTATTATAATAAAAAATAATGTTTTATTATCAATTAAAATAAATAAATTAAATTTTATTGAATTAAAATTTAAGATTAATCATTCAATAATAATAATTTTATTAATTATAATTAAATAACAAGCAGTTATAAAAGATAAGATTCTTCATATTGTTAAAATGATTCTAAAAATTATTATTTTGATAATAATTTAAAGTAATATATATATATATACATTTTTGATATCACAAATCAATATTTTAGTTAAATTATTTAAATAAATAATATTTAAATTTATAATTATTAGATTGATTGGAATTCAATGTAATATTAAAGTAAGAAAATTAATTAATTTATTAATTTTGATAGTATAAAAATTTAATATATTAGTAAATCCATGTTGAATATATCTATATAAGTATAAAGTATAAATAAATCTTATTAAACAATAGATAATTATAATATAAATTAAATATTTACATCAATTAAATAATCTAATTAGTAAAGTGATTTCACTAATTAAATTTAAAGATATAGGAGCAGCTATATTTGATGATCTTAATAAGAATCATATTAAAGCTATAGAAAGTATAAGAATTATTATACCTTTATTTAAAATTATTAATCGTCTATTAGTTTGTCTATAGATAATATTAATTAGATAAAAAAGTCCTGATGAACATAAACCATGAGCAATTATTATATAAATACCTCCTTTTATTCCAATATAAGATAGTGTTATTATTCCTCTAATTATTAAAGCTATATGAATAATTGAAGATATAGCAACAATGATTTTTATATCAATTTGTCGTAAACATGAAAGTCTTAAAATTAATCTTCCAATTATTCTTAAGTAAATTAAATAAATTCTTAATTTATTTAAATTTTTTAAAATTATAATTATTCGTAATAAGCCATATCTTCCAAGTTTTAATATGATAGAAGCTAAAATTATAGATCCAATATATGAAGCTTCTACATGAGCTTTTAATAATCAATTGTGAAGTGTAAATATAGGAATTTTTACTATAAAAGATATTAGTAAATAAATTAAAATATATATAGATAATTTAAGTTTTTTAATTTCTATATAAGGAAAAGATAAATTTTTTCTATATTTTAATATGTAAAATATAATTATTAATAATGGTAATGATAAAACTAAAGTATAAAATATTAAATAATAACTTGCTAATATTCGAAATATACCATATCCTCAGAAAATAACTATAAAGAAAATTAATAATAAATTTATTTCAAATATTAAATAAAAAATAAAAAAATTTATAGCTATGAAATTTAAGATTAAGGATATTAATATTATTATAGTTAAATTGGCGTATATATTTATATTATTTTCGTACTTTATATTTATTATAATTATTCTGAAAATTCATAAAGTTAAAATAATTAAATTATAAGAATATATATTAAATCTTAAATTATTAGAAATTATTCATCAATTTATTAAATTTAGTTTAAATAATATAATAAATGTTAATATATAAGAATTATTTCTTAATAGATATAAACATTTATTTATATTAAATTGTATCATTATATAAGTAATGAATATAATTATTTCGAACATAAATTTATTAAATTAATGTTTTGATGGCCATGTGTATAATTTATTCTAATTAGTAAAGCTAATCCTACAATAGATTCACATACTGCGAAAATAATATAGATAATAAAAATTCATCTATTTAAATTATTTAATAGAATAATAATAATTAAAGTTAAAATAAAATATTCTAAAGTAATTAAAAAGTTAATAAATTGTTTTCTAGATTTTCAAAGAATTAAGGTGATAATAACTAATAAAATAATTATGTAAATAAATTTAAAATATTATATAATTTAAGTTAAAATAATAATTTTGTAAATTATTAATGAATTGTGAATATTCTATAATAAAGTTTAAATTTCAAAAAAAATTAATATAAATTTTTTATAATTCCCAGAATTATTGTTTTATGAATAAACTATTTTTTGTTTAAATTAATGTTTTATTAATTATAATTTTATTTTATTTATAATATGATAATATATATATATATATATATATAATAAAATTTTTTATATAATAAAATATATATATACAATTTTTATGTTAGACGAGAATTAAGCCTCAAAAAAATGTGTTTTTGGTTAGTTTTATTAAATAAATAAATCAAAAATTAAAAATTATATAAAATGTCCATAGAATTTCTAAATTATATATTAAAGTTTTTTTTAATATTTTTATATTTTTTATCTTTATATTTGATTTTTTTTATTTTAATTACTGGGGATAAAATTCATCCTATAAAGAATTTAATATATTTTTTATTATATATAGTTATTTTATGTTTAATTTTATATTTATTTAAATTTAAATCTTTATTTATTTATATAATTATAATTATTTTTATTAGAGGGTTAATAATTTTATTTGCTTATTTTGTTAGATTAAATAATCAATCTATGATGAATTATTTTAAATATATAAATTTTTTTATTATTGGTTTATTAATAATTAATATTATATATTTCTTTTCTAATTATTTAATTGAAAATTTTGATAGAATAATTTATTCAATAAATCTATATCGGGATAAAAATATTAATTTATCTTTTATTTATCAATATTCAAATTTGTTTTTATTATTTTTTATAATTCTATTTTTAGTTTTTGTTTTAATTATAAGATATAAAATAAGATATCCTAAAAAAAAAGCTTATCAATCTAAATCTAAATTTTTAGAAGAGTTAGATAAAAAATATAAGTTTTAAACTTTATCCTGTTAATTTGTTTTATTTAATTTTAATGTCAATAAAATTTTTAAGTTTATTAAATAAAGATAAAATTCTTAATATATTTTTTTATTCATTATTGATATTACCTACTCCCTTTAATATTAATATTTGATGAAATTTTGGATCAATATTAGGGGTATTTTTGGTAATTCAAATTCTGTCTGGATTATTTTTATCAATACATTATTGTCCTAATATTGATTAGGCTTTTAATAGAATTATTCATATTATAAAAGATGTTAATTCTGGTTGATTAATTCGTTTAATTCATATAAATGGAGCATCTTTTTATTTTATTATAATATATATTCATATTAGACGAAATATTTATTATCAATCTTTTAAATTAGTTCATGTATGATTAATTGGAGTTAGAATTTTATTTTTGTCAATAGCAACAGCTTTTATAGGATATGTTTTACCTTGAGGGCAAATATCTTTTTGAGGAGCAACTGTTATTACTAATTTAATATCCGCTATTCCTTATATTGGGCAATTATTAGTTGAATGAATTTGAGGGGGTTATTCTATTAATAATGCTACATTAAATCGATTTTTTTCTATTCATTTTATTTTACCTTTAATTATTTTATTAATAGTAGTTTTACATATTTTTTTTTTTTACATTTAACAGGTTCTACTAATCCTTTAGGATTTTCTAGAAATTTGTATAAAGTTCCTTTTCATCCTTATTTTGTTATTAAAGATGTTTTTATATTTATTTGAATTCTAATAATTTTTATATTATTAATTTGTCAATTACCTTATTTTTTAGGAGATCCTGATAATTTTAAAATTGCTAATAGAATAAGGACACCAGTTCATATTAAACCAGAGTGATATTTTTTATTTGCTTATTCAATTTTACGGGCAATTCCTAATAAATTGGGGGGGGGTATTTATATTATTATTATCTATTTTAATTTTATATTTTATACCTTTATATAAAAATAATATTAAAACAAATAAATTTTATCCATTAAGTCAATTATTTTATTCATTTTTTATTAATAGATTTATTATATTAACTTGATTAGGTGGTCAGTTAATTGAATATCCTTATATTCAATTGAATAATATATTTACAATTATATATTTTTTTTTCTTTATTGTTTCTCCTGGATTATATTATTATTGAGATAATATTATTTATTAAATTAATAAATAGTTAATGAACTTGAATAAGTTTATATTTTGAAAATATATCATAGAAATAGTATTTTCTATTAACTTTTTAATTTTATTTTAAATATGTATAAAAATTACTTTTGTTATATATACAAATATATTATAAATTAATACTAAAATTAAAAAATCAGTTCAACATATGTATATTAAATTATCATAACGGATTCGTGGTAATACACCTCGTAATCATAAAATTAAAATTATATGAATATTTATAAAAATTAAAAATTTTATTCTAGGTATTTTAAAACCTATAAATATTAAAGTTATAATAAATCTTATAAATAAAATATTTGAATATTCTGATAAAAAAATTAATACAAAAAATCTTCTATAGTATTCTACATTAAATCCTGAAACTAATTCAGATTCTCCTTCAATTAGGTCAAAAGGGGTTCGATTTAATTCAATTAATATACTAATAAAAAAGATTATATAAATTGGTGTTAATAAAATTCTAAATTTTATATATTCTTGATATTAATATAATTGATTTAATGAATAACCTTCAGTCAAAATTATAATTAAAAAAAATATTAAAAAAAGACTAATTTCAAATGAAATTATTTGTGCTAAAGATCGAATAGCCCCTAGTATAGAATAATTATTATTTGAAATTCACCCAATTAAAATAATTGGATAAGTATTAAGACCTAATAAAGTGATAAAGAATATTAAATTGTAATTTGTTATTATTAAATTAGTTCAAGGATATAAAATTCATAATAATATGGCAAATATAAATATAAATATTGGTCTTAATATATAAATTAAATAATTTAAATTTAAAAATAGTCATTCTTTAGAGATTAATTTAATAGCATCTGAAAAAGGTTGAAGCATTCCTTTATATCCTACTTTATTAGGTCCTTTTCGTGTTTGAATATATCTTAAGATTTTTCGTTCTAATAAGGTTAAAAAAGCTACTCTAAGTAATATACAAATTATAGTTAAAATTATAATAATTACAAAGATTATTACCTATATATAATTTATTATATGTATATATATTATTAAATTCTAACTTTAATGCACTTTTCTGCCAAGATAATTTTTAATAAATATTAATTTAATTAAATGATTATATTTATATAAATAATTTTAGTCCTTTCGTACAAAAAATTATAGGTTTTTTATAGATAGAAACCGATCTGACTTACGTCGATCTGAACTCAAATCATGTAAGATTTTAAAAGTCGAACAGACTTAATTTTTAAACTCCTGCATTTAAATTATATCTTAATTCAACATCGAGGTCGTAATCATCTTTATAAATTTGGTCTTTCAAAAGATATTACGCTGTTATCCCTAAGGTAATTTATTTTTTTAATTTTTAATAAAAGATCTTTTAAATTTTCTATAATTTAAGATTTTTTAAATTAAAGTTTTTTAAATTTAATAACCCTCCCAGTTAAATATGTTATAATTATTATTATTTAGAATAAAATTTAAATTTATAATAATTATAAATATGAAATTCTATAGGGTCTTATCGTCCCATAAAAAAATTTAAGAATTTTAACTTAAAACTTAATTTCTTAAAATAATATTGAGACAGTATATATTTCATTAATTCTTTCATACAAGTCTTTAATTAGAAGACAATTTATTATGCTACCTTTGTACAGTCAGGTATACTGCAGCCATTTAATAAGAATCATTGGGCAGATTTATCTAAAATTATTATTTCTATAGACAATGTTTTTGTTAAACAGTTGAATGTATTATTTTAATTTGCCTAATTCCTTAAATATATATATTATTTCTTTAATAATTTTTACAATTTTTACTATTTATTTAATCATTATAAAATTAATTTATTTATTTAATTAGTTTTTTTATAATTATTTTTATATTAATATTTTAAATTTTTAAGTAATATTTTTAAATTATAAAATATTTTATTATAATTTCAAATTTTAAGAATATAATAATAGTTGGATTTTAAAATTAATAATAATTTAAATTTAAAGGTTATCCCTTAAATTTTTTAATTAAATAAATTTATAAAATTTTAAAATTTTAATAATTTTTTATTTAATTATGAATTAAATTCATTTCTAAAAAAACCAGATATTTTAAAAATCGTATAACATCTAATTTCTAAATATATATTTATAGTTTTTTTGTAACAAAAAAAATTATATATATTTAGTTCTTTTTATTTCGGGATTAATATATATAAATAATTTAATTTGATTAACCCTGATACAAAAGGTACTAAATTTATTTAAAATTTTTTAAATTTAAATAAGTTCATTTACATTACTTTTAACTTTTAAAAAATTATTTTTTAATAAATAATTACTGAAATAATTGTTATTTGATAAAATTTTATTTATATAAAATTGATTAATTTATAATATTTTTTATTATTTTAATTAAAATAGAATTTTAATTAAATTAATCTTTTCAGTGTAAATGAAAAATTTTATTTCAGTTTAAACTAAAATTTTTAGTTCCTAATTACACTTTCCAGTACAATTACTATGTTACGACTTATTTCATTTTGGTGAAATTGACGGGCGATTTGTACGCTTATTAGCATATAGTTCAATTTAATTAATTAAAGTAAATTTACTTTTAAATTTTCTTTCAAAATAATTTTAAAATTATTTATTCAAAATATAATATTATATTATAACTCTTAATATCTTAAATGCACTACATATTTACTTGAATTTTAATTTATTAAAATTTATTAACATTATCAATTAAAAAAAATTTGTAAACAGCTATATATAAATGTAATTTAAGTGAGTCTTATCGTGGAATATCGATTAAATTATAAGTTCCTCTAATGGAATTAATAAGCCGCCATATTTATTAATTTTAATGATTTACATTTAATAGTTAATTTTTTATTTAATTTTATAGTAGGGTATCTAATCCTAGTTTTTTTATAAAATTTATCAATTAATTTAATAATAAATTTTAATTATTTGAACTAAATTGTATATTTCACTAAAAATTTAATTTTTATTAAAATATATTAATTTTTAAGTAATTAAAATATTATGATTAATTAGTTTATAAAATTGGTTTAACCGCTGTTGCTGGCACCGAAATTTACCATTATTAAAATTTATTTCCGAATAAAATTTTTATTTAGTGTTGCAGATTTTATTATTAATAAAAAATTATTTTTTAATTTAATTATATATATAAAATAAACTTAATTAATTTGTAACTTAAATTCAATTTTATTGACTTAAATTTATTTAAAAATTTTAAATAAATTAAAGCTTTGATTTTTCTATAGAAGGTATCAATTTCTATAATGTAATTAATTTTTTAATTAAATATACAAAGATTAATCTATCTATAGGTAAATCTAATCTTTATAATAGTTAACCCCCCAATTAACTATTTAAAGCTTTGATTTTTCTATAGAAGGTATCAATTTCTATAATGTAATTAATTTTTTAATTTAATATACAAAGATTAATCTATCTATAGGTAAATCTAATCTTTATAATAGTTAACCCCCCAATTAACTATTTAAAGCTTTGATTTTTCTATAGAAGGTATCAATTTCTATAATGTAATTAATTTTTTAATTAAATATACAAAGATTAATCTATCTATAGGTAAATCTAATCTTTATAATAGTTAACCCCCCAATTAACTATTTAAAGCTTTGATTTTTCTATAGAAGGTATCAATTTCTATAATGTAATTAATTTTTTAATTAAATATACAAAGATTAATCTATCTATAGGTAAATCTAATCTTTATAATAGTTAACCCCTTAATTAACTATTTAAAGCTTTGATTTTTCTATAGAAAATTATAAATAATAAAAAAATTAATTTTTATATAAAAAAAATTATATAGAAATAAATTGTTATTAAATAGCCCTAAAATATTATTAATTATATTAGATTAAAATTTTAATACAAAATTTTTAATAATAAAAACTTATTATGGTAGTAGTATATATATATATATTAATTAATAAATTATTTATATATATATACATCTTAATATTAATATATATAATATATATCTATTAATTAATAAATTATTTATATATATATATATATATTTATATATTATTATAGATAGATGGAGGCCAACTGATAAATATATATACATTTTATATATAACAAAATATATATATAAATTTTACAATATATAAATCTGAGAATATATATACATTTATAAATATATCCTAAGGTAGGATTAAATTATGATTATTTATGCTTTCATATAATTTATAAATTATTTAATAACTTATAAATGCACTATATTTAATAAATTGATTAATATTTAATAAATATATATATATGTATATATATAGATTTATACAGGGTGTCCCAGAACTAGTGTAACATCTGGAAATGGGGGGTAGCTGAGGTGATTCTGAACAACCTTTTCCTTTACCAAAATGTTGTTTGAAGCTTCGTTTTCGAGTTATTAACGAAAAACACTGACCAATCACAGCGCCCAGAGACCGCGGGCTCAACCACGTATGCACGGCTTTTATACACGGGCGCTCGGTCGGGCTCCCGGCACACGTTCTGGCACAGCATAGGTATCGCGGCAAATGTTATGTCATTTTAAATTAAAAAGAATGTTAAATTATTCGCTATTCATGAATTACAAATAAATTAGTAAGTCGTTTAATAACTGTGTTCGATACTTTTATTCGTTATCCGAAAGGAATAAAACGTTTTATTAATTATGAAAAAATGTTCTTTTTTAACACTTTGACGTCTACACGTGTGATAGAAAACCTTTCGTCTGTCGCCGGTATGTCTCGTGTACATTCTAGTATCTGTTACCAGTCTTTTTCGCACGATCGTTCATATTGTAATTACAATGTACCGTACCAAGGCATGAAAATTTTAATAATTCTTACTTGATACTGTCACCCGATTTACACGAAATTTCGAGGATCTGTATAAATAGATGTAAGCTTTTTTATTACAATAGAAATATTTCTAGGCGACACCAACGTGGAGTCATTGGACGGCATAGTGTTAACAGCACATTTTCAGGTGAATAAATTGTTTTAAGAAAAACGATTTGTATAACTAGTGTTAGAAAAAAATAATTAAACTTAACCATTCGTCCACGAATTAACCTGCTTCGATGGAAATGGATCGTTAACACTGGATCCTCGGTGTCGATCCTGACCTATCCAGGCAATCCTCAACAGCTGATGTTACGGCTGGGTCGGTGAACTCACTTCACTGCACGATCGATAATTCACTGATCGATAATTTTCAGTGACTTCTTACAGACTACAGATTTTGTTTATTCTCCGTGCCTTCTTCGTTCGCCGGGATGCACTTCGCGGTACCGAGCAGCGGCAACTCTCGCATTGCCATTGCATTGCGCGAATATAAAAAACATTTCATAATACTCGGCGTTTCTACGTGACATGTTGCTCGTCTAGTTAGCAAAATAAATCTGAGAGTTTAAGAGTTTTGGGGATCTTAGATGGACGTTCGGTAAGGAAGGGGAATGTTACAATACAACGGAAAAGAAATGTTTATTGTACTGCCATGAGACGACGTAGAAACTCGAGCCGTTTCAAATAAACATCAAATAAACCGACGGCGCAAAACGTCGCGCCCGGCAAGAATCAAAACCAATACGTCGGAAACCTCTGAGGACTGCCGGGGCCGGGCGTGAGCAAGCGTGCGTGTGTGTGTGTGTTGATGTGTGCGTGTAAGTGCCTACAAAGTAAGCGAGGCAAGTCGCCGAAAAGGCAAATGATGGTCTGAATGTGTTGTAAAAATCATCCCGGCGAACAAGCACCAAGCACGGCAGTCTTCCGCTAGAGAAGCGCACCGAAGGCATGGAGAATAAACAAAATCGGCAGTCTCTAAGAAGTCACCGAAAATTATCGATCGTGAGTTCACCGACCCGGCCGTAACATCAGCTGTTGAGGATTGCCTGGATAGGTCAGGATCGACACCGAGGATCCAGTGTTAACGATCCATTTCCATCGAAGCAGGTTATTTCGTGGACGAATGGTTAAGTTCAATTATTTTTTTCTAACACTAGTTATACAAATCGTTTTTCTTAAAACAATTTGTTCACCTGAAAATGTGCTGTTAACACTATGCCGTCCAATGACTCCACGTTGGTATCGCGTAGAAATATTTCTATTGTAATAAAAAAGCTTACATCTATTTATACAGATCCTCGAAATTTCGTGTAAATCGGGTGACAGTATCAAGTAAGAATTATTAAAATTGTCATGCCTTGGTACGGTACATTGTAATTACAATATGAACGATCGTGCGAAAAAGACTGGTAACAGATACTAGAATGTACACGAGACATACCGGCGACAGACGAAAGGTTTTCTATCACACGTGTAGACGTCAAAGTGTTAAAAAAGAACATTTTTTCATAATTAATAAAACGTTTTATTCCTTTCGGATAACGAATAAAAGTATCGAACGCAGTTATTAAACGACTTACTAATTTATTTGTAATTCATGAATAGCGAATAATTTAACATTATTTTTAATTTAAAATGACATAACATTTGCCGCGATACCTATGCTGTGCCAGAACGTGTGCCGGGAGCCCGACCGAGCGCCCGTGTATAAAAGCCGTGCATACGTGGTTGAGCCCGCGGTCTCTGGGCGCTGTGATTGGTCAGTGTTTTTCGTTAATAACTCGAAAACGAAGCTTCAAACAACATTTTGGTAAAGGAAAAGGTTGTTCAGAATCACCTCAGCTACCCCCCATTTCCGGATGTTACACTAGTTCTGGGACACCCTGTATATATATATATATAAATATTTATTAATTAATAAATAATTTTTATATTTATATTTATATTTCTTTTCTTTTCAATAATTTATTATAATCTAATGTATTCATAATATAATTTACATATATTATAGATATAAAATAATATATATAATTATATAAATATTTAATTAATTAATATTAATATTAATATATAAAGGTTAATATAATCTTTTATAAATTTTGGAACCCACCTATGATTTATATATATATAAATATATTGGTTAATAAATTATTTATATATATATATACATTTTAATATTAATATATATATATATATATTAATAAAAATTTTTTCAAATTAAAAATTAATTTTATTTACTTATATTTAAATTTATTATGTAATAAAATTATAGTTTAATATTATTAATAAGATTATAGCGTTACTTAATAACAAAAAAAAATTAAAAATTTTTATTTATGAATTAAATAAAATTATTAATTATTGGGGGGGGTATTTATATATAATTTATATATAATTTATAATTAAATTTGTATCTTAGATAATTTAATTAATAAATAAATTTATTATTAATAGTCGATTTTAGTTTATTTCAATGGCTTTATTTTTCCCTTAAAGATGAATATATTGAAATAAACCTTTCAATTCTACTTTAGTTTGAATTTATTTAAATAGTTTTATTTGTTTCTATAAGTAGAGAATTTAATTAATAAATAAATTTATTATTAATAGTCGATTTTAGTTTATTTCAATGGCTTTATTTTTCCCTTAAAGATGAATATATTGAAATAAAACTTTCAATTCTACTTTAGTTTGAATTTATTTAAATAGTTTTATTTGTTTTTATATGTAGAGAATTTAATTAATAAATAAATTTATTATTAATAGTCGATTTTAGTTTATTTCAATGGTTTCCTTCTTTCCCTAAGAATGAATATATTGAAATAAACCTTTCAATTCTACTTTAGTTTGAATTTATTTAGATAGTTTTATTTGTTTTTTATAAGTAGAGAATTTAATTAATAAATAAATTTATTATTAATAGTCGATTTTAGTTTATTTCAATGGCTTTATTTTTCCCTTAAAGATGAATATATTGAAATAAACCTTTCAATTCTACTTTAGTTTGAATTTATTTAAATAGTTTTATTTGTTTTTATAAGTAGAGAATTTAATTAATAAATAAATTTATTATTAATAGTCGATTTTAGTTTATTTCAATGGCTTTATTTTTCCCTTAAAGATGAATATATTGAAATAAACCTTTCAATTCTACTTTAGTTTGAATTTATTTAAATAGTTTTATTTGTTTTTATAAGTAGAGAATTTAATTAATAAATAAATTTATTATTAATAGTCGATTTTAGTTTATTTCAATGGCTTTATTTTTCCCTTAAAGATGAATATATTGAAATAAACCTTTCAATTCTACTTTAGCTTGAATTTATTTAAATAGCTTCATTTGTCCCTTGTAAGTAGAGGAATTGGATATTAACCTTTCGAATTTACATTAGCTTTAGTTTATTTCAATGGCTTCACTCTTTCCCTAAGGATGAATATATTGAAATAAACCTTTCAATTTTACTTTAGCTTGAATTTATTTAAATAGCCTCATTTGTCCCTTGCAAGTAGAGGATTTGGATATTAACCTTTCGAATTTATATTAGCTTTAGTTTATTTCAATGGTTTCATTCTTTCCCTAAGGATGAATATATTGAAATAAACCTTTCAATTCTACTTTAGCTTGAATTTATTTAAATAGCCTCATTTGTCCCTTGCAAGTAGAGGATTTGGATATTAACCTTTCGAATTTATATTAGCTTTAGTTTATTTCAATGGCTTCATTCTTTCCCTAAGGATGAATATATTGAAATAAACCTTTCAATTCTACTTTAGCTTGAATTTATTTAAATAGCCTCATTTGTCCCTTGCAAGTAGAGGATTTGGATATTAACCTTTCGAATTTACATTAGCTTTAGTTTATTTCAATGGCTTCACTCTTTTCCTAAGGATGAATATATTGAAATAAACCTTTCAATTCTACTTTAGCTTGAATTTATTTAAATAGCCTCATTTGTCCCTTGCAAGTAGAGGATTTTTGGATATTAACCTTTCGAATTTACTTTAGCTTTAGTTTATTTCAATGGCTTCACTCTTTCCCTAAGGATGAATATATTGAAATAAACCTTTCAATTCTACTTTAGCTTGAATTTATTTAAATAGCCTCATTTGTCCCTTGCAAGTAGAGGATTTTTGGATATTAACCTTTCGAATTTATATTAGCTTTAGTTTATTTCAATGGCTTCATTCTTTCCCTAAGGATGAATATATTGAAATAAACCTTTCAATTCTACTTTAGCTTGAATTTATTTAAATAGCCTCATTTGTCCCTTGCAAGTAGAGGATTTGGATATTAACCTTTCGAATTTACTTTAGCTTTAGTTTATTTCAATGGCTTCACTCTTTCCCTAAGGATGAATATATTGAAATAAACCTTTCAATTCTACTTTAGCTTGAATTTATTTAAATAGCCTCATTTGTCCCTTGCAAGTAGAGGATTTGGATATTAACCTTTCGAATTTACTTTAGCTTTAGTTTATTTCAATGGCTTCACTCTTTCCCTAAGGATGAATATATTGAAATAAACCTTTCAATTCTACTTTAGCTTGAATTTATTTAAATAGCCTCATTTGTCCCTTGCAAGTAGAGGGTTTGGATATTAACCTTTCGAATTTATATTAGCTTTAGTTTATTTCAATGGCTTCATTCTTTCCCTAAGGATGAATATATTGAAATAAACCTTTCAATTCTACTTTAGCTTGAATTTATTTAAATAGCCTCATTTGTCCCTTGCAAGTAGAGGATTTGGATATTAACCTTTCGAATTTACATTAGCTTTAGTTTATTTCAATGGCTTCACTCTTTTCCTAAGGATGAATATATTGAAATAAACCTTTCAATTCTACTTTAGCTTGAATTTATTTAAATAGCCTCATTTGTCCCTTGCAAGTAGAGGATTTTTGGATATTAACCTTTCGAATTTACTTTAGCTTTAGTTTATTTCAATGGCTTCACTCTTTCCCTAAGGATGAATATATTGAAATAAACCTTTCAATTCTACTTTAGCTTGAATTTATTTAAATAGCCTCATTTGTCCCTTGCAAGTAGAGGATTTTTGGATATTAACCTTTCGAATTTATATTAGCTTTAGTTTATTTCAATGGCTTCATTCTTTCCCTAAGGATGAATATATTGAAATAAACCTTTCAATTCTACTTTAGCTTGAATTTATTTAAATAGCCTCATTTGTCCCTTGCAAGTAGAGGATTTGGATATTAACCTTTCGAATTTACTTTAGCTTTAGTTTATTTCAATGGCTTCACTCTTTCCCTAAGGATGAATATATTGAAATAAACCTTTCAATTCTACTTTAGCTTGAATTTATTTAAATAGCCTCATTTGTCCCTTGCAAGTAGAGGATTTGGATATTAACCTTTCGAATTTACTTTAGCTTTAGTTTATTTCAATGGCTTCACTCTTTCCCTAAGGATGAATATATTGAAATAAACCTTTCAATTCTACTTTAGCTTGAATTTATTTAAATAGCCTCATTTGTCCCTTGCAAGTAGAGGATTTTTGGATATTAACCTTTCGAATTTATATTAGCTTTAGTTTATTTCAATGGCTTCATTCTTTCCCTAAGGATGAATATATTGAAATAAACCTTTCAATTCTACTTTAGCTTGAATTTATTTAAATAGCCTCATTTGTCCCTTGCAAGTAGAGGATTTGGATATTAACCTTTCGAATTTACTTTAGCTTTAGTTTATTTCAATGGCTTCACTCTTTCCCTAAGGATGAATATATTGAAATAAACCTTTCAATTCTACTTTAGCTTGAATTTATTTAAATAGCCTCATTTGTCCCTTGCAAGTAGAGGATTTGGATATTAACCTTTCGAATTTACTTTAGCTTTAGTTTATTTCAATGGCTTCACTCTTTCCCTAAGGATGAATATATTGAAATAAACCTTTCAATTCTACTTTAGCTTGAATTTATTTAAATAGCCTCATTTGTTCCTTGCAAGTAGAGGATTTTTGGATATTAACCTTTCGAATTTACTTTAGCTTTAGTTTATTTCAATGGCTTCACTCTTTCCTTAAGGATGAATATAAATATATATATATATCTTTAAATGGATATTAGTTAATTTTAATTTATAATATTTAATTTGCAATTAAAAGTAATTTTTAAATATATCTATATAAATAAGCTAAGTTTAAAGCTGTTAGGTTCATACCCTAGTTATAGATAATATGTATCTTTTATATATTTTATATATATATATATATATATATATATATATATATATATATGTATTAAAGTAATATGCCTGATTAAAGGATTATTTTGATCAGATACTTAAATAAATTTTATATTTATTGTTACTAATTGATTTTTTTATATTTATTAATTTTATTAATACTTTAAATTTCAAAAATTTATGTGCTTTGACACTAAAATATAATAGGTAAAAATTTTAGTATTATAAACTATTTAATTTTTAATTAAAAGATAATTTTGAATTGGTTTTTTGTGAAGAAAATAATATTTAAAAATGTAATATGTCTTAGATATATTATTATTAATTATTTAATCATTCTTTTTGTAAGAGATTTATTTTTTATGTGATTAATTTATGAAGTTATAACATTAGTTTTAATTATTTATATAAATTTAACTAGAGATTCAAAATATGCTAGTGTTTTTTATTATATAGTATCAGTAGTAAGAAGGTTAGTTTTTATTATAAGATTGTATTTTTATGTATCTATGAAAGAAGTAAGAGTTTTTCTTGAAATTTTTATTCAATTAATTATGTTAGTAAAATTAGGAATATTTCCTTTTCATCAATGATCTATTTATATTCATAGATATATGTGTTGAACAAGAATTTTTATATTTTCAACAGTTATAAAAATAGTACCTATATATTTTTTAGCTAATGTGAGTGGTATAAATTTTTTTTTTATAGGTTGAATTTTATTAAATTTAATTTTTATTCCTATTATTATGAAAGTTTATAATTCTATAAAAATATTTATTAGATGTTCTTCTATTATTCAATCAACTTTTTTATTAATAATTATATATGTAAATGTAAAAATTTATTTGGTATATTTTTCTTTTTATGCAGTTATTTTTTATATATTGTTATATTTTTTTGAAAAATTTGATGTGGTAACTTTTAATGATTTGGGGTTTTTATTAGTTGATAAATATTTGAAGGTATATTTTATTATTATAGTTTTAATTTATTCATCTTTACCTCCATTTTTGTCTTTAGTGTTAAAGTGAATTTTGAATTATTATTTTTTAGAGGATTATGTTAATTTTTATGTTTTATTATTTATTATGATATTAGCATCAGTTATAATTATTTGAAATTATTTTAGATTATTATTATATATTAGTAGGAATTATACTAGAGCTAAAAAATATTTTTGTAAGAGTTATATATTTAAGTCTTATATTGTTTTATTTATTATTATGTTATTTTTTTCTAGGTTTTTATTGGTTAATGTTTATGTTACTTAAAGGTTTCAATTTAATATGATTTAAGTATTGATCAATTTGTTAAATTTAATATAGTGTGAGATATTTATGATTAATATTTTCTAATAATTATTTATATTTTAAAATTTGCAATTTTAAGTTTTTTATAAACTATAGAAAATTAGTATCAGTAAGTTTTTCTTACATGTTTAAATTTACAATTTAATTCTTTTATCAGACATGATACTTTTTTTGATTTGAAGATTTTAAGTTAAAATAAACTTTTAATTTTCATAGTTAAATATATATATATATTGATTTATTATAAATCTTATAATATATAAATATATTTATCAATATTTAAATATTATATAATTATGTTTTATTTATGTTTGATAAATGATTTTATTCTACTAATCATAAAAATATTGGTATAATTTATTTTGTGTTTGCTTTATGATCAGGGATAATTGGAACTTCTATGAGAATAATTATTCGTATGGAGTTAAGTACCCCAGGTATATGAATTAATAATGATCAAGTTTATAATTCAATTGTTACTGTTCATGCATTTTTAATAATTTTTTTTATAGTAATACCATTTATAATTGGTGGATTTGGTAATTGATTAGTTCCATTAATATTAGGATCTCCAGATATGGCATTTCCTCGTATAAATAATATTAGATTTTGATTATTACCGCCATCATTAATATTATTACTTTTAAGAAATTTATTTCAAGTTAGACCAGGGACTGGTTGAACGGTTTATCCTCCTTTATCTTCATATTTATTTCATTCTTCTCCTTCTGTTGATATTACTATTTTTTCTTTACATTTATCAGGAATTTCTTCAATTATTGGGGCAATAAATTTTATAGTAACTATTATAATAATAAAAAATTTATCTTTAAATTATGATCAAATAGCTTTATTTCCTTGATCAGTGTTTATTACAGCTATTTTATTATTATTATCATTGCCAGTTTTAGCTGGAGCAATTACAATATTAATTTTTGATCGAAATATTAATACTTCGTTTTTTGATCCTTTAGGGGGAGGTGATCCAATTTTATATCAACATTTATTTTGATTTTTTGGGCATCCTGAAGTTTATATTTTAATTTTACCGGGGTTTGGTTTGATTTCACATATTATTATAAATGAGAGTGGTAAAAAAGAGGTATTTGGTAATTTAGGAATGATTTATGCTATATTAGGAATTGGATTTCTAGGATTTATTGTATGAGCTCATCATATATTTACAGTTGGGTTAGATGTAGATACTCGAGCTTATTTTACTTCAGCAACTATAGTTATTGCAGTTCCTACAGGAATTAAAGTTTTTAGTTGATTAGCTACTTATCATGGAGCTAAATTAGGTTATAATAATTCAATTTTATGATCATTAGGGTTTGTTATAACATTTATTATTGGTGGATTGACGGGTATTGTATTATCAAATTCTTCTATTGATATTATTTTACATGATACTTATTATGTTGTTGGTCATTTTCATTATGTTTTATCTATAGGAGCAGTTTTTGCAATTGTTGGAAGATTTATTCATTGATTTCCTTTAATTTTTGGTGTTGTTATACATCAGAATTGATTGAAAATTCAGTTTTATATAATGTTTATTGGTGTTAATATAACTCTTTTTCCTCAACATTTTTTAGGATTAATGGGTATACCTCGACGATATTCAGATTATCCTGATGCATATTATTGTTGGAATTTATTTTCTTCAATTGGTTCATTAATTTCTTTAAATAGATTAATTTTATTAATTTTTTTAATTTTAGAAAGATTTATTTCAAAACGGTTAGTAGTTTTTAAATTTAATAGTTCATTAGAATGAATTGGTTTTATACCTCCTTTAGATCATGTATATTTAGAAGTACCTATTGTGTTAAATAATAAAAAGGAATTATTTTTGAATATTTAATAATGTTGAGTTTTAATGATTCATTTAATTTTTATTTTTAATATTTTATTTTATTTAATATGGCAGATAAGTGCGATAGATTTAAGATTTATTTATAAAAATATATTATTTTTTATTAAAAATTGCAACATGATTTATATATAGATTTCAAGATTCTAATTCACCTTATTCTGACAATTTAATTTCTTTTCATAATTCAGTTAAAATATTAATGTTAGTTATTATTGTATTTTCAAGATTAATTATTTTAGATATTATTACTAATAAGTATGTTAATCGGCATTTATTGAAGAATCATTTATTGGAAATTATTTGAACTATTATTCCAATTTTTATTTTAATAACAATTTGTTTTCCTTCTTTAAAGATTCTATATTATATTGATGAAATTTTAAATCCTTATTTTACAATTAAAATTATAGGTCATCAGTGATTTTGGTCTTATGAATATTCAGAATTTAAAGATTTGGAATTTGATTCTTATATATTATCTGATAGGGTTATGAATAGTTTTCGTTTATTAGATGTTGATAATCGTATGGTCATTCCAATAAATTTTCCGATTCGATTATTATTATCATCAACTGATGTAATTCATTCATGAGCTATTCAATCAGTTGGAATTAAAGTTGATGCTGTTCCTGGACGTATTAATCAATCAAATTTATATTGTATGCGACCAGGATTATTTTTTTAAGATTTTGTTTTCACCACTCCACAGTGCGTTTGATATGCAGAACCGGCGACATCTTTGATTTCGTCGGGGTTCAAGCTGAGATATGCATTTTCTACGATAATCCTGGTGAGACTTCTGTCAGAAGTATGCAGGATCTTCGAGAACGCTCTTTTCGAGCTATTAAATGCGAGAAACACGTTATCTGGTGTTTTCACCACTCCACAGTACGTTTGACATGCAGAATCGGAGATATCTTGGTTTCGGTCGGGTTTCAAGCTGAGATATGCATTTTCTACGATAATCCTGGTGAGACTTCTGTCAGAAGTATGCAGGATCTTCGAGAACGCTCTTTTCGAGCTACTTAATGCGAGAAACACGTTTTCTGGTGTTTTCACCACTCCACAGTGCGTTTGATATGCAGAACCGGCGACATCTTGGTTTTCGTGGGGTTTCAAGCTGAGATATGCATTTTCTGCGATAATCTTGGTGAGACTTCTGTCCGAAGTATGCAGAATCATCGAGATCGCTCTTTTCGAGCTATTTAATGCGAGAAACACGTTATCTGGTGTTTTCACCACTCCACAGTGCGTTTGATATGCAGTACCAGCGATATCTTGGTTTTCGTGGGGTTTCAAGCTGAGATATGCATTTTTTACGATAATCTTGGTGAGACTTCTGTCCGAAGTATGCAGAATCATCGAGATCGCTCTATTCGAGCTATTTAAAGCGACAAACACGTTATCTGGTGTTTTCAGCACTCCACAGTGCGTTTGATATGCAGAACCAGCGATATCTTGGTTTTCGTGGGGTTTCAAGCTGAGATATGCATTTTTTACGATAATCTTGGTGAGACTTCTGTCCGAAGTATGCTTAATCACCGAGATCGCTCGTTTCGAGCTATTTAATGCGAGAAACACGTTATCTGGTGTTTTCACCACTCCACAGTGCGTATGATATGCAGAACCGGCGATATCTTGGTTTTCGTGGGGTTTCAAGCTGAGATATGCATTTTCTGCGATAATCTTGGTGAGACTTCTGTCCGAAGTATGCTGAAACATCGAGATCGCTCTTTTCGAGCTATTTAATGCGAGAAACACGTTATCTGGTGTTTTCACCACTCCACAGTGCGTTTGATATGCAGTACCAGCGATATCTTGGTTTTCGTGGGGTTTCAAGCTGAGATATGCATTTTTTACGATAATCTTGGTGAGACTTCTGTCAGAAGTATGCAGAATCATCGAGATCGCTCTATTCGAGCTATTTAAAGCGACAAACACGTTATCTGGTGTTTTCAGCACTCCACAGTGCGTTTGATATGCAGAACCAGCGATATCTTGGTTTTCGTGGGGTTTCAAGCTGAGATATGCATTTTTTACGATAATCTTGGTGAGACTTCTGTCCGAAGTATGCTTAATCATCGAGATCGCTCGTTTCGAGCTATTTAATGCGAGAAACACGTTATCTGGTGTTTTCACCACTCCACAGTGCGTATGATATGCAGAACCGGCGATATCTTGGTTTTCGTGGGGTTTCAAGCTGAGATATGCATTTTCTGCGATAATCTTGGTGAGACTTCTGTCAGAAGTATGCAGAATCATCGAGATCGCTCTATTCGAGCTATTTAAAGCGACAAACACGTTATCTGGTGTTTTCAGCACTCCACAGTGCGTTTGATATGCAGAACCAGCGATATCTTGGTTTTCGTGGGGTTTCAAGCTGAGATATGCATTTTTTACGATAATCTTGGTGAGACTTCTGTCCGAAGTATGCTGAAACATCGAGATCGCTCTTTTCGAGCTATTTAATGCGAGAAACACGTTATCTGGTGTTTTCACCACTCCACAGTGCGTATGATATGCAGAACCGGCGATATCTTGGTTTTCGTGGGGTATCAAGCTGAGATATGCATTTTCTGCGATAATCTTGCTGAGACTTCTGTCCGAAGTATGCTGAAACATCGAGATCGCTCTTTTCGAGCTACTTAATGCGAGAAACACGTTTTCTGGTTGTTTTCACCACTCCACAGTGCGTTTGATATGCAGAACAGGCAATATCTTGATTTTCGTGGTGTTTCCAGCTGAGATATGCATTTTCTGCGATAATCTTGGTGGGTCTTTTGTCAGAAGTATGCTTAATCATCGAGATCGCTCGTTTCGAGCTATTTAATGCGAGAAACACGTTATCTGGTGTTTTCACCACTCCACAGTGCGTTTGATATGCACAACAGTATATATCTTGGTTTTCGTGGGGTTTCAAGCTGAGATATGCATTTTCTACGATAATCTTGTTGAGACTTCTGTCCGAAGTATGCAGAATCATCGAGATCGCTCTTTTCGAGCTATTTAATGCGAGAAACACGTTATCTGGTGTTTTCACCACTCCACAGTGCGTTTGATATGCAGTACCAGCGATATCTTGGTTTTCGTGGGGTTTCAAGCTGAGATATGCATTTTTTACGATAATCTTGGTGAGACTTCTGTCCGAAGTATGCAGAATCATCGAGATCGCTCTATTCGAGCTATTTAAAGCGACAAACACGTTATCTGGTGTTTTCAGCACTCCACAGTGCGTTTGATATGCAGAACCAGCGATATCTTGGTTTTCGTGGGGTTTCAAGCTGAGATATGCATTTTTTACGATAATCTTGGTGAGACTTCTGTCCGAAGTATGCAGAATCATCGAGATCGCTCTATTCGAGCTATTTAAAGCGACAAACACGTTATCTGGTGTTTTCAGCACTCCACAGTGCGTT